>CM020215.1:24862282-27705188 GCA_009819775.1 Phoenicopterus ruber ruber | reverse complement strand
CTCTCTCTCTTCTCTCTCTTCCTTTTTACTGAAAGGTGGGATTAGCAATTAGTGAATTTACTGTTATTCAATGATAACTTGTATGCCCAGATATTGAATGACAACTTGTACGCCTAGTTACTGAATAAATAAATTGGCATAGTAAACCGAGTCACTTGTCCCTCTTCTCTGTCACTAACTGCTTATGACCCATAGCTGGGGTGCAGCATCGCTGCAGGCAGGGAAAGTTGGGCCGTGACAAGGGTGAGCGAGCGATCATGTGGCTCAGCCTCCGGCTGGGGCTAAACCACGACAGAAGCAACAACACTGTTTAGAAAAGCAAAACTTGAACTGCCTCCTGCTCAACTCGTGCCTAAGACATGGCTCAGGGGATGGGTGATCCTGGGCAAAGCCAACTTCATACAGTTGTTCTGAGTTATGGCAGTGTTACTCCTCCCTCTCTTCCAGAGAAGGAATTCATCTGTCCGACCTCGAAGATGCTGCCACGGCCTCAGCTGCAGCCAGGCCTGTGCCAGGCCTCACTGCTCTCAGCCCTGGCTCTCACCCTTGGACGTGACGTCCTGCGGACTGCAGACCTGGCCCGTCCCTATGGAGTGGCCGGGTGATCTTGCACTCTTGGCTGACCCGCTTACTATCACCAGACCTGTTCTGCCCTTCTTGGTTGAGGGCCTGGGGGGACTGCTCTCTGCCTGTGAGGTCACGGACCCTGCCAGCCTTGCTGCGACTCTCGCTCACCCTTCCTCTACAGGAGGTTTGCCCCTTGAGTGCCCTTGCAGGTACTGCTTTGCACATAACGTTTTCGTCTTTACCCCTAATTATAACTACTCAGTAGTAGTTATTTCAATCTACTACTGGAAACAGTAGAAGGAGCATCAAGAAAAGTCAATTGATTCCAAAATACAGCCAAGAAACAAAATCAACAACACGAAAAGAAGTATAGGGAAAGAATAACACAGATTTGAAAAGAAAAAACACCACCACCAAAAAACCCCAAACAAACCAGAGCTCACCTTTGTTCTTAATCTACCACCTTCATTGACCATTTCAGAATACCTGTTCTTCATTTCTCCCTGCAAATTAAGCTGGGACTCTCTCTCTTTCTCCTCATACGCCCTTAGCTTCTTCATAGCTCTGTTCAGAAGCCTCTTCACCCTGCACAGTAAATTAGTCAAGAAAAGAATGAAGCAAAGGAACAACCGGCCTTTTTCACATACGCTCACATAAAGAGTGTAGACAGAAGCTTGCTTCATCTGTAACATGCTTGACACACCAGGCATTACTGAGCAAACCCATCATTCCTGTGCCACAAGTCACTTGGGGAGTCCAAATATCACCTGAAAAGAGGAGTAAGAGACTTCCTTCCCTCCCAGGAAAACCGCAGGGCAACCTGCATCTGCAGTTCTTTTGGCAACTATTGAAAACTATAGGCATGTGTACAGAAGTGCCTTGCGAAAACTAACATGGGGCTTGAATTTGCTCACAAACAATTACATACACCTATGTTTATGCTAAAGTTCAATAAAGCTTGACTTCTGCTCAGGGATACCTCTTCACCATACTGAAAAGCCATACCTCTTGCAGTCTTTCTGCAGTTTGATGTTTCTTTTCATTTCTTGGTCCAGACGCAGTTCGACTGGGCGTTTCAACTCTACCAGCTTCTTCACCTTCTTTCTTTCACTCTCACACTTTCCAAATAGAAAAAATACATGACACACACAGCATAGGAACAGTATCTACATGCAGTATGCGCATCTAACGTGCTGCAGCTTCTCTGTGGAGAACGTCCCTATCTGTTAGCCAAGTTTCACAGAACGCCAAGGAACAGAATTCCTGAGCACATTTAATCACTTCAGGTCTCACAAACAGGCCAACACCTAACAACAGAAACAGATGCCCCCACTGAAGCAAAGGCCACCCTCTTCTAATGCTTCGAGGCAAAAAGGTGGAAAAGATGCTAGAGAACACTTTCAGCAGTTCCTCTGCTCATAGCAGGGATTACGTAGGTATGCACATCATGGGAGAGCACAGGTCAATCTAAAGCTTTCATGGGATCTTCAATGACCAGCAGGCAGAGGCTTGCAGAGGAACTTGATCTTTTGGAATTCTTCAATGTTTTATTCCCCTCTGCCATGACCTCCATCTCTTCTTTGTGGGTATTTACTTATTCACATGTTGTTCTTCCTCTTAGTGTTTTCTGAGGCAAACCAGAGGAGAGCTGGCAGCTCTCTTCACTTTGTACTTCCATTTTTCCTCTACAGAAAAGGAGAAAAGGGAAAGACTGCCCCTTGGAAAGCTGCAGCCATTTCTTGTTTCCCAAGCACTAGTTCATTTGGCCAGAATTCCTTCAGTATGTTTTTCCACAGGGCTTTTAAGCTCCTGCTACCCTGAAAACATGCAGCAGCTCCTCCATACATTGCACTGGAAACATAAAGCATTTTAACCCTGCCCAGAAACCACAGGCTCAGAAGATGACCAGAAGGAAAGAACTGGGAAACTGCAGCCTTGCTCCATGTGCTCAACTGATAGCAAACCACACTGGGAACTCTTCCCAATTTACACAAAGATACCCAGCTAGCTTTTATTTGCTTCCTGCATGACCCCCAAATGACAAGATTCTCAGCGCCTGAACGGCAGGGATAACAGAAAAAGCCGAGCATGTAAGAACTCGACAAAAAGGCCAACACGGTTGTCCTGGGTATTGACCAGGTGTCTGGGGAATTTTCTGGGCTTACCTGTTCCAAGAGTTCAGCCTTTTCCCTGTCACTCTGAGCAACACGCTCTTCAAGGTGGGACCTTGACTTCAGTTCCTCCTCCCACATGCTGGGCGAGTCCCTTGATGTCAGAGCCAGCACATTCTGCTTTTGCATCTGTGAAAGCAACAGCGGCACAAGAAAAAACTAAGGTGGCCGGAAAACACCACACTGCATAGAAAGTGGTAACTAAATGGAAATAGGCCTAAGCTCTCCTCTCCCCCTCGTCCAAGATCTACGGTTAAGGTCAATGCGGAAAGTAAAACGCACCTCGGGAAACATAACCAAGACCGGCAATTGAAGCTGGTGGAAAGAATGAACACTCTAGAACTAGTGACAAGATGAGGTTGCAACTCTGGGGGAGAAGACGACATACACACACACAGAGGCACGCGCAAAATCACCCTACAACTTTCTTCCAAAGGTCCTCTGGAGTTCAGAATGACAAGGCCTTGACACTGTGCAAGCCCTGTTCAGTAGTAACTAAATCATCCCTGTGGTGTTAACACTGTTTTCATCACCAATTCAAAACATAGCACCAGACAAGCTACGATGAAGAAAATGAACTAGTTAGAGCATTAAGTAAGACTTGCTATAGTAGCATGGGAAAACTCTCAAAACCAGAAAGCTGGGGAACGGACCAGGCTGCTTCCCAAGCAGCCTATATTCAGTGGAACGCAGGAACAGAGTTCTCCAGGAAAACCTCATCTTAAAATTTCCCCACAGAAATAGGTAACTAGGCTCAGGAGCTCACAAAAAGGGAAGTCTATGATCAGCTTACAGAAACAGAGGCTTGCAGGTCTCTCTGAAGGGCTTCAATCCTAGTGCTTTGTTGCTGGACCGTGGCTTCCAATCTGGCATTTTCAATTTCAAGGCTTAAAAAGAAATACAGGCCTTATTTAGAGAAATCCACCAGAGCACCAATTCGGACAGAACAGCGTGAAATAACGCAGTCTAAAGCAAAAGCATCCTTCAGAATCATGTATTAACTCGGTATGATGCACAAGGCTATCCTGTTGTTTTCACACAGTCCCAGAAAGCGACAGACACCTTGCTTCACTGTGTTACTCTCTTACCGTTGCACGTGTTCTTCCAGTTGTTTTATAGTCGTATTAGTCCCAGAAGATGCCAACAGGAGGTCCTGCAGTTTCTGGGAAGAAGCCATTACTTCTCTTTCCTTATTATCCAGCACAGACTTCAAGTCACGAACACGATGCTCAGACTGAAGATGCTGTTCTTCCAGCTCCTCCAACTGTAAAATCACAGTAAGAATCCACAGTAGTCAGGTGAGCTTTTCTATAGAGGAGTCAACTGCTGCTGAAGCACTCAAGTACTGCATAGATCTGCTTTGCATGTACAGCGCAAACACCCCGCCTAAGACCAAGCTCTGCTTCCTGCTTAGTTCAGTCCACATGGTCCTGACACCTGTGCTATTAAAAAAAAGCCCGAACCCCAAACCCTAACAAGTCTTTAAAAGTTCCTTCAGCCATGAGAAGGTTCACATTGTTTCACACACTGTGCATCCAAAACAAAGACAACGGCCTTCACACATATTTAGCAAGCTACAAATAAGGAACATCTGTGCATACAAACAGAAGACTACAAAGACAGAGTGCGATATCCTGACCAGGGAAAGGGTGCCTCAGAGCAGAGGTGAATTTGAGCGGAGAACAAACTGCTCTGTTCATACCTAGCCACCAGAAGGCTGCTCCTAATGCACTGCCTTGCCCCTCCAGCTTGTGAGGAGCTCCCCAAAGGGCCAGCTGCGTTTATCACCAGGGGAGGGGAGGAAGAAGGGAAGAGAGAGGACAACCCTGCAATACTACCCCAGAGCCTGAACAAGAGCTTCTGCTGTGGGGTTGAGGAGCAAGGTTGTCTCTTACTGGCAAGAGAAACCAATTGGCTTTTCAACAATTCAGGTAACGCTGTCTTGCACTCTGGAAGAGGAGGAGGAGGCCACCTGGCTGAAGGTTTCACGGGCTTCATGAATTATGACAGGGGATCATTGTTAACTTCCTTAGATCTCTCTGCTACTGGCTCCCAGGATACTGTTTTGTCCTTCTGCACGAGGAACAGGAAGAAACGGCCACCCACAGGTTTATTCCTATAGTGACAGGCTTTCCATACCTCAGCTTCAACCCTGTCCAATTCCTTTTGCAAGTGCAGCATGTCTTCTTCCAGGTCACTGTGGTAGCACATAGTAACTTCCAGTGAAGCTTCTGCCATAGATTGCTTTTTAAGAGCATCGGCAAGCTTCTGCTGCAGCTGTGCGACCCCCTCCTAAAGAAACGTTGTTACATGAGCACGAAGAATTGGATAAGAACACGAGAATATGAGGTGTGCTTTTACTTCTTCGGTTACATAATTAGGTCAGTCTTCCGAGTGAAGGCAAAGATAAGAAATGTTGCCCGCCACCAGCAGGCACCTGCAAAACTGATGAGCCCTCTCTGTCTTTCTCAGGTGAGCACCTCCAAGCTACCGGGGGAAGCAGGGGGAGACTTCACTGCTTCTCTGCTATACGAGCAATGAAACTCAAAGGCCAGTTGCTATGAGACGCAGGTCATTAGCTTGACCAGCCTTTGTCCCAGTCCTAAATGAACAGCTGGCCTAGAGCACAAGTATTTCAAGGGCCCCCAGTTACAAATGGGTGGCGGGAGCAGCAGAAGAGGTCAACGAGCCCAGAGGTAAATAAGCCCAAAAGCAAGCGACCCGCGGGGGACCCCACTGCGTTGCTCGCAGAAGGTACCTCGAAATCCCTGGAAGATTCAGCATCTTCCTCTCGCTCTGCTCCTCCTGCTGGCAGGGCACCTACAAAGGAGGGAAGAAGCAACACACCGTGAGTGTTTATCTCACTCTGCTTTTTCCCAGCATCCAAGCCCAGCATCCAAAAGACGAGGAACAGTTCTACTACAGGCTGCAGCGATTTTCATTGTCAGCTCTTCTGCAGTTCAGGATCCTACCTCCTCTGTCCTGAGCAAGCGCAGCCTGTGTAAAGTCAGCAGTCCTCACAGGGCGGGAGCTGCTGAGAACTGCCTTGTCTGCTGCACCACCTTCAGAAGATTCTTCCGTGTTTTCACCGTCCGCATTCTCCCCCAGTAGCTTCCTAAGGATATATACAGAAAGAGAGGAAATAAGAGTCGGTAGAAACAACCACATCTTTGCATACGTGCTTGACTCGGACAGCAACAGCCATTCTTTACCCAGCGTCTCCATTTTCGTTGCCAGCTCAGAAACGGTAACGCACACCCCCCCACACCTTACTCTTGCACTACTGTTACATGATGAAATATTTGCTGCAGGCATGCTCCTTCCTAGAGGCATATTGGTATCTGTGAAGCACTTCAGCCCTGCTGGCTACAATCTAAACTGATAAACAACCTCTCCACAGGGAGCACTACAAAAAGTAACAAGCCCGCTGGCAGATTCCCATCTAACTGCAAGGGTGCTACGTCCCGCAGGATGCTACATTAATGCTGCAACTATTCCCGTCAAGCCAGCGTATGGTCTCCTCAAACGCAGTCCTGACTTGGAAGGCCTTCAGAAACCTTTATGGTTAGCCTGAGGACTTGAGAGTTTAGACAGCTCCTAAGTGTGATCAAGCGGCAGTTGCATTCTGAGCACTGCGTGTGTTAACTACATTGAACAGGCGTTCTCTTCTAACAACCTTGGGAGAGAGTAAATTGGGGCACCTGAGAGAGACCCTTTCAGGTTTGCTTTTCACTGAAGCTTAAACCCTGCCCAGCAACAACAAAAAAGCACTCGCTCAGACCAAGGCTTCTATCTTCCCTGCTCCAGATTTTCCTCTGGGACCTGGGATTCCTGAAGGCTGGCCTTGCTAGCTCCCTTTCGTCGCCTTCGTGCTTAAAGAAGTCCTTCTTGTTGTCTTTGACATCCCTGGCCCGATTCAATTCCATTTGGGCTTTAGCTTTCCTAAGTTCATGCCTGGATGCTTGCACCTTGTTTCCGTATTCCTCCCAGGTTACTTGTCCTTGCTTCCACCTGCTGTACGCTTCCTTTGTGTGTTTGAACAAGGAGCTCCTTGCAGGCCTCCTGGCATTTTTGCCTGACTTCCTGCTTGTTGGGATGGAACTCTCTTGAGCTTGTTGAAAGGATCCTTGATATTAACCTTTTTTCTTGGGCCCCTCTTCCCTCTAGGGCCTTACCCCATGGGACTCTTCCAAGCAGATCTTTTGAAGAGGCCAAAGTCTGCTCTCCTGAAGTCCAAGGGTGTGAGCTTGCTTTCACTCTCCTCTGTACCCTCGGGATCCTGAAGTCCACCATCTCATGGTCACTGCAGGCAAGCTGCCTTTGATTGTCACGCCTTCAATGAGCCCCTTGTTGTTAGTGAGCATGAGGTCCAGCAGAGCACCTCTCCTTGTTGGCTGCTCTATCACTTGGAGGAGGAAGGTATCATCGAAGCACTCCAGGAACCTCCTGGATTGCTAATGTCGAGGCTGTGTTGTCCCTCCGACCGATATCGGGGTGGTTGAAGTCCCCCATGAGCACCAGGGCCTGCGAACGTGAGGCTGCTCCTATCTGCCTATAGAGGGCCTGATTCGCTTGTTCTTCCTGGTCAGGTGGCCTATGACAGCCAGCCATTATAGTGTCACCTTTACCCATCCTCTCTTTAATCCTAACCCATAAGCTCTCAGCTGGCTCCTCATCCATCCCCAGGCAGAGCTCCATGCACTCCAGCTGCTCTCTCCCATAAGGGCAGCTTCCCCTCCTCACCTATCCATCCTGTTCTTCCTAAAGAACCTGCTTCCCTCCATTGCAACACTCCGGTCGTGGGAGCCATCGCACCGTGCCTCCATGATCCCAACAAGATCATAGCCCTGCAACAGCACACAGATCTCTAACTCATTGTGTTTATCTCCACTCGACTGCGTGCATTAGCATATAGGCACTTCAGCGAGGCACCCCAGCATGTTGAGTTCCTGAGAGGGTTTAGGGGATTTCTCCAGAGTGGTTTGGCAAAGTTGTAATGCCCATGTATCTTTCATTTGAAGACGTGGGGACTTGCTAGGCAGCCCTCGGTAGTTGGCTGCTACTGGCTGCTACCTGGCCAGGCCCGGAACATGATCGTCCCTCTCTACTTCTAGGTGTCCAAATGTTGTAGTAGGATAGTAGGTGCCAAAGTATGAAAATGCAGCAGCATGTGAAATTACATCATGCTGAATGAGTCTAACTGTGAGCAGATCAGTACAGCTATGAGCAGAGAGAATAGCGAGAGAGACTAGAACAATTCCCTAATTGACAGTCAAGGGTTATGATACAGCTGATGTTTGTGGAGGGATGCTATAAGGGGCTGTCACCTCCAGCAACTCCTGTGCCAGGAATTCCTCCTCCCCGACCGCACAGTGGGAAGCTCAGGACTGAGCTTTTGTGTTGGTACAGGGGTCAGCACAAGGAAGGTGCGATTTAGTCCTTGGGTGCTGTGGAAGACAAAAATGTATTAATCAGCAGCTCGATTCATGTAAGCTGTCTTTCCTTTGACATGCCCGTAATTGCCCTAGCATGGCCCTAGTGCAGCTGAGAGTGAGGCCTCTTCAATCTGCTTTTTCTTGTCTCATTGTGCTTTGCAAGGTGTTGCAAAGGCTGTTAAACCCAAGAAGTATGGAAAGGACATTTTGTTGTGAAGAAAGTTAGTACGTGCAAAAAGAGGACGAATGTGCTCTATCTGTAGGATTGTGCCAGATGAAATGAAGCTTACCAGTAACATGGTCCATTGTAGCACATCTGCTGGGACATGTAGCACAGGTCCTCACTGCCATGTAACTTGTGAGCCTTGCAGTCATTCAGCCCCCAAGGACATCTCATTTTGTGTTCACAGAGTTGCAATGGCAGTAGGAATCACTGCCCAGCCTAGTGTTCAGAGGAGATGGTGCCATATAGATGGGGGAGATAGGTTGGGGAATTTGTTCACCAGTATGTTTGGGAAAGAGATCTTGTAACACCATCACTGTGGTAATTAATGTTTGGTGCCAGTGTTTTCCTAGGTGACCCCCACAGTGCAGTCTGTCCCCAGGCTTAGGGTGGATGAGGTGGTTTTGTGTTGGTTAAGTCTTTGTCCACATCACGTGATGTGTCCTGTAATTACTCCACAAGACAAAAAGGAGTCTTGCAGAGTAAATCCTTCTGAATGGCTAAGGATTTCCCCCTGTGCCCTTCTTTTGCACTCTCCCCAGAGGTTCACAGTCTCTTGCAGCCAGAATCCTGAACTCGATTGAGCCCTGTCCTCAAAGCTTCTTCATACCTCCTGTAGGAGCTCCAGCTGCAGTCTTTTTTTTTTTGGTAGCTAGCTTTACAACACAACTCGATGCACAGGGAGGTGGATAATTAGGCAGCGTTGGGACCCAATGGAGCTTTTCCACAGGCACAAAGGCACGGTGCATGTTTGGACAGGGCTTTGTGCTGCCTTGTTGCCTTCCTGCCTGTGCCGCCCAAGGAAGGAATAACTCCCCTGAGTGAAGAGACTAGTCGTCCTTTCAGAAGTGTGTTGCTACTTTCCATGTGGTCTTTTTGCCATCTAGTGGCAGCAACGTATTGGTGTACTGTTTGCCTGTGATAATTGCACTTTCTAGGCATGGTACAAAATTGTCTGTGCTGTAGGACTCCCCCATCAAGCAGCAAGGTGCAACCATCTATCCACACTACTGACTATACTGCTGTGACGAAGGGCCAGGAGACTAGCTTTTCCTGGAATGGTCAGACTGGGGGAAGTATCCAGTGTCAAGTTAAAACTACAATAATGCTCAAAATTGGTGCTTTTCTGAAGCTTAATGGAGTTTTGAGTTATTTAAGCAAATACTCATTACGTAATCAGCCTTGTTGCTGATTTGGGGCTGTATCCTGAAAGGTAACATTGTGGGACCTCTAAAATGAAAAGTCATATTTTGATGGGAATGTTTGTTCCATCGGCGACCCCCAGCACAATTAGGTATTCTGTTCCTCTGAAATGCAGTAGTTGTGTTGGGGATGCAGGTAGTTAAACTAGCTCCAGCACACTGATGCCAGATTGCTTTAGACGAATTTCCCTCACTGCAGGGATCTGCAGGGATTGTGTGTGGCCACCTTCCTGAGCTTCCACCCACTTTTGAAGCAGGCTGTGCCTTGGAAATGAGTTTGTCTTTATTGATGGCTTGTTCTAACTCTTGATGTGAGGCTATGAAGTGTCTTTTCACATCCAGAAATTAAAGGCCTGCTGTTCTTCACCCCACACCTAAAGGATGCTATGATCCCACCAGTTTGCAAACTATGGTAGGAATAATACCCATCCATATTACTGCTGAGGTACTGAGTCCTAAAGCAACCATTAGCAAGCTTCAGCATGGGTGGTATGTGCCAAAAGGCCATAGCAGGTATGTCCCAGATGCTTTCGGATAGATGTTGCACACAGGAGTAGACATGACATAAAGTGTAGCTATTCGTGGAGTGTTTCAGGCATGTCCTCATGTCCCAAAAAGTGACCTTGGAGTGGTCCTTTATCCAAACAGCTTTACCAGGGCAACCCTCAGGAGCAATCTTGCAGAACAACACTGAAATGGCCAAATACTCTCCAGTAGGTTATAATGTCTGAAGAGTAGTATGCAATGTGTACCTTTGGTAAGCAGGATTTTTTGACAATGCATTTTTCTTTGCTCTGAGACAGGCATTATTTCCCGAGATATAGAAACACTGTGCAGAATACAGTCCAGTCAAAAGCAATATTGAAATCGCAGCTTGAAGTAGCATTGCACTGGAGATGGGAAACTAAGGTAGCTCTACATTCCATGGGAGGATGGCTTTCTTAGCACAATTAGATTATGTTGCCATAGCTAGATGTGCTCGCTTAAGCAAGTGAGCTTGTTTAGCAGTATATTCACCCTGTTCCCCAGGATGCCATGAGGACAGACTAAGGGTCCCACCTCATTTGATGTGTGTCTACAGAGCTGTTTCCCCACTGAGCTCTAGTGTCTCATCTCCCCCATGTGTGAAACCTGCTAATTTGCTTTCCCCTATGGAAACTTCACAGATGCCTACTGCCCAATTACTACACCTTTTCCAGATGTCTAGTTGTTAGATGTTTGTTTAGCAAGCATCTGTGGTGATTTAGGGTGATCTTGCCTCCAGCTGCTTGCTATTGCCTTTCACTCAGAAAGAGGTTGCCTTTCACCTCTGTGGTACATGTAAAGATTCCCTCATGGGCTTTCCCTTTTAAGGTGATCGACTGGATTCTGCCTGAAGCAGTTGAGGAAGTACTCAGCAAAACAATCCGCAGGCTCGGGGTACGAGCTTTAGATGGGTATATTGGCTGCTGTTTGCAAAATTACTCTCTGCTTATACCCAGCTGTGGGATAGTAATTCTGACAGAGGTCCAGTAGGCAACAGCTGGAAGAGTCCTTCACCACTCCAGCTGAATACAGGAGGGGGTGAATAGTCATAGCCCAAATGCTGCACAATATAAGTAATTCATGTCTTTTCCACGCTCCTTCTTGGGACAAGTGTTTTATTTCTAAAAATCTATTACTGCAAGACAAGAACTTAAGCTGAATTTTAAGAAGGCTAGCAAAGAAAGAAAGAAAAAGAACACCAATAGCAAAGATATCTTGGATGTGTATTTTATTATTGAGATGCTAAATTTTCCATAATAAGTCAAAGACTTAATGGGCCAATACGTAATGAGTCCAGACCCCATAAATGTTACATATTTACCCATAGAAATGGTCCCACTAAGTAAGCCAAATAGCCTGCTCCAGATCAACTGCCCTGTTTTATTTACTGCAGGACATGGTTACATAGTGTGCCAAGCTGGGGGCAGAGCCCTTTCCTTATCTTTAAGTGGTGTGATGTGATTAAGGAACGATGTTCTTTCACCTCCACCTTATATTTGGAAGTTTTCCTGTCACACTGAAGTGTTACTCTGTTGTGTCAAAGCCTCTATGCATATAAAGTTTAGATTTGGGGGTTTTTTTTGCAATTCAACTTCAGTTTCTTCTCCTGTCCAAGGAAATTGGTTTACAATACTCTTAAAATTATCTTCCCTTATAAATAATTTTCAGGCTGCTTAGAGTTGAATTATAAGCTCATAGAATGAAAATAAAAGGCTCATTTAAGCATTAAACCTTGTTTTGGTTTAAGCCTCAGCCTTCATTCATTGCCATTGACTGTGATAATGGTCCTTTAAGTATCTGAGAGAAGCTGAGAAACTGTCACATACCTGTAGGAGTGATATAAAGAAGTGGCAAATTCTTCTCTTGAAGTGAGGCTTTTTTGTAACAAATTAAAATGAGTAGCTAGAAATGGTAAAATAACCCTTCTGTGGCTGGTGCTCAGCTGACTGTATTTGGTATTCTCAGAGCTAGATAGTTAATCTGTTTTATTGTTGTTTGGGTTTTTTTTGGTATGGAATAAGGTGCTGAGTGCAGTTAGCTCTTTGTTAACCACCTTTCTCCATCTTTTCAGTTATTATAAGCACTTGTTGTTTCTCATCTCATATTTAAATAGCAAACTGGCTTGCTATGTCTGTACAGAGCTCGCTACAAAAGGCATTGAGTGTTCCACTGCTATTGTACAATTATAATCATTTAGGTTTTTTCCCTATACAAGTCTAACCCATAACTAGAGGAAAATTGGACATTTATAGTTTTATTGGCCTACCAGTAATTATTGGAAGGACAACTATCTTTTCAGTAACTAGAGTAAGAGGTAAATAAGCAATGGATACTAAGATGTCTAATGAAAGATAGTGCAACATTTCCCCAGATTGCAGGATTGCAATTGGCCATTACATTTTATCAACATAATTAAAAGGCAGATAAGAAAAGAATCACCCATGCAGTATACAAACTGGAAAGAGTAGGTTAAATTTATTTTTCAGCATCAGGTTTTTAAAAACATTGATTACTGTATTTGCAGATAATTCTAATGTTGTGTTAATGAAAGACACAAAATACAGGGTATGAATTTTACATGAGCTAACGAAAGGATTACTTTTAGTAATGAAAATACTAATTGTCTAAGAAAAATATTTTATAAATGATGTGAAATAACTGGGTGCATTTCTTTGTTCCGTCTCTGGATACCACTGTTATGCCGCGTATATACTTTTTTGTCTGGTTAGTTTCTACTAACAAAATTTTTAAGTGAGTAACCATAAATCAATCATTTTCTTCTTTGTTGCAAAGACTGGAGCTTCCCTTGCCTGCTGCTATACATTTCAAATTACAGTGGTCTATTGTATACACCCTGCATTGTTTGTGCTTTTCTTTATATACACAATACATATGCGCATATATAGTTGAGTAAGTATGTATATAAAATACAATTGATAGGCTATTTAAAATGTATAACGAGCTTTGGGATATAAACCTTGTTTGTTTTCAGAGGAATTGTGGTTGTAGACTACTTGGGAAAAATCTCCCCTCCTTTTTTGTTTATACAGAAAACAAACAAAAACAAACCTAAACAAAAAACCAAATTCAGTGTTGTAATAATTAATTCTAATTCAGCAAGGATCAAATCCAGAAAAGAATAGTTTTTCTTCCTGTTCCAAGTGGGGGGAAGGGGGAGAGAAAGGAGTATTTTTTCTTATATAAAACCCAGAGAGAGAGAGAGATGAAGTGTATTGTTTATCACAGATAACATAACCATCTTAGACTAATACCACATGTAAGAAGGCTCCCCTCTGCACCTGGTAGCTGTGTGTGACAGAGAGTGGGGTCAGCAGTGAGTCCTGGTGCTGTTCCCAGCGATCTGATGGCTATTGTCAGCCTCTTCACCAGGCTGCTTGTGTTTGTTCCCTAGTGAGCAAAACCTCACTGGCATCACAGCAGTCTGTATGACCTCTGATCTCTTCTGCCTTTTCTCTGGCTAAAAACTGAGTGTGTAAGAGTTACAAGAACTCCTGTCTCAGCATTGGAAGAATGGAGCTGTTGTTCTTGTTGGTTTTATAATTATGAGGAAAAATAGAGATACAGCAGATCAGCCTAGGGCATAGCACAGAACTGTCAGTGAAAGAGCGTTGACTTTCATACAAAACACTCAGTTACTATAAAACACTTCCTGACCATTTCCACCATTCATGGATAAAAATCTACAGAGGGTTTGGAACAAAGATACCCATGTCTTTTTTTGCATACAGAGAGAATTGTGTTATCTTTAGATGATTATTTGCAACACAAGTTTGGAACCAGTTCCACACCAGCTTTAATAAATAATGTTAAAAGGTGCTTAGAGGCAGATGGCTGTTCTGGGAGCTGCATCACAAGTCACTTGTGAATCTCTATAAAGCTCTGTGGCTGGGTGACTAGAAGGGCAAACCTGCCATTTGTTCAAACTGTTTCACTGGATCATGGCAACAGAATTTCCACAAGCAAGATACTTTAATGGCTAAGGGTTAAATCCTTCTAGAGTGGACTGTTGCCAGTGGGAGACTGGGCTCTGTTACTGAGCTGGTCATTTTCCCCAGACACGTGTTAAGGGCTGAGATCTCATCTCTGACCCTTTAGCTCAGCTTTTTGAACATCTCAGATAGTTAATTATAAGCTCTTTCTGCATCAGTAGATCTCATAATTTCCCATGCAGTGACCAGTGGTAAACTATAGAAAAGCCATTTTACAAACCTATTCCTCCTAGCCAGAAAAAAGGGAGGATGGTCACAGCTGATCAATTGGAGGGGCAGAGAGGTTAATTATTTTTGCCTGTTTGCTCAGTACCAGTCTTTTCAGGCCCCTGGAAGGAGAGGCTGTAGAAAAGTTAGTGACACAGAAAGTAATTTCCCTGGCGAATTCATTTATTTACAGTCCATGCATATGCCCCATTTAATAAAGAAGAGAGGTGGGTGAGGCTCAGGTGTGCTAATTCATCTCTGCTGGAGCGCCGTGAAGCCCTGCCGTGCGTAGGAGCTCTTTTCTCGGGCTGGGGAGCACCACTGGGTGAGCTGGGAGCCTGGGCAAGGCGCCTCAACTTTTGCTGACACGGTGCTGTCACCCAGCAGAGAAATCCCTGGTGGAAGGTGCAAGCCAAGCTGGGACGGAGCCCCATTCCTGTCTAGAGCAGTACAGCTGTGTCTGCTCCTGCTGCCCACAGCTCTGCATTTTACAGATACAGCTGTTTGGCTCCTGGGGTGAAGCTGTTCACAGCTCAGTGCTAGGGCATGGGAGAGACACTCCCTGTCCATCTGTGTAGACATTCCCCGGTTATCTTCCTGTTCAGCTTCCGTGGGCACAACTTCCACTGCCAGTTTCCCTTTTTTTGGCCGTAAATCAGCATAGGTTTATGATAGAGCTGCTAGAAGAGCAGGTAAATTCAGTGGTGCACTTCCTCTACAGAGAGTTACACAGTGATCATAGCAGCTCAACATTTGTATTTAATTATCAGCTTTTGTCTTACTATTTTCATATCTACAGTCTCTATTTTGCCTTTTCACTGTCATGCCAGATTAGCAATCATGTCTTGGGAAGAAGTGTTAAAGCAAAATTTTACTAACTTGTACTTTGCATAAATAATAATTTTTACATAAAAATGAGTTTTCTTCTAAATTTCTTTCATATTCAAATCCCTCTGGAAGATGCATTTCCAATAATTAACCTGTCTGAAAGGTGACACAGATGCCTGATGCGAGATGGGAGCTGTTGTGTGCTCCAGTAGATCTTTCACTGTCCAGCTGGTAAAGTTAGGGACACTCCTAAGGGAGCAAGTTTAGACCACAGGCAGAAAATTCAGGTTTTCTACAATGGTAAGGTTTAGTTTGAGTTTTAGTGCTTAGGTGTACCGTTATCATTATAACATATCATGCACTGCAATTCTGGAAATTCTGTCATTTCAGGAGTTAAAAAAAATGTGGGTTTTAAACAGTTTCTATGGAAAAAGAATTCTAAACTAAGATTTTTAGTTTAGAAAAATGGAAATTAGTTGCTTTGCTAATTTTAGAGTGAATAGAGCAGTCCAGATCAGCCCTAGGGACAGTACATGGGGCCAGCATGGAGATGAGGGAGTCCTGCCATCATTATGCATACATACTTACAGCACGAGGATGCAGAATGTGCTCTCAGGCCTTCCCAGACCTCTGCTGGAGTCCTGAACGAGAGCTGCTGGTTGTCTCTGGGTATGCAACTGTACGGCACAAAGCCATTCTGAACCAGCCAGGTTGGGACCCCGAAGCACTAGGGGTACGGCACTCAGCGTTGCCTGGGGTAACTTGCATGAGCAGGGGTTTGTGCAAACATGGGGTGGGTACTGCATCTGGGACCCAAGGTAATATCTGGATAGCCCTGAATTCTGCTGTGTGGGAATGCCAGTTTATCTGGAGGTAGACCCAGTGTTTCTGCCTGACGCTAGTTCAGACCGGCCAGTGGAACCTTTGGTAGGATGCCGAAGAACTAGGGAGGTGTACATTTTTTCTCCGTAAATGTTTTTCTTGCATTCAGATGTTACTAGAGGATGTCTCAGTTTTAACAGATTGGCATTTGCCATTGTGAAAGTATTTTGCCAAAGTAATAAAAAAGAATTCTATTTGACTCTAATCATAAATCACTGCATAAGAAATGAAACTGTTCTCAACAAACAAATTAACAAACAACTTTTGTTGATACATTATCTTGCTTTGTTCATGTATTTGTTACGTAATTCACTAATTTGATCCCCCTGGTCATTGGTGTTAATTACCAAGGTTTGGTTGTTCCAGAATGTCAGTGAGAGATTTTAAATATTTATAATTGGTTAATGACTACAGGATATTTTCAGCAATACTGAAAATCTACTTTTATAGAATAATATCATCAGAATATCACAGAATCCAGCATTCATAATAAAGATAGGATATAATTTCTTCTTCATATGCCAAAATACAGCCACACAAGTTATTCAGGCTTTTTACCACAGACAATGTGCGTGGGAGTGGAATTTTTTTCTGGCTGTTAAGTCATTAAGAAGAGCAGTTTTATAACTTGATCACAGGTGATAGATGGGTTTTGAGACACAGAAGGAAAACAGAAGATAAGCATGACATCTTTCTCCATTTCTCTCTCGGGCTGCTTGGATATTAGCTACTAATCTATAATAAGCAAAATTTTATGCTTCCTTTCCCCCCTTCCTGGTATGCTCCATTATAGTTTTCAATTGGGTTTTCATTACCTCGGTTAATGAAAAGCAGCTAAGATGAAAACGAAGACTCCCGTATTAGTATTTCTGATGTTGTAAGCAATTTGGGTGCACAAGGAAGACAATACCAAATTCTTTGCTAATGTAGGAGCCCCCTAATCAGAATTGAATTTTTCAGATTTTCAGTCCCTTTTCCAGCAGGTATGTGAGTGGAGGTTCTCAGATTACCTGTTCGACTTCAGTAACGTTGCAAATACCTCCTGAGGGTATTGAAATGTCTTACAGGAATATTTCAGCAACCTGCACTTTCTCACTGTGCTGCTTTTTTGATTGGTTGGTTGGTTTGTTTACTTGCTGTCTGTGTTACTGCATATGTACCTATCCATAAATTTTCTTTTAGATCTGTGATGTTAAAGTTCTCTTGGGACAAAGTCTTCTGTTATTATCTCTTCTTTTTTTCCCCAGCTTTATTGACTTCCACTGCATATTCCTGGATGGCGTGAGTTGATCCTGCTTCAGAAGCATATCATTTTATATCAGCTCAGGATCTACCCTAGGGTTGCATGTTTTCAGGAGGATGAGTGGCTCCATAGGGAATGCTACACCTGGGTTAAAGCCTTTTCTTTAACCTCATAGTCCTGTGAATCTTGAGAGATTTCTTTTGTGCATGAAAAGTGTAGTCATAATTACTTGCAGATTTGAATAGGATCAGACCATTGCACAGAAACCTCAGTCAACCATTCCAAGATGTCCATATTTTCCCACAGGTTGTCCACCGCTTCTCTCTTTCCACTATTGAGTTGTTTTTGGGTTTTTTTTCCCCTAAGACCCCATTCCTTGACCAGTTCTTTTGCCCTTACTTGAATTATCACATGGAAAGGCATGATTATTTCCTTATCACTAATTTATAGGGCAGTTCATAGCCCTGGTCTAGCAAAGCGGTTAAGTATTTCCTTACCTTTTCACTTGAAATTAATTGTTCCAGTCTCATGCTCAAAATAAATGTATGATTAAATACCTCATTGGTTCAAAGCCAAAATAAATGTAGGTATCTTTGCCTTGTATATGGTAATTACAGATGTCTTCCTGAAAATCCTGGTTGGCTAATAATTTGCACATTAGCACAGCATAACTTTGAAAGATGAGAGAGCACCGTAACAGTGCATGAGTGTTGCAGTACTCCCCAAACGTCCATCCTGCGATAACCCCGTTCCAGAAGAGGAGCCGGTGTGCTATCAGGCTGGAGATGCAGGAGTTACATGCTTCTTCCAAGGCAAAGAGTGTCATCGCACCTCCAAAATACATGTTATAATATTCAATTATGGAACATGAGCATTTCAGGATGTATTTTCTTTTACTGCTGAGAAATAAGAAACGTGCATTAGTAACACTTCGATGGCTACACAGTGACAAGTGTCAGAGTAGCTGCAGGTCAAAGTCTTCCTCCCCCTTGTGCAGTGTGCCCTTCTTATCTCTCTCCAGTGCCAAATGAAGCAATCCTGGGGTTATTTTACAAATGCAAAACATTGTGCTCAGCTACAGTGTACACTGAATTAGTGGCTCCACGGCTGGCACGATTTAGTGCAAAGGGACAGGAGAAATGCAGAGCTTTTGCTGAACAAATAGTGTAAACTGCAACAAAGATGCTAAGTTAAATAAGGAGGTAAGTATGTAGATGTGAGGGACTAGATTTTGAAAAAGATGGGATGATAGTTGCATTCCTAAAAATCTAGCAGCATGTCTAGGGGTAAAAAAAAAAAAAGTTCACCTATTCGTGGTATTTTCAAAGCAAACTGTCCATATGGAAGAAAGCTGCCAAGGTACTGTACGTGAAAAATCCCTTCACTGCAGAGGTTAAGACCTTGAGGGGTACAGACACTGAACTCATGGTGGCATTAGTCACTTCAGGATAGGATTCACTCTGGTTGCCAGATACAGTAAAAAATGAGGAAAGTGCACATGGGAAGACAGTAGGGGCCAGGAGATACCGACGTCTGGGAATTCAGAAAGTTTCCCTTCAGAAAGTGATTTTTTTAAGGTGACAGACTAATTTAATTGAGAACAGAGACACTTTAAGACTTGCTAATATTGGCAGTGATTCATCTTATTCACAATAAATTCTTCTATTCAGACTGCTTCTTACATAGATGCAGTTAAATGTTTTGAAACTTGTTAAATAGCTCTATGCAGTATTAGCTGTCTGTTTTATCTGAAGCTACAGGAGCATAACATAAAACATGTGCCCACTAGTGACAGTAAGTAAAACAACACAATTCCCTAAGACAGAGAACAAGACTATATTATGTACCTTTCAAAAATACTGTAATTATGGTGACATGATCTATGAAACAAATTAGATTATTTCTAGTATTCTAATGACGTGAGTCCTATTTTTACCCTCTAGTGAGCATCGTGTTTCTTTCTTTACATATAAAATATTCTGCATAGATCAATTTTGTCTGACTTGGCAGACAAATAATATCATTCTGTTCCTTCTTCACTCCTATTGTGCATAAAATATTAACCCTAGCATTACACAAAGGGAGATTTTTTGCATTTAATTATTACTCAGTTGCAGCCTGGAGACAGTATTAATTAAGACAAAGTATGATACCACTCCTTCCCAATGTATGCATTTTGTCTGCTAAATTGCTGAGATTAGGATCATACTGGGATAGTGATTCTCTATTAAATCATTGTTTTACATCGTCTTCTGTATTTCATGGGATCGTGAAGGACCTCACTGAGACCAGGAAATCTTAAAAGAACATGGTCCAGACATGATTTGCTGTGGGGCAGGAAGAATTTTAGCTCCCTTATTAGTCCTCATTTCTTGTATTTCCTTTGCAGGGCTGACATCTGACGCAACCCTTGCTGCCCCTCAGTGGGCTCTAGCTCCTCTGATGTGAAGGTGTGGAGGTAGAGGACATTGCCCTATTGTGCTGGGGCTGCTTCTGTGCCTGCATCCCTGTGACAATGGCAGCTGGGAAGGGACCACATGCAGTGAAAGACATGGGTACTTCGAGCAGGACACAGGATTGATGCGCTTCTCTATAAAACAAGGATGAAAAGGGCACTCTACGTCACTGCCCTGTTAGGGCCCTGAATGCGTCCCTGACCTCTGAGGGGTTTTCAGAGTTGGCTCAGGGCTGACACTGATGTGGTGCGGCTGTGCAGCCTTGGAGCACTCTTGGTTGACCCCGCTTGCTGCTACTGGATGGGGTGTGAATATTTCCAGCCAGGTTCTCCTATAACCAGAGGGCAGAGCTGCTCTTTCAGAGCAAGGGATAGGGGTTTGGATTGCTGCAGGCTGCCGGAGGAGCTGACCTCAGAGCCCTGAGGCACAGAGGCTGAGGCCAGGCACTGCCCTGTGGATCCTGAGCAGACACGGCTCCTTCCTTATAAAGAGGCCTGAGGAGGTGCATGATTTCAGATGCTGTCTGGTGGCCACCATTTCTTGCTGCTGGCTAAAGCATCTCTCTAAGCAATGCACTGCCTGGTTTGGGTCCTTCTTTGGAGGTATCTGACCTGCCATGACTTCCATGGCAGGATCTCAGATTCTTCCTGCAGCGGGCAGTTACATTGCTTTTGCTGGTGAGTAGTACACCAAACACCAAGGCCAACAAAGGGACATCTACACATGTTCCAGGATGCCACAGGAGAAGCACACATAGGAGAAGACACTCTACAGCCGTGTAGACTCCAAGACAATGACACATCAACATGGTGGGAAGGTCTGAACAACTTTCCAAGATTAGGCATATGTGGTATTTGTAGATGAGGAAGCTTGGAATCAAGTGGAGTAGAGATTTTGGCAAGAACACAGAAAGCAATAATCCATTTAACAAGTCATAGGTATACACTGGAGCCTAAACAGGATCATCATGTATTTATTTCAAAGTTGTAAAATTGCTTATGTCTCTTACATAAGCCTGTATAGAAAACTACTTCCCTGAGAGTTGCTCTGCTGGAAGTAATGTTACTTCTAAGCACTCTGAATCCTAAATTTATATAAATCCAAAGCAAAGGCTTTCCTTCACAGTGTTTACATATAAGCTCCAAATTAGATATAAGCTTTGCCTTGCCTTCTCCAAAACTATAGCGTGCTAAGGCTTAACTCCAACTAGGATTTCTACCTTGAGAAGAAATACAGAATAAAAATGTAAAGGTGTATTTTTCCCTCTTTTGCCTTCAGCATTTTCTCTTCCGTTTGACAAAACTCTCAGCAATTCTCACTGAAACTAGGATTTTGATATGCTAAGCTTAGTAAAGCAACAAGCGGTTAAATTTGGCTCCTAGATTTCCGTGTGTGCTTGGGTAATGTGCGTGAAGGTAAAATTTCCCTCTTCTTTTCTGGAATGAGTTCAGGTTATAGAAATACCCTGTGGTAGGATCCATCTCACCTGACTTTATATATAGCTTCATTTCACCTATACCTTTCAGCTACCCCTTTCTAGTCAAAAGGGGGCAGAAGCACTTTCAGAGCATGAATCACCAGACTTGTTTTAAATACCTGCTTTAGGGAGTGATGAATCTCCACTGACTATCAAATAAATCTTGAGTGACTTACTCAGATGTAGCATGAGATGATTTCCATCCATTGGCCCTTCTCTGGCAGACAGAAATGTCAACGCAGACATTTCTTGAAGCCTATTACAATAGTTACAGTTTAAACTGCAGTTAAGAAAAAATGAGTGAGTGCCTAGATTTTGTGGATATTTACAAAATAAGAGGCTGAGATTCTTGCCACTTTTCTCAAATCTGCATTTCAATGAGCGCACTTTTTATAGTCTCCTTTAACAAAACTTTTAGTTAAGTTCCTGAATTAGGGGGGGAAAAAAAAGAAGAAGAAAAAAACAAGAATGTTTTATTTATTTCCTCAGTCCAAAATGAATCTTTTGGGCAAACAGAATTGCAGAACCTACTAATGCACCTTGGTGTTTTTATAGTTTTTATGTTAGACTCTTGTTCCTTTCTAGGGAACATATACTTCAGATCCAAGGGACGGGGAAAGCTTTGCTTAAGTGCACCCAGAGGAAGAGTTTCTTTCCCCAGATTTCCCGTGTAACATGCTACCACCAGTTGCTCGGTCGTGTCATGTTCCATCATGTGGAGTAATACATGGTGACTGTGACAGCCAGATGTGACATGTCCCTCAAGGACACATTGCCTGGGGGAAAATGCTCATTATTTTGAAACCCATGACATTCTTCAGAAATGAAGTTGTAAAAAAAAAAACCCCATAATACCCAACAACAGCTTATCCCTCCTTGTTCAGAGAGATGTTGGCTGATTCTTCCTGCAAAGATCATAAGAGACCAGACACTGGCACACAATTAATCCATTCATCTAATAAATTTTAATGAGAACAAAAACGGCTCAGAATTCTGTCTGCCTGATAAAAAATGTAATGAGAACAAACCCTAGCATTAAGATTACTGTGTGAAGAGAAATTATACAAACTATTTCCATTTGACTAAGGTTAGAATGAGAGCACCAGGACAAGTAAATGGTGTAAATTTAATCAGGTCTTTTGACAGCATCAACATGGCAATTTGGTTATTCTCTATAGATGCTATGCCAGCTCTTGACAGGCACGGTATACTGTAGGCTAGGCTAAGTAAGGAAGACACAGACAAAAAAAAGGCTAAGAACAACATGTATAGCAGCTTATAGAAAGAAAAACAGACCACACAAAGATACTTAGGAAAGAAGAAAATAAGTCAGGGAGGTGTGTGATAAAAACACCTGTTTCCTTCACTGCCAAAAGAGTTGTGGGATGCATTCAGAAGAGTTACTGACGAGGAAAGGTATTTTGTACCTAGTGAGCAAACAAGTAGCTAATGGGGGTGAGCACCTAATGTCAATTACTGGTCCTAGATATGATAAAGTATAGCTGAGCCTTTCTACTTAGTGGAAGACACATACTTAAATGAGTCATTCTTTTGTTCTGAGGTCATAACCAAGATTCAGTCCAGCAAGGCAGGAGGTGGTACTGAGAATAGCAGCTGTGTTTAATTGCAGAACAGCAGAGCAGTGTCTGCCTTACACAGGACACTTATGTACCATAGTGTCAAACTCATAAATGCCAATGATTTACACAGATCAAATAAATGATAATAACAAGTTTGTGGTTGCATCTGGTGTAGCTGCAGTGAGTTTCTAGTTTTTAGCTGGAAACCTAGTCAGTTTAAGATAAAATAGAGAAAAAGCCTCAGATCTGCACCCCTGAGTTCTACCACCAGTCTTTATGAGAATGTGACCATATGGAGCAATAACACAAATGGAGGAACCTATATAGGGCAGCCGCCATCTCTAATCCATTACCTATCTTCTGAATTTCATACATCAATAGTGCCATTGCTGAGGGGACTAGTCTATCTCTTTGCTCTGACAGATACAAAATTTCACAGACACCCCCTGCCACCCCTCCAGATGTTGCTGCTGGGATCAGCCAATCTGATCTTGTTTTCTTTGAGACTATTAAAGGCCACCTTTATATTCCTTGTAGCCAACCCGAGGAGTTTAGCACAATGCTTAGGCCTCTGTAACTCCTGGTAGAGATGAAAAAAAGGAGGGTCCTACCAAAACCTAAAGTCCTTGTGAGGGCAGGACCCAATTTGAGGAGAGAACGCCAGGCTTGGTGTCATCAAATTCTCTTCTAAAAACACTAGATTTGGACCAAGAGCTCATCCCTGCAGGGACACTACCAGTAAAATGTTTGCATCTGCCCGTTAACAACTACTGTTAAAGATCAAGTTTTTGATGCAAATGTGGTGTTGCCTAATGCAGTGAGGGATTTTTATTTGAAGTGTCATGTAATAATAAGTGTTGCTTGTGAAAACCTGGAAAAATATCAGCACTGAAGTCTTTATCAGTTAGCCATGTAATTTTCTCAAAGAAAAAAGAAACAGGTTTATAAGACAAGACCTGTCTTCTTTAAATCCCCATTTTGACTCACTGTAATTGCATTTAGAGCACTGTAATTACATATTGTAATATTATTTGGTAGTTGAATTTTTTTGTTAACTGCGTTATAATTTTACTTGTGAGTGATGTCAGACTAACTAGTTTATGTTTTGCTGGGTCATCCTTTTTAGTCATTTCAAATAGAGAAACAACATCTGCAGTTCTTCAGTCCTTTCAGTATTTCTCTTTATAAGACACACAAGACTACTCTTAATATTAGTGGTTCGGCCACTAAGCATCTAACAGGGTGGGAGCCATCTCAACTGACTTTAACCATCTAGATGTTACTCATTTAACCTAAACTAAATTAGGCTTGTATAGCCAATTCTATTGTATAGCCAACAGAAGGAGAAAGGCTCCACCAAAGAATAATTAACACTACTTAACTTAGAATATGAGCTGTGTTTTAAAGGCTGTCCTTGCCTTAGAGGGAAAAAAGCTTTTATATGACTAAGTCAAACTTAATAACTAAGTTTTAGAGTGCCAAAATTAGGTGAGATGAATCTCATCCAAACTGAGCAGAAGTATCATAATTGTTGTAACAACCAATCCCACTTTCCTGTTCTTTCTTCAAAATATTTAGTCCCTCTGTTCTAACACTTGAGATAATACTTAGCAACAGGCACCCTTACTCTATGTCACCTCTTCCTAAGGCATCCTGCTGCTGCATAAAAACATGTTCTTTAAAAATATGGTAGTGTCTCACAGGATTTTACTAACAGATTTTGCACAAGTACATAAACCTTCTTATTGCAGTGGTAGTATTTAAAGCCTAAGCATAAACCTTAATCAAATGCAGTTTTCAAGAGAAGTTATCCATTGACTTAGAATAAATTGATTTTGCAAACAAAGAGGATCTGTGTGGGTTTTTTTTTTTTTTTTGTAAATTACACCTGTCTGCTCCTCATTCTCTATCTCCACAACTGCAACTGAAATAACCAAACTTATGCAGAAAAGAAAATGTACAGACAAGGCCAGCTCTGTACTCATTTATATAGGTGTTTTTTTCTCTCCCCAGTGATTCCTGCTGATTTTTTTGCCTCTGATTTAATAAAAAGTGAATGTTGAATGAGAGCATGTTTTAGTTACTCTTATTCTTTAGCACTTAGTTCTCTGGTAGATTCATTTATTTTGATGAAACTACTAGGAAAACAGCATCCCACTCAGACTGATTAGGCAGCCAGAATCTGGTCCTACATTATCCAGGTACAAATAGGCATGAAAGATAAACAGGAGATGATCTAGATATATGGAGGAGTAAGGTTATTGTTCAAATAATATGCCTATTTTCCTCATTCTGTGTAGGAAAAATAAGAATATTGTCTTCCTAGAGCTATGGCAAATCCCAAAGCCTTAAACAGACAACTTCCTATGCTATCATCAACTGTACATCAACTTTAGAATCTGTCCCCTAACCTTAAGGGAAAAACCCTACATATTACCACATGTAAAAGATAAAATGGGAAGCTTTTTGATGATAGTAACAGTTTTGATGTCATTTTCAGTGGCACCACAATCAAATTCCTTTCTGACTCCACAGAACAAACTTTCAGCATATTTGGAAGAGCCAGGCTTGTGTTTCCTACTCACGCATTTGGAACCATGGAAGCTCAGGGTTTACTCATCAGAGGAGTGGCTGAATGCTTACGCCCAATATACAGATATATTGCCTGTATACAGAAATACTCTTACATATACACAAGCAAATGCTATGTATAGATCATATTACAGAAAAACTAGCTTGGAGGTTAAGAAAGTGCAAATAACCATTGTGGAAAAGTCTGTATGCTTTAGAAATACATTTGCGTAATAGCAATTGTCTCATTTCATGACTTCAAATACATCATCCTGTAGCAACTTCTGGAAGATGAGTAAATATCACAAGAGTCTATACCTCTTAGCCACGACAGGTTAAATGCATGGGACATATATGAACTACAGGGCAGATGAATTAGCTGTGTTGATTTTTTTGAGGAAATCCAAGTGATAACCAGACACAGATTTACCAGCAGGGATAAGGAAGCTTTATTCTTTCCATTAGCATCAGCTGACACAAAACATATTTCTACATTGATGTCTGTGCTGTACAGATGAATGGCTGCACAACTCTTCCTCCCCCTTCTCCTCCTCTCCCCCTGTTTGCACTAGGGCTGTCTCCATCCCCGTTATTATGCTGCAGGCTGTCATGGCCTGTGCTGAAGGTACGTACAGCCTGGCACCGAATCTGAGAAATAGCTGAGGATACTGTCAGACGTATTTAATTTAAGACATTAGTATTCTCCATTGCTGTAATCAATCTGGTGGGTTGTTGTTTGTTATGCTGCAGTTTATTTGCTGCTTCTATTGACTGGCCCAGCACTGTAGTGGATTCGGTGCAGTCACAGAGCCCCGCTGCATCTTCCTCACTGCGCCACTCTGACCTAAAATGATGGATGGCTTGGAGGACATTTTAAGCAGCAGTGAAAAGGCAAGAGCTATTGCAGTGTAGGAGACATAAATGGGAGACATGGGTTAAAATATGATATTCTTCTGTGAGAAGAGGGAGGAAAGGAGAAACTGTAAATTTAAAGTAGTCAGACAATATCAAAGACTGTTATTAGATACAGTATATTTAAGCTGGTAGACTGTCATTAATGAAGAAGCTATAGGGGGGGGGACTGGGACAGTTTAGAGGCTATTATAATACCTTATCTATCAAAAATGATAGAAATAGGGGAAGGCTTATACCTAAATATATTATCAGACATCAGTGAGAATTGCTAGGTTCAGCAAAACTCTTGCTGATTAACAAATTGAGCCACTAAGAAATTTGGCATCATTGATTTGTATGAACTGGAAATAGATCAATGGTAAATTCATTGAAGTGATTTTTTGTTGTTGTTGACTCTTACAGTTTAATCAGACAGAGAAATGCTCTGAAACAGGCAACTGAAACAAATTAGATCACCAAGTTATGTACAAATAGGACTGTTTGGAGCTACCAGATTTGAAGTAAACTAGTTTTAATATTAAACACTGTCTTTCTTCCAGTAACAAAAGAAGCAATTTTGGTCCCTTGTAACAGGCTTTGGGGCTAGAAAGTGAGCACATTATCCTTCCACAGATTTTCATCTAATAATTACAGGATGTTCGTACATCTGAAACATCACAGATGTGCATGGTAAAGCTACTGGACACATTTTCTTCATGAAGCTTAAACTAGAGAAGAGAAAAAAAAAAAAATCCCAGCACAATCTATCCACACAAAACAATCAACACACGTCATCTTATTTCTAAAATTCCTGCTTCTAAATTACAGACATCAACCCTGATCCTTCACTTGACATTCCACTCTTTCTGGGAGCCAGGGACTGCAGGAAGGCTCAGCTAAGCCTGATCTCCTCCCACCTGGGAATGGCTCCCTGAGCTACCTCTGAAAACCTGTGCTGGGATTTAGCACAAAGCCTCTATCTGGCTTGATTTATGCTGTCAATGCTTATAGCAGTTTTGGATTTAAGCTACACTTAGGAAGTTTACTTGCCCTTCTAGGTGAACACATGTAATGGTGGGGGACAAGTGCTCTCAAGAGCCAAAAGGAAGAACAGTAAATTCCTCAGCTTGTTCATTAGAGACTTTCTGGATCTTGAAGAGAGCCAAAAAGCATGTATTTGCAATATTAACAGAGAATGGATTTATATCCTCGAGGCAGACAGAAGCCTTTTATCCAACACAGAGGACTCTGAGGGTCCAAGAACAGAGCCCTGTGGCTTCTCTTCCCAGGGCCAATAGCAAATGCCATAACAAGACCTTGTGTCACTTTGACTAAACACCTTTTCAGTCTGATGTCCTTGTTCATATATAATGACTGGTATTATTCCCTATAAGAAGTCCCAGGGAGGGTTCCTGGGGCACAAGAGGTCTCTCTTCCCAACCAAAGGCGTGAGGGCTGAGCACCGTGTAAGCAAAGCACAACTGCAGTGCAGCAGCCTTGTTTTTTATGCTGCAGTTTGTTTCTTTTGCCTGTAATGGCTCTAAGCTGTGTGCTCGCTGCA
Organism: Phoenicopterus ruber ruber; assembly: GCA_009819775.1. Classification (NCBI taxonomy): domain Eukaryota; kingdom Metazoa; phylum Chordata; class Aves; order Phoenicopteriformes; family Phoenicopteridae; genus Phoenicopterus; species Phoenicopterus ruber. The sequence goes on along the minus strand of CM020215.1, from coordinate 27,677,356 downwards.
CCAGCTGCAGCAGGATGAAAGCAGAAAAAAGCTTGTGCTGAACCTGCTTTTTCCCAGACTTGCTGAGAAAGGTGCCTGTGTAATTCCAGGACACGGGTGCTCACTCAGCAGGGTGCTTCAGAGTCCTCGTAGTCTCGCCCCATTTTATTGTTGTGCAGCTACCTTGATTTCAGTAGTTACATGGGTTTTATCTTGTCTTAGCCCTAGAATTTCTGTCCACCAGTGAAGCCCTGATGTATATGGCAGGGAGCTGTGCAAAAAGAGAAAAGACATGGTCAGCATGGCCTGCTGGAACCTCATTGCTGGTCATGTGCTCGTTAGTGATGCATGTGGCCACAGGTCAAGACTGATGCTACCAACACGCTGCCCTGCTTTGCTTGTTCACCAACGAGTTTGAGAGTTCAGAAGTCATTAAATTGACTAGAGCATTTGTAGCTCAGACTTACGCTGTAAAGGAGCAGGAACTCCCACTGTGATCCTGGGCAAATTATTTAAAATCTTTGTGCCTTATTCCACCCTCCTGTGGAAATGGGAACAATACTACTTCTCAGACCCAAAGGGTTTAAGAATAAATGCTGCTCAGATTAGAAACTATATCAGTAGGAGCCAATAAGTATGTTAAATAGATACTGAAAAGAGTAGACTACAAAAATGCCAATGGACTTGACAGCTGGCTGTTGGCAGCTCAACACTTTTCTGTCATAAATATCATCATCCTTCCCTTCAGGAGAATCAGTCCCAAGACTCACTTCTTCTCAATGGGTGGCATATAAAGCAGTCAAGAAATGAACCAAAACTGGAAGCTTAGCTGCCATCAAAAACAGTAGGGTACATTCATCAGGACATATAATCATCCCAACATGTTTTTTTTTCTATATTAGGACCTTTTTTTTAACCCAGGTGATTTTCATATGTATATACTGATCCATACCCGCCTCCCCTTATGTATAAAACAATCAGAAATATAAAATAAGTACCGTAGGTAGGAGGAACCAGCCATGGAGCCAGACTAATTTTGCTGCTTGCCTCTGCATGATTAACCCAAACCTCAGAAATTGACATTTGTCAAGAAGAGCCTGCCTAGCACTAAACAAATGTACTTCGGGGATTGTAACACTGTGTTCTTGTACCGTATAGCTCTGCATGCAGCCTTTTTCCATCCCAGTATCACTTTTTAATAAGAAAACAGGGAACTACCAAGATTGCTGTAGTTTTAGATGCCATGCAGGAAATGCTGCAGTAAACCCAAGAGAAAATAAAGGCATTTTTAATGAACGACTGTCATGGTTTAACTCCAGCCGGCAACTAAGCACCACACAGCCACTTGCTCACTCTCACCCCCAGTGGGATGGGAGAGAAAATTGGAAGGGTAAAAGTGAGAAAACTCATGGGCTGAGATAAAGGCAGTTTAATAGGTAAAACAAAAGCCATGTGTGCAAGCAAAGCAAACCAAGGAATTCATTCACTGTTCAGCCATCTCCAGGAAAGCAGGGCTCCATCATGCCTAACGGTTACTTGGCAAGACAAATGCCATCACTCCGAACATCCCCCCTTCCTTCTTCTTCCCCCGGCTTTATATGCTGAGCATGATGTCATATGGTCTGGACTATCCCTTTGGTCAGTTGGGGTCAGCTGTCCCAGCTGTGTCCCCTCCCAACTTCTTGTGCACCCCCAGCCTACTCGCTGGTGGGGTGGGGTGAGAAGCAGAAAAGGCCTTGACTCTGTGTAAGCCCTGCTCAGCAGTAACGAAAACATCTCTGTATTATCAATCAACACTGTTTCCAGCACAAATCCAAAACCTAGCCCCATAGTAGCTACTGTGAAGAAAATTAACTGTATCCCAGCCAAAACCAGCACAACGACACATTGACATAGGTGACTTGGATAAAAACAGGGGTAATACAGATGAGATCACTGAAAGCTCTGAGATGTCTCCATTGTAGGTGCTTGCAAGCTCTGCCTCGAGGCAGAGTCAAAGCTCCCAGGAAAGAGCTACTACAGGGAGCCCCAGGATGATGATGTGCACCCTGTGCAGGTACAAGCTATAGTGGATGTCATGGCAGTGAGTGGATCCTTCAAAATCCTCCTTGAGGGCAGAGCCAGCCGCCAGAGAGGCAGAAACCAGCCAGACAAAGGAAGAAGCTGAAAACCCCCCTCACTACCCATCACCCTTCCTCCCTTGGCACCAGGTAGATGGAGGAGTTGAAGAAAATGTGATGATTCTATCATCTTTCTTCAAACTTAGTCCATAAAGCTGGGCAATTGGTAAAAGTTCTTTGAATCAGATGTGGACTCAGACCTTTGCAAGATGAATGAAATACCAAAAGGCTTACGATACTGGAGATATTTCTGACCTTTTCCTGGCTGTCAAGGAGAAGAGGGAGAAAGAGTTTGAATGGGAGAAAGAGGCCTGAGATCATAAGCAGAAGCAAGGAAAAAGGGATTATGACTGAAAAAAAAAATTATGCAGTGTTAGGAGCATTAAAGTCCTGGGTGTGAAATATGAAACAAGTAGGTAAATATACAATCAGATCTTAGGGGCACATGGAGTAAATAAAAAATTATTTAAGATTTAAATAAAATCAGTTAAAATAATTCTAAAATAATCAGCAGAGAAGATGTTTTATTCTGATTCATTTTATTTGGGTTTTGCCTGCATTTTCCTTCTAGCTTGACACAATGTAATGGTTGTAGCAGAACACCAACCTATACTTTAATGAGCAAATGCTCCTTTTTTGTTAATTCAATATCTATGCCCTTTTTGTTGGAAAATAGTGTCATGACCAGAGGTGCTGGAACTGTTGTATATTTAGTGATTTTTTCATGGTTAGCAAAGCCAAGGGCAAGCACTGATATCTTTATTGATATAAGCCTGGTAAGTTCCATTATCTGAAATGAGCTTATTGGGGAACAAGAAATTTTGATCATTTGATGCCTCATAAGCTTTCAGTCCAAAGCTGGAGCCCTGCCATTTTTGGTGTACCTGTAAAACTCGTAATAAAAGACAGTAATGAAAGCAAAATTTTTATAAGTCAAAATATTAACACTATTGCAGAGTCACTGCTTTATTTGAAAGAGATATTATGGAAAAAATAGATGTCAGTGCTTCGTAGCAGTTTCTGTACTAGGTCCACTTGGTTGAATGGCACAGCTCAGGAGTTGGTAACTGCTTTCCTTTCTTTTGAACCACGGTGAACTCTGAAAGGAGATAATACAGGAGAGAATAATCTTCGGGATGTTTTCCATTCTCTTTCATTTTTCTTGTTTTTCCCAGATTAATGTCTGCAGGCACCACTGTGAGAACAACCCTACAGTGCGCAGCCTGTGGGCTCCACACTGTAGAAATGCTCTAATAGCACTGCTTGTGGCTGCCAGCTGACATTCTCCCCCTTCTCTTTCTTTTTCTAACTTGACAAGAATGTGAAATGAATGTTTAGTTTTAAAATATCAAACCCACATTTCAATAAGTGAGTATCCTAAGTGCTTCTGTTTGTCAGTTCAACACCGTTGCCAGTGCAATTTCTTTAATAACTCTAAGCCCTGTGTTTTTAACAGGTTCTTAAGGAGTTAGTCATATGCTGCCATTGGGGGTGGGAATGGGTAAATGAGCAATACAAAGTAAAAATATCTAAAAATCAGGAGCACAGAAATTTCAGTTTTCCAAAGCCTGTTTAAATTAGCACTGCTGGTCTCCTGCAAGTAGTTGCAGCTTCCTAGGAGGCTTTCTGCTAGCCAGCCAAGAGGAAGTCTGGAGTACAGGCAGGGAACTCGTGCAGTTTCTAGGACAGAGAAAGGAAAATAAAGAGTTTAGGTACGTAGGAAAAGATGCCTTTACACTTAGAATTGTCTTTCTAGCTGCATACTAACTTAGCTGGGCTACACGCTGGGTAGAAAAGCAGCTGAAAAACACAGAAGGGACCTTCCCATGGATGTTCTTATTCATGGAGACCCACGCAATCCAAGGTATCCTGATCCCAATCCCACGTCATATGGGGCTGCAGTCTTTCTGCCAGGACATCTCAGAAAAAATGAGCTTCAAGCCCCACTGCAACAAATGTACCTCTTGTGGAATCAAGCTGTCCCCACTCTTCTGGCAGAATAGTCTCTTAGCCGTAGAGGCAGAGCGTTTTAGCCTGTGGCTATGGGCATGGCAGCATCAGTGCAGCCAACCAGCTCTACCCAATTAACCCTAATTGTCCAAAGGTTTCAGGTGTCCCAAGAGACCTTCAGGTAATTGAGATTCTACTGTAATTTGTTTTACAGGAGGGACTTAACAGTAACAAAAATCCTCTCAGATGACTAGCCCTGTTCATTTTATAAGGGTTTATGTTGGAATTGACCTAGGAAAAAGGCTGATCTACTCAACCTGTCAATGGTTAAGTGTGTGATACTCAGAGACATAAGCAAATAAATGGCCTACTAAGTAGAGCATATACAGGACAAAAATACACAGAATACTTGCAGTATGTTTAATTCTTGTGAAAAGTAACTGAGTAGCTGAAGTCAGTTGCTAAAGCTAATTCCAATGCAAGTTCTATTGGAACAAATGAGTAAGAGTGATCAAATGTCTTCTTTTTTTTTCCCATCGCACAGCCTCAAGATATGTGTCCTGCCTAAAACACTGAAAAACATGAACTGAAGAGTTCGTCAGCTACAATCAAAGCACTTAGAGTGCACATCAATATTACAAGTTGTAGACTCACCATAGAAGTACACGTTTACATCCAACTTGAATGCTTTCTGAATAAGCCATAATTACCAAATCAGCTGTACTGATTTGAGTAATGTTGACTTGGGGGTGTACATTAGTCCTATACATTTAATCTTGAGTTATCAAACTGTGCATTTGCAGGGTATGGTATAAGTGGATGCTTATATCTCATTTTCTGTAACTGTCATCTGTCTCTGATTTCAGTAGGACTAGTTTTGAAAAAATGGGCTCAGCTGTTGACAAGTACTGTGTGTAGCTCTAGCTAATACGGTGTTTACTGTAGGAGAACAGTGCTTTGGTATAGAGGACTGTGACAGAAGAGTGATGCTACAACATTATGAATACCATAAAAACTGTGATAATTTAACAAAGCAGATATATAATTTAGACAAACATTTTATCGTAAGTAAAGTTGCACTATCATTATGCAGATCGTTAGGATTTCCTGAATGAGTTTTCAGCATAATAGCCTGCTGGAATTAAAAACCGGAAAGCACTGGAGCTATTTTGTATATAGCCTGTCACTACCATGGTACCCATACCAGCTCTGAAGGTCTTATGGCCTGTCTCCAACAGGTCACAAGATTAGTTTTGCCAGTTTTTGATCTTAACAGATCAAAGGTCTATAAACACTGAAAAAGTAACTGGGACTTCAGGTAGCTGTCAGGAGCAAAAACTGCTCAACCACCTTTTAAATGACATTTTCCTATATCTGGAAAAGTAACTCAGTTCAGAACTAAGAGAAGAATCTTTCACCAGACCTTACTGTGGTAAGAGCAGGAGTTTCTGGGAAACAGAGTCACTGAAGCAAAAGGAGAGATAAAGATATCCCGCCAGCTAGATGAAGATCTAGTCTACTCTGTCCGGTCCTGGGCTCCTCAGAACAAGAAAGATATGAGTGAGTCCAGCACAGAGCCACAAAGATAACTAAGGGACTGGAGCATCTTTCATATGAGGAGAGACTGAGGAAGCTGGGACTGTTCAGCCTGGGGAAGAGGAGGTTCAGAGGGATCTTACCCATGTGTATAAATAAATACCTGATGGGAGGGAATGAAGGTAAGGGAGCCAGGCTCTTCTCAACAGTGCCCACTGACAGGACAAGAGGCAATGGTCATAAATTAAGTCATGTGAAATTCCACCGGAGGGCAAGGAAACACTTTCATACTATGAGGGTGGTCAAATACTGGGATGAGGTTCCGCAGCGAGGTTATGGAGTCTCCTTGGAGATATTTAAAGCCTAAATGGACATGGTCCTGGACTACCTGCTCTAGGTCACCTTGCCTGAGGAGGAGGGTTGGACAAGATGGCCTGCAGAGGTCTCTTCCAACCTGAATGATTCTGTGATTCTAAGCTGAAATAATTTGGTTTGGGTTTTTAGGTCCCCTCTCCCCCACCTTCGAATATTCTCTCTTTTTTTTTTTTTTTTTTTTTTTTTACAAATACATAGGATTTTATCTTAGATTAATGATTAAATATATTTAAAATATTTTTGCCATGACACTGAAAATAATTTTCTCACCCATATGCAGAAAACGTGTATTTGTGAAAAGTGGTGGTTGTATTATGTATGTAGATGCTCTTTTCCTTAAAGTCTAGCAAAAACTTGATGGAATGAGACTGGGTGATTAAGAAGGATGTAGAATGGAAAGAAAAGTAGATGAAAGGAAAAAAGAAAAAGACTTCTTAAGAGTGCAAATGTAGTCATTGCAGAGACTTGCATATAAAATAACAGGTAGCAATAAACTGAAGAATGCAGTAGATGAACTTGAATGAGTCATAAAAAGCAATCTCAGTGACAGGAATGCATTAAAAAGCCTTTATGAAAGGAATCAATTACTTGCCCTTTCACAAGAAAAAGAAAAACTAAGACACATGCACAAAAAGCACTTAGTGTCACACAGCCATGATTCTAAGACAAAAGAAGAAAAAAAGGAATTATTGTTTTTGCTTAGTTTTTATCAAACCCCTATACCTTTTCCTATTTTCATTTTTTTCTGGTACTTGTTTTATAGTTTAGTGGAAATACTGGACAGCTAGAGAAATGAAGCAGCATGTAATACTTGAAAAATGCTTGGTAACATGCATTCCTTTGTCCTAATGCTTTCTGCTACAAAGGACTGCAAGCACCTTTCATGTTTTCATTACATTTCCCAGAGATTAAAAATTTATCTTGCTGGAACAGCTCACTGTCCCATTACAGTGAGGATCGAGAACTGGATGCTTCAAAAGGAACCAAAAAAGCCATGCAATGTGCAGATACTCTTTCAGCATGACGGAAAAGATGTAAAACTGAGTTTTTATATAATTCAGTTTATCCATGTTAATTTGGTTTTTATAATTTACTATTTTATAATGTTATTGTATTTATATTTTGTTAGCATTTGTAGATTAGGCTTATGGTCTTGAACTGAAAATTAGATATTTAAATATTCAAATGATCTTACTGTAGTTATTTGGATTGCTTGTATGCTTTAACTTAAGAGGAAGAAACACTTGGACTGGTCACAGGCCCTTGTCCCAGGACAGTCATTCCTCTCTGGGGCTCAGCATGGCACGAACAACTAGATTAGCATTTGCAATCTCTTTCCAAAGTACTTATGGTTAAATACTGCAAAATGTCTGAGTTTCCAGTAATAAAACAAGAGTTGCTTGTAGATTAAAGCATTAAATGTTCATTGAAAAAACATACACAAAAGTTGCTGTTTATTTTTTCCTTTTTACGCCGTTTTTATGGTTCATGACATTCTGAACTTTTAAGTGGAAGGCTGTACAAAAGACTTTGATGATATTGGATATTCATACGCTTAGAGCTATTTTAAGATGTTTTATGGGTTCTATTACTTCTGTTTCTAGCATTTTTACTTTCTTCCTGAGTATTCACTCTCTTGTGTCTCACTGATGCCTGAGTCAGGAGACCTATAACTGACTGTCTACTAGGTGATTCACCCTAACAGGAAAGTTGTCAGAAGTTAAATTTGTGATAACTACAGCCTGAAACTTGTCTTGTCACTATCATATGGGGAAAGACTAATGCAGTTGTCTTTACTAGATTTATAGACTTGTGTTGATCGGTCTCACCAGTGTTACAAGATTTCTAAGAGTACAATTCTTCCCTGATAACCAGAGAGAGGTTATTGCCTGTCACAGTTTGTAGTTTAAATATACTCCATTATTGCCTGTCATAGTTTGTCCTTCAAATACCTTCAGTTTAATACTACAAACCAGTGAATTATAACACAGATGATAGATCCTGAGCTCAACTCTTCAGGTAATGAAATATAGTGTCATCTCAGCAGTGTTATGATTAAGGGTGAATGTTTGTTAAAGCCACGACTTTACCAAAAAAGTGTTTTTTAAATTGTCGGTATATTTTGTGGCCAGCTAGTAGCTCAGCCAGCTTTCATAATGAATGCCTGTGAGTTTGACTTTTGACATGCTCAGTGTAGTGGGATAAATGTTTGCAATTACAAAAATATTTAATTAATTGCAAAATATAATTTATTTAGTGGACTTGTGTCTTAATTTTCTCTTGAAAACATTAATTCACTGTTTTTTTCAACCTGTTCTCTTTAAAAGAGAAGTTAACTGTTTGGTGTTTTCCACCATTGAGCTGGCTTATGAAAGAGCCTTTCTGTCAGCACATGCATACTGTACCACATAACAGGATGAATTAATATTAGTTTTTCAAAGCACTGTGTGTGCAGTGTACTGATGACTATATTTGGTCCATATAGTCTAAAGGATCATTAGATTTACTCCTGTTCTGCACTCCTTGTGCTGGTTTTGCTTGAAGATAAAGCTTGCATACATGTTGAAATACAATGCTGGGTTGGATACCTAGTAAAGACTAAACAACAATTTCCATTATAAGATTGTGCTGTTTAGATCCCCATACATTTCTGAGACTTTAGCTCAGTTTGATAGGTTTTTCCAGGCATGATCTCCACTCAAAGGTGGCTTTAAAAAACATCATTTATAGGCACAATTTCATTATACTGCCATACATGATGAGTTCATTTTACCCATTAATTCTCTGTTTCTGTAGCTATCAAATTTGTGCTATATGAATATACAAAAAGTTTGCTTTTAAAAAACTCTGTGTTTCTGAAATTTTTTAGAGTTGGAAGCTAAAAGACAAAAATAGATCTCGTTGTTTATCTTGAGATAAATATGGATCCTTATGATAAGAGACTATGGAATTTAAATATGCTATATATGTTCTATTTTGCAACCCATCTAGGTTTTGAAGGTATGGAGCATGTCTTGTTTTGCATACATATTTGAAAAAAAATCTTTAAGAAACTTAAATTGCATTGATGGGACATCAAAGATGTATGATAAATGTTTAAAGACTGATGTTAAATCTTGACTCTAAAAATTATTTTACAGGGAAGTAATTTAGGTAGATGAGGAATTGCATGTATTAAAAAAGACCAAAGTCCTATTTTGAGAAAAATATTTTTTTCCCTATTTTATATAACTCATGATTTAACAGATAGATAAAAATGTGCATGTGTTTCTGGACATTCAACTGATACCTAATGGAGATGGAAGCTCCAGTGCGATGTCATCTGCCTGAAAGGCTTCTGGCCCCTGCACCTATTTGCCTGTTTCTGAAGATGTTGTGAAATGTTCATGACAATGTCTGGATTCAGTAGTGCCCACTTAGTTAGTCACTGTTGCAGGAAAGAGCATCCATTTTTCACAGAGGTAATGCAGAAAGCACATTTCTTACCTACCAGGCACAAATCTTCCTGGTGGATAGTCCTTTCCATTCAGTTCTCTGAGTGTGGGAGGGGGACATGTTGCAAAGGAGATGAAGGGACAGAAATGAAAAAATTATATAGGATATAACTTGAAGCAACGTGTCCCCATCACTGTATTGCCCTTGGGACTAACATTACATCTTCTGGAGGACCTGATAATAATATTTTAGATTTCAGTTACAAAATCCATTTGCCTGCCCCAGACTTTGTGTACTTCTGTCATTACGGTATCAGAGTGCCTTCCAGGGATTTAAAAATAGAAATGGCAGCCATCGACTTTCTTTCCGAGCCTGAAGAAAAAAAAAGCTGAGGTAACTGATAAGTTTATTTTATTTTAATTACAGTGGTGCTTAAGTAGATGCAGCCTATGACAGGAAGCTGATCTAGGGAAAGTGTTTAAGTAGAGTTTTTGCTCATACGTGAGCATGGTGAACTGCTGCTGTGCTGCATCATCTATAAGAAATACTCCACTGGTTTGTGATTGTTTAGGACTCTAGTTTTTCTGCAGCAGAGCTGGTAACAGATGATTTATTGCCTCATCTATTTCATTATACATACCTGCCCTTTCTATTATTTTGTGCCTTAAGGCTGTTTTAATGACAGTGTTGCTGTTTACCTATAGCAAAACACAAATAACTTTCTGTCATTATTTAAAAAAAAAAAAAAATTCCTGTGACTTTTAATTTAAAAAAGCAGCTACCCATCTCCTGAAAGTCTCTTAACCACGTGCATCAGGAGGAGTTGCATCTGGGAGGGCAGGGTGCACATATCCTTTCTGCCCCTCCGGTTCTAGTGGAAGGAAGAAATGCTGGAACCACCACCACCATCTGGAATAGGAGGCTCTTGAAATGCTCTGGGGTTTGAATTAACTTGGAAGGAGTGCTCATGTAGGTGAGCTCAGGAGACTTCAGCTGTTATGGAGCAACATTTCACATGTTGTTTCAATATCATTAGACCTATGTTCAAATTTTCTACAGAGTCTGATTTTAAACTTGACCATTAAGCCTAAACTGGCTTCAGATCCAAATCTGAATGTTACCATGCTCCCTGACCGTAAAGCATATTTCTGTTTGACTATAAGTGGAGGCAGTTTTTCATTATTGTCTTGTGTGAGTCACTAGACTAAAAGGGAACCACAAGAATGCTGACAGATAGTTCTCTGTATCCATACTGATTGCTTAAATCTCCAGAGCACCTTATGAGCAAGTGTGTATTCCCCAGTGCAGACCCATACCGTGTGGTGTTTAGCACGGTATATTACATCTATGAATACAGCCTGTATTTGGGAAGCAAAAATAGAGATTGAAGTAACTATGTGAGGCTAATACCAGGTGTATCTCTGAGGAACTGAATGGATCATAAAAACTATTTTGCAATAAACACCTTTTTCCTGTCTAAGACATGGGCCAGTGCAATGTGCATCGAAGCTTATTCTCCTTCTAATGACACAATGCAATGGTAAAAGTGTACATGACACTAGTCCCTGAAGAAAAGGCTTTAAACTCCACTGTGTACTGCAGCATGTCAGCTATCTATGATCTACTGGACGGCGGCCAAGAGGAACCCAGAGGAAATGGCGAGAAGTGCTCTTTACAGTAGTGCAGAGAAGGTTGTCTTCTTTGTAGGAAGATAAACCTTTTCAATTATGTTGGGAGCTGTAAGAGTCTAACATGGGCCCCAGTGGTGAGATAATTCCTCCAGAACCTGGTGCAATACAGAAGTTCCTATTTTAAGAAGTACTGTGCCTTTCGTCCCCTTCACCTGCACTGAGGGCTTTTTCTTTTTTTTCCCTATTGAAACATTAGCAATTTACATAGCAACAATGTGAAAATCCCTGAGATTTAAATCCTGGTTGTTGCTGATTCTCTAATAGGAGTGTGGAAACATCTCTAAAAGGAAATTTCCTCACCTATTTGATTTCGTGTTCAGTAACTCCTTTTCAGGGATGACTCTTTACTGGTTCTTACATTCATTGTCAACTTTGTGCTTATATTCACTGAAAAAACTTTTCTTCTGTAGTATTTGTGATTGGTTTTACATTATTATTATTATTATTATTATTATTAGTAGTAGTAGTAGTAGTAGTAGTAGTAGTAGTATATATAACATATAATAGTAAAGTATGTCCTCTGCAAAATTACATGGATGATTGCAATGTTTCTTGTGCTTTTCCCTGTGCTAACGCCCCTATGTTATTTAGCATCATCTCTTGGATGGGATGCCACTCTTTCCTGTTGTCTCCTCCTGCCTGAACAGTTGTTTCTAGAAATTGGACTCTAATGGGGACTGCACGTTTATGAATTGTTTCTTCACAAGGGCCATGCGTCACCTACAAAATTTGGTGTTATCTGAAGATTTATAATATCTTCACTGAGAACCGAATCAATAACTTTAACTTCAGACTAGTAATAAGCACTTTGCTTTGATAAAGTAGAGCTCAGGTTTAGTGGCCCCCAGCAGAATTGAGTTACGCACGCAATTTGCTATTAGAAATCAGAGACATCCCAAGCATTGTCGATAGAAGGAATGAATGAGAGTGGGAGACATGTCCAGAGTTCCTTCTAAAAATTATAAAAAAGCAGAGTGCAACCTGTTTCCGTAGTTCACAGCAGCAAAAATAACTTCTGACTAGTCTATTTGATTAATATATTGCTTGTCACATTTAATGTAGTATACCAAGTTTTATCACAGTTAGGCTCTCAACTTCTGTTGGTGCAACCAAGAATGTTGTCTTACAGAGTCCATTTGTCTGTTCACAAAGTCTACCACCCTAGTTGTTAATAGCATATAAGCCCCAAAGGGATGTGTATATTACATGCAAAGTGTAATCAAAGCCAAACATACACCTAAGCAGTCTGACCTGTTGCGCTGGTTTTGGCTGGGATAGAGTTAATTTTCTTCACAGTAGGTACTACGGGGCTAGGTTTTGGATTTGTGCTGGAAACAGCATTGATTGATAATACAGAGATGGTTTCGTTACTGCTGAGCAGGGCTTACACAGAGTCAAGGCCTTTTCTGCTTCTCACCCCACCCCACCAGCGAGGAGGCTGGGGGTGCACAAGAAGTTGGGAGGGGACACAGCTGGGACAGCTGACCCCAACTGACCACAGGGATATTCCAGACCATATGACGTCATGATCAGCATATAAAGCTGGGGGGAGTTGGAGGAGGGGGGGCAATTGCTGCTCAGGGACTGGCTGGGCATCAATCAGTGGGTGGTGAGCAATTGCATTATGCATCACTTGTTTTGTATGTTCTTTTATCATTATTATTATTATTATTCTCTCTTCCTTCACTATCCTATTAAGCAGTCTTTATCTCAACCCGTGAGTTTTGTTTTTTCAATTCTGTCCCCCATCCCCCTGAGGAGGGGGTGGGTGAGCGAGTGGCTGTGTGGTGCTTTGTTGCCGACTGGGGTTAAATCATGACAACTGGTCCCTAAATAGAGGAGAGATATCTCCATTACTGAGAGAAGGGCTGATAACTTTTGCCTGGCAGCCCGCGAGCAGCTCAAGGCTGGTCCCAGACCACACCAGCAAACGGGTGTGTGGAGTATGACACGAGGTCTGTGGAAGGAGGCGTGGGGAAGGCTGGGGACACACAGAACCATGAGAAACCACGCATCAATGTTCTCACTGCTTAGGTAGTGATTTCCTTTTGATAGCCTCTTAAAATTTGGCTGTATTCCTAACTCAATGACATCTAAGGGCTACAAAATGTGTTGATCTGAATGCGTGGCTGTTGCCAGCTGAATTGCCTTCTGATCAAGTGCATAACCCAGGAGCCCTCAGTGACAATGCTTTGGAGCCTGGCTGAAACATCAGGAGGTCTCCTGAGGGGTGCTTCCCATGGCTGGAAACACGTAGAGTGGCAGCGGTTCTAGGGCACCTGTCTGACCCGGCTCAAGTTCTTCCCTGAAGACGTGGCATAGGGATGCCAACTCACTGTGAAGTTAGTCTTGAATCCTGGTCTCTCTGGTGTGAAGAGATTACATAGGAAAAGACACACTGTCCTCAAGATCTGTCCTCAGTCACAGCATTTACAAGCTGGGTGTCCTGGTTTCGGCCAGAATGAAGCTAATTTTCTTCCCAGTAGCTACTGTGTTTCGGATTTGTTATGGCATTTGGTGTGTGAAGAATGTTGATAATACACTGATGTTATTAGTTGCTGCTAAGAGATCAAGGATGTTTTTCGGCTTCCCAGATTTTGCCAATGCGCAGGTGCAAAAAGCTGGGAGGGGTATAGCCAGTGCAGCTGACCCAAACCAGCCAAAGAAAGTATTCCATAGATGTCATGCCCAGTATGTAAGCGGGGGTCAGCCGGTGGGCTGGATGCTTTTGTTCGTTCATTCTTCCTTCCCTCGCTCAGTCTCTCTGGAACTTGCTGTTCTGAGATCCCTGCTCGGGATTGTTCTGAGACAGCTCTCGGTTTCACTTTGTGATCGTTGCTCGGGACGGGCTGCATCAGTCATCGGGTCGTTGGGCGGTGAGAAATAGTGCATCGTTCATTTTGTATATTCTATTATCATGATATTTAGTTATTATTATTATCATTATTAATATGGAATATAATAATTATTATCTTTTTCTCTGCTGTCCTGGTGAACTGTCTTTATCTCAACCTACGAGTTTTCCTTTCTTTCCGATTCTCCCCACCCCACTGTGGAGGGGGGGAGAAGTAAGCGAGCAGCTGTGTGGTATTTGGTTACTGGCTGGGGTTGAACCACGACACTGGGTACAGAGCTCGTGCTCTGTAAGCATGGTCCATACCTAGTTGGTTTGATAAGACTGATACAGGAGGGACATACATGCTCCTGAAAATTCAGCCAATGAAGAACAGAGTAATCCAATGAAGGGGAATCCACTCTGGGAAAAGTTTTATCATTTTCTTAAAAGAAATAACCAGAGGAAAGGAAAGAGAAAAAGAGACAAGAACAGGTCTCTTCAGAACTGCTGAAGTTTGGAGAGAGGAAAAGCAAATGCATAATGAAGAGAAAAATGAGCTAGTTTTCTCATGCTTTCATACTTCACTTAGAAAAGTGAATTTATCTCATCTGGAAGTGTCTAATTGAGTAGTACTCCTTTTTAAACAAAACCTATGCTATTTTACTCCTTGGTTTGATGGTATGCTTCACAGATAAATCCCCACTCAGTTAATATCCACGGTTCTGTGCTGACAACTTGATGAGTGGGTACCTATCTACACAAAGCTGTAACTCAGCACGCAAGCTGACAGATAACGAAGGAACCTTAAGTGCCGGATTTTTGCTCAACGTAAATGAAGCTTGGAGTTTGCAATGTCAGTGCTGACAGAGCCTTGAAAATACCTGTGGTAATGGCTCTAAATCAAGAGCTATTGTCCTGGTAAGTTTTCAGAAGAAATTTCATTAGTTGGAGGGAACGAGCACAGGAAAAGAAAAAGAAAGGCAAACTCTCTGGTAACAGATTAGCAGTAAGTGTACGAGTCTGGGGGGAAACTCTGCAACATCTTCTTCTATGTAATTGTGATACTTTCAACAGAGAGAGAAAACTCGTGTCACCACTTTCACTATCCTGTTAATTCTCATCGTCAGATTCACCTGTAAATTCCTTCAGCGCTCCACACAGAACCTCAAACTGGGTACAAGTTTTTGTCACTGTAAAGGAGTAATGGATTTTCTGGTGCAGTCTTTGTAAGGCATTGCTTGGAAGTTTCTTCCTCTTTTACCTTTTTGTACATATGGGGTAATGTGACCTGTTTTATTTGGCAATGTAGTGACTGCCTGGTGTTACAGCTCCAGGAAGGAAATAGCTTTGACACAGATTGTCTGTGTCATTTGTCTTCTTGATAGCAACATGCCTTCTAAAAATGAAAATATTGCTAAGCAAAGTTGATCCTTTTCATGCCTCTCTACGGAAGAAAACTTGCTTAGTTCAAAATAATCAACAACCTTACCAAATCCTTTAGTATCAATTGCCTGGGGAGTAAAAAAGGCTATTATTATACAATAAAAAAACCCTCTTGATTGGAAAAGCACTCAACTTTAACCAAACAGCATATATTGAAGTCTGGATTGATTTCAGCGAGAGCAGACATGACTGCAGTAAAGTCTGTGCAAAGGAGGCATCTGTTTAGACACCTTTGGGAGACAGCTGGGGACATATCTTGACAGAGCCAGGAACCTGATGCTGGCTATCAGCTGCTCCAGGTGGCTGGGCAAGGTTCTACTGAAGAGTTTCCTCTGGAAGGTTTTGTTGGTCAGGCCAGGCAATCAGTGGCCAAAATACTGCCCTGGAAACTAAAATGGAAGGCAGAGGTAGGGAGAAGATGCTTGCTTCTGAATTTCATACTCATTTATCTTGAGGTAAATTAAATTAATTGTAAAATACTGATAAATAAAGTCTGAAATAGACTGATGTTTACTGAATAGTTCTGTAATACCCTCTGGAAATCCAGAAAAGAGAATTCAAATTATGGTCTTAATTGTTTTATTAGTCCATAATGAATATTTTAGAAGTAGTGGAAATAAGTTATTTTTTACTATTGCTAACTAAATACCACATTTTCTTCCCAAAGTCAAATCATTATTATTAAATTATGTTTTGAATGATCTTGCATATGATAAACATATATAAGCAACTACAAAGCCTTTCCTAGAAATAGTTTTTGAATAAAAGGAATTATAAGGCTATACTGTATACTTGTCATAAAAGTTAAGGGGTATCTTTTGAAATTTTTGAAGCTAGCTAAGGTAAAACTTAAATAGGTACCTAAAAGCAATATATAAAGGGGGGGGTGTGTGTGTGTTTGTTTGTTTGTTTGTTTGTTTTTTAGCAAAACGAATGAACATAGTATTTTGACAAATGTTCATGTTAGGTCTTGTAGTAGAATAATCACTAATTTAATTAAGCTCAGTGCATTTTTTTTCCCCATATGTAATACCATCTGTGGTATCTTTTTTATATTGAAAATCTGAAAGAAAATCAGGATTCTTCCTTCACAGATAGAGTGACAGAAATATTCCTGGAGGCTGACATTAAGAGGTTTCCAGCAACGAATGGCAAATGAACACAGAAAACCCCACATGTGGTGTCTACCACTTCAGATGGCAAAAGGAAGCGTTTTTTGGCTTCTAGTGTGTAATCTTCAGAATAGTGATTAGTTCTGTGCTTCAAAGGCATACTAAAATTAGCAGAGATTGTTATTTCTGCTTATATATATTGAAAGCCAAATATTGCAATTAGCCTTTCTCTGCTAAGGTAAAAAACGCTCACTTTTTCCTAGCAGAAGTTGGGAGCCTGTGGTTAAATATCATAGTGCTTTGGGTGATAACGACAAGAGAATAAATGTTTAGCAGAGAGCTACACTGCTGATAGTCCTGGTAAGTTTGAACATGCAAACTTCCTCAGTTTGTAAACTTGAAGGCTGTAAAACCCTGGCCTTAATAAAAACAGAATTTCACTATGAGCGATTTGTAAATCACAGCATACAAATTGCACTACACGAAGAGCTGAGTTATGCAAATCTAAGTCATATAAAAGCCAATGTCCAATAAATAAGTAAGCAGAGTTCTCCGCTATGTTCTCAGCAATTTCTGATTACATCATATCAGATTCATTTTCAGGGATATTACTAGAACAAAACAAGTATATGGCATCTCTAATGTAGTTGTTTATCCCAGTTTCAGATCTGTTCCTTCCCTGGTGCCTAATTACCGTTAGAATAAGAAGGCATGATACATAATGAGATATTGGAAAATATCTCCTCTGAGCTTTGCTAAAGATACTAATATTTATTGAAATATGCTTTATGTTTTCTAAGGTACTTTTACCTCTGTGCCACTGCAGACTGAGTAAGTTTCACTGAGCAAAAGTCCCCATGGAGTCTGATAATGAATACATTATTGCTCCAAGCACAATTGAAAAGGAAGATCCAAAAATAGCTTCCATCTTTACCCGGTGTGACAGTATTAATATTCAATCCCTTTTTCTTCAACCTCACACCATTCTGTTCATGCCACTGTTAATGTATGGGCTTTATGTCTTCCGAAAAACTAACAGCAATGTTTTAAACTGTTCTAAATGACGAACATTTACCATATGCCATAAACGAAGTCATTGGCCTTGTTATTTGAAATGAGCTACTGTACATTAGTTGCACAGTATTGTTGCTGGAGCCCTGAAAAACCTCTAAATATATTTTTTCCTTAATTTTATGGCCTACACTTCAAATATAAAAAGCACTGAAAATATACTTTTCTATAAAACAATAGAAATAGGACAGCTTTTGAGGAAGATTTATACTATCAGGGATCCACATGAACATACCTGTAATTTCAATTGCTGCCCTGGGAAATGTGTTTGCAGAAAGATGGTTTAACTGGTTGACAGGCAATTATTCTTTGAAAAATGTAGGCTAATTAGACAGTTCTTCTTTGTCATAGATATTCAGCTATTGTTCTCTGCCGAGTGGCACGCTGACAGACATATCGCCCCATTTATAGTCTGGTGACAAGGAAAAGCTTTTAAAACAAATTACAAATGTTGATATTATTTAGAAGACACTTTAATTTATCAAGAATTAATGTTACTTTAATTACTTAGGAAAACCATAAACTTTTAAAACCAGAAAAACTTGCCTGTGTTACTAGGCAGTGGTTCTGCTGGCACCAATGGTGCTATTCACATGAATCGAGTGACTGTATGCTACAGTGATTTTTGTGCCAGATCTGTGGGCGTTTCTCATTTATTCTGAAATAGAAACAATATTGTTATATCTTTCTTCTCGCTCTCCCTCCTCTATGAGAAGTAAAATACGAAGTCAATAGCTGAACTGAATTTTTCTTATTTTACTTTTGGTTTGGTTTAGCTCAGGCCCACAGGACCCCTCCAAACATGTGTTGAGCTTCACTTGAGAGGATATTACCTTGCTGAGCAATAGGCACCAGACTTAGCTGAACACCTATAACACCTGCCTATCAATCGAGAGCTGTAGGCAGTTAGATGATCTGTGATTTATTGACTAACAGAGTAGCCTCCTAGGCTAAATTAGGATCATAGAGTTGGGTGCTATGGATACCCTTCCTGCATTCACAAGTCTCACAGGAACTGGGACTCTCCTTATGTCAGGCGCCGTATACTACATAACACTTTGTAGTTGCCACAGCTGATTGATTAGCGGTGAAAGAAAAATGGACAAAGGTGCAGAAAAACAAGCTCATGAAGTCAAGATTACATGTCATCATGTCATCATCCCAGCTAGGTAGAAAATCCACATTTCTTTATGCTAAATACAGTGTCTTGCCTGCTAAAGTGCCTTAAACAGAACAATTTCTGTTTACGGAATTTTGGTTTCTTGGTGAATCATTAGGGGTTGCAGTAAACTCATATTTTGCCTTCCAGTACATCAGCATTTTGTACAGACTTAATACTAGGATGGACAGTTCAGGGCCACTGAAAATAAGCCCTTAGAATCTCTTTCCCATCTTGAATACATCCTTCTTTCCATGGAAGAGTCAAGGATTATCTAGTAAATCTTATCCGGTAAATATGATGCATTTCCTTGCTAAGCTAATGTCTGGTGAATGCCAAGATATAAAAAAGTTGAACCAGGCATAGTCTATAAATATTAATAGAGCAAAGTAAGAATATTAATAGAAGAAATTTACCAGGTTCACTAGCACTGAGTGTAGTAATGAAATCTGTAAATGCTGCTTGGCAATAAAAAAACCTCTTAGGCTGAATTAGTTGCCATCTTTCTTTATTTTCCTAGTCTATCCAGACACAGTTGCTATTAAATAGCATATTTTTCAAGTTCTTTATCAAAAGAACTAAGGAAGGGTATTAATTGAACATTCAAGTGCAAATCATGGGGAAGAATGTTGAATTCAAGCCTGGATCTGAACATATCACTGCAGTTCTTGCTTCCAGCTGGAAAATATAGCAGTTTCAGGTTTGGGTCTTTTGGACATGAGCACCCGAACAACTCTCAAGAGGCAAGAGGATGAAGCTGCTCCCTTTCCACTGTCTTCCTTTCCCTTTGCTTCTGCTGGGGAAGAGACTCTCTGTGGTCTTCATTTGCTTGCTCTTACCAGCTGGCAAGGAAGATGGATTTAGACATAAGCAACGTATGTGCTTCAAAGGCTGACCTTCTGCCTTCCAGCCCTCGATCTCTACTTATGCTCTTTCTGAAGTTCAGTCATAAGAGGAAGATGCCATAGCAATTTTATGTAGTGTCCATGATCAGAAAGGTTGAAGTTAGGATGAGATTTTGCAGTGAGGTGCACATACAAAGAATCCCATCGTCTTCAGTGGGGTTGCTCAGAGGAGGAAAGTGAAATGTATACAAAACCCTTTCGGGAATGAGAGTGGAGGAATAATGCTACAAAAGAAAAGGATGATTTTGGAAACATAGTATTTTATACTTTCAGGATATTTGGAATATTTTAGGCCTTACAAAGTAGTCTTTAAAATATATAATTCTGTATGTTCTGTAAGGAACATTCCAGAAGACAAACTGTATGATATTAAACTGAAATCTTTCACCTACATGCCTGTAAATCTCCTGTCACGTAAACTTGGAAACGGATATTATAACAGAAAAATATATTCGGCAATATCCAGCATTGTCTCTACAAGAGCAGATGAAAATTCATTTTATTCTAAATTAGAAATTCTGCCATATCTAACAAAAGCCTACTATCCCCTCATGCATAAACAGGGAAACCTTCCATCCAACACATTTATACCTTGTGTCTTATGTCCTTTGGCCTCTATTGACAAGGTAAATATTTATTTGTGTTCAACCATACAGTCATATAGCAAGCATTCTCCACAACAAGAAAAAAGCCCATTGCAATGGACTGTTTTCTTTCCTGTTGTCCTTCCCTGCTTTTAAATTTCCTCCTTTCACTTCACTTTCTCTTTTTTCCTTTAATTTTGTATTTTTACTCCCTTTTTTTTAAAAAATACTTTTCCCTTTTTCAGATTCTCTTGAGACAGAGAGGCAAATAAAAAAGTTAAAAAATATGAGCTAAACATAGTGAGGGCAGTGGCCTATAAAGATATTAATTTAGATCAACCTTTTAAAAAGTATTTGACACACACCACTATCTTACTTTTTTGGACACTGTAGAGACATTCTCGAGTATATAGTATAGGAGGCCAGATATTTGCCCACTTGTAACGTGCAGTCATGCTATAGGGGCTCAGGAATGTCCCATGTTTTTCATTTACAGAATGGCCTCAGTTTTAGCTTTTTATTTAGAAAATAATGACTTGTGTGCTGACTGTCTCCTAGTACCTTGCTAGTGGAGTATGCAGCTTAAACTTTTAAGCAACACTGCAGTTTTCTGCTTGTTTACTGTTACCCCAGAGATCCCTTGCTTCTCTGTTTTCTACTCCTCAGCATCTTTTCTCCCTTTTATATGACCTGTCAAGTCTTCCTTTCTTTCTCTACTTTGCTTTTACCATTTGCTGTGATTACTTTTTTTGTGCTTTCCTTTCAGATCTGTCTTTCTTTCTCCCTAATTTCTACGTGTTGCTAGATATACCAGGGATAATTCAAATATACGTAGGGATCTATTCCCCTTTGAAATGTCCTTGGAAATCTTCACCTGCAAGTCCAGGAAAGCGCACTCGTGTCCTGTATTTTAGCTGCCAGTTCCATGAAGATGTCTGAAGTACCATAGAGTATTTCAAATAGCACTAAATGCCTATGTTTCAGGAACTGAATTGTACTTACCATCTCCTTCCTTACCCCACAGCGGGTTTCACCACTGTATTGTCCTCTTCTCTTAATCTTTCTCTATTTTTTCAATTTCTTAAAATCCCACCTTAAATTGTCTCATCCTGTTCCCCAAAGCACCCGTCCTAGCAGAATTGTGGCTCTCAGGACCTCGTCTCACACCTCTGCCAACAACAGCCTCTTTGTGCTAGGAACATCATCGCCAACCTCTTCCTTCCTCAGAGGGTCCCTCAGTAATCATCACAGCTGTGTGCTGCCATCAAACTTCTGCCTCCATGCAATCGAAGGCAAACATAGGACAGAGAGAGAAGATTAAGACTTTGGTCAAACTACAGAGGAAGCTGAGATTTGGAAAAATCTCAGCGTATGGAAAAGCATGAGGAGGATGCTAAGCGAAAAAGTAATCTTTACTTACACAGAGTGACAGTCATTGCCCCCTTGATATTTCTCTTTTGAAGTCTGACTGTTTGGAAGAAAAAGGGTTCCTCAAGGAGATTCAAACAAGCAGCCTGAAATAGCAGAGCCACTGGGGAATAGGAAGCAGACAACCAGTTGTTTGCTCTAGGAAGGAATGGAGGAGAATTAAAGAAAATCATGTTTGGGGCTGAGAACAGCAAACTAAAAACACATTGCACCCCCTCTCCTTCAGGGATTAACTACCCTTGGCTGATGAAAGAAAAAGAAGCCTGTAAACATTTGTAGGCCTAAATGCGCACAGTGCTTTCCTACACTTCAGGAGCAGTGAGGAAGCTAAATGCAGCTGCTGTCAATATTTAGCATGCATATGGAGCTGATTCATACAAGTAGAGTTATGGTTTCCACAGTGCTAAATGAATGAACGAACTACTAGTAATGGGCTATTTCAGTCTAAAGAAACCCAAAACGTAACATGCAGTATGTAACTCTACTGTTAACAAGAACCAGAGCATGTCCATGAGGAAAAAGTTATGTATTTACTACCTTTTCCAACATTTATTTCCTACAATGATACTTTTAGTATTTGCCATTCAGTTCAATGCGACACTTCTGCATAATCAAGGGAGGTGTTGAGGGAGCAATTTTAGCACAGGGATTTGGGGGAAACATTCACATTTATGGAACACTCAGTCTTACAATTAAAAAAATATAAAGCAGAAAGAAGTATCTTGGCTCCCTTAGTGTGTCCATGAAAAGTATGCAAAGAGAGCACTTATGCGCCTTCATGTTATATCTGTCTGGTCCTACGCAGGTCTCCTACAACTTTGGTTAGCAGTTGTTAGTAATGTTTGCCGCTGATGTGAAGACAGAGGGTTAGGTCACTGTTGGGCCTTGTGACGAGTCTGCACAGACTCACCTGTGCACTTGTACTGTTTCACAAACTCATGGCTCAGGTCAGATATTCCCATGCACTGTTTCAGCCAAGGCTAAAGATAATGCTGTAAGTAGCTGTAATGAGTAGGGTCTAAAATTACTCATTTTTGGAAGCAAAAGACACCTTGAGTGCTTGACCACAGCGCTCAACCTTATCCGAGTCCAGCTTGCCCGCATAACTGAATGTTTATTGTTACACCCTCCCTGTAAAGTTTTTTTCATTTGCAGTGACTGAGCTAGCAGCCAGTGTATTAATTTTTACAACATTATTCCCAGGGTAAATTTTATAATCCCTATGTTCAGTATGTGTTTTTATAGTATGAAATACATGAGTCACATAACAGCATGGTTCTTCAGCTATACTAGTCTGTTCTGAATCCTGTAATGTATAATTAACTTTGCAATTGTTAATTAAAAATGTAATTACTGCTTATGATATATGACCATAATATAATAAAGACAAATTTTTACTTGACTATAAAAGAGAAATGAAGATACTAGGAGTAATCCTGCAAATTTTAATACAATACTTAACTTACTATTCTGCTTGGCAACATGCTTCCAGCAGATAATTTTACAGTGCATATATAAAAATAACAGTCTTCTAACTCATTCTCATGGCCTTTTATCCCCTGCTCATACCCATCATAATAAAAGGAACAAGAGGTAAGACTTTCAAAACTGTTTCAGTAGCTTAACATCCTAGCTCACATAAAAAAAAAGAAGTTCCCTCTATCTTCAAAGCCACATACCTGCATTCAGGTGGCCTTATACTTCAGCTAATTACTTTCGTTGGCAGAGCATATTAGGGGGAATCAAGCTATATATCTTCTGAGCTGGGCTGGCCCCTGTGGAGGCGGCTGCGGCGCTGATGCTCTGGTTGATGCTCTGTACTAACATGGCTGTCAGAACTGGTGCATAGATGCCCAAACCCAGAGCTGCCGTTGGCTTTGCACCAGGCATCTGCTAATTATAGGCTGAACCTTTTAAACAGAAACATGTGATAAGAAAGTAGTTTGATAATTATGGAAAGTTTCTGTTTGCAAGTTGGGAGAAAAAAAAAAAAAACCCAACATATGAAAAAACTGACTGAAACATTTCACTGACTAAATTATGTCTCCAAAGAATTCATATGCTGATCTCCCTGCTGATTCTTCTGGCAGGCAGCTTATTTAAAAGTATTTCAGATTTTGAAATTCTTAGTTTATGGCAGCACTTCAGACAACAACCATAAGTAATTATGGTCACATACATGGATAAAGGCCATTGTCAGCCCTATTAGTGTCAGAAAGTGATGCACATTGGAAAGTAAATGGCTCTTTATGTAGTCCCATTTGTTCCAATGGCAAACTGAGGGGTTAATGGTTCCTGGAAAGTTATTTTGAGATCTACTGATTGAGAGCTCTACCTAGCTCTAGATAATATTGTTATTACCATTATTGGCATTAATTATACTAGTAAAAACCATAACAGCAGCCAGTCAGTAAGAATGCCAGTATGCGACTAAGCGGGGAGTCACTGTCAGATCCCCCCAGCACACCTGCACTCATGCTTTATAAGAAACAACATAATTTATTGTGAATGTCTTGTGCTTTGAATGTCTTCTAACTCTGAAAGTATCAGATTTCAATTATACAAATGACCCTCAATCCTTTATTTCAACCTCCCAACTTTTCCTATGCATCAGAGATCTTCCAAAGATTAATCTGAAAGATGCAGTTGACGTGAGAAATGTACTAATAGCTGATTGAGGCGCTCACAAAACAAGACAGCCTGCTGAGCTAAAGGAGGCAGAACTGATGCTCAGGTTCTTAACAAAGCATAGAAAGGAAAGAAAATGAGGCTACTGGAAAACATTTTGTTACTCACGGAGGGGTAGGTTTTCTCTCAACCACGGCAGGCAAAGTAAATTCAAAGGGAAGAGGGAACTCTCATTTTTGGATTACTGAAGGAGCTATAGGGGAGCCATAATCAACCAGACCTTGATCTCTTATTTTCTTTTTAGCCTGTGCCTCCAAACTTTTACCTATACCTTTACTTCTAGGCTGAGGGAAGGCAGAAGGCAACGTGGGTCAGATAATTTGTCACGGGATTAAGAGAAATCTTTGCTGGGGATTTACTTTGGGTGTGGATGTGTGTTTGCATGTTTATCTGTCTGCATGTATTTACCTTTGCTGCATTGCTGATTTCTGGCTATGTAGCATGAGCACATCCATGTCCTTTTCCATGACTGGCAGTACTGAAGTGCTCCCACTGAAGAAGATAGCTCTTCGGCTCTGGGAGCCAGAGATCTGTTGGCACACAGTGCCTGTACTCACTTTTCAGATCAGTTTCCATCAGGCAGAAGAAGGACAAGCAGCAGAACAGGTCTGGCATTAATATCAGTGCACTGAGACTGAGAGCTGCGGAGTGATGGCCGGTATTTTTCTACCATGCTGCATGGAAAGGAGCAGAGCAGCTCAGACCAGGAATGCTGCACTGGGATTAACCTGAAAACTTTGAATCCTTCTCACTGTCTCTTGTAAGTTGTTAGTGATTTTGGCCTAAGAGTTGCTTGTATTAAATACCAGAGAGCTGCACAGTTCATAGCTACTGTTGGCTGAGCTCACTGAAGTTACCAAGGGCAGCTTCAGCATGCATTTCTCCTATGCCTTTCCAACTGCTGCCTCCCCTCCCTTGTCTCCCTCCTGCAGAGACTCCTTGTCTTCATACCATCCTCTTTCTTAATTCTGGAGAATCTCTGTGGCCCTTCACCACCATCTTCAAACCCCAGGGACATGGTGTTTGTCTCTCTGTGGCCCCATTTCTATTTTGACTGTGTTATACCCTAACTCCATTCCTCCTTCTCCTTCCCTTATTTCCCCCTCTGCTCGTTCCCTCTTGTCTTCCCACTGTGCACCCCCCGACAGCCCTGCATGTGTCGCCGCACAATTACACTATTTCTCCTGGCAGAGGGACAGGATGTTCCTGAGATGCTGGCCCAGGTGGTGGGCTTCATCTGACTCACTGCGAGCCATGAAAGCAGAAGGTTGTACCGTGATTTGGAAGGACATTCAGAGAAGTGGCTGGAGGCTGTGGCAGCTGCAACCCTTTCTGTGGAGCATGCTGTGGTGGGCATGGAGCATACAGCTGGCAGAGGGTTGCGGAGTGAGATGCAAACCGAGTAACCTGTTTACGCTGTGGCACATCTGATGAAAGGCTGTGGGGACATGACTACTGCACTGCAAAGGTTCAAGCCCTTTTCTGTGTGCATGTCACTGGGCATGACACTGTTTCCAAGAATGGGTATACCTGTGCAGGTTTTGCTGCCACAGAGAGACAAAAAGCTTTTGTGTCCACCCAGTTTCTCCCCTCGTGTTTTTTTTGACTGTCACCAGGATGGATGAGATTTAGCCAGTCATTCCTTCCATTTCTGGCAGTGATCAGATACAACTTTCAAATATTATTGTGTAATGAATAAACAAGAATACACCATCAGACAGAATACAGCACTTTGCCTCACCCAGTTGGTTATAAATCAGTGTACATGCCAGATAATATTGCTGACCGGCACAGCATTTGACATCTCAGAACTCTATTTTTGCTGGAATAAGCATGATTTCTTTATTCTTGCCATGTACAGTACAATGCCAGTACAACTTAATGCACACTTTTTCTTTAAACATTTTTGAACATGTTATTTAGAAAATGCCAGACGGCCACATTTTCCCCAGAAGTGATAGTGCATATAAATTGCAAAATGATTTTATCATTTCTACTAGAGGTGGTGAATATGATCTCCTTTGATGCTTGAGCAATTTTGCCAGCACTAATTAAAGAGATTTTAATGAGATTTTTAGGAATTACTTCAAGCTATAAGAAAACATAATTTCTTGATTAAATTTTGCATAATTAAATTATATTTTGCAAATCCTATGTAACCTACAGCTCTTCACTTGTAAGCCAAAAAGATGGATGAATTATACAAATAAGAAGCTGATTTGGCCATAGAAATACTCTTACAACTAGGTTTAAATGTCCAGGAGCCTGGAAGTACTAAATCAAATGTAAACTTTAATCCTAAATTTATTCTGTTATGTGTCCAAAGTCATTATAATGCTTAGGGGCATAAGTTCCTCAGTTCTGAAGAGCTAGTCAAGAGCAATTAAATGGTAAAAGGACTATTAATGTAACACGTAGGGGACGGAATTCAGGACATGAATTGTTAACAGCAAAAAAGCAGAATTAACTGTACTCTCCTTGCATAGGTATAATAACTTCAATCAAAAGGATTTGATTAGCATGAGGTGGCATAGCACTTTCTCCCTCATCATGTGTGACCATGGTTATGTGGATGTACAGTCTACCTACCCCTCTGGCCCCCCAAGTAAGGGTGAAGTTGTATCCATCTTTGCATATTATACTGTATCTATCATTGAGGTAATTTGAAGCTGCATGGTTGGAATCCCTGAGTATTTCATTTTTATGTTGTATCTGGTGGTTTCCTGTAGCTCAAAGTTCACTTCGACTGCACCGTTTTTGGGAGAGCTCAGCAGAGGTTGTTCTCTGAAGCTGTTTAACTTGACTGCTGCCTCAGAAGTAGGATGGGGTGCTTGGCTGCTAGCAGGAAGCAAAATTTTCTTTCTGAAGTGTACAAGGACCACAACTGTATTTGCATCTGAAAGAATGACTTAATATTTGATTTTAAGCAGTCACATAATGTGTTCATGCTGTAAACCCCTCTGTGGCCTTCCTCCAGCCCCAGGCTGCTGCTGGTAACGTCCAAGGATCCTTGACTCTGCTCTGCGTGGGCCAGATGCATAACCATGTGTCCTGGTTTAGGCCAGGACGGAGCTAGTTTTGTTTTCAGCAGCTCCTGTGTTTTGGCTTTAGTGTGAGAAGAACAGTGATAGCACACTGATGTTGCTGGGTGCTGCTGAACCACCAAGGACATTTAGCTGTTTTCCAGGTTCTGCTAATGTGCAGATGCAAAACTTGGGAGGGGTAGAGACAGGATAGTTGATCCAAACTGGCCAAAGAGAGTATTCCATACCATAGACGTCATGCCCGATATAAGCGAGGGTCGGTTGTGGGGGCCACTAGATCTTTTAGGCTTTTGAGGCTTTTAGACACTTAACTTGCCTTAATCCTTAAGCTTCCCTTCGGGTTGCTTTTTGTTTCCCTATTTTTACCTTTTTGGTTTTTTCGTTTGTTTGGCTGTTTGTTCCCTCGCCTGCTCTCTCTGGAACTTGCTGTTCTGGGATAGCTGGGGGGGGATACCCCTGCTCCCTGCCTGCTGCTCGGGACGGGCTGTATCGGTCGTCGGGTGGTGAGAAATTGTGTATTGTTTGTTTTATATATTCTATTATCCTTGTATGTATTATCATTATTATCATTATTAATATATTTTCGTATTTTTCCTTTGCTGTCCTGGTGAGCTGTTTTTATCTCAACCCGCGAGTTTTCCTTTCTCTCCGATTCTCCTCCCCACCCCACTGGGGAGTGGGGGAGTGAGCGAGCGGCTGCGTGGTATTGGGTTACAATTTGGGGTTAAACCATGACACCATGGCTCACATTGCTGAGGAAATTGCCTTATGGGGAGAAAGAGCTATGAGAGGTCTCCAGAAAGATAAGAAATGTGAAGTTGCAGGCAGAGGTAGGGTTGTTGAGTTAGAGATTGAGAAAAAAATAAAAGCCGTTATGAAAAGGTATAAAATCCTACGGGGAAAAAATATGGGGGAGTCTTTGGATCACTGGGTGAAGTCAGCAGTCAGTTGGGTCATCAGTTGTCATTAGTGTGTAGATGCTGATGGAAGAGGTTGGTGGTGGAAGACAGAAACTCAGTAAGATTGAGCATCTGCTGCAAGGAGCCACGTGGACACCTGCCAGGCCAGCAAAGTCTCTTACCAGAGGTGGTGAGCATGCTAATGCTTAGCCAAGCAGCCCATTAAATTCTAGCTATCTTTTATGCTTTTTGGTCATAAATTGGCTTTAAATTTAAGCAAGGTATATTCTGCTTGCAGAGTTGCTCTGCATGTGGCTAAAGATGCTGGAACAAACTGACCTGGAAGGAGGTGCGAACACTTAGAAGCTGGCCATGATTTTTGCTGATGGTCTGGGTACGTTGGATAAAAGCCATTCCTCCCATTGATCACTCCCAAAATGTTCCTGTTGGTTGCTGCCCTGTTACTATTCATGTTGGGACTGGGCACTGAAGTCATACAGTATTGTTTCTGCTTCTCATTTGAGCACCTGAAACTTTTTAAGGAGCAAACGGATGATGAATAGTCTGATTACTAAGAGCAAGTAATAAATAAAGAAGAGTGAGTATTCTTTGGTGTGCGCAAATAAGTTTTGTTAGCTTTTGTAAGCATTTGCTAGGGAAAAATCCATTACATTATTTCTGAAAATATTTGCCCAGTCTGAAGTCATGTGTGTTAATGTTTGAGAGCAAGAATGCAGCCTCTGGAGTTTACGTAGAAGTTTGCAAATAATGTTTTGATTGTATCATTCTCACTTTCTTCTGTTCATTGCAGAATGGATAGTAGTGGTCCTTACGAATGCTGTTAGGGCATCTGTAACAGCAACTGATGATTGCTGTCAGTGATTCCAGGGGTTTGTAGTCACTGATGAATATACAATTCCAAAGCCATATTATATCTATCTCTGATTTTCTCTTTCTTAAGCATGAAAAAATGACTATTGGAGGAACCCATAAGCATCAGTCTCTAGATATCAAAAAAATTTGTTGTATTTATTTCTAATTGTTACTGCTTGAGAATTGTGTTTTATGTGGAAATATTTGGGTTTCTTTACTGAATTCCGAGCTTATGACTGAATTTATGACAGTAGTGGTGGTAAAGAAGGTATTTAACTTTAAAAAAAATTATATGTGATTTAAAATTAACTAGCCCAGACATTTATTAACTGAAGTTTCAAAATTAAAGTTTTTAACATAGCATCCTTACAAGTCAGCTAGGTCATAGTTTGTGCAGTGAAATGCCCACTTTGGCGAAACAATATATCCATGTAATGTTATGAGATACAGTTATAATGATGTCAGCATTTCTTTATTTGGAGGGTCTCCATAAAGCAAATAGGGTTTGTATGTACCCATCGAGAGAATTAGATCTATCACCTTCACGGACAGATTTATTGTTTCTGCATACATCCATTCTACTAAACTGTGTGTGTTGAAGTATGTTATTTTCCCAGATGTGCAACAGATGTTTTAAAACATCAGCTAGAGTTTTATAAACTGTATAATTCAATTCTAAATCATGTCAGAAGTACTATTACTGCAGTGCTAAGAAGGATTTATATGTCCAAGAGTAAATAATTAATAGAACAGTTGATACACAGGGAAGATTACACTGGTTAAGAGTACATGATAGATGATACCAAAACAAACTTTTCCTATAGACATCATGTTTAGAGCCTTCAAAGGCTGTCAGGGGTGAATTGGTTCTGGTTTTAGCTCTTCATTTTCTAATATATCTACTTGTCTTCTAACAATTCACCTCTGTCAAATAGACGTGAAAGGTACATCATTAAATTGAAAATATCGAGAACTAGCTGAGTCAGTGTCTGTTACAGGATTTATTCCCCTTGCAGAAACATGACTTTATTTTGCTGTGATTCCACCTCACATGGCAGGGTTTGTGTTGTCCTTCTAACTGGGATACGTACACAAAAATACCTCAGCTGAAGGGAAGGCTGAAGCTCAACTAGTGTAAAGCACTGATGCGAATCCATTTTTAGCCTGTTCCCTCCACTCTTATTTCAAACTCATTCATGTTACTGGGAATCACCATTGAAAGAGATTACTTTACAGATGAGAAGAACTAATTCCCATATAGTTTTCTTCCTCTATATTTCTGTCACGTGAACATACATAAAAGTTTCTCACAGAAAGGCTTCATGTTCTGTGAAATGTTAGATAGTGGGCAGACATAGAACCTCTGTGAGGCTGTCTGTTATAGATTGGTTTTGGAGCAAAATGTTCCATCTTAGTTAAACAGAAGACAGGACAGCTCATTGAAAATGTAAGCTGTCGGGCTGTTCTTCCCCTCAGGAGGCAGCTGTAATAGGTCGTCTTTGCCCAACCAAGTCTTTAACTTGTGTAGAAGTTATTATTCAGCCAGTGTAGTTTTCATGTAATACTTCTTGTTAGAGTCTCTGCTGATTTAAAAGACATGAATAATTAAAATAAGTTTAGATATTGAACAAAGCTGCATGCTTGGCAGGTATATGGTGCTCGATCAGAATTCAGCCTGCGCCTTAGCTGTAGGAAGGAAATAATTCTTGGGATACATCCAAGTGTATTCTAAGCTTGTGATGAGTTTAACCCATAATAGATGACACTTTCACTTTAGACAATTGCATGTGATTGCTCTAACACAGCAATTAAGAATCATTTTTGAGAAACTGGTTTTGGACTTATTTTGGCCAGTGAGAGTGTAATGAGTGATTTCCAGCAAAATACCTGTTCTATGAAATACAAAGGCAAAGTTAATCTGTCGTACTGTTTTGTCCACCTTCATTCAGAATATTTTTAGCAGTAAAAAAGAGTTCTTAAAAACAGTTTAAATAGCAAAGATATGGGCTGGACGATCCTTTTTTTCTTTCTTTGTCATTCACATGTCAGCTCAGAATGGACAAATCTCTGAAATCAAAAGCTTTCCCTTGAAGTGTTTGGTGATATTATATAAGAAGGCCACCATATAAAAATATAACATGTCATACGTATCAGTGAACAGCCTGTCAGAAAAACTGTTCTTAGTTATAGAGCGGAACAAGCTATATAAAAAATACTTCCTACATATTTTTTTTCATTCTGCTTGCAGTAAAAACAGACATATTTTGTATTTTTATAAATTAAAATGGAGCCTGTAAATCTCTGTATTCAAATGTCTGCAAAAAAAGCATTGGTGGTGACACAAATCCATCTCGTAAGGTTCCCTATACATCTGCTGTTTCTCAGTGGTTACACCAGCACCAATGGCTTCTTCCCTTTGAGCAGGACAAGTGCTTTTTCTGGGACTTCACTTCTTCCCTCCCAAAATAAGCAAGCTAAGTGATGTTGTGAAGTGCTGGTCATGTCAAAGAGCTATCAGGCTCCCTGATCTCTGTTGGTGACATCATGCCATGGTGTAACCTCGTGATATTTTGATTCCATTCTGTACATAGCAGGTAAAACCAAAGTGAATTTTGTAGCTTGAATCTATCGTATTTGTCCTCAATTAAAAGTGCTCAATTAAATTACCAGCTATTTTCCAGTTCAGGACAGATGAGAAGAGAGGTAAAGATGGTCTGTTTGTTTTTCCATGTCATTCGTAGACAGCAGATGAGTACATCTTCAATATAGAAGAGTTACATTCTCTTTCCCATGTTCTTTTCCTCAGAAATTGTACTGCCTGTGCAGTGGGAGAGGCAGAGATGCCAGAGCAATGTGGTTGGTGACTATGTAATTAAAAAATGTGTCATAGTATGCAGACATAAAGGGGAGAAGGTATTGTTGCCAAAATAATTTTAGTTCTGGCATTCCTTAGCTTTTCCATGGCTGAGTTTACCTCCCTCACCCCAATCTTTTTAAAGGTCTTTTTTTTTCCTCCATGCTTTAAAAATTGAGTCTTCTAAGTCTGACTTTTCTATGTTTATCTATGTTTGTAATGGGGAATTATTGGGCAAACGGGCATCCCTCCCACCCCCTTTGTTATTTACTTAGTCTCATAAGATTCTTTCTGGAACTGATGGAATGAAGCAGTCTCTTGAATCTAAAGTAAACATCTCTGAGTACTCTCATTATACCCCTGCAATGTCATAAAAACATTTTTAACATTTTTTTTGTGTTTGTCAGTCTCTTTTATTTAAACATATGGGTATAAAATTCAGCGAGTCAGGATTTGTGTTAAAATAAGCTTGATTTTTGAGTACAGAGGCAGTTATGAAACATCAAAGTATGTATCTAAGATTGATCTTAAGCGATGTGCTATATGCGTGTGGGTATCATCATGGCAAATATGCTGGCATCTGCTTTTATAGAATTCTTTGCAATTTCAGAATAATCTTTAAAGATGTTTGGTTAAATCATTTCAGCATAAGTTTGTACCTCTGGGCATAATTGTTCTTTCTGCTCTAAGTGTGATACCAGCTATGTGCTTTTGAGATTAAGGAAATTATCGTTGCAGACAACACAGACAGATGACTTTGCATTGTGTACTGTTTTCACTGTGCTACTTAAGTCTCATCATGATTTGATGTCATAGTTCAACCATGTCTCTTTTGTTAACGAAACAGGAACAACAATTCATCTTCAACCCTCACCATATGGCAGAGATATTGATATGCGACAAGGCATTAGTCAAATTAACATTTTCTGCAAACCATGCTCATCTGTGTAACTGATTCAATAATTAGATGTGTTCTTTCTTGTCTACAATGAAACTTATCATCTTTGCTAATTGAAAATACCCAGGCTCCTTTTGGCAAATCCATGAAGTGTGAGTAATCCAGTTTGGGGAAGAAGTTGTTGGGTTTCTCTTTGTGTTTTCTTTCCTGCTGACAGTTGCTTTTTGCAGACAGGAGGGAGTCCAATATGTTACTATACAATAATCGAGAGCTTTTGTACACTTTTGACGCAGTGAAGGCTTTTTATTATTTTAATGCGTCTGCTCAAGGATGGGCCTGTTGTTGAAACCCAGGAGTTTCTTCTTCTTTCAAGCTCACCCTTAAATATTTTTACATTTTTATGCATGTAAAATGGAATAAAACCACTTTACTTGTCACCATTCTGTTTTTTTAAAAAAATAGCATCTTTTGAGTAGTCTGCCTTATGATGTGTGTGCTAACATGATAGATCACAGAATCACAGAGTGGTAGGGGTTGGAAGGGACCTCTGGAGATCATGTAGTCCAACCCCCCTGCCAGAGCAGGTTGACCTAGAGCAGGCTGCACAGGACCACGTCCAGGCGGGTTTTGAGTATCTCCAGAGAAGGAGACTCCACCACCTCCCTGGGCAGCCTGTTCCAGCGCTCTGTCACCCTCACAGTGAAGAAGTTTTTCCGCATATTTAGATGGAACTTCCTGTGTTCCAGTTTGTGCCCATTGCCCCTTGTCCTGTCACTGGGCACCACTGAAAAGAGTCTGGCCCCATCCTCTTGACACCTGCCCTTGAGCTATTTATAAGCATTGATGAGGTCCCCTCTCAGTCTTCTTCTCCTCAGGCTAAACAGCCCCAGCTCCCTCAGCCTTTTGCCATGGGAGAGATGCTCCAGTCCCCTCATCACCTTTGTAGAGTGTGCTGGACTCTCTCCAGTAGTTCCTCGTCTTTCTTAAACTGGGGAGCCCAGAACTGGACACAGGACTCCAGATGGGGCCTCACTAGGGCAGAGTAGAGGGGGAGGATAACACTCTTCTTAAGGCACCCCAGGATGCCGTTGGCCTTCCTGGCCGCAAGGACACATTGCTGGCTCATGGTGAATTTGTTGTCTACCAGGACTCCCAGGTCTTTCTCCACAGAGCTGCTTTCCAGCAGGTCAACCCCTAACCTGTACCAGTGCAGGGGATTATTCCTCCCCAGGTGCAGGGCCCTACACTTGCCCGCGTTGAACTTCATGAGGTTCCTCTCTGCCCAACGCTCCAGCCTGTCCAGGTCTCGCTGAATGGCAGCACAGCCTTCTGGTGTATCAGCCAGTCAGATGCATGGGTTTGACAGTGTTACCTTGCTGCTCCACTCATCAAAATGATTTTGTTACTTTCCATGGAAAATACTGCCTTTCTCCTTCCTTTGAGAATTTCTGCTTTTGCTCCTGCAATGCCAAAGTCACCGTCAGGAACACGGTCTGAAGCACACAGCCAGCCACTGAAGCCTCACTGAGATAGTTCTGCTATTGTATGTTGAAAAATCCTCAGCTCTTGTCATTACTAATGAATCTTTTGGATTTCTGCTTTTAAACTAATTTTTTCAGTGAAGAAAGAAGATGAGAAAGTGTCTGTCACCTTGGGGCCAAGCCTTTACATTTAGCAGTGCTCAGCATTCATTGAATGTAAGCATCTGCAGAAACTAGTTCCGACCTGCGATGGCCCAGGTCCCACGGGGGTCTGGGCAGACACCAACGTGTCAGCGCTCAGGTGGCTGATGGTTCTTGGAGATACCTCACTCTCCCCAGCCTATGGAGTGAAGAGGATCCTCAGTTGATGCTGACATTTAGCTAGGATGAATCTAGGTCTAAGTTTATGTGTTTTTTAGTGCAATAGATACATCATTTTTGCTAGTTTTCTATCTTGTAATTTAAGATTCTGATTCCAACTCAAGGTACTTAGCAAGACCGGGATAATTTAACATATATCTTATGTTTAGGTTGTAACCTCAGGCACTGACTGAGCAAGGCAAGACTCATGGGTACCACCTGCAGAGAACTTGTGAGTGATGCTGTAAGTTAGAGACACACAGAGCAACGGTTCTCTTCCTGCATTTGGAGTTGGTGGTTGGAGGTTCATGTAGCAATAAGCTTCAGGGACTAATGCTGTCTTCTCCATGAGTGGTCCAAAGCAAGGTGGAAACCTAGATTTCCAGACACATTCTCTTTTGCTCTAATCTCTTGTTCCTGAGATGCAGCAGGCACAAGCTGCTATCTGTTCAGGGAGTCAATGTATTTTGTTTTCTCTCCTGAGTTAGCTGTGAGTTAGGAAATAGACAAACTGGAAGGTGAATAGATGAGGATTCATGAATTTACAGTAGCACACAGTATAATCTGAAAAGAAATCTCTTTAAAAAGAAAATCTGTAATCCCAAGATTAATGAGTTTCCCAGTCTTGTTTTGCCATTTGAGGAATTTTAGCTGCCTACCTCTCCTTGCTTTCAAATGTCCATATTTTGCATTGTTCTGCAGTCTTCTGCCCAAGAGTCTCAGGTGCTTACAAACTCATTAAATGTAAATTTGAAGCTGAAGTCCATTTCACAAATATAGATTTTCTCCCCTGAGATTGTGGTGACTGTCTTTTTCATTTTGCAAATGCTTGTTGTTCTGCAGCCTATCTATGGTTATCTGGAGTCTGTAGCTGGCTGAATGTGTAGAAGTAAAGTCCACCTGGATATACCTTATTTCTCTTAGTAACAAATTTGCTATTTTTCCTCTCATTTAATAAGTCCTAATATCTTATAGTCCTTCCTTAAACAAATGGTCCCATTTAAAGGCAGAACACAACCTAAAATATAACAGTCCATTACAGCCTTACCTCTTTGCCACAGATTTATCTAAGCTGTTTAGTTCCTATTATAACTCAGGAGCTTCACATGCCCTGTTTCTCCTCCCTTATCTCACTTATCTTTCGGAGAACATAAGGTACAAAATGATAATTCACTCTCCTGCTGTCTACCTCCTCCCAGGCTGTACCACTAACTGTACCCTCCATGGCTCAAAGCAATTCAGTAGTCAATTGCGTTTATTAATTTATACACAGCAATCACATTTGTTTCCCACAAAACACTGGATATTGAATTCATTGCAGTAGTTACACAAATACAGGCACAGGGGAGGTTATGAATCAGGCTGTGCTTCAGTGTCTGCCCAACCTAGGGCCCAGGGCAGAGTGGTGCTGGGGGCAGTTTTGCAGAGTTGGCTGTTGAAAACCCTCCTAAGAAGTTCCGTTATCTGCTGCTGCTGCTTGTTTGGGGTGATGGGTTGCCCACCCCCTTCCCGCTCCTGCTCCTCCTGACCTCAGGGCTCCCTGCTCTCTGCCTCCTGTTTTGGGAGGGAGCACGGGAGAGGGCCTGCCCTCCCAGCACTGACCTCCCCTCCTGCGCCTGGCTCTGTGCTCCTACTGCCTCCTGTCCCCAGAAGAAGAGGGTTTTGGTGTCTGTTTGGCAGCCCGATGCTGCCTCATGTACAGCATCCTTTGCCAAAGAGGTCCACCGCCCATCTGCCCCTTGCGGAGACACTCCTCCAAGTGAACCAGACTCAGGTGGCTTCACAGCCCTCTCCTAGGTCACACAATTTTAGACCACAAGAGAGCAGCAGTGCACAGCCACCTGATTACCTTACTGTAGTTTACTTAAATTGTATGACTTGATGTGATGTAACTGAAGGATCTGGTTTTCAGGCAGTTCTGAACACTCAGAGCTCATGGGAGAGTCAACATGAACTCTGGCCTTAAGCCTCAGGAAAAATCAGATCCGTAACGATGCAGGGCAATCTTTAATTCTCAGGCTGGAGGTAGTTTTTATGAGCTGCAGGTAAACTGTTGCATACAATCAGAGCTGAAGGCATATTTATCTTAATGGAAAATGAAAAATATACCCTTCCTTCCATTGATTAAATCTGTTCTTGTGTGTTGCAAACCTTTCCATGGCAGCTGTCCACTATTATTTTCATTACAGTTCAGGCGCTGCAGGAGAACTAAAGTAAAATCAGGAGGTGGCTGCAAATTAAGCTGTTATATAAACAGCTGCTTCTGACACTCAGCCAAACAACTGACTGCTGCACTGTGGAGCAAGGCTTAGTCCCTGTTTCAAATAAAAGAAGTTTCTGGCATGAATGGCTATAACCCAGGGCTTGCGATTGGGATGGCAGTACTTTCAACTCCAGCTGCAGATGACAGGAAGGTTAACTGACATAGCCATAAATTGCCAAAAAATTAATAATCTGTGTGCTTTTGGGCAAGAAAATCCTGTCCATCCTTCTTGGTTGTGGATATCTAGGCCAACCCATGCATAGAATTTTCTTGTCCATCAAGAATTGTGGTAGGAATTTTAGGGGGGCTGAGAAGGTGACTGCTTGGCATTCATGCATTAAATGAAAAAAGAGAGAAATGGTTTGGGACCTACCAATCTTCAGGAAGCCCCGAGCGCTGTTCTGTGCTGGCCGAACCAGCTGCTCTGGAGCTCTGCTGCTGCAGTGGGGCAGTGGCAGCCTGAGGACATGGAGGGTGTGCGACACCAGGGGACATTTGTCCTGCACCTGAACAATAGCAGCAGCCCAGGGAACCGTAGTCTGGCATCTTATGGTGCGAAACACCTGTGGTGTGAGCTTCTGCATGTGTGTCCTGTATAGGCAGGCGGCTGCTGCTGAGGTTTGAGATGGAGCCTGGGATTTATTTCTCTGCCTCAAACACACAACCAATTTTCAGCCAGACTGTAATCGAGCATTACAGCCTTGTGGCTGGAGATTACATTGCGGGGTGGAGAGGTACAGGCTTAGCTGTGGACAACTGTGGGGGAATTACTGTGGGTGAGTAACGGTGAGGAAGTCAGTGGTAGCGCTGTCACTCTCTGGGAGCCCAGGAGACTCCTCTATCCCATAGATAAATCACCTCTCAGCTCACCACAGATTAATGGATCCCCAGACTGAGAGATCTATGGC
Source organism: Phoenicopterus ruber ruber (assembly GCA_009819775.1). Lineage (NCBI taxonomy): Eukaryota > Metazoa > Chordata > Aves > Phoenicopteriformes > Phoenicopteridae > Phoenicopterus > Phoenicopterus ruber. The sequence continues at coordinate 27,639,464 of CM020215.1, read as the reverse complement.
CATATGCTCTGGCCTATCCATAATGAATGAAAGGTGTAGATTAAAGCAGGGATCGACGGTGTTATTTGTAAATAAGAAACATTGTCCTGTTCTGAGAATAGCTTAAGAAAAGTGTTATACACCCAACGCTGCATTAAAGATTGCCTCTTGTAGAAAAATTGCCTGTGCTGATCTCACTCATACAGCACTTGCTGAGCTGATGATGGACAATATTGTCGGTGCTAAATTTAGGGGATATGGATGCTACATGAGAAGCTGTGCTCTAAAATACGATAGCACCTCCATAGTCAGCAAATCTGTTCCCCCTCTGCGTTCATAAACATGCCTGCTAGTGTTACAAATAATTTTTACTAGTTTTCTAGTTTTGCTAGCACTTCAGAAGCAATATAACTAAGTGGTGTCAGCTGGATTTTATTCACCTGAGTACATTATCATTAGAATTGTGCACTGCTTTCCATTATAGGGACAAACAGGACAGGACTGCTGTAGAGCTGTAATGGGTTGCAAGGCACAGGGCAAATCCTGTCCCCTCCAGCTAAACCTGTACGTGGCAGCTATGCAGCTCAAGGGCAGGTGCTGTACTCTTTAGCTGTTCACACTTTCCCTCTCCTGGCTTGACCCATGGCAGCTATTCCTCTTCAGGCAATGCATGGGCACAGATGCAGGTGTTCCTATAGGGGAGGATGCCTTCTGTTTACAGTAGAGGATGTGTGTCCTGAGCTGTTTTGTCACCAGCGAAGGAAAAAGCTCATGGCCCTGCTTGGTCAGGTGCAGCTGTGAAGCATTGAGTTTTCCCTGGACATGGGGGAGAAGCTACCTGACCTCCTCCCAACTCGTAAATGTCCCAGTGATGGGCCACCATTTGCGCTGGCCGCCGCTGCTCCAAGAGATCAGATTCAGGATCCCATAAGAGTTTCGTTTGGTGAGATCAGATTTAGGATCACCTGGGACTTTTGCTCTCTCACAGAACAACGCCAGTGGCAATCATTAACCAAACAGCTTCGCGCTTCATACAAAACCATTATTAGGAAAATGCAGGGGAAGCTGCTGCATACCCGCGTAGCTTAGCAGAGCTTCTATAGATTTCCTTATACGAGCGTTTCCTAAAGCCAATTTGACTCCCTGTTAGAGCTCCTACCTGTCAGGCTACACCTTTCCAAACCTTACAAATCTCAAACAGACAGAAATAGGCTCACCTCTGATCAAAATGAGGCAAAGGATGAAGGGTGCTTGCGTGGCTGCACGGCTGCTAAACCAGAGTCCTGTGACAGAGGAAAACGCGGGTTCAGTGCAGCTGTTAATGAGGTGGGGGATCTCTGCCCTTCTGCACTCGGCTTTAAACATCTTCATTTTCCTGTTGGAAAAGATCATAGGATCACAGGGTAATCAGCCCTGCACATGACAAGATAACTTCCACTTTTCTATGCAAATTTGTTCCTGGCCAATTTATAGACAGTTGGTTTTGTGTCTGTACTATTTATTATCCTTTAACTCAGATAATTCTCCTCCCTCTCAAATGCCCCTCAATATATTTCTAGAAGCTTATCATATCCCTTTTCAATAGTTACTTTGCTAGGCTAAGCAGATGAAAGTAATTTAACCTGTTTCATAAGATACATTATGTGTTCTCAAAAATTCTCCATTCTCATAATCATTGTGATGGTGCTTCTTTGAGCCTGTTCCCATTTGAATTCCTCTTTCATAAACATAAGTCAAACGATAGCTGGCCTTTATAGAGGATTTTCTATTTTCCTTACGTCACTGTGAAATAAAATACTTCTTTTCTCTCAACTACTGCTGAGCTCTTTCTTCTTCTTCTTCTTCCCTCTTTTTAATGCTATTTTGACTTCTGCTTCTGTGTCCCTAATGATATATCCTCATTCCCCTCCGTCTCTTTTTAATGTGAGGCATAAACAAAGCGTCTTATTTTTGGAAAATACTGCTGTAAAAAGTTGATTGGGGAGAAAAAAATCAAAGCTCTGCCTATTTTGTGTCATACTTGCAGTGACAGAATTAGGACAAAACTGAACAATTTCAAGCTTTTTTCACATTTTCAAAGTAACCTGAAGCATTTTGTTTTGGCATAGAACATCTAATGGGTATTGTCACGGTAACTATTTGAAGACACTACACAGATTGTTGTTTGATTTTACTGGTATCACTTTAATACAGTAATATTAAAAATAGTGGAAAGATTACCCTCGTTGCAAAACTTGGATCAGTTTGAACGATTCATGATGGAATCGGGAAATAGATTATTTGCTTGCTGATCTGCAAATACTTCAGTTGAGAGGAGCAATGGGCTAGGTGTGAGTGCTATGCTCAGCTGCCTGGGGATCTGACTAGTCTCCCATTTTTGACTCTCTGTGTGTTTGTTAATGAACCATCACTTAACTCTGCAGAAGGTCTAGTGTAACAACATGATTAAGATCTTATGTTATACCACAGAAGAAAGTATACTGATGACGACGTATCTCTCATCTAATGGCAGAAATGTAGGCAGAATTAGAACAGGAAAGCAGACAAGAATCACCGCTAATTTCTGAGGTAAGCCCAGTTATAAACATTTTCGAATTTACAGGCAAATAGGCCCAAGTGGGAAGTGACATGGCAGGAAGTGTGGTCAGAAATAACAAATGCAGCAGATGGAGTGTGAAAAGAGGCAACGGTGTGACTCCATGTATCTTGGCAGGTCTGAATTTATATGTTTTGGAAGGTATCAGCCTATTAACTTTGAGAAAAGCCTGGAGAGATGAAGTATAAAGTAGGAGGGTATAAAGGTAGATTGGCTTGCATAGGACAAGAGCTACCCTTAAATTTCATCCTTGACTTTTTGCAAAATGCAAAGATGAATTTAAAGCCCCATTGATTTTTCAGATATGTGATTTTGTATGATGAGCAATTATAAGATGGTCTGAAAGACACTGAGTGCCTCCTTCAAAATTCAGGTGCCCTCCACTGTCATAAACTCCCAGAAATTTAATAGAAATTCATTACTTACACAGATTTGCAGGGACATGCCGTTATACAAATTAATGTTTCATATCAGATTTGCACAAATATGGAGAATGCTGTCATCAAACTTTGTATCTTCATCACAGAACTCTTTTGCAGGGATATTGTATGTTTCATGATGTCAGAGATTTCTCTGATAGCTTGAGAGGTAACTCTAAGGCAGCGTTCATTTGCTTTCCTTTTCTTACTCTCTTTATACTTACCATATTCTAAAAAGACTTAAAATATTTCAAAAGCAAAATCATTGATGCAACTGTCTTGTTTTATCCCTGGCAGTTACAAGCTTCTTTATTTATTATCTACTTCAGGCTCAGGTGATGTCAGCTGAGGATTATTGTACATATGAACGACAATAACAGATTGGGTTTTATGGGTATGTTTGTCTGGCAGGCTAGGTAAAATTAAAAGAAAAAATGGGGCTTCAGTAATTGTTGGTAATAAAGAAGAGTTAGGGTCTAGTTCAGCATGATACTGAAGTGGATGCTTAATTTCAAGCGCGTGAGCAACTCCATTAAACTTGATTGCACAATTAAGTGTTTGAAAGATCAGTCCCTGAAAGACTTTTAATGTTTGGGGCATAATGTAGAAGTGCACAAGCTTCTGATAACCTGTCCTATTTGGACTGAAAATTGATCAATGAATACTTCACATTCATGCCCACAGGTTGTGAAAAGGCTGCCAGAAATGGCCTTAGAAAGTAAAAATAGTGTCTGAAATGAAGGGGAGAAGGGAATGTCAGTCTTGGCCAGAAGTGCTTAATTTTGACCTAATACCTCACTGCAAGAAGGGGAAAGAACTAATAGGTCTCTGTTTTCACAAAGAATTTGATTGTCTCCTTATGGAATTTAAATGCCTTTTTGATAGGAACACAATGAAACAAGTCTTCAAAACTTAGCTGTGTGCAGATCTTGTGAAGTGAAGAACTGGGACATTGAATTTTAGCTCATTCAGTGATTCTTTTTAACCTTATGACATAGACTTAGCTGGAGACCTAAAATAAGAACATACCACAATTTAGATAGTCTTAACAACTAGTCAAGGGACAAATGGTCTGAGGACCTGTCTGTAGATCTCTGAGGGAGCAATTGTAAATATTCCAGATGTATAAATTGAACAGAAAGACATTCAGATCCCAGAACTAGTAAAATGTAACCTCTGCAAAAGTTAAGTTGGAAAGGAGAGAATAGATAAGAAAATGAAAACTGAGGTGGGGAAAAGAAATACATACCTGAAGAGTTCTTCCATGAAAACTGCCTGAAAAAATGTTTAGGACAAGTCACTGTATGTCAGAGATTTCTCAGTAACGTGTCTTGTAACAAAAGGGAGGTGTTGAAGGATGACACTGCTAAGACATCTTCCATGTAAATTACAGTACTGATTTAATTGATATCTTTGTACAAAACTCTACTTTCCCTTTCATAGGATGAGGTGCAATTCAATGAATTTTATCCACCAATGTGCAGAAATTACGAGGAAATCTGTGTTTCCCCATGTGACATTAAGGCTCTGCATTGCTCTGTATGTGACATGAAATCTAGTAACTAATGGGAGAATGACTAAAAGAAAACACCACAATGACTTTTTGTACGGTCACATTACATAGTGCCGACAAGCTAACTCTTCCTCTAATCTCTTACATGTCATGTGATACTTAAAAGCATCTTAAGTGGTATTGCTGTTCCTTGTTAACAAAATAGTCAGACCTGGTTGCTTCTGATGGAATTCCTTAACCTTGTTAATAGCTGACTTCTTTCTTCCTCATCTCAAATATAAATTTTCCTGAAGAACTAGGGCAGCAAGGTCTCAGCAACTAGAATGTTTTGATGTCCATTTTATCTTTAGCTTTCACTTAAGAAATTACAGATGGGTAACTGAGACACCTCAATTCTGTATCTTATCTGAATCAAAATATGTTTTTATATGAATGTATGGTTTGTACAAAATAGAAACTGGACCAACAGAAGCAATTACAATCTTTCTTTCTTTCATTCACTGATTGTGGGCTTGAATCTGTTGGAAAAATTACACTTTTTTTCCTGTTAATAGGCAAAGGACAGCCTGCTCATCTAGATAGTGATCAAATCCCATTATGACAATTGGAAGATCTCTTACTGACTACTGAAAGCTGAAATTTTCCATCCTGTTTTGAACAAAGAACGATATCTTTATAAGAAAGATGGGGAGAAACTTTTTAGCAGGGCCTGTAGTGATAGGACAAGGGGTAATGGTTTTAAACTAAAAGAGAGGAGATTTAGACTAGATATAAGGAAGAAATTTTTTATGATGAGGGTGGTGAAGCACCGGCACAGGTTACCCAGAGAGGTGGTAGATGCCCCATCCCTGGCAACATTCAAGGTCAGGCTGGATGGGGCTCTGAGCAACCTGATATAGTGGAAGATGTCCCTACTCATTGCAGGGGGGGTTGGACTAGATGACCTTTAAAGGTCCCTTCCAGCCCAAACTATTCTATGATTCTATGATCCTATGATCTTTGAAAATACCAAGTTGAAGTGCAAATAGCAAATGTCTTGTTAAAACATCAATGGCTATAGGATAAATCACTGTGAAATATAAGTAGCCTTGAGATTTCAAATGAGAAACATATAATATCAATCAGACAATGATTACACTGAATATACCTGGCAGGTGGCATAATTAAGTTATCTGCACAGAATATTTTTATGTGCTATATTTAATCTAGGATTGAACCCTGGGTTTGGCCTGATGAGCAAGATGACACTTTCTTTTGCCTCTGTGGTGGGCCATGGGTCTTATCCTCCCTCTCACACGTATTCCTGACTGTGAAGTCCTCCTCCCTTAGCCGCAGTTTCAAGCTCAGGTATCAGCCAGGTACTGGCCCTCAGCACTTTCAGGAACCCTGGTTAGGAATCCTATAGCTGAGCCTTAGGGGTTTACAATGCAATGCAGGAACAGCTAAGGGTTAAACAATATAAATGGAATATGAATATAACCATAGTGAATAACAGTGGCTAGCTGTATGTAGGTTGCAGAGAAATGAAGCCTATAATATGTGCTGTATAAGTAATTAGTATTCCAGACAGAGTCTACAAACAGATTTTGTAAAATGGGAGCACTACATAATTAATAGGTACCCATATCACACTGAAGAGTTGATTCATTGCTAGAAATAGGGGCATTACATCAATCTCTTGTACGCCCTAGGATGTGCTAATCAGAATATTCCAAGTTTAAATAAGGAAAGAAAGATACTACAGTCTGCACAAATATATTCCTGTGTTACTACATGTGGAAATGAAGGAGGAGACAGAGCAAGCTCTTACGTTTTCTCATACAAAGTATGTATGCAATGGATGTCTGATTTGGTAGGAGTGTATATGCACATATGCACACATGTAAACACATATGCAGGGTTTCTGTGGATTTGCAGAGCAGAGGATGAAGCTGTTGGCTTCCCTATCAGAGCCTGCTGGTTCCATGCCATAGCTGCAGCGCGACACCGTTGCATGATGCATAGTCACTGTCCCATTTAGAATGGGGCTACTTTCATGCCTATGCCTGTGCACACAAGCACGGAAAATAATACTCTTTTTCGACGGATTGTTTTAATTTATAGACAGGGTTTGACTGACCTGCTGTTCAGCTCCTTATTCATATATTGGAGGATGGAAACAGCTATTGATTAATGGGTGACATACAGTGGTACAAATAATAAATTATTGTTTATCATTTCATGATAATATACATGCTGGAGCATTAAAAAGTAGCAAGATACTTATCACACTAAGAAAAAAACCTCCAAATACTCAGTTTTGACCTCACGTGCATGATGGACTTCATAATCATAATTATGACTACATTTATTAATTGATTTTATGTTAGCACCTACAAGCCCTAGAAAAATCTGCCCCTGACACAATTAGGTTACAACCTAAGCTGAAGAGAAAGCACTGCTCGATTTTTGGTTTAGGCTATTGAAGAGCATTTGGAGTACATGATGCACAATATCTAGCAGAAAATATATCAGGATTAAGACACATCATTCTCCTGGAAGTAGCTATAACAAGAATAAAACCCATAATATGGTCCATTTTTTTATTGGTGAGGATATAAACTTTTACTGCTATATTCATATTCATTCATGACTTCTGTACTTGGCTATTCATCTATATCTTGTTGGGACACAATTCTGCTGTCCTTGAACTCAGTGTCAAAACTCCTGTTCACTCTACTGGGACAAAATCAGGTTTTGAGCACTGCTTTTTCCTACTAGCATACAGTCAAAGCTGTAAAAAGTGTTTCTTCAACCTTGCTAAACCACAGTAATAACCCTTTTTAGTTTTAACATGTGTGCTAATTGTGCTAATTAACTTACTGATTTTAAATTCTGATTGCTGAGCATTGGATAAGTATTAACAAACTAACCATAAGCAATCTTTATAGTTAAAAACAAGTCACAAATAATTCCCTGAGCAATTTTAAATAATGACTTCCATGAATATCCCCCTATTCAGCCATGTTATTGGCTGAATGATTTGTTACATTCTGCTGTTAATGTGTGGGATCAAGTCAAGTGGTATGACACATAAAATAAGATCTTAGTTAAAATAGGATTGCTTGAATATTTTCATTAATTGATATATATTATGGATGTAGAGAATGTTATTAATTAAAATTAAATTTAATCGGAGACTGCTTTCAGTCTCAGTGTTTTCCCTCAGTTCTCTCAGCCTGAAGAGGACCCAGTGGTTAGTGGCAGTTTTGTAGAATAGCCATGTAGATCTTACAAAGTGAGGAGAGATTGCTTTTGGGGGAGGTTGTTGTCTGAATGCTCTTTTCTTCTTCTTTCTTAAAAGAACCTAAAAAGTCACCAGAAATTCCTCGGGGAAGACAACTTGCAGAACAGAGATAGTGGTGTATTTAAAGGTAAGAGTAGACTCAGAGAAGTATTGAGGTTAACATCACAGATCAAACTCATGAAAACATGCTATTAATGGTCAATCACAGGTTTACCACAGAAACAATGAAGGCCACAGCAAAGAACTGTAGAAGTTAGAGATGAAATGGTATATTAGGCTTTCTAAAGTCATTTTTTTCTGCCAATTCAGGATTGATTCCCGCAGTGCACTTTGTAGTGTTCTGTGCAACCTGTTTTTAAAAGTTTCTAGCAATAGGAATTATATAATTTCTTACTAGCAAGCAATTGCTAACAAGCAACTTAAAGTCATTAAAGGCTCAGTAAGTCTCTAGTGATAATAGGATTAATCTCTCCTTTACTTACTGAGAAGTACTGCTGGGCTTGCTCAAGACACCTAAATCCTGTGTTGAATAGATGCATATTGTGCAGATATGATTGTTGTTTGTAAGCATTGATGGCACATTAGGCACCGAATAATTCTTAATCTTCAAAGAACTCAATAGTTTTTTGAAATACAATGTTAATTGCTAGCCTTGCTACAGAATCTTCGAATTTGTAATCAGCAGGTGGGTTTATATTCTGCTTTATCTGTAGCAAGTGGAGAGCTGCTATCTTGGAACAGAGTCTGATATTTGGACTGAGGTTCCTGAAAGAGGTATTTCCTTACATGCCACTTGCAGCCACCACAGCGCAAGGAATGACTAATGTCATCAAAATAAACACCAGATGTTACAAGCTTCCCCAGACTCCTTGTTCTCGACTTCTTGATAATCTGTCATAGTCACAGAGAGAAGACATTGTTATGGATTAATAGTATCCCACTAAAAACTTCTTTTCTTGTTGAAGACATCTATTCTTGTGCTTAAAACGGTTGATGGCAGATGCCTTTCTCCCTTTATCTTCCTCACACATTACTGTTGCCCATGCTGAAAGGATAACTTTAGAAATGTGGGCTTCAGTGAACATCTGAAAGAGTTCTGTGCAGTAGATATAACTCTGGTGATATGGGGAACCATGAGTCCATTTCACTTGTGCGTCAGTACAGCTAGATGACATTCACGGAAAGGCAGGCGCTTCACTCTTGCTGCACTTTTGGATAGATCAAAATAAGTGCAAATCCTTCCCAAATGAGGTGAAATAGTTCAACAGAGAAAAATGCTGAGAACTGTAAAAGTTTGCACAGTTTCTGTTTAGCATTGACTAAACTGAGTGTTTTGACTTTTCCTTTGACATATGTTAAGATGAAATGCAGCTAAACTTACTTTCAAAGCATAAACACACTTGTGTGTTTTAGGAATTAATTAAAGAAACATTTCATCTCCATACACTTTATGAATTATTTCAGTTCAAGCTGTGTATCTTATAAATTGAGTAAAACACAGTGAATTTTAATAAAATTTGAAACACTTCAAATATTTGCAAGTGCAGGGACTTACCTTACTTGTCAGTTCCAATTGTAATTAAAAGAATACTTAAGAAGTCTTTTGTAGCTGACAAAGCATTTGCTAAAACAAAAGTCACAGTACTTTGTAGGAGACTCCAGGCAAATTGGTCGGTAAACAGTGAGACAGAAAAGATAAAATATAGTTTGCTGCTCTTCAGAGAACTTAATGAGTGATAATGATTTGTCTTCAACAATATTAACCTGTTTGATTACAAATCACTGTAAAATGTGAAATCACTCTTAAAATGAAGACCTCTGAATCTTCTATTTTTCAAGCTAAATGTGTATACTAGCGGACACAGTGCTTCCTCTTAGAGACACTGATGAAGTATGGGCTGGATGAGCAGACAGCAGGCTGGATTGAAAACTGGCTGAGTGACTGGGTCCAGTCCTGGTCAATGTCTTCATTAATTATCTGGATGATTGGGTAGAGTGTACCCTCAACAAGTTTGCTGATGACACAAAACTGGGAGGAGTGGCTGATACACCAGAGGGTTGTGCTGCCATCCAGGGGGACCTTGACAGGCTGGAGAAATGGGCTGATGGCAACCTCACGCAATTCAGCAAGGGACAGTGCAAAATCCTGCACCTGAGAAGGAACAATCCCAGGCACCAATACCTGCTGGGGGCCACCCACCTGGAAAGCAGCTTTGCAGAAAAGGACCTAGGTGTCCTGGTGGACACCAAGTTGACCATGAGCCAGCAATGTGTCCTTGCAGCAAAGAAGGAATATGGTACCCTGGGTTGCCTTAGACAAAGTATTGCCAGCAAGTCAAGGGAGGTGATGCTTCCCCTCTACTCCACATTGATGAGGCCACACCTGGAGTACTGTATCTGGTTCTGGGCTCCTCAGTACAAGAGAGATGTGGAATTACTGGAGAGAGTCCAACAAAGTACCATTAAGATGATTAAGGAACTGGAGCATCTCATCTCTGAGGAAAGGCTGAGAGAGCTGAGACTATTGAGTCTGGAGAAACCTTGGAGGGGATCTCATAAATATGTACAAATATCCGAAGGGAGGGTGCAAAGAGGTCGGGGCCTGACTCTTTTCAGTGATGCCCAGTGACAGGACAAGAGGCAACGAGCACAAACTGAAACATAGGAGGTTCCTGCTGAACATCAGGAAACACATTTTTTTTTTACTGTGAGGGTGACCAAGCACTGGCACAGGTTGCCCAGGGAGGTTGTGGAGTCTCCCTCCTTGGAGATATTCAAAAGCTGTCTGGACAACCGGCTCTAGGTGACCCTGCTTGAGCAGGTGGGTTGGACCAGATGACCTCCAGAGGTGCCTTCTGACCTCATTCATTCTGTGATTCTGTATTTCTGTAATGGCACTTCTTTTAACTCATGAATTGGAAAAAAAATAGATGATCCTGAAAAAAACCCTCATTACGTGTCTTTTTTTTCTTCCTTTTTAAAGAAGTGAATTCATGCCCAGTTTTTCAAATTTGGCTTAAACATTTATAAAGTCCTGATTCACAAAATAAAATAAAAGACAATGGGATTGTTCATTCCTTCTTGAATTATTTATCTGTGGGAGAAAGATTTGTATTTTGCTAGTTACTTGTCTACATGTTCCTTACCCTCAATAAATACAGACCTCAAAATATTTCCAAAGGGAGCAACACTCTCTAATTGTTGAATTCTTCTAGTGTGACAAGCTGTGGGAGCAGCTCACATATGCACAATTGAAGAATTAGGTTGAAAAATGTTATGTCAGACTCACTTATATTTATTGCTGGTTTTGATCCTGAATGCACGTGGAACATTGGTTCCCAATATCTCGTTGCTACGAGCAGGAAAAACCAGCTGTATATCTAAGGGCAAGTATGAGTAAACAGACAAATGCGATTAAGACAATACAGAGGTTACTACTTTTCACTACTTGGCCTGAAACCCAAAACATGAATTTATACACTTTTTTTCTACACGGTTATACCACTGATAACATTTAGTAGGATAAATTAGACCAAAAATGCCTAGTAGGAAAAAGATTCAGGTGAAAAGAGATGGGAGAAAAAAGAAGGCACATAAAGAGAGAAGAACAGAAAAGTTTATGGTGGCTACAGACAAGCTCCAATGCAATGGAGGCATTGTGTTTCATGTTCTTTGACATAAGCAGAGAAGGGAGCACAACAATCATGACAGCAGAATGAGAGTCCAGGGTGGGTTTCAAGGCATTCCTGGCAATAAGACATGATACTCTTTCAGAGTGCAGGTTGCAAGGTTTTGTCTTTGAACATCATGCCCAGTGTATTGAGTTGCTCTCTCAAATCAAGGAGATGGTATGCAGATCTTGGAGCAGAAGATATGTGACTGTAGGAATTTGTACTAGTCAGAATTTGGAGAACTGCACTCTAAAGGAGCTGTAACTTTAAAGTGGGCTTTGGTTGAAGTCTTCTACAGTTTAGTCTGGAGCTAATGTAAAAGAATAGGTGAGTCCTGAAACCCCTACACTGGAGAAGATAATGAAGCTTTCTGGGCACTTGGAGGTTATGAAAATCAACATTGGTCACCATTGCTGTTTGTGAATCTGCTTTAGCTGTGGATTTGACGGAAACCTGAGGCAAAAAATTATTTTACTTGCACAAGTGTTATAAGCATTCCAGTCAACTCATTAGCGTCAGATCCACTTTTGTACAGCTAGACTTTTGGATGAATAATTAAACAGAAAAATCTGACTTGAAGAAAGATGTGTGGAGCTGAGTACTCTTGAATTTGAATAACTGTGTAGCCTTGAACCTCCCAGTTTCTTATTTGTGCCTTTTCTTTGACACTGAAATGGGGAGGTGATGAAATGAAACGTAAAATATTTCTGTACAAAGGTCCTTGGACAAGTTAACTATAACAAGTCCTGATATTTGTATTGCCAGTGAGCACATCTATTCCTTACCAACACATCTGCAATAAACATACAAGATTCATGTAAATACATTTTTGGAGGAGATCCTCCAGAAACTGATTCCTTTTAAGACTGCAGTAACTTCTATTCTCTGGAGTATGAAGCCTATAGACTATTGAACTGTAGTCTTTGCTTTGATTCACTATGTCAAATGCAAGTTACAAGAGGGAAAAGATATCCCCTTGCTTTCTTTGTCCCCCCCCCAAATAAAAGCATATTTTCTTGTCTGATAAGATTTAATTACTAGAATGCATAAGTGAATATAATTTACAACCAAAGGAATACTAAAAAAAGAGGAAAAACACAGTTAAGAAAAAGAAAAACCTCCATAAATACAGTCTTCCTGTCTTGATGGCATTTCTAGGTTTGCTCTTCAGAAGACATAGAATACTCCCTGGCAATTTACTGTGTAATGATTACAGTGACATTTTCTGCATATTTGGACTAAATGATATAGAAAATTATGATGTAATCTTCACTTTGAGACTGGACTATTCAGTGCGTCAGTCATGTTCTTTATTAGTTGGTCATTTGTTCCATACTGTGCATGGGAAAGAATCTGTTTTGGGGTTTTTTGTTAGCTCATGCATACTAGTGACATCAAGAAATAATCCTTGGATTGGATTCTAACTATGCCTTTTACGATTTTTTTCATTTCACTTGAAGTTGACATGATGTCTGTCTTTAAATGCACCTTCACCTTTCTATCCTTTTTTTTTTTTTTTAACTTCTTGCTGCAGACTGTTACCTTGTCAGTGGGGTTAATTACCTCTTGCCCTGGTTAAGACGTTTCCATTTTGTTATAGTTCTCTTTCCCTGTTCTGTTTTATGGCTATCCTGATATTAACATTCCTTAGCCTGAACATGTGTTAGAGATATGTGCCTGTGTTTCAACATATAGCCTCCCTTTCCTTTTTCTCAGTTATTTGTTTTAATTTAACATTGTTTATATTTTACAATTAAGTGTGTAAAAGAATTAAACTGTTGCCTCTGTTAGCATTTTGTATTAATTCACATCAGTTTCTACTTGGCCTGGTTAGCTAGATATCTTCATGAATTTGGAAAGCTTACTGTTTTGGGGAAGATTTTGCTTCATAGGTTGTCGTCCCTCTCCCTGGTTTAGAATATATTGGACTGTATAATTTCTACCATTTTACTCATTATTTTGCTAAAGCTGCATTGAAAGTGAAATGATTCTGTTGCAAACAATCTTCCCTTTTGTGTGATAAGTCTGGGTGCATGGCAAAGATAAGGAGAATACAACTGTTCTGTGTCAGGGTGATTTAATGATGGATATCAAGAAGACATTGCACAAAATGGCAGAACAAGGACTCATTGCTAAGAACTAGTATAAAGCAAAGTACTACAGTTAACATGGAAAAGAAGGATTTGATTGAGTACAACTGTTTTTCACTAAACAGCACAATGCTAAACCATTAACGGGAAGTGTCATTCTGGGATATGCTAACGCAAGTTTTGTATTGACGGCATGGCAACTAATCATTCTGGTAAGCTGGCAGTAATAAGGTTTCAGCTGGAGTTTGGTGGCCAATACTGAGTATTTCATGCTAAAACAGATGCTGATAAATTGGAGAGAGCGTGTAAGGGAGTAATAAAAATAATCAGAAGTGTGAAATATATGATTTAGGATGAAAGGCTGAATATTTGAGTTGTTCTATTCTAGAAGAGAAATAGTGGAGGTAAAAAGCTGTTGAAAAAAGGAACTAGAGGGTGATCTATTACTCCACATGTCCATTGTGTGCAAGAATTTAATTGCCTTACTTTTCTCTAAGGGAGGGTTGAGATTAGGGGACAGTTTCAAGTTTTGAGGATTCCTCAGGAACAAGCTACCAAGGCATGGGATGGGATTCCCACTAACACAAATTTCTGAGAACGGATTAGACCAGTATCTCTTAAGAATGATGTAGATATGTTTCGTCTTGTCTTGATGTGAAGGGTTAGAGCTGATGATCTAAGATCTTATTCCTAAGGAATCTAAGCTGTTATTGATAACGTTTTACCTCTATATTTCTATAACTAGCTAAAAATTCAAGAAGACAAAGTGATAAGGCAGATCATCTTACTTTACTGTAGAGTATACAGGTTAGACTAAATTAGTTATCTTTGGCTTCTAGACATTATGGAGAAAGAAACAGCTGCACAACAGGATTCATTTCATCTATCCTAGAGCCTTTACAATGGGCTGAACTGTTCTCTGATCTACCTCTTTCCTCTGACTCTGAAGAGACCCCCAGGTGACTAGGTTATATTTAGATGTTTAACTTTTATAGGCCCAAATGAGGTGAGAGGACTCTGAGTCTAGCACTTCAGATTCTGAGGTTCCTAGTGTGCACCTCTCTTTCTCGCACAAGTATGTGATTTGCCAAAGTGGTTTAGGGCTGTTGTGGTTTAACCCCAGATGGTAATCGAATACCATGCAGCCGCTCGCTCACTCCCCTCCCTCCCCAGTGGGGTGGGGAGGAGAATCAGAGAGAAAGGAAAACTTGTGGGTTGAGATAAAAATAGTTCACCAGGACAGCAAAGAAAAAAACCCTATATTCTATATTAGTAATGATAATAATAACAACAATAAAATATAAGGATAAATATAAAACAAACGAGGCACAATTTCTCACCGCCCAACGACCGATACAGCCCATCCTGAGCAGCAGTCAGGGAACAGAAATATTCCACAGCAGCGGTCTCAGAAGAGCAAGTTCCAGAGAGAGCGAGCAAGGGAATGAACAGCTGAACAGAAAAATGAAAAGGCCCAAACAAGCGGAAAAAGGGAAAAAGAAGGGAACTGGCCCACCAGCTGACTCCCACTTATACTAGGCATGATGTCTATGGTACGGAATACTCTCTTTGGCCAGTTTGAATCAACTACACTGGCTATACCCCTTCCAAGTTTTTGCACCTGCACATTAGCAAAACCTGGGAAACTGGAAGATGTCCTTGATTGCTTAATAGCAACTAATAACATCAGTGTATTATCAACATTCTTCACATACTAAACCCAAAGCACAGTAGCTGCCGGAGAGAAAATTAGCTCTATCCTGGCCGAAACCAGGACAGTCATATCTTCACAGATGGGTACAGATGGTTTTCCAGCTGGTTCAAGCCCAGCAAGGCATTAGCAAGAATCTTTTTGGATGGTTGGTAATTATGTGTTCCTGCATGGCTGTGCTGGCATTGCTCTCTCCCACCCCTCAGCAGGACATGGTAAGTTGGATTCAGACCACACAAATATAGTTACATGGCATCTTGAGCACAGGTGGCTCTGAGCTGGAGGGCAAGTATCAAGGGTGAGAAGGAGAATCTGGGGAACTATGGGCCAGTCAACTTCATCTCACTCCTTGGGACAGTGATGGAGCACATCCTCCTGGAAGCCATTTCCAAATGCAAAGGACAAGAAGATGATTGGGAGCAATCAGTGTGGATTTATGTAGGGAAAGTCATGCTTAACCAATATTATAGCCTTCTATGATGAGAAGAATTGCTTGGTGGATGAAGGAAGAGCTGTGGATATTTTAAATTCTGACTTTAACAAGGCTTTCAGCATTGTCTCCCATAACTGATGAAGTACAGGCTAGATAAGTTTATGGTGATGTGGCTTGAAAATGGCCTGAAGTTCTGTGCTCAAAGTGTAGTGATCAGTGGCCTGAAGTTCAGGTGGAGGCCAGTCACTAGTGGTATGTTCTAGGGGCTGATATCAGGGCCAATAGAATTTAACACTTTCATTAATGATCTGGATGATGAGACAGAGTGCACCCTTGACAAGTTTGCAGAGGGACTGGTCGATACCCCAGATGGCTGTGCTGCCATTCAGAAAAATGTTGACAGCCTGGAGAAATGGGCAAACAAGAACTTAATGAAGTACAAAGAAAGGAATATACCGAGTCCTGTACCTAGGGACAAATAACCCCATGCACTGGTATACCCTACAGGTTGATCAGCTGGAAAGGAGCTTTGCATAAAAAGAACTGTGGGTCCTGGTGGACAAGAAATTGAACTTGACCCAAAAATGCGCCTTTGAAGCAAGGAAGAATAACAGCCTCTTCAGGGCTACATCAGGAACAGCATCGCATCACCTGCAGGTCAAGGGTGTGATCCTTCCCCACTCCTCAGCACCGAGGAAGTCACATTTGGAGTTCTCACTCCTGTCCTGGACTCTCCAATACAGAGGGATATGGACATACTGGAGTGAGTTGAGCAAAAGGCCATGAAGATGCTGAAGGGCTGGAGCATGTTAACTATGTGGAGACGCTGAGAGCGCTGGAACTGTTCAGCCTGAAGAAGAGAAGGCTCAGGGGCATCTTATTCATGTATATAGATACCAGATGGAGGGCAGTAAAGAAGACAGAGCCAGAAAAGAGGCAATGGGCACAAAATGAAACACAGGACATTCTGTCTGAACATCAGGAAACACATTTATTTACTGTGAGAGTGACTGAGCACTGAACAGGTTGCCCTGAGAGGTGTTGGAGTCGTTATCCTTGAAGATACTAAAAGTCCATCTGGACATGGTCCTAGGTATCCTGCTCTTGGTGACCCTGCTTTGAGCAGGGGGGTTGGACTAGATGATCTCCAGAGGAGCCTTCCAGCTTAGTCCATTCTGTGATCCTGTGATCAAACAACTGCTGACACACAGTAGTGTAAGTAACCAAGGTCTCACTGTGGAAAGGATTTAGCACTCTACTGCTTAGCATTGTCACTGCTTACTTTTGTTTGAGCTGAAGTATGAACGTCTGTTGAACTGTTTTGCAATGACACTTTCCTATATACGTGAATGAGAAAGTCCTGCTTTCTTGCAGGGTGTTGTATTTATGAGACAGGGAAAAATTCCTTTTTATATCAGTGGAGAGAAGATTTGTCTAATGAGGCCTAAGTCTGAAGATTTGCTCAGGAAATTTTCTCACTCAATTTAAGCAGAGATCAGTTTATGTTAGACTGAATGAAAGCTGATGCATGATGCTATGGTTTAGCCTCTGGTTACTCATTACTGCTTATGAGGACCTGTCTAATGTTTAAAATTTAAACACTGACTGAAGTCAATTTTAAAATTGTTGCACTACCTGGACTCTTTATCCCAATAAATAAAGCTTTACAGGAGCAATTTAAATTTTACAAGGGTAAAAGATTATTCTTAAATTGGGAATGCTAACAATTCTACCATATTGTGTAAATGCAAATGGTAATAGTGAAGAAAGTGTGGGGAGTTTTTTCTAAAAGTATCCCAAGGTTAATGCTACTCTAACACTCATTATTTGAATTCATGAACGTTCATATGTGCACTTGTGCTTCTGCTGCTGTGAAACTGAACACAGTGAATATTAAAGTGCAGTCTAGGAGATAATAATTCCTGGTACCTAATCTTTTTGCCTTATTCTTATGGAGTAATCAATAAATAAAGTGGCTACTCACACGTATCAATTTCTTAATTTTTCTAGGGCCACCTCCTCTGATCCGCACAATTTCCCACAGTATTCTTTTATCAAAGATCATTTGTGTCAAACACCAGACTGTGCTATTGCTTTGTGTGTGATATATACACCTGGAGTCACATATATTTTTTTATAATGAGGAGACTGATCATATAAAATTTTTCTCTTTCAGAGAATTTACTTAGTCTTGTTTTAATGTTTGCATGCAGATGTGTGAGTGTGGCAAGCCAACTACATTGTAGGCGTAGTTTTTTAGGTAATCTGCATGGATGTCCTCAAAATAATTGATTTTGTAAAATGGGAGGAAAAAAAATATCCAGGGACTCAGGTGGTGCTCAGAGGCCTTTTTCTCCTGCAGCCAGCTCTTGCTGCCAGGTGTGCTGTTGGACCTTTGGAGTGACCCAGCCTGACTTGCTGTATCAGTGACTGCCAGAGGCAATGTCTTCACTCCAGTGGCTTCATTCCAGCATAAGCTGTAAAACAAAATGGGCCCAGAATTTCACTACAATCAATTATAAGCAAGAGTTCACTACCTGGTGGGTCTAATCTGACTTGCTCCTGAGTAGTTCTAGAAGCCTTCCTTCTGGAGTTATTTTTTGAAGGGAAAGAAGCATTGTAAAGTAATGCAATTCAAAATCATGTCTGCAAGTTCTTTTGAGTGCAGTTTACTAATAAGATACCGATTAGATACAGGCAGCTAACCCTTCTGCCCTGCTACTGTGTATTTTCATAGTTCAGGAATGCTTGACTAACATTTGCCTGAAGTTTTCTGTCAAATGTAGTTTCTCTTAATTGATTTATTCAGAAAACACATGGATAACTCAGCCACAAACCTCTTCATGGTCTTAAGAGCTTCAGAGTGGTAGGCTGTCCTCAGTCCCCATAGAATGAACTTGTGGTGATGAGGAGCTGAGATGAGGAGCAATATGAATTTCCTGACTAAGTCAGTATATGTTTTGCCGAAAGCTCTCCAGCAGTCTCTTAAGCCTATGGGTGTGAAACAGCTATTAAATCATGCTACTTTCCACAATGGTTGCAACTTTATGTTTTCTTTTGCCAGATGCTGGAACTACAGGTTCTGTGCAGTGTCTTCTGTGCTCTTTGAAAATCTGTTCTTTATGTACAAAGCTTTGCTTTTTAGAAATATTGCTGAGGCAGTGGCATATTGATACATCTAAGAAGTGGACTTCTCCAATTTATCTATATCTAATTCTTTTAGTTTTCTCTACAAATTTATTTTAGATTTTTTGAATGTGGTTGTGACTTTGAAGTTCTCTTCAGGTTTGATTTTTGGTTTCTAGTATATTACAGTTTGTTGAAGACTTTCTGGTTTTATATTAATATAGCAAATGATGAAGGTCCTCCCTGATGAATAAGAATCTTCCCAGTTTTCCTACTGTGATTTAGGTTTTCACCAATGCTGACAGCTTTGCTGGTTTAGCAGACTAATACATGAATAAAACACATTCATTTTTCAAACACACTGCACCCTTGAATTTAACACCACTGATTGATAGTAACTTAAACTGATTCTCTGGCTTGTAAATGTACAGCCAGTGAACTGTCTTGGTTAACAAGTAGATACATCAGATGAATGTACCACAAAGATTTTGTTATTAGTCCTTTAAAAATACAGGAACATCATACATGTTTTAAAAAATTCACCTTAGAAATAGTTTTATATTGACAAGCACATAACTTTATTATAAGTATCTACTGGGTAACATCATGTAAACTGCAAGATTTTGAAAGCCTATCGACCAGTAAGAGGCAAAGATGAACTAATTTTGAAAGTTTTCTGCAGGTGCAGGTGCCTTGTGGTAACAGGAAATGGGCTGTCAGAAAATTCACAAATATTGCTTTGATTTTGATGGAGTAATTGGGATATTTTATTGGTTTTAGGTCATTAGCTAAATGTGTTTGTTTCAGTGGCTGGTTATCATAAAAAACTCCATCCATATTTTTTGTTTTAACTTAAGAACTGTGACTGGTCGTTTGCCTGGAGGGCAATCATAATATGCAGTCATATTCTGTAAGCTCATCAGCATCTACTTAGAAGGTTTCTCTTCCATGCTCATTAAGAAACTAGTTGTTTACATCTAGACTATGTTTTCCTTTCTATGGCATGCCTCCTTTTTCGATGGATTTCTGTGGCAGAAGAAATTTTTCCCCCTTCAAAAACATCTTCCTTGCTCACTCTTGGGATCATCTGCAGCCCCTTTACTGGCTTCCTCTGAAGCAACACTGTAGGCTCATGGCCAGGGGCCCTAACAAAGCAGGCTTCTGAGTCCATCTCTTATCTCCTTCGTTTCCTTTCATTGCCTGCGTCATGATGCCCAAAGCTGCCCTCACAAACCTGTCCTCACATCTTCTCCCAGTTAGCCACATCTTCCAGCACCTTCCTATCAAATGTATTCATCCAACAGGCTTTCACACTTCCTCCATTCTGGGAATCGTCCATAATTTCTCAAAGGATTTCCCACTTTTCTCACCCCTTACTAAATCACAGAGCTAAAGAGTAGACACCTCTTGTACACTCATGCTTTTTTTTTTGACACTTCTGCCCTTTCTGTTTGTATCGTCTACCTGGATTGTAAAGGTCTTCTAGCAAATGGCTGTATCTTATGCTTACCTTTAAAATGCTTAACTTATTGCTGAAAATATAATAGTACAGTAACAATATGTTGACTGGAACTGGATGAAACAATTTAAACAGAACTCTTTTCTATCAAAAAGGTAATTTTATCAAAATTGAAATGTTTCCCAGGAAGGTACTGACTTTTATAACATTTTTCAAAAAGGAAAGTAAAGTCTACACATTCTAACAGTGTTCAAATATTATATTTCACTTATGTCATTTGTATTCATCTTCTTGTGACTTTTTGATACAAACAGGTGTTACGATGTTAAAATACTAATTTGTAAATTCAAAGTTCTTGTATCCACTTGCAAGTGCTACAGATTATACTTAGGATTTTACTGTGCTGATGTTCTACTTCTCTGCCCACTTTGGTGCCATGGCACTTGCAGGCAAAGGGTGATGCACCGCTGCTCTATTACTTCAATGGACATGTCTGTCCTGCCACCAGTAAAAAGTGTTTATGCCCCTTCGTGCAACGGACTCATGTTCAGCCATGAAGTGTTCATGGGTGTTGGGTTTTGCAGTCAGAAGTGGCTTTCATTTTGATCATATGAATGGGGACCACAGGATGACAGGCTTCAGGAAGCACGTGTTGGGCTCTGAGAATAGTTTATTCAGACTTACGGTCTGCTTTCTGCCTGCATCTGAAGGACCCTGCGGAAAGAGTCTGGTAGCTGGTAGGCTGCAAGCTGAATGAATTATTCGGGCAATATTGTAGATGTAGCCCATAAACCATAGGTTGGCTACCTCACCCTTAATCTTACAACATTACAGCAGAGAAAATTAAATGAACGAAAATGACACAAAAGAAATGAAGAGTTTTAACACTATGAGATGTCCTTCAGAATGTCCTTTCTGTGGGAAATATCCGCATGTGTCTCCTTGGGCAGATTCAGAATGAAGTTTATATCATTGATTAATACAATTTCTGGTGGACCCTGGTTCTCTGTGATAGAGATCCCAGTTCTTGATAATCTCTTGTGATGGAGTCAGCAGCCTGGGAACTGACAGGAAAACCTTTGCTGACAGGATTTTGTTCTCTTGAGCTAAAATGAAATTCTTGATGACAGCTAACAGCAGAGGCTCATTTGGTTTTCTTTGTCTGTTCTGTGCATGGAGGAGTAGGCCAGATCACTTCTCTCCCCCTTTCCAACAAGAGACATTCAGAGCCATATAAACATCATAGCAGTCTCCTTCACAACGGTGAATGCAGAAGTACACAATCCTGTTTGTTTCAGAGGGGAGAGGCAATATTTTCTTTCCTCTTTTAGCAGCAGCAGTGGCGCAGTGTGTCTCCCAAGACCTTTGCTGTACCTGATTCAGGGGATCTTTTTCTCCTGTTACATAAATAATCCTCCCCATAGATGAACCTGAGATATTTTCCCCTCAAAATTTACGCTCTCTTAACAGGAAGGAGACACTTCTTCCTTCTCAGAGTTTCACTCTCTTTCACTGCCACAGGAGGGTTCTGCTTCTTTTTTTAGAAAAGTTCCTATTTAATTACATCACTTCAGAGGCTAGGCTCTGATGCGTTGGTCTGGAGCACCTTCAATCTGTTGACTGTTCCTTGTCTTATAATTAGATTATAGTGTACTATGGGCAGGCTCATCATTTTCATGGTTTGTACAGTGCCTTCTGTGATGGGGTCCTGGTCCATGAGTAGATCTACTAGATCCTGCAATAGCAATAATAGCAATAAGATGCTTTTACTCCCACTGGCTGCAGTTCTGTTTAATGCAATATGTCATTGTGAAAGCTCCTGATAACTCCCAGAGCAGCCGCAGAGCTGTTGTGGCAGCTCTGGCACCCTTAATTGCTGTTTATGAAAGCTTGTGGCTTTCCGATGCCTGCAGCCAGGGCCAGCAGCAAACGTGACTTAACATGGCAGCTAATTAAAAGGCAGTACTTCAGCATGGTACTGAGGAGCGGACTCATTACCTCTTAACTCAGGTTTTGAATAATACTTGCTAAACTCAGGCAGATACAAACACAACCACAATGTCATTTTGGTATTGTTATCATTCTTGCATGAATTATTTGCTGAAATTGGTGGGAGCAATTTTAGTAGGTATGAAAGGCCACCAGATGTCACTATGGCCTTCTGCAATTTAGTGTGGTATAATTAACTCACTTTTTATCAGACAGAATCAGGAGGTTTTAATCTA
This sequence comes from Phoenicopterus ruber ruber, assembly GCA_009819775.1. NCBI lineage: Eukaryota > Metazoa > Chordata > Aves > Phoenicopteriformes > Phoenicopteridae > Phoenicopterus > Phoenicopterus ruber. The sequence continues at coordinate 27,616,956 of CM020215.1, read as the reverse complement.
TTTTTTAAAGAAAAGTTCCATTTTCCGTGACTGAAAAAAATACAGTCAATTATTAAATGCCTTCTCCAACTTCCAGTGAGTCTTTCAGTTATTACAAAGGAAGGGCGAGAATAAATGCTGGAGAGATTCTGTGCATTTTACACTGGACTTTTGCATTTTACACTGGACTTTTGCAGAAAACTCAGACTGGCTGGTAGGGTGGTAAGAAGCACAAACATTTTTCTGTCACAAAATAAAAAGCTGAATGCAGTTCTCTGAAGTGGTCCACCTTCCTTCATCTACCTGCCTTAGCTGTGCTGCATCACAGCAGTGCTGGGGCAGGGGAAGGTGGCCTCCTGCTTTTAGCCCCTGCTAAAACCACTGCTGGCCAGGACCAAATCACAAGAATGGCTGGACTTACAAAAGACTTTTAATTTTATTAAATTATACTTTTTTTCTTCCTTAATACTTCCTCTTTTTATTGATTTCCAAGCCAGATGTCTGTGTTTGTTTGGCTACACCTAGGTTACTTGGCCCTGGAGACCTTCCTAGGTCCAGGTCTGAGTGTTCATCTGGCCATTATCTATTAGAATGAGACCTGGGCATGTGCCCCTTTTGCCCTTGTGCACGCTACTTCTCATATAAAGGAAACCTTGCTTCACAGACCTGGTGGAAACTGCAGTGCCATCCCTAGGTCCTCCAGTTGGGTGGGTTTGGGGAGCAGGAGCACAGAGGGTGCTTTGACATATTCAGGACCCCAGCCAGGAAGCCAATCTCTTTGAAAACAAACAGTTTGGAAAAAAAATATATTTTTTTCTTCATATGAAACTGAAAACAGAAATTGTTTCATTCATTTGTCTTCACTTCAGAGGGCTCGGCTGTGGTTAAAAAAAATAAGAAAAGCGCTTCATGATAAAATTATAAGAGTTCACAACACTGCTAATATTCTAATATCTAAGCAGATGTGACATGATTTTATTTCCTTGGTCTTTTGTTATTCCAGTTAGGATGTTAAAAGTAGTGTATTTTCCATCACTAGCTTGTCCGTTGCATGTTTCCATCTGGAATTGCTTAATCAGGTGTCCTAAGCATGCTGTACACAGGAGAGGTGTGTGCTAAAATCCTTTAAGTGTATTGGAAAGAGATGTTTTTAGGGTGAGAAGCTTAAATTTTAACCAACTCACTGACTTTTGCAATTTAGAACAATGGATTAACCATTTATTAAACCAAGTATGACTGATGAATTTGTGTTCTATGAAATAGGTGTATATAGTATTTTAGTGATGGATAACTGTAGGGTCACCTACAGAATGTTACTGAGGAGGAACCATCTTTTAGTAAAGGGGAAATTTTTTCACTCCCAAATGTCAAAGTTCTTCATAAAGGAAAAGAAAAGCCAAACAAACCCAGCCCAATAATGTTTTGATTCATAGTAAACATTTCATTTCAATAAAATAGAAATATTTCCCTTCATCTTTGAATTTTAAATATTTTGTTATATTACAACATGGGATAAAAAAATCCAAACAAAGCTATTTCAAAATGAGTTATCAAAATTCTTTACCTTGAAGTATTTTAATTCCATTGCAGAATTTGTAGCTGATATATTTACATATTTTTTAGTAGATCCAATTTACCTGTTTCAAAAAGTGTTGAACAACTGATGGAAGAAAAATCCATCATAAGCTCTTAAATGCAAAAACTTTGCCTCTGTCTCAGGTGCCTCCAAATCTGGGAAGCATCAGGGTGTGCTTGCCCTTTTCTTATGCTCTTTCTTAGTTATCTTTTGTCAGCTATTTCTGGAGACAGGATACTGGATTAGCTAGATTTTAGGCTTGACACAGTATGGCCTTTCTTACATTGCTGCATTCTTTCTGTTGAGCATATCTGTTTTTGTGAAATTGCATATTCTATGGGATTCGAATTCCATCTAAAGCTTCACCAATCCGTTCTGCTCTGTGAAGTTATGGTTAAAAAAAATCTTTCAATATAAACCTTGCTTTAAGCCATTCCATAACTGCCTTAGCTTGAAAATTGTCAGATTTATTCTGAAGAGAAAGATGGAGTGTTTCCAAATTTGTTTTAAGCAAAAAAAAGTTCTCAAATTTTAGTTTTCGGCTTTGGCTTCTGAGTATTCCTGCTTTATCTAATTTTAGCTCAAAATCAGTTTGTTGTCTTCCCAAACTGAAAACTTCAGACTTACTATTCCTTAAACAAGGGGAATGTGAGTGCCAGAAGTTACTAATGATTTTTGTTTTGGATAACTTTGGCTTGCTTCTATGAACCACAAGTTCCTTACTTGCACTACAGGTTGAAAAGGACGAAACGGTGAAATCTGAAAACTCATTTTTAATGACATAATCCAGCTGAGAAGAATATGTGTTTGGTAATCAACACGTACTCTCCAAAACAACCTCCTGACACACCTGGAGTGACTTGAATGCTAATGGGGTGCAAAAAGTGAGTGTGATAGATATTCCAGAAACTGGTGATAGATATTCCAGGAACTGGTTCCTCCACGAGGATTCCCAAAACTGTTTCAAAACCCTCATATCCTCCGTCCAGCTCAGTGATATGGTAAGTCAAGCAGCTGTACAAGCAACTCTGGTTCATTCTCAGCTGCTTATTTACTATTCTGGATTCTGATTACCTTGAGCGGTGAAAAAAAAACAGTCACTATCACAAAGTAGCCTGCATGAAAGATAGATCAAACAGAAGCAAAAAGGCCAGGGTGACTGCAGAGAGCAGGACAGGAGTGGAAGGAAGTAATTGTTAATTCGGTGCATGTTGCAGGTGAGCAAGGGGAGCAGCAGAAGCATGCGTCTGGGTTTGAACTGATCAGTAGCCCAAACAGCAGGAACTCCGTGGGACCATTTGTTGATGCTGAATTCGGGCTGGCAGCTGTTCCCCCTCTCCCTCTGTCCCTTCCAGTAAGATGCACAGCATGAAAGAAGACAGCGTAGTACAGAGTTTCATCCTCCTGCTTTTCAAGCACTGAATATAACAAAGAACATGTCATTTATGAAGTTCCCTTCATTACCAGACTTCTCAAATTCTTCTGAAGGACATATTTGGTTAATTCCCTACTTACTCTATCACCTAATTGCAGTTGTAGACTTTGATCATAGTAATCACTAGGAAGTTCCAAGGGATGCAGATTTCTATTATTTCTTGCATACAGTATGGAAGGAATTGGGTTTGTAAGCAGAAATCACATTTTCTACCTGAGAAAGGAGCTGGCAGAAAAGCTGCACAAAACTGTTCATACAGAGACTGAAGGATGCAGGCTGATTTCTGATTCTCACCCAAAAGCTGAAATAATGAAATAAAAGGGAATCAGTCATGGCATTATCATGGGGCTTGCAGCCATCTCTCTGTTTTATTGGCATGAATGGTATATTCCTCCCCTTCCGCCCATTCTTGTTTGTTGATTGAGATTGGTAGCTATTGGAACAAGAATCATCTCTCATCCTCAATACCAGTATTCTGCAATCTTGTCATATTTGGCTCTTAGACCATACTGTAATAAGTATGTTGAGCTACATTAATTTTTAATGTCTTAAATGCAGTTTAAATGCTTGTAACAACTATCTTTAAAGTAAAATTTTAAACTTTAACTTGTCCCTTAAGAAGGTTAATACCGAATCTGAGTGCTTAAAAAGGCTTAAAAAAAAAGTTAAAATATTTGTAGTATACTATGGGGCAAATGGAATAAAAGATTCTTTCTCAAGTTCACTGCTGCATTTCTAGGAATGATATCGTCTGCAATGCACCAAATGGAGTTGCTAGAGCAGTATCTGTGTTAGGCAAATCTTTTTCCAATGAGCATATATGAAGAAAGTGTGATCTAAGCACAAATCTGGAAATCTGACCCTCCTTTCCACTATGCATCATTTAGTATTTCTATCAGATGCTAAGCAGTCTTTCCTTGGCTCCTGTATGATGTTATTTATGCATCTGAAAGCAGCAAGAGAGATTCATATGCAACTTCGCAAAGAATATGAAAGTTTATTTCAGATGACACAGTAAAAGACAGTTCAGAATATCCTCAAAATGGATGAAGTATATCCATTAATTTAGTACACATTCCTATTGCTCAGATAGATAAGTGTTGATATTGAGTGGAAACTGATCTTTGGAATAGTCATTAAATCAAATGTTACTCAGCTAATATTATCAAAATGATCAAGCTAAGTGAAAGTACAGATGTAGAGTGGTTCTTAAAAACTGCAAGTACGGAATTTCTTTTTTTTTTTTCTATCTGCAGAAAGGAAGGATAGAATTTGGTTCCTAGCGGGTCTTAAGATGTGTCTGTAGTTTCAATTTTAAGGATAACAAAACAAGCTAAACAATTTCACAGCAATTCTGCCTGGTGAGACTGCACAACGCTCAAGTGTTTTAGTGTTCTGATTTCCCATCAGTCACATTTATTCAGTCCTGGAATAACTACAGAGCCCCTGGACACTGTTGAGATTATTCATGAGAGACTGCTGTGGGTAAGAAAAATTGTTGAATGATGAAAGCAATTGCTGGAAAAGTCTCTGGTTGGTCTTACCTGCATTCATTTTTAAATGTGTGCTTTTGTCTCTCTGGAAAAAAAAAGTCAAGAAGCATAACTAGGAGGACATATGCTGTTGTGACAGCCTCTGTTCCTTCTCTGGCTGTAGGGCTGTGTGATGTGTTTGGTCAAGTTTTGATTTCCTCAGACGTAGTAAGTTTTGTCTGTTTTTCTTACTGAGACAGTGACTTGTAGGTAACTTGTCTGTTTCAGACACTATAGGAATAAACTGGGAGACATTAAAAGAGGGTCTCCACCTCAGAGATTTTGCTACTTACTGGAACTCTAGACAGAAAATGAGAAATTTTTTTTAAAGCTGTATTTTAGGAAAGCAATTGAAAAGCAAAGTGTGACAGTATAGGATTTCCCAGAGACTTAAACCCCATCTGCCCAATGCTAGACAAGTACTGGATAATTCCTTTTTGAGAAAGCTGCCCTCTCTGTGGTGTCTTTTGATGTTTTTGATGCTGTTTACTGATGTTTATAGGGAACAACTTCCCCAGAACTTGCTTTGGCTCTAAGGGCTTGTCTGCGATACCGTTCTATCTGGATATATTGTTTTCAAAGGAATGCTCCGCTTCTGCTTGCAAGCATTCACTGGGATTTTACTTAGCCAGAAATACACTTACAAACAAGCAGTTTAAGTAAAACTAAAGAGTCACTCCCTTTAGTAAAGGCAAATACTGACTTCTTGGTTACAGAGTCACAAAAGTGGAACATAAATGCGAACATAGGATCAGAACCATACCTGTAGAGTGACTTTTTCTCACTTTGTTTGATGATGAAATCCCACCCTCTCTGTTTTCACAATTTTTTTCCTGGTTCTTTTATGAGGGAAGCAGTTTTGGTAATGTTATCCAATTATTCTTTGGAATAGAATTGCACAAAACTAACGTAGCAAGTTCAATTGTTTCCATTTTCTTGGAGATTCTCTGAGTTTATAATCTTGGGCTGTCTATTCACTATGTTACTTAAATGACCTCCTAGCTAGCCACAATTTTTCCAAGACTGCTGAAACACCTTACAAATTGCAAGTAATAAAAACCATTCATCATACCCACTTCCCAAATGTATACTTTCTCCTTTGCCATGAAATTGTAACAGAGATTGTGCATGCCATAACGTTCATATTGGCTCCTGACATTTTGTCAGTTGTGTGCTTCTGTTATTATGCCAAGTACCAGATCTGCAAGGGTGTTCAATTGGTTAAATATGTAGATGGAACCAAGTGAAATTTTCAGCAGTGCCTTGATATTTGATTTAACTGAAGTTACAGGCAGTACATTACACTTCATGGAAGAATGGTGTGCGATATGTTGGAAGTTCCAGACCCCTCTCTGTTAAAATTCTTCATGGCTTTGCTCTGCTTTGCTTTCACAGTCTGCTCGTCCCAACCTGCTCTTCAACTCCACATCTTTGCTTGACTTTTTGCTCTCTCTCAGCTCTCTTTTAACTTAAAAGTGCAACCAGGGAACTTTTTGCCATCTGATCTATGATTAACTCCCTCTACTTAAATCACTCCTTAAAATACTCCTTTTCTAGTTAGTCCGTAACTGATTGTGTCTACAAAGCATTTTTTACCTCAGGTGTAAAGGATACTGTATACAAGCAAATTGCATTGTGTTTATAATTGTATTTATTACTTGTGTAGCTTGCTGCACAGTTGAACGACAGTACTAGGTTTTAGAAGTAGATCTAGTATATTAGGTAGATTAACAGCAAGGTATCAGGCTGATTGTATATTTGAAATTTAAGAACACTGCTAGTGGGATACTCATTCACTGCATGATTAGAAGACTCAGCTCTGGAGCTGAGACAGCAAAATATATTAAAAATAGAGCTTTCTCTTTTCTGTGCTTTATAAGCACTTTGTCCTTTAGATTTCTTTTACTGGATTTAACAAGAATGATTTTTTCTCCACTCTGTCAATTCAATAATTATTTAATTGACATATCCTGTCATATAACCCTATAACCCAAACTAGTCTGACTAATATTTTTGAATTTCAATGATATTATCCCATCTAACTCCAAGCTATGAGTTAGTAAGAGTAGCTATTTTTCAAAAGTTCTAAGCAGCAGCTTGGAAGAAATGAGAAGAAAAAGTAGAATTTTCAGGCAGTGAGAAATAGAACCTACAGAGAAATGCAATATTCAGTTAGAAAACAAACATTAGAGGAGAAATTCTCCTCTACTCAGGGAAACGAACCTACTATTTCTCTATTCAGTATGTGATTTTTCTAGATTATATATGACTGAGCTTTCCTCAAGTACATTAGCTAGAGAAGTTCTTACGAGTGCAAGATGTTGCTTTTTTCAGTGTCTGGTTTTAAATGTTGAAACAACAGAACAAATGAAAGTAGTTAGCATTATTTATCACATTATTTTATGGTATTAGCCTTGAGTTGACAAAAGCTGGATCCCTTTTGGGCTAGATATGATGTAAAAATGAAGATCAAATAATGAATGTCTTACATTATTCTTTAACTAGGCAAAAAAAGCAGACAGGTGTACCACTGAAGCAGGAGTGAAAAACAGGGTGGTGCAGAGGTCACAGCAGGTCTAAGGACTGGATTTTTTTTTGGCAACTAAAGTCCTTTTCATGATGTAAAGTTGAGATCAGAGAATTTTAGGTGGCTATATAAAGAGTGAATGAGCTACTGTAGAGGGCATGATGCTAACAGCCATTTAACACAGAATATAGAATATCCATAGAGATGATAGTAGAAAACAGACCAGTATTTGAGGGTTCTCTTTTCTGTACTTAGTGAAGGAGCTCTGATCTCTGTCTGTTTTTTTCCTGCTTCCTTTTTCTTCAAGAAAATTTCATCAAGAAAGGTAGATCCTAATAGTTTCTACAGTGTTCTTGAAGAAAATGACCCTGCATTGCTCTGAGTCAGGCAAAAAAGCTTGAGGGGGGCTGGCATAGCTGAAAACTCGCTTACCCACTCCCTGTCCTCCTCCTGTGCAGTCATCCTTTCTTGGTTGCTTTCTCCAGTCATGGGCTGGCTGGAATATTTGGCATTGTCCCTCTCAGGGAGAACTGGAACACTCATCTTCTTGGCATAGATTTCTCACAATTAAAAACATTTAAAAATGAATAACTTCTCCCATCTCTGCTCTGTCACAGAAAGGATGAAGAATCTCAGAGTTAACTCTAATCGTATCAAAGGGTGGGACTGTACCTCCCCACTGTGTGCAGCTATCGTGGTGAGGGGAACAGGCTAATAATGGGGTAATAACAATCTTTTCCCCGGGCTTTGGACTAGGTCCTAAATAGTTTATACGGTCAGTGGGAGATTTGGATCTGTCAGGGTGGCTGAGGCTCAGAGAGATCCCAAAGCAAAGGCTTTCTGCTTAGAAAGAAGTATACACAGCAGCATATGGCAGACTGATTAAAACCAGTATTTTCCAAAGCTTAGAAAATGGAGTTTTAGTGCCAAAGTGGCAAATGCTTTTCTAATCTCATCTCAAAATTTTACAGGTCATCAATAAAGGAATACTTTGCTAATCATCAGTTTTGTTAAAAGATATTTTGTAATTTTTCCATGTTCTTTTGGAAAGACATAATTTCTAAAAGAACTGCCTACATATGCTAAAAGCTGCTGGGGGCAATTTTATATTTATGAAAAAACCCAAAGCACTTCTACCAAAACAGAAATTATTCTTGGTAAAGTGCAAACCTCAAAATTAGGAAAAACCCACTCATTATATTCTTGGAAATGTAAAATGACAGTTTCTTCTGTCTGTTTATTTTTTGCGGAATACAAAATAATTTCTACCCACTTCCCAGTGGCAAAGACACACAACTGCAGTGAGTGCATAAGCTCCAGACTTACTGATGAATAAAGAATTTTCTGAGATTTTGTGCTTTTTGAGAAGTACAATGCACAGGTTTGTAAAACAAACTTATGACAAGGTTTGCGATTCAGACTGGGTGAATTATACTTCTTGCCGTTCCAGGCTGTCATTATAGAGGCAGAGCTTGTAGTTAGCCTCTCCGCGCTGATTGTGACTCCCCCAGGTGGTACAGTCTTCCAGGGAATTATCTTCACCTGCAGCACCTGCTGTCTCTAGCTGTTCAGAGTAAATTGACAGATATCCTTAATGGGCTTCTCAACTACCAGCTGCAATCCATCTCAAGGGCTTTTGGCAACTGTGAGTATCCAGAACCAACCAGTTCTTCTTTCCTGTGTGCTGCTTGTCCCGGAATTGTACACAACTGGAATCAAATTTTAAAAAAGTCAGTGTGCAGTAGTGTAATGCTGCTTGTTACAAGTAGGATGAAATTCAGGAAGATCTGGTAAGTGCAATGTTATTTAGATTTCTCCTTAGCCCCACTTTTGGCTTGTTTCTCTGGCCTTCTAATACTGGCATGTTACCTTGTGCAGAGGCATGTTGCCATCCTAACAGATGGGTATGAGTGTAGGTGGCTAGGAGGACATGTTTGCTCATCAAATGTGTTTGTTGAAAGCAGTATTACCAGCCAGATATATTGGATCAGCTGTTCATCCTGGGCTTTTATATCTATGTTCAAAACTGCTACTCTGATAAAAAATGCATTAAATCATAAAATAATTAAATGTTTACAACCCTTTAAAAAGTGGCTTTTTTAGCTTGGGATAGTCAGCATTTTTGTTTCTTAGATGGTGGGTTACAACAGCGGCATTATAAACTAAGTTTCAGCTATGTAGTTTAAAAAATCCTCTGAAACCACAGAGTGAACTGTACCTGTTGGGAGACTAAATGATACCACAGGTAGATGGTACTGAGAAAGCCTATTGTAACATTTCATGGGAGTAGAGACCATTAGTGGTATAGAGCGCATCATTAAATTCTATTACATTTTTACTTTTGTACCTTAGACTCAATTACTTAGTACTAGTAGTAGAGTCATTAGTGGAGCTATATTTAGTGAAAGCTGGAATCTGCCTTCATTAGTGACATATCACAAGACATGCATTAATCAGTGTTTTTTAACTGTTTTCCCCTTTCTGTTCCACTAGAAAATGTGTCAGAAAAGTAAAAGTGCTGTTTGTTCTTTTAGACTGCACATACTTAATAATTCCCATGTGAGATACTTCATCTGAGTTTTTAGTATGCTGTGCTGCACTAGAAGATATTAAACAGGACAGTCAGCTAAGTGAATTAGATCTGAGGTGAAAAGTTGTAGTTGCCACATGGTTCCTGTCTCAGCTGCCTTTTCCCTAGAGCTCCAAGGTGAACCAGAGGGTCGCAGAGCTGGGGACCTACTGGAAGCACGTAGTTAAAAATGTGAGGTAACAGCATTCATGCATATCGTGTTGTATCTAGCTTCCCATCTTTCTTCTTCAGCCTGCATCATTTTTCCTGCTGTCTTTTCAAGGAAGAGCTGAAATGCAGGAAAGATGTGTAGGGCAGGAGATAACAGATTACTGTCCTGAGCTGAATAATTCTCTTTTAGATTTAGATGCCATGATCAGGCTGCCAATGAAATACAGTTGTTCTTATGGCTCTCTACATTGCTTATGTTGTTCAATGCAACAATAATCAAAATGTGGCTCCCTGACACATACTATATCCATGCAACAAAAAGCAAATAATGACAGAGCCTGCAATATGGAACTTTTAACCTGAGGGACTTTATTATGGAAATATACTCCACACTACTGACACTGTGATCTGATTTAGACATAAACTTTGAACTAAGCCCAAGAAAATGTCTTTTTTTCTTTTTTTTTTTTTTTTTTTTAACTGAGTATAAAGGTAATCTGAATTATAAGCTCAGGTCTAGCCAATGTGATAAACTGTGACATATAGTTCTATGAATCAGTTCCTGAGGATCAAATTAGTCCTGTTTTCTGAATAAGACTTCAAGCCCATGTCCTCAGAAGTGTGCAACCTCTTGACTCCCATTGTTTGGACAAGCCCTGTGTTCCCAGTTCAGTATGACACTTATTCTGTCTGAAGTCTGTTTGAGCCTGTACATGGCTGGACACATGCTGAAACAAGTTTGATGGATTATGATTATGGTTTTCCTTATTCGCCAATTACCTGAAGCGTAAAGCTTGGGTAAAAATAGAAATATGTGAAGCATCTGGGTGCCTCTTGCATCTTAGGGACATAACAATTACCTAGCTCAGTACTTCAGAGGAAATAGGAACCCACTGAACCCTTCTTCTGAAACTGAAGGTGAATTAATGGACATAAATGAAACCTTTTTTTGAAGCTGATTCAAATGTGGTTTGAGCAAACACAACCATTTATTTTCTGGAGACATACATAAGTAGATTTATTACAGGTATTGGCTAGTTCTATAGAGGCAAATGGAGTATTTGTCATTACGCCTGATCTGCATTATTTTTCTTCTGTACTGGAATATCTCAACCTTGGTTTTCTGCAATTAGAAATGCTAGCTGATATTTCTAGAATTTCCTTTCCAAATGGAGCAAAGGGTGAATAGCGAATGGGCAGAGAAATTCTGTTCTCCTCATAAGCCAAGGGAGTTTTCACTGGATGTGTTTTGTATGTGCTGGAAAAAAGTCAAGCAACTACACCAGAATGTGCTTTGCTGCCTCTTCTCATTTGGCATGTACCTTGCAGTAAGCGCTGTTTTTCCCCATCTAAGTTGCCTTTGAGGTTAACATCCCTCCCCCCCCCAACTCTGTTGATTCACTGGGGATTGTTTGGGTCTCTGTTTCTTACTTTAAGTACTTAAATCTAAGTGCAATGCCTTCAAAGTCCTGCCTTCCTTGCAGACATTTAAATTTCAGTCAGTAAGACCCTAAATCTCTGCTATTGAATATACATCTTAACAGTTGTGAACCACTGATTTTTATCATCTCCTGCATGATCCTAGCCCGGATTTACAAGCTTGGTCCTATGCCATGCAGATCATATTAGAAAAAGGTGAGGGAAGAACTGTTGCCAGACCCCCCCCTCCCCCTCCTTTCTTAAAGGTTTAATTGCCTGTGTCCCAAGGCTCTGAGGTCCAGCTCTGACTTGGCCCAGCTGCACAACCTTGCTCACACTGCTGAAGAAGACCTGTGAGAGATTCTGTTGAAAGGTAAGAAGGATAAAATTATAGCCAGTGGTAGGAGAGTTGAGACCGGATTGTCAGTAACTTAAAGATGCAGGAGCATAAAGAACAGTAGGGAAAGACAAAACCCTAAAGTGGGCAGCAGGGGAAAGCAGGCTAGTCCGGATCATTGGGTAATTTGGTCAAGTCATTGGTGTTGATGGAGCTGGTGGAAGATGGCAGCTTGGCAGTGCGGAGGAGCTGTTCCTGGAGCCGTGCAGGCTGACCCCTGCTTGCCGGACCAGTGCCCATCTGGCCACCAAAGACCCTGAGGGCCCGCCTCAGGCTGGGAGCATACTAATGCCTAGCCTTATAGCTCACTAGATCCCAGCTGCCTTCTGCGTGGCTTAGCCAACAAGCCACTGCTTTCTACTTTAACGCTGTGTATATCCTGCTTGCAGAGTATCTGTGTCCACAGCTGAACATGCCCAAATACACCAGCCCAAAAGAAGGGCTGGGACAAAAGGCCTCCTTGTTTAACCCAGGGAAGGGTTAAAGAAGGTGCTGGAGCTGGGGTCTGTGTGACTGGGGAGCTCTGTCGGGCTCATGACAGTTGTGGTGGTCTCTTCCTCTTACGCACTTCCCTCTCTTCCTGGTGTCTGTTATATGAGAAAGGAGCAAGGTGGCTTAGGTGCCACCTTCTGAGAGGGTATTCACAGGTCCACATCCTGATCAGGGCAGATGTGTCCTGCCTGCTGGAGAGAGGGGCCCCAGCTCTGGTAAGAGAGCAGGGACTAAGACATGTCCCCTTCTTCCCAGTGTGTCGCTCCGTGCGATGCCTTCCAGGGCAGGGAAAGGGCACCTCCCAGGGGCATGGAGAGCCTCGGGGTACTGGTGTCCTCAGCTTCCTTTGAGGTGTCTGAACTTCTGGTGACCACCGGCATCACTTCTCATGCCCTTCAGGGATGCACCCACACTCTCTCCAGCATTTTCACCCTTTGAAGAAATAATGATTTCTTTCCCTACTGCAAAGTGAAAACTTCTATTTTTTTAAACACAGCTTTTTCCGTATAAATTTGGGTCACTTTCAGTGGAAAAAGACCGCATTCTCTCAAAAAAAGGTGAAACTTGACGTAAAAGAGCACCACAGTGTCTGCTGTGCACTCTGAGATGAAAAATCTGTTCAAGAAAGCTGCAAAACCCATAGGTATTATTTTAATTCCACAGAACTGTCTGAAAAGTCATCATGCAGCCTTAGCTGTGATGTAATCTGTTATTTAAAAAAATAAATAAAGTGGTAAAGTAGAGGGAGTGGCATAACCTTGTATTAGTATTGCTCGGATCACTTACGGAAAAATTTGCCAGTTGTGCTGACTTTGATATTCTTTATCTGTAGGCAGTGCATCCTTTTATTTTATGTATTTTCATTGTGATTGCAGAACGGAAACTAACCTCCAGAATTCAGGTGGAAATGACAGCTCAAATGCCTTTGTGAATCATTCTAAGCCTCATTCAAACAGGGATGCAGCTAAATGAATGTAGATATTCAAAGTCTGTACAGAAATCCCTGACATACTGGTAGATGAAAATGACTGTCTGATTCTCTTTGGTGAATGAAATTATTCAGAATAGCTAAGGGGAAATGTCATTATGTGAATCAATCCAACACTTATTGATTAATCTTGCCTCTGGTTTCAGTAGTTCTCCCCTTTCATGCTGGAATATATGAAAATCTTAAGACATTCAAAGACATTATTATGCTGGTAGGGTTTGAATTGGTCTCTAAATATTTGGGACGCAGGACCTCATTTTTCCTTAAGACAGGATTTTGGGAGTCTCCCTGTAAAAGTGATGATTGTGTCTCAACGAAAGAAGCCGGAGTTTCTTACAATGACTTAGGTCACCCTGTAGCCAGCTCTGAGATCTGCTGTCCCATGGTAGCTTTGATGTTTAGCAGCCATAGTTTCAGACTGTCAATTGATTTCTCCTTAAATCCTGGCCAGTCAGGTGATGGAAGTGTATGCTGGTTTGAGTGTAGAGTATCAAAAGACACGATGACAGTCTTCTCCCATCTTGGTGCTTCTTTCGGTCTGCAAACCATGAAGCAACTGATGTTCCTGCAAAAGGTCATCTTTGGGTTTGGACAGAAGGAAAAGACAACTACAAGGCTGCCCCTGAGCTACAAAGAAGAACTTTAAATCTATAGTGAGCATATTTGAGCCTACAAATCAATCCCTTCTGCCTATTACCCACCACATCCTTCGGGGACGTACTGCTCTTTCCCTATTGACAGAGCCTAGGAGACGTCAGCAAGGGATGGCGTATGCTCTTGGGGAAAAAAAAAGATTTTGTATCAGATACTGGCATTTCACCACCTCCTGGATATGGAACTAACAGTATCAACATTTATCAATTATCTCCACAATCATTGCAAATGTGTGCGCCCCACTGCAGCTCAGCCAATGCCAGATTTCCTTCTCTTTGCAGTAGTAAGGTTGGTACATACGTAACCTTACCTTTTCATTGGAAAATGTTAATGGATGGTGAGGCTTGTACTCTGGACCTAAACAGCTCCAAAGCTTTGGTGAATATTAGGGTTAATCTTCATAGCTGTATCCTGTCCCTATAGATAGTATCAAAATCTGACATCTTCAGTCTTTGGGACACTTAGATCTGTTAAATAAGCCATTCTGAACAGATAATGCATTTAGCAGAAAACTTAGTTTCACATCAATACCAAGTATTTGCATGCCAATTTTTGAATTTAAGCAATAGTTCCAGAACCTTTTCCCCTCTCTGCCACAATATTTCTAACACCCACAAGTAGCTTCAAAAAAAAAAAAAAAAAAGTGTATTGTTTCAGCACTTTTGTTTTTCGTATCAAAATGATTCTTTGGAATTAAGTAATAAAAACCTAAAAGATTTTGGGGGAGTGGGCGCTAGTTTTGCTTCAATTTCTTATGTTGAGTGTTACTTTATTGCTGAAATCTTTGGCTTGGCTGGTGAAAATTCCCATACTACTGGCTTAAATCTAACATGAATTTGAACATCTTCCAGCTATTCAGAATCTATGTTACTTTCCATTTGTTAAACAGCATATTATTATAAAGAGTTTACCTAACATTAGGTTAATAAAAATGAAAATTTGCTTGTAAATTAGAGTGTTTGTGCATCATTAGATCACAACCAGTTTTCTTCCCTTCTACTTTATCACCTGTCTCTCCCTAGTAGAGTGATAAAGTACTGAGTAGTACTTCAGAGTAGTGACAGTAGCAGTTAAAAAAAAATGAAAAAACCCCAAACCAAACAAAAAACCTCTTAGCATTTTGAAGAACATGTTATTTTCCTGAGGGTAGTGTGTGGTTTTCTGGTACTCACCACAAGTATAATGAACAGCAGCAGAAATGCCTCTGGATTTATTAGTTAGTCTGACAGTTTACGTGTTCTTGACTGATTTTACACACTAAGACAGAAAATTCTTTTAAAACCACCACAGAATTGCTGAGGAAATATTGTGCCCTCTGTGCTATTGGTACAGTAAAGCCTAAGAACTGGGAATTAATCCTATTGACCCCAAGGTTCTCCTCTCTGTATTTGGAAATGCTCCAGGTGCTCTAGTACTTAATTTGGTTCAAGAACAGATTAGAAAGGTTTTTGACTGTTACCGCATTACTGAATAAGAAATGAAAGTAATTCCATTAGTGTGTTTGATATTGGTTGGAAAAACTTTCTGGAACTTGTTCTTAAGCCTTGATTGTCAGATTAGAGGAGAGCTTCTTTCAGCAAAAACATTTGAATGTTTGTTTCTTTCCTAAATTTGAGGAGGTGATGCTGCCTTGTCTACAATACCAACTCAACCCAGAAGCTTGTCTAGGCTTACAGTGTGTATCGGGGATTAGTTAATACTTCATAGCTTGCAAGAGTTTTTACTGTGTCAAGTTTTCCAAATCATCTCTCTTTTAAGGCTAAAATCTTAAAATAGAAAATTTATTTTCCACTTTTCATTTAGACTTTTCTTTTTTTTTTTTTTTTTTGGTTCTTGTTAAAAAAACATGCAGAATGTAGTACTTATCTAGTCATTATTCTAGGGGGGACAGATAGGTACTTGTAATTACAGCATCTTGTTTCAGACTTTGTAAGTCTATCAAACTTCTGCAATATGGGGTGAAACTTTCTAAGAAAAATGCCTATATCCAACTGAATTTCTCTACTGGATACTTCAGCCAAGATAGCAAAGCTATTTCCAAGAATGACTGTCCTAGTTTCAGCTGGGATAGAGTTAATTTTCTTCCTAGTAGCTGGTACAGTGCTGTGTTTTGGATTTAGTATGGGAATAATGTTGATAACACACTGATGGTTTCAGTTGTTGCTAAGTGGTGCTTACACTAAGTCAAGGACTTTGCAGCTTCTCATGCTCTGCCAGCGAGAAGCCTGGAGGTGCACAAGAAGCTGGGAGGGGGCACAGCCAGGACAGCTGACCCAAACTGGCCAAAGGGATATTCCATACCATATGACATCATGCTCAGTCTATAAACAGGAGGGCGAGTTGGCCGGGGGGAGGGCGATCGCTGCTCGGGGATGAACTGGGCATTGGTCAGCGGGTGGTGAGCAATTGCATTGTGCATCACTTGTTTATTATTATTCTCTCTTCCTTTGCTGTCCAATTAAACTGTCCTTATCTCAACCCACAAGTTTTACTTTTTTTTTTTTTTTCCCCATTCTCCTCCCCATCCCACTGTGGGGGGCAGGGGAGTGCAGAGTGAGCGGCTGTGTGGTGCTTTGTTGCTGGCTGGGGTTAAACCACAACAATGACAATAAAACACCAGCGATCTTTCCTTAAATGCTGTAGATTCCCTGTGGTATTAGAGCAGACAATAGATATTTGGCTGGAAGCTGACCTTTGGGTTAGAGATCTCCTTTCTGTCTGTGAAAATCCGCCCAAATCTAGCCAAGACACAAACTTTCAGACCTTTGAGGACTAGTATGAAGCAGAAGACACTAAGCTTGAGAAAGTAATTATCTGCCTGCCTATATTCCCTCTCTGAGCACTGAAATTAGGCATTTCATTCTTCAGGTTCACTATTTGTGTCTCACATAACTGAAGTATTTTTTGGTGTGAATAGAGTTGGTTGATATTCTTTGATTTAAGGTATGGTTAGGTTCTGTTTCAGGGAACTAGATTTAAGATATCTTCAATAGTGTAAAAAAGGGCCATGAACAGCAGGAGAAGCTGCATTCTTAATATAGTTTGAGAAGAGAGTATTCTTTTTAGGGTTTGGAAAAGTGTGAGATGACAAGTGGTAGTGTTGCATCCCACACATCCCACATGTGGAATGAGGGCTAACTTCAACAAGAGCTAATTGCTTATTGTTGTTTTAATCCCTGTAAAGGTTAGTTTTCTGGGAATGGCAGTATTCTGAAAGCTCTGTAATGTATGTATTTATTTATTTTTCTTTGCTGCCAGTCTAGACTTATGAATTATTGTTGGTTCTGAGGTTTACAGAGAAAGCATAACCTTCATCCCCTTCATCCTTCCTCTTCCCCCTTGCAGAGAGCTCCTGCAGAGTGCACACCTGGAGGAAACCCTCTGTTGACATCTGGTAGATAGACGGGGGAAAAAATTTTTCATGGAGACTTCACTTCAAATACAGTGCATCAAAAGACATCTGAAAGACAGGCTGGAGATCTGAGATCTGTCTTCATCAGATCTCTTCTAGCAAGGAAAACTCACCTTTTTCATCATGGAAGGAGGCACGAAAACATCTTGTCAGAAGAAGTCTCCAGAGAAGTTAATTTTCTCTCATCCAAAACATGTGAAGCAATAACTATATTACCCAAAACAAAAAAATAAGTTACCAACTTACAAAGCAAAAAATGCAACAACCAAAAAAACCCCAAAACCTTGGCTTAAAAAAACCTTAACCTACACAATACCTATTTGATGTGCTTGGGATAGCTGAGAAAATGAGAAGTATAGTTTGGTCTGTCCAGGTGTGATAGAAATGGATTTGCCAGGCTGTCAAGTATCTGGCAGGGAGTGGGGATGAAAGGCATGTGCATGTGATGTCCTGAAAAAGAGAAAGCAGTCCTCTTTACCTCTTTTCCCACAGGAGGAAAAAGACCCTAAAAGGAAAAAGAGACCAAAAGAATGAGGTGCTGTTAACATCTGATAAAGAGAAGGGGTGATGAATAAGAGAATCAACGGGTAGGCCTGAAACATTTAATTTATGTATGTTACGTTGTTTATTATGCTTGAGACACATTACTACTCGAAGGAATGAATGTCACAAAATGGAAGAATTTGTGCCATTTAATCTACAGTGATTGGGGTTGGAACAGGTAATTAGTTTAAGACAACAGCTTGCAATATTGAGGGCAAAAAAAATTTCATCAGGAAGAAGATAGATAGCCACATACCAGCTACTATTAAGAAAATTAATTCCATCCTAGCCAAAACCAGTAGACAGTCTATCTGCATTTACTTGACTGAAGCCCAATCCTAAGCCTAATGAACATAGTTCAACCTTTGGCAGTAAAACTTTATCACCTCTGTTAGAATTGGCTCTTTTCAAAAACAGCTGCACTGAGGAGACTCCAACAAACACTTTGTTTTACCATACTTAACCTGAAAGTAGCTAAACTCAGTCCTAAACTCAGCCCCAGCACTGGCCTGACTTACAAACCGTGTGACCACTCCCTAGTTAGATATCGCAGTATGGTTTAAGTTCCTATTTTCTTCAGTAACTCACTTAGTCCCACAGGACTTCTGGGATTCATCAGGAGAAAAAAACCCCCCACATTCAGCCCAAGTTTTTTCTGTCACTAAGACCAATGCTCTCATTGATTCAAACTGTAAACCAAGGTTTAATATAATGCAGCCTTTACCCCTATACAAATGACAAAAAGCTCAGGTAGATACAGCCGTCATTTTTCTTTCTGAAATATTCCATGAAAATCTTCAGTTTTCACTTCCAAACCCTCATCTCAGTTACTGATCAAGCAATTAGACCTATGTCTGAAAGAGCAATAGGTCTGTTATTATCTGCCCTTAAATTGCAGTAAAAGGCATTCCAAGATCAATCAATAAACACAGATCTCTCAGCTTCTGCTTTGCCAACTGGTAATCTCAGCACAGTGCTGAATTTTATCAAAGGCCATGTAACTGCACCTGATTACTGCAACGGTTAAACTGTTGTTGTTGTTAACCCACGAGTTTTTGCTTTTCTTCATCCCAATTCTCTCCCCGTCCCACCGGGAGGGGGGTGAGCGAGCGACCGCGTGGCTCAGCCTCCGGCTGGGGCTAAACCACGACAGTCCTTTGTGGCGCCCAACGTGGGGCTCGAACCAGCAATGATGCAACGTATGTGAATCTAGAAGACCTGTAGGTATTACAGGCTTCACAAAAATCGATGAGTCAAAGTGGGGAATGCTGGTGTGTTGGATATTGAAGTTCTGTCACCATTATGACCTTTTCTGGTACCAGATGATGCTACCTGATGAGATGCCCGTTTAATCCAGTTAAATCTAGCAGAGAGGTTTTAAAAAACATCCTTTGATTCTCTTTCCTAGATAAAAACTTCATTATGCAAAGTCAGCTTTCTAAATTTGGTAACTGACGGTAGTGGGATTACTGGAGTCCCTTTTTTGTTTTTGTTTTAGGATTTAAAAGATAGAAACCCACAAACACTAGCAAGGTCTTGGATATCTTTAAAAAATAGATAAATATAAGGTAAAATAACACTCTTGTCATGCAAGAGCACTTGGTGAATAATAAAATTTCCCAATATCTAATTTTCAGACAGCAATTCTATGGACTGTAATTAGTATAGATTGCTGAAGAGTATTTCTCTCCCATGATACATTTCTGGGACACGTAATTGTCCCATGATTGCTAAATTTAATGTAATATTTTTTCAGGGCAAAGTCAAAATCTTGTTTCCTTCCTCCAAACTAAATAGTCTAAAATATTTTTGTTTTGTAGTCAATATTTCAATTTTATGTCTTTACTCATATATGGTTGTGTTTACAATGGCTAAACTAAAAGCACACATTATTGGCAAAACAGCCAATAAATGAAGAATTGATAGGTTGTTTCTTCAAGAAGCTAAACTGATGAGAGTCAAATATAATTTTGGTGCAATCTTATTTACATACGAGGAAGTGGATGAATTTCTGCCTCCTGAACTAAGAAGTAACAAGTAATAGGAGCTAATTTTATTGTTCAGAAGTACAAACATGGTTTGTAGACAGTTCTGGTACTTTCTTTCTGCTTTCTTTCTCTCAGATTAGCGATACCCATCAACTGTGCAGAAGGTTTGAGTCAGACAAACAACTCTTGCTCCCTCCTTCAGACAGTTCAAGTTCTCCTAACACAGCATAATCTACCCGGTAAATCAATTGTGAAATAAGGACTGGTACACTGACACTGTTGTTGCTCCAAAGTTCTCTCAAAACATAACCAGCTTTAAACCTAGCAGCTGCACCAGACTGTTGCTGTACCATAGCATAGATTAAAAATATATAAATTAAATAATAAAGCAAAAGTAGAGCAGTGTTCTTAAATAGTTATTGTAGATTGGGAGGAGTAAATAGGAAAAAGTAAGGCATTGCCTAGGAACTTGGGAAAGGCAAAACATGATCACTAGCTGATGAAGAACCTTGCACTAAATGAAGAGTTTGTAGGGCCTGCTAGCGACTTTCTGTGAGCAGGCAGATGTTTGAATATTTCAAATATAATAGCACTGTGTAAACTGGGCTATGTGCTCAGATTTATTTTTAATACTGTCCTTTTTATGGCCCAGTAAAACCCAACAATAATAAAAAGCACAGCCCATGGACATTTATTTAGCTTCCTTGTTCATTGTCAGCCTTCAAGATCTTACTTTTCTTTCCTGACCATGGACATATCAAAGTCGCCATTTCTTGAGCAACTTGCATTGTAACAGAAATAAGGCTAAGAAGGAAGTTCAATAACATAAGATGTTTATAGGTAGGCTCCTATTTAGCTGTGCAAATTTTAAAAAATCAGAGGCTAATTGAAAGCCTTGTAACCCTTCACACTTTGTGTGTGTGTGTTTAGACATATATAAAACTAAAAAACTCCACTGAATATGGCAAGTAGTTGCCTCCAAATATGATAAAGTTGTTCATTTATTATTTTTCTGTTTTTAAATTTAACTAGAAGCAGCAAGTGCTTGTTCATCTATACAGCATAATGTGAGCTTGTTGTAATATGGTATCTAGTGTATAGCCACAAGAAAACCAGCATATCTGTGAAAGAAAGAAGAATTTTGCATCGTGCCAGTTCATTAGCTTCTTTTTTGTAGTTGGATATTGATATAGAGCAGTTAAACATACATCCTTAGCAAAAAAAAGAAATCATCACCACCAAAATCAAACCAAAGAACAACAAAACCTACCTTTCTGCTCTTTATGTCTATAAAGAGGCCTTAGCATTCAGTTCTCAGATACAGCAATGATGTAGACACAGAAAGATTATCATATAGAAGAATAACTTTTTTTTTAAAGGACAAATCCACCAAAGCCGAAAAGAAATAGCTTAAACAAACACGTATATGCTTTTTGTTCAAACTTCTCCATTTTAAGATGGAGACATTGTGAATTCAGGTGTAATCTATTGGCCCTAAAAATGGGATACTTAAGCTATCAAGCTCGGCATTTACTGAATAATTCAAATTCCCATCAGTGCAAAAGAAGTTATCTTTATGTTAAGTCTGGCATACAAAACAAAATAGTAATAAATGGAAGGTGACACCTCTTTTTAGATTAACTGAAAATATACTATGAGAAAACTCCCACTTCTTCCTAGACTGTGGTAATAAATATTCCTTGTTGACTCTTTATTTTATACCATTTCTGTTCGAGATTTGTGATTACTGAAATGATATCACAGAGAGGGTAGATAGGATCATATATTTTTCAGCTTTTTTTTAGAGCTGTATGGGTATTTTCCATGATGTTTTTTTTAAGCCTTTCAGGCAAGGGAATCTATATTATGATCATGAGGAGAGGCTGTCAGAAGCTGCGGGGTTTCTGGAAGGCCACAGGGATCATAAGGTGAACTGGAAAGAAGATGAAGAAAGGTTCAGAGTGTGTGTGTGTGGGGGGTGTGTGTGTGTGTGTGTTTTGTCAAAGTTGAATGAACACTAATATTCTCTTCTGTGGAACTTTCTGATTTTGAGAATTGGCATTTTCTGGTAACAACCTGTTTCATTTGTTTATGATCTTTCTGGGATAAGACAAGTTGTAGCTGAAAGTGCTTTGGAAGAGAGTTCTTCCTTGATTTTCCTCAGGCTTGATCCCAAGCACATGTTGTTATATTTCTCACATTGCAACTCTTCATTGTAAATGTTTTTCTTTGTGGTACATGATATATCAAGCTTGATGGTGGAAGTAATATAGAGTTGTATGGAATTTACTAGTAGACTGTAATATTTACTCCATTCACTTAAACAGCAGTTGTACACAGATATACTACCTTGTTTATACATGCAGTTTTTTACCACTAGGATTTATCCAGAAAGTATATAGCTGTAGTAATTGTTGTCATGTATTTCTCGAGATAAGTTTTCAACCATTTCTAACATGGCTATCATCTGAGACAAGTACTCACAAATTACCATGATTTAGTATGTACTTCTAAATAATCACATTTTTCAAGGTCTCTGAGTTTTTAAGCTGTCCGCCTCTTCCAAGCCCTTACATTTATATATCTGTATAACATAGACCTCACTGTCTTTGCATACCAGTGTAAATCAAAAGTAACTTCATT
Organism: Phoenicopterus ruber ruber; assembly: GCA_009819775.1. NCBI lineage: Eukaryota > Metazoa > Chordata > Aves > Phoenicopteriformes > Phoenicopteridae > Phoenicopterus > Phoenicopterus ruber. The sequence continues at coordinate 27,594,631 of CM020215.1, read as the reverse complement.
AAAATCAGTGGTGGTAGATGAGAATAAAATTATCGTAAGTGAGAGATGACTCTGCTATATACCTACATAACTTATTTTTTGATATATGGGAGGTGTAGGACTTTGTCAACACTATCTTAAATTGATGTCTGTATTTTATATTCACATGCCATTACTGCTGCTGAGAATAAACTTCTCTGCCCTCTTCCATGTGACATCATACACCATGAAAGCAAATTAATTGCAGTGGTATTGGTAGGTGTAGAAATATACACTAATGTGTACATTATTATTATTATTAATAATAATGTGTATATTATTATATAACGTATATAATGGGAATACACTCCCAAAATGTAAGATTGGTGGAAGCCCACGTACTTGAACCAGGACTTGGGCAAACCTCAGCCATGAGATGTTGCTGTTGTTTGCAAGCCAGTCTTCCCTCTAGCTAAGTTCAGCATTTACGCTTCCCGGCGCTATAGCCTGGTCACAATGGGATCATGCAGCAGTCATTCCCTGCAGCAACAAAAAAGGAACTGAGAGCAAAACAAAATTTGAATGTCTTAAAATTAATTTATTTTATCCCCCTAAGGAAAACTAGAGTTCCAATGCTGCCCCAAAACATACCAATGACCTAAAAGTGGACGTTGAGAATGGTCCTGTGCTTGTTGCTGAAATCACTCCATTGGCAAGAAAATGGCAATTATACATTTCTAGCCTGCTGGGCAAGCTATGCAATGCTGAAGTGGAAGCCTGATAACAGCCATGGGCTGAGTAAGATGGCAAAGTTTAAAACTGTGCAATTTTAAACTGTGTACTTCTAGTACAATTTTTTTTTAAAGTGGCAGGAACATAACTGAATAATATATGCTCTGTGATGAACAATATAGCAAAAGGATGGCAAAGAAAACCTGAAAAGAAATACAGTAGTGTAGTAAATGATATCATGATGTAATTACTAGATGCATTTCCAACTGCACCAAGAAAGTTTTCTAAAATTTATGAAGTTTGAGGAGCTTCAAATGAAAGTACATGTCACTCCGAACAGTTGCCTTCTCAGGCCAGGGAGATTAGTTTCCCTGTTTTATACCTACTTTAGATTTGGTAATGAAAGGATTCCAATAAGTGTGGGGAAGGTAATGGCATTACTTCACATACCTTGTGTAGAAAGAGAAATTCTTTCCCCACCAGGATGGGTGGAAGTGTACAGGCTTGGCTGAAGGATTCATCCAAATTGTAAAAATTTGATAGGTGTAGTAATCACAGGTTTATAAATACACACACATGCACTTTTAATATCTTGACATGAAACAAAGCTACAGGAACAATACAGAAATAAAAAGAATAAGATGCTTAATAAATAAGAACAATGCCTCCTTTCAAAATTATGACTGTTACATAAGGTATGGGGAAGAGGTCTGGTTCTGGAAAAGTGTGTTCTGCAAAGCCATGCATAAATGCATGCAACACACTAAGGAACCTATGTACATGACCTGCTTACAGCATTATTACATTTCCATGCACAGATCTAATCTTTAGCATCTAATCTTAGATCCATAGGAAAGATCTAATCTTTGCTATAAGCCCATACTGTCTGCCTGTAACTACTACTTAAATGAATGGACTTGCATACAGTCAGCAAAAAATATATCAACCAAGCCAGTGTGACTAGGCTCTGTGGTGGATATGATCTGAATTAATTAATAAGACATAAATTAATGAATTTTGGGCATATGTAGTTTTACGATAGCTGCATTACGTTAACCATTCATCACTGACTTCTCACTTGGATTGTCACAGTCACTTGTGTCTTGCTTAAAAGACACAGTAATGCCTTTAGAGTAGGGATTGTCTTCCTGTCTGAACAGTCCAGAGGGACTTTGGTCCTGCTTGTAGGTACCACTGAATTACAGAGAGTTGATAACGGTAACACTGCTGAAATGACTGAATGGCAAGTGCTCTATGTACACTTTTGCTCAGCTTCTTATATCCTCAATGCCCTGGGTACTACTGACCTGTCAGCCTCACCTCTGTGCCTGGAAAGATCATGGAACAGATCCTCCTAGAAGCTACGCTGAGGCACATGGAGGACAGGGAGGTGATTGGAGACAGCCAGCATGGCTTCACCAAGGGCAAGTCCTGCCTGACCAACCTAGTGGCCTTCTACAATGGGGTGACTACATCAGTGGACAAGGGAAGAGCTACGGATGTTGTCTATCTGGACTTCTGTAAGGCCTTTGACACAGTCCCCCATAACATCCTTCTCTCTAAATTGGAGAGAGATGGATTTGATGGATGGGCTGTTCAGTGGATGAGGAATTGGTTGGATGGTCGCATCCAGCGGGTAGTGGTCAATGGCTTGATGTCCAGATGGAGATAGGTGACAAGTGGTGTCTCTCAGGGGTCCATACTGGGACCAGTACTCTTTAATATCTTCATCAATGACACAGACAGTGGGATCGAGTGTACCCGCAGCAAGTTTGTGGACGACACCAAGCTGAGTGGTGCGGTGGACACGCCTGAGGGATGGGATGCCATCCAGAGGGACTTGGACAAGCTTGAGAAGTGGGCCCATGTGAATCTCATGAGGTTCAACAAGGACAAGTGCAGGGTCGTACACCTGGGTTAGGGCAACCCCCGGTACCAAGACAGGCTGGAGATTGAAGGGATTGAGAGCAGCCCTGCCAAAAAGGACTTGGGGATACTGGTGGATGAAAATCTGGACATGAGTCAACAATGTGTGCTCACAGCCCAGAAGGCCAACTGTATCCTGGGCTGCATCAAAAGAAGCGTGGCTAGCAGGTCGAGGGAGGTGATTCTGCCCCTCTACTCCGCTCTGGTGAGACCCCAGCTGGAGTACTGCATCCAGCTGTGGGGCCCCCAACACAAGAAGGACATGGACCTGTTGGAGCAAGTCTAGAGGAGGGCCACAAAAGCGATCAGAGGGCTGGAGCACCTCTCCTATGAAGACAGGCTGAGAGAGTTCATAGAATCATACAGAATGGTAGGAGTTGGAAGGGACCTCTGGAGATCATCTACTTCAATCCCCCTGCTGAAGCAGATTCACCTAGAGCAGGTTGCATGGGACTGTATCCAGGTGGGTTTTGAATATCTCCAGAGAAGGAGACTCCACAACCTCTCTGGGTATCCTTTTCCAGTGCTCTGTCACCCTCAAAGTATAGAATTTTTTCCTCATGTTCAAATGGAACTTCCTGTGTTCTAGTTTGTGCTTGTTGCCCCTTGTCCTGTTGTTGGGCACCACTGAAAAGGGTCTCGCCCCATCCTCTTGAGTTGGGGTTATTCAGCCTGGAGAAGGTTCTGGGGACACCTTATTGCAGCCTTTTGGTACTTAAAGGGGGCTTATAAGAAAGATAGGGACAAACATTTTAGTAGGGCCTGTGGCAATAGGACAAGGGGTAATGGTTTTAAACTAAAAGAGATTTAGACTAGGTATAAGGAAGAAATTTTTTACAATGAAGGTGGTGAAAGACTGGAAGAGGTTGCCCAGAGGAGTGGTAGATGCCCCATCCCTGGAGACGTTCAAGGTCAGATTGGATGGGGCTCTAAGCAACCTGATCTAGTGGAAGATGTCCCTGGTTATTGCAGAGGGTTGGACTAGATGATCTTTAAAGGCCTCTTCCAACTGAAACTATTCTATGGTTCTATGATTCTATGACAAATGATTGTCTTGACTGTAACACAACATTACAGCCTAGGAGGAAAAAAAAGCTCTTCAGTTGTACAAGAGTGACAGGCACCTTGATGCAATGTTTAACACTGTTTTTTAGAGTTACATTTCTCCTTACGGCAGGACATAGATATCAGCATACCATCCCCATCCGAGTATGCCATCAGGACTCACATGAATTTTGGATCCTGGTCAGCCAGCTGCAGCTTCTAGCATCATATTTCAGTAATGAGCCTTGTGGGCTTGCTCTTGAGGGAAATGGACTAAGACTGCATGATCTGAATCTGTTCCTTTTTCTAGCCAAGAGAGAAATGGGCTACTCTTGGCCTTTTAATTTACAGGAGCATTCTGGAAAGAAAAACAATGAAAAATCCCAATGAACTAGGAGTGAATAAATGGATTCATAGGTTAATGATCAGCTGGAGTGGAGCACTTCTAGAGCTTTCTAAATGTCAAGACAAAAGGGGAAGAAAGAGCCTGACACTGAAAACTGGACAAAGATGTGCGAAGAGAGACAAAGGAAGAGTGAGGCTTGAGAAAGCATCAAGATGATGACACAGGGAGAAGAGAACTGGAGGAGAGAAAGAGAAAGGAGAGGGAAGAAAAGGAAACCAAGAAGAAAATGAAGGAGAACAGAATGCAAAAATGGAAAAAGGAAAATGTGGGCAAAGAGTCAAAATGAGTTGTATAGGTCAGAATACAGAAAGAGAGGAGTGAGTGAAGTTAAGGAAAGCTGAACAGGACCAGAATTAAGTACTAAGGGCCCTGTGCATTCTGTTTCTACAGGATGATGTTGAATCTGGGCCGGCTGCATGACAGAGGGGGAAGACAGTTCAAAGGCCTGTGCATTGTTGGAGTGCAGAGCAACATGTGAATGCCTTGTGGCATATGAGGAGAAAAAAGGCAGAATATTGGTCTAAACTTATGACTTCGCATGTATGTAGACATATTGCCACCAGAATAATAAATATGACCAACAAAAGTAATTGAAAGTACAACTAAACCAGTATGCTTCATGTTTTATTTCTTTGGTGCACGTTTACATAAGAGAGAAAACTCAGCCTAGGGGGTCTAGACTTAGCTGACTGAAAAATATCCTGAAAAATGTCATTTACTGACAATTTTTATTGCAGAGGAATTGTTTATTCTAGGCAGTAGGGTTTAGATAATTATTTCTGACCTTCTGCCTTTATCCAGCGTGGCTGTCACCATCTTGACTTGAATGTTTCCTTTGATCTCCACAGTGGCCTTTGCTATGGAAGATTTTACAAACATGAGAGCAGAGACTGACAGCTGATCCTTTTAATCTGTCCCAAACCCAAACTTCAGTGACTGTTTGAACTAGCAACCTTCTTTTGGCATGGGCAAGTATTACTTGTCAAGTTTGGCCATGCTTATGTGCTGTTAAAGGTCTGCTGGCAGAGTCTTTTCCAGTTCTTCTGCCATTTCTTGTGGCTAGGTTTTATTCCCCTGTGAAGAGGAAATCTTCACAATGAAATGAGAAAGACAGAGCCTTAATAATAACCTTTGGCATAGTTTACACATACTGGGAAATGTCTGCCAGGTAATTTTGCAAGCCTGTTCAGGCAGAGTGCTGCAAAGAGCTTGTATGGAGCACACACAAAATAGATCATCATTTTAAATTACTTGTTTATGGTTCCAGCAGTTGCTTATTTTTATTTTCCTATGAGTTATCAAGAATATGGCAAAGAAATGTTAGGAAATTGCTTAAGAAATAAATAGCAACCTGAATGAAAGATAAAATGGACAGTTTGAGAGGAAAGCGTGAGCCCATCAGTGGAAAAAATGTCACCAGTAGGATTAATTTTGAAAGATGGCACCTGTAGTAAAAAAGGGACCTTTTAAAACATTATGCTGAGCCAGTGCTCCAACTCTGGCTCAGAGGGAAGTAAGTTACCTTCTGAATTATGAGTAGCATCTTGTACGGCATCCTGTTTAAAGATGAGATTTTCTCTTTGTGCTGCAAAGGAAGGGAACAGAAGTCTTCCAGTAAAAAAGATGGCTGCCCTTCAGCTGAATTGCCATTGGTAGCCCATGTTAAAATGGTCTAAGGCATGCATTTCTTTAAAGAGAATATAATGAATTGTTAAGTTATACAATATGTGTGAAATTACTATGGAATTTGAATTGATGTTGGCCACCTAGAGTGAAGATAGGATGTCAAGGCCATCTTAGAAAGATAGAAGGGAAAGGAACGGCTGTAGATGTGATGGAGAGCTTAGGGGAGGAGGGGCTGAATAGATGGATTTGTGGCCTTCGCCATCACGCAAGGAAAAAGGGGTCAGACATAGCTGTCATCTGGTTCATCCCACTTCATCCTCTGCTGTCTGCATCTCTGACCTACTGAAAACAATTGATAGGATAGGGACGTTTGGTACCCTGAAGTAATCTGTTGCTTTAAGTGTCTGCCTAACTTTAAACGGGGAGCCAGTCCAGCATAGAAAACATGCTCATGAAACTACATCCTAATGCGTTCTGACTCTCTGGAAAAATATATATAAACAGTGCTCAGAGAACTAGTACATGACAAAATAGTAGCCACTTCACATATGTAAACTAGAAAACTTCATGCGTACTGCAGAGAAGTCTGTTTCACATGTAAACTTCCACATTTTTATTTTGAATGCTGCCTGTAGCATATAACAGCACATTTTATAAAATAATATAGTAACTGGATTATTTCAAACACAGTGTGTTTTTACTCATTTAGGTTTTTATAAGCTACTTTTTTCTAGTAATATGATATTCAGCCAGTGACAACTTATGTTTTCTACAGATTTTTTAAACTATTGTCACAGTTCTTTATTTTGATTTTATTGGTAATCATGTTAGCTATATTTGTGGTTATGCGGATTCTCCATGTTCTTTAATCCAATATGTACTGATATTGAATTGCTAGGACAGAAGATGAAAATGAAACAGACAAAATTGCTTCTTTGGGATGACTATATAAACTATCTGTGTTCAAAAAAGACACCACAGATACCCAAACTTTAGCTCTTAAGCACGAGGAATTGTAAAGATGCTAGATTCTCAGAAAATCCCTGTCCAAGGATTACCAAACATTAGAGGTTCCAAATTCAGACTAAGCACTACTGGTGCTTAGTACATAGCCCCAGTTACTCTGTAGCAAATCAAGTGTAGGGCTGTTGGAACAGAAATATTTTTTAATAATGATGTTATAATTAAATATTAATCCAGTTTCAAAACTTCTCACCTGGCTAAGTTCCTCTATATTTACAGGTGGTTAAGCCATAACCCATTTTTTTCCTCCTACTATTGCATAATTTTGCTGAAAACTGTTGCTATCCACCAGAGAGATATATTTTAGTAATGGACCAATTCTGGATAAACTGTCCTCTTTTAATACACCATTTAACCGAGCTCAAGGTGCTGAGGGAACCAGACCAGAACATGTTGCATATGTTTATAGAACATCAGAGAGTCATAGGTGACACTGTAAGAGGGGTTCAAACAGAGATCAAGAGTCCACAATTTTGTGCTATACTTAAACATCCACTAGAGCAGCAGTAGAGACTGGATTCCACTTGAGGTGTTTCAATGTGAGATTTAGACACCAACATATAAATGTCTCTGTGTCAATGGAGATCTTAGTAGTGATCTTAGCCTTTATCCAGTTGCCTCAACATAGATTGCTTCCACCATTTGAGACATCACATGGCTTTTTGCCTGGCCCCAGCAGCTTCTCTGGAAATAAGGACATCCTACAGGTCCTGCAGCATATTCGCCAGACCTTAGAGAATTTCTTATATACTCTGTAACATCTCGAATGACATTAAATGCTTGTCTTTAGACAACTGAATTGAACTTCTGGGGCTAACCATCTGAATTGCTCTCCAGAAACCACTGCCTGCATCAACTAAAATGGGAGATTAGACACTTATGACACATGTAGATACCCGTATGCAGAAACCTACATTTAGTTGTTTTATTCTTCAATGGAATAGTACCTTTCATGTCGAAGATGACAGGAGGACAGGAGTCTGTAATATACCCTGTTCAAGTTGGTAGTGGTTTGGGGAAAATCCACAGACCGAAAGGCTCACATTGGAGTCCCCTACAAGGGGACTTGTAGGTAAGACTTTTTTGACCTGTTTCTGGTGTGATAAAGTCCTGACAGCTGCCTCTTCTGTAGATTACCTGGCCTGAATAATAATAATGGTACTTTTTATGCTCTGTGTGGATTGTTTGTTCATGTTCTTGGGTAGTTTCAGATGCTGGCATTGATGATGCAGCAAATAACCTATGCAGTCAGAGGCAGTGCAAACAGAAATAGACATTTAGATCTCTGCCTGAGACGCAAGTTACAATTTTTCTGACAAAACTGAGTAAGACAAACAGGGTGGGATTAATTTCAGTAACTTTTGAAATATATAGTGCAGGTCTCTACTGCCTGGCTAGTTACCTCAGGTTCCCTTCGGAGTCAGAAAAGAGTAATAGTCATCCCTGGGGTGCAATTCGTCTCATCCTATTGTTGACATCTAAAATTAATCATACTCTAGAATTGCCTATATGTCTTTGTGGTCTACAAATAAAACATAGCACAATTAATTCAATAGTGGGTATCTATATTTCAGATGGCTGAAATCCATTGAAATGAAATAATCTGTAGCAGCTCTCCTCTTCCAAGAGAGTTTCTACCTTGGGAAGAATGCTAGAGACAATACCTTCTTTTTCTGGAAGATTTAGTAGTGTTTAGCAGGCTTATGTTTGTTTGTTCAATATGCAGACACCTTTAGGGCTCATACAGAGCACTAAATAAATTGTAACTTACTCTTGAGAGCGAAGCACATTTTTGGCTTGATTGGGATAGAAAACAAGAGGAGTCACTGGGTCAGAATTAACCTGGGAGAACAGTTACTGGAACCAGTGTCCCTACCATGCCACAGGGAAGAGGAAAACTCAATCATCCATTGCAATGGAACTCAAAACTGAGCAGGGTACTTGGATAGTCTTCCAGAAAAGCTTAGCAATGGGTTTGTGTCTGCTGGCACTATTCAACATTGGTCCTGGAAATATGTTACTTTACTCATTTTTCTACTTTAAAACCATTGTAGTTTATGCTATTTCTATTTTATTCTAATGGAGACATAAATCTTTGTCCCAGCACAATGTAGTAAAATGAAGTTTGAATAACTAAACTTGCTGGGGCAGAACGCTCTACATTTCTATAAAGTGTTCATTCAATTTTGAACAAGCAACATATATTCTCTCAGATATGACACATGCAATTTTATTTTCAGTGTTTATACATTGTCTGTTCTTTTGACAAGTAGCAGACAGTTTATAGCAAGCTATGCTATTATGTTGTAAAAAAGTTGCCAACTACATATTTAAAGAGACAAAAAACTTTGGATTAATTAGATGGTATTTTCTCTTTCACAAGAGTTTCTCGGAATGGAGCTGCGAGGCATTCATTGCAATGGGGATTAAAGTGGTGCCAATTTGCTGTTTTCTGAGATGGACAGCAGCTGTTCTTGTAGAACAAGTGCAGTAGGTTAATAACTGGGTCAGTGCTACATTCATGTCACGGTTTTCTTTTTGAGGGGAAGATTTGAGCTGAAAAAATGACTGCAAAGGACAAAATGTTGGGTGCTGTCTTTGCTGTTTTACAATGAGTCTTCCGTAGATGTGCTTAAGATTTTCTGCAAACTTCCCTGAAGTTATCTCACTTATTATGAACTGTAATAACAGTTCTATTGATCAATAAATGCCTTCAGGCATAGTCTCATTCATTTTAAATTCTGAAACAATAGAGATGGGTGAAACCTATTGCTTGCTTATCTGTAACTACCTGGAACATAAAATACCAGGTCTTTTGAAGATTCATAAGATTCATAAGGATGTAGAATCTAATTCAGCTCCTCATTGCTATGTTTTAATTTCAAAGTCTAATAGCAGCAAACTTAGATTTTCCCTGGAGCGTGCAGGTGTAACACTGAAGACATAGTGGGAACAGATCTGAGGAGGAAGAAAGTACTATTTTCAAACAGATTCCATAGAAGTGCTGCAGTTTAATACACATACCTGGCATGTGAGCAGCTGTTTGATATCAGGATTGTGTTCAGACACAGCAAGGTTCAAAGTCTGGTTCATTCTGACAGTATATGAGGACTCCTTTTTCACAGTGCATTGGGTAACCTGTGTTCATCTGCAAGGTCTCAGGTTTATTGAATAACGCAGGCCCTTTTAAGTTGAATTTTTATTTTTATCTCTTAATATTCTTAACATTTTTTCAGACATATAGTAGTATCACAGATATCTTTTGACCAAAATCTGTTTTTTGATGTCAGTGCAATTCAATATCTAGACCCTAGCCCTTTGTGGAGTTGCAACAGAAGTGGCCTATATTCTCCCGTCTAGCAAAATTTTAATGGAAATGAAGATGTGAAAGAGATAAAATCTCCTACATCATGTGAAGGAAAGCACTTTAAGGCATAGGGATCTCAGAAAAGGAGAGAGAGGGGGAAAAGAATAAGTGAGAAAACGATTTATACACAGAAAGAATGAGTTGGAGGTAACAGAGGAAAAGTCAGAAAACAAATGTAGATTCCAGCTGTTTTGGAGAAGAAAAATAAAAAGAAAAATGAAGAGACAGAAAATTACTGAATTGCCTTAAATAACACTAGGCCACACTGCTCTGAAAAGAAGCAGCAAAATCCTGAGCTAACCCTAAAAAGGAGAAGTAGGTGGGAAAGAGAAAGGGGAGAGACTGAGAAGGCAGAAGAGCGGTCTGTCTCTCTAAAAGTTTTCTACTCAGAGGGAATAGTCCATATGGTGCACATTCGTTCATCCTGCTGCAGTTCACAGCCGGTTGGGGAGTCGCTTTCAGTGGGATCAGCCTCTGGAGTGAACTGTTGAGAATTATGGAATATTTTTATGTGGTTATGTAAGATCATAAAATCATTTTGAGGTGGCCAGGGAAAGTCTCACCATGGATAAGCAGAAACTGAGGGAAGCAGACAGGAATATTTCAGCAAAGAAGCAGTGCAGATAATAGAAAAAGATTAAAAAGAGGAATTAAAAGGAAAGACAATGGGAGCAGTAGGTAGAGCCAAATCCATTCAATCTGATTTTCAAAAGATATGAAAAGATGTAGGATGTTTTGGTGTGGTTTTTTTTTAATGGACTCCTGCTGTAAGAAGGAAGTGAAGGAATACTCCATCCTTTTGAAGAAACCATATCAGCATCTATTTGGCTAGGAAATTACATTCCAGTCTGGTGAAGTGTCACCTGGCTTTAGTTATCATTGCTTCGTCACTTCTCAGCTGTATTGTATTAATGGGTGTTCAGTAGTTAAGAGACTCAAAATAACAACAAAATCGGTAGTAGGGCACCCAATAGCAAATTGCATCCATACACAGAGTTGGCTGGGATACTCAAAAGCGCAGGTACAGCTTCCAGAGGAACATGTGGCAAAAGATAACTTTGTACATGGAGGGAGATGCTTGTTGATGACTGTATTGGGTTTATGTGGCAAGGTTTTGGTAGTGGGTGCTCTTCAGGGTTGGCTTCTGTGAGAAGACACCAGAAGCTGTCCCCTGTTGGGCAGTGCCAGCTCTAGCCAGCTCCAAGAAGGACCTGGTCCTGGCCAAAGCTGAGCCAATCAGCAATGTTGGTAGCATCTCTGTGATAACATATTTAAGAAAGGGTAAAAAATGCTACACAACAGCAGCTGAGAGAGGGAAGTGAGAAAATGTGAGAGAAACAACTATGCAGACACCAAGGTCAGAGAAGAAGGAGGTGAACGAAGTGCTCTGAGTGCTGGAGCAGAGATTCCCCTGCAGCCTGTGGTGAAGACCATGATGATGCAGGTTGTCCCCCTGCAGCCTATGGAGATCCATGGTGGAGCAAATAGCCACACTGTGGCCAGTGGAGGACCCCACGCTGGAGCAGGTGGATGTGCCCTGAAGGAAACTGCAGCCCCTGGAGAGCCCACGCTGGAGCAGGTTTTCTGGCAGGACCTGTGACCCTATGGGGGACCCATGTTGAATCAGTCTGTTCCTGAAGAATGGCACCATGTGGAAAGGACCCATGCTGGAGCAGTTTGTGAAGAACTGCAGCCTGTGGGAAGGACCCACTCTGGAGAAGTGCGTGGAGGACAGTATCTTGTGGGAGGGACCCCACGCTGGAGCAGGGGAAGAGCGTGAGGACGAAGGAGCAGCAGAGACGAAGCGTTATGAACTGACCACAACCCCATTCCCCTTCTCCCTGTGCTGCTCAGGAAGGGGAGGAGATAGAAGAGTTGGGAATGCCATTAAGCCTGGGAAGAAGGAGGTGTGGGGGGTGTTTTTTAGATTTGTTCTTATTTGTCATTATCCTGCTCCGATTAATTGGCAATAAATTAAATTAATTTTCCCCAAGTCGAGTTTGTTTTGCCCATGACGGTAAACGGCAAGTGATCTTCCTGTCCTTATCTTGACCCACAAGCTTTTTGTCATATTTTCTCCCTCTGTCTTGTTGATGGAAGGGGAGTGATAGAGTGGCTTGGTGGGCACCTGGCAGCCGGCCAAGGTCAACCCACCACAATGACATAGGCAGAACATCCCCAGGGTTGATTTAAGGCTGTAGAAGGAATCCCTGGACTGTGTCCCTTTAGTCTTGTTTCCTCTCTGGTAAATACATAGCAGGCATATTAAAACAGAGGTAAAACCAAAACAGCAGACAAGAAAGCCCACCATTCTCTACTAAGACAGTCTGCAGAGAAGATGAAAGAGAAAATAGCTCTTCCAAAATAGATACTTGTTACATGACCTAAAAGTGGCAAAGGCAATACTCTGGCAAAAGCCACATGAGAATGAAGAGAATAGTCAGGCCAAGTTTATGACTTCGCTTTTGTCTCACCCTGGGGGGAATAAAAACCAGCAATGGTTTGTGAGTGTATTTAAGACGTAAGGACATGGATTATGGAAAGCCTATGGGAGGAGCATGTGTGTCAAAGCTCCTTATGCACCTTGTTTACAGGGCTAGTCACACACCAGATGTAGCCAGCCCGCACAATTACAATAGTGATATTGATACAGAAACACAGTATCTTGAAGCTGTAAAGCAAAACCTGTCAGCAGGTATTTGATTTTACTAATACTGACCTTCACCATACACACATACTGTAGCTTTTCCACATTGTAAGGGTGGAAGACCACCACTGATAAGGAAATGCATTTCGTTTCCTGCATTATGACTTAGATATGATATGGCTGATAGGTTTTTTTTTTTCCCCAGTTTCTTCCGAACAAAGCTAAATAATTTTGTAATTTGTAGCCTATTTTAACGCTTACAACTGTGCATTGGTCTGTACTGTCAATTAGTAATCTGTTTTGATTGAGTGGAACTAGATATCTATTTGTACTATCTCAGTACTAAGAGATAGTTCAAAGCTTATGTTCCCTCACAGCTTACTGTGGGCTAGTATTTGATAAAAAAATATAAATTTTGTTTCTTTTTAAATCAGAGGATTTAAATGGATCTTATTTTCTTCCTTAGCTTTCCCTTACTTTTTTGTTCTTATGCAGAAGGAATGCATCATAATGTTTTAACAATAAAAGTGTTTTACAGTAAGCAGGATTGACTTCATGCTAAGTAGGTTTTATTCCTTTACATTAGCTTTTGGAAACTAAACCAAACACATCAGTGATTTTATGTCATTCTCTGAAAGACAGGAAAGAAATGCACAATTAACACTGCAAGCATCTTTAAAAGCTTCTCTCCTAACAAGAAAAACAAGTAATAAAACCAACAGCTCAATTTAGAATCATAGAATCATAGAATGGTTTGGGCTGGAAGGGACCTTAAAGATCATCTAGTTCCAACCCCCCTGCCCTGGCCAGGGATACCTTCCACTAGACCAGGTTGCTCAAAGCCCCATCCAACCTGGCCTTGAACACTTCCAGGGATGGGGCAGCCACACCTTCTCTGGGCAACCTGTTCTAGTGCCTCACTACCCTCATAGTGAAGAATTTCTTCCTTATAGCTCATCTAAATCTACCCTCTTTCGGTTTAAAGCCATTACCCCTTGTCCTATCACTACATGCCCTTGCCAAAAGTCCCTCTCCAGCTTTCTTGTAGGCCTCCTTTAGGCACTGGAAGGCTGCTAGAAGGTCTCCCCAGAGACAAAAAACATGTTCTAACAGTCAAAGTTTGCTGGGACTAAGGCTCTGTGCAGAAAGGAGGAGACCAGTAGACTTTCAGAAAATGATCAGGAAGGTTTGAGCATGAGATGCTCTGTATGAGAAGTAAATTGAGAAAAAGGTGGAGGGACATTAACAAAGCCATGGCCATAGTTCTGATATTGCTGGCTGTACTGTCATGTACATGGCATGGCGATAGGTATCTTCTAGAGAAGAGATGTTCCAGGAGGAATGAGGTTCCCACAAAAGGGAACTTGGAGAAATCAAATTAATGTGAAGAGAAGATTTACCAAAGGAAATTATGCAGAATTCATCCTTGAGGCTAAACAGGCTTACTGCTTTTCTTATATGACCAAAAAATACTTGCCAAGAAGGTGTAACACTATATTAATTCCTTATGTGTTGAGTTAAGGACCTTTCTAATCAAAGGAAGAAAAGAGGAGTTCTTATTCGAAAACACTTAGGGTTTGTACGTAGAGGTTTTATTATATATTTCTCCATATTTTAAGAATCAAATATGCCTTTTTTTAATTTTGGCCAGCTGAGCTTTCAGCTGAGCTAAAGCAATAGCTGAAAAATTTATGAACAAAATGGTTTCATCTACAAATACTGCAATAAAATACCTTATAAGTAGATTGAATATTCCTATTTTGTTACCTTACTATAAGGAAAAAAAGGAAAATAAAATAAAAACATTGGTTTAAGTCTGTATAAAAAAGACATTTTAGGGGTTCCTTTGAGAAAGGAAAATGCAAACATTTTGGCCTTTTTAGAAAAAAAGAGTTTAATTATTTTTACAAATTACACAGTAAGAATTAGATTAATTACGAATAAAAAAAACACAAAAGTTTTAGTTTAAAATTATTTAAACAAAATATTTGGGATTTTTTTTAGTTTTCTCCTCAATATATCAGAAAGGTGTCTTTTCCGGTTCTTTCTTTCTTCATTTTTAAAAATCAGCCTAGATTGCCAAGTTTTTTTTAAATTCTTGAAAAATTGTGTATAAATTTAGTATTTATTATCTGAGGGAAAAAAAATGTAATTCACCTTAGTAGAATTATGACTGGAATGATACTCCAGAGCACTAACTCAGATGTAAATGTGAGAAGTGACTGATTAGGACCTGTACGATCCATCACCGCAGTTCACCATGTTGAGGCAGTGGTGTCTTATGGAAAAAGTAATCCAGACATGAAGTGCATGTCATGAAGCAGGTAAATTATGACAACCATAAATGCACAATGTACTGGAACTGCATTTCCTAATGGCTTGTCATTTTTGTTTGACATTTTCATTTTTGGGGGCTGCTCCCTTATTTTGCAACCATCTCTACTGCATATAAATATTTGTGTGAACACCTGATCAAGAAAAGAATGTTTCACATTGAAACATTTCTTTTAGCCTGAATAAGACAATTTCCATGTTTTACTTTTAAAAAATATTTGTGAATAACTTTGAAATAAACTTTGAATCACTGAAATATTAATTAAAATGTTAATTCAATGCCAGAGCAAAACAATTTTTCATAATTATTTCAAGTGTTTTGCTCTACTGAAACAATTCAGTGAGGTGAACGCAAGTTTGAGAAACATTTTAGCCAGACCAAAGCTGTTCTTTGCTGGTGAAAAGATTTGAGGCTGAAACATTTATTTCTAAGCATGTGCCATTGCTCTTCCACGGTGTGCAGGCAGCCTAGGCTGCTGGCTCGCTCTCAAATGCAGGGTCTGCTGGCAGTGAGAAAATCCATCCAGGCTCTCATGGAACTGGCTTTGCTATATAGAAGCCAGTGCAAGACCTGTCTTTGAAGGAAAGTCTGGTGGAGCAGTACTAAACAAGCTGGCTGATGCATAGACAATCTGATGGGTCTAGGGAGTCTCCCGACTGAGGAGATGTGCCACTTTGTGAATTGTAGGCTTAGAGGATGGTGGAGAGAATGCTCCACTGCATTGCTATGTTTCAGGTTAGTCTACTAGGGATTGCTACGGCTACATGAGTTTGGTTATAGAGAAGTGACCTGGAGTATCGTTCCCACACTCAGCACCGTGGTTAGATGCTCGAGGTTATAGTTGGAATGGCTATAGCCATCCAGTCCCGGCCCTAAGGGCAGGAGAGATGTCAGCAACCAGTGAGGCAAGAGGCAAACAGCGGTAAACCCCAGGTATCCATATACCAATGCATCAAAGCATGTCTAAAATACCACTTTAGTAGTGATTAGAAACAAATCCTCTTCCCAAGCACAGTGCAAGCCTTCACGAGGAATTAATAACCTAAACAAAGCCTTTAACCCAGTCTAAGAAAGGAACTGCTAGAGAGGATCATAAAATTTATCAAACAGCTCAGGAAGATGCCAGCTGGTTGTTTCACACTAGCGACACCTTGTACTGTCTTGTCAAGCAGGTTATTCGAATAGTTGAAGGCTTCTGTATGAACAAAACTATGAATACTAATCAAATATGCAGAGAAGAATAAAGATGCACACATAAACCTCTCAAATTTATAAATCCTCTTCTTTAAAATCAGTGCTTTCAACATTACCTGCCATAATACTTTTTTCCTGGAAAAAGGTATGAGAAATCTGAAGTATTGCAATTTCCAGACTCTAAAGTGCATATCCTGAACAAACTAATTACTACCCAAATGACAGTGGTTACCACTGTTTATTTCCCTCCAATATTCTTTTCAAAATCTTGTTGAAAATTGGATGTATAACGGTAAGCTAACACTGTATTTTTAAACATGTGCTATCTTAGTCTTCTCATGTTATTTCACAAAGAGTACTTGCCCATACAGAATACCAAGAAAGTAATTTCAGACGCATCTTTACTAGAACATTATCTTTCTCAAAGATAGTAAACTTACTAACGCAGGCTACCACAAACAGCAGTATACCCAGAGCAGGCAATGTACCTCTTTATTTTTGTGGAAGCTGGAATAAGCTACAAAATTCTTATTTCACTGAACCAAGCGTTTAAACTGTCTGTCTATGTTTTCCATTTTTCTCTCTTGCTTTACATTCCTCCCCTCGTGTCTCACAGGCATTGCTTGCTTTATAACATATATTCCCCGATAACATTCATGTGTCCTTATGTCAGAATCCATCCACGTAGATTGCCATTCTTCCTCACAGAATACTGTACAGCAGCATGGAAGATTTGTTCCCTATTTATTTGAGCTGTTTTAGCCGTCAGTGCTAAAGTACAATGGCTTCTAGTTGTCTGTAAATAGCTTTGTCCTTAGGGCTTGGAGGGCGGTTTATTTTTCCTGAAGCACAGCACAAATGTGATGCAGTTGAATAGACATTGTAATATACCCGAAATGCTACAGGGCCTTTGCTGTGCCAAAATGAGGACCATGAAATTTTCCTATTTCTTTTCTGCATAAATTGAGCTGATTTTTAATCTTCAGAAGAAAAACTGACTAGAGCAGAGGGAATTATATTGATATTTTCAACAGTCTGAAGAATAATAGCTTTGAGGAATAACATCACTCATCTGTAGCTTTTTATGAAACTGGCTTTCTTCCATAATCAGGCTGATAGACTTTTTGATAGCTACTGCATAACTATGTAAGCGAAACTTTTAAATGTAACACAGAAACTGAAAACTGTCTTTCTTAAATGTAGTTTGTTAAGTTGCTAAATACTTCATATTGTAGATAAGTCATTTTCAAGGGTAAGTGGTACTTCCACTTTTTAAAATTATTAATTATGCTTCATGTATTTATCAGTTAATATTATCATGGTCACTCTGTTCCCTTGTGACTTACTTTCTTTATAAGACAATTTGGTTTTACGATTTTAGTGGCATTTGAATATCTGTTTGAGCAGAAGCTCTCAGGCCTCTGAGGGCACAATGCACAAAAATGTTCTGAGAAAATAATCAAGGATGTAATGTGGATTCAGGCTTTAAGCTGAGCAATGTTCTGTTGCTTGTTGTGGTGTAGGTATCTTGTTTTACATTATGCTCTCATTCATCATATATGAACAACTTCGCAGCTGTTATTTCCTTTCGGCTTAAGCAAATCATGCCTGTGGTAGCCAAGGACGAAATTAGCTCAGTAGAAAGCAAAAGTTATTTTTAAACATAAAATTATTTATTTTGCTAGAGAAAAAAAAAATCTTTATATACAGCCAGTGTATTTTTGCCATAATTTCAGAAGCAAATGCCTCTGAAATGTATTTCTCTCTGCAAGTACTCCAAACTAACCATTTGTTGCTATGCTCAGTTAGCCTGAAATACTCCATATATGATTTTGTGTAGAATTTCTATTGTTCTATGTTGGTTTGTTCTCTCAGATATTTTTTATTAAGTTATTCAGGTATTATTTTTATGTACTTTTGTTCCTATTATTTATGGGATTTTTATCAGTCCTGAAGACAAAAGAAATAAAAACTCCCCAAACTTATTATAAATGTGATCTGGTTTATGCAAATTGAGGCAACACTACAAGAGGTTGCTTTTTAGTAACTCATTAAGAATAACTTTTTTTTTTTTTAGTACTCTTCATCAGAGGATCTGAAACCACTTTACAAATAACGATTAGCTAAACCTTTTGGTTCCTGAAGGCGCACCACAGTCCTGAAACATTTAGCATTAGAGAACACCTCAATATTGTGTGTAATGAGACAATGAATACTTCACAGATGTAACTGAAGAACAAAATAGGGAAAATTGGAATGTTTGAAGAGCAATGGAAAATTTAAAGTGCAAAGGTAACATTCCTGATTTTCTTCCTTTAAAGATCATTGGGTCTTGGTTCCTCTATTTACGACTCTGTATATCTCAGATACAGTAGAAACTGAAAACCATGCGTACTATCTATTTGCAGATCTGTAAATGAAAGCATCAACACTTTAAATCATACCCATATTAAAAGAGTAACATAATAACATCTAGGAATCGACATCTCTACCTTTGTGTTTGTGAATATAAGAAATTACATTTCCATATTTATTTTTCCATGGCTGTTTGCAATTTGTGCTCATTGAGGCTGAAATGTGGATATTCCCATGTACAAATAGTGGTGGGAAGCCATAGAAAACCCTTTGCTACAAACTTGTCCTGCCAGTGCTGTGTTTAGCCTTTGTCTTCGTACCTCCACAACCCTTCTCAATAGGGACCTCCTCCCAACTCTTTTCTCA
This sequence comes from Phoenicopterus ruber ruber, assembly GCA_009819775.1. Classification (NCBI taxonomy): domain Eukaryota; kingdom Metazoa; phylum Chordata; class Aves; order Phoenicopteriformes; family Phoenicopteridae; genus Phoenicopterus; species Phoenicopterus ruber. Next base: position 27,575,652 of record CM020215.1, on the reverse strand, counting down.
GCCTTTACGGTAATCCCTGGAGAAATCTTTCCTCTGAATGATGAGAATAGCCCATCCTGTGGTTCTTACACCAGGTCTCCACCTAACATGCTGCAGGACCTGTAGCTGGCTGATAGCAGGACACAAGATTTAGTAATAAATGTGATTTAAGGAAATTCCCGCTATACCAGTGAGTATGCCAAGTCCTGGAGGACAGCCCTGTGATGAACACACACTTCAGTTCTTAAAGGTGCCGTGACAACTTCTTCCTGCTCTAGATAGTGCCATCAACTCGCTGCCTCTCGCCTCTTAGCTCCCAGCACTCCTTCACATAAATCTCTGTCTGCAGGAACCCGAGTCCTCTGCTGTGAAAACACTGAGCTGCCACAGTACATGCTCACCTGCATGCTTTATGTTGCCATGCTCAAGCATAATGCTCAGAGAAAAGGAGTCCTTTCTTAAAAGATCTTAAAACACTAGTTATTGTCTGTGACTTACCATGGAAAAACTCTTTAATATTTATTTTACATTATTCCTTCTTCTCTAATACCAGAAAGTAGAAATAGTAAAGGCATACAAACAGGGAGGCATTAGCTTATATCCAAGGATGAATTTTAAAATAATTACTTCTGCCATAAATCTTTCAGTCCATATGGATAAGGTACAATACTGGCACTGATATCTACAGGTCCATCTGCACAGAGCCTCATTTTACTGCGTAAGGTAAAGCTTTGTAAATCCAGCCATCTGTTTTCAGTGCTGTTTATTCCCCAGAACCTCTAAGTGAGGCTGGGCAATAAAGATAAAATGTAAAGAATTCCTCTATATCATATGATTGAATTGAAAAAATAGTATTAAAGGATTAAAAAAAAATTGAATATTTTATATGATCATTTCTGTCCCTCAAATTATTTAAAATAATAAAGACATCATTTGACTATGGTAATGGCATCTGCTAAATGCTAGGTAGTCATAAAGACCTAATCCTCCTTCACCTTGCTGTAGAACACAGTTTCTCCATCAAAGCCAATGGAGTGACAGCACTGCAGAATCAGGCTCCTTATATATTTTTTTCCCATGGATTTGCTGTCCATGATAATAATGAGGGGAAAATTTGTTTTGACTCTCCCAGTGATTTCCTTTTGGCTTTTGGAGCACCAGCGGATGTTTTTAAAAGTATTATCCCTTCTTCCTTTGTTGGGGAACATGGTGTTATAAATGCATTTGGTAATATCTATTTAGTGGCTTGCGTACTTTTGATTAGTCCTGGACATATATATATATATATATGAGAAAAAATCCATTCTGTGAGATAGTTCATGGATCAATAATGGGTTCGGTGCATTCCATAAATCCAGTACACTAACACTTTGAAACTGTGAGGGTCTGGGAAATGCTGGAAGGTAGTTTTGCTTTGTCTAGCTTGGGATGAAGTGTTCAAAGCTGATATAATTTTCCATGTGAAGAAGTAGTAATAATGTAATCACAGAAGTTCCTCAGGTAGTACTGCACCTTAACAGTTCCTATTTAGAAAATATAAATCTACATAGTGAGCCACATCTCCTGAGGCCAGTTTATTAGAAGTATCTGTATTTTGAAGAAAATGAAATGAAAGCCATATTCAGTCAAGTCTGAGCATTCAGTTCTGTTATTGATCCTGGAGAACTTGAAAAATTTCATCAGAAGAAGCAAGGCCTCAAGACACCTTGGAGATCATTGAGAGAATACGAGGATCTACTAACACTTTATTTTTATTTTTGGTTTTGGTTGGCTTCTTTTCTCTATATAAAATCAGATCAAATACTGAAGAAAAAGAAACAGGAAGATTCTAATCTGGAGGCAAATCAGACTTGTCAGACTGAAATGTAGTAAGTAATATGTTACTGGGGAACAGGTAACGTGTCCTAAGCATTTATCTTCATTATTAGTTTAGAATCAGATTTTCCCCAAATTTTCATTTCCTACTGTCTGCATGTCTGGTAGTCATCACTAGACACTCCGTTTGCACAAAAAATTGTATTTATTCTTTGACATATTCAGCATCTTAAGGGTCTTGTCCAACCTAAATAATTCTATGATTCTATGTAGGGGGGTTGGAACTAGATGATCTTTAAGATTCCTTCCAACCCAAAACATTCTATGATTCTATATGTAGCTTAAGAGTATAAACACACTTTGTGTTTTTGTACAAACTCCCAAACCACTGACAGTTTAAGTTAGAAGCTAAAATCTATGGCTGTCTTTTTAATTCAGTAAACACATATTCAAAATAGCTGGCTACCAACCAGTGACTTAGGCACTGGTGATGTACTAGTTAAATGTTTAAACTAATAAAGATCAATCCAGGTGCCCTGAACAGATGAGTTTTAACTTGTGCCCTGAATTATTTTAACTTAAATTACTATAAATACAAGACTGATGGATGATTCTTTCATTTAAGTTGTGTGTGTGTGTTTCTCTTGATAAATCTTTGTAAACTGTTGTTTATTTTGAATTTAGTAAATAAACAATTCTTTTTGTTTCCACCTTGCCCTGGTGTTTGTTAAAGGTGACTTTGTCTGTCTAATGTTGGGAGTTAACTCTATTTCTGTGGGTATGATAATCCTTAACGACAAGTTCATGGGACCCTACGAGAGAAGCTTAGCTCCTTTAGCTAGCTCACCTAACATGCAGCAACACATACATCTACGTAAAATGCATAGCCTTGTTTTGCAAATTGGTGATAAAAGGATCTTCAAACAACTAGCAGTAACCAGGAAAGCCTCTTGATATTTGGGAATCATTCTGAAGCTCCAGGTGTTGCAAGGGAGTGTGTGTGATACATCTGAAAAATTTTGCTTCACAATTTGAAACAAAAGTGACTATCAGCCCAGTCTAACCCTCTCTTCCATAGAATACAGAAGACTTCATAAAGAAATGTGTTTTAAGTAGTGGCTTCATGTCCTGACTTCTTCCACTTTTGGAAGGTGAAGGTCCAGTGTTTCTTCTGCGTTCCAAGTCTTCACTTCTCACAAGGAGCTCCATAAGACAAGTTCCCTTATAAGCAAATGCAAATTTCCTGGTTTTTAAATTGAAATTAAGATGTGTGGAGTAAAATTTGGAACAATTTAATCCTCAAAGACTTACAAGTAGGTTCATGCCAGAGATCAGTTTTGTACAAATAAATGGGTGTCCATGCTGAACAGCTATGTGCCTGTTTTTTTGATGTTCCTAAAATTATAGCTTGTAACGTTTCTGCAGAAGTATTTACAAGTTTAGTGTTTATTATCCATTGATTATAGAAATACTAGTTTTTTTAATGTTAATAAATACTGTTTGATGATCAACAAACTGGAGAGGAACTAATCGTTCCTTCTCAGTTAGCCTTATCTGGCATCTCATCTCAACAGGTACCGCTACAATCAGCTTCTAAGGAGTCTCATAAGCTGCAAAATGTGTTAATCATATCCAGAAATAAATAAAGTGTTTCATATTGGAAGACGAACAGGCAAATCTCATTGTAGGTAAATATTGTTAATAGTTTCTTGGGTCAGTCCATTCCTGCAGCACAAAACAATTGAGTATGGCAGAGCTGGAAAAAGTATGTAAGAATGTTGGACTGTGGTTTAGAGTACAAAGGCGAATCTTTAGTTCAACGGGTGGCTAGTCAAAAGGAATGAACCTTACTTGTAAATTCAACATTGTTAGTTTTAAATAGAAGTTAACACAAACTCAGAATCTCTACAGCTGTTCATTAATCACTAGGCACCAAGGTGTAATTTCCATATAAAGACCTATCACATCTGTCCCCTCATCTGCTCTATATATGAGTCATTGGTTTTTCAAATTTATGAAATGAAGAAAATCCATTAATATTCTGCAGTCAGATAAAAGGTAAATGCTAAAGTCCTTTAAAAATGATCTCAAATACTTTGGCTGGTATACTCCCATTATTTACAGGTTATTTAAGTGAAGTTGCTGCAGGAGACTCATCAACTTCTGTCAGCTAAAACACAATTGTTATGTCAATGGAAAGTGATGAAATTTCCCTGAGGGACTAAGACAATTTAGAAGCAGAGTTGCAATGAGTACCATGAATGACAAATGAAAAGAAACATCTTCTGTTTTGGCCAATTTCTATGGATAATAACATCCCAGAATCAAAGTCACATTTAATCAATTAGCACTGATTTTGTCAGCGAGTTAATAAGAACAAAATAGTATCTCCTAGAGCTTTATCTACTGAAAATGCCATTACAAAACTATTATTAAACTCTAATATTCAGTGACCACTACAAGAATAGATTTTAAATCAACATCAATAAAATTGATATTTTGCATTATGCATATAAATAAAAACTTATCTGTTCTAAGGTTTAATATAATGACTGTATATTGTTTAATTAAATAAATATTTAAATTTGGGGGGGATTAAATTTGCAAGCAAAATCTGTTTAAAAAGATTTGGAAATACATTTTCTAACATCATGGGTAAACTAAGTAGAATTTAAAGAATGTATCAGTGCAATTAGTAACAAGTTCAATCTAAGCTTGTACTATATCAAATTGTTCCTCCCGCTAAATTATGTGAATGTTTCAAACTACCTACTTTAAATAGACCTTGCTAGCATAGTCCTAGTAGAACAGCATGCAACTAAAGTAAGTAAATGAGAAATATGCAATAAAAATACTAAAAAATGCATTTTTCATCTTTTTGTCTTTTTCCAAAACGTAAGATTTTTAAACTAAAAATCTGTATCCACTGGCTATTGGTGTGTTGTATAGTAGGAAATGGACTTAAAACTTTGATCATCCTTTTTGGCTCAGAAATGCTTCAAATCAATCCAAGCAAATCTTTCACAGTCCTTGGGATATATAAATTAAGATCGTTTTAATGAACCTTTTTTATAAATTGAAGATATCTGTATTTTTTTTTTAAGTTATTGATATTAAAAAAGTAAAACTGTATCATGCATGTAGTTTAGGTCAGCTATAGTCAAATATGTTTCTAATCTAAAATGTATCTTTCTATATCTGTCATCTATCGAAAATCTGATGTCAAATACCTAATCTAATACCTAGGTAATATCTATCTAATATGTACAAGAATGTGGATATTTGAATCCTAGAAAATAGAGGGCAAACTATCTAAAAATACTCCTAATTTGGCTGTCGTGTGTATGATACTGTGTAGCATTCATGTAATGAATTGATACTGTTTTCCAATGTTCAGATTTTTAATGATAAAAAACTTGTATGCACATGGCAAATCCCATGGGCATTTGGGAAACAGACACCATTAAATGCTGCTTAACTTTTTTTGGGGGAGGGAAGGAAATGAAATATTATGCTATATTCAAAGACTAAAATGGTTTTTTAATCTGTCTTGGACCCTCAACAGCACAGTACTTATTGTAAATATGGAGTTTTATCTACTCAATACAGAGAAGATAGAATATGCTGAGTTACTGTGCGCTGGGGAAACTGCGATGTACAGACTTCAAGATGTGAAATTATAATGGATTCATCGTATAAATTGCCATCTGGGGATGAAGAGTCAAGTCTTTCTCTATAACATGAAATGAGATCTTTCATAGTTTCCTTATAGCATGAGTGATTTAAATGTATATGAACAAAAAGTTGGGTGTTCCTTTTTCCTTTTTTGGGGGTGATTAAAGAGTGAATCTAGTGAATCTGTACTGATGAATAGTTGGCTTATGCTGAAAATGCAGATTCTCTTTCCTTAAAATGATCCTCAAACTTACTTTAGTATCTTGTTTTCTTCTTTATGCACAAAATGTTAAACAAGCCACTTTTGCCGATAACTTTAGCAAATTCTTTGACTTGACTAATGAATCAAACAAATCTTACTATATTGATAACTTGGGAGCATCCAGAGGAAAGGAAAATGTAGATGATGTTTGGTTGGGAACATTTATAGATCCTAATGGGGTTTCTGCAGAGCTCAGGATCTGTCATGTCAGATACATGTTCATCAAGTATTTGAATGTTTTGTCAGACTAGCTAGGAAAAATATAAACATTTATAACAAACAAAAGTATTCAAAAACTGAATTTAATAGACTTAGCTTATGTATCTATTTTGGGGAAAGTTGAACCCACTTTCCAGCTTACATTGATTGTAGTGACTTGAGCTCCATTGACTACACCTCAGTGCACGAGAAACCTGCAGGTGGACATCTGTCTGTCACAGACCGTCCTCAGGTCCCATCTTGCTCCACACTAGTGATATTAATAAGGAGAGGAAAGGAATTTAACTGTGTTGTAAAGTTACAGCAAAGTATGCTTCCTTTTGGCATACCGATCCTGGCAGCTTGAATCCATGGTAAGCCCAGTCTGAGACTCCACTCCTTTACCCAAACACTTGGGTGGAACAGGAAAATATTGAGTGCAGTTATTCTTACTTCGTGCATGGAAGAGTAGACAAAACCATAACCTAGCCTATTGTGAATTACTATAATGGTGTGATATTCTGCCCCTGTGTAAAGTATATTACTAAATTAAATTGCTACAATAATGATATTTGCTTTGAAGCAACACATAATGGACTCTTTGGTTTTATGTAATTAAAGCATTCCATATCAATAGGAAAGGTGTAATTTACAGCTATTTTATTTCATCTCTATCATTTCAATAGTATATATAAAGGATAACTGGCAAGGCACCACAAGTAATTTTATACAGGATATCCAGCAAGCAAAGAAATAATGATCAGCTATTTAAAAAAAAAAAAAACCCAAAACCCACAAAAGTAAAAAAAGATTTTTTGCTCTTTGAAAATCATCATTTAGATTTTGATCTTGGAAAGTTATTATTTAGAAAACGAAGTATAGGAAAAGAAGTTACCTTCTAAATAATCTGTTATGCTGGAAATCCTGTTGTGAGGAAAACAATTTTGGTTCTATGTGCTTGGTTATAATCCCCAAATCAACCTTGAGCTGAGTAATTATATTTATTGCAGTCCTATTTTGGAAAGAGAAAATTTTAACTCATCAAAAATATGCAACCCCCTCCCTATTAATTTATTTGTTATGACAGAACCACTAGATATTGCTAGATTTTATACCTAGAGAAATATTTCAAATGAGCAGCTTTAAGTACCAAAGAAAAACATTATTTTCTCACAAGTGCATTGAGCTTCATGTTTTTATTGTGTTAGCTAGTTAACACAGATTGGGAGTTCTTAAAACCAAACATCCGTATTAAACCAAAACCCAGGATATAAGTCTTTCATACTTTAGCTAGAGTGCTAGTACTCAAGCTGAACTCAGTGCAGGGGTCTGTGGGTGAAATTCCATGTTCTTTCCTATATAAGATATTAAGCAAATAATTCTTTGCTTCCAAATAAATAGATCTTTAACAGCAACAGTTAATTTTTCACTAAATGTTCCTTTTTTAATGATTACTTTTATTAGTTTATAACATAATTCTAAAAATCTTTATCTTTCAAGCAGAAATTATAATTTTTGAGCATTAGGTGAGGTTTCCACATTCTTGAAGAACCAAACAACAGCAAAACCAATCTCTGATAACCTTTTATTAATAGCTATGGAAGTTGAGATTTGGCAAGAATATGGTATCTCTTGAGTAGGCAAGCTTTTGAATTTTTCTTGCTTTTTTATTTATTTATTTGCAAATTTATGCATCTATGCATAAATATATGATGAGGGAAATATAGTACTTAGAAAGATTTTGCCAAGAGACATAAAGATCTGGTTACAAAGACCTGTTAACTGTGAGGTAAGACTGCCCCTGACAGAAAGTGCCTGATAGAAATGCAAATACATATCTATTTGCAAATAATCACAACTGACCTTTTTGGTTTTAGTTTTGACCGCATTATTGACTCTTTGAAGAGCATAATTCTTGAAAAATGGCAGCATCTCCACAAAGGAAAACCTACTAAACACTCACACTGCTGAATATATGAAGGAAAAAGGTCACAGACTCACAGAATGGCTGAGGTTGGAAGGAACCTCTAGAGGTCATCTGGTTCAAGTCCTCTGCTCAAGCTGGGTCATCTAGAGCCTGTTGTGCAGGACTCTGTCTAGAGAGGTTTTGAGTATCTCCAAGGACCGAGACTCCACAACCTCCCTTGGCAACTTACTCAGTGCTTGGTCATCCTCATAGTAAAAAAGTGTTTCCAGATGTTCAGACGGATCCTCCTGTGTTTCAATTTGTGCCCACTGCCTCTGGTCCTGTCATTGGGCTCCACTGAAAAGAGCCTGGCTCTGTCCTCTTTTCACCCTCCCTTCAGTTATTTGTACACATTGATGAGATCCCCCCCCAAGACTTCTCCAGGGTCAACAGTCCCAGCTCTCTAATCTCAGAGAGGAGATGCTCCAGTCCTTTAGTCATCTTAGCAGCCCTCCACTGGACTTTCTCCAGTAGTTCCACATCTCTCTTGTACTGGGGAGCCCAGAACTGGACACAGCACTCCAGGTGTGGCCTCACCAGTCCTGAGAAGAGGGGAAGAATCACCTCTCTTGACTTTGCTGGCAACAATCCTCCTAATGCAACCCCAGAATACAATTAAGCCTCTTCACAACAAGGGCACATTGCCCTGAGATAAGTAGTCAAGACTGACTGTATATGTACTCAATTCACAGAACTTTTCTCCGGGTCTTTCTTCGGTCCTAAAATATAAGTATTCATCTGTCTGGGTTTTCAGACCACAGAGTCTGAAATAATCCTTGGGCTATGTGAGAAACCATGAGAGAAGGATATCAGCAGTGTATGGCTGAGGGTATGTTTCCATGACTTTGGGATTTGCGTGTTGTCATGTTTCAGAGTGAAAAGCCTGCTGGGGCAGTGCTGAGAAATGCAAGAATTGAGGGGGTCAGACCTGGTCCAATCTCCTCCTCACCACCCTGTGGAAGTAACCTTACTTATGCAATCAATCGCTCAGTGTGTGTCCGGGCACTGAAGTCTAGCTGGCACTGGGTCAAAACATGCCAGCAAGAACGTGAACAAAAAACCAGTATGTGTGACAAAGGCTGCATGGATCAGTGCTTAAGGCCATATCACAGTCCCATTTTATTCAGTTGTAGAAATGTATATTTAGACATTAATAATATTACTTATTCAAACATTGTTAATATGAATCTAGTTGTAGAAATGCCTTTAAGCACATCTTTGTGTTCACCTGTAATACTTTTTCACATGCTTAGCTTTAAATTTGTGCTTTGATATCCATGATACTAAGGTACATACCTAAAATCAAGGATGCGTATGAATGCCTTTCTAAGGAGGCACTTCCCTAAATTTGGCCTGTTATTTATGTTGCGGTGGCAGTTCCCAAGATCACTTGGCATGCTTTGCAAGTGTAAGTGAATCTTTCTGCAAAACAAGGATAAGAAGATAAAAGGCTGACAGCTTTCTAAGGCAAATAAATCAACAACATTAGAGTGAGGACATAAGACCGGGTATTTTCAAGGTTTCCACTGAAGGAGACTTTGGTTCTGGAAACATCTCATCTCAGCCAAGTAAAAGACAACTTGTCTCAATCAGAGTGCTTTGTATAAGAGCACAGGTCTGACAAATTGATTCAGTAAAAACCTTTGCTTCAGTCTCTGAGCTCTTGTAGGATAAAATCTGCCCACCTCCACAAGTGCAAGAGAGGAGAAGCCTTCTGGGGAGGGGGGCAGCTGCAGCTGGACAGCTGGTGAATGCTCCGGGGCACTGACGATGCAGGTGGTGTGAGCTGTGTGATGATACACCTGCACGTACCTTGGCATGTGTCTTGTCCACTCACTGGTCACTGGAGTCCAGGAGTTTGCCTCTAACTTACCTGGAAAACAGAAAACTTGAATGGTGGCATTCCACCTCTTGCTGTGTAAGCATAAAAAAAAACCCAACTCAGCACCCAGTGAAAAAAGATTATTAATTTCTTTAAAATGTCTTTAAAATAATTATTGTGAGATTAGACCATGGTATCAGGTTTGTAAATAAAAGATTTTATTGTTATACTGGCCTATGTTTCTTTTTCTACCCTCCTCCCTGTTAATCAAAATTAAAATTCTAAGCTTCATCCCTTAGAATGTTTCAGTGAAATATGTGACTCAGACCTAAAATTTAAAAGGTTGCCATGCCAAGCTACTACAAAAGGATTTTTCTAATCAATCAGAACTTCTGAATTATTCTACAGTCCAGCATTGCACAGTCCTGCAAATTGCAAATTTCTATAAGCTGCCTTAGCAGTGGATGTCAAAATTAAAACAAAAGAGCAGGCATTTCATCAGTGCTTTATTCTATTCAGACAGTTTTCACATATTTTCATGGGTGGTACAACTATTCATACATTTGAATTGATCGTGGTAATGCCTCTGTGCACTGACAATTGATACAAATGAGATAAAAAGGAACATTTAGTCATCAGATGATAACTTCTCTATTTAAAATTCTCTCCTAAATTAAATGGGACAATAACTGTCAGGAATTAATACTGAAGGGGACTAAATCTGTAGCTGCCATTATGTGTTAAAAATACCCTGCCATTGACATTTTCACTATACGTGTCAACTAAATCCACAATTAGTATTAGCTTTGAGGAATGATCTAACATGTGAATGGGCCACAGTATCAGGAAACACGTCAAAAAAAATTTAATAAGCTTCATAATGTGAATACACAATTAAATAAAATTTAAAATAAAATAATGGGAAATACAACAAAATGTAAGATGTGGACACCAGTGTAGAGCTTTCTGCTGAGCTCTAAACCTGCAAATTGTGTCAGAGTAGATACAGCCTACCACACTCTGAAGACAATATTCTCTTCTCTGACTTCCACTGAGTAGTCACATACTCTTTTAGCAGTGCACAGAAATCTGTGATTTTGGAGATTAGTTGCATTGCCCAGGGAAATACATCAATATAATTTGTGAGAAATATGTTCTGGACAAGTGGTTGAATGTCATATGAGCATTTCTTGAGTTTTGAGTGTATAATACCATTTAATTATTTTTTAATGATGAATGTAATTATTAATTTAATGATTCTGTGATGCAGAATATTGAGTTTCACATGAGATATTATTTATTTCCAGTGGCATGTTTTTACAGACATGTCCTCTGTAACATTTGCATTGTGATTCACTGAGGTCTTTAATCCAGATACTGAAAGAAGTGGACTAGCCCTCTGCTTAAATGTGGGTGCTCATTCCTTCTTTTTTCTCCAGTCATTAGTGCTGAGATTGGTATCCATGTAGCTGGACAGTGAACCAGGCCAGGAACAGATCTAAGTTAAAACTAACCCAGTAAAAAGGGGGGGAGGAAGTTCAATTTAACTCAATCATCTAGTTTGTTGCATAAGTGCTTTTGCTGGTTTAAGGGAGAGAGAGCAAGGGGCTGCTGAGGAATGAAGAGTGAGGGTAAGGTTAGAGGACTATCCAAGTTTATACAAGCTTGAAGTGTTCACAGAACCATAGTGTTTGCCTGGGTAATCTCTTCTGAGTCCATCACTGCTATGCAGCTTCAGAACAAAAAAGGCATTTAAAACTCCAGACTTTAATTAGAAAATTGCTAGAAGGAAATACAGCATAGAATGAAACACACTGTGACAAAGAAGTTTTGTCTACTATTGTGTGTATTTTTTTATCCAGCTGCATTAGCTTACGTTAGCTAACTACATCTTCCTCTTCTTAAAAGAAATCATCATGTGCAAATCATCTCAGGAAAAAAGGCAGTCATCAGTAAAAGGAAATTTATTTCTCTTAATGCAAAGTATTACTGTTTTATGATAAGAGCTATAGTGTTTAGCTCATTATATATAATATAACCCTTAGAAATAAAATAGTGGCATTCTTTTTGAGATAGACTGTTCACATATAATTTAAAACATAAATGACTGGGTAATACTGAAAGATGAATCAAAATACTTTTCCTACTATTTAAGGCTGTATTCACACTGCAGAGGGAGACTGAACATTTTTTTCTACAGTGAAATAAAAGTGCATTTTTAAAAGCAGGAAAAAGAACATGGGGCTGGGATAGATCTCTTTGATCCTGAAGTCCCAATGCCTTGTTACAGCGGGCAGCATCATCATATAATCCTACCTGAAAAGGTATCAGGTTCCTACATCAGCTCCCTGCTTTCCCGCTTGAAAGTCTTTACCAGAATCTCACTCCTTTAATAGTCAAACCCCTCTGATTTTTCAACTCAATTCAAGTAACCAATTAACTTATATAACTAGACAATCCACATTTGCTTGTCAAAGTCTGGATTACCTTGGAGTTTGGAAATCTCCTTTTATCCCTGTTTTGCCACCTCCAAGACATATTCTTAATAAAGAAAAGTAATACAACATGGCATGATAGCATTAATTGCTAATTCTGACTTTCCAAAACCAGGACCTGCTTTTTTCCATATTGTTTATGTCTTTTGTGTTTAAGTGGCAGATGAGGTGCTGATGCAAAGATATCACAGACCTACCTTTGAATTTTGCTAATTTTTGAATCTGTAAGAAAGACTTACCAGGGAGCATTCCCAAAGTCAGTAACGATGAGACCACATTGTTTTGGTGGGGGGTGAGAGCAGAGCCGTGAGGGTATGAGCTGTGGTGTGCTACTTGCCCTCGGGGCCAGCCTATAGTCCATGCTCCATTTTATTACCAAATATAAATAATCATAGTCAAAAGGACGTGGTTGTACATTTTGCTCCTATTCCTAGACCGGTGAAACAGCTCACTTAGTTTTTGTTTTCTAGGCCGTACACACTATTCCTCTTTATCTTGTTTTGACAGGAACTCATGTGAGCTCATGTCAGTGGTGTGTATGACGTTACACAGCTGCAATACCTGTCACAATGAGAATCGGTTGATGCAGTGGTTTGCTCAGTGAAAAATAAACATCTTTTTTAGCTACGACATCACAGCTGTACTTTTTCAAACAGTGCACAATAGTTCATGTATTCTGTGCTTGTGGAACACCATGCAGAGATCACAGTTTCTTTAGAAAAGTTAGATACTCAAAAGGGATATGATTTTTTAAAACAAATCTATAGCTACTTCAGTAGTTTGTTAAATTTCCTATTAGCTTTTTCAGTTGTTGGCTGATAAATCATCTAGAATTATTTCTGTCACTTGACTGGATAAAATATTCAAAATTCAGTAGTCTAAAGATTTACAAAAGCATATAATAACTTTTGTTTGTCAAGATGAAAGTTAAAACCTCTCTTTCTGTGAACACTCCTGACAAAAAGACCACTGTCCTGATGTTTGTGAAGAGCAAACAAAGTTGTGGGTGTAATGCAAATCCAATTTACGTATAAAATTTATCCTGTATTTGCAAAATTATCTTTGAATAAAAAATATGTTGCTCATAAGACCTACTTACATTTCAGGGCCAGCCATATCTTCATTTTCTTATTCAACGGTCTTGTTTTTGTGTTTCCGTGTGACAGTAGTCTTATAGAAACATACTACCTACAGCTGCTAAAGCATTTCATCTAGGTTGAGGAAGTTGTTGGAATTCTTTTCTCTTAGAACAAGCAGTGTTTGGTACATTCAAAATATTGGGCTTTGAACTAGAATAAATGCTACTTGCTGTGTAAGCAGCACCATCATTGTGAGGTGAAAAAAAATGCTTTTGCCTTCTGTATTTATGTCAGAAGTGGAACTAACAACAGTAATAGCAACAGTATCCAGCATGATACTGGAAATTTGGTTAAAATTTAGTGGCAGAAAGTGAGTATAACACATAGCCGAGTTTAGCCAACTGATACTGACTCACTAACTCACACTTCAGCACCCTTCCTCACTTCTGAGGTAGACATATTTATTTTCAAAGTGGCTTGAAGTGTTCAATCAGAAAAATCAGAAATTCTCAAGTAAAGCTGTTCCAGCAAAGATTTTATATTGTAGAATTCAGCAAGAAAAGAAAGAAGTTCCCAACTGCCACTGCTACTCTTTTTAAGCCTCCAATTTATATATATATATATATTTTTTTTTTCTGTTTTAGACATGGGAAAGCAGAAACATCCTCCTTTTGATTAGTATATAGAAATCATATGAGCTGGATGTACATTGGCATTGGCTTGACTTTCTGATTGCAGCCTGCAGCTAACTGAAGGGGAGTTACAAGGATGGTGGAGTCAAACTCTTCTTGCTAGTGGTGGTGGCAGATAGTGCAGCAGCCACAAGTTGTAGCTTGGGAGGTTCAGGACGCAGATCAGGAAAAAGAACTTCACTAGGAGGGTAGTTCAGCTTTGGAAAAGGTCTTTGAGAGAGGCAAGAAGTCTCCATCCTTGGGGTTTTCAAGACTTCACTACACAAAGCCATGACTGAACCAATCTAGTTCTGTCAATAGTCCGTCTCCAAGCAGGAGAAGCAGATGAACTTTTGCTTAATTACGGTCCAAAGCAGGCCATCTTCAGAGATACTTTCCAACAAATGTTTCTATGGCTTTAACAGAATAGTTGAAATTTCATAGCACAACATGCAATACATAGAGGATTTGCTTAGTCCTATCAAATACACATCGTAGCCTTTCCGTTTCAGTCTATCTAAAGGTAGATTTTGGAATTTCAAAAAGTACTGGTATGGATAGTACTTGAATGTTGCAGGCACATCTTTGGTCTTGATTATTGTTTGTTCTAACTATGTTTAAATCAATTTCAGCAGATATGTTACCAAACATTTTAGATGTTTCAGAGAGGTACACAGAGAGGATAATTTATCATACTGAGAAGGGCATGGGCAGATATTAATTTCCACCTAATTTTAGACTTAAAAGAGTTAGACTTTCATGTCTAAGACAGCCAGAGCCGTATGTTAATCAGTCAAGAGAAAAGAGCATCTTGTGAGGATATGCTGGCTTTCCTAAGGTAGTTGTCTAAGATGATAGGGCACATGAATCATGTGATAATGCTGATTTCTCTTCATTATGGAGTTTCCAAGATGACTCAGACATAAAGCTTTCAAATGCCTAAACTGGGGCACATGAACACAGGGCTTGACACTGTGTGATTGAAAATATTTTTATTTTGTACAACAAAGCATTAGAGGAAATCAAGTAAGCTTACAACTTAGTATCCTAATTCAAACCTTCATAACCTAAATATTATGTTTTGGGATATCTGATGACAGCGCATTACTTTTAAACACACCAGAAATCAGCTTTAAATTATTACTATGTTTGGAGGTACAAACACTTCAAATCATTTCAGCTGCTTTGATCCTGATTTTTTTTTTTCCCTATGAGGTATATAGCAGAAATTCTAAAGAAAAAAATGGAAAGGGAAAACTTAATGGCTTAAACTGGCATTATACTATGTAAGCATATATTGTATAATAACAGCAACAGTGAAAAAGAGTAATGCTCACAACAACTTTGTCTTGTGATAAAGCATCTTGCACATTTCTCTGGCTAAATCCAGGTTAAACTTCCCCTTGATCAATTATTCAACAGATTTCATGAAAGGAAGAGTTCTTTACATATTCTCATTCAACTGCAATGTAAGTAACCTTGATCTTCACAGTTGTCATTTGGTGACTTGGTCAGAGGCACGGCTATGCATTTCGATTTTGATTGATGTCAACATAAGCAGTTTAGTCCTAAGGTTTTCATTGTTGTTACGCCCATTAGACCTCTGAGATACGAAAGATGACATGATAATATCTAGGCTGAAGCATACATCATGGAGGCAATGTTGAGTTATATGAGAAACAATGAACATTTGATCTTTATGAAGACAACAACTTGACAGGTCAAGAAGAATTGTGAAAATGAGTCACCCAGCCTTTTATGCTGTGCCCTAATAAATCCATTCACTGCACTGGAATCAATCACTCTCTTTAAATCATCGACCTGCATGTTAGTACTCAAGTGATGCACATCTATAATACAACTATAGAACAGTCAATCTTGGTTTAGCTATTTTCACCTTACAAGTGAAAACCAAGTTTCAATAATATCTACTGATTCCTGTGGTTTTAAAGTTAATTTTGCTAAGGTAGTGAGGGCATAACTGAAACTGAAATAATTTTATAGGTATTCTTGATTGGCCAGTATTGAAATGACTTGTTAAAATTCTACAGGGCCCAACTCTAGTTATTATTCTATGTCTATTATACCAGAATATTGGAAGTTTTCAGGGATCTTCAGGATTATAAAACCAAACCTGAAGTGAAGAATGTATAGGTCCTGCTGCCTAATGAAATCTGTTTTCAGACTGTAAGTACAGGTTTTAGTCCCACTAAGAGAATTTTATTGCAGATCTCAGTGTATTGTACTGGCATATCTCATATGTGTTAGATATAGACAGTTGGCATATATATGCAAGTGTTGCAAAGTAGGCAGCTGACAGAGCAAAAGCACGAGAAGAAGGCAGTTTGTTTTGATTTGCTGTATCTTAGCCATCTGGGGAGTGAGGTACTACTAATAGAAGAAATACAACTAAGGCTATTTAAAGAATCTTACAGCAACTAGTGTAAGAGTATAAACCTGCAAGGCACAGCTATTACTGTTTATTGATTCCTTACAGAAAGATTTACTCCCAGTGCTTCTGAATTGAACTTCTGATTAATATAAAATGCCTTAGTCACACTTGCTGAACACTTTCTCATTTTCTTTTGAAGAGTTTGGCTCTTATAGTTTTGGAATTTGGGTCCATAATCATATATTTGGGGACAACGGATTTATTATTATATGGATTATGTTACATTGTTGTTGTTGTTGTTATGGTATTATTGAATTAGTATTAATTAGCATTATTGTTGTACGCAGAATCCTATCTAGGTGAGCAGATCATTCTAAGAGGGACAGCAGGGGATGCTCATAAGCAAAAGATAAATCCCAATAGAGTTACAGTGCCATAAAAAAAGCAAGGAGCAGAACTTTCTCTACCAATTCATTCAGGAACATAATGCAGCTTTTGATAAAAAGAGAAAACAGTAAGGGCAACAAAATGAAAACAGACTTAATGTGTCTGATCTTTTTTTGATAAAGACTTCTGTTGAATTCTACAGTATGTTTGAGATGGGGTCAGCATTGCACTGCACAGAGCAGTGCAGAAGAGTACACGAAAGTATAGGCTAACAGCTCTGAGTTTGGAAACCTCCGTCATTGCCCCCTCAGTCAGAACAGCACTTTAAGTTCTTCTAAGATTGGATGGGATAAAGTAAGAGGAAAACTGGTCAGAAGACTAGGAACCTACAAGAAGTGGCAGCTGGCTCAATGGTGCTCTTCAGAAAGGGAATGGTGCACAGAACAAAACAGGCCTAGTACCCTTTTTAAGAAGTGAAATAATCTGTGAGTCTAAAGGATGGAGCAGGTGGGGCACAAGATGGAGAGTTTCACCCAAAAAGCCCAACCCCTTTTTTTTTTTTCCACAAAAAGGAGACTGTTTCTGAACATTTTCTCATAAAAGAAAGGAAGAAGCCAAGGCTTGCTGCAAGAAGGAGATTTAATATGGGTCCATGAACAAAAGCTATCTCATTCTCCAGAGGAAGAAAAAAGTGACCAAGGACCATACCTTCCTAAATAAAGAAAACAAGGTTAGTGTCTATTTGTTTCATCAATTCAATCATACAAACACAGAATTCAATAGGAATTGCATTATTTCTTTCACTCTCTATCTTGCCCAAATAAAAAGGTGCCATATGATTTAACTACAGCCCTTGTTAGTATATATATCTACCCTTGTTATAAGATGTAGCTATGTACACAGATGAGAAAGGTTAATGCACAGATTTTAGCAAATGAGAACATTTTCCTTTCCTGCCTTGCAGCTAGCAGAAAGATTTCCTTTAAGAAACTTACTCAGCCTCCAAGCTTGTGGCTGCGGAGTTCCAATCTATTTCTAGTGATCTTACTGTATACTCTAAATTAAAAATATCAAGGATTTTAATTCAAAAATGCCTAGTGGAGGTTACTTGCAAGGACTATTTTTGCCTTATCTTACTACTTAGTATTATTTTAGCAAATAACTGGTGCAAATAGGAGGGGAAAGAGATGTGCCTTTTATGGCCCGTCTGTCTGATTGACTGGTAAGTGCTGTTGCAATGTGCTGTGTTAACTTCATGAGTGAACTGAGCAAACGCAAATTGTCAAGTCAGTTAACATTTTCTGTTTTCATAGCTCTGACTTCCAGCCATGACAAACACCGTCACTGTATTGCCTGAGCTTTACCTTCACCTTTCCAATGAAAAAGGATTACATATGTTACTCTTGCTCACCTGCTATGCTATGTGTCCCTGACAAGTGAGAGAAGTGTTGATGGTGGCAGAACATCCCCTGCATCTCTGCGATGGCATGTGAGTCTCACTTCTAATTAAACTCCTAACTCAGACTGTAAGTTGCTGCCTACCTGCACAGTGAAAGAGAAAGTGAAGAGCCTGCAAATCTCCAGCTTGCATCCAGCACGGGAGTGTCCCATCCCACTGGCAACTCGCAGTGCTCTCAGAAAAAGGCCTTGCTTTAGAGAAAGGCTGGACGACAGCTATTTCTTCTTTAGAATTAGCTTAATTTGCAGGGTAATCAAAGCTTCATTTCTTTAATAATGTCGAAGGAATCACACTCCTAGAAATTCTGGTAAATTTTGTGCCTTCTGGTATGGTGATTAGTCTGTATTTTCCCTAATGTGAGTTAGTGTCCTGAAGGGACAGTTTTAGCATCAGTATGTTCAAGGTAATTGCACCGTGTTGTCAGTATAGAGCTCTCATAAGAACTTGAAATCAGAAGTTTAATCATAAGTATTTGAAAACTTGTTTGATCAGAAATGTCTATGTCCTGAAAACACACATGAAAAAGAGTCAAATTGGAATGTAGAGAAAATTTTACTATGGTTTACATCTATGTTTATATTTTTGTTAATATTTTATGTCAATCTACTTTTATGTTAAAAAGCCTATTTATCCTCCTCTAAAGAGGTAATTTAATTTTATCTAACAAATTTCCTTCTTGGAGAAAAGCTTTGCGAGAGGTCCCTTGATAAACCTAATAATCAACCCGGAGAGAAACTCAAGAGTCATGTTTAAAAAAGACAGGTTGGGCAATAAATAGAGAAAATAATAGAATATAGATTTCACAGTTAAAGGATCATCTCTTTAATTAGGAAGACTTAGCACTGTTAGATAATGAGTGGCAAAGAGAAAGTGAAGAAACCACATATTACTCAGAAGTAGCCTATAAATCTGTACAGCCAAGCTGTTTGGCTGATTAATTTCTTCCCCAGCACTCTGTGTTACACTAAGCAACTAACAGACTTCCTGCAAACTACAAGCTCTCTTGGAAACTTGTTTTAGTACAGTTCTACTTTTGTACTTTTGTATTACTTCTCAGATATCCTTTAAAAAATTGACTGTATAACACGTGCACTCTAATTGTCACCAGAAAGGCGAGGGTAGTTAAATTGTTCACACTCCAAACTACCACCGGGCTACTGTAATTACAAATTACTCAGTGGTTCAGTACCGTCAGATTCATCTAGCACCCAAAGGAAAATGTAAATACTTTAAGACTGTATGTAAGCAGGATGTTAAAACAAAAAGTAATTCTACTGTTTAGTATAGATGTGTCAAAAAATGGAAAAAGATTTTTTTGTTTGTAATGATTCAATCTTTTTCAGACAATCAGCGTTGGAATGCAGTTATGTCACCTCCACCCCACCGTTGTGTCTGAGGTTGTCTGTAAGTTTGGCTCATTTCAGTATAGTCACATTGTGTCATTTATATGCAAACGCGGTTCACGTGGGAAGTGATTCCAGTTACAGGTGGTGTGCAGCACGTGTATGCTCCATTGTACTCATTTGTTTTTGCATGTCAACTTTTCTGCCTGTAATAGCTATCGTTTCTCTTGTTTAAATCGCCCAAATACTGCACACTATTGTGGCTTAATAATTACCATTGACACACAACTAATTCAATTTCCCCGTCCTCTTCAGCTTCTCCTCTGGCACATTTTCTGTGTTAGACATGCTGCTCTTTGACAGTCATGGCTCAAGCACAAGCTGCTATGACAGAATAATTATATGCTAATTTACAATTTAGATGTTGTAGGAGGAGCAATTCAAGACTATTTAAAAAACCTGTGAAGCACAATGAATTTTTATTTCTTCTTGTGTACTGTAGAGTTTTCATCAGATGATGCTATATCTAGTTTTATTTCTTTTATTCTTCTAGTATATGAGTTTCTATTAAGGGTTTTTTTTTTAAAAACTAAATATCTCTGTAACAGGTTTTTAATATGACATGGATAGCCACTAATGGTGTGAAGTGGTGTTAAATAAGGAAACTGTTGCATTTTCAGAGCAAAACTGGGATTCTCAAAGCTCCTCTGTATTGTTCTGGTGTAGGTGGAAGAGACT
The DNA here is from genome assembly GCA_009819775.1 of Phoenicopterus ruber ruber. Taxonomy (NCBI): domain Eukaryota; kingdom Metazoa; phylum Chordata; class Aves; order Phoenicopteriformes; family Phoenicopteridae; genus Phoenicopterus; species Phoenicopterus ruber. Next base: position 27,555,371 of record CM020215.1, on the reverse strand, counting down.
TAAAAACTGATAACGTACACCAGTCTGCATATGAAGTAGTTTACTGCTCTTTACGCATAATTCTACACAGCTCTCTACCACATGTTCAGAAGGAGAGGCTGATGAAAGGCTCCTCTTTTCCAATCCTGAACAGCAATATAGGTAGCAGATCTACAAGAGAAAGAGAATATGTTACTTGGGGGAAAGTGACAAACTTCAGCATCTCTGGTAGAGTTAAAAAGTCTTGGGAAGAAATTATTCATTATTCTTTGGTAAGTGCTATGGATAATGTGTATGAGTAAATATAACCTCTCACCTCCTATCTAAAAAAGCAAAGTCTGAAAACAAATAAAACACCAAACAAACAAAACATTAGGTCAAAGTAATTTTGGGATCAGGGAGCAAAACTGTAAATCTGCTTTAATTGCATGATATTGCATTTAACTGCAATAGCAATAGAACACAGCCACACTTAATGGGAAGGCAAATCTGTTTGGGATGCTGGGTCTGTGTGTATTGTTAAGTAGTGCAGTCATTCTCAAACACCGTATACATCAAGCTGTAGTGTACATCATTTATTTATTACTAACTTTGGACTAAGTAGTTGAACAACCTTGTACCTCAGTTCTCATAAAGGGAGATATATTTACAGGGGCCACTAAGCTTAAAGGAATAGCAAAGCACACTCAGTATATGGTGAATGATGATCACTGAGGGGAAGCCTGAACAGTGCAGGGCATTTATAGTCTTTTAGCACCATTAATTTTAATTTGAAGCTTGGGTCTGAAAGGCAAATTCAAATGAGCACATAGGACTTTGCAAAAAGTTCCCTTGGAGCCTGAACCTACTCAGAACAATGAAGAAGGCTGAAATTCTGAACATTAAATAACTTGGAGATTTGAACTGATACAACCCCCTGTCATTCAGCTATATCCTGGCCTGCCTCTTCCATTAAGTGCTTGGGAACATCATTGCTTGACGTGGTGCTTTAGGAGAAATGAAAGCCATTCTGTGCCATATGAGCAGGCAACTCTGGGGCCAGGAGGATCACCACTCTTTTTTAGAAGCACTGCATGAGAATATATGAGTGCATTAGTGTGTGAATTCAATTACTGGACTTTGCTGGGTGTAGACCCTAAAGCTGATGAAACTGTGCCTACACATTCCTAATCAGTTGATTCCTGCCTTCAGTGCTCCCTTGTTGCAGACTGCTCGCATGGACAGCAACAACGTGTTTGTAGGAAAAAGGGAGTGGGACAGGGGAAAAACAATGTCTGTAGAATAGCACCTTTCAAGTGAATGAAATCGTCAGTTAACAGCTTCGGTGGACAGTAGGGATCCAACAACTTATTCAGCCCTATAATAATCCATGTGGATAATTTCATGTATCTGGACATTACCAGATGCATTACCTCAACTGCTGGCATACGACACTAGGGTAATTTATATACCAGCACTTCTGTAACAAGAACTTAGACTCTAGCATTTCATTTTCCTGCCCTGTGAAAGAAGGAAGATGAATCTCGACAGTTTTGACTGATGAGTCAAATAACTGTAATGAATCAAAGTATATTTCCAGCTGTCAGATATAATGTGCTAACTATAATGTTACTGAACAAAACTATTTTGGTAAAATACCAGCAAATGAAGGAACTGGAGCCACTCTTTTTACCTCTTTGGGCTTACCATCATGAAGAAAGAAAAGCCTAATATGTTTATATTCACGCCATTCTTAATATCTTGACTTGTTCCTCTGTGTGTCTATAGATGGTTTTTGACTAGCCATAAAAATATTAATTCAAGAGGAGGCATCTAACTTCCCACTTAGCTCACTGGGAACTGCCAGCTAAACGATTTTCAATTTTGAACAATGCTTTTTGTTATGAAATTCATCTGAGTTTGTAATAGATGAGAATAAAATATTTATAAAGATAAGCACATATTTAATGTGACATCATTTTTAGTGTTTATTTTTTCCCGAAAAAATAAAAGAATTTAGTTTTATATCAAAGTGAATGTACTTTTTTCTGGTTTTATTGACTAATTTTGTTTGGTGCCTGAACCAAATAATAACTAATAATAATTAGTTATTTATGTATCACTGCTTCAGTTGTGTTTTAATTTCATATTGTATTATACAATGTAGAGAGAGAACAGTGTCCTGAGCCATTCAAAGAGTGGCAAGTCCATATTGCCTTTAGAGTAGAGCTGAGGCAGATGTGTAGATGAATAGTCAATTCGGAGCCATAATTACATCTTTGTTGATACACAGCTGTTGAACAGTGCATGTAATCCACTTAACAGCAGCAAGAGTCAATGCAAGTTTTTCTTTCCTCACTAGAAGTAGTTACCAAACAGTATGAGAGGTGAAATACTGTTATGATTGACAGGTATTTCCCTATAAATTCTGTACATATAAAATGGATGCATCTTTGTCATTGTAAGTAGATCCTGATCTCTCTCCCTCAAGAGGCCCAACACTTCACATGAAGTTTCATATTGTGGTCCAAAAGACAGTGTGGAAAACAAGCGTCTAATGAGGTACATATTGGTATGGGGGTGTAACACACGGGTACAAGTGTTCGTTATGATGCTTGTGAGACAGGCACTCAAACTCTGTAAGGCTGAGTGGGGTGTCCTTGGCCAGGTTATGGCAGCGGGGGCTGTGGGGCGGCCTCTGTGAGGAGAGGCCGGGGCTGCCCCGTGCCGGACACGGCCGGTTCCAGCCGGCTCCAGCCCACCCACCGCAGGGCACAGCTGAGCCCCTCGGCCACGCTGGTGGCCCCCACTGTGATAATGAATTTAAAAAGGGGGAGAAAATGCCTGACAGAGGAGGAGGGAGCAAAAAGGAGTGAGAAACAGCAGAGGAAACACCAACAATAGTCTCTAAAATACCATTTAATAGAGGTAACGCAAGTTGGAAAAAAAGGATGGATAATCTTATGTACCTTCAGATACTGGGAATCCCGACTTGAGCAGCATCAGACAGGCCTCCCATCAGGGCATGGCATGCAGTGCAGATCCCGTCCATGGAGAGGTTTGCCAGCATTTAGAGCTCTAATAGGATTTTCATAGAAGAAAACAGCTCTATTCATCATTTCTACTGTCAAGCAAAAGGATGTTTGCATGAGAACATGCTGCTTCACTTTTGGTTATAGCCAAGGACTCACAGGTGGCGTCATTGGTGGTGCCAAGTGAGAGCTGTCTACAGGCTCCTCTGTTACAGTCAGCCTTCTGAGTTTATCCTGTGGCCAAGGGATTTGTGCAGCACAGCACAGGACTGAAGACACGACTATATGTGCAGGACAGCACAGCATAGGACAGGCCTGCACCTATTCAGATTAACTGTTATATGGATCACAAAGTCCATGGTGTACAATGATCCATATTGCTACTGCTGGTCACTCAAAAAAGGCAGGTCTGAATGCAAGATGTACTTGGGTGATGGAGTGTGGTGGGTCAACCTCGGCTAACAGCCAAACACCCACTGAGCCACTCACTCATTCCCCCTCCTCAGCAGGAAAGGGGGAGAAAATAGGATGAGATGGTTCATGGGTCGAGGTAAAGATAGGGAGATTGCTTAATCATTACTGCCGCAGGCAAAACCGACTCAAATTGGGGAAAATTAATTTATTGTTAATTAAAGTAGATGTGGGTAGTGAGAAACAAAGGCAAACATTAAAACAACAGTTTTCCTCCTCCTTCTCCCAGGCTCAACTTAACTCCCTCACTCTCCTCACTCCTCTCCCCCCTTGAGTGGCGCAGGAGGGGATGGGGGATGCGGGTGCTCAGTACTCAGCGGCTTCTCTCTGCCATTCCTTCTCACACTTTTCCTCTGCTCCAGCATGGGTTCCCCACTGGAGCCAGCTGGAACCAGCTGTGTCCAGCCTGGGGCAGCCCCTGGCCTCTGTCAACACCTGGGTACCATCACCCAATACACAGATAGACCCCGAAGATGCACCTGAGTGTGTCCTCTAGCAGGACTCTGGCTTGTCCGTCACACTGCAGCACATTTTTCCCATGCCTGTCTATGGGTGCACCAGGACAAACAGTTGATTCCAGTGCATGGAATCACAGAACGGGAGAAAGGCTCTAGCTCAACCTTATCAATGGTGAAAAGCCACCACTCAGATGCTTGGTTGTTGTTTTTCTGCTTATTACTGTAGATTATACTTCAGCTCTGAATTTCTCTTTGCACTTATTGTGCAGAATTTTTTTTCTTGATTTGTCAAAAGTCTAGATCAAAATAACTTATGATCCTAGCCCTTTTCCATTCACCGTGTATGCTTGTAATATTATTTATTTTCTGAGAAAATGTGTGAACACACATCAGATTGTTTTCTGAAATAAAAAGCTTTTCTCAGTTCACATCATGCATAGACTTAATACACTCTCCAGCAATAAAGTAGCTGTTGATTATTGCCCTGCACAGTTGCGGCAGCCTCATTAGTTTCACTATGTAGCTTGCAGTAGTTTCATGCCAAATTAAAAATACAGGTCATTCAAAGGACTAATGTGAGATCAGCCTGCAGAAATTTGAAGCTCACCTGAATCCAGCAATTTATAAACACACAAAGCCACTTCATACTCCATCCAAAAGCAAAAATTCACAATGGGTATAATTAGGAGTGTTGTTCTGTCTTAGCAATTAGGCTGTGGCTGGTATGTACCTGATTATGAAAATGAGAAGGATGTTTTTTATTGTTCGCATGCTAGTTAAATATTGAATGCTTATCCAGGGTTACCTTGGTCATGGGAAATGTTAAATAACTGAAACAATTTATACTTTTAAAAGTATTACTTACTGGGCAATGAGCCTAATTTGAAGACCACTGAAGTCAAGGAGTTCTTTTCATTGCGTGGAATACATTATTGGCCATGCTCGGTGTCTAGCTTTGGGTGTGATAGTACAAACAGGCACCCTCACTGTGATGATATTTTGATGAAGCAAGATGGGTCCTTCCTATACCCAGAACATGTTAGGACAATGTTAGAAGTATGGTACCAGGTGCCAATGAGTCTCCCTTTGGAGAACAAATAGGGTGATGAGGAATGGAGAGGCTCTTGCGTGAGCAGGTTGAAAGAGCTTGGCCAGCTTAGCCTAGTGAAGGCTCTCTGAGGACATTATTCTTCTCTACAGGTAAAACAAAAGTACAAATCAGGTAGATGGCCACTTGTGAATACCGCTGAGGTCTCCTTTCACACGAGTCATGTGCTATGGGCAGGTGGAGGGAGGAGGTATGAGCAGAAGAGATACTAAGCCCCATCTCCTCCCTCCCTTGCATGGAGAGTTCCCTGCATGTCAGCACCACAACTTCTTCCTGGCTTGTAAACCTGGCATATGGGATTAGGGAGATGAGAAGCGGCATCCTGGAGACAGGAGCTAATGGAAAGCTAAAGTTCCCATAATCTTTCCTGATAAATCATCACCTGAGTAAACACCAAGGAGGGAGACCATCTGCTTATGAAAAAGAAAAATGTTGGCTGTGGAAAATGTGTGAGAACTGATGAGAAATGTTGAAGACCAGAATAAGGTTGCTAGTAAGCTGAAAAGTAAAGTTTCTGAGCACTCTGTTGTTAACACAGTTTTATGTTTAACTGGTTTAAGGAGGGAAGTTAATGAAATTATGAAGAGGATTGTATGACTTGGCTGCAGGGAACTGGTTTCACTTGCTCAAGATGTTCTTTCCAAGCTTTCACAATCTGTTTCTAAGTAATTTTTTTTTGATGATTGAAAATTGCCAGTTTTCAAAATTATACCCCAGTTGATGTAACTACACAAGCTATTTTGGCATTGCTGTTTACAGATTTCTTCTCAGTGTTATGCGCTTTACTCTCTACTTTCTTTTCTCTGATGGAGTCTCTTTTTTCCTCTGTCATTTATATGAAGAATTTTCTCTAGCATGCAAACACCTACCATCAAAAGGCTGAAAGAAGCTGTTTTTCCAGTGATTGTGCACTACTGGAAATATCTCTATAGATGTGAAAAGCTTAAGGATATTCAAATAATTAAATAATTAAAATAATTTTAATTTAACAATACTTTTAATACAGCGTAGTATTTTTTCTGCTTGCAGACAATAACAGGTTTTCAAGAATTTCACAAGTCCTCTATATAGCTGAATGTCTCAGAATGCATTCTCTTCCTATGATTTTCATGCCCTTAAAAGAAAGTGATTTTTTTCCCCATTTGAAATCCATGTATAAATAGTCTGCTCCACCAAACAACTAAAATGTTAGAACACAAAGGAGTCATTTAGATTTTAATTTGGTCAGATATATGCAGACAATACACCTACCTTACCATCAAGGAGTATAAATAGAAATAAAGGCAAATTTGCATCAAACTTGTGATGAATAAATTGTAAACAATAGCTGCAAAGTAGTTAATTAGCAGATTCATAATAAAAGGTTTTAATGGACACTACATTTCTGAAGCTATGTGAAATAGAAAGTACTTACCAGAGGTAATAACTAGTTTAATTTCCTTCCATAAGTGTAACAGCCATTCTTTGCAAATTATTGTGCTTAGGAGCTGTGAACTGAGACCATTGAGAGGAAGTCTCTCTTCAGTTTGGAAAGCATGTACATGAAAATGTGATTCTGTCTAGGTGTGACCCCGAATCACTGAGATTAACAAGGGTGTCCTCATTGACTTCTGTTGCAATGGTGCTCCCCATGAATCTATGTAGTGTTTAAATGTATTAAAGATATAGCACAATATTAAAAAGTGGTGATAATGTTCGTCACCATCACCGTACAATAATAAAGTACTGAAATAAAGCAGTACAAGACTCCATTAAAAAATCTAAGTATCCAACATTTCAATAATGTTATCGTATTCATATACATAATCAGTCCTCTTCAATAGCATTGCATGAAGACTGCCCACAGTGTCAGAAGACAGAAACCTGTATTTTTCACCTGTTAGAGAGATGGTATGATTCCATAGGTGTTAAGAATTTTAATGGGGTTACACAAATTTACTTGAGACCATTATACGTTTGAAACCTCAGGTAGTAGGGAATATATTGTTAATTACTGGAGCAAATTAAAAAAATAACCCACCAACTACTTCACAACTTCACAAACTCACTTTAATAAGTTTTAAGCAGCTGTATTTAATAAGCATATATTTATGAGATTAAATTACTACATATTAATTAGAAGGAAAAAACCTTCTTAAATTAGAGGAAAATGACTGATTTCTGTATCAACGTCCATATTAGAGTTCCATCTAATCTCAATATATACAAGACTTTAAAACTGGAATAAAATACACAGCACACAAATGGCACCTATATTATAAATCAAAACTAAAAAGAAAGAGAAGTGCATTGTAAAAGGTCTCTTCCTAAGAAATCTAGAAGTGTTAAGGTAGTTACAGTGTAATGTCAAGGCCAGATAACAGTTTGGGACAGATATTTGAAGTTTTGTTCTAGTGGAGAGAGCTGAGCAAAGAAGAATTTGAACTTCTCTAAACATCTCTAAACATGACATTCTAATGAGCAAAAAGGTCTGATTCAGGTCCTGATAAACACAATTTCCTTCCTCAAGTAATAGATGACTAGTTTAACCGCCTCAACATCTAGACCAAATGAGATATCAGAGTGAAGGATTTAGCAGCTTTGATGATTTGTTTCTGTGTTGCAGGAAAACGATAATTGGGATCAAAAGGATACAAGAAACTTCACTTGCAGACTGCTGACAACTATCCCAATTTCAGGTAATAAAAGGGAATCAAGAAATCTGGACTGGAAAGACTGGACGAAGAAACCCTGGAGGTTCATTCAGGCTAAAACACACAGCTGCCACTCAGCCATGTGCTTAAAATGCCCACCACATCTCTTCTGCTTAATTCTGCCCTCAGGATCTTCTCTTTCTGGGCAAGGGGACAGGGTGCAGATATTATTTGCCGTGACTGCAGGTTAGGATTGGCTAGATCAGGACTTCTCTCATTTTTAATAATGCCTACAGGAACAGAAACGCTGAGATACCATGGTAAGGAATTTGATATAAGGACAGAGGTAAAAGAAAGCTTTGGGAAAGAATATGTCAATGTGCAGATGAACGAAAAATATCCCATAGCCCTCCAAACATCCTTCACTCACTACACTTTTCCATATCTCATTCAGCTGAGCACTAGAATATTTCTTACTTACACTGTAAATAGTGTGAGAAGCTGAGGTGGTAAGTTTGTTGTTGATAAGCAGCTTGAATATTCAGAGGCAAGAGGCCAGTGAGAACTGAAACTTCATGTTCAACAGAATGAACTAGTTTGGATGCAGCAGAAGGGCTAGCGAGAGCTATCTGCATCATGAATTTCTAATTCCTCTACTACTGCTAATGAACTGTTCACCAGTCCTGAGGACAGCAAATTCCATTCCATCAGAGTATTAAGAAATTATGTAAATGAGATAAGGAGACCTAATTAGAGTGCAGGAATTGCATGGTTCAAGGAAATTTCAGTTATGTATCAGTAATTACACAACAGCCCTTTTTTCTAACAGTCTAAAACAACTCCATTTCAGCATAATAAGTATTATAATTAAAACAGCTTTTCAAACTAATGATGCATGAAATATATAATAAAAAATGTAAACTCCAAACATCTATAGGATTTGTTTAAAGACCCAGGAAGCATGCAAAATAGGAAAAGCATTATTTTGATGCAGATAATATGATAACCTTTTATTTTTTAGCAACAGAATGTTAATGGCAAGTGCAAAATATTCAATGTCAAGGAAGATTCATACTCAGCTACAATATGAATTTAAAATTTTAACTTTGTTCTTGTTCTTAGAAGTAGGGCAGAATGAATTACATAGATATGGATGCTGAAGGAGGGGCCCAGGTAGTTGCAATGGATGTTCAGAATGAAAGGTTTGCAATGATGAATTAAATTTAATGGGCCAATTCAGTCTTTTCAATCATACTATTAAAGCTAAGTATTGAAATGCACATATTCTCCTATGAATTATTGTTCATTTTGTATCTTCCTGACTTTTGCTTCACTTATCGGAAGATTTTTTTTCTTCTATAAAAGATGAAATTGCGACAGCCTAACAAATTGTAGCAAAGCAAAAAGAATTGTGCTTCCTAAAAAGGAAAAATGACTGAACAGTGGGGATATAAACTTCTGGATGTTGAATTATTTTTACATATATTTAAATGATACTTTTGGATCACAGGAGTTCAGGATCCTCCATTCCACTCAGAACCTAATGAAAGCTTGATTCTGGGATGTTAAAAAATGCAGTTTTTTTCTTAGCTTGCAATGCACCTGGCAGGACTAGACCCTGAAGTTATGTTACATTTTCTTCCTGGTTTTTTTTTTTTTTTCCTTGCAAAGCTCTCTGTTGATCAGACCATTGCTACTGATGAGCTAAAATGTGTTACGTTGTGTTGATTTTTTTCAGAGAGGAGAATGTCTTCTGGCACAAGACAGGCTGAAGGAAAAAAAAATACCAAGAAAAATGCATATAAATGTCCTTTTCTTCATGCTGATACATGCTGGGGAAGAAAACTGGGACAGCAGCTAAATGTCTGGGATAATACACATATTACCAGATCTTGGGGGGATTTTTGGTTGTGGTTTTGGTTTTTGTGTTCCCCCCCCCCAGTTTATTCCAGCTTCCTTGGAGCTTTCACTGCAAATCTGACAAGTTTGGGCTGTCTCTATAACACACAGAGTAAATCTTTAGGGAAAAAAATAGCATTAAGCTTCAAGATAAATATTTGCTCTCAAAGGTTGCTGTAAATAACGTACCCAACACATCAGCTTCTGAGCTTTTTGTACCTCTGAGATATCTTTAACTGTGCTGAGCAATTATTGGAATTATAATTCTTCAATTATTCCACTGTCTAGGATTATGCATATGAGCCTTAAAGGAGGAAGAAAGCCTATTTTCTTCCCCTGACACCAATTTAATTGTGTTGATGCTGAAGATATGCACAATTGAATTATATTTACTATGAGGAGATGAAAGAAACTTGGAAACCAAATTACTTATGGATCATAACTGACAAGGCCAAATAATTCTGTACCTAATTTAGCTTTTTTTTTTCCTCCAAGCTGTTTATCGTGGGAACTGAACCTTAATGTTACATATTGCATTCCTTTGCATTTTATTCCTCTTCTAAAGAAATTTGTACTTTGAACTTCCAAGAGTCCACTAGCTGTGTAATGCAGCACATTCATCTGCTACAGTTGTATGCCATCACATCTTTACAGCACGTAAATAAGAAAATCTAACCCAAGTTTTCTTACAAAATTAGTGCTTTTAGGATACTGTATGATGATAATTTCCACTCCCCAAATGACAGTGAACTGGAGGCTTGGGATAGCAGATGACAGAGCTTATTTCAGTAATTTACTGGTGCCATGAGTAATGTTTGAGACCATGCCATTTCCCTAACACTTCTGACATAAAAAGTCAGTTTTGCTGCAAGAGTGTTATACAATTTGGCATAATGGAGTTTGTTTTTCCAGGACTGTTAACTCCCCAGCTACCAGACTTGGAAGAAGGAGCAAAGACGACTATTACACATTTTCACAGAGCTTATTTGTACTTCAGCTACCAAAATATATCTGTAAAGTTCCCTTTGGAAAATTTTCAAATAAAATATTTGACAATAAATATATTCAACAGAAAATGAAAATACATGCAAATATTTCACAAAAATTTGTATTTCTGTATGCACTAATGTATCAATGCCCATTTAAAGGAGTGCCCATCTAGGGCTCTTCCTGAAGATATAGTGCTAAAAATTCAGCAGAAATGTATGACTGGCTTTCAAGAAATCGAATCTATGCTTTTGTTAGTGCTCTCTGTGCTTTTTATCTGTGTATGTAGAAAGCATCAGGTGCAAGTAACTTTGCTGTCAGAAAAGTAAAGGATATGTGGAATGATTTTAGAGCAAGTTATACTTTTGCACAAAGAAAAAGTGGTCTACGCCATGCTGTTAATGATTCTGTTTCTCAGATAGCGATTCCTGGTTGCTCCTCATAGACCTTTACTCCAATTCAGCCTTTTGACATTAATAGAAACTCCTGTTATTTGACTGCATCAACTTATTGAAGTTGGTGGTTATTTACATACTTTTCAGGATATTTATGTAAACAAAGTGTCAAAGATCTTTTTAGACTAAGAAGGTGAAGAACTAGGAGCTATTGCCCAATGCATATGATAGTTCATCTATAGACATGGTTTCTATTCCTGAAAACAATGGAAAGCCATTGTCCTCTGCACTCTCTTAGATTATTTTTGTCTCTATTAAGATCCTCACTGAAACATAATCTGCAGAGTAAATTTCTCAAACAACTTGTTTCTCTCTATCTGATCTTTCCTGGCCATCCATGAAATTACGATGGCAAGATTTTCTTTCTCCTACCCTCCAGCTATCTTGTCTTTTCAGGTCAAAGGTCGAAGGGATAGTTTTATATTTTAAATCTTGTAGTAACTTCTATGTAGCTTTGTGTTTAACCCCTTCGTCTCCAGATCTCACAAGTTTACTATGGTGAAATAGTTCTTCAATTTTTCTTTTATGAGAGGACCATTTTCAGATCCCTCCTCATCTCAAGTGTTTTCTTTCTCAACTCAAAACATTTCTTTGCTGGCATGGTATAACCTTTGGCTTTTACCTTTTTCTTTACTTTTCCTGTATAACTGCTATCAAGAAGTCTGAAATCTTACCTACATTTTTCCAACTTTCCTCATCTTTATCCTCAATTCTGTCTTTTCTCAGTTTCTCCTTCCCACATTCTAACATTATACCTTCAGCAGATGAATGTTATAGGTGAAAATTTCTTAACTAAAAATAGGAAACTGGTCATTCCTTACATCCTAAAGTCCCATTCTAAACTGCATCCTTTGTTTTTTTAAAGTTCTTATATGATTGTTTGGTCATATCTCCTATACTTACTATGTTTTTCTATCTTTGTTTCTTCTCTCTGCTCGTGATCACCAGCCTTCTCACACACACACAGCTCTGCCAACACATTTCTCAGATGCACCTTCCTAAACGTAGTGGGATATTTTTTTCCTTCTGTAACAAAGCACACTTCACCTTTCTCTGCCATTATTTACTATTTCCTTAAAACCTATCCAGATGCATAGTCTGTGTGAGCCACATGCAGAAAATAAAGGTAAATCACATTTCATTTTAGCCCCACTGAAAAGGTACTTGTCAAATACAGCAGAGGCTTTTTCCTAGTCTCTCTAACCATAGGGGTATATTATAAAGCATCAAATACAAACAGAGAAAAGCAGAGGAAAAAGTTTTGAGTGACAAGTGACTATTTTCTTCGTGTTCTTCTGAATGGATATTTTTAGTGATTTTCTTCAAATCTTGCAGTGAGATTATAACCTGAAGCCCAGCATAAGAAAGGCATAGTGCATGGCTGTGTTAGTCTAACAGGAAGGCAAGAACCAGGATAGGACCTTAGGTCACAGCCTGGATCCAGCTCCTGCCTTGCCCCCTGTTTCTTCCATATAACAGCTCGTGGCTGCTACAGAGTGACTATTTCCCTGTCTATCACTGTCTACTCTTAATTGTTTTGCTTCATAAGCAGAAGTGTAGTTACTCTGGACTATTTCCAGTTTTCCTGCTTTTTATGTAGGGATGTGCAGTTGTCTAGCAAGTGACTTAGTCATGTGAATGCTGTTCCAAAAATCTTTTCAGAAGATGTTTTCTTCTAAGACCCTGTTGCTGTCCTCTGGAGACAAATAGGAGGGATTCCAACACCATTCTGATTTAGAAAGCATCTAACAGTCCCCAAAGGATACATACTATTGTCACATCTGCACATTTAACTAGCACTCTCTGTTAGTATATTGATTGTATGTTGTATCTGTCAATCAGTGCATTTCTTCAGCACATCCATCAAAGTACAGTGAAGCCAGAAGTTGTCATTCTTCTGTCTTTAATGGGTTAAGCCCATAGCTGCTCCTTTTGCTCTGACAGTTTCAGATTCAACAGAAAAGGCATAAAGGCATCTAAAAAAGGAACATTGGTATATTGGAAGTCGCTGTGGGTGTCTGCTAGAGACCACCTGATCAGAAAAAAGTAGAAAAGGCCTTCTTTGGTGCTGATGAGATACATCAATGAGTGCTGAGAGAGCTGACCAATGTCACTGTGAGGCACTCTAAATTATCTTTGAAAGTTCGTGGTGGAGGTTCCTGAGGACTGGAAGGCAGTAAATGTCTCTCCTGTCTTCAAGAAAGGCAATAAGGAGGATCTGGGGAATGACAGGCCAGTCAGCTTCATCTTACTCCCTGCGAACTTGTTGGAGCAAATCTTGCTGGAAGCTGTTTCCAAAGATGTTTAGGACAAGAAGGTGACTGGGAGTAGTCAGCATAGATTTATGAAGGGCAAAAAATACTTAACCAGCCTGATATCCTTTTACAATGAGATGATTGGCTTGGTGGATCAGGGGAGAGCCGTGACTGGATCTTATCCCAACTTTGGCAGGGCTATCAACACTGTTTCCCTTAATGTCCTCATAGAGAAGCTCATGAAGTACAGGCTAGATAAGCATACATTGAGGTGGACTGAAAACTGGCTGAACTCCTCAGCTTGAAGGGTTGTGATCAGCAGAACATAGTCTGGTTGGAGGCCAGTCACTAGTGGTGCACCTGAGGGGTTGATAATGACGCAAATACTGCTTAACATCTTCATTAATGACCTGGATGACGGGATAGACTGCATCCTCAGCAAGTTTGCAGACCACACAAACTCAGGAGAAGTGGTTGATACACCAGAGCAGGCTGGACAAATGGGCAAACAGGAATCTCATGAAGTTCAACAAAGACAAAAGCCAAGTCCTGCATCTGGGAAGGAATTACACTTGTACAGGCTGGGGGCTGACTGGAAAGCAGAGTATCTGGGAGTCCTGGTGGACAAGAAATTGAATCTGAGTGAGCAATGTGCACTAGTGACAAAGTTGATTAACAGTATCCTGGGTTGCATTAGGACGAATGTTATCAGCAGGTTGATGGTGTGATCCTTCCCCTCTCTTTAGCACCAGAGAGGCCACAGCTGGACCACTGGCTACAGTCCCGGGCTCCCCTGTAGAAGAGGGGACATGGCCATAATGGAGTGAGTCTAGCGAAGGGTCAGGAACATGATGAAGGGCTTGGAGCATGTGAGCTCCATGGTTGCCTGGAGAGGCTATGGAGTGTCCCCTCTTGGAGATACTCAAAACCTGACTGAACACAGCCCTGAGCAAGTTGCTCTTGGTGACCATGCTTTGAGCAGGGGGGTTGGACTAGGCAATCTCCAGATGTCCTTTTCAGCTGCAGTGGCTCTGTGATTTTCTGACAAATACTTAAGTCCCGATGAAGCACTGGTAGGAGGTTTGTGTGTGTGTGTGTGTTTTCAATGGGGGAGAGTGAGAAAGCATATGTGTGTGTATGGATATGGGAGAAGAGATGAAGGAAGCAACACACTTTTATTGCTTAAATATCACCTAATTCTTCCAGGGCGGTTCTTCTCTGCTCTGGAAAGTGCCAGCAACCACTCAGTTTAATGTCAAATTTCCACTTCTGTTCCACACTTGTGGGTAACTGAGATTAAAAGAACTCTGTGGAAAGTAAAAGAGAATAAATCTGTGCAGGATATTTTAGCATGCTGAGCAGCTGCTACTTAAAATACAGATCAGAACTTGTTCTTTTGGGAGAGTACCCAGTGACGGTTTTCCAGAAGCACAAGCAATATGTTTACTAATCTCTCCTGGCTAGCAGCAGTATGTTTAGCTTCCATAAGCCTGGAGGCCAGTAGTCCTGTGAGAACCCACAGTTGCAGCAGTTCAAGCATAATAATTTTGACTTCGAATGACACAGTAATTCCTCAGCTTTTATACAGTTCCAGCTGCACACTTCAGCTCTACAAGGAATAAAAAAGAAGTGACATCATGACTACCTACATAAAATTTTACCTCATGATGGAATCTAATGCTGTTAAGAGACTAAAAAAAGAAACCAGGTTCTAAATCCTTCAAAACATCAGGCATGCGGCAATCACATCTGCAGTGTCCCATTAACTTATGCTGGATTTCAGTGAAATTTCAGAGGGTATTTGTGTATCTGACAGTCTTTTTTAACATCTACTGACTATAAAGAGTACAAGCACCAGAAAAAAATGATTAAAATGCATTAAAGACAGGATTTTTCAGCTCCTTTTGCCTTTTTCTGGCATTTTTTTGACTAATATCATTTGACTTGATTTTGTTTATTTAGAGTGCTACGTTTCTGCAGACACAAATAGATACAAAATGCATCAACGTGTACTATATATTCATAAATGCACACACATACTTTCCCCCACACACTAACATACCATTCATATTTCTGAATTTGCACTGGGCGTCCATGGCAGGTTGCGGGCAATGGGGGCTGCGGGGCAGCCTCTGTGAGGAGAGGCCGGGGCTGCTGCATGCTGGACATGGACAATTCCAGCCAGCTCCAACTGACCCAGCGCAGGGCACAGCTGAGCCCCTCAACCAAGATGGTGGCACCTCTGGGAAGACATATTTAAGAAAGGGAAGAAAATGCTGGACAGGCAGAGGAGGGAGAAAAAAAGAGTGTGAAACAGCAGAGGGAACACCGAGATCAGAGGAGGAGGAGGAGGAGGAGGAGGAAGAGTGGAGCAGATACTGCTGAAGGACTACAGCTCCTGGAGGCCCCATACTGGAGCAGAGGAACATGGTGAGGAGGAAGGAGTGGCAGAGGGAAACCACTGTGTGCTGGCCGTAACACCCCTAACCCCACCACTCCTTGTGCTGCACGTTGCCTCACTGAAGGGACTGAGCATAACCTGCAGCAATGACAAGGGAGAAGGAGAGGAGTTTGGGATGAAGTTGAACAGGGCAATGGGAGGAGCAAAGGTGTTTTCCCTAAGTGTGTTTTCCCCAGATGTTTTAATGTTGGGGAGTTTTGTTTGTTTTTGTTTCCCAATAGCTGAATCAGTAATTAAATATATATATCTTAACTGGCAATGAATTAATATTCCCCAAGCTAAGTCTGTTTTTCCTGTGATGGTAACTGGTAAGGGATCTCTCTGTCTTTATCTTGACCCACAAGCTTTCTTGGTCTTGTCTTTCTATTTTCTCCCCCTGTCCTACTGAGAGGGTGGCAAGTGAGCAAGTGGCTGGAGGGGCTTTTGGCTGCTAGCTGGGGCCAACCCACCACATAGTTCTGTGTTAACACTCATACGCATATATTTTTAAAGTTTGGCTAGAATTTTCATGGAGTTTCTTGGAATACTTTAGAGTAATTTGATTAACATATATACTATCCTAAAAGAGCAATCCCCATAAATAAATAATCAAAAATGTTACCTTTTGTGTGTGTGTCTGATTGATTTTGTAATGTTTCAAATGGAGGAGTTAGCGTGCACTCACCAGACCAATTTCCAAATGGATTTATTTCTAGCCAGGCCCCTCCAATAACCCCACATTCCTTAGCCCTCCCACTCCTTTTCTCAGCTTCAGTGCAGTCTGCAGCACTAATTCCTGACCAAGGTTCTAGCTATGAAATTTGGGTTGTTTTTTTTTGTCTTTCCTAACCTCTTCCTATGTGCCTCATGTTTGATTTTTATCCTAAGCTTTATTGTTTTGAATCTTTTTTCTTGTCAGTCTACGTACATTCTCTTTTTCACCTTACATGCATCTACTTTCCAGTTCCTTCTCTCCAGACAGGTATACTGCAGCAGAGGGAGGTACTGTGATGGCTGATAATCAAGGGTGTTCATTAATATTTCTTGGATCTATCACTTTCTTTTTGGTATCATTGGGAAATAATAATCACAGGGTTTTTTCTGGGTCTGGTCAGGGTACTCTTGTTGGCTAAGAAACTCGTGATGCTTTTCTCTCACTGAGAAGTCATGGGATAGTATGTAGCTATAGTCATTTTACCCACAGACATTTCAAGTTGGATCTTTTCTCCATGTTTTATGGGTAGTTCAGGACTGCTGGAAAAGAGTGAGATATAGTGAAGTACGATGGTAGCAATCACCTGTTGGCAGCCGTGCAGTCAAGTGTCCTAGTAAAGAACGGGGCATCTATTAAAACTTGGGTTTAACTTGGAAAGTATTTATCTGAAGCTATTGGGCTGTGAAATATGTTTGGAGGTCTTGCTGTGTTGTCCCTGTGAACATAGTATGTCATTTGCGTTTCAACCTAGAGTTTCAAGTAGTTCATTAGTGCTGGTCATTAACTGAAAGTAAAATCAGTGAAGATTGAGTTTTAGTGCCAGGAGGCTGTGAGAGTTTACTTTGGGTGGGGATCTTGTTTCTGTGAACTCCACTTTCAAGTCAGGGCTGAACTCATGATTGTCTGAAGGTATATCAGTGTGAATCATTTTGGAAACAAAGGCTGTTATATAATACAGCAGCCTATATACTGAATGGCTTATCTATATAAAAGAAAATTTCAGCTTATAGTTGTAACCTGCATTTACTGTTTGAGAATTGTCAGGTGCTGTTCAAAGTATAACATTTGACATTCTGAGTGACCTGGGGTTTACCTTTCAAGGCTGTCACATTTCTGGTGAGAACTAATGTTAACTCAATTCAAAGGAGAAATAAAGCTTTTAAGCAGAACTTTACTAGATTCTGGAACGACTGACTACGTACAGTCTGTTTTAATTAAAAATGACAAAATTCATTTGTAAAGGTGTTAAGGATGACAGAAGTGACTAAGAGCTGAAATGTTAAACAAGATTATGCTTTTCAGGTCAATATATATAACTGGTTATACTATTACACATGTCATGAATTGTTGAATTGTATTGCATTATATATGATATTACGTATTGTATTACGTATGGTTCTGGCAGAAAAGGATATGCAATTTTTCTTTTAATTATTTATGCACCTGAATACATAAAAATGAACAAATAACGATATATTATCAATGTTCCTTTATTAGCATGTGGCTTTCAGTAGTTCAAGGACCTTCATCAGTCATCATTTGTTTGCACTTAAGTGGCCTTCTTCAGCAGTAATGGTGTGGCTGATTGAATACCTATTTTAAAATTAAAAACTGACTCTTCATTTGAAAGGAGGAGCTGACTTTATCTAATCTGCAGGTTTGACAATGAGTCTAATTTCATGGATGTATATTTATTACTTACATATTTTTATTAAGTTCTGCCCAGTATTTAAGTGAATTTAACCTACATGAAAGATACTAGGCTATGAGCCCTGGATTGGAAAACCTCATATACATACCAGGGCCATCAGCAGTCCACATACTCTTGTCCTGCATTTTAGTGCTGATTTGCAAAATGAACTTTTAAGATTAATAATTAAAGTGCTTCATGCAAAGATGTACACAAAAGAAACCATGCACAGTGTACAACAGATTTTATTGATCCTACAAAGACCAAAACTGTGCTATGTACTTGTGTGCCATCTGCTGCACCTCGTCTATCTACTAGCTCTAGACATATGTACAAATCACAGCTTTATAGAATGCTCTATAACGTGGTAGCATAAGGGAGTGCTTGGATTTTCTGCAGGAGCTACAGGAAATGTGACAGTAAAGGTGCAAATTATAATGCATGAAACTGTACAGTGAACTGAGCAGAAAACACAAGTTTTTTGTAGAGGCTATACAATCTCAAATTTACTGGCCACTGATCTGTATTGGAGCTATGATCATGCCAATGTTATTACTATTTGTCTTATTATCACCTCCATGACTAGCTGTAAGATTTGCACAGAATGAATCTAAACAGAAGGTGTAGGTGAGAATGTGAATAGGAAACATTTTCTTCCTTTCCTCTGTGTGATGTGGAAAGATGGTATGATTTACCTAAAAACCTTATGGCAAAGCTAAGAGAAAAGTCTATAGTTTTGGTTAATAGTTTATAGGTTTAATAATTATAGTTTTAGCAATAAGACTAGATTTTCACTCTGACCCTAGAGAGAAAACCTCCATATTACTTTGCTAATACCCTAAATGTTGCAGTCTCCCTGAACATTAAATTTTGGAAGACACTCTAGGAAATATATTTTTAAAATAACATATTTTCTGAGGTTGATAGACACTTACATAATCTAGTAAATATGCATATAGCTAGAAGAACATTCCAAAATAAGGAAGGCAAAACATGGAGTAATGAACCTATACAAACAAGAAGGAAAAAAGAAATGAGTTCTGCTTCCTGATGATGAAAGCTGTCTTAGCTGTCATTCATCACTGAAGAGTGTCTACAAACTGCACCATGGCAATGAGATTAATGATGATTCTCCCAGCTACATTTAGTCATGAAGGAATGGGATTCTTCCCTGCTCTGTGGCTTATGCAGTATAGTCATTTCAAACCCATTGAAGGCAAATGTATAGTCTGGTAGAACTCCAATAAGAGAGGTATATTGCTTTGCACAGGTGTGAAGGACTGCCCATGCTGAAAGGGAGGGTAATAAATCTCAGATCCAGAGCATCACTGGGCCAAGGGGAAAGCACAGGTCAACATGCAGGAGAGGCTTTCCTAGGACCTGCGCATATCTATACAGAGAAGCTCCTTTAATGTAAACTAGGCCTGCTGACAAGCTGGCCTCCCCTATGCTAGCAGCCTCTGGATGTAAGCAAATATCAGGGGAACTGGAGATTTTCATGGTGCGAGGAAATTGAAATTGCATGTCCTACTCCAGCTTCTGTGGGACTGATGTTTAAGAAAGCCTGCTACAACAATCCAAACTTATCCAAAGATACCTTTGTGTCGGGGAGAGCACCCTGAACTGCCTTGCACTATTGAAGCAGAGTGAGGACACAGAGCAAGGATCAAGACCAGAGTCCACATCTTCAGAAGAGAAAAAGAAGTGGCCAGTTATTTCTCTTCATCTATATTTAGTGTAAAGGTAAATAGATTTTGTCTAGTATCGCTTCATATAGTGTAATGCTGGTAATGTACGAGACATTAACATGCTTTTTAGCCTTATCTTTTGGGCAAATGAGATCTCTATGACCATATGCTGTGTTTTTTTGCTCATTGTTCTGTCTATATATTATTCCCTTTCCTAAAAGATTTTGAACCAATAGCCAATTTCAACCAAAGAGACAGAGATCTAGGACATATTGGTTTTCTACAAGCATGGTGAAAACCAGACACCGGCTAGAAGACAGAGACGGGAGAACTGAAAATCCCCGACAGAAAGGCTGCAACATAAGTGTCCCATCCAAGTCATCCCAACAGGTTCCCCGCTCTCTTCAGCCAGCCGCGCAAACCCTCACGGGCCAGTCAGCACGCGTGTGTGCCGGCATCACCTCTCATCCGGCTGCAAGGCCAAGCACGCTCAGGGAAGAGCACTGCTACTGGAGTAGTTAGGGAACGTGGGTAAGAAGGAACAAGAAATACTGAAGAAGTGATGTGAAGTTACTGAGGATGCACATGGCAGAATTCTTGTGGTGGCATAGGGTATAGGACAGCAATCCATAGGAAAACAGGCTTCATTAATCCCATCTTTACAGAGCAAGATGTTTTCTATTTGACCAAACATCTCTAATCGATAAGCATTTCATTCTGTTACGAACTGAACACAGTAGAGAAGTCATCTGGGTGAAGCTATTAAGAAGCTGATTTCTAGAGGTGAAGGTTGTCTGTGTGTGTTTAAGCATTATTTATTTCTTATTTTCTCTGCTGGTAGTTTTTTTCTGAATTATATTTAGGAGAAATATTTTAAACCAAAACCACAGTCCTTGTGATATCTCAGATGCACCATAAACTATTATTTGGAACTGCAAATGTGCTATTTTTAACATCTGTGTATTTTACACATTTTCAATATTAATGGGAAAAACAACTTGCAGATAGCCAGAAATTTGAAAAGTCACAAGTGATCTTTACAATTTGGCAAGGGTATGCTTCTGGAGAGAAGACAATTTCCTTGAGCAAAACTAGCGGTAGCTTCTTAAGTTACCCTTTCTGCTGGTGCATTTTACTTTAATAGTTCCGATTCTGATAAGTACTCAGGCCTACTTTATTTGAGGGAAAATAAGAATTCTCCTTTCAAATGCTTACAAAAATGAGACTCTCTAGCCTGTAGCCCTTAGAAGTTGAGAACTGCTCCAATTCCAGGCAGAGCTTTATTATGGAAATCTCCAAAGTGAATGGAAAGTAACCCACACAGTGTATAATCACTGCTTGCGAGTTTCCTCTGTGGGTTATTAAGATTAAAATGATTAGGTTACTGACTGTGTGCTAGAAACAATTGTTCATTTAACTCTGCATAAATTGTTTTAAAGGTGCGAATAGGTCTTGTTGCTGAATCAAACATTTTGCATAAAAATGTCATTAGAAAGACACCCTGGTGTGGTGTTATGGGATAATAATTTCAGTAATAGAAATGTGAACTCTGTTATATACAACATAAAAGCTTGTTACCCTGTAGAGTCCACAGAAAGTGAGACTGCCACAACTCCCTTGTATATTGTTGCCCTTTTATCGATGGAGAAATACTGTAGCTAGAGGTAGGTACTAAATCATCCTGTTAGCTCTGCCCCATTATCTTGTATACTTCATGTTGGAACTCAAAATACCTTGAAATATAAATTTATACAGTAGCATTAAAAACCTTCAAATTCAATGTGTTTTTTCAAGGATGAACTAACTGTTCAGATGTATTTTATATTTAATAGTCTGCAAAAATATACTGAAAAGCCAAAAGTGGGGTGTAGACCATTTATAGTTCCTGTATTTGAAATGAAAGTTCTTAGAACAACCGAAAAAGGTTCTGTTAAATGCGCTGCACTTTATGATCTAATTTTTTGCAAGCTATATTGATCAAAACTATTCTGGCAGCAGAAATGGAACAACAGAGTAATAGCCAAGCTCCTTCATGCAACCAAATAATAGCATGGAGTAGTAAATGGAAAGCAAGACAAAGAGGACCAGAGAGATCACATAAAATGTGGCATTGCGGAATATTAAATCCACTGCAGATAACCAGTGGCATATGAACAAAATTAAAATAGACAGTCTGAAGCTGCAAGCTGGGAAACATAAATTTGTACCTCACTAATGTTTCCCTAATGGATAGCTCCAACGCATGATGGGGATTTATTTTTAAATAATGTTATTTCACTACTGACTGACCTTCCTGTCCAGTTCAATTTACATAAGGAATCGAGATGCTTAGAAGGTATGATTTTTGGAGGAAAGAGAATTTTTGCAAAGTCACTCTGAAAGCCAGAATCAGAGCAAGACTTATTTTGTTTTGACTTAGAGAAGTATTATGATAAACAAAATTCTTAAAATAGAAGCACAGAAAACCAATTCTATTTAAATGTAATTCTGAGACTATACTACATCCCCAAGCTTGGAGTGAGCTGCATTTCGTCTGTCTTGTGCTCCTGTGAAGCTTTAGAGGCTTTAACAGGGCTTTGGGCAAATGCAGGCATCCGCCCACACGGAGCTTATTTCAAGTCAGGGGCCTAACACTAGATTAACTATATTGGACCATAAATAAGGCACCTGTCAATTGCACAAAATAGAACTAAAGAAGAGACGGTTCCTCAGAGTAAATGATGTGGGACTGTGCTAGTAATGCCAAGGCTTTGGGCAGTGGTAAGGATAGACCTTAATCTTGCTCGGGTGTAGGTAATAACTACATTGCAAGTAATTATTAATGCAATTATTACTTCCTATTTGCTTTACAGTAGCTCTTGTTTCCTGCAGATGTAGTGCAGGACCTTCTTGTTTAAAAAACCCATGTTTATAAGACTATGGCATGTCACAGCAGTGTGTGACTGAACAAACTGCTAATTCTGCTTCGTCCTGGTTATCATGGTTAGTGCTTGATAACATGAAAACCTGTTCATATATCTGACATTTTAACACACATTAAGTCAGTCTGTACAGTCATACTATGCTTATACTAATAAATTAAACAATGTCAGGCAACATTCGTTGTACCGGTATTCAGTTGTCTACATTGCTGAATTATTAGTACAATCCTTTTTTTAATTTTGGCCGGAGCAAACTAGCTGTCTCCTAAATAATTCTTGTGTACAGATTAGGAGTTATCACAGTCCAATGACTATTCCCAGTAGTCATTTTGGATATTGTCAGTGTGTTCTGCACAGAAAGACTGTTTAACAGTATGGGTGCCAGCCTTTCTAGGTTAGCTGGCTTCAGTGCTGGAGAAAGGTCAGAATCATATTTAATTTATTAGCATTGAAATTGCTTCACAGTCTGGTAGTACATCACAGCTGTAACTTAGCAATTAGTAGCTCTGGGGCTGGGGAAAGAAACAACTTCCAAGAAAGCTCTTGAGCTGTAAATGACCATGTGAGCAGATGCTATTCTTTTAGGCCAGACTTAAACCAAAATATTCAGAAATGGCTTAATTTTGCCTTTTCACTTTGCTTTGCAGTAGTCTAGAAGATCTCCTCACAGCCTGTAAGAGCCGAGAAGTATGTAGGCAGCTGCTGTATGACTCCTTGTTGCTGTTAGTTAATGTATTGGGCGATAGCTTTTAGCTCCTAGACTTCATCTTAGAGCTCTGGACGTCAATTCACACAGCATGAAGCACAGGCTTAGTCAGGCTCTACTCAGTTTCTATCACAGCAGTTTACTCGTCCTCCGCTATGGCCTGATTACATCAGAATTATTGTTCTGTGGACACAAGACACAGATAATGACTGCGTGGACATGCTATAAAGACATTTCAGAATTTTGGTTTGTGCTAAACCCTAGGTGGATGAACATGAAGTTGTAAAAAATATATATATAAAATAGGGTGACAGCAGTCCCAAAGGATGGGGGGAATGAGATTTACCACCTTGTGATAGTGGCCCCCAGCGGGACTTCAGACCAGGGAAGGCTCCAACATCCTTGTGAATCCTCTGGTTCTCTCCTGCCACATCGCTGCCAGAATGTGTGTTCTGGGAGAGGGATCGAAGTTTCCTTCTGATGTGGACTCTGGCTGGAGGGCTGAGGAGAGCCGTACTGGGAGACCATAGCAAGGCTGGGCAAAGCATGAACCAAGCCTTCCCTGGTAAATCCGTGCTTGAGCTGTCTTCCTAGTCTCCTAATCACATATACAGCTTCTGCTTCTGTCATCTTTGTCTTGTCCATTATGGAGTCTAGTTATTTTAGGAGGTGACCAGCAAAAATCTCAACAGAGAATATTCAATAGAGAAAAAAGACAGAGATATGACTTTATGTCTGGGGGAATTTTTAGCCCAGATACATATCCCTTTTGATATGGCTCCTGTATCTCACTATGAAATTGCTATTAAATAAGGCAATGGCTTCTTTCCCCATTAAACAAGAACAAATGGGAAAATATTTT
Organism: Phoenicopterus ruber ruber; assembly: GCA_009819775.1. Lineage (NCBI taxonomy): Eukaryota > Metazoa > Chordata > Aves > Phoenicopteriformes > Phoenicopteridae > Phoenicopterus > Phoenicopterus ruber. The sequence continues at coordinate 27,531,093 of CM020215.1, read as the reverse complement.
CACAAGAATGACCTACTGATTACCAATCTGAAATGTAGGTTCCAAGTCCGTTTTCTAGATTTATTATTTTCTGCCAGAATTGATTTGGACAAAAACCATAGTAATCACCTAATATGTGGTTAGCAATTTTCCATCTCATTACACAACCCTTGTATCTTATTACCCATTTAAATGAATACCTGTTAAATGAACAGACCTGTACAATGCAAACAATTTTTCGATCCATCAAGCCAAAACAAATAGAGGACTCCAATAAAGTCTTTACAACAGTATACCACTCTATAGAATGCAATAAACGTGGGATTTATCAGTGTAATGCATCAGCTAAATGAACATAAAACTTTGTAACAGAATCAAAATTACTTTTTGGGATGTCACATGATTGTACTATAACCCTAATCTTTCAAAATCCCAAGGAGCTCTGAGGAGGCATTCTGCATCATCCAGATAAGATCTTTGAATATTTGTCACTATAGTGCTCATAAAAGTGACACTATTAATGCTGACTGTAACTAAACTTGAGCTGCAATGATCTATCCTACTGACTTCTGTCACCACATCTGTCCTGATTTCCACTACTGTGGATCTGCAGGCCTGAATCTCTTCAAAACAAAGATAACCACAGGAAGCTGCAGTGAACCTGAAGATTGCAGTGGATTAGATTTATCTAGTCATTCAAACCGTGATTTAAACATAAGTTCTCAGAGGTGGAAGGAAACACGTTCACTCCTGGTTCTCTTCATGACAAAATCCAAATCCAAAGCTGTACACTTTAGGAAATTTTTTATGTATGTGAATAGAGTTAATTAGGAAACTTACTGACAGAGTGAGAAGAAAGAGGGCAAACACTGGCTGATTATCTCAGAAGCATTTTAAAGCAATTTGTTTTTAACAAGGATTAGGAGAGGGAAGAGAGGGAATATACATTTTTACCAGGAATCAAGTGAAAGGGAAGCGATATTAGAATGAATTGGTAAGGCAAACCCTCAGAAAACAGTATTTTAGAATGACTGAAACAGAGTGAATTTGCTTACTTGTCAAAGTTACTAGGTAAACAAAGTTTGTTAAGGTTAACCTCACTTTTTCCAGACACATGCTTGAATGCAGTTGATCATTTCTGAGTTACACTGAGTGACCTTGCATGGACCTTCCATGTCTAGTCCTTTCTGTCTGTAGAAGTATCTAAGGATATGCGCGCACAGATACATGACCACAGTCACATAGCTCACTCATAACATTTACTGCTTTAGCTGCCAAAAATACTTTAGACTTGTTACTTTACTTCTACAGCTGGGTGTAGCTGAGAGGTAGTTTAATGAGCTATCCTGTTGCACTGCTACACATCTTTTAGCAGCTATGTCCCAGTTCAGAACGTCTAGCCCTTTGAAAGCACTTCTGCTTCAGGAAGAAGAACCTTGCAATTATGAGACCGAGCTGCAACCTGTCATTTCTAAACACTTACTCCTTGCTCCTATCCAGCAGAGAAGGACTTCATATAAACACCTTTATCAACCAATCATAGAATGGTTTGGGTTGGAAGGGACCTTAAAGATCACCTAGTTCCAACCCCCCTGCCATGGGCAGGGGCACCTTCCGCTAGACCAGGTTGCTCAAAGCCCCATCCAACCTGGCCTTGAACACTTCCAGGGATGGGGCATCCACAACTTCTCTGGGCAACCTGTTCCAGTGCCTCCCCACCCAAGAAAGGGAAGAATTTCTTCCTTATAGCTCATCTAAATCTACCCTCTTTCAGTTTAAAGCCATTACCCCTTCTTTATTCTATCACTACATGTCCTTGTAGAAAGTGCCTCTCCACCTTTCTTGTAGGTCCCATTTAGGTACTGGAAGGCTACTAGAAAGTCTTCCCGGAATCTTCGCTTCTCCTGGCTGAACAAGCCCAACTCTCTCAGCCTGTCTTCATAGGAGAGGTGCTCCAGCCTCTGATCATCTTCATGGCCCTCCTCTGGACCTGCTCAGACAGGTCCATGTCCTTCTTGTGTTGGGGGCCCCAGAGCTGAATACAATACTCCAGGTGGGGTCTCACCAGAACAGAGCAGAGGGGCAGAATCACCTCCCTTGACCTGCTCGCTACGCTTCTTTTGATGTGGCCAAGGATACAGTTGGCTTTCTGGGCTGCGGGCGCGCATTGCCGGCTCATGTCCAGCTTTTCATCAACCAACACCCCCAAGTCCTTCTCCTCAGGACTGCTCTCAATCCATTCTCCACCCAGCCTGTGTTTGTGCTTGGGGTTGCCTTGATCCATGTGCAGGACCTTGCACTTGGCCTTGTGGAACTTCATGAGGTTCACACAGGCCCACCTCTCAAGTGTGTCAAGGTCCCTCTTGATGGCATCCCTTCCCTCCAGCAAGTTGACTGCACCACACAGCTTGGTGTCATTGGCAAACTTGCTGAGAGTGCACTCCATCCCGTTGTCCATATCACTGACAAAGATGTTAAACGGTGCCAGACCCAATACCAAGATGTGGCAATAACTTGTCTCACCTGAATGGTAGCTAACACATTGGTTCTCTTCAGCTGTGTTACTCTCAGCTGAAACAGAAGGTTTGCCTCTCAGGAAAGACTCAAAGCTTACATACTGTCCATTTCCTGAACCTATTGCCTTTTACCCACCCTCCAGCTCTTAACTACATGCAATTTTTGCATTGTGAACGATGGGATGCTGAGCCTCAAGCATAAGATCAGTGAGGCAGTAATAAGATGGTGACATAAAAATAGTTGAACTTCATGCTCAAATCTTAGCAGCTAAATAGGTCTGCCAGAGTTTTGTCCTGGAAGAGGAATCATATGGACTTCATTCCGGGTCACTGATATTGCGTATGAAGTGTGTAGATACTCTGGGGATAGCAAAGCAATGCTGTCTCTGTTTAGACAAATACCCATTTTCGACATATATTATTTCCTCATTTACTGGCCAGGTCGTTCTAGGATGTGTGTGAGTTCTGACAACAGCAATATTGACACTTCTCTATCTCAATAAAAACTACTATATTTAAGTTATGAAGAATGAAAGATACATAACATATCCTGCATATGCAGAAACAAACCAGGGAGAAAGAATGATGTGCAAAGTCCTCAGTAGAAGTTTAGTTGCACTCAAAACAGTTGCAGCTTTTAAGACCATCACCACCTTGAACTGTTCCAGAGGATAGATCTGTATTTGCTACCCATGGGATTTCTATCCTTATCTGCATTACTGGCAATTTTATGTGTAGGGCAGACTTTTGTATTATGATGACATTGACATTGTGTACATGTTTGTGGTTAGTCTCTGATGGCCCCCTGCTCTGATAAAATCTGCTCACTTCAGGGTGCTTGTACATTCTCTAATGAATGGATTTCAGCCATGAATGTCCAAAAGAGAATTTTAGTTCAGAAGAAAAATCCCTGTTGAAACAGAGGTGGCAGAGTTTTCCCTTATGCTCTTTCTCACTATAATTGTACTGTAGCAGATACAAAACGAAGAACTCTTACCATTTCCCAATGATCAAACAAAACAAGTGAGAACATAGTCAACAGAGAGGTGGAAAATGCAGATTCATGTCTTGGCTGCAATGAGTCCTTAACTGAATATACGGAGTAACATAGTTTAAACAGGAAAGCCGAAGGATATTCATCTCCCAACAGACAATTATTCATAATAACCACTTCCTTTTGTGATATGTGGGCATCTTAGATTCATGGTCCACTTCAAGTTCCCAGCTCCCGGATGTTGGCTCTCTGTCATGCAAAATGATTATTCAACCGTTTGTTACTCCAACATGAAAAGAACGCTCTTTTCAAAGTTTGACTGTCCTCAGTTTCATGCTGATGCAGAAAAGGAATAACTTCAAAATAACACATCCTTCTTAAGCTATATTTATGTGTTTAAGCTCTTCAAACTCTTGACTCCTGAGCTTTCTCTAATTACCATCTTTTTTGACACACAGCTATAGTACCATGCATTAAAATGTTAGAGGAAACAGAGACATGGGACACAGTTCGTATAAACTTTATTTGAAGCCAAAAAGTATAACTCTTGTAACAGGACAAAAATTATATCCAACCTAGTAAAATAAGGAGAGTATCTTGATTTAAAGCAAAACCAAAAAAGACGACCCTGTGCAACAATTAGAAGTATGTATTATAGATGTCACAAGCCTGCTAACGTGCATTTTCCCTTGGAAATACCTAGGCATTAATGTCCTTTGGTAGTAAGTAATGGTCCAAAAAATTGATGTTAAAAAGACAAAAACAATACAGGCTCTCTGGGAAGTTTGTTCTTACTCTCTATCTTTCTCTCTTTTTATTTCCTTACAATTTTATTACTGAAACTGAACTGAACTTTTTTTTTTTTTCCTGAATGAAATAATGTACGTTAAAGCACAGAAGCCTTGTTTTCAGATTTGAGCGAATTTTTATTGCCTTGCGATAAATCTCAGGAAGCAAGGAATTGTGATGGAAACACTGAGATGTTCATGGCGATGTAATACTAGGCACTGAGCCATGCATGTATGCACACACATACTTTAGAATAAATGTAGTCAAGCAGAGTAAAATAAATTTTCTAAGAGCAAAAGCTGAGCTAAGCTTTTTAATACAAGAAGTCAGCTTGATTAAGGAATCAGACCACCCACTGCTGGAAGAAAAATGCTTGTACCATATATTACGCATCTTTGGTATCCACAGGCTGATATGAAGCACTGCAGGGTGGAACTCTACTGACTGGATAATGAAAAAAAGATACATTGAGACAATAAAAGAAGGCCAAAGAGATTTATTAATTCATGAATTTACATTCTCCATAGCCAAAAAAATAAATCTTCCTGTACAGAAATCTTCAGCATGTTCACATTAAGGGTTCAAATCATGAAACTACTTGCATACATGCTTAACTCCACCTCTATTTATTAAAGCAATGTAAACATGTGCTTAATATTTACAAGTGCTTAAAAGGCTTACTGAATTAAGGCCTACATACATGATCCGAAGTCCTTTGTCATCACTGAGTCTTTCTATCAATCAGAACATTAGAACATGCTCCTAAATACTTATCACAACATAAAGCTAAGATTAAAATTAACAGTTTGAATCACAAATTGCATTGCTTTGGTTTTGTTTGTTAGCTCTTGTTTGCATTTCTCTTTATTACTAATACCATTGCTGTATGCCAAGCTTAGGTTCTGATATGAAATTGAAGTGCTTGTCTTGTAGAATGATAAAATATTTGATTTGCTTCCGTATACCTGTTTGCTTGCATAGAGAAGACTAATTTATTTGATTAAAGAATTGCCCCATTAATGTTAGATGAAATCAGGACAACTTATATAAATACTTCACTTGCCCCAGAAGGGAAGGATGTGTTTGTATTGTATCAGTTGCAAAACCTCACTCATTCTGTGCTGTGTCATAGAGGCTGCTCTTAAAATGGCAGACATTTTCTGAGCAGAAGAAAAACCTGAGTTTATAATAGTTTTTCTTTCTTTCAGTGAAATGGTGCTGAAGTTGCCACCTTATTCAAGCATAGTTTTCTCTAAGGGAAGGCTCCTTTTTCTTCACAGTAACTTACCAATTCCTCCTCAGCTATCGATAAGGACATTCAGCATCTTCTTAAGGAGTGGTTTAATACACTTTAATAAACTTTAATACACAGATTATTTTCCCTGTGAGAATTATATAGGAAAGATATACAACATAAAGTTCAATTGGAGCACCTGAGTTGAGAAATGCAATGGTTAGTGTCACCAGAAGTTCTCATTCGCTGAGGTCTTTATCCAAATTTCATTGAGCCTTCATTTGATAACTGGAAAGCATACCCACCTTGTAGTTTGAGTGAGTTGAAAGCATGAAGTATATGAAGTACTGTCTTCCAAAAGTACAAGGTGTAACAAATATATCAGGTAGACAGATGATAGATAATTAAAATACCTGTGGGTGGCTAATAACAACTCCCTAAGAGTAAGAGTTAATACAGTCTTGAAGAAGCACAAATGTACTAACACTTCACTGCATTTCAGATCATATTACCATCTTCAGGACTTCAGTTGTGAAGCAAAAGAATGTCTACTGGTGGCTAACAACCACTGTACACCAGAGAAAAGTAGCTGCCATTTCTTGCAGTAACAAAGAACACAGAACTGGAAATAAGTATCCTATTTATCTGTTTATCTTTTGCAGATAGAGATTCTGGCAAAGATGAGTATGGTCATCACCGAATGGTTACATTTTAGCCCATTTTTAGTTGGTTGCAATATGGTGAAATCCTTAAGCAAAGTTGATTAACTATCCTTAACTTTCTTCTTCAAGAAGCAAAGACTGGATCTGAGGCAACTGGGAAAGCCGTGTAGAAGTATTTCTACTGCGTTTCCCCTTGCACTCTGCAGAGGGCCTAAAGCCACAGCAAATTCCAGTGTCCCTGAGTGACCTGGTCCACAGGGACTGCAGAAGCTTTGGAAGGGTTGTTGCAGCAACGATGTTCCCCAAGAACACCCAAACCCCAGCCTACCTTGGCTATTTTTGTTCACAGCTGCCAGTTTTGACAGAATGAGACTGCTTGCTTTATAGGTGCTGAAGCACCACATGCTCACGCTGTTCCACCTCTCACTATTGCTTCCAGCTCATTTCAACATTCATGCTGTCTTTCTAGTTTCCAGAGACCTGCTTTAGTTTGCTACTTTCCTCTATGGTATCAATCAACCAACTAGACTGAGGTAGTACATTTATCTGGGACCTTACTGTAAGAAGTAAAAATGAGCCCCTTATCCACCTGACCTGCTTCCTTTTTACATATCTCAATTAGAGCTCTGGCCTGTGGACATTCAACAGCTATGCTACTGGTTCAGCCCCTGGCTTCATTCCAACATTGCTAATATGTTAGTAGTTAGAGGTCCCAGATGCATAAGATTGCACTGGGGCAGGAAAATAAGTGATTTGGAATCTAGTCTGTAATTCTGAAGACCTGGGGTCGATTTCTTTCTCTGTCATGGACTTCTGTTACTGGGGAAGTCATTACTTGTGTTGATCAACTTGTGTTGAATCAATACAAGTTTTATGTTGATTATTGTTCTGGATCTCTTGTCAAACAGCAGTTGTCTTTCTATTTTTCAAGCTTTATTGACTTACAGGAATTAGTATTTTATCAATATACTCAAATAATAGAAATGAAAAAATATTCTTATAGAAACTTGAGTGGTCTTTTGCAAAACCAAAGAGCATACAGGGATATCGTACATTATGCAGGCAATATCCTCCTAGCATGGACATTACTTAGACGAGCAGAACAGTTCTATTGCTGGAAGAGCTGATTTCTTGTCACTGTAGAAGGCTCCAAGGAAGAACCCTGGCTGTTCACTAAAATAGGCAAATTTTCCGTTTTCCTAGTTGCATAGCACTGTGTTCCTATTTTACCCTTGAAGCTCTTTGCAACTCACCTCCCTCATCTCAGACTGTCCCACTCATGGCTGTAAACCAGATCCCCAGCTCCACACTTTTTACTTTGTAAGCTTTCTGCACAGGAGTTTCTTCGGATGCAGTATAGTGGGCGCTGCTGATACGTGTACACAGGAAACACTTATCATCATCTAAGTTAATTGCTATGAGAAAACTCTTTTTTGAGGCACACACATGAAAAAACTCCAAGTCACTATAATAGATGACTGAGTTCCTTACCTCTCCTTTGTTACTGGACGTATACTTCAGAGCATTTGGTATGTGATAACCTGATGTAGGCAAGTGTTGGATTAGCTGTACCTCTGGGGTTACTTGAAAGCATGGGGATTCAAGCACTCATTTGGACTACTTGTGCCTGAGGCTGTCAGCCATGCTGAGTAAAATGATCTGTACCAACCAAATCGTTCCCATCTTATTCGAAGAGAGTTCCTGGCATAATTGTCAATCAAAGGCAACATCATGCCTCTGGCTGATTTGCCAGTACACGTTTTGTTTGAAACTAGCCAAAGTTTTAAAAGTCAAAATGGCATAGGGGTGTTCACTAGGGACTCAATTAAAATTAAATTCATGTTTAATTATGTGTGTTTTTGGAACAGAACAAATACAACTATTTTAAAGTAAAAAATGTATAGCTTAAAAGTGGCAAAGTTAATTAGAATATTTTTTATGTTACCTCTTCAGGCCATTTTTAAATTAACAATCAACAATTATCTTCTGAACCCCTCTTCCAGTGCTGAAAGGAGTATATTTAATCATCAAGTGTCAGATCCTCTTTATTTTTCTTTCTGTTTGATAAATTTTCTACTTATGAATTCAGTTTCATATTTACAGAACATAATTCTAAAAGAAGAAAGCCCGTTGAAACCTTTCAAATTGAGTACAAAACAAACTGTGTCATGTACAGCACTATGGACCTGAATACGAAGCAAGAGTTTAATGTCTTAATAGGATACAGGATGTTCTTTGTGACATTTAATTTATACTAGCAGCACTTTTAGCAAATGTACAGCAAATAGTCCAAACCTCAGACAGAGAATTCATCTAAGCCTCTTAAGAGAGTAAATCCTTCGTATGGCAAACATTGATGTAACTGTGACTCTGACCTGTTCCCACCACGTAATCTCTTGTGCTCCCAGGTATACTCCTGGGTATCTTGCCTACTTGTATTGTTTATTTTATGAAAGGGTCGTAGGATAACAAGGCCTATGAAAGCCAGAGTATAGATGTGGAGACTATAAAGGCATCTCTAATCCCTATTCAACACCATACAACATTTAAAAATTCCTGTAAAGAAAAATGTCCATACAGTGATTCCATGCTGTGTGTGGCTAAATAAATTGGACAAAAATAAGAATTATTGCCTTACAGGAATTTTATACCAAAATTTATAGAATCATAGAATCATAGAACTGTTCTGGTTGGAAGAGACCTCTGAGATCATCGGGTTCAACCGTTAACCTATCACTACCAAGTCCCCCACTAAATCATATCCCTTAGGGCCTCATCTAAATGTCTTTTGAATACCTCCAGAGATGGGGACTCCACCACCTCCCTGGGCAGCCTGTTCCAATGCCTGACAACCCTTTCGGTGAAGAAATTTTTACGAATGTCCAATCTAAACCTCCTCTGGCACAACTTGAGGCCATTTCCTCTTGTTCTGTTGTCTGTTACTAGGGAGAAGAGTCTGACCCCCATCTCTCTACAACCTCCTTTCAGCCTCCTTTTCTCCAGACTAAACATCCCCAGTTCCCTCAGCCGCTCCTCATAGGACTTGTGTTCCAGACCCTTCACCAGCTTCGTTGCCCATCTCTGGACACGCTCCAGCACCTCAATGTCTTTCTTGTAGTGAGGGGCCCAAAACTGAACACAGTACTCGAGGTGTGGCCTCACCAGGGCCGAGTACAGGGGGACAATCACCTCCCTACTCCTGCTGGCCACACTATTTCTGATACAAGCCAGGATGCCGTTGGCCTTCTTGGCCACCTGGGCACACTGCTGGCTCATATTCAGCCGGCCGTCAACCAACACCCCCAGGTCCTTTTCTGCCAGGCAGCTTTCCAGCCACTCCCCCCCAAGCCTGTAGCATTGCCTGGGGTTGTTGTGTCCCAAGTGCAGGACCCGGCACTTGGCCTTGTTGAATCTCATTCCATTGGCCTTGGCCCATCGATCCAGCCTGTCCAGGTCCCGCTGAGTGAATTTGCCTTATTCCAACTGCATTTGCTTTATTCCAACTCTTCCTACTCTATAGTCAGCGTATCATAGTAAAGTAATTTAACTCAAAATAGTATAACTTCTGGTCTTTGAAATGAGAAAGTATAACTTCTGAAAAAATGTGGTTTTTTTCAGTTTCCTTTCTCGAGTCTGTATTAGAAAGGACTAGGCTATCACAAAGAAACTGGATATCATATTAAGGTTCCCATAGAACAATGGAATTACAACATAACAATTTAAGTGGAAAATACCCTTTAAAAGTGCATGAAGAAACACAAATAATTTATTTTTATCTCATCATTAAAGTGAGAGTGGTCTCTACAAGGGCCAAAACTAAAGCAAACTGAATCCAATGTGAGATTTTTCAATGCATTCAGTGGTTCTTGGGTCTCACTCTTGTGAGAACATCCAGGTTTTTCTCCTTTATGGTAATATTGCTAGAAAAATATTACTGCTTCTCTCAGCAGCTAGTACAAAGAAGCAAGTGAAATAATAGACACTTGACCTAACAGTTATTTTCAAATAGCATTCATCCTTGTGCAATGTACCCGGAGCCTGAAATGTTACAAATCAAAGTTCAGTCTTGCAGTACAAATTTGGAAAGTGTAAAATATTAAAATTCAGAATGAGCATTACTTAAGAAGACATTTTCCTACTTAAGAAGACACTTGCTTAAACTACAGTGATTTTATTTTTCTCTTTGTGCAAATAACACTACTCTTTCTATCATTTACGTATGATAGTTGCATAGATGATATACTTAGAAAGGTAACAATAAATAAAGGACAGTCCCTGAACCACAGAAGTCTTACAGTTTATCAGATAAAAATGTACGGTGAGTTGCATATTGCTGAATAATGAAACTCTTATTCATATTTAATACTAGCTTGGTTTCAGTGGGATCAGTATGAGATATTTTTTATCACAAATAAAAGACTCAATTAGTTGTGTAAAAGGAGTAGGAAAGAAATGAAGAAGCAAAAGATATAGTTTGACATGAGTGTTTTTATTTATGCTGTTATTATACCTCATTTCAATTAATTACTTAGGGCTAAATCGAAGGTGAGAATCCATTTTCCTACTTTTGTTTGAAATTTTTATCATGGTTTCCCACAGACATTTATGTAGCAGTGCTAGCTGTATGTGTCTCTATTGGTCTTCCCCTAATAACTTTTGATTCTATGAGTTTATTCAGGCAAATCTGCCAAGGAAGGTTTCAAAAGGGTGGGATGGTTTCAGAGATGACCACATTTCCACCAGTTCTATGAATCAGTAAAAGCTGAATGTCTGTTTAAGTGCCACAGCACTTAAGGCTACAGCATGAGTCCAATCTCTTAGAAGACATAGTGGTATCCACTTTGTAGAGAAACCTTATAAATGATCCAGCTTTGGAGCTGGGAAAAATTCATTTGGAACTCATCCCTCCTTGACCATCAAAGTCAGTTCATCATAAATCATATAGAGTGGAATTTATCACCTACCTGTAAATGTCTACAGTGTAGACGTGCACATCTGAGCTAGTCATGCTTTTTATAGTCAGTGGGGAGTAAAAGGCACTGCAAGGGCACAATTCGTCTGACCTGCTTTAGACATCTATTTTAAGATGAGATAAATTGTGCCCTAGAAAAGCCAACTTTTCTCCATTGACTGCAAAGGCAGTCTAAGGCAACTTACTTAAATATAGATGGCCATTTAAATCCCAGTCAAAATGCGTGGGAAATCAAGGTACCTATTCCTCAGCTACTTAACTTAAGTATGAAATTTAACTCTGAAAAAATGTTTCCCACGCTCATGACTCATGTGAAAAATAATGTGACATTTTTTAATTCGCTAAAGTTTTTGAAAAAAGCTGAGTCAATTGTGTATTCCTCACACGGGAACAAGTACATTGTCTTTCCAGTATCTGTTTAGATGTTTGTTATATGCATACATATGCACACACATGGACAGTGCACAGTTTTCTAGGCCTCCTACTGTCTTGTGCTTTGGTTGCGTGACCGTGTCATGGAGAATGTACCAGGTAATGCCCCACTTACCTTTTCATCCCTGCTTTATTAATGTTACACTGTTTCCCTTCACAGTTCATTCTGTTTAGCTTCTCCCAGAATTCATGGGAATTATTTTTCCAAGGATTACAGATTTCAAATTTCAAACTCTGAAGTGTTGTGATGTGACTGCTATCATTCTGTTCTGTTTTTACTCCTGGCAAATGTCTTGCTCATTTAGATTAGGGAGAACATACATTATTTTGAGCCCTAACAGTGCCTTCTGTAGTTAAATAAGTGAATATTTTTTTTTTTTGGGGGGGGGGGGGGCGGGGAGGGCAGCCTTAGACACTGAAGTAACAGGTATGACTGATGATACTAATGGTAATAAAGACACAGACTTCCAGGAGAAAGATGGAAGCTCTTGCTCTTCAGCAAAATAAAAGTCATTGAAAGAATTTTAAGTACTATGCTTGAGCAATGTGTTTTTTCACTGGCATTTGTCTTTATGCATGTGGAACTCCATGCTTGGCAATCAATTATATGGTCTAGTTTCCAGCTGTAGCGGTCAGAATACTTATCACCAGGAGCTAGGCAAAGAACTATAGCATTTCAATGCCAGAATAAGAGAGTTTGGAACAGACACCTGAAAAATTTGTGTTAAATGGCCAAGGACTATTTCGGAAGGTTCCATAACCTTAGTTAAGTTTCCTTGGCACATTCAAGTCAATTTTTTTTTAACATTCTCAATTTCTATATAGATCCTCCCACCAAAATGATGTTGGGTTTATCAGCAAGGCAAGAGGAGACAGAACTTGGAAGAGGCTGTGATAAAATTATCTGGTGGGCATACTTTGGTTAGTTCAGGAAATTACAGATGTGACAAATGTCACTAAATAGAGGGGTTTGTTACTTTATTGTTTCACATTATACATGAGAAAGGCTCCTGATTTCAAAACCTAATGGAAACTTTTAAGGACTTAAAATGTTTTGTTTAATCTAAAGTGATTTTTTAATTTAACTTCTAATGTTTTTCAAAATTTGTTTTAAAATATAAGATAAATTTCAAGATAAAATCATTGACATTTACCAAGAGTATTGGAAAAAACCTCCAAAACATTTCAGTGTCTTCTTTAGTTTTAAGTGCAAAATTTTGGTGAATATTTTCAGTGCAACAAAGAGAGACAATTTTTATGTGAGAGAAGTAGATTGGATACAAATAATGATTAAACCATGGCACTTGTTATCCACATATCTTACTTCCCACATTCATTTAGAACTAAAAATACTTTTCTCAAGGTTTTTGTGACGAGGAGAGGAGAAGGAAAAAAAATAGTACAAAAATTTCAAGATTAAAATAAGTTTTTTAAACAATGCTTAGATATTTTATTTACTGTAATAGGCAGGAAACAGCCTGTTCATGGCAGGGAGCTGACTCTTTTACACATAAACACAGCTTCTTTGACTACTTTGCTGTACCTCAGGAATAAATGAAATGATGAATACAGTTTCTATTAGGCAGAAACCCCAGGAAATTGGTAGTTACGGATTCTAGCAACTGGACTGGTGGAGTGTTAATGATTAGTTACTTTTTACTGTGTATTACTCTGATAAAAAACATTTTCTCCAGGATTAGTGGCTAACGCAAGCATCTGGCTTTTTTTCTTTTTAAAATGTTATTGAAATTATAAGACCAAACTCCAGCAGAACTGCAAATTTAGTGGCTTTTTGCTGTTGTAATTATATGTTGTATTTCTCCAGCAAATGCTTGTAGATAATTGCTGCATTTGTACTTTTACAGGTGCGCTGAAAATGAAATATAGAGTACTATTGCTGAAGAAGGTATAACAAAAGATATGAGCAATAAATTACTGTGTTTGCTTCAAGCATGTAAAAGGCAATGCTTTTTCCAATCGCTTTGTTCATTCAGCAGTTTTCCTGTGGACAAAAGACATTTTTACACAGTCAAAAGAATAGTCATCGATCTGTTAGACAAAGACTCTGTGGTTATGTGCTATCATGACCCTTATATCCCATAGAATGGAAGTGTTCCTCTTATGTAGGAAAAAGAAAAGATTTTCTTATTTTCTTATTTATTTTTGCACAATGTATGTTGTAGTTTTTGAATCTCCAGTTCAGTGCCAGATTCCTGTTTGGGGAATGAGGAATGGCTTGCTATTTCTGCAGCTCTAACTTGCTTCCTCAGCAAGTTCTCAAGCATCCACCAGCAGAATCATATTACCAGAGGTCACTGAAGAGGCTGCTCCTGACAGTATGTATTATAACAGAGAGTCATCATTGTTGCAGCCATAATTTTTATTAACATTACTCACAACCTGTAAATGCCAAGAGTAATTCAGACCCAAACCCCTTTCTCACTCTCCTCCCCACAACTACTTCTCTCATTTTCCTGCCAGCCTGCTTATCTCCAGGGTTTCTTTGAAATACTGACCTGCTAAATTAGAACAGCAAATGCAAGTAGATTTATTTAACTTTGAAAGCCTTGTTGGCAGAGCCTTTTCACTTCGTTGTGAAGCAACCTCTGCATTGGAAGAGCATCTTAATGTGATATTATTCTGTTCATTCCTTTTTATCACAAGCACAGCTTTCTTTCCCATAAACTCCAGAGCTTTATTTCATTAATTGTCAATGTGATAACTTACTCTACAGTGTAATGAGCATTATCTGAAGAGTTTGCTGTGCTTTTCTGCTTGGTGCTCAAAATATATTGCTGTAAGCACTGAAAAAATAATGTTTTGTATGTTAGTATTTTCTTCCAAGTTGCATGAAAAAGTCTTGCTTTGCTACGTGTATTTACACTGGTCAGGAATGGCAAGGGGAAGACTCTTACCTCAAAGGAGTATTCCTCGGGCATTTTGCTCATTGGCAGCAGCTAGTTCTGGCACCCTACTCCCAGTTCATCACTGTGTGAGACTCCCAGTTGTCACTGGGCACATCTACATGGGTGCACTGGCTACACTTCCCCTCCAGGGCAGCTCCATCCTTCTGGGAAGCCAGGGCAGAAGTCACCATGACAGGGTGGAGCAGGGCTATGAAGCGTGCTGATACAGAGGGTTTGTTTACATGGGTAAGAGAGTACAAACACGGGGCACTGTATGCACTATGAATTTACTGCAGAAAATTTGGGATCAGTTGGGAAGACATGTAGGTGCACTAATGCAGACCTGTGGCCAAAATAATATACTGATACCTCTCTAAAGACTTCAGTAGCTTCAGCACAGTACCGTGAGAATGTGTGACTGAGCTGGCTTCTTTCTGGCAGAACAATGTCTGGGCAAGAACACACATATGTGTCTCTGCACCTGCCTATGTAGAAATATCCAGACATCAGTGGACTTTAAATCAATGATAGATTAAAGCTGATCTAGTTTCTCCTGCTCTGCGGAGAAGGACCTGGGACTCCTGGTGGATGACAAGTTCACCATGAGCCAGCAATGTGCCCTTGCGGCCAGGAAGGCCAACGGCATCCTGGGGTACATTAAGAAGATTGTGGCCAGCAGGTCGAGGGAGGTTCTCCTCCCCCTCTATGCTGCCCTAGTGAGGCCCCATCTGGAGTCCTGTGTCCAGTTCTGGGCTCCCCAGTTCAAGAAAGACGAGGAACTACTGGACAGAGTCCAGCGGAGGGCTACAAAGATGATAAAGGGACTGGAGCATCTCTCAAGGCTGAGGGAGCTGGGGCTGTTCAACCTGAGGAAGAGAAGACTGAGAGGGGACCTCATCAATGCTTATAAATATCTCAAGGGTGGGTGTCAAGAGGATGGGGCCAGACTCTTCTCAGTGGTGCCCATTGACAGGACAAGGGCAACGGGCACAAACTGGAACACAGGAAGTTCCATCTAAATATGAGGAAAAACTTCTTCACTGTGAGGGTGACAGAGCACTGGAACAGGCTGCCCAGGGAGGGTGTGGAGTCTCCTCTGGAGATATTCAAAACACGCCTGAACGCGGTCCTGTGCAGCCTGCTCTAGGTGACCCTGCTCTGGCAGGGGGGTTGGACTAGATGATCTCCAGAGGTCCCTTCCAACCCCTACCATTCTGTGATTCTGTGATTCTGTAAACCCCTCAGGTGAGACAGCAAAGTGTTCAGGACTAGTGGGCACTCAGTGCCCCTCACCAATGGTGAACAACCAAATCCTAATTCACAGTGTAAATAGTTAATCCAAGCACAAAATAAAAGGTGCTGTCAGTTAGACTGCAAAGTACCTTTTATTGTTAACCTCTTACCTTTACATGACAATACGTGAATTTCAATATTTTGTTTTCATGAGAGTAAATTTGCATTCACAAGCACATATCTACACTAGCAAACCCAAATCATCCTTGAGATAAAAGCAGACTACTGGATTCAATTCTAATAGCTAGTTGCTAACTGAAAGCTTCCACTATGAATGATTATTATTTTAAAATGAAGGGATTTTTCCTAACTAACTCCTTTACTGCTACTGCTACAGACACTTCACATGTCCTGGTTTTTGGACAGAAATGATTCCACCCTTCATGATGGCATGACTGCAGTCTTCATCAGGTACATTAAGCTTTTGATGATGGGTTTTATAAATTACAAATTACAACATAATGTAACTTTTGACCAGAAGGGATTGTAGTAATTAAAGCCTGATCTTTTGACTGCATTATAGCATTAAATTTCCTATGGCACAAAAATATTTATTGAGGGCATAAAAAGGAAGGATAAACACTCAGCCTTTTTGTCATTATTATTTAACTACTCTAGTCACTGAACCTGTCTGGTTCCATTTCTGTAAATACTACGCTATATGACCTACCTTGACCAATACATTTTACAGGCTGGAGTCATCCATTAAACTTGTGAAATGACTTTGCCAATACAGCTTGTACAAAAAGCCAATAAGTAAAAAATTGTTCTCCTATGGGCTGTCTTAGCATTTCTTGCCATGATTAATATCAGCAATTGTCTCAGTTTGACTCTTCAAGGAACCGATAACTAAACAGAAATAATGATGCTAATTGAAGGCAAAGATAAACTTGTATTTTATACCATTGCCTGGAATTTGCATGCAAAATATGTTTAATATATGCCAGATTTACTGCATCACTAAAAGACATGAGAAGGTGATGGTGGGGATGCAAATATTAATGCCACTTACTGAAAGTGCCAAATGCAGAGTATGCTGGCAGTGCCTGATACAGCAATGATGAATTTTCTTTGCCAAATATGATAAATAACAGTAGCCTAGTCTTTTTAGGTTTCTGTTCTAGTGGCTATGCCTCTACATATGAGAAGTAGCTCAGACTAATAAAAACCTAGACTATCTCCAGAATTAGCTTAACCGTTATAATATTCACTAATTATACATAACAAACCAATATGAATACCACAAACTGTTGCCTAAAATTGTCCAAGCCATTGTCTTCCATGTTACTCTACATTTTGAAGTCTCGCACTAGTCTTTCACAACCTCACAACTTTTTGAAAGGAGACCTTTCAGTAGTATTCAGATGATGTGATGTTTGCAGCATGCTGCTGGCCAGCATCTAGCTTCATTTAGACCTGTTATTAGAGAGAGATTACTTCTTTTTAAAAAAAAATGAGGCTCGTGGGAGAGAAAAGGAGTCTAATAATTAAAACAGTCTCCAACAGAACATCATGCCTATTCTCTGCTAAAAATGGTCTTCCTATTATTAAATACAAACTATTATGTCTTTCTAATCTAGAATTAATTTGTGCAATGTTTCTATTATTTATAATTTTCTGTGTCATCAGCTGCTCAGCAGATTAACAATACTTCTTTTCTTTCTGAGAGTAGTTATAATGGGAGAGCTTTTGTATTCATCAGACTTTTTAATGAGGTTATTAATACTTACATCTCATTACATCTGTTGAATCATAATTTAATTTTTAATTACTACTTGCATTTGTGTGTTTTGTATATCTGTATATGTACATGCTGATTATTGGAATTGTTTATATCACAGAGGTTAAGAATAATTCATTTTAGACAAGAAAACAGTTACTGTGACATTGTTTTCAGTAGTATTAATATATTCTAGACATTCTGATCTTTTGTCTGTTGATCAGAGAACTCTTCAATTGCTACTCCCTAAACTTAACATTTTAGAACCCAATTTAAAACTTGTTGAAGTCAATGGCAAAACTCCCACTGATTTCAATGGCTGTTATGTCAGGTCCTTAACATATTTTATTACTACATCTCTTTTTATTTCTTAAGAAAAAGAAAATGTCTTTTAATACTATTGGAAATGAAGGACAAAAAGGAACAGTGGACAGTAAGAAGGATGCGTAGCTAATTCAAGTGAACTACTCTCAGGAGATGCAGAATTTGTATTTGGTGAAGAGAAATGAAATGTGACCTTTTTTTACCCCAAATCTAAAAGTCCATTCAGCAAAGCTGGGCTAAAGATAAAGAAGCCACCAGGAAACGTGGAGAATACTTTGGCCTTGATCCAGCAAAGTACTCAGGCAAGTGCTTATCTTTAAGCGTGTGAGTACTCCCACTTAAGCCAATGGACCATTCCACCCCACATGTCTGTCTCGCTGCTGCCTGGATAGAGGAAGGGGGTAGTCATTTAATTGTGGGTTCATGATTACAGTCATGATTAGGGTCATAATTAGGGCCAACCTATGGTCACAGGTACAGCCTAATTTATATCAATTCTAAATTTCTACTGGCCAAATTTGAAGACTTAATCTGACACTTTACTTCTTACAACACTGTGTTGAGCCACTCAAAGACCAAATTTGTATGTTCTGAAATTGAAGAGGTGACTTGGGATGGGATTTATTTTCACTAGCTTCAGCCTTCTGGCATCTAGCCTGTGTTAGTCATGAGAGAGAAGCTCTTCTAGGGGAATTCGTATCACCTGTAATTATTTTACTTTTGAATGGGATGAATTATCCTTTCAGATTTCCTAATTCTCTCTAGAAGTTACAAAGGGGTCTTAGAGAACCAGTTTACTATGGCATCATCATTTTTTAGATATCTAAATTTAGTGGAGATGATGAAGCTGAACATAAATTTATACCTTTAACAGGTGTTCCACTGGCGCAGCTGAACCTGTAGTGAACCAAAAATATATGAAGCAATGAATTAGCTGCTAGGGATACGTAATGAATCCCATTTATCTGTATTTACATGCACATAACCCCAAATGATTGTTCAATTAAGTGTCTTCATTTGCATTACATGTACAGAATTCCTCTGTCTTCTCCCCACTAAACCCAAATATCAATGAATGCACAAATACCCAATGAATCTATGTGCAAGCATGGTATTTAGCTCATGTGTGAATTGATACCATTTTAAAAATGTGGAGCTAGATAATAAATCAATTCTTCAATGACAAGGGAAAACAAATTAAAGTTGATGATTATAGGTCTGTAATAACTCAAATGGCCATGAAAGAACATGGCCTGAAGGCAGACAAATCCTCCTGTTGAAATCAATGCCATGAGAAAGCATGAAGAAGCAAAACAATAAACAAGATAAATTTGAATAAAAATCCACCAATTGTAAATGATTTTTAGGTAATACCAAGACAAGTTTCTTGATAAATAATGAAATCATGCAATCATAATGCCTTTATTAAAAATATATAGCTTAAACTACATCCCAGATATCAAAACCAAATTGTATATATTTGTAGTCATTTAATTAAAACTTTGTAAACCACTAAATTTTCCCTTTATAAACAGTTTCCTTGGTTTTAAAGTAGGCTATGCACCTGTTTTTAAGGTTATGATCTTTTATGCCAGTTTTTATCATTGATAAAATTATCAGCTACCAGTGAGTTGTGCTGACTGTGCCTCCTCCCACCCTCTTGCCCACCTCCAGCCTACTCGCTCGGGGAACCACGTGAGAAATAGAGAAGGCATTGAGACTGTGCAAGCACAGTTCAGTCACAGATAAAATATTGCTGTGTTATCAACAGTGTTTCGGTCACGCATGCAAAACACAGCACTGTATAGTCTGCTATGAACAAAATTAATTCCTTCCCAACCAGACCCAGTATAGTGTGTACCTTTAAAATAAAGTTGCTTTTGACAGCGAGGTGTCCCATTTTTGCTCTGTTCTCTTGGTAGGCCTTATAAAAAAAAAATTGTAGTTACAAGGTAGGATTATCTAATCTCCTAGGGAACTCTTCTGAAATTGTAAAGTAGTAGGTTAGCTGTCTGAGAAGACAAGATTTAGAACTGTACAGAAATGAGAAATTAAGTAAAAGGGAAGGTCTATGAACAGGAAATATAGAAAAATATCAATGAGATTTGTATTTTAATTAGAGCGATTGTGACCAGAAAAGAAATATTTTTATTAGTGCACTGTCTTGGAAATAATCTTATAAAATTCTCTGTAAGTAATATCAGCTCAAGTTAGACTGTCTCCTCGGCAATTTAGTCTAAAATAAAATGTTACCTTAAAGTGAATGGAAAGCAAAGTCACAAATAATTAATCTAGTAGTACTGTAAGTAGTGCTTGGACCAAATAACTGCCAGATAAGCTTTTAAACAATAATGTGTATTAAGTGACTGCTGTGGTTTTTAAATTATAATTTTATGCAAAATGGAAAGAAATTAACAACCAGACTAAAAGTCACAACCAACTTAATAAGCAGAAGGCAGTGAGGTTCCAACCCTCAACCCTTGGATGTAAGTGTCTAATGTTAATTAAAGCTTCCTCATCCACAATTACTTATGTATTTATAGTACCTAGGAAGTCCAAAACTCTCCTAGCATTTACTAGGAATAATGGTTCTGCAATCCTGTAATTTCTCTAAACAATTTCTGCCTTTGCCAGCTGCGTGACAAAATTAAACTTGCCAATTATAATTCTGCAATTGGCTTGACAGTACTCAGTTTTTTTAAGTGAAGGTCCAGTTGGGTGATATTTTTTCATGAGAGAGTTGATGACTTCATCAGTATTTTAATATGGAGACAAAATACGAAGACAGGAATGGTGAGGATATTGGAGTCTTTTACCTTTTTAGTTGGGGAGGAAAGGTGATCTTGATCTTGCAAATCTCACTCATGCATAGTCTTATTTATTCTTACCTTATTCAACTGCCCTGTTAGAGAGCTTCTCCATATGCTTTTCTGGCACAGGAATAAAAAGTTCAGAAAATTGTAATTTTGAGCCGTGTAATTTTTCAATTAATTGACAGGAAGGCATTTTTTTACCTGCAAGAAAATACAGATCTATTTATCTTCATATGGGAAAAAAAATATACAGTCTGTCTATCAGTCAACGTAAAAAGCTACACCCCACACTCTAACAGTACTGTCACACACCAAGTCTTTTGGGCTTCATTTCTGACATATTGCTCACTGACTTCATGCAGGAGCTCCGGCTCTGCTCACCTGCAATTGCCGCCATTCCCTTGCTGCTCGACTGCTCCCACATTTGGCTCCTCAGCACAGAACGGGCTGCTTGTGCACGACGTGCTGAGGCAGATGACGAGTGAGGAACCTTGCTGAGTCTGTCTACATGGTGTTTTGCAGACACCTGATCGTGAGACTTATTTTTCACTCACTTGAACCTGAGTGAATGGTATTACTGTTGCTAATTAAAAAGTGCTAACGTGGGAAAAGAAGCTATTCTGGCCGGAAAATATTTCTTGTCATTTTTCTTTAATATGTTTTTTTCTGTCTGCTGAATGAAACTGAAAGCTAAAACCCAGTATTTTAATAACAACACACACACACACAAAATTCGACTTCTCTTCAGAAAGGTTGTTATAAACCAATCTTTCTATCACTATGTAATCTGTACTGAGGAATTTTCTCTTTGAGAACAGGATATAAATTTTTCCATAGAGCTGCCACACATACAACGAAGGAACAACTCATATTTGGGGAAAAATATTTGCAATCAACTGGGTCTCCTAGCGACAATGTAAGATCTTGTATGAACTGTATGTTGAAATACAAAGTGTATTATCTCAATATTACATTACACAGAGTTATCTCACATCTGTCTAAAAACAGTGCAGATGACTTAAGGCTTTGAGGATTAGGATCTTGCATTGTCCCAAATCAACCCAGTTGATTTGCAAATAGGTGGTTTTCAGACACCATTTTCCTGGGTTACTCCCCAGGTGGGACAGGGTAGTAGGCAACTTTAGAGTGGTCTCTGTCCCATCAGCCTTTAAGTGTGACAAATCTCCTGCCATGAACTGTAGAGGGCACCTCACACCACTGCCTTGGAGTAGATGTAGATGCATGTCTTTTACACAGCTAAAAGTGGAAAGGCTGATGCTCATCCAAGCTGCTGCTAGTATTTCAGAGTGTCTAATTTTATAGTGTGTTAGGACCCAGTGAATTTAGTGATCTGCCCTGTAAGTGTACCTCTGTGCAGCGCCACTGCAGAAGAGACCTGGTTTTGACTTCCTATGGTCAATCAACCCTGCAGCTGGCAAGAGATCAATGTCAGTGTTAACTGAAGTTCTTTGTGTATACTCAGGAACAATGAGCTCTGGTGCATTCTCTAGAAAAGAGTGTGATAAACATAACCACAATTAGCACTTGATAGTCCTGGGTCAGTGTCTTTAGGTATGTATTGAATGAGGGAAGTTTCAGGGATTCTACTTAAAGATAGAAAGATACGATCAGTATCCTGCCACTGAAAGTCCTCAGAAAGGACTAAGCAAAAGATACAGGTATGTCATCTTCTGAACAGTAGCCTGAATTTTATCTTCTAATTGCATGACCTAGGTAATCTGAAATTCTTATACTGTTTTAGCTGAGGTTTTCATATCACCTAATAATCATTGTTTGAGGCTCAAAGCCTATGAAGGTGAAAGCTGTGATGAACTATTATTCCCATTTTCTCAATGGGAAAACTGTATTAGGAAACAGTAATTTTTGATATTAACACAAAAATAATAGTCAAACATTGGGCTTCTAATTCCTTCTTCTGTATTTAATGCAGTAAGACCTAATTGCTCAAATTGGGAAGGAGTGAAGGGGAAGATGACAGAGAAAAATAGGACATTTCCCAACATACGACCTGCACGTTTCTATCTTGTATGTTTCCAAAGTTAAAGGACAGCCTTTAGGGATCCTACTATAATGTTTTATTTTCTGAGGATAAGATGCAAGGAAAAAATATAAAAAAATACAGCACAGGCTACACTACCTTCCAGCAAGCCTTCTGTGCAAAGCAACTAGATTACTTGACTGTCAGGATCCTGAGAATTAATTAATACTTGACTGGCTCTTTGAAGGAATAAAGTATGGAGTCCTTCCATAGTTAATGCTGTAACTAAGTTTCCTTTTGAAGCATATTACGGGTTTCTATGTCCCTTTCTAATTATGTAGCATAAATGCCAGATGTTCTGGGTGTACAAAGTGGCACTGACGTGGGGATAGAAGTAATGTTGTTTCAGTGACTTTAATTGTGCATTCCTATACTGACAGCAATGCTGGGGATTTGGTAAGTGCTTTAAATTAGAACTGTTTGGCACTGGAATACTGTAGTATAAAAGTTACCATTGAGGGAATTTTCACTGAAGTTGTTGATGTAATTTCGTACTTAACCATGTGTCTGGGTTTGATTATGATTCAGAGCGCTAGAAGTGCAGTAATCAATATCCTTGTGTTCTACCACTCACAGGCCCCTAACTGCAGCAAAAGATCAGGCTTTTCTTTGTAGGAGCATTTGTTTGTTTGCTTGTTTGTTTGTTTTCAACTCTTAGTCTCACTTTTCTGCTTCATCATTTGGGCTAGATAGCCTGAAAAGATTCCTTTGAGGTGACTGTCTTCATTGCTGTCATTAATAGTGGAAGAAACTCCTGCAGGAAATGGGGTGGGCCCCTCTGGGTACCCGAGACATCAGTACCTAAAACAGTAAATCTGCTAAAGAGACTTATGCTAAGGGACCTTTCCTCCTCGCTTCAGTTTGAGCTAATGATGCTATTGTATCACCCACCACCATGTTGTACAATACCTTTGTTTCTATGCCTGTGCCTTCTCATCTCACTTCTTCCAGTGTGTTGAAATTCCTGTAGCAGTTTGTATTAAAGGTTGACTTCTTTGATGGCAAGGATCACCCTTTTTCCCATGTGTGCATACAGTGCTTGGCATAAAGGAATCTTAAAAATAAATAGATGCACACAGATGTTACTGCAATACAAGCAATAACAGCCCACTGGGTTTTCTACTAAGCTTTGTTCTTGGTAAGATATTTGAGTCTGTAGGAGATGAATTTTTATTGCTCCTTTTTCTTCTAATGTCCTTAGGAGAGTAATAATTGCTTTCCTTTTATGCAACAGTTGGGGACAACATACTTTTTTTTTTTTTTTCTGGACTGCTGATAGGATAAAGAATTTTCGGAAATTAGGTTTATACTGTAGTGGATGAAGCATAGCCACATCCAGACTAACTCAATTACATCTGATTTAGATCGAAGATACAGATCTCCACATCATAGCACATGAAAAGTGGAAAAGTGCCTATGTAAGAATTACAAAATGTTACTGTTGATTAGTTAGCAAATTTCATAGTACAACCTATTTTCCCTTTGATAGTACCTGACTTATTTTTTAAAGAAAGAGGTAAATAGCTTTGATAGAGACAGTAACAATTGAAAAGTTGTTGCTTAGAGTTTATTAAAGAATGGCTTTTGTTAACTCTAGAGGATGCATGGGTATTTATTCACAGAGCTGTATTTCCAGTTAATATTTAGTTGGTAGTCAGTAATGTAGCAATAAAATGAATTTGCTTTTCAAGTAAAAGGACAGAATAAATGCTCAGATTGTCCAGAAAAGCTATAATGCATCTTTATTTTTTGAGAAGGAAGCTTAAAGAAATCAGATAGGATTATACAAAGGATAATAATTAGGACTTATTAAATCTGTCCTGTAAAACTATTAAAGATTCCCAGCAAAATACCAGCTGTTTGTTTCAGTGGGAGAAAGCAATTACTGCTCCTTCATGGGGGTAGTTTCAGGGCTGAAGCTAATGTATTTCTTTATTGCATTCCAAGTAAAACAAGCTGAAATTAGTGCAAATATACTGTTCGACATTTTGGTGTTCTGTGGCAAACTACGGTCTGCAAGTTCAGACTTGCCATCGCTCCTCTCAAGGGACGGGCACTGAAGCAATGGATTCCAGCTCTGACAGAGAGTACTCTCAGAGCAGATACACCTCTGCAGTGCTATGGTATCACGTTTGGTGTAGTTGTGAAGCTTGAAGCTTCTTGGAAGGTCATTTATAGTACATTAATGTTCACAAGGGTTTTGCTGGTTATGTTATCGATAACCTTAGAAATAACTTGCAGGCCTGAAATATCCATTCACATGCACGTGTCCAGCATTGATTCTACTAAGTTTAAGTGTCAGAAAGAAAAACGTCAAGGCCATGTATTAGCTCAGACGTTCTGCAGTGGGAAAAGACTACTTAACTGCAATGTGTGGGAGACATCTCTGTGCAGAGTTCAGACCTCTATCCTCCTTTCTCCACATTAAATTCTCTTTCCCTAAGAATATTTGTTTGGAAAGCTCATTTGAGTTACAAGGTATCTTTTTTTTTTTTTTTAATTTTTCTTTTAAGGGGTGATTTTTGTTGAAAGCAGATTACTAGCTAGTTCTTAAAAGTACGCTGAAAGTTTTCAGTTCCTGCCCTGATTCCAATCACTATAATTCCTCTTAATAGTGTACAGCAAATCTAGTAGTGTACAGCAGATCTAGTAGCTGCATTTATATCTGCTTCCCTCATATGAAGTAAGTTATGGGTTGTCTAGAAAATCATATGGCCAGTGGCCAGGTATGACCATATTAAAGGGTAGGGGGGAGGAGGGGAAATGCACCAAGAAATATTTCTACCACAGTGACAGATTTGATGAGATGATACCTGAATGATGAAAAATTACTGTAAAAAATAGCACCAGTTAAAAGCCCCAAACTGATTTAAAATCAAAACCACCTTGATTTACATCTTGGGTAAACATAAAGCTTGAGGGGGTTTCAAATAAGATCGTCAAATATTGAATGTTTTAATTTTAAATTAAACATCTCAAGTGTAAAAAACGCTTGATAGAAAATACAGAAATGTGGCTGTCAGAGCAGGAAAATCAGTATGTCAAGGAGATGAGAAATGAAGATTGTCAGGCAACATAAACTTGATGACTGTTGTCCTGACCTGGCTTGTTAATGACAGCCAGAAAACACTGTACGCACTCAGCTGACAGAAATAAGAGGAAAGGCTGTCCATGAGAAACTCAGCACAAGGGACAGCCTGAGCCTAACGTGAAGCTTAATAGCCTTATTGTGAAGCTGATTCTCTCTGGCTGCACAAGGCCTTTAACTTCTCTGTGTCCACAGATTACTTACATGTCTCTCAGATTTTCTGATAAGAGAAACTTTGCATGAAAACAAACAAAATTCATTCCTCACTGCACACAAAAGCAACTATTTTATGCTAATGCATATTATATTTTATCTACTGGTTTTCCACTTAAATCACTTCCTACATAACATGTATTCTCAGGGAAACACTATTTTAAGATGTGTTTGTACTTTTCGTGGAGAGGAACCTCCCTGTAAACCTCTTGGAGTAATTCTGGAAGTTATTAAAAGCATGTCTACCTTTAATTTTTTGGTTTAATTATTCTGCTCTGCAAATTCCGGATTAAAAATATCTTGTGAAGGGAGAAAAGGATTTGAATATAAATTGGAAAGTAGAATAAGCATATGTACAGCTATACATTTTCTCCTATCTCCTGAGAAAACGATGGGTTGGGCGTGGTGGGGGAGTGATACTTTCAGTGAGGATGTTTACAAATTTCAAGTAGTTAGCTTTACCAGCTAATAGAAATAAAAGCTCCAGAGAGTAAAATGTAAATGATCTGATGAACTGAAGGATAATGATTAGCTCTCCACTGTAAGGATATTGTTTAGCATAGACTATTTCCAAAGTCTCCAAAGTTCAGAGGAAATCATTGAACATTCCATATTTGAGCTATCACATAGGAAAGATTTTTTTTTTTTTTTTTTAAACACAGGATTGAGGCCTGTATAATGCTAAGAACTGCATGGTATGGTATGGCATGATAGGTAGGAGAGAAATTTAGAGTAGAGTGCTACATGGGAGAATTAGATGTGCAACTCATAAAGGTGCAAAGTCTGTTTACAGTCTTATTGCCTCTAAAAATTAATCCCTGGTTTTCTGAGAAGTCTTGTCCACCTACGGAAGGGCATTAGTGTTTTGAAGCACAATATTAAAGAACCATTACAAAACTGAAATGTTAAGTGTTAGGAAAAGTATAAATCTATAAAAATTTTTGGAGCTAGAGAAAGTAACTTAAAAAAAACCCCCAGGCAACTTTTCCACATTTTTGTTGCTGTTCTAAAACTGAAACTAAATGGAGGTAACAACCAATGCAATATTATTTGTAATGTAGGCTTGACCTTGCTTGCATACACTGTACCAGACCATGCTTGTGTACCACAGTCTGTCTTTCAGCCTGTTTCACCTTCAAAGCCGTCAGAATAGTGTAGGTAAGACTGTTGATCCGAGAATGGTGCCTGCAGATATTTGTAGTATTTTTATTCTAGTTACCTTATTTCCACAGACAGACAAACTCATCGCTGGTGATCCATAGAAGAGCAACATAAAACACTAAAATTGAGGAAATACTTTTTTTCCTTCTTTTTTTTTTTTTTTTCCTTTCTCTTGAGTAGGGATGTTAAAAGGGAAGAACTGTTCTTTAGTAGCTTTATAAGGGGAAAATCCGGATAATTCATTTTGCTTGCAGTTTCTGTTGATAGTAGCAGAACTTATTTTGGTTAAGTTTAATTAACAGTAATTGGAAGTCAAGTCCAAGTCAGTCTCTTCAGCTTCCAGTGCAACTGCTGGAGAAAGATAAGCACTATCAGATGACAGCTCATGTTATCAAAACAGTTGCTGGAAATAGTTGCACCCATTCTGCTAGTGTGCTTATTTCTCTGTACTGGCAAAGATAACTGGCTTGAGCAAGGTACCTAACTCTTAGATGACAAGCCGAGTGAGGTGTATCATGTAATATACAGTGAATGAGAGTCACTTAGGCTGTATTCAGGCTGTGTATGAGAGATGACTGACACAGCTATTGTGACAACAAAACATGTAAATAGAGATTTGAGAAAGGTAGAGTTAATATTACTGTGGGCTTCCACATCCAGACTCTCTATAGCAGAGCAGTTGTGATGCCTATCTTTGGACCCTGAGATAGGCAGTTTGCAACTATTTTGTTGACTAGGTTACACAATGTAGGTATCAAGTGCTCTGAATTCCTGATAATTTTCTTGAACAGAAAAGCTATGACAAATCCATAATAGGGAGTCAGAAAACTGCCTTTGCCATGGTTAGGGAGACATACTAGTACCTTAGTCTGGTGAGTTATCATTTGTTCAGGAGCTTCTTTGTCAGTATACAATACAGCATGCAAAATGAAAAAGGCTTTCAGAAGAAAACAAATAGAGGAGTCTGGTAGGATTGCTTTACAATAAAATACTAACAAAATTTCTGATTTTGGCACATTGCTGAGTCAGTGTGACACAGGTCTAGTCTTTTGAATTCCTTGTAACTGTAGAGCCAAACTGAAACCAAATGCAAATATTCATACTTCATATATATCTAAGAGCTTCCCTATTCTACACAAGTAGCAATATACAATTTACAGCAGGGTTGCAGAAAAGATATCAGTATTACATGGGTTGCTTTAAATCTACTGATATCTCTATTGGCTTTGGAAGGGGAGGATCTTGGCTCTTTGCTTTTCTTCCACAAAACAAACATTATTATTCTGTTACTATCTCAATTCTCTGTATCCTAGCATTGGCTTTCCTCCTCCTGTATAACTTCAGCCTAATTCAGTAGTATATTGCCATGTGTGCATTATTATCAGGAACCAGAGAGAATCACTTAGAACTGTAATTAGAGGAGCTGACAAAAGATGAGTTTTGTTGCTTTAGTGAAGAGAAGCCTGTTTAAGAGTAGTAACCCTGTAATATTAGTCAAGACTTTCAAAGGAATTATTTTCACTCATGCCCAACCCTCATTCTGCTGAACATGAGCTTTTTAACTCCAAAAACACGTTACCTGTAGCCAAAATTTTGCTTTTCAGGCCCACACACTTCATATGCTTCTTAATGATTCATTTTTTTCCTGTGTTGTCTGTGTTGGTAATGGACCTGCCATCTGATTCAGCATGTTAGGTCTTTGCTGCCAAATCATTCCACATGTGCTCAGTGACTTGTTCTATTTCACGTGCGCTGCTCTATCCTCTTCTCCCAGCTCTGCTTTCTCCCAGACTTTTGTGTCTTTCCAGCATCATTCCCTGCTGTGAGGAACTCTGCTGGGCTCTGGCTTGGGCTGTGCTCTCGTGACTGGTGTGTTACACAGTTGTGAGCAATTAAAATTCTCATAGGAAGGAAACTGGCCTCTGCCAAACTCCTGGGCTCTGAGCACCCGCTGAACAGTGCAAGTATCACAACTTAATTAGCAAGAAGTGAATAGAATATGGCAATTGAATGCAATATGCAGCTGTAACTAACAAATATATCTGTTTTTGAAAACAATGTATTTTAAAATGAATAGATGCTAAAATATGTGTGTGAGGAGCTGTGTTCTTTTTGATTTCTTTGAAACAAATGTGATGGTTTATTTCATTTATTATGTTTGCTTTTTAAGAAAGGCTTGACCTTGCAAGTTACCTATAGCAGCAAATTCCTGGCCTCATGTGGAGACAGGTTAACATCAGTGTGTCTCTGTCTGGCAGAAGTCTACCCACTTGATTTAGTGCAGAAGAGCTCAGCATCATAAAATCTTCAAGCCAAGATTTGTGCTTTTTACTTTCTTTAATAAAGCACCAAGCATATAAATTGTCCTGAATAAATAACAATGTCAATAACTGCAGAGGTTTTTCATGAACAAATCCTGCCTTTCCATTTTTAAAAATGTCACATCTGGCACAATGTTATAGGTCGTAAAGGTTTGATTGAACATGCTAATCTGAGCAGACTATGTTTGGGGGAATAGATTGTCTTTATATATTGTTCTCCACTTTGCCTAACACTGTCTCTCTCTATATATTAAACAAGCATTCTCTTTCCCCCCCTTATCTCTTTAATATCACACAGATTGCTAAAATAAATCTCAAATGTTCCTCTATTACATCTCATTTACATCCGTTCTTGACAGATTTCTCACTGTTTTCAGAACTGGCAATGCAATGAAAATTATATGAGTCATAAGAAACTGGAATAGAAGATAAAGGCAAAATTATAAAGAAAACAAAAATGAGAAAAAGTGGGGAGAGGAGGTGGGGGATTCGGTTAGAGATATTAAAAGATATATAAAAGGGCAAAATTCATGCAAATTAGATGCAATAGATTAGATGAACTAAAAATGTGAAGGGGTAATTCCTTGTTGTTCATTTGTACACAGAGCTGAAAGCCAGCTAAATCCTCAGCAGGCAGAGATGAATGTCTGTTCATTGATGGCAGGTATCTGTGCAGCTCTCTTCACAGAAGACGTGGCTGCAGACTTGTTAGTATTTGCCTGTGCAGGCATAGAGCAAGCAGCAGGAATATCAGCAAAATGACTTGTGCACATGTGGGATTAATTTAAGCGGCTCATGGAGCAATGAAAATCAATGCAGCTTTTCAGAAAGATATTTCACCATCTTCTCCTCATACAAATTTTTTTAAAATATCCTAAAATTTAAAAAGAAGTATCCAAAGATGATGAATACTGTGAAGAGAACATAAAACTATATCTTGTCCAGAATGATCATACACTTAACTTTTTTTTTCAGCTGACAAAAAGTATTTTATATTTGTGTCTTGGGAGCTGCTCTGGTTTGTGGAAACTTTCTTAAAATCATCAATGAAATACTCTGGAGCCAAAAATATCTCTCATACTCCTATTCCTATGGTAAGTATCTTGCAAGAGCCATGCCAACAGTCCCAGTGGAATTGCAGTTGCCTCTAGTCTCAAACTAATGTAAAATTGGCCACACCAGCTCAAATCAAAAGCTTACGCGGCCTATCATCTTGTTCTCTGACGGGAAACCGATAGCAGATACTTTGCAAAGAATGTAAGAACAGAATAAACACAGAGCGCATAAAAAGCTTATCTTGGGGCTTTACCGAACACCAGAAATGTGGAGGTCAAGCATACCAAAGAAATTTACCAGTTTTGTGTTTTTAATAAATTTTGCTGGATTGCTTTTCCACAATTCATCTGTGAGTAGTGTACACTTCAGTTACTATGCGTATCATTGGGCTGGAGCCTGGTTCAAATGATGTTAAGAGATTTCTTGATCAGCCACAACTTATTTGGTAGGTTAGAAGGACTTAGAGCACCAAGCAGTTTTGTATATTGGTCTGTAAAACAAAAAGCACAGAGTTGTTTTTTTCCCAGATAACATAATCTGGGGTATTTCAACCTTATCTCCATTTAGTCTTCTGAACAATGATAATTTGTCAGTATTCTTCTGTGCACAAATCTGTTAGTCACTTAAGTATAGCTGCCCCTTATTAGCTCCTAAATATCACACTAAGAACTGCAATTAACATATAGCAAGGAAACTGTTTTGATGTTCCTCAGGTCCATTTTATTTCTATTTATTCAAAGGCCATTAAACTTCTCTTCAAAACTATAATTTCAGTATTGATAGATTTTTCTTTTTGCTGAGAGATCTTAACATTTTCACAAAAATAAGCCCCAAGCCATTCTTCTCTGGGGACCATTGATAATTTAAAGAAGCAATTGCCTCTTTAACCTCATCCTGTGAAATTTGATCCAACAGAGCAGTGGAATCCTTAACTAGCACTCCAGGGAGCGGATGTTATCCAAACAAGTCTTAATCTGGGCAACATCAATATTCATTTTATTAAAAGCTTTCTGCAAATAATGTAACAAGGGAATATATCTAGGTTTTGGGGTGTTATTGTATTTTAATTATTGTGTTATTATTACATCTTAATAGCTAATTATTTGCCATAAAGTTTAAAAAATAATAACAGACTTTGGAGACGTAAGCAGATCTGATCTTTTAAGCATAAGCTTCAAAGATCATCTACTATAGTGAAGCATTTTTATTAATGGCTGCATCACTTGTCTACCTCCTTTGCAAATCAGATGAATCCTACCGAGAGTGCCAAATGCAAATGTTAAATTGCATTCTCTCTTCTCCATATGTGCCCAGCACTGATGTTGCTAGCATGGTATCCTTGATCAGAGGAATGACTATCTTTAGAGAAGCCATGCTGCTGAAGTGTGAAAAATATATAGTGTCATTTTGCTAGGATTATTCCCAGAATAATATCACTGCTGACATTGACCATGGAAATCACTCCTAACAGGATAAGTTTACACTGTTGTTGACATATTTGCAGCTGTTTAATAAAAACCAAGTTAAAACAAGCGTAAGCTATAAAACCAAACTGTTTTACTTTTTGCACAGTGTTGCACAGGGGAGAAAGAAAGTAGATATTCCATTTTGTTCTGAAGTTACTAGAGTTACTAGAACTTTGTTCTAGTAATATTTCATTAATAAGACACCAAAGAGTTCAGGCAATGCAAATGATAGCACAGTCTCCATTTTATTTTTAGCCTTAAAATATTGTAGTAATAAAACCTGTCATAATTAATTCCAACACTGAACCATAGATAACAGAGACAAAAAAGCCTTTAGAAGAATGAGATCTTCTGGTCCTCTCTTGAGGCCTATCATGGGACTGCATTTTTGAGGCTAGTTTCATTTTTTTTTTTCTCAAGAGAGACAGATTTTCCTATTATAGATATTTCTCTGATCTGTTGTTATTTTTGTATTTCTAAGTACCGTGTCCCTGATTAATGAATTTGGTCCCAAGGAAACAAACTGAACTTGGACCAAAATTGTATCAATATTTCATCCAGAACTGGAACTGTCCCTGAAATTTTTGCCGACCTCTAACTGGAACGAAACAGGAACATTTTCAGTCACAGATGAAATGAAGATGGAACTAAAGAGAGAATGTTCTAGTTTAACTTCTTGTTCAGTATTTTCTATCAGCTGGTACTCAAGCTACTTAAATGAACAAATTTCATACAAGAGAAATCAGTGGCAAAGCTATGGCCAAGGCTGTAAAACAAGTTACTAGGAAGTCACGTGTTGTGCGTTCATAACACATCAGCAATGACACAGTAATTGTAAGTTCTTGCGGCAGAGGAACACTGAGGTAGTTTGATATCAAACAGGTGAGCTGCCTCATGTTCCTGTCGTGCTGGATCATGGGCTGGCACAGCTGGATTGGGGGGGTGGCATCCTCAGGCGGTACCACCCTGACCACTACTGTAGAACAGCTGACATAGCACTTGTTCACAGCATCGCTCACCTGAAGGCTATGATGTCATTCAGTCGCCCACTGCCTCAAGCACCATTCCCTCAGCTTCTTGTTAGTAATGTGGGAAAGCTAGAGAAATACTATTCTGGAGTGAAACTCATTAATTCATAGGCATTTTACTGTCTAAAATGTTCATGTCATAAAAATATTTCAGTTTTCTTCTCCTATGATAAATTCAATATCTAAAGTATTGCCATTGATTGTTGGATGAGGTGTTATGGAAAAGAATCCAGCCCCTCAAACCCTAATGCAATAACTGTGATAGGACATTTCTTAGGAAGGGGGACTGGTTATCTTTAAAAACAGAACTTTATTGCCTTTTTTGCTAACTAGTCTGAAATCATTAGATCTCTTAGTAGTACCTTAAGTGAAGGATAAAGAAAGCTCTTTCTTAGCAAAATTATGTGTAAGACAAGGACATGCTGATAAAATCCATGGTTGCTTGGAAAGGATAATGCTGACCGTGATAGGAACTTTTAGTTTTAAAAGCAGCTCTACAGATGATTTTGGTAACTACTTTCCTGTGACTTATAGTAAAAGCAGAAACATCAATCACTTGACAGAATGACTGCCTCTGCTTCATTTTCCTACCTTATTCCATAGCATTTTGCAGATACAATACATCAGCAAATCAAAACGCCTTTGTGGTTCCCACTGCAATTTGGGGAGGCACTGCAGAAACCCAAGTTTTCTTACGCTGTTCTATTTTATACTGTTTGCACTGAAGAATTTATTTCAAAGAAACTTATGCCCAGAATAATTCCTGAGCACTACTGGCTAGCATGAGTACGTGTAAATTAACCTGAATGAAGAAATAGTTTCATCAGTCCTGGCTCCATTAAAGATAACTTCCTGGAACATAAGGAAGGTAAGTAGAAGAATTTCAAGCAGCTCTTCATGTGAGTGGAAGATAATTTGAAGGTGGTTTATTTTTCATAATAACATTTACAAGAACTGCATTTTCAATTAATTTGCTTTCTTGCACACATTACTCTGCTTTACTTAAATGGAAACTTTGTTATTGAAATGTGAACAACGATGCACTCTAGGTAAAAATGAAACTTCTGAGTTATAAATTTTTAACCAGAGAATACAAATAAAACCACCATTTAGAAGTTTGTCACAGAAGGGTTTTCATAAATCTGAAACCAGATTAGGAACAAACCTTAGACTCAAAATTAACCCTTGGTGAGAAGATTTGAACCAGTCTTTTATGATTTTTGTTGCTCAGCAAATTAAACAAGCATAACACAAAGCCACCATTCATTTTGAAACAGAGTACAACTGAAGTATTATATAGCTCCTGGGAAAAGGTGTGAGGACCTAATCTGACATAAGAGGTTGCAAGCATCAAAAAGTACATATAACAGAGACAAAAAGATGTTGATAGCTCTGGTGAATACCTTCATATAATCTTTATGGCAGAAGACGAATGGACTGTTCACCTGAAGGCAAATTGGACATTCATTATTTTGATATGGAAACTGATACATGGGTATTGCAGCAAGCACTAACACTGGAAAACATGAAATAAGGTAAAAGGCAAATAGATAAAATTTGGGATTGAGGAAAATGAGCTAACCCTAAAAAAAAGGAAAAAGCAAAGTAGGCATATAGGTCATGAAGGTGACTCAGAAAAAGGAGTCATGAGCTGAGGAAAAGCTTGATGGTGCCTTCAAGAGAAACTTGTACTAACAATGTAGCAGAATAGAAGTGGAAGACCCAATTCATCCCATCATCTGTGCATTTAAGCAACCTTCACTTATCCTAAGGGAGAAATTAAAAGAGAATCATAATTGAGCAGTGACTACAAATGTTATATTGCAACATTCTTGGTTTTGGTCACTTTGGGGAAAAAAGAAAGAAAAAGACAAAAGGAACCATTCGCTTACATTTTAGCCAAGGCAATATACATGAAGATATGAAAATATATTTTACTAACTACAAGGGGGAAAATGTTATGAGATATGGTTGACGCTAAATATTTTTATGCTTGATTGATGAGCAACATCTGATAGACACCCCTGGACAAACAGGGGAAACATTTATAAACACTCATACTTTGAGAGATCTCCTTAAACTGCCATCTGAGCTGTGCTCACTTTGTGTTATGGAAAAAAATAATTAATTTTGGTGATAAAATACCATGACAGTTTACATAAATTAATTTTTAGGTCCAGGAGGAGAGAGTAGATGAGCATGACCAGAAAAACATGAGGAGGTGGACCAAACCATAGTTGCTTGGTTAAAGACAAACTAACAAAGGTAATGTCCATAAAATGAAAATGGTGTAGCTGGAACAGAAGACAGCAAGGTGAGATATTCAAGTGCATTGTTCTCACATGCACTGCAGTGACTTAACAGACAAGAAAGGGAAAAAAAGATTTGGCAGTAAGAAGACTCAAATAATTGCATTTGTGCTCAGGCTAAGTGATGAAATAGGTTTAAAGCACATGTCTACAAAGGTGTCTAATGAGTATAAGGCTAAGTATCTAAAAAAAAGGGCTAAGAAACTGAGGTTGTTAATTATGGAGGCCCTATTCCTGAGGCAGAAAACCAGTATGTACAAAAATTAGATCGCCCCCAGATACTTTAAAGGAAGACATTTGATATTTTTTCAAAAAGCACAACAAATGTATCATCACACTTGCTAACATAAGCTAAGTATCGGTATGCTGCAGCAGAGAAGGAAA
Organism: Phoenicopterus ruber ruber; assembly: GCA_009819775.1. NCBI lineage: Eukaryota > Metazoa > Chordata > Aves > Phoenicopteriformes > Phoenicopteridae > Phoenicopterus > Phoenicopterus ruber. The sequence continues at coordinate 27,495,374 of CM020215.1, read as the reverse complement.
CTTCAGCAGTAATGTGTGGATATAAAAGATCCTTTCTTTAAATATGTTGAAATGCACCATGTACCACTTGTTACAGCTGCCAAAAGGAAGCTGGAGTATCCCCTTTCCCAAGAATACAGATTTTATTTTTCTGTATAACTTATGATTTGTAAATTGAATATAAATTTCAGTGCACTTTGCTGATTGCAGCTGCCTACTTTGAAATATTTGTCAAATTTAATGGAGTACAGGCCCAGATCTAGGCAATCGATGTATTGATTTGATTTTTTAAAAGTCTGCTTTTAGGCAAAATGCGGACTATATTAGCCAGACTAAAGTTCAGGAGGAAATGGAGGATTTTAAACCACAACAGCAAGAGTATATATCCAGGCCCTCTCCCAGCCAGGCAGGGAGCTTTCCAAGGTGGAAATTTCTTTACAAATATCAGGATAGTGATTCAGAAAAATGTGATAGAAGACACATTACTTCCATTTGGGACCTGAAAAATGTGAGAGTAGAGGAGCTTACACATCAGATTTATTTGAGTTAGCTCTGGCCTACCTGATAGCAATATCTGTCAGGCGGGTATAATTCAGTGGGTGTGAGTTTAAATGGCTTGCAGTGAAGATTAGTTTCATGGCGACAGTCAGAGACTGGATGAGAGGTCACATTTGAGACAAGAATCAATAACGAACCAAAGGCATTAATCCTTTTTGTGTGGTTGTGTAACATGCGAGTGGGAGGCTATAAGTTCCGTACGAAATGTATGATTCAATGTGTTAAAAAAATGACTTATTTGAACACAGTCCTTCCAGGCAGAAGATAGTGGTTTTCCTCACAGTAAGCTCATCATTGGAGAACAGTTTAGTTAAGGGCTAAAAGTCAGTCAATAGGTGAAGGCAGCCAGACCCCTAATTTTACTTTGTCGAAACAAATGATCTTAACTTCTGCCAGCAGTGGTTCTCACATTTCAAGGGACACCACAGGGCAAAGCAACAGTGCAAGGCACGCTGGAGGTCAATTAGATATGGCTTGTCAGTTCACTAAGGGCTTGTGTTTGAGTGCCTGGAAGAGTGTTGCGTATAAAAGGAGCTGGAAAGGTGTAACAAACTTTGCTTGGGGAAGCATGTCTATCACTAACGAGCTCAGTTTTAGGAGAGATGCTGGAGCAGGGATGTGAGAAGCTCAAGGTCCATTAGGCGTCTGAAGTCTAGACTGGTTCCTCAGTAAGGAAGTGTTAGCTAAGCAGCCTGAACACCATATTTATTACAGCATTAGCCTCCTAAACTTTTTTTTTTGTGATTGCCCTAGGAAGGGAAATTTTATTTTAGTTATATTATCAATATTATTCCAAGGGAGAATTTGTCCCTAGACAAATTATAATTTCTGTGCATTTCACTAATACTCTTAAATGTGTGATATTCCTTTATGTATTTCCCCCTTCACTGTACTTGCAACTTAGTTATCATCTGTAAAAATTATTAATAAGCCATCTATCCTATTCTTTCAGAATATGAATAGAAATATTAAATCAGAATGGACCTAATCCAAATTTCAGAGGTATGGAGAGCTCACCTAAAACAATGTCCTTCCATTTAAAATTACTTTGTATTAACCATCTTTGAACCACTACTCATATTACAACATGCTCCTCCAGCTTCATTTTATTTCATTCTATAAGTCTAATCTTGTGACACATTGTGTAAAAAGCTCTACCAAACTCAAGTTATACTCGGCTCATTTAGTTCCCTTTGTTAACTGATAATGTAATCTTATTCAAAGTCATTCGAATTTACTTTCCATTTTTATATTTCAAACATTTGCACTGGTTATTATTCTTGACTTTGTCATTAACCTTTGAATGCTCATAGATCTTCTTTCCTAATATTTGTTTCAGTATTTTGTTAGGGAGAGAATTTCTCAATCTCTTCTATGTCCTATTCGCCCTCCGCCTGATGCTCTTTATCTCCCATAGTGACTGTTTAATGCTTTTTGCCCTGTAATGAATTCTGCCTGGAGACACAAGAACCAAACCTCAGAGCAGACTTTGCACAGCTTCACAGAATTCAGCAAAAGGTGTTGACAAAAACTCCATCATGTGAAGTCCTGGAATAAAGAGTCTCAAAAGATTATACTGAGAAACATCCTGATTTCTGACCGGGTCACCAGCATCTCTACAATTTGATCAGCAAACCAGCACAGAGAAGTATGTCCACCCTGTCAGATGGACAGCCCAAGAATGGGCCTTATACAATATGGTGGAGAAGGAGTGACTTAGTCCCTTCCAGAGACTCAGTTTTGCTGTCAGTCCACCAAAAGGTGCAACTTAGTGTCATCCTCTCCAAGGGAATATGGTATGTAAACCTCAGTCTGTTTTATAAGTAATCTGCAAATACAATTCTCAAATTAACCTTGATTTATTTGGTATTGCACTGAATGGAAAACTAAACCCAGTCTTGTTTTCTTGTGTTCACTTCAAGATTTCTCTTCCAGCTCTGTCCCCCGAGTCTAGAACACGTTCTGCTTGTGTTCTGGAACTGTTTAGCGCATGATGGAGACAAGACAAGAATTGCATTGCCTGGTTCTGCTTTAAATATTCAACATTCCAAAAAGTTAATCTAGGTTTCTAAAAGTTGACAGGTACGTGATTGCATCATTGTGTCCTTCAAAGACCTTGAGAAACTACTGAGAATAGGGAAGTTAACAGTTTCAATTTTGTTCTAATGAGATACTGCAGTCTTGAGAAGCTGTAGAGATAAGGAGAGAAATAACTACAAAATAAATGAGAAAAAGCAGAGATGTAACAGAGAACTAGGAGATACAAGACTCTCTACAAATAAAAGGCTTGGGGAATATGCTGTGGGAAATAAAATAAGGAAAAGTCAAAGGGAAAGATCTCATCTTTGTATTGCTCATTTCTATTTTTGAAAATCGGTGAGAGTCATAAAAAAGGTACATCGGGACCACCATCTGGTTCTGAGATCAGATTATAGTAACACAAACTGTAATGCTGTTCCGCAAGACTGGGTGAATGATTTGAAAATATGCTGAGTTGTTGCTGCATCACTCTTCAAAGTGAAAGTCAGATTAGAGGTAGAAAGGAGACTGTGCAACATTCGGTTGTCCCAGGGTCACTGTAAGGAGCTTTCACAAGACTTTGTCACTACTTTTTGATGAACCGGCTGCTCTGAAGCTCATGTTTGCAAACCAGATGATTGAGGGATGCTGTGGTCTTTTAATTTGTTTTCCAACTGTTTAAAATAAAGACCAAACAGCATGACAATAATATTAATTTTGATTTTTGGAAATGTTTGGATTTGTCTGCCTGTAAGACCGCACTTTTTAAAGTGCACATCTCATCTGAAAGTGCTGCAATTCTACGGTAAGCTAGGAGAAAAATCAGAAAAAAAGTATTAAAATAACTGAAATTCATTTTCATAGAGTTAAGAAATGTCAGGATGATTTCTAAGTTTGTGTTTCTCAGACAGCAAGTGTAATCATTATATGATGTAAAATGCTTACACCAGTTCTTGGCACAGAGAACTGTTGTCCTACATAATTATTTATGTTAATAAGTAAAATTGGTTTGAACAGAATTACATTGCTTTAGATTGTTAATGTAAAATGTATTTTTTTGCTGTAGGTGAAAAACGTCTGTTAATAATTTACCTTTACCCTGGGCAGATTCTTTCTGCTTGCTCCAAGGCTGTAGAAGATTGTGTTTTCTCAAAAGTCAGGTTCTCCCTTGTAAATGCATTTTTTAAAACAGATTTTTTTTTTTATAAGGAAATTTTCAATCAAATAACTTGTTCAGAATGTGTAATTTGATAATGAGGGTAGATGGCCAGCCCTTGAGGGTGGATGATTTTACTCTCTGCGTGAAATTGTGTTGAAAATATCCACCAGTTGGTGCAAAGTTTCCTGTTCCAGAGGCAAAATATTTGTTTTTATGAGTCTGCTGTCTAAGTCAAATCTGGTGGAGATGATTTAATAGAAGCAGATAGACGGAAAAAGTGAAACTGCTTAATTGCCTTTTCATTTTGATTGTAGCACTGTAGCAAGAGGCCCTCCAGCGCACATTGCTTTGTCTCTCTCGGCAGGCGCAGCTGTGAACTGGGCTCCCAGATCCAACTGGAACTGAGATGTGAATGGGAGAAAAAGGTAAGAGTTGCTTTGCCCTGGCTTAGCGTTCTGATCTGCAGCTTCTGCTGCCTGACTCCCCATCGCTCGGGAGACGCTGGCTCTGTGATGCTGCCAGCCTTCCTAGCAACTTTAAAAGCTTCTCTCCAGTTGTTGCAGCTGGGCTGTGATTTCTATATTACAATGATTCCAAATTTGCCAAGAAAGTGATTGATTTGGAATCTGGGTTTTTTTGATGTATGGGAGTAATGGCCTGCAACTTTTAGGTTCGTCATTGATGATATTTGTTGTCCAGTAGAAGTTGTACTAACTTGAAAACAGATTAGTTTTGCATTTTGTTAGGAAGTTACTCACCTTAAATAAAACACCAGAGTGATTTTTAAAGAATCATGAATTGTGTTAACTTGTTAACTGTTAACTTGGAAAGATGTAATATAGGGTACTTCTTTGACAATCAAAAAAACTCCAACCTTTGAAGAAATTTCAGGAGAAGGAAACAGATTTAAACATGCTAAATTAATAAAAAGTAAAGAATTAATGTAGAGTAAAAATGAAAGAGTTAACATGAATATGTGGTTAAAGCTGGGTGAAATTAGTTCAGCAAACAGCAAATTTGCTGAAAATGTACAGCTGAAAGAGGTAGAAGCTACTCACCAATGTGAATCCAGAAACAGTTTCATCCATGAAAAACGGTCAGAAAGATATGTGAACCACTCATTTCAAAATCAGCCTGAGATGTAAAAGTGTAAAAAAGGTGTTAAGAAATCACACACATAGTAGGTTTTGTGTCCAGCATGAAGATGTATGAGAGTCTTGGGAGATTCAAAATAAAGCTGGGTTTGGGGGGTTTTGTTGGCTTATTTTGTTGCTGAAAAAAGTGAAGCATCATTTTTTGGGTCAACTGGGAAAAGAGTTTTAAGTTGAACAGCCCACCTAAAAGTCCATTATTCACATCACTCTTGTTGCTTTAGAAAGGACTTTTCTGCCATGAAAGCATGTTCTGCTGTTCCTTTTCTGCTCCAGCTTCCCTTTATCCCTGTGAATCCCTTCACTGAGTTCCTCTTTGTCTGATAACTCCCTTAGCAACTCATCCAGTGATCAAAGTCACCCATCTGGTGATCTGTGCTTAGTTACATCCCCCTAGAATAAACTTTGAAGACCTGGCTTGCTTTGGCAAAGGGACAGGTATTTACCATTCAGGCTGCTCCATTAGAATAGAGGATCACCAAAGATTAGTAACCCTCATTGTACAGGTTTCCACAGAATTAGAGGTATTTCTTGTCACCTCCTCTGGAATTATCCCTTTATGGAGACAAAAGTTAGTACAGAATGTAATTAATCCTATAGTCTGCCTCACATTTACAAAGTCAATTTCAAAAGGAAATGGAAGGAATAATTTCTAGATGTACAATCTCCATAAATTGTCATATAAATTTATATCAAAAGCCCTTCTATACAAGGATTAAGACACTAAAGCTTTTTTGTCTGTGGTTTCATTTCCACTTACTAAACAAAGTTGCTATTTAATACAGAAGATTTGTAGAAATGCAGAATGTTTGAACTCCTAAAAATAGGGAAAGAAAGAATCTTTACACCATATAGAAGCACTTTGTTATACTTTGGTGGTGTTTGGTTTTTTTTTCAATCTGTTTATTGTACATGTAGGGTTTAATCTTTTCAATACAATGTATTACGAAACTATGCTTTGATGATAAAGTGTGTCTTTCCATATCTAGCACAGATGACAACAAATCACTGGAGATGCTTTATGGCATTTTTCCCAAAGGAAAAAAAAATGACACTTCAAGTAGGCTATTCTATCCCCACAGTAATGAATTAAAAACAAGGAAAATTTTTTACAATTCTACTATGCGAGAGAGGTTTTCTCCTTTAATCTGCTAGACTGTTCCTTGCAGATTAGTTTTGTAGAAGATAGTGATTTTGTGGTGGGTTTTTTATTCACAGATATATTCTGTCATCAACATTGGCTTCTCAATCTCTGTCTGTCTGAGTTGGTAATCCATTGCTTCAGATGCCACTCTTGCTCTCCTCCAAGGGAGGAATTGGGGCTGTGTCTATGCTTCATGGCAATTTTATTTGCCTCTCCACAATATTGGCCAGGTGGTAGATCAACTGAAGTGTATGTGCACTGTGGGAGAAGTATGTGAGCAGAATGTGCTTGAAGGTAGTCTCGTGTCTATCTTTGCAATGTTTTATTAGTTTAAATGCAGTATCATTCAGATTAACCTACTTGCCCAGAAAAAGGGAAATACATTCTTTACATGGGTAAAGCAAGCATTAATCGAGAATTCAGCCCATGAACACCTGGTGGAAATAAAAATGATCTTTAAACTTGAAGATATTGTCCCTACTCTGCCTCAAAATTGCAGAGCGAAAGAGTTTTGAGTGGCTCAGTAGAGCTAGTTCAAGTGCACAAATAACTTTGAACAGGTTTGCATTTACTTTGGTGACTCGAGAGTTGAGAAAATCATAGGAGATCTACAATGAATGCCCAGGAAAAACTGTGCTATGCATATGCAGACTAACTACATAGCACTTGGCAGGCATTTTCCTTTTTTGAAACAAGGTGTATGACAGAGTGGTGCAATGGAAATCTTATTCTAGCTTTGCTCCCTGACATTATTTTCATGCCTTACTTTTGGAAATGTGTTGTGGACACTCACCACCATTTTTATCTCTTATGAATCTCCACATTGTCATTATTGATGTTTTTGATAAACCCTGCTGGGTGTACAGGACCCAGTACAGCAGACTTCCCAGAGAAAATCATTCGGCATTCAGATCTGAACACTGAGTGTGTTTTTTGGATCAGAGTTGATCTAAACTGCACCAAAACAGCTCCCTTTGCGTTCTTGTTAAGCATCTTTCATGCAAAAAAGGAAAAAAGATCCATTCTCTGATATCTTTTTATTTCCTGAGACCAACAAGCTTTAATCTCAATTTTAATGTATTTATCTTAATTAAGCACAGTTGCACTGACATCCACACAGTAGCATCTTTGTAAGCCATCTGAGATCACAATGGGGTGTTCAGCACTGGAAATCACAGACATTTCTTTAGTTCGGTGGAGTCTCTTTGAGGAGCCTAGTGATGCCGAGTTTGGCTAATTGTGAAGATCTATTCAGGTGATTCCAGATGACCTGTATGCTCTCACACATTAACTAATTGACTAAAAAAAAATTAGTCATTGTTTTAAATAAAAACCTTTTCAGACTACCAGGAAAAGACACCCATCAAGATATTTAATTAGAAATATTTCTTTGGTCTTCTTGCCATTAGACTTCAGAGGATTTTCGAGAAATAATTTCAGGGTGTCTAAACCACTTTACATTATAAAAAGCAATATGATTTTGAATACACAATTGTTTAGTAAAGCTCTCTATTTACAAATTAATATAATATTTTCCTATGAATTTCTTTCTTGAATATTCTGTAAGGGACCCTGTATTTATGTTGTATGCTATCTAACTTCTATTTAAAACATTTTTCCATCCCTGTGAGGGAGGGATACAGTATATGTTAGGTTATTTGGTAAAACCTCCTCTGCTCACCCCCAGAAAGGAGGCAGAGAGACAAGGCGGGGGCGACACTCAGTACTCTGCCCTGGCTGCTCCCAGGCCCATCACAGGAGCCATCAGTCCATCAAAGGCCCATCCGCACCAGCCCAGGGGAGCAGAGAGTCCCAAGGGTGGTCAGGAACCCAAATTAGGGATTCAGAGAAGGGGATTCTCTGTCTGGGCTGCTCCCATGGCTGTCCCAGGAAAGCCTCAGCCCCATGATGCAGGTGTGAAACTCTCAAGATGAGTCAACAGGAGCGACCCTCTGGAGCACCTTTTGCCCTGGGGGGGGGGTCACTGCCCAGGGGTATGGGACACAGTATAGGATGCGGGGGAAGGGCATTTTGGGATTGCGCAGGACTTCTTACAGGATGTTTAAGGGAGGAAGCAGAGGCAGGAAAAGGGATGGATCTTGATGATTTGGGGAGGACCAAGTGTGGGAAAACAGCAGGATAAGGAGATAAAAAGGGCTGGCTGCTTGCAGGCTGGTCAGCCCTCTTGGCCGGCCGTGCCCTGCACCTGGTCAGCACAGTCTGTCCTCTCATTAAGCTCCATTGCTAACTCTTTTCCTGTCTGTGGGCTCTCTCACATGTGCGTCTGTGTGCGTGTGTTTGTGGCTCTAAGTGCAGCCCCCGGAGTGGGACCAGGGCTTGGAGGTCCGTATGTCCATGGTGGCAGCAGCTGGAGTAGGAGAGGGTGTGCGAGAGAATGTGTGAGCACTGGCGAGTGGATGAGGCTGTAGGCGTTGTTCGTGCTTGTGCGAGCACTGAGCATGTCCGTGTGCACGGATCTGTGTGGCCGGCAGCGTGTGTTTGTGCGTGGGGTGTATAGGTGTGTGCATGTGTGCCTGTGTGTGCCTGCGAGCTGGGAACACATGCTCCGCCTCGCTGCGGATTGGCCCGAGGGCGCAGAGCTGCGGCAGCCTCGCCAGTTTTGGCCACCTACCTATCAGTTTATTGATTCACTCTTAGGTTAGAGGAATTAGGTTGAAGGATTCTCTTAGGTTGAAGGATTCTCTTAGGTTAAAGGATTCTCTTAGGACAATCTTAGGTTTAAAGGAATTAGATCTCTAAGTCTCAGCATCTTCATGCTTTCAGACCTGTTATATTTATGTGATTTAGTATGAGACTCATTGCACTTGACTGTAGCCATCTAAAAGATTATGCGTCTAGCCTCTGCTGTTTGCCTAGCCCTCCTGCTGTAGTCATTGAAGAGAGAATGGTATCACGGCATGGAGAGGTGCCTAAGGTAGATGGGATGAATCACCCCGAAGGGACCTCTTTACTTTCATTGACTACAGAGGGCTCTTAAAGAGAACCTTAGACTAGATATGGAATTTTAGATGGCTAGAGTTACATGAATTTAATACTTAGTAACTTGAAGTTATAAACAGCATTTTGATGTTATAATCAGTAATTTGCAGTTATGAGACAGATCTTCCTTCTGTGTTGCAGACAGAATGAGGTTAGATCTGATTAAGATGAAGCCACATGGGCCTTCTTGTCTTGTTCTCCTTGTCTCACAAATCCCTTGTCCTTGACAATAAATCTTTATTAATGAGAGAAGAGAGCAATGAGAGACTGTGAAAAGATAAGAGAAAGGCCAAATTCTGTAACCTCTCTCCCCTTCCCTTATTCACAAGAAAAAAAAAAAAAGGTAAAAATGGAGTATACCAATGTTGTAAATTTCTGCTTTCCTGCAGAGACCTTTATTTCTATTTTGAGAAACAGAATGTATGGTCAGCCAGAGACAATAATGAGAGCAAAGACTGCACAAAAGCCACATTGCCTTTGTAGATAAAATCTGTATGAAGATTCAAGGACTTTGCATTTGATGATGCATTGATTCAGTTTGCCTAGTAGAAAGTATCATTTAGCATCACTGGAGATTCTAGGTCAACAAGTCCTTGGAACAAAGAATTTCAGTGTTTGAAACCCTCTTATGAACTAAGTTGTCTAGGCAATAATGAAGAATATTAACGACAATGTCTAATTAGGATTGCTTCTTAGGTGTTGTAGCTCCTGTAGTTTAGACACTTACTATAAGAATAAGATTCTGGAAGCCCGGATAGGAAGTAGTCTGATTAATTTGCCACCTTCAGTATTTAAGCATGATAGCTGTTATATTGCTTACATTGTATCTCACAGTCTTGATAGTCTAATGACTTTCTTTTCAGAGGAAAATCCATCATGATTGCAGGAAATTTTGAGCTAGTATACTACACACTAGCTTACTCTGACCATTTCTGAAAAATAGAGAGAAAAAAATGTAAGTTTGAATTTACTATAATTTCAGAACCTACAATGATTTTTCTTAGGCATGAGACATTAGTCATTGTTTTTCTCCAAAGCAGATGATTTGTGCATAGATCTATTACTGTGTCTTAATAATTTTGACAGCGTTCTTTGTAGTGGGCACCTTGACGTTTTGTTGCCTCTGCAAAGGTAGCAAAACATAAGAAAGATCTTTTGTGGGCTCCTTACACCCCTTCACCATCTCAGTTTCAGGTTGGCTGTTTGATGTCTTTCTTTAAGTTTCCTTTATTGTCCAGCTACTTGACTACTTCATTTCAAAGGACCATAATTTCACTAATTTACTTAATACATTACCAGAGGAAGTGTTCCTTTTTGATAATCTTACAGTCTGAGTCAAATGAATAATCTTTCCAAATCCATTTTCTCCCATGCTGCAATTTATAATTCCTAATACTGTGATCCATGGCTCCTCATTGGATAGGATATCATCTCCGTATAAGCCTCTAAGGTAGGCAGAACAAATCACTACCCTAAACTATTATGTATCTCTATGGACTATAAATAGAAGCTGAGAAATTATGCTGGACTAAAAAGTCCAGCTTTTAGACAACTAATAGAAAACATAATGAAAGCTACCCCTCTGAATCGAGATGTCTAGGCTTTCTCTACTGGAAATATACAGTCACCGTCAGAGTCTTCAGAAGCAAATTTTCTCCACCTATCTCGGATTGTTTTGACAGGATGAATCATCTTGCTTAGGTATTCACCACGTTTCATTCACCAAAGAGTAGTGTATTAATTTAGACCAGATATTTAACTTTCAGATGACTAAAGTTAGATGAAATGAGTCCCACCAAAGCATTTGATGACCTTTAAAGGTCCCTTCCAACCCAAACTATTCTATGAATCTATGATTCTACCTTTGCTAAAAGGGTCTATGCATGAATCAAGCTTCAGACATTGATTCTTCATAGTATTTTAGTTGCCTTTATTTTTTGTCTTGCAACATGCTTTTAGTGGCTTTTAGTCTAACTTTCATAGGTGTTAGTTTGATGCAGATTAGATCACAATCACATTCAACAGTAATAGCGAAATGTGGGGAAAAGCATGCTCTGAAGTGGCTCAGCTATTTGGAGACTATGATAAATTAAGTTTACAGATGAAAACACTTTACAAGTGAGGAAGTCATTGTTGCTGATGCTAGTGCTTAAGAAAGCAGTGGAATTTGTCCATTGAATAGATTACAGAAAATAAATTTGTTCTAATAGATGGGCCAGGACCCAAACACAGAAATATAAAGAGGTCTGCACCATGTTAATGGAAGTATGGTCAAGGTATATGTCAATAAAACCATTTGTTATAAGTGCTATCCTAAACCTTATTATGGTGCAGAAAACCATAAGTATTAGAAGTTAAAGCTGCTACTCTTGATGGTGTCTGACATTCAATATTTCCAGCAAACATTAAAAGGTTAGATAATTGGATAACTTGTATGGCTTGCAGAAAAGCATATGCTTGATAACCCTACTCTCCTTTCTGTAAATCATGTATGTGAGTGATAATGAATCTGTAATTTCAAGTCTTACAAAAGGACAACATTGATTCTCATGCTAGTTAATATACTAGGATTTATTCTCATCAGAAGATATGCTCTTGTACTATTTTGCATGAAAATATGAACCTGTAAAACACAAAAGCACACCAACCTGGTTGGTGTATACATATTTTGCCCTAAAGATTCTCAGTAAATGTATTTACAAGAAAATGACTGATTGAAACAGGGAAGTCATGAGGTGGCTTTGAATATGATGATTTCTATGAGTAGATGATGGATATTTCAATGTTCAGAAGTTTAATTTTGGTGTTCAATTCAGTGTCTTCTGTAGAAAGTCTGATAATTCACCTACAAGCACTAGAAAAATATTAGGTCAACTCAGATAAACGCAGTCTTATATAAGCAAGATTATTTTTACTATGCTTGATAGTCATACTTCATGACATAATCACAATTGGAATTATAATCTGAAGAACAATTGTGCTAATTCATGAGATATGTCCATATGTTTTAATTGAACATTAAAATCAACAAGATGTGTCTTACACACGCCTCTCCTAATACTTTGATTCCTTTCAGCTGACAAGATCTGACCTACAAGATAGGAAACTCCAGAAGACTTCTAGATGTACTGTTTGTATCATATTGTTCTTTTGTTATCCTACTGAATGATGAGTGTAAACAACTTTGACCATGGCAGGTTGGATTTCTCTTGTGTGCCATATCATTCTCAGATGATAAAATGACACTTAGTTTCATTGAAACCATAGAGAACTGACACTTTCCAGCCTACTCTGGTGTGCCTTGTTCACCACGCTCAGCGGAGCTCTGAGGACTGAGTTGGCCCTGAGACTTGTTTACAAAAATTCCTAAACTGCAGCCTGGGAAACACAGAATAACAACAGAGCACATTGAAATTCTATCAGCAAACGTTGCAGTTGGTGCATTACTGCTGAGGAATAGAGATAGCTGCTTAAAGAAAAGTCATTCTCTATAGTGATAGCCTTGTCATTATAGGACATGGAAACACGAACTGTCCTCATTTCTCAATTTGTGAGATACTGGGAGCAGTCTGCCTTGTGTGTGACTCCCTGGGGTTTCAGTGTTGCTCTGTCAAGCATAGCCTGCTGTCCTCTGAATGGAAATATATGCTGGATTTGAAATATCCATTTGGTTTCTATATATTCAACTATTAGTTAAAAAGATCAGATTATATCATCAGCTAACCTTATAATCTCTTTTGCCAGGAAATCTAAAACCCAAATAAATGGGCGTCCCAGCATTTACTGCTCAGTTTACACCCTAGAGCACAATGCTTTCACTTATAGAAGTACTCTAAAATTTCGCAATATATTTCAGATTACATCCATGTTTCTTGAATTCATAAGTCTGTTTGGGAGAGGCAATTGCTCACCTGTCCATCCAAGTCACACACTATTACATGAAAAAGTCTTTCCTTACTTTCCTCACTAAACTTTGTGCAAATCTATTGTTAATCTACAAGGTTTGCTTGTACACTAATGCACACAGTATGAGAAACAACAAGATGAATGGAAGCGTTAAGTCCATTCGCAGAGCTGTGATGTCATTGGTATTAGTGACACTTGGGTGGAATGGTCCCATGACTGGAGTGCTGGGATGGAGAGTTATAGGGTGTTGAGGAGGGATAGGTAGGGCAGGCGAGGTGGAGGAGTTGCATGTAAGGGAAGAGGTTTGACTGTACAGCCTTTACAGTTAGGGATGATGTCATCAAGAGCCTCTGGGTAAAGATTAGGGAGATGTAAAACAAAGCAGATGTCATTGAGGGTGTCTACTATCCATCATCCATCGAGGATGATAGCATTGATGAGTTATCTATAGGTAATTAGAAGTCTCTGGATCGATAGCCCTTGTCCTTACGGGAGATTTCAATTTCCCAGACATCAGTTGGGAATACCATACTGCTGTGACAAGCAAGTCCGGGAATTCCTCAAGCATGTTAAGATAATGTCTGTCACAAGTACTCAGTGAGCCAACTAGGAAGATGCTCTCTAAACTTGTTATTTGTGAATAGAGAAGGACTCATGGGAGATGTGATGGTAGGTGGCCTCCTGGGCACAGTGATCACAAAATGGTTGAGTTTAAAATTTGGCAGAGGCCAAGTGTATGAGTTCAACAAGGCTAAGTGCCAGGTCCTGCACTGGGGTCACAACAACCCTATGCAACACTACAGGCTTGGGGGGGAGTGGCTGGAAAGCTGCCTGGTGGAAAAGGACCTGGGGGTGTTGGTCAACAGCTGGCTGAATAGGAGCCAGCAGTGTGCCCAGGTGGCCAAGAAGGCCAATGGCATCCTGGCTTGTATCAGAAATAGTGTGGCCAGCAGGAGTAGGGAGGTGATTGTCCCCCTGTACTCGGCCCTGGTGAGGCCACACCTCGAGTACTGTGTTCAGTTTTGGGCCCTCACTACAAGAAGACATTGAGGTGCTGCAGCGTGTCAGAGACAGGCAACGAAGCTGGTGAAGGGTCTGGAACACAAGTCCTATGAGGAGAGGCTGAGGGAACTGGTGTTGTTTAGTCTGAAGTAAAGGAGGCTGAGGGGAGACCTTATTGCTCTCTACAACTACCTGAAAGGAGGTTGTAGCAAGGTGGGTATCGGTCTCTTCTCTCAGTAACAAGTGATAAGACAAGAGGAAACAGCCTCAAGTTGTGCTAGGGAAGGTTTAGACTGGATATTAGGAAAAATTTCTTCACTGAAAACATTGTCAAGCACTGGAACAGGCTGCCCAGGGAAGTGGTTGAGTCACCATCCCTGGAGGTATTTAAAAGACATGTAAATGTGGTGCTTAGGGGCATGGTTCAGTGGTGAACTTGACAGTGCTAGGTTGAGGTTGGACTCAATGATCTTAAAGGTCTTTTCCAACCTAAATGATTCTATGGGTCTATGACCCCTCTCAATCATCTATCAAAGGTCTTGGGAGTCTGGAGAGATCCCTACTGACTGGAAGCTAACCAATGTTGTTCCAATTTACTAGAAGGGTGTGAGGGAAGACCCAGGAAACTACAAACCTGTTAGTCTAACCTCAGTCCTGGAAAAAATTATGGAGAAGATTATACTGGGTACCATTGAAAGGCATTTAAAAGACAAGCAATCATGAGGCACAGCCAACATGGATTCACAAAGGGAAAGTTCTGTTTAACTAATTTGATGTCCTTCTATGATAATGTCAGTCACTTAGAGCATGACAGGAAGGTGGTGGATGTAGTTTTTCTGGGGTTTAGTAAGGCTTTTGATACGGTCCCTCACAGGACCCCTTCTGGACAAGATGTCCAACTGTAGATGGTGTGCTGGGTGAAGAATTGGCTTGAAGGGCAGGGCTCAAAGGGTTGTAGTGAATGGGGACACATCTGGCTGGCAGCCAGTCACCATGGTGTTCCTCAGGACTCAATTCTAGGGCCAGCTCGGTTCAATATTTTTATCAATGATCTGGATGCTGGAGTTGAATGTACTGTTAGCAAATTTGTTGATGATACTAAATTGGTAGACACTGTTGACTCTCTCAGTGGACAAGAGGCCTTGCAGAGGGATCTAGATAGATTGGACTGTTGGACAATCATCAATGGCATGAAATTAAACAAGAAAAAATTCCAGATTCTGCACCTAGGACAGAGTAACACCGAACACAAGTAAACTGTGAGAGGAGCGGCGGAGAGCAGCCCTACAGAAAGGGATCGGGGGGTGCTGGTTCACAGCAGGCTCAACATGAGTCAGTAGTGTGCCCTGGCAGCCAAGAGGGCAAACTGCATTCTGGGATGCATTAAGCACAGCATAACCAGCCAGTCAAAAGAGGTGATTGTTCCACTGTATTTAGCATTGGTATGGCCTCACCTTGAATACTGTGTGCAGTTCTGGGCCTTGTAATTTAAGAAGGATGTGAAGGTCCTTAAATGAGTCCAGAGGAGGGCAACCAATCTGGTGAAAAGGCTGGAAGGCATGTCCTATGAAGAGTGGCTGAGGACTCTGGGTTTGTTAGTTTGGAGAAAAGGAGCCTGAAAGGTGACCTCATTGCTCTCTACAGCTTCCTGAGGAGGGGAAGTGGAGAGGGAGGTGCTGAGCTCTTCTCCCTGGCATCCAGTGACAGGACACGTGGGAATGGTTCAAAGCTGCACCAGGGGAGGATCAGACTGGACACCAGGAAGCATTTCTTTACCAAGATAGTGGTCAAACACTGGAACAGGCTTCCTAGAGAGGTGGTCGATGCCCCAAGCCTGTCAGTGTTTGAGAGGCATTTGGACAATGCCCTTAATAATATGCTTTAACTTTTGGTCAGCCCTGAATTGGTCCAGCAGTTGGACTAGATGATCATTGCAGGTCCCTTCCAACTGAAATAGTCTATTCTATTCTATTCTATTTTATTCTATTCTATTCTATTCTATTCATGATATAATTACAAATTAGCATAGTGATATTAACAGAATATCATAAAATTCAAGAAAACAAATAATTTCCCATTTGGGGAATACTAAATAACCATTGCCGTATTCATTGTGATAAAAATACCAAAGACCACTCTGATGCATGGCTTGAATGGGTTTCTTAAAGCTCTACATCAACCATTTTTATGAGCTCAGTGCAGAAACATTTTGCAAAATGCAGTGGTCAGTGTGGCTGATGAGATCAGATTCAATGTTCATAGCAATTTCATCTGACCTTAAAAATATGAAACTTTAATTCTGTGAACAGCTTTACTTTGATTTCTAGTATGTAGGAATTGTTCATCCTACATTCTCTACAATCTTGCAAGTGTCTGTTTAAAAGTATACAAGATGCACTTAAATCAATAAGCTTCTTCAATTACTCCCCAAGCAGCAAAGCTATAACAAAAAAGCTTAAACACTGACTCCCTTAAAGAGCCATATATTAGTTTAAAGCTTTTCTTTCACATTGTAAGAGTTCCAAAATGCTAATTTGATACCCATCTTTGGAAGGCAGTAATATTGTGTCACACAATAAATAATGTATGTATGAGAGATTTTAGATTCATGTAGTATTAAGTATGTTAGAGTCCATTGTATTCAGATTCTTATACTATTGCTAGGTTATCCGAACAGCTTCAAGATTTTCAGTTAGTGAGCTGACTTAACATCTGTCATTTAGCAATGACCTGAGTAGCTCGTTCATCTTGTACTATTCTGACTTTTGTTGAAGTTACTAGATGCTGTCATAATACCAACAAAGTATATTTTTTTTTGCTGATTATCTTTGAGATCATAAACAAGTGAATGGCATTTCTACTTAAGACTACTTTTATATACTAGAAACACTCTCAATTTATCAAATTAATCAAATCTGGTATGAGTCTTTTGTTGTGCATGACAACCATTCTGCTTGCCTCTGACACATTTTTTCTGCGTGATTCAGCCCTACTACTGGTACTTCAGTATTTTACTTGGTTAATGAAATCCTTTCTCAGGCTGAGAATACATAAGTATCTATGTAAATATCTTATCAAAAATAAACTACAATGATCTTGGGAAATGTTTAGCTACGGGCTCAGTGGATGTCTTAGGAAAAAATAGTAGTAAATAGTTAACCTGTGTGTGCAAAAAAGAAGAATGTTTAAGTTGGCTTTTTGTCAAATCATTTCTAGAACTGGTTCACAAAATTTACAAACTCACTTTTCATAAATGTATTTCTGTAATCTTTCCTGTAAGGCTATTTATTCAAAGCATGTAAATGCTTAGTCTGCTAACCTCTGTGTATATCTGAAATAAACTGTGATTATAGATTAAAAAGAATAATTTTCCTCTAAGGTGTTTCAGCTTTGGATATACATACATAGATGCAAACTCAGGCACTCACAGGCTGACACAAATTATTCCTAATCTCAAAGTAGCATGAATATACACAGCTCAAGCTATTAAGGTGTGTACAAAGAAAAAATTCTATTGTTGTTTCTTAAGTACCATGAGAAAAACTTCCACAAGAATAATACATATGTAAATAAATTTGGCATAGTTGATATTTATTGAACTTGATGGTTTTCTTTCACATGTCCTGAATATTGAAATCACTGCTTAATTAGACTAGATAGAGTAGGTGGAAGGAAAGCAAGGTGGTGTTTCTATTAAAACTACTATTATATGCAGTTTGTAGTTACTGGTTACGGTTGTACCGCTTTAATGCAGTATAATACATATATGCCCCTGCTAACCTTTAATGAGATGACAAAGGTACCCAAAGCAATCTAGCAGTGGCAGCACAGACCTGAGAAAAGGCTAATTTAGTCTGTTGAGAGTAAGGGACAGCAAACAGACTCAGGCAGAGAGATGAGAGAGAAAAGGAAATAGGGAGACGACGTAAGATCAACAGCCTAAGGGTTTTGTAGGAAGCATGGCAAGGGACAAACTTATGGAGTAGCTTTACCATGAGGCAAGTGTGCAGATGTTTGTGCTGAGCTTTTCCCAAGTGAAAAGCACACAGAATACGCCTGAGGGTGTATTTTTTTGAAAATGTAGTGAGTGATGGAGACTGGAATCACTGTCTGAGGAAAGTGAGGAGTCAGCCAGCCAGCTGATGGTAGGTGATACGAGATGCTAAAGAAACTTGGTCTTTTTAGTCCACTGAAGGAAAAATTAAGGGAACCACAGATATATATAAAAAATAGATTTTTGGAAGTAAACTCACTCAGAAAGGTATAGAGAAGCTCAGTGCCTTGGAGCTGAAAACGTATACACTCAGGCTAGAGATAAGAGGTATGTTTTTAATTGTGAGAAGAATTAACGACTTACATTCAATTGTAGGCTCCATCAAAGACTAGAATCCAGTTAAGGGTTTGTCTGCATTGATGTAAACATGCTCTTTCCGCCTGCCGCCCAGAGCCTGTAAGTCAGGTAGTTGTTTCAGTAGAGAGCCACAGAACAGCATGACCTGTTGGTATAAACCTGAGCTGGATGCCGCGTGGACTAACTTGCACTAGTAAGGTCCATTCTTAGTTTCGGTACAAGGTCATGTTAATGCAGCTATAGAGCTTCAGGTTGAAAACTGACTGGTATTTAACAACTTGGGAAATGAGCAGAATGAACATCCAACTTCCAATGTACACGTAACCTTGCAGAAATGTTATAGTGAAAAGGCAGGTATCATTGATAGCCCACTAGAATAAGTGGATGAAGTTCCTTGAGTTGTGCTATTTGGTAGATAAACCCTCATTAACAACATCCCTCTGGCTGTAAAATCTATTACTCTAAGTGAAAACAAATGAAAAATGGGAGAGATCAAATAATGAGGAATGAATGAAATGTTATTATTTGAATAGCCACATCTGCTATTCGTTACAGTATTTAAAATTATTTCCACCAGCAGAATGATCACCATGCCTTGCCTGAGCTGCTTGTTTGTTTCAGTCTTGTCATGTTGTGATTTGTGTCTGCATGGAAATAAGGAAATCTGTTCTTGTCGCAATTTGACAGTGTGATGAAATGAAATACCATAAATTATTTATCCCTTATTCATTACTCTTAGATCCATCACATTCATGAACATTACTCTCTATAAATTTTAATTTATTTATTCATTTAAATGCATCCCTCCAGAAATTTTTAGGATTGAAGGAATGAAGATTATGTAAAGCTGAAGTATCTCTCTCTGGAGAAGTTGGACAAACGGGCAGAGAGTATTATAATGAAATTTAGCTGCATTAAGTATAATTCCTCATGGAATCTACTGAGGTTTGTAAATATAATTCATACTTCTATTTTCCGCATTATTTCATCTTTGATGCTAATAAATCAATCCTTATTTACCTTTCTTGGAACAGTGACTGATATACTTATTTTAAAGTAGTTTAAACGAGGTTTGTGGTCTTATATTAACGATACCAGGTAGAGACTCCCATGCATGCTATTGCACAGCTGCTAGTATTTCTGGGGTTTATGAAGGAAGTGCAGCTTATGGCCACCAGAGGTCTTACAGAGATTTTGTTGAATGCCTTGAAAATGCACAGGAAGATTTAAAATAAAGACGAAAACTTTGAACTGCTTGCTTTCAATTTATACTAAAATTGACAAGCATGGAAAACCTTCATGAAAGCCAAAACCTATTATTGTGTTTTTTTCACTAACATGGTGAAAAGATTTTTATGCATTTTGTACCTAAAAGTCTTCATAGCAGATCATCAGTTTCTTTCTTTATAGCTGATGGAGTGAATAGCCAACAGCAGAAACACTGGGATAATTTCTCTTCTCATGTTGTAACGTGAAGCGCTAATTAAGACAATTTCAGGGTAATTGACTCCCTTAAAACAAGGGCATATAGAATAAATGATTATTTAAGAATCATGCTACTGTACTGTACTCTAGTTGCTAGGAAGCATTTTGGAAGTAAGGATTATTTGTATAGATTTCCATTTGCTTTTGTGGGTGTTCTGAGATCTAAGCAGACTTAAGGACAACTTCTGGTTCAAGCACCAGTTGCTGTTTGTGTTGGTTTGAGAATTCTTTCCTTTACTTACCACTGTAGTCCAAAAAAGGTAGAAAAAATAAATGCAAATTCAAAGTTGCTGGACAACATCTGATTGTCCTCTGGAGGTGTCTGCCTGTTTATTCTCTCTTGCTTTGCCTCCCACCCCCCATTAATATGGAATTAGGTCATGGAAAGTGGAACAACTTGAGGAGGAGACTTTAACATCCCCCCACTGGAGATATTTTGACCACTTTGGTGACTTAGTTGTTTATAAAGAATTTTATTTCTGAAGGTAACAAGTTCCTCAGTTATGTTTTGGGAAGAATTAAATGCTTCTAAATATTTCGCATGATACTTTTTTCTTATTAATGGCCTGATACAAGGCATACTACTTACTTTATTTGAATCAAGACTTAAGGCAACTTATGGCAACTCTGTTAATGTTAATAACTTGCTGTTATGCCCCATTTATTAGCAAAGAATACATAGTTAGTCAGTGGACCAAAGGAAAAAAAAAACATGTTTAGTCCAGCAGCCTGGGGCATTCAGCTGAGGGAACAAAGGAAGATTGTGCTGGTTTTTTAATGGTCAAGTAATTTATGAGTACTTTAATGTCAAGAACCCCAAGAATTAGCTTTTCTTAATACGTCTCTATACAGGATCAGCTTGGGATGCAGTTAATTTTCTTCACAACAGCTTATAGAGTTCTGTGTTTTGGATTTCTGGCTAAACCAGTGTTGATAACAAACTAATATTTTGACTATTGCTGAACAGTGCTTGCACAGGGTCAAGTCTTCCTCTTTCTCCCACTCATCGTCCACTCCAAAGTAGGCTGGGGGTGGTCAAGAAGCTGGGAAGCGGCACAGCTGGGACAGGTAACTTGAATTGGCCAAAGGGATATTCCTACCATATAATGTCATCCTCAGCAATAAAACTGGAGCAGAGGAAGAAGGGAGCGAGGGTTTTTTGGCTTCCAAGGTGGCTGTTGCTTGGAGACTGGCTCCGCGTCAGCCTGCTGGTGGGAGGTGGTGTGTGATTCCTTTTATCAAGGAGCATTATCTCTCCTGGATAATGCTCAGGCTCTGTTAAGGAGATAGTGGGGGTTTAGCAGGGCTAGGAATTGATCCTTCTAGTCAGTATAGATGAAGTCATCCTGTTTTGGGGGCAGAAAAGAATCTAGCTTATGGGTGCAAGCTATACTTACAGGCATAGACATAGCCCTTTTGATGCTTTGCTTCTCTCTCTCTGGCCCAATGAGTATTTAAATGGGCTGTGCAAAAAGGAACAAATTCAAGGTAAGTGTTTGAGAGCCTCTCTCCCACTTTAATGACTCAGTTCGTAGTTGCTACAGTTTGCCTGAAAAATAAGACAGTTAAGCTTGAATACCTTAAGGGAAGAGAAATTGTATTCAGTTCTTTTACAAACCGTAGCAGCTTTCAATGATGGAAGATGGAAGATGGTAGAGGTAGATGAAAAAAAAAAAAAAGAAGTGAAAGGACATACACATCATCTTAGAGTTTTAAAATAAGAGAACAAAAGACAGAAGGACCTGTTTCCAAAACTGAAGAATGCGAATTCTGAGTGGAAAGAGACATTTCCAGTGACAACAAATAAGGCATTTTAAGTGGAAGTTCAGGCATATTTCTGAATTCCACCTCTCCTTTGCTTGCTGAAGGCAGTTTCTCAATCAGTGTGTTGACAATTATCAGGCAGGTTATGAGGTCTCTTAATTTCTGCATAAGTAGCCTAGATACTTAGATCAAGACTTTGTATGCTGTTGCAGTGAACCGAAGCCTAGATTCGTCCCGCTACCTAACTTCAGAAATGTAATTGAAACATTTAAGTTGTAGTTTTACTAAACTCTGTAAAGAGTGACTAGACAGAACACAGTCTCACTGGGAGAAGGACTGCACATATGAGATCTGAATCACTCTGGATACTCATACTTCTTTTCACTGAGTTTAGAAGGAACCACGGATATCTGTTTCCCTGACAGAAATACCTCTGCTTGGAAGAAGATTCTGGGCTTAGCGACCAAAGCCATTCTGTGGACACAGATCCTTGACTTATTTTGTTTAGGGAGGGATCACCAAAGTATGGAGCACTCTGAAGCTCTAAGAATTATAGTGACAAGTGAGAGTATAGGATTAATCCTCATGTGTGTAAAAGCTGGAAAAGAAGATATTCATAACCTAAATAGTGGACAGAACATTGTAGAAATGGTATACTATCATCTCTGAACAAGAAAAATAATAAAATAAATATCTAGGATGATAAGTAACAATATCCAACATTCATCAAAAGAACATATGCTGTCTAATAATATGTTTTTACTTCTTTCTTCTTAAACCTGATGATGTAGG
Source organism: Phoenicopterus ruber ruber (assembly GCA_009819775.1). Taxonomy (NCBI): domain Eukaryota; kingdom Metazoa; phylum Chordata; class Aves; order Phoenicopteriformes; family Phoenicopteridae; genus Phoenicopterus; species Phoenicopterus ruber. The sequence goes on along the minus strand of CM020215.1, from coordinate 27,473,064 downwards.
AACCAATAAAACAAAAAAAAAAGTAAAAAATGAATTATACAAGTTACAATGACAAATATAAGAGCAGTATTCAAATATATGTGATACATTTTATAAAAATATTTATTTTAAAAGTACCTCCTGGATATGTTCTTTTCCTTCTTCATTTTAAAACCTTAATCCTGTTGCCACTGAAAGATAGAGTTTCACCAGTAACATTTCAGTTACTTTAAATCATGGCTGTACCTGGTAAAAAATGGTAGACAGTTTCCCAAAGGTATGAATTAGCAATTTTTCCTTCTTTTGTCTGTAGAAGCTTGAAAAATCATCCTTAACTCCTCAACTTCCCCAGCTCCCCAATAAAAATATAACCATATATTGTTGAGAAAATGTCTTCCTTGTAATAACAATTTTCATTCTTTAAATGAAAATGAAAATAAATGTAGTTCAGATGCCAGTAATTTCCCTTGCTTTCTTCCCCAGTGTGAGACACTGTCAAGTGCTGTAGCAATGTCTGATGCTTCCCTGCTGTTGTTTATCGGAGGACCAAAGAGCTTCCATAATTCATCCACTTGCACTATTTTTATGGTTAATCTTTTTCTAACTAAATGTTCATTGATTTTTACTTTTTTTTTTTTGTGCATGAGCACAAAAATACACACAGTCATGAATAATCCCTCCTTAAAACTGGATCATACAGAAATATGTCTTTTAATACATACATCCTATCTTTTTTTTTCTTTTTTTTTTAAGATTGCTTTATATCACCTCTGTTATGGGCTTTATACCACTCTTTCTGAATAATGTTTAGCTTTTCAGAAGTGTGACTCAGCTACATCACACCCACTGAGCAATTCTTTGTCTTCTCTCAGCTTTCAGACCCTTATGACCATTCTTTCAGATACAACCCCCGGGTCTTCTGCATCATTGAAATTCTCACATTTGGCTTCTTAATGTCTTTCATCCTGCAATAACAGGAACTGATGGAGGCTGGTTTACTGAGTGAAAGCAAGCTGGTAATTAATGGACAGATGGTGAAGCAGAGCAGTGTCACTTGGATCCTGATCCTGAAAATCAGCACTTTTTCTCCTCCAGGAATAAGGTGTGGTTGGCGGCTTTACTCAGATGCAGAGGTCAGTGAGATGGTGCACAGGCATTGCCCATGTGCAGGGCAGAAATTGCTGCCCGTGCCCTATCAGTTATCAGACTTCCAGGGACTGTGGATTAGTGACAGGGAGAAAAGGCCATTTTCCACTCATTTTCACGCGTGAGTAAGAGTAACTGAAGATGTCTTTCTCTTTGGGGAACTCTTGGAGGGGCCTTTCCTGAAGCAGAACTGAAGCTTCGGCTGCGGCAAATGTTGGCTGTGCCATATTTGAACATAACCTTGAGTGTTATTTATACCCTATTTACCCCTGGCTTCAAGGGCACACCTCCGAGTGAACAAAGACTATCTATGTCAATAAGTATTTTTCAGAAATGGTCCCTGACCTGTTATCTAGTGTTTGTATTTCATTATGCAGTTGTTTTTAATGCATTTATCTAATGACTAAAGACAAAAAGTACAGTCATTCTTCTTGCTGCTCCAATGGTATGTTTGTTTCTTTCCCACCCAAGACAAATAATTTTAGATAACATATTCCAAATATTCTGGAAGTGTTTCTTATGTCAAAGTGTCAAGACACAATTTCCATACTACTACTTGTATTTTGTGTGGAGATCCAGTCTGATGTCACCCTGTGAGACAGACAGGTTCATTTGCTGCAGTGTTTGTTCCATCTCCATTATCTGCAGAACCCCAGGCAAATAGTTTACAGCGTGGATAGTATCCCAGAGCCAAGGAAAGGCTGTCATGTCTGGTGATGTTTGACAGTTTGCAGAAATTGCTCAGGGAGCAGTGTCTTTTTCTTATAGCTAATAAGGCCAGCGTGTTCTCAGATTATCAGATTCACACTTTCTAATGATTTCTTCTCAGTTTTGCTATACCACAATGGCAGGCTGGAAAGTTGTTTGATGAGCACCAGCTAAACATATGTAGGACAGACATTTCTGACATATGTAATTTTAATGCATGCTGACTACTCAGACTGACATAATCCAAAAGTGGCATCTGTTTCGGGACTCCATAGTTTGGCTTTCAGTCAGGTGTGAAATGAAAGTTCTTTGATATGATGAAATATTGCTGCCTTGCATTGACATGGAGAGCCAAAGTGTCCTCAGGTCAGCTCACCACATCTGTTGGCAGTCGTCTGTTTGCACTGAATTTCTGTGGAAACACACACCAAAAATGCATTGCTACCTCAGTGTGGCATTTTGCTTTCTGCTGCTGGGCCACAGCTGACGTTCTGAAACCGCCAAACCAGCGGTAAAACAGGTTTTCCTTTAGTTCCTCCCTACTTAATTATCAGTGACTCACGAATTGCCTTTCATTTTCACTGTGTCAATCCTGGCAATCCCAGGGCTCCAAATGACCAATTAGTGACACTACAGCAAAGGCACTTCGGCTGTCTTGGTTTAGAGCTGAGCTTAGCTTCTACTTAGGAGTGTTAACAGCCTCATAATTAGATTTCTTTCTAAACTTAAGCTGGATTCTGTAAAAGATCCCAGAGGTTTAAGACCAAGCAATCATTTTGCTAGAATTGCAGCCATGTCCTTTATCCTACCTGGCTTTTAATTGCCATATTTTTTACTGTGCTGTTTCCTCATCTTCACTTTCATTCATGGAATTCTGGAGACTGAGGGCTGTGCCTTAACTCAGATCATGTATCAGTTTCCACCCTTTTGCTGCACTCACCCTTCCTAGGCAGTAAAAATGGGTAAGCTTGAGCATTTCCACTCCTCATGGGATGCCAGGGAAAGGAAATTGGCTAAATGGAGTGAAGTGTGATGAAAGGAGAAAGGGAGAGTGACAGTGAGGTGAAACGATTTTCTCCATTCTGTGTCTCCCCAGCCAGTCCTCCATCATACCCTTGCTGTGCAGTTACCTTCAGCCAGTCTGTCCTGAGCCAGATGAGCTGTGCAGCAATAATCTGTAAATGACCAGTGTACGGTTAAGGAGATGTTTCCATAAGGAATTGGTACAATATGAGGCAAGAACACTGCCATAAGTGACAGCAACTCATGTCACAACATTCAAGCAGAGATGCGCTGTTGGCACTTGAGAGTCGTGAAGTGCCGAGGCATTACACTTTGCAGCCTGTCCAAGGACTAGTCAGCCTTCAGCTTGACCTATTTCATCCATGCTAAGAGCACATTGTATAACAGCTGCTGCTGTGGCTACTGCAGCCTCAGGACTGAAGCAGCTTCCATCGTTCTCTTTCTTCCAGCTTGTGAGGGCTAATGGACTGAATCCATTGGCCTCCTGCAAAGAAGTGATATTCATTTCTATGCATGCACATCATGTCTTACGGAAATCCAGACGTAAACATGCATAAGAGCATCTGTTTATAAAATTTCACCTTTGGGAATGTAAAGTCATGTATTTATAAAAGCCTAAGTATCTTGAAATAATTCCCATTCAGTAGAGAAAGTAAAGCAAGGAAGGCAGCAATGAAATGAAAATTGCATGTATTTTGAAATACATACAGTCATTGTATCTAGCTATAAAGAACCATAAATCACAACATAATTTATGTCTGAAGCATAATAATAAACCCAATCAAATAGTTTCTATCTCAGCAGTTTTGCAAGACAAAGAAAGACAGAAGATTTGGGGACATTTTAGTACCTGTTATTTTTTGCTAATGGTTTGTTTCATAAAGTTGTTCCAAAACATTTGTTCTATTAAACAAAGCCTTATCCTAAACTTTTGAAATAACAAAAAAACCCACTCTAAAATTCTCTAATTTGCCAACTGGTTCCTTATGCAGCGTGAAACGTCTCTTAATTTGCCTCATAAGACTTAGCATTTAGCTGCCAGACACAATTTTTTAAATCTGTAGAGTTCTTGCTAAATAAAACCCAATTTATTTTCCTGGGATTCAGGTTCCTAAAGGCAACTCACTGTCCTGGAGAACAAAAGATGGTGAGAAACTTCTAATCTATGTAGAGCATGCCTTCATTTTCTTGACACCAAGCATAGCTCCTTCCTTCTGTTTGGAGCTTCTCCAAGTTAGGTCATTGACAATTCTTCTCGCCCCTCATAAATACTGGCAGGGACTAAATCAAGTGCAACAAAAAAACTTATTTTGAAATCCTAAGCAGGATTTCCCAACGTAAAGAGCAACTATAGTGGAATTTATATGCTTAAATACAGAAACAAAACACTTGGCTGACATAGAGACCAGAGGCACTTAAGCAGTCCTATAAAACTACTTATACCCTTAAAATTCTACCATTGTGTATACCCAGGGAGAGACACGCCGGCTGACAGAATGACAGACTGATGGGATCATTTCCAAAAGAGGGAAAATATCTGGTCTCTAGTGACTGTTTCAAGTCTACTTATACATTTATTGTAAACTATCGCTGGCTAATAAAGAAACAAACAGTGCCTCTTTCCCCGAACCAGGGCATTGGGAATTGTCCCCCATGCCTACTTTCTTCCACAATGGTTCTCATCATATGGTTTTCTGCTATGTGTTGCTCTCCATCTAGGTTAGAAAAAATTCTTCCTTCTCTCCTGCCCAATGTTAAAACCGCAACACAGCCTGTAACACTGTCACGTGGGCACTGAAGGGTACAGTTATGCAGAGCAGATTTATCCAGAAAATATACAGTGGCAAGATCTTTTAATCATCCTTCTTACAGATATGTCTATTTGTATATTTAAGGCTCGTGTTAAACATTTTAACTGATATGCTGAACTGAGAGATCATGTTTAGTTGTTTATAACCACAGTTTCACTAAGTGTGTTCAGAATCATGGATTTCAAACATGCAGTCCCTAGCCCTCAGCGTGACTGATCCACATCCTTGGTTCCTGGGTGTTTGTTTCTTTGCATTTGTGAAATTGCGTCCTGTTTACCAAATAATCATTGTGCTCTTTATTTTCCCTCTGTTTCACTCTTCACTAACCTTTATGTTGCATGTAAGTTTTATGAACAGATATTTTATAGACTTCCCCCCCCCCGCCCAGACCTTTGATGTTAACTTAAAAGGCCAGAAATCTGTATGTGTATATATTACTTTTCAGGCTGAGAGGCTGGGCTCTTATGCATTATGTGTAATACATATCTCCCCTGGTCATGAGACTAAAGGAAATGACCTGTTAAATGAGCATACTTTAATAGTGCATTTTCACAACTGTGTTGAAAACATTTTAGTTTGCATATTTTCAATATAAAAAATAAATTTTAGAATAATAATTAATATGGAGATGAGTATGCATATACGTGTGTATGTAATTGCCATATAGTGATATAGTGGTTATTAAATGGCTTCTTTTTGATGTTGGAGTATATTGATAGAATTTATATTTATGAATTTTTATTAGTTTATTGGAGGACCTACCTTTACAACACTGGCTTATAAACTGAAATCTGACTTTCTGAAACATTTCATGATGTCATTTGAAACCATCTAACCTCTTCCATCTTAAAATGCAAGATTTTGAAAGTGTGGTTGATAAGATAGCCTGTTCTGAGCACTGCTTGTTAAGTGCTGTACAACATCACTCAGATAAAGCTCAATTTATGAAAAACTATGAATGTGTAATCTAATAATGTATCAGATGTGACCCTAAAGCATTTATACATTTTAAAAAGAAATAATTTTTACATAAATAACAGTTATTAGTGGATCTTAAGAAGATAACACACAGTGCTGTGGTGGTACCTGAAGTAAATATTGCATTGTTTTGTAGATTTCATAAAAAGGATTCAATGCTGTGTTAGAAACACTGTAGCTGAGTTGTGAGCAGTTTATTGTTATTGTATTTGTATAAAATATCATATATGCCTATGTACAAATTGCAAGAAGTTTTTATGGACAATTTGACAAACACAACATTGATTGCAAGCAGCACCAGAGGAGCTAATGTAATTAAATTAATGACTTTTTTTGTCATCATATGCTAGTTTCTCAAAATGCAATACTGAAAATGCTAACTTCCAACTCAAAAGCACTTAGGAGGCTTCAGCCAGTCTGATTCTGGACAGGCGAACTTTTGTAAGAGGCATTGTTTGCAAAATGGGTTTTTCTCAGATTGTTCCTCTTCAGCTGCTGGTGTGCTCTGTTTAAGGGTTACAGTGAAGAAAGGAATGCATGATTGGCTCTAATAAAATTCAGTTTCTTTCACTTCTTATTATTTTCTGTAGTTTCATCTCTGAGAAGCAATGAGCATGGGAAGATTCAAGTTAGGAATCACAGATTTCAGCTGTACAAAGTGATATTTTTGAAACCAATATCAGAAAGGAATTAGCCAGCCCTGAGTGGACTTCCAGTGTTCAGTTGTAAGGCATATCTTCAGTTATTAGATTGGCTGTTATTCTGTAAACATTCATATATGATGATCTTTACTCATGTGCTGTGATGTTATTAGAAACATTCACATGAACAGAGCAAACTGAAAATGTGGAATCTGGGATTTTAGATAATCACCTACACTCAAAATAAAAAGGTTGCCTCTCCAATTAGACCAAGCCTGCCCAGTAGACACCATGGGAATGCAAAGGTCTCTGAGCTAACTTTAAATTGGCCGTCTTGAGTATTGAAAAACAACCGCCACGATAGCATGAAATTCTACATGGACTAATTTTCCTTCTTCTTGACTGAGCAGATTAGCTTGAGTGTGCCCAGTACATAAGCTAAATAGTTTAAAGCTAGTCCCTTTTTCTCATTATTGCACTGTGGTCTTGAATGCAGCTGCATTTGAGTTAGAGAGGTAAAATCATATTTTGGTCATGGAAAATTTTCCAGGAGCCTGAATGTGTTGCAATTTCTGTGCCATGTAAACCTGATTTCCATTTCAAATAATGTGGATCACACAGGACAGTAGCTCTATAAATTTGGATACACAGTTATTGACCAAAGAACTGGCCACAAATCATCCGGCACAAATAGGATTTATGTAGGATCTTATGCTAGTTAGTTACCTGGGTATAAGTAATTTTTCACTGTAACATTTCAGTATAGAAAACATAACCAGTGAAGCAGTGAAAATCATAAGGAAAGGTTTTTAAATTATAGCTTCCCTACTATTACTGAGGTTGAGAAACTTTTATTATTATGAAAAAAAAAGATGGCTTTTTTAAATGCTTTAAAATCCTTTAGCTTGTTTGGGTTGCTATGAAATTAGGGCTACTGCATGAGGTAGACATTTAAGTGTGGGATTATCAGAAAAAAGGCGGTGAACCCTCCTTTCTCAACATGCACACACATTCCCACCTGCCATCATATGTCTTTGAGCTCATTCATCCCCAATTCTTTTGTGCAAGTCAGCCTTCCCTGGGGATGTGCCTGCCCTCTGACTGATCCTAGTCACTCGGCATTTATCCCAGATGATCCCAACAGTTTCTTTGGAAAAGCAGTATTAGAAACATTACGAAGGGAAGAGTTCAGCTCCATAAATCACTCATTGCTGAAACCAAGGACTTTTTCACACTTATGGTGAGGAGGGTTTCTATCTCCACAGGCTGCAGTGGCTCTGAGGGATGCCCTTTGTCTATAAACAAAGGGCGTACACATCAGCCACCCCTTAGAAGAACTCTTGGTGGGACTTGCAGAAATGCTGGTGCCATCCTCATAAAGGAGGATGTGAGGGATGGGGAGAGTGGGAGAGATGGGGAAGCTCTCGTGTGACCTGTGCAGATAAATTCAAAATGCTTCAAGTGCATTTTGAAAGATGCTAATCATGCATTTGACCGGACCATGATTAAAGGGCAAGAGAATTAAGAAAACAGAGAAACACGGGTTTAGGTTATAGCAAGGGAGGCAGGAGAATGAAAACAGAATGAGAGGTACATGGAAATGATGGGAGGTGATTGGTTGAGGGGTCTGAGGGCTCAGGCCAGAAAAAGCATCTAGGAGATGTCAACTTGACAGAATGCATCGATAAATTATATCTGATATAATAAGCAGTGTATGATATCATAACCTTCAAAAGGACCAGGAGTAGAAATCAAATGATTCAGTACAGGTGACGTAACTGGAGTGGGCAGGAAATGTGGACAGCTATGTTTAAGCACCCCTGGTCCCAACCATTGAGCCAATGCATCCTAATGCCTTGCATCCTAATACAAACAGTATCCTAAAAAATTGAATGGAATAGAAAAATAAAGTGGAAAAGGAGATTCATCCGAGCTTTACTGGTTATTGGGATGGAAAATGAAGCCAACTGTAGAATGAAGCACAGGGACCAAGAAGAAGTAGCAGACTGGTCTCATGGTAGAGTTAAGATCAAAAGCCTTTCCAAGTTGGAAAAAGGTGACATGAAATCATGGATCCAAAAGGAAGAAACTAACTAATAAAACAAGGAGAAGTTAAGAGTCGTAGGTTTAAAATGAAGATACTGGAAGATTACCACAAATAAAGAAAGCCCATAGCACCTACTGTATTTTGAGGATATCCAAAAGGTTAGCATGTATGTGAGGACATAAGGGAATGGAAGTAAGGTCTCCAGTCACTAGTAGTGCTTGACTGAACTTCCTTATCTTGATACCATATACCAGAGAGGTGAGTGAGGTCCACAATTCAAGTAGGCTGTCTGTCTGACTTGCTGACCTTTGCAAGGACTACCTTCCAATTTGTCATGGAAGTGCGTGTCACCTGCAACTGAATGTTTCAGGAGGACCATGGTGAAGGGCTGCTCCAACTTGTCAAACATAACAGCATCTGTACCAGCTCTCCTGAGGGAAGCCCTGCCTTACTGTGGGAGAAGAAAGGGCTGATAGTGAAGGACAAAGAGTGTCCTTCACTCTTCGCCAAGGCTTTTTTACACCACTGATTTTGTAGCCCCCTGAAGATCACTGAGTCTGTGTGCTGAATCATAGAATCATAGAATCATAGAATTGTTCTGGTTGGAAGAGACCTCCGAGATCATCGGGTCCAACCATTAACCTATCACTACCAAGTCCCCCACTAAATCATATCCCTTAGGGCCTCGTCTAAACGTCTTTTGAATACCCCCAGAGATGGGGACTCCACCACCTCCCTGGGCAGCCTGTTCCAATGCTTGACAACCCTTTCGGTAAAGAAGTTTTTACGAATGTCCAATCTAAACCTCCCCTGGCGCAACTTGAGGCCATTTCCTCTTGTTCTGTCGTCTGTTACTAGGGAGAAGAGTCCGACCCCCATCTCTCTACAACCTCCTTTCAGGTAGTTGTAGAGAGCAATAAGGTCTCCCCTCAGCCTCCTTTTCTCCAGACTAAACATCCCCAGTTCCCTCAGCCGCTCCTCATAGGACTTGTGTTCCAGACCCTTCACCAGCTTCGTTGCCCTTCTTTGGACACGCTCCAGCACCTCAATGTCTTTCTTGTAGTGAGGAGCCCAAAACTGAACACAGTACTCGAGGTGTGGCCTCACCAGGGCCGAGTACAGGGGGACGATCACCTCCCCACTCCTGCTGGCCACACTATTTCTGATACAGGCCAGGATGCCGTTGGCCTTCTTGGCCACCTGGGCACACTGCTGGCTCCTATTCAGCCGGCTGTTGACCAACACCCCCAGGTCCTTTTCCACCAGGCAGCTTTCCAGCCACTCCCCCCCAAGCCTGTAGCGTTGCCTGGGGTTGTTGTGACCAAGGTGCAGGACCCGGCACTTGGCCTTGTTGAACCTCATACAATTGGCCTCGGCCCATCGATCCAGCCTGTCCAGGTCCCGCTGTAGCGCCTGGAGTAGTGTTGAGGAGCAGTAAGACCTGCAGACCCTCTTATAAAGGAAACTTCTTTGTGAGGAGAAAGGAATTATTAAGCTCCGAATTTGAGTGTACTGCACTTTATCCTGGGAGAACTACCCAACTGCTGGAGTTGAAGGCATGGGGTACTTGAAGAGCAATGAAGGGCAGAAAGGGAACAGGGGGAGGACATCAATGGAAGGTATGATGTCTCCCTGATACGGGCCTTTTCCCCTACCAAAACGGATCATACATCTCTCCCTGTGTACCCTCCACATGGGGTATGGGCATAGCAGGGAGGCTTGTGTGATGCTCTGCAGCCTCCGCGGTGCTCTTATGGAGAAATAGCGACATCAGACAAATGCTAGTCACCTTCCCAACCTCAGGGGCTGTGCTACTTCTGGACCTAATGGACAAGCACTCCAGACAGGCTGGAAGAAGAATTGCTCAGCCTTCCCACTGGCATTATACACCTGACAGAGGGACCTTAGGTGCTGAATAACTAAGGAATCACTGAGTTTACCCATGCCACATGCCACTGTCAACATTTGAAGCCATTCAGTGTGAGCTGAAGGGTAGCACAAAGCTGTTAAAGCCTAGCAGGTGAATGGTATTGGAAGAGACCAGATTTCCAAAGGCTGAGTAGGTAAATAGGAGCTCAGCACTGGGGAGAAAAAGCAGACCAAAGTGTCTATGAGCCATATGCCTATATTTTTCAAGAGTGTAAGAAAGAGAGATGAAGACACTTCTAACAAAGATCCCTTTTTCCAGTGTGTAGGGAGTGAAGATTCCATAGGGATCCTGATTAGAAAGAACATATGGAAGAGAAAAGTTGTGTGGTGCTGTGGGGAGAAACTGCTTGATTAACATGGTTTAAGTCAGACTAGCATTCAAATCAAGTAGTTTATTGATTATTAACTCCACACAATTAACCAGCAATCAGTGAACTATGTATGCAGGATCAATATCAGTAATACAACAGATAAACCACACTTAAAAAATGTTAACAAACATTGAAAGCTTCTTAACTAAGTATGCATTGCTAGTAGAACTGCTACAGAAGACGTTAGAAAGAAAACAATATAAGCTATGTTGTGACACAATTGCTCTAATTAAATGCAACTTCAAGTGTGGCTGTAACATATTCTGTTCAGTGTTTGCCTTTTTACGATTACATCTAGGAACAGCAGATGAATTACAGGGAAAAAAAAAAAGATCCCAGATATTCTATTGGTTTATGTCCCTGTCACTTTCCCTTTATGATACATACAATAGCTTTTGATTTGATCCAAGTAAAATATTGTTAAACATTCCAAATGTTCAGTTTTATTACTGGACAGTAATTTGAAACTATTTTAGTGCAAAAAGTTGCAGAAATAAAAATTTTAAAAAGAGAATTCAGGGACAAAGACAGCAATACATGAAAACTTACGCTCCACTAAACTTCTCTTCAATATTTATGTATCTCTGGGGAGGAATAGCATTGACCTGTTAGAAAAACTTAGAAATAAATGGTCCACTGCACTAAATCTAAAGTAGGACCGGAGTTACAAAACAAAACCTGTATCCTACAGTATCAAATGTTAATGATGTGCTATAACTTTCTATATCCAATATATCACAGACTTTTATAAGAAAGAGCATGAACAAATTGTCAGTCTTCTACAGTAGAAGAAGATGAAGGTACTCACTCACTGAGATATTTCTGAAATAAAATTGTAGTAGGCTGTGAATAAGTGATTGATGAGGCAAATATAAGGAAAGATCGTTAATTGATGACGTAAACTCTGCAGGTCTTTACTTAGGTAAAGGACCTATTACCTTGGGCTGACTCACATAAAGAATGTTCAAGAACAAACCCAGGTCATTCCACCCTCAGGATAACCTGATCATAAGGAGGATCCATGATATAAATCTCTCAATGAGCCCTTGCACAGCCGTAATATTTTAAGGTGGGAAGGTTTCTTGAAGTCCACCTCAAAGACCTAATTTTTTAATTCCTACGTCTAGTTTGTCTCTGACTTGGAGTTGATGCCTTCTAATGTTAATATCCATTTCTAATCAGAAGCTTAATCAAGCTAATTATATAGTGGAATGACACACATCAATATTGTGTATTACAATACTGCAAGTAAAACCAACAACACTTTTTTTTTTTTTTACTGTATGAATATTTCCAAAGGGTCAAAATGGCCTATTCAGGTGATCATGGTACAAGGCACAGATTGAACATTAGCAAAAGTTATGAAGCAAAACTGCTGACAGGTCTGACTTCAGACAGGTCAGATGTAAATAGGACATCAAGAGTGCTAAAGAATTTGAACACTTTTCAAAGGATGCTTGAGCTAACAGTAAACGTTTCTTAAAAGCAATAAAAGCAGGAAGCCATATTGGAAATGGTGGAGCTGCCTAATGACAGAAATAAAAGAGGAGCACTCAGAGATGATAATAACACACCAAACCAGCTTAGTAAATTCTTTGCTTTTTTTCTTTACTGGTGAAGCAGTCTGGGGAGAATCTCACACCTGATTCTTTTTTTGTAACAGGTCAGAGGAGTTAGGTTAGTTTGAAATAAATATGCAGAAAGTATGAGATCAAATAGATTTTTGTGTAAGATCTTAGCAATTCCGCAGGATTGGATGGTATTCACCATGACAGCACTCATATGTGAAATTGCAGAGCTCTTGGCCAAGAGTGTAACCTGTCATTACAAGCAGCAACTGTGTCAGAGTATTGGTGAGCTGCCAGTGTAACTCCCAACCACAGAGAGTACTCTAGAGTGAATCTTACAAACCACATCCTGGTAAGTCTGACTTCTGCCTCTGGTTAGATGATATGGTCTGTAGTAAAGAATATGGTAGCTGAATGCATGGATAAAGATGATGTCTGGGGAAAGAGGCAGCATGGCTGAGTTAACAGATAGAAGGAAATCCTGCCTTACTGATCTGCTGGAGTTCTTCAAGAGTATCGCGGAATGGGGACAAAGAGGAACCAGGTACACAATATATTCAGATTTTCAAAAAGTCTTTCACAAGGTTATATGCCAAAGGTTATTAAAGACACTAAGGTGTCAAAATGTTGGAGCATTTGTGAAGCTAATAAAACAAGGGACATAAAGTTTGGGATAATCAGCACAGAGCTAAAATTAGGCATTTGACTAAGTGGATTGCAAGGTTGAATTAAGCACCTGAGCTACCTCTTCAGTAAGTGTGGAGAATTAGGCACCAAAGAATTTACATCTGCCAGCACAAAGAAAGAATAAGGAAACTTACTATTATAAGAGTGGGAGATGGAGTCTTCATGTGACAGGTTTTTGCAGGTTTACTGGCATACATGCAAATCATTCAGCAACTGAAACAATGAAACAGAAGGCTAAAGAAGAGAAAGAAGAGGATCTACCCAAACTGTTTTCCTACTTTGAGCATTGGTAATAGTACCGCACGCTGTATGAAGGACAAGAATGAGTTTATATTGAGCCTACAGGACTTTTTTAACCTATATGATTGTTCATGTACAAAATTATAAGGAAAAAAGCCTAACAAAGGTAAAATGTCAGTGTCATAACTTCCTACTGATCTGTACACTTACTCTAGAGAACCCAAAGCCTGCTTTTCAGAACAATTAGCGCCCGGTGTACTTTGTGCCAGCTGGACTTAAGTGCGCTTGATATGTTTGTAAATCAGAGCCCAAGTGCTTTAGCTACAGGAGTCGGAAAAAGAAGAACATGCAGAAATTTGGAGTTGAGTCCAGAGACATGCATGAACTCGGTGTCAGAGGCAGGGGTAGAACACGTCTCTCCCTGGCAGCTGTCAAATTCAAAATCGATTTTTTTTCCCCCATTAATATTCCCTGTTTCACCCACTACCTACCATACAAATTTTTGTAATAATTGACATGGAAATCCTGCAGAACAAAGATTCCTTCAGTTTTATTAAATGTTTCATTCAGTCTAAAATTCACATTTGAAATAACCCCCAGTCGTAGTATGTCAGCTAAATATATTAAGAAAGAAAAAGGCCTGTGTGCAGCAGTTACAGAAGGAAGATCCCACTAATGATTTTCAAGGTAGTATCAGAAACAACCAAATCATAATTCTTCCTGGAGACTGAGTTACTGACTTTGCAAACTTATTCAAGTGAGACATGCCTTTGACTGCTTGTATGACTAAAGTTCAGAAATAGACTTCACAGATACGTCTCTGAAACTAAGCCAGAGAGAACGTTCAGAAGTGGAATTCAAGAACTCACACCCAATGGTTCACAAAGCTTATGCATTAATCTATTCCTTGGCACTCTCCACACTCCAACTAGCTCTCTCCAAGACAAGTTTGCTGCAGTAGGTGCTAGATCTAAGCAATTTAAGCCATACCGTGCTGCTTGGTTTCAGGATCCAGTTTGGTCCCCCTTCTCTACTAGTAGGACAGGTGTAGTCCATGTTTGTACAGGATTTGAGAATCTTTTAAAAAAGGAGTATGTTGGAAATGAGATCATAATTTTGCAAGGCACCCAAAGATAAAGCTTGACCAAGTGGAATGACAGGTACTTTTCCTTGAGGCAGTGTGAAACACATCTAGGAGCTACTCATAAACAATAAGTACCAAGAACTATGCTTTTTGAGTGTGTCTGAAAGTGCAGGTAAGGCCTGGCTCTTAATGAGATGTATAGTGCGTATGTTGAAGAGAGATATTCAAAATTAGTCTGAGAAAAGATGACACCTTGCTTAAATCATAGAGATCCCAGATTCAGTGCTAGTATCAGGAAACATGACATCTACCACATTTCTGTTGCAAGTGGGGTGATATTGCCAGGGTCGTTTAAGTAATGTGGGACTGATAATTCAGGATTCAGACACTGAGCTACTGTCCCAAAACTTTAATGATCTGTAGAAAAACTGTCTTTAGAAGAATGATGTTGTACCTGCCTTTAAGAATCCTCCTCATCCTGCATTGTGTGACCCTGTGACTTTAGTGTCCTGTGCGCATTCATTGCTGCTTAGTACACTGCTGCATGCAAGCTTGGTAAATTGGCATTTTTTTCCTCAGACATTGACTGAGGTGGCTAGCAAGTGTGTACAAATCATGACAGTATAGTCTAGGTTCATTAGCTTCTTAAACTCCTCATGACTTCTGCTCGAGTAATTATTTAACACAAGCATAAAAAGTTCAATAAATTACTATTAAGACACAGATGTAATCACCACTGTCAGTCATAAAACAAATTACATAAAACAGTTAAAAACCTCAAGCAATATTTGCTTGATAGTTGATTGGCTGAATCTGTTATGACTAAAAAATAATCTGACCTTTCTCGTGTTACCTGTGAGTAATCAAACAACAGAGCGAGATGATGCTGTCATTAGGGCACTGTGACCATGTGAGAGATAAATGCTCCATGCAGCACAGACATGCAGGATCTGACATTTTCCCAGCACCAATAATTGTCTATCATTTTTCTTTTATGCTTTAACAGCTCCTTAAATGTGTCAGGACTAGACATGCTTACCCTGAGTGAACATTTTTCTGAATTGATGGATGTAAAACATATACAACACACTGACACTTGAAACTTTGCAGATTTCCTAAAGCAACAAAGCTGTTAAAGGTAGGGCAAGGTTGATTAAGTGCGGAAGCATTAAACTTTTAATGATGTCTCATTGATACCCTGCATAATTGTTGCTATATTCAGTGGCTGTCTCCGTAAATGCTCCTTCATTATTCAACAGGCCAAGGCATTTTGTGAATGCCATCAAAATCAATTACAGTTTGGCTACTTTGGGGGGCCAATGAGGCAAAGAATTAACCTCCAACTAATTTCCAAAGTCATTTACTCTCTGATAGCTTAGCACATTTACTTCCACAGGCACTGTATGTTACAGAGCATTTACAAAAATAGAGTATGCAACAAGGTACGGGAAGAAAATCATCTGAACAATAATAGGGAGACTGTTGGGGCAATTGTTAATACATGAGCAGTCCAAATAAATGCTGCAGATGATTGAAGATTTTAGGGCAAAAGGTTATACATGATAATTAATCTGCCAGGTACATTTTCATTCACTCTTTAAAAATCGGCACAATGGTTGGCTTAGCTGAAAACATTCATAATTACTTACAAGACATGGTCATCCAGCTATCTAATTGGATCCATTACTATTGAATATCATAACTAGACTAATTGAAGTTATAGTATGGAAGGAGGGAGACTGTGAATTAGAGAATTGCTTAGAAGATGCTTTATTTCCACTAGGCTTCGAAGGGCTTTCTTAGCCAATCATTTCGTTCATCTTAATGTGAGCATCTTAGAGAAAGGGCAAGATGATAATCCAAAAAGGCTATCTTCTTTTTCCTCCCTGAAGAAGCTGACTATACAATCAGTGGAACATCTATGACATCTAGACAAATGACTCTGTAATACTCTTAGGAAACCACTTTTCATTAAGTTCTTCTATTGAAAACACACCTGAAGTCAGAGGTCTACTGCTTTTCTGATAGAAGCAAAGTGTGGAACAAGTGCCTAGGTCTAGGCTTGGTAGATATTGACTTTATATACTAGATAAATACAGCATAAAGACACTGTATCTGTAGCTTAGACTTTCAAAGAAACACAAGTTATTTCTTCTCATACACAAGCACACTTTCTATATTGACTCTGGCAATAATCTTTGTGAAGACTGTGTGTCAGCACTAGTACCTAAGCTACGAAAACAGGCATTAAGTTTCTCCACAGGAAGTGAAAAAGGAACAGAGAGGGAACAGTCTCAACAAACGCCTACGCAGTAAAAATACACCCACTATTGTGTGGCCACTACTGACTGCAGGAAAAGCTGGCTTTTCATATTGTGCACAATGTTGTCGCCACAGGCACTAGCCTGAGACCGCTTCTCAGTAGCCACTCTCTACTTCATGAAAAACCTGCAAAGATCCTGTCTGTTGTCACTCTCAGAATCACTGTACCGAGGCTCTCTGTGCTCCCACGATCATCTCAGTGGTGGAGCCATCCTGACTGCCAGACATAAAAGAGGTCATATTTGTGTTTCAAGACAAATTTTTGTTGAAACACAAAGAGATGGCGTCTCAAGCATTTCTGGGTGCAGAAGTGGATGGAAGCCAGATGTTTCAGACTGAACACGACTGTACCATATTTCAGCACGTGCAAATCCTTTGTAATGCACCATGTACAAAATACTATGCAGTCAGGTTCCCACAAACTGGCCACACTTTCGACACCTGCAAACCACAGTGGCCTTCCGAGGGAAGGACATGCCCAAATGTTCCAGTGCTGCCGACGCACATATCAATCTGTAGTCCGTTGGATAGGGTTTAGGAACATTACAGTCAGAGAAAATATTATTCCACAATACTGCAAGATCTCATTCATCACCATGGGATCTTCATGAACACTAAGTCAGCCTGACTATGTGTGATACCTGCATGTTTCAGAACTCCAGTAACGTCCCCTTGGAAAAATTTGTCACCTGTGTTCAACTGCATGACACAGGCATCTGAAATCCGCTGATGTTATCTACTCCACTGTTCTCCCCCTGCTATGGTGACTTAGGCAGTAGAGAGCCTCTGAATGTATTCTCAGCTGCTGCTAGGTGTCCACTGACTCTTCTTTCCACAGGCTGAAACCCCTTGCCTCTGTTTCCTTAACACTGGAGCAGCACAACCTTGCTGGCCTGGATGTGGCAGATTATTCTTCTCTTTTACTAGCTGATAACACCTCCCTTGAAAAAAGGCGTTTGATTTCTCCTAGTCTTTTTTGCTGTATGTTTCAAACATGGAGAGAAATATTTTTTCAAGAATTTTAAACAGACATAGCTTTTCATATGGGCCAATTTGTAAAGTATCTAAAACCTATACACATGAGTTTTCCAGGACATTATTGCTTCCTTAAGGGCCTGTTAGTGATGGTGTTTGGTACTCAAAAATTTAAGAGGGCAACTGTTCTTCAGTTCTCTCAATGCTTGCCCTGAGGGTTAGTTCTATGTACTCTCTTAGCTCTGCAAATTCGAGGACTAGATCGAGAGAGAGCCCAGCTCCATATTCCTCTTTCACCATCAACCATTTGAAGAATTGTGGCTTTCTCATCCCTCTTTCTTCACCTGAGGTTACATATGTGCATCAGAATGAGAAAAAATCCCCTTCATTCAAATGAAGTTCCTTTTTATCTGCTGCCCCATGTGCTAAAAACACAAGTGAAGAAGAAGGAACTTCTGACCTAAAGGCTTTTCCAAAGAAAAGAAGGTTTAGACCCAAATTTAAGAGCAAAATTAATCTACAATTGAAAAACGAAAACATTTTTGTTGTGAAGTGTGAAAAATCTATCATCTTCCACTAAAAAAGCAGTTGGTAAAGAAGTCCTGAGAAGAAACCTACAACCAGCTCTCTGGGAATTGCCTTTTCAAGGGGAATAGAAAAAGAGTTAGTTTTTTTGTTTGTTTGGGTTTGTTTGTTTGTTTGTTTGTTTTTCCTATAGTAATAGACTGTTCCTAACTTACAAGACCTTATTGGGTTTCTCATAGCTCATACCTGGAATATACTTCAGCGGAAAGTTCAGATAAGTCACAATCCTCACACTGATGGAGAGAGACTTTTCTCCTTTTTTAGACACATAATTTTTTTTTTTCAGAAATCATTCAAGAACACTAATCTAAAAACTCTTTCCTATCTAGGTTTTAGGCAAAAGAACATAACAACAAATCTTGTTCTATCTTTACACTTTAAGACATCAAAAAAATAGATACTGCTCTGTTACCACAAGAAAAGTTTGCAAAGAAGGCATATACCAAACTGGTATCTGTTAGGCATCCCTGCACCTCAGTTCAGAGCCTTGTAATCAGACTATAGACTTCCTTGTATTCAACAGTGTGGGCCTGATAACACTTTTTGTGAAGCATAAGGCTGTCACAAGCCCTTTAATTAAAAAAAAAAAAAACAACAACAAACCCTAAGAAGAATATCAAAGCATAGACTTATGTCCATAATTAGGGACAGATTGTAAGAGACAGTGCAAATTTACTTAGTTGAATACCTCGGTGCATCACTATTTTCTCCTCTACTATGTATAATCTTGTCCTGGATGACGTTATTGCCATATCTGGCCCTGCAGAGTACCTCCTAACATGGTTTTTGCTGCCATGTTTGTTTGACTGGGTTTACAGCCCTAGAGATCAAGGAATTTAGGGAGCCAGTCAGTGGGCTTAATGCTAAAAACTATGCCTTATGGCTGCTTGGAATAATTACTGGTGGACATGGGGACTCCAAGTGGAGATGTTCCCAATGCAGCTCATTCAAAGCTTCAGTTCTGTTACAGCAATGCACTGCAAAGCTTTATAGATTCAAAGTTATGTCTTCTCTTGATGTCCCAAGGCCACATCTGTCATTTATCAGTGTGGGCAATCAGGAAATTTGGCACTTCAATGGAACATATTTCTTGGAAAGAGTGTCTAGATTGAGATCAACATGTAGCCAAAAAGAAGCTTAAACATTTAGTTTAGATTAGCTACTTCACAGATTACATTCATAACAAAATTTCTTATCCACAGATATAATCTTAATGAAAGAGTGGTGTGAAGTACACATTTGGCAATGTATCACTTTTACAATATGCAGAGATGGCAAAACAAATAAAAATGCTTGTTACAAGTAGTAAATACAAAATGAATTGGCTTGTGGAAAAACAAAACCTTTTTTAATAAAGAAATCTTTCATATTTGTTTTCTTTGAAAACAAGTAAGATATGGCCATATTTGTAAGGTCTGCAGCCACATTATGTGGATAGCAAGTGTATATACAAATAAATAATTAACAACAGACTTGATCTAATAGGCTATGTTATCTTGTGCTGGTTTTGACTGGGATAGAGTTAATTTTCTTTGTAGTATCTAGTATGGGGCTATGTTTTGGATTTGTGCTGGAAATAGTGTTGATAACGCACATATGGTTTCGTTATTGCTGAGCAGGGCTTACACAGAGTCAAGGCCTTTTCTGCTTCTCACCCCACCCCACCAGCAAGTAGGCTGGGGGTGCACAAGCAGTTGGGAGGGGACACAGCTGGGACAGCTGGCCCCAACTGACCAAAGGGATAGTCCAGACCATATGACATCATGCTCAGCATACAAAGCTGGGGGAAGAAGAAGGAAGGGGAGGATGTTCGGAGTGGTGGCATTTGTCTTCCCAAGTAACCATTAGGCATGATGGAGCCCTGCTTTCCTGGAGATGGCTGAACACCTGCCTGCCCATGGGAACCAGTAAATGAATTCCTTGGTTTGCTTTGCTTGCACACGTGGCTTTTGCTTTCCCTGTTAAACTGCCTTTATCTCAACCCATGAGTTTTCTCACTTTTACCCTTCTGATTCTCTCCTCCATCCCACCAGGGGAGAGTGAGCGAGAGGCTGTGTGGTGTTTACTTGCCATCTGTGGTTAAACCACAACATATCTAAAAAAGCAGGACAAAGGACAGAAGAATAATTATGGTCTAGCTGGCCTTACTTGAATCTCCATGCTTTTCATTGTGAAGAATTTGATCTAGAGGACAGAAAAGTATCGTCTAACCATAGCAAAAAGCTTTGATTTCAGTTTCAGCAGAAGACTTATGGAAATGGAACCTTTTAAGGAAAAAAACACAAAAAACTTTCATTGTTGAATAGAAAAGCTTAGCACAATTTAGAATTGGATTATTTGTGCATTGTTTTGTAGAGCTGTGACAGAAGTTTTGACAGTGCTTCTACCAGAAATTGAGCATCCTTATGGCTTCCAGAGGCATTTGAAGGGGATTGCATGCACTATATATGGTTTTTAAAATTTGTATGGCTTCATTTTCATTGCATTCACTGCAAGAAAATAAACCAGAGATGCTGGAAATAAGTCTTATTTTGGTCTTAAACCACGTGGTCCAGGTTTACAGAAGCATTTGATGTGCTTAAAGTAGGACATGGCACAATTCACATTGAGAGAGATATATAAAAAAATATATATTATTTTGTATTTATATTTCTATTTAATAACTTATATTTTATAATTATACATTACACAATTATACCATTATATTTTATAATAGTTTTTATATATCTATAAACTGTATCATCAACAGGAAAATACAGGATCAGAGAAAGAGAAAGGCTGTATAATTCCTTAATAAGGGCAGTCAGCTCTGAGAAGTGTCCCTGCTTCTAGGCCTGCTAAGGCATTTTGTATTAAACCTTTATTGAACAGCATTCATAAACAAGGCAATGACTGTTCTCGCCCAGATGAGTGCTCTCATCACTCATGTACAGACTCAATTTCGTTTTCTTTGTCTCTGTGAAGCCTGAATGTTTAGCTTCATCCTTCTTAGAGGAGGATGGATGTTATCTTTGTCTCTAGCATAGTAGATTAGATCTTTTTTTTTTCTTTTTGGAAGACAGAATTGGGTTTTATGTACTTCAAAGTCTTTCCCTAAGTGGATGACTTATGTGTCTAAACCCAGGAGATGCTTTAGGCTAAGAATCCCCATCTCAGATAGGCTGGTAAACCTGTGAGGAGCAGACCTGTAGGGACATGTGTCTCTGTTGGCTACCTTCCTACTCAGTTTGCTTGTGTCTGTGAATCCCAGTTCTGCATGTCCAGCTCTCCCCTTGAATAACATCAGGATCTCAGGAGCCTACCTTGCAATGACAAGCAAATTCTGCTCCTGAAGATGACTGACTAAAAGTTATCTTTGGGAACAACCAGTATTGCCACGCTTAAGTACTTTTGTGGAGCTGAGCCTGTGCCACTGTATGCTAAAAAATGAGAAATTGTATTGGTATTTCTGCTGGAAGTCAAGAAATGAAACAAAATCATGTGCAGCTGTACAGAATGCTTTTGGGAAAAAAAAATCTGGTGAATTAATGTGGTATATTTCACGAAAGCCTTCTAGAGTATCACTGCTCTTTTTCCTGAAGGCAGGATGGAGGCTTGTTAATTGAACTCAATCTATTTAGTTTATCCAAGAGAAGGTTAAAAGGTGACTTCATTATGCCATTTAAGTAACTATAGGAAAGACATTTCTGATGGTAGATGCCTTTTTAATCTAATAGGGAAAGGTGTAATGAGATCCAGTGGTTAGTAGATGAGGCTAGACAAATTTGAATTAAGAATAAAGCAGAAATTTTAATAGTGAGAGTAATTAATCACCGGAAAAACTCAGCAAGGGATGAGGTGGGTTCTTCATCATTTGAAGAACTAAGATTGGATAACTTTCTTAAAAATATGGTGTAAGTCAAACATAGTTTATTGATACAGAAATTGCCCAGTGCAGTTCATTGCCCTGTGTCATTTAAAAGGTCAGACTAGATCATCATTGTGATACTTTTTGTCCTTAAAGTATATGTATCAACAGATCAGGAGAGTAAGAAGTAAAATTCAAGGCTCCTTACTTACCTGGATTTACCCCAACTGCTTCTTCCAAGTAACCTGATTTGATGACTGAGCCCGATTTTCCTCAGCAGTCTTTCGACAGCTGCTGCCTCACTACCAGGCAGACTAAAAGCCCCAGGCTCCTTTCTGCATATCTGTTACTTCAGACCTCCTACTCCATACACTCACTATTTACATGATCTGAAGACAGCAGCCGGGACAGAAACTATTGCCCAAATTCAAAAGATGGATATCTGACAGAGCGGGAGGCTTCTTGGAAGTACAGATATAAAGGTACTGAACCTTGTCCATCCACAGGCTTTGGGAAATATTTTGACAGGTACTTACAACCTCTGAATATTCCAATTCAGGTAAAAATATTCAGGCTTACATTGTTTTTAAATTTAAGCTGAAGTATCTGCCAGCTCCAATTTTTTCCCCCGCTTCCAATGAAGACAAAATATACAGGGAATGATGACAATCCATGTGTGGGCTAGAACAAAAGCGCAGACTACCTTATCAGTACATCTCCAAAAATGCAGAGACTATTCTATCAGCTCATCTTCTTCATTTAGACAACCTACAGGGAGGCTGAAAATATCCTGAGTTCTGCAGAAGATGTAGCCGTTGCTGTATTAACCAGAAAGGGATATTACTGACAAGATACATTAATATTAGGTGGTGTGATATGGCTTCTGGAAATAACCATTTCTTATTTCATTAGTCCAGAAAAAAGCCAGATGAATTCTTCCAGCCACTCTTCAAACCTGATAAAAAAGGCATATTTAAAATATGTTAATCCTTTTCCATTTGCAAATACTGAGCCCAAGGATTTATGTGAAGAGAAATTTAAGGGGATAGAGGACAGATGAATAAAAAGAAACAATGAAGTTGGAAAAAAGATGGCAATTTCTACCTTAGCAATGTATATAGCATGAGATCCCACTAGGTGTCTTGGTGAGGGTCTAACCTTAATTCTCCTTGTGGTTTTCAGTAGCTATTAAAGCTGTCCATTCTAGGGTACTCACTTCTTTTTCTTTTTAGCTCAAATTAGTTTTCTGAGCTGAGCCATCCTACCTACCCTTAGAGCTGTGCTGTTGCAGGAGCAAGAAGAGATGAGAATTGCACACGTGCAGCTCTAGCGTTTCAGGTCTCTTCACCAGCGCTGCACTGTCTCGTTCATACAGCCCATCACCTGCCTCCCTACCATTCATCCCCGCTCATTGCCTTCTTGCTGCTGGCACTTTCGGAAAGACATCAGCACTATGTAAAATGTACAATAAGGAATGAATGGGCTGCTCAGAGCAACAGACAGAATCTTTTATCACCCACAAGTTTAAAACTTAACCACCATCTAACACAGAGCTATGGGCTATGGTGTCACTGAAGTGCCCATGTGGCCCTGAGCTCTCTCCGCTTTTCACCAGCACGTGATTGCCAGTTCGGTCCATTACGGCATCTGGCCATTTGGGGTTCTCATGATGCTCAGAGCTAATCCCATTCTTCTTCAGAAGCGCGGGTTGCTTGAGAGTTTTTCTAGGCTACAGGGCTTACACTTAAATATGTATTTCATTAAATGGGTCAAAGACCTGTGGAACTGTACATTGCAGTGCATCACTGAACAGCTTTACAGTGTCTTACGGCCAAGGGGGATTTTTTAAATAAGGTGCCTTACTGCTACAAGAAAAATGATGATCTTCTTAAGGTCTGCACAGAAACAATGCAATTTAGTTCTAAACTGTAATTTCACTTGCTCTGTAGAAGTGTCGTATCCACATGATTATAATTCCCGTGTGTTTATAGTCTAGCTTGTTACTTTGCTGACAAGTAACTTCTTGTGGCTCTTGATAGGGAAACAATAAGGATGTGAGATAGATTTCATTCCTTCTTGTGAATCATCTATACCACAATTATTTATTAAAATCCAGTTAAAGAAGAAATCATCAATACCAGCACACATTTAGAACCCAGCTTGATTCTCAAATTCCAAGTGACATGACTGATTATTTGACAAACAAATATATGTCTTTTGGTTTCCATTTTTACAAAGTTTATTTGATATGGGGTGTATGTGCATCAGTGAAACACAAAAAAACACAGAATCACACAAGGCTGCTTCAACAGAGGAAGTCTCTAATATAACAAACTGCAGAGACATCAATTTGATTACATGAAAACTCCCTGCTGCATTTTGAAACTCTGATTTGAGGGATACCAGGATCTGCAGCCTGGCTTTTATATCATCAAACCATTTTCTGCAGCTGGGATGCTTTTCTTGGATGGTAGATGTGCATCAAACAATGAGTAGACAGCCCTGGGTGCCTTGAATATAGTCACTGATGATGATGAATCTCCTCTGTAACAGAGCTTTTTAGAGGACTGATTAGACCATCTTTCTGAAATAATCCTTTATACTAGCTAATCTGAGAAATGATATTTTTTGCTTTAGAAACTAAAGGTAGCTGTTTTGCACCTAAAATGTGAAGAGTTTTTTTCCAACAGCCTTGGGTACTTTACTGATGAATAAAATTGTTTGCTGCCAGATGATATTGAAAGGATCCATTCATTATTCCTATCATTTTGTCAGATTTATAAGGGCAGGAGTCAAGAACAGGATCTAATATTTATTAGCCCTTCAATGTTTTTCTAGTTTCTTCTTTTCCAATTAAAAACAATCAAAATTGAAAAAGTTTAATTCATGATTTAGCCAAAGCACCACATAATGATATTTTCAGCACAAACACCTGTCTTTGAAACTTTGATAAATGTGAAAATAGCTTTCACTGAATAAAGGGAAATCAAGGGACATTAAAGTATTTATACAGATAACAGAAAAACATGCTATGGAAAGTAAGTCAAAGCTCAGAATATTAGTATTATAATAAAGCAGTAACTTCTAGATGAGTACAGTTGCTTAAGTAAAGGTATGAAGATAAAATTAAAATGTTCAGATTCTCACCTTATAACTTTCTTTTTCACTTTTAAGACAATCTGCCAAGTGTTGGTGTAATTTTGTTATTAGCCACCATTCAGAGCATGGCAGACAGCCAGAGAAGCACTCAATAGTATTTCCTCTTCACCTGTCCATCCCCTTGCAAAATGAAGAGCTGATATACATAAAACTCAAAAATTAATCATCCACAGAGTCTGTTTGCTCTGAATTTGCATGTCACTCTACAGCTCCAAATGGTAAACAAAAATATCTTTGGGACTGCTGTGTTCTGGATGCTGTCCATCTGTAACTTTGAAATTAACAATCTCTCTCTTCTTCTGCCTCTGCATTCACTGCATTTTTGAGGCATTAACTTTCCTCCTTAAGGATAATTTAGTTCACAACAATCTTTTATTCTGAGCAACACAATATTCTTACCTTAATTAGTAGTATTTCTAAAGTACTATACTTTCAAAAACGTTATTTATGATGCCTAGGTTTATATGTAAATTGTAGTAATAACATTGCAAGTACTGATACATAGTGTCTGCTGGATCATTAAAACAATAGAATGATAAATAATCATTGTTGTGGATATTTATTGCAGTAACACGTACGGTACTGGTTTGAAACAAAGCTTGATATCCAGTGAACATTAGAAATTTTGCAGAAAAAGATTTATGTAGGTGTCTTTCTGGATTAAACTATTTACTATTTGAAGTAATTACTTCATTTTTCTTCTAGTTTTTCTGTTTATACTTATTAATGTTTCATATGCAGCTGATAAAAACTTCCTTTTTTACATTAGCACCGTTCAGCTAGCAAAAGGTGTTATTCTAAAAAGAAATTCATGGAACATCTAAAAGCGTGCAGTCAGCTGACTGTGTTTCATCCCTGCAGTGATTTTTGTACTAGATGTGCTCTTCAGGGAGAAACAATCTTCTACAGGATTCCCCCAGGCCTTGACCAAGGCACTTCATTTCTCCATTTCTCAGTTTCCTTTCCGTAAAGTACTCATGGTAGTGCTTCTTTTCCTCAGTCTGCTGAAGCTCTTTGTGTCAACATTTGCATTCACAGTATTTGCTGCTATCATGCCCAGCATGAGCAGGGCTTGGTTTTGACAGAGGCCTCAAAGGGTTGCTGCAATAGATGAACAATAATATCCCTACATGTAGATAAATATAGACAGGTGGCATAAAAATACATAGCTGTTCAATTGTAAAATACATCCTGGGAAGAATCCAGGACACCATTAAGGAAAATTACTTCTTCTACTCATGGGTTCCTACCTCCTTTGTATTTGCCCTACCTTTTGAACTTCTCCATTAGTCATGGTCAGGAGGTGGAAACACCTCCATGGGGTACCATATCTACTCCACAGATCCTGTCAGCCATCCTCAGTGGAATCTGTGCCAAAATCACCACCTTACAGATGAAAGGAAGTCTGATGCATGCATTAGAAGAAAAGGAAAGTGTTTAGAAGAGAAAAAGACTGTTCATGTAGCTGAAAAAAGCTGTTGGATGGCGAAGGTTATCCAGGGGCAAGGCAGGAGAGAGGCTTAAATGAGTTTCTTTCACTGGGAAGATTCTGAGACTGGTTCTTCATTTTTGTGATTCATCCACTGGAGGCTTCTGTCTTGGAGATAGGTAGGTGCACACGGCTCTGAATTGTGGAGGATGAACAAGCATTTGTTTGAGACTAGGGTTAAACCTTTCACTTGGTTCTGTGAAATTTCCAATTTCAGCTGTTTTAGAGGCAGGCTATCATACCAGTGAACACTGAATTAAAGATATAGTTCCTATTTACAGCATGCTCGCTCTGGACATTGGCTTGATAATTTACCTCACTGTCAAATTTTGTGCATGCTCTCCAATTCCCAGAATATATAATTCTTTCCCTTGAATAATAATAACATTGCCTGAATATAAACTGGCTGCTTTAGCTAGAAGTTATCACTCCTTAAATAGACCCAAGAGCATTTTTCACAAAAGATTGCAGGGAGAGATGTCCATTTACATTTTTTGCACCACATATTATTAGCTTGTTTTAGTTTCACTTAATTCATTTATGTGGCAAAACACAACGTACTGTAACTCTATCACCTAAGTGGAAGTAAAATATATTTGTGATTAAAAAAATTCTAGATATTTATAGGGCATAATTTTGTATTTGTGTGTGTGTGTTTTAACAGGTGGCATAATTGTTGATAGAAAGAAATAGAATATAAACTTTCAAGATCCACTCCCAGTGCTCTTCACCTATCAGGCAAATATGTACTTGTCTTTTCTGAAAAAATATCTCTGATTGTGACTAGTGTTCTTTTTTTGCAAGTCTTAAAGCCAATATAAAATAAGTTAAAAAGAAATTTTAATCTCTTCCTATAGAAAGATAAGTAGAGTTGACATTTTGAATAGCTTCCATAAAGTGTCACTATAAGTCATAAAGAAAATCAAACCAAATATGTTGGGTTTTTTAACCTTCCAGGCAATACAATTCTTGAATTACCAAGAGTTCAAGTAGGTAGCTCTTCACAAGTATTGTACCTTATGAAACTGTACATTTTTATGTAAAATGCTTCTTTAAAAATAAAATGAAAGCCCTTTAAGTAGCATTCTGGTATTCTGAGGGACAAGAAACATTTTGAATTGAGGGAATGCACTCGCACTGTACATTTAAGACAGTGACAGATTGTAAGAGACTATTGCTTCCTGCAGATATTGTATCTGGTGTTCCAGTTCAATCCAAAAATTATTCAGAATGGTTGAGATAAGAAAAAGTCCAAGAACCAGGCATTTTTGGTGTTTTCCAGAACAGTAAGGAAGAGGGAAGAAAGAAAAAAAGATAAGTAAACATTAATCCAAGCAAAAAAGCCAAAATCACTTGCGTGAAAATTACTTGGGGTGACCTTCACTTCAGCACATAACTAACGTGTCATCAAAGTTTGAGGCTTTTTCTCAATTGGCCTATGTAAAAGTAGAACAAATGCCTTCACTTGCATGCATCAAGTTGATATAGTAGGGCCTACAAAATCAGTGGATACAGTAACAAATTACCTTAATATTTTCCTTTTTCTCTCAGTCTATTTTAGTGTACCACAAGAGTGTATGAGTAATTGTGAAGGCATAGATGTATCAATTATGTCTGTATGGCATGTGCCCATTTCCCCAATTTACTATGTAGCCAGTGAATACCGCTGAGTTGTGTGTGGGAAGTCGAGCTATAACATATTTCTTTCTAGTCTGGCAAGCCCTCCACTTCTGGAAAATAAGGAAGCCATCCAAACAGCTGAGTAGATTGAGTGCTGAGGTGGAATATCAAGGAAGGAAGAAGGGGTAAGAACATGTGTACACCTTTCTGACACTGTGCAGACAATCATATATCTTTTTCCTTCTTCCTCTTGTTCCAGATCAGATCTGTTGACCTTTCTGAATGCCTATATTGGTACAATTTCCTGGGTGGAAACCAGCTCATCTAAATTTGCCTGTCTAAAATTAGGCATCTAGTCTAAGATAGTCCTGCAGATGATAGAGGATGTGCTTGATCTCATATAACCTACATTTATCCCAAGTCCCATTGCATTTTAAGCATACGATTAACTACCATTCAAGAGATGGATTTCCATGTGTACGAAATGGTTGCATGTCCTCTTTTCAGCTTGTTCCTGTCAAATGTCAGTGCCACTACTGCCTAATATTCAGGTCCATCTGAGTCATGAATTTTTCCTTCTCTTAAGTAGTTTGCTTTATGCAGCTGAAAAGCTCCCCAGAAGCTGGTTTTGTTGAAAACACAGAACTTGTAGTGAAAATACCTCTAACAAATGTAGTAACATGCAACCAAAAACTATAATAAGAAGAATTTTTTTTAGTTTTTTAGAGGTAGTGTGAGCTTATTCCTAGCCTCCTCCAGTAACTGCCTTATTTATTTACTGTCAGTCCTCTGAACTGTGTTAGATGCCCTTTCAAAAGGTTCTCATGCAATTCCAATTTAAATATAGGACAAGGTTTAATAAATATGAGTGCCAAATAATAAATCATGAAGATCAGGAGGAAGGAAGGAGATTATTATTACTGGAGGTGGCTGTGCATACATCTGAGATTTGTTAAAACACGTTGTTACAGCTGAAATCACTAGATGGCAATGTTACATATGCTCTTACAGGCTCTTCCATTAGCATGCAAGCAAGTGTTCAGTCTCTGAAGAAATGCTATATGGTGGCTACCGTTGTTGTGCAGTTGTATTTGAAAAGTACCCAAGTTTGCTTTTTTCCACTTTAATCTCTGTACTTGGTAATGAGAAACAAACATGATTTGTCAGCTCAGATTTCTAGAGAAAGACAGGTTTGAATGCTTTTTAGAGCTGGCTTCATTCCATAGAGGTGGAGGGCATGAGGGAAGCAAGCACACTTTGAACATAGGCAAATTTCTGCTCAGCTGGATAAACTGATTTATAACAATTCTGCTATCACATTGCAGTGGACTAGTGAGGGTCTCAGCAGCAAGATACTGTTTTGAAAAAAACCAGCATTATGTATCTCTCTATCTCTCAATCTGTCATTTACCTATAAATGAGACCAGATTCCTCCCAGCTGGCTAAGGCACTGCCAGAAGCATTATGCTACTGCACAATCACCCTCACCGTTCTCCCTGTGGTAAGCAGAAAGCGAAGTAGTTCCAGAAAGTGAATCACATCATTGATGGGCTCTCAAAGTGCCTTTCTCTGCTCTTCGGCTATACAGAGATTTTCTGAAGAGGCAGCTCCTAACTGAAGCATGTTACATAGGTGCACAAGCATAGTTCTGGGCTACAATACCTACATTTGTGCAGAAGTGTATACATTTGAAAATTATTTCATTTTCAATTCAATTTTCTCTACAGAACCACCTTTTTAGGGATAAATAGAACAACAGTTGGGAGATTAGCGGGAGAAGAAGGAATGCAAGACTGTCTTTGCAGAAAAGACAAGACAGAAGATCAGTGAGAAAGCAAAAAGCTGAAGTAGACTGAAGCCTATGAAGAAACATGAGAAGCAGAAGATAAACCACTGCAGTGAGCCAGCCAGTGTTCTGTGTTTGAGCTCTTCGTTTGCTCCAAGCAGTAATGATTATCTTTTTACTTTAGCCTTTGTGTTTTTCAAAGGCCACCAGAGAACAAGCTGGAAAAAGAGAAGTTGTTGTTAAAAATGAAAAGCATATGCATGTGAGAGCTCATGAGGAAGGACAGATCACTGAAGCACTAGTAAAAGAATTATAATATTCTGAATATGAAGAAGCAATAAATAGAAGCAAATAAGTTCCAGAATAACCCAACTCTCAACTTCCTCCTAGAGGGAAGATGGATGATTGTATCTCTTGGCTGCTCTAACTACAAGTCTTCTGCAGCCAATACACTTTCAGGGCCATGCTGGCCAGGTGTTGGCACCTTAGAGAACATCTTTTACATGTATTAGACAGCTGTAGCTTGCCAGCAGATTTTCTGCTGCCAAGTGATTGGATCTGGGTCCTGTGACAGCAGAAACCAGACTAGTGCAAAGTCTGAGTGAATTTGTGCTCCTTGGAGATGAAAAGGCAGAGGATGTTGTTATCTAGATGTAATAACATGGGTAAGACAACAAGGACATCTGAATCTAGTTCCTTCTTCTGCAACTATGCTGATAAATAATCCTGAGTGGGTCATTTACCTGCACCTTTTGTTATGTAGTTAGCCTTCAGATAAATTGTGAGATTAAACAATTAATCTATTGCTTAGTCCTGCCTGATGTTAAGGCCATGTGACCTGATGGGCAATACTCAATTCCCGTCAGCTTGGGAATTTAGGATGCCACTGGCCTTACAAGATCAAGCTGTAAATTATTGTTTGTTTATTCACTGAGTGTCCACTTAGTGATGTATTAAAGAAGTAAGTTAGGTCTTTCCGTAATGGACTAAAGTACATATTGGCTCTGAATGAGACATAAGAAACTTCACCTGTTTGGAATGACTTAGTGTTATGTTTACTTTCTGTAGACCAATGCAGTGACTTCAGTAGCACATTATTTACAAGGTGTGTTTCTGTAATTATAATGAAATGGAGATAGGAAATGAGCGGAGATGTTTAAAGGACTGATGTAAGGTTGTAGCCTAGGACTAGATGACCTTTAAAGGTCTCTTCCAACCCAAACTATTCTATGATTCTATTCCACTGGGAGATAATATTCACATCATGTCTTAAAGCCTATATATTTTTACACAATGTCTGAGTTTATTTATATTTAAAGCAGTCATGTTGCTGAGTGGTGGAACAAATTTTATTCTTGCTGGTAGAACATGAAAAAAGTAAGACAAGATAGCCTGTTTAGGTTTGGTCGGATGATGCCTAAGAAAAAATGGAGGTATGCACATTACAAACACTGGAGACTATGAGAGCATTGTCAATATTTCTAAAGTGTTAATCAAATAACTACTACAAGCATTTTGCCTTTATTTAGAAATGAATGAATTTAAGGTATATGATGGTTTGTATTTTATATAAGCTGTCCTGTGAAAAAACTGCGCCTATACTTGAAATCAATGAGAAAACACTGTAGCATTTCTATTTAGTGCTATAATTTAGTAGGTGTTTGAAATTATTTCAACTTGTCAGAAAAAGTCCAACTTACTTTCTGAGTTGTGAGATCATGGTTTTGTATCTGGAATATTTTAACAGCTGCATGATACAAATTAGCTTAGGAGAATTCCAAAGTAATTAATTTTTTTGTTGTTGCTATTTTGCATTTTAGATCTCCACTTAATAATTGAAAGAATTCTGAATGAGCTTGTCATGGTGTTAAAACAACAAGCATCAAAGTTCAGATTCTGTTGCAACTTCCATTTGTTCTCTGGCTGCTGTTGCTCTGGCGCTCTGAAAAGCTCACTGTAACAGGTGAAGTTTTCCATGTTTTTTTTCTCCTCTGTGATGCATTTGGAAGGTTATAGAAAAAAAATGTTTAAAAAATAAAGACAGTAAAGTTTAAAACTTGGAAGTCGCTTACTTTTACTTGAAAATTTCCAGGTAGCTTGTCTCATGATGTGCTACTTCCTTAAGTAGTATGCACAACAACAACAAAAAACCCACCAAGACTGAAAAAATGGCAAAGATTCACTGCAAACATTTCAGTTATTTCAGAAAAACTGTGGGTGGTATCTGTGTGTGTCTGAATGCATGGACAAATACTATCAAATCTATCAATAAATATATACTATATCCACACTGTTCTAAAAGTGTACTTCTTACAGATAACTACAGTCTTTGCTGTTTTGAGACTGCTTTAGAATGTTAAAAGCAGCAAACATGACAGTGGCAGCTACCTAGTTGAGGATGATAATACTTCTAATTGTATGTACCCACAGCTAATTACATTGTCATTGCAAACTGATACAAAAATACAGTATTTTAGCAGCAAACCCTACTTTTCAGACATTCCACCTGTTCTCTTGGAGACTTCTAGGCTCCAGACCTGCTGCACAGTCCCATTGCTTATGTCTGGCTTGCTGCCAAACACAAATAGTTCTTCTGACTACAAGAACAAAAGCTTAACCTAAAGGGCTAAATTCTTCTTTGGCTCACACTGTGTGCAAATACCCTTGGCTGCATATATTAAGCCAGGATATCTTTCTTCTGTTAAAGTGGTATTAGACAAAGGTAAAATTTTTCATGTAAACTTTTAAGTTAGAATGCAGATTTAGCAGTACTAAAATAATAGTTTCAAACAACTTATTGGCTTAAAATATTATCTGATTTTATTTAATAAGAAATGGAAATATTCTGTTTCATTTATAATTTTCAATTTTGACAAAAATATTTGGAGAACAGCTGAAGAAAGTAATAATGATGCTACTACTACTAATGATGTTCCAATTAAATAAAACAAATAAATTTTAGACAATAAAATTTTGTATCTGTTTTCACCTTATGCAAAACCTTTTATTTTTAACAAGTTTAATTTAAAGCTTTTTTTTTTTCTTTTTTAACAACTGTTTCTCTGCTTCTTTTCTCTCCAAAACTGAACCATTGGCCTAAATTGTCAGAAATTTGGTTTTGCTTAGCTTTACCTATATGCGCTACTGAATTATCAGTAAGTCAGTCTGAGGTAAATCTTTGCACGTCAAGGAATTTGTAATTTGAGAGTGAGAGACCTGGTACTGTATGCTGAAGTGTGGGGGTTTTTTTATTTTAAAAAAAGATGGTAAGCTGATTCAGTGCTATCAGCTCATGTGAAGATTTGCTCAGAGAGGAAGTCTTACTTATGGAGGAAGCTGTTGATACCAAATTGCTCTTTATTTCATGGGAGAAATTATGGAGGAAAGAAAACTTAATGTTGCAAGTACATGTGTGTTATGGTTTAACCCCAGCTGGCCACTAAGTACCATGCAGCCACTCGTTCACTCTGTCCTGCAGTGTGATGGGGAAGACAATGGAAAAAATTAAAACTCGTGGGCTGAGATAAAGACAGTTTAATAGGTAAGGCATAATCTGTGCATGCAAGCAAAGCAAAACAAGGAATTCATTCACTGCTTCCCATCGGCAGGCAGGTGTTCAGCCATCTCCAGGAAAGCAGGGCTCCATCATGCCTAATGGTTACTTGGGAAGACAAACGCCATCACTCTGAATGTCCCCCCCTTCCTTCTTCTTCCCCCAGCTTTTATTGCTGAGCATGACGTCCTATGGTCTGGACTATCCCTTTGGTCATTTGGGGTCAGCTGTCCTGGCTGTGTCCCCTCCCAACTTCTTGTGCACCTCCCCGCTGGCAGAGCATGCCTAGTGAGTTAGGTCACATCATTTGAGAGGATGCCTAGTGAGTTAGGTCAGCATTCGAGCAGCTGTAACACCACTACCGTTTGCAATGGGAGCTTCAGTGGAACATGATGTGCTCTGGTGATATCCAATGCAGCAAGCAAAGTAGCAGTTCATGATCTGAATGTACTATGCTAAAATTAATCTTTTTACCTCTTTCTTAACTATTCAGAGAATGGACACCTTGGACCCCGGGTACAATAAAGTGGCATTTGGTCTCTCTCCTCGGCAATTGACAACTGCACTGCAGTGGTGAAGACAGCTTTGAGAGCACATTGAAAGAAATGCATATAGCCAACAATGTACTTGAATCAAAGTGTGTCTAAGGGGAAGTGATCTAGCTAAATAAAAAAAGTAGAGTAAAGGCAGTTACAAAGAGAGACGAGTCCTTCTTCTAGGATAAGTGAGAGATTTTATTGAAAGTTCAAGCTGACATGAAAATTTTGTCATAGTTTCTGGACAAAGACCATAAACTTACTAAATAGTATGTTGTACTGAGCTTCATGAAGTTCACAGGATCAGCCCAGGGAGACATATTTTATTGATGGTTTCCAAAACACATTTTAATGTTCTTATAGTTGATAGAAGCTAATAGCTATGGAAAAAAAAAAAAAAAAAAGAAACTGCTACAGCTTACAAATCAGTAAAAAACTCTACTCTACCCCAAGAAGCTGGGGCCCATATGAGCAAGTAAGTAAAGGATCAAGATCTTCATGTGAATGCATCAGAATAGGAGTGCAAAGTTCATTTTATAGAGACAATTATAACTAAATGTGTTTCTTTTTGGGGTTTCCTGCTTGAAGCCAAGGTCATGTCTATTATATGTTACTGGTGTTTTATGTTTATATTTTTGTAGGAATTCATTTTCAGAAATATGACCTATAGTAATCATTGCCATCTGATTTGACACTGTCTCTTACAATGTCAGTTAGTTAACGTTATTGTGAAGCTTGGAATGGATTAAAAACTACTTGGATGACTGGAAGCCACATTAAATTCAATTGGAGTTAAATAGGCTATTAATCAGCACTTGGTGATTACTAGGCCTGAAGTTCTCCTTAGTGATTAGTTTTGAAAAATGTTATGCTGGTACAAATAGAAGAGATTTCACTATTAAACTAGCCTTGATAATATTGGTATGTTTTTGTTATTGCTATTATTTTTTCCAATATCATTTCAAGATTCTTATTAGGCAAGTACTATAAGGCTATTTCGTTCACGGTTCTGAGACAAATTTTGCCTTTTGACTTTAGTGAAGGCTCCCACTAGCTTTTATTTGGTTTGCTTACCTGTAGTTAAATGTAGAGTGTGGGCTTTTATGAGTTGTGAGTTTATAATCCTTCTTCCTAATTTTTAATGTTCCAAATTGTCATATCCAGAGACAACTGATACAGAGAACTGCAACTAGAGCCTTAATGAGTTTGAATTTGTCAAGATTTACTTCTTGCATATGGGAACCTCTTTATTGAGGTGCAGCATGTTTTAAGATTATTTTAAAATATTGTTGTCTTCAGAAGTTTTACTAACAATCAAAGTATCTATCTGGTAGATTCATTTCTCTAACATATCTTGAATTATATTTCACCATCATACAACAGAATCCTGAAGTGTCTGCAGAAACAATGTGCCCCTCTTTCCGTATTAGTGCAATAGAAGTCAATAGTTCACGACACAGTCTTCCAACACTTAATTTTTTCTTATTTTATGATTGAATCAAATTTATGTTTCACTTCTGCAAATAGATAAGTTAAATATAGAAGCTAATAAAAAGTTAACAGAAATGAACTTTGACTCTAAGTGTTGGCTTCTGGGTGTTTAACCTGAAGACTAAATTTCAAGGGTTTGAGTTCAGCCCTGTCTTTGTGTGCACACACCTAAACTTATCTCAGATTAAACATTCAGATTCTGGAGCACAAACCTCTCTGGATATTTTAGAAAATGTGGTTCTGAGATTTCAAATCAAAGTGAAAAATAGTTTTGTTTTGTTGTGTACTTATTTTTGTAGAGTGACCTTTTGTGTATGTAAAGAATTACATAAAAATGCTCTGCATTGATGATAGCGAAAATGACATCTTCTGTGATACCTAGTGAGGTGTTCAGCTGAGTGATAGCTGCATTTTGAAATATTTCTTACCGATATAATTATACTCAGGATATGTAGCCAAAGACATTGGAAAGTCTACCTACATGAAAACGGACAACTAAAATTCTTCACTTCAAAATAAGTTAGTGGATAACTTGTAAAAAAATTTTGGTATTACTACAAACTCACACATATGAATAAATAAGAACCTCAGCCATTTTCACAATACAAGTATTGTTTGGGAAGACATGCTCTTAGATAAGAACTTTGTATGTATATTCTGATCTGGGAGATGAGCTTTTGGGAAAAATAAGGTGGAAGAAAACTTATGAATAATAAATTCTGAAAGTCTGGTTCAGCAAATCTAAGTAAACTATAGCCAATTTAGAATGCTGGTATACTTGATTTTAGTAGAAGATACGAAAGCTCTGATTTCCCTTTAAAAACCTCTCTTCTAGGCATATATATATATATACATATGATTTGACTTTTTGCCTTGAATTTAGAAAGAACCCAAAGGTATTGGATGGATATCCTGACTTTTGTAATAAGCTCTCCTAAGTATGACAGAAAATGTGGTTGTACCTTTGGCTTTTGGACTCTAAACTTTGTAAGGAGGAATTACGTTTGTTATGATGTGTTTTCTCAGTGGGGCCTTGATTCCTCATTTTCAAGATCTAGCTATTACTACAATACAAATATTAAATAATAAATGTTCCTATATTGCTCTTTCACAGTTTTGTAAGAGAAAACATGTCATGATAAAACTAGCCTATTCACCTTGAAATGTTGTTCAACTGAAAACTTATTATTTTAAAATTAAAAGCTTTCTACAGTATAGTCTATTTAGCATTTTTTCCTTATTGTCTGCTTATAGTATATGTTGAGGAGATTAAAAGTCAACTGGAATCACAGAGTTTTTAAAAGCTGCCTGGTGTTTTAAGATATTATTTTTTTGTCCCCCAAGGAAAACAAACTAATACTCTCACAGCCTATTAAATTTGTGACCTTCTTGCTGGAAAGGCATATTTTAAAAGCATTTTCTTTGCTTGTAGATTTTTCATTTGGGACTTGGCAAATTGTGGCTGGTGCAATAATACCAAATTTTTATTCATTTGGGGTGGGATTTAACTTACATATTAAAACACATAGATGTGTATGTCTGCTTATAAATGTACTACACGTGAGCTACATGGCTTGTGTACTCCTTTTATTTTGCTCCTGGATGCCAGGAAGGTTTAATTTGGAGACATGTCTTGCTGGTCACATGAAACTGCTGCTGGTATTGGTACAATGGAGAACTGTAGGAATGAAAGGAATGTTTACGTTAAAAATTAAATATTTAGTGAATTTATGAAACTTGATGATGAGCAGAAGTTTAAAGACTAGAAGTCTCTAAATCATAATTTAGTGCTGAATCTTTTCAACTATAACTACATTCTGTTTTCGATTTGTAAGTCCTTCTTTTAGGCTTGTTCTTGGATTGTAGGACTTCTACTTTGCTAGGAAATACTCTGAATATTTACACAGAAGATATATTAAACATGATTTCAAATATTTTATACCATATTATGCTTTTTTCTTCAAGATCTATCTATACTTTTCATCTGGTTTCATTCTTTTGTGATTCTTAGGACATGCAATCAAAATGTGACAGTGGAAGTACACAAAAATTGTTCTAGTTGATCAGATTAAAACCCTGTGTTAGGGCCTCCCTCCGAGCCAAGCTACTATTTGGTGTTTTGTTAAAAACCAACAAACAAACAAATAAACCCTCCAAAATTATGAGAAACAGGTTAAATATGAATAACACCTTTATATTAACTCCCAGTTTCTGGCAATCAGCAAGTTAGGGATTTCCTGAGACAGATTTTCTTCTTCAGGAGTGTGTTAAATAGTTATTGGTGGTTCTATGGATTTGTCTAGTCTTTCCACCAGGACCCTACCATTAAGGCAGAGAAAATATTATTACATTCAGTGTTTATTCTTCTAGAAGGTATCTTGGGATGTGAACTTCAGTTGGACTTGACAAATTAATAAAAAAAAAAACCCCGTAACTTCTGTTTGTATTCAATTCTGAAAGTGTTAGGTATTCCTGCAGGGGTCTGAGTTTTCTTGGTATTACTGAAGCCAGGGAAACGAAGGTAAGCAGCTTTCAGAATAAAATACTTAGTGTATTTTCATTTGAGTAAGTGTCTGAAAGCAAACAGTTGTCATTTTTTGGCAAAGCACAAAAGGCTAAGGCAACTACTTAACAAGAAAAAAAAGTTGTATCTTGTGAGATCCAATATAAGCAGAGGTGGCACTCTAAAGATTGCTTACCTCCTCTCATTTTATTTCTTGTCAAAGACTAAAGCCAAGATGTTTCTCTGCTTCTCTTTAGTATTACTGTTTCTTTTTAAGATATTATTTCAAGAAGCGAATATCCTTGACTGTGGTGTTATCACCTTCTAAGCAACACTGGGGAAAGATAAATTGAAGAAAGCACATTTGAAAATTAAGGAAATGACTCTGAAAAAGCAATATGAAAATGATCATGAAAAGATATGCTTATGTTGTTTTGTGGATACTACTCTTCATTAAATAATAATTCCCACTTTTCGTTTTTACTAAAAAGGCAATTTATCTATGATGTCTAAATGAGAAAATGACAGTCACATGGATGAAGTATTTTATTGTTTTTCTCTTTGACCTGCAAGGAAAAATAATGGTAAAAAGATGATTGCCATCAATTGCCAATTTTTATCGTAGATGAAACTGATGATTCCAGGTTGCAAATCCTTTGAAGTAAAAAGTAAATAAGATATTGACTTTTTGTCACTGGTTAGGTGACGGGTGCCTTGCATAATGAAAGACAGATGTGCTTCTTTAACAGACAAATTCCCCCTTTCTGCTCAGCAGCTTGCAGTCTTTTATAACTGAAATATGACCATAGATATTTTATTTCAGAACAGCTTTCAACAGTTCTCAAGGTCTCCTGAGCAATCTCTGGCTAAGACAATGCAAACCAATATAATTAGACTGGATATCACTCTTTCATTGACAGTGAACGACAGTGTTGAAAATTACATGTTAAAAACCCCAGAAGATTTGGTGTCATCTGTGCTTGCATCACAGTCTGATCTATTATTCTTCATGCAGGTAAGCATTCCACTCAACCATATGTAGGAATAAGCATTACTATTATTATTATACCAAGAATCTGGCATAATGCCAACCTAGAGGTTTGTGAGGAAACATAATATTCTGTCATGAAAGGCAGGTACACCTGAGAAATTGATTGTGATTTACACTGGAATAACTGTTAGACCAGAGGAAGAGGGGAACAAAAATCTCACCTGAACTCAGTGGGTTTCTCATTGCAAAATAAGTCTGAGTTATCTTCAGGTTGGGCAGGAGGATTGTGGCAATTTAATATAGAAATAGAATCATAGAATGGTTTGGGTTAGAAGGGACCTTTAAAGATCATCTAGTCCAACCCTCCTGCCATGGGCAGGGACATATTTCACTAGATCAGGTTGCACAAAGACCGGTTCAACCTGACCTTGAACACTTCCAGTGATGGGGCATCCACAACTTCTTTGGGCAACCCGTTCCAACGTCTCACCACCCTCATTGTAAAAGATTTCTTCCTTATGCCCAATCTAAACCTACTCTTTCAGTTTAAAACCATTGTCCCTTGTCCTGTCACTACAGACCCTAGTAAAAAGTCTCTCTCTCTCTTTCTTATAAGCCGCCTTTAAGTGTTGAAAGGCTGCAATAAGATCTCCCCGGACCCTTCTCTTCTCCAGGCTGAACAACCCCAACCCTCTCAGCCTGTCTTCATAGAAGAGGTGTTCCAGCCCTCTGATCATTTTTTGTGGCCCTCCTCTGGACCTGCGCTAACAGGTCCATGTGTTTCTTGTACTGTGGATCCCAAAGCTGGATGGAGTCCTCCAGGTGGGGTTTCACAAAAGTGGAGTAGAGGGGGGAAATCACCTCCTTTGTCCTGCTGGCCATGCTTCTGATACAATTGGCTTTCTGGACTGCAAGTGCACATTGCCAGCTCACGTCCAATTTTTCATCCACCAGTATGCCCAAGTTCTTCTCCTCAGGGCTGCTCTCAACCCATTCATCCTGCAGTCTGTAACAATACTGGGGACTGCCCTAATCCTGTTGCAGGACCTTGCACTTGGCCTTATTGAACTTCACAGCGTTCATATATACTCACTACTAAAGGCTGCCAAAGTCTTTCTGGATAGCATCCCTTCCCTCAAGAATATCAACTACACCACGCAGCTTGGTGTCATCTGCAAACTTGCTGACTCAACCACACTGTCTATGTTATTGATGAAGATATTAAATAGTATTGGTCCCAGTATGGACCCTTGAGGGACACCACTCGTTAGTAGTTTCCACTTGGACATTGAACCATTGACTATGACTGGTCATCCAGCCAATTCCTTATTCTTCTAACAGTCCGTCCATCAAACCTGTATGTCTCCAATTTAGCAGCAAGAATGTTGTCAGGGACCATATCAAAGACCTTGCAGAAATCTAGGTAGATGACATCTGTAGTGCTTCCCTTGTCCACTGATGCAGTTACTCCATTGTAGACTTGATTAGTCAGGCATGATTTGCCCTTGGTGAAGCCACGTTGGCTCGCTAATCACCTCTGTGTCTCCCATGTGTTTCGACATATGGAACCTGTTCCATGATCTTACCAGGCAACGAGGTGGAGCTGATTGGTTGGTAAAACATGGGCACATAATTTTTGTTGTCATTAAAATGTGAGCTGTATGGCTTAAAAAGAGTAAGCAGAAAGAAACACCAACGATTGTTAAAATTTTAGATTACTTACTATCTGTTCATAAATCTATTGCATGTCTAGCTACAAGGAAAAAACCAGTGATACAGAGAATCTACATGATTCTAGAATAACAGGTACTAATTAATTAGAAAGACGTTTTTAACATATGGACCTTGTCTTTGTTTCTGAGCATTGATCATCTTTGTTTTTACTAAATATGATTTAAGCTAGTGACATCCTAAAAGTAAAGGGGTATTTGCAATGTATCCTGTCAGCCCTAATAGGTTTTTGTTTGTTTGTCTGATCTCTGCAATTAAGGGGTTATGCTGTTACTACTATTACTACTTCTACTACTACTATTGTGAAACTACAGGTTTATGCTATCGACTGCCACAAGACGATAGATTTGGAGGTTCTCAATTTAAGAATAGCTATCAACTCTTGCTTCCTAGTTGTTGGTGGATGTGATTCTAGTGATAGCACTTAGTTTGTCACAGGATTCAGCATCTAGATTGGTCAGGGCTAATCACCCAGTTTGGTCATTAACTATGAATTAGATGTGAAAGAGATTAAAAGAACCAGGTCAACATGGACAGCACATGAAAAGACATCTTATTGATTTCAAACTGTAGCATCAATTAGTCAAATCTTGCTCTTATGAAAATCAATGATGGGCTTTTTTCTGACTTTAGATGGAAATTGAAGTCCATATTGTAATAATTCTATGTTTCTGCAGATTTTCTTTTGTGGATGTCACTGCTTTGTAATTCCAGCATTTTGTGTTCCATATTTATTTATTTTACATTAATTATTAATTTTCAGCCCTTAGAAGTGCATAACAAAACTCATTGTGGCTTCATAAACTGGTTCACAAAGGATAGCTATTGCAAGTGTGTCTTTTTTTTACCAGAAGATTGTTGTGAGCCATCTGGGAGAGAGTCCAAAATTTCTTCTCCCCAATTATAATGAAAGCTGAGTTTTAAAAATACATTGCCAGTATGTTCTTTCATTACAATTATTGTTATAAAAATGAATTCAAGGTAAAGTATGTTATACCTCATCCTTACTGTAATCTTTATTATGAGAACAAGGTAGTGCAATTTTAATAACTGTTAGACTCTACAAAAGACAGTGGTCTAATGTACCCAGTAGTGTGTTTAGCTGTTCATATGTAGATTAGCTACGTATTCTACAGCCATCAACAGGTAAACTTGCTTTGAAAAATGCATGAGGTATTGATTTTTTTCTTCGTCAAAGGATATAACGAGAGCACAGCATGTCACAACAGGAATATGTCCTCATGACAATGATTGCAATGAGAATAGAAATATAAACTTGCAGTCCACACCATTTTCTAAAGACAAGAAGGTTCTGGTTTCACTACTTTCTCACTTTTTACTTTCCTCTTTTACATAAAATCTTGTGTTGTAGCAACCCATTTCGGCTCTCAAGTCATCCAGATGAGTCATCTTCAGATAATGGGAATCCATGGATTATCAGAGGTGATCTGAACCTATTTTTCTTATTGAATGTGTTGAATAGGTTACTTCTCTCTCTCTGATTCTTCTTCTGTTCCATTTCTCTAGTAAAGCACCATCGTAACCACCATAATGCATCATCATTAGACTGAAGACCAATGGATACAGTTAGTATTTATATAAACATATATATGCACACACATATATATGTACATACATAATTTATTCTTCTCCTCTATATTCCATATACTGCTTACTTTCTCTGCTTGTCAGCTTCTCTGGATAAACGTATAGCACACTGAGAGTGATAGCATGGTTCAAATAGTCCATAATAATTGTTGTTTGCCATAAAAGTCTGGAATTTAGGAGTTTTTTAATTTATAGCCAAAAGAAGTTTATTTTCTTTTTTCAGGTTTTCATGTGCACTGACCCCTGCAGAGGCTGGGATCTGGCATCTGTTCTAGGTCTGTTGAAATAACAGAATAGAAGCTTTAAGAGAGTTATTTTTTTATAGATGTTTCCCTTAGTATATCTTGATGTACGAGACGTTCATGACTTCTGTTTCTTTCTTTCAGTAGTGCTTTTAGTTGGATTTTCCTTTCCTCTCTCTTCCCACATGACTCTATCTCTTTCACCCTCTTTCTACACACTTTTTGATTCCTTTTAGCCACTCATGACTTCAACTATGATTTCTCTGTCAAACATTCATTTACTTTATGCTTCTACCTTGTCTTTATTCATCTTATGCTACATCATCTTCCCTCTATAGTTACAGGAGGATATCATGCTGCTCATTTTACACAAGGCCAAAGCCGAACATTTTCTAAAACCCTTCCTAATTTTACCACATTATTATCTTTGACATTTGTTGACAAGCTGACTCATTTTCAGTTCTTCTCTCTATTTTCTTGCATATCTCTAAGTTTGTGTTCTGTCATTCATCTGCTAAAAATTGAGGTACACGGTCCAGTCACACATTAACTCCATTTAATATTTTCAGTTAGCATTCTCACCACAGAGTTGTGGTTTTCTTGTAAAAGACTGTGGCCTTCATTACTAGCTCCCCTAGTTATCCCGATTACTAATCCGAGCATTTTGAAGGCTTAAGAGAACAACATTCTTCCGCATTCACCTAATCTCATTGATGTTGGTTGGCTTGTGGATGCAAAAATGAAAGGAGGATTTGGACAACTGTTTTTGTAGATACTGCATCGCTCCTTATAAGTGTATTTCCAAGTGACTGAAGTTTAGCTATATATTTTGTGATGATTTACTTTATTTTTCTTTATTTTCAGTATCCATTTGCCACTAAGGTTGGTAAAAGAAATAATT
Source organism: Phoenicopterus ruber ruber (assembly GCA_009819775.1). NCBI lineage: Eukaryota > Metazoa > Chordata > Aves > Phoenicopteriformes > Phoenicopteridae > Phoenicopterus > Phoenicopterus ruber. The sequence goes on along the minus strand of CM020215.1, from coordinate 27,429,513 downwards.
TTAAAGTTACCAAGCACGGACTCATGGAATGCAAACAATATGCCCAGCTCAGGTTATAGCTGAACAAGAAGCAAGACTACTGTCAAATTTTCATTGATTATATGACAATAATATTTTACTTAGTAGCTACTCTGTACTAACTGAAAAAGATAGATCAAGTGTTCTGGAACTGTAATGATAAACCCATAAACAAGCTGTGCAATCAAAAGAAGACACAGACAAATGTGGAACAGGGCAAGTAAACCACTGCAATCAGTCTTTGTGATACTTCATGTTAAGTAGGCTGATAATTTGCTGTGACTTCTCACAACTTCCCGTCACATAAGCCTTGCGCTGTCAATATTCTATTTACATTGCTTGAGTTACTGTGCTTTGGAGGAAAAACCTCACTTAACCTAGGAGACCATATTAACTTTTCCTTGTGTTTTAAACTAATTGTATCCTTGTTAATATTTGATTCGCCTATTGTAATTAAAATATATAGGGTCAAGTAACCTTCAATAGAAATTTTGTTCAAGTCAGAAAATATAATCTTGTACTTTTAATAATGAAGTTTAAGAGCAGCGTGATGAAAAATGAAGTTCTTTTCTAATTCCTTTGTAGAAAAGGACCTCTCCTCAGCACTGAGGAGGCTGCAGTTGGAATGCTGTGTCCAGTCCGGGGCTCCCTGGTATGAAAGGGACATGGATGTATTGGAGTCCGGTACAGGGCCATGAAGATGCTGAAGGGCTTGGAGCATATGAGCTATGTAGAGAGGCTGAGAGAGCTGGAACTATTCAGCCTGGAGAAGAGAAGGCTCAGGGGATCTTATCCATGTGTAGAAGTACCTGATGGTCACAGGGAAGGAGTAAAGAAGACAGAAAAAGACTCTTCTCAGTGGTGTCTCATGAAATGCCAAGAGGCAATGGGCACAAACTGAAATGCAGGAAATTCCACTTAAATACAAGTAAAGACTTTTTTACTTCGAGGGTGATCAAACACCGCACATGTTATCTGGAGAGGCTGTGTAGTCTCCTCCTTGGAGATACTTAAAGATATCCTTGGAGATACCTTCTCTACAGAGCCCTGAGCAACCTGCTGGTGGTGACACTGCTTTGAGCAGCAATGTTGGACTAGATGATCTGCTGAGGCTGCTTCCAACAGGTCTGTCATTCTGTGATTATGTTGAAGTATTTCTAAATTGTTTTCTTCAGATTAGGTAAGGACACCTAATAAACTTAAAGCAGTACACCTTGATGAATTGATTGTCTTTTTTTTTTCTTAATCAAATATATTATGCATAGCCCTTCCAATCCTTTAAAAAATTAAAATAGCAGATGATTAAGTAATTTTTTTGAAAGAAAGTTCATAAACACAATGCAAATTTTTTCACATAGCCCAACAAACTTACCAATAATGTCTAATAGTACGTAGTAACACAAAGTATAGAATTGTCATTATGCTCATTTTACAAATGAAGAATCTGAAATTGATAGATTTCGGTTTTAAATGTGTCTAGTAGATCGGAAATTATATTAATTTGTCATGTATTCACCCTACTACCTTCAAAAGAACATCAAGAAAATCTGATTGATTTACTTGTCCATGTGAAGAACAAGCCTATGGTTCTTAATTTACACTCCATTCTTAAATATCTGATTATTGTTTCAATTTTGATTGATGTTAATTATCTTCCTTTAGAGCATTTAGTAGATCTATAGGCTGTAATTTTCAAAAGGATTTTCAGATTTCAATTGGATGTTGGACACCCAACTCATTTAAGTACTGACAAAATACAGTCTCTTGTTTCCTTGTACATTATAGAAACACTGTTTGATGTTAGAAAAGCTTTTTATTTCCTGCTACATAGTCTTACTTCAAATGTCAAGCTCCTAATATGAATTAAGTCTTTCTATCAATTCAGGAGGGAGTAGTACAGTGAGTGGAAATAATGAGATTATAGCAAATGACTGAAGTATATTCTGCTGCTAATGTGGTGCCAAGTTCTACAAACCCCTATTTATTAGTGTTTATCATACCTACAAAATACATAGGCTCAGGGAATGGACTTCTAAGTTTGGAATGTGTCGTCGTCTTTCCAGGGAGGATTAAAACATAAATGGTATGGAAGACTAAAGCATTTACCTGTGTTTTACTTGATTAGAGAAGAATTTTATAACCAAGTGCTGGTGATCCAGGAACTTTCAGAAGGATTAAATGTATAGAAAAAAATAAGCAAAGGAAGTGGGAAGAGTTGGGGAGAAAACTGAGAAGTTTGTTTGACTTTGTTTTTTAAATGGGTGTGTCAATAATGTTTCTGTCACAAGAAGTCATTTGGGGAGTGATGTTGCAGCATCCAAAGACAACAATAGCTATCTGCCGATAAAGAAGGATGCTACAGGTGTTAGATGTTACTACGATCAGTGTCTTACTAAAATGTGTCAATGATTAATAGTCCTTTAGGGAGGACTGTTAAGATAGGATCTTTTTTATGTATGAGTTAACACGGTTTGCTGGTTACTCCAGTTATTCCAATTTGTGCACTGCTGGGTTATGCTAGCAAGGGATAATTCTGAGAAACAAAGGAAAAGGATAAGAAGGGACTTAAAATGAGTTTTATCCTTAATATATGTACTGTTCTGTTCTGTTTCTTACAGTTATATCAGATTCAAAAAAAAACCCACAAAAAACTGACCAAAAAAACCCCCAAAACCAAAACAATAGCTAGAATATTGCTTTTGCTTTATCTAGATGCAATAAAATAACAGGAAGTGGTGATGTTGGAAAAAAAGCCATGTCATACATGCCATCCTTTTACACTTATAATCAGAATACACATCAGGAGCAATCACATGCGGGATCAAACCAAGCACTGGCCTTGTCATTTTTGTCAGTTTTCTAAGCAGAAATTGGTCACATCAATAAACAATAAATCTTTAGTGAAGAAGGTACTGTCACCAAGCAATAATAAATGCTGCATTAGCATCTTACACCAGAGACTCCTATTTGGAGTGTCAAAGGGCTTAAATATAGCAATTTACATCATATTATTGCGCATAATAGTGAATCAGGACTTGAATGTTATCTAGGGACTTGGAGCAATTTGTTGTCAATTATTAGAAAAAAAGGCAATGAATATGCTTCATTTTCCTTGATAAAACTATTCATTCTACTTGTTGATGTTTTTCCTTTTTCTTCAGGTCACAGATGATACTTTTTAAAGTGAGAAGTATGTATCATTTTTATTCTATTTCAATTATTTTTGAAAAATACATTTATTGAGGATTAACCTTTCTTAGTATCAAAATTCAGAGACTCTGGCTGTAGCTGTTGCTTGCTTAGTTCAGCTGGGGAAATGCTGACATTTCCTATTAATACAAGGAACTTAGGCACTCAGTGTGGCTTAGGTATAACTGCACTTTTGAAATGTAAAACAAAAATTCTCTAAAAAGATTCTAACCTCTCATGCGTCTGAAGACCCGTAGACCCTTTCTGCGTATGAATGTTATTGTGGTACTAAATGGTACAAAACGATACTAAAATGATGGTACTGTGCATCCCAGCTGAACTGAATTTCTTAGCACCTAAAAAAGACCTGAATTTATTTGCAACTCACAAATAATGATTGTTGAGACTGTGACACCAAAACCTCTTCATCTAGGGAGCTTCTTTGAGTCTACCTGCACTATTGGGTTCCACACGAAGACGAGTACCCATAGGATTCCTGGGTTTTGGTTCCTATTGAAATAATGATTTAATTTTTTTTTACATTCATTATTAACACTTGTGAAATATATATGACCATTAGAACAGATGCTAGAGCCCAGAACTATCCTTCACAGTTTAATGCAGGAATCACCAAATTACTGTGTTGAGCTCTTTCATTTTCTGTTTATTCCCAAGTTCTTGAATCTTGTATTTTTGGCTGAAAACTCTTTCCTAGAAAATGCACTAAAAGTGAAGCCTTTGCCTCAGCCGCCTGGAGTAAGGTGCTCAGGATATTCCGCTGAGAAGGAAGCATTTGAAACCATCTAGACTAAAAAAAAAAAAAAATTCCATTCAAATTTCTCATTTCTGAGGGGCGATAAGCCGTTGAATGTTGTATAAATATCATGTTGTATAAAAGCTCTGCTTTGGAAGGAAATGTTTGAGTCAAAGAAGGCGGTTCCATATCTGTTCAAGGTAAAAAAAAAAAACACCTAAGATTTTAACACATCCCTCTTCTCATCTCTTCTTATGCCTCTTTTTTTTTTTTTTTTTTCTTTCTTTCTTTTTTCTTTTGTTTAGGGATGTTCCATCACCTGCTGTACTGGTTGCTGTGAATCCTTTTCGTAGACATCTTCACTGTGGCAGGAATATGAGTAACTATCTCAGAAGCAGATTGGAGTCTGGCATCACAAAATGACATCGTCATGTCTGTTGTTTTGTGAATCCCTACAAGTTCATTGTCATTTGAACCTACAGGCTGACCCAATATGTTTCCCATATCCACAAGCTAAGAAAAATATACTTATTCATACTGACAACATCAAACTCAATATATTTGCTAACTGTCTAACAGTGTTTCTAAAAGAAAACTTAGTGATATTATGATGGCAGAGGAAAATAGTGGAGGATTCTCATAGGTTTTTATTTTCCATTTTAAGGTATGTCCTCACTCCTGTTGCCGTCAGTGGAAGCACTGACTGTACTATTACAGAACTGATTGTTTCAACTATACAATTGCAAACCCAGCTGAAACTGTTTTGAAATCTTATGATATGCATGAATGTAGACATTTAAATAAGAGAAACGGGAATAAAATTTCTTACTGAAGCTTTAAAAAACATTTCTGGACTCAACAGGCCCAAGAGCTGGGAAAGCTAAGGCAAAGAAAGCATTCACCTTTGGGTGCTTTCTGTAGTCTTTGGTTACTCTGCAGTCAGCTGAGTGTAATCTAGATACCAGCTATGCTACTAATTTAGCAGTACTTTGGGGCCAAGTGGCATGCTGCAGCATTTATACATATTCCTTAATTTTCTTTCCCCCGCCTCCCCAAAAGATGGGCCTTAACAAATTGCCTCTTGTAAATACTTTCTGGCATTTGCTATCAGCCCAGCTAAAGGTTCAGACACCATATGAGGTTCTTAGCTGACATAAGCCAAAACCAAATTAGGCTGCACGCTAAAAATTAAATATTGTTGATTATTTTGGATGATGTGGATGAAAAGCTGGACATGAGCTGGCAATGTGCACTCGCAGCCCAGAAGGCCAACCGTATCCTGGGCTGTATCAAAAGCAGCGTGGCCAGCAGGTCGAGGGAGGTGATTCTCCCCCTCTACTCCGCTCTGGTGACACCCCACCTGGAGTACTGCATCCAGCTCTGGGGCCCCCAACACAAGAATCATAGAATCATAGAATTGTTCTGGTTGGAAGAGACCTCCAAGATCATTGGGTCCAACCATTAACCTATCACTACCAAGTCCCCCACTAAATCATATCCCTTAGGGCCTCATCTAAATGTCTTTTGAATACCCCCAGAGATGGGGACTCCACCACCTCCCTGGGCAGCCTGTTCCAATGCCCGACAACCCTTTCGGTGAAGAAATTTTTGCGAATGTCCAATCTAAACCTCCCCTGGCACAACTTGAGGCCATTTCCTCTTGTTCTGTTGTCTGTTACTAGGGAGAAGAGACTGACCCCCATCTCTCTACAACCTCCTTTCAGGTAGTTGTAGAGAGCGAGAAGGTCTCTCCTCAGCCTCCTTTTCTCCAGACTAAACATCCCCAGTTCCCTCAGCCACTCCTCATAGGACTTGTGTTCCAGACCCTTCACCAGCCTTGTTGCCCTTCTCTGGACACGCTGCAGCACCTCAATGTCTTTCTTGTAGTGAGGGGCCCAAAACTGAACACAGTATTTGAGGTGCGGCCTCACCAGGGCCGAGTACAGGGGGACAATCACCTCCCTACTCCTGCTGGCCACACTATTTCTGATACAGGCCAGGATGCCGTTGGCCTTCTTGGCCACCTGGGCACACTGCTGGCTCCTATTCAGCCGGCTGTTGACCAACACCCCCAGGTCCTTTTCCACCAGGCAGCTTTCCAGCCACTCCCCCCCAAGCCTGTAGCGTTGCCTGGGGTTGTTGTGACCGAGGTGCAGGACCCGGCACTTGGCCTTGTTGAACCTCATACAATTGGCCTCGGCCCATCGATCCAGCCTGTCCAGGTCCCGCTGTAGTGCCTGCCTACCCTCCAGCAGATCAACACTCCCTCCCAATTTGGTGTCATCTGCAAACTTACTGAGGGTGCACTCAACCCCCTCGTCCAGATCATTGATAAAGATATTGAACAGAACTGGCCCTAATTCTGAGCCCACTTGTGACCGGCCGCCAACCGGATTTAACTCCATTTACCACAACTCTTTGGGCCCGGCCATCCAGCCAGTTTCCTACCCAAGCGCAGAGTATGCCCATCCAAGCCATGGGTAGCCAGTTTCTCCAGGAGGATGCTGTGGGAGACGGTGTCAAAGGCTTTACTAAAGTCCAGGTACACAACGTCCACAGCCTTTCCCTCATCCACTAAGCGGGTCATCATGTCGTAGAAGGAGATCAGGTTGGTCAGAGAGGACCTGCCTTTCATAAACCCATGCTGACTGGGCCCGATCACCCAGTTGTCCCATATGTGCCGCGTGATGGCACTCAAGATGATCTGCTCCATAACCTTCCCGGGCACCGAGGTCAGGCTGACAGGCCTGTAGTTGCCCGGATCCTCCTTCCGGCCCTTCTTGTAGATGGGCGTCACATTTGCCAGCTTCCAGTCAACTGGGACCTCCCCGGTTAGCCAGGACTGCTGATAAATGATGGAGAGTGGCTTGGTGAGCACTTCTGCCAGCTCTTTCAGCACCCTTGGGTGGATCCCATCCGGCCCCATAGACTTGTGCGTGTCTAGGTGGCGTAGCAGGTCACTGACCATTTCCCCTTGGACTATGGGGTCTTCATTCTGCTTCTCATCCCTGTCTTCCTGCTCAGGGGGCTGGGTGCCCAGAGAGCAACTTCCCTTGCTGTTAAAGACTGAGGCAAAGAAGGCATTTAACACCTCAGCCTTTTCCTCATCCCTTGACACTAAGTTTCCCTCCGCATCCAATAGAGGAGGGAGATTTTCCTTAGCCCCCTTTTTATTGTTAATGTATTTGTAGAAACACTTTTTGTTGTCTTTTACGGCAGTAGCCAGACTAAGTTCTAGTTGGTCTTTGGCCCTTCTAATTTTCTCCCTACATAACCTCACAACATCCTTGTAGTCCTCCTGAGTTGCCTGCCCCTTCCTCCAAAGGTTGTAGACTCTCTTTTTTTTCATAAGTTCCAGCCGGAGCTCTCTGCTCAGCCAGGCCGGTCTTCTTCCCCGCCGGCTCATCTTTCGGCTCATGGGGACGGCCTGCTCCTGCGCCTTTAAGATTTCCCTCTTGAAGAATGTCCAGCCTTCCTGGACGCCTTTGCCCTCCAGGACTGCCTCCCAAGGGACTCTGCCAACCAGACTTGACTATTACTTGACTATTAGGAATATCCTAAAGCTAGTCAATGCATTATATATTCAAACATCTCTGAAACTTGTAAATTAGAAATCAGGTAGGATCGTTCTTGAGATAAACAGTCCTTTTTTTAAAAATTTTTTTAGACAGTAAATAAATTTTCTTTGGAACATTTTTATGGTTTTTTGCAACCTATTTACTAGACTCTAGAAATAATTGCAATGAAAATAGAAGAGAGGCTGAAGAATGAAATGAACAGTTTGAATCATAGGAAATGTCTCAGATTTTCCAAATTTTCCCCAGAATTATTCATCAACTGTGGTTTGTTTTTTTTTCCCCTACAGTGGCCAACAGAAGTAAACTTGTGGCTTACTGTGATGGAATAACAAACAGGTGTGGAGCACTCTGCAGACCAATATGCTGCTGAAAATGCTATTTAGTGCATGACATGGATGAGAGCCTAGAAATAACATTCGGCCAGTGTGAATTATGATAATTTGTTTGAAGTTAATAGAATGAAGACAGTTTGCATCAGCTCAAAGATTGTCTGCTGACATTGATAGCAACAGGATCAGAATGGGGAATTTTAAGACAGCACATAGTCAGGAATAACACAGTTAAATTTTCCATATTTAGAAATCTAATGCATATATTGTCTTGAAAGACATTGCTTTGATAATATCCTTAAATACTAAATAAAACACTTCTAAAGAAATTAGAAGAGAAAATATTAACAGGTGAGTCCAAAAACTATTGAATTTGCTGTCAGATTGTAAACTGTAAATGTGTAGTGCTATAAAATGAATGGATAACAAATCCATGCACAGATGAAGTAGATTGAGAAGATGCTGTACTACTGTATGTATGGATACAATTTTTTTTGGGGAAAAAAGAGGAGATAGAGCAATAGAGATTTTTTTTAAAGCACTTACAATTTTTAACATTTTAATCTTTGCACTTTGAAGTATCTATAACTGGTCATGTGTACAAATCATAGCTCAATACCTAAAATCCACTGTGTTTGCGTATTAAGTACCTAGGTGTCTAAGTGACAAAAGGTAAAAATAGAGACCAGATTTAGGACTTCCCAGCAATTTGGGATCAAAAATTATATTATTCATACTACTGCTGTAATCAGTTCAAATTTAACATCAGTTCCACAGCCTAAATAGATGTTACATGAGCAGGTGCGTACTCAAGTTCATAAGCAGAGTTGCAGGAATCTTTTGAAAAAGAAATATTAATAGAAATTTCTCATAGGCTGAGAAAAAGAAGGATGAAAGGTATGATGTCTACTTTTAACTATTTGTAAAAGGAGAAAACTTAAATCACATGCGTGGGAAATTACTACAATTTGTATCTTCAATCATTTCCATATACACACAAAGCAAAAAATGATTGACTTGTGAAAAGTAATTAGTGAATTCACTACTATTCTGATGAAATGGAAGCTTGATCTTTTTTTTCCTTTGTATATTGAAGTTACTAGTGCAATTCAATTGAGCTTTGCCGTGAGTTTTAGTATTATGTGAAGTCTTGATATGGAAAGTTTCTGTAAAATTAGTCTCTCAGCATTATGAATGGGACATCTCTGGCTTAATTTTATGTATAATTCACAGACATCAGCACAGATGGAGAAGCAGATCCCTGCATTAATGCACTAGCAGAACCCTTGTAGATTTCATTGCTTTCTGGACAGGTGAAGAGTAGAACCTACGTTTAGGTGTTAGCTCAATGGAAAGAATATCTCACGGGGAACTGGGAATTAAATAAAACAATCTTTCCAAGGTAAACCATGTCAGTATTTCCCATATGTATTCTCTTTTGATATGCACGGTATTAAGTTTGTTATTATATTTAATGTCATTAGACATTTTCCATTATAAAACCTTGCTTTCAGCTACTTATAACTTTGTCAAACTGTTGATCTTAATTAAATTTAAACTAACTTTCAGTGAAATGGATATTGTTTCCCAGACTAAGACTACTGGAAGATAAATTGATTTGATTGTGTCACCTTTTTATGATTTCTTTCATGAAGAAACGCTAACATTTCTAGATTTTGAAGTGGGTGTAATTTCTTTGTGATGGCAGAAATAAAACTTTTGCAGAAAAGGAAAAATCAATCCCAATTCAGACAAGCTATTAAGCTTTTAAGAATTTTGATCCTCTCATGCTCACTTCAGATTGGTTAGGTTGACAATTCTTTTGAAGGATCCATGTGAATAAAAAACGGTTAGATATTTCTGTCTTGAACAGTCACTCTTTATTGCTCATGAATGATGTGCATGATCTCCACTTCTAGCAAGCAGTGAGCAGTTGTAAGTAAGTAAAACTCCCACTCTCCAACTGCCACCGTGGTGCCTGCAGAGGGACTTGAAAACAGGTGCTTTTAACTCGAGTCTTTAGGATGATAGGCAGAATGGGTGGGAAGACACCTGATTCGAATAATCCAGAGGGATTGAAATGTTGCCTTGGATCAAAAGGTGTAACTGGATTTGGGAGCTGAGAATAATTGGAGAAGCAAGACTGAAATGTGGAATTGGACATTTCAGGAAGAAGGGGGAAAGCAGAACTTGAGCGTGAGGAATGTGGAAGGCTGAGAACCACGGCAAAGAAAACAGCAAGAAGTCACTCAGTACTGCAGTCCAATATCATTTCAGATAAGGATTCAGAATTGTCACATATTAAAGAAAGAAAACATACTAATAGCTAGGAAAACCCATTGGTAAAATAGATATCTCATTTTCCCTTAATGTCTTCTCTAGAGGGTGACAACTTCACTGATGATGTTATATAGCTTTGGAGCTAAAATGAGAAGGGTCTGTGGTCTAAAGATTGTCAGCCCATTAATAGGAAGAGTTCATACATTATGTGTGATGGAAATTCTTTTTTCACTTTACACTGTTTCTTAAAATCTCGGAAGTTGCTTGTAAAATACTTAAAATGTTCCAATTGTAAAGAAAAACCTCTGAAAAGTCAGGAAATACTAGCATTAAGGTTGCCACTGGAAGTGTAAAGAATTATAATGGATAATTTGCATTGAATAATTGGAAGTGTTTTGTGTTAGTTAAGCGAGCAAGAGTTGGCCTTGAATATTACATAGATAGACTGGGACAAATTAATCATTTGGGCAAATCTATTGAAATTAAATAATTCTTAGTGGGAATGAATATGGCTCATTTTTGTGAGCAATTTTTCTTCTATGCTTATATTGCAAAAGAAAATCTATAACAATTATAGATAAGTCAGGAATACACCCTTTCGTGTCTGAGCTTATTTAGGTATGTAAAGTTTGACTGGGTCTTACTGTATCTCTCTCTGTACCTTAGGGGTACTTCCCTGCCGTCCTTTCACCTTATTGTCTAAGCGGCTTTCAGTCTTTCTTGTAGCTACCTCTGTTACATGTGCTATGCCAGTAAATTCATTAAAGATTGTGAGTTGTTTTGATAACATGATAATGGTGGAATCTATCAGATACCTAATGATAGTTGTTTTCTGTAGATTGCTTCAGCTTGGTCTTTGGGCTTTATCTTGTCCTGGTTTTTAGATCTGAGTGATTTCTTCCCCTCCTAACTTTTGGGTGCATTTCCTCTCTTAATTAAAGACATACTAAAGCATTTGAAAGGGACTGAGGTTTCCATATTCACAGTGATGCCCATCCAGCTGGACAGTAGGAAGTTATTTCAGAACTATGTTTAAAAAACTTCCCTTAAACGCTACAAAAATTGAAGACAATCGTACTTCTGAAACTTTTTGAAAATGCAGAAGAAAGAAGCATGTGAAACCTCCCTAAAGTAAGGAAACTAACGTGATAAAACTTCACAATTGTAAAATAAAAATAGGATAGAATAAACAGACTCTGTAAGGCTGTTTTTACAGAAAATCTTTTGTGATACCAAGACACAGGAGTCTATTCAGATGGATTTGTTATGCTCACAGCATTGGGTCATAGTACGTGACATCTCTGCTTTATCTAAGCAGAATGTAAGTTAATGTGACAGATAATAGTGAAATGATGAGAGCATACACTCCTGCTTCCCAGATATCCCGCGTTCATGTTGATTGAAGTCATTTTTATTCTGTTCCTTTGGACAGTTCAGTCATTTTAATCTGAGGATCAGAAGATGGAAGGCAGGTTGGTGGATGTTAAAGCACAGTCACCCTCATGTCACTTTTTCTTATCAAAGTTTCTGTATCAGACTGCTGTTTTCCAATCACCTTTCAGATTTATCCCCATGTAATTGCAGCTAACCCAGGAAAATTTAGACAAAAAAAGGCTGACTTCAAGGGTTTAGGGGTATTTTATTGAAGTCATTCTTTCCAACTGCCATTCTTGTAATGTCTTTTCATGAGCCACTACTCCCTTTTGCATATTTGACTATATCTTCATTTCTTCTCTCTTGTCGTGCCTGTCCTCAAAGGTATATTTTAGGAATCAGTTCCAAAAGAGAATAAAATAGACTTTAGCCTCATTCCCTTCACAATTTAGTTAGCTTCATTACCATCGTACCTTCTATATGCTCTAGACATGACTGTGTTACTAATGGGATTCCAGACGATCTTTAATGTTAATGGGAAAATTGTCACTCTAGGGAATTCCTTTATGGTTCTACTTGCTAAGCAAGATTGACACTCCCTGAGTCACTGCTTTCAGTATAGATATTTCATTGACAGGAGTAGCAGCCAATTTATCTCTCACTACCCACCCATTTCTTAAAGTGTTTGGAAGATTTAGCGGCCCGTACTTTTCTTAAATACTATTTTTATAGAGTTCCTTCTCAATTGAAAATCATTGTTTTGGATTTGCTTTTTGGCACTAATATAGTACTGATGTTGAAAATAAAGTGTTCTTTAGCATGTACACTGTGGACATCTAACATTTTGTTCTGGACCTTGGTGCTCAGTGTGTGTGTGTGTATGTGTGTGTATGTATTTGAGTGTATATAAATAAAAGTATGTATTTCTAGAACTTGGATAGTTGCATTAAATTTAGCCTTTCTAGCAGATGCATGGTACTTCAGTAGGAAAAAAGAAGCATCAGCAGCATGCTCCTTCAATTCTCAGCATAAGTTGCTCACTGGCAAAAATGGAAGTCCTAATTAGAGATTGGAGCAATGGTAGATATTTTCTATTACTTTATATTTTGATTTATTACTGGAAGGCAAGAGAGAAGAAAAGATATTTTGTTCAATATAGGCTGTAGTCTTTGTCCTCCTGAAATGTACTTTTCCTTTTTTTTTTTTCCCCTCATAAATTTGAAACAAGTAGAAGGTGTCAGGCCTTAGCTCTGTTGCTCCTTATTTTTCCTCCCTATTACCCCTTCAGAGTTTTGTTTTCCTCTATAACTCTGTCTTTCTTTTGTTGTTCTTTCTCTCTTTCATAAAAAGTACATTTGTATGCAGTGTCTGTTGTATTTAAACTTCTTTACACAACATATTATTCCCTGGAAATGTTCCACAGGCTAATTCCATTTTTTTTTTCTTTTCTTTTCTGCAATGTCTGAAATCCTGGTATCTTTCCCCACCCTTTTCTCACCCAGACAAACCAAAACTCTTCTTCCTGCTCTGCATGATAACACCAAAACATATGCTACGTGCCCTTGAATAAATTCTTAGCTCTCTTATGCTGTTCTTGGTACTTTATATTTTAAGCATGAACTGAAAAGTAAAAGATAGCACGAGGAGGACATCAGGTAATAAACAGATATTTATTATGTCAATATCCATTATGAAAATATAAAATCATTCAGCAGGATAGTGACTTAGGCAGTTGCCATTGTGGGAAAACAATACATGAAGAGTGGGTGCACAATGACAGTTGATTCCAGGAACATTCTGTTTGTTTAGGAATGCCAACTCCTCCTGTAATCAATTGGGAAAGACAAACACCTCCAGAGGGAAATTCATCTGTCTGAGAGGAAAGAAGTCTCTTTCCATGACTAGAAGCTTAGATTAATCTCTCAGAATGTGAAGTGTGAAAGTAGGTAAAATTAATCGTATACCCCATAGGTAGGTGTAAGTTGGAGTTATGAAGAAGTAGGAAGGCGTGAAGAACCAAAAGAGATTTTGTTCTTGGGCAGTTTGTTAAATTGGTCATGGAAAGGCCAACACTGTGCTGGCTCTGGAGTTCAAAATTGGCCTGGTGCCTTGTGGGGATGAATGAATGGGGGGCAGGGGGGGAGGGAGAGAGAAAGTTACGTGGAATACCTTCCTTTCTGCTGCAGATAATTAGAGACAAATACAATTTATCTCATGGTGTGTTGCATTGCTAATATATGTGATGGAGTACAGAGCATTTTCATTAGCTATTCCCAACCTAAACCAAGAGATGTTATACTGCTTTGTGCAATCTCTTCTGGGGGAGAGTCAAGGAGAAGCTTCCATTGTAACACAGAAACTTAAAGTGCTATAAAAAAGTGAAAGCAGTATTGTAACAGTGGCATATCATTGTGCATGTAGAGTATTCAACATTGAGTTGCATGGGAGTATTTAACCACCAGCATAGAACTGGAAAGTCTGGGCGTGGAACAATGGAGTCCAGGCTGAAATCTGGACCATGACAGCAAGGAAATGTTTGTTATACATGGTAATTTGTGACTGATCCCACTGAAGTGAACTTTCTTTAACTGTAGTGACCTTGTAGATCAGGCCTGCTGTTCCCAGATACCAAAGGTAGAGGAATGGTTTTCCGTAAGTCTATTTCTCCTCTCCCTGATGTACTCTAGTTCTCTACATATATTGTAACTTTAACTAGTCTCTCATGTATATTCAAAACATTCTTGTTATTCAATGTGACACACTAAAACCATTTGATATTAAAAAACCAAAAGTACCAACAAAAAGATTCCCCATGGAGCAGAAAATAAAACACAAAACTTCATAATACAACTTTTTAATACACTCTAGAGAAATAATTTGCCTGAAATAAAGACTAATTCAGCAAAAAACTCCACAGTTTCAAAATAATCAATCTTTTGTAAAATAAGGAAACTGGAAGTAATGAAATTGGGAATTCCTGAAACTACAATTTAGCACGAAGTATTGCAATATGTATATCAGAGGAATACATTTAGCCACTTGAGTTGGCAAATCTTGAGAGAGTTTACTTTATATTAGTTAAAAGAATGGGTACTTTTCACACCATGCACATCCTAATCTTTGCAAAATATGTAATGATGAAAAAATATCCTGGGTCATAGAATCATAGAATGGTTTGGGTTGGAAGGGACCTTAAAGATCACCTAGTTCCAACCCCCCTGCCATGGGCAGGGACACCTTCCACAAGACCAGGCTGCTCAAAGCCCCATCCAGCCTGGCCTTGAACACTCCCTGGGATGGGGCATCCACAGCTTCTCTGGGCAACCTGCTCATTGTTAAATAGTGATACTGTCTAGTCATATTGTTCTTCCTTGGGATAAAAATGTTTTTATATAAACTATTATTTTCTCCATGGATACCGATTAAATGCCTTCCCATCACTTGACCATTTGCAAGAAAATCTGCAATTAGAAATTTGTCATTAGGATAAAGAGTCATAAAGATGCATTAGTAAATCAGAACTACAAAAACCTTAATCTTGGGGAATCTGAGTTTTAGGAAATCAATATTCTTAAAACAAGGAATAAGCAATGAAGGTGCAATACTGAACAGAGTTAATTATTCTGTATCCTGTGTTTATTTTGTTATAGCTGTTAACAAATGCCCACACCAATTCCATCTACACAACTGGGAGAACAGATTGAAATCTGTTTTGGTCACCATCTGAATTCTATTTATTCAGCACTTCACAGGAGGAAGTCTCTGAATAACAGGCAACCTGTCTTACATAGCCTATGTCTGAACCACTTACAAGTATCGTTGTCCAAAGAACCATTTTCCAGCCATAATTGCACCCAACTATAGCATAGCTTTCTCTTTCTGGCAACCCTAACCTAAATTCACCCAGAGCCTAACATTTTACCGTAGTGTCCTTTAGGAACCTCCTTCCTACCCTACCTACTCCAGTTAGAGCTCTGGCCTTTCTCTTTTCTCAGCCCTAACCTTAATCTCAAAATTTTGCTTGCTCTCTGAGTAAAATAAGCCCAACTGTAGTGAGGGCGCTGAAAGCAAGCTAGGACTGCCAAAGCAACCCTTACACTAGGAACTTCATGGATTCAGTGATGCACATAATGTTAGTATCAGGGTTTTGGTTAGGATTAGGAGAAGGAGAAAGCCTGGAGTTCAACTTAGCATGTATCTGAAAAGGCAGTGCCAAAGCAAACGCACCAGGGGTTCTGTGTGTAAGGACCACATTAGGGCTATAGATAGGATTAAGTTTATGTTTGAGACAAAGAGAAAGCCCATGGCTTCACTTTAAGGTGTCTGAAATACTTTTTGGCAAAGCCAAAAAGATGATTCTGCCTTAAGGCAAAGTGTCTTCAAAGTCTCCAGTTTCTGGGCTTTCTGAGACCATAGCTGTACTTGGAAGGGAACTATAAAATGGTTTCTCATGGAAATTTAAGGCTACCAAAAGATTTCTCTTCAAATCAATTTTTCCTCTGGAACTAGTCTGGGCTGTCATCTGTAAACTATGATTAGAGCCAGGGTTAGGGCTGAGAGAATGAGAAAGCCCAGAGAAAAAGTTGCAGGGAGTTGGAAAGCTACTTCTGAAGAAAACAAGGACTGAAAAAAATGGAGCTCTTTTGTCTTCTCTCATTCCTAACTCCCATCTTCACCTAAGTGCTGGGCTAAGCCTTGCAAAAGACACCCAGGTCCTCACCAGCAGAGAGCTCTGCAGGGGAGAATTGCTTCTATCAGCCTCTATCCAGCCCCTCTCAGACTGCCGTTCCTGGCTTTGTCTTTCCTGCAGCCCGTGCACACTCTAGCAGATTGATATGTAGACCTGCTTTTTGTGACCCCCTATTATTTGTGACCATTTTTTCCTGTCTGTGGATACATACACTGTCACTTTTACAAAATGGTGGTAGTTCTTAAGATTCCAAATTAAGCTGAATTTTTTATTAGTTTTATTTTCCTCTTTACATATGTGCAAGTTCCTGCTGACTCTGACCTCAGTTTATAACTGCCTTGTTTTCAGCTTTCTGTGAAACAGAACAAAATGTCAGTAGGTGACAACCTGTGCTTTCTTGATGTCATTCTATAATTTAAAATTGCTAAATATGGACCAATGTTTGAGTTCACTGGTTTTCCTTGTTAAAACACTTAATTCATTCTTTCTAAAGAACTTATGTTATTTCTACAACCCATTATATTAGGTGAGACAGGGACAGGCATTTACTATGTTTTACTGAAGACACTTTTATTCATGTCCATTACACTATAGTGCATGGTCAAACATTGTTATCATCTATCATCTGTCATACACAGTGAGGCAAAAAGGAATTTTAGAAGTAGGGTTGGATACTTACTTAGCTGTAAAGCTTTATTAAGAAAGATCAACAGTGAAAAGCAATCCTGTGTTCACTCACAGATATATGCAGACTCTGTTCCAAGGCTTATTTTATTCTACTTTACAAATATATATATAGTAATTAGATGCTACTAGTTGGCAGAGAACAGTATGAAGCACCTCTGAAACTCTTTAGTTTTTTGTTACCTTTCTAATTAACTTTCAAGAAACTTTAATATAGTTATCTGTAACATTTGAGAAAAATTGTCCAGATGCTTTAAACCGATATTCCACCTAATACTGAGACCACCCTTTAAAACAATAGTAGGATTTGGAATTACTCTGTCTTGGCTGTCCTTTGTTAATATCATAATTACTCTTTTTAAGGTATCTTCCACAGTGTTTGTGGTGCTTACAGGTCACATCATCGTCTCTGAGTTTGGGAAGCATTTTTGATGTATGTTTTATTTGTTATTTAACTGACACATACGTGATCCATTTGCATTTTTGTCAGCCTTCCAGTCTGTCTTCTATATTTAATTGATCAAGTATATACAACATCTAAACCCTTGGAGAATGCCTATATGTCTTTTTTTTTTTTAAAAAAAAAAGTATTAATGGTTGAGAGCTAGTTTCAGTTAACTCTGGAGTAAACTATGGGATAAGGCCTTGGAGGGTAGAGGTGTCCGAGAAAGCTGTTTCATATTCAAGGATCACCTCCTCCAAGTTCAAGAGTGGTCCATCCCAAAAAGCAGGAAGTCAGGCAAAAATGCCAGGAGGCCTGTGTGGAGGAACAAAGAGCTCCTGGCAGAACTCAAGCACAGAAATGAAGTATCCGGAAGTTGGAAGCAGGGAGAAGTAACCTGGGAGGAATACAGAGACAATGGGCATGTAGAAGCGTGGTTAGGAAAGCCAAAGCCCAACTAGAGTTGAATCTCGCAAGGGATGTCAAAGGCAACAAGAAGGGCTTCTATAAGCACATAGGTGACAAAAGAAAGATGAGGGAAAATGTAGGCCTGCTGCTGAGTGGGGCAGAGGCCATGGTGACAGAGAACATGGAAAAGGCTGAGATACTGAATGCCTTCCTTGCCTTTGTCTTTGCTAACAAGGCCAGCCATCAGGAATCCCAGGCCCTGGAGACAAGAGGGGAAAGGTTGGAACAAGGAAGATGTACCTTTGGGGGAAGAGGATTAGGGACTACTTAAGCAAACTGGGCGTACGTAAGTCCACAGACCCTGATGCGATGCACCTAAAAATGATAAGTAAGCTGGCTGATGTCATTGAGAGGTTACTTTTGATAATCGTTGATTGATTGTGGCAACAGGGAGAAGTGCCTAAGGACTGGAGAAAAGGAAATGGCATGCCTATCTATCTTCAAGAAGGGCAAGAAGGAGGCTGCAGGGAACTAAAGGTTGGTCAACCTCACCTTAATCCCTGGGAAGGTAATAGAGTGGCTAATCCTGGAAACCATTTCCAGACACATGACAGACAAGAAAGTCATCAGGAGCAATCAGCGTGGGTTCACCAAGGGGAAGTCATGCTTGACCAATTTGATAAACTTTTATGATGAAATGACTGCTTTGGTAGATGAAAGAATAGCAGTGGATAGTGTCTATATAACCTTCAGTAAGGCTTTTGACATTGTGTTCCATGAGGTACTCATAGGTGAGCTCGTGAAGTATTAGCTGGATGAGCAGACAGTGAAGCAGATTGAAAACTGTGCCACTGATCACTGCCCTCTGGGCCCAGACATTCAGCTAAAGTCTAGTTGGAGACCAGTAATAGACCGTGTACTCCAGGGCTCAATGCTGAGTCTGATCCTGTTTAACGCTTTCATTAATGATCTGGATGATGGGGCAGAGTGTACCCTCAGCAAGTTTGCTGATGACACAAAACTAGCAGGAGTGGCTGATGTGCCAGATGGTTGTGCTGCCATCCAGAGGGACCTCAACAGGCTGGAGAAATGGGCTGACAGATATCTCATGAAGTTCAACAAAGCGAAGTACAAAATCCTGCTCCTGGGGAGGAACAACTCCATGCACAAGTATATGCTGGGAGCTGACTGTCTGGGAAAGCAGCTTTGCAGAAAAGGACCTGGGAGTCCTGGTAGGCAACAGTTGAACACGAGCAAGCAACATGTCCGTGCTGCAAAGAAGGCTAATGGTATCTTGGGCTGCATTAGACTAAGTATTGCCAGCAAGTCGAGGGAGGTGATCCTTCCCCTCTAGGGGGGGGACACACCCCAAGTATTGTGTCCAGTTCTGGGCTCCCCAGTACATGAGAGATGTAGAGCTACTGGAGAGACTCCAGCAGAGAGCCACTAAGATGATTAAGGGACTGGAACATCTCTAATATGAGGAAAAGCTGAGAGAGCTGCGGCTGTTCAGCCTGGAGAAGAGGGTGCTCAGGAGGATCTCATCAATGTGTACAAATATCTGAAGGGAGGGCGTAAAGAAGCTTGAGCCAAGCTCTTTTCAGTGACAGGACAAGAGGCAGTGGGCACAAATTGAAACACACGAGGTTCCCTCTGAACATCAGGAAACATGTTTTTACTGTGAGGGTGTCTGAGCGCTGGCACAGGTTGCCCAAGAAGGTAGTGGAGTCTCCATCCTTGGAGATATTCAAAGACCACCTGGACATGGTCCTGAGCAACCAGCTCTCAGCAGTCATCAAAGTGTATTCACATATAAATTATTCTCTCAGGTATCCTTGGAAACAATTTTCTTCCTTACTTTTTGAATGGGGAAGGAGGAATTCCACATGCATGAATGTAAGACTACTGATTAATGGATTACTCATAATGTGCACATCACAAGACATCTATGAGAAGGGAAAATACGCCAGTAACCCTTGCTTCATGATCCTACATTTCATGGTAGCAGAGCTGTCCTGGTTTCAGCCGGGATACAGCTAATTTTCTTTCCAGTAGCTACTATGTTTTGGATTTAGTATGTGAAGAATGTTGATAATACACTGATGTTATTAGTTGCTGTTAAGCGATCAAGGACATCTTCCAGTTTCACAGGTTTTGCTAATGTGCAGGTGCAAAAACATGGAAGGGGTATAGCCAGTAAAGTTGATCCACACTGGCAAAAGAGAGTATTCCATACCATAGATGTCACACCCAGTATAAGTGGGGGCTGGCCGGCGGGCTACTTTCCTTTTTGTTCCCTTCTTTTTTCCTCTTTTTGTTTGTTCAGGCCTTTTTGTTCGTTCATTCGGCTGTTTGTTCCCTCACTCGCTCTCTCTGGAACTTGCTGTTCTGAGATCACTGCTGGGGAATATTCCTGTTCCCTGACTGCTTCTCAGAACAGGCTGTATTGATTGTTGGGTGGTGAGAAATTGTACATGATTCTTTTTATGTATTATATTATCATTATTATTATTATTATTAAATATAATTATTATTTTTTTTTTCCTTTGCTGTCCTGGTGAACTGTTTTTATCTCAACCCATGAGTTTTTCTTTCTGTCCAATTCTCTTCCCCACCCCATTGGGGAGGGGAGGAGTGAGTGAGCAGCTGCATGGTATTTCGTTACCATCTGGGGTTAAACCACAACAAGAGGCTACATACCTTCTTTCTTGCCATGGTCAGCTGTGCTAACATCGTTCATCTCTCAATTTTAATTGCTACCTACAAAATGTTTCTCTTAAGGAACGCACCCTGATCAAAAAGCAGTTCATTTCTCCAGCTTACAGTTTGATGAGTATCATGTCATCTTTGCTTATGCCAATATTACTCATAGCACGATGTCCCAGCAGTCAAAAACGGTCATTTAATAGAGGATTAACACAATATAGCGTCTGCTCTGTTGAGGTAGGGAATTTTAGCTTTAGGAGGATCTAGTATGAACTGCTTGGTCAATATTAGCTATTTACACAGAAGGTCATTCTATTGTATGAGCTCAAGGAGAGCTCAGAAACTGCTTGCCAGTTCTGCACTGGCTTCACGTGATCAGATTTAGATGTCTACATCTGAACTAGCTGTCTAGACTTTTTTGTTCAGTCATTGAAGAGAAACTGACATTTCTAGGCATGTTTCATTTCATCTTAACATAGATATCTGAAATAGATGCAATAAATTTATTCTAAATGTGCCTAGTTCTCTACTTAAATTCTGTAGATTTGCAAAGTGTAGATCTTTGAAGTTAGGACAGCTGAATTAAACTCTTTGTTTCTGAATGATTACTGAAGAACACAAAACCAAAATGAAGTATGAAAATATAGTGGAAGGAATTTTGGAGGTGTTACAAACCATGCCAGAGGAAAAGTTCTCTGGAAATATTAGAGACAAATGCAAATTCAATTCAGCTTGACACAGGCAGAGAAAATTAACTATGGAAATGTATTACAGAAAGGTGAGCAATATTGCTTACTATGATAAAAACTGAACATGACAAAAAGATGTCTGAATATCAATAGCTTGGAGGACTATGGCAAGAAGGTCATACAACAATAGAAATATTGGTTGGAAGGCACTTCCAGAAGTCATTTGGTTGAAACTCCCACTAAAAGCAGGATCTTTGTCAGCAGTAGATCAGGTCAGTCATGGCTTTATCTAAGTCATGAACATCTGCAGGGCTAGAATTTCCACAGCCTTTCTGAATGTCTTATTCCAGTGCTGAACATTGACGGTCCTTTGTGCCAGTGACATTTTTTTCCCCTAATATTAAGCTGAACGTCCCATGCCTGGTTTTGCAGTTATTGAACTTGTTATTTTGTCTGACATTACTGAGGTTTAGTTCCCTTATCTTTGTAACTCCCTTTCAAGCAACTGTAGAGAACTATTAGGTTACTTTTTATGCTTCTCTTCACCTGAATAAACAAGCTTAGCTCCCACAGTCGCTTGTTACAGGAGATGTTCTCTGTATCCTCCTGATAGCCATCTGCTAGACCTACTTCATTTTCTCCACATTCCTCTTGAACTGGAGACAACAGGAACATTATTCCCACAGCAGCCTCACCAGCACCAGGTAGAAGGGAATAATAACTTCCCTTGATCTTCTGGTCACACTTCTACTGTATATTTAGCATGCAGTTAGCCTTAGTTGTAAGAGAAGTTTGTAATGGCTTGTATTCAAAGTACATTCACAATAAGTTTGAAGTAATTTTCAGCAGGGGTCCTACTCAGCCAGTAGAAGGCTTCACAGACTTCTCCAGGGATCATATTCAGAGAGTAACATTAGAATTTAATGGTTAAAAAGTGAAACGAGGAATCTAGGCATCACAGTTACTAACAAAAAGTAAAGGAAAAAAAAAGTTTGCTGTAGTTAATGTATCTGCAAACACACATCTTTATTAATGGGGCTCGCAGAATCACAGAATGGTTGAGGTTGGAACAGGCATCTGGGTGTCATCTTGTTCAGACCACTGCTCAAGCCCATTCTTGCATCCCATTTTTTCCTGTGAATGCTATTTCATCTGGACTCTATTCTATTTCAAGATCCATAGAAGAGCTCCAAGAGTTTGCTAGTATTGTACTGCAGTTTAATTAAGCCTCTAGCCCCATTCTTCAGACCTGGGATGACAGAAGATGAAAGGAGGATCCGAGGCAATTACTGTTGCTCCACAGGTTTAATCAACGTAGTATCAGTGCTCTCGGTATCTGGGCGTACATAGCATACAGAGTTGTGATACCCTTTCCCCTCTGCACATTCTGTTTTCTCTCTGTCCATTTAGTGTTTCACTTGGTGACTTTGAGCCCCAAGATGCCTAGACATTCATTCCACATTAAAACCCTCAGTGATTAACAAAGTGAACAGTTTGGAATAAGACATTTACAATGTCAACAAGCTCTCAATCAAGTTATAATCCAGGACAATTCAAACCGAGAATACTTTTTATTAGTTAAGCTTTCACAATAATCTTAAAGTTGCTTGTTTATTTTAGCCATTAATATGCGTCAGGCAGTGCAATGCCTGCAGCATTCAGCTCTGAATACAACTAAACATGTAGAATCAAGATCTAAATATCACATTCCAAGCTATAGTTTCACTCTTTTAGAGAAGGGAAGCAATAGATTTGGTCACGTTACGGAGAGGATTTTTTACAAACCATCTATTTAAAAGATAATTTCCAGTGATTAAGGCCTTAGGGAAACTTATACTGTCATATGTGAAACTAGAAGATTGCAAAAGAATACAGAGGTGAAAGTGACAGTGTGAGTCTGTCAGGACTTATGGTAGTCTCAGATTGTACATTTATTATTGTTACATGTTGCCTGCTTCCCAGTGTAGCTGGTGAACTTTCTATTGCTTCTTTTAAGGAGAAGACAAACCAATTTTTCTTCCAAATGAGACTTATTTTTTCTTAATTTAATTTCATAATTTACAATCGTCCTTCCTTTTATTGTTCCAGGTAATTCCTTCCCCTCCTTGGTAGCTCTGTCCTTTCATTATTTGTAGACTACCATACACAGTAGCTTGCTTTTTCTTAATTGTTTTTGAGACAGGAAGGGTTGCAGAACTAATTGCTGCATTTCAGCTGTGCTCATGATAGACCAGGATAAAAAACTTAAAAGGTGAATGACATAGTACTTTTTCTGTCTGGTCAAAACCTGCAATGTATCATGACGTTTTATGATTATATTGATACCAGTAGAAAATCATGGCTTCTTAAGACAACTATAACTTCCTCATCCTTGTCCACTTGAGCTTTTAAATACATTTTAAATGTATTGGCATTTCTAGTGGCAATTCAACAATAAGCTGTTCTGATTTTTGAGTTGTATATGTCTGAACAATTGCTTACTGAAATGTCACTTCAACAACAATCTGACTATGTATTCAATAGCAATGCATCTTTTTGTTTTCAGACACGCACATATAAATCTCTCATGCCTCTCCTAATGATTCAGGATAGCGTTTTCCATTGTCCCCTTACGTAGCTACAAATATTACTAAAGGATGCGTAGGGATCAAACGAATGCTTTAGAGTATATCCATATAACATTAATGAAGACTGGTCTTTAAAAAAAAAAAAAAAAGCTGTGTTCTTTTAGCTGCTGTGGGTCTCAATATTATTAGAAAGACATGTTCTTCAGCAAAAGAATCCAGTTATAAATGGCCCATTCTTTTCATAAGTGGGACATAACTCAGTAAACCCAACAGATTTCTTGTATATGGTATAATGAATGGCCTGTTGACTACAGTCCAAAAAGGAAAATAGGGTGACTTCTGTATTTGTAGAAGCCCATCATTATATGGTGTTCCCAGAATGTCTGAAAGGTCCAGGGACTTCCAATCCTTTCCAGTGATTAAAAACTTTTTCTTACATCTTCTTGGATGTTATGTTCATCTCTCTAGTCTCTTAAAAACCTTTTTAAAGACTCAATATGCATATTTCCCCTTGGAAAGGTTATGTTTATTTAGTGTAGCCAGTATCTCCTTGAAAATTACATTTTGACGTTTTGTGGTCTTACTGAGTCAGAAGCAGCATCTTTTCTCAAACAAAGCTTAGTTCTACACCTGTGTGATAGCATATTTGCAGTCATCTTTAACTTTACTACTAGTACTTTTTAGCCTTTGCCTTATACACTTGGCTCATTTCATCTAGATACATATGTGTGCTGATGTTAACTGATGCTTTGTGAGCATTCAGGTTTCCTCAGATGACTTAAGTGGGGTTAATCACACAAGATTTTTCAGTAGATTCAAGAAAGGCTGTAGGACCTGAAATGGCTAAATCCCTAAGTTCAGGAATGGAAACTAGAGTTGCATTTGGCAGCTGAGTTGTATGTATTCTTTTATTGGGACAATTAGCCTCCTCAGAACAATGACCTGAAAAGCCTGAATAGAAGGCACAGAGTTAGCAACTGGAACCATTATGCCCAATGAGAGCAGATACTTAAGGCAGGTCTGGAGGCAAGTGTTCCATTCAGCTGGGATTCAAACCCATTCCTAATGTCTTCCTGCATTCTTTTAAAATTAGGTAGTGGTGATGGAGCTGCTTATATCCTATGGAATAGCCTAGCAGAAAACAGGAGAACTGGCTTTATTTTCAGTCTTGTGAGGATTGAAACTGTCTTCCACATTTCAAAGAAGATAGAAGTAAGGGGCAGTGGGGAGCACTGTTTCACTCTCCTTTCAAAGCAATGCCACCAAGATAAAATAAATGCAATATATTAGTTTAGATGTAGATGATTCAAACATGATCTTGATTCTGCAGCTGTCTTTCGCGCTGAGCTGAAATGAGGAACACGGACATTTTTTTCCTTTCTTCCTGGACTCTTTCAAAATTTCATTTTAAAAATGATGTAAAAACCAGAAATAGAGAGCTGAGTCCAGCAGGTACCCTCTCAGCTGAGTACCCCTGGGCTACAAAATGGGGCCTGCCTTTCTAGTTCTTCATCTGTAGACTGATGATCCTTTTTTATATGGTGGTGTGGGATGTAAACTTGCATCCCTTCAGCTTGAAGTTGTCATTGAACTCTGGTCTTCTTGCTGAGTGATTGACTAAGTTTGAAGAGAGCACAAGACTGCACTACTGCCACTGCCTTTTTTAGCAATGGTTCAAATACAAATAAGTTAGCACTATATTTTGTAAAAGTCCAGTCAAGAAGTCACAGGCATTCTTCAACATGTTTACCCATTCTGGCTTCAGCTGACCAGAGGTTTTAGAAATACAGTTTTGCAGTCAACTTGAAACCATATTTCAATTCAGATCTTGGTTCAGTCACAGTCAAGTACTGACAGTATGACATATTTATCTCCCTATTTACTAGTTAAAATGCATAGACATTGATATACCACTTTGTG
Source organism: Phoenicopterus ruber ruber (assembly GCA_009819775.1). NCBI lineage: Eukaryota > Metazoa > Chordata > Aves > Phoenicopteriformes > Phoenicopteridae > Phoenicopterus > Phoenicopterus ruber. Next base: position 27,403,885 of record CM020215.1, on the reverse strand, counting down.
GTTATGGTGATGGTTATTGCTCCATGACTCCTGTTATTTTCAGATGTCTGGTTTCAGCACCCTGGAAAACTTTCTAAAAAGTCAGGCCCAAATTCTCAGAACGAAAGGAAATAGGCTTCCAACCTCTTATTTGTTCTTCTGAATGTATTTTAAGATGTATTGAATGACTATATATATATAGGATTCCTGAAAGTTTTCACAGGCCAAGGTTTATTCCTTCATGTTTGGCAATTTCAGCTAGAATGTATACAAATAAAAAGTGACTTTTTTAATGGAAGAGAGCTGTGTAAATAATGCTGCAGAAAGAGTTGGAGAGTTTTGGTCCTGGTGATGTTTATTGCATCATACAGTTCTGATGAATTTTTAAAAATGAAAGAGGTGACTTTGCATTCATTTGAATAAAATTGATGTTCCACTCTACTGCATTCCATGAATGATAACACTGACTTTTAGCAAAACAGAAAGATGAGTTAAGTATAACTTTGTTGTACTTAGCTGTAAAATATGTCACTTAGCTCCACAAACTCATTTAGATCATGAACTCATTTATTTTGGGATGATCCAGTTACGAATAAGAAAGGTACATGCAAAAAAAAGGCAGAAAGGTATTGGAGATTTCATCAGATGCTTTAGGGTAAAATATGGTTCAGTCTTGCCAAAGTCAATGAAGCTGGAGTTCAAAACTTTTACTGTTCTGATAAATTGGGGTTTTGTAGTCAAGGACAGAAGTTTGTGCAAGAAAGAAGATGTGTGGCTTGAGGTCACTGGCTTTCAGTTGAAAGATCAGCTTGGAAGAACTCAATATATATTTGAAATTAATCTTTTATGCTTCAGCTCTATTACTGGAATTGGAATAATACGTCAGTCTATAATACTGAACTTCTTTTAGCAAAAAGAATGTTGTATAAATAATCTCGTGTGGATGGTATTGAAGGCAAATTTATTTAAGTCACCAAAATAACAGAAAAGCAAGACAGTACAGTTAACCTGGGATATCTACACAGTATAATGTCTATGAGGTATCTATTTTTGGGGGATGGAATTTATAGGATTGACTCGCATCCTGTGCCCTACCACTTGCCTTTGAACTTTGAAGCTCTTAATGCTCTGTATGGTTAAACATCTTCATAGCCAGAACTGGATTACTAGAAAAAATCTCTTATCAAGTAGTTTACAGATTTCAAATTATTTGAGAACTACTTTGTTTTCTTTGTTGATATACTTGTCTTTATATGCTCATTGTATTACTCTGTTAGCTGTTTTCTAATGACCTCAATTTTACTTCCCAATAACATTGATTTAAAAAATACAATAAAATGAATTTCTTCTTTGCAATTGAAATTCATCTGTCTAATTTCTCATATCCAGTTTAAAGAAAAATGTGCAAACAGCATGGAGATTAGATTTTTTTAAAACAAGATGCAATTTAGATAATTACCTTCTTTTTATTATGTTTATGATATTTGTGTATGTTTACAGTAATACATTTCTAGAGTGACAGTGAATCACTTAACTGAGGTATGACTCCTTGCTAAATTTTTACCTATTAAAATGAGAGTCTAATAGAGATTTGTCTGTACCATAGACTAATAGTAACAAATCAATCCTGTGTATGCTTCAGTTACAGCTGTGTCTTCTTCATGGATATTTTTACATCATCCAATGTCAGAGTGTTTCTTTAGTCTCAGTAGCAATCACTGCTCACGTAGAGGAATCAGACAGAAATCTGATTTGTCAGGAGTTGTCTTTACTGTTTCACGGAATACAAATCTCAGGCAGCCAAGCTGCCTCCCTTTACATTAATACAAAAGAGGCTGGACCCTGAATTCCTTATTCATCATGTCTGCAGGAAGTTCTGTGAAAAGACTTTTTTTTCTTCTGTTTTCATGAAACATTTAGTTTGTGATGCAAGACAGACAAAAATATAAAATGTGATGATCTAAGGAATCTGCTGAATGAGCATCACCTTCTTCATTGATTACATATAGGATTGCAGGATAATCCAGATTGGAAGGGATCTCAGAAGGTCTTTAGGGCAGCATCCTTCACAAAGCGAGCTCTGCTCTGAAGTCAGATCAGGCTGTTCAGGGTTTTATCTAGTCTAGTTTTCATAGCCTTGAAGGACAGAGGGTGCACAACTTTCTGGGGCAACCTGTTCCACTGCTTGACCATCTTCATGGGGAAAATGTTTCTCCCCACACCCAGTCAGAGCCTTCTCTATTCTTATTTATGCCTGCTGCCTCTCATATTCCCGCCATGCACTCCTGGGAAGTGCCTGGCTTTGTCTTCCTCATAATCTCCAGCAGTATTGGAAGGCTGCTGTTAGGTCCTCCTCAAGCCACCTCTTCTCTAGGCTGAACAAGCTCAGTTCCCTCAATCTCTCCTCATAGGGCAAGTGCTCCTGCCTCTGATCAGCTTTGTGGCCTGGTTCATCAGGTGGGAAGCCCAGCCTGGACAGTAGATGTGTACTGTAGATGTGGCCTCATAAGCACTGATTTGAAGGGGGAAACAATTTCCCTTGATCTACTGGCTATTTGGTAGCACAGTAAGCTGCCGACACTTTCTGAAGCTCTTTTGGTATTCTGTCTTTCTCCAGTTCAGGGCAGGAGACATGCATTGAAACACAGACTGCTAAGGCATCAGGTAGACTTTGCAAGTCCTTGCTGTAGGATTCCCTAAGGATAGATTGCTCTTTGCTGTTTTTAATGCACTGTGTTTTCTCTGTTTGTTGCCTTATAAATTCATCTTAGGCTGGAACATTGAAATTGGCATAATGCCTTTTGTGTGGGCAGTGTGCCACACTAACAGATGGCCATACTAGTGGACAAGTTATGTGCATCGATTTTGATTAGGAAGGGCAGAAATCCTGAAACAGCCATCAGTGTGGAGCTTCTGAGCCTGTTGTTACAGGCATAAGTCATCACTGCTGCTGCTCAGAGATGCAGCCCTGAATATCCCAGAATAGCTTGTGTCTCCATGTAAAGTGTTTCTGCTCCAGTGGATCAAATTAATTTTGAGATAGCGTGATAATATTTAAAGGTCTAAGTAAACTTCCCTCAGGTTGTCACGGCTACCAGGAAACACATTTCCTATGACCTGTAACTCCTGTGTCTCACACAAATCCTTATTTTGTTTCTTTTTCAGAGAAGCTGCCTTCCAACCAGTGCAGCGGTATTTTTCACAGGCACATTTTCCCAGGCACACAGATAGATAAGTAGTTAAATAGATTGATCCTTCTGTTTGAAAAATCTGAAAGCACAACTCCTTATACGAGTGGCTTAAGATTTTGATATGCTTTTCCTAAATAGTTTTATTATTTTGAATGCTTAATTGTGCCTTCTCCTCTTCCTATTTTAATGGCAACCAATAAAATTGTAATAAGGGTTTTTGAAATCGGGATCTGTTAAACAGGAAGTTTATTTTTGCTCATAATTGTGGATGAGGGACCACTGAGAAAGTTATTGTCTGTGGTGATTGTGTCTCCGTTCAGAGATTTATGCTTTATGTGCCCCCACTTGGGGACAATACCTTCTGAATTATTTTAAACCAGGAGAGCTAATCTTGAGCTGTCAAAATAAACTTGGTTTTCCAAAGACAATCTTTTATGAAGGTGTACTGCACCTTGTTGATGATATTTATTCTGTGGTTTTAGACTTTTATCTCCTCATTAAGCATAATCTGTCCCACCCAGCTATTTTATTTTTATAAATGTAAAAAACGAAATTAAAAAAATAATTAGGAAGTATCTTCTGAAATGATTTGATGAAAAATGTAATGGAACCAGCTTTTGCATCTTTTTAGCTTTTGGGAAGCAAAACAAGTGATAAGAATTATGTTCTTATTGATTGCATTATCTTTATCTCTACATCTACTGTATCTTTTGGATACCATTATGATATAAATAAATGCATTACCCTGATAGAGGCACGGGGCAGTACTGTTATTTGTATTACAGTTATATTTGGGAGCTTTTATCTAACTATGGAAGCTAGCCCGTGAGCAGCGAGGAGGGATCATCTTTTGGAAGCTGATTATTGCTGCATTGTCAGTATGCGTCAAAGTGGCACCTATCACCACCAATGATATAATGATATTGCACTGAGAATGATCATAACTCCATAAAAATTGACCTGTGAAAGAGGATTTGAGGATTTTTAGTCTAGAAAAAGGAAAACTGAGAGAACACATAGAAACTATCTTCCAATACAAAAATGTGGCAGGAAGAAAAGGAATAAACCATCTTTCTTATTCTCTGTGGATATAGTGAAGAGTAATAGGCTCTAATTGAAGCAAGGAGGACGTAGGGGATACGTTAGGTAGAAGTATTGTAAAGCTGAGAACGGTTGAGCACTGGAATAGGTTATCTGGGTGAGCGGTGCAGCGTCTATCACTGGCAGTAAGAACCGGTTATGTTAATACAATAGAGGTAAGTCTAGTCCTTCAGTTGGGTATGGATTACATTATCTGTCAAGATTTCTTCCAATCTGTTTATTCTATTATTATTAAATGTGGTGTTGTCATGTAGAGTTCCATGCTTTTCTTCTTTAGCTTGCAATGACATCCTTTATGGGATGAAAGTCTCTAATTAAAGGAAACAATATTATTTTACACTGATACAAAACATATGTAAACACTGAAAATATTTAAACATAGAAAAAGACTCTTAATGAATTGTGTTACAAATTAAAGACTGAAAAAATCATTTGTCATTTTGCTATTTCACGTAACAAAATAATAATGACATTTTCAGATGTCAAAATATACTGAGCATATCACTGTGCTGAATTCAAGGTATGAATTGGAAAAGATTAATGAATAGATTTTTAACACTGCATAAGTTGTTCAAAATTTGATTAAAGCTAGTTTACATTTTTCAGGAGGAGCCCTGACCTTAAATCATTTTATACCCTGGATGCCTGGGACTGCAAATGGCTGAATGTCCTTAGCTCTCTGAAGGAAGTCTGAAGAAAGTAGGAACTGAGGAAGATCAAAATTTACAGAGTCAAACTTTTTTATTTCTTCAGTTAAAACTAATACAGTTAAAACAAACTTCAGTTAAAAAATTTAATACATTTGTGGTCTATGCATGTTGTAATAGAAAAACTGTTTCTGAAGAATGAACTTCCTAATGATAAGCAAAAGGAAAATGGAGTCTGTCATAAAGATGAAATACTGAACCACAGAATATGACAGCTGGTCAAACCCACAAGACGAAACTAAATAAAACCTTTTTTTTTTTTTTTTTTTTTTTAATAAAACCACTATGGAACAGGAAGATCTTTTACAGACAAATCTTGAGGTAACCAATAAGCCACAAGAGAGCTACTAAAGCCTCATATATGCTGAACTGGAATAGAAAATACACCACAGTTTCTGAGGAAGTTAAGGATTGCTAACTGCAAAGTCCATCAAAACCCAATCATCACATGAAAGAGAAATCACAAAAATAGGTGATAAAATTTCAAAAACTGAGCAAGGGAGAAAAAGACACTTCCTCAAAAAGTTAATAACTTTTTTGAAACTAGAAAAATAAAACATTCAGTGATCTTCAAAATACGTGAAAAAATGAGCTCTTATCCACAAACATATGCTATCCCCGAACTAGATTTGAAGTCTGATTAATTGAAAAATGGTAAACTTTAGTAGACTAGAACATCTAAAGTCTTCTCCAGTCAATAACAAACAAAACAAAAACATTTTTAATGTAGAATTCCAGAAGCCTTCTGCTGATCTTTCTAGATGTCAAATTCAACATTTAGCCTTGTAGCCCCTGGTATTTAGCTATGTAAGTATGAAATACGTATTAGCTTGTCCTCAGTTCAATCAAAAATGAGTGGTTATAAATCCACGTTTGGTAGGTTTTCTGAACATTGTGTTCTGTGTTTGTGAGCAGACAGCATGAGGTATCCTAAACTCTAAAAAGCCTATTCTTAAACAAAAACAAACAACTGAACCTAAATCACCATTAAAGACTGAATGCCCATGTTAATTCTCCAAAGGAGCAGAAATTTCTATTCGCGTGCCAGAATAAATGTCAAGTGATTAAGCGCATCTGGAGTTATGAAGAAAGTTAGGGCTTTAGCCCTATGGGTGTACAATAAATATAGCAGAATTTGAAAAAATCATGATGTAAGGGACTTGAGGATTGTATCCTTGCAAAGTCTCACTCAAATAATCCTCAGGTTGAATTATCAGCTTTGCTTTATGAACCACAAGGCAGAGTTAAAGTCCAAGATAATCTGAGTAAGCATGCATGTTTTAGATCACTTAAAAGATTCATCTTTAAATAGGAAAGGATTGTCAGCAATGACCTTAATTATGCTTGGAGCTCCACTATAATATTGCCTGAGATTAATCAGCTGCATCTACTGTGTAATAATTGCGATCTTCAGCAAAGATTTATCCTAGAAGGTAAGACTTCTTATGGACGTTCAGAGGATGGAAGGAAAGAGCTTTTCACATCCCTTTGAAGCACAGCGGACATGCAATCCATCTAATCCAGAGCTGTAGGTCTCTTCCACAGGGCAAGATTCCCTAAAGTGGGACCAGAAGGAGTTCCACAGAGACAGCAGTACACAGATAGACAGGAAAAGAGATACCTGATCCCAGTATGCATAGAAGACAGGAAGGAAATCTAAGAACTCACTCTCCACTGTTCCTCAAAATGGGTGTCCCCTTTTCTGGTGTTCAAGATCCTCACATCCTTCTCCTTATCTGTTCCTCAAATCATTTTTCCTATGATTGTGGCTCTCATGAGCCACATGGGCTCCCATGAGCTCCCTTACTACTCTACTAACTATAGATCCAAACCCCTCCTTCATGTTCCTTCCCAGCATTTTGCTTCCACTGCACAGATAAATTTTGTCTGAAAATTTTTTTTTTGTATCTCTCAAATTATTGTCTTCCCTACAATTTATTTTCCTAAAATAAACTTGCTCTTTCCCAGAGATGAGAATAGTAATGCATCTGTGCACTTCCCTCACATTCTGCAAAGGTCAGGTTCAAACTTGCATTACTAGGAAACAGCACCAATACGGTAACAACATCGTGGCCCTTAGGTCATTTATAAAACTCTCCAAAACAGGTTTTTTGTTGGGTTTTTTTTTTTAGTATACGTGCATTTTTGGAGTGTATCAAGTCTAGAATAAGTGGAATAAAGCTGAATGGACCAGGCACTATTGCAGAAGCAGGTTGAGTTGATGAGGTCATGCCAAGAAGGGATCAGAACGGTAGCCTGAACCTCAGTGGTATGCATACATACACACAAGAAAGTAGTAGATCATACCAAGTAGAACAGCTTCTTTTGTTTCTTATCTTTCAGGCATATTGTTCCCAACACCATATTTAAATGATTGATAGTATTTCTTACCACTGTAATGTGTAGCAAGTGTCAAAGCAATTCCTGTAATCACATAAATATTGTAGGCTTCTTCTTGCATCAAGGGCTTCTCAGTCTTACTGTCAGCTGTTACTTCACTATAAAAAGCTTCTGTACTCTCTCTGGTAGAAGCAGAAGTTGGCTCTAAATGAGTTTAATTATCCTTTCTCAGACTAGTAGAACTCAGGAGTTGTTACTAAAGATTGTCAGAGGTACGCTGGCAAGCCACAGTGTGTAACGAGATCTGTCAGAGTATTTCCTCCACAACCTTTTTCAGGCTCTTTGGAAATCTGGTAGAGGAAATTGTGGTGGCAAGCATCAAGTGAGCATCTGACAGTGAAAACTACACTGAACGCTGACTGTGGGATTCAGCCTATAACAAACATGCTATAAGTATGTTTGTCCAGACTCCCTGGTTAAAGGTGAGAGGCAAACAGGACCCTGGGCTGTAGACTGTGAAAACCAAAAGTGGAGAAGAAGCAGACTGCAGCCATATCCAAATTGCTTCCTGAAGCATATTTTCTCATTCTTTTTTTAGCGTTATCAGATCAGAACTTTTTTTAGAGATAGTACCCAGGGAAGGTGACGGTAAAAAAATGCCTTTCTAATATTTACCTACATTTTCCTTTGGAAAAAAAAAAAAATTAATACTGTTTGTTTCCTTGCAATACCAGCTATAATTCCACAGTCTCAGCTCAACCCCTTCTATCTCCTAACATGTATAAACTTTACCCTGACCACCCCTGCATTAGTCAGTCCGAAGACGAGCTGAATGCATTACCTTACTGTTTGCTTTCAAGGCAGTTCTGTCAGTAATAGTGGTTCGTACTACTCCCTGAATATCAAATGATCACAACTCCTGGTCAGCTGAAGTCTTAGCGATTACTATAGAGAACAGAAACATAGCAAATTGAGACTATAATATTTATATAGAAATATGAATGCCACCAGTATATATATAAAAACTGCAATTTCAATAAACTATGCTGTTATGATGACTCTGGGGAAGGCAAACCTCCAGCTCTGCACTGGGAGTGTCCGACAAACAGTAATATACTCCATTAAGGTGTGCTAGCTATAAAATTGTGTTAGTTAATCAATCTTGGATGCTTTCTTACAAATTAATAGAAGGCTACAGAGTAGAAAAATTAATAGTAAACACAGAGGAGCTAATATAAAAATAGGAGGAAGTTAACAGAAGAAGAGTGAAGGTTGAGAGAGAAAGAAGTAAAACACTAGAAAGCTAAAATTGCTGTCATCTATATAAGTGAATTCTTATAAGTGAATTCTGTAAATTCTACCTCAAGAATTAAAGTGAAAGCAACTGTACAATAAAATACATTTCTCCTCTTGATTTTGGCAAACATATACAGCTGGAGGTAGTAAAACTAAATAACGTTATTATCAATACTCTGTCTCAAAAGCTTCAATTATAATCTCTTAAAAATGATTTGTAGTCTATTTAGAGTTGTTATGAAAACAACTTGGAGTTATTTGTGGAAGCCTGTGTGGAAATGACATGACAACAGAGTACATCTGGATAAATTTGCAGATGTGTAATGGACTTATTTCAGAAATTCTTTTATTGCTATTCCTTAAATATATATATATTTACAGTAGTCCTGCATTTGAAATTTTTATCCATCATTTAGCTATAAAGCTGTCCCTGATCTTACTCCCATTGACATGAATGACCACTTCTACTGACTTCAGCAGGACAGTTGGGGCAGCAGACTTTTAAGAGTTGATGGAAACGATAGGTAGAAAAACTAAAGTGAAAAGGGAAGAAGTGGTCTGCATGTCATCCTGCAAACGAACCTTTACAAAGTTGGTATCTCTTTTTTAATATGTGTATATATATCTCTTTTATTCTGTACTACAGAACCACAGAGAACTGTTTTCTTCTAAAGCAGAGTCTTTAGTAGAATTAAATGAGAGGTTTTTCCTTTATATTTTGCTATGTTTTTTTAAATATATACTCAGTCTTTGCTTCCTGATACAATTTTTCTAAGAAAATAAATATTTTCTCTAAGCCCAGTAAAAATTATAAATGTTGTCTGTAGTGCTTGTAAAAGTATTGCTTATCTGTCTCTAGTTATCTTTTTAATAAAGATGACAGCATTGAGTCCTGAAGTTTATCAAACAAGGACTCTTGTTTAAAGCAGGTAATGTCTTTTTAACAGAGTAAGTTTCTTTCACTAGGGTCACAGGATGTGGTCATAACCTTTAAACGAGGCTAGAACCAGCTGAAAATGCTAACTATTTCTACATTTCTAAGTGATATTATTGCTTTTTTACCATATCACCCTAAATAACCAATAACAAGAAATGGGAATGTTATATGCAGTGACTCTGGGAAATGTTAGATTTGTTCCATTTCTTGAGTTGATTCTGTCTTGTTTTTCTGCAAATCTCACATGAATCCATCCATTGTCATGTCATTTATTATTTGATACTCAAGAATACAGGATCCAAGGGTTTTTTAGGTTTCTAGATATACAGTGGCCTTATGTAAGTAATCAGATTTCCTCCTCACGCGGGTTTGGGTTGGGATAAATAATTTGACCAAAGAATCTTGCATTTTTGTGTTTTTCACTGTCTTTAATTTCTACAGACTTTAAAGGAGGAATACAATATAAACAATGATTGCTGATGTCTGGCCTTTATGATTTTATTATTTTGAAACACATATAGAATAAGACTGAAAGCTAGGCTGGGCTATTTTTGGCTGGAAATGTACTAAGCTAGATAAACTGTAGGGCTGCAGTCATGGCTGACAGAGAAAAGAATGAAATGATACTGCCCAAAAGACTTTCTCAGTAGGGTGTTACCAAGATGATCGTCAAGTTTAAATATATTAGCAGATGCACTTACATTCCTACAGCCTGACAACGTTCTTGTGTCTGCTCTATCTGAAATGCTACTTTCTATATCCCCAAATGATCAGCTTTTGAAATTTGCTGGTCTGATGCTAGAAAAGCCAGGTTTTCAGTGATAGTACAGAACAGGTTTGGAGCTGACAGTGTGAACAGCAGTAACGACTCCACACTTGTACAAACAGGTTGTAAATTGTCAGCTTGTCAAATCCTCCAGTTTGACAGATGTGTGTTCACTAAAGTAAAATTTTTCATTGACATTTCATTTTGGGGAAAGTGTTTGGAGGTGATTATGATTTTCATACTATTACAGACTGTCTTGGGTTTCATAGTTTTTGTGGGTTTTTTTTATAATCTTTTAGAAAGTATTTTTCCTTTTAAGTTTCAGATCAGTGTTTTTAATGTTAGAAAATCCTCTCCGTACTACTGTGAAAGCATTGAGGTCAGTGTTAAGTATAATTCTTGTCAAAAGGGCTGGATTCTATACTAAATTAAATCTTTTTTTTTTTCTTCCTTTGCAATACTGAAATACTTGAAATGGGGACATATGAATAACATAGAGAAAATGAAGCATGATGAGTAGTGAATAATCCTGTTAACATATCTTTTTCAAGAATAATTGTTCCCAAGCATTTCAAGACATGCTCAGGGAGGATTTTAATCATAGCATTGATAATTTGGAGGAGACGCAGAAAATACTTAAAATAAGGAAACTTAATTTCTGCCCTCTGTGTTTTTAATCATTCAGTCATGGAGCAGAAACTAAGCTGGTAACTCAGATGACTGCTGAGAACAGAAAATAAAAAAAAAATAGTAAGTAAGAATTTCTCCATTTATTTTATTTCCTCGAACAGACCCTACATTTTCAATTAGATTCTTCAGAAAAATTTAATAATTTGCCTTTGGAAAAATCTATACTGATATAACTACACTTGGCTGAAATGAATTGGTCGCAAGCTACTAGTGTATTTACAAAGAACTTGCATGATTCGATGTGGCCAGCTCCCAATCTAGTTCCTGACAAAAATAAAATTATTCCAAAAATTACTCCGTTGAAGCCCGTGGTGTTATCACTGAGGTGAGGTATTACTCAGTGTGAAACTGTTACTGTGTGAATCCTGGTATGAATGAGTAAAAACACAACTTAGAGTAAGGTCAGATTAATCAGACAAAAAAAAAAGAGCATATCAATTATTCAGCTAATTTATGAAAATAATTTGTTGTATAATTCCCCCTGCAGGTGGAATGTGAATACAGATTTGCAGGTAAGTAGATTTGCAGAATGCAAGTAGGTGTCTGTGAATATAGATTTTTAGCTGTGAAACCATCCAGTGACGCTTTCTGTCATGGGATTTTTTGATCAGGCACAATTTGCTGTTTGTGGATGTGCTCTGAGGGCATAGATTATGAAGAAAAAAGGTACTGCATAGAATCAAAGACTGGAAGAGGCTGACAAGACTAGACGTCTTACACAAGAGAGATTCATCAGGGTTCACAGGGCATATACCCTACATAGTACCACATGCCATGGACCCCCAAACCCTTCCTAATACCTTCCAACAAACTTTAAAAGACTAACATGTTATTTGCAAGGACTGGGCAGAAGCAACACAGCTGAAATTAATGGAAGAGTACAAGTGTGAAATGTAGCTTTCAAAAAAATAACAAAGACCTGAGCATTGTGGGTTCCTAAAAGTCTGCTGGAGAAATAGAAAAGCAAGGCAGTCAAAAGTTCTGTGTTAAAGCTATAGAAAAAAAAAGTCACTGCTCTAAATACTGTTTAAAGAGAAATAATATTCTGCTTATTTTCAGTTCACTGATTTATCACCAATAAAAGACTTCTCCGAACATTTCATATGCTACCTGAATCTTGGTTTAGCAACTGCGTAGTTAGGTATTAATCAGTCTTTGCAAAGGTCAGCTGCACTAAGAAATGATCTTTTAAGAAATGGCCAGATTAAAATTTTCTAGGGGATGAAATAGTGGATATCTCTTCATAAAGAACAGACAGACAGTCTTACCTGAGTCTCCAGACATTCTCCACTGTTTAGCCAAAAATTGCATATATCAGAGCCACAGGGAGTCTTTTACTTTTGAGAAAGACATACACTCTCTCTATGTGCACTTATTTTCCACTTGGATAAATTCAGCCAATTTACAAAATAAAACAAAACCCAAACATCCATCTGCAAGAAGGCAAAAAGTCTTATTTCTTTTCTGTATCAGTTGGAAGGTTAAACTTAAATTTGCATATCATACTAAACACATCCAGCTGTCTTCTATTTTTTCTACCACATATTGAATGATGTAATTATAGAGTGCACAAGAAAGTGCAGCAACTCTGCTAGACAGACTAGAAAGCCTTTGTTTAAAGTGTAAGACAAAAGGAAACAAACCAAATCCCTTGTTTTTCTACTTGAATATATGTTCATATAAATGGCTTCATGATGACTTTCACTATAGCACTGCATACATATAAGGCTGTAGCACCATAGGCTTAGCTAGATTTTGAAGCAGCGAAGGAAGGACCCCAGTTAGTTTCCAAAGATGAAGGCTTCGTGAGCAAGGAATAAATTAGAAATGAAATCACTGAACTGGCCTCTGGGAATGCAGACATGCCAAACTGAGGTGATAAGACCATGCTAAATGAGGGCACCAGTAAACAAGAGGTGGTGAATTCAACAACAACAACAAGGGTGTGAACTCTAGATTTAAAGGGACAAAAAGGCATACTTCAATTTGAACATTTTTATTCCTCCCAAGGTCTCCGAAAAAATAAAGAAAGAGATTTATTATACTGAAAGATGGTGCTGCCTCTGAAGCTGTCTCGTGCATTCCGCTTTAGAAAAGGAAAGTTATCTGACTGGGCTACAAAAATTATAGTAAATACACACTTGCTGTGTTTATCAGCCAAACTGTTGACTTCCACACCCCCACTCCCCTTGCTTCCTTACCTAGATGATATTGTTCATAAAAACAGTTACATGCCAAAGAAACCCAGGCAGACGTGAGCAGCCTGGCCAGGAACACACTTTGAATGCGACTCAGGAATTCACAATAACACTGGACTGTACCCTTGTGAATATGAGACAGAATATATCCAGTGCTGCAAGTGCTCTTTAATACCTTCCCAATTTTACCCTGGCACAAGGGCTATTTCCTTACAAAACATGTAACAGAGATTACAGCATCAGCATTGATGGCAAAATGAAGGTAGAGTGGTAAGCAAATCAAGCCATCCTGCGTGAACATAGTGTATGTTTTGACACAATCTCTGTGTGTACATTTGTTGAGGACTGTACTGTCTTTTATGCTTTTTCTCGTCTGCGCTCGAGCTAGATAATAAAAGTGTTGTTGCCCTATTTCTTGAATTGACATTTTACATTCCTGTCTTCAGGGTTATTTTTCTTTTCCGACACAGCTTTAATGAGAATTGAGAATACATCATAACCACAATCCCAAGCTGTGTTTTTTGCAAATGTTATTAGCAAAACAATTGCAGCAGAAAGTTCAGAACTGCTAGTTACAATGCAAAATTTAATGTATTCTGCCATATCCACTGGGGAGGAATACTTGGCATTTTCTAAATCTCATAATTGCTGGACCAAACAAATGGACAGAATTTATAATAATAATAAAACTCTGAAAAGGGACTCTGAAGAAACAATGTTAATACATTTCATTATTGATATAGATTCTACCTCGTAAGTTTATTTTTTTCCTGGATACCTTTCTCATCCTGGACTGAATCTATACCACAGTCAGTCAATACATAAGCATGATTTCATGAAAGAAAATTTTATGAATGCCTGATCCCTGTAAAAAAAAAATAGATCCTTTCTTTTCCCAGCCATCCCTACTCCAGTTCTGGCAGTGGACTTTCAATATAGACTGTATAGTTAATTCTTTCTTGCCCTGCTCAGGTCCAGAAATGTAGACTGAACAGTAATTTCTTTCCTTCACTGTTGGTTGATACCACCTGTTAGTGGCCCAGATGTTCATCTCCAATCAGCTCAACTTTATGAGCTCTGCTTTATGAAACTCATAGTCTAAAGCAAAATTTATATGGCGACCTCATTCTTTTGTATTAGCCTATCTGTCATGAAATCCATTCATTTGGAAAGTTATTCTACCTCAGCATTGCTAAGGTCACTACCACGCTACCACAGTGTAACAGTGACCTGCAAGACAGCACAATATCTTTGGATATTTGTAAATCAAATGAGACTCTTAAGGTAATTAAGAGGAAGGATTGTGGAACAAATTTTTCCAATAAATTAAGTCAATGGAAATGATGTGTGCTTTTAAGTTTGGAATTTGACCTTTTGTGTAACCAGGCACTTTATTAAGCAACTGCCTTTTTATCACATCCATGCACAATAAATGCACTAACTACTGTATCAGCAGTAAGAGGGCTACAGACAGGTGGCTTAGCCTCAAAGATCCCACTTGACCTACTGGGAGAAAATTTCTTCTTTGCAATAAAGTGTGGAAGGTGATAGAGGCTTAAATAACTTTAAAGCAGTAAATGGAATCACCACGTTTATGATGGGAATTCAATTGTAAAATAGTATGTGGCAGTTCTGGAATGTAGAGGATTTTCAGATATTTGTTTCATCCTTTCAGAATAACAGAAATATGAATTATGCCAGGACTGCGTCTTACTGTGCATCTCTCTCTCTCTCTCTCAAACACACACACCCTCACTTAAAAAAAAAAAAAAGAACAAGAGAACAAACATGTTTGCAGTGCTAAATACATGAGTTACCTTCAGATACTGCAGTATATGAAAAAGACAGGGAATGAGACTGACATAAGGAGTTCTTTGAATATTGTGAAATTTTTAAATCACAATTTGTGATATTGCTAAAACATGTTGTGACTTCTTAAAACAAATCCATCCCCAAACCCACTGAAAGTTCACTTGAATGAGGCTATGTTGATTATTGAGGTAAAGGATATCAGTGTTTGCTATTGCATTGGTAAACTACAGCTAAAACTGTTATCATGCCAGCAGCTGTTTGCAGTTAAACGGATTTATTAATTGGAAAAATAATATAAAGAAATACCAAAGCAAGGACACAGCAAGGCTCAGGCCTTAGACCCTCCTTTACTGACCTCAATATTCAATATTTTTCCTTCCTGCCATGCACAGTCTATTACTAGACATTTCTTTTGCACTTGTATGTCACTATTTCTAATCAACGTCCATAATCAGCATTTAGTTTCTTGTTTAAATCCAATCTGTATTTTTTAATCTTCACCTCCTAAAACAATATTCTGTCTTGCTCTGTGTCAGAATTAAACAGTTACTAGAAGTCTAATATTCTTGCAAAGAAACATTTCACAGATATTAGAATGATATGAAAATGTGTCTACCATAAGTTAGTGTTTACATTATGCAGAAAGTATAAATGCTGCATTTGCACAAAATGACTTGTCATGTATGTATTCTGGATCACCCTCTTAAGCAACTTTTCATTATGAAGACTGAGTGAAAAAAGATCTTTGAAAAATCAAATGATTGCTGATACTGGTGTTATTTCCAGGGAAACTTCAACAGGCAAAGTTATCTCCTTCACATGCTGAACAAACAAAAACAAAATACTGGCCAATTTTGCACAAAAAACTCCCAGATTAAAAAAAAAAAGTTGTAAATGTGATTAAGTTGTGTTTCTCCCCTTGTCAAATGTAATGAGCATTATGTGGCTACTGCTTTTATCTGTATTTTACTGTATTCATCTGCACTTGATGTAATTTAAAATATTTCAATGATTCTAATAACATTTTTAAAGCCGTCATATGTTGATTTAAATGTAGAGATTGCATTTGCTTGCTTATATAGTTATTTTATGATCTTTGATTCAAATAATTAATTATTTGAACTGCATAAGTAGTTGCTCGGTGACCTTCAGGTTTATGTTGACATTCTAAACGTGAAATATTCCTTGGCAGCATCCACAGACTATGTGAAATTGCTCCCTTTGCAAGCGGACCAAATGCTCTCTTCCATAGCTGTGCCAGTTACAGCCAGAAGCTACTATATGATGAGGGAACACTGTCATTTGTGTGATGTGTGCGCACCTCCAAGCAGCTCCTCAGGTCCCTCCACAGAACAAGAACAGATCGTGATTTCTACTGGTCAGTTCAGAATGCAATTAGAATAGTGAGCTGGCTGTTTTGGCTTCAAAACATCAGAAATTATTACAAAAACCCTCTTTTGATTATAAAGGCAAAGGATGAGTACTCCTGACAAAGACACGCAGCAAGAAAAGTAGTAAAGCACTCCACTTAACCTTATGTTGTGGTTTAACCCCTGTCAGCAACGGCGTACCATGCAGTCGCTCGCTCACTCCCCTGGCCTCCCTCCCCAGTGGGATGGGGAGAAGAATCAGAAAGAAAGGGAAACTCATGAGTTGAGATAAAGATAGTTTACTAGGACAGCAAAGGAAAAGATAATAATAATAATATTATTATATGTTAATAAACTATGATAATAATAAAAGATATGATAATAGAGTATACAAAATGAATGATGCACAATTTCTTACCGCCCGATGACCTGATGACTGATACAGCCCGTCCTGAGCAGCGATCATGGAGTGAAAACGAGAGCAATCTCGGAATGACCCCGAGCAGTGATCTCAGAACAGCAGTTTCCCCAGCAGTGATCCCAGAACCCAAGTTCCCGAGAGAGTGAGTGAGGGAACAAACAGCCGAACAAATGAATGAACAAAAGCACGAACGAACGAAAGGCGCCTGGCCCACTGGCCAACCCCCACTTATATACTGAGCATGACGTCTACGGCACGGAATACTTACTTTGGCCAGTTTGGGTCAACTATACTGGCTATACCCCTCCCAGGTTTTTGCACTTGCACACTAGCGAAACCTGGGAAGCTGAAAAAAGTCCTTGATTGCTTAGCAACAACTAATAACATCAGTGTATTATCAACATTCTTCACATACCAAATCCCATACTAAATCCAAAACACAGCAGCTACTGGGAAGAAAATTAGCTCCATCCCAGCTGAAACCAGGACACCTTAAGATTAAGGCTATTGAATATTTTCAGTACAGATCCCAGAAGGAATACACTGAGTTTTTCCTCTCAGTTTTCTTCCTTCCTTCCTTCTCAATTTCTCTTTAAATTGTTTCACTTTTGCAAAAGCTACTTATGACCCAAATTCCACTAAAGGTTCCTGGCTTTTCTCCTTCTGAGAACGTCTTGCAAAAGAATTTTCAGTCCTCTCCTTTTCACATTATTTGTGTTCAGGATTCTGTAATATATTCAAAAACCCAAGCTGATTTTACTTACCTGAGAATTCCCTACTTCCTCTGTCCACCATTTAAGTTTACCTACTTCCTATGCATTTGAACACAGCACATTTCCAAGCTCTTTCCCACAGAATCGTTATTGTGCCTTCTCCAAAACTTTCCTTGCTGCATTTTGTCGTATTGCTCTTCTCAGTATGTTCCCACATTGTGACCAATGGAAGATTTGACTGGGAAGATGGGATATGTGTTGAGGCAAGGCTGTCCACAAACAATTCACCACTGCTCCTTCAGCTACAGTTTGGGCACAGAAGAAGCTTTTGGGACTGGTCTTAAATAATCAGGAAATAGCTCAGTCAGTTTCCAGAGTTGGAGCAGTTAGCAGCAGTCCTCTGCTCCCTAAGGAGGTGGCTACCAGGCGAGGGGATAGACAATTGCCTGCAGCAGCAAAGACAAAGAAGAAATTTTCTTGGGCCAAGGCAGAATAACTTATATTGCCTTGTTTAAAACTTCCAATAATGTTAATATATACTTGAAACGGGATATTACAAAGGTAAGTACTTTCCTTCAGCACAGTGGAGGTAGGCTATGCTTCAGCAAAATTGATGCCAGGAAAATGAGACTTTCAGCAGCTTGTCCTCTTTTCTCTTTCAACCTTTGCCTGTTTGCTTGTTTGTTTTTTGACTTTTCAGTGCTCATTTATAGGACAAAGTCTCTTTGATGTTGGGATGTTAGATTAAGTGAAACAATAAATTCCCTATATGCTAATATCTACATCCTGAGTCAACAAGGATGCCTTTTGTCAGGAAGATAGATAATTAAATTACCCTTTCCCCAAGTAAACAGAGTTTTTGATCAAGCGAGGCTTTCTCCATAGCTTTTGAAATGAGTAGCGCATTGTCTCCTACTAAGCTGTCACTGTCTTTAATGAATTCTCATTCTAAAGTGACTTTCCGATGTAGTTAATTTAGCTTACTACTCAGTATGGATTTATGAAGGACTGTTTATTGAAGATAGGAAAGTTTATCATAATAAAGTAGAGTGACTCAGCATTATTTATATTTTTTTAAAATTTTGAGTGATTGAATGTTAATTAGAGATGACAGATTGCAACAATAGAGATTGAAGTCTTCTGTTAAAAGAACAGTAACAAAGAACTAGCAACATTCCTCATTCATGATGAGAGCAGAGCTGGAAGATATCTGGGGACAAAATGTTAGAGTAGATTCCAACCTAATTTATTCCAGCACACATTCTGATGAGCAGGGTGATGAAATCGTCTAGTTCCAAAGTATTTTTTTAATGTGAACATATGGATCTGAGTGATTAATTTTGAAAAATGCCAAATATTGATAATATGACTTGAGAAGTGATACTGACATCAAAAAGACTATGTAAGGTCCTACTTCACAGCAGCAAACATATAAAAATCAGCTTGCTTCTTTCTCTCCTTCAGAAAAATGGAAGGGAGGTACAATTCTGTTCTGCAGTTCCATAGGAAAGTCCTGTTTTGGAGTCAAGGAGTCAACCAACATGTGGATAAATGTTAGTGTAGTCTTCCTGGATTTCTGAAAGGCTTTTGACCAAGTCCCTTGCCAAAGGCATTGGAAGTTAAGCAAAATGACGTAAAGCAGGAAGACCCTTTCCTATGCATAACAAATTGTTTGAAAGATAAGTAATAAGAGGTAGGAGTATGTGGACTTTCAATGTGGTTGAGTAGAGTAACCAGGAAAGTTCTGCAGGGATCAATACTAGGAGCTGTGCAGTTCAACATGGAACAAATGGCCTGAAAAAAGATTCAGAGAAGGGCAGAAATTATGAAAAGCATGTAACAGCTAGGAGGAAGGCTTAGGCAGACGGGACTCATCAGTGTGGAAAAAGGACAACCTTGCACCATGTAATAGAGGTTTGCAAAATCATGACTAGTATGAAATGGGTAAATGGTATCTTGTAGTACAAAATCTAGGGACTATCAAACAAAGTTTTTAGGACTCAGGTTGAAAGCAAAGAAAAAGAGGTGTGACAGAGTACAGACCGGTGGTAGCCTGTCTCAAAGGACAGTGTGTGTACAAAAAGTGTGTGTAGGTCAAGGGAAGACTGGGAATGTACCTGGAAGAGGGATACATTGAGGGTTAAAAGGCAGTCAAATAATAGAATCATAGAATCATAGAATAGAATCATAGAATTGTTCTGGTTGGAAGAGACCTCCAAGATCATCGGGTCCAACCATTAACCTATCACTACCAAGTCCCCCACTAAATCATATCCCTTAGGGCCTCATCCAAACGTCTTTTGAATACCTCCAGAGATGGGGACTCCACCACCTCCCTGGGCAGCCTGTTCCAATGCCCGACAACCCTTTCGGTGAAGAAATTTTTACGAATGTCCAATCTAAACCTCCCCTGGCACAACTTGAGGCCATTTCCTCTTGTTCTGTTGTCTGTTACTAGGGAGAAGAGACCAACCCCCATCTCTCTACAACCTCCTTTCAGGTAGTTGTAGAGAGCGAGAAGGTCTCTCCTCAGCCTCCTTTTCTCCAGACTAAACATCCCCAGTTCCCTCAGCCACTCCTCATAGGACTTGTGTTCCAGACCCTTCACCAGCCTCGTTGCCCTTCTCTGGACACGCTGCAGCACTTCAATGTCTTTCTTGTAGTGAGGGGCCCAAAACTGAACACAGTATTCGAGGTGAGGCCTCACCAGGGCCGAGTACAGGGGGACAATCACCTCCCTACTCCTGCTGGCCACACTATTTCTGATACAGGCCAGGATGCCGTTGGCCTTCTTGGCCACCTGGGCACACTGCTGGCTCCTATTCAGCCGGCCGTCAACCAACACCCCCAGGTCCTTTTCCGCCGGGCAGCTTTCCAGCCACTCTCCCCCAAGCCTGTAGCGTTGCCTGGGGTTGTTGTGACCCAAGTGCAGGACCCAGCACTTGGCTTTGTTGAATCTCATTCCATTGGCCTTGGCCCATCGATCCAGCCTGTCCAGATCCTGCTGTAGCGCCTGCCTACCCTCCAGCAGATCAACACTCCCAACCAGCTTGGTGTCCTTTGCAAACTTACTGAGGGTGCACTCGATCTCCTCGTCCAGATCATTGATAAAGATATTGAACAGAACTGGCCCCAGTACTGAGCCCTGGGGAACACCACTTGTGACCAGCCTCCAACCGGATTTAACTCCATTTACCACAACTCTTTGGGGACCAGCCATCCAGCCAGTTTCCTACCCAAGCGCAGAGTATGCCCATCCAAGCCATGGGCAGCCAGTTTCTCCAGGAAGATGCTGTGGGAGACGGTGTCAAAGACTCATGAAGGACTGTATCCCATGGGAGGGACCCCACACTGGAGCAGAGGAACAGTATGAGGAGGAAGGGCCAGCAGAGATGAGGTGCAACGAACTGACTGCAAGCCCCGTTCCTCTGGAGAAGGAAATAACAGAAGATTTGGGAGTGGAGTCTGGGGAGAAGGGTGGGGTGGCGGGAAGGTGTTTTTAGATTTGTTCTTATTTGTCATTATCCCACTCTGATTAATTGGCAATAAATTAAATTAATTTTCCCCAAGTCTGTTTTGCCCATGACAGTAATTGCTAAGTGATCTCCCTGTCCTTATCTTGACCAATGAACTTTTTATTGTATTTTTTCTCCCCCTATCTTGTTGATGGAGGGGGAGTGATAGAGCAGCTTGGTAGGCACTTGGTGGCCAGCCAAGGTCAACCCACAAAAACAATTTGTCACAATAATAAATTGGACCATAAAAGCAAAACAAGTTGAGCACCTAACAAAAAACAGCCTGGGCAACAGATACAGAATTTCCTAAAAGTATTGTATCAAAATATATAAATGAAAAAATAAATTATTATATTCGAACTGCCAGCTGGACCTGCACATTACAATTTGTTTTCTCATGACTGCAGTGAAGCCCTTTTCAAAGCATAAAGTAAGTTTTTGCTCTATATTATTAGCAGATACTCAAAATCTCACTTGTACATGTCAGTGACCTTGAGGTACAGCACATTCTCAAATCTCAGGAGAAGATACCAAAAAACTGATGACCAAAGCAAGTAGAAATTCAACAGATGAGAAATAAATGATCTGATTTCAATCAGCTGAGCTTCTCCACAATTTTGTGTTACTTCAGTTAAGTAACAACAGTACTGTCAAAGTCAGGGGAAAACTGAACACCTTTGTGTTACACAATACACATTCACAGCAGTAGACTGTAGTTATCCTGAGGAATTAACAATTTAACCAAACAAAATTGTTTCAGGTGGAAAAGCTGTTGAACAGGCAGTTGGTAAAAAGGCAAATGCTAGTTCCAAAATTTACTTTGGAGTTCAAAAAGAAGGGAATAAAGGAAATAAAAATAAAAGTAAATAAATTACTAGGAAAGAAATAAGTGGATGAGGAGTGGGTATAGAAAGAAACTAAGATAAAAGGATTGTGAAAGGTGTAAGGAAAAGGGCTGAAACCAATAACAAGTCAGAGTAGGACAAAGAAAGTCCAAAGGAGTTGGACTTTCCTCTTTTGCTGGTTTTGCAGCCCGTACTGAATGTTAAGTCTTTTGCTGGCTTCTTTTGTAAAATTTTCCCTAAATGAAGAAAATAAGTTTTCTGGCTCCTGGCTCCCCTTCCTCTGCCCTCAGCATTCCCAGTCACACAATTCTGTGTCCACACAAACACTAAGAGAGAATACCCCTTGAAGGTGTCTTCTTTTTCTGGAGATAAAAGGTTCAGATAAAGTGCTGGCTCCAGACTTAGTAGGTTTTCGATGTACCATTAATCTGGAGTTTGAAATACATTGCATTTTGAACTACCAAACTAATCAATAGTGACAGTCTTTTATCCTTTACCAATCAAACAATGATATTCTGATTGCTTTACTGAGCTCTTAATGTGGAAAATGCAGGTGGTCATACCGGGGAACTTCGAATAGAGAGTGGAAAGGATTTTCTTAGCCATCATGCCAAGTTCTTTCTTATTCTTACACAAACATATCTTATGTTCCTGAACTTGTCCCGTCTCACTTTTAAACTAGTTAGATTTGTTCTTTAAGACCTTCCAGAACCTCACTCATTCTTCTAATTTCCAGCCTAAGTTTTCCCATTTATACCCATTTGTTCTTGTGTCAACCTTGTCTTTTAGTTTAAATAGCTTTCTCCTTCTTTAGCATTTATCTAGTTCTGAAGTATTTATAGAGAGCAATGATATACCCTATCAGACTCCATTAAGTTATTTTAGTCTCCTCTTACAAGATAAGCTCTTTTTTCCCTGATCATCTTAGCAGCCCTTCTCTGCAACTATTGCAGTTTAATTAATCTTTCTTAAACATGGGCTATCAGAACAGTGTATGCAGTATTGCAGAGGAAGTCTTACCAGTGCCTTGTCTAATTGCACTAATACTTCCTTATCTCTAACTGTAATACTTTCCTTCACACATTCTAGGATTTCATTTGATTTTTCATGATCACACGCTATGTTTTATACCAATATTCTGGCTGATTAACCTACAGCTGAAAATTCACAAGAAATTATAATTATTCCTTTTCTGTACTTCCATCTCTGTTTTAGGTATAACAAAATTAGACCTAACTACAGAACAATGAAGTGTAAACACTCACTTTATGGAGAAAAATATTGCCCATAATTTGCAATGTTCAGTGCTCTGTGTCTACCCCTGTATCTTTTGCAATTTTATAAGGAGTTTATTTTCGAACTCCACTTTCCACATGATGCAACTTCTCCTCAGCTGTGCCCAATGTTCCCAAGGGTGGTAAAATCAGAAAGGCTCGGTGCTTTTGTGATGACTAAAGGAAAAGATTACTTGTATAGGTTTGTTGATAGCATGTTTTCATATGATGTCACAGTTATGATTTAGCAAATTATTCAAATATGTGCTCAGTGTAAAAAAATCTTACTCAAGTTGAATTTTGGCCTCATTGTCCCAGAAAGAGTTGAACCAATGAACTTACTTCATGTATATGCTACACTAGGAGAGATCACACACCAGAATGTCATGAAAATAGCCAAGAAATTGTGCTATTTCAGTCCTGATTTAAAAATTAATATGAAAAGAATAATTTTGTAATCGAGTCTTTAGGGTAATTTTTGTAATGAGGTCTTTAGCAGGTGGCACAACAGCTATACTATTCAGCTTCTTTTTCAGTCATGGCTCGATTAAATTTTGTACATACCAAGAGATCTTACCACATAAATCTGCATTTCTGAGAAGTACTGTTGACATAAGCCATTACTTCCAATTACCCTGACGCTCAATATCTAGCTATCATGACAGATAGGAAATTAACACCTGTCAGAAGTGTTTGTGATGTCAGAAGTGCATGAGCTGCCTGTTATCTCATTCTTACTGTTAAAATTACCGTAAGGAAATTATGACTTGACCCTGTGGTTTCCAGGAACTTCTTTACATTTTCCGTCATAGATACTAAATAGCTGAAGTTCAGTATTATCTTCAGTTAAATCTGTCAGCAGAATGGATTCATAAATTGGACTGTTTACACTTCACACAAACAAATAGAGGACTATTTTATTCAATGCTGTTAGAACTTGGACTGAGAGCTGATAATTGGAGGGAAGTTGGTATCTGCAGTTTTATGAATGCAATAGCCCTTTGTGAAATCCATGAGTTGCTTCATATTTAAGTTGTGGGCTTTCTTGTGCCCGATGACTTGTGTAACAACCTTGTATGTGCTTGGCTAAGCGAGCAGCAGCGTGCTCTGCACATAGCCAAGGCTCCTGATAGGTATTTATAGTATTGAAGTGGTTTGTCTTTGATCTGGAAGGCTATGTGTGTAGTACTGAATAAAAGAGAGCCAAGGCTTGGGCTCAGACACCAGCCCATGATCATCTGCCCTGACTTAGTAGCCTCCCTGGCACCACTTTGGGCTATGCAAACAAACTGCACCCCAATATAAGGCCAGGCATGACATTTACCTGGCAATGCAGACATGGGAGAAGAGAATTTGAGTGTGTGGATGTGAGCCATGCTGCCATTTGACTGCAGGACCAGAGAATGGTATCTGGTTAATGGTTAAACTTTTACTCTTTTCCTTGGCAAAAGCTGTTATTTATGTAGCATGTGACTAGTCAAATTAATTTTTTTTTTTTTTTTTTTTTTTTTACTGAAGCTTTTCGGTTTGATTGTGCTAGTTCTCAAGAGAAAGCACTTTAAATACATGTATTTGCTACAACTGTATTACTCAACTACCTACATTTGACTTGAGTTCCACAATATTTTTGGTTTAGCTCCACCACAGTAGGCTTAAAGTGTTCTAGGAGGCTGAATTCTGAAAACACTCTTTTTTACAGATATCTAATATATTTTATCCTGCCTAGCTGTGATTTTGTATCCCATGTTCATTATCACTGAGTCATCAAATTATTGCCTGATTTTTTGCATTTTACTATATAGTACATATAGCTTATATTTTATCTTTGGAGATTAGCCACACAGTGAATTTTAGGCAGTGAGACTGATGGATATCTAGAAGGCTATCACAGTCCCAAAACAGCTTTCACATCGGAGAAATAAGCTTGAAATCAACCTGATTCAGAAATACATTGTCTCATTTGTTTTAAGTGGGCTTTCAGTTTCAGGGGATTGTGTTCTTAAAAATGAGAAAGATGGTTTAATTTATTTGAATTAATTTTAAGTATACTTTAATTCATTTATACACCAAATATACATGCATATTCTTTGCACATTTACATTTTAAAGGGATAGCTTTGAAACACATCTCAGATGCTCTTTGATATTTCTTGACTTTCAAATTTTTTTTAAGTCTCTCTTCTACCGTGACAGAAATTGGCCTAAGTGCAAAGCTAGGAGAGAATGCTGAGGATGTATAAGTGAAATGTTATGTAGAACTCTTATTTCCATTTTATCTTGAGATACTTTTACATTTATTTTCTTTTAAAATTGTGATTATACTGGGATTATCAAAACTATAAAATTGCGTATGCATCATTCACCTCAGAACTTTTCTTCAAATTTTTATCACTTGGAACGGGAATACTGTTGATCATTATTATCAATGGCAGTGTATGTTGCCACCTATCCATCCCTATTTACTTACGAGAATGTTCTAAATAAAGTGTTTGACTTTACTTACTTCATCTCTTAATATTACTAAGCCAAAGTTTGTCTAAACTATGACATAACTCAGTAAGATTTCCAATGTTACATCAGTGATGAGCTTGTCTTGTCCCTATTACATTAGTAAGCATCACAGAACATCAAAATGTACATATTTCAGTTTCTAAACAAATCATGTTTTCTGCCTCTCTTTTTGTTTCTTAATTTAAATAGTTGGAAAATATTCTTGATACAGCTACTTTGAAAAGGATTCGAGGTCTAAGTACAAAATTAGACTAAAATACAGCATATTACAGCTGACATCTGGGTAACGTTTATAATAGAACAATTACATACATGGTTATTAATAGCAGCATAAAGATAGGCATATACTTGAAGAGATAAAAAGAGGACAAGTAGAAAGAAATTTAGCTAAACTAAGCTAAGTCATTCCAACTGGAGGTAGCAGTTGAAATATTTCCAATTAAAAACAGCAAAACCAGCCTACAGAGATAGCCTTACAATTGGTATTATGAGACTTTCAGCAAGATAGAAATGCACACTTTTATGTGTTTTGCTGAAAAAATTCCCACGGAGGAGAAAAGGGAAGAGTTATATTTAATCTAGAGAGGCAAAAACTGCAGGAAGGTTTGGCAATGGACTCTGAATATATGAAAAACAAACAGGAAAGTGTTCTCTTTGTTCACTGGGGATAGAACATGTGGTAAAAGGCTTAAAGAGCAGCTGGAGACTTTTGATTTTACACAAGCAAAGCTTTGCAACAGTAAGGACAGATAAATGGGAGACTAGCTTGACTAGGAATCTCTCTCTCAGGACACTTTTAAGAACAGAGACATGTGATGTCAGTGATGATGAAGTTGCCTCTCTTCTAGCCTTGAGAGAGAGGATAGACTAGAAGAACTTCTGAGGTTCTATGGTCTCCTACAACTGTGTGTACGCACTTGAGGATCGTTACTGAAACCACTGCCTTCTCTTGTCTGTTCACAGTACAGTGTTTGCTTAAGTTTCTGCAAGAGGAGGGCATTTGTAAACTGCAAGTTGTAAAATTCTTTCAAAATCATTGTGATGTGCTTGTCATTTTTATGCTTTGGAGGTAGCTAATGGTGTTTACTACAAGATCTAGACTATACTTTTATCTTCATTATATGAATCCCATTACTTGCCCCTACGTATGGGCAACTGAACTGAGCCTTCCACTGACAATAAGTTGTTCGACTGCAGCCTCCATAGTGACATGAAAAGGATTGCAAGCTATTAACATAGTTTGCAAGACATCCTGTCAAACTGTCTGGCTGATTAATAAAGAGAAATCATCTATAGAAAATAGAAGAACTTTCTCCTTCAAACAGGGAAGAGAGGACCATTCACTGCAGCTAAGGGGAGCCCTTTTGTATATACATCCTGAGAAAAAAAGGTTATGCAATTCTGGGGTAGAAATCCACTGGACTAATACTAGAAATGTCACACTTTTCATGCACAGGTTGACTGTCATTTCCAGTTCTGGAATGGGTCTGGGAGAAACACTGACTGGACCAGTTACTGGAAGGCAATGACAGAATAAAGGTCTTTCTTGTTTCTTTGCTCTTTTTATGTGCCTTTTCTTTTAAATAAAACATAGATTTTCTGAAAGGGGAAAAAGATTGAAGAAATACTCACTGGAGGACAAACTGGAACAAGCTGGGACTAAATATGTCCCTGCATTCCTAAGGAGATGATAGCTGAACTCTTTTCTCATCCAATTCAAAAGAGGAGCCTATGTGACTCAGTGTGTCATGGAAAGAAAGCTCAACTGGAGCCAAGGGTAATGTGGGAAGCTGTTACTTGAACCTATTATTTTGTGCAATTCCACGTATATATCCATAAGTAAACCTAAATGGCCAGAAATAACAAACTTAGATGCAATTGGTATATTTTGCTGACTATTTTACGTATGTAGTCTTCCTAACATTCTTTGTTTCATCATAGGATTAAATAAAATAAAACAGCACTCAGTGCTTACTTTCTTTGGTCTACATAATGCCGTTCATCCTGAATCACAGAACCCTGGAGATGATCAAGTGGATGTCTGAGCCCAATTATTGCCATGCATTTTAAGCAGCTGGTGTTGACTCAACGCTTGTATCAGACTAGAAGGAATATGAATATACATCCCAAGATAGTATGTAAAGTAAAATACCTCTTTCTTGGAAAGAAGCATTCAGGGAGACTAGAAAGGAGAAAGAGTTATGATGATGACAAATGTTATTCTTACTAGGATTTTTTTTTCTGTATCAAGCCTTAAACATTGCAATACTGTTAATGTGCATTTCATTTTACCTACATCAGTTACAATTTTTCCCTATAAATTTAACATATAAATTTGAGTTTTCAAATAAATGATCAATAACAAAATATTGTTTTATCTTAGTTTCTGAGATGAGTAAAGAACAGCTACCAGTATACCGTTTTTTATGAAATAAGGTTAGCTGAAGCCTTGGGGTAAAAATGGAATGAAGTCTGCAAGATAATAACAGGCAAAACAAAATATAGGTTTTTGTCTGTGCTCTGCCTAGAGGAGCCAGTAACAGCCAAATTCCCAACCATTACTGAATATTGATATGCTTTATGGAGACTACTCTAACTTTAAATGGGGAGAGAGGACTGTATAGTTTCTGTTACTGTGAGAAAATCAAAATTCCCATCAAAGCACTCATCAGGCAGCAGGCATGCATGTGGCCAGATGGATAGGCAATCTCTGTCAAGAGTAATATAATCCTGCCATTTGCTGAATAGCAGCCAATAAAAATTCACTGCATTTATGTAGCAAAGAGGCTTTAGTTTATTTCTAATTTCTGATTAATGCTCTGTGAATGGATCTTTGGCCCGTGTGTGCTTTGAATCACATGTGTCCATGGAGATACAACCCTTTGATCGACTTGCATATGGATCTCATTAGGAACTAGTGAAAGACTTTATTTACAAAGTGCACAAGGAAATAAACTGCCCTAAAACCAAAAGATATTTAAAAAAATAAATTGTTCTCTGACAGCAGAGACAACAATTAGGAAGCAGGTCCCATGCTGAGCATGTAGTCAGCTGCTTAGCTTTCCTTTCAGTCAGGCAAAATATTTGATAAGTGATGAAAATTGGATCTTCAGGTATGTAGACATAGTCCATTGCTTAAAAAAAAAATATTCCATGCCTTGACATATGGATCATGTAACTGCCAAGTACACCTCCTGTCTGGCTTTAGTGCAAGAACATGTAATGGGGGGACAGAGAGCTTGCTGAAGAACACCAGAAAGAGGAAAAGGCAGTAAACAGTTGGTAGAATCGCATTCCAGATACCACTGTGCACAGTAATTGTATTGACCTTTAAGAAAAAAACAAAAAATGTGCTAATGGAAATATTATTTTTTAATTTGACTTAGTATTTGTAGTGGCTTTATATGACATTCAGGAGGAAGCTCTATCTACTGTATTTTCACTAAAGGACTTTCAGCACATTTGTAAGTATTTGTGGAGGAAAGAGTTATGGATTCTTCGGATCATAGCAAAGTCCTACCTTTCTGAAGACAGAACAAGAAATTAGTATAGAATTTAGCCTTTTCATAGAAACTATAACCAGAATGGAAGATGGAAATTATTGTGCTTAATTCATTTCAGCTAAATAATAAGGTTTTTTTTTTTATAAAGGAAAGGAGGAATTGTAAATAAAGAATAAAATCTATTAATACATATAATCATTTCTGTATTTCAAGAGATGTTGTTTTATTATTTTGCCATTTGTATGTGTCTTTTTTATGGTATTTATAGATGTTTTGGCAGAGCATGAACATTTTGAATTAGAATCACGCAGTCTGAAGCGCCAGAAGGAGACTCATCTTAGTGGTCTATATTTACTAAGTGTTAATGAACATTTTGCTTTGGATTTCATAAGTCAGGTCACTTTATGCTGACAAATTAAAGTCACTGGTTAAATTTACAGATGCTGAATGAATTGTAGTTGTTGCAATTACCAGCGGAAAAGAAGCTGACACGTGAAGTACTTGCACATGCAGTTTAGATATTGAGATATAAATCCTGCATCCAGGGCTCCTGTTGAATGAGGCTGTCTCGCATCTTGCAGCAGAAATGGAATACCTCTGGTAGCTCTCTTCAGCATAGTGTCAGGTCACACAACAGAAATATTAGGTCTCCATTTTGAGCATGGGTCCATGCCTTCATTCACGCTCAGGCTTGTTTCTTGCCCTTGGATGACGATCAGACTCAGGTTTGAAGAAAGTTCCAGGGAATTCTGGGGGAGAAAAATTGGACCTCATGTGCTTGTCAGCGGGGATCCATGCTGTCTGCAGGGTGTGTAGGCCAGCCAAAGCACCGCATGTCCCATCTGTCTTGGTACAGATGTCAGGTGAGGACACGTGATGTTATTCAAAGGACTGGCAGATGGAAGATGTAGGTAGCTTAAAATTTGCCTGCCTTCCTACTGTATAGGCAGCAGCATCTGAAACGGAAGCACCTTACGGGCATTCGGATATGGATGCATTCAGAGAAGTCAGGAAGCCCACCTGTTTGGTGTTTGGCCAAGGCTTCTAAACACAATGTACACTCAATCCAATTATTCAAAAATGAAGTAAGAATATCCTTTGTGTACCAAACTGCTGTCTATAAAAGGCTGTTATAAATCAAGAAAGAGGACTCTCAGAATTATATAATCAGAATTCTTCGTCAAAGCTCCACAGTTGATGTCATGAAGTGCTATGGACTCAGCCTTTGAACTGGTCTCTCTAAAGCACCTCTAGGAGTTAAAAACCTCTAAGACATTTAAAAAAGTGTTACTTAATTGTAGTATTTGGCCCAGTGGCAGAGATTGGAAGAATCTTAAACCAGAAATTAATTATTTTAGTGCTGGAGGTTTTTACTACTTTTTCTAGAATATGCTAGTGACACTTTATCTGGAAATATCAAGAGAAGGAGTAGGTTTTGGGATTACTTACTTCTACCATCATAGTTTTTTGGCAACTTTTCCTTCTATTTTGACAACAACAGGTTTTTTTTTATCAATATATTTTTAAGTATATGTCTGTATGCATACATATATTTATGTATATGATAAATCCCAGGTGTGTGCAAATATGTGCACACATGCATTTATGATTTATTCACAAGATGTTACTTCATGTACGATTTATTCACAAAATGTTACCTCAGAACGTCAACAAGTTGATGGGTTATTAATATTAATGTATTCCAATTGCTTTGGATTATCCTGTTTATTGAACAATGAGAAAAAATAATATTCATGAACTCCAAGGAGACAAGGAAAATGACTGTTGCCGTTTTAAATGAAAACTTGTGAAATGTCTTATGGGAAGTGTTTGGCATAGGGAAGAAAATATAGATCTTTCCAATTTCATGACAAGCAACAATCTTGACACTTTAAGTATGCCAGTCTTGCCCAGGACCAAATAAAGATGGACTTAGCTGCACAAATAAAGAGGACTTCATGGGTCACATAAAATGTCTTCTTTTCTTAATGATACTAAATTATTTAAAACCCCATACATGACATACATAAGAAATTGCTCATGCAAAGACAGCAAAATGAGAAAAATCAGTAACCTCTGAATTTCTTACAGATTTGTGCTGAATTTAGGCTTTTTATTATTTTACAAATTTATACTACTTAAGTATGGAAACAGATGATTTATTATTTTGCTGTGTATTGACCTGTTATGTATTTTCTATGTTCTATACATATAAAAAAACCCTGAAATCACTGGATTCAGTGAAATAAACTTAGCCTGTAAGGAAATTAAGAGCTTGCACAGGTACATGTAGTTTTCTAACATGCAATGTATGTTGACATTTAGAGCAATGAGGGGTTTTCTCTAAAGAAGGCATTCAGTTTGACAGGCCTTTGAGCTTTTTGATAAAATCTTTGCCATATTCAAATCAACATAAGCTCTTCTACTGCCTTCAGTAGGATCAATATTTCACCTGTTGTAGCTAAGGAGTAAGACCTTTGATGTTGTAGGCAACTGCAGATAAAGAAGACAGGTGACTTTTTCTGATTAAAACCATATTATGAACATTAGCTCATCTTCTTGGAATATTAGGAGAGGCAAGTAGTAGGCACCTGAAACAGCTGAGGTTGAAGCAGACTAAATGCTGTCTGGCTCAAGATAGAGAAGCTGAGTGGATTCTTGGGACATTTAGAAAGAGTATGCTATCATGGAAGGCTTAATATTCTGTTGGCTTTTAGTATTTCATATGCCTGCATAGAAGTGCACAAGTGTTATCCTAGGTTTACAAGTAACTTTTGTTCCCAAAAGGCATATCACAGAAACAAAAAGTTAGGTGAATTTAAAAGAAGTCCTACTACTACAGAAACGACTGAGTATGAGAGTTTCATGTGTTGATTTGAGAGGTACTGACAGTGTGAAATAGTGAAGCTATTCAAGATGCTCTTAACAATGGTTTTGTGGCTTGCATGTAATTTCTAGTTAATTTCCTATCTCTGTATCAGGTAGTTTTCTGTCTTTCTATTAGGGACAATAAAGCATATAAATTTAACTCACTAGACATTTCCTAGTGAGACTTGTGTTGAAATGTTTCACAAAAGAGGTATATTTTGAGAAACTAGAAGTAATAGTAGATGCCTGTGATCTGATTTGAATGTAGACATTTGTCTTTCACTCAGCAATTGCTGGACAGGTCCTTGTGTCCAAGAGAAATTTCGAAGAATATCTATAAGAAATAAAGAAGTCATATACAAAATTCACAATAATAAAAATCACAGAATAGAAAGGTACATGGTATGTAATGCAGTTTTGATTTTACAATTTTTTGATTTTTTTTTTCCAAAGTAAATATTTACATTTTCTGGATTCCTTGTTCATAACAATATACAAATCAGGTCAAAACATTTAATGTGAAAAATTGTTCCTCTTTTTCTGATTGGCAATTTTTAGCTATTCGGAAGGACAGATACTGTTGTTATTGCATATTAATTTAATTTCTGTCTTAATAAAACAGACATTAATATTAACAAACTATTTTTTTCAGTGTAAGATTCAATTTTCTTTTGTAGAAGAAGCCTGGATATAGGCAATTCATGTGTGTAATTTTTGACTTTCAGTCCCCAGTATGTGGTACTGATAAATGTGATGTGTCTCTCCAACATAGTTCAGGTTTTCTGTTGATGGTACACACAAAGATTCTGGATAGGACCAAGCAGGAATTAACTAAAAGTTTCTTTTTTTTGTGCAAACATCTATTGTGGTAGTTAATGCACCTGTTCAGAGGAAGAAAGTAATTTGTTAAAAAAGTCCATAAACAAAAAAACACCTTACAAGTGATGTCCTGTGCCTCTGACTTTCACACTGTTTGTTACTAAGATACCAGCCTGGAAACTTTCTTTCCCCACTCTCATTTTTTTGCTTTCTTCCATGCTCATAAATTGCATGAAATTACTTCCCTCAACCCTATGCCAAATCCCTGTCTTCTGTTCATTCAAATTCTTCTAAAAATCCATTGGTCTCAATGAACCACAAAACTAAAACCTCCTCCATCACACTGATATGCTGGATTTGAATTTTTTTGCAGAATATTACTAAGATAGTGATAATAGTAAGAAAATCTAAATTGGGTCCTTTCTCTGATCCTCGCAGAATGTTTTTGCCATTCCAAATTCTTGTTCTTTCCCATCATTTTGAATAGATATCACAATAGCAATTATGAAATTAAAACCACTGGAGATTTGGCACCACTGCCATTTGAGGTATTTTACCTTCTTTGAAGATGTGAATCTCCTTTTCATTTTCCCTTCTTCACGCTCCTTTAAAAGGCTGAAGCAGTTTGAAGGGGCCTGGAAGATCACACATCAAGCCAAGGCGCAATTCAATTCTGTATGCTTGCCCCTTAATCCGCTCTAGTAAATGCTTGCATGAAAGGCCATGCTGAGCAAGAGAGGGACACGCCAAGAAGACATTCAGAGGCCTGGCACTATTATGGGCTACAGGACAGGCTGAGAAGCAGCTCTCAGCTAAATAGCCTCTGTGGAGGTGACTATATTACATGACAGACATTTTTCCAGTCTGAAAAAGTCAAGCAGTTAGTGTTACTTGCAGATGTCTTGGTCAGCCTTCTCTGGGGTTGGGCTATGCAGTTGTGCTGTGTACAAAAGAATAAAGAGCAAAGTCTCTCCAACAGCCTTTCACTGCCTTGCACGCCACAGGCTTCAGGCTGCTTCTGTGTAACTCTTAAATCAAATAAATCACAGCAGCTAAAATGGTGTTTTCTTTTGGCTACCAAAAGGTCAAAGACAAGTGACCTAATTACAAGACTGAATTCTCTTTTGTTCCTCTTTCCTCTGGATCTCCTACCTCGGGTCTAAAATTTATTGTGTGGGAGGATGTTTTACATTTAGGAGATCTTCTTCTAGCTGATTAATATCTTTATTTATATTTGCATTGACAGGCTTGTACAACACCATCATGCCAACATGTGAGCATACGCTCCTGCAGAAAACAAAATGGCTTAGGTTTATCCAGCAGGATTACATTGAAGGACAAATTTCCAAATATAAATAACTTGACTTTTAAATTCTTCAATGTGTTAGCAATGTCAGAAATTATTACTGCAATGTAACATACTATATTTGTATTCTATGCTTGGATTACAAAAAGAAGTTGCTAAAATAACAGTCTTCATTTGTCATTATCCTGTGGGTTAGTGATATTTGCTGGTTTTCTCATTTTGGTTAAAATGTGGTTTTGTTATAATTGGATCAGTGCAAAAAACTTGCTTCAGGTTACAAATCCAAACGTAAGTTCTGCCGCTCAAGATGTTTTTTTAACCTAGCATGAAACAGTACTTGTTTGAAACAAGTTTTGCAAAATAAAAATAAACAAACAAAATCATCACTATTAAAGAAGTGCTATTTAAATAACCCAGGCAGTTAAATAATTCAGATAAACTTTTTTACTTTCTTAGTATCCGGAAGTTCATAATTGAGAATGCTGAAGACTCAGATGAACTCCAATAATATTTTTTTTTAAGCCCTGGATTTTAAAGCTGTTAATTCTCTTTTCATGAGTTTGGTTTTACTACTGTCATACAACTATGTGTCTGAACCAGTCTTTTTCAAAGTTCTTTTTTTAGGTTGTATTTGAAATGTTTTTGATCAAATAATATATTATGTTCACAGCTGTCATTTACATCTGAGTGGTTTTATTCCTGTAAATAACAGTTCTAATTATTTAATCTTTCAAGGAACACAACTTTGAAGTGTTGTAAAGTCCTGCTTGAAAT
Source organism: Phoenicopterus ruber ruber (assembly GCA_009819775.1). Taxonomy (NCBI): domain Eukaryota; kingdom Metazoa; phylum Chordata; class Aves; order Phoenicopteriformes; family Phoenicopteridae; genus Phoenicopterus; species Phoenicopterus ruber. The sequence goes on along the minus strand of CM020215.1, from coordinate 27,368,950 downwards.
TTAAGTTGATGTTATAGACTCTTATGCAGTGTTTTACATACAGACTAATTAACATAAGAATGTTGTTAATGTAAAGAAATCACTAAAACCCTAAACAGCTCATTTAAATTTTTTAGTGTATCTTCATTATAGTAATTCTTATAATTGTAATGATTCTACTACGTGCAAGAATTTCAAATCATATATTCCTCCTTCTGCTATTGCACCATAAATTACACCTAGCATTGAAACTTTATTTGTGTTTCACTACCCCACTGCCCCAGTTTCTACTATTCCTGCCTGAAAAAAGTAATAAATAAAACTTCAGAAAGTGGAAATCAAGATTAGACTTATCACTAGAACAAATGGCTGCTAGTGCTAGCAGTAGAGCAGTGCATGAATGTATGTTTACAGTATTTTCTCCACTCTAGTTTTAAATGCTTCATATGTAGTATCTAACTACACAGTAAGAAAAATTAACCAAGAAATTCCCTAAAGACATTTTCATAGCTTTTCTGGAAATAGGAGTCATTGGCCAGTTCAAGGGGAGTTATTAGATTCACTTGGATGGAACAAAGCCTAGATCCTCCAATATTTTAACTATTGATAAACACTTGCTTCCACAGCATCAACATCTTCTCTCTTTCCCCTTTTGCCCTCATAACGAGTAGGTTAGGGATGGGCAAGACGTTGGGAGGGGACACAGCTAGGACAGCCTACCCCAGTTGACCAAAGGGATATTCAATGCTCTATAACGTCATGCTCAGCAATAAAAACTGGGGGTGGCGGTGCACTTTTTCCAGCGTAGCTGTTGCTTGGAGTAGGCTGGGCATTCGTCTGCTGATGGGAGGTGGTGAGTGCCTTTGCATGGCTTGTTTGTTTGTTTGTTGTTGTTGTTGTTTTCTCTTTCCTTCACTTATTAAACTGTCTTTATCTTGACCTGTGAGTTTTTCGCACTTTTGCTCTTCTGATCCTCTCCCCTGTCCTTCTGTTAGCAGTGCGGGGTAGGAATGAGCAGGTGGCTGGGTGGTGCTTAGTTGTAGGCCAGGGTTAACCAACCACCCTTTTTTAGATACAGAGGCATGTTAGAGTATGGCTAAGAAATTATATTAGAGAATAGTGGTGAATAAAGAAAGGAAAGAAAAAAAAAAAAAAACCAAATAAAAAAAACAATTCATGAAATTGGTGCAAGGAAGCATTTTCTGATTGCTTCAATCCAGATCTCTTCCTAGGTAATGATATAACCACTGCTCCATAACAGCAAGACGCGAGCTGAGGCCCACATCTGCAAAAGTATTAACAATGTGTGGACTATCTTTTAAGAGCAGCCTCATGAGCATGTTTGAGACCTCACAAAGATGATGATTCACTCACTCTCTACACTGTTTAGCTCTTGGGGAGGGATTCTGAAGACTAGTTTAAGGATAAATCAGCCAACACAGTTAGTGGATAGTCTTGCTATAGAAAAAAAAATCTGAGAAAGCTGTAAGGATGCTGAGAAGAGAGAAGGACAATCCCATGGCTTGTGTCTTCCTTTACCAGCAGAGTGTGCTGGGATCCTCACGATGCTTGGACAGTAGTCAGAAGTGTGTGCATTTTGGCTCTATCCATGGTTTAGCACAAGGCAAAGTATGAGAAGCCCTCTGGCGGCACTGTGCCTGGCTATACTGAGAAATGCGTGTAAGTTATTTTCAGGCCCCAGATGTTCCGCTGATTTTAGGAGGGGTACGGTGCCTAAATAACCTTGAGAAGCTAAGCATGAGGGAGGTGAACTCTCTTGCAGGTATGCTGACTGTGTGATATAGAGACTTTTATTAAAGGCCAAAAAATGTGTACAACCATTTCTCTTATTCTTTTTGTGAATCTTCCAGGAGGTAATTTTCCTGGCTATCTCTAAAATAGATCAACTTTTGGAGCTGTAAAAGCAATAACAGCAAGGAGGATTAATCCAACATTGGGTTTTTTTATTACTTTTTCAGGCAGGGTATTTGGTCTTAACACTCACACAACACAGCTTACTCCTTTTCTTTATGTGTAACAGTTTGTTTTACTCAAGCCTTCCACAAACTTGACTTCTTGTAATAACTACAGCACTGCATTCTGGTACACTAGTTATTTCAAAGACCCTTTAGAGGACATATTTTTTTGCTCTGACAGAAAGAAACAACAGATCAACTTTGATAGACAAGAATGTAAATAATTAAAATCTCAGAAATATGACAGAAAAATTAGTATCTTGTGTAAGTGTATGACTCCATTAAAGATCAGAAAATGTGACAACAAACAAATGAAGTCCTTTTAAATACTGCTTAAAAATAGTTTTCGTCTACAGAGTTACTATGACATATATTCCATTGAGATGTGAACAAATTTATTTTTTATCATTCTTAGATCACTTACAGTTATATTTTAATCACTTTCAGGTGAATGCTACTTTCATGTAATACCAAACATCTGGTGCACATTGCTCTGGATTAAAGTCTAAACTAAGGTCAGCACACATGGTCAAATATTCCTGGTAAGTGCTAAGTGTTTGCTTCAAATACGAACAGCCTGTGCACTTAATGGAGCTGTGTTTCAAGGATGCCAAACTAACTGATTAAATGAGATGTACATCTTAGGTAACTGGATGTCCTCAGGAGTTTTACTTATGAAGTGGCTTCGCTGGATATTGAAGCTGGACACCAGGACAAGATTGTTAGTCATGCAGAACTGAAGGAAAATGGCAATCCCTCCTTAACTATTATCTAAAGAGTTATATTTTGTTCATACATCTGCTCACACTGTGAGCAAATCAGAACCCTCCCAGCACAAAAGCTTAGCTTAAAAAAAGTAAAATATAGCCAATCTATTTCACTACACTACTGATGTTCTGTGGCAGGTGAATAGTCCTGAATAGGATAAAATTGCTAAATTGTCCTGGAAATGACTTTTTAATTGCAACTTCCAAAAAATCAAATGAATGATACAACACATAAAAATGTGGAATATTTCTAACTGGTGAGGATAAAATCTAAATGGACATCAGAACACAAAGCTCAGTAGAAAATAGACTCTCAACAGATAAATATTCGGAGTTCAAAGAGTTTACTACCATTTATAGCTAGAGCTCCTGCTCTGGATTTTTTCTCCTTTGTTTAGACATTCATATTATTTAGATGCCTACACAGGGTTTGAAATCATATACATTGGGGCGTTATTGGGGAAGACAGCTAAGAACACATTGTAATGTGGCTGAATATTATGGATGAATATTAATAACTGTGAAAAACTTCACACAAAGACTGACTTTGGTGATTACATTTTGACTTTGGTTAAATAATAATCTTATATTTCAGGCTTGGAAATATCTCTTTCCATTTTCTGGATGCCATTTAGCTACTAACATCAAAGATCCTTCAATTTTGACATGAATGGTTTCTAGATCCATAAAGTTCTGCTTGTGTGCATACTCAGAGTTATCTAAGTCTTAAGAGGACTGAGCAGTTTGGCACCTAGCCCAGACCTAACAATCCAAACATTGGGCAATCCTCAACCTAACTTAAGAGAGGCTTGATTGAGGCTGAAGGGTTTGAATAAAACTGTGCTCCTGACTTCCAGAGGGGATTCCAGAAAAACTCAGTGCTGGTGTGTTTTACAGCTCAGCTGAAAGCTCATGTAGAGGTGATCACTTAAAAGCTCTTTGGTAAAAACTTCCTCTGAGGATATTGGAAACTGTGGCTTGATTTCTGCTTTTGCTTGGATTCAGACATGCCTTTCTGGATTTGATACTAATCATGATGACATAAACTTTTCTAAAATATTGATGTGTGCTCACCCCCTCTTTGAATCAGCCATGTTTCAAGAGAGCGTTATTCCAAAATCACTAAGACTAAGACTAAGACTGAGACAACCAACCCATCTTGACTGAGTAGTTCTATTGCTGGGATATCAGTAATAATTCTACACTAGGCACCCTTTATTTGGACAAAATATTCATTGGATGAAAAATAAAAAGGAAAGACTAAGTAAAGAAAGAACAAGAGCTTGGAATCCCCACCACCTCAGCAACTCTCCTAACTACTAAGGGGTTTTTTTTTCCAATGTTTTTCTTTTCCTCCCACCAAATAATTTTCAGACCTTTTTTGAACTAAGGAAAAGCTTGAAAATTATATTGCAGGGCTTCCTGGCAGTAAAGCATTACTAGCAACTTACATAGTTGAAATACTATCAGAAATAACTGGAACTGTAGTGAAATTCTCCATGTTCAGCATTAGAATTTTGACCGCTGAAATGGGAAGGTAAGTGTTGCTACTTCATTGAAATAGAAAAGATTAACCTTGGCAATGTTTTTAATTACAGTCGAGAGTACAAATCTGAAGTGGAAGGAGATATCTTCCCTCACACCTGAGTTAGACAGTTAAGCTTAAGAAAGGGGTGGAGATACTCTTAGAGGTTTGCAGCTGGTTAATTCAAGCATTTACTTCTCTGCCCCCCCCCCCATCCTTCCCCCTTCAAGTTCCTTTTAGCTAGCAAGTTTACTTTTATGGACTCTTTAGGGATTCTAGGCAATTTAACCTCTGGTCTGCCCTGTGGGGACTAGGCACTAAGTTAGATGCTCAGTTTTGCTATCCCTGCTCTTCCCCAAGTTCCTAACTGGATCCAGCTTTTTATCTTGCCCTTGATATTTCAGATGCACAACGTTTATTCAATCACTGTTTAATTCAGAATGCATCAAATATGGTTTTCACAAGGAAGTCTCATGCTTTGAAGGAGAAATTGGAGGGTTTTCTCAATATGTGTGAACCACAATGACTACTGCTATAGACAGCCATTAGCTACCTCTAAATTTAACGGGAGAAGAAAATTTGGGGTAAGACGTTTACAGGAAGTACTGCATTTCCTTTGCCCAAGAGATTTTGATAAGTAAAAATTTTTGGTGAATTTACAGTTTTGGAGCAAATGGTTATGTTATATTTGTTTTGGATTGATTTATCTTTGTGCACTGTGGGAGAAAAGCAGTACATTTTAAAAGTGAAAAAAACAGCACGCTTTGTTAAGGTCAAAGCAGGTAAATGAACAAAAAATAATACTATTAATAGTAAGAGCTCTCTTTAAAGCAGATGCACCATCCAATGTAGTCTGTTACACTTCTCTAAAAAGAAATACAGCTGTTCAAGTTCTCATTTACTTCAGTAGATAATCTGGACAGGAGAAGTTAGTAAACCCAAGTACACTGAGAGTATTTAATTTTAAGGGGATTATTCAAGTAAAGTGTATTTAAATGACATGGTGAAATAGGTAAAATACACTGAGAAATAAAATGTAGAAACCAGAAAAAATCATGGCTATAAGAGCACTAGATGTGCTGCATATTAAAGAAAGACAACCATAATGAATTAATTATGTGAAAAGTTCCTCAGAAGTCATTTTTACAACGTGTAGAAGATGACAGCAAGGAAAGGAAGAAGGGTTACAGAGAATTATTAAACTGATGCTGGTTGAAGATAGGAGTTGGCCAGGGAAAATGGCTCTGCATTAATTCCTTTGTAAATTACTTTAAACTCTTCTTTCCCCTACAGTTACATTCTAGCTCCTAAGGTTATTTTAAGGACTAACCTACACATTTTGAAAGGGATAGAAGAGAACACTAGAAAGGAGAGAAGATGAAAGAGAGACATTGCGGGGAAAATAATGGGACCAGTTGTTTCCTGCAAACTAAGCAAGTGACACCATCTAAGCAGTATAGGGAAATACAAGCAATTGCTGTCATCTTTGCTATGTTCCGCTGCTGCCTTATTGAGAAGTTTATAAATGAATAAAATAGCTAAGGGCACCTGAACTAGGTTATATTAGAATATTAAACTCAATTAAATGAACTATGTATGAAAATAACTTGGGGCACAGAATCACTGTCAGCTCTAAATTACTCTCCCACAAACTTAAACCAACATTTACACTGAAGGAAAAAGTGAAAGCTATGAAAATGTGCATGAAAATATCAGCTGGAAACACTTCCAGAATTACTTTAATTATAAATTACCTATATTAAGTTAAAAGAATAGATTAATTTAGTCTAGGGGACTTCTGTTAACTTTGAATGGTGCAATATTCTCGATCACTTCTTGACTGAAGTAAAATTCAGTGGATTTGATTTTTTCATATCTGAGCAGATTTGCAGTTCTTAAATTTGCTTCTGACTTTGCACTTGAATGAACTCAAAATGAAGCTTACTCCTTTTAAATGTAAATCACTGTATAACAGTAGGAGGCTGGGCCGGCGCAGCCTCACACTGACACTTAGGCAGAGCAGATTGGGAAAGGATAGCCTATTGCACAGTAATGTTTGTAAACTGTGAATCTTTATTAGGAGGAGAAGAAAATACAAGACTAGTAGGGGGAGCAACAGCATAAGGAGGTCAGGGAATAAATTTACATTTCAGCCACACACCCGCTGATAAGGCTGTAAAATCCGTGCTGTGGGAATGACTCCTTTTCAGTTTTGGCATTATATAAGGGATATGGGGAACCTACGTTCATCCACCATCATCAGCCTTCCAGGGCTGGCAGAAATTCATGGTAATTTTCTTCTCCAAGGTAGCAGCTCCTCACTTGCATTTATTCTGATGGCTGACAACAAACACACATCTTCTGGTATGCTGTTAACTGTGAAGAATCTGTTGAAAGTGAGGTCATTTTGCAAGCTTTTGTGAAAAGCAGTTGGAAAAGGTCTGAGTTATTGAAAAAGTAATTATAGGATTGCTTCTAATTAGATTACACAATTCGCTGGGGAAACACAAAGATGTTGTGGCTTGACATTTTGGCCCCACACACTGCCATGCAACTGCGTTTAGCAAAAAGAAAATTTTACCAGGGTGAATAAGACATATCTCAGGAAGAAAGTGCATTGGTGAGAGAAATGTGGATTAGACTTCAGTAAGGCCAGATTTTTAATTGGAAGATGTGACTTCAAAGCCCCATAAAAGAGGCTTATTATTTAATTTAAAAATGAGTGTTGAAATGGTAGGGTTTTATTTTCTAATGAAAAGATTTTAATGAAAAAATGGCTAAGTTTTTTAGCTTTTCATTATTGTTGGTATAGTGGTTTTTAGCTGATTCTAACTCTTTTGATATCCCCTAATTCATTTGTGTGGATTGCAGCATATTTAATGAGAACTGCCGTGCTGATTGTTTTGTTTTTCATCCCCTCTTGTTATAGTCAATAGATGAGGCAGACATTTTCAATGATCAACCAGTGCCAATTTGTAGAATTATTTTGGTTGTTTCTGCAACCTGAATGCCTGATTTTATCCAGAAATAATCCCACAGAAAACAGAAGCAGAATATAAACATTTCTAAAGTGTCTATCTCTTTTGAACACAATTGCTTCCCTTGAATCAGAGAAAACGATGGTATCAATTAGAAGGTATAGTCAATTACCACACCTTTCACTGGTTTGATTAACATACCCTACCTTTAGAAAAGACTGTGTCTGGAGTATTTAAGGAATTATCTGATAAAGATGAAAGTTTTACAAAGGAATTCTGGAATTTCCAAGATTTAGACTTTTGCAAGTCTCCCTCCATGAGCTATTCCTTTAAAGACTTGCTGAGAATATTTGAACTGGTGCCTTCAGTGCTAACAGCAATCAGCTCATCGATCATAGGTAAGGTAGGTCACCAGGCTACCAGTGTCCTGTCTTCCTGTGGGTTTATATCAGTATTTGTAACAGCTCTGTTAATAAATGGGAGGTAGAATACACGAGCACCACCATAATGATTGGTCCCAATCTGGGAAAGTGTTGTTGTGTTAGACAGACATCTGCTCCAAGCTGCTTAGGAATCAGAATGAACTGACTAGGAAAATATCCAAGCAAATGGAAAGAGAAATCCCATTTCTAAAAACAAAATTTTTTAAAAAATATGCTTTCACATCAAGAGAACTCTTCCGTTAATTCTATTTTATTGCTAAAGTAAAAATCACAGGGCAACTCCTGAGTCTAGATTCAGGTAGTTGATCGGAGGTGACGGAGAAAACTCTGCAAAAGCATTCTTGACCTCATCATAATAAAAGTGGAAATTCTTGCTTTCCATGGAACCATAATTTTTCCTTTAACATTTTTCCATAGGGGTTCCAAACTGGCTAATTTCAAAGTGTGGTTTTTTTTTTTTTCTCTTCCTTTCATAATAAACAATGTTTAAAATAGAAAAAATACTCTGGTAAACAAAGATGGGAAAAAAAAATTGTTGCTGGTCAGCAGGAAAAATAAACGTCAAGACTGTTTGCATGTCCATGCAAGCACATCAGATACGTACCAACCAGCTCTGTGAATTCACCATCCAAACCTCCTCAGTTAAGTATGTGCTCATTGACTTTGTTAAAAGTGTTTTAACTACAGTTGATTCCTCTACAGGTGATATGACCTACAGCATCTAAGAGGCAAGTGGCCCAACACAGCCAGCATCTATTAGATATCAGGCTCTTAAAGTCTAAGAACACGAAATAACAGTGAAGAATGAAAAAAAAAATAACAACCACAAACCAAAAAAACAACAAAACAACTACCAAATGATCTACAGCACCATGGAGCATACAGAATTTGGAAACATATCCCAGAAGGCGAACTTTCGCCCTTTAGTTTCTGTAATTTTCAAAAACAATTGTTGGTTTATGATAAAGTTTAGAAGAACATGATTTTTCTTTAAACACATTCAAAGCAACTAGAGAATTTCCATTGCCTTGAGTGTTACTGAAGCAGATTTGTGAACATTTACAGAGTTTTTTTTTTACTTTTGACCAGAATAATGGAAGGGGTGCAGTTTTGAGCTATAAATCAAAGAGTTGTTTCAGCGAATAGAGCCAGTAACTTGCTTTTGGAATTGCTAGAAAGAGCAAGATATGGGTAGAAAGTGGGGAAGACTGGCTAATTAATTGTTTCTAATCAGCTGTACACTGATGCCATTAAGTTATCATTGAATTTTGACCAGTTATTGACACCTGATATTTACAAAAATTAAAGTAGTATCTACTTACAGCTTAGGTATTCTGGTTTTTATTACCAGCTTCATCAAGTCCATAGTTACATATTTTCATGCATTCATTAAGCTATACCTTGGGTTAAGATGAGACAAATAAGTGTCTGAACATGATATTTGATGAGATATCTGTTAAAGACTGTCAATAAATGAACAGACTGAGCCTGATGGTGTAATGGTTTAAGCCTAAGAAAACTAGTTCACTCCTTTTCTCAAGAAGGAATGAAAAAAGGCCCAGAAAGAAAGCAAGTCTGAGCTACTGGTTTCAGCTTTAAAAACAGAATTGAGAAATTGAAGGATCTCACATAGGAATACAGAGAAGCTTTCTCAATAAGGAGTTAGCTTAAGTAGGAAATGACTTATGAATATTTTATTATTTTGTCCATCTCACTTTGTTTTCTTCCATCTGAGATAAAGCCCAATACACATTGCAAAAATCTAGTTATATTTGCTTCACCTATTAGATAATCCTGATGGGGGAAATCACATTTACTGTTGTTTGAAAATCTGGTAAATAGCATGTTTAGAGCATGAAATTGTTAGCACTACATTTGGGGTGTCCACTGCGTGTTGGTCTTTTCTCACAGTCCTGCTGGTCAAATTCACCCTTGTTAAATTCCAAGAAGGGAATACTCTGGGAAAGTCACTCCCTTGACTGAAAGCAGGGCTATATTCACCTTCTTTAAAAAAAGAGATGAAACTAACTTTATGGGAATCATATGCTAGATCTGTAGTAGGAAATAAGGCCAGCAGACATGGAACACTATGTTTTTGCGCTATTAAGCTCATTTACCCTGCTACTGGGAAAGATCTTTGGCACATGTTAACTCCCAAACCACATTTGGGAATTGCTTGGGAAAGTACAAGTTGGTACAGATGTAAACCATACAAGGGACTGTTCTATTAATTTAACAATACAGTTGAGTGTGTCCCAGCTTCTGAGCGTTCCCAGGCACTGGTTAAGTTTACTAATATAAGCATTGCTAGAACATGAATAGAATAATAATTCCAAATGGGTTGCTATTGCAGGAAGTAAATATGAGTGAGACAGTTATTTATATACAGACGTTGATACACTCCCAACCTAAACTCCTAAAGACATATATAAAAGACAACATTTTTTACTCTTGACAAGAGAAAAATTCTAGAAGAGTTGTCTTATGACAAATACATTTCTATGCTGGATGTGCTAGCAAGGTGGTGTGGCAGGTGACCTTAGAAGATGAGAATACAAAATTCAACATCCCTGTGGGGAGTCACTGTTTGTGCAAACTGTCAGCTGAGGTATAGCCAACAGCCAAGGTGTCATGTTGAAAAACATAGATTTCTGATAGTATACAGGATATTAAGGTGTACCTAGTTACTTTTTCAATGTGTGGGAAAAGAACAGAAGGACACCACTGGAGGACATAAAGAACTTTGGGAAGAAACACAGCTGCCACGCTAAATCTTTATAAGCAGAAATTTAAATTCCAAGCAATGGAAATAAAATACTTCTTAAAGAAAGAAACATAGCCTGATGTTTAGATGATCACTCTAGTTACGACTACAGTACACTGCTAAGCTGCTATGGAAGGTTCCTCCTCTAAAGGAGATTCACAATCAGAGATCCCCTCCACGCTTACACCACAGTCCTACCGGTGGCCTCCAGGCCGCTCCACTTGTGCCCACACAGTACCCCATCCTCCGGTGCTCTCCCATGACAAAGCCACCCTGCTTTGCCTCTGCCTGGCTTCTCTGCACGAGTCCTACCCCACGATCTCACCTACGATGTGACCTCATGTGTCCTGCCTTCTTTGGTCCTTCAATTTCCGTTCTTACCTCCCCATATGATTTGGCCATGATGAGAGATCAGTTACTTTTGCTCCCAGGGAATGCAAAAAGAGTATTATATTTCATTCAGGTTATTTGTATTCTGGTCATTAACAGCTATACGTGCTTCTTTTCTCAACTTTCAGGAAGTTGATATAAAGGCTGTCGGTAATCCATTGTGTACGGTTTGACCACTGCTACAATTTAACTTGATCCTTTCTATTAGAAAGGTTATTCTGCTGAAAATTGCTGCAGCAGGGTTAAACTTTCACCACTGAAAGGCTCTGTGGAGGAAGGGAAATTCAAAAGAGTTGGAATCCTTCTAGTACACATTTTTATAATGTGAACTGGAAATCTGTTTTCAGCTTTACTGTAAATCTATACAGGCATGAAAGTAGTTATTCTGCTTTGCATAATGGCCTCTGACTTCTTAGGTGACACTTTTTAATAGCAGTTAGACTATCTAGGATTGCAAAACTGAAAGGTGCAGCTCTTGTTATGTAAAGCTTTATCTTTTGTAACATTGAAGTGTTTCTGGAAAGTTAATAATGACTCACAAATCAATGCCAAATGCATAGTCTAGGCTTCTCCCTCTTCACAGTTTGTGGATATGCAGACTGTAATTAAACCCTGCACTTTCTTTTAGTCTCCCACTAGAGCACCTCGTCATTCGCTGTACAGTTTCGACACAATTACCATTTCTGCTGGCCTGCCAATATCACCCTGTCCCTCAGGAAATGGTCTGTGTACAAAGGCATAAGCTTCAAAGAACAAACTAGATCTGGAAACATCACCACAACCACTGCTCAATATTACTCCAGAGTCCCCCAGAATACTAATACTGATTCAGCAGCGTAATGAATAATTAAACACAACTGGCATTGTTTCAAACATTTTTCCAATGTCTTGCAGAAAGGCAAGTATTTCAGGAACATGGATCTTTGAAGGACCTGTATCATGATGAACGTTAGTTGAAAATTACATACTAAAAATATGACATCAGAAGAGTCTCCCAGGTTTACAGGGTAGAATTAATCTGCATATATTGTTAGACTGTATAAGTATTTTAGTTTCTTCTAGTAACATTCTTGTATTTTAGCTTGTTGCTTGGCAACACTATTTTTAGATATTCAAGTAATGTGTATCTTTGCAAATTAATCTCCGAAGCATGGTTGCTGAATCCTTTCTGAATAGCCCCTTTTTATGATACTGAAATACAAATCAATGTAATAGCCATCTCTCTAGCATTTAAAAATGATGAGTAGAATGAAAAAAACTCCAATAATGAAAACACACATTTTATAAATCTGCTCTGGGGCATCATTATCTGCATGTCACAACACATAAAAATTTAGAACCACAGAACTGTGAAACTAGTTTAAGGGTCACCCATTAAGACTTTGCAATGTGCTGAACAGTTGCTGAGGATTCTTAGATAAATTAACAAATGAAACTTTTGCCTGTAACTGTTGATGAAATATGTGACCAAAATGTCTCCAAAATTTCCAAATGCATAATCACTGGCAACAATATATGTCTACGGAAAAATTTTTCAACTATTATATTGTAGATTTCACATTTCAAAGCTAGCCAAGATTTTGTTTCGTTTGGATTCTTTTTGGCGGGACAATGTCCATGAAATAAAATGTAAGCTAAAACAAAATAAATGCTGTGTCAGAAATTGTTAATTTAAAAAAGAAATTGAATGGAAATATAACAAAAGAAATAATTTGGATTTTGTCATTTTGAGAATAATAGTCTATTTATTTTGATTTACTTTTTTTTTTAATTTTCATGTGCATATTCATATAATTTATTTTATGCAGTATTTCAGACAGATTAACCAAGATACAGGTATAGGTATAGGTATAGATATAGACAAGATATGGGTGTTACATGATTTTTATCTATGGAAAAAAATGTTTATCTTAAAAACATAATGTTTTCAAATGAATCATAGAATATTTACAGATCAAAATTTTTTAGAATTTCTGTTTTCTGGGAAGCAGCTCGTACTAGTCAATATATTCAAAATACAAGGGTAATAATTGCATGAGTAACGCTATTGTTACATTACCAATTATGTTTTAAATTTACTTTAGAATGCTGGTAATACAAGTGTCAGACCTTGTGATCTTCAATGTTAAAAATCTTAGTTAACTTGGGCTTCAGTTACACAATATAATTTCAAATAAATCAGTGAAAATGAAGCACATCACTGGCACACTGTTAACATATAGAGACTCTACTAATCCTATCTTGTTTTACATTTTCATGATCTCTTCACCACTGTAATTAAACAAATGCAAATCATGCAAATGATAAAATAATAAACAAATGTCATCACTGCTAACCCATCTGTTTATGTGTGCTTTAAGAAGTTTACAGCAAGTGTTTTTATAGAACTATAATGGAGAACAAGGTAAGATTTCTGTTGCTTTAGATCAGTACAATTTTCAACATCTTATAACTGCTACTGTCCCTTTTTATGACCCCCTTTTTCTTTGGGATTGTAGTCTATCACTTGAAAAAATACTACTGTGCATAGTTATATTATATTAATTAATTACATTAATCTGTGTATGCCTTTCAGGCCAGATTTGTAGATATTTAAATTATATTATTTTGGTCTTGAAGTCATAGTTTGGATCTGACAAAGGTTTTTCAAAGAAACAGGGGAATTAAATCTGTATTTTGAGTAAGCCTAATAAAATGTTGAATTAATAGATGAGGAACTTCAGCATTACTGTATTTGTAAATATTTCAATATAGTTTTCTGAATGTTGTTTTCACACAGAAATAGATTATACCCATATACGACCTTAACTGCCATATTTTACGTATTTGTTACATAATTAAGAAACCTTTTGCTACATAATTAAGAAAATCTTGAACCTTTTATTTGCAGTTGTATGCTACTTCTCATATTCAATGCAAACAAGAGCTTAAGTTTTGAAAATATATACTCTAAACCAAACCTTTTGTGATAACATTGGTTACATTAATACAATGGGATAAACAACTACCAAAGGCGCTTGGACGTTAGGGGAAAGCTCTCATAGCCAGGAAGAGGGGATAGAGACTTTCTATTTCACATGTACTCTTGCCTATCCAATGCACCTCAATGTCTTTGATATGCATCAAGGTCATAGAATCCAGCCTTTGAAATCTGTAGTGTCAGCATCCAACTCTTTCTAGAAATAACCACTTTAAAACTAAAATAAAATTACAGTAAAGGTGAATGCAGAAAGTGAGGGATGGGACATGGTAAAGGGATTCAAATTTGATGATCCCATCTCTTAGCTACTATGTCACACTATTTCAGACTGAATACCTTTTGAGCGTTCATTAATCTGCATCCTTCTCCCACAGCAAAGGATAAAATGAAGATTTCTCAACTCTAGTATCGCAATGCAGTCTCGCACACATATTAGCACCTCCTACTTTGTCAAACTTAATCTAGCGTAAAATCTTACAGTTGACCTTACCCCTCCTTGTAGAAATTAATTAGCACATCTAGGAGTCACACGTTACAAACACTAAACTTCATAAAGGCTTTTGGCAAAGTTCTATACAGCTGTGATGCAGCTGGGGTATATATTGCTTTAGCTATATGGGAATGGCCATATAGGATGGAGGCAGGAGATTAGGAAGAGCTGGAAATAAAGTGAAGAAAACAAGAAAAGGTAGGAAGGCAGCTGGGTAGAGACAGGTAAGGGTCACAGGATGACGAAGTGCAGAGGAGGCGCTAGGGCCTACGAGAAATGTCAAAGACATACCTGACAGCTTTCTTCAATTTATGAGTTTTAACCTAATAAAAGAGAAACTATTTTCTCATGTTTTTTTTTTTTTTAAAACACAGAGGAATTTCTGATGAGAAACACTTCCACATATGAATACATAAGAGAGTTTTTTTCTTTAATTCTAATGCACATAGTCCATTTTTATTTTTCTGTTCTGGAGTGCAGGCACGTTCTCTCTACAATGAAAAAAGCAGGAGTCACATAGAAGATTACTTTGCTTTAAATTCACAGTATACACATACAGGGAGCAATAGACTAGGCAGAAGCTGGCCATATACGTCTTAAATAGCATATGTGAGACAACAAATAAACTGTTTTCTTGCTGAAAACCACATTTACATAATCTTCTAAATGACAATTTGATCTTCTTTGCATAGTCAGAAATAATATTACTATTGGAAATGGAATTCTTATAGTAAAATATAAAAAAGAATGTCCTTCACTGTTATTTTTTCTGTCTTCCTATTGGGACAACTGGTGCAAACTCCACTTTGAAAGGTATAGTATACATGTAGAAATTCAAATTGTGTCTTTTTTGCAGATCTTAAAATTAAGATGTAGAAAATAAGAAGCAAGAAGAAAATTTAAAAAATGAATGAGAGAGATATTGTAAGATACCATTGAGGACAATATGAGTCTTTTGGTAGAAAGTAATTAGAATGATCAGCTAAAGCACAAAATGTAGCTCCTTCCCTGTTTTCTCAAAGGATTGCCCAGCACAATCAGCATCTTCTTATTCCAGTCTCCTGTTGAGATGAAAAAGACAGTCTCAGGACCAGTAAAGACCACTGACTACTAAACAGTCCATTTATACCATTTTTATGAGTACAAAAGAGTCAGCCAGACATCAAATCTCATTTCATTATTCCTTGGGTCAGATGAGTTCTGAAGGCCTAGAGGTTAAATGGGAAAACACTTTAGTCCATTAAAACGCACTTGCTCAAACAACTGAGACTTTCAATAAATTCTGTTCAAGTGGGATTAAAAATAAAACATATTTGACAAGAGTACATCTCATTCACAAGGAACCTTTAAACAGGGGAATATCAGTATTCATTGAACTTAAACAATAAAGTTATAAACTGGCATAAAGGGGAGTGGGCATCGAAATACTTAATTTCCCATCTCTCTTATGAAAACTAAACAAAACAAAACAAAACCAAACCAAACAAAACAAAACAAAACAAATCCTTGGGAAGGGAATAGTAAACAATTTCTTTGTAAGACAGAGGAAAATTTTACATGTTCCTGCTCTTTCTCAGTAGGTAAAAATGCTTTGGAGGTCAAAGATCTCCAGCAATTAACTAGCAGACTCAAAACGAATTAATCACTTGTTTCAGCAAGCATGCTATTATGATATTCCCTATACATTTTTTGCTCTTTCTTTCTTATTCAAGTAAAATGTTCCATTACATATATATATATATATATATGACCATGTGGTATGGGTCTTGTGGAAAAGGAGATCTTTACTTATTTATTATTTTCAGAGTTGGTTCAAAGTGTGAGCATTGTTCAAGAAGAAGAAAGATCCAGAAAGAGTGCATTACCTGTTGGGGGCTGCAGGGTGGCAGTTTTTCCCACTCAGAAACCACAGTACTCTCTGTGTGTGTGTGTGTGTGTGTGTGTTTATTTATTACAGTGCACATAAAAGCAGGAGAATATTAATTTCTCCAAAAACTAGTACTGTAGAGTGGTCATTCTTTTCTTATATATAAATTTAATAGCTTTTCAAGGCCCCCACTATCATCGATTTAGTGGAGTATCAAGAGCAGCAACTCCTTACTTTGTTAAATCTCATTTTTCAGGCATTAACAAAACATTGCAATATCTAGAACTCTGTTAAAAAATAATTGCTGTTTAATAGCTGCACATGGGTGCTGTTAGCCCTAGGTGGTAATTAATCTCTCTACAACAGTTTCTGTTGTAGCAAATGTAAAAACCATGTGAAACTCACAAAATTACTGATTTGTTATATTTCCTATATTCTTCATGGTTTTGATATTCAGGATGACATGTCTTATCAAATCCATGACTCCCTCTACGTTCTTACTACATAAAATACTCAGACACGGTGTGTGTATGTTTTTCTAATACTGTGAAATATTTGTACTCAAGAATACCCCAAAAGAACAGGAACACAAGATAAAAGGAGAGTCTTGTACATCATCTATGACCTTGACAATTACCCTGAAGGTGTGATGATTTATCGGTTTGCCCCATTTATACTACTACTCTTCTTACTTGAATATATCTTCCAAAACTCTGACTAGGATGCAAGTGGAGGCCCTACTAGTCCTCAATATGGAGAAGAATATTTTTCCTGCCACCTAAGGTGCAATGATAAATTGAACCAGAAACTGATATAACATACGAATAATAAATATGGCACAACAAGGACTGCATTTCAAAAGAGACGAAACCTAAACTGCAGAACCAGATAAAATTGTAAATATTATTGCAATAAATATACCCTCTCCTGAGATCTACTGGATTCCTCATTAAATGTTTCACCTTGCATATAAACAGGAATGTAAAAAATTTTTGCTTTTTGTTTTTTACGAGTGTGAGCTTTATCTCAGATGGCAATAATTCAAATCTTTGTAGTGGAAACAACAAGAATAAGAGAACAGCAGTGTGATAACAGACCTTCAGAGGAATGTTTTAATAATGGTATTAAGCACTATACACTCAGAATTTTTTAAAAAAAGAGCACTCCAGAATCTTTTTTTTTTTTAAACATGCCAACATCTACAAACACAGGAAGATCCTAGCTTTATTTTTGGCCTGGAATTAAAGAATTTCCTTTAACAATTCAAAAGATGACATGTCAATTTTTCCAATTTGGAATTCCAAATTAAGTCACTATGAGATAAAGTGAAAGCTTCTCTCTCAGAAAGGCTCTCTGCTATAACTATCACCATCAGCATCAAGAATAGAATAATCCCGCATTAGCACAAAGATTATTAGATGACCTTCAGGTCAGAGTCATGTTATGGGACTGAGTAAACTGTTCTCAAGGCTGTTCCAATTGGTGTAAATTCATCTAGTCCCACAGAGGGGAATATGCTGTTAGAATTTGCTACAGTGCAGTCACGTTCCTTGTTTGCATTTTATGGTATTAGACTAGGAGAGAGTGCTGCTCAGCTGGCTATGGCTGTTCCTCTTAACATTTTCTGCACACTGGAGAAACCTGGAGACCTAATTCTGAGTATGTGTGTTCTGCAAGTGGAGATGACGTATGACATATGACCTATGCCAACATATGTCAGAGACCTCATTAATTCATAATTAATAGCAAATGAATGGTGTTTTCAAGGGATTTTGCCACCCAGAACAGTATTGAGTTCCTCCACATTTCACTGATACATTTTGACTGTCTCCCATCTAGTGCCTTTCAGTTGCTATGACTGCATGCTTCTTCAAACCAGCTGGATGATTTTTGGGAGAGATGGTGATAGTTAGGTATATCTGATCATTTAGGATCAGTCTCGGCCCTACTATGATACTGTCAAGTCAGATTACTAACCAGACATGGGAGCCTGTGCTGGTGTAGTTTCACTCTGGCCAAGGTTGTCATTTTAAAGATAGCTTTGTTTTAAGATTGTGATAACATCTGGAGATACAATATAGATTTACCTTAGGACATCTGTAAGTGTTCAGAAGCACACACAAAGGCAGCGCTGAGAGAACCTAGCAAAGCTGAGGGTCTCACCTAGACATATTTTTCTCTTCCTGGTCATTCGACTCCATAATTGCTTTAAATTGATGTATTTCTTACTGAGGAGAGCACTTAAAAATGAGCTTAGTTCAGATGGAAAATTAGCAAGCATCTCTCAAATCAACAACTACTGTCTCCAAGGAGTGAAGATGCCATCCTCACACATGGGATAACTTCTCTAGGTGGCTGCTGCCTCTTCTGCTGACATTGTTGGGAATCCAAAAGAAAATATAATCTTAATGTTGATAAGCTTCTGATAGCTTTGCAATGTTTCTAGAACACCCCTACAGTATTTTCCAAATGTAGATGGAAAAATAGTTGAAAGAAATTTAGGAATCAGGCCCCAGTAAGAACGTCTGGAGGGATCATATTCCAGGTACAGCTGATAAATGTTTCTGTGACTCCAGTGTGGTACCTTTGAGAAGGTAGAAAATGGGGAAGAGTTTTAACATTTGCCTCATTTTGTAAATATATATATGTAGATGGGACATTTAACATTTGCATAGGTACAGGTCATATTCCACTTTCCTAAGTCAAAACAATCAAAACAGGCATTAGCTCAATGAAAACAAAGTAGTAAAGGACTGATAAGAGGTAAACAGAGTTATTAACTTGTCAGTGACTTATCTGATCACCCACTGTAAGAAGCTGAAACTCAAATGGTATTCCGTACAGCTAATCAATTGTGTAATAGTCGGCAACAAATGTTAAGAAACTGTTAAGACGCATGTATCCTGTATGCTTAAGGAATAAATGATGAGTGAAAAATTTCTCAGCCTAATTGCAGTACACATAGCTTACGCTGTACGCATGTCAGATAATTTACTGTGAAATAAGACAGAATTTGTGAGCAACGTGCCATTTGACCTATACTCATGACACAAAATGCATCAGCCTAATTTTGCTAGGATCTGCTCGCAGTGGTGAGGTTGCTTCATCTTTTGAATAACTATGGCCTTGTGTTAAAATAGTTGTAGCTCTGTACGTGTTAGAAGTAAGTGATCTAAAATATGTTTCCAATAAGCTTGTGTCTGAGCACTTTTTTTGAGTTCTCAGTGTTAGCCTCTTTGTTGAATAGTAAATTAAGGCACCTGCAGTCAGTAACATCTTTTACAGACAGTGGAGGGAATCAGTGAGAAGTGTATGTACAGCCATCCTCTCAGGATTCACTTTATTTAGTCCTATTCAACAGTAGTGGTCATCCAGTTTTTGTTATAATTACATAGTAACTAGAAAATCCATATACGGAGAATCAGAGTGTGGTTCTGTTATCTAAACACTTAGGCCATTTGACATTCCCTAGGGCATCTAAGACATCTGCATGGGGCTGGAACATATGAAATTGCATGTGCAGGAAACCAAACTCCAGAGCAGCAGACAGAGGCGAGTTGATATAACTCTTGAGGGACAGCACTGGCATGAGATTCCGTGGTTTAAACAAGAGAGTCCTGTCCCAGGAGATCAGGATGTGCGGCCCTTCTCAGATGTAGAATCTCTGTTTCCTATGTATCCTAAATAGGAATACTCTTTTCTGTCCACTTGAAACTGGTTTACTGTGCAGCCAGGAACACAACGAACATGGGATCAGCTGGAGTGCAGGCAAGAAGAAATGGTTGGTGTTCCCCTGGTGAACATGGAGGAGACAGTGGAGTGCAGGTACATGTCAGCAACCTATTTTTTTCTGATAGTATTAACAAATCTAAAGGCCATATGTGAAATAGATTTAACTAAAAAAAACTCTGTGTCTGCTTTGGTATTGGAATGAATAAGAATGTCATTCATTCCTGAAAGAGTTGTTCTTAAGCAATATCTACATGTTCTGCTAAATACAGGTAGTATGGAATCATAAATCCATATCTTGCAGGTAATCTAATTAATTAACATTTCTCAAGTTGAATAAATAACATGAGGACAACAATTGTATTTAGCACTGAAGGTCAATCATGCTCTTACATTGATATTAAAGAATACAAGGAGGAAAATCCATCCTACAAAGACTGCTAACAGCTTGAGCATTTTTCAGTCTATGTATTTGTCAATAGAGAAAAAATACAGGCATCCTAAAAAGGTAAAAATATAAAATACTGTGAATTTTTATTATATGACTTTTTTTTTGGGTGCAAGTAAATTTTTCCTATACTTTGCAGGCTGATCATGTTTTACTTATATTTGCTTTGTCTAATGAGCTGCAATGGAACTGTCTGCACAGAAAGATGAATTTATGCTCTGGGTAAAACTTCTTGGCAAATTCATTTGAGGAGCTTCTGCTAGAGCTAGTCATTGAATAAGCAATTTTTTTCAGAAAGAAAAAGGTTTACAATAGTCACTAAAGTCATAGGTCTAAAGAGATTAATTAAAATCCTCTACTGGAAAGTTTAAAGTTCTTGTTCACATAACATCTGACCTTCATCTTGGATTTTATTAGCCTAATTAGAAAAATTTCTATATTCATGTTTTCTTTTTCCTTGCTGTTTTTCCCAGGGAAGAATGCAAAGAAATTTTGATTAATCACATATGTCTGAAAGATCTACATTGTGCAGAGTTAAAATTTGTTTGATCAGTAAAATTTATTTTCATGATGAATCTAAAACAGCAGTTTAAGAATGTTAAGATTTTACAATCAGTAAGTATCTAAACACTACACTCGGTGTTTACGCTATGTCTTTTATTGCAATGCTTGGTTATTGATTTTTTAACATTAAATAATAGTAAACAGTTCATTTACAAGCTGTAGAACACAATTGTGCTCCTCTGACCCAGTGTTTGACAAATAAGCTACGTGATGTTATATTTAACAGTTTGGAAGAATCCAGCATATTATTGTCAGCCCCAATTATTTGAAAATACTAAGGCAGTAAAAATAAAAAAAATCTTTAAACTTTTTTTTTTGGTGGGTTTTTTTTTGGTGGGTGTTTGGTTTTGTTTTTTAAATGACCATGTGAAAATACGAGAACCAATTAGTTAAATTTTTGCTTTTTTGGTTCATAGGACATACTTGGGGCAGTTTTCAAGCTTTCTCTTGCTGTCTTGAGAAGCAGAACTTTTACAAAATATAAGTCAGACTATTCTTTCAGATAGTGTGACTCCAGAAGCTGGTGCTTCAGATCAGAATTAGTGAAGCCTGACTCTCTATAATCATTGGATTTTCCAGACTCCTAAGATGCTGAAAGTTCCTTCATTATCTTTTTGCAGGGTCAGGGTATTCATTTGAACCAAATCTCAGGGAAATCTAACAATAAACTCTTTTCTGTACCAAGGACATAAATTAGGTAAATCTGAGTAAAACACCCATTTAGCCAGCTGTCTTTTTTCACAAAATTTGTAGATATTAGATATCCTTGAGGCCTCTGCTTTTCTGCTATATTTGCTTAAAGAAAACAATCTTTCAAAATTATTCAGGAAGGACACACAGTTGGACATAGAGACACCCACACAGGAAACCAGGCTAATTACGCTTACAGCGTGTTTCACGTCTTTTCAATTCTGAACAGTTTGCACAAAATGTATATGAAACACCTGTGAAGGAAAGACAAATGAAAACCTCGATTTCATAGAATCATAGAATGGTTTGGGTTGGAAGGGACCTTAAAGATCATCTAGTTCCAACTCCCCTGCCATGGGCATGGACACCTTCCACTAGACCAGGTTGCTCAAAGCCCCACCCAACCTGGCCTTGAACACTTCCAGGGATGGGGCATCCACAACTTCTCTGGGCAACCTGTTCCAGTGCCTCACCACCCTCATGGGGAAGAATTTCTTCCTTATAGCACATCTAGATCTACCCAGTTTAAAGCCATTCCCCCTTGTCTTATCACTACATGCCCTTGTCAAAAGTCCCTCTCCAGCTTTCTTGTACGCCTCCTTTAGGTACTGGAAGGCTGCTATAAGGTCTCCCTGGAGCCTTCTCTTCTCCAGGCTGAACAGCCCAGTCCTCTCAGCCTGTCTTCATAGGAGAGGTGCTCCAGCCCTCTATCATCTTTGTGGCCCTCCTCTGGACTCACTCCAACAGGTCCATGTCATTCTTGCGTTGGGGGCCCCAGAGCTGAATGCAGTACTCCAGGTGGGGTCTCACGAGTGCAGAGGAGAGGGGCAGAATCACCTCCCTCGACCTGCTGGCCACACTTCTTTTGATGCTGCCCAGGATACGGTTGGCTTTCTGGGCTGCAAGCGCACATTGCTGGGTCACATTGAGCTTCTCATCAACCAACACCCCCAAGTCCTTCACCTCAGGGCTGCTCTCAATCCATTCTCCATCCAGCCTGTATTTGTGCTTGGGATTGCCCCAACCCATGTGCAGGACCTTGTACTTGGCCTTGTTGAATTTCATGAGGGTCACATGGGCCCAGCTCTCAAGCCTGTCAAGGTCCCTCTGGATGGCGTCCCTTCCCTCCAGCATGTCGACCACACCACACAGGTTGGTGTCATCAGCAAACTTGCCAAGGGTGCACTCCATCCCACTGCCCATGTCACCGACAAAAATGTTGAACAGCACTGGTCCCAGTACTGACCCCTGAGGAGCGCCACTCCTCACTGGTCTCCACTTGGACATTGAGCTGTTGACTGCAACTCTATGAGTGCAACCACCCAGCCAATTTCTTATCCACTGAGTGGTCCATCCATCAAAACCATGTGTCTCTAATTTAGAGACAAGGATGTCGTGCGGGACAGTGTCAAATGCTTTGTACAAGTCCAGGTAGAAGACATCAGATAAATTGCCAGCAGGAAAAAGAGATTGTTAGTTACTGCTCAGGAAACACCTGTCTCTCAACTTTGCAGAGTTGGTTCAATGGCAAAGGATGTTCAATTGTAGCACTGTGTTTTTTTCCAGACCATTTAGCTCTACCTGCTACACAGCTGATGATGTGTGACTGAGTATAGTTCTGCCACAATGACTTAAAGGCTTACCCTGGCTTACTGCCCTTATCATTGTACAAATAGAAGTGAAATCTATGTCCACAAAATATCTGTTATGTCAATGAAGGAAAAGTTTTACTATTGAGTATAGCACATCCCCTCACCCCCATCCGTCTTTCCGAGGTTAAAGAAAGATCTTGAACTGTTGTTCAATACCATCACTATTCTGGTCAGGTCTGCATTCAACTTTGATTAAAGCAGACTGTTCTCAAGGCATGGATCTTTTGCCATTTTCTCAGTTATTTTGAACAATTGCACAGGAAAGCCTAGCAGAGAATGAATAGCCTGCCTTTGAAATACAGGTTTTGGTGATGTTCCTGAATCGGTATGGCATTTCATTAAAGTTGACAAAGATCTATTGGATCATCAGGTCCATCTTTTTGCATCAGCAGTATATTTCTCTGAAATAAAGGATCTATCTTCTTCTGAAACTTTAGCTTCAGTTTAATGACACTACTCCAAGAGCAGAATCATTAGGAAGTCTTGTCTAAGAGTGACAATTATCATGAGTCCATTCATATTCCCAGTGGAAGGAATCCATCTAGTTAAAAGAGCAACAGGTCTTTTTCCTATTCTGGTTAGTGAGCTGAGGGGTCCAGTCAAACAGCAATCAATTATCTATAATTTAAAGTTCATCTGCACAAAAAGATGAGTGGTACCTTCAAAGATGTTGACGTGCTTGTCAACTTGTCAATGTAACCTTCGGCATGGTCCATGCTCACAGGGAAATACAAAAGCACTTCATGCTGGTTTTCTCCCAGCAGGGACACATCCTATGATCAAAGACTTTGCTCTGAGTTTGAGCACTCCCTACCCAGAAAGACTGTGACTTCAGCTGATAGCCAGGCATGGCTTTCTGCTTTGTGATTTCTGGGGTAACATAAGCTTTCAAGATGTATTTAACAGTACAAACAATAATGAAAAAGGGTTTTTGTTGCTTTTTTCTTTCTGATGGTCTTCTCTTTCCCTTTTGCTATCTCTTCTCTAATATTTCCAAAGAGTTTATCCTTCTGGACATTTAGGTAACCACTTTATAACATCAATAGTAACAACAAAGTCCCAGTGAAGGTAGTGATTGCCTTGAAAATTTCTGCTTTATGGACTAGATTCTGTTTAGGGTATTAGTAGGTCTATTTATTTCCAAGTTTTAAGTTCATTTCAATGCTTCCAGTGTGTTTATATAATTTTGTGGGAGTCGTAGAGTGGATGGCATTGCTGACTGTGTTTCGATACAGTACAAAAATTAGTTGAAAGATTTTTTTTTTGAATCCCCAAACTAGTCAAATCCTGGATTCTTTTCATTTCTTCTGGGAATCTGAATACCCTGAATAAAATGTTTTGTCCCTAGCTATACTACTTACCCAAATATTTGCAAATATTGATTCCAAATATTTCTTGATCCAACATGTACCAGCCTCGTTAAAATAATGAATTCATTGAATGTGTTTCAACACTTACAATACCCATCAGTTAAACAGTTAGTCTTAAGGTTTCTCCTGTTATTTGGTATGAGAGTTACTATAGGAAGAAAAGTATTTCTACTCTTCAGTGCTAGTAATTGCATGGCTTATTTATATAGCAGATACAGCCATGGCCCTTATGATCTTTACTGCAGAGACTGGAGCTCTGCACCAGTCTGATAAGTTGTGAGAATCAACCATTTTTCTGAAGTGGTTATTAAACAAGTGGCAGCAGATTCTTAATCAGCAGAAAGAGAGGAAGAGACAAAGAGACAACTGAGGGCGACAACCGAGTATGCTAATATTGATGGTTTAAATGAGGTGATGAGGTAAAAGGGTTCAGATAATGTTATCATAACTCTACAAATAGCATCGGCTTTTATTTCAACACTGTGTACACAAAATGTGACCTGTGGTACCTTAAAGAGATACTCATCTATTAATGACTCTTTTTATATCACATGCATCCTGCATTTTATGGTTCTAGCTCTCATTCTGGGTTTTTCCATTCACAGCTTAAAAAAGCACATGTCCTCAAGCTTAAACAAATAAGTATGATTTAGAGAGAAAAAAAAAATCCTCGCAAAATTTAGTGAAGCTGACTGACTTATTAAAGCTAATTTTCTTTAGTATACCATTTCCATGATGGTATATAATCATTTCTTTAATGACCTTAAAGTTTTTGCCTCAACAATCTTGCCTGGGAGGCTTGCTCTGCACTTTAATAATTCTCCGTGTGAAAAAACATTTCTTGACATCTGTTTAAACGTTATTTGCTTTATATTCCCTTTAACCTCTTTGTCCTACTGGTAGTCATATTAGTTGGAAAAAATAACAAAATAACTAATATCAGTATACAGTTCCTGATTTTTACAGAGAGCTTTAATAAAATTCCATTTATCTGTATTATGCAGTTTAAAAATAACCAAAGATTTACAGTATCTTCTTTTGGGCTTATACTACATGCCTTGGGTTAACCTTTTTATCATTCTCATTTTTCCACAGTGTTAGTTATATATGACCTTTTCATTTAAATTAGAAGAAAAAAATAGCAAAGCAAAATAACAATAAAAACAAACATAAAATCCAACAAAAAACCCCCATTCCTCAAATTTCTCTTTGTAATCCAGATACTCTGTGAGTTTCTGCATTTTGCTATATCCTGAAGAGTGCGTGTGGTCTTTTTGCAGTTCAGTTGCATTCAATTTCTACTTAAACTGGGTTTTTTTAGGAGACTGTACATTACTACTGTCACTAATCTGTAATTTCACTTGGCAAAAGTCGGGCCTTTCTTGATACATTCACATTAAAGTTGTAATGGGCCAGAACTGTTTGCATTCACCAGTGCGTCACAGACTTGGAAAGATGCAGACTTGTGTAACTTGTGTGCTTTGGTGGGATGACCAGAAACGGCTTTAACTATCATTGTTAGAAAAACAGTCTGATCTTTGAGGTGGAGATATTTAAGAAAGAGCTGTTGTATCAATACATATCAATCTTACACCTTCCTTCTGCTTCCTTTTGCCGTGCTTCTCTGTGAGACAGTTTGAAACCAACAGTGCTGCAGAGGAGCAGCACTGTGTTACCTCTCTTCCTCATGAGGATAGAGCCTAGGTCCTCATGCTATTTAACCATGTAAGTCTCGGAAATGTTTTCTGAGAAGATGCTTGTAAGATATGAAGAATGTCCCTATGCACATCTAAATTTTCACTCTGTTTTCAATTTAAGAAGCCATTTTGACTTCCATAAAGAGCTTTTTCTTTGCTGTTTCAGGTGCAAGGTGGCTGCTGAATTTCACCTGTGAGACACTTGTATTGCAGAATTGAGTGACTGCCCTGTACAGTCAGGAAAGAACTTTGGGATCTTCTTGGCTTAAAAATATTATATAAGAATAATGTACTGTATTACTAGTCTATTTATTGATCCATTTGTCTTTATTTTAGGGTATCAGTTGATCTATCTTATAGCAAGCAAAGGGAAGCATTGACTTTGCCTTCAGAATGGGTACAGCAGGGCAATCGGTCAAGTGCAAACTTCCCCACATTGTGTCAAGGATGGGAGGAAGACGGAGCACCTTTTGGGATGAAATGGCAATTAAGGCTTCAGGTTCATTAAACAAGAACAAAAGAACTACCCTCACAGAAGAGGCTGCTAACGCATTCAGTCTGCTTTCCTGTCACTTTGTGTTATGACACTACTGTCATAACACAAATGCAAAATAAACACCTAAAAATATTGACTCCAAATCTACATTGAAATCTAGACTTCCTATTCCCATATTTTTCCAGAGGGCTGAGATTTTCAGGACATTGATTTTAGTTTTTTTTAAAATGTTAGGAAGATTCAAATAATTTCTACAAAAGAATCAAAACTGAGATAAATCTACTTTGGGTACGTGATGGACTACAGGTAGGATAACAAAATGGATAGAACAGGCATGAGGCAGGGCTGTTGGAGCTAATGTTGAATAAGGGTTTTTAAATTAAGGAAATGCTGTTTATTAATGGGTTTAGACATAATTTCTTTGCTCGACATAGTTGACATGTGGAATAAATGACCACCAGCAGCAGAAAAAATAACAAATACAAAATAGATTTTAGGAAAAAATAGGAAAACTGTTGGAGAAAAACTAAGTTTTTGAGACTATATACTGAAAAGAGCAAAAAGTAAGCAAAGAGGTGGCTTTTAGGATGAGTGTTATATTTACCTTAGGGCTTAAAAGATACACTGTTGTCTCTTTTGTGCATAGGTTAGGTAACTGTTTTGTGCTGATCAGGTTATTTTTTGTTCTCTTCAGCAGTGACACAATTTTATTTTTCAGTATCTTCTGGGAATTTTGTTTGACTGTGCTTTCCTACTTTTTTTAAACTTTATTAGTACTGAAAATAAGGTGAATGTACCTTTTTTCATTTTACCTGAGATTCTTCCTTAGTGTTTGTTCAGATTTAAGATCCTCATTTGTATTCTTTTTCTGGTTTAGGATGTTTTGCTGAAATATTGCAGTTTAACTTTCTTATAGATATGACGGTTGTAGTCTCTTCTTCAAGGATGAGAAGCTACATCTATAATGTATCGGTAAATATAACTACAGTAGAGCCTTGTCTTCTCCTAGTGGGAGGTAACTCCTTTGCTCAAATACCCACTGTGGAGTCTGAAAATCAGTAAGGTTGGTTATGACATGGTACATGGTAATCCAGCGGGAAAAGATCTGAAATTTAACAGAAATTATTTTATTCTCCGTTGCTGGAAATAACTCATTCTGAACAAAAAACACATTTAAAAATTATATTTTTAAGCCACACTATTCCAGAATAAGTCTCCTCCCACCCCAAGATTAACTTCTAATGTATTTATTGCTATTCTTTTTATACACTCCCTGATTAATCTATTGGGAGTTAAACAATTCCAGAGTATTTATCATCTTATATGTGCTAAGATATGAGCCCCATCCCAATTAAATATCAAAACTGGGAAGTTTGCTCCTGATTGATTGACAAAAGAGGTAAATTCCCTCTTTGAGGGAGCTCTCAACAAAGCTAGATCAAATACCCCAGGAAGCTTCACAGCATCCAGAGCCTGATGAACAGTGTATCTCATTATCCTCCCTGGACATGAGCAAGGCTACAGATGTGGTGAGCTGACCTAAAATGGGCTTTTAACAATATGTGGGCTAAGTTTTAATATCAGACTAGGAAATCTAGATCAAAGCTAGATGTCTGGCAAATCTAGAGCTCTTAAGTATCTTTTCTCTGTCTTTCCAAAACAAAGGTCTGTAATGTTTTTACACAAGGTGAAACAGCTTCAAGCAGACATACTGAGTAGGTCCCCACCTCCAATATTTAACAGTCTAAGGACTAAAATATGTTAATAAAAGGTGTAAACACAAGTTTGAAAAGATAGTTGGAAGAAAAGATGTTGAGTTTGTTCTATTCATGAAAGAAGAACACCTGTTGAAACAGGAAACGTTCTGCTTTTTAGGGTTCCCAGGTAGAGAAAAGGATTTTCCTGCACTATAAAGTAAAGCATAAAAGTCCCTGGGAAAAGTACAACGTGAGACTCGATGCCTCTAACCTTATCACCCTTAGCTACTCTGCTAGTGAGGAGCTCTTCAGCTTTATGGGGTTTTTTACCCTCTCTGGAAGGCTGTAGGACTTCCTATGCTCTCCACATGAAAGCTGGTATCCTACGCCAGTCCGTATCTATCATTACAGGGGCCAGGCTACCCAAGTTTAGTGGTTAGACATCTTTAAGGAGTTTGACCACATGCTAACCTGCTCCCTTGAACTGGGATCTTAAAGATGACTCAAAAAGAAACAAAAGCCAGGAAAATGTTCTGAAATCAATCCTTAGGTTTAATCAGCAAAATGGAAGTTAAACTGTTGTGTATCATTCTTAAAGAATGGACAGCTGGTACACAGACAATATACAGCTGGCAAGACCAATTTCTTGAAAAATTAGAAATAGAGCAGAATTACTGATCATTTCACTCAAGAGTTAATTAAAGGATCAATCTCCAAAATGATTATATTTCAAAGTTTCTGTCTACATGGTTTTGCATGAACTATGTGCCAATGTCTTCTGTCATTGAGCCTGAAGATAGTCATTTCCATAGCTTTCCAGCAGCTGCTTTCATTAACACATTAGTATTCCTGGTAATTTATCAAGACTGGAAAACACCTGGCTTGGAGCAAAAATCTGCTTTTGAAATGAGATCTTTGACTGCAGTAACCTGTTCCACAAACTGAGCTCTACACTTAAACTCCCAAGGAGAATTCAGGGATTACAAAAGCTCTAAACATGATGATCCTGTCATTACCTTGGTTTCCCTTATTCATTACTCAAGACCTCAAGGCTGATATTTTTTAATTGATATCCTTCATCATGCTGGGACTACTGTATTATTATTACAACAGACCAACAGAAACAAAGCTCAACCCCCCCCTCCCTTCCTTTAGCTTGAGTTAACTGAAATTGTCATTTTAACTCGGAACAGGTTACAAAGTTTCTTTATGTGACTTTCAAGCCCTATGCTGAAAAGACAAGATTACATGATTTCAAATTGGAAGTCTGAAAAAGATGTGGCTCTGAAAGCTTCCCACTCCTCAGGAGTCCTTAGGCCACACTGAAGACGAGTTTCTCCTTCTGTCATTTCTTTTTGAGCTGCGAGTCATTCATAAGAGGCTCCTCGTTATTTCTTTAGTAGGGAAAGGGAAAAGGAAAAGGGAAAGCTTCATGTTCTAAAAGGCTTCTATATTACAGAATCACTGAATAATCTGCTATCAGAGAGAGACTTAAAAAATGGGCATCAGTTCAGATACAACCATTTTGGAGACCTAATGGTACCCGATGACTATATAAAGATATTTAAATGGGTTCTTTTTAATGCAAAATTCATTACATATATTACTAAAATAACTTTTGGACTGCAATAATAATTCAATAATGCTCCTTGGAAGACTGAGACACTTCCACAGAAAGAAAAAAAAAATTGCCAGACACAATGGACAAGGCAGAATCATAGCTAAAAGAAATGAATGCAGTTATGTGAAGGAACAGCAGTATCTGCCTTGACACATGTGAGGGTATATAAAAATGCATTATCACATTCCTCACTGAATATATCACCTCATCAGTTCCAGAAAGTTTCAGTCCTAGGATTGCCGATAACCTGCAAAAAACATGAAGTAACTTTAGTGTCTCCCACTTCACATGAAAGTTGCTGCAGCACAATATTTACTGTATTTACTATACTTAGTAATTTTCAATCTGACTTTTACAGCCTCGTGTCTTAGTTCAAAAGGCTAGATCAGGCCTTTATTGTCCTAAGAAGAAAGAATATTTCCCTAAAACAAATATCTTTTTCCTTTGAATCACACTTTTTGTTCAGTATCATTGTTCAATCTTAGATCAGAAGCTTTTGTGTATCAATGAGAGAGTATCCAAACAAACACAGTTCTATTAATCTACCAATATAACTATTTCAAATTTGGACTTCAGAGCCACTATTCATCTATTCTATTACACAGCGAGTATTACTTTAGATTTTTGTCTAATTTGTTCAGTCAGTCTGGTTATACGTGGAATCTAATATAAGAATATAGCTTACTTATCCTTGGAAGATATAGGTTTATTCACACAAGCTACAAAGTTGTTTACGATCACTTAGATTTGTAATATTAAGAGGTTCTTGCAACTACTCTGCCCTAAAAGGCCTAGCAACCACATGATATACACACAACTGAAACTTTTTCACAGTCTACTAGCTGCAGAGTGAAAGGATAAGCAGTAATGGAAAATAGCAGGCATAAAGCACAACCAGTGCGGAATGGAAGGGTTGGCATTTACTTTGCACAGCTGTAACTAGAAGTACTAGTTAATGGCAAAAGAGAATCATGCCCAGAAACTGTATATACCAGCTCCTCACCAAATATAAATTTTCCCAGGTCCATTGATTTCAATGGAGGCAGACAGATTTACAGCAGTGAAAGCTCTAGGCCATTTTATTGCCCAGATTCTGAACATATCCTGTGAGAAGCAAGGATGGATATCATAGACCCTGATTCGGCTCTGACCCTGTAGCAGATGAGATTGTTCCCTAACAGTTTTAATGTGTTTCACTAACGAAGTATAAGGTGCAGTAGGACTGGTGCAGAACAGGGGGGCATTTCACCTATTGCTTTGCATTCCCACCTCATCTGCGTTTGTGTGGTACTGGTGGGGGACAGCAGTATATAAGCAGAGGCATGAGCAGCGAATACTCCTTGAAGAGAAAATCATCTGCGTGGCCTCTGGGAGTCTAAGAAGCTGTGAAAATCCAGCCTTTATCTACTTGCTATTACATAGTTTTGACTGATGGGATTAAAAAGCAGTTTAAAAATCTCGGGGCACTATTCTGCATAGGTTTGTATGTCATATCACATAAGGCCAATTTTCTCATAATTTATTAATTTTAATTCATAATTTAAAGAAGAAAGTTGTAAAACATGGCTCTAGCTGAAGTTATGAGAAATCAGTATTCTCCAACGTGGCTCCTTTGTTCAATTCTCTACACCATGAATCTGACATAAAGGTAGAGGAAATTTAAAGAAAGAGAAATTTTTTGCCAGGAAAAAAGGCACAGCCAAACAAAATAATGTGAGTTTGTACCTAAGACTCATATTCTTTAAAAATAGGTAAACAGCCTTTGTTTGCCAAAATATGCTGGTAGCCAAATGAAGGGCCCAAGAAACAGATTTCTGGCAATCCAGGCAGTATGTGACAAACTCAGCTACACATCGGCTCAACAGAACAGCCCTTGGCAGTGTATTTTTAATCGACTGTGTGGTGCAAGGTGAGCAAGCACAGTGAAGCTGAACATGTAGAAATATTTAGGAATACCTTTAAAGAGTTGTGAGTGACAGTAAAGGAAACAGTTAAAGGTACAGAAAAGACGCTTCTTGAACTCTGCTTCACCTCTTCTTATTACACAAATACAAAAGGATACCGAGTGAAACTGAATGATGAAAAAGTACAAAACATCATTATTTTCCACAACATACAATTAGCCCGCAATACTCATTATCCCCAATATCAGCAAGAGTAAGGGCGACAGTTAATAAAGCAGGCAGGTGCTTAAAAATACAGCTACATTCCAACAGGATTTGCAAAAGGAACACAGAGATTATGTAGTAAATCCCCACTGGTTTTGTTTACACTCCTCTGAAAGCATGATCTCTGGAAAACAGCTTTACATATGGTGTATCTACCTATCTGTCCCAAATCTACCTTACAGAGACACAGAAAATACACAGACTGCCTGTGAGACATCCCGGTGTATCTGGCAATGCACAAGCACCCTGAGTGTGCTGCAGCACAAGAGATCTCCAGTTTTTGAAGGGTATTCTCTGGTCAACATGAGTACCCAGCCTGAATGCTCCATCAGCAGCTGTAAGGGTGGGCTCTAATATCTAAATCAAAGAGTTGGGTGGCTTTTGAGCATTTCAGTAGATATTAGACATCATTATTTTAAGGCATTTTAGCACTTTTGTGAATCAGACCCCATGACCTCAGGAGGATTTGAAAAAGGGACAGAATTTTTTATGGTTAGCTGAGGTAAGAAGAGAGATATTAAAGTGAAATATCTAAACCAAAATAAAACACAAAAAAAGACAGCACTTTGGAAGGAATAGAAATCCTTTTGGTTTAAGGCATGAGCCATGATAATGAAGAGAAGCTTTGGGATGAGAGGGCTTTTCTATAGATGGTGTCTGGAGTGTTTTCTGCACATGGTTCAGGAATGGCAGGCAGTGCCAGTGTCAGTAAATGGGGCTGTGTGATCTGCTGATCTGAATGAGTGTGGCCACAGCTATGTTCATACGAGCAAAAGCCAGGATCTGCTAGTTAGCCGTGGTTAGCCAGGCTCAGTCGCTTTTCTAACGAGGGCCTTTTCATCTGTCAAGCCGCTGTACTTTGCCACATTTTCTTTTGTTTCATTTTAAACCTCTCTCATCGTCTTCACTTTCTCATGTAATTTTTTTCCACTCTGAAAGGATATTCAAAAGGAAGGACTTTAAATTAATTTTTAGAAGTGCTTAATGTAGGTAGCACATGAGGGCAGATGGAATTCAATTTGGTTAAATGTAAGCTAATGCATACTTGCAAAAAATTGTCTGAATTTCTTGTGCATTCTCAAAGGGCCTGGCATCCTGATTCAATGAGCGTTTGAGTGCTCCTGAAAGAATAAAGCCCCTTAATTTCCTTGTCAGGAGTTAAGGGTTCTCCTTCTACTCAATCAGCAATGCAAAGACCTTAGCATTGAACTTTGACCCCTCTTAAGAAGAACCTAAGTGATTGTTGTTCAATGAAGATAGCTTCTTGGTGTATTGCAGCAAACAGGTTGCTTGGATGAATTACAGGGATTGAAAAATGACATATAAATACCATAACCCTGTTATGTGAAGCAATGCTATGAGCTGGGTAGGTGCTGAGTCCCACATTCATAGGATCACTTCAAAAGATTTAATACTAGAATTTTGGAGAAGGTTAATGAAAGCAGTAAATGATATGCTAGAATTTGCAGGAAACAAGGCATAACAAAGAGCAAGGAGCTGAATTCCAGCCTCACTGTGGCTTTTTTATGATGGCAGCAAAATAGTCAAACTGTCGTTACCCAGGAGAGAGAGAATTTAAAGTCACTATAGGCGATTTTATTGCATTGCCCTCTGCCGTCTTCAGGATTGCTAGAGCACTCTTGGAAGCAGGCCTGGAAAAGGAAGGAAAGAGTGAGATCTCTGTGCTGGATACTCCAACCAGACTGGCAGCACAGAGTTGTCTATGAACAGTCACTCTCAGCAGAATCCTTCTTAGCAGAATATAGGCAGGAGCTACCCTCTCTTGGTGCTGCAAACAACAAGTTTCCCTCCTTCCCCATCTTTGTTCCTGGGAAATGGCAAGTTTGGATTACCGAAACACAAGGATATAGGCAAGATGTTGAGTTTCACCAAAATTCTGACTTCTTATCAAAGTTCTTTCATTTCCTATGTATTTCAGCACAAGATGAAGCATTGATTAAATTCATTTTGCCCTTTACACACTCATTTTATTAGCTATATACATTTCTGCAGAATGTCCCTCTCTGGCTGAACATGGCAAATGAGGTTTCATCATCTTCAGACATATGCATTCACGTTATGAATGAAAAGTTGCAGATCTATACGTTTATTTCAGAATTTGTAATTTATTTCATAGTTCTGAGTGTATGGAAAAAAGTATAGTAATTACCACACTAGCAGACGTGTCAAAGATTCAAGACATTTTGCTGGGATTTCAATTGAATTTAGTTTCTTAATGCTTATAAGGAGGTTGTTATGGTTTTAAATGAGATCTGTTGCTAATGGCAACTGTTTCAGTAATTGTAAAATCTATAAAATAGACAGGGCTATTTAAGCTGCTCAAAAATTTATATCATATTAGATTTAATTAATACATTCAAATATGAGAAGACATTAATGATTTAAAATCTGAATCAATATTTTTCTATATGTGTATGTTTTCTATTAAAAATAATATATGCAATTCTCTCAAATAGTATTAGAATGGACAATTTGTTTAAAATGGTATAGTGACTTAGTCCACTACTCTCTTTCTTGACCTCTGTATGTCACAATTGAAATCTGGATTAGGTAGGAAGGAATTACTGTGGAAGATTCAACAGAGCTCTTTGTTGGCATGTGAAAACCAAGGTTTATTAGCAGGGTTGTAGTTGTATAGTCATCGCAGTGTTTATAGTACATTCAGCTCCAGGTGCAATCACCATATCTAACTTCACACACATTAATTGGTTTTATTATAAACTACCTGTCCCCTCCTAATAAATAAAATTCACAGTTATTATATTTCCTTCAGCATAATTATGTTTTTAAAGTGTTATAATAATACATAGAAAACTCTAGTGTGCTACTTAAAGTGATATTTTCAAAGCTCTTTGAGGTCACCAGATAAAGGGAGCTTAGTAAGTACAAAATTATTATTATTATTACTATTACACAGAAAGTGTAGGCAAGACTGCAAATACAGTATGTATATACATATATGCCTATATATTTGTACTAGTGGTGTCTGAAGTACTTGTAATTACATTTCAGGGTTACTTCATTCTACTATAAAGACAAATAGAAGCCTATTCTTTTCCTAAACCACATTTCACTTGAAAGCTGGCTTCCTTAACTATAAAAAATAGAACCAATCTCTAAAAGAGTGAGTTTGTTCTAGCAGGAGATGGCATGGAAACTTAAAGCGGTAGTATTGGGAAAAGATTTGCAGGAAAATTCTGTAGGGTTTCCCTTGTTAATATTTCTCCAAAAACTCCAGTGCTGAGTAAAGGATGGGATGTATTTTTCTCAGAGACTCAATAGTGGTAGCCATCCACTTCAGACTGGAAGATCTCTGAAGATTTATATCAATCTCCACCTTAGACTGTCTCCAAGGAGATCCAGGACCAAAAGGACAGAGTCTCTGTTTCAATCACGTCCTCTGCTGTAATTCCAGGTTAATCAGAGAATTCCTGTCCTAAGATGCTCCCTGTACTCCTAAAGAGAGATATTTTTCATCAACATGGAAATTATACTGCTCTTGCTTCTCGCAGACTCTGTGGGATGAATTTAAAAGATATGCGAAGAACTGTAAATCCATGGGAGCGTAACGGGCTGTATCTGAGAGAATTTCTGCAACGACTGCAGTTTGTACAGGACTAGCTTTAAACTAGACATTTCTAGCCATGTAGTATGCTACAACACACGGTTCAGCAACTCACCACATCCAGGTTTTACAGCTTGTGTTGAATGCCTTGTCATAACTGCACTGCTGCAAGTAACTATGTTAAAACTAGTGTGAGCATGTTTACAGAAGCAGCAGTACCATCATGTGTAATCACAGAGTGAGTACATACAGATCGATTCTATCCAGTTGTAGATGTATAAGAGTTAAACATACACCTCTAAGCTAATTACTGTTCTCAATGGAGTAAAGTAGACACATGGAGAGATTAATTGATTTGACTGAATTGCTGACTAAAAGACACTGGCCATAAGGGATGGGATCCTGCATACCTACCTTAAACTCAAGACATCTAACTTCTGGTGCTTCATTAGAACAGACAAATCCCATTCACAATGCTTAATGGATGAGAAAAAGATAAAGTACATTCTATTTAAGATTCACTACTTAGAATTTCATACCGTACCCAAAGATAAAAGAGCTAGAATGTCAGGTAAAGGGTGGAGGTCTTGAGACAACAGGAATTCCTGAAAATAGTAAAATGTCTGAAATCAAGCCTATTGCAGGAAACATTCAGACATGTAATATAGCTTTGTAGCTAAGAAAAATCATAGAACAGGATAAATACCTAACTGCAAAGGGTCTACACAATCTCCATATAAATCTCTAAGCATAAGAATACAAATATGCTATTTGTCTTTCCAGTCTCTAGGTCATGGAAAGGAAATTGAGTGTTCAGCTTGGAGGGAGATCTAAGGAGGGAACTAAATTTAATAGAATAGCAATACCTGACTGTGGCTGTCTGCATAGAAGCTGGTGAAAAGTTACGGGGGGGGAAAGAGGGAGACACTATCTCAACACTTCAGATATTTCCACTTAGGAAAACAGTCTATATCACATAACAGAAGGTGATACTCTCAAATTCTGGTTAAATAAGACAAAAAAACTACTTCAAGAATATCTATAATTGGCAGGTCACATGATACAGCATCAAATTAAAGCAAGTCTATCCATGAAATCTCATCTGAATAATTTTAAAATTTTCATTTTAAGTGATAATCTTCAGCTCTCCAACTGATTAAACTAGAGAAGCAGGTTTCTCTGTTTCTATGGAGTAAGCCCTCCAACTTTAACGCAGCTCAGCTATATCATATACAAAAGACCACCTCTTCCTTAATGGAAGGAGAGGTAAGAGTTCAGATGGTAGAACCTGCAGTACTTAGTGACCTCCCACCAAGATCTAACATGACAGTATGTTAACCTGAGCATATTCATCAATGGTACATTCTTAAAAAGAATTGAATGGATTTATTTACTTATTTATTGAAAAAGGACCCTCCCAGGGCTCAACAAGCAAGGCATGTTCCAAAACTGCAGTGGGACATAGACTACATGAAGCTGAACATGTCTCCAGAAGCAATAGGCAGCACTCCATATAGCCAGAAGACAAAATTTCCTGCCCAAGTGGTGGAATGTAATGTGTTGAAAATGGAGTTGCTAGTAGAATATGACTACTAGTTCTCAGTAGTCATCATTAACCTTTTGAATTTATTTTCCCGGATATATGGTCTGAATGTGTACAGCCTGTTGGTTTGCCTGTGTGATTCCACAATAACACTTATGAATGTTTTGCTTAACTTCAGTCAGCTTTGTCATAGAGGCAGATGTTTCAAATATAAATAATATCTGAGGAAAACAGATGATGAGGCAGAAAAGAGAAATCTGAGTAGCGTCTCTAGGGAAAAAAAATTAAAAGTCAGGAGAGCACAGTGCTTAGCCTAGATAGAAAATTATTCAAGGATCAGGGTTTTTGGGCTATTACACATACCTTGTGATTTCGAACATGTCTTTAAGGATTTTTGTCTTCCCAAAAATCTATGAAGCTTGCAGAGACTCAAGAGCACAAACCTTTTGGGAATTATTGTTGTCTTAGATCAATGCTGTTGTAGTCAAATAGCAATAAAATATATTAAGTGAAAGATAGCTAACAATTCATTCTTTTTATTAGGTAGATGTTGTGGGCTTATGGCCAGTAATTATATGTTAATTAATAATGAGTATCTTCTGCAGCAATTTTATGGCAAGCTAGTCTCCGATTGTCTTGACAGAGAGCATGTGTGCTTTGCATGTAGTCTACAGACTGTGCAATAATCCGCTGGCTTTGCATACCTTGTTCGGTTAAATTGCTCCAAAATATTTTCACAGAAAAAGCAGGTGGTAGCGCTCCATCAGCACTTCACTGCAGAAATTTAGCTCGCCTTCAGAGAACTGCCTTTTCACCCATATTACACCATACACTGACAAAATCTTAGAATCACTTGTCCCCTAAGTCCTGCCAGCACCTCTCCTAAAGCCCCTCCAGTACTTCTGAGAACTCCATCCTTCACCCACTCACTTATCATCTACACTGGGTTTCATCCCTGCTTTTCCACTGCATTCATGTGTTGAAACAGTCCAGCTCTTGAATTTAGGTCAGTGCAACCTCTAAAAAAAGAAAAAAAAAAAACCCTAACCAGCAAATAATAACACCACAACAAAAAGTACCCAGAGGGGTACTTCAGGTGTTACAGAACTACTAAAGGTAGGAGATAACTGCGTTATGGTACAAATCAAACACTGTGGCAGAAGCAGATGTCTTACCGAGCACCTGAGAAGAACTGATGAGGAGGAATACTTGTTGCCTTCTAAAAGCCACATATGCATGGTGAAGGACTTGTGTTAGTCACTTCTGAGTTTAAAAAGTACCTCCAGTTTTGAGTTCTTCCCTGTATGAAGACACTGTCACTAGAAGAAGATATGGTGAGATACACACTGAAGTGTACTGCTGGATTGTGGTCACATTGCTCAGCATCTTTTTGCTACAATAAAAAAAAAAAACAAAACAAAAACAAACCACCAGAAAACCTGGTTGAAAAGATAATAATAGAAACCTGATTTTTAAAGCTCCAAGTTATATGCAATTTCTTAAGCAATACACCACATAATTCCTATTAGTCCTTTATTCTTGTTGGTCTCTACCAGGCACAGGGTGCAATGGAAGCAGGGAAAGACATTTCTATGCCACCTCATCTTGATCCTAGAAACAACTGGGCTGATGGAGCAACTTCTTTAAACTGTACTTGGCTTATTGAGTGCAGCCGTAGTAGCAAATCACTAAAACATTCCAGAACTTAACTTTTTTCCTTACTCTGAAGCAGCTAGTGTTTTCCACCACCAGAGGTCTGATACAGGATTTAGCAGACCAGGGAATTGCTTCAGGTTGTCACTTCCTCTGTTAGAATAAGTAAGTGCCAAGCTGCCTCTAGAAATTGTGTTAATCATACTGCTGGTTCTCTTTAGGCAGAAAAGGTTGAAACAAAAGTATGTTAATTGACTGAGCAAAAGAAAAAAAGTTTAACATTTTCTGGTATCTTAGCCTTGAGACTCTCTCGTCATGCTTTTCCTATCCTTCTGTGAAAGTGATAGAAGTTCTTATTTCAGATCTGATTCTCATTACTGACATAATGTCAGGTGGTTAAAGGTAACAGCTGGGAGAATAAAGGCATCTATTACATTTGCATTCAGACTATCATCAGGGTTGTAGAAATCTGTAGCACTTCAGGGCTAATTTCTGCAGCAATGTTAACTAAATTCAGAAGCAGGTTTGTGAAATTTCTATGACAATTTTGTAGCAGTAAATGCTGCATAATTTATAACAGCAGGAAATATAATACATGTATTTTAAAGCATTTTATTATTATTTGGTTTTATATTCAAGTAATAAATCACACAATGAAGACTGGTTGGGCTAACAGGGAAACATCTAGCAAAATTAATATTTGCTATGCAGTCTCACAAAAGAAGCATTTTTCCTGCTGGCAGCATGTAGTAACAAGCTATTTCCCTCAAAGCAGGATAAACTTATTCTTTTCACTGCAGTCATTGTTTTATTCAGATATTTTTATTCATATATGTGTATATTCCATTATTTACTTATACGTATATTAGAAATCACCACAAGAATTTGACAGAGAATTATCCTGCCAGAAAATGCAATTTGTCAAAAATGAAAAATGGAAACAAAAATATTAGCAGTGTTATAACAAAGCACTTCAATGTTAACAAAATGAAAAAAAAAATCCAAATTCAGTTTCAGTGAATTCAACTGAACGCTTCAACCGAAGTGTTTCATTGATATTGTTGTGTGTCAGATTTGTATTGTTTCCTCTATGACACTAACATATGTAATAATAAATCATCAACAGCTGATAAAAAAAAGCCTTTCAAATTGAAATATTTAAATATTTTTAGAAATTAAAAAAAAAAATTTCTTCTAAGATGTCTGAACTACTTATATACCCAATACTTAGTCTTACATGCTCAAATGTTTATTTCTTAGCCATGGAAAATCAAGTACTGAAAACATTTACAT
The DNA here is from genome assembly GCA_009819775.1 of Phoenicopterus ruber ruber. Taxonomy (NCBI): domain Eukaryota; kingdom Metazoa; phylum Chordata; class Aves; order Phoenicopteriformes; family Phoenicopteridae; genus Phoenicopterus; species Phoenicopterus ruber. Next base: position 27,328,584 of record CM020215.1, on the reverse strand, counting down.
AAAAAATGCTAGGTAAAATGGAGATGTGGAGCAGCTGTTGTTTTTCTCTGGTAGTATGTGAAATAAAGGATGGAACAGCAAGAGGGGTTTCTGTGTTACTTCTTTTTACTGCTTGCACTGATACAGCCTATGCCTTTTCATGTATTTAACCAAATTAGCGAACAAGATAAGCAATTACACAGGGAAAAGGGACCTACAAAGGCAGCCAGAACTCCTGCAATAGGACTTACAAATAGAGAAGTAATACAGGTTGTGTCTTTGGACTTCTATTAAACTGAAGGGGTGAAGAATGCCCTCAAGCTCCCTATCACCCAAACCCAAAGGAACCAGGTGACTAAGGAAACTACTGATTAACACGGTAATACTTTGTACTGTATTGAATTTGTTGCCCAAATCATATGTTCTTTTCTGATAAATAAATCTCCCCTTTGACAGACAACAGTCTTGTCCCTTTGACAGACAACAGTCTTGTCTCTTTTGGTATGGGAAAAAGTCACACCAAAACTCCTAACTTATGTTAACTGACAACAACCAATGTTCATAGAATCATAGAATCATAGAATGGTTTGAGTTGGAAGGGACCATAAAGATGATCTAGTTCCAACCCCACTGCTGTGGGCAGGGACACCTTCTGCTAGACCAGGTTGCTCAAAGCCCCATCCAACCTGGCCTTGAACACTTCCAGGGATGGGGTATCCACAACTTCTCTGGGCAACCTGTTCCAGTGCCTTACCACCCTCATGGTGAAGAATTTCTTCCTTACAGCTAATCTAAATCTATCCCCTTTCAGTTTAAAGCCGTTACCCCTTGTCAAACTGCTGTAGCCTGAAATAAATGAACTGTGTCAACATGTTCCACGGAAGCAAAATTCTGCCTCTTGACAGGTGTATGTAGGTTTCTGACAGTAAATAGCAACAGATTTGAGAAAATTGCCCGCATACAAAGGAAATGGGATTAATTTTACTGCTTGTCTATGATTATAATGGTAACCACACACTGAACATACAAACACACAGATCCAAAGGCATGAAAAGTGCAGTTAATTGTCAATTGTGTAAATAATAATTGTTACTTTTACCTTTATAGTTCATCCTTATTCATAAGATAATTTTGAAACATCTAAACTTGGGGCTAATTACTTTCCAATAACCTCTGGTGAAGACATAGCTCAGGCCTTTTGAAAACAAAATGTACTATGTCTGACAGTTCTTCCATGCTTGATGATGTGCTCAAAGAATATACAAAATTTGGTAAGTATAATTTTCCTTTGAAAAAGCTACCTTGTTCCTGCCACTTTTTCTTATATTTTCAAACCAGTGCTTCTGGCTTGAAGCCAAATTGCTTCTCTGCCAATCTGCTGAATTACCTCTGATACCTTTTACAAGTTAGGTCCAGATTTACTATCCTCTATTTTTGTGGCAAATTACTTGTTCTTACTGAGAGAAGGCATATCTTTGGTAGTCACTCAGCCGTGTCACTTTACCAGTTCATTTAATTTCTCTACTCTTCTTTTTAGGTTAGAAAATCCCTCAAAAACTTGTATTGCTTTAAACTTGTAATTCCACGGTAGTGACCTCATGATGACATGCTGGCCAAAAGTAAAGACATCTCCTTGCTAATGCATGTAAACTAGGAAAACAGACTTTGCAGATTTGATCAATAATTTGCCAAAAGGACTCTTGCATCAGGGACAATATAAACCATGTATAAACTGCGTAATCTTATGGCCCAGTGTTCTCTGCATGTCGATTGGTTAAAGTTAGACAGCATAACACATTTTATTTTAAGATACTGTTAGTAGGACAAACATCACAGAAACGGTTAATAAATAGATAAAGGAAATTAGACTTTTCATTTGGTTAATTGTTTTATAGTGTTTACAGAATCAAGTCTGTGATAAAGCATATCAAGAACCATTTTCTTGTGTATCTGTCTATTATTTCCTAGGTGCAACACAATAAATGTTAATTACTTTTCACATTCCTAAAGTGAATTTGGTGTTTCTGAGTTGGCAAACATACCTGATCAAAATCCCCCATCAAGCTAGACAATATACAGAGCTAAGGGAGCAGATCTGCAAGCTTTCAGGCCCCACCGGTAACCCTGTGACACTACCAACTTGAATAGAATGCGAATGTAGCTGTCTCTGAGCCTGTTTCCTCCCTCGTCACCCTTTCTAGAGGGCCATCCAACAAAACTGTTTATTATGAGGGTATTTTTAGAGTAGTAAATACCTCTCTTCCAGGACATAGCCTCTAAGTCACTTTGGATGTATCATTAAAACTCCATCAGAGCATTAGAGTAAATAATTGTTTTGTCCTTGCTCTATCTGTGGAATTTTTATGGACACGCACGTGGTTATGAAGAGTCTTTGTTTGACTTTTTGACTTTGCACATTGCTGTGAGTACCTCAATTTACATTCATTTATGAATACAGTTGTCATGCAGAAATAAGACGTTTTCACCTTAGTCCTCTAAGTTGCTAAATTTTTAGAGCACATTTGAAACACACCCAAACAAGTCATATCAGACTCCACAGAAAATGCAGTTATTCCTACCTTTTTCTTAAAAGCAGATCCAGCAGTGGGTATACTGATGATTATCTTCTTACAAGAGCCCACTTGCTTATGTACCAATTCAGGAAGTGAAATATCCACTTCTTGAAGATTTCAACTTGCATTTACCTAAAACATGCCCTAGCACACAAGCTATTAAGCAGATGTGGCAACAGCCTCCATTCATCCTTCTTAGAAATCTATTTTATGCCCAAAATTTAGATGAATAAGTTACATGAAATTCATCTTACCCTATCACTTTACCTGTTTCCTGATATTCTGTCACTTCATATATATATATATTTTTTTTTACCCAGTTAACTTGTCTATAAAAAACCTTACTTTCAGCTGTCTAGAAAGAATGATTAACTCTCAAAAACTGATTATTAACTATTAGAGAAATAATTATTCATGATTCTTGGCTTAGGTATTGGTATTGGTAGATAGGGATTGGTAGGTAATTTGACATGTATGGTAGCCTGTGTAATGAAATGAAGATATTTGTCACCAAATTATGAGCATTCATGCTGGTTTCATGGCAAATAATGTTCAATTTGATTGTATATTGCTAGTTTATGTGATCAAAGGCTCATTTCCACCAACCCAAAGGAGCTCAGAGCAACAATAACTGGCAGGGGAACCCCAACAACCTCATCAGAGCAAAGGGAGACCCTGAGGTAGCTCCTCCCCAGGCGATCCCAGGGGATCCTCAGCCTGTGGACCTGGGGTGGCACCCACCAAAGTCAGGCAGCAGGAGAGGCTCCCTCATTCACCTTATAGACTGAGCAGGGGGCTTACTGCCCCTGGGGACAACACATTCAATATGGGATGACTGGAAGATCCTTCTGGGATTGTGCCAGACTTATTCTGGAATGTTCAGAGCAAGGACCAAAGGCACAGAAAGAGGGGTGGACTGGGGAGGTACAGGTGTGGGAAGAAGGGATTGAAAGGAACCGGTCATGTATAGGCAGGCTTATGGTCAACATACTTGTGTGGCCATGCCCTGCACCTGATCTCCACAGTCTGACCTGTCTTCTCATTAAACTCCATTTCTAACTCTTTTCCTGGCTGCAAGGATCTCTGTCCTGTGTGTATGTGTGTGCCTGGGGATTTGAATGCAGCAGCTGGAGTGGGACCAGGGGTCTTGGGGTCCTGTGTGTCTGTGGTGGGAGGAACTAGAGAGACTAGAGCATGTGTGCATTGTGTGCAGGTGTGTATGTCAGTGTGTCATCACTGGTGTGCACCAAGCTGGACTAGCCGGCAAGTGGGACAAGAGGCTTGGCAGACAGGTACTCGGGTGGCCATAGGTCTGGGCTGGATCCTGAAGAGACCAGGAGGTCTGAGAGTTGGATACTGGAGCAACCAGGAGGTCCATGCCAGGTACTGGAGAAACCACAGGGTCTGAGGGTTGGCTACTGGAGGGGTCATAGATCTGAACCAGCTACTGGAGGGGCTCTTGGTTGCATGTGTGTGTGTGTCTGTGTGTGAAGCAGCTGGGAGATCGGGGGTCCAGGGCTAGCTACTGAACAGACTGAGTGTGTAAATCCAGTTAGCAGAGGGATCCATATGTATAGATGTATGTGTATATATATATTTTTTTTTTTTTTTCACTGATAGGCTTTCATCCTGAACAGTCAGAGTGGGTAATCAGACTCTGGCTGGCCATGTGTATATGTACATATGTATCATGTGTATGTGCCTATTGGGAATAAATAATTTAGACAACAGAGATAAGTGTCTAAAATCAAGAGGAATGAATCTAGACTTTTGTCTAGATGTTAATACGTACAAATACATATAAATTGTAAATATGTGAGCTGAGAAGATAACCATTTAAATCTCCACACCAAAAAAGTACATTTATAGTACCTTTTTCTAGAAAACTGAAAGTCAGGGGTGCACCAAGATCATAAAAAAATAATAAGCTGTGGAACCACCAGGCTTGGAGAAATAAATATACACTATTCTGGATGTACTTTATTTGACAGCAGCAGGTAATCTGAAAGACAATATAGCCTAAATGATTCATGTGTACTGAGAAAGCAGGTCTAATTCACCTCGGGAAAAGCTGTCTCAGTTGCAGTCATTAAGCCAGGCTGAGTTCAGCCCTATATGCTTCCAGTACAGCTGTATGTCTACTGTGCTTCAAACCATGTCTCAATTTGAATATTACCAAGCAAGAAAGAGCCTGCCTGGAAAGCCTGTTCTTTGGTAGATGCTATCAGCATCTTTATATCCTGCTTGCTTTCCTAGGGCTTTCAGTCACGGTGAGGCATAGTAGCTACTCTGGGACCTCGGGTACCTGTGTATGGCATGTACACAGTGTCAAGCCTACATTTTGCATATGTCTTGGCTTTGTTTTCTGGCAGCAGGGTGGTACTTTCCTTCATGAAAATGGGGGAAGTCAACAAGCAATGAAGCCCTCTTTGTCCATGGTGTGCCTGTGTTCTGCCTAATTGCTCTCTCCTTTTGATGAGGAAGTAATAAAGCCTATTTTTTTTAATCCTGCATGTTTTCAGCATTCTAGAAATGAAAAAAAAAAAAAAGTAAATATGCTCAGCCTAAAATATGCTAGGATGGACCTCAGTGCCAAACAATTCAAGCTGCTAGAAGAAACAAAATTAATTGCCACAGCTGCTTTTTCAGTAGTTGTGGCCATTTTCCTTCTCTGAATGGGTTACTTGAACAACAAGCTCATCCTTTGAGCCCTGAAGGTAGACTTTAAAACATCAGTCTGGTATTTTAGAATCCATTCTGGGCTGGTTGTTTCTACTCGGAAATTAGGACTGTCTGTTAGATCCTAAGAGATAACTTGAAACATGTAATTTCTTGATAGGGCTACATGTTTTACAGATGTCTGCTGAGAGTTCTTATCTCATTTCACAATTATTAGAGCTCTGATCACCAGCTGTGCTTGTGACACAGATTGGAGCTGATAGTGCTGTGATCAGCAATGACACAAAGCAGTTAGCAATGATCAGGCTGCTCTGCCCACCGGACTCACTGGTAAGGGAAATTGTGAAGAACAAATGTAGGTGATGAAGTTTTGATTTAGCACAAGACTGAGCAACAACAAGACATGGTCTTCCATGTCCTTTTTATTCCCCTTCATTCCTCTTGAACAATTCTATATCTATTCTTATAACAGTTAAGCAAAGTGGTAGGTGATACCCTGCAAATCTGGATGAGAAGGATCAGAACAAGTGGAATACCTAAGTCATAACAGTCATTGCAACTGGAATATGATACTACCCATTGATAAAAATGTTACCTATGCAAAAATAAAATAAATAATCAGTGAGGGAATATTTGGTCCTTATAAGCCCTATTTGATTTAAATGAATGAATTGCAATTGCAGGTATGATTACATATGTAGGAGATTATTTTTTTCCTCCCACACAAGAAAGTCTATATTTACATAGGGTGTACTGGGGAACAGAACATACAAACATACATATATGAAATCTTCTAATTTGAAATATGGAAACCATGTATAAGGTTTGCTTTGTTATCTGTCATCTTGATAGCATGGGATTTTGAACTGTATAAACAACATAATATGATCATAAATACTGACTGAGTTTTGATGTAAATGTGCATCATTTGGGGTAATCTATATCAGTTAGCCTATTGCATTTACCAAAATGCTTTAGGAAATGTTTGGAAGATTGTACATACATAGAACTAATTTCAACATGAAAAGATCGTTCAAAGAGATGGTTCTTTTCAGTTTTTCTCACATATTGTTTATTGACTCTTCAGTTCTCAGGCTTTGCTAAGAAGGTTTGAGGAATGAAAGCTAAGTTGCAAATATGGTCATACACAAAGCCTGAAGTAGGTCTTGCTAAATAACTTTGTCCTGTGCTTTGATGGCAAAAAAAATGCTTGATTTGGTAATAAAGAATATTAACCTATGCATCAGTTTCTGTTGTATGATGTAATAGTTTCAGTGTGATTGATCAGAAACAAACCACATAAAAGTGATGGATTCACTCAAACCTAATCTGATTGTATCTAGCATGGAGGTAGCGGAGTGGTGTCAGGGGATGGCGTACAGTGAAAGTGTAGAGAAATTTGGAGACAGTCAAGAAGAGACAAGGCATGTCTTTCATTCGTGTCCTCATTAGGCTGGACACAAACATACCTGAGATGAACATTGACCTTGGTTCTTGGTTGAACTACCATAACAGACCATTAGTTTGATGTTGCTGTTGGAAGAAGTGGGTGGGTGCTCTACAGCGCCGGGATGTTTATTCAGTTGAAGCACAGAACTTTTACCCAAAACACTGTGGGACTGGACATGCTATTGGTACATTGATGTTTTCTTTTTACTCTGTTTTTCTGTCAAAATACTTGATTCTCTTTGCCCCAAAGTTTACTTTATATTGAAAAAATTGCTGATTACAAGTGGCAGAAGTATGGACTTGTAAGGGTATGCAGTTTTCCAAAGTCTCTGGGTGGGAGCGCAAACCAGTTTGGTTTAGTAATTTTTTGAAGAAATTTTGGATTTTCAAGCTGGCTGCTGTTACTATCAACTTTGGCTGGCAGAAAAGTTACTCTGGCACTGAGAAATGGAGCAAGAAAAGAGAATGAACTTCTAAAGCAGCTATTTTTTGTTCAGTATACTGCATTTAGTCCTTCCATTTGGCAGCGGAGTTGCTTTAGCTTCTGAAAATACTGTTTAAAAGCTATAAAAAATCTTCCATAAGGAGAACATGTATTTCACTTTTACTCAGGTTTATTCATGTTAAAAGTTTCAGAACTGAATGTTCACTACTATGGGACTATTTCTGGCAAATTCTGAGCTCTTCTTCAGTGCTGCTGAAAACCCCGAGTTCCCACTGAGATATATGTGAACTGAAGCTCCTATGTGGCAACATAAGATGCTCAGTTCATCTTGCAAGTTCAGATCCTATGCGAAGTGTTTTCTTACAATAAAAAGCATATTATTCCTTGATGCTCTTCCTTTTAATCATAGTATTTCTAGCATTCTGACATTGTATTTCTCACTTTTTCTATTTCTCACCCTCATTTATTATCTACTGGTTGGATTATTTTTTTTTTACTCCACTGTAGGTGGGGGGAAAATAATTAGACTACCATGAGGGATACTAATTTCTTCTGATCTTTTCCCTCAAACTTTAATCTCTAAATTTTAATGATGATCTGTTTGATTCCTTTCAAACTGGAATGTTATATTAAAGTTTTACTGCTTCTAATCTAATTGGTCATTTGGTTATATTGTATGTGCAGTGTTGTTATATCCATTTAAAATGATCTACTAATAATAAAACTATCAAGGGAAAATTGAGAAAAGAGATGACACAATCCTATCTGAGACTATCTGAGGGATACTGCAATTTTGCTGTTGTACTTTAAGGCTGTCCTGTGAGACTTGGACTTGTCACGCTAGTCTCATTCATTAAAGCAAATCATGTCCTGGCATCTTTTTTCCTGCCCAATCCTTACAAAGTGCTGAGTCTGTGCTACTTATTATGGTATTAATTAGGCTATCACTAAAATTAATACCATCTAGAGAAAGTTTCTTGATAAAAACTGGCATGCTATAAATTCTGAATATGAGGAGAAAAAAAATGAAAGTAAAAAGCAAGCTGAAATTGGACCCTTTATTTATAGTTAGTGTTGTGGAAGTCCAAAGGGACATGCATCTATTTCTAGCAGGACTAAGCATAGATTGGAAAAATGGATCTTTACAGTGCTACTCCTTCTTTCAGTGTAGTTATTGTGCAAAGAAAGAACAATTTTAACTTCCTTGTGAGTTACGGAATAACACATACTTAGTTTACATAGAGACAAATATGGAGAGAAATGGCAGAATCTTGACAAAATATTTCTAACTTTCTCTTTCTCCAAAATTTCAGAGCATTGTCATCAACTCAGTGTAAATTGTAACTCAGTAGATAAGGCTGATATTTGAATTAGCAAAAGAACTTTATTGCTCTGTCAGAACAAAGCAGCATTCAAGCCAGGTTAATAAACTATCGGAGGCAGGGTTGTTAAAAGCAGCTATGAACTACCACAGAGGTCCAGCTAGGACCTGTTCTGCAGTGGTCCAGACTCTTGGGAGGCGGGGGAGAGGGCAGTTAAAGTTTTCCTTAAGCTAATTTAACAAGGTGCAATACAGCATCTTGTAGAAGAAAGGGTAGCCGGTTGTTGCTAGGTTTCCTTATGCCTTGTTGCTCTCTGGCAGATATTCAGGATGTGCTAATTTACTTTGGGGTAAACCCCAGTGTACAAATGGCTCTATCACTTTTGCAACTTACTCGTTACAACCTGATCCAAGACTCCACCCAAAAGCCAAAGAACAAGTCACTAGATGTCCAAATGACCAAAAAAGGAGCAAATTAGCAGAAAATCAGGCCTGCAGGCTGTAAGTAGGGTTGGAAGGTATCTCACCAAGGTCCTGCAAAAGGAACCAAATTTAAACAAAAAACCCCCCACCAAACAAACAAAAAATGAAGCAAGAAAAGGAATTACTGGGAAAGGTAGACTTTTGTTGTTGTTGTTCCTACAAATTTAAAGTACTTTTGGCTTTCCGTACAAATCATGTTAATGAAAGATTTGCTATGTGTATTTGTTGTGTGTATATATATATACTGGATATAATTTTGTAAACACTTATATTCTATAATTTAGTATTTGATTTACTGTAATTTTGACTTTTATAATTTTTACAGGTACTCGTCAATGTATAAACTGCCATCCTTATATTGCTTAAAGCCCAGAAGATTTGCAAGTCCTTAGAAAGGTGTTGCAAAAATGCTTCAGAATTTCAGAAGTGAAAATACTTAGTAAATGGCAATACCACTGGATAGCTGCTGTGGCATCAGGAGGATGATAACGTGGAGAAAACTCCTGGAGCACAATCCTTTCAAACATAGCCTTTGATTTTTTTGAGTATTCTCATGAAGAAAATCTCCACTCAGAAAATGTGAATTGTCAGATTAACTGAGAACAGATGAAATACTGACTTCAGTTAGATTTGGGGCTGTACAAATAAGGTCTCTAAATTGTCAGAAACTGCAAAGTGAAGATCCCACTGATGGAATTCAGCTCACTGAACTATTTCTGTCCAAAAGGTGTCTAGGGTTAGCTGTTTGTCTAGTTTGGCTCTTCAATCAGTGGTAAGAAATAGGCATTTCCCAGGACAATTTATTTGATCTTCAAAGATGTGTCTGTCCTCAGCTAAAGTTAACTGATTTTTTTTTTTCCTGTCCTGAAGCTTATGTAGATCTGATATTTAAAACTTGCAGGGTGTATCCTGAATTCTAATTCTTCCCTGTGCCAAAAATACAATATTTTTCTGACCTGAATGTATATTGAAAAAACAAAATATTTATAATGTGGGGAAAGCATACCTAACACATTGTATCTGTGTGTTTCAAATAAATGATTTCTTAGCACTAAATAGACACCTGTATATTTGGCTCCATGTATACAGTAATGAAGCAAAAAGAGGTTTTGAGAAAGACATTTAGCTTGTTTTGGTATCTTAAAGTTTGGAAATTAAATAGTGCCACAGGAAAGGTAAAATATATAAGTATGCTAGACTACTAGATTGAGTTTTTCCAAAGAAGTGAACTGTTATGCCATATTTTGTCATGAACATTAAATAAACTATTCAGAAACATTCCTGGAAGTTATTACTGGAAACTGCTGGAAAGCATTTTAGGGGACATAATTGTTTTTTGTTTTTAAATGCACAGTGTATAAACTTCTGTGAAATCACCACAGATTTGAGAATCAAACTATTTACTGTATTTTTTATTAAACAATATTACACCAGAAAATGTATTTTTCTACTTATAGGTGGTCAGCATTATTGCTGGGAAATAAAGAATATCTTACTTTCCGTGTTATCTCTGTACCTGTTCAAAGCAATGATGCTGATGGTATTACCTCTTAGACTGCAGAAGGTCTCTCTTACTTTCAAATAACAATATATACAATTATATATAAAATTCCATTGAAATATTATACAAGTTTACCTTGCCTAATCCATACAAGTTAACATTAATATACAATGAATAGTGTTACATAAGATAAAAATTAGTGTTAACTGAGTTGGAGCGGGAGGAACTGAATGGTGAAGTTGAGATATTGTCTCCTAGAGGCTGTGATAGGGGAGTTTGTGCATTATAGCAGAAAATATGTTTACCTTGTCGCCACTGAAACAGTCTGGTGCAGTGCATGTAGAGTTATGAGATATGCTTTAATTTTTCCAATATTATTCATGTGGTAACAATTAAGGGTCATATTGCCACTGAAGAGGAAAGAGATTTTTATGAGAAACACAAAGAGAAAAATCCCCTTGCTTAGGTTAATGTGTTCTGAATATAGAAGCAAAATGGAAAACAAGATTTTTTTTTAAATTCTGTTCACAAAATATCTTGCTTGTTTAGGCAGTGAGATACAAAATAAGTGTGTGTTACTATGAGATAACACTCACCTCTGGGGCTGTTGCAAAGGAAAAAAAAATACAAATTGCCTTCTAAGGAGAGCTGGTTGCCTTCAAAGAACTTGAGAAAATTGGTGTTACAGTTAGAAATGCTTCAAAGTACCTAATTAGGATTTTGAGGATGGGATTAATGAACCATTTTTAAGAAAAAGAATCCATGCTTGTTAGAGCAGTGATAGATATTTCCACTTATTCAAAAAAGAGTAGTGAAAACATAATGGATGATTCTTAATGCATTTTCTTTCAAATGTGCACATACGTATGACTTTTTAAATATACAAAAAGAACATCAAGATTTCAAAGAGGCAGGTGCTCAAAAGTCAGGCTACTATAGTAACTTTAATTTACCCCTTGTCTTAGAATTTCTATCTCAGTTTAAGATCATTATATGTTTTATCTGTAGTGGAACAGTTTTTAATTACCTTCTTTGCAGTGATCTTTGATACATTTGAAGACAGTTGCTCCCTCCAGTTAGCTCCTATTCACACTAACCAGACCCAGTGAGATAACATTTCCTCTGCAGCCTTTCTATGTTTTGAACCACTCTTACTATTGAAGTCTGAACCTCTTGAACATTTATCTTTCTTTTTAAAAATGTGTGGTAGTATTCAGAGCTGGAAAAAAATGAACCTGTGAACAGGCAGAGGCCTATTGACACTGAGGAGAGTGGGCTTCACGTACCTTACATATGGACTCCTATTTACACATTCCAGTACAATAATAGTTTCATTTCTGTTGGTAATCATATGACATTGCTGGCTTGTACTCAGCATCTACTCCTGGAGAATTCCCACATACTCCTGTGCACAACTGATTGTTTCCCAACATGTTATATCCCAACATTGGATATTTGTAAAAATTTCTTCACGGAAAGGGTTGTCGGGCACTGGAACAGGCTGCCCAGGGCAGTGGTGGAGTCCCCATCCCTGGAGGTATTCAAAAGACATTTAGATGAGGCCTTAAGGGATATGATTTAGTGGTGGACTTGGTAGTGCTAGGTTAATGGTTGGACCCGATGATCTTGGAGGTCTCTTCCAACCAGAATAATTCTATGATTCTATGATTCTATGTTTCTGCAGGTGATTAACCCTGCCCTAGTAGGTAGATTATGAAACTTTGCAATAGGTATTTCTGACCAGAACACTTTCTGCAGATGCGGCAACTCCTCTCCAGGATTCTAGCTGTGGAATATCATCTGTACTCATCACATCAATTTAATTCACATCTGGCCTTTACTAATGCTCATTGAAGATTTCAATGTTTTCTATGAAGTTATGTGTGAGAAATACTAGCTTTTTCATTTGAATTGATTTTTTTTTTCCTTTAGCATAAGTACTGAGGCTGTTTTACAGGAACAGTCCAGCTACCTGGAGACACCAAGGTTTTCTTTGGTGAGCTGCAGTTGTGAGCACTCCGAGGTGCAGAAGTCATCCCGTAGCAACTCTTGGTGCTCGACAGCATATGGATGTATTTCTCCCAGTATTCTTCCTGACTAATCAAGGTGCCAGGGTCACGACTGGGTCATCAATGTTTTATGCTAGTCAGCTGAGAAGTTTTAAGCAGGTGTAGGTCACATCCAAAAAAAAGGCTTTCCAAATAACAGTATCTTTTTGGCTTTCACTGTGTATCTAGATCTATTAACACTTAGCAAAGCTAACTTAATATTATTGCCCATTGCAATGATTCAAAGGACTAAAAGGAAAGGAAGAGATAATAAACAATGACTCAGTCTGAAGAGAATGGACATTAAATAAAGCAGGTCTCATCTGGGGCCCCACCAGCTTTGCAGGTTGATCATTCACAGAAATATGCCAACCAGCAACTTCATCTGACTGGGACAGGTTGCATTCTTTGAGTTAATGCCTGTGTCTTTACTTGTCTGTATTGCCAAGGTAGCCAAAAGGTAGGATGTTTGTCTTCATTAGCACTGAACAAAATTTAGTCCAACACGATGAACAATAGGTGAACTACTAATTACTGTAATCATGCCAATGTCAGAATGACTATGGCTAAATAAACAGTTTTAAATATCTGACCTACAGTTAAAATGGGTTTGAAAACCAAGCATATAACATATCTTGAAATTCATATATGGTCTGTCAAGTTTTATTCATGAGTGTTACAGTTTTTGGCAGGATAGCATGAACTTTTAATTTGTTTATTTTAATAGTTTTTTTGTGGGGTTTTTTTGTTTGTTTTTTGCATTTGTTTTTTTGTTTGGTTGGTTGGTTTGGTTTGGTTTGGTTTTTTGTCTGGTGAAAAGCTAATTTCCATCAATTAAAAAAATTAAGTAAAGGTTTGCAATATCTAAAATTGTTCTGATCAAGCTTTCTACTGACATTATTGTGGATGTATAGATAAAATACCAAAATATGTGACAGATACAATCAAATCTGAAAAAAAAATCAGAGAAAATTGTAAGTAATACACATATGAAATACCCTTTTTTTTTTTTTAGACATGCTAAGCAAGTGAATAAAATGTGAGAAAACACAATTTGCTCTGTAGGTGCATCATGAATGGCAGGTTGACTTCTATTTTCCCCAAGAAAATTAATAAACTGTGTTTATTTGGGAAAATAATTATTTAAACTATAAAACCTTTGAAGACTGTTTAAAAACTTAAACAAGTTTGGGGATTTTTTTCTTTTAAATATCAGATACAAATTTCAAGAAGCAGAGTAACATGTAAATTGCAGGAAAATGTATTTGCTTCATTACATTAACTACAGACTATTTTAGTCTTTCTTATCAAGCAATTCTAGAAAAAATAAAACATTAACTCTGATAAGAGTTGGTGAAAATTTGGCATGCATTATGAGTCTGAACTTTTTGCCTGCTCCTGAGATATTGCTTACATTACCGCATACAGCTGGCACCTGATGCTGGTAATGACCATAGGAGAAGAGAAGAATAAAATACATTGCAAAAGGTATTTTTGTTAGCAATTCAGAGAAAATGTTCCTACTATGGCAACTGGAAGTTTTCTCTGTTTTAATCAAGAAGCAGACTCACATTAACAAGTATAGTAAACTTTTCTACTTTGTCTTTGAGGGAAAGTTGTGTGAATTCCAGAGCCAGGTACGCTGCTCGAAAAAGATGAGCTATCATTGATAATGGTTACAGAATTTCAGACTCCTTTCTTTGTAGTAAAGAGGAGAAAGATGAGGAATTTTTGCTTAGTAGTAGAGACTACTTGAGGACCCTGGAAGAGTCAAAAGCTGTTTGTGCTATATATTCCTCAAGCAATATTTTCCATGCTCATTTTTAAGCTAGACAACTGTCAGGAAATGGCACACCTCCTTACCCAGGCAACCTGGGAAGCTGGGTCTTGCAAACAAGAAAGATAAAATGCCATGAAGCAGATTAACAGCATCACAACACTTCAACCACTATTTCCACTCAGTGCTACTTGTTCCTCAAACAGAATCCTCCACAATGTAAGATCGATTATTACTATATAAGACTGGAATCTAGGGGCTCAGATGTACTTCACTCATTGCTAGATGCAGAAAAACAAATGAGATTTTCATAGATGAGTGTGTCAATTTGTTTTTAAATATACTTCTGATGTGATGGATGCAATGGCCTGTTTGACATTGAGAATACTTGTGAACACATGAGAAGTATGAGAATATATAAATACCTCACCCAAACCGAAAGTGTTGCACCCAGTAATTTATACTTTGGCTCCTTAAAGTACACTAACTTTGGACAAGTTAATGATTTATCACCTGTATTTCAATGCTGGTTAAACACAAAACTCACAAAGCATACAAATAACCTACATTATACACCAATTATTATAACCTCACCATGTGTATGGCAGCATGGCAAACCAGTATATATTTGCATATCTTAGTATATAATTCATTAGCTTGGCATCATACAATGTAGTGCTTTCTAGTTCACCAAGCACAAGATGCAAAGTTTATAAGGTGCAGGATAAGAGACTGTCCAAAGGGACCTTGCCTTCCTGGCAATGAAATAAATGAAAGGTATGTCTTAATGTGTGACCATTAACAAGGCTGCCAATTTGCTGAAGTAGTTACTGCTCAATGGGAAGGTCTTATGGGATTAACGATTTAATTTTTTAATTGCTAGTTAAGAGTGTCACATAAAGAAACCGAACACTTAGATGAGGAGAATCTTATCCAAAAGAAGTGTTTTTCATTAGCTGAATATACATCAATCAGGTGAGAGTTCCTTTTAAGAAAGCATAGATAGCAAAAAAGGTAGAAGTGCATGTGTATCCCAAATGAGCGTTTATGGGTTTTTTTCATAGAAGAAGTCTACTGCTGTCTCTATCTTTAAACCCTACTGGGTTATTCGATTAGTCTTACAGATTTTCAAAGTATTTTCCCAAGATATTTAAAATTTGTTTCCTATATTATGGGTAGGACAGTGGCGTTCTAGTTTGTAAAAATTCTTCCAGATAATTGGAGCAACGACTGGTCTTTCCATGCCCTCCTGTCCTAGCATCCTACCTTAGCCTCTGGGGTTGGAATTTATCTCATCTAACTTTAGACATCTAAAATTTATACATCTAAGTATGAGATAGTCACCTATGCTCCACTCATAGTTAATGGAGAGAAACATGCACCTCAAGAGGGTGATTCATCTAACCTGTCTTACATGGCTATAGCAGCACAAGACAAATGACTCTCTGGTGCCTATTTCTCTTCCCTGACTCTAAAAAGAGACTCGTGAGCGCAACGGACTTAGATGTATAAGTTTTAGATGCTTAAGTTAAGGCAGATGTATTCAACTCTAGGTTCTCTGTTAGTTCCTTTATTTGTCTTTATATTTATTTATTCAAAATCAAATAGTTTCAACTGAAAGGACTGAGAAAGACCCGCCACAGAAAACCATACTAGATTTGCACTCTTCTGGAAGATGTTCATTGATGTTCTTATCACTGAGAGAACAAACTGAACTTGGATCTCCTGACTCCCAGGGCAGTTTCTATCTGGTGGTTCACTGAATATAAGGCATTGTGTTATCTGACTGACTCATCTCTGAAGCTTATTTTGAGAAAGGGGTTGATGGATGTGGTTTCAAAAATAGGAAGATCCAATAGGGCAAAAAGTGGTGGGACGATAGCATTTCCTATGAAGAAGCTGTGGAAACTTACAGACCTAGTAGGGTCCTGAATTTTCCTGGGGTTTATTACAATTCATTGAACATTGTGATATAAAAAGTGATTTTTTGAGTCTATTTTTTTATGAATTAGAATCAAATGATTTTTAGTTGCTTTACTTTGACATATGTTACTGAAAAAAACCCATAATTACTGCCATTCTGAGTTTCAGACTGCTACTGAATATTACAGCCATGAACTCTTCATGTGTGCAAGTATCTTTACTGAGAATTTTTTTTCCTGTTATTAGATATTTAATTAAACTCTTGGCTATAAAAAAAGAATATATGTTTTCTTAATAGCTATTCACTTGCTCATAAACTGTTTTAAATTGTGGTAATGTGGTATTTATTCCAGTTGAGAGGCTATCACATGGTGTATAAGGGGTGTAGCTGCTACTCTAATTTCCTAATAAGGGAAGCTTGTACATGGAAATAGACAGTACAGTTAAAAAAGCAACGTAAGATGGAGATACTGACTCAGCCTAAATGACTGGCACTGCTAATCTGAATTCTACACTTGGTGAAATGAATGACAAGGCTTCCACTAAATTCAAGCAGAGTCATGTCCATAATTTGGAAGGAATAACATCATGATTAAATATAAACAAACCTACAGCTCCTAATAAAATAATTAGAGTTGTCAGTAGCAATTTGGAGTAGTGCAATGACTTATGTTTCTTCCAATGGTGAAAAGTCTTAATGACATAAATTAGTAGTCCATCAGGAACAGATAAGCTTTCCTTTTCAGATTTTTCATAGTCTGCTTCTGTTTAGCAGGCAATTGATAGCTCAACATTTTGTCATCCTGGTCCTTGAGTGATTTGGCATCCTATAACATTTGGAAAAATTCAACTTTAAAAATTTATCAAATTAAACATGGGCAAGAATGCAATATGGACCATTAGCCAGGAGTGTCTTTAATGGAATTTAAGTTTTAGCTGTATATGAAGCTAAAATTTAACTTGCTTTCATTTACTTGTACATTCAATGAATATTGAGACTCAGTAATGATCTGTCCACTTTGTGAAATACACTTGTCGTGGTTTAGCCCCAGCCGGAGGCTGAGCCACGCGGTCGCTCGCTCACCCCCCCCTCCCGGTGGGACGGGGAGAGAATTGGGATGAAGAAAAGCAAAAACTCGTGGGTTAACAACAACAACAGTTTAACCAAACAACAAAGGGAAAGAGAACAAAACAAGCGAGAAACCCCAATAATGACAACAACAGCGAGTACTTAGCGGTGCTTCCCGGACAGGTCGCTCCCGCCCGCAGCCCGACGCCCAGCCCGCTCCGAGCAGCGATCCCCGCCCCGCCAGTCACCCCCCTCTAAATAGTGAGCGTGACGGTCACATGGTATAGAATAGACCCCGGCCAGCTTCTGGTGAAAATTAACCCTATCCCAGCCGCAACCAGGACATTATCCACCCCTTATTCTATACCATATATGTCACGCTCAGATCCTACACTTTCCAATTAATCACCACCACTTTTCCTGTTATATATATATAGATATACACACAGACATCATTCCCTTAGTCTATGGACCATCCCTTTGAAGTGTCCATTGAGTTCATTTAGTCCATGACTTTAGGCTCCATCTGTCATAATAGTCTCTTGGGGCAGGAGAGATGATGTGGAGTTTGCTCAGTCGGTGAAACAGGGCTGGGTCTCGGCGTGGTGCGGCAGGTGACACTGGACGCTGTGGGAGGATGGTGTGTAGTGTTGGATTGTTGCATCTGGAACTTGCAGTCACGGTATCTGGCTCGGCTGCTGCATCATGTCCACGGTCTGTGGGTTGAAGATGTCCATCTCTTGAGGAAGTTGATGGGCGCCAGTTGCTAAAGTCAGTTCTGCTTCCATTACTGCTGCACTTTGCTCAGTTTTATCAATAGTTCATTCATTGACTATTCTCACCCAAAATCAAATCCCCTCGAGGTACACATCGGACTTCCCCATCCTTTCGCATCACCCACCAAGTGCACCCAGGTCCTTGAGCAAAAGCAATCCCACGGATGGGTTTGCCTTTGCCCGAGGCAGGAGTAACCCAGACTGTCTTCCCTAACATATTCTTCATGTGCACTACAGGAACTTTATCCCCTTCTACAGTATGTAAAGGCTTTGATTGGGCAGGACCAGCTCGATTGGTAGACCCTCTAGTGTTAACTAACCAGGTGGCTTTTGCTAAATGTGTATCCCAATGTTTGAAGGTCCCACCACCCATTGCCCTCAGTGTAGTTTTCAGTAGTCCATTGTATCGTTCAATTTTCCCAGAGGCTGGTGCATGATAGGGGATGTGATACACCCACTCAATGCCATGCTCTTTGGCCCAGGTGTCTATAAGGTTGTTTCGGAAATGAGTCCCATTGTCTGACTCAATCCTTTCTGGGGTGCCATGTCGCCATAAGACTTGCTTTTCAAGGCCCAGGATAGTGTTCCGGGCAGTGGCGTGGGACACAGGGTATGTTTCCAGCCACCCGGTGGTTGCTTCCACCATTGTGAGCACATGGCGCTTGCCTTGGCGGGTCTGTGGGAGTGTGATATAGTCAATCTGCCAGGCCTCCCCATATTTATATTTCAGCCATCGTCCTCCAAACCAAAGAGGCTTTGACCGCTTGGCTTGCTTGATTGCAGCACATGTTTCACACTCATGGATAACCTGTGCGATAGTGTCAATGGTCAAGTCCACCCCTCGGTCACGAGCCCATCTGTATGTTGCATCTCTTCCCTGATGGCCTGAGGTGTCATGGGCCCACCGAGCTAGGAATAATTCACCTTTATGTTGCCAGTCCAGATCCACCTGCGCCACTTCAATCCTAGCAGCCTGATCCACCTGCTGGTTGTTTTGATGTTCCTCAGTGACCCGACTCTTAGGTACGTGGGCATCTATGTGGTGTACTTTTATAACCAGCTTCTCTAGCCGGGCAGCAATATCTTGCCACAATTTGGCAGCCCAGATGGGTTTGCCTCTGCGCTGCCAGTTGCTCTGCTTCCATTGCTGTAACCACCCCCACAGAGCATTCGCCACCATCCAGGAGTCGGTATAGAGATAGAGCACTGGCCACTTCTCTCGCTCGGCAATATCTAAAGCCAGCTGGATGGCTTTCACCTCTGCAAACTGACTCGATTCACCTTGTCCTTCAGTGGCTTCTGCAACTCGTCGTGTAGGACTCCACACAGCAGCTTTCCACCTTCGATGTTTTCCCACAATACGACAGGACCCATCAGTGAACAGGGCATATTCCTTCTCATTTTCTGGTAGTTCATTATATGGTGGGGCCTCTTCAGCACGTGTCACCTCTTCCTCTGTCGACATTCCAAAGTCTTTCCCTTCTGGCCAGTCTGTGATCACTTCCAAGATTCCTGGGCGACTGGGGTTTCCTATTCGAGCTCGTTGTGTGATCAGTGCGACCCACTTACTCCACGTAGCATCAGTTGCATGATGTGTAGAGGGGACTCTCCCTTTGAACATCCAGCCCAGCACCGGCAGTCGGGGTGCCAGGAGGAGCTGTGCTTCAGTACCAACCACCTCCGAAGCAGCTCGAACCCCTTCATATGCTGCCAAGATCTCTTTTTCAGTTGGAGTGTAGCGGGCCTCAGATCCTCTGTATCCCCGGCTCCAAAACCCCAGGGGTCGACCTCGAGTCTCCCCTGGTGCTCTCTGCCAGAGGCTCCAGGTAGGGCCGTTCTCCCCGGCTGCGGTGTAGAGCACATTTTTAACATCTTGCCCTGCCCGGACTGACCCAAGGGCTACTGCATGAACTATCTCCTGTTTGATTTGTTCAAAGGCTTGTCGTTGTTCAGGGCCCCATTTAAAATCGTTCTTCTTTCGGGTCACTTGATAGAGAGGGCTTACAATAAAACTGTAATTTGGAATATGCATTCTCCAAAAACCCACAACGCCTAAGAAAGCTTGGGTCTCCTTTTTGTTAGCTGGTGGAGACATAGCTGCTATTTTGTTGATCACATCTGTTGGAATCTGACGACGTCCATCTTGCCATTTTATTCCTAGGAACTGGATCTCCTGTGCAGGTCCTTTGACCTTTCCTCGTTTTATGGCAAAGCCAGCTCTCAGAAGAATTTGAATTATTTTTTCCCCTTTCTCAAAAACCTCTTCTGCTGTGTTGCCCCACACAATGATGTCATCAATGTATTGTAGGTGTTCTGGAGCTCCACCCTTCTCCAGTGCAGTCTGGATCAGTCCATGGCAAATGGTAGGGCTGTGTTTCCACCCCTGGGGCAGTCGATTCCAGGTGTACTGGACACCCCTCCAAGTAGAAGCAAACTGTGGCCTGCACTCTGCTGCCAAAGGGATGGAGAAGAACGCGTTGGCAATATCAATGGTGGCATACCACTTGGATGCCTTGGACTCCAGTTCATACTGAAGTTCTAGCATGTCCGGCACAGCAGCACTCAGTGGTGGCGTGACTTCATTCAGGCCACGGTAGTCCACTGTTAGTCTCCATTCCCCATTAGATTTCCGTACTGGCCATATAGGACTATTAAAAGGTGAATGCGTCTTACTAATGACTCCTTGGCTCTCCAGTTGATGAATCAGCTCACGGATGGGAGCCAGGGAGTCTCTGTTCGTGCGATATTGCCGCCGGTGCACCGTCCTGGTAGCAATTGGTACCTTCTGTTCTTCAGCTTGCAGCAATCCCACAACGCACGGATCTTCTGAGAGGCCAGGCAGGGTAGATAGTTGTTTGGTCTTCTCTGCATTCACCGTGGCTACACCAAAAGCCCATCGGTATCCCTGTAGATGACTTCCAGTACCGCTAATTCTCTCAGGTACTGGATGCCTTCATCTGCAGTGGTCCACTTTCCTGGGGAGTTCACAAGATCTTCCTTGAATGGATACCTTGCCCTCACACTTGAGAGGAGTCGTCTCCAGAGGCTGCAAATTGCTGCCTCTCTTCCAATTCCTCTCTCAATTCCCCGGTTCCTAGCAAGGGATCCCAGCTGTTGGGCTTCCTTGCCTTCCAGTTGCTGACTGTCGGCCCCACTATCCCAGCATCGGAGCAGCCAGGCAGCAATCCGCTCACCTGGCTGGCGGCTGTAATCTTTCCGCATGTCTCGAAGTTCTGCTGAGGTCAGGGACCGGGTAGTTTCTGCTTCCTGTCGAAATTCTCTCACTCCTTCCTCTGATGTCCTTGTCGAAGGACCGGCTTCGTGATCTGACCCTTCCTCTTCTTCCTTTTCCCTTACTAATCGAGGGTATGGACCCGTTGTCCTCCTTGTCCATTGCTTCTTTTTGACTACTGGGGCAATTACTGTAGTTGGTGGTGGTGTTTGGGTCCCTATCTCAACCATGGTGTCCTCAGGTGCAGTTTGGGTCCCTGCCTCAACCGGAGTCCTCTGGGAATGCTGAACTGCGGCTCGATAGGCACAAGCCAGGCCCCAGTACAACGCTAGAAGCTGGTGGTTCTCATTGGGATAGGCAAGGCACCCTTCTATCAGGTGGCGTGTCAGTTTGCTAGGGTTGCTCACTTGTTCAGGTGTAAAGTCCCAGGCTATGGGAGGTGTTAACCGCCCTAGGAACCTGCCCAAGTCCTTCCACACACCCTGCCACCCTGGGACCGGCTGCCTCAGGTCACGCTTCAATATAGCCTCACCCAAAAGTTGTCTTCTCTTCCACCAGGACGAGACCAGATTCCACAAACCCCATAATATGCCAACAATATTAGTAAGTAATACCAAGCAGTTCACACAAGGGTGAGTAAAGACCTCAGGAGCCTGTGTAATAAGCCTGTCTACATTAACCCTGGGTAGGGAGAGGGAGATGATGTATTCCCTCATCCTCTCCACCAGATAGCTCCCCCAGGACAGTGAGACCGTCAGTGCCAGAACAAACCACATTCGCATTAACATGTTGCCAAAAGTAAAGAGATAAACAACGCAACCAGCAAACTTTTTTTTTCGACCCGTGCAGGAGCTTGTCACTTAGTAATTACTACAGTTAGAGCACACTTAATACAAAAGTGCTGTTGTCGTGCCCCACGTTGGGCGCCAAAAAAGACTGTCGTGGTTTAGCCCCAGCCGGAGGCTGAGCCACGCGGTCGCTCGCTCACCCCCCCCTCCCGGTGGGACGGGGAGAGAATTGGGATGAAGAAAAGCAAAAACTCGTGGGTTAACAACAACAACAGTTTAACCAAACAACAAAGGGAAAGAGAACAAAACAAGCGAGAAACCCCAATAATGACAACAACAGCGAGTACTTAGCGGTGCTTCCCGGACAGGTCGCTCCCGCCCGCAGCCCGACGCCCAGCCCGCTCCGAGCAGCGATCCCCGCCCCGCCAGTCACCCCCCTCTAAATAGTGAGCGTGACGGTCACATGGTATAGAATAGACCCCGGCCAGCTTCTGGTGAAAATTAACCCTATCCCAGCCGCAACCAGGACAACACTCATTATATTTCATGACCCATGGTCACTTTACAGCCACATAAATGACAGATTTTTATCACAGAGATGACACCTGAAACAAGGAAAAAACTTATTGATTGTATTAGATGAGGCACTTGTAGAAATTGCAAGTGATTGGCTATTAACATGCTGTCATAAAATCCAGCCCTAACAACTGAAGAATTCACTATTTTAATCAGAGAGGGAAAATTAAAGAAAAGTAAGACTTTCGGTATCTACTGAAGCATAAATCACTTCAAAGTAACTAATTAAGCAGAAATAATTGCTAATGTTTGTTCAAGCTGTTTTTATTAGTGATCTAAATTAGTTTAGATAATTTTTTTAAGCTTCTTGGGTTGTTTCACCCTAATTTTACAAATCCCTCATTTAACCTGCTAGAGGAGGGTCACTTCTCCTAGAGGAAGTCACAGTTTTGATATTCAGTTCAATGCTCAGGGACATTATTCAACCCATCAGATGCCCTTTCATAAATGTTCTTTCCAGCCTCACACTAAAACTTGGCTGCCACTAGTTCTTAGATAAATGATGCATGCAATGTGTATCTGTGTTGCCACAGAAATACCGAGCAGACATTTGCTGAGGTCTGGCTGCCCTGATTAAAGGAAAGATGAAATAATTGTTAATGCTATAACCTCTTAGTACTACTCTGGGCCCTAAGGGTTTTTACACTAGATAAATCCTCTTTCCTCTTTTTCAATGCCTTTGAAACAATGCACCTACGTAGAGCGTATTCATAATACCTGCTTCAAAAGATGGTGCATCCCTGTAGAAAGGAATTAAGGAATTAATGGCTACAAGAACCATTTCTTTCTAATCACTGTGAGATATTTTCTCTTGCCCACTGTGCCAAGCACCTGGCAAACACATGTTCAGACTTGGCTTGACAACTTACAGCACAGTTGTGTGACTCTGTTCAGTTTTTAGTCATCACAGAACTTTGAGTTTGCCCTTGCTAAAATGAGTGGAAGTCTATGTTTAGGTACCCACTGGGTACTACACTTCAAAAATAAAAGTGTCATACAGTTTTAGTGTTCCCACTTGTGTTGGTACATAAAAGAATATGCCTCTACAGAGGAAAGGTCCAAACTCAGGTTACTTGAGAAAGGAACCTAAATTAGAAAGTATTTGATCTGGATCTATTGCCATATATTCTTGCAAAACCTTTACTGTCCATATTAAAGTGGACAATACAAACAATCAGAAAAGTAAATATGTTTTTCTAAATGTCATTTTTGAAGTTACTAGATGCCGCTGTGTTTACAATGTATCTTTAACAGGATATAACTCTTACTCAGTCTAAAGGAGTTAGAGATCAAAGAACTTTTGTGGATCTTGCCCTCTGTCTCTATAATTCAAGCTAAGATAAGTACAAGAATGTATTGACTGAGAAGAAATTGAAAGATTTTAGGAATTTATCATGGACTTTGCCTTTGACACAAGACATTGATTTACAAATGAGGTCCTACTTGATAAACCTCATAAAGTATATCAAACCAAGTAGATTTGTATGATAATTCAGCTTTTTTCAATACAGTACTGTAAAAAAGGAAGCTGTTTCCTCTCTGAGGAAGATTACTCTAATCATTCATATAACCTAGGATAGGCATCTTGATGCAAACTCATTTGTAGCTCAATGCCTAGAAAATGAATAATATATTCCACGTGCTGTAATTTCATTACAGATTTAGACTTTGAGAAAAAGGAATTATAGAGATTCAAAGGTAAAAGCCAATAGAAAATACATCAATTAGTGCTCATGTGTTTCATGTACTTCACTTTTGTTCCATTGCTGGTAAAAATAACAGGAAAAGAGAGGTTAAAAAATAGAATAGAAAGAGGATTGAAGAAGCACAAGCATCTTGGTTCACTATAATCTGTCTTTTAATTTTTAACTAGAGAGTGGAATGAAACTGACTGTAAAATACACTACAAAGAGTCCATTTTACTTAGTAAAAATTGTACAGTCAGTTGAAAGAGCAGCTGGTGACATTGTAGTCAATGCTCTCCAAAAGCTAATTGAGAATGATAGGAAAAAAAATCTGATGTAATATATAGCTGCACAGATTTCCATCTCACCCCAGACACTCATTACACACATCTGTTCTTCATTCCCAATGAACAACACAATTCCTCTGAGTTTCTTCCAAAGAAACTCATCAACAACCCAGAAGACAAAGAGGCATACGTGAAACACATGTTGAATTTTATCCACCCCGGATTAACAGTTGCTCTAATCATTATCAACTTCCAATGTAATTTAAAGTATATCATCAATGTACATTTTGTCATTAAATTTAGAAATATTTTTATGGCTTGTATTATTGTGGTGCCCATAACATGAAAAATTATGTTCATAAATACAGGGAAATTGTTGCAATGAAATAGTTTGCAATCTAAAAGGTAAAGGAAATAGAAATGCTGATTCAAATCTATGTTTTGAAAGAACAAAATCCAATTTGATAGGTTGGTGGGGTTCTAAAGGTTGATGCCATTTTGCTGAATATTTTCAGGTGTTTAAATTCCCACCAAGTATTCTACATTAGTTGGGATATTAGATCAAACAGTATGTAAAAAAATTAAGAAAAAAATACTCACATTTTCTCAAAGGTCATAGGTATTAAGTATTAATTTATCATTCGGTTGTTCATCTAGCAGACAGCTTTGAGGATTCAACAAGTTGTGTTCTACTAATAACATCCTTCTCAATGCACCATTAATTGTATTTTTTGTCATCTGATATTAAAAGTCAGGTTTTCTGCTTGTACACAATCATGGAGTCCTATCCAGATTATGCATGCTAAGAATCTGGTCCACAAACAATGAAAATTACTTTTTCCTTTATATAGGATTCCACTTTTTTGCAGTGTAATGGGAAGCACCACAGCATTCTTTGCTACGTTCATGCCTCTTCAAAACTAAGTATGTCAGCTGAAACAGAGTCCAGAAATTGAAGGAGTCTTGTTTCCAAATGCTCATCTCTGTGATCAGACTGTCAGTGATTGGGATTAATTGTAATGGGAAAGTCTTCCTGCATGTGGTTGTTGGAGGCACTAGAGCTCAAAGACGCAGAGCTGTCCTGTCTCTCATACTGAGCATGACCCAGAATTGTCTCCCATCTCTTACTCCTTCACAGCTGGGCCTGTACCATAACTGTTTGCACTACTGTATCATCTCCCTGCGATTCTGTAGCCTCACGTCTGACATAGCTCAATAGACCTATTCTGCAATTTACCATTCATTTTGGGAACCCTGTTGGTCATGGATATGGAGTAGAGGCTTGCAGATATGGGGCAGAGGCTTAAGGTACTGCTTTGCAGCTTTGAGTGTGCTTACTGAGTAGGCTCCACATTCAAATGAGCTGTTATAATTCACGCTTCTAGTTTCTGTTTTGTGCCACAGCCTCTTCCCAGTCAAATGAACTGTCTGTAACAACTCGATTCTTTTATTCTTTCCATAAAATGACATAATGCATGGGTTCTTGTCTTTTGGGAGAAAAGGAACTTGAGAAGTCTGCAGAAGAGTTGTGGTGGATATACTGTGTGACATTAACAAGACAGTACTTAAACTCCTTCAGGCATGTGTAGAGGAGCGTACACCCACTATTGGATATTTACCATCACCACTGCACCATAATAAGAAATGATGCTCTGAAAAGGAGGCCCAGAGGAGTAATCCTATGTCAAAAAGTGATGAGAACTCTTATTCCAAATACCAGAAACACCTCTGAGACTTAATTTTTCCTCCAATGCAATGTGAGAGGCTAGTTAATGTATTATACTTACCATTGCACCGTGTGTTTTTATACTGCCTTACACAGAAAATCTTTGAACAAACTCCTTGGAGGGATAAAAGTCACCAGAATCAGTAAATTATAGATTGTTTCACTGGGAAATACAGATATGAGCAGTGCTTGCAAAGCATACAGACAAAGACACTGGTGTTCTATAAGTCAAAGAAAGTGTTTTGTATGTGTGTGCGGCTGTTCCTACTTACATGCTAAATCTGCAGAAAAGTCCAGAAGCAAAATGTTTATCTCTGCAGTCATACAGTAAGAGTTAAAAGAATAAACCAAACCCCTACATTGTCCTAAAGAATTTCAGTCATTTAGAGATGAGATAATTATCTTATCTAATTCAGTAGGGCTCTAAAATTCTGAAGAGAAAGCAGTACTTACAGTGAATGCTCATTTACTAGCACCTACAGACACTCTTTTAATCCAGTCTACCACTGATAATTATGTTGAACTGAAAAGACAGAGCAGTGCTGTCCATTTTGTCTGGTAAACATATAGAAGAACACAAACTCTTGAAGGAAGGCAGCTTTATTTCATCCTTGGATAGCTAGCATCATCAACTAGCAGTCTCACAATACCCCTGGAAAGGATAAAACTTAACACTCTCATTTTATAAGCAAGTCGTCCTACAATAATATCATTCTGTCTTATTGCTAGGAACATTGAAAATGTTACCCCACTGTTTGACATTACATCTTTGTTCTGTTGCACTCTTCAACATATTCTACTGAGAGGCAGAATGATAAACTCTTAATGTGAAAATCACTTAACCTTATAAGGTTATAATTTTATGTTTAAAGCTTCCACCACCTGTCATCAAGTGTGGTTGTTGCTTGGTAATCTTGGTCTTCTCATTCTGTTTTCTTTTTGATAATTTCCATGTTACTTGGGGAGTGGTAAGGAAAAGGAATCCTGAACTTTTCCTTGTTCTGAATCACCAACTATCTCCCACAGACCATCAGCTCTCCTCGCTTCGTACAGAGTAGAAGAATCATCTTCTTCCTTGTCTCATATTTTTTTTATTTATTAGTTCTTTGATCATAAAGCTGTGAGGTCCATGAGGAAAATTAGGCAAAGATTTTAGCAGAACCACTGAACATAAGAGAAGCCTTGCCTACATCACTAGGTTTACAAACCTGTAGAAAAAACAGGACCAAGATAACTTTATTATGTGGCTGATAATGGGTAGACAATTCAGATTAGGGCCCTTCCTAACAGGGTCCTAAACTCAAATACCACAAACGCAGCTAAAGCTTGAGCTGCTGTTAAGAATCTGCTAATAAAGCCCGCTGCATGTCTTACAGGCAGCAATATGTGTGTATGGTGATGGCCCTGGGAGCCTGCCAAGCCTTAATTACAGCCAGGACCGCAGGATCTCTGTAACAAATAAATTAGCAAAGCCTCTTGCTGACTTTCTGTTCTCTGGCCATCCATAATCTCCCTACAACATATTATTAGAGTAATGGCTATAACATCTTTCTCAGTGGAGACATCCACAAGTGGCCTCATTCCCTCAGATTTCTTGTTTGGAAGTTGTCTAATGTTTGAAACAGGATAAAATTCTCTTGCTTTTAGGAGCAACCTTGGTCTTCAAATGGCAAATGTACAACAGAATGGTAGCTGATAAACACTTAGGTTAAGACTCAGTTCCCAAAACATGGGTTTCTTAAACTACTTTGGGTGCCTCAAATATCTGCATGGGCTGGAAAGTACGACACAAGAACGTTCAGCAAACTCTCGGTTTTATGGAGTGAAAGCTGGTGGCCAGATGAGAAACTGCAGAGCAGCTCAAATTGTAGCAACGCCTATGTTCAGACAACTGTATCCCTCCTCTGATGTCTGATTCCTGCTTCTGAATCCATGGAAACTGATAAAAGG
Source organism: Phoenicopterus ruber ruber (assembly GCA_009819775.1). Classification (NCBI taxonomy): domain Eukaryota; kingdom Metazoa; phylum Chordata; class Aves; order Phoenicopteriformes; family Phoenicopteridae; genus Phoenicopterus; species Phoenicopterus ruber. The sequence continues at coordinate 27,300,317 of CM020215.1, read as the reverse complement.
CAATCCTTCATACACTCCCTATCTGAGATGCCATCAGTAACACACTTCCATTATAATCTGTTTCCCTCTCCCTCTGCTATTTTTAGAGATAGCAGTTCCTCAGACAGATGGGAATCCTCTTGCTCTGGCCAAGCCTGTTTTGGAAAACATTCTGTGACTGTAACCAGTTGGGTCATAAAGATGTTTGAATCGTAAGCTTTCTGGAGGACTTTCCAATAAATTATCTCAAGTTTTTGGCGTTTACTGGGCTAATGTGTGCCTGTTTTGCTTGAAAGCAAACCAACAGCCTAGCTGACCAAAAGGAAGGCTAATGCTCTTTCAGATACAGCTGCAAAAATTCCATTCCTAAGCACTGGTTTCATCATCTAGCCACAGTTTATGAAAGACAATATCTATATTGGATAGTTTATCCTTTTCCCAAGATCCTGCTAGGACGTTTGTCAAACAGAGCCTGATTTAACTGTGAGATCTTTCTGGACATCTTTCTTTGGGCTTCCAGCTGAAATGTCAAAATATTGGGATCAGAAAGTCTTCTTGCTTCCCACTAACTGCGGCAATTCTATTATTCTGTAGTTCTAATGAGGCTGCATCGCTGTAGCTGACGGTGAGTTATGCCCTTTATTTCTGGACTTCCGGATGCAAACCATTATGTGTCATCCCCCCCCCCCCCCCCGCCTCCACCTAATAGAAATAAAGCCTAACTTTAAAAATCTAATTTAAAAACTACATCAAGATGATGCAACTGAAAATTTCTTTCTCTTGCTTCCAAGATTTGATATGGGGTAGCACAACCTTCAAAACTCATTGAATGTAAGCCTTTGAAGCCATCTTCTCTCCAGACTTCAACTAGCTGCAGAGACCAATCTGTACCTCTATAGGCTTACAAGATGCAAACCTCCTTTAAGGAAGTAGGGATGACAAAATTTTGCTGTCCTCTTCAAACTCTTGCAAGAACTGTGCTTTATCTTCCAAAGGAAAAGGATGGCTTGCATATTCATGCTGCTCTCTGTGAAGTAAATAAAGATTTTAGGATTTGCAAGTTCATGATCAATGTGTGGGCTGTGAAGAATTGTCCTTAGGTCTGACAGCACAGTTGAACAGAAAGTTGGTGTAGATTTCATTAAATAGAAGCATTTTCTGTAACTTTACAGAGTCCACTTACCAAAGTTGCACATACTACCAAGTTTCTATTTAAAGGAGTTTACTCAGTCCTCAGAACAAGATTGAATTAAATGAGTTTCAACTCAATAAATCACCTAAATGTATATTTCTCTCTGGAGAGAAACCAGCAACATTGATGTAAGTTGAAAGCTGTCCTAGCCCTCCTTTAGACTAAGAAGAAATAAAAGACCTTGCAAACAATGTGTAACAGCCCAGAAACAAAGACAATGCAAATCTTAAAAGTGCCAGGTACAGGAAGTATGTTTTCTTCTTAGATATGAAAGAGGTATCAGAGAAGAGATGTTGGTTTGAGCTTGGTTTTCAAATAGGTCAGCTACTTATGGTCTTAACTTTGAACAGATTTTGGTAAAACATTTGTTCATTCTAATCAAGGACAAATGTCCTGTTGTTTACTTGCTTTCCATAAAGTAAAATGAGGCCTTAAGACAATGAGAAGAGGACCTTAAGATAATAATATTATATTTCTATATTAGAAAATACTGGTCCAGGTTTTTGCTAAATTAATATGGTGAGGTTTAAACAAAGTGAAACAATTTTCTGTATTGAACAAACTCTCAGAACATTTGACAATACAAATTTGCTAGTTCTTGAAAATTAGGTATACTGCTGTGAATGAGTAATTAGATGTAATTGAATAGCAAATTAATGAGCTGAAGAGCTTAAAAGTAATGAAGAAAAAATATGACCCAAATGAATTACAGTAAAACAGACAGATGACAAACGAGGTATGCAATACTTAATCATTTGCAAATATTTTAAAACACAACTGCAAACATTTTATTCCTATAGAATGTTCTTTTATTTACTTAGTAGGCAACACTTACGATTTTCAAACTGCTATTGTATTCTTTGCAGGCATCTCAGCTGAAAGTAATAGTCTGCTCTATCTCTTTGTGTGACACGCATCACAAATGCAGGATATTTCTTGCAAGTGCTAGAGCACACATGTCTCTGTGGGTGGCTTTGCACATGCATTCGCTCACGTGCATATGCAGTTACTTGGATTTCAGTGTTATGTCTCCTCCATAGATGTGCTCCAAACTCTACCTTCCTAAATAATGTCTACATTTCTCTAACGTAATTACTATGCATCTATTGCTATTTTGCTTGGTGAAGATTGCTCATATATGCTGCATACTAATTCAGGAAGTGTTTGCCATTGGTGGTGAATGAGTAATCTGTTTCAAGCTTTTTTACTCTCACTGTAAATGCAAAAATGTTTTACTAATGTTTTCTGCTAGATAAGAAGGCATTTTTTCATATAAATTTCTCTTTCATTTTTCTTTTTTTTCCACATTATTTCAAATGCCAGTAGATAGAGTGATAATGCCCTGAGATACTGAGAAATTTCCAGGAAGATTAATGTTGTACCTTTCACAATAGACTGTTTATTAATAGAAAATAAAAAATAAATAGTACACAATGCTGAGATACAAGGAGATATATAGCATCCAAAATCAATGCATACAGATATGGGTTATGTGGCTGATCCAAGTCAGAACTGCCTTTTCAGTTGACTGAACAGTACCAATACTCTAATCTAATACCAAAGTGGCAATAGTATTTGGAATTGCAGAATAAACATGACACCCAGAAGGGACATTCATGTACATTCACACACATATATTCATGTTCATACATGAGCAGAGAGGGTTATATTTTTTATTTTCATACTCCCTGGGCATCCTTCCACTGAGTTACCTTTTATTGTCTTCCTCACAGGAGGGGTTGGTTTTTCTCATAAACTTCACCTCTACATCTCCTTTCTAGATAGTAATTTATTTACCTGCATGCAATTGCTTACTAGAGCCATGGTTGACATTACTCCTAGACACACTGCAAAAAATGAACAAAGGAGAAAATAAATTCATTTTGGACAATATCTCCTCTGTGTTAATTAGCACCAGCTTAGGGGGCTCCCCCTTTCTTTAGAAAGAAGCTCATCAATTTTGTTTACGTGTTAGAGGAAGTCCTCTTATTTTCTTTATTCTCTTACCTCTTTATACTCTTGCCTCTTAGCTTTATTTTGTAAAAGCATATTGCTTCCCTTGCCATGCAGTCTGCCTTCTTTTGACTTTTTACCTCACCAGTAGCTAATTGTTTAAAGCAGACTTTAAAGCATAATAAACGAACTGGCATACCTCTTCTTTGTATTCTACTAAAAAGGAAGGAACACCATAAATGGAGTTGTCATGCATATATATTGCTTCTGCTTTCTTGCTTACTGCAGCCAGAAGTATTTAAATCTGAACTGTTTGCCCAGCAAAGACCCGTCAGCTCATCAGATCTGATCATTAAGGGTGGAGGCAGATATAGGTTGGCATTGTGTGTGCACTTGTGAATGTGTGCCATAGAGTTTTATGGATCAATCTGTAAACCAACATTTATGTCATTCTTCTCATTGGATAGAAGCTTTGTGGGCCATTTCTCTTGAGCTAAATGAGGGAGAAATGTTAGCTTGAATAAACGCTAATATTTATGCTTTTGGGTTTGTGGACTAGTTAGGAGAGTCTAAAGCTATTTTAATTTGACATCACACTCATTCATATCACCTCTTAATAAACACAACTGTCAAATACATAATTTAAAGCTGTTAAAGGGAATAGTGTGAAGGGAATAATAAAATAATACATGTTAACACAGGTAGGGCCCAGTTTCTCGATGGATATTTCAAAAAGCAGAAGTCACTAACTTAGGTTGAAGAGAAATGCTCTCAACTTGGTATCTTTTGGCAGATAAGGGCTCATCAAAATGTGCTCTGTAGGGAAGATGCACAAAGGCATCAGGCGGAGACTGCTATTCCCCACAGGCAAATATTCCCTTAAAATCTCCTCTGGCCCCACTACGTAAGCGTGTCAGGCTCTGATAGGTTTCCCCAAGCTACCTGAAATTATTTTCCTCTGTCATTATAGTGGGTAAGTCCAGTAGGTGAGATCTTTAGGAGATTTGAAATGTAAGAATGAAAAGTTCAAGGCTGATAGAGCAAATGACTCTTTGGACATTTAGGTGCTGACAATGCTAGCCTGCCACTTGGTGTCCTTGAAATCAGAACTTACATGAATGAACTATTACATTGATGTTTCCAATTGATAAATAAAGCTTCTCACCGTGTGTGAAAATAGTGTGACTCTATTACAGAGTTCTGCCAGAAAGGTAATTGTGAAAGCTAAATTATTCTTAAATTTTGCATGTGTGCCTAGCTGTATGGCAAGAATATTTTCCATTTATGTACCATAAATGATTCTCATTCCGTCTTTCCTTAAAAGACAGCAACAACAACTCCCCTCTGGGAGAATTTTCTAAAACATAATCATGAGGTATAAAAATGAGATATGGTTTATATAGGGACATATCGGAAAGGCTTAGCATAGCATTCCAGAATTCTGAATTCTGGGGCTATGTCTAGAACAGAAAGTCTACAGTTCTACTAATTTGAAAAAAAAAATAAATTAACAAATCACTATGCCTGTGGATTACATAATTGTTCTTCAAATAGGCAAGAAACATTAGGATTTCAAAAGTGTAACTATTTTTTTTTTCTCAAGGGAAAAATGATTAAATGATGCAAGATGCTCTTTCATAATCTTTTATTCATTGGAACATATTTGTAGTTCCTCTTATTGCCCTTAGATATTGAAAGTGAATTAACATTCATAGGAAATATTTTGCATTTTTTGTTAAGGTCTAATTACTAGGCAGCATAACAATAGCGATACACATACTGTTTTGCAATACCTTCTGAATGATCTGCCCCAGGTTATTCTGGATTCATGGCCATTTTTCACTATTGCAGTGAGGCAAAACATTTAAACCCCAGTCTAAGAAAGCAAACAATTTAGGGGCAGTTAAATGCTTAAATGCTTTCCATCACAAGTTTAAACTGCCCAAAGATAATTTCACTAATTTGGGGACCTCTGGTCCACTAATGAAAGTACTCAAAATTACTTTTGGGCAATATTGCTCTGTGAAAGCACAGCTCATTAATGAGATGATGAGAGAAGGCCTTTTGCTACAAAACTGAGAGGATGATGTGGCCATTGCTTGTTATTTCTAAGTTAGCCAGCCTGTTAAGCTCTCTGAGTGTTCTGATATTGGGTAACTCTAGCAACAGGTTTGTCACCTCTAATTTTTCATCCAGCTAACCAGCAACTAACTTACACTAAAAGTCAGATAAGATTTATTTCAAAAGAGGACTCAAATTGGCACAATATAAATTTTCCTTTTTTTGAGTCATCTGTATTCTAAAATATTTAAATCATGTTTCTAAAATGGTGATGGGACTCATATTTTCAATGTAGCTAAAATCCAGGGGGAAAAAATGTCCTCTGTAGATATGACAAGTTATCCCATCTTTGGGATGTTTTTCTTTGATTTCCTGCAGAAATGACATTTTGGGGATTTCCATTATGCATGTGTGTGTGTTTGTAGGCATTACTTGTATGTTTCTGATCTGCTTAAGTACTGTTTCTGAATCTCCAAAAACATGGACAAATTCAATGAATTTGATGGACAGGAAGTGTCATAAATTCATGTAAGAAGCTGACAAAGAAATGGAGAAAAAGACAAGAAGCTCTATAAGTTTAATGAAAAAAAATATATATGTATGTATATGAAATATATGTAAAGGTCCTCAATTCATCCAGATACCAGTAGTATGAAGCAGCAATATAGAATGCATGAACGACCCAATTTCAGCAGGATTGAAGCAAACTAGATCGTTTTGTAGAAGTCCTAATCGTCCTCTACAGTCAATGGAAATGACAAGCTTCTCCAAGGAGCAGTTCAGACTGGAGGAACTTAAGTTGCTGTGGAGGTGTCTGTCTTTCTACATTGGCTAAAGATGGAAGTCAGGGGCAACTAAACTCCTAAGTGTTCAGGTTTAAATACATCTAGTTCATTAGAATGAATTCAGAGTCACTATTTGAACTCTCAGAAGAATATCTCCTTTCAAAAAAAAAATTAAATCGACATTATTTTGATTTTCTAATAGAAATATTGTTCTAGATTAGAAAGCAATTTTGTTTATTACAGTAAGTTGAACTAGTAAATTTACAAAGATCAAAGCAAAGAGGAGATTAAGATTGCAAGTACTAAACATCCTTTCAAAAATCTAGAAGAAAGAAAACATATTAGATCCTATTAGATGACCTCCAACTGCTTATAGAAATCATCTTGAACGCTACTACTTAACTGACTGAAGTGAATGTTTTTATCATTACTTGCTATACGTTAAACTGCTGTCTGTTCAAAATGGGAAATTTCTCTGTTGTCCCAAAATACAGAGGAAGTATTTGATTTCTGTTGCACAACAGATTGGAAGGTATTTCAGAGTCAGTGAAGAGCTGGTGAAATACGAATAAAGGATCCTTTAAAAATATTCTGCCTCAGCCAGACATTGGACTTTACAGGAGTAAAATAGAAAACCAGATTGACTTTCTTTGCTTTCACAAATCCATCAAATTGTCAACCTATCAGACTACCACATTTCTTTTTCTTCAGCCCCAAATGGAAATTCAGGTAGGCGGTTTCTTTATTACAGTAGTATCTACACATGTCATTGGTGCTTTAGAACAGGTTGCCTTTGACTTTCTGATTTAGTTTCACCATCCATCTTCGTGTTCCATAGAATCACACTGAAGAAGGACATTTGTGGATGGCTGGTGAAATGAATGTAAGGATATATTGCAAACTGAAACAGTCATGAACATATTAAGTTTTGCACTAGTGATGCAGAAGGTGATGTAAGCATCTGCTTAAGACATTTAAGCGTTTTGTTAAACCATTGTATACAAGTCCAAAGAGAGATTTTTGCATTTTATTTGCTCCACGGTGGTATGTGGCTCTATTTTTTAAATGCTGAGTACAGAATTTTCTCTATTGCAGAGATGATCCCCACCATTTCAAGTACACTAGTGTTATACACTTTACCATTGTCCATCTCTGTCACTCCCCACCCCAGATCCAGGCACTGAAACATTGTCAGTCCTCTGCTAAGAAAGTTCGAATATCTTAGAAAAATGCCACTCTTTTTCTCTAAATAAGATTAGGATTAAACTGAAAATTAAGGAGAAGGAATATACCTCTTTCTGGCTTTGTTTTTGTTTATTTGTTTGTTTTCCTCTCTCCTCTTCTGAACAGAGCTCTGTTTGTAGAAGTCTGATCCTACATATACGGATGGCTCTTTCCAAGGAAATGCAAGTATGAAAAAAAAATTTCTTCCTAGAATCACTGTTCTGCCAGAAGGCTCATCTGAGCTCATCAGAAACCTTGATCACCTTTCAAGATGTATATGATCTTCCCTGGCAAAGTTATGGGATTGCTAAAATCACCTGCAAGCCTACCATATATGCTGCACAAAGTGATGAATTAACCTATAGGCTAGACCAAGACCAGGTCACTATCACATAAGGGCTGATAATCAGCTGTCAAGAAAGAAAAGGGTTTTCTCTCAGATCATTATACTTAACTTTTTTTTTCTTTTAAAGTTTTTATTTCATTCCATCACATCTTCTGAAATGTTCATTGCTTACTTGGACCCCTAGCAAACTTTAGATAGCTTTCGGTAACTTGTACCTATATGACAACACACAGATTTACTGCTTAAGTCTAAAGAATCTAACCTTTCATAACTCACATCTGCTAGCTAGAAGACGCAAGATACAAATGTAAAAGCACTCTCTAAATTACTGAGACATAAATTATAAATTTCCCCCCCCGTTTCTCATTAAGTAACGTCAAATGTAACTCTTGCAGACAAGAGCAATTTGGTGTAAACAATAACACAGGAAGTCACCTTGCCCATCACCTCTAAATTAGGTCTTTATTAGTGAGTTTAAGGAAATCAAACTGAGACAGGAAAGATTAAATCAAGTTGGAGAGAGTCTAAACAGTTATAACCTGTATAGTAAGTGGCATGTGAAAAACACGTGTAAATATACCAGTTTGTATTTTTCAGTAGTTTCTCTTAGAATTGTTTGGGTTCATTTACAACTCCATCTGTGAATTTGGTCACTATCACTAACGCATTAGTTTTTATTTCATTGTTGAAATTTTGCTTGTTTATAACTATGTTAACAGAAGCAGGGTCATTTTTCTTGTTCTTTTTCTACAGCGTAAAATGAGGGATCAGTTGTGGGGAAAGCAATGCAAGTTTTAATCTCAGAATAGCCATAAAGGGACAGCAGTGTGGATTAGCATGTATATCAGTATGATAATTTGTCATAATGCTTCTGAATCAGTCTTTCATTTAGTGGGGATTATATATCTGGTTAGAAAACATGAGCTCCTAACCCTTTCTTTTCTGATGAGAGATTCTACAGTAATGAGGTCGCTCTGTTTTCACTATGGATTAGGATCAGTATAGCATGTTAGTGAATTCTTTAGTTTGAACAATAGCCTTCACTTGTCAACAAATTGCTGAATCCAGCTAGTGTATAATAGTTTTTAATGAATTGCTTCTTTATGCTGGAGCATTGTATATGTATGTCCATTTCTATAGGAGCAATTCAGAATCTCCTGAAAACCATCTTAAAAAAAGATTTAGCTCATTTTTTCATCCTGCAAGGTAGAACTACGCAGTGTTTACGGGTCTGTCTCCACCGAGTTCACCAATGTTTTTATTCTTTGGCACAAATAAGCAAAAATTGATTTCACTTACCAGCATTTTAATTTAAAACATCAAAGTGGCCAAATTAACAAAATGTAGTTCAACTGAATAGTCAAAAGCTGACAAAAGTTCAATAGTTAAGTGTCCTGGGATGTTGGCTCTAATGTTTTGTGCCATTAGGTCTCAAAATATTTTAAAAAGAATAATGCTGAGATCTAATGGCACAAAAACTGTACATAATTACAAAACAACTCTTAAGTCTAATTCTTAAACTGTAGTAATTGATCCTACAGTGAGATTTATTCCGTAATCATGGAAGGCAATGGCATTTACAACTAGAATAAATTAAAGTAAATGAAGAGGAAAATTGTATTCTGTGTAACATTTAGTTCATTATAGGCTTAAACAACTATGCCAATCCATGTTCATCAATATAACTTATGATGCTCACAGACATAATTAAATAAAAATGTTATCACCAAGAAACAGTTGATGTTACACAAGCATAGAAATTGTTACATTACAATAGATTTGCCTTTTTTTAAAGTTTTATTGGCAGTGCTCAAGGATATGAGTAGTAGACAACAGTATAGAATTTTTTTTTGTCGTTTATTTGTTCTTTTTTTTTCACTACAGGTCATAATATATAAAATTATAGCCTTTTCCGCACTCTATGCTGCTGAGTCTTACTCCCTACTGTGTTGATGCTTGGTTCCATACCTCATTAAGTGCCCCTGTGGCTCTTTATTTGTTCAGTTAGGGTCTCACTGGAGTTCATTAAACCACATTAGACATTACTGTCATTCCTGAGGGAACTGCAGCATAAGATGTACAAGACCCTAAAAGAGAATTCTGGAATTTTGGATGGTCCATACAAGCAAGGAAGTCCATAACGTGTGGGGCAAACTGTGCATCAGGTTGTCTATATATCAGGTTGTATTATCTTCCCAGGATCTTGAAAAAAGTAAAGTATGTAGGCTTAAAAAACTTTTTCTGCGATATCATAAACATTCCATTGAATTTTTCGTTTACTGCAATTTTCAGATGGAACTTTAAATAGCTTTTCAATGTCTGCGTATGCTGTCAAGTGGAATGAGGCTCAAATAAAATAAACAACTTAAAAGAAATATTTTCCTGCAGATAAGAAATGGGATTAAATTCTTTTCTAGTAGTCCTAGTAGTATTGAGTATATGAGGCGTATTCTGAGGTTCTGGTAAGATACAGAGAAAAAGTCTTTAGTTTAGTGATGTCAACATCTTTCTGTGGAGTGGAACAACAAAGAACAATTATTTATACCAACACCATTTTCAAAAGAAAGGAATAGTGAATGACAATAATCAAATATCCTTACCTGAATCTTAAAATATTGCCCAGTCAGGTGGTTCAAACATGCTTGTCGGAGAGATGAGCTCAAAAGCCCCTCAGGTAGAGACAAAAATTGAAGTACAGTTCTATCTATCCTTGATGAATGCTCCTAGACAATCTGCTTCTGAATAAAAGGAAAATTAATCATATGATATCATATAAGATTTTATATATTTTCTTTCAAATTTCTGCAGGATCTGACTCCCAGTTCTGATTTAATCTCTCTTTAGGTAAAAATACCTTATAGGGCCAGCTGCAATAATACAGGTTTTGATTGATATTTTGCTACTTACAGAGCTCTTACAAAGCAATCATTCTAATAGAGAGATATACTAAGTAGTAATAATAATAAAAACAAAGATTAAAGAGGACGCCAAATCTAATAGAAAAAAGTTAGACAAATATATTAATGATTAGATAATGCCTTAACTCCCTTTTCTTCACTGAGCTTAAAAATGCTTAATAGCTTCTTTTTCTATATGAGTACTCTGATAGTGTTTTTGTGTAAGTACTTTGTACAGACACAAATACAAAAACATGCTGTAGACAGTACTCACCATCCTGACTTTGCTGCTTAAAAAACAGGTAATTTCATGAATTTTTTCCAAGTAAATATAGGTTTACTCTTAAAAGTACAAACAGAAAGAAACAAACCTCAAAATACAGCCCCATTCCACTTTTTTTTTTTTTCAGCACAAAAATGAGGGATATTCAATGAAACTGAAAGTTAGTAATTTTTTTAAATCATAATTAATGAAAGGAACACACTGCAACAAGACTTTGGCACTAAAATGAATAATGACAACATATGCCTTTGTATTCAGATAAAAATATATGGAGAATTCTTCATACTTCAGGACACAAACCAACTACTAACAAAAGGAACTTTCAATAAACTTCCCCTTTCGGCAGATCAATAAAACTAATGAAACTCACATAACTGTCCCCTGAAGTCAGCAAAACTGATGCCTATCCACATCAGCTGCAACACAGAGACATTGCTGAAATACAAAAAAAAGATTTTGTTGAATGCAACAACTAGAGAAGAATCATACTACTACGAGAAAGTAATTGACAAAATGAAACCATGCATGATAAGAGAGTTAATGGATGCCAAGTTCAGAGATGGACAAAAATAAATTTGGGCCCTGGGGGAATCTGTGTACATTGGATACTCACGTCAAAGAAATTAATAGAAATACACATAGAAGAGGTCCAACTCACCATCAGTTTCATTGATTTTCTCAAGACATGTGTTTGCTCAGGCATACAATGTGGTCCACACTTATTATTAGCCTGCTAAGTGAACACCAGGCAGTATCCATCTATGAGGACATCATCTATCATGATGCTCAGGAGATGCATACCAAACTTTAGTTGGTGCTGGAAGGTAGAATTTGCACTGAGTTTCTCTCTAAATTTGAATTTAGGCATTCTGGATCTTGTCCCATGAATTTACTGAAAATACAAAAATAGACCACGTGACTGGTTTATATTAGTAATGGTGACGAAAGTTCTTAGGTGGTTTTATTTTTCTCCTATTTGTTTTTATCAGAGTTTAACAACCAAATTGTTCCAGGATAAGTAACACTAACATAGCCGTATTCCCTAGTTATGACAGAGGATGAAGCCAAGACTGAACTTTACTTCTTTGTCCCATTCATTTGATATGGGTTTCAGATTAATATCGTTTCTGCACCTTTTTCCTCAGTGGCAACTGATTGAGCACTATGATATAAATCAATATGATAGCATGATTTTTAAACTAACCTGCATAAGACAAGTAAATATTTTTTTTTTTAAGCAATGGTGATTGCTTAACTCTTTCATATCTGATTTCCTAATGAAAGGATCACTGGAGAAATAAATAGATTTGAAACAATATTTGTTCTTTTCCTATGAAATATGTAGCGTAGCCTAGAGAATTTGAGATAACTCATGAAGAGTCTTTCATCCATCCAGTGATTTTAAACATTACACCTCTCAAAAATACATGTTTTCTGGTATTCACTTTATTTGGTCTGTTCTTACAGATTTGAACAGAATAATTAAAACCCAGAGGCTATAACTGAACTTTGGCTAACTGCGGTTTGTTAGATTGCATTACACTGTTAGAATTGAAAAAGACAACTGTTTACATTCATGAGTCTCATTTCATTGTTAGTAGAACTGAAGGTAGAATACTGCTATGATAATTAATCAAGGATGCTTTTAGTTCAAAATATTGAGCAATGCTAAACTTGTAAACTTCGGAGGAGCAGCAATGTGAAAACTGCCTTACTGAGAGATACAGAACCTTCTAACCTATGTAGTATAAGAGCTAGACATCAAAGAGATGAGAATCATAAAAGTTCTTCATTCAGAAATGTAGCAGGTGCATGAAAAATACTTTAGAACAACACTACCAAAAATAGCAGTTTGGATCTCTATACCTAAGCAGTGAGCATGAACCAATTTTTTTCATAAGTTATGACTACTCATTTAAAAAAAAGTCCCTCAAAAACCAAAACAGGGACAGTAGTTTAAACTCTATAGAAGAAAAAAAAAAAAAGTTTTCTCTAACAGTTTAAGATGTTGGAGTTGTACATTCTCAAAGCCAAGTTAGGTATGACTACTAAACATAAGGAACACCAGCTGAAGAGTTTTCTTGACTGGAACTCAGTCGAAATTTTTTAAAGTCCATGACTGAGAAGCAGATAAATATATGTTACTTACATAAAGTACAAACAACACCAAATCTAGCCATTCAGACATGTCTGCCTGAATTATAAAGGCTCCGCCTCTTAATTGCAGCCAGGAAAAGACCCACATGCCATAGATTTATTTTGAGGGTCACATCCAGAGAGTACCTCATGGTAACAGGGTGTCCCTCCTCATGAGTTCTGAGCCAGTGATCCAGTGCATTTTAATTTGACTCAGCTTGGAGTCACGTGTTGGGGTTATACTAAAAATAACAGAAGCAATAGGTCTTGCTTACATTCATTGCCAGGTTTATAATTTTATATTAAAAAAAAAAAGTTGTATACTTAATAAGCATTCCATAGAAAGCTATTGCAAAATTGGTAGTTGCCGACAAAAATATGATATTGAACTTTATGTTTAATTGGAAAGATATTAAACTTATCAAAGAGCATAAACATCTTAAATAATGTTTAGTCTTTGTTCTTCTGTGCAAGCTTGCAACCTAAGTATACTTTCATTCATAATATAAATTGCACAATCTCCTTTTACTGAAAAATGAGATCATTTTCCAGAAACCTGTAAAAAACAATGTAAATCTAAACCTAAAAGGGCTAAAATTTTGATTGAGTTCAAGATTTTTATGATAATCACAGTAATTAACATATGAAATAAAATTTTATTTAAAAATAATAATAATAAAATATTGCTAAGATTTTGACTGAATGTAATATTCATGATGCAAAGGGTGGATTTGGGTAACATTGGTCTACTGAATTCTTTTTTTTTAAGGTTCATTTGGGTATCCCTCAAAACACTACCTTGAATAATTTCAAAAATTGAAACACCACACATTTTTTTGTTAAATAACAAAATTTTCTGACTATGAACACATACTTTTCTAAAAAAAACCCCACTCAATTTATTCAAAATCGAACCTAATATATTGATTTCCTATTAATATAACAGTGCTTTAAATTTACATACTTTTATAATTACACCTGCCAAAATATTCTCAAACTGCACTAACAACAACAAAAAATAAAGTTTGTGAACTGAGAGAAAATAAGAATTATACAAAAAGTTCAGAGCAAACATTTTCATCATGGCTCCACTGTCACTTTGCAGCTTTCAATGCTGGAACCTTAAGATCCTCAAGAAAAAAGAATGTGTTAATGAAACTAAAACTGTGCTATATGCACATATACAAAAAGGTTACTGTGATCATCTAGTCTGATCTCTTGTATAAAAAGGTGTAGAGAACCGACAATGGGTGTGGCTTATCTCGACGAGGACCGATAATGGATGTGGCTTATCTCGATGAGGACCGATAATGGACGTGGTTTGTCTCGACATTGCCATCCCGGCTACGCCCCCCCTCCCCTGCCCCCGGCGGCCAGAGGCGCGAAAAGAGAAGAAAACGGCGCGAAACAGGAGGCGGCTTTAAGGGGACAGCGCGCCTGGCAGGAGCTGCATGTACGCGGTCGTGGTCTGCGCATGCGCAGGAGGGGGAGCCCCTATAAAAGGAAGCACGTGGGCGCTCTGGTGCGCGGTTTTTTTTCTTTCCCTTCCCTGCCTCCTGCCGTCCGTGTGCCTCTCCCGGACCCCGGCCCTGACGAAGCTTACGGCGATTAAGGACCTCAGACGGAGTCAGCAGAACATCATTGGACTCGGAGTGGTGGTAGCTATTTTCCCTCCCTTTCTCCAACTCTCTCCCTCTAACTTTTCCCCTCTATCTCTCTTCTCTTCCCCGCTTTTCTCCCCTGTTTGTTACAAATAAAATCAAAAGGTTGTACGATATCTGACCGGTTTTGGTGTCTTAATCTCGTCCCTGGGATCGTAACGAAACCTCCCCGATATTGGATCGGGACATTTAATTGGCGTCACGGACAGGATCCCTTGAGATGAGAGTGTCGTACAACCTTGCGGCGTGCTGAGCGATTGCGTGTGAATGAGACGTACGAATAAGTACGAAGCGAGTGCGGAGTTCTGACCCGCGGTTCTGCTCTCCCGCGAGGGAAGCAGCCGGAGACGAACGAAGCGTAAGGAAGAAGTGAATGTTGAGACCTTGGTGTTAAAATTTGTATACTAGTTTGTGGTTTGGCCTCCTGAGGGCGTATAGGGGAGACTTGGATTTTACGGTGTGACCCCCTCAGGATGATATCCCCTTTGTAGGCCATTTTTATTTTTTGTAGTAGACTACGGTTTGGCCTCCTGGGAGTGTATAGGGGAAATTTGGATTCTTTAAGGTTTGGCCCTCCCAGGACGAACTCCCCTTTGTAGGACATGGCCGCCCAGAAGGCAGGCGATTTTTGTGAAGAAACAGAGAAACTATATGATTTCTTGGAAGCATACCGCTCTCGCCCCTCGCCCCCAGGACGAGATTGGGCACGGGACCATTGGTTCCAGCTGCAAAGTGTTATAGACCGAATGGTGGTCTTGCATAAAGAAGCTAGGGTTAAGAAGGGAAAAGGGAAAGCTATTGTTTGTGCGGTGCTAGGAGCGTGCTTGGCGGCTGCGGTGGAGGACAGACAGCGGGCGCCTTCTCAGGCGGAGGCTGTGGTCGCCTCGCTGCAAGCAGCGATAGTGCCGCTGCAAGAACAATTACAGGAGACCAGGCGGGCACTGGAGGAAGAGAAGCGCCAAAACCTAATGTTGAAAGAGGAGCTGAGAATTCAGCTTCTGAAGGAAGCAGACACCCTCGCTGAGACGGAGGTGTCGCTGGAGGGAAAAGGGGTACGCCAAATTTACCCTCAGAGGGATTTGAAAAGGCTAAAAGAGGCCGCAGATAACCCCCCCCATATGTGCCCACTGGTCAAAACAGAATATATATATGAGGATAACAGCGATGACCACCCCCAAGTTGTCACGAAAGAAATTCCCTTTACTGCCACCGAATTGGCTAAACTGCGAAAAGACTTTGCTAGGACGGCAAGAGAGTCCGAAACCGAATATGTGTGGAGGGTATCTCTGTCGGGAGGGGACGGGATCATGCTATCGGAAAAGGAGGCAGAGGGATATTGGGGCCCCGGCGTCTTCCTCACAACGGGCGATCGCCGAGCCCCATGGTCTCTGACCCAGAGGGCTGCATATTGGGCAGGGGGGTTGAACCCATTAGAAAGAGGGGATCCCCTAGCTATAACGGGCTCAGTTGATCAGTTATTGGAAAGCGTACAGAAGGCAGCTTGCCTACAAATGATGTATGATCGGGAGCTCAAGCCAAGCCTTAGCTCCCCGATGCTGCTGCCAGTAGACCCTGAGCGAATGACGCCCTTAATACGGGGACTCCCCGACTCCCTGAAACCCATCGGAATCCAATTGCAGGGGAGGATTCAAAACGTGCCTCATGAAGAACGAATTGCGGCTGCCCTAGAGGGGATGGTAACTCCTGAGCAGCGGCGGTGGGGGAAAAAGGTGTGGACCTGGGGAGAGATAGCCCAGGAATTAATAAACTATGGGAGAAAATATGGGCCCGTAGGTCAGACTTATCAAAGAGTAGAAGCTAGGGCCGTGTGGGCGGTGAAGCCGGCAAATAAATCGCTGGTGTTTTCTGGGAGAAGCCCTGAGTTAACCAAAAAGGAAAGACTGCTGACCCGACAGGGGCTGTGGCAAGAGGGGTTGCAAAAGGGAGTGCCCCGAGACTTAATGGACGGGCTCCCGACGAAAAAGCTAGAGCTCCTGGTACAGAGGTGGTCCGGGCAGGGGCCCCCGCCCCGACCGAACTCACCTTCCATGCCAGCGTTAAACGTGGGGGGAAGGGTTCAAGGAGAACAAGAGGGTGGTGGGAAACTAGATCCCCCGCCCCCTCAGGGTGAGGGAGGAGGCGGGGGGTGGATGCATATTAGACAACTCGCCTGCAATAATAAGGAAGATTTATTAATTACCGTTGCAGTGGGGCCGAAGAAAAAGCCTGTAACCTTTTTAATTGATACAGGGGCCCAAATTACAGCGCTAAAACAAAGTGAGGCGGAACAGTGTGGTATTTCAATCCCGTCTGAGCACCTAGTGGTCCTAAATGCCCTGGGGAAAACCCAAACCGTGCCGATAACCCCGGTAACATTATGGTTGCCAGGAGAAGAGAGCCCTGTGGACACCATGGCAGCAGTGGGGCCCTTCCAAATGAACCTCCTAGGTATAGACATCCTGAAGGGGAAGCAATGGCGGGATACCCAGGGAAATTCGTGGTCATTCGGTGTCCCCCAGGTTAGCCGGCTAACCGGAGATTTTGGTGCGGCAGTGTGCCAGCTGCAAGCGGCGCCTCCTCTCCCCGCTTCCCGACTAACAAATGTAAAATCTTATCCGTTACTCTTGGGAGCGAGGGAGGGCATCACGCCCGAATTGAAGGACCTAAAAACCCAGGGAGTCATAATCCCGGCGCAATCCCCTTTCAGCTCCCCTGTATGGCCAGTCCGAGAGCCACGTGAAAGGTGTAGACTAGCTGTGGATTGTCAGAGGCTAAGTAGCAATACAGGCCTGCTGCTAGCTTCAAGGGAGGCTGAACGAACCATTCAAAAGCAACCTATAGTTCTCCAAGGCACATTTAAAGTAACCAAGGCAGTTCTAGCAGGAACCCCACCCCCTGACGGGGTGGCTCGGAGAGCCTCTGTGCGAGGGTGGTGTGCCCAGACAGAGCACTATTGTGACATTTTCTCCATGTCCAAAGGAACCACCAAAATATTAAACATACAAGACAAAGTAGACTTAAACAAAGGAACCCCCCAACTTCCCCCTGTAATAATACAGGTAGCTCCCCCATTTTCAGAGCAAGTGCTTGGTGCATGGTTCACAGATGCCTCGTCAAAGCAGGAAGGGAAAGGTTTAAATATACACGGAGAGCAAAAGGTGCTAGTGGGAAAGTCCACAGAATCCACACTAAATGAATTATTCCCTCCTTCTGACCCGGGGAGCGAGTTTGTTTCTGTTCTGTTTCAGGGACGAAGACCTGACCAAAAAACGCACATGTTGTTATTGATCATCCTACTTCAGGAATGCATCCATGAAGGTGACGAAAAACCACTCCCTTTACCTTCCCTCAACCCGTACAACCCCTTCGAGAACAACGAGTTTGTGTTGTTGGTGAAAGCAGTAAGCCAAACCTTCAATTTAAGCCATTGCTGGGTTTGCGGAGGACCTCTGGGGTTACCAAGTTGGCCACGGACATCCACACCCCTCGCCCCAGACCCGATCGTAAGCAACTGTAGTGAAACTGCATACGACACATGGGACGACAGTGAGACATGGCCAATTCATTTTCTAAGTATGGGGGAATATGGTCTAAACCGCACTCAGGAGGGAGGGATCAAAGTGGGGAAAAGTAAATGTCGGTGGACACTCACTCGTAAGGTAATCAATAAACACAGGGATATTTACGCATGGATGTGGCTTGATGAAACCGGGTGCAATTGGGGATTTGAGGGGTATTGGTCAAACAAAAATGAAACCTTAAGTATCCCACGATCCGATCATCACCCTTACAAACAGACTTGCGAATGGAAGGGCAGCTCTGGCGCTTGGTATTGCACGGGCCGTATAAATAATCGCGCAACCTCATTTTTTAGCCCCCTAGGCGACCAAAGCACAGCTTACTTTCAATTTCCAAAAAGAGCCAATGGACCATTTGCTCAGGGCGTCAGAGCTAAAAAGGGGCATTATTGGATCTGCGGGCATACTGCATACAAATTTTTACCCACGGGGTGGTCGGGAATTTGTTATATAGGAATTATCAGACCTCTATTTTTCCTCTTACCAGAGATAGGCGGACCTCGGTTGGGAATAAGACTATACAATAACCTCGGGAACAGAAGTATTGCCCGTAAGACGCGATCCATTAAGGTAAATTTGGGTGGGACGCAAAAATGGGGGGACAATGAATGGCCCCCTGAACGAATAATCCAATATTACGGACCTGCAACTTGGAATCCCAATGAGCCGATATCAGGGGCAAGAGGACCAATTTATAATTTAAATCGGATAATCAGGTTACAAGCAGCCCTAGAAATTATCACTAACAAAACTGCTGATGCAATAGACCTCTTGACCCGGCAGTCCCAACAGATGCGCACGGCAATCCTTCAACACCGCGTGGTTTTAGATTATTTGTTAGCTGAGGAGGGAGGGGTGTGTGGAAAACTGAACATCTCCAACTGTTGTCTGGAGATAAATGACGTGGGCGAAGTAGTTCTCCAGCTGACCAAAGACATCAGAAGAATAGCCCTCGTCCCCGTCCAAACCTGGAACAGTTGGAGCGGCGACTTGTGGTCTTGGTTACCAGGGGCGCCATGGGTAAAACAGTTGCTATTGTATTTAATGTTCATGGTTGCTGCTTTAATGTTTTTACCTTGTGTGATCCCTTGCTTTGTTCAATTAATCCGACATGTTGTATCTAATATGCGCTTTATTCCTACTACCTCATCTGATGGCATAAAAGAGATCCGTGCCATTCACCAGCCACAGCCAACAGCAGTGGCTATTATTTGAACCCTCTCATACTCACCAGTTGTTCTATGTTTGAAACCCTCTTGTTAACTTAATTTTCCAAGTTTGTTCTGTAAACTTAAATGTTGTTAAAGTTGTTCGAGAACGAGCTTGCATTGAGTAACATCTTTGTTTAACCCCCGTTAAAACACTTTTCTACCCGAAACCATATTGTTCCCTTTTCTTTCCCCTTCCCACAATTTCCCTCTACCCCTGTCCCCAATTCCCTCTCCTCTCTGCGTTTTCCTTCTTTCTCTTTCTCTGTCTCTCTCTCCTGCCACCACGCTGCAATGTCGAGCCACGGGGTGGTGTAGAGAACCGACAATGGGTGTGGCTTATCTCGACGAGGACCGATAATGGATGTGGCTTATCTCGATGAGGACCGATAATGGACGTGGTTTGTCTCGACATTGCCATCCCGGCTACGCCCCCCCTCCCCTGCCCCCGGCGGCCAGAGGCGCGAAAAGAGAAGAAAACGGCGCGAAACAGGAGGCGGCTTTAAGGGGACAGCGCGCCTGGCAGGAGCTGCATGTACGCGGTCGTGGTCTGCGCATGCGCAGGAGGGGGAGCCCCTATAAAAGGAAGCACGTGGGCGCTCTGGTGCGCGGTTTTTTTTCTTTCCCTTCCCTGCCTCCTGCCGTCCGTGTGCCTCTCCCGGACCCCGGCCCTGACGAAGCTTACGGCGATTAAGGACCTCAGACGGAGTCAGCAGAACATCATTGGACTCGGAGTGGTGGTAGCTATTTTCCCTCCCTTTCTCCAACTCTCTCCCTCTAACTTTTCCCCTCTATCTCTCTTCTCTTCCCCGCTTTTCTCCCCTGTTTGTTACAAATAAAATCAAAAGGTTGTACGATATCTGACCGGTTTTGGTGTCTTAATCTCGTCCCTGGGATCGTAACGAAACCTCCCCGATATTGGATCGGGACAAAAGGGCTAAAAGGTTCCAGTCTATTAAGACCATAATTTTATTTGAGATTTTTTTTCAGTAATGCATCCAATCCTGATATAAACACTTCAAGTGATGCAAAATCCAGCGAATCACTGGAACAGGTTGCCCAGAGAGGTAGTAGAAGCCCCACCCCTGGAAGCATTCAAGGTCAGGCTGGACGGGGCTCTGAGCAACCTGATCTAGTGAGGTTGTCCCTGCTTATGGCAGGGGGGTTGGACTAGATGGCCTTTAAAGGTCACTTCCAACCCAAACTATTCTATGATTCTATGATTCTATGAATCTCTCCCTCAGTAGCCCCAGAGATTATGATTAAAAAACCCCAACAAACAAACCCAACAAACCCAAAAAACCCACTATGCCTTATTCTGTTTCTTAGCTGACCTGCCTAAAACTTCCCTTCACTTTGTCTCTCTATATCATTTACTGCCCATTTGAAGAGCAGTGTCAGAAACCTCTTTCCAGTGTGCACATTAACAATACTAGCCACCCTCTACTCTTTTATAGGGTAAATTATGCAGGCTGAGCATAGTGTTACATAAATTAGTTTACAATATGATGCATTTTCCAGCACCCAGATCACTGTTGTTAATACTCTTTTCTGAATTCATTCCAGCTTTTCAGTAATCACAAAATAGCTCCATTAAACTTCTAAACATTGTTAATACCACCTCTGTTCTCATGAGTAGTGCATATATATACACACATATAAAGTCAGCTCTTGTGGTGCAACACTTCCAACATCTGCCACCTGGGATCATCACCAAAGGCTGCAGAGCCTTATGGGATCAAAAAGACTCCCATTCCCTCCTCTCCCATTGGATATTTTTTGTTTTCCTGAATGTGAAATAAATATTTTTTCCTACAATAAATATCATGTTATGTATGCCCATTCACAGCACATGAAACATCAGTTTTTCAGTTCTTTTCTTACTTTTTTTAATACTGTAGCTTACAGCACTGTCTGTTTTCAGTATTTGGAGAAAATAATTTAATCTTTGAATAAATTCTATTAAATATTCCTTAAAACCAGAAAGTAATATCTAACTTCACAGATTTTAATCTATTTCACGTACTGGTAAAGACACTATAAAATCATTGCCTTCTTATTCTCCTTTTTTGTGACTGAGTGACGAGTTTTCCTCAACAATCATCAGTTGTTTTTATATTTTTTTTGACAGTGATATTGCAGATTTCAATTACTAACTTTGCCCGGTTCTCTTTGCTGCAGATTGTAATAAATTTTGGCTGACCTATAACATCTCTGAGCTGGAATGCGTTTTTCACTTCTCCCATTTCTGTAGTTTGAGACTTCTTGTTGCATAATGTTCAGCTGTCTGTTTCTTAACTGAATATAATAGGTGTGCATGCCTAAATATTTAAAATTCTCCAGTGGAGATGGTCATCAGATATTGATTTAATTCATTTTAAGAAACTGTCATACAATAGACTAAGAGGACCCATCACCCTTATCTTCCTATTCTTATGATGTCACTTCTTATGATGCGTTTTACTCTGACAATGACTGCTCAAATCCCTTCAAAAATATTAATTCAAAACGATTCCAGTGGAACTATTGCAGTATACACCATACACTATTTTAATATGATGGTATTAAGACTACAGTTCTTCAAGGTTCATGTAGATTTGACACTGAATTTCTACGCGTTGGTTGTAACAATGACAAAGTCTGGATTTCCTCAGCTCGTTTTGTACAACTGATTTTAAAATTCCCAAAGTAGACGAGATACCATTTAAAATAATATAGTGTTCTTCCTTTAAATTTCAGCATACTAAACTAATGAAAAAAGTCTACTTGGAAGTGTGAGAGGAGATGTCACTCAGCCATGGAGACTGCCATTCCCCCCCTGTTTGTGACTATCTCTCTATAATTTGCTGTCTTGAACTGAGATAACGTTGAATTTCAGGTTCAAGATAAATTTTACGTTCGTGGCAATGATAAACCAAGGGGTGGGGAGTGCCATCATTAGCTTACCACTGATCTCCTTGTTATTCTACCCTTTCACCTGTGTTTGATTATTGTCTTTTCTTGCCCTCTGTCTTTAAAACTGCTACTTCCCTCACAAGAGAATTTCTTTTCTTTATCTCAGTCTCTTACGTAGACACTCAACATTTCTTCATTGATCAGATTGCTTTCATTTTCACTCCTGATTTCAACACTCACAAAATATTTGGAGAGGGGAGAAGGATTACCAGCAAGGAAATTGTACAACTCAGTAAAGCACAGAGACACCTCAGTAAGTGCAGAGATCAGCTTCAGAATCCAGGGACCATATGCAACATGGATATGAGACCAAGCTCATCAGTCCAGATGAGAAGCAAAGTGTATAAGCCTATCAAGCACTGTATCAATGTGGCTATGTTGTTGTAGAATCCCAAACTACCTTGACCAACAACAGCTGAGATACCTCTATAAGTCCCTGGAGTTCCCAGATGTCATGGAGAGGATAACTTCTTGTCCAGTTCTCTCCCCTAAACTGTCTTCTGGTTCCTTCGCTGTTACATCATGAGCAAAACCTCTGTGTTTTTTCAAAACTCTGTTACCTCTTACAGTTGACTTCTTTCTAACAGTGATAGTCTTCTGCTTCAAGCCACAAACAGCTTCTTGTTTCTGCCATACATGTTCATGCAAACAGAACATCATGATACTCACAGCCCTGAGGCTGCCTGAAAAACGTACAAGCTCTTTAATTTACTCCTCATGACCTAAATCCTGTCCTTCCTACAGGAAACAAATTTCTTTAGTATTCTGCATAATTATTTTACTAATTATCTGACTGAATATCTTTTTTCTCTTTCAGACAGTAAAGAGTATAGGTAATGACAGATGATTTTAAAGAACAGAAACTAGAGATTTGCGGAACAAGTCTGGAGTGACTGTGTTTCAGAATATCCAGGCAGTGAATTATTTGAAGAGTGGTTATGTTGGTCTTACTAAGAGCAGAAAATGTTTCTAGGATGCTCTAGGAGGACTTTGTTACTTCATTACATTTACAGCTGTGCAAAATGGGGCAATTTCAGTACATATTAATTTCTATTTATTTATTTTCTCTCTCAATATTTCTTGGCTTACTCACCTTTTCCTTTCCAGTTCAAATAAACCCTTTTCATATCCAACTACATTTGGATACATTTAGATACAAAGCCTGTCTGAAACAGGCTTTTGATATCCAACTACATTTGAAATCAAATGCAGCTGAATCAGCTGAAATGTGGAAAAAGTTTTTGGCACTGTCCCGCATGACATCCCTATCTCTAAATTAGAGAGACATGGATTTGACAGATGGACCACTCAGTGGATAAGGAATTGGCTGGATGGTCACACTTGAATAATTGCAATGAACGGCTCTATGTCTAAGTGGAGACCAGTGACGAGTGGCGCTCCTCAGAGGTTGGTATTGGGACCGGTGCTGTTTAATATCTTTGTCAGTGACATGGGCAATGGGATGGAGTGCACCCTTGGCAAGTTTGCCAACAACAGCAAGCTGTGTGGTGTGGTCGACACGCTGGAGGGAAGGGATGCCATCCAGAGGGACCTTGACAGGCTTGAGAGGTCCATACAAACCTCATGAAGTTCAACAAGGCCAAGTACAAGGTCCTGCACATGGGTCAGGGCAATCCCAAGCACAAATACAGGCTGGGTGGGGAATGGATTGAGAGCAGCCCTGCTGAGAAGAACTTGGGGGTGTTGGTTGATGAGAAGCTTAATGTGACCCGGCAATGTGCACTTGCAACCCAGAAAGCCAACTGTATCCTGGGCTGCATCAAAAGAAGCGTGGCCAGCAGGTTGAGGGAGGTGATTCTCTTCCTCCACGCTGCTCTTGTGAGACCCCGTGTGGAATACTGCATTCAGCTCTGTGGCTCTCAACACAAGAAGGACATGGACTTGTTGGAGTGAGTCCAGAGGAAGACCACAAAGATGATCAAAGGGCTGGAGCACCTCTGCTATAAAGAAAGGCTGAGAGGGCTGGGTTTTTTCAGCCTGGAGAAAAGAAGGCTCTGGGGACACCTTCTAGCAGCCTTCCAGTGCCTAAAGGGGGCCTACAAGAAAGCTGGAGAGGGACTTTTGACAAGGGCATGTAGTGATAGGACAAAGGGTAATGGCTTTAAACTGAAAGAGGGTAGATTTAGATGAGCTATAAGGAAGAAATTCTTCCCTGTGAGGGTGGTGAGGCACTAGAACAGGTTGCCCAGAGAAGGTGTGGATGCCCCATCCCTGGAAGTATTCAAGGCCAGGTTGGATGTGGCTTTGAGCAATCTGGTCTAGTGGAAGGTGTCCCTGCCCATGGCAGAGAGGTTGGAACTAGATGATCTTTAAAGTCCCCTCCAACCCAAAACATTCTATGATTCTATGAAAAGTTATTCTGAGACACAGTGTAAACACTGTAGAAACATAAGAGCAAGGCCATTGAAGGACATGCTGACCCTACTGTACTGTGCTGGGTTTGGCTGGGATAGAGTTAATTTTCTTCTTAGTAGCTGCTATGGGGCTGTGTTTTGGATTTGTGCTGGAAACAGTGTTGACAATGCAGAGATGTTTTTGTTATTTCTGAGCAGTGCTTACACAGGGTCAAGGCCTTTTCTGCTTCTCATACCACCCCACCAGTGAGTAGGCACAAGAAGTTGGGAGGAGACAAAACTGGGATAGCTCATCCCAACTGACCAAAGGGATAGCCCATACCATACAATATCATGCACAGCATATAAAGCTGATGAGAGAAGAAGGAAGGGAGGGATGTTCGTAGTGATGGTGTTTATCTTCCCAAGTAACCATTACGCATGGTGGAATCCTGCTTTCCTGGAGATGACTGAACACCTGTCTGCTGATGGTAAGTAGGGAAGAATTCCTGTTTTGCTTTGCTTGTGTGTGCGGCTTTTGCTTTACTTATTAAACTGTCTTTATCTCGACCCACGAGTTTTCTCACTTTAACCCTTCCAATTCTCTCCCCCATCCCACCAGGAGGGAGTGAGTGAGTGGCTGTGTGGTTCTTAGTTGCCGTCTGGGGTTAAACCACGACATGTATGTCACCTAATCCATGCTATAGCTCCATGATCAGGTGGACTTTACTTGTTTCAGAGTTACACCATTGAAAATTGAAACATTTCTAATTAAGGAAATAATCTGTTTCTCTGGTGTCTACATACCAGCTGGCTCATGCCAGTGTAGTGTATGTGTAACCTTATTAAAAATAGGATCTGCAGTAGCTTCTTTTTAAAGATAAATAGATCTGCTGCTTAAAGTCTTTCAA
The DNA here is from genome assembly GCA_009819775.1 of Phoenicopterus ruber ruber. Lineage (NCBI taxonomy): Eukaryota > Metazoa > Chordata > Aves > Phoenicopteriformes > Phoenicopteridae > Phoenicopterus > Phoenicopterus ruber. The sequence continues at coordinate 27,274,794 of CM020215.1, read as the reverse complement.
TACAGAAGAAGACAAAAGTTCTTATTTGAAGGCTTATGGCTAATTGCTTACAATTTCTTAAAATTGTGTCTCTGAGGTAGGTCAAACAAGCATCTAAAATCTGTGAAAAGAACTTTCTGGTTTTGGATTGCAATGTCAAATAGTATGGTTTAATCAATTTAAATAAGCCTTTTAGGAACAAATTGCAACCAGTTTGACATCTTGTAAGCTGACTTCCTTTCCAGTGGGAATTAAATTCACTGAGTCATAAACTCTTTAAAAACAAGGATTATAATAGAACTGTGCTAGCAGGCATAGCTATAATTACTCTTTAAATAATGACAATGACAAAGTAAAATAACAGGTTTAACACACTTCTCTAGTAAAAAGGGAAATCCAGCTTCTCTGTGCCTAGTGGTGATGAGCAAATTAAACATTGAAAAAGGACTGAATGTATTTTTTTTCAGAACCTAGATGTAGCAGCATCTTGTTGGTTGCTCTGCACTTCCTTCCTGCTGCCAGTGATGTTGGGTAGCTCACCATTGGACAAAAAGATAATACTAGCGTTATCCAGAGCATAAAAGCTCTTGTCATTTTTAAAGATTTGTGTTTCACAGTTCCTGGTTCTTTTTCTTGCTGTTATATATATCACATTTGTTCTTCATTGAGATGACCAGCATGAGGGATCTCATTGCAGTGCTAGTTAATATTTGACGATCTCGTGTTGTTTCTCTTAGTTTTTCAATAAAGATGTGGAACAGCAACAATATCAGTGTCAAAAAAGATGTCAGATAAAGACATGACTACTTAATCTTTTATGGGAAAGCTACTTGATTTATTACAGAAAAAACAGTCTTCACAGAATGGCTGAGGTCGGAAGGGACCTCTGGAGGTCATCTAGTCCAACATCCCTGCTCAAACAGGGCCACCTACAACCAGTTGCCCAAGACCATGTCCAGACAGCTTTCGAATACCTCCAAAGCTGGAGACTCCACAACCTCCCTAGGCAACCTGTTCAGTGCTTGGTCACCCTCACAGTAAAAAAATGTTTCCTGATGTTCAGACAGATCCTCCCATGTTTCAGTGTGTGCCCATTGCCTCTTATCCTGTCACTGGGCTCCACTGAAAAGAGCCTGGCTCCATCCTCTTTTCACCCTCCCTTCAGGTATTTGTACACATTGATAAGATCACCTCTGAGCCTCCTCATCTCCAGGCTGAACAGTCCTAGCTCATTCAACTTTTCCTCATATGAGAGATGTTCCAGTGCCTTAATCATCTTAGTGGCCCTTAATTGAACTCTGTCCAGTAGCTCCACATGTGTCTTGTACCACAGAACCCAGAAGTGGACACAGTACTCCGGGTGTGGCTTCACCAGTGCTGAGTAGAGGTCATCTCCCTTGATCTGCTGGCAACATTCCTCTTAATGCAGCCCAGGATACCATTCACCTTCTTAGACACAAGGGCACATTGCTGGCTCATGTTCAGCTTGGTCCACCAGGACCCCTTGGTCCTTTTCTGCAAAGTTGCTTTCTCAGACAGTTGGCTCCCAACATATACTGGTGCCTGGGTTTGTTCTTTCCTATGTTCTTCCCCTTGTTGAACTTCATGAGGTTCCTTTCAGCCCATTTCTCCAGCCTGTCAAGGTCCTTCTGGATGGTAGCACAACCCTCTGGCATATCAGCCACTCCTCCCTGTTTTGTGTCATGAGCAAACTTGCTGTGGGTACACTCTGCCCCATCATCCAGATCATTAATGAAGCTGTTAAACAGGACTGGACCCAGTATTGACCCTTGGGGTACACCACTAGTTACTGGCCTCCAACTAGACTTCATGCCACTGACCACCACTCTTTGGGCCTGATTGTTCAGTCAGTTTTCAATCCACTTCACTGTCCGCTCATCCAGCCCATACTTTCTCAGCTTCTCGATGAGGATCTTATGGGAAACAGTGTTGAAAGCCTTACTGAAGTCTAGGTAGACAATATCCACTGCTCTTCCCCCATCTACCAACCTTCTATCCTCTGTTCAACTTCTTCTATCCTATGGGACGTGCTTTAAATATATCACTACACTTTCTCCTGGAAACGTAGCCTACAAATGCCTTTCATTGCTAGTGTTTGATAATATCCAAAACAAATGAGTGTCTGACTAACTGGAATTAGTTATTTGCCTCATTTAGGACTGGAAACCACCAATACAGTACAGATAAATTACACCTGACACCAGTCTACTGAATGTGGCTAATAGAGGAAGGACATCATTTACCAACCCTAACAGTAACACTTTTTTTCACCAATAAGAATTTACCTTAAATTTAAAAGAAAATCCACTTTTCCTTTGGTTTGGGATTGTTTTCTTTGTAAGTCCTTGCTTAAATGGAAAAATAAAACAATCTCCCTTTTTTCATAATATTGAAAAATAGGGGATTTTCAAAATACATATTAAGTTATTCTTATTGCAGAAATATGAAAAAGAGTATGTCAGAAGAATTTCATATTTGTCACAGCAGAAAAACAATTATTTTCATAGATCCTGTCAATTGGTTTTCTATATAAGGTCTATAAAAGTCAATATAAGTTTTCCATATTTAAAATTTTGTCCCATCTATTTTCATGACTAGTTTCTGTCATATCAAAATAATCTGCATAGCTTTTTTAGCTAGTTGATTATGATACATAGATCAAAGTTAAGTGAGGACATGGCTAGCTTCATGACTGTCAGTAGAACAGCAAACAAAGTTAATGTTCCTTTTCCACTATAGCTTTGGTTCAGTGAAAACTAATTAAACAATAATTACAGTCAATGTTTCCAAATGTTTAAAAGTCAGTCAGTTGCAGTATTGAAGACGTTTTTTTCTGTCATACATATTTAGAATTATCTATTATTTTTTTATTTCCTTTTTGTATAAAGTCACATTAGATCCCACCAAACAAAGAAGCCTCATTCTGCAAGGCCTTCCCTTGAATTCCATCAGACTATTTGGTATACAAGAAATCACTTATCAGGTATACAATGCTAAAATGATAATTCAAGTCAGTACACATTTTAAGAATGATGTCAACCTCTATTTGGAGTTATACTTGGCACATGTCATATAATGCTAGGTGGTGACTTTGGAAGTACAGCGGTTACTGTCCTTCTCTCTAAACAGTTCAAAGAGGAAGTTAACATCTGAGATGCAAAATTAATTTCCATTATTAGTCTTGCTGGTGCTTGCCAGATTTGGGTCTTGTTCCTTCTTCCAAGGATTGGAATCTGCTATTGCACAACCTAGCAGAGTGGGAGAGGTGGCAGAATGGTTGAGGTGTCTCACTATGACTTCTAATGTGCAAGTTTCAGCCTTGTTTTTCATTTATATGAAGCTAGTTTGCACTTGACATCGCAGCAGCAGATGATGTCTATCACACCAAGTCAGTGTGACTGCATAGCACGTAATGCTTTGCCAGTTTGAATATGAAGAGAGTGTCTCATACAGGGATTTATTTCTGGGAAGGCGTGGATTTTCTCCTTCTAACATATATGCATAGGAAAAGTAAGCCAGAATCTGATTTGACTGTAAATATTTTAGGCTTAAGCATTTGGTTTAGCTAAGCATCCAAGAGTTCAGGTTTACTTAGACCTTTGACGTGTTGAATCTCAGTGTTTCTCAGTTCTGAGAAAGCAAAAAGGAAAAGTGGTACATTGCCTCTATCCCTCTACATCACACTTATCTATGTGATGATAACTGATAGAATTTGTTCTGAAAAATATCCATGTAATTAACAAAAAAAAAATTAATTCAGCTAAGTATCACCTGTTAAATCCATATATGAGCTCCCCAACACTTTTATCTTTTTTATCCCTACAAATATCCACCCATTTCTTTATGTGGATTCATGTAGGTAAGAGCAAATAGTTGTGTTACACTTACTATTTTACCTAAATTTATTTGGTGTGAAAACAAGTCTCTATTTCAATGGACAGGCTCTTTTTCCTTTCAAAAGCAGGGAAAGAGTTTCCATCCATTTATATTTTACCCATTCTAAGCTGCTGAAAATGTAATGTCATTACCACAGCATGAGTTATTATTTTGGAAGTATTTGTAAAGCATTATATTGAGCTGCCAAGACTGAAAACAAACATTTCTATCAGTACATCATGCCTATTAACCTACATTTGATCCAGCTTTGTTTCATGATAGAACTTTTGGGGAATTATTAAATATAAGAAATTAGTATTGTCTGATCTGCTTGTTCCCTGCAGAAGATCAACAGTGAAAATGCTTACTGTTTTCTGCAATATAATGACATGAAAAAAGTTGCAGCAAGCGAAAGAAACCTTAGACCAGAACTAATTGTCAAGTAATACCAAAAGGCTCTGTATTGCAGTGATAAAACACCATTGTTTTGGAAGGAGAGTCAAACATTGGTGGTCATTCTTAGGTACATATTTTAAAATAAAATGATGAACCTAAAAGAGGGCAATGCTCTTTTAAATGTTAAATAGATTCTTTGGTCTAATTCTTTTACATTAGGTGAGAAATCCTATTTGACAAATGAGGGAAAATTGAACTCTCTTGATTACACTCTAAAAATAATGAATAAGGTATAAAAATAGCTTTTAATAGAGAAAGTGAATAGTCATGCAAGGGTTGATTAATGCATAATACAAATATACAGATTTCAGTCCCCTATAAGTATCTTTTCTGAGAAGCTTTGTCAGTGGTGAACGTACCAAACTTACATGCGGAGTTACTAAATTATTTGAGCTCTTCTGATGGCCAATTTTAACAATACTTCTGTGGTTCTTCAAGATGCTATCACAAAACATAGGTAAAAATTTAGAGATTTACAAGAGTAGAACCCTAGATGCTCTCAGCTTGACTTTTAAAAAACAAAATAGACATAGGATCTTGATATTAAAATCATCCAAATAAGACACCAATGCTGGTAGTGGGCTGCAAATGCTTTCCTTTGCAAACCGTAGGAGACACTAAAGAGAGCAGGACTCACACAAAGGGACTTACAAATGCCAAAAAGAATGTCATGCATAGCGACTCAAAGTAAAATTGTACAAAAATGTATGTCAGATTTTAATTTACAATACAAATACTGCTTTGCATAAAATTAGCTGGAAAGAAGTAATGGTAAAACAGGTGCAAAAAGAAAGCAATAGTTCATGCATTTGCCAAGTGATACAGTAATAAAAGAAGGTAGTAAGAAAGATTTGTGGCTTTCTAAATGTAGTCAACACAAAGGGCAGTCAAGTTAGGCATGCTTATTCTTTATAGTATCAGTGAACCTTCACTTTTTTATTTCCTCCTGTTCAAGACATATCACCATCAACAAACTGGGAAGATTCCAGAATTTATGTAGGAAAACCGTAGAGCTGCTCGCAGTCAAAGACTATAAAAAATTCCTTTTTTTCAGTTTGCCAGTCTTACAGCTGTTTTTTCTTAATTAAAATACAGGACCAACCAGCACTTCATAGCCTTGTGGATGCTTTATAAGATGATACCTTCAGACCTTTGACAGGCATTTGTCTGTTTTGGCTTCCTGCTTCTCTTAATGGCATTATCCCATGATGTGTAAACAAATTACTTTTACATTAAACAGCCTCACATTAACCCCTGATGCATTTCCAACACAGAGTATTCTTGGAATACAGAATTTCACCACAACTGACAATAACATCTCATACAACAGGAGGTAGACATGACTATAAATGGCCATATCGTGAAGAAAACAAAACCGGCATTTATTTTCAGGCTGTAGTTAAATCAGCTTAATTAAGGTTAAACAAGTATTTATTTCCTAAATGAGCACTTATAAAGGGTACGTTGTAAAATCATTTAAATTTTTTCTAACTATGGTAAAAATTCCTTTATTTTCCACTGAACATAATAGTCTATAGCAGCTGGTGACAGCTGATCTGTGCATGAGTCATATTGGATATAAAGCACAATTCATGTTAAGAATGAATTACAGAATTAAGCACACTGTGCTTCTTTAAGAGTGAGCTGAATGAGCTTCAAGGTGACTTTTCCAGTCAAAGTTAACTCTAGGCACAGACAGCACAAATGACAGACGGCCTTGGAAAGGAGGGTGTTTATTTGGGTGTTATGGCGAAAAAGTGAAACATGACCTGAAGTTCAATTTTCAGTGAATTCAGTAGCAAGTTCCTGGTAATAATGCTGGTACAAAAAACTGGGAAGATTTGAGAAGCCCTGAAAGAAATGACAGTGCTGTAAGAAATAAGGCCCATAGCCATGGAGAGGACAACTAAATTTAAAAATATAGGTCTATTTTATTTTCATACTATTTGGCTTCAAAATATTGTTGTGTTATCAGAGTGGGTAACCTGGTAAATTATATTTGTATATAATACATATGCAATTATATACAATTTGCATACAATATAGATACAATTTTTATGCAATGCATATCTGGTAAATAATATTTGTATATAAGCAATTATATACAATTTGCATACAATACTATATTCACACAAAAACCCCAAAACAACAGAAGAAAGGGAAATCACAATAGTCCTTTTGACATTGCTATTATAGAACAGGTTTCTCTGCAAACTGTGTAGGAAAGTGCAACATATAAGGGGGTATGGATTGTTAAGGCATTCAACAGGGGGAAGGAAATGTTCCACCAGTTTTTCTACATGCTTGCCAAGAACTCATTAAATTATTCCATATAAATAACTAACGAAAAATATCTCTGTTCTTTCTCATTCACCATTATTCACAAAGTAAGACAAATTTCTCAGCCTCAATGTGTTGCTAGCCTCAATCATATACCCTAGTAGAAGGAAATGCCAGCTTTGAATGCTCATTTTGACTCTGCTACACGTCATTTGCCATTGATGAGTAAGTGACAGGTGACCCTAGTTAAATACTCCTATCTTCTGTTCCCTGATTGTATGACTAGAAATGTTTAAGAGGAAAAAATAGTGTTACTTGGTGAATAGAAAATAGGGTATATTTTATCTCTGAAACAAATTTCCTGGAAAATGGCCGTATATTCTGAAGTCCATAAAATCACATATTTCACCCATATGTAAGATTCATAACTAATGAAGGATAAAATCTGATAGTCAGGAGGGATGTGAAGCTGCCTTATCATTCTTAGATGTATTCACAAAACCAGAGATTGGTAGAAGAGGGTCATTTCTCTTGCATTCCTTGCAATGAATGACCAAGTAAACCAGGACTCTTCAGGCTGAGAAAAAGACAACTGAACAACAGTATGATAAAAAGCAAGAATGACAGAAGGAAAGTGAATAGAAAGCTATTGTTCTTGCTCTCCATCTAATAAAATGTCTAGAAGTGATCACATCAAAATGGCAGCTGACATTTAAAACAAGCAAAAGAAGATGCCTCGTCACTCATTCATTTATGTTTTAGGACTCCTTGCTATAGGGAGTGAATCATTTACACAGACACAAAAAACAGCTGGACAAATAGGGAAAATAAAGCTCACTGAAACTATTAAATACAAGCTCTGAACCGGGAAGTTCTTGAGATAGCAATGGCAGGAAGCTGGGAGAGGGCTCTGCAAAGTACCACGATGTCCTGCTGACTGTCCCATCCCTCTTCCACAGGCATTCTCTACTGCCTGCTTCTGGAGGTGGCATGCTGGAGATGGTGATCTCTTGATATGACCTGAAATAACTGTTCTTTTTAAGCTCCAGCAGAGTCCTGTCTTTCTTCAACAAGATACAACATTTCCCCTTTCATCTATTCTCCCAATGCTTGTATAATTCCATTTATTCATTCATTTCAAATTGAGGAACTGATTTCAAAATTATAAATCCAAGAAGCCTATTTCTGTCCTGGTCTTCTTTATCTATTACCTCGTCTCTTTAATTACAGTGCATGATCTATTGCAATTGAAGCTACATTAGGGACACCAAATGTCTCAAACTATTAAAGTGATGTGATACTGTGGGGTTTATGTCATTATTTCTCACAGCACTTTTATGTTCCAATATTTTTATTTTTAACATCTTAGAAGTGTCCTCAACATAAATTGAACCATGTGGACATTTTGCTAAATGAACAACAGATTCACTATGACAATTCAAACAATATTTAATGCGAATTTTTTTTCCCACAATTGAGAATGATAGAATACATCCCTTGTAATCCCATTATTTCATTATGCACAATGTCCACATAGATAAAACCCTGTCTGTGTTGCTTTGAGTTAGCTTAGCAAACTTCTTCCTTCCCACTTCTGTAGGTGGTGTGCTGAGAGGCACAAGCCCTCCAACAATTCTTTCAAAGTTTGTGATTTTACAGAGAAATTTGGCTCATGCAAGACATAGATTTCTTGTATTCCTAGTGTCCAGAGAACAACACAAATTATTAAAGAGCTCAGTGATAACAAATAGAAAACAACACATAAATTCCATACTTACAGCATGGAACAAGTAAAGCAGGAGTATCTGAAAGATATTTTTACTCTCTACCTGATTCACTGTGCTCCTACTCAGAATCTTTCTCAGGAACCTCATTCTGGTTTCTGGATCTATTTTTAAAGAAAAAAGAAACAGGCTAGTAGAGAGACTTGTGTTAAAAGAAATACAAAAGCATGAAGACATATACAGTTGGAAAAATTATCATAGTAATCTGACAGCTTGGAACAAATAATTAATTTGATGGATTTCACCTTTTATTCTATTTCGGCATGGTTCTTGAACATATCACAGTTTTCTCAACTTTTTTTCATTATTTGAAATTACAGAGTCACCATAGTGACTGATCTATACTTGGACTGCTGTTAATTCATGAACAATTTATTTTAAATATCTGACACTGCAGGTAGGCACATTTACTGACCTCCAACACCCCAAAATTTCCCAGACCAATGTAGAACTGCCTGTGCTCAGCAATACTGTCATGATTTTTTCCCAGGCTGCTGTCCCTGAAGGATGTTCACTCAATGGCTGCGTAGCACACTGGAAACTTTGCATTTGTTATTATTATTGATTTATTTATGCAGACACCATACTGATTTTCCAGGATGAGAAGGCATTTATAGCATCTCAGTCTTTGATGAGTCTTCCAAATTGTGGGTGTCTGATCTCATAAAGCTCCTTGTGATCAGGTGTCATACAGGCACCCGAACCTCAGAGCCAGAGTCACGCGTGTAAGCACAGTAACTTTTGGAGAGTACATTGGTAAGTGGAATCCATATGCATGAGTGTTTCAGAGGGATAGTTCTGCTCAAAGCTGTAAGCAGATAATTTGTAGTAACATGCATTTCAATGACCTAAGCTAATCCTCTGCTTACTTCCTTACTCAGTGCAGCCAGGCCTCCCCATATGCAGGAGGATTTTGAGTGGTAAATGAAGGGCATTTATTTCGTATTCCTGAAACTCTTCCTGAAGAGTCTTGAGATTAAGTCTAGGGTTATAAGAGAAGGGCGTAAGAACAGGTTGCCATTTCCCGATGTGCCAGCCAGCCAGTTCCTAGCAAAGGCTGGAAGAAATTACTGCTTATACTGGCATTAATAGCAAATGTGAGTTTCTGTTCAGGGGCAGCGAAGACATGAACCTATTTAGATGCAACTGGTATTTGCCTTTTTTGCTTCATCCCTTTCTTTTCCTCTATTCAGTTAGACTGAAAGCGCTCTTCTACTTTGCATGCTTTCTTAGATTAATTGTCTTGATGACTAGAAGTCCTCTCAACAAGTCAATTGTTAATACAAGATTTATATGGTGGAATAGTTGTTTTTTTCCCCTTTTGACTTAAGTCCTCTGCTCACACACAGGAGAGAGTCCAGTGTAACTGTGTTGCTTTTAGTTGATTTAACTTACCATTACAACCTAATAATTTTATATATTGAATTAATATTGCTTCAGATCTGTAGATGTAGTTTTTAGTGGGTTTAGTAGGCAGTTTAGTTACATGTCTTTGCACATAATTTTGTACTGAGTAATGAGTCATTACCACACATCACTAAATATAAATGGTGGAATAAAATAACTCTTACATTTCATGCTTTTGTATTCTAGGTATTTCTGCATTCTAATAAATTGCAATTCTGAGTAGTCCAGTATAAATCTTCTCAGTGCCAATCATGTAAATAGATAATGAACTTTAAGTCTTTTTAGATATTTGAAGAGCTTTTCTGAATTTTAGGTATGCCTATACATGTCTAGACATCTTTGCAATATAGACTCTCTTAAGATTTGTGTTTGGAGGAGATATTGTATTTTTAAAACACTATTAGCACCAGTATGCTAGAAAGCAAAGACAAGCTTAAAACTCAGGAGTAAACATTAGTTACAGTCTGAGACCAAATCACATTCCCAAGGTGGAATGCTTGAGCCTTACTCATTGGCAAAATGTTTCTACGCTAAAAGTATCCTACGTTTCAACAGTGTATGCAAACATCAGAATACTTTTTTCACTGATTTTCATAGGCAAAGGTACAATTTCTGTGTATTAAGTCCTTGTTTAAATCCTCCATGCTTATAGTAATTTAGCAGTGCAATTTCTCCTTTCTTTTTTAAGGAATATTTTTTCAGCTTAGACAATTCTAATAAAAGTGTAACTGTTTGTGCGCAGGCACGTGTGGAAATGCATATTTAATGGAGATTTATTGTTTCTTACAAGTACATTTTCAGCATTAATTCTACGTTGTTTCACTAGTTTTATGATAATGTAATTTTCCTTGATATGTGATGTTAATCATCATTATAAAAAGATTTAATTTTCTTTCCCATACATGTCAGATTACAAGCCATATATATAAACAAACATTAAGTAATATTTTTACATAGGTGAAGAAAAGAAAACTAGTTTAAACTCTTGATCTTCTGGTATGTGAGATACCCTAAATGCAATTATAGATACCTCAGGGAAAGAGAAAAAAATTCCCCCTATTAAAACAAGAGCTTCCTTTCCATAATATGAAACCAAAAGCATATAGAGGCTTAAAAGCATTCAGGAAAAAATTGCATTTTGTGTACTTATTTTAAAGTACAACAAGATAGAAGACAATCAATCCTTCACATTAGGAGTAGTTAGAATAAGAATGTTCACTAACAGGGATATAATTTGTAATATTCAATAGACCTCATAACACTTTTGTCTACCTTAACTTTCTTATGTTCAGAAGCAATCAAAATTTTTGGCAAAGATGGAGACAAAGGAGTTCATCATATCAAGGATGTAATGGACAACTGAAGGTCATCATTACATTGCTTATAGACACTTATGAAACAAAAGGAGATGAAAATTTAAATACATCCTGGAAGGTTCTGCGGTTCTACAGGGGGTTCCAAATGGTGTGAGAAATTGAGAGACAAAGCAAAAAATATTCTTTTGATGTCTATAATAATGTCATGGATGAAAGCTATTCATTATAAGAAACTAAAAAGAATTACCATTTTCTCTTAAAATTACTTATGTGGAAAAATTACCTCCTATTAAAATATTAATTATTTTATCATTACATTATGTATTTACAATCCCTGTAACGTACTGTTTATAACCATGTAGACATAATTTCAGAAATAATAAAGAAAACCAGAATTTACTGGAAATACTCTGCTCCAGTATGAATCAGCTGCAGGGTGAAATCACCAACCTGCCTTCTCCAGACCTTTGTAATAAAACTCGATCATGTGAACCCAAACAGTTAAGCAACTAATTATATATGAACTTATAAATCATGAAGCTTGAACCTTAAAAAGTTCTAGAGCTCTTGTGAAAGTCCTCAGACAGCTTCTTCAGCTTTCATTCTTACTGTTGTACCAGAAGAATGGCCAGTCTGCAGAAACTGTGAGAATTATATTCTTCAAAGAACACAAAGAACATATTTGTTGAGGTTTTTTTCAATTCTTTTCCAACCTCTTTTTTGGCTGTCAGTACTATTTCCCTCCTTTAGATCTATTTTGGGTGGGCATAATCTGGAATATTTCAGGTGAAATCTTGGATCTGTTATTGCAACGATGCAAGAATTTTGCTTCTGTGTTCAAGAAGAAATGCATGAAACATACCTTTAAATGTCCTTGCACTATAATGTCTGAAATTCCCATTACTTAACATGCCTGCAGACTTCCTTTTGTCAAAAAACCCCAACAGGTTGCAAATACTTCTGTCTTTCTGGAATTTACTTATACAATGCAGAGCAATCTCATTCAATAAGAGTGAACATGCTTGATATTTTACTTTTTTTACACAGTTTTGACTTGAAGTATTTGACCCACATGTTCTTGACAGACACATAGGGTAGGAACAGAATCCGTTTTACTTTTTGTATTTCATTACACTATAACATATATGTAGAATTTTATCTTTTTATGGTAATTTACAGCTAAATCCTAGAGTTCCAGATCAGTTGTGACTTTAGTAAAATTCCTCTTACTGCCAATAGAAATATTACTTAAATGGCAACTCCAGAACTGGATTCTCTAATTTAAATTCGTTTGGAAGACTCTAGAACTAAAGAATTTAGTTTTCTGATTTACGTAGGGAAATATATGTCCCTGAAACATGTTCCAGAACATTCATTGTACTAAAACACTGGTTTAGATTGGCATTATTTTTTTGTTTTTTTAAAAAAAAAGTTTTAAAAAACCCTATATGGCTAGATTGTTCTCTAGGCAGTCCGTTTAATATTGTTTAAAGTTTTCTGGTACTGAAGCTTTTTTCATTGAATCCTGAAATCTCCTGATAAAGAATAGGATTCTTTGTACATCCCGCAGTCAATGAAATTTGAAGAAGGCAACTGAAAGAATACACCTAAATAAACTAGGTGTCTAAGTTGTGGAGTGTATGAGCTGCCAGTTGTTTAGCAATTGCCCCCAGTGTGCTTGTCTGGTTAGGAATTTCTGATGACTCGTTTCCTTTCTTAATGGCGTATAGTTTTACCAAAAATGAATCTCTGAGAAAAAGGGAAATAAAATATGTGTATGCTAACACAGTGCTTATGAAACGCTGGAAAACCAAACTGCAATTCCCTCTTTCACCCTCCCCTTATGTGTACTCTGTGTAATAAGACTTGCTTTCTTAATATTTAATGATGCCTAGTGAGACTCTTGCAAGAATTACGTTTTAATCGTCCAAACTAGCACATGGATTTTTAATTTAGGATACTAAGGTTCAACTCACTGCCTTCAGAAAGGGCTTGGAGAAAGCACTGAACTCTTTTTCTGCTGTTTTCCGTCTCACATCCACATCCCAAACACATGCAAATTCCATTCAAATAGCGCATTAACTGTTTCATTGAAATTTTTGCCCTTTGGATGCACCATGGTCATTTTTCACCTTTTTTCTTGCCATTACTTTCCACACCCCTACACACCCTAATCCTGCACAAAGAAAAAGCAAAGTGTTTAATAAATTAATATTTTTTAATATATATAATGATTTTTTGTAGAAGACAAGAAAATGGAGAATAAAATTCAAAGCATTTCTGGAAGAAATCTTTTACCCACCCAGTGGTTCATCGGTGTGCACAGATTGTGCAAAGCTACTACAAAATAGCATTTTAACAAATACATGATTTGTCTCCAAATATCACAGTTTCTAATTCTAGGTGACTGCCAAATTATCAAGAATGTGTATAATTCCATTAACTTGCAAATATAATCTATATTTTGTTCTGATCAATAAACAAATGTGCAATTATGAGAACTTCCACATTTCTCAGAAAATTGAATTCTTATTCTGCAGTCAGTCTGTTTCAAATATCAGATAATATCACTGATTTATAATACAATAATACGGGTGGATTTTCCCATGCCTCCTGTTTAGAAAGTGGTTTGGAGCAAAAGGCAATCAATGATAATACTCTCTAATAAGAGCTCAGTTTAGCTGTTGTCTTAAAATCTAAAAAGGAGAAATACTTGGTTTCTGCCTGTGTTTTAATTTATTTAATTATATGCATTTGATAAAGGTGTTTGTTTAGTCACTGTTCTCTAAGTATTCACATTAAACTCAGGATTAGATACAACTGTGATGAAAGTACATTTATTTTACAGCTCAATTTTTGCCCACTCACTATAAAAGCCAGAGCCATTCCTTTCCATTTCACCTACATCCTTCCAAAAAACCCACCCCTAAATCTGTTATCAGAAAGGCAACTGAATCAGAGGCTTTAGACTTCTCCATAGTCATCTTCATCCATAACTACGTACTTTGACATCTCTGGATGCATTTTACTGCTAAAACCAGTTGCAAATCAATCAGCTACTTAGAAATCCACAACTGGGCAAGTAAATTAAAGGAATTCCGAATCTTCAAATGTACTCCAAATAGCTCATGGCAAAAAAGCACTTTGGCAAATAAAGGTCAATTAGCTTGTCTTTAAATATCGTATTACACCTTTGGAATTAAAATACTAGTTCTTTGGCTTAATATCTTCATTCTTATTATATTTTCATCTCAGGAATTAACTACTAGTCCTCAAAATCCTTCAGCATAATCAGATTTGAATCAGTTCAAATCATATATTCGGCATTCAGAGAATCATATGATCTCATTCTTTGCTTTGATCATGAACAGACCTGAAATTAGTGAATATAGTCATGATAATCTTATGCTGCCAGGAAATTAATTTCTCCTAGTTTTATGCTCCATAAAGGATTTTACACTCTGTTTAGTTGTTCTTAAATCATCATTCATGGCTTGTAGCTCACATCTGTATTTATAGAAGTAAACCTGTCGGAGTAGAAATAATAATATATTTTAGAGGCTAGATCTGGACTTAAATTAACCTCTTTTTTTATTCCTCCCAGCTTTCTAAATTGGTAACAGACAGATGATACAAAATAACAGATTGTTTTAAATTGGTGGAGTCACTTCAGATTACATCGCTTACATTTTATGATGTTGCTAGTTATTATCACATGATGTAACGTAATTTGTCAAAACGACATATCAGTAACATGGCAGAAACACCAGATGTCATAGGAATGTAAGAACTGCCAGCCCAATTTAGTTAATTTGTCCTTTCCAGCCAACTCATCTCTAATAGTGGCCAGTACCAGATGCCTCAGAAGAAGCAAAAAGCCTTCTACAGTGGAAAAGATTTGAAAAATCAGTGCAGGGAAACATTTTCTTTCCTTCTAAATCCTACTCAGCAAATGATTGGCTTAATTCCTGCAATACAAGGACATACATTTCTTCTGCTTTTGTAAACAGAACCATCATTCCTAATGTAACTGTTGATTTATTTCCTTACCAGTATTGTCATTAGCTCTCTCTGAATTCTGTTAAAAATGTGACCCCTAGAATTCCCTGTCATACACGTGACAAGGAATTCTATGATGAATTTGTACACTTGATTCCTCTCAATTCCTACTTTCTTCCTATTAATTTAAATATGTACCCCTTCAATTTCATTGACTTTCTCTTTTTGTTCATTAAGAGAGAACAAAAAGAAACGATAGCCTTACTTTTTCTAGAAACCAGTGCTAAATTAATTTAAAAATGGGCACTCACTAGAGATTAATAAATCATAAAAGGTTCTATTTATTCAACTGAGTAAAGCTGCCATACACGAGTGCTTCTCTGAAACACTGGAGTGCTAACTCTTACATTCTCAAGTCCCCCAAAAGTCTTCTGTTCCCTGTAATTTTGAGTATGTTCTTCATTCTCACTTTCATGTCATTCTCAGCTTCTTTACTCCATGTCTTAACTGGTTTACTCCACGTCGTTTAGGATGTGATTCAGCAACTGAAAAAGAAGGAATATTTGTGCAGGTAACCACATACATATTGACTAATTGTGTATATAAAGAAATGACCTATATTAATCAACTCTCTGAAAAGGTAGCACCTTTATGTGAAAAAGGGGAAATCTTTCACAAAAGTAAGGGGTTTTTTAAATCTTATTTTGAAAGAATAAAAATGATGTTTTCTTCCAGATTGCACTCATCCAAGGAGTCTCTTACATCATCTGCCATGTACCTAGGTGACAAGCACTAAAGTGATCTGCTTGCTTATATTTTGTCAAAAGTTCAGATGACCTTTGCATAAGGAAGTTTTTGACCAGCTTGAGACAGACAAAGGAATGTAGTCAAAGTGCCTTTTCCCACAGACAGAGTTAAGGAAACTTCAGGAATACGTGTGTTAGCAAGAACATATACTTCCCATCCTCTATTATCTGAATCAGTTTGCTAATTCCTAGTTTCCACCATCTATTTAGGCAGAAGACAGTCACAGTGGAGAAAACTGTAATTTGTCTGTGGAAATTAATGGTTTACTGACATTCTGTTAAGTCAAACAGCAAAGATCAATTTCCTGAATTCTGGTAGGGAGTGAGTGATCTTTGTTTTACATCATGGGTTCCTGGGACAGTATCCATACAGTTCAAGGAGGCTGCTCCTCAGTGCTTGTTGCCCTCACAGAAACAGAAGTCATATTTCTTTAAAAGGAGCTTTTCCCATTTGCCACCTTTTGTGTGCACTACCTGCACTTCTATAAGGGACTTTCTAGCAGTCATGTTTCAAATTCTCAGAAGCTGCAGAAAAAAACCATGTTTGTTTCCTGTTGGCAAGTGCTGCCGAGCAATGACACGCCTAGATAATTGAGAAACAGTGTATATGGAAAGCACTATGGAGGAGTTATATGGGTGAAATAGGTAAAAGGGAGGAAAATTTCATTGATAATGTAGCTGGCTTATATCCTCTCCCAACAACAATTTAATTTCAAAGAAGAAATGAGATTGTATCTAAAGAAGGGCAATGAAACTGGTGGAGGGTCTAGAGCACAAGTCTTATGACGAACGGCTGAGGGAACTGGAGTTGTTTCACCTGGAGAAAAGGAGGCTGAGGGGAGACCTTATCACTCTCTACAACTACCTGAAAGGAGGTTGTAGTGAGGTGGGTGTCGGTCTCTTCTCCCAAGTAACAAGTGGTAGGACAAGAGGAAACGGCCTCAAGTTGCACCAGGGGAGGTTTCAATTAGATATTATGAAAAATTTCTTCACTGAAAGTGCTATTAAGCATTGGAACAGGCTGCCCAGGGAAGTGGTTGAGTCACCATCCCTGGAGGTATTTAAAAGACGTGCAGATGTGGTGCTTAGGGACATGGTTTAGTGGTGGACTTAGCAGTGTTAGGTTAATGGTTGGACTTGATGATCTTAAAGGTCTTTTCCAACATAAATGATTCTATGATTCTATGATTAAAAACCAGCTTTTTGTCCCTAAAAATTGTATTAGTTGCAGGATGATTCCCAAACAAAACACCTTACTGAAGCAGCACTGCTAGACAGTGAATGACTGACAGTCTGAGCAACCAACCTCCTCAGGGGCATCTAAACATAGTGCTTCATAGCAATCCAAATCCAGTAATGAACCTCTAAGCTATAAACTATCTACTTTGCTGCATTTTGTTAGGTTTCAGTCCCAGAACCCCAGACCATTTAAGGGAAAAAGAAGGGCAATATCATATACTGCAGTTCAGTCACACTTGATCACATCTTTCTAATAACTAGATGAAGCTTGACCTTGACTTTGATGTTTATAGGGTAAAGAAAAGGTACAGCAGAAAGCTGAACAGGACCAAGCAGGCAGGCAAAAGCAGACAATTTTTTTTTTTTTTTTTTTTTTTAAATAAACACAGACTATTTTGTTTCAAGTTTTTAAATTTCTCTTCCTCTTATTTCCTATTCTGACAGGTATATAGGGAGATTTAGATATCTATTGCTCCATAAGCTCAAATCAAGCATACTGTCCTGAGAGATAACATTGGCCTGCAGCACTTCTATTGCTAAATTTATAGGGAAAGGAAAGATTTATTTTTAGCACTAATTAATCTTCCTTATTAATTACTTTGTGATAATCTATTAGGCTATAAGCGGAGACACAGGAAATGATGCACACCATGTCATTTTTCTCTTTCTGCTTATCATAAATATGTTTTTTAATCAGCCTTTAGTTTTAGACTGAAGTGGAATGTAGACTCCCATTTTTTCCTGCAGAGTTAGGTCTAAAGTCAGATCCATTCATTCTGCTACAGATTTCCTGCTCAAGAATGGAGTTCTGCTACTAGAGATAAGATTGTGGGTGTACGCATGGACTTGCAGAGGTGTAAGTGGGAAACTGCAGGGACATACGACGTTATTATTGATTTGGTGTGGTGGGTTGACCTGAGCCAGCAGCTAAGCCCCCCCACAGATGCTCGATTACCCTGCCCCGCCCCAGAGGACAAGGAAGAGATTAGGAAGAGGAAAAGCAAGAAAACTCGTGAGTTCAGGGAAAGACAGTTTAATAAGTGAAGGAAAGATAAAAAAAAAAACCAGCAGCTTGAAGTTCCTGAAGGATTTAGGAAGAAGCTCTAAAGATGAATACTGTTGAGATAATGAGATGAACAAAAATCATTCTTATCAAACTGGTTGGCAACTCCTATTTCCATGGTGTCATAGACCCCTCAGACCCTACTGGTTTTCTCAGTCCAAGGACCCTTCTACTCTCATAGGACTTTTTTCTGACTTCAGTCACACTACTTCAGTTCCAGAAACACTTGAGTTGGGTGGCCAGAAAATGTGTTCTTAGAAGTCGCCATAAACCCACCTTGCACTAGAGCCTATTTTTTTTTAATATTAGGACACAGAATATGAAACCTTTTGACGCTGCATTCACCCCACTAGGAATGCCCTGTTCTCTCAGAGAGAGAGACTAAATTAAGTATTATAGTTTTATTGCTTATAGACAATACCATTAGCAAAAGTCTTCAGGTTTCTTAGCCAAGATTATTTGTAAAGGACTATGTAGAATGCCCCGAGCTTGTCAACTAGGTAACTATTAAATTGGCTTCCCATTATAAAAGATCCTGTACAGGAAAAAGCACTTCTCTGCATGATTTAACTTTCTGTGAATAGAGACATGGACAGGATTTTTGTGATTTTAACACACCTTGGCTTTTGTAAAGGAGGCATATTTTGGTGTATCATAATTACTTGTAAATAGAAAAGTTAAAAAAAAATAATGCAGGACTGTGCATAGTATGGCTGTTTTTTCAGTAAGAGGACTATTAGCGTACCAAAAATGACCACTGAACATGACAGCTGGATAATTTTAATTACAGTCTAATCAAAACCTTAGGGAAAGCAGAAAAAATATAAAGAAAAAAGATCCTACAGGAAACAGGTCTTAGTACTATGCATGTAGCTTTTTTCTTCAAGAAGTTTTTAAGTGCTGGTTTGAGTACTGAGGTTATGAAGCTAAGTTATAAATTACTCTTTGGTAGAAAACCAAATAATCCTTCTGGGAATTAAATAGGAACAATGGGAAGAAAACCACTGTACGACATTTTCCTAAGGAAATCAAAATGAATTAATGGGTCTTCAACATTTTGAAATTAAGCCCAAGTGAATTGCTATTGTTAGAGCTGGTATGACGAGTTATGTAGCATTTTCTCATTTCATTAGAATTAAATAAAAGATGCCAAGCCTTAATGAATTTAAATACTGATGTAATGCAGTTCCTATGAGAAGGAAGCACTCATTGAACAATTCCCTTGTTTACTTTAGCTGAAAAGTCCCACGCCTAATGAGATGAAGGAAACGTCCATATGTCATTTACAACACTGTACTGGTGAAGATGGCACTGTAAAGTACCAAAATCTTGCAACTCTGTAAACAAACTGATTAAAAAGCATAACAGTGTGCATAATAAGGCGACAGCAAATTTATAATACGTTCTTAGATACAGTAACATGTTGACTTCTAAGCAATAATTGGCTATTATGGCTGATTCATCAAAGGAAAATAGGTAGATTTTTTTAATCTTAATGTTAATGAATAAGTGTCATGTGCTTACACATTTATCCACTTCTGAGTTTTATTGTATTGTTCTAGAGATAATAATCTCAGTCATGATTATGAAACTATCAAGGGAGTCAGCTGTTTCTGTGAACTGAAAAAGGAAGACAAGAGGGAGACTAGTTCCCTAGATCCTTGCATCCTCGATGCTTCCACAAACCTTCTCCTTTCATCCATGCATTGGTTTCATGGGATCGGAACCTCATCTGGTGATTCCCCTGCTGCGCAGAACCTCACCTGGTGGAGTCAACAGCCACAGACTGTCTAGGTAATACACCACTGTCGATGTTCATTTACAAAAGCATCTCTATTGATTGGGAAAAAACTGGGTTCAATCTAGTGTTCTCTGTAAACTTCATTTATCTTTATTACCATGTTAATTGCCATCTTCTTAGAATTTCCATGATACAGTCCAAAGATGAGGCATATTCCCAGTTCCATGCTTGCTTTGTCTGGATTTTTGTCTTCTTCCCCCAGCCCCCTTCCTAATTCACATTACTGAAGAGAACATGTTTAGTCCAATTTCAGGAAGGTGAATTGCAAAATTCTTACTCAAATATACAGCCATGGTTCCCTTGTCTAATTTTTACTTGGGTGCTTTTCTTCTTAAAACAGTAGGATTTTTTGTAATTGAAAATGGAATGAAAGCCTTAAAATGCAGCTTCACATCTCCAGAAAAGAAGAAATGCTGCAATGCTGTTATGATTTTCAGCGTGTGTTTTCTCTGAGGCTACAATATGCGATGTAGAAACATATTTGTATTGTAGCTCTGTCAATAATCCATCAGCTATTCATTGTCCCTTTCTCTTATTCCATCCTTAGGCATCTTTTAATTTTCCATTTTTCTTAAGAGAAACTATGGAAAGCTTTAAAAATGCTATAGTACCTCAATTAACTCTGCCCTTCTTTTTCTAGTTTTACTGTTTTGATTTTAGTTTGAGTTGGAAATTGCCATGGAGCTGCTAAAATCTTTCAATATTTTCCATGTTACCATCTCATTTTATATTCTTGCAACATGAGAACACTCTTGAACGCTTATTATTATTTATGAAAATAGTGGATATAATTTGTTACATTTGTGACCAACAACAAGGGTATTTTTAAGCACTAAGTATTAGAAAATCATTAAAATATTAATTGATGTCTTCATCTCCTCAGAAATTTAGAAACGGTGTGTGACAATCTATACTCAGGGACTAAGCTTCTCCTTGAAAAATTAAAGACTACTCAGGCCTAATAAAAGAAGATATAGCACAAGTCTCCTGTAAGTCTATGTAGATCAGCAGCCAGTAGAGAAAAGCTGTTACAGAACATATTCCCAAGTAATGATCAGACTTGTTCCCCAATAACTGTTAGCTTTAAAGATAGTTACTAAGCAACTCCATGAGAAATGTACCTCAAGAAAAAAAATCTAGATGTTAGTTTCACGATAAATGTCAAAATTTTTTCTATAGCTGGGAGTTTTTCCTATGCTATTTTCTTTTTTCAAAATAGACCAAATGCATCAGCTGGAAATGTGGTATTCATATACATTCATAAGTCAAACCATTTCTTGTTGTAACTCTGTTGACTTCAGTAATACAAGAGAAGAACTTTTTACAAAATCTTTAGCTCAGAAACCATGCAATTAATTCATAATCAAAATGCTCTGTGCTATATCAAAATTTGAGTCAGTGTACTTAATTTTACGTAGTAATATATCCATCCATGTTCCCTCTTTATATTATATATACTGAGATAGGGATTTTCCCAAATGAAAGAGGAATACTAACTGGCACAAAACACGTGATACAGATGATCTATATTCATTATAGATTTAAGCAGTAAAATATAACAGTCTGTGCTTAGCGAGGCAGATTATTATTTTCAGCTACTGGTTGTATAGTTGGGTTGAATGGCACAACTAACCCAAATAATATATATTTCATGGAATATAGCAAGAATATTTTAATATTTACTGGTTTTTTTTCACTAGTATTCTTTTATTAAAAAGGGTGAAGCGCTAACCTGAATGCTCTATGAAGCTGTAATTCTGTCAGCAGGATTATATCCAGGATACACATAGCCTTTATCCAGGATACACATAGCCTTTATTTAAAGCTATTTATTAAACTTGTTGAAACAGATTCAGACACCTAAATTTGGACATCTACGTGGAAACTGTGTCAGAGCTTCTGCTGTAGACAATGAAGACCTGGCTGATTTAGAGTACAGAGAGTTTTCCAGCTCACACTTAAAGAAGGTCAGTCTCCGGACTGCACTGACTGTACTGACTGGGTGTCCATTGAACAAACCATCACTGTAGACAGGGCAGCATTAAATTTCCTACACATAATGCTTGAATACCATTTCATTCACCTTAGGACATCTGAGACTTCTACAAGATCTATCAGATATCACATAGTTTCCAGTGAAGACCCACTTCTCTCTGAGGTGGCAGCTGGAGAACATACAGGGTATTCTGGAGGATCTAAACATGACTAGATACTACCATTGTGGCGATTCATTAGGGCTTCTAGCTCATATGTAGATCTATGTGTAGCTATACCTAGATGTCTTAATATGCAGTGAATCACACCTGTACTGTCATAGCAATTTAGAAGCTGTACTGGAGAATGTTAATGAAGAATACAATGTGTTTAAATCTCCCTTCCCCTTCTCCATTTAAAACACATGTTCACAAGCTCTTAAAGAGCTTGCCCAATTATTTCATGTTTATTAATGATGGGAAAACATCTATTTATAGAAATTTAGTCAGGATGAACTCTTTCATAGTTAAAAATTACATCGCTTAATGGAATTCAGAGTTCAACAAGAATGGTCTTAGTGTATCATCTAACCTATAAACCTTTTATTGATACTGTCCATTGGCACATACCTTGTATAAGAGGCGGGACAAGTACACCATATTTCTTCTATATCTCCTCTGAAGTCGAAAAAGTAGGCACCTAGCATCTTTGAGAGCTAGAGGCACTGGGCTGGCTTAGTTTTCTAACAGCTTTAGGCAGATTTTCCTTCCGCCAATTTGTGCATACATTTTTGTGTGTAAAACTTCAGCTACCACAATACCATGTGGGAACACGTTCCATTAACTGTGTGTTACCTGCAAATACACGTCACTTTGCTTTGAGTTTATGCCTGATCGTTAAACATTGTATCACTAGCTCTTGTACTGACATAAATATTTTAGCATGTGTATTGTTTCTGCCTCTTCCTGAATGGTCACATTTTCATTGTACTCATCACCTTTCTCAGATGAATCAAAGTCTATCAAGTCAGTCAGTAGTGAAAGGCAGAAAAGTGGGGTAATTGTCAAGTGTCCAGTTTCACAGATGAATTGGCTAAGATTTTCCAGAACAGTGATTCTTTCCAAAAAGCCACTGAAATTCAACCTCCAAAAAGAATCTATTCCTGCTGATGAACCTACTCCTGCCTCTCCATCCTCCTCCTCATACTGTCATGGGTGAGACACAGTAAATGACAGCCCATAGTGGATTTGGACACTGGGGCTTATTTAAGAACCAACTAGATTAGAGCTTTTAACTTACTTGGTTATCTCACACCCTCATTCATTCATACCCTCCCAACCCCCAGTGCTTGCTCTCGACCTCCCTTCCCCACAGGTCGATTGCACCTGCACCAGAAGGTTGGGCAGAAAGTCATGTGAGTTCGTGCTGTGCATCTGCTTAAACTTACCAGTCTTGGGCATTAATGGTCAAGGTTTCTGGGCATCCTCCAGCATTCGTCTTCACTCAGCTCTCTGATCTCCTGGATCTTTTGTCCACTCAGGACCTTCTCTTTCTTCTTTCCACGTTCCCCTCTTCTTTCTGGGACCACTTCTTCTTTTTGGGAACCCTTCTTTAATGCACCAGGTCTTCTTTGTGGATGTAAACCCCATCATTTTCCCAATTTAAATCTTGTACGTCCAGAAGCACAACACGTGATCAGCCTTCTAACTGTTAGTTCTGTGTCATGTCTCTATTAATTGGAGGATTCAGGACAAGCTACTTTTGCTTAGTCAAGGTGTTACCAAAACTTACAACCAGCCAATGAGTACTAGTTGCCGCCAGCAAGTAGCTGGCCTCTGCTTGGGAGTTCAAAAGTGCAATTTTGGACTCCGTCCTGCCCCCCACACATGCGAACATACACCCAACTGTCTGCTGCCTGTTAGCACTCACAATTTAAACTATTTTTCACCTCAAACACATACATGCAGTCCTTGTGTGCAATTCTTAAGTTCCTCCGCACCTGCCCCTCCATTCAATTAAATTAATTTTTATGGAAAAAGTTACTTTGCTATCTGGTGAATTGCTAAACACCATACTTACCACCCTCAATGGATATAGGTGCATAAGCATACTATGAGAATAATCATTCTCTTTTTACTTTTACCATGGCATTTCATGATTGTAGCAGCAGCATCAATGTTACTAAGCAATGATGTCATTCAATAGGAGCAGAACCATAAAGTGAAACGGTTGGTGCTGAGTGTTAAGATATGCAGCCCCGGCATGAGGTTTAGCTATCCGAACAGACCCTGAGAAACTACAGAACATGACATGAGAAATTGCTGAACACAACAAATAACACAGTGAGAAGCTGGCAAAAGTTACAGCTAGTGCTGTGAGGAGTGACTGGATTGCACAGATGGCTAAGGGGGAGTTATGTGAGAAATGGCCAAGATTCACAGATAATTGTGGGGACTACTGGGGATCTTTGAGGGAGAAGCACCTAGGTAACCATATTGGTAATATGAGGTAGGGCTGAGATGACCTAGGTAACAGCATCAGAAATACGAAATTTGGGTAAGGGTGTAGCAAAACTGAGACCACTGGAGAAAAAATAATTACATGTGGGTTGTTTATGTGGGAGGAGACAAAAGTGGAGAAAGGAAGGATCAAGGTGGCTGGGGGAGAAGTACAACTATGGGAAAACGAAGAGGAGGGGAGGAGGCCTGTTGTAGGTAAGCAAGCAGCTGGTCAGTACGCTTGTCTGACTGAGCCTCATTACTTTTGCTTTGTCATGTCACTGTCTTTCCTATGTGTGTGTGTTGGAAAGTCTAAGCGACCGCAACTAGAGACTGGGTTGTGTGTATACTTACTAGTGAACTTCAGTCCTCTGTGTGGATGTGTGTGTGTTTGTGCGTGCATGCGTATCTACCCCTCTGAAATGCATGTTCCGTCCTGCTACTGGCTGGAACTGCAAACAGGAACAGCAGTAGCTTTGGTAAATATGGTAAAATGCGGGACGTGGTGACAATCAGGAGTTTGACTTCAAAAATACACTCTATGTTGGAACTAAGACAACAGCGTCGTCACATACAATGCTACTTCACACATTCTCATTCAGTTTTTACTTTTCTAAGGCTGGTGGGTCATTCCAGGCTGATGGTCATGGTGTTTTTCCTTGTGATTCCACACCTTTGGTCTTCCATCACAATCCTCTGTAAACTTTCTAGTTCTCTTTATGTCTTTTTTGAGGAAGGGTGACAGAGGAAGAGTTTCTGCACAGCATCGAGCTGTGATGGAGAACTGATGAGTATCACCATCACACTGTTTTCCATTTTGTGCTCTATTCCTTATGCTCAAGATTTTTTTTTTGTTAGCTGAAGAATTTCAAAAGTATTTTATACTATAAATTATCAAAGACATTAAATTAACAGATATAGCCTTTCCCTGAGTGGACATGAAATTGGAAGGTAGCAGAAAAAAAAGAAATATTATGAAGGAGAAACACAGAGTTTGAGATCTGATCTGAGGCCAGCTTTCCCGGGTGGTGCTTTACGGCTGAAACTTCCAGAAGAAGGTAACCTAGGCATAGAGAGATTTATGCAGACCTTGTTAAACCTGAGATGGGTGCTGGCAATGATATGTATAAATGTATGATCTTTAAGATCTCCTATCTGATAACTCAGCCACAGGAGCAGAGACATCCACCACAGAAGCAGAAGGCACAGCTAGACAATGAACCGTCAAACAGAAGACACTACCGAATATTTCTATGATGGAAAAAACCCTGGAACGAAGGATTCTACTGTATTTATTAAGATGTCTGCTTTGTTGTCTCAGGTGAATGATCTCAGAAAATCACATGTCCATGTTAATAGCAACCATTACTGCAGTACTAAGTAAGAACGAAAGAACAGAAGGGCTGATACAGATCATTGAAGGAGAGCAGATACTATGCTAGCAATGAAATGCATCTTAGTTCAGCTCTTCATCTTTCTGGGATAAATGAAGCTTTCTCACTCAACTGGAATGTGAAACAAAAAATAAATAAATAAATTACAATTTCAGAAATTCAGGAAGCTGCATTTTTTTAGCAAAGAACAAAAGCAGTATCAGAATATCAACTGGGATCCTTTTCTTTTGGGTCAACTCAATCCTTCAGTTTAACTGAGTTCTTAATAATCAGGTATATATTCTGTTTAAGTCCTTATAGGCAAGTGAAATACTAGAAATTTATCTTGGTGAAGATTTGACTAGCTCTGAGTATTTGCCAATGAAAATAAAAACTGTAACGATGCTGCAGATTGTTCCTTGTGCAAGTCTACTTTATGTTTGTATTTATTGACCATTATTAGCATGAAAATATGATAGGAAAGGTCATCGTAGAACTGTTTACTTGCTGTATACTTTTATCCCTCACAAGTTATTGTTAATTTGCGAAGTTTACATGTCAAAACGAAGTATTTGCAGTTCCTTCTGTTCCACTGATACCAGAAAAAATCAAGCTTTGCCTCTTGGTTCATATATCAACCAACTTGTTACCAAGGATCTTATTCAGAATACTAAACTCCATTTGCAATTTTACTGCACAAAGCAAGCTAAATTGACCTTAGCTTGCTTTCATAAGCTATAAGGTAACAGTTGCGCAATACTGGCAGTGATTTGCTTGCATCAGAAATAGGCAAAGTCCACATCTGACCACTTTCTATCTTCTCCAATCCATTGGATCCAGTTCTGAACATTGCAGCAGAACCTACTCTTTTAGTGGGCTGAAATAAAAGTGAATTTGGAAATGTTGGCAGAAATACCTATCAGTATGGTAACCTTTTAAAATCAGCTAATACAGAGATATAATAACATGGAGAGGATACTGTTGTTCACAGGGTACTTCATAGGACTGTCTTCTAGCTCCAGGGCTCTATTGCAGATTCTTGCTGAATTCAAACTTTGTGCCAGGCTGAGATAGGCAATATTTCCCCCAAGCTTCAGTTTACCTTGAAATGAAACTGGGCGTGCAGGAAAAGATTGAAGCTCAGCAGGAGGCCCTTGACTATAGAGAATTGGTGGAGCTGATCACAGAGAATTAATGTCCCTCAGTTCAGAGGCTTCCATAGAGACCATTTTCCGGATCCCAAGTTCATTCTGCTTCAAAATTTGCCAACTAGGACTCACGTACTACAGTGAAAAGTCTCCAGTTTCCAGTATATTCCAGTTTTCAATGTTTGGCCTGGAAATGATTCTTTTTCTGAATAGTACTGATTTTTATATATATATATATATTCCTCCCAGCAGGGAGTGTGTCATGACTGAATACTAGCAGACTAAATTCTGACAGTAGTCCTGAAGTCCCAAAGGACTGATAGGTTTTGAATTCTTCAGCTTCAGAAGCAAACTAAGGTCCTGTTCTGCAGTTGGAGAAATGTGGAAGACTAAGGTTTGATTTATAGCTTCATGGGCAATTTACCCTTTTGCCTTTTTAGAGGTGTTCCACACAACTCCCTGAAACTGAATCTTTTGGGTAAGTTCTGAGAATCCTTGATTACTTTGCTTGATCCACTGTGCTGAAGGTGTTTGCCTTTAGTTTCTGGCGTGCAAGACAGCAGTGTCTCTATGGCATTTCAAGACAATGTAGGTTGAAACGAACTATACACATTTTCAATATTAATGTGATAGAGTACAAGCTGCACGTAACAGAATTATGAAACTTTGCTACTTAGTTCAAACACTGCTCCTCTCCCCCTGCCTTTTATTTCTGTTTTTGATTTTGAGCATCTATATGAAACAACAGTGGTAGTGAAATCCGAACCTCTGTTTGCTGGTAATTTCTTCATAAATAATTACAAAATGCAAATTTCCAAAGTACATTTCTAATGCTTGACTATGGACTTGATCCTATAAATGCTTGCAATTAACAGAATCGAATATTTTCTCCTTGAAGTATTTCTTGCAAGATTCATTTTCCTAATGCTTTTTACAAAGTGAAAGATCATTGCGTTAGATAGTAAAACTTCAACTTGCAAGACACCCCTCCCCCCAAATAAAAAATGCAAGACAACATTGTTACACTTCAGGCGTTTTCCCAATTTATGTATCTGTACTAAAGCTCAGACAGACTACCTAAATGCAGTTGTCATTTGAATGAAAACTGTGTTCTTCAAGCTCTGTAGATATGACCTAGCTGAAATAATGACTATAAACACAGATACACAGCCTACCTTTCTGGAAATTCTCTCATTAATAAATAAAAGATAATTTAGTGGAGTGGCAAGATCATTCTCTAACCAAAGCAGCAGCAATGCTGACAGATGTTCATTTGACATGGATGAATGGAGGTATGTTTTCATCAAGTTAAGCTAGGGAAATCTATGATTCAGATGCTACCGTCAGAAAACCTGACATTAATTTCTTGCTGCAGTGTTTGGAGATATGCAATAGACTGTGTTTTTATACAAATATGAGGAACAGACATTTATATTCATTTTCCCTTCATGATATATCTCTAATTGTTCTGATAGTTGAGAATTCTTATCAGCTCAGTCAGCAACATGTTCATCCCTTTTCTAATCGTTTTCACTGCTTGCTCATACACAAGTCTTCCTTGCAAATTGCATTTCTGTCTTTTGGAAACAAATGGTGCCAAAAGACCATTTTAAAGATACAAAAATGCAAAAGGATTCTTCCACTGAAAGATAAGACTTTGTATAGAAGGAAAAAAAAGTTAAGCATGTCTTAATGAAAAATATGAATGTATAATTTGTTGTGAACATGTCCCTCATGTTATTCTTACACAACCTAAAAAAAAAATTATCTTGTATCAATATAATAGCTGTTTCTAAAAACACCTCAGTAAGACATACCAAATCCCAAAGCATTGCTTCAAGATTGCATGATGCAAGACAAAAGTTATTTTTAATTATTATGTATCTGTAGTCACCCAGCTTAATACTTCTACACTGGCAATATCTCTATGACTCATTCTTAAGATCTCATTTATCCAATTCTAGAAAAGTTTTTCTTTCAGCAAGTCTAATCTCACAAATTTAGATTGTTTCTTACGTAAGGAATGAATGGCTGGTTAATTCTATCAGTAGTTCAGAATTATAATCTGTATGCTTCCCTCCTGTGTAAAACTATGTGGATGCAAATTGTTACGGTTGCTGTGAAGTACAGATGACAACTATGCAAATATTTTATTTTCAGTATTTCACAACGGGATTTATGCTGTCTTTTGTGGCATATGTAAAGAGGTACTCACTTTCTTAGACCAAGTCTTGGGAACCACTTGCAGCAACACAGTAAAATCTCATAGATGCTATTGGTAGGCCTGCAGAGAAGAGTTGAACAATATTAGCTGACTGTTATTTCTTTTTGCATTATATTGAAGATGGTACTTCAGGGTTTTCATCCAGAATTTTGGCCAAAGGCAATCAACAGTATGACCCACAAAGCATTCTGTCCTGAAAGAGCTTGTTAACTATATTTGCGTTGATTAAAACATTATTTTTGAACCAATAACCAGTGACAAGACAAACATATCTGAGCTATTCGTCCATAAAGGGCTGTTTAAAACTTCAGATTCTGCTTCAGTTGTCAACAAACTGCTGTGTGATTGCCCAGAACAGAAGCTTTTCTGTTTAACAAAAATCACAACTAAACTGGTATCAGGAGAAAGACAAAAGGAGATCTGACAATGAATGAAGCCTTTACACTTTATTGCAAAATTAATGTAGATTTCCAGATTTAACTAGGGCTTTCTGATTGTAATGTCAAACCCTTATCAAAGAAGTCTAGTGAGACTCCATTGTTTTTCTGTATGAATTCTAAATTATAATGACAATAAACTGCTCTAGGCATTGTGCATTTCATGTCCATTATTATACTTCACAGTAGGCTAGAATCACCTGGGTCTTCAGTCTAATGTTTTATTCCACTACCCAAGGTGGACTAAACCCGGCCCAAAATGCACTCCTTTTTATGTCTAATTGCTTAAGGAATTTGATTATTCTCAGTAGGTACTATTCAATGCCTGTTTAAAATGGAATATATATGCTTGTTGGAAATTTATACCTCTTTTTATTTACTATCTTATCATAAAACTAAAATTGCTTGTGGAAATCAATGCCCAGCTGCACATTCTCACATGAGAATCTTTGAAATTAGAAACTACATTCATTTTCAGATTTAGAGAATAGATAAAGTGTTGCTGACTGGATTTTAAAGAGTTTATTAATTATTTTTGTAAACAATTTAACATTCTGTTTTCCAAGTAATTTTCTGTTGAATGCCTTTCTTTCTTTAATGGTTGGACCCGATGATCTCGGAGGTCTCTTCCAACCAGAACAATTCTATGATTCTATGATTCTATGATTCTATGATTCTGTGCTGCATATGAAAAAAAAAGATTAAAATTATTTAGATTATGATAAAGGAATTTGATAAAGGAATTTTTAAAAATTCCATTGTTTTCATGTGAGCTAGAGAAGCTAAAAAAACCTGGAGTGATCAGAGATAAGTGAGTGGTACACTTGTTTTTTCTCTTGAGATATCTTTATTGGAATTGAAGTAACAGGTAAATTACTTATTACACCAGATTGGTAGATACAGTGCTGTTTGCCTTAATATTATAGAACAAAATATAATCCCAGATGTGTCACTCTGGGAAGTTCTGTACTCAGAAGTCTGTTTCTTCTTTCCTTTCTCTCCCTGATCTCTAAGTTTTCAGGGTTTTTTTTTTTTGTCCCTAAGAACACAGAGATTTTTTTCATCAGTACCAGCGTAGTCAGAGACTTTACTGAAGCCGGAAACTTTGACTTCCAAGTGGTGCATGAAGCTGTATGACTATCAGCTGTGCTATTCATAACAAGAGAGAGAGGAACATTTCTGGAGGCCCAGAAAGTTTGCACCTCTCCATCCAGGCTTGAGCAAGCTGGTACTGTCCCAAGACCTTCTCCCACACCCACATAACAAGAACCTGCAAAGGATGTGTGTCTGAGGCAGTTCTCTTCCCAATATTTGCATGGGAGGAAATGCCTCAATCTCTGTGATTTAGGTCTGATCAGACATGCTGAATAGACCTGGGTGTCAGCCTGTATTGCCTGAGGTTTTCTTATATCTTTTCCATAAAATAGGCTTTTAGCATGCTCTTAAAAGTTCATTATGGTTGTTGGTATACTACTGGCATGAATGAGGTCTTTAGAACTGAAATACCCCGATAGCAAAATACTACCTGAGAAAGATGACATATCGACAGTATTATATTATATATCCCTTCTTCATTGTCATTTGATCTTGAAGATTGTTAGTTTAATTGAGAAGAGAAAGCAAACATTCAGTACTAATTTTGGTAGCAGGTGTTTTTAATACTTTTCTTGTGGACTAACTGTTGATTTCTTCTAGGAGAACTTAAGAAATAAGTATCAATAATAAATTGTCCTTCTCTAACAGTACAGGCAACTTTTGCAGGACGGGAAAAGCATTAGGAAAAGAAAAACATTAATAAAAGAACTTGAGAAAAGTAATATTTCAGCTGTGTGCTGCTTGATTTGTTAATAAACAGAAGGTTATATAGTTTCTGGAGATTTTATTGCATTTGAAAAACACAGTGTTTCCACATTTCTCAGAAATCTAACCTAGGAAACCACAAAATATTAAGAGTTGTTGTATTACCTCGGTCTAATAAAGCTGCAAATCTTCAAACTACGGTAAATCAGGATCTGTGAAAGAGATTTTTATAGGCTATTGGCAGGAGAATTAAATTGCATGTAAAATAGGCAAGGAATGAGTCTGTTCTCCCCACTGATGTATGTGATTGTGTGTTTTCATACGTGATGCATAATAAGAGTGTAGCTGATTCACAAGAGGATATATCCCCACTGATAGAGGGCGGAGTCAGCTGTAGAGTATTAAAAATTCACCTGGACTCAGGTTACATATTTCAATATTTAAAACTTAAACTTATCCTAAATGTTGCATTTATGAGCTCTCTAATGTATTTCAGTTCCTATTGCTGTCATTGGGAGTTGTTAATACACAGCAGCCTGCAAGATCAAATGCTCTGAGCACTTCAAAACCATGAATCTGTATGATAGCAGGCTATTTTACACTGGAGGTAGAGAAGTTAATTTGACCCTCTGAAGAAGGCTAATTGGCTGAAAAGACAATTATTCCAGCCTTTTACTCAGCCTAGTAACTGTTTCATCACTATCTAGTATCAACATTCATAAAGCAAAGTTATTTAAGATTCTTAGGGTAGGAAAAGATTGGAAAGGGAGGATATGTATATATAAAGACTGTCAGCTAGACAAGCATGTGCAAATATGATCCCAAGGTTAAGTTAACTTGGTTACTACTGCCCCCTGTTCTCCAAATAAAATCAGCATACAAAGATATTATACCAATATTTATTTGAGCAGGCAGGCAATGAAATAAAAGTACTATTAACTGGCTATAAGCACAGGCTGGGTTTCCCAGTTCATCACAGGCCATGAGCCAGTCAAAGCCTGATGAATATGAAAGAGGTATTCCTCTTGCTCCGAACTTGTCCATTCAGATTACAAGTCCTCAGCTGCTCACCTCCATGCTGCTTAAGATAGGAGAACCACAAGCTGTGTAAGAACCACAATATGACCTTCTATCATAATAGCATGCCAAAGCAACCAAATTCACATTTTTCAGCTGACCAGAAAGTCTGGATTTACCAATTTTGGGATAACCATATTGTAGAATGTTCTTAGCAGACATCTCTGATATTGGAAGATTGCTGAAATCACTTATGCAAACAGTTTGTCTGTTTTTCTGCATATGTACAGTCTACCGTGGCTCCCAAACTTTGTCTTCAGCAGTCTTTTGCACTGCTTATGCAGCAAACTGATGCAATCCCCAGCCAGATTTTATCTCCATGAAACAGGAAGGTTTGATCCCATCTCAATAACACTCCTACCACCTGATGAAGGGAAAGCTACACAAGGTCCAGGAGCAGTATCATCATCTGCATTTATTGCTCAGAATGAAATGGTGGCTGATAAGGGAGTAGAAAAAATAAAAGTAGCACCCTCCCAATGAAAACAAAAGTGCGCGCCAGTAGGTGACAAGTGCCACTGTGCTTTACCGAGATCTCTCTCTAGCCCAAGTACGGTTCTCTCTCTGTGCATGGTACCTCAGCTAACAAGAATAGCATTTGCCAGCTGCTATGCTGATCATTTTGCTTCCTTTTTTTTAAACCTATCTTGTAAGCTTCTTAAAGCAATTGTACCCTGAGCTTATGGTCTGAAGCCCCACCCTGATCTCTGTTGCAACTTCTAAATACACCACAACGTAAATAAATAAATAATACTGCATAGTTCAGTGTAGTAGTAGCAGTGTCTGTTAAGCAGATGCTTAGGTGGGGTTTTTTTGCCTTATTATCATGAGCCTGATAAAAGAATACACCACTGACTGTTAGTCTCTTTTTCTGTCTTCTTCTCTTTATTCTTAACAATTATAACAGGGAGCCAGAGAAAGGCAAACTCAGTGAGTTTTGAGCGAAAAAAACATCTCTTCATTGATACAGACACTTCAGAAAACAAAGAGAGCAAGTTCCAGGGTAAGCCTATTTTGCTTATTATTTCTTGTTCAGCATTAAAAAAAGAACAGCTGTTCCTGAGCATTTTTGGTTTTAACCATTTGACACAGGCGATCCTGTCTTGCTTTTATGGAAATAAACTCATGAGAGAATAGAAAAGAGAGGAACTCCTCTGAGCTCAAGAATGTGGAGAGCAAGGTAACTTCCTTTGCAGCTCCAAAGCAAGTACTCCTCTGTACCCAAGCAATAGTCTGTGTTCTCATCTTGATCTGTGCTGTCAGAAGTTCCACAATTAAGTTAGGTCTCCAGAGCTACAGTTATCCAGTACTGCTCTTCTGTCTAATCTGTTGTATAAAGCCGTATCAGCAAAACTGTAATCCTAGGTGGAACATGCACTTGAGGAAAAAAAAACACCACCACCACAAACACAAAACCAAACATGCAGCCTTGCACTTTTAAAGTCACTATAGTAATAAGCAGTGATGGACAATGGATATGAAGCTTATTCAGACTTCCCTAACCTTCTTAGCCAGGGAGGTCAGAGTCCTCTAACAATGTAACAACACACAGAGTTCCACTCTTAATTTTCCATTCTCATATTTTCTTCACTCTAAATCTTTGATTCTGGTGTCATATGGAGGGGCGGGGGGGGGGGGGGGAAGTACCTCATCTTTTACTTTTTTAAAAAGAAGAGAGATTTGGCTCCCAGTATTTGAGAGAAAGCTTTGGATATTGTAACTCCACACAGCAAAAATTACCAATTAAATTAAGTCAGTGTTGTGCCTTTTTTAGGCTACTACAGGTCATCCCTCACAATAGATCCGTACTGCTCTAGACCTCTGGTAAAGACTGGGGACGATATGAATTAACTGTGCCAGACACTACAGTGTTACAGGTGTAGTTCAGATGAAGGAGGAAAGCAAGGGAGGGTGCACCCTCCTGTTCTGACATTTCCCTTCCCCTCCACTCCCGTGGTCACTGCGCTTGCAGCTGTCTTGGGGAAGGACTGTAAGGATTTTACCTGTTTTCTTGAAATGCTCAGACTCATGAAAGTAGCGTGGACATTAAGGCTAATGCAGGCAACTTCTAATGACAGAGCTGAATAAAAGCCAAAGTGTTTTTATGTTACCGTGTGATAAAAAAGACCTTTCCAAAATATATGGCGTTCAAAAGTCTGGCTTCACAGATCGGGAAATTGAGCCACGACTAGCACCTATCTCTAAATATTTGTGTTGTAAAAATACAGCAAAGTCTATCAAATAAACTGTGATTGATATGTTAATGTTAACGGTCTTCTGGTCTATGAAGAAATTATGCAGTAGTCTTTACAGAATGGTGACCTCTGCATTCTTGAAAGCTTTATTCCTTTTCTGTTTATTCAATGCACTCTATGGTGTGATTGTCCTACGTGTGGAGGTAAGAAAAGCAAATGTGAAGAAGAAATGCTTAGATTTGCAGCTCATAACTTGGGAGCTGATTTCAAAATACTGAGACAGATTTCGGGGCATTTTAAAAGTTAGCAAATGCGTATGTGAATATAAGAAAGGGACTCAAAGAAGATATGAATCAGATGGAAATTCTGAGTGCTGGAAAACTTATTGGTAAAACAGACAATACACAAAGGAACTGTGTTTAACTACTTTCCTTCTGTAGCACATCAGCATTAATCTAGGAGGTTTATCACTTTCTTTTGGGTAGAATCAGAAAGTCAACCAGCCCCAAATCAATCAGTATACTATGTAATGTAGATTTTAAAAAAAAACACTCTATGGCTTTTATCATAGACCTCTGAGTAATAAGTAGAGAAATAAGCAATCATTTATTTTGATAGGCTTAAACAAATGAAGGATTTGAACTATATTAAAGAAGACATCACTAATGGGCTGTGTGAATGTGTTGGCAAAAAATAAACCCCACCCCTTCACCTCATGCGTATTTCTTGTTTGTCTGATAAATACGAATAGAGTTGATATTTTAGTTCAGAAGATTTATTCTCCCAAATACTGATGAACGTGTAGATCTGTATTATGCCAGGTAAAGTTTCATCCAGGAATATCAGACACAGACAGCAGAGACCTGGATTAGGAAGAGGTATGAAGAAGACTGAGAAAAAAAATGGTTGTATTTAGAAAAGCTTAAAATGGATTTCAGAGAAAGATTTCTAGGAGAAGATATCTGAGAGGAAATGAAATTACAAGTTGTAGGAATAAAGGCTCACTACTCTTCAAATAAGGCTAACATTTTATTTATAAATAAAACAAAACCTATATTACCAGATTTATTGAACAGATAGTAGACACCAATTTACACTCTTTTCTCTACATCATATCATTCCTGAGCAGTTGTTGCTTGATCACACTGATCTTTTGATATGCTGTTTAATATATTCTCTTACGAAAACAAATGTCTTATTGCTACCTGTTAATTTCCAATCTCCCTCTATTATCCTCTTTACCTTAACAGTATGTTTTTTCTATTTCAAATCTATTCTAGTGAGCCTGCGCTGTATATTTCTGTCGTGGTTTAACCCCAGCTGGCAGCTAAGTACCATGCAGCAGCTCACTCACTCCCCCCTCCTCCTCAGTCGGATGAGGAGTAGAATCAGAAAGAAAGGAAAACTCGTGGGTTGAGATAAAGACAGTTTACTAGGACAGCAAAGGAAAAGATAATAATAACAACAACAACAACAACAACAACAATAAATAATAATAAAAAAAATATAATGATAATAGAATATAAAAACCAAATGATACACAATTTATCACTGCCTGATGACCCGAGGACTGATAAAGCCCATCCCGAGCAGCGATCACAGAGCAAAAACGAGAGCTATCTCGGATCGATCCCAAGAAGCAATTTCAGAACAGCAGTTTCCCAAGCAGCGATCTTGGAAACCCAAGTTTCCGAGAGGGAGAGAGGGAGGGAGGGAGGACAGGAAGGAAGGAGGAAGGCAGGCAGGGAGGGAGGGAGGGGAGCGGAGGGGAGGGGCCCAGCCCACTGGCCGACTCCCAGTTACATTCTGGGCATGACGTCTATGTTATGGAATACTTCCTTTGGCCAGTTTGGGTCAACTATACTGGCTATACCCCTCCCAGCTTTTTGCACCTGCACATTAGCAAAACCTGGGAAGCTTGAAAAAGTCCTTGATCTCTTAGGAACAACTAATAACATCAGTGTATGATCAACATTCTTCACATACCAAATCCCACACTAAATCCAAAACACAGAAAATTAGCTCCATCCCAGCTGAAACCAGGACAATTTCTTTCTCCTAAAGGTGATGACTTGTATTTTCTTGCTTATCGCCACTCTTATTTTTAGTCTCCATCTGGCATCTGTTCCTAGAACACTCCCTCCTCCATCTGGTTAAAGGTGATTTTTGTGACCTGTAATTTCTTTTCCAGCAAGGGCAGGGGTAGGTTCTTTTTTGCTTAAAGTATTCAGCTGGACGGAATATTGGGAACTGGATGGAAAAGATTTGTCTCTGTAATTTCTGGTATTGCTTATGAAATAATATGAGTGACTCATTAGGAATCTTCAACAGTAGGTATTAGGAAGCTGAGCTAAGTTGCTTAGTTGTGACTGGCCACTACAGTCACACTGTATGATGTCTGATCTCTGGTTAGAGAAGCATGACTCTTTAATTAGGAGAAAAGTGTACAGGAAACCACTAAGGATTTAAGTCTGTCGTAGACAAGAATTAACAGGGGAAGTGGTGGCAGGCTGAAAATCTAGTGGGAATCTTACTACTAGACTTACCTAAAGTAACATGCCTGAACTGACAGGTTTCATTTTTTCTGGGTGCAGGAAGAGTGTATATTTCATTTCCGCTCTTTGCATTCATGAAGTGTAATTGCACATACTTTCTTGATTAATTTAATCACTCCTATGCTCGTATTGTATGGAAACTTGTTCTCTGTTTTCTGAAGTGCTTTACCATTCCAGTATCTCAAATGTACTCACATAAAAACTTGCAATAGCCTAACTTAAAATGTACTTTCTGCAAATATCCATCCATGGCACACAAATCTCTATTGGAAGGAAACATAAGGAAGAGCATGAGAGGAAAAGAAACTCATTAAAGCTCAGGCAAATACTCACAGACATTATTTTGTTGTATTCACCGACCTTTGGTGGGTGGCATACAATGCATGCAGGAAGAGGTGGAAGCAGACGCCCTGTCAGCCCTCTTTCCCTTAAAGTTTCAAACCAAGTGGCAGGCCTATTGGACACCAAGTGGAGCTCTCAATAGCAGTACTGAAAAATTTCCAGTAAAAGACCATCATTTTATGATTTTGTTTACTTATGTATATAATCTTTTTTATCCAACAAAAATGTCTTACAATGGCCCTTTCTCAGGTATAAATTATAGGACTAGCATTTGCAATTTCAAGCATGTTAATAAACACTAACTAAAATGTTGCCAAATGTGGAACTTGCTTGAAACTTTAAAACCAGAGTGAATGCTTTACAAAGCCAACTTTTTCACATGATAAAATTCTGCATAATTCTGAAAATTCAGTTTCCAAATTAAAACTAAATACCAAATAATTTCATTAAGACCCCAAAGTGAACTGGGAAATTAATAAGCATCAAACATAGATTTTATTGAAGCGTGACTAATATGTTCTTTGCAAGCTGCTTAAATAAGTGTTATTTCCTTATTCAAGACTATATTTCTATCAAATATGCTGTGATCATTTGGAAACAAGAAGTATTTTTAGTATTTTTTCTCTAAACTATTTAAAAATCAATTATATTTTTGCCTGAAGAAAAACAAATCTCAGAAGGATTTTTCTTCATGACAGGATTTTCTATGGATTCTGCAGAAGCTATAATGGTCTGCAGCAATATTTTGACAGTTCATAAACAGCATGACAGTTGATATATTTGTACTTCCTTTGACTGTTGCACAATAATCAAACAGCTAAAATGTAAAAGTTATATTGTCTGTTATTAAGAAATAGATAATTTTCTAATTTATCGTGACGTGTTCCAGTGACTTCCTTCACTATCTTAACAGTTTACCTGATGAATGAAATTGTTAAATAGCCAGGTGACTAATGCTTTCCTTGCTTTAGCTGCAACGGTGTTAAAATCAGCAAAATACTCAGTGAAAAACCTCCTCACTAGAGGGTCAGAAGAAGGATGCTGCCCCTGTTTCTCCCTTCTGCTTACATCCCCTTATAACTGTGCCCTTATACGTCAGAAAACATGAAAGGGAAGGGCTATTTCTGCGAGTGCTGGAGGGATGAGGAACACACCCACTGCAGTCAGTAGGTTTACTGGCATTGACCGCTCCAGCATGGGGCAAAGTTATCCTGCTTGCCTGCCGGCCAATAGATTTAGCCTGTATAAAGGGTCTTCCTAGAAGTCGTGGAGAACTTTTGACCAAGTCAACTTTGTTGTCTCCTTCAGCACGCATCCTCCTTTAACTTTCCCAAATCTTGCCAGGGCTACACTGCTGTATGTTTATTTTGCAGTTTCAATATGGATACATACATGTTATAGGGGTGGATTTGGTGGGGAAGAGGGGTCGTACCCCTGATGACACTGTTTAGTATGACAGAGGATGTTCTCAGTGCCGCAAGATAGTATCATGGCTACACAATTATGCGATCCACCCCTCTATTTAGGTCAGGTTTGCAGCTGTCCCTTCAAGTTAAGTAATAATGAGAAATGGAACGGAGAAAGGATTTCTTTCCTCCCTCATGTTTCCACCTACCTTTCCCTATTTCTATTTAATTTAAAACAGTAGATAAATGCTAAGCAAAAAAAAAGGAAAAACTGTGTCAAGCTGAATAAATTGTGTGAAGAGAACAGAAAAGTCTGAGGGTAATACAAGTGTTCTCCTAAAACTCCTGTTAATGTGTTAAACTTCAAAGATAATATTGAACTGTGTGATGGGATGTCTTTTCTAAGAATATATTTAATTTCTAGGACTATACGTAAGAGCGGTTTGATCATAGATTCAAAGAATGTATATACATATATTCACTTTGTATCTTAGCTGGTCTTTTTAACGGCAGCATAATTACTTATACCATGTAGTTTATACATGTTCCATAGCAAACACAAGTCAGGAGACCTGAACTGTCCTTCAGACTCTTCTAGTGAGCATCTGCACATCTTTGGGGTAACCCTTAGACTTTACTGTGCACCCTCTGGGGATAATGATTACACAGGGACATTTAGTAAAGTGACTAGAGCATTTTTGCTTCTGCTTTCAAAGCCCAGAAAGTACCGTACATTTTCATGATTAAAACAGAACTATTCATTCCAAATATGCATTTTATCTCATTTAATAAACAAAGAGATTGAAACTCACGCTTCTCAACCTACCAGAATGGCATCTTAATTATATGTAGAAAACAGTATAGATGGACATGATTAACTCCTCAGATATTCCAGTAAATATTTCTGTTCTGTATTTGAAATAAAGGTGTAAGATCTAGTCTCCAGTCTATGTAATATTGGAAGGAAGCACACAACTCAACCTGGAAAAGTGTATATTATCGTCAAATGCAGAAAAAATACATCCAGAAACAAAGAATACATGTTTAGAAATACAGAGTGGAAAATTCTAGGAGAGCACTGACTCAGACAAGGAATTAGTGACCACAGTTTATTATTGTCCCAAATAAAAGCTTCTAGTGCAGTACTGTGGCAAAGAGGGCTAGTGAGGTCTTTGAAGATATATAACAGGAATATCCGATAGAAGCCAAGGAATGATCTCGCTACTTTGTAGAGCAAGCTTCTTGGATTTTGTGTTCTCATTTCATCAGAGAAATGAATTAGTCAACCTAGTTATAAGAATGGTCATAAAATGATTAAAGAATTACAAATTGGGTCATTCACCTTGAAGTTTAAGAAGCTCAGGTTTTTTCCAACTCATTGTAAGGCTGAGAGATGACTCGATCATTATGTTTTAGTACTTACAGGTGAAAAGGTTATCTGATGGGCAGTGAGGCTTTTTCAGTATTGCTGACAAAGGCATAAAAAGATGCAGTGACATGAAATTGAACTGACACAAATTCACCACCCTAACAGGATGTAAATAAGTAAGTAATCAAAACTGGAACAGATCATCAAGGATGGAGTTGAACTCATCCTCACTTGAAATGTTAAGAGAAGAGTAAATCTTTTTTTGTATAAGGTTATGATATCTTCAGAACCTAAAAGGGTGAAAAAGTCAATATCTGAATCCAAACCATTGGGCTATTTCATCATGGTAATCTCTTCTGACTTTACTTGGCATTAGTAATTATGTTTCCCATTCATTTACACAACTTTCCAAGTGGGGACAAAATTTTAGGAGTTAGAGAACTCAAATGGTACAAAGCTGAACCGAAGAAAGGGAAGAAGTAGAGAGAGCAGGAAAGAAAAAATTGAATAGAATTATCATCTTAAAAAAAAAAAAAAGAAGAAGAAAATACTTTTGACCCATAAAAGAATGATCTTGTTGATTGCATAGGTGAATACTGTTATGTAAAGAGCAGCACTTTGACTCACTTGGACACGATTTGTTTTGTAACTGCGAGGCAAATGTTGATCCAAGAGCTATGCTTTCATTACCGTGTAGTTCACATTAGACATTGCCACTAACTAAATGAATTATCAAGGGTCTGGTGTTCAGAACTGTGGAGACTCCAAAACGGCGATTGAAAGCACAGGGAGCTGAGGTTCTCAGCCTCTCCCAACTGCAGGAGTTACTTTCATCCTTATTAGCTTCGCATCACTGAACTAGATCTAGCCGTCATACTTTACTACTACTATCTCTATTGACTTTAGGGGGGGGAAATAGGGTCTTGCACAATACAATTACGTTTAAATTATTGCATTTCCACAGCAATGAACAAATGTTTGGCTTGCAGTAATTATGCACTTATTATATGTACAAAACTAAATCCATATTAGCACAAATCACCTACTGTGGTACTCATGTATGTACAAACATTGGGGAAATGATCATTGTAGTTCAAATAGAAAATCATTCAATAATACATAAAAGAAACTTTTAGTCAGTTGTTGGCCCCCAACTGTTACCACATTTTTTAGTTTTAGATAGGAAACCATGCTAGTGACTTGATGTTTTAACTCTTGTGGGCAACAGTTTCTGTTTTGTTTTAAATTACTGTATAACCTCTAATGCTGCTGTGTTTTACTCTGAAGTTCTGCTTAAGAATTTATATTTTCCAGATTTCTTACCTCCCATGACTTTCAGAAATGCTCAACAACTGTTTTTGAGTTGTGGGAGAAAGAGTAAGAATAAAGCAAAATAACATCTTAAAGAAAAGGATAAATGATTTTTTTTTTCATGAGTAACTAAAAGCAACATAAAATGGAGCCTGCGTTCCATAAGACTCCATCTGGCTAAGAGCTCTTGTTCCCCTTGCTGTCTGCATTGCGAGCAGCCTGGAGAAAAAAAATCAGGGATTTGGCCAAACAAATGCAAAACAGTTTTGATGTTGTGGCATTCTGCCTTCATTTAATCATTCATAAGCCTTCCTCCAGATACTTAAAAGCCATTGATTGGATTCATGTGGGTACATTAAAAACAACAAAAATGAAGTTATGGGCAAGACCACGGTGTGAGATGTCCCTGATTTGACAACTTTTGTGTTGTTAGTCAAAAGAAGCAATGGCTTGTATGTGGCTCTTCTCTATGATCTGAATCTCAGCAGTGCAATAACGGAGCCTCTAGCCGCACATCTGGAGCTGTGGCTTAGAGGTGATGCCAGACGGTAATATGAAAGCAAAAGGATGGTAGCAGTTTTGCATGTATGTTCCTCTGCTACTACATATTATCAAAGATCCATTGCAGTTTTATGAAGCGTGAGGGACCTCAAAATTGGGTAGCTGACTGATGAGTATCATTCATGGGAGCCAAGAACAAAGATGGTGTAACTTTTAATGGAAGTTTGAATAACTTCATGTTATCCTGTGCATCACTGAGCAAGAGGTTCAGAGTTTGTAGGGTGATAGAGTCAAGAGAGAGAACAGAAATCAGATAAATCTTTTGATCAGCTACTGCAAATTACTTGAGCAGTGTCTGCTGAGATTCAAATTCAGCCAAATGAAAGTTTGCTTTTCTTGTGGCTTTATTAAGGAATTTGGGAAAATTGCGCATTCTCTCTGCACAATCTATGTGGGGGTGCTGCTAATCTTGGCGTGTTATCGAGACAATTTGCATCTGAATTTGCATTTGAAACGCACAGAAGAAAATCCTGCAGAAAGTCTGCCTAAATAAAAGATAGAGGAGAAAAATAATGTACTCAAAATAACTGAAGAACCCACATTGTCTCATTTTAACATTTCCTGAAGCATCTAATATTTTTGCAAAACATTGAAAAAAATACATATATCTATACATACGCACATACACACGCAGAGATTCTATGTTACATTTCATTTTATACTTAGGTGCTTGTATAAATACATATAATACAGACATAAACCATTATACATATTCTACTTGCTTTTTAATATTGTTCTAACATTTCTTTGTTTCTGTGTGCAAATTATATGTCATGTAACATCTCTTATACCGCAGTCTAGCCTGCAAGATAAAGATAATACTTGCTATCTGATAGATATATT
Organism: Phoenicopterus ruber ruber; assembly: GCA_009819775.1. Taxonomy (NCBI): domain Eukaryota; kingdom Metazoa; phylum Chordata; class Aves; order Phoenicopteriformes; family Phoenicopteridae; genus Phoenicopterus; species Phoenicopterus ruber. Next base: position 27,231,654 of record CM020215.1, on the reverse strand, counting down.
GGGGGACTTTCACAGTGATTTCGTTGCCAATGTTAAAACTTCCGGTCTTTCATGGGAACGGAATTTGTGATGAACTTCTTAATAAATGGACCATAAAATTGTTTGATATCCTAAATACTAAGTGCTTAGTTTTATTTATTTATTTATCTGTTAAATCACAAATATTATAGAAGTGCACAGTAAAGTAATTACTTTTCCTATGAGAACCTTATCTCTTGAATTCTTAACTTGTGTTTCTCTAAATTTGTAATCAGACTATTACATTGATGCAGGATTTTTCGTCTGCTTTATTTATAAGAAACACAGCTAAGCTATGAAATCTATGTGCTGTATTAATAAACTAGCACACATTATAAGGCAAAGTACCAAATGGGATCTTCTAGGAGAATGAGGGTTTTTTTCCCTAGCTTTTCCTTGTAATTTGATTTCAGGATAAAGTGATTTAGAAGCACTGTGGCAGGATATTACAGCTAAAAGGTTGTAGAAATAATGTGGGAGACAGAATATAGGCATAACACAGCATGATCACATAGCAACCAAGCCAGAATTATGATTTCATAAAGCTGAACGTAATGTGAAGAAAGAATACATAAAGCATATTATGCAAAATACTAATGTTAGAGATAATTACACGTGAGAATAAAATAAGATACATCTTCAAAAATTTTGGAAGGAAAAAATACTGAACCCAGATGACATAAAATGAATACAGAAAAGAGCAGAAGTAACCCTGGCCACAAGAAAATGAATCTTAATGTCTTTCTTCCCCATCCAAAATACTAAGTGGCTATGTCCTTAGTATTGCCAGTTAAAGCCCAAAACATTTCTCATTCTGTGTGTCTGGAGAGCACATATGATTCACTCTGTAATAACCAAAGAAAAATATCCCTATACAAAGAGTCAGACATGTTAGTGATTAGAAACAGGCAATGTGTGCATCCTTCCTGTCTCTGGTCATGGACTCAGAGACTCTGGCATCCTTATTTAAAATACATTTGTCCTAAGTGCTGTATTTTCTGCTGCTGATGTACAATCCTCATGAAATTAGTTTATAAATTGGCTTATTTATACTTTACAAGAAGCTTGAGTTTTTGCCACTTACACTTATTTGCGAGCTGATTTTCTACATCCTGACTGTGCTAGAACCTTCAGAATAGTTGTTCTCTACAGAGCAAGAGAGAAACATTCATGGCTCTGAATGTGTACTCTACCCCATTCATGTGTATTCGTTTGACCTGCTGCTTTGCAATTTACGTCCCAGAACTACTGTGTCTGGACAACGGTGATTCCCAGAAACATATTTCAAGGCAAGGTAAATCAATGACTTGATGGCTGGAATCTAATTTCTAGTAGTTGAGTGTAGTATAGGACCAGAGCCATATGTCTGAGAATGATAATGCAATACAAAAAAGAAAAAAGAAAGGGAAGGGGGGCAGAATCTGTCTGCAGACAGCATGTGATAGCATAAACAGCAAAATTAAACATGAATTCCACTTTCCAGATTTAACACTTACTTAATATAGAGTCTGCATTTTGGATACCTGAAATGTCACTTATTCTAATAAAAGATTTCTAAAATGTTTTTTCAGCTATTATAAGTTTCAATATCAAACCTAGATAGACAGAATCTAAGTGTATCAGAACATTATTTCTTTCCTGAAATTACCTTAAAAATTCACATTTGCAATCATCCTGTGCCATCGCATATTCTCAAAAAAGCTGTTTTATGTTAACAGCATAGTAGTCTCACAAGACATTTTCTAACACTGTGGAAATTCTGTATGTTTAATCGGAAAACTTATCTATGACTAACATTTATAAATGCTTTTTTTCCTCCCCCAAAATAAAACAAACCTCTCTTTACCCTAAAATACTCCTATTGTGGCATGAAAATTGATACTTCAACCATCCAATTTTAGTATAATAAAATTCAGTGTCTCAAATCATTAAACTAAATGAATTGAATACACCTCATATTTTGTTTTCAAATTGATCTGTGAATAAACTTGCACAGTACTGATTTTAAACAAAGGTGGTATTTATTGAGAAGCAATTGTAGTGATTCAGAATTTTTCTGGGATCAGTGCACATCTTAAAGGGATAACTAGAATCTTGAAAAGCATTCAATAATCTTGACATATTTTACATCATTACAATTATGTCTTTGTTCAGTTTTATCACACTCTCCGTTTCACAATAACTATCGATCTCCTGTCTTCATTAACATCATACAAGAGTTTTTATTTTGGAAACATGTTCAGCATCTTTATGACAGAAGGCACCATAATGGCATCATTAAAAATTAACTTTTTTATTATATTAAATCAAATCTTCAGTTTTGAAATATAATTCAGCTGTATCATTGGGGAATCACTCCTAGAATCTGTGTTCCCAAGCAACTCTGAAACTCTCTTTAGCTATTTTCCTAGGGATATTTTTCAGTGTTATGCAGTTTATGACATTTCTAGAGATGACTGAATTTTCTGCACTTTTCTTTTTTGTCTCAGGTTTATCTTCAAAATACGCTGCTGGCAGAACCACTACATAGTGATAGCCCACTGTATCTAGAAATCTCACCAGTTTTGTTCAGCAAGGAGTAGCTTCAGAAAACACATACTTTCACACAATAGGGATACCTTGACATGACCAGGCAAATATTTGTGAAATGTTTGTGTGGGGGGTGTGTGTGAGGGGTGAAGAGTTAGTTTTTTACCTGGTTTTGCCTTGGATGGCCTAAAGAATGTGGCAATGGGAAGTATTCGCCAAAGAATAAGCAGAAGCTGTTGCATTTCAAGTGCTAAACAGCGTACAAGGAATGATTACCATTTACTAATATACCAGAATACGCCAACTGTACTAAAAATTTTGGAATGGAGTGAGGAAAATTTGGGACCAACTCCCACAAAGCAGGTAAACTATTCAGGTATTCTATAGGAAACATGCTATTACTATCCTGACATTTGTAGAAAGAAATAATCCTTTCCATTAAACCTCTAGGCATAGTTGAAAATCAGAAGAGCAACAAAACAAGTGTTTGAACATTCAGGAAAGAAACTACTCTTCATGCAGTAGTACCAAGGAAATTGTTATTTCCAGAAGATTTATCTCTATGTCACCCTTACAAAGACTGATGTAGATGTTACAGAAACTATCCTTTAAAAAGTTATTACAAAGAAGGAAGACTAGAAGAAGAAAGAAGGTTACAGCAGGAATGCCTCATATTCACAAATGCTACTAGTACTCACAGTAGCTATTAAGTTGTGAGACTATTACTACTATTTTTAAAAGGGTGGCACCCAGAGAATCAAATATTAGGGCCAAATTGTTCTACAGAACATATCCCAGAGGAGTAAAAAGTCAATCAAAAGGCAGAATAAGAAGCAAAGACATGAAATAGCTAATCTCCTACAGGGCTTCAGGCAAATAGGCCATTCCTACTCAGGTTTAGAGATATCATCATCAGTTCTCCATGACTAAATGTTTCTTCAGTTTCCTGAAGAATTTGGAGTCTTCCTAAAACTTTTTTTTGCGTGTGTGTGTGTGTTAGTGGTGAAAGAGCAGGTGGGAGAACAAGCAGCAGTGGATGATAAATTGGATAACTAAGATATTTGGATGGTAACTAGAATATTTCGCTTGTTCATACCCAAAATAGTTTATTTCACTGTTTAAGAGCTAAGATATCTGAAAAATTGAGTAAATTAATTCTAAAATTATATTTCCTTTTAAGCTGGACATTTAAAGATTTTAATTTGGAAGATATTTAAATGACATGATTTTGCAGATGGTATTATTTTACTGGAGTCAATGGAAAAAGGAATTTAATTAATTTGCTACATCATTATTAATTTATTTATTTGCCCCCAGTGTTATTTAGTTAAAAAAAGTATCATGGCCACCATCTCATCTCTCCCTTGGTACCTTTTAATTTATGGTGTATTTGTCTCAGAATACGGGAACATAACCTAATGAATAATACCATAAAATCCTGCAGACATTAGGATCTAACATCTCGCCAGCAAATGATGTGCTGTTGTACCTTCTGAAAATTGCAAAGATGACTACAGGAAGGATAATTAAAATGTTACCATTTTCTTTAATGAAGCACAATTAAATCTCATCCAGGAATTTTCATATTATCAGTTTATATGAGTCTCCTAATGCTGTTTTAATTTTGTAATATTGATTTCAAATGATAGTGTGAAAAAGAAAAAAAAAATGGAACAATAATGGGTCTTATATCGACATTGTTGTAAGAGCTTCTATTCCACCATTACAGAGGTCAGTTTCTGGCAGTGCTTTTGCATATTAACAATGCTGCACTGGATGAAATATATGCTGTAAAAATCCAACCGTCCATTAATATGTTAGTCTTTCTCTAAGATACTATATAGCAAGAACATTATGTATTAATTCTGTACTTCTACCTTCTCAGGTTTTTCACAGTCAATATATTAATACTGAAACTATTTTGATAAAACACTTCACTTGTACTGTCTGATTGAAATATATTTATTAAGACAATGTACTTATTACTATATTGAACCATTCGAGTTGTCATATGACATTATTAGATTTGAATATATTAAAGAAAAGTAAATACACGTATGCACTGTTCTAGATATTGCAACATAATTAATTCATGGTGCGTTAAATTAAAACTTATCATATAATAATTACAAACAGGAACTAAACATTTCAGAAACTCCTTTCCTTAATATTTAAATGAATGATAGTGTACTTTTATACCTGAGAGGTCTACAGAAGTATGTCAATCTATTTATCTTAAGTGTAACAATACACCAGTTTAACAAGAATAATAAAAGGGAGCATGACTAGAAATCTTTTTCTCGACTCTGATTCATATATAGCAGATCGTTTAATTGTATACACATATGCTTAGTTATTAATATGCTTAGCTAAAGTAAATTATTATTTCTGGTCCAGAATTTTGTGAATAGTGATCTGGGTACTCTTAAAAAACCCATAAAAACAAAGAAAAACAATATATAATCACTTTGAACCTTACTCAGCATTAACCTAGAAAGATAAATTCATGTACCTTTAAATCCACATTTTAAACATTCGTATGAAAAAGACTGATTAATAACCATACAGCTCCTATATGTTATTGTCTTCCATTACATTCAATGTTCTGAACATAGCACTGAACAGACTATATTATATTTGAAATTCCACATCTTCAAAAACTGTGGGTAAAGTGAACAGTTGTCAGTACTTAACCTGCTTCCTGGATGACAGCATTTGCTATAAAGGAATTAGTCCTTCACAGTATGAATGTGTTAGAAGACTCTTCAGCCAGAATAATTATATAGCCAGAGCATCCTCCTGGTATTTTTTTGGATGAACTCTTTCTATCAGATAAATTGATGAGATGAAGACAAAGTAAAGTGATAATCAGTGACTTAATACAGAAAAGTTATAGGGATAATTTTCGTGATGTCAGTGTGCCATCTTACACTTCTTTGATCAGGTAATGTTAACGTGCTAGATCTTGGTATTTAATTCAGCTGCCCTTTGTCCTGCCACAACCCATTACCAACACCATTTGTACTGCAACCCCATAGAAATATATTTGGTTTCCCTTGAGTAGCCATTCACAACCTTTGATTTCACACTCTATCAGCTTTAGATCAGATATATTTCCCTGAGTATGGGACTGCCTTTTTGATAGATAACTCCTGCCTTGGAAAGTCTTCGTTCCTGAATCAAAGCCTGACAGCTGGGCTAGGGCCAGTTCTTTTTTTACTGTATACGTTACTGGAAGAAATTCAGGGTCACTTGTCAAACTACTGTTCCTTAGGGTAAAAGAGTGGCTGACCAACAGCCTTCTGCCATAAATGGACTGTTTAAGGCCATTTAATAGTGATGTTAGGGAGAATGCACTGAAGAGACAGGTTGGATGTTTGTGCTAGAGTAAAACTAAAAATATAGTAAAACTGAAGAGTTTCTTTCCATTAGACAAAATATGACTATATACATATGAACATATACATAAATGGCTGTCAAAGCACAAGTTCCCATGCTAATGTTTTAAGTGTCAGCTATTAAAGACCAATGACATCACTTGACCTAAAATTTATCAATTTGGCAAACAGATAAACAAAAAGGAAAACCAGGTCAAGGCCTGAATCCAATTTTGAGTCCCTGAATCCAAAAATGTATGGAGTAATTGGAGAATGGTGGTGAGCAAAAAGCATGATCTAAGATCAAGGAAACATGAACTTTATGGGAAGATTGAATGGACTCCAGTTGTTCAGAGAGAGAAACAAAAATCAAGAGGCAACATGATTACAGTCTTCAAATGCATGAAAGTCTTCTGCAAAGAAGAAAGGAACTGCGAAGCTGAAGAACAGGTTGGGAAGTCTCTTCTGGTCTGTGATGAAGGCAGCATGTTCTGAAAGGTAACAAGAAGTCCCAGGTCATGCAGTAGGGAGAAGCAAAACACATTGCACAAGTACCGTGAGAGGCCTTGGACTGCGGTGTAGTGGGACTGCTTGCTGCAGTTCCTAACAGGAAGAAAAGAGATGTAGACAAGTTGATGCAATGCACAGAGGTATCATAGTGTATCAGGCTGCCATTTGATTCTTGCTGGCTCAGAATAAAAAAAAAAACAACAAACTGTCATGATGGGAAAATACTCAAGAGAGGTTGTATTCACCATGCAGCAGGCATGAGAAAAGGCAAGTAAAAGCTAAAGGGTTATAAATTTCCCGAATTGTTACCACTGTACCATTGTACCAAAGTACAGGCAAATATTTGTTAACAACCACATTTCTGTAGCTGGCCCTGTGTTTGAGCAGGGGAATATCATAGATAAACTTTGGAGGACCGTGCCAGAATTGGAATTTAGTGATCATCAGGTCTCATACAAAAGAGGGCATTCATAAGCACGAGGTTCAAAACCACATCTTTTTATGTGACATGTTAATCTGACAGAATATGAATTGAGAGTATAAGAGATCAAAGTGAAAATTGTATGGATGTTGAAGGTTCTTACGTATGGTACCTTAGACTGTCCTTGCCATCTGGAACACAGCTGTGTCTAGTAGTTTTATTTTTGATAACTTAATCCACTACCTTGCATTCTGACCCATACAAAAGGGATGAAAGAGTGAACCAAAGCTCAGAAGTTAATGCTCCAAGAAAGCTGGTTAATCCTTCATAGTAAGAATTGTGCTCATGATGCACCTGTCAACATGACCTCTAAAACATCCATATTCTTGATTCCTGCACAAATTTAGCCATTACCTAGAAAGGGAGAGAAGAATTTTATACAGCCACCAAACCTTATTGTTTGAGTTCATTTAATGACATTTTTTTCTCTTGTATTCAAAATACAGATAATAGTCTGATATCAAGATTTGACTTCCAGATATGACTAATGGTAAGAACTGCAATGGTAACCCAAACATGGTTTTCAGTAAATTAAGAATATATATCTAAGAGGAGCATGACAGTCTACGTGTTTTTCAAATGTTGTGTTCAATGTCTGAGGATACTATATTCTCAACTTTGTGCAGATTTGTTAAAAAATAAAACTGACTGGTAGTCAGCAGCTATGCCAACAGCTTCATATGCAGGCCTTGGAATTACTTTGTTTTGCACAAGTTTTCCTTGTTATATTGGGTCTGACTGGGATGGACTTAACTTTCCCTATAGCAGACCTCATAGTGCTGTACTTTATTGCTAGAATGGTGCTGATAACACACCCATGTTTTGGCTACTGCTGAGCAGTGCTCACAAGCATCAAGGATCTCTCTCCAAACACAATCCCCCCCTCTGCCCCTGCAAAAGGCTGGGGGTAGGCAAGAGGCTGGGAGAGGCCATAGCCAGGACAGGTGACCCAAACTGACCAAAGGGATACTCCATACCATATGACATTGTGCTCAGCAATAAAAGGTAAGAAAAAGAAGGAGGAGAGAGGGCATTTTCTATTAAGGCATTTGTCTTCTAAAGCAACCGTTATGTGTACTGAGGCCTTACTTCCAAGAAAGTGGCTGGACATCACCTGCTTATGGGAAGTAGGGAAAAAATCTTTTTGTTTTGTTTTGCTTCTGTACATGTCCTTTGCTTTGTTTTATTAAACTGCCTTTATCTCAACCCATAAGTTTTTCATCTTATTTTCTCCCTCTGTCCTGCTGAGGAGGGAGAGTGAGGGAGTGGCTTTGTGAGCACCTGGCAGCCAGCTAAGGTCAACCCACCCAACGTGGAGCTTTCAAGGAATTTGAGATAAGGATGGGAATTGGGAGAAGTAACAGGCAAAACATGGACTGAACATTGTGGGGATTTTTTGTTATTGTAATTGTGATGAAGGGATGAGCGATGGAGTGTGCATAAATTATCCACCTTTGTTGGTATTGTGATGAAGTTATTTTGATTTTTGTGTGGGGAACTATTTTGTTGATGTTAGTGAAGTTTGCGAAGATTGTAGATTGTGTGCTGAATGTATATTTTAATGATAATTCTTAAATATGTGATTCACAAAGGTGAGGAATAGAATGTATTGGGTTTACATGGAAACGTTTTGGTAGTGGAAGGGGCTGCAGGGGTAGCTTCTGTGAGAAGAGATCAGAAGCTGTCCCCATGTTGGACAGAGCCAGTTCCAACCAGCTCTGAGATTTCTGTGTAGGTTACTGGAATCAGCATTTTGAACATGTGCTTTTTTGGATGAACTATTCAATCCCCTCAAGATAAAGGAATTATTGTTCTGATGCTGGTAAGAGAGACCCACAAATAGGCTACTGAACTTTGAAGCTCATTCACAGAAGTGTCAGCTCTGTTTAGTGCCTCCAAGACACATACTGAAGATGTATTCGTCAAGCAATTTACACTTTGTCTCAGGAATTCTTGACCCAAGAATTGCTGGAAGTAAGCGAGTATGTGTTTGAGCTTTCCTTTCTTCTTTCTCTGTGCATGCTTTATTAGCAACTATTGGATGCAGGATGCTGGTCAAGAAGACTCTGATTCAACTTCTAGAGCCAACTTCTAGAGTCTGCTGCTGCCACAGAACCTCCTTTTGTATTGCCTCAGTCTTCAGACAGGAAGGTGTGAGTATCAGAGCCAAACCACATAGCAAGTGGAAGGGAGAAATACAGAAGACAGCTCTCAGCTTATTCCGCTTTTGTTTTGCCTTAGCCAGGACTCTCTTAGCTCACATTTTTAGACTGCAATAATAGTTAAAGTGTCTTCAGTTCAGGCACATTCAGTGCCATTCAGTCATCCAGGTGTCAGGGATGATAATGTTTTATTGTACTTGTATTCTGTTTTAATGAAAATATAAACACTGGCACATGACTGAAATGCTAATGTGTCTGTCTATCCACTATTTCTCTCTCTGATTGAAAAATGTCAAAAGAGACTTCTCTTTTGTAAATTATTTCTGCCAGTTGTAAGTCTCCAAGCAGATCTGGATTATTTTTCTCCCTGTTCGCTAGAAAGGATGAATAATTAGCTCCCAACTTTCTTAGGGTTTCAGATTACCAAGTTTACAAAAACTTAATGTTTACTAAGTTTATTTCATACATTTACAGGATAACTATGAAGGATAACAGTCAGAGAAGATGTATACATATGACACTAAAACATAATTTGCCCTTGGGATAGGGTTTTAATTACTAGCTATTACAGTTTGGAAGGTAAAAATATGTTTTATTTCTGTAATTGAAGCATTTAATGTGGAAATTGTCAGATGCCTTGATTCCATTTTCCACATCACTCTTTGGAGTGGAACTTCATTTTAGATGTAGTGCTTTGCACAAGTTGTATGCAACTATGAATGAATGAATGATTATGAATGAAACACCACTGCCATTGTAATCAGTGGAGCAAAAATTGTTCCTTACCAAACATACGTAAAAGTTCATTACAGTAACAATTTGCTTAAATACTGCTTCTAACTTATCTTTCTTATTTAATGTTTTTATAGTACAGTATTCCCATGAAAATGAACTACACCATTGAATTAGTTTCTAATGAATATGTTTAGATAATAGGAGATTCTATCTCATATTAAAATTGATGCAAAAGAACCTAATCAGAGCATCTATGCTCAGCTATTGATCACAAGCAATGCCAACCATATTACTACTGTTGTTAAGTACAGAGAAGTGTTGTAGATAGGAGCTTTGGGATTTCCCCGAAGACAGGAACTTCCAAGAAACCATGAGCAGATTGAAGGTAAATGATCTTGTGCTGAAAAATAACTTCAGACAAAATATTTTAATTATTTATTGAAGAATTATTTCTGTATCGCATAGTGTGAATCACCCAACCTCACTCTGTGTTCACCAAGCACCAACAATATTAAAAATGAATAGTCTGACATGAGAATTAATGTTAAAGAATATTTTTCCCATGTCCATAAGGAAAAAGTAGCAAAATTAAATTGATTTGGTTTAGACTATCATGTTTCTAAAAAAAAAAAAAGGTATAATTGGTTTCTGTATATTTATTTGGTTTAGCCTATTTTATGTTAAAAAGGTCACATTGATTAAATTAATACAAGTCTTTTAAATCTCTATTTAATAAAAACACATTACCATTCTAACTTAATATCCCTTTAATTATGTAATACACAATTAAAAAAAATTCAAACCAGGAAGATTCCTAAAGGAGTTCTATTTTACTTGACTTAACCCACTGTTTTAAATCTCTGTATGAAAAAACTGTAACAGAAATTGCGTACTGTAACAGAAAAAAGCAGACTATATTTCTTCCTTGTTCTTTATCCAGAGTCATTGTACTGATGTTAACAGTGTAATTCTGTATTCAGACGGGGCAGAGATGTCTTTGTTTGAATAATGGATGATTTCTTTTAAACTAATTTAAAATCTCATGTATTCTCAAACATTGCAATATGATCCTCAGATCAATAGTATACTTTCCCATATTTATCATTGCAAACCTTTTAGACAGAAACAGTTCACAAGATAAATAAACATCACAGTTAACCCTATAGTGCTTTTCTTCCTCATACTTTCTGGTCATAAACCCCTATGTCTATTTTTACAGTGAGTCAGCTACTATTAAACTTTTCTTTGAAATACTTCCATATACTTTCTCTGCCTCTTCATAAAAATTAGCAAAATTATTACTTTATAAAATCACTTCTGAAAAATATGATCTTTAGATTGAAATCTTTCTTCTGTGAGGATGATTTCCACTGTAGGTACATACAGAGATGCTCAAAAGTCCTTGAAAAACAATAAAAGACTCCCATTTATTTGCATTATCTTTGGATCAAAGCTTAAATCTTCAGAGAGCAAAAGTGAGACTGAATGTTTTGGTCTTTATCTTCACTTCAGTACAATCAATATTTTTGTTCGGCAAAGGACCAAACTAGTGGCATGAACTCTAACATTTAATGGACAGAGTGCATTACACGTTAGGTTTTAAAGCCTATCTTGGAAAGTTGATCGTTTTTACAGACTTCTGATCTCCTGTTTGATCATCAGTTGAATAGACTTATGGAGACTCTCTTGAGTTCACAAGATTTGTCATTCTACGATGTTTTTTCTTTATTGTTAATATTAGACTCTTATTATTTTTCTTCACAAGAGATAATGAAATAGCAAAAATTGTTGATATTACTGCTAACATATATACTGAATTCTTCTGACTTTGACGGGGGGGATTTCGCCTACACTCACCTAAGATTATGCAGAGAAGTGACAGATATTAGCAAAAATGTTTACAAATTGTGAAGATGCACAAGATTACAGCTGAAATAATTATTATTTTTTTGAAAATTCATACTGATGAAATACATCACTCACTGTCTCTTATTCTCCTATTTACAGAATAAATCTCCTATTTACAGAATAAATCTCCTATTTGTCAATCAAAGAGCTGAATTACTGGCGTAGACTTTGCATGGCTACATACAAAACATAGCTAGTCGTTCATGGCCAACCTGTCACAGAAACTATTTACTGAAACTATTCAAGGAATAACTAAACCCAACAATTTTCTAGTAAACATTGCTGTCACTTCACAGTCAGTTTGGTAACAGAGAATGATTATGATAGATATTAATTAACCTTGACTAGCTCTGTTAGCAAAATTTTATTCCACTGGAGCATTCATTTTATTAACTTAGAAAAATAAGATATGATATGAAATTTTATTGAAAGTCAGCTATAATAAACTGTGAGTAACAGTTTATCCTATTATTTCCAGGAGCTCCAATAGCAATGAGGTAACATTTTGTCATCTCACCTGCAGATTAAGAATATAACTGAGTTATACTCTTACTGAGCTTTTAAACAGCTCATTTTATTTCCTAAACAACTTTACAGTAGTATAACTTCCAGCAGTAGATCCAAACCCAAATTTTTGCTCCTAACCTCAAAACACATCCATTTTGTAGGATAGATGGGCAGAAGCCTTTCTTTAGATCATCCAATAGCCAAAATTAAAACCTAAAAATTAGATTTAACCTAGAAATTAAACCTAAAATTCTCTTAAGTTTTGGGCTATTATTTTACATATCTGTGCACATGTCCGTTCCAACAACCAGCCCCAAACCCCTAAAACTTCAGATACAAATCTATATGCTGAATCTTACATCTATGTGCTGATGAGCAATAGGCTCAGATAGGCTTCAAGTGCATCATTTACAGATAATGATGTTCGGCCACTGTCACTGAGCTCCTAACACAATTTGCAAAACTTTTCTTAACAATGGTACAGAGAAAACTGTTTGTCTTTTAGAGTACTAGGCAAGTTTGTGAGATTGATATTTACAGATTTTTTTTATTTATGTGTTGAAAATTGACCGAAGACTGAAGTGTGGAAGTGCTAGATTTCATAGTGCTGAAGTTGCAGAAGCTTGGCTTTCAGTCTGAATCCTAGTCTGCAAAAACACTTTTAACATTGCTAAGAAATGCTAAATATAGTGGTGTCTCTGTTCTTTAGGTCATCTCCAGACCTGTGGTGCCTAGACTCGAGGGAATGTCTGTCCATTTAGGAGACAAATCTTTTTTTTGGTGCTGTTGAACAGGATTTTCTTTTAAGAGACCCTGTGGCTCCTGAAAGACCTTATCTGAAAAACTGGGTCAGGCAGAGCAGGTGTGTCTTGTCTCCGTGCTCTATCAGTGCCCTACAGTTATCTTTTCATGTATGAGTGTTTATTATCCAACCCAGAAACAGTCCTGGAAGCAGAATGCACTATTTTTAACTGAAAAATGTTAGATGACAGAGGCAGGATTCTTCTATTAGAAGAATGACTTCCTGAGCTTTGACCTTCTGAACTTTGCACAACTTCACCGAAAGAAGGGTGGGTAGCAAGCAGAACTGTCTGCCTCCCTTCCCCACTACATACAAATAGTTAGTTTCAATCTGGTTAAGGACATTCTAATTGCAAAGGGGTAGGTTTGAGTCTCTAAAGTTAAGAAGACAACTCAGCTTGTGTTTCTCACTTCATAGGTGAGTATGATACTGTAATATTGTTTTGTAGATGGTGTCTAACTGTATGTTTTTGTACAATACTTACAACTTCATGCTTTAATTTGTCTTAGCTGTGTTCTGTGCAAACATCTTGCATGGGTCCCTTAAAGGACACAGATGCTGCTCTTCCAGGTTTCTGCTTCTAGCAGTGTTTAGGCAGGTTTTAGGTACATACCCACCTACAATAAAGTGATTCTTGCGCAAGGTAAGGAAACAATGCTGAAGGTACCGAGAAATTCTTGCAGTACATAATTGAGTGCAGAAACCCATTGAGTAGCTCTTCTGTTCTACATTGTGTCTAACTCATTGTATAGATCTGGCTCTGGATACTTTTGCTTTTGAAACTTTTGAGAGACAAATCATGATAATAACCTCTTTGCCATTTTTATAGTCAATTAAATCATGCATTAATTTAACAGTGTCAGCAGTACTAAGGGCTGAGCTGGCTCCTGACTTGAGTCTTACCTAACATTTTATCAGAATATGGACACAGTTATATTTGTCAACCAAAATGACTGGCTCCTGGAGGTCTGCTCACTGGAGGCTGCTTCTGACACTGAGATCTGGCATGTCTTACCAAATCAGCTGTGGCATGGATGTGGGAGGAACTGCACAGTGGTAGGATTGCTACTGCATTACATGACAAGGATGCTGCATGGCACATTGTCCCTAGCTAACAAAGGCCAGGGAGACGCTAAAGTTCCCTTAACTCTCTGATAAACTCCTTGTTCTCCCCATCCTGAAATAACTGGTTGAAATACAAATAGAAGAGAAAAAAAGATGATGTGATATGTATGCAGGTAAATACAAGTCTGGATAAATATCCACATAGATTAAAAATATAGAGTTTGGAATGACAGTAAAAAAAGTTTGTATTAATTACATTGACCAGATAGTCCATGGCTATTTTGATAGCCTAAAAGGAAATTACAACTGGCACTTAATTAAAATGTTTTTTAGGTGGTTGAAGAAAATGATTTTTTTTCAGATAATAAAGAAATAGGGAACAACTTACTCTGACTCACCTTATTGGAAGAAGAATGTCTTTGTTCCTTTAGAGATGCTTAAATGACAGTACTTACTAGAACCTAGTATAAGGATAAGGTCCTTCTATCTGCCAGCGTTTGATGATAAGCTCGGGGGAGCTCTCTTCATGTCCAAATAACAAGGCCCAGACAGGCTTTTCTAAATCACTTCATAAAACTAGTAATGTGTAAAACAAACTTTGCGATAACTATTTGGCCCAATGTAACATGGTTTATTTGGAGGATTTTTTGTTTCTTTGTTTTATAGAAATGATGGGGGTGGGGAACGGAAGAACAAAGAAAAACAAAACTTAGTAATAAATATCTAGTACTTTATGGAACATGTTACTGATGTTCTCTGGAAAAAAAAAAAAGAAAAAGATGAGATCATCAAAAAGTTTAAGGTTCAGATGAACACCAAAGTTTTTATCCAGTCAAATTAAATTTCTCATATGAAAAATTCAGTTGGAAATCTCACACAGAAAAACTTTCTTGCAGGCTTTTGTAGCAATTCTGTTTATAGGTCCAGTTGCAAATAGAGTACTGAAAGAATAAATCTCACAAAGGTCTGTAAAATTCTGCTTCCCCAGCCACCTGAGGCAAATAAAAAATGCATGAGCACAAGTAATATAACATAATTAGGACTTTGTTTTCTTTTTCATTATTAGTATCATTGTAGTACAGGGCAAACAAGAAAAACTTCAGTTCACACTGCTCTGTTTTCATAACCTTCCAAAAATACTCACTCCGTACTTCAGCACTTCCAAGATCCGAAGTTTTATCTTGCTCTAAGCTACCTGCCAGTACTTGGGAACAAAAAAGAGAAATATTTAAATACTGTTCACCTATTATAGTGTTGCTTAAACTGCTAAAGAATTTTTCTCAGATAAAGAAAAAAGAGTCAGAGTGCAATTACTAAGTGATTGCATGCCTTGTGTCTCTAAACTGCAAATGCCACCTCACCCATGTCTGTCCCAAGCGAACCCCTTGTGGCAGCCCATCCTGCCTTCTTGTTTCTACACTGCAGCGCTCTGCTCCATCCCCAAAGTCAAAGGCTCTTGCTCTTCTGCTGCCTTCTGTTCTGGTCATGAGAGAGCATGAAAACTGCAGGCCCCACAGACGCACAGAGGCTGAGGATTTACGTGGTTCAGCAGCATCTAAACAAGAAGAGGCAGCACCAAAAGTCTAGGTATTACTAACTGCCCAGCCTCATGAGGCAAGGTAATGGGGATTTCTCTTTAAACAAAGTGTGATGAGAAAACCTTGTCGTCTCTGAGGAAATCTACAGTTTTGGCAAGTTTGTCTGACTTAGCAGTGCAAATGCACTTCATTCAATCTTTCCTGAAGCCAAGTGCACCACAGGATGAATTACACTCATGAGAAAGCTCAGTGTGTGTCCAACAGCGCTGTACCATTCAGAACTACAGCAAAGGCAAGTAAGGTCATTGGAAGCGTAGCTGCTGATCCCTTTCACTAGTAATGTCTGGAGGTCCTCATACTTGAGCTCTGCTCGAGATCTTTTGTTCTGGTGAAGGATGTGTGTAAATAAGGCAACTAGATGACAAGGGAGACTATTTAAAAAAAAAAAAAGAAAAAAGAAAAGATTCCATAGATCTTCCACTGGTAGGAAGTGTCCCTATCTGCCCCCTCCTGGTTTTTTTCTAATGAAAAAAATAATTGTAATTATGATACGTTATATTGTATTTTTCAGAAACTGCTAATTTTTAAACTAATTGTAACCTACACTTCCCCCCCCCCCCCAAAGTCTTTTTGATCAATGATTTTGGTAAAAAGGCAACAATGTTAATATTGCAATTAACAGTCACCATTAATTTCATTCCGAAGAAGAGATGACGAACAAAAAGACTTTCTTCATATTTACATTTTGTGGTTATAACCAATGTTAAATAAGCAGTATCTGAAAAGAAATGTTCATTAAAAAATGGGATTTTGCAGCATCTGCATTTCTGGTAGAATGGAATTAATCAATATTGCTGATTAATTGAAGTTTAATTTCAGTTAACAGATTCCAAAACTTGGAAGTTAATGTAAAATAGATTCATTCTCAGGGTAATCTGCATTAATAAGTTTGGTCTTCATATGGTGGGACTGTAAGAATAAAAAGGATGTTCTTAAAGAACAAAAAAAAGTGAAAAGCTTTTTTGTCAGTTTATAAGAATAACAGTTTCCCTTTCAATTAGCTCATTCCCAAACAGCAAGAAACAACACAGAACCAGCAGGAGGTTGGTTGACACAAGGGGAATTAAAGGTAAGAAAATGCATTGGTCATTTTAAAACACAGAATTGTTGAAGGGACTCAAATCCTCAAACACAAAGAAGCTGGACAGTAACAAAGAAAGAAAAAAAAACACAGGAAAACAAACCAAAACTGGTGGTCAAATTGAGGTTAGATTGGGAGATTAAGCATCACAGGCTTGTGTCTAGGGAATAGTTCAGAAAGAGATGTTATGGGAAGAGGTGTCTTTTGCTCATTAGTACAAACTGAAGGATGAATGATAGCCTGCATTTAACAGTGGCATGCTTATGGTTTCAACTCCTGTTTGTGTATCTGAACTGGCTTTAATCTATTTACTGTTGATGTAGCTTTCTCTTATAGGCAAGCTCTTAGTGTAGACCTCTAAATTTGACCTACAACAATTTGCTGCAGGGTTGCTTTTGTACAGAATCTGTTGAATATGAGATATCTGCTTATCTATTTCTGTTTCTCCCTGCCATTTTTTTCCTGCATCTCTTTACTATTTTGTCATGAAAAGCAGTTCTCTTTTCAAACTACTCAGTGCTTTCTATAAATTAATACTGCTCTTCTGCAGCCTATTTTCTGTAATACACTTTTTTTTTCTGCTGCTTAGAAATCCTTTTTAAAGTCTTTATTTTAAAATACAAAGGATATACAATTACATAAGATATTAAAGGAAGTCTTGTGCATACAGAAAATGAAAAATTCAGTGATCAAGCTCTGCTTTTCACATCCAAGAGCAGAACTTTCCCCACGGTGCTTAATGTTTCACAGCGAATTCCAGATTTGTACACCTTTTCTTTCTACTGTTTCTAAAACATTAGACATTTTTTAGGTTCCATAGCTCTTTTTTGTTTTTTTTTTTTTTTCTTTTCTGATTTTGTGCATGTACTACAATTCAGGAAGAGATTGGAGAAGGTTACTGATAATTGCTGCATGGCAAGAGGGAATCTACTTAGAAATCTAATAAGAGCAAGTGCTGGATTCTGCACCTGGGACAGGGTAATCCTGGCTTTACGTACAAATTGGGGGATGAGAGGCTGGAGAGCAGCCCCACAGAAAGAGATCTGGGGATTTGGGTAATGGCAAGTTGAGTATGAGTCAACACTGTGCCCTGGCAGCAAAAAGGACCAACCGTGTCCTGGGGTGCATCAAGCACAGCATCGCTACCTGGTCGAGGGAGGTGATTGTTCCTTTTTACACTGCACTGGTGCGGCCCCACCTCGAGTGCTGTGTGCAGTTTTGGGCACCTCAATATAAGAAGGACATCAAATTAGAGTGTGTCCGGAGGAGGGCGACCAAGATGGTGAAAGGTCTGGAGGACAAGACTGATGAGGAGTGGCTGAGGTCACTTGGTTTGTTCAGCTTGGAGAAGAGAAGGCTGAGGGGTGACCTCATCGCAGTCTACAGCTTCCTCAAGGAGGGCAGTGGAGGGGGAGGTGTTGAGCTCCTCTCTCTGGTGACCAGTGATAGGACACAAGGAAATGGAATGAAGTTGCAACAGGGGAGGTTCAGATTGGGCATTAGGAAAGGTTCTTCACTGAGACAGTGATCTGTCTCTGGAACAGGCTCCCCAGGGAAATGATCACGGCACCAAGCCTGTCAGAGTTCAAGGAGCATCTGGATGTCACTCTCAGTCATATGGTTTAGTTTTAGGTAGTCCTGCAAGGAGCAGGGAGTTGGGCTCGATGATCCTTTTGGGTCCCTTCCAACTTGAGGTATTCTATGATTCTATGAACTGCTTATCTTCCCTTGGGTTTACCAGCGTGTAGTATTGGGCAGGCTGTTTGGAACGGTAAATGAGAAAGGTTTTACAACACTTACCTTGCCTTGATTAACTAGTGTGGGAGGTTTTATTCTCATCTAGGTGTCATTGCTTGAGGTTTTTGGCGGCTACTTCTTTCAGACACTACAGCCATGACACTGGAGTATTGTACAAGGAGATCTTCACCTTGAATAAGTGGTTTCAACATCCTGGATATCAACTTTTGATGAGTTCAATTTTAAGTTTTTGTGGTGGTTTTGTTTTTAATTTCTTTGCTGTTTGAATTATCATATAGTTACCATGAGTATTGTGAACTGTACAATTCTTTTGTTAACAAAGTAAATTATGATATTTCTTTCTTTCCTAGTAACAATTTTAGTAAATATTTTCTATCAGCACTTCCAGTTTAAAACGTTTTGTTCTTGTGAAATTGATGAGTCTTCTTAAACCTTTCAGTCTCAATTTTATATCTTTATTAAAAAAGAATATAACAATTGATTGTTTTGTCTACTAAGTAAAAAGACCTGGGCTGGATTAATGCTAACCTCATCACATTCAGCAAAAGTATGAATAAATAATTTACATATTTTCTGTGCTTCATTTGTCATGATTGAAGGTGATTCTTCTAGTCAATGGCTTTCAAAAGCACCTGAATTACCCTTAACTATGCTCATTTAAAAAAAAAATGTATAGCTTTTACTTCATAAAGTTTGTATTTACTCTCCTAGGCTACCTAATTTTCTTAGCAACATTTTATCTTCTTTCTAAACTGCTTCCTAATATGTAATACTTCTTCCCAACTTAAAAGTCATATTTTATTCTTTGATAATATGTGGCAAGTTCACTAAATATTTACAGCTATTGAAATGTTTATTGTATGTTAACAAATAAGAAACCTTCATACTTCTTTCAATAACTGTTGAATTAACATTTTCTAATTTGTTGGATGTTGCTAATCTTCTATTTTAGTAGTATGTTTTTAAAAGATTTGTCTCTGAAGTTTTGAAAAGAAAACCTTTGCAAAATGAGAGCTTTGGAAGGATAGGGAAGCCTGCCTGTGTGCTATGGGAATGTGGGAAGTTTGGCTGAACATACGGTCATGCTGATGACCTTGCATTGCCATATAGACACCTTGTTTTATTGGTTCATGAAGGCAGTCACTGCCCCCCTAGACAACAGAAAAGACACAATTTACCTGTTGATTGAGCAGCTGCAGGAGCATTTTTAAATACCGTTTGAGTAGAGCAAATAAGCCTTAAAGGCGATGTCTTATGACTTGAATGGATCTCAGTGATCCATTTTTTTTTTTTATGGCTGTTGCTGACCATTTTGTTTTCTACAATAGTTACAAAGCAAAAGATGTCAGTGAAAGGATAGAGGCAAGATGCAATCATAAAATAATCTTTGCTGTGGTTCAGCTCAAAGCAGCACATCTGGGTAGTTTGCCATAATCGCACAATGAATTGATCTGTGTTAATCTGTGTTGTGTTACAAATGAAGTGATGGAAATTTTAAACAAATGTTTCTAAAGGCTGATACTTATTTGGAAGGGTGTGTGTCTGCTTTGAAAGGCAAAGTAAACAAATCATTATGTTCACAAAATAAAAATTTATTCAGGAGTAATGAATACAATGAAAAGAATTATGAAAAGAAAGTACTCAAAGCAAGTAATTATTACAGCAAATAAACACCAACTAATCCATATATTAAATTTTTTGTACGAAAAAGATATGTAAGCCAACAAATAGATATTTTGATATATTAATTAACTTTTTCTTTAGATTATTTGCAAACAAAAAGATACAGCTTTTTTTCTAAATTATGAAAACAAATTATTTTGTGAAAATGGAGAAGATAAGGCTTCATTCAGATGTTTCCTTTGATGATATCTGATTTGGTTTTAGATTTTTCTTTATTTTTTCAACTGTGGATCAAAGGATAAGCAGAGCTACCATCTTTCAGTGCCTATAGATACAAATCAAATAATTCATTGTCTGTAATTTTGTACAAAGTATTACGAAGAATACTTGCAATGAAGCTTTGATCAAGATTATGTCAGACAAATGGAAGTCCATACAAAGATCAGCCACAATCTGTACTATCACTTCTGTCCAGTTTCATGCAAAAAAAAAGCCCCAAACCCAAAGCATCCTTAGCCAGCAGCAGATCGCTTTTATACCTTTCCACCACTGCATTTAAGTACAGAAATCCAGCTATGAAAATATTTTTTTCTGAGCCAGGATCTTGGACAGGAAAATCAAGGCATATTACTTATGATTTCATTAGATACACCATTTTTTTTCCTAAAATTCATATAGTTTGGATGACCAGTTACTAGATGGTAGACTTCAAATTTCTTATGTATCTTCTTTAAAATCTTTGATATTGGGTACACCGTGTATAATTTATGTTTGAAATGCACAGATTTATGTTGCTATAAATTCTATCTGTGCTGCAAAAAACATGCATTTGGGAATATTATTCGCTTGCTTATATTTTTCTCCTTTTTGTGAATGTGCCTGTGACAGATAATGCACATTGTTAAAATAAAATTCCGCTTCAAATGACAATTCCTTTCTCTCAGCCTACAGGCGTCCACCATATCTTTAGAGGGAAACATATTATAAAAAGGGTGTGTAAAGGGAAGTTGCACAATCTCTAAAGAAAGTAACAAGAGGTAAAACATATACTGTATTGCCTTTTCCTTTGTAGAAGTTATTTGGATGACATTAATTTTGGAACACACCTGGACTCCTGAGAAAGCCTATGTGACCACAGAGAAAAACCATAACATAACCATGAGATATGTATGGTCTTGAATGCCTAGCCTACACTCGTACATTCAGCTGTTCCCTCAAGTCAGCAATGATACTTTCAAGAGTAATTGAGTTACATTTAAATAAAAATTAAATATAGATATATACACAAACATATCCAAATCATCTCTCACAGACATATATTTATAGATGCGAGAGTTGATTTGATACCAGCCAAGAAGTTTCTATATGCATGAGTAATACAACTTGAGAATTTGCAAACAGTTTGTTGCGTGGCAAGCAACTGTCAATCTGTTTTAGAATTATGGACTACAAGATCATCAATCGGTAGCTTAATAAGACAAATCAGGAGAAATTAAAATGCAGCAATATTCAATAAAATTGAAATAACATTTAATAGTATCACATTGATAGTGAATGATGCAAAAATACAAACCTTTACTCATGGAGATATATTCTAGAATTTCCCACCATCTCACCTATTTTGCTTATGATTCAATCTGTCACATCTACTTCCCAAGTACTCTGGTGCTGATGAATAGTGGTTGATGTTGATCAATGTTTGGTGTTGATGAATGATCAGAAGCAACATAACATCTCTCCTCTGTAAAAGGCAGGGCTCAGTTTCTGTACTTCTCCAGCAGGTAATCTAACCACCTGGTCTTCCTCACAGTCTCCCTCTTTCCTTCTCTTGGGATACTCAAATGCATGTTTGTAACTCTCTAGAGATCTCAGTGATGCACAGTATGAATCAGAGGGAACGACAAGCCAATAAATGAAAATGGGAATGGTATCGTAAAGGGCTGTAAACCTTCAACTCTCATTACAGACTCAATTCCCATGTCCTATATAAAAAGCCTATGGAACAATAATTTTTTTTTTTATTTGTCTCATGGTCTTCCTCTTCCAATTGCGGATGTGGGAAGCCATTCCTTTGCCAGCACTACAAGGACATGGCTCTGTCTATGAGTCCTGCATCAAGTCACAGTATGTGAGGTTGAAGGTATAATGTATTATCTACCTTAGTACGAAGGGAGAACAGCAACACTGCTTTTCTCCTGTGTGGGACCATTTCAGCATTAGCAGCCAAGGTTTGTGACCGTGGGATTTACGTTGAGTGCTGCAGGATGAATTTGGTAACATTTACACTGCACAGCTGTCCTGGGCTCTCATTGCAGAGCTGAACCTGCACACTCGGTACACTCATGAGACTGCCCGGCCGACACATTGCACAGGTAGGCAGAGCCCCAGGTGACTGCTGTCTGAATTATCTGAGCGATCCAGCACAGTATAGCTAGCTACTGGGCAGGTTAGCTCTTTTCCTTTTAACCTGAAAATCGCTACTTCACCTGTGGTTTGGGTAGTTTTTCTCTGGTGCAGATCCAGTGTGGGGACTTCTATTTTTTCACCTTTGTGATCTAAGGAACATGTGCACATGTTCCTAGTCTGTAAGACAAAATTTTAAATCAGTAAAACATTTCCTGGAATGATCCAAACTCGTCATTTTATAAGCATCAACATAGTTAATGGCTGAAAACTTTTTTACATGACTTCAGCAAAACTCAGATTTCTTTTCTCTGAATCTTCTTGAGTTTCTCCCAGGTAGCTCTGAATTTCAAGTAACAGCTCCTTTCAGACACTGCTCCTTGTTTTTACAGGGAACAGATTCTAGACCATGTCCACAGGCAGAATGCCAAATACATTACAGATCAAAAGCACATAATCTTATATTCATATTACCTCTGTTCTGGACTAATTCTGGAAAATCAGTTAGTTGATGTAGAGTCCATCCTCTGGGTTACAAGCTTCTGAGATGGCTTCTCTACTTCAAATGAGTATTGTGATTTTTCTTGTTTTCCTTCTCTCCCCTTGTGGCTCCAGGGCTGTTTGATTGCTCTGACACTTGGTTTCCACACAGCCATCACAGTTTTCAAATGTGATGTTTCCATCTCGGATGTCAGCTTTCCTCACTCCAGCCTGTGCTGAATCACCTCACATGCCAGGTATGGGGATATTGGTCATCTGTTCTTTCATGGGCAGCTGCATCACGGAGGGAAGGAAAAGCCGAAACTGATAAAAACATGCTTTTATCCCTTTATTTGACTTTTCCACTGTTGGAAAAGGCTACTGAAGAGCAGGAGTGAGCAATACATGTTCAAGCAGATATCATAAAAGTAGTTCAAGGTGGGCAACTAATGTGGCTATCCTTCAGTCACTGTATGGACCACCGCTCTACTGACTTCACATGTGAAAATGTCTTTTTCAGCAACATTGTTCAGTCCGTGATATCCAGTTCTTGACAAGATAAAGACTGCTTTTGTTTGAATGAATGTTTGCAGAAGACTACGGTCCTATAAATATGTGAATGGTTTGAACTGTTGCTTGAATTTAAACACATGCTCTTGACAATTTCTTCTTGAGGACCTCTCTTAAATGATTATTACTCTTGTAATCCAAGAAACACAGTAATCCAGTACGGTACAACACAGATGATCAGTTACATCAATACTTCCATTGTATAATTGCCAGTGAGAAATTCACACACATCTAGAGTGTTTGTAAAACTCTTGAGAGACCACAACTTAAAATCAGTACATAAATAAGAAGTTAAGCTTGTCTTCAAATGAATTCTAATAGGAAAGGGACAAAACTCTTAATTTGTAAGGTTTCCAAGAGGAGATATAATAGAGGAATACAAAAGTCTGCTTGGATATTTTCCTTATAGCCAGCTGGTTTGATTTCAGCTTATTCAGTGTTTTTGTAGGAAAAGGAGAATAAGTAGAGCTACCAAGAAAGAATAAATACAGCTACTGTCTTTCAGTGCTCAAAAAATGTCATGGTTTAACCCCAGATGGTGACCAAATACCACACAGCCGCTTGCTCACTCCCCCGCCTCCCTGGTGGGGTGGGGAGGAGAATCAGAGAGAAAGGAAAACCTGCGGGTTGAGGTAAAAGCAGTTCACTGGGACAGCACAGAAAAAGATAATAATATATTATTATTATTAATAATAATAATATAAAGATAATAGAATATCTAAAATGAACAAGGCACAATTTCTCACCACCTGACGACCGATACAGCCCATCCTGAGCAGCAGTCAGGGAACAGGGGTATCCCGCCCCCAGCTATCCCAGAACAGCAAGTTCCAGAGAAAGCAGGCGAGGGAACGAACAGACGAATGAACAAACGAAAAGGCCCGAACAAATGACAAAAAAGGAAAAGCAGGGAAAAAAGCCACCAGAAGGGAAGCTTAAGGGAAGTGGCCCATCGGCTGACCCTCACTTATACTGGGCATGTCATCTATGGTATGGAATACTCTCTTTGGCCAGTTTGGATCAACTATTCTGGCTCTACCCAGAACCAACAACATCAGTGTGCTATCACCATTCTTCACATGCTAAATGCAAAACACAGGAGCTGCTGGAGACAAAACTAGCCCTGTCGCAGCCTAAACCAGGACAAAAAATAATAAAAACAAGGAATGTATCAAGTTTTATGGGGTTTTTTTGATCAAAACATTTCTTACCAAAATTGAGAGAAGGTGATTTATTAGTCAAACTGTGCAGTTAATCAAAATTGAAAGGGAGAAGAAAAATAGGAGCTACTTATTAGTATTTTCATTTTCCTTTGGTTGTTTTTATTTCATATTCCCAGATTACTTCAGGCACTTCTACTTATCTTGTGCCTTGGTATAATCATTCAGTGGATTACTGTGAAATGGTAAGCACAGCTCTATATTCACAGTGTCATAAATATATTCAAATACCAAAGGCGCTTTTCATTTAAAGTGGAATGAATATTGTTTCCCACTGGAAGCCATTAGATACTCTCTATAGCACACAAAAGTGAGAGGCTGTAGTACCTTTGAAATGGAAAGCACCTTTCTCAATAGATATATTTGTCTTGTGGAGATATCCTAAAAAGTCTGACACACTGAAACTTCTTGAAAATGTATTTCTTTCTGTTAACTATTAAGCAATAAAGAGGAGGGCCAGGCAGATAGATCTATATAGTATAGATATATCAAATACAGTTCACTTTTGCTTGTAGTTATGCCAGGTATTTATATGGAGAAATTCAATTCTACTGAATTTAATAGAGTTATTTTAGATTCAGAGTGACTTAGAGTTGAATTTGGCTTAGAGAAGACACTCTGCAACAGTAGCATGGTGTTATACTGGGATGCTGATCAAAATGTGGGGCATTGATCATCTTTCATTTTGCAAAGGAATATTCATACAAGCTGCTCCAGTGGCATCATACTTCGTTCATAACTTTGTTCATCTTGCAGCTGACAGTGCAACACATGCAACAGTTTCATACTGAAGAAGGTCGAGGAGAAGAGCAAGTTAAAAGACCAAATATTGACATATCTATCAAGTATCCATATTTGAAACAAATGCTGTGATTGGCCAGTAGAAAGACTCTCACATTCAGTGATGTGGTGAGAATCTTTAAGAGATCATTGTTAGCATAATCAGAATCCGACATTGATCATTTTCCTTTTAGTTTTCTTTTGTATGATGTTACAGCATT
The DNA here is from genome assembly GCA_009819775.1 of Phoenicopterus ruber ruber. Taxonomy (NCBI): domain Eukaryota; kingdom Metazoa; phylum Chordata; class Aves; order Phoenicopteriformes; family Phoenicopteridae; genus Phoenicopterus; species Phoenicopterus ruber. Next base: position 27,205,826 of record CM020215.1, on the reverse strand, counting down.
ATTCAGAAGGACACTATTAGAAAATCCAACAAAAAAATAATTCTTTTCACTTACTTGCCTTCACTATGGAATAGGGGGAAGAAAATACATAACAACCTTTGGGAGATATGTGAGATATGGTGATACCATTGCCTGCATAATTGATAAGGACTGGGATACCAGGCATCTCCAAGGAACAAATGGACCCATAATATCATTAATCCCTAAAAAAATCCCTTTATGCTTTGGTCAGTATTCTTACTGCAAAGTTTCTTTTTCTTTTTAAAGAACATGAGAGACGTGTGATTATATATTTTCAGGTGAAACACTTTGTGTTTACAGGTACTTTTCAGCATTCCTCTAGAATATTAAGACCTCTTACATTAGTGTATGCTTTGTGCAGCTTTTTGTCCTGGACCAAAGCTGTGAATTAGTTTACATTGCTCTACCTGAAAATTCTTCAGAACTTATTGCATTATTCAGCTGAAACAGATTTTTTTTCTTTTTTTAGTTCCATACAATTGTCTGCATAGCTAAAAATCATCTGACGTCCATGATGTTAATATGTAGGTTGTAGATAGATGTGCTTAGAGATAAACTTACACAGCGATATTTTACACAGACTTCCAGAATGCTGCAAGTAAATCTTCAAAGTATGAGTGTGCTTGGCTCAGTGATAGCTTGGAGTATTGATAAATAAATTTTAGTTTCAAAACTCAAGCAAGCAAGATCTATAGCATGGGAATAATTTTTAGAGAATATCTTCATTCATGATCAGTGATACTAGTGAAAGTTAAAAGTTAGTGTGATGCTATTTCTGAAGACAGATACCTTTTAGAACTTCTTCAAAGTTTGATAACTGTTTAGATCCCTGCCTACATCAGTTTTGGGAAGCCGTTCTCAAACTACTCTATAGGTACCTGAGGATGCACCAATTGCTTAGGATGGTATTTGCAAACACACAGATGCACATCAGAAAGAAATACAGAGTGTTTGTAGCAAAAGTGAATACAACCTCACAAAATAAATTCACCTTTTCCCGTGCCTAGTCTAGCATAAGGTAACTAAAACCTCTGCTGTCAGCGCAATACCCACAGTAGCTGTATTTCTGAGGCCTTAACTTGAGGAATTATTGAAGTAATTGACCATAATATAACAGGGCAGATCAATGAATAAGTGTATGGGTTTTCTTATGACCTTGGGTCTGTAATTTCCATATTGTATTTTAGGTTCTACAATAAGAATAGCTGATCACTCAAAAGTTTCTGTGACTCTGGGGTTAGTCTTTATGTGGTGGGGCATTTCATTCAGTTCACTAGTTTCATGAGATAATTCTTAAAAAAATTAAAATGCTTACATAGTCTCATAGTGTGGAAAGAAAAACTGTGTGTGAATTCTCAAATAAGTCTCCATTAACTACTTCTTATACAGCATGTATATAAATACTGGCTGTAATCAAAACCAGTTAACTTTCATTCCTAAATCACACACACTGTGAAAATAATAATAGAAAATATCCTTATTCTACTCTTGTCTAAATGGGATTTCTATTGCTTCTCCTATAAAAGCAAGGATTAGGGGAAGAGAACACAAACCATTAGTAGAGCCAGCAGTTGCTTTCTTGCACTTTTCCACTATGTTAATATTGTCATGTAGCTCATTTGAGTGAGAAATTGTGGTCTGAAAGAGGGAGACTAAGGCTGCATGAAAACTGGAATTTTCACTTTTGGTAAATTCTGTGTCTATTTATAGATATAACTAAACATCTTTAGGCACTAAAATGAAAATTTGTTATTTTGAAATATCTTGAATATTAGGAGGCATTCAAACCTTTTATAACCAAAAAGGAAACTACAGTCCATTTTAACGTTTTTTCCTTAAATAAACATGATGAATTGCCCTGACTGCCCAGGTCTCTGTTTGACAGGCTAATGAATTACAAGCACAAGAAATCTGAAAGCCCTTACAGTTCCCAAATCTCAGATCCCTTTCTCCTTGAAATGGACACTTGCTTAAGATAAAGCTCCTTAGTTCCTAAAATGTTTTGTAACTCTAACAGGCAGGCAAATTTGCAGCAGGTACAACTGCTTGTTTTGACATAAAGAAATCTGCATTTTCCAATGGAAAAATGTCATGTCAAAAATTTCTTGGCTGCCTTTAGCAGGCAGTTTGATGCACTACATGTAGCTGACTGACTTGAAAATTCAGGTGAAGTACGGGAAAAATAAAGTGGATTTCCAGTAGATGTTGTTCCATGCTGTTACTTTGCAGTTATGCCCATCTACCATATGACGGAAGACTAAAACAGTGATTTTCAACTCTCAGCTTCCAGTGCTATTTTTGTAGCCAAATAAATCTTATATATTTTGTGGAAACTAACAGAAATAAGAAGGGTACACAGTTAGAAACCTAATGGTCAGCATCTAACCTTATATATGAACAGAAATCCACTATAAAGAAACAAAGAGAGTATTCCAGTCACATCGTAAATATAGAGTCTTCAGATACCCTGATCCCTCTTCTCTTGTGCAGTGAATAGAATATTTAAATATTTTCCAATAGAGAATGCTAACTGCTGACACTACAGTGTACATATCATAACCTCGAAGGGATTATTACTGAATATGTGGTTATCATTTTGCTGTCTCCTTGTCTGTCTCCTTCTAGTTTTGTGTATGTCCATGTGCTCTTATCTGATTATACTTTGTTTTGCATGTGTATCTCTTTACTCTCAAAATGTCTCAATGTCATTTTTTTCTCTCTTCCTGATGCACTTTCTGCATTCTAAATGTCAGGCTGCAAATAGAAAGATCTTGCAGTTTTTACAAGGATTACTTTTGTTGTTGTTGTTGTTGTTGTTGTATTTGTACATCAATGTTGATAGAAAGTTTAAGGTCACAGAAATGAAGGCAATTATGGAATCAATAAAAATATCGACAGATGATACTATTAACTGGAAATATAATAATGAGCTTGCAAGCAGAGAAAGCTCTAATTATAGCAGCAGAAATATCTTGATGAGAAGAGAGAAATATTTTCATAAGGAATTGAAGTACAAAAGAATCTGGAAAATTAAAAGACAGGCAATGTATATTGTAAGGAATTGGAGCTAGAAAAGGGACGGTAATGCTGATCGCATGCATCTGCATGCATGAAACCATTTGCACTCAGCAAGATAGCAAGGACAGAAATGATATCGAGAGCTTTGAACTTTATTGCATCTCTCAGTTTGTAAGAATTCCCATGCTATATCAGATCTCTCATTTGTTTGACTGGGTATATCTTGTCTAAAAGTTGCTCGTACCACCTCTTCTGAGAAAAGTATATGCACAGTAGACAGAGGTAGCATAGTCTGCCTTTCATCTTAGGTCTTTTCTGAATTATTAGAGTTTTGTATAAGCCCCGAAGCACAGGAGTTGATATGCATTCTTAAGGTGTCGTTATTGCCACAGTAATGTCACAGGAAAAAACTCGTGCTGTACAATTTATATACGTTGAGTTTGGAAAGTTCTTGACCAAGAGAACTGTGGCAATAAGTTTCAAAACCAAACCACACACTGTGTGAAAAGGAGTTTTTTTACAGGTACAATTTTCCAAATCTCTTTGAATGTTCTCTTTTCTTGCATTATGAAACAGGGGAAGAAGTAATTTCTGACAACTGGGATATCCTTGATGTGCATGTTCTTTTCCCTAGTTAATGTTGTTAACTTCCTATTCTCTCAACAGGTATGTTAGTAAATGTTGCTTCCCTGTAGAACATTTTTTTGGAGCAAGTACATTTTTCTTCTTGCATTCCTTTTCATTAGTCCAATGAAGTTCATTTTCCTAATGCTTTTAAAGTTGCTGCTGGTTTGTCAGGGCCTACTGCTTCTGAGTAACTAAAATATTTTGCCACCTCTTAGCCTGCTTCCTCTTCCATGTCATCTATAAATATAATAAATCATCTGGGATCTTTTATGGAAACTTAAGTTAACCAAGGATTTGGGATTGGCATTACGCCATGAAAAACTGAAACAAGATCTACAGAGAGAGTTAAAATCCATTATAAGTCCAACTGGAAAACACGGTCATACTTTCTGGCACACAAGCCAGATCTGAAACAGCTGTATGGAGCATATATGCTTTTTTACCCTATTCTACTGAACTATGATACTGAACAACATCTTCTATATCTGATTTTTCCTCTCCTCAGCTACACTGATTGGTATAATGAAATGTATTACTTTTTCCTGAAAACCTTGTCTTGCTACTGTCCCACTGAAACAGCATGACATATATTTAATTCTACCTTTTCCATTGGCTCTCGAAGGATTTTTATTAATGTAAGTTATTTACTGATCATTCCATGTCTGCTTAACTTCTTTATTACTTTTTGGACATTTTAAAGAATTATTTGGAAACATAAATACATCTCCATCTATCCCCATTTTTTCTTTACCTACCACTTTTCTGGTTATTCGTAGTAATGACCTACATCTTTTCACTAGTCCTTGCCTACATATATAAACGGATTATACTATTATAACAGATTATCAAGATCCATATCATTAATTGCTCTTCAACTCAGATCTTCATCAAAACCTTAAGGGAAAAAAAGATGAGCTTTGTCACATGCCCTGAAGATGTAAAAAAAAAATAAATAGGAGAGAGAGAGAGAGTGTGTGTGTGCACACGTGCGTGTGCGTGCATGTGTGTGTGTGTGTGTGTGTGTGTAAATTGAGTAAAGAACTCCTTATAGTCCTTTCCTGGCTGAGCAAAGAATCTTCTTCCCCCCTAAAAGGCAGAAGATAAAATCATGTAATCATGTTTAAAAGATTATGAAAAGATATCTTTTGGCATGCGACAAAAAAGACTAATAATAGCAAAGAAGTTAATTATGGCTGTTTGATGTGATGATATTGAACATAATAGTAGAGTATTTTTGGAAAGGGAATGTATGAAAAAAGCAACCTGGAAAATATGAAGATATATGTATTACCAAGGAGAAGCAAAATAGGTGCTGTTTAGGTAACAAAACTAACTGAAATATGTTGAAGAATAGTAAAAAAGGCTGTTAAAGCTCATAAGCTAGTAGAAGACATACACCACAGTTAAGTTATAAAGCAATTGACTACAATTTAAGATACTAGTCAAAGAAATGGGGGCTTAAAACAACACTAAAATAAAGAACACAAAAAAATATGTTTTCCATAAAGATTTTTCTCCTCTAGAATAACTTATGATATTTACATACACTGTTAGTTTGTTTCTTATTGCTTGCATATTTTCCTTGTAAGGCTGGCTAGGAATGATCAAATACCAGAGTTGTCATAATTTATTCAACAACCACTCTGGTGTCTAATTAGAGGTCATTATTTCCTCAGTGCTTGTGCCTATCACTTCACCTTAGCTGATTGTTTTTCTCATTACTAATTGCATGAATTGAAGTTCCTTTTTAATCAGTTGGACAATTTAATGTTTCCCTTTTTCTTAGTAAAGCTATACATCACTTTTCCTGGTTAATTGTCAAAGCTGCATAATCATAGTTCCAATGACTGCATTTAATGTGATTCAGACAGAAAGCTGATATGAGTTTTTTCTAATTTTCTAAGCTGTGATGGAAAACATCATCCTTATGCCATTGTCTTCAGTCCCAGACTTACAAAAAAATCCCTCCAATAGAAAAACACCATTGAAAAAAATCACAGTAATTCATATTAGGCAACATATTGCAGGGGATCTAATAGCAGAGCTGTGTAATTTATGTCTTTGATTTGGCAATAAAATTAAAAAACTGCGGGAAAGACTGATTCTGGCCAGCATGACACTAACATTTTTCAGAAATGTATTAAATCAGGAAAAATAGTGGGAGTTGTGTAAACATTTCAGTTAATCAGAAATGAAATGCTTTTCCATATTTTGGAGTGTCCTGCATCACTTGCAAAATATCGTGCCAGAAACAAAGAGCTATTACTAAAAAATATGTGCCTCAGTTGTTAAGGTATACATTAGGTAAGTGAGAATCTAGGTTCAACTCCCTTGTCTGATCTGATACAGCAATTTGAATTTAATCTCTTGTATTCAAGAAAGTACTGCCAACAAAGAGCAGTGAGATAACCCGGTATGAAGAATCTCTCCATAATCCTACTTCTGGTTGAATGCAGTCCCTAGTGATGAGTGAAAAAAAGTTTCTTAATGATCTGTAATAAATTGAAACATTTTGTTATTGAAATATAAATCTTCTCCCTCTTACATTCTACAATACACATTGCCAAATTAACAGGAAAGACTGCCTCCTTCAGTAAATCACTAAATTGAAAGTCGGTTTGCACCCTGTCTTATAACATCCCTTAAACTTGTAATATGCACGTTCTTTCTCCCTGATAGTTGAAAGAAGTAAATTGCACAGGCTACGTTTAGACTATGTGCTAAGGCCAGGTTTGTAGTCTGGGTGCCTGGGTTTTGATGTCTCCTTTGGGACATTTTAGTGTGATGTCCAGTACACTGCTACATCACCAGAGTCCTCAAGGTGGCAACCGACCCTAGAAGGCACTTCTTCCTCTTCTAACTTATGACATCTGATCTTAATAGTCAGTGGGGTGTTTATGGGGTCACATACTGTCATAATTTACATTACTGTGGATCTGTGACACTCACTAAGGGGTCTACTGGTGAGAAATAGGGGAATGATAACTGATACAGACAATTAATGAAAAAAAAAGCAATATGAGACATGAACTTAAGACAGAGACTTGTAGTGAGATAAAGGAAATCTGCATGAAGGAAAAGAACCTGGCTAAAGAAATGAAATAATTAAACTCTGCTGTACTGCTTTAAATACAGGGTGGGTAGAAGAAAAATCAAATATTTCCTGTTCTATCTGTATTTAGGCAACAGAGGCCATAGGTATTCAGCCTGAATGACTGCAATACTTGTTCAATTTGCTTTTATAAATGTAACATACTACACTTTTTATTCATTCTTTGGAAATCCTTCTTTGCACTGCCAAGGTAGCCAACAGCTAACTGTTACAACCTGTAAAACTAAGAGCATGTACAAAAAGGAATGTAATGCCATTTAGTGACTAACAGTATAAACACTCACGATATCATGTTATGTGTTAATACTTTTAATAGAAAACTAGTCACAAATCAAGTAAGAAAACTGTGCATTTATTATTTCTCATTGTACATATAAACTTTTACCATTATATCCTCAAAACTCTGTAACAGAGACATGCAGACTATAACCTAGAATGTGTTAATTAAGATATAGAATGGAAAATTTAATCAAAGAACCTCAGGTAGGAAGTTGAAAAAGGAACACAATCCCCTCAGAGTGCCACATGATATAAAAAATCTAATCACAGCAAACAAGCAAGGACTTTTTCTTAGGTCACAGACAGAAGTAAGATGAGGCCATCCTGTAAGAAGGGTCTTAGCTTTCTCTCTATGCGTTTGGGAGGAGAAGTGGGGAAGAAGGAGCCAGTAGCCACATTAGACAAGTAAACTCTGTCTTAAATCAGTCATGGAAGATGCTGGGGAGAACACCTGAAAGCTGAGAGATTTTGTGATGGCTGGTGAATGTTCGGAGTAGTTGCTCTCCCATCTCACCATTGGTATCTGCTGAAAGGGCACACATCACACCCCGCCTCAAGACTGCAGCTTGGCAGCAGATAGGGCTAGAGAAGCTTTGAGCAGTGGCAAATAAAAATTGTCATTCCAGCGACAGCAGAACCTCCCTCCATGGAATGGTAGTGGGAAAATGATTTCCAGTCTCTAATATGAACAAATAATTATTATCTGCAGTTGTCTGAGTACCTTCCTGGGAATAATCTGGTTTGCTGCTCCAGGGAACATAGCAGAGAAGATCACTTGATGCCTAAAAGTAAACTGGCTTCATACTCAGCAGGGAGACAGAATCTAACAGCTTAAATGTTTCAGGAACAGCTTGCTAAACTACCTCTTAAGTTTAAAAAGGTATTCATTCAAACAAAAACTTTGATGGCAAAGGGTGATTTGCCTCTCACCTTTGAGATATGGTGGATGCTTCTGAGCAAGAAAACGAATTAATACATGATTCTAAACTTTAATCAGGTTCAATATACAGTGCAAGTTTACAGTTCTTAAAAGTATGCTACCTACTTAAAATACTACTACAAAATATACAGTGATTTTCCAGCTCAGGAAGTATAATCTCTACCAGAACTCCAGCAAACACAAGCATGGAAAATGTTATGATACACTGATTCGGAGGGGAGGAGGTGCACAAAACCCCACTCTTCGCACCTCCCACCAGGTACTGTTTGAGAGCTTGGAACAACAACAATTTCCCATTGCAACACCCTTGAAGAGTATTTGCATCTGTGGATGCCCACACAATCTTGGGCACAGGTCAAATATAGGCAGTTTTTAGTGGGATTCCCATTTTTAAAAAGTATTTGCTTAAATTTAAATCTGAAACTTCACTGTATACTTTAAATTACAACATCTAACTCCGATGTAAGTTTAAGAAATTTAAAAATAAACATCCCTTCAAAAGCTCTTGATGTAAGTTTTTTGAGAATTAAATTCATGGTTCATAAATTCTCTTTTCTAATTCATTTACTTTTTTTGGCATCCTCCATGAAATCCAGGCCTGCTGTCTCTCAGATCAATGTATTCATCCCGTCTGTCTCCAGAGCCCTAAATATTTTGATGGTTTAGTCGACTTCAGTTCATTTCTTTTCATTTAACTTTAAAACTATTCTCTGTAAATATTTAAGTAGCAATGCCTTAAAAGAAAGAAAGTAGGTGAAAAGAACACACATCTGTTTTCCAGATTCTGTATTCAAAGTCACTATTTTCTTTGCGAGTTTTAAATGACATTTAAAGTAACAAATTTTGCTTTTCTGAAAGATGCAATAGGCCAAGAGAGCAATAAACAAACTTATAAAAGAGAAATCTTATAGTGCTTTGCCTAACTTGTCAGATACCTTCTCAGTCATTTTTATCTGGACTCTTAAGAAAATACATGGGATCCAGTATATTGAAACAAAAGTACTGAAGTGTAATAACACACACCTCCATCCCCAGTATATGAACCCTGTAAGGAGGTTTAATGATATTCTACTGTTATTAGACAATGAAAAGACATATAGCACAACTGACATCATAGCAGAGTTAATTCTGAGATTATAAGGAACTCTGTCCTATGCAAGATATGTTGCACTCATTTTTGTACAGCTGATAGTCCTCAAAATTGTATAGTTGATATTGTGCTCATCGCCAATTATTTATACCAGATTGCTCTATGTTAATCCCAGGTCAGATGATGCTAAGGGCAAGTAATTCTCATGTAGTCGTATGCCATGGCATTCAAATTCTAAATCAATTGGTCATGGGGAAAGTTTTCTGTGGTCCCTCTTTGTGTAGTCCTGCTAACCATGATTTTCTGATTCTCTCAGAGTTGGCAACAACGTTGTTTTGAAATGTTAGGTCTTACCCATTTTTACAAACTTCTTGGATGTATTCCATCCTATCCCTGTGAGCAGATTTTATGTTCAGATCAGTTTTGAGGGATAATAATAATGATCTAAAGATACAGTGGTTCCAGCTGCTGAATTTGTAGAATCTAAAATAAGACCTACAATTGCATGGTACAGAAGCAAGTGCAGCAGGATAAGCTGTATAACCCAAAAGCTGGAGCTGAATGGACTGTCCTTGTACACACGGAGAGGGAAAAGGCAAGGGCTGTCTGTCAGTCAGAATAATGATAGTTATTGAGGACTACATTTGCTTCTCAGGATATGCCTTTGTGATACTACTACGTCAAGAACTTCATTAAGTTTTAGGCCAAACCGCCCTATCATTCACGTGCAAGGCTATTATCCAGATCTGTATTTGCTTTAAACCTTGTATTGGGTGTCTCTGGCAAGGTTTTGGTAGTGAGGGGGCTGCAGGGCATCCTCTGTGAGGAAAGGCCACGGCTGCCCAGTGTCCAACACGGCCGGTGCACACAGCTCCAACCGACCCACTGCAGGGCATGGCTGAGCCCCTTGGCCAAGATGGTGGCACCTCTGGGAAAGTGTATTTGAGAAAGGGCAAAAACACTGCACAGCTATGAGAGAGAGGACTGTCAGAGAAGAAGGAGGGCAAGGGGGTGCTCCAGGCACCAGTGCAGAGATTCCCCTGCAGCTGCTGGAGAAGCCCATAGGGAAGCTGGTTGTCCCCCTGCAGACCGTGGAGGACCATGGTGGGGCAGATATCTGCACTGCAGCCCCTGAAGGACTCCATGCTGGAGCAGGTGGAGGTGTTCTGAAGGAAGATGCAGCCTGTGGAAAGCCTATGCTGGAGCAGGCTCCTGGTAGGAGCTGTGGCCCGTGGAGAGAGGTCCACACAGGATCAGGTTTTCTGGCAGGAACTTCAGCCTGTGGGGGACCCATGCTGGAACAGTCTGCTCCTGAAAGGACTGTACCCCAGGGAGAGGACCTACGCTGGGGCAGTTCTTGAAGAACTGCAGCCTATGGGAAGGTAGAAGAGTTGGGAATGAAGGAGTGAAGTTGAACCTTGGAAGAAGGGGGTAGGGGAAAAGTGTTTTAGTTTTTGTTCATTTCTATCCTACTCCCTTTTTATTTTTTTTTAACTAAATTAAATAAATTTTCCCCAAGTCAAGTCTCTTTTTCCAGTGATGGTGATTGGTGAGCAATCTCCTTGTCCTTATCTCTGTTCATGAGATTTTCTATCTTCTTTTCTCCCCCTGCTCTGCTGAAGAGGGGGAGTGAGAGGGTGGCTGAGTGGACATCTGGCAGCCAGTCAAGGTTAACCCACCGTAAACCTATACTAGTGTATCTGGCTGGAAATGTAGGTTAGAGGCCAGGTTTGATTTTTATTCAGATTCTTCAGCAATGGTAGGTATTAAATCATTGGTGGGCTCATAATTCTCCAGTGTCTTTCCATGGTTCCCCAAAGGAAAATAGAGAAGCATTTCTTCTTACAAATGACAGAAAAGGGCAAGAAAGCACTGTGTGTTTTCTTGGATCAAAAATCATAGGATGTGGCAGTAGTCAAATAGAAGGGATGACAAAAACTGCAAGGACACACTGATGCATTTTTCTGTCAAGTCCAGTGAAGTTCACCTGGCCCAGATTCATGCAGCTATTTCCCTCAGGTTGTCAGATACCTGGGGTAACTCTTCAGTGAGGAAATATCATTACCTTTTATATATAATTTCTCAAATGCATATATCAAGAAAAGTGAGCATTGGAGCATCTTTTTTCCCCAGAAGTATTTTAGATTAAGTTTCAAAAAGCAAAAGAAGTTTTTAAAATTATCTGCTTCATCAGAATATGACCTTCAGCAAGAACCTGTCAACAAGACAGTGAGATAGTCAGAATTATTAACGGGACCCCAGAGAACTCAATTGTAAGCAGTTTTGCGAGGTTTGAGAGTTACAGTATACAAATCAGACAGTGGAACCTTTAACTTTGCTAATGATAACCGTCACTCTAGACTTATAATCTCCTGGATAGTATTTCAGCTGATTCATCTTTGTTCTGTGACAAAGACATAGATGCCAGTGATTAATTACTGTTATGTTCCCATTAGCAGAATATTCACTCACCTTAGGGGCTCGTGTAATGCCAATCTACTGCAGGAAGAAAGCATTTTATGTTGTGCCAGATTTTTTTGTAAATACTTTAATTATTTTGACTTCAGATAAATAGAAAAAAAAAAGAAACTCTCTCATGCCTGTTATTCTCAGTTAAGGCCTGAAACAATAGATAAAAACCACAACACAAAGCAGGCTAAGGAGTCAAACAGTAATGCAGACTATACGTGTCATGCACCGCATTCTGAGGTCATGATTTAAAAAGCAGGCAATGATTTGGTCCACAAGCACATGGCAGTCATTATCCACTTATCAATAGCTCACTCTCAGTGTTAATCATTAATGCTCTTTCTCGAGAGATGGTGTTCCAGCCAGGGCCATGGAATTTGCAGCCACTGTTTTTCATTTCACTTTGTACCATGATAAATGGGGAGGATCTGAATTGACCAAACTTGGTATCTGCATTTGCTGGTTCTGCACTGTCTCTAATCCAGGAAGTATTAACTTCCAAATCAGTCTGTTTGATAATAATTGTTTCGTTTTAGAGTGAGTGTTGTGGTTTAACCCCAGTTGGCAACCAAGCACCACACAGCCGCTCGCTCACCAGTGGCATGGGTGAGAGAATCAAAAAAAACAACCCTCATGGGTTGAGATAAAGACAGTTTAATAGGATAGCAAAGGAAGAGAGAATAATAATAATAATAATAGTAATGATAAGAGAACATACAAAACAAGTGATGCACAATGCAATTGCTCATCACTCACTGATTGATGCCCAGCCTGTCCCTGAGCAACGATCCCTCCCCAGCCAACTCCCCCCAGTTTGTATACTGAGCACTGGCACCATATGCTATGGAATATCCTTTTGGCCGGGCTGGGTCAGCTGTCCTGGCTGTGCCCCCTCCCAGCTTCTTGTGCACCTCCTCGCTGGCAGAGCATGGGAAGCTGCAAAGTCCTTGACTTAGTGTAAGCACTACTTAGCAACAACTAAAAACATCAGTGTGTTGTCAACATTATTTTCATACTAAATCCAAAACACAGAGCTATACCAGCTACTAGGAAGGCAATTAACTCTATCCCAGCCTTAATAACTCCCAGGACAGGGAGTTATATTTCTGACTAGAGAAAATCATCTGACCATCTAGACTCTCTATATAGTCAATATAGAAAGTACACACTTTCTGACATGCTTGTCTTCTTAGGTCAGGTGATTTGTATTCCAAAATTCCTCATTGATCCCTGCCTGTAAGGAAGCTGGGGTTTGTTAGTTCTGGCTACCTGTCTAATCCGGTTCAGTTGTTCAAAGATCTAGTTTAGACCAGATCCAACTCTTTGCTCTTACTAACTTAGGAATCTTAATTAAATACTTACACTTAGGTGAAATTAATCCACTCCTTCAGGGGACTATTCAGAGACTAACTACTAGAAGTCTAACTACTGCCTAAATTAGGAGACTTCAGTGTCTTCCAGACGAGTCTTTCTAGGACACCTATCATACTGGGAGCTTGTGCACTTAAGTCAGTTGGTTTTAGTTATTACTGTGAATAGCCTCCTTCCAGCCTCATGTCTTCAGGCAGCCTTCTTCACAGTTTATCACATATCCTTCACACATACACGCACACAAAAGGTTCTTTTAGCATAAAGAGCTATGGTAATTCTCCAAGAATAATGAATTTTTAATATTAGTATTGTTACAAAGTGTTTGTCCTGTCTAGACTCTAGACATGTGACACTAAACAGAAGCAATCCCTCTTTCACCCAAACACTGTGATGGAAAGGGCTAATTTTTCAGTCTACACATAACTTCCATCAGGCAGCTACTCAAATTAAGATGAGATACGGGGATTCAAAATGATAGCAGTCAATGGAAAATCTATCTCTGTGAATGGCAGCAATAATAATTCAGAGAATATTGTTGTGATCAAGCCTCACGTTACTGCATTTTCTGCCAGCAACTGAAGTACCACTTGTTGAAGAGTTCATAGCTGTTTGAATGCATATGTGTATTTCAGCAAGTTCTATTTCGGTTTGATCTCCCTTGAATATATTATATGCTGGAATAACTTTAATTTTTCTCCCCTGCCTATCAAATCTAATTTTAGTCGAATATACTTTTTTACTTTCAAAAGAGACTGTGTTAGCAATGTTGTTATTGTTCCCACTGTTATTACTCCAAAACATTACAAGAGGAAGAGAGAGTCCTTTCAGTAAAATGCAAAATTCATCACAAACACATCACACCTTTGTGAGTTTGTTGCATTCCAACTAATGAGGAGCAGTAAATTCGCTCTAAATTAAAAAATAGAAAAAGCCATATATTTTTTCACTTTATGACAGTATTTATTGACACCATACTTCCTACTAACAAGCACTATCGAAGTCATTCTAAATAAGAAACCACAGCCTGCAATGACTGTTTAGCTTTTTACAAATTTTGAGGACAGATGATTCAGTTCTGGATCTGAGATGTTCATTTTAACTGCCTAATAATGTGAATAGTAGCTATGGCGTTCTTGGAGTGTCTCCTCCAGCACTGTTCTGTCATGCCTGCTTGAGTTGTTCTCACCATAATCGGTTATCACGATACTGGGGAAGGTGGTGAATATTTATCATTTAATTGCACACCTCATTTACCTAAAAAAGAATAAAAGGGTGTGATCTTAAGGCAGCATAAATAAATTTAACTCCATTATCTTTAATAAAGTTGTAAGGTTCCAGGCTGTGCCATGAAGATGCTTACCTGTAACTTCAGTTAATGACCTGGTCATACAAGAAAAAGTTCACTTGAACTGCTTAAAGTTGAGAAAGTAGGCTGCACATGAAGATTTGTAAGTTTGTTCAATACTTAACTCAGAAGCAGTTATTGCTCACCTTTTCTTTCCTCAGCTTTCTGTTAATTGCCATTCCTGCCTCTGGACATGTACCCAACAGAAGCATACTGGTTCTTGATACAGTCTTTCAGTACCTCTGCAGGATTACAGGAATGGGATTCCTCCCACGTAACTTCAGTAATCTAAAGTGAGCAGATCATATTAAGCCTTTTTTGTAGTTAAGGAAGAAAAATAGGTACAATAAGGGGTAATAAGATGCAGTACATCTGACCTTTGGTGAGATTTATTCCAAACTGCTCCCATTGACTATAAAGGAGAACGTATCACCTGCTGAGACGTAAAAGCAGATGTCTTCTTCTAGCCAAAAGAATACCTATTGAATTTGACAATATTTTGCACAAAATGATAAGGTTATAGACAGACTTGTAAAAGAGGACAAATATTCCAATAATTAAACAATTAAATACTTAGAAAATACGTAGATAATACTTAGATAATTGAATAATGACTTAATCTAAACCTATTATAACAAATGCAATCTCCTCTGCTGAAAAAGTATTTCCCAGAAGATTAAAAAATTCACATCTGTTAATCTCTGAATGGTGAAAATATTGTGCCAACAATTTTTTTCCTCATAAATCAGGGTATTTAAACTGAAGAAACTCTGCAGCATTATGCCACAAAATTGATAAACCTCCAGAGAAAATATTAGATACTAAACCATTCTTACAATTAAAACATTGATAATAATGATTATGAGAATGTAGAAAATATTTATATGATATATTTATGCTCAGTACTTTTAACTGTCTAATTAGGTTTCCTGTATTTATCCATCTAGTCAAATATTTTGAAGCTGACTCTTAAAAGTAAATTATATGGTATATTTCACATTTCTTTAATAGACAAGGTTTAAATACAGAAAAAGTGGCTATTAGAGGGCAGTTATAGAGTCATAGAATCATAGAATGGTTTAGGCTGGAAGGGACCTTAAAGATCATCTAGTTCCAACCTCCCTGCCGTGGGCAGCGACGCCTTCCGCTAGACCAGGTTGCTCAAAGCTCCATCCAGTTAGTTTTCAGAAAAGTAATATTAATAATTTAGGTAATTTATAGTATAGACTCACACTAGCAAATCAGCCAGGTTTTCAAATCCATATAAAAGGTAAACAGATTCATTTCCATCTGACAGTTTTGAGGTTGTATTTAGCAAGCTATATTTTATCAAGATATGTTTTTTTGTGGACTGTACTGAGATTTGGATTCTTATACGTCTCATTTGTTTTAAGAAAAAAGAAATGTCTCTCATGTGAATATGCGGGGACATGTATTCATGTCAAGATCTGTTAACATGGTAACCTAATCTTAGTTCTAAAAGTTCCTTAATGGGTATCTTAAAAGCTGAGCCATCTCTTTAACTCTGCAATATCAAAGTTCCTTATTAATTGCAGAATCTTTGAGGAATCTTATCATATGTTCAGAACTTACCTTATATGTGGGTAGGTTAGAGCACATATTATTGTTCTTAAGAACACTCATTTTCAGATGCCAACTGATTATTACCATAATTTATCACACCATATGTTACCTCACAATTTGAAGCAGTGAACACAAGTTACCAGAAAAAAACTCTTTTTTTTTTTTTTTTTTTTTTGTTTTGTTACAATCACTTTTAGAAAAAAAATTATCCTTCCCAAGGCAGTGTTTGATCAATCACATTAGCATGTAGAAATTAGGTGAAGGAAAACTTGATTTAATTTTGTGGTCCAAAATCCACATCATATACTGAACGTGTATAGTGAAGGTGATGTCATATATGTTTGACGCTGTTTTATCCAAATTTTTTTTTAACAAACCAAAACAAAGACTTTCTCACTTGGCAATGACCAGGCAAAGAAGTAGAGGAAGAGAGGGAAAGAAAAAGATCTTGAAAGTTCAGTAATCTTTCACTTAGATGTTATGCATCCGAGCACGGAGGATTTTCTATCCTGAGTTAGACTTTTGAAATTACTGGAATTTGACTGGGTTCACTTTTCTTCACAGAGTTCACTCCATCTGTGCCCTGTACTATATAAAATATTGCCACGTTTATTCAAATTAAAATTACTTGAGAATATAACGCTCCTCTGCCTTCCCAACCTTGCCCTGAACAGTCAAGAGCCATGCTTCCAGTTTTACTTAGCAGAAGATAAAGGGCAAACCAATTTGGTTTCTAATACATAAGCTAATAGTTTGGTATAAAGGTTGCACACTTGTAATTGCATCAGGTCAGTTTATCTAATAGATTTAAAGTTTTCCCAGGTGAAATGTTCAAACAAAGGTTCAGAATAAAATAGTATATACTTAGTGGCTGCTGGGTCTAATTCACACAGAAAGATATTTGGTAGTTATATTTTTGTATGTATTGTAGCTATTGTGTGACTTGAAGTGTCTTTTTTTATTGTTTGTTAATTTAAATTTTTAGACAACATGCTCTACATCATCTTGAAGAAATACATGTAAAAATTTTAAAAAATGTTCCTGGTTTACTTTTTTGTTGTTTCTATCAGTTTTATGGCTAGCAAAAAAATCTGATTTGTTTTTGCCGTTGTGCTTCTAACTCTCCTTCTCACAAGTCACTGGGAGATATGATTTTTCTGTCATCTAAACCAGAATAAACAACCAGGGAAAGAATGAATGTTCCAGCAGTGCTCTCTCTTTTCGTGTACTACTAGATCCTGAAACACTTGATTAATTCACTGGGTCTGTAGCTTTCAGATCTGGCTCCTGCAAAGTTTATCAATGACTCCGTAATATTAGATCTGCTATGAGGACCCGGGCATCCATTTCACTTCTTTATCAAAAGCACTATCAATGAAAAGATCCCAAACACTGCAGTGTATTTGGGGTTTCGCCAGCTACACGCATAGGCATGTTCATATGGCAAGTGAATGGCTAAATATTATTGCACTGATGCCAAAGCAGTTTCCTCTCCTTGGCGGCTGCTAACTAAAAGTCATCTTCCTAAGACCGGTAGGGTGGCTCTGTCCTGCTGTTCTATGACATTTCTGGGTACTGTCCTGTTGCAGCTAATATTGTTAAGTATTTCCTTCATGCAGTGGGCATGTTGATGAAATAAATCCAGCTGAGAAGAAGCACCTGGTATTATAATTTCCCATGCCTATACTGAAAATTTAAATCAAATTTAACCTCAGCGGTTTACTGTTTTCCTTAACTAAAAATGTATGCAAGCCAATGAGAAAAACATCAAGTAAACATATTTTCATAATGTGCTTTTTTAATCTTGTGGTATTGTGACAGAGGATAATTCTAAAGATTCATATGTACCAGTCTGAAATGTTATTAGTAAAGTATATTCTGTGCATGTTCAAATATGTATGAAGTAGTACATATTTGGTTACTCCTATAGAATATCTAGCTGCAAAAATACATCACAAGGGTGAAATATTTTACGGAGTCTGGCAAATTTATGTTGCTGCATACTGTGCTGTTCACATAGGCTCGGCCTGCATTATTTAGAAATTTTCTATGTCGTAGCATTGACTGCAATTTCACACACCATGTTATAGTTATCTAAATTCTGACTTCGGGCGACATGTATCAGAGCTCCATGTAACACTCATTGAGGAAACTGAAGCAAAGGAAGGTTATCATTGTACTGAGAAGTCAAGGACAGACAAGTACTTTACTATTGTGTCAGACCGCTGACAGAGTGTCTTGTCAGCTAAGCAGCATTTTTCCTGACTTCCAACTGTTTTCATTTGTAAACACACCAACAAAACAGTTGTAACGGAAAATGAGCACTCTCACATCAAACTGGAGGTAACAGATCATAATGAGCTGTAGCCTCCAACTCTGTTCATTTACAATTTCAATGTAAACATGAGGTCCAGACAAGTTCTATGTGTGGCATCAAATCTTTGAGTCTTCCTCTGTTATGACTTGTTACATCATTTATACGGGACAGGGGAGGACCTAGGTCACTTTTTTTATATCAAGTAGTTGAATACTTCAGACATTTTAAATAGGAACTGTGACATCTATGGAAGTGACCTTAACACCAACTTTCTTTCTGTAAATCTGAGATCCTAAAGTTCTTCTCTGGTTCCTAAAAGGTGGTGCTATACAAACCTTTTCTTTGTCTTAGACTAAGAGGTCCTGCCCTTTTTCTTGTCAGAAACGGCAGAAGCTGCGTAAGGCTTGAGGAGCAGAGCACAGTGGGTGACAAACTGGCAGATGGTCATTGTCTGTTTTAGTGAACTCTGAGCTGTGAATGGTGCAGCTGAAGAACAGCACACTGCTTTCTGTTGCATCTTCTTCAGAATTGACAGTGTCCCACGGATAGCCTGGATGGGCAGCCATGGAAGTACCTTCCTAAGTAGCGGCACTTGGAGCTGCAAGGTCTTAATTGCAAGAGACCTGTCAGAGTCAGCTAATTTCTGAAACCTTTGAATTCTCTGAGTAGGTTAGTATTTGTATTGCCAGTAGAATTCACATTGCTCCTACAAGTTGTCTTAAATCTGAAAAGCAACCAGAAGAAAGTGTAGAAAGCCCACACTGATGTCAGCCCTCAACCTCAGCAGCTGCCAAAATTTACCAGGTCTGACTCTTGTTTGGCCTAAAAATTCCCAATGCATCTGTATATTTGCTCTTATCTGGAGACTTGAAGTCTGAACTTCAATGTAGAGGGGGCTGATATATTACAGACACCAGCCAGATATCCCCTCTATAGTCCTGACTGCAGGGATGACATGTCCTGCCTGGAAGTTGGAAAAGTCCTCTGGAAAGTCACAGGCTGCACCTGAATCCTTTCTGGCTGACACTAGAAGTGAACCTTGATTCCCTGATTTTGGGAAGACTGCTTTGATTCCAAGGGTTTTTGACAAAATAAGGGCCTTAAGGCTACTTCTCTGGTTTTAAAAAGAGTGAGCTTTGCTCAGTTAGATGCCTACCCGTCTTGGCTTCCAAGTGATCCAAGAGCTTAAATTTGAGTCTTGAGTCAGTCATCAAAGCTGGTGGGAGATTCTGGAGTTCTCAGTCACCACGCTATTTTGTACCTGCTCTGAGTGGCTGTCCATCATCACACACAGATTTTGTGGATTACCTTTCTAAGGAACTTAACTTCTCTATAGAATTGATAGGGAATTAATGTGCCTATTTGTGGTGCTGTGAGTTATCCTGTTGGGCTGTATCTAATTCTGACACACTATGAAACCACTTAACCTACATCAGCTCATGATGAACCAAAATGAAAGCAGAATCCATTCAGGTCAACAATGTCAAATTATTATATATCAGTGCCACCTCGTATGCTCAAGTTATGTGGATGGAAGTACAAGCAAAATCCCCGAGGACAGTGAAGGATTTTCTCCCTTGAACTACAGCTCCAGTGGAAACTGTGCCATGGTCAAAGTCCTTGAAAGGTTGGAACTGTCACGTAGCACTTAAGGAAACATCACTAACACAAGGGAGCATTGCATTTCAGTGAAGAAAAAACGTAAGTGGAAAGGTACAGAATTCCAACACAGGACAAAACAAAGTTGTTAGGCCAAAAGGCTGATGATGTCATGTTGATCTAATACAAATAAATCCTGAAATGAGTTAAAAAGTGATGTGTTTAATTTCTTTAATACTCAGAATGAGAATGCAGTGAAATGACTCATTCACCACTTTTGCATGATGAAAGAAACTCCACTGATGGTGCTTTTTTTCTTTTTTCAGGGCTTGTCATATTTTAATTAAAAAGGGTGGGATTTTATACTTTTTTTGACAGTTGAGGCAGGCTAAGTCCAGGGTTAGCAATGCCAGCTCTTAAGTTTGCACCCTGGTGGGCAGGTGCTGTGCTTGACGTCATGATGAAGAGATCATGTATCGATGTTTCAAGCAACTCAGGAAGTGAAAACAAAGAAGACTTTTAAAGTAATCTCTACTCCATTTTTCCTTCTAACATGCAAGCTTTCCTGAGTGGTTTTCATTTGCTCCTTTTTCAGGTCATTTAGTTTCCTATTTTAGCCATTATTCATTAAATATTAAATTTAAAGCATTTGATCAGGACATTCACAGCTGGCAATGAGTCAGAACTAAACATTATATCTTACTGATTTTCTCTGTCATTGTAATTTCTGTCTTACTGCTAAATGAGTTATAGGAGACCACTGTAATGCAGAAAAGACTGTCTCAAACTAACCCATGAAAAAAGTGACATAAATCAATGGGAAAGATATGGCAACAACAAGTTTTTTATCTCCATTCTAAATCAGTAGGATAAGACACACTTAAATTCAAATATTGTACACTGTAATAAGCTATTTTTGGCATTTCAGTGTCTCATGCCACCATTTTGTGTTCTAGATTGCTTCTCTTTTCATAGATTTTCCAGCATTTATAGACAGAAGAAAAAGCTATGAAAATCTATATCAAATGT
This sequence comes from Phoenicopterus ruber ruber, assembly GCA_009819775.1. Lineage (NCBI taxonomy): Eukaryota > Metazoa > Chordata > Aves > Phoenicopteriformes > Phoenicopteridae > Phoenicopterus > Phoenicopterus ruber. Next base: position 27,185,025 of record CM020215.1, on the reverse strand, counting down.
ATATGAAGCATTCTGAAGCCATCTCTTTAAGATGGTGAATTCCCTTTTCGGAATCCAAACTGCTGCTGGATACTACATCTGAGAAACTCATAATTTTTCTAAATCTATCATTTTTTTGTATCAGATTTTGCTATAGCTACTATTTGACTATAAGCAAGCATTTAATATCTTATTTTCTGTCTTACTGCTCTACTAGGATCAACTTGAAGGTGGCCTTTTGTCTCCAGCTCTCCCAATGCAAGGGAGATAAATGAGTTGCAATACACATTTCCTGCGCAACTTTTAGGAAATAATAAGGCTCTGGGGTCCCCTTGCAACCAGGATTTCTGGTAAACTGAACTGACTAGGGAGGCTGAACTGGGACAACAGGTTTTTGCTCCCCCTGACACACTGTACAGGGGGAAGGAGGTTCGGAGCTGAGCTAGACAAGAACTTAGGAGCCAGGACTCTTAGACATCAGGCAACTTAAACAGAACAGCAACAAATATTCCCATCCTGCCTTTCCTAATAATCAGTACCATAAGATACTCACTGCAGCTCTATGAGCTATAAATTATTTTGCCACTTGTATGTATTTTCTAAACAATTTGCATTTGCTTCTTCTTCTCTCCGTACACTTTCTCTGTATGTCCCAGTTTGAATATTCCTTAAGAGTAAGCCCAGCTGTTCCTTGGCTCACAGCTAAATTCACCACTGACATAATTCAAACTGATTTTACCGGACTTACCCAAGAGCTGATTAAGGCCCAATGCCTGCATTTAAATTAAAGACATTTATGTCATTTAAAAATTCCATATGGAGTGTCTTATAGAAGATCTGCCTGTCTTTGCACAATGCAAAAAGTCCAACACCTTAGAATGTTTTCTTGTCTCCAGATTTTTCACATATATTAGTCTAACAGCACTTATTCTCTCTCATCGTAGATCAGCTAGGCTAAAATGGTCACAGAATTTCACATCAAGGGCATAGCTCAAAAATAAAAGGCATACTCCAGTGTTGCTGTCCAAAGATAAATTCCTTACCACTTTTTCATTTTACTTTACTCTCTCCATCAATTAACCTGACTTTTAAGGACATGGTAGAGTTGTGTACTTCTTTTAAATAGAGATCATTTTAGTAGTGTTGATCTAATACAGGCTGTTGAGGCTGTTTCTAGTGAAAATATGAAGCTGATAAGACCATTACACTTGATCTGATACATTCAGCCTAATTGCCATTCATTCAGAGAAATAACTCTGGCCCAGTCCTAGGATGTTTAATACCCATACCTTTGGAGCAGTTCAGTAAGTTCATGGTTCTGCACAGCTTTCAGAAACAGGCTCTCCATCAATTAAATTTCCTGCAGCAGGCTGCAACAAATCAGTCCCTGCCCTAACTAGATATTCCAGCACAGTTTTAATGTATAATAAATGGAAGGACTGGGTTTTATTAATAAAACAAGAGAGATCTATTTTTTATTATTGGTTCTAACTTATAAGCATGTGGCCATATCAGAATGCACAGGAAATGGCTTCAAGTACCTAATACTATTATAATTACTGTTATTCATCAGCTATCAAATGAGAAATATGAGCTGTGTTTTTGTCCTCAAAAATATCTGCTATTGATACACCTCTACTGTACTATTAAGTAAAAATTTGGAGGAAAGACCCTCAATACTGATGTGCGGCATGAAAGAGGAAGCTTCTCAGGTGCCTAACCAGAGACCAAAACATGGAAGGCATTTTAGCAGCTTGAGGGCTGAACAAATTGGTCCTTATTGCATTTCCTTGTGCAAATTACTTCTAAGTCCTCTATGCCTCTGTATTCCTCCAGAGAAATAATACCTTTTAAAGTCAGTAGGCTTATGAACCCTGGTACTAATAGAGCTGGGTTTTTGCAGACTTTTAGCTTGTTTGATTGACTTTTTAACTAACTTACACTAAAATTCTCTTTTCTGTCTGCCATACACCTATTACCTGCTCCAGCATAACAATTTGATGGTGAATTGTGAGCTGTAGAAATTAGCACACTGGCATCAAAAGCTGTTAAGGAAAAAACTGTGAATACTCCTACTCCAATCTCCCTCTAGCCCTGTAGGTGTTTTCGTGGAGTTTTTTTCTCTTTTTTATTAACACTTATAGGGAGTAATTATCTGGAAGACATTCAGACCTCCAACCAATTTCTTAGCAATAAAACAATGGATTATTAGATGAAGGTGAATACAAGTCACAGCTCATGTGATCTCCTAAGCTTTGTTTCTGTAGGAAAAAAGACTAATAAAATAGGTACTAAAAAAGACATGTTTTCAATACTGTTTGCAGCAATATGAGAATAAGTGGGCTAAAGAAGCATACCTGCCAAGTGGATAAATGGCACAAATGAGTTTTGTAGGGCCAGCTGAGGCAAAAATTGTGACTGGGCACAAGGACACTAGCTAAAACTCAGATGAATCCTAATCATGCTTCCTTAGCTCTTGGAGGTCATTGTCGCTTGGGTTAGAGGTGAAATTGTCGGGGCTTTCTGAGGTCTCGCATTGGAAATCAATCCTTCGTAAACAGCTGAGAGTTTACTAGTGGAAGCTCAGACAAGTCTGAAACCTCCTTGTTAGCACACCGTAGCATGTACATACCAGGTCCTATGATACAATGATTTTGCAGAATTGCACTGCCCTCCACCTTATCCTCTCCACCTCCAGAATGCTCATGGGACTGTCTGTAGGCTCAGAGGTTAAGTACTGGACAAGAAAAGTAAAGCATATAGTTAATTGTTAACATGTGCTAGTTTCCAAGTGAAAAAAAAAAAAAATGCAGTTAAAGGGAATCTGTTCTGTGTCATTATATAATTTAAAAAGCCCAGAACCAAACCCTACTTTATTTAAAGAATTAAAACAGAACAGCTGGAGTAATTTGTTCTCCTTCTTACATAAGGCATCATCTTCAAATATCCAATACGTAAGTGTTAACTATATAAATAAGAAGTTAAAGATGATTGCTGAAGTGTTCGGTTAATTCTGTGACTTGAAACCTGTAGGTACAGAGTCAACTCTGTAGTCACTTCACTAATTATTTTAATGAAAATATCATCAGTTATCAAAAGCCATTCATGTGTACATCTGCAAGGTCTTCATATTATGCCAAATAGTTATTTCATTTTTGCTTAGCGCAGATATAACAAGGTCTTGTGATTACAAATGTTAGTAAAAACTTCATAGCTAAGAAGACACCAGCTAATATAAATATTTAGTTTAACCTTAGCAATCAAGCTTCAGTTTTGAGCTGTGATTATTATATTTTCATAGTAATTGCTGTGAGACATACAATTGTATATCTAGGACTACACACACATATTCATAAAGGTGTAAAATATCTGGCTTTATACTTCTTAATAAAACATACACGTAGGAAAAGAGCATTACAACCCATTAGAATTATTATTTACCAAAGCAAAATAATATTCAAGCAAAATTCAACAATTATTTGATTGGCATTTATATAAAGAGGTCTTGTAGATAAATCATTAATATTTCTCTTGGCAAGACCACATAACACAGATTCAAATGACTTCTTTTAGTTTTGAAAAGTGTGTTTTATACCCGCACATTGTAGGAGCTGCTATTATTACTTTTCAAGTTCTCTTAATTTCTGTGGACTCTGTACATGTAGTGTGTGAAAACCTGAAAAAGACATGCAGGTGTAGAGTTCTCAGATTGTCAGGTGGCAAATGTCACTCACTCAGTACATTCTGTAAGTGTAAATCAGATGAAAAATCAGTATCTGATGGAAATTAAGAACACTAAAGCCAATAAACAAGAAACATTTCTATACATATTTTCTTCATAGGAGAAATTAATTTCTATGTAAATGACACCTCACTCTTTTACTTCTTGCTTACACAGATCAATTCAAATGTGAAATATTGGCTGAAATTAATGGCAATACAATTGTGTGATTTCAATTGTTTGGTATTTGACCGTGGGAATGTCACTATTAGTGTTCAGTGTCTTGCTTCCCAGATGAAGGGGCAGAAAGCACGTTTTTATGAACAGTCATTTCAAACAAATTCACTCTGTCTTTTACAGATATTCACATCTGTTTTTTACATCTCTTCATTGTGTTCATCTTTTCGTGCAGATGAGTTTACTGTCATGATCATTTGCTGAAAGAGTGCCTTTTAAACTGATATTGCAAGATATGAAAGGCAGACAAATTGTATGTCTTTAATCATTCCTATTAATGCCACAAATCTCCCATTCTTAGAGATAAAGTCATAGAACTAGAAAATACCCTGTTTCTGTGCATCCATTCAAAACTTCTTGTATTTAAAGAAAACACTTTACAACAAACTGCTCTAACAAAGAATGATTTCCACAAATTATTCTAGAAAATCTTTTTAGTATAATAAGCATGTTTGACAAAATAGTGGTTGTGAAGGGAGATTTGGTTTTACACAGAAATGTAACAAAAAATAATTTATTAACTATGAAATATGATTATTTGACTCTTGGCTTTCCATACTAGCTTATGGTAATGCTCTGCCTCAAGTAAGCAGTAACTCATGTCAGAAGATGCATTGGCTGAATTACTGATTTGGAGAATTCAGAGTCTATATACATAATGGCAGATCAAAGGTAAGAACCAAAACTGCTATGTGCACCTTTGACTGTGCAAGAGAAAGTAACTATCTACTTACTTCATGTTTTAGAATATCTAACAATAAAGATGTTCAGCTTCTCTCAGTCCGATTCATTGAAGGGAAAAAAAAAAAAGGAGAAATCAAGTGAATTAAAGCCCTTTGCTACCAGTAAGCATTTGTTTTCTTGTAAGCAGTTTCTTGTTTCTGCCTGATCAGAAGCTGTGTGAGCTATAGTCAGAGAGATTCAATTGTCCCTTTAAAATGGTGGATTATCAAGCTTCAAAACAGAGCATAACAAAGCAATGTACAATGGGTACAGACAGCCAAGCTGGCATTATGAGGAACCAGCTCAATTCTATAGGATTTATTAGATCAGGCACAATCCTCAAGCTGAGAATTCAAGCTAAAGCAAAATAGCTATATTACCATGGCCTTGATCCTAAGCTAATAAACCCTGTCAAACTTGATTTGGCACCAGAGAAAACCAACTCAGATATCTTGGCACAATCAGTTCTGGGAAGACTCATTTGTTCAGGCAGAACACCACGTGGTCATGGCAGTCTTCATCTATCCAGTTTTGTGGTACTCTGTCAAATCTCATAACCTCTTCAGGAACCAGATGCAGTAGGGAGCGTGTTGCAAAGCTTCTCAGCCTGCCTCCATGGGCCAGGCTCAGAACCACCTCCTGGAATACATCTAGCTCATACGATCTGGGATGATGGAGACCAAATAGTACATATACAAACATCAATTTTCTGGTAAGCAAAATCTTTGGCAGTAAAGGCAAAACTCAAAGGCTGAAAGTCATAATATTTTCTTGTAAAAAAAAGGGTATTGACTTACTGCTCTGTCATCCTTAATAGAATGTCTGGAAACATATATGGATATAAAAATATAAACGCTGAAGGGAGCAAAACTTATAATACATGGTCAAAGAGTGGTAGTAGAGATGGCAGTCGGATGTGCTATATCCCCTGCGTTTATTTGGGATATAGAGATGCCTCTTTGCAGCAACTCTGCATTTGTGCTCCAGCTGAACAAGCACATATTTAAATCTGTCCATGTTCAGCAAAGGGCTAGAGTTCATGTTTAATTATAAGCACTTTAACTGCCTACAGATAAAATCAGTGTGAATTAAGCATGTGCTTAATTGCTTTGCTGAACAAAACCAGAGTGCTGAACTGGGTCTCATGGAACCCAAGAGGAGAGAAGTCACTCCAAATAGGATTCACTCTCCTCTTCACAGATTTTCTCTACAACAGCAACATCACTTACACTCATCGTTAACTTTCTCCTGCAACCTTTACGTTTCTCAAAGTCTGAGATATGGTCCACAAACCCTAAAAACTTAGATTTTGCAAGCAACATTTTTCAGGAGTTTTCTCCTTTTTTGGGTGGTAGTGGTGATTGTTCTGTTTACATTAATCTATCTGCTATAATAGCCCAAGGAATAATCAGCTAATATGTTCATGGAAGTTCTCTTCTTTGTGCATATTTGTGCATACCCTACCAGTGCCAAATTTATCTTTGCCAAAGGAAAATAATTTTTTAGAATGTCAGGAATGAGTCTGGGTTTTTTCTATTGCTTACAAATTTTTGAGATTCAAATTTGTGCTTTGTATATTCAAGATTTTATCTGCAAACATGAAGAAGATCACTTAGGATCCAATTTTTTCAAAACTGACATTCTCAGTAAATAGTCATAGAATCATAGAATCATAGAATAGTTTGGGTTGGAAGGGACCTTGAAAGGTCGTCTAGTCCAACCCCCCTTGGGACATCTTCCACTAGATCAGGTTGCCCAGAGCCCTATCCAGCCTCACCTTGAATGTTTCCAGGGATGGGGCAGCTACCACGTCTCTGGGCAACCTGTTCCTGTGTTTCACCACCCTCATTGTGAAAAACTTCTTCCTTATGTCTAGCCTATATCTCTCCTCCTTTAGTTTAAAACCATTACCCCTTGTCCTATCACAACAGGCCCTGCTAAAAAGTTTGTTCCGATCTTTCTTATAAGCCCCCTTTAAGTACTGAAAGGCTGCAATAAGGTCTCCCCGGAGCCTTCTCTTCTCCAGGCTGAACAAGGCCAGCTCTCTCAGCCTGTCTTCATAGGAGAGGTGCTCCAGCCCTCTGATCATTTTTGTAGCTCTCCTCTGGACAAACACTAATATATAACTCTATGTTTCTGTTCTCCACTGTTTATGTAGGTTTTCAGTCTATGACCATTATCATAATGTCTGAGAACTGCCTCTAGATAAGCTCTTCAAGGAATTAATCTTTTGTGACCTTTGGCAAGATCCCTCTGACCTCTACCTTGGGCAGTGTGCCATCATTGGCCTCTCCCTGACATAACACCTCACTCTAGGGGAAAGGCCTAGATAAAGTTTTTAGTGTTTTGGTTCTTTATTTTAGCATCTGTACACTGTTATTCTTCCCTTGATGAGTAACATAGAATTTATTAAAGGAGTTTATGTTTATAATGAACTATACAATATAAAGTCTTCATGGCACAAAGTTATCTACTGCATTGTATTTGTACAGAGGCTATGACAATGGCTTCAGTCTTGATTTTGACCTACAGCAGTGTGTTGGGTGTCCATGGTGAGGTTTGGTATGGGGCTGCCAGGTGGTCTCTGTGAGGAGAGGCTGGGGCTGCCCCCTGCCAGACACAGCCGGTTCCAGCTGGCTCCAACAGACCTACTGCAGGGCACGGCTGAGCCCCTCGGTGAAGATGGTGGTGTCTCTGTGATAATGTGTTTGAGAAACAGCAAAACACATCACAGAGAGAGAGAGGAGGAGGAGGGCACAAAAAGAATGAGAAAAAGCAGAGGGAACACCAAGGTCAGAGAAGCAGGAGTGGAGGAGGTGTCCCAGGCACTGGAGCAGAGATTCCCCTGAAGCCCATGGAAGAGAACATGGTGGAGCAGGTATTTCCCTGCAGCCCATGGAGGAACACTCCAGAGCAGATATCCACATTGCAGCCTATGGACTACCATAGCAGGTGGATATTCCCTGAAAGACCTACTGCCCACGGAGAGCCCACGCTGGAGCAGGTTTATCCTGAAGGACTGCAGCCCATGGAAGGACTCATGCTGGACCAGGGGAGAAGTGTGAGGAGGAAGGAGTGGCAGAGAGCTTTTATAAACTGACTGCAACTCCCCCTTCTCCATCTCCCCCATGCTGCCAGGGACTAGAAGGGAAGGAGGCAGAGGAGATGGGAATGAAGGAATAAAGCTGAGCCTGATAAAAAGGGGCATGGGTGAGTGTAAGGTGTTTTCATTTTTTCTGAGTCTGTTTTGCCTCTGACAGTAACTGGCAAGTGATTTTCTTGTCTTTATCTCAACACATGAGCTTTTTGATCTTATTTTCTTCCCCTGTCCTGTTGAGGAGGGGGTGCGGGATAGCAGCTGGGTGGATGTCCGGCAGCTGGCCAAGGTCAACCCACCTCAAGTATCGTCATTACTATTTTAGTAATCTCAAGAAAATAATGTAAATGTGCTAATTGCAGGGTACCACACAAAGGACAGAAAGGGGTGTTTAAGATATAAGGTACTATGGAAATGAAAGAACAGATGGCTTCACATTCACCATTAACTTATTTTGGAAATTAAACAATATATATCACTGCCAGGGGAGATGTATCAGAACCTTTCCACAAGGAAGTACATGAACAAGAGAAAGAAGTGGATTAAAATCCTGCTTGCTGTGATCAGGGAACTGCTTGTGATGATTCTGACAATTCTGTGTTCATTCTCCTCCTCAGTGCTATCATACCACTACCTAAAAAGCCTTAGTAAATTTACCTCTCTGAAGACATCTCACTTATTGCAACGCTACCTTGATCTCTATGTATTTGACTGATTGTATGTTAATGTAAAAGATTGTCAATTCTCAAACTGAAACACTAATCCGTGAGATTCTGATATATATTAAGTAATAATAAAAGCAATGTAGGGAATGACACAGTCAATTACAGAGCTAACTTATCTCATGCAGTTTAGACTTTCTTGGATGCAAATCATGGTTTCAGACAGTTAACCAGTACCCATGTAGGCCATATTTTCTGCTGGGATATTTTCTTTATTTCTTTATGATATATTTCATAGATAACACAGTAATGTGCATAGAGTTTACCTTTATAAAATAGTGTAATACTTTGCTTAGTAATTTTAACAACTTCTATATATTCATTTTTCATTCCCTCTTAAAAGATCACTGCTTTTTATCAGTTTGTGCATGTATGATAAAAATTTGTTATTAGTTTTGTTTTTTACAACCCTAGCTAGAGAAATTTCCAGGTTTCTCACAATACAGACCTTCTTTCCTGGTGGAAAAAAATTATTTATAATTTCCTAAATACTGTTTTACTTCCTCTTCTCCTTTTTCCTCTTCTATCTTTCTCCTTTGCCATTTGATGTGTTTTGCTATTTGGAAAAAAAAAAAGCGCTACAGTTGCATTTTGGACTGTATCTTCATAATCCCCATTCCCTTTTAAATGTGTTCCCCTGAGATGTTGATTACGTGTCACAGTTCCTTCCAGTGTTTCAAAGACAGCTTTAGAGTCGGGAGTTGCTCAGAGCTACAGGGTTTTGATTATATAAAGTTTAATTATGTCACAGAAAATCACTAGTGAACTAATTCTGCTTCACATCTCTTGGCAGAACTCTCAGTGGAGTCTATAGGAGTTTCACCTGCATAAGAAGTGCATATTTCCTCTCAGAGACCACACAGAAACCCCATGAAATTGGTAGAAAGGTTCCTGTAAATTTCAACTGATACTACACAAGACCTTAGATTTCTAGAAGTTCCTAGGAAGATCTGTACCAAAAATGGTTTAGAGGGAGTTGAACCTTTTTGGTTTTATATGGCCCCAAATCTCATAATCATGAAGGACTGAAAGAGAATGCCTACAGCAGAAATTTAAACATGCTGGGAACATTCTCTGGCCCTGAGGTTAAATGGCATGGTGTATCATCAAGCACTTTTTTCCCTCAAAATAGGATGGCCAAATCCAAACTGAGAATGGTCCCTGGCACATGCAATTGCCTGGACAATGCAGCAGTTATCTGGGAGACTGTTGTTTGGCACAAACCATGCCAGGGACTGCACTAAAATTTAAACAGTGTGGACAATCACAGGCTATTACAAGCTCACACTCTGGAACAGTTTTATTTACTTGTATAGATATTGCCAGTGAAACAGCATGAGTTATCCAGTCCCATCTCTTGTAGTCACGGATAGCTTTGTCATTGATATTTATTTAAGAAGGATCCACAAATCTTCCAAAAGGGCTCCACTCTCCAAAATACTGCAAGCCACAGAAGCACTCCTCAGATACCCCACAAAACTTTTTTAAGTTCTGAAGAAAAAAAGCCCTTCATGTGTATGATTCATGTCACTTTAAAGGAGTTATTTCAAACAGGTTATGTGAGTAACAGGATAAAAGTATCAGTTCCTTTCCATTGGGCATAAGAAGGTAGATCATAGTGTGATGATGGCAAGCACAGATGTCTCTTTGGCAGATGTCTGAAGCTTGGTTAGATAAATTTCATGCTGAAACCTTAATACCAAAAACCTAACTTCTGTCTCTTCTGTAATGGAGCTCACCTCCATTACATCATATAGTCTCTACTATATAGTTTAAAAGCACTATCTTAAATTCCAATATAATAATTTGAAAGCTGAAGTTCCACAATAAAGCATTTTACTATCAAAAATATAAATTTCAAGAACATATCTAATATGATCCTCATTAATATATCAGTCTTTATTCTAACTTATATTATATTTGGATAAACAAAATAAGCTCTCTGAAGACATGCAATGGGTAAACTATTTCCTTTATGCATTAGACTTGAGTTAATGGAATCTTTAGGAAACTCAAGAAAACTCCATAAATGATCAAATATTTCACTCAATGAAGTACATTTTCTAAAGCTCAGCTTGCTCTCCTGAAACTCAACACATTATAAAAAGGACAGAGAGTAGTTCAGTTGCAGGACCATGGGTTCCTCCTTTATATTAATTTCCCATTTGGATGAAATGAAGCTTCAGGAGGTTAAATGCTTTGCTTCCTTCCAGCCACCAGCATCAAAAATCTTTGAAGTTCCAGCATTTTTCAGTTTGTGGTCATCAGAAAGACCATGATATCATCCTTTAGACTTTGAAGTATATTCTAAATTCATATATAAAGCAAACAGTTTAAACAGATATAATGAACATCATTAGGCCAGGTTTACATTTTTAATTCAAGTTGTATTGGGTTTACGTGGCAAGGTTTTGGTAGTAGGGGGGCTACAGGGGTGGGTTCTGTGAGAAGCTGCTAGAAGCTTCCCCCATGTCTGACAGAGCCAATGCCAGAAGGCTCCAAGTCAGACCCGCCGCTGGCCAAAGCCGAGCCCACCAGTGACGGTGGTAGCGCCTCTGGGATATCATATTTAAGAAGGGGAAAAAAACTGCTGCGCAACAGCAGCCAGAAGAGAGGAGTGAAAATATGTGAGAGAAACAACTCTGCAGCCACCAAGGTCAGTGAAGAAGGAGGGGGAGGAGGTGCTCCAGGCCCGGGTGCAGAGATTCCCCTGCAGCCCATGGTGAAGACCATGGTGAGGCAGGCTGTCCCCCTGCAGCCCATGGAGGTTAATGGTGGAGCAGATATCCACTTGCAGCCCGTGGAGGACCCCATGCCAGAGCAGGTAGATACGCCCAAAGGAGGCTGTGGCCCTGTGGAGAGCACGTGCTGGAGCAGTCTTTTCCTGAAGGACTGCACTCCATCGAAAGGACACATGGAAAGGACCCACGCTGGAGCAGTTCATGAAGAACTGCAGCCCATGGGAATGTCCCATCTTGGAGAAGTTCATGGAGGACTGTCTCCTGTGAGAAGGACCCCACGCAGGAGCAGGGAAAGGGTGTGAGGAGGAAGGAGCGGCAGATACAATGTGTGGTAAACTGACCACAACCCCCATTCCCCATCCCCCTGTGCCACTTGGGGTGGGGAGGTAGAGAAAATTGGGAGGAAAAAGGGAGGGATGGGCGGAAGGTGTTTTAAGATTTGGTTTTTATTTCTTATTACCCTACTCTGATTTGATTAGTAATAAATTAAATTAATTTCCCCAAGTCAAGTCTGTTTTGCCCATGACGGTAATTGCTTAGTGATCTCCCTGTCCTTTTCTCAACCTATGAACCATTCATTGTAATTTTCTCCCCTGTCCAGTTGAGGAGGGGGAGTGACAGGGCAGCTTGGTGGGCACCTGGCATCCAGCCAAGGTCAACCCGCCACACAAGTATATATCAAGTTTATGTAATTATTTTTAATGTAATAATTTATTATATTTAATCAAATACAAAATAGCATAGGAACTAAGCTATGCAACTTGTGTACTCTTAGGAAATTTTTGTAGACATTAGCATTTTCAAGAAAGATATGTAATACTTTTTCCTACTTAATGTATACAATTTTTTTTCTGTAGTTCCCTTTAGCAGGATTAGAAACTTCTTGAAAGAAAACAATTTGCATTTAAGTCTTCTATGAGAAAAGAAGAAATACCATCTCTGTATCTTTGACTATGTCTGTTCTGCTCTCTCTGTTGAGTAAAGCATTTTGGATGCAAGCTAAAATGCACAGGCCTTAACTGTCTAATGATGACCCTTACCAATCTTACAGCACTGACTCCAGTACTATGACTTATACAGAATCGATATATTTCTTTTTCAGTTTTTAAAGGAGCTCTTCTTCCTTGAAACTATAAATTATTTGAAGGATAAACTAAACTTTGCTAGGTATCTAGAAGGAATCTCTTTAAATGCTAATATAATGCCCAAAAATACCATAGGCATTTTGTAACTTGCATCCTATTTTCTAGTATTTGACATTGTACACTGAGGAAAACAGAAAGTAGAATACATGAAATCTTTCTAAAAAAAAAAAAAAAAAGAAAACAAAGAGGATAGGCCAAAATTTATTGTGTTCATAAAAGTTAAAGCATGAACCTGTTTTGTACAGGCCCTTTATCTTCTTTTCTTCCTAGGAGTTATCAGTCACTCTCAATATGAATGCCAGCTGTATAGCTTCACAATAAGTAAGTTATATTTCTAAAATAGAAGACACTGTACCCAGTTCAACCTAAGTAATTTTTTTTTCCTACCAAAATGAAGCATTAACTTTTGTAGGAACTTTCTAGATCCCTTTCCCAAAGAAAATATTTTGGGTTTGTACTCTGATAATGTCATGATGTTCTATTACATATATCTAATTCTCTATATGGTGCTGTCATATAGAACATTTATCAGCTTCAGAATTTGAATCTGTATATAGCATATTCTCCAGAATTATGTTATTGTCTGATCCTCTTTGTGGTTTGTTGAAACTAGTATTTGCCCGTGAAGAAGAACAGCACAGCCATCATTGGATCTTAACAAAAAATAATTACGACAGTAGAGTTAAAAAAAAATGGTGAATTGCGATACAGTAACTCTCTAATGACTGCCTGACAGCACCAAATTAGTGGGATAATAATGACTTCACTGTCATTTTTAGGCGTATTTATAAAATTATGTCACGTAAACTTTTTATTTTCAGCTAAGATATTTTATTCTTGTCTGGTGGGTTTTTTTTAGTTTGGAGAACAAGTATGAAATATAACAAGATTGTCTCTTCTGCTTGACATTTGAACTACATTATTCCCTATATTTTAAATCCACCCACTCAGCCTTCATAGTTCCTTGTATTTCTTCTGCTCGTACTTACTTTTCCAATTCTAGTACAGCACCTTTTTCATCATCACTCTGCAAGAGGTGTCTGAGTTTCATGTTATGTCCTATGAGTGGCTTGAGGTATACAAGGTACCTTTCATTTAGCACAGACTTCCCTCGCACTGGAATAATTATCATAAATAATCCCAAGATTACATTTATTTGTGCATACACATGATGTATGTAGGTAAAACTTCAACATGTTGGCCCTAATTAAGAATGCCTAATTAAGAATATGTAGTCTGTTAGCAACTGAGGGTGCAGCAACCCAAGATTAGAAGCAGATGCCATCTCTTCCCAATGAACATGGAGGGAGTTTATGGCAACTTCTCTCTGATCATGGGCACATTAGGTCTAAAGTTAGGTGAGGCTAAGCTAGGCTAGCATGTGTAGGACATCCTCCTGTATCTGACCCTCTTCTTCCCTCAGCAATTGTCTCTTGTCTTACATTTTAAGTCCTTTGCAAGAGGAACTCTACATTAAAGGACAGGACCTTTTGAGGTTTCTAGGCATTTTTGCGTTGTAAAATATTAATTGAAGAATGAGAAGTTTCTATGGGAAGAACCATGATTCAAGAAGGAACGATCGAGGGAACTATGTGCAGAGTCAGTTGGGGTGATGTTCAATCGCTAGCAGCTTCTGTAAAACCCATTCTAAAATAATCTAATATTTTAATTTCCTCACTGAATCATTATTTTATGGTCTCTCATAATAACAGCTACAGTAATAATAACACTTATTATTGTTAATCATAATTTAAACCCTAAGTGTTTAGGCAATTTTTTCTGGGCCTATTTCTGATATCCTATCAATGGTAAACACACATCCTTAAACCTTTACATTCCAATCACATGCTGTTTGCATCAACTTACTTAAATCTCATTTTGCAAAGTCTTTCAAGTATCAGAAGCATCCCTCAGAAATGTATTTAAATCCTCTCATTTTCATTCAAATTATGCTTTCCTTTCACTTTTAAATTCTTCCCTTTTAAAAGTAAAGTTTATATGACCTAGTCACTTGGCAGGAGAGAAAAACATAAGACGGATACAAATTAAAAAGAAATAGGTGGTGATGTAGATTTGAAAAATGTTGCTACTCTGCATGTGATTTACATTCATAATTGAGTTTTTCTGAGGAATTGTTTCTGATAGGTTGTGGTTTTAGTTTTTGACTTTTCATTTAGAAATATAATGCATTTTTGTTCACGTACAGATTTGTTTATTCTATTTGGAAATAAGTGAATTAATTCTCTCTGACATATGTTGCAGGTTTGCCTCTTATGTAACAGAGCTCCTTTTAAAGTTTGAATTAGCATTCTGCCTAGACAAGATCTGAAATTTGTTCCAGCTTTATTGACATACAGAAGAAGAAATATAAAATTGAATGTGATCATTTGAAACTTAGATGATCTCTCAGTATCACAAGTATTGCAGTATTGGCAAACAAAGGTTAAGAGAAGGTTTATTGTAAAAATTACCTTTAGAATGGACCGACATTTTAACAATATTGTTGCCAATATTGTAAATGCTGCTGTGAGGAGAATGTGAAATATAAGTATTTATATGTTTCAGCATTAGAAAAGTCCTCTGGAAATGTGAGCTGATTCTGATCTTTTGGGTCATTAATCTCATATAATATAAAAAGAGTCCCACTATGGGAAAAGTAGAGGTAGGGACAGGATTGGAGATGATGTCTATTCTGAGGAACTAGGCTTCTCAGTTCCCCTATCTGGATACACACAACAGCCGTCATGCTCCAACTCTGTGGTGTAACAAATCCAGGGAATGTATCATTCCTTCGTTCTCCAGCCTCATGCCCTGATCTCAACTGGAGCAAAATCCATATATGAAGGTCAGAAGGGGCTCCAACAGTTCCCCAGTCTTGCTGCTTGAGGGACTAGGACTATGGAGTGCTCTATGGCACACACTCGGCCACGCTATAAATCACGGTTGAGACTATCTGGAGACTAAACCTTTATTCTGCCTAAATAGAAGCATTAGAAGATGCCTCTTATGGGATACCAGAAGTCCACCTACTCCCCTAGAGCAGAATTAGGTTACGAGTGCAATACAACATTCCTAATTTCTTAGGCAATACGGCTTGCAAGTATAGCACAGTATTCATAGTCTGAACTCAGAAATATCAGTAGCTTGGAGTCTCTTTGGAGATATCTACACACACACACACACATATATATAGATACACACAAAAGTCACTGACTTAGTTTCATGATACTTTCCCCTGAAGTCGGGCCATCTCTCCTTTTTCTTTTGTCTGTATTTTTATTTAGATTAGCTATTTGTAATTCTGCATTTCAAAGCTTCCATTTAAAGTTTTACTACATCTCCATTATTAATTTAATACTGAGTTAATTATAAAGATAATGTAAAAAGGCTCTTTAATTTCCAAAGAGGATTTTCTACTTATTAACTATATCTGAAATGAGACTGATGAAATGTAGAAGGTTTTTTTTTTAATACTGTGAGTTATGCAGTTTAATGTGGAAATATAAGCTTAATTAAATTTGAAAAAAATAACTAAAATTAACTGTAATTAGTAACGAATCTTATTGTAATGGAACTGCTTGCCCATCACATGAGTGAATGTACAGATTTTTTTAAAAAGTGATTCCACTGATGAAGTTTGGATGGATGTCTGAGAAGCTGAGAGTCATTTCTTGGAAATCTAGAGCTGCCTTCAACAGTTTACACTACTAAGTATGAATGGCAATTAGCTGCCTCAAAACGCATTACTCACTAAAGAGTTTTAGACATGGCAATTTAATGGGTGAATCTTAGTGTTTTACTAATGTCATGTGTGTTTTCAAGCCTCTGAAGGTTAAATCCCAGAAGTTAAACTAAGTAGGCTTCTAGAAAGTGTGCACTCAAGGAAAATTGTTTTCCAAGATTTTTAATGCCTAAAGAGTGTATTTGGAAACAATGGCTGCTAGTAATTGCACTCAACAATTCATAAATCAATAATAAATTCACGTGTGCACTCATAAAAAAGCCTTCCTTACATGAGTCATTAGTGACAGAAGTATCCTGTCCGCTGCCTATTTATAGTTTGAGAGCTTATTTGATGTTCCATTTTGGAAGAAATGTGTAATCTCTGATTCAAATGTTCTCCACTATGGCCCAGGATTTCAACTTATCGTCAGTGCTGTGTTATTTCACTGTGCAGTAGAACATCAACGTATTGGTTCAATTCCCAATTTATACATATTTGAGATTAGCAGAGGACAAAAATTAATTTCATCAGTGTCATAGAATCTCAGTCACATTTGGAAAGTTTCCAAAAATAAGATTCTTGAAATATGTTTTCTTCATGCGAAGAACAAAACTTTTTTCTTTTTTTCCCTTGCTCCTAATGGGACTAAATGCAGCTTTGAAAAGATGAAATTCTATATATATATATGGTAAAAAGAGAACAATTGCACTAAGTGATACAAGCTGGATCTGCACTGGATGAAAAACATGGACAAACCCCATCATCACATTAAAATAGCAACCTTATAACACCTCTGACAAAAAGAACATGGCAAAGCTTTTGGTGGCTTGTTTTCTTTTCTGTTCTTTTCCTAAGTTAGAATAATTCACGATCTTGTTTTCCTTGCTCTGTAACTGTCCTGGTTTAGGCCAGGATGGAGCTAGTTTTGTTTTCAGCAGCTCCTGTGTTTTGGCTTCAGTGTGAGAAGAACAGTGATAGCACGCTGATGTTGCTGGTTGCTGCTGAACCACCAAGGACATTTTGCTGTTTTCCAGGTTCTGCTAACGTGCAGATGCAAAAACTTGGGAGGGGTAGAGACAGGATAGTTGATCCAAACTGGCCAAAGAGAGTATTCCATACCATAGACGTCATGCTTGATATAAGCGAGGGTCGGTCGGTGGGCCACTAGTTTTGACTAGATCTTTTTTGGTCTTTTGGGCTTTTGAGGCTTTTGAGACCTTTAACTTGCCCTAATCCTTAAGCTTCCCTTCAGGTTGCTTTTTGTTTCCCTATTTTTTTTTTTTTTTTTTTTTCACTTGTTTAGCTGTTTGTTCCCTCGCCTGCTTTCCCTGGAACTTGCTGTTCTGGGATAGCTGGGGGGGGGTACCCCTGCTCCCTGCCTGCTGCTCAGGACGGGCTGTGTCGGTCGTCGGGTGGTGAGAAATTGTGTATCGTTTGTTTTATATATTCTATTATCCTTGTATATATTATCATTATTATCATTATTAATATATTTTCATATTTTTCCTTTGCTGTCCTGGTGAGCTGTTTTTATCTCAACCCGTGAGTTTTCCTTTCTCTCCGATTCTCCTGCCCACCCCAACAGGGAGGGGGGGAGTGAGCGAGCGGCTGCGTGGTATTGGGTTACAATTTGGGGTTAAACCACGACAGTAACATACAGGAATTCTGTGATAAAAGTAACAGATAGCCTGACTGAACTGAGTGCTTAAAAGTCAGCACAGGTTTTTCAGCATCTCCAAAAATCAGGTTACAATAGGTGTCTATTATATAGGAAGCAATGGTTAGCTTCAGTCCTTTGCATCTGAAAATGTTGACCTAATTTCTTTATTCCATCTCCATCAATTGAGTTAGAAAAATCTCTCTGAATTACTGAGGTGTTAGTTGTAGTGGTATTAATATTTTCTTTGAGCGTCTTAGGACTATTATTGTTAGAAGTCTGCAAAATATAAAGCGTTACATTGGGAAAGAACTAAGACAGTTTTTAGCTGAAAAACAGTCCAAAATAATAACCACCTTCCTTTAAAGTTAGAGTCTGTTGCTTGATTTTTTTTTTTTCTATGAGAGCAATTGTATTTCTTCTTGACATAAAGCATGTGCATAAACGTAATTTGGCTAAACCTGAGTCCAAACCTGCCATACGAAGGCAAAGAGAGATTTAGCACTGAACCAAGCAGAGTTAGATCCTCAAAACAAAACTGTGATACTTAGTCTGCTATAGACAACATCAATCGTTCAAGGAGGTCTACTGAGTTCAGAAGAATGACTCATGATATATAGAGACCTATTCATCACACTATATCATCTTCACTATAAAATGGAATGAAGATGAAGTTGTCTGTTTAGCTGCTAATCAACACAGAACTGACATTTCATTATTTGCTATCACAACTGCTCAACAAAAACACTGTGCATTTTATGTGATTCAGAAATGTACTTTTTTTCTTTCCCCTCCCCCTTAATTCATAAGTATCGCTAATTGTGCTTGCTCGAAGAGTTCCTTGTTATTCAATAATTTGAATAAAATCTTAAGAGCTGACATCTAGGAATATTAATTTAAAAAAAAAAAATTGCCTGTTATTATTCTGGAGACATTTTACTTAGTCTTGATAAATTGTTAACATTTCAAAGACTGTTGGAAGTTCTTGTCCTGCCAGAAACTGAAGGAAGTCTCCAAATAATTTTCAAGCTATTGTTTTCTTGCTATTATTTTCTTTTAAAATTGCATTCTTTTGTGCATTCTTTTCAGAGGAAATCAAAGACTTTGACTTAGGCTAGAAGTCACTATTCTTTTCTAACAGAACCACACTTACCGAAGTAAACAGTGACTTCTATACAGTGGTGATAATGTTTTTTATTTCTATTTTGATTTGATAAAAACATGATGCAAAATCTTATTTGCTGTAAGGAAGGGAGTTTATCATTAGGAATGATCTAAGTAGTGTAGTACAAGTTAACGCGATAGTTACTCTTATCTGTCATAAGAAAGGGAGTTAATTATTAAGAATAAAGTAAGTGCTATAGTCCAACAGTTGGTTATCATAGTTATAACCCAAATGGGATTTGTAGCAGAACTGAGTCAATTTAAAATCTTTTTTTTTAATTATAATCTTTCTTCACCATCTATTTTTTACAGTATGATTGTACAGTCGAGATGCAGACTTTGGCAACTAGCCATTGTCCTAGAGTAACTTAAGCAATTTGCAGACTTTGGTATATTGTAGCAGATGCGGGAATGACTGTTGTACTTGTGTTTTTCCATTTAGTTGCACATAACTCTCATGCTTGCATTTTCAAGGACATTCTTCAGGTCTGACCTATGTTTATAAATGTTTTTTTTTTTATTCCAAAATGTAGATCTTAGAGAAGATAAAGAAACATAAGGAAAAGGGAAAAAGAGACCCAAACCAAAACAACAACGAAAACCCCAAATTCTGACAGATACAGTACTCATGTTATTAAAAAAGGGGAAACATTAGAAAACTTTTTTTCCCTTTTTCATAGAGCTGTCAGTAAAGAATGAAATTCATCAGTGAAGTGGCCCTTGTTGACAAAGGTTTCCCAATCATTCTTAGCAAAAACTAGCTGTACATTGGAGGTCCATATAACAAAAATACAAGCAGTTGCCAATATTTGCTGGGAGACTGGAAAATCTGAAAAGATCTCCCCATGCAATTCATGTCTATTTGAGTCCTTGTCAACCTGACAAATCCACATGAAGTAGGGCAAATATTCAATTTTTTCATCATCCTATATACTCCTTTGTAATACACAAGCAGTGAGACTTTACAACCATACTTTATGCACTCATCTTTGGGCACCCTGTTAACAGATTCTATGGAAGTGAAAAGTAGGTACAGACAATTAAGGATAAGATTCAGCTCAAAATATAATGTTTACATTTATGCTATAAACATAACTTAAGCTTCCATCACAACCCATAGAGATCAAGTTAATACTACTAGTGGAGCCAAGAGGGTGATTCAGATCCAAAAGCAATTGTCCATGGCATGATTCAGTTTGTTAAGCACATGTATTTATTGCTATTTGAGATTCTTTGAAACATCTTCCCTGGTCTCCAGCTTCTGATGTGGGAAAGTGTGATTCTTCCTCAGGTCGTGGATCATATTTTCTAGTCCTGTGGGGATGTCTCAGGTATCCTAAGGCTTCTCCAATGACACTAGATTCCCATTTAGGTACCTGAATCCTCCCTCCATTGGCTATAATAGGAAAGCTAGCTACTTGACATGCAGGTACAGACACACAAATTTAGGTTATTTAATCTTGATTACTTAACCTCCTATCCTAGAAGCCCCAGACAGTAAGCAACTCCAAAATCTTTTTATTAGGCAGCCAGAAGAGTTGCCCTCACTACCTGGCAGAATTATAGAGCTAATCCTCATGGAAGCTATTTCTAGGTGCATGAAGGAAAAAAAAAAAAAAAAAAAAAAAAAGGAGTGGGTATAGCCAGCATCCATTTCTCAAGGGCAAATTGTGTTTTCCTTGCTCTGAATAAATGACCAGCTCTGTGGCTGAAGGGAGTGCAGTGAACTACATTTACCTTGATTATATCAAGGTTTCCATATGGTATTCCACAAAGTCCTGGTAGCCAAGCTGAAGAGATAAAGATTAGATGGGTGAACTACAAGCTGGGTGAAAAAACTGTCTGGACAGTCAGACTCAAAGGGTAGTGGTCAATGAGTCAAAGTGTACCTAGTGATCAATTATAAGTCATGTTCCTCAGGAATTGATAAAGGGGCTGATACTATTTAACAACTTTGACAATGACCTCAATGAGGGTTCACCCTTATCGGGTTCTCGGATGACTTCAAATTGGGGGTCATGGTTGATATGCTGGAGAGCTGGGCCGTTCCTGTTGAGGAACCTCAACAAGCTGGAAAAATGGGCTAATAAGAATCTCATAAAGTTCAATAAACACAAAGTCTTATACTTGGTATACAACAAGTCCATCATCAGTCCAGGCTGGGGACAGACCGGCTGGGTAGCATGTCTTTGGGAAAGGACCTGGGATCCTACAGGACAAGAGATATCTTTCCAACAATGAAGACTAAATGCCTGCTGGGCTGTATTAGCAAGAGTACAGTTAGCAGATTGAGGTACATTGTTATTCTTCTCCATTTGGTGCTTGTGAATTCAGTGTGCGCATCTGGAGTACTGTGTCTGATTTTCTTCTCCCTCTCCCTCCTGATATATTTTTACCTGTTTCAAAGCTGAATCTCTTAACCTGCTGTCCAGTGATGAGGTAGTCTCACGCATTCACAAATCCTCATTAGACAGCAAATGCCGATTTTCAGTATGCCCTCCGCAAGTCCAAATGCAGCCCCTGACTTACAGAATTGCCACTGAAGAGCCAGGAGGAAAAAAGAAGAGAATCTAATCAAGAAGATAACCTGATCACAAACAAAAAGTGTAAATTGATTTCCAAACCTCCTCAAAACATTTCACTGTGGAAAAGAAAGAGAATGATGTTTTAATATTTTTTTCAAACATCTAAAAAATGTCAGACAACAGATTTGGTTTCTTCATGTCCTTTTTATTTTCTTTCTTTTTGGAGTGGAGAGATTCAATTTACAGAAGAGTGCAAGCAAATGAATAGTGAGACTTATCTGTAATACTACCAAGCTAACATTGTAACATGCTTCTGAGGGTTTTCAAGACAACTATTTCACCTTGTTTGATTGTATTATGGCATTAGTATTCAGACCACATTGGAAGAAAGCAGAAAGGGCCATGTTACAGTTTCCATTGTGCTTGTTTGTGAATTGAAGCGTAAGCTGACATCCTGTAGTAGAATCAAGAAATGCAAGCAACACAGTTCATAAACCTGCTTTTTTCAGGTCTCACCATGTTAGAATATAAATGCTTGAGGCATATTTTACTCAACAGGACATTCTACTCCAGTTTTATCTTCAAGGAAAAGACAACTTACCTAATTTTATTTGCTATTTTAAGTATTACGTCAGTATTGGAGTGAGTAGCGATTTTACAGCCATAACACTGGATGAAGAAGAGCATAAACAGATGCACACAACATGTTAGAAACAACATACCTCAGACAGTTACAGCTGAAATAAGAGAATAAGCAAGTCCAGCATAGCCAGCAAATATAGTTGGATGTAAGAGGCTGAAGTTCAAGTGCTGCTTCTTCCAGATTTAGTTTGGGGATTTAAACTTGAATGTTCCTGGATAATCATCCTAATCACACCTGATCACTTTTGAACACTTTTTCCCTTTCCTTCCCATTTAGATATTTGTAATATTTTCCATCAGATAAAAGTGGAAGATGCTGATTTTATCAGTTCTAAAGTTTAATGACAGAGCTTGCGTCCCTGAATATAAGGCCTTTATTTAGTGCTAGTGAACAGCTTTTGTCTCCTGAAGATTGTAGTTAAAATATAATTCAGACATCCCCATCAATCCATCTCTTTTATTTGTCAGTATCTCACACTGAAGTCAGAAGTGGTATTCACTTTGATAGCAGTATACCTAATTTCTGATCTCAGTACAAGGCACTGACTACAAGTTAATTACCTCAACATCATCATGATGTTAACATAGCACATCTTCCTCCCCCTGTGTACCAAGGCAAACCACAGAGGTTAGCAAGCAATATGGCATTACAGGACAATGGCTTCAGTCTCTTCAGATCTTGAAGCTCCAAGTTCTTCAGAAACACTCTAGCCTTTGGATCCCAATGTTCACCTTCACTGACCTGAGATCAGTGCACGGGATACAGTATGAGTCTGCTTGAGGCTTACAAGCGGTTCAGCTGCAGTTCCCATGCCAAAGCAGTGCCCTATGCCTGGCAGCAGGGCTGTGTTGGAAAGCAGGCTGTTGGGCAGTCCAAGCCCTGAGCCATGGGACTTAATGAGAATGATCTTGCTAGTTTTCAAAGCTTACTCATACACCCAACTAAATTATGGTGGGCTACTGGGAAATGGAAGAGGTCCCTGTCATCTCCTACTTGTGACCTGTCCCCTGAACGCTCCCTCCCTTATAATAGCTTATGAAGTCTTTGGTATGTACATTTTGTCTAATGGAAGATATGACTCTGTGGTCCATAGTGTCAGGAAGACTGTTCACTACTTTAGTAAACTGTTAAACTATTTCTCAGCAACAATTTTGCTTGTCTGCTCATGTATACTTTGCTATTTATGATTCCATTATGGCCTTGGCATTGAAATTAGCCTTTAAAATTTAAACTACAGCTGAGTACCTTCTTTCTGATTCAGAATATTTTAGATTTATATACACTAGAAGAGAAAAAGATATCTGTAACATATGGGTAAAAAAGTAAGTTTGTTTGATGATTCAGGAAAGACAGAAAACTTAAATATGCCTTTTGAGTCTTAGTTAGCTCACAGACAAAAAATAAACCCCAAACTGCTCAGAAAATGATGAGTGCTTCAGTGGTCATTGTCACAGTTATAGATGTTCTGAGTATCTGAAGGGATTCATGTCTGAGCCTGTCTTCTTTTTAACACACTTTTAGACCTTTTTTTTTAATTTTGAAGATGAAAAGTATATTAAGTAACACCACATGTTTTAGAATACTACTAGGGAGTTCTGCTTCACAGTCTGTGTATGTAGAAAAGATGGTATTATCAGTCTGGCATGTAGGCAAATGCCGATGAGCTACTGATACAACAATCTTGCTGCTAGACCAAGAGACTCTAGTTTTTTTTTTCTGATATAATCAAAATTCTTTATTTTATGTAGTTCTTTAGAACAATGTTTTTAGGGACAATAAAAATGGTTTTTAAGGCATCTTGTAGCTAGTTTGCTTGGTATTCACAGAATGTTTTATCCTGCTGATGAGTTCTTGCACATTATGCCTTATACCGGCACTTTACATAGAGAAAATTCTAAATTCTAATTTCTTTGTTGGGATTTCTGTCTGGATATTTTTCCATGGTAGCTCCACAGAGACCTATTCAAATTTTCTAGCTTCTATGTTGAAATATCACGTATGTCGGGGTAAACTGGCAACATAGTCAGTGATCTTCAATTCAGTTTATGAATCAACTTATGTACTTAATTTCCAGTTTATTATCTTTGCCCTAAATAATGTCCAGCTCAGCAATCTCTCACCTCTATGGACATTTGGCTTTCCACGAATAAAATGTCCTGTGTGCTTGCATTTGTGCTGCTTTGCTTCTATTTTACAACCAGAGTCCTGAAGGCACCAAAGCATTTAGGTAACTCGGGTCATTCCAGATTTCCACATACAATCATAGAATTGTTTCGGTTGGAAGAGACCTCCAAGATCATCGAGTCCAACTGTTAACCTATCACTACCAAGTCCACCACTAAACCATGTCCCTTAGCACCACATCTAAATGTCTTTTAAATACCTCCAGGGATGGTGACTCAACCACCTCCCTGGGCAGCCTGTTCCAGTGCCTGACAGCCTTTTCGGTGAAGAATTTTTTCCGAATATCCAATCTAAACCTCCCCTGGCGCAACTTGAGGCCATTTCCTTTTGTTCTGTCATCTGTTACTTGGGAGAAGAGACCAATATCTGTCTCGCTACAACCTCCTTTCAGGTAATTGTAGAGAGCAATAAGGTCTCCCCTCAGCCTCCTTTTCTCCAGGCTAAACAACCCCAGTTCCCTCAGCCGCTCCTCATAGGACTTGTGCTCTAGATCCCTCACCCGCTTTGTTGCCCGTCTCTGGACACGCTCCAGCACCTCAATGTCTGTCGTGTAGTGACAGGGCCCAAAACTGAACACAGTACTCAAGGTGCGGCCTCACCAGTGCCGAGTACAGGGGGGATGATCACCTCCCTACTCCTGCTGGCCACACTATTTCTGATACAGGCCAGGATGCTGTTGGCCTTCTTGGCCACCTGGGCACACTGCTGGCTCATATTCAGCCAGCTGTTGACCAACACCCCCAGGTCCTTTTCCGCCAGGCAGCTTTCCAGCCACTCCCCACCAAGCCTGTAGTGTTGCCTGGGGTTGTTGTGATGCAAGTGCAGGACCCGGCACTTAGCTTTGTTGAACCTCATACAATTGGCCTTGGCACATCGATCCAGCCTGTCCAGATCCCTCTGTAGAGCCTTCCTACCCTCCAGCAGATCAACACTCCCTCCCAATTTGGTGTCATCTGCAAACTTACTGAGGGTGCACTTGATCCCCTCATCCAGATCATTGATAATGATATTAAATGGAACTGGCCCCAATCCTGAGCCCTGGGGAACACCACTTGTGACCGGCCGCCAAATGGATTTAACTCCATTCACCACAACTCTTTGGGGACCAGCCATCCAGCCAGTTTCTTACCCAGCACAGAGTGTGCCCATCCAAGCCATGAGCAGCCAGTTTCTCCATGAGGATGCTGTGGGAAACAGTGTCAAAGGCTTTACTAAAGTCCAGGTTATACAACATCCACAGCCTTTCCCTCATCCACTAAGCAGGGCCACATTTGACAATCCCTTCACCTGTTCTTCTTTCTAAGAATATCTGTCATCCAAACCCTCTCCAGTTATTCAAGTAGCCCACTGGTTCCTGCTTTCCTCTGAAGTTGTGAGAAAATTGTCTTCATGTCCATCCTAGACTCACCTTCATGTCTATCTGGCTTCTATCTAATTTAAAGCAGGGCTTTGAAATACAGTCTTTTACAATAACAGTGCCCTGAATTTTCTTCATAAGAGTTTCTGGAACAGCCTGCTCTCAGTGTTTCCAGTTGATGTTACTCCATTTCCCATAACTTAAATATTTAACAGGGCAGGCAAATACTGCAATTCAGTAGTGATTATGCATACATGTGAAATAATTAAATTAAAGTCCATGCTCCAAATCAAAATTTATATTATTGTACATGGTAAACCACATTCAGCACAAGACAATGAGAAATGCTGCAGTTTCGTAGGAGACTGGAGGGCTACTGGAGCCTACTTCATGCTCAAATTCAGTAAAAAAAAGATTTGTGCAAGGGTCACTCATATTTCAGGCACTCCCAGACCACTTTGGTATCAGGAAAGCTGGGAAATCACTGCTTCCTCCTTTCTATTTGCTGTGAGTGCAGTCACTGAGCTTTAGAATACAGTTCACATCTGGCAAACTTGAGTGAAGACAAACATCTCTCTCCAGCCTGATATAGGATTGATAATTTGATTCTCCCTTCTCCTAGGAATTTCCTACTGGTTGCGTTAAATGCCTCCAAACATAATTGGAAGCACTTACTATTACAAAAAAATATTGTGCAAAAAGGAAGTTCAATGAAAGTCAGCAGGATATCAATTGGAATACAAACCTTTAAGTAAACAACCACTTGAAATAATAATAATAATCATCATCATCATAATATATTAGTATTCAAAGTACTCAGCTCTCAAGGAGTTTCTTGTAAGAAACCACATTTATTCTGTTACTGAAGCAATTGACATTTAAGTCAGGTGCATGAATGCTATTCTCTTTTACAAATCAGTACAGTAGCAATACGAACAGTGAAATTTTTAACCATCTGCATTACTAAAACAGAACCAGCCACATCACAAACCAATGACCTGGCAACCTAAATACATGGTGTAGTGCTGCAGCATTCTATAGTCATCACTAATTTAGAGCTAGAACTTTTCATCTTTTCACATAATCTGTTCCTCACATCTCTGTATTCGTTTTTCTGTATTGATTTAATTTATGATAAATTTGAATGTACAGCTTCAGACACCATCAAAATTTTCATAGACTGCTTACATTGATGTGGATCAAACAAGTGAATAGGTAGATGAGACAGACTGAACACATATTCAAAAGGATCAATAAGCTTCCCCTGCTTAGAGAAATTACAGTCTTACAAAAAGGAACTTACTGCTCAAATATATAATGTAATTATTTCAGCAACAAATTTCTTAGACCTCAGATACTTGATTCCTCTTGTCAGCTATACTTACCTTCTGGAAACAAAACCCCTTACAAATTCAAAGTTTGTAAAAGAAATTGCTTTTCTTCTTTGCCTTTTGTCTGCCTAACTCCTGAAACTAAAAGTGACATAACTGACATCATGTAACAAATGTTTTCTGAGCAGGTGGCTTGTACTAACACTGTTCTTATCAAGACTGAATGTAATACTCCCAGTAAATTTACTGTTAATATTTGTACTGTAATTTTCAAAATATTCCTTTTTTCCCCCCAACAAAATAACTGTTAAACTTCAGGAACATCACATCCTTGTTAGAAAAATCATACATGAATGTATGCCACTGCCTTTTTTCTAAGCAGTGGCTAAAGTATAGCATAATTGTTTAAATGGTTCCTGACAATCATATACTTTCTGAGCAAGAACTGAAACATAGGTAATATTTTTAGACAATGTATAGCTCTACGACTATTATTTTCTCTCAGTGCAATACATTAGGTAGTTAATGTTCAATGTTCAGAAATGGTATCATTACCTTAATATTAGAATTGAAATGTCTCACTAAACATACTCGTTATACTGCAGCTGGGAATTCCTTTTCTTTTCCCTACTGCAAGTTCCAGTTCCACAGCTTTATCTATACAGCAAACCCTTCAATCCATGCATAACTTCATTAAAATCTGAGAACTCCATAAAGATGCAGGATTCTTGCTTAAGAAATGAAATTGCAAAGTCAGAATGACAGTTCTTGCTTAGCCATGTTCCATTTAGAATCTTATCCTAGATCACCATGGTTAAATTAATATTTTATATTTCAGGCTGAGGGAAAACAATAGATATCATTATAGTAAAAGGTAAAAGACTGTTTAAAAAATATTAATTTTCATAGTGAAGATTTCCTCTTAGATAACAGGCTAGAGGTAATTATTCCTTCTTTTCTGTAAGTTTTGGGGTTTTTGTTTTAAATTCCTATTATTTCATGTAAATTTCCCTTTTCCTGAGAACAGCTGCCTATTGAATTCAGAACTTCAGCTATTGTTCCATTCTTCAAAAAAAAGCTTTGTGATTCAGCAGTATTATCTAACCATAGGCTTATTACTCAATTATCTCTGTTGTTAAGTCATGGAACAGAAGTTTTTTAATTACTTGCAGTATTTTTTTCAGAAATGTTAGTGTGACTTTAGGGAAAAGTACAGGACAAAAGTACAGGACGAACCTTATGTTCTTTATGATTCAGTAAAAATGCCTTTTATCTTAATAAAATGGACCTAAAGTTAATTGAGCCCTTTAATGATATAAAGTGTTCTACATAGGTCAACGGAAATTTTAGCAGTGATGCAATGGGTTAGTTGAAATAGAATAGCGGACCTTTAGGCCCAAATCTTCCAATTTGCAGCCAACACCCATGTCCCTGTAAGGCCTTACTGACTTCACCAATGTTTATAATTTCTACTTTTATTAGAAATTAAGTAACCTTTGCTTCTGCTTGCAAAATTTCAAGGGTACGTTTAAGGTGTGTTCACTGAAGAGAATGCCAGCGGTATCAAAGAACAGTTCCTCAAGGTGTTGAAGGTTTTAAAGGCTGATGGATTCACATCAGACTGCAGATATCAAATGCAAGATCATGAGACATTTATAAAACAAGTATGGTTTTGATTAATAAAATAAATCAAACTAAGTGCTGTTTTATGACCTTTAACCACTATTCAGGGAAAGCTAATGCTGTTGGCTGACAACAAGCCAATCTTTCCTGTAATGGCAGCTATTAAATCCATGAGAAATCAAGTCATTATCCAATTCATACCAATTAATCAGATACCTTGGCTAAGCGGAACTAATATCCTACTTTGTTACCGGGACCCATAGTAAAATATAATAGCTGTACGAGGGGTCAGTTTAGTTGTAAAACCAAGGGTTTATGCCCAAATTTTTTTGCTTTTTGTTATTTGCGTTCCAATCTGGTTTTAATTAAAACCAACTTTCCTGTTCTGCTTTTGCGATATCCATGGTAGTTTGCAAAAAAATGAAGCAAACGCCATGTATTACATCACATTGTAGGGCAATTAACTTGACCCTGTCAAAGATGCTCTCTTTAAAGAACTCATTTAAAGATCTTGTGACATTCACTAAAAGGAATTCTTATAAGGAAGGTTAGTGAAAGTCCTACTAGAAGCTTAGTCGAATTTGCACTGAATAATATTAAATTATTTTAATATGTTTACAAGATTATATAGCTAAAATAACAAAATATCCATCGGCCTTTAGATATTCAAATATCCATTTGATTTCTCTCACCATCTGATGGGTTAGTGGCACCTGCCGGCTACCTCACGTAAGTTATAACATTTTGCTAATGAATAGCCTATATATAATGATTTTACTCATAGATGGTTTTGTCAAGCTTCCATCCTGACATAAGTTATGGAAGGAACAGCCCAACAACCACGTCTCTAGGGCTATGTCAGGTAGTTCAAAGGGCTGCTATGGGTTTAGATTTTTGGTTCATATATTACTGTCCAGTTTTCTCAGACTTCAACACTGAGGGGTGTTAGCAGAGCGGACAGCAGCTCTTAGTGGTATGAGACATATGACTCCTTGATGAATACCTAAAGATCCAAGAACTGAGTGAGGATAGTAAAGGTAAAAAGCTTTACTGTGCAGATGGGCAGGGCAAGGACAGTGCGGGTGTATACAAAATTACCTTCCTCATGTGGAAACTATGCAGAACCAATCCTTGACACTCCCAAAGGACTGAGTACGCATGGTACTGCTCTTGTGAGTGACCACTTTAGGGGCGTATTTTGTAGAGAACTTTCTTTCCTGCTTCTCTACCACAGCATGGACACTTTCCTTGTAAACCTTGTAGATAACATCATAAATAGTACAGCGTATCTCTCCAATCTAACCAATCTCAGCAGAACATCGTAACTGAGATGAACTTCTTTACAGAATAAAATCGTAGAATCATAGATAGGATATTCTTTGCATATATGATGTGTTTGAACTATTCCACAATGATAGAAGAAAGACAAGACAAAATTCACAAGAAGCAGCTGAAGACTAGTCATCTAAATTAGGCAAAGATTAAAATCTCAGGAGTTCTCTTAACATTTAAGACAATCAAAATAGGATCCAGTGGGAACAGAAAGTAGACTTCAGTATGAAGGGCACTGGTGGAAATCAGTGTCATGGAGAATGTGCTGTTTCAGATCCTTTTTTGTTTAAATGGTGCATGCAATTACACATGCAATTTTCTTCCCATGAGAATCAATTGTAAAACTCTGCTATTTCAATAGAGCATTACCAACCTTAAAACACAGTACGATTCAGCAAAAACTTAAAGTTCCTGTTTAAGCCCCAAGAAATTCTTGCTAATCATTTACAGATATGTACGCATATACAGATGTTTCCTAACAATATTAGCTTTAAGGTGCTTGTAAGCATAGAACCATAGAATCATATAATGGGTTGAGTTGGAAGGGACCTTTAAAGATCACCTAGTTCCAAACCCCCTGCCATGAGCAGGGACATCTTTCACTAGATCAGGTGATGAGGCAGCCACAACTTCTCTGGTCATCCTGTTCCAATGTCACACCCCTATCGTAAAGAATTTCTTCCTTAAGTCCAATCTAAATTGACCTGCTTTCAGTTTAAAACCATTACCTCTTGTTCTGTCACTACAGGCCTTGGCAAGAAATCTTTTTCTGTCTTTCTTATAAGCTCCCTTTATATATATTGAAAGGCTGCAATAAGCTCTCCCCAGAGACTTCTCTTCTCCAGGCTGAACAACCCCAACTCTCTCAACCTTTCTTCACAGGAGAGGTGCTCCAGCCTCCTGATCATTTTTGTGACCCTCCTCTGAACCCTCTCTAACAGGGCCTTGTCTTTCTTATACTGGCGACCTCAGAGCTGGAGGCACTCTTCCAGGTGGGGTCTCACGAGAGCGGAGTAGAGGGGGAGAATCACCTCCCTTGACCTGCTGGCCATGCTTCTTTTAAGTGCCCATTGCTAGCTCATATCTAATTTTTCATCTACCAGTACCCCCAAGTGCTTCTCCACAGGGCTGCTCTCAATCAATTCATCCCGCAGCCTGTACTGATACTGGTGATTGCCCTGATCCAGGTGCAGGACCTTGCACTTGGCCTTGTTGAACTTCATAAGGTTCACATGGGCCCAGTCCTCAAGCCTGTCAAGATCCCTCTGGATGGCATGCCTTCCCTCCAGCAAGTCAACTGCACCACTCAGCTCGGAGCAAACTTACTGAGGGTGCACTCAGTGCTACTGTCTATGTCATTAATAAAGATATTGATCAATACCAGTCCCAATACAGACCCCTGAGGGATACCACTTGTTACTGATCTCCATTTGGACATTGAGCTGTTGTATAGTCAGGTTCCTCAAATGGTCTCAAACCTGATCTTCTTCTACAATAGGTGGGATTTCATTTCCCCAGTCCCTGCCTTGAGATTCAGGGACTCGAGAGATGTGGGAAGAGCAATTACCAGTGAAAACTGAGGCAAAAAAGTTCTTGAGTACCTCAGCCTTCCCCGTGTCAGTTGTCACCAGATCCTATGTCTCATTTATTGGAGGAGGGGTGGGGAGAGGTGTACCATTTCTTTTGTCTTCCTTTTCTGACTAATGTACCTGTAGAAGTCCTTTTTCTTCACATCCGTTGCCAAATTTAACTCCAGCTGTGCCTTAGCTTTCCTGATCCCATCCCTGCACTCTTGAGCAGTATTCCTACATTCTTCCCAGGATGTGTGTCCCCGCTTCCACTGCCTAGGCATTTCCTTCTTGTGTTTCAGTTTGACTAGGAGGTCCTTACTCAGCCATGCTTGTCTCCTGCCTTCCTTGCCTGATTTCTTGCACATGGGAATCAATACTTCTTGTGCTCTAAGAAAAATGTCTTTAAACAGCTGCCAGCTCTCTTCTGCTCCTTTATCCCCGAGGGAAGTTTCCCAGGGGGTCTCATCTACCAGATCCTTTAAAAAACTGAAAGTTCACTTTCCCAAAGTTTAGGGTCTTGACTATACTATTCACCTGGCCTATTTCCCTTGAGATCATTAATTCCACCAGGGCATGGTCACTGCAGCCCAGAATACCACCAATCTTGACCTCTCCAATAAGTTCCTCTGCGTTGGTGAGAAACAGATCCGGTAACACATCTCCTCTGGTTGGGCTTGCTATCACCTGGATTAGAAAGTTACCCTCAATGCATTCCAAGAGTCACCTAGACTTCTTGCAGCTTGCTGTGCTGCTTTTCCAGCAGACGTCAGGTGGCTCAAGTCCCCTAGCAGGATCAGGGCCTGTGAGCATGAAGCAAGAACACTTCATTGATATCTTCTCCTTGATCAGGCAACCTTTACTAAATGCCAACTATGAGGTTTCCTTTGTTGTCTTGGTCTCTAATTTTCACTCATAAACTCCTGACCCGTGCATTGCTGTTTTTCAAAGACACCTTTGTGCAATCAATCCATTATTTTATGTAGAGGGCAACCCTGCCACCTTTCCTTCCTTACCTGTTCCTCCTGAACAATTTATAGCCATCGATTGCAGTGCTTCAGTCATGTGATTCATCCCACCAAGCTTCAGTGACAGTGATCAGATCACAGCTTTCCAGCTGCACAGTGGCTTCCGGCTCCTCCTTTTTGTTACCCGTGCTGTGTGCATTGGTATAGAGATGCAGTTGGTTGGACTGTTGACTGTCTCACCTTTTTGGTGGAACTTTTTTGGAGGGCTGCGGGGCACTCCTCATTATTCTCGTAGGTGCACTTATCCACTCTGTTGCTTGTGAGTACACAAGTGTCATGACTTTGGACCCCAAGTCCATTAGTTTAAAGTGCAATTCACTAAGTCAGCTAATCTTCCAGCAAATATTCTCCTTGCTCTTCTAGATAGGTGGATCCTGTCTCTCCTCAGTAATTTGTATTCATCAAAGAATGTCCCATCAAAGATCATAGAAGCCAAAGCCCTGGTGATGACACCAGCCACAAAGCCAGATGTTGATCTACATGATGTGTCGACTTCTGCCTGCGTTTCTATCTCTGACTGGCAAGATAAAGGAAGAGATCACTTTGGGCCCCTGTCTCCCTCACTTGTGCCACCAGGGCTCTGAAGTCCTGATTGATCTTGCCCAGGTCATGTTTTATTGTGCCATAGGTGCCCACATAGAAAACAAATAGGGGATAGTAGTCTTTTAACCAGTTGTGGCAGTCTCCCTTTGACATCCTGGATTTCGGATCCTGGCCAAGCAGCAAACTTCCCTTGACTGTATATCAGGCCAGCAGATGGGTGCCTCGGTGCCTCTCAGCAGAGAGTCACCCACTACTAGCACTCTGCTTCCTCTTGCATCTTTTAGTTTATGCAACCGGTGTGGTCTCCTCCAGCCTCTGCCTGAGTGACTCCACCAGAGCACACCTTGCACAGGTGAAGCTTGCACTCTTCTCCATCCAGGAGTGTGGGGTAGTTTGCAGTCTTCCACCTGGGCAGCAGCTTACCTGACAGGAAGCTTTGTCTGGGTGGCCACCTCCACTTGTCCGAAGCTAGCCTGGCTAGGTAGATGGCTCCCGGCTACTGCAGAGCACAGCCCTTACCTGGTATCTACCATCACGCTTCAGAAGATCTGAAAGCACTGCCTCATAAACCTTTCTAATTCCCTGGAGACCTGAAGCTGCTGGGGCGGTTTGCACAGGCAGCAGCCAGCTGGGGTGACTGTTAGGGCTGCAGCCTAAGCCTGCGGGTGAGCAGAGGAGGCAGCAACCGGCAACTAGCAGAGTGCGCTGCCCTTCTCGCACAAACTGCCAGGCAAACTGCCTTGCCACTCTTCTCTGATGCCTCTCCCTGTTTGCACGACCTGTTCGTAGCGCTCCTGGTCACTGGCACTCCCCAAGGGCCAGCTATATGCAGCTTCCCGTGGTTTGAACTGGCCGCAGGGACAGCCAGCCTCCGAAGACCTCACAAGCCTCCCGCTCTTCTCAGCATGTAGCAACTGCTGCTGCCACTGCTGTCGCCGCCGCTGCTGCTGCTAGCATGGAACTAAAGCGTAAAACAAGAGATACTGTAGAGCTGGAAGTATTTGATTTAAACTGTTTTTGCAAGAGTTATTTATGAAAAATAACAGCAACAAAATTAAATTCAATTATACTGGTTATTTTTAGCAATGGCAAGGCACACAAGAAATTCTCAAAGTGCAAAATTAATGTAATGTAAACGTGATTAGGTTCTTTTTAAACTAAAATAAACAACTACTAAAACAAATAGTATTAATACTTGTAAACAACTCAGAGATCCCATAGGATAAAAGCAACTATACAAATATAAATTTTTATGCTTATCACAATTCTGGGTAACATAAATACTATGCAGAATGCTACTACTAAGGCATTTTTAATACAACTATAACCCCCTTTTTAAATTATCATACACATTTAGTCAATGTGGATTTTGGACAAAACAACTATTACCTGTATTCTAAAAAGTGTATTTTAGAATATATGATAAATCTTCCAATAGATGATCCATTATACAAGTCTTGCAGCTAATCATAGGGCTCTCTACAGCCACAACACGAGAACAGCCCCACAGCTACTGTTGTACCACATAATGGAGAAGGCATACTCAGTGCCAGCCAGGGCTACTGAAGTGAGGGAGATATACATTTTAGCTTTCTTAAACAACTATCTTCTCTCTTCCATCTGGAAAACCTGTACCTCAATCAGTCATTAATTTCTGTACATTCTTCCTCAAATAGCAGCGTTTTAAAAAGATGCCCATGGTTCTGCTTTAGCCATCTGTACACCTCAGCCATCTGACTCAGCCCAATCTTTTAGTCTTACTTCAGTTGACTTTAAAATGCACTTGAAGTGGAATGGCGCATGCTTTACTCACTTGACAAGTACAGATGCGCTGATACATACACAAAGTTTCACTCACTCTCAGTTACCATTGTCTAAACCCAACATTTCACCCCTTACCATATGTGCTCAAAGAACACTTTGGCTAGAAAGAGTCAGACCACACTGACTGTATTATAGCTTGTTTCTAAACCTCTGCATTTAATAAGGTTAAATATTTTGCTAGTGAAATTGCATAAGAAAGCTAAGCTTCAGTGCAAAACAAAATGAACAAAAACTCCCAGCATGTACAGCTGAGTTATAAGCCCGTGGAAGTATGGAGTTACAATAGAAATGCTGACGTAATCTTAACCATAGCTATGTGAACACGGCAAATTGTAATTGCTCCCATTATTAAAGACTTGAATTGGCTGAGTGTTTCACAGAACTGATTTTGCAATCTGGTTGTAACTTGTTTCTTAACTACTGTTTCAAAATGTTCCTGATTACAGAAAAAGATTCTTTGTGGGGTTTGGGGTTTTTGGGTTTGTTTTTTTTTTTTTTTTTTTCTGTATCTAGCCCTCACATATTTCCCATGGTACAGCTTGATCAGTTGTCAGTGCTTGAAATTATTTCATTGTTAATATCACAGATTGCTCTTTGAGAACAGAATAATGTAATTGCACTAATAAATTTCTCTTCTCCCATACCTGAGGTTCAGATACATTTCATATCCACCTTTTTCACCTGCTAAAGGATGCGAGAGACTGCATACACCTCCTTTCCTCCCTAGCACCTGCTGCTTACAATACGAGCAGCCGAGTGGAGGAAAAGTAGCCGTTCTGAAACCACGACTTCTGCATATATGCAAGTGGTTAGAGAGATGAGGATAAGGGATGGAAATGGATAAAACTAAATATGAACACCAGCACAGGTTTCGTGACAGTCTTTTGAGCAATCTTATTGAGCCAAGCATAAGACAAGTACAGATTATTTCTCCCCTCTTTCTGCAGCAAAGAGAAAATAGATTTTGTGTGTAAGAATTATAATCTGCTTCTTGCTTTCCACCTCAGGAAACACAGCTATGTACAGCCAAGGTATCTGACAGAGTCAGAATCAGCTCCTTAATGTGTGGAAACACCACTTCCTTTGGTTTTGTGAAATACCTGAGATGACGCATATAGGATGACCTTTTTCTCACATCTGTGAACACTCACTTAAGAGTGTCCTATAAGTGCCCACAAAGATGATACGGAGTTTTCCAGTCTATTGAAGCAGTAATTTCTGTATTTTACTTTGGTACAAAATAAAAATGATGCGTTCTTCTAAAGTATTACTGTTAAATCATTCTTGGGAGCATTTTAGGTGTAAAATATTTTCAGCTCATTTCTTATGTGACAGTCATATTTTATCACTAGACATAGCTCCCAGCATGTTATTGAAGAGTATTTTCCTTTCCTGTTTGTGATAGAGAGTTGATCCAACTCCCATTACACTTAATGGGCATCTGTCAGGTTTAATTTGGGTTGATTCAAATCTGTAAACAGCAGTCCCGGTCACTGCTGTCCAGCACTATGTTGTATGCAAGCAAATAATTTTCATTTAGATAAGCAACTACTGTGCAACACCATTGCAAACCTTTACATGTAATATGAAAAAACAGTGTAACAGGCTTTGGAATTATGTAATATCATCTATGAAGTAAACTGAGGAATGATAATTTACATCAGCTAAGAATATCACCCAAATTGTTCTTCAATAACTCTATGCACTAAGAAATTATATTTATCACAAAATGCCAGAAATGTTGTCTGACAGTTCAGGTCACCTCCTCTAAATAAACATCCTCCCCAGCAAGCATCCTTGTGTTTCTTTTATGTTGTGAGAGCTAAGTGTCTACCCGCCTGGCCTTTTTGTCAATGGATAAACTCCATCTAAGATAAAAGACTTGTGGAAATGATGAAGTGGTTCTCAACTGAAGAATTTCCAGTGAAGGTGGTGTCGCCATTAGAAATGTCACCTGTGTAAATAGCAGAATAGCCTAAGCGAACATACTTTTCTTAGTCACCTTTTGTAGAGCCCGTGCAAGTCACCCAGGCTTAATAATAACACCAGCTGTTAACTCAGATTACTAATGTGAGTTTGGCGGTGTACCAACTGCTACTATAGTACAGAGTTTAGAGAATAGTAGAACAAGCTTCAGTCTGACTGCAAAATACCAAGGTGCCATATGTTGGCAACACAAGAACATGAAATTGATTGGAAGATCCAGAAATCTTGGTAAAATGCTTTATATGACATGATTAGTACCACAGAAATTCTGTGGAACAAATTTTTTATTTGGAATGTTGATCTTTCAGAAAAGACAAGCAAGGAAAGAAATACTGTGTATATTCATCATGTTTATGTCTAGAGTTTATTAAGAGTTGAGAGGCTAATATTCTTTGTCCTGGTAAAAGAGAAAACTAGAAGGATGGAATAATGACAGTAATCCATACAAATCTTTGTTGAAGAGTTTGATGAAGCATTTCTTAGCCTATTCAAAAGTTAGAATGTGGTGGCAGCAGAAAATTTTAACCAAATAGTTGCTGGAGAAATATTATGACAGGCTATAAACTGACATTCATGTTCATGAAATGTGCTGGGAACAAACTTTGTTTAGGAGGTTAGAAGGGGATCAGCTAATTTAGATTTAGTTCTGTCTAAAAGGGAGAATTGATTGAGATGCCAAAGGTTCATTGTAGTATGGGGTGAAAGTAATCACAAAATGATAAAGTGAACTATCCTAAGGGAATCAAGGGTGACAGAAGAATTTAAGAAATCAAGCTTTGATAGGGAACTCAGGAAACTCATACGCTACATCATTTGGGAAAATAATCTGAGAGAGAAAGAAATGCAGCAAATCTGGCAGTTATTGAAAGAAATGCACAATATTGAAATTATTGAAATATATTGAAATTAATGCACAATAACAAACTAACTAATGCTAAAATAAGATGGAAAGCATGGTTAGAAACCATTTTAACTATGTCAGGGTATCTTCAGTGACCTGAAAAGCAAAAAGAAATCATATAAAATCATCCTATGGCTATGGGTCATATAATTGAGTAAGATTAGAAAGAAAGAGCCCGTACTTGTAAGGATAAATCCAGAAATGCTACAGAGCATGTAAGTTTCAATTAGCAAGAACAATAAAAGAAAAAAAGCTCAGGTCCTAAAACTGCGTAAGAGGAAAACTAAAAGAAATACAGGTCCAAGACTAATTTGAAAAGAAGAGCAAATAACCACTGGAGCTTTCAGTTCTTTCTTTTTTGAAGACTAAGTAGAAACTAGATTGCAAAAGTTATTTTCAACAAGAAGATGGTGATGCAGGTCTGATTCTGGAAAGAACAAGTCAAAGAATACTTCGGTGAGATAGTTGTATTTAAGTTACAAGTGCTTATCAAAATCACCTTACAGTATTTATGGCACTGTGTGAAGAATTTGAAACACTAATGATACTTTTAGAAAATGCAATGAGTAGGAAAAGCCTTAGAGGATTGGAAATGGAAAAAAAAAAATCATAAACCTATCTTCGAAAGTGCAAAAAAAGGAGGGACAAGAGACCTGTAAACTAGTCGGCTTTGGTCCCAGAAAAATTCTAGAATATATCATTAACTAGTTGCTACATCCAGATCATTAAAAAGTGGTTAAGAGAAATATTTGAATACTAAAGGCCTAACTTAAATTATCAATAAAAGTACATTTAAACTAAACCAAAGAAGTCTGTATGCGTGAAAAGCTAAGAAGTGTACACAATGTACCCTACCATTGACCATAATGGGACAGTGGAGCAAAGCAGACAACTGGATGCCAAGCACCGTTTGATAGAACTTTTCTCTCAACCCTCTACAACAAGGAAAACGATTATTCAGCTCTACTTAGCACTAGTGATCCTTGGTTGCGATACCACATTCAGTTTTAGGCAGCACACTTTAAGAAAGAACAAAATGATAAGGGTATACAAGAGAACAACATGTATGGTAAGTATGTTAGAGTGTGTGTGAAGCAAAAAATAACCAAATTATCTTTACTGGCAGCAGGAAGTGTGAAGACACAGTCTTCTAATTATAAAGGGTTGCTATGAATAGGTACTGAAGACAGTAGGAAAGGACAAGTAGAAATCAGTTCAATTTTTAACAAAAAAATATAGATATTATTAGGGTTTTTTATGTTATGAGGCAGTGGACCAGACTACTGCGGGCTGTTATAAAACTGCTTCCACAGTGGTTTTCAAGAGCCGTTTAGAAAAATATTTCTTAGGATGGCTTCACTGTAAGATGATGACCTAGGTGATTTTTCAAGGTCCCTTCTAATCTTACAGTTGTACAATTTTGCTTCCCTTTCATTTTATGTTAGCATGAGTGGAGTATGGTTTGTATCTAGAATACAATAGACTGCACCAGGTGCGTTTATGCAATATATTTTATGCCATTGCTAACATTTCATTAATGGCTGTTTACTGCAGAGATACAGTATTTAAAAAACAGCCTTCAAAACAGAAAAGTGGAGAGTCTCTTCATTAAATAATAATTATAGAATTACACAGAAGTAATTATACTCAGGTTTTAAAAAAGCATTTCACCTATACCCTTTCTAAACATCAGTCATTTGTTGCTACATTTATTGTTTAATTTGAGGTACAATCAGATTCTGAAATGTTCTACATGGTAATTGTCTCAGCCTGACGATAAAGACAGCATATTTTTGTACTACATACTAAATTATACTTTAAAAAAGCTTGTTTGAGTTAACTATTTTAGAGGTTGTGTTGTCAGAGATTCAAATACATGATTATACGAGGTAGCTGAGTGATTAACATTAGTGCCTGAA
The DNA here is from genome assembly GCA_009819775.1 of Phoenicopterus ruber ruber. Lineage (NCBI taxonomy): Eukaryota > Metazoa > Chordata > Aves > Phoenicopteriformes > Phoenicopteridae > Phoenicopterus > Phoenicopterus ruber. The sequence goes on along the minus strand of CM020215.1, from coordinate 27,145,351 downwards.
TGAAGACTGCGCAGAGACTTCTAGAATTCTGAGCTCCTGCAAGGCAGCCACGTAACATATCTTGTCTAGTAATTACAAATCAGCATCTTCCTAGAGCTAAGCCAAACATAAAAATCAAATTCCGACATATTTCTGTCTTTAAACAAGTGGTTTTAAAGCCTTTGTAAGCCTAGGCTCAAATCCATGACACAGACCAACTATATTTCTTATATCAGAGGATTATCTTCCCAATTAAAAGGAAAAGAAAAAGGTCAGGTTATTTTTAGAAATCTGGTTAATTGATTAAACTGCTGGCTAGCTGCTACAGTCTCACTCGGCTCCCTCCAGTAAAGCTATCAACCTTTAATCACAACTCATCTGTTCGAAGAGTTAATATACAACTAGCTTTACAATGCTATTCTTCGCAACTGATTTCATGTGCTAACACTTTTTGGCCGCAACTTCATTTTGAGATAACAGCAAATGTGTTCAAAAATCAGCTGAACAATTGACTTTCATGTTACTAGTGGAAAAAATAGCATTTCTTAATTCAAGTTAGCATAATGAACTGTAAAAAAGTGTAGCTCTTTATAAATGTAGTTGGAAGACAAATGGTAGGATTCCTCTTCAGAGAAAGAATTCTGAAACTGAGTATCTATATCTTTAACAAGAGTCTAAGTGCTCATTATAATAAATAGAAATTTGAGGGGACGGGAGTGATACAGTTGCCTGAACATAGGTGTCAGTACTGTTTTATATGCCATAAAGTATGCTTCTGGCCTCCAGCTGCAGCTTCAGTATGGGCTTGCCATAAGACCTGTGTCATAGGTCCCGCTTTGTAGGTGCCTGTCGTGGTTTAACCCCAGATGGTAACAAATACCACGCGGCCGCTCACTCACTCCCCCCCTCCCCAGTGGGGTGGGGAGGAGATTCGGAGAAAGAAAAACTCATGGGTTGAGATAAAAACAGTTGACCAAGACAGCAAAGAAAAAGATAAAAATATATTAATAATGATAATAATAATAAAATATAATGATAATAAAATATATAAAACAAACGATGCACAATTTCTCACCACCCGATGACTGACACAGCCCATCCCGAGCAGCAGTCAGGGAGCAGGAATATTGCCCAGCAGCGATCCCAGAACAGCAAGTTCCAGAGAGATAGAGCGAGGGAATGGATAACTGACCGAATGAATGAAAAGGCCCAGACAAACGAAAAAAGGGAAAAAGAAGCGGACTGGCCCACCAGCCGGCCCCCACTTATACTGGGCATGACTTCTATGGTATGGAATACTCTTTGGCCAGTTTGGGTCAACTATACTGGCTCTACCCCTCCCAGCTTTTTGCACCTGCACAATAGCAAAACCTGGGAAGCTGGAAAATGTCCTTGATTGTTTAGCAGCAACCAACAACATCAGTGTATTATCAACATTCTTCACACACTAAATCCAAAACACAGTAGCTACTGGGAAGAAAATTAGCTCCATCCTGGCCGAAACTAGGACTGTGCCTTAGATATGCCAGGGCATATGAATAATGTTTAATATTTCTACATTAACATAGTGATATTATTACTTTGCAAAGCTACTTTTGTACCTGATAAATAAATTATTTATCCAGACACAGACTTTTCTTATGCTTTAATAAGATTTGATTCACCTACAAATTTATTTTTCTTATCTTTCTAACTTTTCAGAGATCTTGGGTGTTTTGGAGTTTTTAAAAGGAATGTATATGTTAAATATTTGTTATGTGAAGTACGTTAATTGGCTTTGAATAGCCATGCTGAACAGAGAACTGAAGACATGCTATTCGACCTCATGCACAAGAAAAAAGGATTTGGAAACTTAACAAAAAGCTCTTTTCTTTTTTCAAGTGTCATAATTACTTGTGGGTCTTTTTAAAAAGAAATTATAAATACTTATCTTTGAATGAACAAATATTGACATTTGAATGAGAAACCCTCGCTAACAGTTCTTATATTTTGGCTATATTTTAAAATTACATTTTAAACATTTTACCTAAAAAATTCTGTAACAAGAAAAGTCATCAAAAAGTCTATGTGATATTTTTAAAGTTCTCATAAAAACATTAAAGTGAATTGATCAGGTTTACTGAAAGCTTTATACCTGATTTGTTTACAAATCTTGCAACTCAGAGGGAGAGTATTGCTAGAGTATGCTTCATAGGACTCTTCAAGAACCATAGAAATTTGATTGAGTTAAAAGAAAAAATGAAATACGATAGGCATGTTCATTACTTTACCTGGCAAAAATGTGTGTGGACTCAGCAGGAAGGGAGAATTGGATAGTTTATGATCTCAAGTAAGAGTATAATTTTATTAAAAGACCAACTATTTAAGTAACTTTCTGTAGGCAGTGTATTGCATTCAGGATCCACCCTTTAGATTTAAGACCTGATACTGAGGAAAATCAAATTTTCCCATTCCTCCTGAAAGCTCCAACTTTACGAACATTGTTTGAAAGACGTTGTTCAAATCCATTGTGAGTAATCTGAGTGTGACCCTCTATTCCTTTCTGCATTTGAGTTTTACCTGAAAAAAACCTGTGCTACTGGTTGATTTAGTGATATCATCATGAATCCAAACAAGTGGCAGAACAAGGGTAGCGACTCGTGACATGATGTGTTATTGTTAGTTATTTGACTGGCACTAATGAAGAAACTAAGGTCCCTCAGTAAATCCAAGTTTGAATATACTGTATCAACTAGCTAGGCATCAAATCATCTTCTCTATTTTTAGACCTCTTCCTTTACCCTAGATTTTGTCAGTTTATTTGCTTCATGGATCGTGCTTATTTCTTAGAAGAGGGACTATCCCCTTTTGTCCATGTAAAGAACAGTCAGTAAATACAATAATAAAGAGTAATAAGCAATATATATAAAAATTACAAGAAATTGAGGGGTTCTAACTTATTTGGCATAATATTAACTTCAAAGAGATGACTGACACCGTATTTGCAGCTTGGATCAAAGCCGCTGGCAGCTCTTTCTTGCAGAGGGAGCTGTGGATATGATGTGCTAGAGAAGGTGATAGGTCCTGCTGTGCCTACATGCAAGATTCTCCACCCTCACCATGCGTGACCGCAAACCTTAAAACCCTGTCCTCAAGCTCCTTTTCAGTAATTGTGTGCTGGAATTCAATTACTTGCATATTTATGCTGAATGATGGGGAATTATCCATTGCTTCAACAAATATGAATAAGGATGATAATCAATAGTGGTGCCTTCTAATTTGTGGTGGAATTTTGTGAGGAGGAAAAGTAGTATTAATCATTCAAATCTATAAAGGATTGCTGAAAAAATAATATTTACATTTCTATGCCTCTGTATACCTCAGTATCTCAAGAGATTGTGAATATAGACATGAAAAAGATTAGAAATAAAGTATTTTGAATTAGAATTCAATAATTACTTCAAATGTTGCCTTCTTTTTTTTTTCTCCAAAATCTTCTTCCATCAGTTTCCTGATTTCAATTTCTATGTAATATATTTTTAAATTTTAAACAGTTTTTAAAATTTGGTTTGTAAAATTGTAAATTTGTAAAGAGCTGTAAAACTCCTGTGGATCAGTTTGAGTTAATTTGCTTTTGGAAGAAAAGAAAAGAAAAGCCACTCTATTCCATTGCATAATGAAATTATTGTGGCTGGGAATCCCCAAGCAGTCCCAAGCATGAAACAATTTCTCCCCCTTCAGGCCCACATGCACAACAAAGCCATTCCCCTCTCCCTCCTCCTTCCATCAACTTGCTTTCCTTGAAAGCATACATAAAGGACTAAGATGGAGATTATTCTGAAACTTCCCAAATGTTGTTTTCTTTCAAGTTAATTTAGTAATCAATTTTTTGCCATTTGGAACCAATGGGAACTTCAATCCTATGTAAATCTGATGGACGGGTAGATCCATTTAATTGCAAGGGCAGAAACCAGAAGTCTGAAATTTAATTGTTAACATTGTGCAAGGTTCCTTAGAAGTAAGTGAACATGAAATCTTGACATATGTTGCATGAGTAGGGTTCACAGACTTTCTGGAATTCAGACTTTCTAGCAAATCAACGAATGCGTTTACTTGCTTCACCTGAAATTAAAAAAACTTACTTTTGAAACATTAAGCTGTCACAATCAAGGCAGACTCAAATCACAGATCTTGATTGCTGTACTTAATACTTCTTTTCATTTGCTCCAGTTTATCTTTGCCTATCCTGTTCTGTGTGATTAAATGCTCTTGATCACTCATGAGCTCATGCTGAGCCATATCATCTCACACAAAGCACCACAGGGTAAAGCTATTCAGGATCAACACTCACAGAGAAAGCACTTGCCCCAAATTCATCTTTTTCCATTATATCTGGATCTCTGGAGACAACATATTTTCAAATCAAGACATAAAAAGATTTTTTTTTTAACTAACACTATCAATTTATAGAAACAAGCACAATGCCCATTCTGAAAATATTTCAGCACAATGGTTTTGTCAAAGGTCAGGAAGGGAGATTTGACCTTCTTTTGTAGCTGAGAGGTTATATTGTTATACCTCTTCTTACTTGTCTTGACTTAATTCTTTCTTAGTGAGAAAGGAGGTCAAGAAGCGGTAAGTTCACAGGAGAAGCCAGAGGATTTTGTGAAAAATATACTTTGAAGGGGATCTTGGTTTATTATTGTAGTGAAAAACAAAGCTCCTGGGGTTTTTTTTGTGGGGTTTTTGAGGTTTTTTGTTTTGTTTTGTTTTGCTTTTTTTAAATAGGAGTGCCTTTCTTTGAATGTCTGTTATTTATTTATGCATTTCATGTCATGCAAACATTAACAGAAGTGGGACATGAAATGGAAATAGACCAAGACCTGAAGTTTAGGGCAGCCTCTGTCCCCTAAGCCGGGTCACTCATGGTTGGCAGGGTGGCTTTTGCGCTTCTGCCAGGCAGCAGGACAGCTTTCTCGGGAGGAGTGGAAAGGGCCAGCACTCCTTCTCCTCTGGAAGAGGCTTCTCCACCACTGGAGATGTCAGCTCAGATGCAACAACTCTGACTTCACAGGGAGGTGAGGAAACTCTGACCTCCTAGGGTGTGACTTGCCAAATTACTAGGTGGGCTGTGAAGAGCAGCTCTTATTCTCTCTTCCTGTGGTCTTGAATGAGTCTGGTTTTGTCACTCTGCTTAGGGGTGCACTACCTCGGGGGCAATTTGGGTAGAAAAGTGCCTGAATTCTGGATTGCCACACAGGATAAATGGGTCACAGGAGCCTATTTTTCCAGACCAGAATGCTATTGCTGTATGTCCAGCATCTCACACTATTGGACTAGGGATGTTGCTACTCTTTTGGGTTTGGACACTGTTGGAGAATGAGCTGTGTAGGTCATGCTCTCAGACATATGTTTTGCCACTGCTAAGGCTCATTTTTGACACTGCTAAGGCTCAGGGTTTGGGTTGTCTGGATCATAAACTTAATAGTGCTGTGCCTCCAATTCCTAACAGTAAAGTAGGTGTAGATATAATACTTTGCTACCTTATCTATTTAGACTGTAAACTCCTTTGGAGAGAGACTTTCTTACACTCCCGGTTTGTATACTGACACTGACATTCTAAAAGTGAACACAAGAAGGCCCAATAAATATTGTCTGGTTTTGGTACCTTATTGGTTTCATCTGGTTCCCGTGCTACAATTGAATTTATGGTGACTGCTGCTACAATTTCTTTTTCCAGCATATCAGTTGCTGTTCAAATGTTTATGCCAGCTTGTACCATATGATGCTCCCAGAAGTCTGGACTGTTTTCCCAATTTTCTGGACAGAGTGAGTTTTACTTAAATGATTACATTTCCTTGACTTCATTAAATTAAGAAGTTTCTCCTGGATAACCACTTTTCTTCATACAATGAAAGCAAAACTTCTAGCTAAACTTAGTAAGAGTAATACCAAGTCCTTTTACTGTTTCACAAGTGTTTTCACTAGAGCAGGAAAGAATAGAATATCCTTGCATATTTGTTTCCATTTTAGGATCTTAAGTGCTTAAGCATGATAGTCAATATCTCCTCCATGAATCATCTTTCTTTACCACAGATCTTTTTATATCTTGCCTTAGACACCATTGTAACAGTAATTTTTAATAATTTCATTTTCTAACACCACCTGCCTAAAATGAGGCACCTGCTCTCCATATCTATTTCCATTCCTCTTAATTAGTTTTTTTCCTGTATGCCTTTCCTGTATTATTACAAAAAACCCATTTTCTTTATCAAGATTTTTCAGTTTTAAAATAAAACTCAAATATTACCTTATTATAATTGTCATATACATTTTACTTACAGAAAGTAATGTCTTTAAAACCCCCTTCATTTTTTGCTTTATGTGGCACATTCTTTTTTGTAAATAGTGCAAATATTATATTGAAAACTATTTTTCATAATTTGTTCTCTGATCCAAAATCTATTTTTAATACATTTATAAACTCTCCCTTTTTCTCAGACTTCTAGTTTCTTTTTCACTAATTTAGGATTAAAATCTTCATTTTCATTTGCTGGTGAATAATGAGCAGGGAAACAGATGTTTTCTTTTTAAGATGAAACCTCATTACCTGAGGATGAAACCTCATTATTGTGAGTGACCCTTGTAGTGGAGCGATGATATAACATTAACAGGCTTTTTGGGTTTCTTTGCATTGATTTGATTTTCATCCAGATACATTTCCTCATCGTTATAACTGAAAAAGTGATTGTTCAGGGGCCACCCAATGCTCCTCACTATTGTTTGGTGCCAATAAATATACGGTTATAGATTAGAATACTGATAATTTGAGCAAATATTAGAAATATCATGATAATGCAATTTAGACTTAGATTTCCAAAGCAACCTATCAAACTTTCTATACCTCTAAGGCAGATCTGAGAATTTAAACCTTAGTTCATACTTGTACTGTTCCCTATTTAAATTTGGAAAACTTATTTTTCAAACCTTTGAAAACTATTTTTATGTCAAACTTATGGGTCAAAAATCACAGTCCCAGCCATTTACATTGAAACCCCACAATTTCCCCTTTCACATTTAGTTTTTGTTTGTTTCACTTTAAAGAAAGTAGATAAAATGAAAAGTATATATGCCATTTCCTTTCGATAAAGCTACTATAAAAACACTGGTGCAAAGCCACAAATATGTTTAAACAGTAAGCTAATGTCACTGGTTGTCGTGGTTTAACCCCAGATGGTACCAAATACCACGCAGCTGCTCACTCACTCCCCCCTCCCCAGTGGGGTGGGGAGGAGATTCGGAGAAAGGAAAACTTGTGGGTTGAGATAAAAACAGTTCACCAGGACAGCAAAGGAAAAAAAGTTAATAATTATATATTAATAATGATAATAATAACAATAAAATATAAGGATAATAGAATATATAAAACAAATGATGCACAATTTCTCGCCACGCAATGACTGATACAGCCTGTCCCAAGCAGCAGTCAGGGAGCAGGGATACCCCCCCCAGCTATCCCAGAACAGCAAGTTCCAGAGAGAGCAAGTGAGGGAATGAACAACTGAACGAATGAATGAAAAGGCCCGGACAAACAAAAAGAGGGAAAAAAGGGAACAAAAAGGGCAGTGGCCAACCTCCACTTATACTGGGCATGACGTCTATGGTATGGAATACTCTCTTTGGTCAGTTTGGGTCAACTATACTGGCTATAACCCTCCCAGATTTTTGCACCTGCACATTAGCAAAACCTGGGAAGCTGGAAGATGTCCTTGATCGCTTAGCAGCAACTAATAACATCAGTGTATTATCATCATTCTTCACATACTAAATCCAAAACACAGGAGCTGCTGGAAGAAAATTAGCTCCATTCAGCCAAAACCAGGACACTGGTGTTGACCTGAGGGGTTATAATAATAAATTCAGACTCCAACACAATGCTAGCCTGCACTGATTTTTGCAGAATGGTAAATAGAGATTGATCGAAACCAGGGAATTTGCACATACATTAAAACCACTACAGGTTTCAGAGTGTTTCAGACTGGGACTAGGATCTTATCAGTGAGAATTTACAGTTCTAGCTTCTGCATTCCCATTGCATTTGAATTAAATACACAGAAATGTAATAGCCCATGATATGAAATAGATACTGATAAACAATTTGCAAATGCTTTTTCTGACTTGAGTCCCATAGATCCCATAATCTACGTAACAGACTGAAAACAATCTGCATTTCTGCAGAAGAATTAGCTAGCTATATTCCAAAAATGTGTATCTTTGAATTGCATCCAACTCACAATCAGCTGATATTTTATTCACAATTTAGATATTTAGTTTATGTAATCTGGGAGTTGAACCAGAAATCATGGTTTGGGTTTATTTTTTCATCAGGCTCCTACTGGAAGAAATGTCTTTGGCAGCTTTGTCAAACTGCATTCTGCTGATAAGGGGGAATATGAATGACGTGCAGTGTTATGTCTCGCAGGAATCTTATATGAACAGAGAAAACAAAAAAATTAAATCTATGAAAATCCTTATATGTAAAACATGACTACCTGCAATATTATACATGGAAACTTGTATATAAGGATACTCAAGCATCCTACAAACCCATTTCAAGTCTATAACCTGAGTTTCTGAAAGAAGTGTATAGTTTGTTAAACTAAAGACTCCAGGGAGACAAATATTTATACCTGTCTATATGGATTTATTCATGCATGTGTATACATGTTAATATATAAATAGCTAGACAACTAAAAGTCCCAGTAGTGATTATAGTTCCATTTTTGGCTTTCCTGGTCTCCTAGGTACTCTGTAGCATGATAAGGACATACGTCATTAAAGGAAAAAAAAAAGAGGAAGGAATGATTAAATAAAAAGATTGACAAAAAATAAGTTCTGTTTGAGTCAAAGAAGGGAATAATGTTCATGCAACTGGGGTAGGAAAATAATGAAATGGTAGCTGAAAGACAGATATTTACAGATAAGTGGACACTGCTGGAAGAGGAATGTTCTATACATTGTAAGCATATTAGAATCAAAGTCATGTTATCTGTGTGCTAAAATACATTGCTTGAGTATCTATATATTTTTCTTAGTAAGATCAACAGTTTAGACACTGATAGAAGCTTCCAAACACAAAAACATTTTACATGTTTATGCTAAAAATGTTACTTTAAACAGCATGTTTTTGGCTAAAAAGAAACACCCTTTATCTTATGAACCCATCACCAGAGAAAATGGTCGTGAGAATCCAAAAATAACATGGTCTAAATACCGACATTTTCTTATCCAGTTGTATTTTCTAAACTGGTGGAAATAAAAATTAATTAGCAGAGAAAAAAAAAGTTATTGAAAATGTGAAAAGTAATAGGGATTATAATTTGGTTGTAAATATGAAGCTTTAAAAATCCCATCATGGAAGCTGTTAGAAACACAGAATAAGATATTGAAATTAATATGATTCTTCCTTCACAATCCTATGGCTTGCAACTCATCACTCAGTCACTCTCACAGTATAATTTTTACTTGCCAAGCCCCAGCTCTGAGTCTCCTGAATTTTTTTCTGTTTCAGTCACTGTGAATTGTGATTACTGTGACTTCCTCAGCCATGCTGTTGCATGTACCAAAAATATTTGAGTTCAGATTGCAGCACTATGTGTACAAGCATAGTGGTAAGATACTTCCTTCTCTGCCTTTCCCACTCTCTTCATCTGCTCCATATCTTCAGGATTATTTCTCCATATACACTTTTTAATCTCACCTTTTTCTGTAATTGAATGGTCTCTTCTTGTTGTTGATTTAGTAGTCACTTTTAGTTCCCAGCTGAAGAATGGAGAAAATAGACACTGAATTCTTACAAATGCTGTGCTATCCATCTCAAATGGTCTACCACTGGCTTTCATCTTATCACGTTCCCCTCAACCTTTAAAACATGGCTCATATTCTCTGCTTTATATGTCATATCTAACCAGTAAAATAAATGCCGCTGCTGACTGGAACCAAAAAAGCTCTTCTCTCTATGCTCTACATGTGCCCATTTGTTGCGTTGCTCTTTATTTTAACCGTATGCATCATAGAAGAATTGTGGACATTACACTGCCATCATTCAGCTAAACAATTACACATCTAACAAGTAGGCTATCACCTCTGCTTGTATACATTAGCTCCTACAATGAAAGATGAGGTGATCCAAGGCAAGGTCATGTCCTCTGCAACATCTGCAGGTCTCAGTACAGCACAGCTCTGCCAAAGCCCACCAGTATCATCCTGAGAATTACAACTGTGTGATTGCTAAGCCAAGCAGCGATGCCAATAGTCAAACTGTTCTGTCTCAGCGTGTTTAAAACCTGTGTACTGGTTAAAGAGTGCACTGCCCTACCGTTCCCTCTTTGTTGTATCATATGGACAGAGAAAAAAATCCCACTGATTAATCCTTACTCTAACACTTGAAGTGCTTCATCTAAAAGATTGTAACATTGCAGGGGAAAAAAAAAAAAGAAAGGAAAAAAAGCGGCTTTAAAAATCTAAATAAAAGCCCCAAATATTCATTACAATTAAATTGACAAGCCAAACACAGAGCCCTGGCTACTGAAGGGATTGACGCTTGTACTTCTATTTGTCCTGGTTTTTTTAAATTTATTTAACTGAAAAATTTCCCTCATTTATGAAGTCAGTAGATATTTAAAAATATGGCTGCTAAGTTACCAATGTTTATCAACAATTTATCCACAAGAAAGAAAAATAACCAATACATTCTAGTTTTGCTCATCCAGAGACTATATCTGTGATTAAAAAGAAGATGCACAGTCTTTAGTAGTAAATAATGAGGACAAAATTATAGTAATTGCACTGCATCATGGTTGCTTCTTTGTTCAAGATATGATTGTTTTTAATATTGGGCAAGGATACTTTTCTTTTTAACAATACTTGGACATTATTAGTATTCACCTTTGCTTTATTGTACTGTGTTTTTAGTAGACTGGGTTTCCTAAGGATATGGTTTTTATTCTTTTAACACAGAAAACTGGCAAGCTAACTCCTCTTAGCGGGAATGAATGTCAGTAACATTGATATTAGGCTTTTCAGTGATAATATAGAACTTAAAAGTTTGCATCCTTACAGTGCTTGTCAGCCTTGACTCAGGCAAACTCTTTTTGATGTCAGAGGTTTGCCTGAGGATGCCTGAGTAAGAGCTTCCAAAGGCAGGGAACCATATGCGGTTATGATTTCTAATAGTTTAGGATTCAATAGGCTCTTTTAAATAAATGGAATTATTTTCATTGCCTTCAACAGGATTTGGGGCAGACCTGGATGGTTACATATTTGCGTAACCTTGATATCCATTTTGATAATCCCATTGCCATTTTCCCACACTGCTGAGAAACATCAGCTTTAATATCTGCACAAACTGAAGGACACCTAGAGGGCTTTGCTGAACCTGGCCACCACATGATTTAATTTACAACACACCTTCTTCATTCATGGTGGCAGGACGCATGAGCTTAAATGCATTATACCTCAGAGCCCTTTACTTCCTTGTGTTCATGCAGTTCATGAATAGTCCACAAGGAAGTCAAGTCTCAGTGAAATTAAGATGAAAAAACCACCAATAAATCGTGTAGCTCATCTTTGCTAATTCTGGATTGTTTCTCAAAGTATATTTACAACCAGAATTTCCAGCATACTTTTTAAAGTTCTAGCTGACAGTCTTTTCACTTCTTTTGGAAACATGGTTTTTGCTGTTCTGACTGAAAAGTGTGCGTGTGGTATGATCCTGTATGTAATTGTTAATGAATTAGTATTTACCTTATATTCTTTTCCCCACAGCTTTCCAAAAGTGTGACAAAAATCTCACCTCAAACCCTGCCAGTGTGAATTACTTTCCTAGCTTCCAAGTCTTTTTCCTCCCCAGTTCTATAAAACTATCGTAACTAAAGAAATTATAAATGAGAAGGAAACCAATTCATATTAAAATTGAGAAATAAATGATAGAAATATTGAAGTGCAGATGGACGGGGAAATGACACTAGTTTAGGCCAAGCTCAGATCATTCCTTGCTTATCTCCACAATTGAGTTGTTAACTCATTTTGGACCAGAATATATTTTTTTCTCCAAGCACACTGCCTGAGCTGTTGCTTTGTTTTCTTTTTCATTCCCCCAGAACACGGAGCAGAGGTCATGTTTTAACATCAAGTGCATGCTTCCAGTGGGACCAATTTCTAGAAACTGAAGGGCTTGGGTGCTGATGGGGTGCTCACTCTCTGTCTTTATTGTCAAATAGCTAATAGCAACTTTCTGCTCTGAGTTAGACAGTTAAACTTTTGCTAACTCTACAGCTGATTCTACCCTTCTCTGCTGTCAGAGAAATTAAGTTCTCTAGAGGAAGGGAGAACAGATCCTGTGCTCTTTTTTTTATTATTATCGTTATTATGTAGGTGTTTAGAAGCAGTAATAGCAGCTTGCTGTTGTTGAAAAATTCTTCAGAGTCAAGAGAAAAAAAGATAGTGTTTGCTCTAGATGCACAGCAAAGCAAAATTAAAGATCAAATACATTGCCTGAGAGCCAGGCTTTCTTTTCCATGGTTTGAGAGGTTTTATATTTCTTAAATTTCCCATGTTAGTCACAAACACATAAGCTGACACTTTGGGCCCAATTTATTCCTGTGGATGTCACATGAGAAATATTAGTGCTTGAAGGAAAAACTTGGTTGCACTGGAGTTGCTTCATAGCCTTGCAGTCACCACAAAAATATGTGCAGACTTAAAAGTATTACTTTAGAAAACCTTGTCCTATTCTTCCAAACAATTATAAATGCTTTCCTCCCACATTTTTCTCAATGAGTGCCTAGACTTGCAGTATGCTGGAACACCTTAGTGCAAAATGATAGCTGTGCACTTAGCTATGTTTTAAACCTTGAGGGATTTCTCTTTCTATGCTCTTAGATTACTCTCATTTTGATTCCTAAATTTCAGTAACATATATGAATGAATTTGCCACGAAATATTTCTTGAGAATATAGCAAAAGTGGAGCTAGAAAAAGAATGTTACTTGAAAAGGAATGCTAAAAAAGAAATCCTGAGACAGAATGACATCCTGGGCAGTACGTTCAGATTTCTTTTCCATCTTTCTCCCCTCCCCAACATCAGTTCTCTGGCCTTTTATTTTTACTGAAGGACATGACATATTGCAAGAGGGCATAATTTCAGATTTAACAAAAGCAAAAAGACTATTCCTGCTTACATGACAGTACAGGCAGCAGTATCCTGGGCTGCACTAGGTGGAAGGAGGTGATCCTTCCCCTTTGCTCAGCAGGGACCCAAGGGCAGGGAGCCACAGCAGCCTCCCCTCTACTGAGCTGCCAGATTTGGCCCGATTCCCCTGACAATTTTCAGACTATTTCGTGAAAAATTTCTTGGGGTTTGGTGCAATAACCTTTATTTTGGTCACTACTCGGACCATACACTCAGCCTAAGAGTGTTTAATGTTACCAGTGACAAAATGAACTCTGATTAAGAAATCATTTCTGGCAGGAATGCAAACACATTCTGAAACAGGTGTTCCTGCCCTCATCCTCTGGCAATTCCTCTCAATTTCACATCTTATTCACATACTTGTCGGAAATCTGTACGTAATAAAGACTCAAAGTGCTAGATTATAATTCCTGTTGGAAATCAGAACCTTTCTAATATTTAATTATTCTGAACTGAAATTATGCAGGAGGTTTGTCCCTTTTTCACTAACTTTTTGGAATGCTTTACACCATAAATAAAAATTCAATTTCCCCTTTCTCCTTACTCTCAGTAGGATTAAATAATGTTATAAAAAGTAAATCAGATTTTAACTTCTCAAGCTTCTTTCTTTGCTTTAGGTTTATCTATAATTTCCAAAATACATCATATTTGAACTCAAGCCTCTCTGTCCCTTTGCCGTGATTGTTTTGTCCTTCCACACTGCCTCCATCTCAGTAACACTGGGGTAACAAAATATTTCATTTATAGATTTGTCACCACTACTTTTGCCTAAGTTCTTCATAGGAGCATGTATTTGCACCCTGATGAACTTGAAATCTCATCTCTTTTCTTACTAGGAAAAGTCAGACTTCTGTTTAATTAGATTTGTTTATTTTTGCATTTTGAGGGGTAAAGATCAAGTCAGTAGCAGTGGGGAGAAAACTAATGAATAGAAGTATTCAAAAAATGAGAAAAGAAAGGGGAAATTCTGAGGATAGTTAGGACGGTGGAAAGACTCTATGCCTTCAACAAAGGCAAGATGTCACCCCAGGTTACCATTCAGAAAATATCCAGATGGTTTCCTCTGCCTTTCTTCCCTATGACTTTCGATCAGGTCATCCTCAAATAGATGCACTCCTCTATTTTTAGCTCATTCATTATTCCTCTTCATCTCCCTCTGTGGTGACGAAAGGACAGGTCTGGTGTCAGTGGAAGCAATTTGAAATGAATAGATGTGCTAACTGACCCCTTCACGGCCACATCACAAGAAAACATTTAGTGCTACTATTTATGGCCTACGCAGAGGATTCAAGCTCTTAAATGACTTAGACAAAACTATCATTTGGAGGTTACTACCACAGCTTGTCCTACACAATTACTCTCTGGGCTGGAAAGTTGTTTGCTAGCTATCAAAAAGTGTATTTTGATTTTCAATACTTGCCAATCATAAATAATAATAAGATTTGCAAGTATGATTAACAACAGGTAACTCTTTAGTGCAAGATATTGTCTCAAAAATTACTTAGAAAAACAATCTAATTCAAATATATATCATCTGTACTTTGATAGCCAAATTTAATCTATGAAATGTAATTTAATTAAATTTTTATGAGATATAATACAATAAACAATATTTGATATTAAATATTTAGAAAAAAACCCAGGCTATTATTTTCAATAATTATACTAGGTCCACCAATCATCTGGACTCATCAACAGATAGAAATAAAAGTTTGTGAAAGCTCTAGATGCAATGCAGATCTTTTGATCCATTGTCCTCAGAGCACACATTCAGTGAATTCTTCCTGTATTGTATCGTTTAATACTTAGGTAAGGCTTGGTCTACTTTCACTGCATTTTTCAAATTGTTTGTCCAGGTTACCTATTTGTATAGAACATTTATCAATTTATTATTATTTCTTTTTATCTTCACATAATTCCACAACGTTCCTTCTACTTGTCTATATTCTATACTTTTCCTGCAATGGATTTTACAGTGTATGTGTTAGCTCGGATACGTAACCTTCATATTAGTTCTTACAAAAAAAAGCTCAGATGCAAACTGAACCTTGCTCCACCTGACAGATGGGCAGAAAATTCTCTTCTTTTTGATCTGGGTTGCAGCCAGATTGCATCACTACTGAGGAATTACACACAGGTAAGGAGACAAACTTAGAGATAAATATCCCAATAAAGATCTGAGTATTTGATAGGAGACTCAACCATAATAGGCACGTGGAACAAAAAACTCAGTGAGACCTCAATTTATCTTTTAACAAGTAAAAGACAATTTTCTGAGCAATTAAAGGATGGCCAAAAAGAAGCTGATAAAGAATGGACAGTAGCACTGTAATTTGACAAGGTGAATTTGATTGGGAATTGCAGTATACGAAAAACCACATCAGAGAACCTGAAAGATGACATAAAGACAGGGAGACAGAAAAGTTCCATAATGCCCAAAATCAAAGTTACATCAGAACGAGGAGATTGTAGCTGTCTGAAAGTCATGCTACGTTTAATCTATATTCAATGAAAGGACACACATCACCAGAAAGGGATTCCGACTATTCCCTTTAGTCAATGATATACATCATATGATGGGACAAGCCTCTCTCCAGGTTTGTTTATCTCTCTCATTTGACTGCATAGGAGCCACCCCTACTATTTCAGATTAAACATTCATATGGCTAAACTAAGGTGAGAGCAATCCTACTCACTCTAACAAACAGCACAATTTAGGTAATGTGTGATGTACAAGAGAGCTTGTAAGAAGTGTCATAGATTCTTAATTCCTTAAGTTTTCCTGCTCCAGAACAGCATGCTTGGTGTCATCAAGAAGACCACAACAATACCACTGGGGAAGGTACCTTGCTCTTTTCCTCCTATGTCCTCCCCACCCACAAAACAAAATATAGAATTATAGAATCATAGAATCATTTAGGTTGGAAAGGCCTTTAAGATCATTGAGTCCAATTGCAAACCTAACACTGCCAAGTCTGCCAATAAACCGTGTCCCTAAGTGCCACACCTATGTTGGAACAGAAGACAATGGACAACTAAACAGAAAGCAATGAGACTTTTCAGATTTTAAACCGATCACTGGTGAACATGTGATGTGAGCAGCCATAAAGGTGGCTTGGTTAGAAAGGGAAAATTACTGAACAGAAGAAAATGTCTGCTGAAAAATACTGACAGAGAAATTGCCTGCCAGTCTGGGAGCCATGAACCTGGAAACTAGGCCTTCGAACCAGAAACATCCTTGAAAAGTACAGCTGGCCTCTTTCAAGTATAGCTGGAGTATCTAGAAACCAGACACTTCCTGAGATACCATTGATAAGCTCAAACCCAAGAAACTGTAATGGCAACTTATTGTCTGAAAAAGTAGGAACAGTCTGGGAAAATAAAATTGGTCTGAAAGAACCAAAAAAAATCAGCATCTGTGGGCTGTTACAGGTGAAAAATCAGAATTAACAGCATCTATTAACTGCTCAAAGTTGTGATGTCCTACACCCTCTTATGTTCCTGATATAAAAAGGACTGAAGTTTTATCAAAAATGGAGCCTCTCTCTCTGAGAATTTACCATGTTGCACATACTTTTCCTTTCCTAAACAGGTTGAACTCTCTGCACAAACTTTCTACAAGATCTTGGACTCTCACCAGGGATGCCTGGCTGATTCCAGCCTCTGTGACGTGGATGATTTCTGAAGTGAGACTCTGTTATCTTATTGGCCCCCGCCTTTTGGGGTTGGTTTGGTTTGTCCTCCCACCTCTGGGGTGGTTGAGTCCCCCTCTGGGATCGGTTTGTCCTCCCCTTTGGGATGGTTTGGCCCCTTCTGAAATCTGTCTAATTCACTTGACACCCATATCGCATAACTCTGTAAGTAATCTGTCATAAGTATATCTGCTGTTACATTGCTGGCACGTTGCTTCACTAATGATAAATTTGTAGTAATCTGTAATAGTATATACCTGCTTGGTTGTTGCTGTTACTGGTTGTTGCTATACAATTGGTTGCTGCTGTTATTAACTGCTGCCATACTGTTGATTGATACTATATTATTGATTGCTGATCGTAATTTCTAATAGCTTATTACCAATAAGCTCGATCTATTATTATAGAATAAATAAGCTATAATCTATTGGCTATAATAGCTTATATATGTTCGCTTTATTAATCATAGATATACTTGCTAGTGGTGACTTTGTGGTAGTTTACTAGCTAATGGAGATTTTTGTGGTATTTGTGGTATTCTGTAATAAAATAGAGAAATTTAGAAGATAAAGCCTCTGTATTCTTGTGTACTACTGAATCCTATGAACCCACAATCATGATCTCTACACACCCTCAGGCCAGGCAACCCTTTAGGTCGTGACAACATGTCACTTTGTTAGTAACGTTAGAAAGCCAAAGATAAAATGATAAAACTTGAAGCTAATAGAGTTAGGTTTATGACCATTTAAGAATCATATGAACTAGGTATGTGGGTATATAAAAGATTTGAAGAAATAGATAGAAATAGAAATATGGAGAAGACAGGATTTCTACTTACAACAATACAATACTTGTATTCTAAATTAAATATGTGTCAAATTTTTCACAAGAGAAGCATTTGTTAGACAGAAATTTCACCTACAATTCAAGTTACCTTTTAATTCATGCCTCTAGTAAGTCACCTTTTCTTTTAGAAACACAGTAAAAGAAGAGCTGGATACGATGTTCACTCTGGGAATCTAAGAATCTGTAGAAGACCCAATAATCTAAGATGAATAATATGAACACCAGTCTATGCAAAGTCACAATTCTGCACCTTAGCAAAGAGCATGAGAATAAGAAATATGGAGGTTCCAGACTCAAGAGACTGTGATAGAAAAATCACAGAATCATTTGGGTTGGAAAAGACCTTTAAGGTCATCAAGTTCAACCATTCATGTAGCACCGCTAAATCCACCACTAAACCATGTCCCTAAGCGCCACATCTACAAGTTTTTTAAATACCTCCAGGGATGGTGACTCCACCACTTCCCTGGGCAGCTTGTTCCAATGCTTGACAACCCTTTAGGTGAAGACATTTTTCCGAATATCCAATCTAAACCTCCCGTGGAGCAACTTGAGGCTGTTTCCTCTTGTCCTATTGCTTCTTACTTGGGAGAAGAGATTGACACCCACCTCGCTATAACCTCCTTTCAGGTAGTTGTAGAGAGCAAGAAGGTCTCCCCTCAGCCTGCTTTACTTCAGACTAAACAACACCAGTTCTCTCAGCTGCTCTTCATAGGACTTGTTCTCTAGACCCTTCACCAGCTTCATTGCCCTTCTTTGGACACCCTCCAGCACCTCAATGTCTTTCTTGCAGTGAGGGGCCCAAAACCAAACACAGTACTCAACGTGCAGCCTCACCAGTGCTGAGTACAGGGGGCAATCACTTCCCTACTCCTGCTGGCCACATTATTTCTGATACAGGCCAGGATGCCATTGCCACCTGAGCACACTGCCGGCTCGTATTCAGCCAGCTGTCAGCCAACATCCCCAGGTCCTTTTCTGCCGGGCAGCTTTCCGGCCACTCTTCCCCAAGCCTGTAGCATTGCACGGGCTTGTTGTGACCCAAGTGCAGGACCCAGCACTTGGCCTTGTTGAACCTCATACAATTGTCCCTGGCCCATCGATCCAGCCTGTCCAGATCCCTCTGTAGCACCTTCCTACCCTCAAGCAGATCAACACTCCCACCCAACTTGGTGTCATCTGCAAACTTACTGAGGGTGCACTCGATCCCCTCGTCCAGATCATTGATAAAGATATTAAATGGAACTGGCCCCAGTACTGAGCCCTGGGGAACACCACTTGTGACTGGCCGCCAACTGGGTTTAACTCCATTCACCACAACTCTTTGGGCCCAGCCATCCAGCCAGTTTTTTTACCCAGCAGAAAGTACATCCATTCAAGCCATGGGTAGCCAGTTTCTCCAGGAGAATGCTGTGGGAAACAGTGTCAAAGGCTTTACTAAAGTCTAGGTAGACAACATTCACAGCCTTTGCCGTATCCACTAGGCGGGTCACCTTGTCATAGAAGGAGACAAGCAGGTTGGACTAGATGATCTCTAGAGGTCCCTTCCAGCCCCTCCCATTCAGTGATTCTGTGATTCTGTGAGATCAGGTTAGTCAAACAGGACCCGCCTTTCATAAACCCATGCTGACTAGGCCCAATCACCTGGTTGTCCCGTATGTGCTGCATGATGGCACTCAAGATGACCTGCTCCATAACCTACCCCAGCACCAAGGTCAGACTGACAGTCCTATAGTTCCCCAGATCCTCCTTCCAGCTATTCTTGTAGATGGGCATCACATTTGCTAATGTCCAGTCAACTGGGACCTCCCCAGTATAGCCAGAACTGCTGATAAATGATGGAAAGTGGCTTGGTGAGCACTTCTGCCAGCTCCTTCAGTACCCTTGGGTCGATCCCATCCAGCGCCATAGTCTTGCGTGTGTCTAAGTGGTGTAGCAGGTCACTGACCATTTCCCCTTGGATTATGAAGGCTTCATTCTGCTCCCCATTCCTGTCTTCCTCCTCAGGGGGCTGGGTACCGGCAGAACAGCTGGTCTTACTCTTAAAGACTGAGGCAAAGAAGGCATTAAGTACCTCAGCCTTCTCCTCATCCTTTGCCACTGTGTTTCCCCTCACATCCAATAAAGGATGGAGATTCTCCTTAGCCCTTCTTCTGTTGCTAATGTATTTATAGAAACATTTTTTTATTGTCTTTTACGGCAGTAGCCAGATTCAGTTCAAGTTGGGCTTTAGCCCTTCTAATTTTCTCCCTGCATAACCTCACAACATCCTTGTAGTCCTCCTGAGTCGCCTGCTCCTTCTTCCAAAGGTCATAAACTCTCCTTTTTTTCCTGAGTTCCAGCCAAAGCTCTCTGTTCAACCAGGCCAGTCTTCTCCCTCAACAGCTTGTCTTTTGGCACATGGGGACAAACTGCTTCTTTGCCTTTAAGACTTTCTTCTTGAAGAATGTCCAGCCTTCCTGGACTCCTTTGCCCTTCAGGACTGCCTCCCAAGGAACTCTGTCAACCAGGCTCCTAAACAGGCCAAAGTCTGCCCTCCGGAAGCCCAAGGTGGCAGTTCTGCTGACCCCCCTCCTTACTTCTCCAAGAATCAAAAGCTCTATTATTTTGTGATCGCTATGCCCAAGACAGCCTCCAACCATCACATCACTCCCAAGTTCTCTGGTCACAAACAACGGGTCCGGCGGGCACGCCTTCCCTAGTTGGCTCCCTCACCAGCTGTGTGAGGAAGTTATCTTCCACACACTCCAGGAACCTCCTAGACTGGTTCCTCTCTGCTGTATTGTATTTCCAACAGACATCTGGCAAGTTGAAGTCCCCCATGAGAACAAGGGCTAGCGATTGTGAGACTTCTCCCAGCTGCTTGTAGAATATTGCATCTGCCTCTTCATCCTGGTTGATGGTCTATAATGGACTCCCACCATGATATCTACCTTGTTGGCCTTCCCCCTGATTCTTACCCATAAACACTCAACCCTCGCATCACCATCATTAAGGTCTAGACAATCAAAACACTAACATACAGGGCTACCCCACCACCTCTCCTTCCTTGCCTATCCCTTCTGAAAAAAACAGTACAATTAGCTGCCCCTGTTTTCTGGGTCCTGCTGTCTCTTTGTGCAAATGAAGTGAACATCTGCAGCAAAGATTGATGTTCACAAATATGAATGAATGACATTCTGCTACTCTTCTCTCTCATTAGATTCTAACAGCTGATGACCATATTCTACAGTTGCTGAAAATATCTCATCTTTCACAAGGGAAGATACTAAGTTTGCCATGTTTCCTGGGAAGATCTGTCAGCTAACAACTACTGTAGTATAAACTATCCAAGTCCCAAGGCACCAAAGAATTATAATAATTATACTTACTACTGTCTTTTACCAATATTTCAAGGAAACATACAGATAAAGAAAGGCTATTCCGAAGTAACAGAATGGGGTTTTTTTGGTTGGATTTTTTAAATTATTTATTTACTGGGCTGAACAAATGCATTTAAAAATACATGTTGTGTAAAACATTTGTTAGATTTACTTGGGGAAAGAAAGTATAGAAATTGTATCATTAAGTGATTTCACTTTAAGAAGAAGCAGTCTGGAGCCAAGGATGGGAAGAAATGGAGAGAAGGATCTACAGAGGGCCATATTCCGCTAAGTAACTGCAACTGGAATTCAGCCCATTTTTTAAACCGCACAGACTCAAAGGAATTCCTGAATACCAAAGCTTACAAGACCTTTCTTTGTGCAAGGATTCTGAATTTTGTACTGTGTAATTAGGCAAAAACTGGATTTTTTCAAATATTATTTCTACATAAATAAGCTACATTTTCTACAACAGTATCTTTTCAGAGGCTTCCTTCTATAGAGGAGGCAGCTCCTCTACTGGGATACATCAGTGTGCAATCTATCTCCCCCGAGAAAAAAGTTATGCAGTCACATTTACTAATCACAGCTCTCTTATTTAATCTTTTCAACAATGCTGTCCTGCAGTGCATTTTCTCTTTCTTTTCTGTTAAAAAACCCAACAACAACCAGAAAAAGGGAATTATTGCCCCAATCATGTAAAATGGAACTGCATCATGTAACAGTGAAGAGGGACCATACCCAGCTGAGCTTTAAATGTTACACAAATTTTGCATACGCGTAGTTTGGAGACCCACCTGCTGAGTTAATACAAACAAACAAAAAAAGCATATAGTGCAGAACTCCTAAAGAGAAAACTATGAGAGTAGATTATAGAGCATAAGACTGGAAAAGAACAACAGGATGCAAAATTAGTTATTTGAAAAATACACTCAAACAATGTCATAAAATAAGGTAATTAACTGGATGCATTGATTTTATTAAGTCATATTAGGATCAGTCCAACTCCCACTCCCTGACTTTTTAATAGAGTACAAATACGAAATTTATGGAAGATGTAAAGACAGCTGTCATGTTGACTTTTGTTCATTTTTTGTTCTGAAATCTGAATATTGCTAGGTAAAGAGCTGAGATTATGTAACTATCACACAAAGAACATAACAGTGTTACATTAATGCATATTAACATGACTAGATGATCAAAACTTGCCTCAGTTTTATGGCACCATTCTGGACTTGAATCAAGGTTGCCTTTTTTTTTCACATTTATGGAGTTACTGACACCTTTTCCTGTCTTTTCACCAATCAAGGAAGAGTCTCTGTCTCAGGTGACCTGTTTGCTAAATGGTGGAAAAACCACTTTGCTCTTTGAGTGACTATGATCATTTGCAAGGTATGTTTTAAGTAATATTTTACATGACCCTTTTCCTTCTATTGATAATTATTTTTCCTCTCTTTTGCCATTCTTTTTCTTTCTTTGTAGTCTTTTATTAAATTGTTTTCTTGTGTTTCTTTACCATAACAGTAAAAAATGCAACCTCAGAGAATGATGTTAACACACAGTGAGATAAAGGCAATTTATTTTGAAACCCCTAAAATATCCAAGGTATTCTTCAACTTACTTCATGGTAGTTAGAAAGTTCAAAGAAACAGAAAGATCAGTGAGGGAACTGACAATTCCTAAAGAAATGGACTTATAGGATACAACTGAAAGGATATTGCAAGATTCTGATGTTAAATTAATGGAGGAAGAAAGAGTGGTGCTTCTTTTTCTCCATGGAGATAAATTTCCCATCATTTACTTTGAGCTGTTGCTTTTCACTCTGTAGTGCTACCAGTTTTCAAAATTAGCCTTCCTTGCACATGCAGGGGTGCCAATGATGTACTTAAGTAATAGAAAGCTGAATTCTTGGATTCTTCTTTTTTAGTAAGACTCTTATGGCAGTTTCCATTTAAATATAAACTAGAATTTACAGCTGTGGGCTCAACTCTGCAATCCATATTCATAGAAAAAAGCAACAACTGGAATGCAAACCTTCCATGAGAAAGAATTGTGGTAAGGATTCATGTCTCCTAATTTTAGCTTTCAAAAAAGCCCCATCTATTATAAGCTGGTCACCAAGGCTACCTTACAAAACCAGTGCAAAAGGAGAGGATTTGTTCATTTTTGGCTCTTTAATCCCTCTGAAGCCAGTGGAAAGGCAGAGGTTCCTCCAGAGCTTAACTTGGATGCTCTGAATAATTTTCTAGAGAGGTCTCTAGCTCTTCATTGAGTATTTTGAGATCTGCTGGGCTACTAGTCTCATTACAGAATATCCCCTGGGGCACATCTATAGATCACACTGTCATTCCTCTTACCTTGGTGCTCTGTTTTAAGACAGAATTAATTATCTACTGGGTTTCTCTCTCTTCTGTGAGCATAGAAAGATCTGAGGGCAGCTACCTTAGGCTTGACCCCTGACTTTTAGGTGAACTAAACTTGGAAAGATCAGTCTCACTCCACACTCATAAAATATAAATGTGCTAAAGAGAGTCTGAACTGGAACTGCATTTAAGTTGATAATTCAATTTCATCAGTGGATCTAATTTATGATTTTAAATCAGAAGAAAAGACCTCTGTATTAACTAATTAATTAAAGGAAGCCTACAGAGAGTGGAAGTAAGGACAGGTAGCCTGGGAGGAATACAGAGAAATTGTCTGAGCAGCCAGGGATCAGCTTAGGAAAGCTAAAGCCCTGATAGAATTAAATCTGGCCAGGGATGTCAAGGGCAACAAGAAAAGCTTCTATAGTTATGTCGGTGGTAAAAGGAAGACTAGGGAAAATGTGGGCCCTCTCCGGAAGGAAACGGAGACCTGACTACCCGAGATACAGAGAAGGCTGAGGTACTCAACAACTTTTTGTCCTCAGTCTTCACCGGCAAGTGCTTTAGCCACACCACTCAAGTCACAGAAGGGAAAAGCAGGGACTGGGAGAATGGAGAACTGCCCACTGTAGGAGAAGATCAGGTTCAAGACCATCTAAGGAACCTAAAGGTGCGCAAGTCCATGGGACCTGATGAGATGCATCCACAGGTCCTGAGGGAACTGGCGGATGAAGCTGCTAAGCCACTATCCATCATATTTAAGAAGTCATGGCAGTCCAGTGAAGTTCCCACTGACTGGAAAAGTAAAATATAACCCCATTTTTAGAAAGGGAGAAAAGGAAGACCTGGGGAACTACAGGCCAGTCAGTCTCACCACTGTGCCCAGCAAGATCATGGAGCAGATCCTTCTGGAAACTATGCTAGGGCACATGGAAAATAAGGAGGTGATTGGTGACAGCCAACATGGCTTCACTAAGGGCAAACCATGCCTTACAAATTTGGTGGCCTTCTACGTTACAACATTGGTGGATAAGGAAAGAGCAACTGACGTCATGTACCTGGACTTGTGCAAAGTATTTGACACTGTCCCACATGACATCCTTGTCTCTAAATCGCAGAGACAGGGATTTGACAGATGGACCACTCAGTGAATAATGAATTGGCTGGATGGTCGCACTCAAAGAGTTGCGGGCAATGGCTAGATGTCCAAGTGGAGACCTGCGACAACTGGCATTCCTCAGGGGTTGGTATTGGGACCGGCGCTGTTTAACATCTTTGTCAGGGACATGGACAGTGGGATCGAGTGCACCCTTGGCAAGTTTGCTGATGACACCAACCTGTGTGGTGCGGTCAACGTGCTGGAGGGAAGGGATGCCATCCAGAGGGACCTTGACACGCTTGAGAGGTGGGCCCATGCAAACCTCATGAAGTTCAACAAGGCCAAGTGCAAGGTCCTGCACATGGGTTGGGGCAATCCCAAGCACAAATACAGGCTGGGTGGAGAATGGATTGAGAGCAGCCCTGAGGAGAAGGACTTGGGGGTGTTGGTTGATGAAAAGCTCAACATGACCCAGCAATGTGCACTCACAGCCCAGAAAGCCAACCATATCCTGGGCTGCTTCAAAAGAAGTGTGACCAGCAGGTCAAGAGAGGTGGTTCTCCCCCTCTACTCTGCTCTGGTGAGACCCCACCTGGAGTACTGCATTCAGATCTGTGGCTCCCAACACAAGAAGGACATGGACCTGTTGGAGCAAGTCCAGAGGAGGGCCATGAAGATGATCAAAGGGCTGGAGCACCTCTCCTATGAAGACAGGCTGAGAGGGTTGGGCTTGTCCAGCCTGGAGAAGAGAAGGCTCTGGGGTGACCTTCTAGCAGCCTTCCAGTACCTAAAGGGGGCCTACAAGAAAGCTGGAGAGGACCTTTTTACAAAGGCATATAGTGATAGGACAGGGGGTAATGGCTTTAAACTGAAAGAGGGTAGATTTAGACTAAATATAAGAAAGAAATTCTTCCCCATGAGGGTAGTGAGGCACTGGAACAGGTTGCCCAGAGAAGGTGTGGATGCCTCATCCCTGGAAATGTTCAAGGCCAGGATGGATGGGGTTTTGAGCAACCTGGTCTAGTAGAAGGTGTCCCTGCCCATGGCAGGGGACTTGGAACTAGATGATCTTGAATGTCCCTTCCAATCCAAACCATTCTATGATTCTATGATTCTATGATTCTATTAATTGCAACATACTTCATCCTTCAGAAGAATTTTTGCAGTCATTATGTTAATCATTATCTTAGCTTTCTCTCCAAAAATTGTCAAATCACAAGGTAAAAGAGAATTATGAAAGTTATTTATTAATACTACACACTTGAAACTGTATTTAAACAATGATATGTGAAGGACATAAGAAAAAAGTACACAGCAGTAAAACATGCTCATTCTACTGTACAAGATTTGAGCAGTTGAGTATGTGGAATGCATACTTTTCTGTACACTTTCTATAGTCCCTGATCTTTGTTTGCTTATAAGTGAAGCCCCAAACAAAATGAATTCAAAAGGTAACATCTTATTCAGTTTTAATGCAGGCTACACAGGTTATACAATATAAAGCAGTTGAAGTTGCAGAAATTGCAAAAAGCGCATCTTTCATGTACATTTAAATACAATTTTACTCTTAGTCATTTTCAAAGCTCAATATACCTGCTTATAAGTCTCATTCAGAGCTTTTGGGTGTATAAAATTCCATAATTCACCTGCTTTAATTGCAGAAAGCAAGTTATTAGAACAACTGGTGCAAGTATTTACAATTGAGACCTCATTTTACTTTCTTTATATATTAATCCATATCATTAATTTCTTTCTTATTGACCTAATGGAACTCTAAGAGTGGCACCCTAAAACTGATATTGATGTGATGAATTTTATCTTTAGTACCTCCAGGTTCATTAAACAGCTTATTCGTTAAGACTATTACATATTTTATACCATTTTGATAATTTGCCTTTGCAGATTCCTGTTAAGTCCAAATGCATGTGAGCTGCTATTCTTTTATTTTAGACTCCATTTAATGCTCTGTCTTAACATGGACTTGGAAAGGAAACTGCCACAGTAGTTTACTTCATTCTCACCATCCTTTTTATTTTTTTTTTTATTTTTACATTTTGCATATTTTTTTTTACTTTGTATGTAAAATAAAAGTGATAAATATTCCTATTGGTACTAAAATGCATAAGTATGTCAGAATGAAAATAAAGAAGATGATACATATTTAAAAAGAAAAAACAAAGATTGACAAATACAGGACTTGCATCTATCAAGAAGAAAAGCATTCTGCAACAAAGGAGTGTATCAAGTGGTCCTCCTGTGACAAAAGTTATTCAGGGCCTATAATTATGAATAGTTTAGATTAGATTAGATTAGATTAGATGACAGCATATAAAATAATTACTTCTTTGATTCCTCTATCAATGTCTGCTGCTATAATGGGGCATAAGGTCATATTAGATTAGATTTTATTTTTTTTCTATCTTATTTAGTTTCCATACTAACTTTCTTAACTCCTAAATTATTGCCATTATGATGAGAAGAGGCAGTGACTTGTTAACATCCTGACGACTCTTTAGAACCTCTCATTTAGTGCATTTATTCATTGTCCTTCAACAAAATGGAAAGTGCTTTGCAATTCAGTGAAACTAAAAGTATTACAAAATAAAAATATTTTCCTACTGGATATAGAAATTATGAGATTTAGCTTTCCCAGCATGCCAGATAAATTGTCTCAATTATTGTGAGCTATAATAAATTGTCTTTTATATTTATGGCAATGCAATAAATCTGCGCAATCTGAGTGTTAAGTACAGTGCCTACTGTGTTAATGCTTTCCTCTCACTGTTCCCAAAGAACTGCTCACCACTTCAGTGAGTACCTGATGTTGCACTAAGGTGAGTTCATAGCAACATTCATTACATAGCAATGCAAAATTAATTCATATTTGACATTTGTTACAGTCCCTGACAACAATTCAGTTAAGGTCTGCTAGAAGGGTGAAGCTATATGGTCATGGCCATTGCAGTATTGTGGGCAAAGGTTAGTTGAGATACCACGTCTTAATTTTACTGGTGTTATAATTTTGAACTATATAACTCCAACAGTAGGTAACTAGAAAAAGAAAAAAAAAAAGGAAAAAAAAAAAGATTATTTTCCCCAAATCTGATAACTCATTCAGCATACAATACTTGTGGTTCTTTCAGAAGCAACAATTTTTTGGTTTAATAGTACACTTTTAAAGTGTCCTGATTATGCCCTCTTGCCACACTTGGCTCATGGAGTCATCTCTGAGCAGGTAAACTGAGATCGGGAGGTGTATCCCAGGAAGGTTACAAATGCAATTCCAGATCAGCATGGGATGTGTTGTACATCCTCAGGCCTTAGACATGGAAATAAAATTAGAAATTTTACTCCCTACTAATGTTCAGCTATTGAAATATTTGACCAGATATTATTTAATGCAGTGACACCCACAAGTTTACACACTTGGGTATCGAAGGGACAAAGCACAAAGAGTGTTTAGGGACATACTGACAATATAGGAACGACCTTTCTTTTTTTGTTCTATTCTCCTATTCCCACAAATCTCAGTTCAAGCAAAACTCTTAGTGCGGAATTTATACTAGAAAGTGTAGTGAGATAGATCAGGATTTTCTGTATCATCAAGAGGTGATGGGAATGGAATGATATTCATGGGCAGTTAAGCAGGCCAGTTACGTCAATCCCAGCCTAACTATTTTTACTCTGTCTAACAAGAGTAGAAAACAAACATATCATCTTTCCAAATGAAAAAAAAAAAAAAAAGGATTAATTGTTTTAACCTATCCTCATTTAAAAGTACAGATTGCCATAAAAATATATTGTATAGAATGTCATTTATGGCTCCTTAAATAAGAGACAATACCGTTCAAATGGTGGGATTTTGTAGTCAATCTTTCTTCCTGAGATAAAAAAGGAGAAAGAAGTAGTTAAGGATTTTTTCTCTATAAAGGAGAAGATTAAAGGACTACTCAGATAAAATCTTCCCTCATTTTCTATGTCTTTGCTTCTTTTTTGCCAGAAGAAAAAAATAAGATCGTGTTATCTTGACTTTAAATGTAGAACAATCCTTTAAATCCTCATTATTCTTAAGATTACAGAGATTACAAATCCATACAGTATTTCCTGAAAACAGATGCAGAGAAATCTTCGGTCATAGGCTTGCCAAGCTGGTGAAGAGAGCTTTAAACTAAAGACGCAGGGGGAGGGAAACCTTGATCCATCCCACTCTTACCAGTTTGGTGACAGTGCCAGCAATAGATGCCCAGAGCCTGAGGAAGGATCACAGGTCACAGGAGAGCACCTGAAGAGCAGCACAAAGGAATCCCAGCCACTCCAGCCAGTAAGTCAGCTTCATCAACGGCCCAGTTTAAATGCCTCTATGCAAACACACGTAGCATGGGGAATAAACAAGAGGAGTTAGATACGTGCACACGTGTTGTGGTTTAACCCCAGCTGGTAATCAAATACCACGCAGGCACTCGCTCACTCCCTCCCCTCCCCGGTGGAGTGGGGAGGAGAATCGGAAAGCAAGGAAAACTTGTGGGTTAAGATAAAAACAGTTCACCAGGATAGCAGAGGAAAAGATAATAATTATATATTAATAATAATGATAATAATAGTAATAATAATGATGATCATAGAATATATAAAAAATAAACAATGCACAATTTCTCACCGCCCAACAACCCGATGACCTATACAGCCTGTCCCGAGCAGCAATCATGGAGCAAAACCAAGAGCGATCTCAGAACGATCCCAAGCAGCGATCTCAGCACAGCAATATTCCCCAGCAGTGATCTCGGAACCACAAGTTCCAGAGAGACCAAGCAAGGGAACGAACAGACAAACGAATGAACGAATGAAAGCACGGATGAACGAAAAGGCCACCATCCCACTGGCCGACCCCCACTATATATCGGGCATGACATTTATGGTATGGAATACTCTCTTTGGCCAGTTTGGGTCAACTATACTGGCTATACACCTCCCAGCTTTTTGCACCTGCACATTAGCAAAACCTGGGAAGCTGGAAAACGTCCCTGATCGCTTAGCAGCAATTAATAACATCAGTGTATTATCAACACTCTGGGAAGAAAATTAGCTCCATCCCAGACAAAACCAGGACAGCACGCCTGCAGGGCTATGATCTTATTGGCATCACAGAGACATGGTGGGATGGCTTCTACGACTGGAGTGTTGAAATGGAAGCATACAGGCTCTTTAGGAAGGACAGGCAGGGGAGATGAGGAGGGGGTGTCGCCCCCTATGTCAATGACCAACTGGAGTGCATGGAGCTCTGTCTGGGGGCGGATGAGGAGCTGACCGAGAGCTTGTGGGTCAGGATTAAAGGGAGAGAGGGGACAGGTGACATTATATTGGGGGTCTGCTACAGGCCACCCAACCAGGAAGACTGAGTGGATGAGGCCTTCTATAGCCAGATAGGAGTAGCCTCACATTCACAAGCCCTAGTACTCATGGGGGACTTCAACCACCCTAATATCTGTTGGAGGGACAACACAGCAGGGCATAAGCAATCCAGGAGGTTCCTGGAATGTGTTGATGATAAGTTCCTTATCCAAGCGATAGAAGAGCCAACAAGGAGAGGTGCTATGCTGGACCTTGTTCTCACCAACAAGGAGGGGCTGGTGGGGAATGTGAAGCTCAAGGGCAGCCCTGGCTGCAATGACCATGAAATGGTGGAGTTGAAGATCCTTAGGGCAGCAAGGAGGGCACACAGCAAGCTCACTACCCTGGCCTTCAGGAGAGCAGACTTTGGCCTCTTCAGGGATCTGCTTGGTAGAGTGCCATGGGATAAAGCCGTGGAGGGAAGAGGGGCCCAAGAAAGCTGGTGAATATTCAAGGATGACCTCCTCCAAGCTCAGGAGCGATGCATCCCAACAAAGAGGAAGTCAGACAAAAGCACCAGGAGGCCTGCATGGATGAACAAGGAACTCCTAGACAAACTCAAACTCAAAAAGGTCCCCTCCAACCCAAACCATTCTGTGGTTCTATGATTCTATGAAATGACAAGCAAGTATCTCATAAGAGGCCAAGAATTATTTCAAACACTGAAAGAAAAAAGGGAAAAGACACATAGCATTAACTGTCTTTCCGCCGTTCTGTCCTCAAAGCAGTATGGTAAAGATGAACATGAATCAGAGAGAATGGCCTATGAGAACTTTAAGTAGGCTTCTTAATACAAAATATGTTAATCTGTACATGACTGATTCAGCTGCACTTTCAAAGGTGCCCCTTATTGAAAAGATATAAACCAAAGAGCAGGTGGAAGTTAAAATCTTGCTTAGAAAGACAGATGTGCAAGCTCTGCATTCCAAACACTCACTTGCTTCAAAATTCTGGCTTTTGCACTTTTCCTTATTGCAACTTATGATCATTTAAGGTCAGATCCTGCTTTTGTTTCACATAGAGTAGATCTTGGCAATTCACTTACTACAGAGTAACACACCACTATTGCTGTAGAGGATAATTTGTTTCTTTTTAAAGTTATTTCCAAATTTTGCTTTGAAAAGTGATTTAACAACCAAAATCTAACAAGGTTTTCATTTGTCCATTTCAACATCCTACAACATTTATTAAAGTAGTTTGCATCAGTATTGCACAAAACATGAAGTACAGATCATGTGATAGCACTAAGCTGAGTTGAGTTCTTCTTCTCTTAAACTACATTTAGAAGAAAATAAATTGAAAGCTGTGAAGAAATGGTTGTGTATTTTAAAATTAACACATGTACTTTCTAATGTAGCCATCAGGAATGCCAGACTATCCTGCTAAAAACCAACTGTTTCTGGAACATCTTGTTGCTTTCCAAGGAAATTAACTGAAATGGTGCCAAAGTGCAGAAAATAGATTTTTTTTTCTTAAAAAAAATAGAATTCACTGGCCTACAAAGAAGTACAAAAGAGCAGTATTAGTTGTTACAGTTCTCAAACAGCAAGTTTTTCTTGGGTTTTTTTTAGGTTCTTGTTTCTGATCACCTGAAGGTTAGAGACCCACAATGCAAGACAATATTTTGAGGAAGAACCTGTAGTGGAATCTTGATGCCTGATTTATTAAGAAAATTAAGTATATTGGGTTGCTCTGCCTGTGTGTGTCCCCATGTAATTTATCTGGGCAGTTTCTAAACAAATCAAGAGGTAGAAATGTTAGAGACATAAAATTCTGACATATTTTGTGGAAATTGGAGGTGAGTAGAAGATGGAGACCAAAATAAGGAAAAGTAGGTATGAATTTGTCCCACTGAATAATTCCAAGACGAAAATCAACACATATATACCTCTGAGGTACCAATAATACATCCTGACATAGGAACATTAAAAAATAAAAGACAAATCTAGCCCAGTACTGCAGCAAAGGACTTATTAAGGAGACCTAAACACAGTCTGTAGGAAACCAGCTGTCGCTCATTCTGCAGCTCATGGGAATACCTTGGCTTTAAACCATTTTTCTCCTTGAAATTATAAAAAAAAAGTCATCATTCTTCCACTAGATTGACTAATGCTTTTTCTGAAAAGACTTCTAGTGTTCATGATTGTTTGTCTGTTACTATTCATGGCTGCTTTATATGTTTACAAAATCACTATACTACTTAAAGTTAAAATTATTTATTTAAGATTTTAGAAATGCCATGTATATGATGGGTGAAGTATGAAGTCAGTTTGTATTACCCTCTGTTAAGCAATGTGATAGAGGTATCAAAAACCTAAAAGCTTTTTTTTCTCTATGGTTTACCTTTTAGTTTTCTTAGAACAAGTGTGGTAGAAGGCTTGCTATCTCTATTTTCCTGATTTCAAGGTGTATTGGAAAATTGTTATGTTATAACTTAAAACTTACATTCTAATAAATTTTCTACTTAGATTACACGACTGGTTCCAATATATGCATATATTTCTATATTTCACTTTGTTTGCAGGGTGCTTTATGTGTATAAAATGTTTTCATATGCAGTATAGAAGGATTTCCACTTATGTTTTTTGCTTGTTTGTTATTTTTCTCTGGGGTTGGAAGAGATTATTAGCAGAGAGCTAATAACAGAATGTTATTGTTACCTTTGAAATGGCAGCCCCTTATCTCAATGACTAAGCTGAAAGCTAAAGACAGAGTTGTCTCAGGGAAGATTATAAGGAAACAATAGAACACCTGCTGAAGGATTTGAAGTTTTGCAAGTCTTTCAAAATAATAGTTGACTGATGAATCCAGAACTTTACAAAAGGAATGCCTTCACACTAATATTTATAAAGAGAAAATAGAGCAGGAGCAGGAGGAAGGGCTCTGCTTAGGTCCTAAGATCTTGAAAGGACTGAATAAAACTTAAAGAAATGTAGACTTTTTGAGATTGGGTTTTGAGTAGAAGCCTTTATTGCTTTTCCAAAAGGCTATGTACTTCCTGGGCTTATCTGCCAGTTATCTGTGGTTGTGTTGAAATCCTTTGACTACTCTGTTCTTACCTTTATTTCATTGTTGTCTTATTCCTGAAAGTATTTTTTAAAAAATCTTCATAATCACCATTTCGGTGAAGGAGTGGAAGCATGGAAGAACTACTTCCCGCTTTGTGGGAGTGCTGGCATGAGAGGAGATGGGGTCAGGATGTAGATGGCTAACATACAGAGTCCCATCCTTTTGGGAAGGGGTGCTTGACAGTGACTCTGCAGCCCAGGATGATGTCTACATGCCTACAGATGCCCAGCCCTAGCCAAAATAAAAACACATGAGATTCTCTAATGGAATTTGCGCAGGCCAGCTTGATAGGGTATGTATTGAGATAGCTTATTTAGTATTATAACAGTCAAAATTTCATGGTAAATATGTACCATCAATTTTGTCTTATAGAAGTTTTCAAAAATTTTTACTTTACATTTTGCACGAGTAATATCCTTTGAATAAAATACCTTTGTCTATACTGACTATCTGAATATATTGTAAGTATCAGGTTTCTTCCTACTCCTTCAAACAACATCAGACCTTGATTTAGTGTTATAGCTTTATGTAGAAATTATGCCAGCACATGCTTCTTTTTCTTGCAGTAACAGAGCCACTGTATGTGTGGATTCCTTAGCAATGATCTGGACAATTAGATCCTTTTTTTTTTTTAGATGCATCATAACTACATGTTCTGCTGGAAGGGGCTAAAGTGTTGTTGTGGGGTTTTAAACTTGTATTTAATTGTCTTTAATGGAAACTAAACTTTGAT
Organism: Phoenicopterus ruber ruber; assembly: GCA_009819775.1. NCBI lineage: Eukaryota > Metazoa > Chordata > Aves > Phoenicopteriformes > Phoenicopteridae > Phoenicopterus > Phoenicopterus ruber. The sequence continues at coordinate 27,111,590 of CM020215.1, read as the reverse complement.
GTTGTTTTAGGAGGCTATCCAGAACACATTCCTCTTGGACACATGTCAAAAATACTTATAGAAGCAACATGCAGAAAGGTGGTGAGTAACAGAACTTAAATGACGATCATTACCAAAATAATACAAATTCCATGTTCAGATGACTATCTCTAATTTAACAGCGTAACAGACACTCATTAAAACATATTTCCTTCCACTGCAAATTGCCAAATTGACAGCAGTGGAATTACTTCTCTCTGCCTAGTAGACAAAGCATAACAACCAGGCAGGATTTCTTTAAATTTTAATATCTTTGGCTTTTTCCTCTGCTCTACCAAAATTGGCTCTTTGTGCATTGAAATTAATGATATAATTTCCATTTACTCCAAAGACTTTTAGTTCAACTCTCAAACACAGGAGGTAACCGCATACTAATTACCATTTCAGTAACATGTATATATGCTAAAGTATATCTTTGTGAAAATGAAAAGACGTATGAGAACTACAAATGGCATTGTTTGAGATTATTGGTTAAGGCAAGTCCTATTCTTGGGTCTTCCACTTACCGCTAGTAATTCTAAGTACTTCATAGCATATTATGTTTGAATAGTGACTCTACTAAGAAGTAGGAAGTATAATCCATTAAAAAATAACTTGGGTCTTGCAATAGTGGGTAGAAGAATGACTAAGTATATTGACATTGAGGATGAAAAGTTTGTGTAACGGCACCTCTAGCATAGCTGTGAATAGAAAAAGTTTCTAGGATGACAAGTATCCTATTCTTTCCATTTCTCAAGGAAGGCATTGAACTATTTTAGATGTAGGAGTGACTCCCTGGAGAGCTATATACTAGCTAAGGGTAATTGGGAGGGAGGTAAAGAAGAAGGGAAAGGAGTTCACATTTTTTCCCAGTCTCTGAAATAAAAAAAATACACCCTTCAGTAATTTTGGAAAGTAAATGAAAAGAGTAATATTTTTTATAATTTTTAATGGTATTAAAACATAAATTTTAATTCGATCAAAATGTTAAAATCTAACAAAACTTATAAATTCCAGATAACTCAGATGCAAAGACTGTGCTAGGCTCCACACACACTTTACAAACAGCGATTTCCCGCTTTCCGTTAAATCCACACGTGGATGGTTTTGCCATACATTTCTTATGTCTCATCACATAAACCATTACAATTCATTTTTCCAAGGGAACAGAATTAAGGTTGCATGAGCAACTTGTATTTTAGTTTTACGTAGTCTGAGCATACTTGATTATGAAATATTAATATATTTTTAATACAAGATGGGGGGGATATTTCTTACTACATGTAATCTTTAATCTTCTATAATTCTCCTCCCTTTTCCTTTCCTCTTACAGAATAGCAATTTGGCCTAAAGCTTATCTGGCAAGATACAGATCGGATGGCTGATGTGAGAGATGGGTAGGAAATTGGCTAGCAGGTCACATTCAGAGGATGGTGATCAATGTTTTTTACTCCGGCTGGCAGCCTGTCACAAGTGGAGTCTGCCAGGGATAGATACTGGCCCCACGCTGTTCAACATCTTAATAAATGACCTGGACTATAGGATTGAAAGCACCCTCACCAAGTTTGCTGCTAACACCAAACTGAGTGGTGAGGTGAACACATCAGAAGGGAGAGACATCTTACAGAGAGACCTGGACAGGCTGGACGAGCAGGCTAGCAAGAAGAAGTGCAAAGTCCTGCAGTTGGAGTGGAATAACCAAAGAGTTCAGTACAGGCTAGGATCTGGGTGGCTGCAGAGCAGCCTTACTGAAAGGGACCTGGGGGAGCAACAAGCTGAATGTGTGTCAGCAGTCCACCGCTGCCACAACAAAGGCAAATCGGATCCTGGGCTGCATTCGCAGGGCATTACTAGCAGATTTAGACATGTAATCATTCCACTATACTCAGCACTTGTCGGGCCACACCTGAGGTACTGTGTCCAGTCCTGGTCACCACAATTCAAGAAAGATGCAGACAGACTGGAGAGGGTCCAAAGGAGGGCCACAAAGATGATTAAAGGGCTGAAGAACCTGTCCTATGAGGAAAGACTTAAGGAGTTAGGTCTTTTCTCCCTGGAGAAGAGATGTCTTGGGGGGGACCTCATCACAGTATTCCAATACTTAAAGGATGGCTACAAAGAGGAGAGAGGCTCTCTCTTCGCAAGGCACCACATGGAGAAGACAAGAGACAACAGGTACAAGTTGCACTGGAAGAGATTTTATCTCAACATAAGAAAGAAATTTTTTACAGTAAGAGCAATCATTCACTGACAAAACCTCCCTGGGGATGTGGTAGAGTCCTCATTTCAAGATGCGATTAGACAGGGTACTAGATAATCTCATCTAGGCTCCCTTTCCCATGAAAGGTTAGACCAAATGATCTTTCAAGGTCCCTTCCAATCTGGTCTAATCTATGATTCTGTGATTCTATGATTCTTTGCAGGTACGTGCTACACATCCCGCCCCCCCCCCCCCCCCCCCCCCAATTTAAACCTTTTGAAAAACATGAAAATAATGTGCAAAATTTTCAGGAAGACAAACCAGCTGAGATAGTTTCTTGGCACCATGAAATTCTCTTTCCCAATTTATAGAGGGTTGAAAAGCTAAAGAAAGATTAGGATCAGAAGCTAATATTCAAATTGCATTCATATATCCAGTCGATGATTATTTTTAACTGGCTTGATATTCTGATGAAATAATACTTCATTGAACACTGAAACAACTAATGTGTTTTTCATACTTGGTTACGTAAATTCTCTTCAATTTCTAGTCTTGGTGAAATTGGGTTACAGAAGTTTATTTACAACAACTCCCTTGTAATAGACTTGCAGGATTGCAAGCAACAGTATGTTGACTGAAAAAAGTCTTTCTTCCCTGATAGGTCATTGGAAGCAGCTTTTCAATAATACTCCCTACAGAGATATACTGGCGGAATGAAAGACAAAAAATGAGCCATTCTGCTGGTAATAACTTTAAAGTTAGCAAAACCAAAAAAAAAGGCTAGATCAAAGTCCATCACTGTGATTGGATATCTTCTCACTGGATTCAGCAGGCTTTGGATCAGGCTGTAAATGTGACCATAACGAAGAAGATAAATTAAAGTGAATACCAGGAGTAAATTGTCTCTTCCAGACAATGAAAATCAGGAAAATTTCAGATACAGGCAACAGGCTGTGAGCAGGAAGATCCAAATCAAGCCTTTGGGGTTATTTTTCTTCCAAAACATTAGACAAATAGACTTATGAGACGTATTTAACTTACAGAATGCTACCTGCTTAATAAGACTCTGATTGACTGCCAGTTGGGCAGTCTTAAGGTCATTTAATGTTTTCTAATTTGGGGCTTATAACATTAATTTTTACATTACAATGTTAACATACATAATATAAAGCTACAGATACTAATTTTTATTAATTGAAAGTATGTTTTTTATGTGAGAAAAAAATAGCCACTTTGACCAGCCAATTTCACACTAGATCCCACAGAATTTCTTTCTGTACTGTTTGTCCTTTTCATTCTTGGTTTCAAGAGCCTTATATCATCCATTTTAGTATTTTACTTGAGATCATGTCAGAATCATATTTCTCTTAGTCCTTCACAGGAGTTGAGGTACTCCAGCAGGCTTAAAATCATAGCATCATAGAATGGTTTGGGATGGAAAGGACCTTTGAAGATCATCTAGTCCAATCACCCTGCCATGGGCATGGACATCATTCACTAGATCAGCTTGCTCAAAGCCCCATCCAAACTGATCTTGAACATTTCCAGGGTTGAGGTATCCACAGCTTCTCTGGGCAACCTGTTCCAGTGCCTCACCACCTTTGTCATAAAGAATTTCTTCCTTACGTCCAATCTAAAACTACCCTCTCTCAGTTTAAAACCATTACCCCTTGTCCTGTCACTGCAGGCTCTGGTAAAAAGTCTTTCTCCATCTTTCTTCTAAGCCTCCTTTATATATTGAAAGGCTGCAATAAGGTCTCTTGTTCTCCAGGCTGAACAACCCCAACTCTCTCAGCTTTTCTTCATAGGAGAGGTATTCCAGCCCTCTAACCATTTTTGTGGCCCTCCTCTGGACCTGCTCTGACAGGTCCACATCTTTCTTGTACTGTGGATCCCAGAGGTGGATGCAGTACTCCAGGTGGGGTCTCACAAGAGCAGAGTAGAGGCTTCTCAGTCACCTCTGTAAAACTGTTGAGTGTAAGACACCAGACTTGTCAAATAAGAGAATTTGAAAGATGCTGAAGAGAGTCATCAAATAAAAAGATTGTATTTTTGTTCTAAATATGAAATATATATCTTTACTGTAGAGGAAAATCTACATTACTGTTGGCACTACTTGTATTTGTGTTGGTCTTAAGCACAAGCAGATAATATAATTGTTTAAGACCCCATACTTCAAGGAGTCCTTAGCTACTCATCACTTCTATTTTTCCTTCAAGCTGGTTGCAGCAACTGAATACCATCTGCTCAGCATTGATCACCCATATATAAGTAACCACGCACATGGACATCTACGTGAGGACAACAGCTGGTACACTGAATTTCATAGAATCATAGAATATCTCAAGTTGGAAGGGAACCATAAGGATCATCAAGTCCAACTCCCAGGACTCCAGGAATTTAATTCCTGAGAGAAGCAATAAGTCACTGTGGGGTCTCAAAAACCCTGGCCCATGACTGAGCTCGTTCTTTGAGTTGAAGGTCTATGATAGAGGACTGATGGATGGACAAAAAAAGTGTAGGGAGCACTGGACTGGGGAAGTAGAAGACTGGACATGAAAGCATGGGGTTGAGGCTGGAGCTTGATGATTGTAAGAAGTATATTAGGATGGTATGAACACCAGAGAATATTGAGCTGAGGTCCTACTTTGAGGAAATAGAAATAGAGGGGGAGGAGGAGGAGAAAGGCAGATAGATGTAGGGGACATAGGAAGTTGGAAGTGTGATGGAGCCAGAAGGTGAACTTTCAAGAATAGCATCCTACAACATATAAGGCCATGCCTGAGGTACATATAGATAGATGTACAGGCAGATGAGCTATGGGAGGAGTCTAAGGCAACTGAGTTTCTCCTGGTAAAAGGCTCAGAGAGGCTCTAATGGCAACTTACAATTACTTGAGAGGAAGTTACAGAGGTGGTGGAACCAAACTGTTCTTCGTAGTACCAGATGATATAACAAGGAGAAATGGCTACATGTGCAAAGTTGGGAGGTTCAGACTGCACATACAGGGAAAAAAAAATACTAGGAGAGTAATGGAAACTTAACAAGTCACCTAGAAAGGCTGGGTAATCTCCATTTACAGTGGCTTTCAAAAATCAACTAGTCAAAAAGCCATAGCCAACCTGATCTAATGTGATGATAGATCTGCTTCAACAGGGAGGGTGAACTGGAAAATAATCATCATTCTAACTAACATTTCTTTGATGTCTATGTCTGTGTATATTTTCCCATCAAATTAGTTCGTATCACCTATACATGATTTTTGTATGAATTTCACACTGCAAGGATAAAGTATGGAACCAATTATACTGGGAAAAAGGAGGAAAAAAATTAATGCAAAAAAGTTAACACGACCCTGCAATCTTAAACTGGTAGTCATTACAAGCAAGTGAAGTCTCTATGAGATTCAGTGAAAGTTACACTACAATAAAACTATATTTACTACTCATAGAGCACCAAATTTAGGTGAATTACACTTGCTTAGCAAACCCAGTAACAGTCGTATTGGTGTAAGATAAGTTATTTCACTAGAATACATATATTAACTCCATTATTTAAGCTACTGCTGAACTTGATCTTGCATACAGCATCTATCTTCTATTCTTCAACACAGCTTCCAAAGAAATTGTCTTTTGGATGTGATTAAAGTCAATATTAAGTTAGGTGAAAGCTTCACAGAACCATAAATAAATGTACAACAAACCTAGTAAATTACTGTATCCCATCACAGCTCTAAGTTCCATCATTGCCAAAGATATTTATTTGCCTTTATTTCATTGAGCCTCTAGTGAGCTGTTTTGAGAAAGCTGTTTAAGATTTACATACTCAAAAGGACTGTGTAGAATATCTGAGGAACTTGCATTTACCTTGGACTATTCTGAATGACGTATAAAATAGCCATTGAAATCATAACAACTTGAATGTATTATGACATTTGTGGCGATCCTAATACTGCAGTGAAGTAAGCCAAGGTGTCCCTTTGAGTAAAAATATAGGTTTAAATGTAAACATGAAGCATTTTGGTAGGACACCAACAGCAAAAATGCCATTTATATTGAGGCTGAAAAATGAGAAATGTGTATCTCAAAGATTCTGAAAACAAAAAATATGAAATTTTCTTTCAGTGAGTTTTCTTAAAGGAGAAACCTAAGCCTTCGGGCCGTATTTTCTGTTACAGTATGGTACTTTGACATAAATTGACAAGTCCATTGTGTTTGGGGGAGTTGGGGAGATTTGGTTTTAAATGAAGATCATACATAGACTTTCAAACCTGTCCAGTCCCAAAAGCTGAATATGCAAATTATTTTTGCACAATATCATGTTTCCCCCCTATAACACCTCCCCTGGCTGTAGCATCTGCTTTTTGATGCTAAAGGCAGCCACAGTCAGTCACTGGGGAGAAGACAATCTTCAGTGCTCTAATAGGGACAGCTGGGACTGGAGGTGGCGGAATGAGGTTCCTCCAGGGCCACGAAGGCAGGCAAATTCTCCAGCCTAAAGCTTTCACCTTACCCTTTATGTAAACCCACTTACTTGCAGCTATTGACTGTGCACTCTCTTCTACAGGCATATAATGTGACAAACCAGTGTGGTGGGTTAGCTTGGGCTAGCAGCCAAACTCCCACCCAGCCGCTCGCTCACCCCATATAGGGAAAATAGGAAGAACAGGAATGAGAAAGTTCAATAGGTCAAGATAAAGACAAGGAAACTGCTTACCAATTACTGCTGTGGGCAAAAAGATTCAACTGAGGAAAATTAACCTAATTTATTCACAGTTAAAGTAAATACTTAATTACTGATTCAAGCAGTGGGAAACAAAAAGGCAAACATTGAAACAAACCCTTTCCTCCCACCATTCCCAGGCTTAAGTTTACTCCTTCACTCCAGACTCTGTTTATCACTGCAGGTTACACTCAGTCCCTTCAGTGAAAAAAAAAAATGAGGAAGGGCACTGTATGGTCAGTACTTGGCAGTTTCTCTCCACCATTCCCTTCTTCTCACACCTTTCCTCTGCTCCAGCGTGAGTCCTTCCATCAGCTGCAGTGCTTCAGGAAAACCTTCTCTAGTGCAGGTCTTCCATGCGTGGCAGGGAGTATCTGCTCTGCCATGGAGCGACTCCTCCTTCCTGTCCTCTGACTTTGGTCTTTCTTCTGTTGTTTTGCACTACTTTTGTTCCCTCCTCCTCTCTCCATCTGCTATTTTGGAACTGGCTGTGTCCGGCATGGGGCAGCCCCCGCCTCTCCTCACAGAGGCCGCCCTGCAGCCCCGCTGTCAGCGCCGGGGCACGGACACCCAGTATAAGCAGGGACACAACCTCCTCGTGAAGGTGCTCCAAGCCTCATCTGGGAATTCTGGGACATTAAAAAGTCAATAACCAATTATATCTGCTTGATTCCTTTAAATACATATGAATAAAAGAAAATTGTTTTGAAGCAAATTTTATTTACAGATAAGATGATACACCGTGTCTGTATTGTCATGAACAAGAAAAAAGGAGTTTATTACGGCTGTGTGTAACAGCCTCTGACACATCCATTGAAATTAGACAATGGAAAGGTGGTGTTGCTCATGGAGAGAATTCTTTCTCAATATGTAAGGAAAACACTCAAAAGCTCACAGATTTTTGCAAACACACCTGTTCAGATTTGTATGAAATTTGATGTAACCAAGTTAACAAAACATTTTTTTTTGGAGAGGGGAGCTGAACAAAATACAGAAGATGGATATCAACTAATATCTCTGGTTTAAATGCAATGTCGAGTAATGACTTGAAAAATGAGACAATTAAGGCTTGTTTATGAACAATAAGCTGTGATACAATGGGATCATGAACTGCTCAGATGAGCCAAAAAAGTAAATTGGGTACATGTATACAGTAAATAAGAGTAATATTAGAGTTTTGAACCAAGGAAGGATAATTATGTAGGAATTTATCCCAAAAAATCAGAATATGCTAATACTCTTATGTGATAAAAGTAACATGAAAAATAACTGAAATCTGCATCAATTATGAAGAATTAATAAATACATTTTCAAGTTAAGCCTAGGTTTTGGGTTTTCAGCCACTGAGGAAAATAAGAATATGTCAAACACCTGATAGTGAAATTTCTCACAGGAATATTTAGTTTTCAGTCACATTTTCCCTAACAAAAGTTTCTCATTTTTTAAGGGAATTCAAAGAATAGACTCCCAGAGGTTTAATGGTTAGGCACATTATGGAATATGGAAAATCTATAATCAGATCCCAGCATCACCTCATCCATAACTGTATCTGGGCCTATGACATCTCTCTTAAAGTCTAATCACTAGGCTATTGATGATATTGCAAAGATGACTGAGTCTTCTCTTCTTTGAAAAAACTTTCTGATATAGCATAACAACTTTTTTAGTCTCAAGGAACCTAAAATTACTATTTAATAATAATACAGAGATAATAAACAGAGATAAATAGGGACCTTGCCAATACTGGACTCTCAGTTGGTGAGTCTACATTACTGGCTGATTAGAAATCTAGTGAGGAGGACCGGGGGCTGATTTGGCACAACCTGTTACGGTTTTAGGATCATTCATCCACACTGCATCTTTAGTAGCAATGACATTTACTCATGAACTGACACCTAACTGTTGGAGGACCTTGGATACACTTTGAACCCAACTGAGTGATCTGCTTTCTGATTTCACTGAGAGGGAAACCACTTGGAACACATCACTGGTGCCCTTGAGTTAGTGTTGCAGAAAACTATGCAGCTGAAAAGAATGTCTCTGACATCCTAAATTGCTACATAGATGCACCCAATGTCATCACTAAAAAGAGACAAAAATTTTGCCCCTTTTAATTCTCTGTGGTCTAAATGGAATGAATTATTAAGCTCAAGGTGTGGCAAAGCAGCTCATAGAAGCTGCAATTCTCAGAAGGTAGCCTTTAAAGTATGGATGGGAACATACCTTGTTTAAAAATGCTTTTTCAGAAAAAAAAAAAAAAGGAAAAATAAGATCTTTTTGCTATCCTTGGGTTTCTGCTTTTTCCTATTTTGCCCCACATTTCAGGTGTTTTTATCCTTTTGCTCTACTTTTCCTTTTTTGCTCTTAATTTCTTTTCTTCCAGTCACTCATTTGTTCCTGAAAGTATTTATTCTTATTCTTATTTCATGGGCGCTTGATGCCCACAACAGGCTTATCCTCTGCTACACAAGATGATAATCTTCTGTAGTGATGTGAAGAATAAAAAACACAGTGTGTGATGTCTACTCGGGGCGGGGGGCGGGGAGCAAACTATTTGCAGAAAGGGGAAAGGAAATCATTTAAGACCTGCTACTGATTTATAATGGGCAAAAACAGGCCTTTAGCCTTCAGTGGAACAGAGGCAGCCAGAGGTCTAGAGCTGGTGTTACCCTTGAAGCGTTATTGAGTGGACCTCTGGATTTTATTCCCTCACTCAAGCAATTTCAGTAGTTTGTACAATCTGAATTACTGTAATACAAGGGCTTTCAGTAATTCCTGTGGTTGTTTGTCCCTACAACCAGCTCGTGCTGAGTAGCCCACCTTCTATACAGATGACGTACATCCAGAAAAAAATCAGTAGGGAACCATGATAATTTCCCTTAGAAAACGCATTTGATAAGGTGATGTGAAAAGATACTTAAGAGCATTTTTATAGGTAGGAACCGGTCCATCAAATAGGCTTCGTAAAGGAAGGTCTTGTTTCAGTAGGCCCTTGCTAACACTTTTTTCTCAGGGGTAATTTGAAGTGAGCCAAGACTGGCATTTCGAGCATACCTCAATGATTATGTTATCAAGGAATCTATTAATCCTTGGAGGCCATATCTTTCTGAATCTGCCAAAAGCCCTTACCAATAATTTGCAGAAGGAGACATGAAACATGTGGGATGGTTTTAAGCACTTCTTTCCAGAAAAGTTCTTGGTTCTTCCAGACTGTTGAGACATCATCAGCCTTTGTTCACACAGCTCTGTGAAGGTGTCTGGGTGTACCAAATAGCAATTTCATTTAAATGTACCTGCTACTGTAATAATACACTATTCCTTGAGCTTTTGTTACAGCACTGGTTCTCTCGGGCTTCCAAATTGTTTGCGACATCCTTGAGCTCTGAGTTTGCTAAGAGGATTCCATGCAGTCTCTGCTCTTCTCATATAATTTATTGTGATCATGGCATGTACAAATTAAAACAGTAGTATGAGTGATCAAAGTGACCTGCAGTATTTCAGTTGCAGTGTGATATATCATTAAGAATTTTCCTTCATCTACTGGGAAAAAAAAATCAATCAAATGATACACATTGGTTCAACAACAATATATTTCAAAATAGTGGAAGTAGACTAGCAAATTATCTGACTTTTACTTGAATTCTATTAATTCTGTGCAACATAGAAAAAATAACATGGAAATTTAGCAAAATCTAATTTTTCATTAGCACAATTCAAAGAAAAAAAAAGTTATTGGTTTTCTCATTCAATAAAAAAATCACTACAAGTCAAACTGACTTATGCAGCTGAAAAACAAACTAAATGGAGGACTGTTTCTCTCCCTCCTTGCATTACAAAGGCACAGACAGTCTTTAAGATGGGCTTGAAAGAAACAGATGATATGTTTTTGTTGGGTGCCAAGTAATATTTGATTCCAAAAATTACTGGTCTAGAAAAATAAGGAACAAAATAAATTTTAACAACTCTCTGTTAATGCAAATCCAGAGTTGAGGCACTATTATTTTAGCTACATTAAGTTCTTTTCTTTGCCTTAGGGGACAACATGGTTAGACGAGCAATGTAACTACAATTAACTGACTTATTAAAAAGAAAAAAAAATAAACAAATAAGCAATAAACAACATTATTTCATTACAATATTTTCCTTATGTCTTCTTTTGCAGGGAGCTTTTAAGAGGAATTTCAGCTTTGACAACTGTTAGAGGAAAATATATCATATTGGATCCAACAGCCTGAGAGGTGAGGCTGCGTCCACTCTGTATCCCCAGGTTCAAGCAGTGGAAAGGCTGAAAATGTGTTCCCAGCAGGTGTGCACACACAGAACACACATATATATACCACATATACATACATACCTACCTACATACATATATACATATATATACACACACATATACATGGTCGGCCACAGGTCAGACAGATACGCAGAGCACCCACACGAACACAGGGAGAGCCAACAGCCTCATCCTGCTCCCCTCTCTGGCTGGATAGGATGGAGGTCCAGTGGTGAGAAATATATATACATATGTACAATGTGGGTCCCTCCAGCATCTGCATTTACTCAGTCTGCCCAGTAGCTGCCCCTTGATCCCAGTCTCTCCAGTTGCTGGCACCTGGACATATGTGCCCCCAAAGCCACTGCCCCACTGCAGTTGCTGGTACAGTCACATAAACACAGCTGGCCTAAACGAATTTATTAGTGCAACAGCAATCTTACATCAAGCCTGGTGAACTCTGTTGATTGCAGGCACCCTTAAATAGTTCATATGTAGCAGAAGGTAAGTGAAAGGTAAATTATTTTCACTAAAGATAACACACAATATGACTTTTAAAATGTAATTGCAATGACAAACGCAAACTGCAAACCAGAAAACCTCTGTTCAGCTGCCACCAGCTCCAAGCTCCCCACGTCAATACTCAGAATCACTCCTCTGTGCACAGCACAACAATTTACCTCACACCTAAACCTGATCAAAATTAGATCCACATACTAGGGCGTCATGCCCCAGGTTTCTTGAGGGGATTGACCTGTTGAACATTCTCTGAGTACAAGTAGTAAATATGGATGCAATTGCAGCCAGTGCTTTCCATAAAAATTGTTTGTATGGCATCAGCCTTTCATAGATGACTGTGGCTAGTTCATCTCCCCAAGAAACAGCAAACTCAACTTTTCCTCCCAAGAAAGAAAATTCAAAGTCCAGTCCTGTCCTATGGCTCTGATAAAAGGATTAAACATGGTTTCTCCTTTGCAATACCATGAGCAAAGAAATTAATTTAAAATTCACTGAGCCAGAGAGAGTATGAGCTGGTAAACAAGTAGTTCGAATTCTCTCAAGGGGATAGTGAATTGTGGATCCTAATTCTTACCTAACCTTGTTTGTGGATTTTATCCAGTGATTCATTAACATAAAATATAACAATCCTAGGGCTGGGAGTTGAAAGGTGGATTTTAGTTGCTCTAAAAGTCTTCATTATATCTAGTTGTTAGTTCTCTGAATAAAAGAATATCTCAATTCACTTTCCAAAGAGTGTTTTGAGACATGAGTCTACAGAGACATTTCAGAAAGCTCTTGATCCTGCTATCCATTTTTCTAAATTTTCATCTGCACTGTAATCTAGCAGTCTATTTTCTAGTGATTACAGCAGTTGTTGACTGGCTTGACATGTGTCGTACTACACTAAGCCTAGCCAATGCCATCTGACCTCTGTGAAGTAAGATATAAGTCTCCACAACCGTATGACTGTGTCAGATTTCCTATCCATTTCTCATTACTTCTTCTCAGGACTTTGTGATCAACAAGCTATAATGCGTGCCTTTGCCTGCTGTTTCTTATTTTGAACATAAGAATATTTTTATATTGCACTCCCTGATGTATTGCTCAAATTTTACCTTTGAGTAATAACATTTAAGTTTTGTTAATCTTGTCCTGACACTGTTAACATTTTCATTTATAGTTAGGATTTTTAAGGCGTACTGATTGCATCATGTATACACAAGATGCTGGCACCCATTTTGAAACAATGCTCTGCTGCAAACTCTTTCTGGATAGTAATTTTGAGGAAAATTACAAACATTTTGCCATACCCCTCTGTCCTGGTTTAGGCTGGGACGCAGCTAGTTTTGTCTCCAGCAGCTACTGTGTTTTGGATTTAGTGTGTGAAGAATGGTGATAGCACACTGATGTTGTTGGTTGCTGCTGAACGATCAAGGACATTTTGCAGTTTCCCAGGTTTTGCTGACATGCAGGTGCAAAAACCTGGGAGGGGTAGAGCCAGAATAGTTGATCCAAACCGGCCAAAGAGAGTATTCCATACCATAGACGTCATGCCTGGTATAAGTAAGGGTCAGCTGGTGGGCCACTTTCCTTAATCCTTAAGCTTCCCTTCTGGTTGTTTCTTTCGTTCCCTGCTTTTCTTTTTTTTTTCTTTAGTTCATTCAGGCCTTTTCATTCGTTCATTCAGCTGGTCATTCCCTTGCCTGCTCTCTCTGGAACTTGCTGTTCTGGGATAGCTGGGGGGGGATACCCCTGTTCCCTGACTGCTGCTCGGGACGGGCTGTATCGGTTGTCAGGTGGTAAGAAATTGCGCATCATTCATTTTATATATTCTATTATCTTTAAATAATAATAATAATAATAATATATTATTATCTTTTTCATTGCTGTCCTGGTGAACTGCTTTTATCTCAACTGGCGAGTTTTCCTTTCTCTCCGATTCTCCTCCCCACCCCACCAGGGAGGTGGGAGTGAGCGAGAGGCTGCGTGGTGTTTGGTTACCATCTGGGGTTAAACCACGACATCCTCTCATTTCTGGAATCTCTGTCCTTGAATAAATATTCTGCTTTTTTTGAACTTCCCTCTCCCACCACCCGCTGTTATCAGGGAGGTAGTTTTGCATCAGGTTCTGAATGTCTATGTTCTGGCTGCTAGTTTATGTCCTTAATGGCAGCAAAGATAAAATAGAAACTGTATTTAATAACTTTGCAGTTTTCAACAGTAACATGAGAGGTAAAAATGTGGTTCCCATCTGTTAAAAGCAAAAAAAAGAAAGATCTGGTTATTTATAAACCCATAGCTGAACTTCAATACCTAGAAAACGTACTGGCATAAATAACCAAGCAGTTTGGTAAACCCCTACAAGAGCACAAGGTGATGAGTAAGAGTGTGCATGGATCTGCCAAAATCAGGTAGTGTCAGACCAATCTTACTTGCTTCTATGACAAGGTAACAGGCATTGTGAATACAGGAAGAATGGTGGATGTCAAATATCTTGCTGTTAGTAAGGCTTTTGACATTGTTTCACATGACATTTCATGAACAAACTTAGGAAGCAGGATCCAGTTTTCAGAAAGAATGGGTGCAAAGCTGGCAGGAAAGCTGTATTCAGACAGCGATTATCAATGAGAATGGCAGGTTTTCACGGCAATCTGGTTTGATGCTCTACTTTTCAGTAATATTTTTCAATATCTAAGTTTTAGATAACAAGAAATTAAGAAGAGTGGCAGACATGTTGCAGAACACTAATAAGGTAGCAAGAGTGCTAGAGAATAGGCTGGAATCCAAAATATTTTTGAAAAAGTGGAGATATGGTCTAAAGAAATATTGGATACTGTTCAAATAAGGATAAGCACAACATCATTTACTATTAATGAAGAACAAATCTGGGTATGCTGGTAGATCAGAATGTGAAAAAAAAAAAAAAAGACAAAAGACATCACAGACTGTATCCAGGAAAGGCATTTTCAGAAGAGACACATGAAAAAAATATGTTTATGTAAAAAGCACTGGTGATGTATACAGTACTGGCTACCCATGTTTGCAAAAGATTTATTCATACCGAAGTAAATGCGACACAATAATGCTTCTAGGAACATGTGAGGAACAGGTTGCCTATTTTGAAGAAGAAAAATGAATTTCCTTCTTTTGCCTGCAAAACAAAGGGTAAGAGAAGATATAACTGAGGAGATAAATCACTTTCCCACAACGTACATTACATACATAAACTTCAGGGAGAAAAAAAAGCCCTATTTAAGGTAAAGGACAATGTTGACACAAGAACATGATGAATATAAACTGCCCATAAATTAAATTAGGTTGTAAATTATAACACTTCTAACCATCAGTGGCGTGACACTCTGGGGGGGGGCAGGAAATACAAACCTAATAAGCTGATTAAGCTCTATCTTGAAGCTAGTTAAAGGAATTATGATGAAGCAGTTGCCTGCTATAGCAGTGGGGGCTGGTCTTCATGCTTCAGGAGAGCCCTTCCAGTTCCAAATTCTTCATCTTAAATTTAAATTTAAAGTAAGTATATATGGTGGCTGATGATACACTTCCTTTAGCAGTATGTACCTATATGCCCTCAGTAATAAAAATCTATATACTCTGCCACTCCCTGGCACTTCCTTGGGAGTGCAGTCTGGGTTCAGGCCTCTGATGTGCCGTCGACTGCAGGGGACACCATCCCCTCCTGCAGGGGACACCACCCCTTGGTAGCTCACCACCACCCCTGCACTGACTTCAGCAGCCTTGAGCAGCAGCTCTGGGCCCCTGTGCACCCACTCCCGTGCCAATTCCCACACTAATTGCCTTGCATTAGTTTGAAGTCCTGATGGCAGCACTCCTGATCACTCGTGCTCCCTGGGCATGAGTTAAATAGGAAGCCAGACATGAATCTGCTAGGCCTACCTGTGAGATTTGCTGCTCAGCACGCAACTTCTCACAGTATGTTTTGGTTCCCGGTTGCAGGCGACTGGGTCCACCTCCCGCTCCTTCCCCCCGTGCTGTGCGCCAAACATGCCTGAGTGTGCCTTCCTAGGATTAAATTACACTCCACTGAGATCTATGGTACTGCAGTTAGAGTGTTTTTGGTGACCAGCACAGACAGATTTAAGGTGAGGAAGTGAGGGGTGTCATATAGGAAGCTGCTTACTGATAATGTGATCTGATCTTCTCAGTTAACATCTCTGCTGTGGAAGTAGCTGAACATTTGAGAGTGTTGGAACAAGTGCTGCTGTTGCAATTAAGGAGGAGCTCCTTCAGCTGGGCCTTCAGCTCAGAAATTTACACTCAATTTTTGGTGGTTTTTTTTATATTAAGGAGAAAGACGTGTGTCATTAATATTTTTTATATTTTCAATCTCAAGAGGTATTAGAAAGTTTTCGGAAAAGTGACACTTTTGAAGTTTGAGAAGAACCTTCCGAACATTAATGAATAATTAGTTTCTCCATTAATATCCATTTTTAATAAATATGGTTTGTTGCTATAGTAATGAAAATATTAACTCTCTTTGCTATACTAATATGCAAAACTACTTACTCGATACATGACTTTCAAAATGAAAACTCAAACATATATTTATAAGAATGTAAGAAGCAAATAAAATGCAAACACATTGGACATAACCAAAATATTTTCAGTCTACTCATGCTATCTTCAAAAACAAAGACATTGAAATAAGAAATTATTTTCAATAAAATATTCTTGAAATCTTTTGCAGGAATTTAAACTAAGATAATGCAAAGTGGAAGACTCTGTTTACTGCTTCTCAGACTCTACTTAGGAATTATTACATTCTATACGTCAAGCACTTCAAACTTGCAGCTGCAGATTTATCACTGTTCCATGCAAAGTTACTCCCAGTAATGAAAAAGTATATATACACACACAAATATATATATACACACACTTATATATATATATTTAAAACAATAGTGTAGATGGAAATTATAAAGAACCTTTAAACAAAACAGTTGTTCTGGACCTGTATTTCTGAGGTTCCATAACTAGGGATTATTTTTCTTGACAATCTGAGACTTTGCCATATTGACAGAAAATGGAAGTCTCCAGGAATGTCTGCAATTAGATTGACATTTTATATAGTTAAATAAGGAACTAAAATAATATTAGAAGTACCACAGTCTTCAAGAAGCATACATGTATATGTGCCTGAAGAGAGAGAGAGAAGGAAGTATCTCTTGAAACTGTCAGTAAAGACAAACTGAATGCTGCAATATGCAACACTGTAAAACATCAGCTGAAGAAATAATTTGATTTTCTATGTTTAGATTTACCCTCTACAGATATATTGAACAATACCAACACATTCGAGGATCGGTTGGTCACTGGAACAGGCTCCCCAGGGAAGTGGTCATGGCATCAAGCCTGTCAGAGTTCAAGGAGCATCTGGACAACGCTCTGAGTCATATGGTTTAGTTTTAGGTAGTCCTGCAAGGAGCAGGGAGTTGGACTCAATGATCCTTATGAGTCCTTTCTAACTTGAGATAATCTATGATTCTATGTTTCAGTAATGAATTCTCAGGTTTTCCAGAGAAGCGACAGAAATGATTTTTTAATCTTTGCTGTACACAAGGTGATCACATTTCCCAATCTATTCTTTAGTGGTGATACAAGTAAGCAAAGGAAAATATCTCATATAGCTTGGAATATCTGAGAACACTAGCAGTATTCATATGGCATAAACGCAGTATGAATAATACCAACCTTCTTGTTAAAAGGACAGATAACTAAAGCTCCTGTTCTTAACTTGTCCTGTTTAATTTATATACACTGTTTGTCAATTAGTTAATAGAAAACTTTTGGGAACTGATTCTTTTCTCAGATATGCTGGTATAAATCAAGAATTATTCTATTATACACAGCTTGTAAAATAGGTGTAAGTGTGAGGAGAGTGAAGTCCAAAACAGTGTAACAGGAGAGGGTGTAAATGTGAGAGACTGCACATTCTGAACAGGTGGTAGATTTTCAAAGACAGATGTTTTTATAAAAAAATGTAGCTTGAAAAAATTATTTGATTCTCAAAATGTTTATGCTCGTAAGACTTTCCTGGCTGGAATCCACTCCTATTGAAGCCAATGATAAATTTCCTATTCATTCAACAGTGCATTAAGAGTGTTTGCAAATCCCACTCGGAATACACTCTTCTCAGATGTTCCCTCTCAGCCCGACAGAGGGAAGCTGCTACAGCTCCGTGCTCCCAGGTCCAGCTTCCCAACAGGCACACACGCACACAGGACATGCACACACATATACACGGCTGGCCACACGGATCAGCACGGACAGAAAACACAGCACCCATGAAAGCATAAACAGCACAAATGGACCCATCCTGTTCCCCTTTCTGGTTGATCAGGATGAAAGCTCATTAGTGAAAAAGGTACGTATACAACTTGTGTCCCTACAGCAGCTGGGCTCAGGCACTCAGGCTGCCCAGTAGCTGTCCTGCATCCCAGCCTCCCCAGTCGCTGGCACCTGGACATAGGAGCCCCCAGGGCCACAGCCCCACTCCAGTTGCTGGTACTCTAGGCTGCACGCACACACGTGCCCACACGTTCCCACACACGCTATAGATCCCTCCAGTAACTATCCTTGCACACTCAGCATGTTCAGTAGCTGGCCCTGGACCCTCTGGTCTCTCAGCTGCCTCACACATAGACACATGCACACATACAACACATGCTCTACTAGCTGGTTCAGATCTATGAACCCTCCAGTAGCCCACCCCAGACCCTATGGTCTCTCCAGTAGCCAGCATGGAACCCCTTGTCCCTCAGGTAGCTAACTCTCAGACCCCCTGGTCTCTCCAGGATCCAGCCCAGACTTATGGCTGCTCTGATACCCAGCTGCCGAGCCTCTTGTCCTACTTGCTGGCTAGTCCAGCTTGATGCATACCAGTGATTACACACTGACATACACATCTGCACACAATGCACACATTCTATGGTCTCTCCAGTTGCTCCCACTGCAGACATGTTGGTCCCTGAGACCCCTGGTCCCACTCCAGCTGCTGCACTCACATCCCCAGACACACATGTGCACACAGGACAGAGATCCCTGCATCTGGGAAAATAGTTAGAAATGGAGTGTAATGAGAAGACAGGACAGACTGCAGTGATCAGGTCTAGGGAATGGCCAGAGAACCATGCTGACCAGCCCACCACACACATGACTGATCCTTTGTACCCTCTTTTTCCTTTGTTTTCCCTTACTTGTTCCTCACCAGCCCTCTTTGATCCCTCTCTTTCCTTGCCTTTGATCCTTCCTCTGAACATCCCACAATAAATCTAGCACAATCGCAGAAGGCTCTTCCTGACATCCCGTAACGACTCCCGCATCCCCAAAGGCAGTAACCACCTCCCGTTGGCTGACTGAGGGAGCAGGTTGGTGGGTGCCACCCTGGGGCCATGGGCTGAGGATCCCCTGGGATTGCCCGGGGAGGAGGAGCCCCCTCGCGGGGTCCCTTTGCTCTGATGAGGTTGTCAGAGTTCCCCCAACTGTCATTGTTCCCCTGGGCTCCTTTGGGTTCATGGAGATGAGCCTTTAATCACATAAACTAACCTTTACATGCCTACCTCTAATCTCTGATATATACCCTTCGGTTTTCAACATGAAGAACTACTTAAAGGATTCCCCAATGACAAATATTTCTCTTTAAAAAATCAAATATTGAAAGAAATTGAAAGTTAAGGAAGATAGTACTATGAGTGACAATAATGGTTGAGAAAAATATATTGAAAAATGGTATTACATGAGAAGCTACAAGCAAAATTCATGTCAGTAACTGAAAAGAAGAGGGATGCACAGTGTACCAAAATGTAGTATTCTTAAATAAGCAGGTAAGAGATATTTAAGGTAGTCAATCTGTGTGAATAATGCAAAAGTATCTGGAGGAAAGAAGACAAGAGAGACTATAAAAACAAGCAAAGAGGATGCAGAAAAAAATTGTGGAAGGAAAGTGAGGGAAAAGGACAAAAATCAGCACACTTGGAAGATGTTTCCATTAAAGACAAAGAATAAAAGAACACACAAGGCAAGTTAAAATTATTACAATGATGTATTCACATTGTACTAGAATCTGACAAGGAAATCAAAAAGAACTTTAATGTGGAAGGTACTAAAACAGATATATAGCCAAATATAGATACATCAAAGCTCACTGTTTGTTTATGTTAAGATACAATAGGATAACAAAAGTAAGGATAACATTACAGAGAGGAAGGACTACCAGAACCAAACTAACAATTATTGAGTAGTTACCATAAGTGAGATTTCTTCCTGAGTATGTATGGTAACATAGAAATAGGTAATTAGAAGTAAAATCCTGTGGGGTAGATTCACTGGTCTGGCTCCTATAAGGAGCAGATACAGGATACTGATTATGAGCAAACTTCATCTGAAGACAACTGAAAGCTTCAACAACTGCCATCAGCCAACCCTGAAGCCTTCGTTGTGGATGGGTGGGACTTTATCAGTGGAGAAGAGAGTTAAATCCCTTTTTCCCCAGTTTCTGGCCTAAAAGGTCAGAGTCACCGAGCACGAGCGTGCCCCAAGGCGGTGCGGTGTGGTGTGAGCCACCTGCTGTGCTTAGCCTGGGCCGTAGCAGACCAGCGACAAAGACACCTTGGCCAAGAGACAGGGAGGCAGCAACGGGAACCACAAGGCTGCTGGCAACTTGTAGCAGACAGTTAGATGCCCAGCTGTGCCCTGTTAGCTGAACCAACCCAAATCTCATATAAACCCTGCTGTAAAAATAAACTGTTTTGGAAATTAAGCATACAGTTTAGAAAGATGCTGCAACTGTGTGGGCTTTCTGGTGCTTGTCTTTGTCTCTTTCTTTGTACAATCCACACTTTTCTCTCCGAGGTCTGTGTATCTCGCTAGAGGCGTTCATTCAAGGCTAAGATTAGTTTTCCCGCAGCTGACAATGAGCTGTTAGTATACTCAGTAACAGAGACACTTACTTCAACAGATAAAGTTGCAGGAATGGGTATGACAGATGAGAAGCTTTAGAAACCAGCCCAGTATAGTTCCATTACCTTCACTGTGAAAGCAGTCCAGTAAAAAGTTATGAAACAAATTGCCGTGAAGAAAAATACTGACCAGAAAATGAAGAGGAATAGGGAAAATAACAAGCGTACAGGATAAAATTTATCCAAAGTTATTTCACAGCACTTTACAAATTATTTACACAATGATGAGTGTGCTTTGGACTGTATCAGGAATATTTGCAACTATAATGGGAAGGAGATATTTCGTAGACTATAGAAAGGCAGTAAGTCTCCCAGAATATTATTGGTATTGGACAGATAGGACCTGCCTGCTTGGCTTCAACTGCATTGAAGGCCAACACAGGAAATAATATGGAAGGGATTGTCTGGTTTTTTAGAAGGGTGAGTTGCTCTAGTCAGCTGTTCCATCACTACATATAACCAACATTTTCACAAGGTGGACACATCTTATGTCTGATAACATAGTCATTTAGCCATGTTCTGTGGCAGGTCTAAAATCCCAATTTTCTTCCCTTCTTTGTCACTGAAAGGTAAAACTGTTCCTCAATAATGAAGAAAAGAAAATTGACTTTTGAACAAAAGGAAAATTCAATCAAAGGTGCAAAACTGCTTAAAATCAATAGAGCACTGCACATGGACATTTCACATGTGAAAATGGAATAGAAACAATGAACTGACTTGCACTTAACGCAGTAGAGACTGAAGAAGAAAACTGACCTAGAAACATCTTTAAACAAATCATAGAGATTAAGGTATAGCTGTAAGGGAGTTTCTAGTGCTGAGTATGCTCACTTAAATAAATTTAAAAAGCAAATTTAAAGCTACATTAATTAAAATTACAGTAGTATTAATTCTGAAATGGCCACACTAGAAAAACCTTGAAACATTTCTGCCACTGGCAGCAGCCCTTTAGCTCAAACTCCACTGACATTCTCTTTATTAATATTCTTTTGGATGACGTATTTCTGCAGCTTCAGACTTCATGAGACTGAAATTTAGCCTGTCAGTTGAGGAGATTTAAATAGCTCTATTTAGCTATTTGTCACTTTGATTTAGTAATTGGCAAAACATTAAATTTTTGAGATTTCAAGCACTTTTATGGCATCTTAATTTTGAAAAGTAAAATTTAGGAGACAGACTTTAAAGCTTCAGTTGCTCTTCTTAATTGTATTACTTTTCTAAACTGTGCAGCTGTACAAGAGGCTTTCAAAAGAGCTCTTGAACATGCAGTTGAAACTGCTTAGCATAACATTTGTCCATTGTATCTTTGAAGCATCATTACTGTGCTTAAACGCTAATAGGCAGAATATGTATTTTCATAACTCCTGAGGGTTTTTTGCCAGTCTAAAATGGTTACACAGCACTGGAACATTTTCATAGGTTTGTTTGATGTAAATGTTGGAGCTGTTGTTACAACTCTGCTCATATTAACTTGGTGCATGGCAGCAACGCTGTTGCGGTATTCTGTGTTGTGACCCGATTAGTCCAGCTTAGGCAGAACAATGAGGGGAAATTGTAGTGGGAAGCAATAATTTCTATTAGTTTTTTTAAGTGCACAAGAGACAGTACCTGCTCTAGATACGGTAGGAACAAAGAAAAGTACTTTTTTGCCATCCTGTCAACTTGATTCAAGAGCAAACACAAAACAGTTCAAGTGCTTTCCATGATATATGAATTTCCTTTTTGAGCAGCTTTGCACAACTCTGTGTTGAGGGTTATGTTTGAGAGGCTTTTATGAACATCACGTGGAATTGGTTGTTTTGTTGTGTAGCTTCTGATATGACACAGGGTCGATTTTTATTTAAGAGTTTACAACTGATTTTGCTGAGTTCACCTTCTAAAGAATGATTCTGAGGCCATCCTGAACATTGCCTAGCAATAAATTAAAATGAGGGGGAAATAAGGGAGAAGCTTAAGGCCTCATCAGAGTTGACACACTCTTTAAATAAAGAGGGTATGTGAAGAAGTTTTAAACAGTTTATTTTTTTCCCTGCAAGTGAAAGTTACCAACACAAGGGTTAATAGTCAGAATTTATCTTCATGTCTGACAATAACTGGTTCTGAAGTACATGATCTAAAATGCATTTATATTCACAGGAGTAGAACCCAAGACACCTTGCTTAGTATCCTAATCTCTGGGCTATGCAGCATATCTTTCTTGCTTGATGCCTTGTTCTTCAATGTGCCGGCATGCTGGGATACCCTTCTAAGGCACCAGCTCTCCCTGTGCAGCTTGTGTCCTTTGCTGCAGAGTGACATAGATTCAGCAGGAGTGTTGAAAGAGTAGCAGTCTGATAGATAGTGCATTTTCTCAACAAATGAGATAGATTAGATAGAAGTTTGAACACCTAAAGAGCAGATAATCTATGGGACCTGGGTCTCAGTAATAATGCAAAAGGTGAGACTGCATTTTCCTCACATTAGAGTCTCTTCCATTTTTCACACGTTCTCAGACTTTGGAGGATTTACGGACACTAGACCTCTAGAGGACAGAGGCACCCAAGACCTTTTGAGATAAACCCCAATTCTAAGCATTTCCTCCAAGGAATCTCTAGGCAGCTCCTCACCAGCAAGCTGATGCTCCGAGGCTCTGAGACACCCAACTCTGCATATGCACTAGACAGAGGAAAGTTTGGTACTTTTAACTTACTCACTATCTCATTCTGGGTGCCTACCTCAGAAGCCCTTTGGCCATGATGCACAAGTATTTAAGAAACTATATATACAACTAGTTCCTTTTGAAAGGATTAGGAGTTAAGCTTAGCAATGTTTATAGATCTTAAAACTAGTATCATTAAGTCTCCCATAAATTAATAGGTGTGAACCTTGGCACTCCCAAGACTTCTCATTCTTACTTACAAAGAACCTTGTAATGCTGCTGATACTTCATTCTCTCAATTCCATCTCACCTTTTGGTCCTGCACAAAAGCTTATGCCATTGGCTACTGTTTGTTGTCTCCATTCACATCTAACCTTGGCCTTTTTTATGGCACTCTTTATGCCAGCAAGAGATTTGTAACAAACCTACCCCAAAGCTTAATTCAACATATTCTAAAAAATAGCTCAGATATAAGGACCACACACTGTTTTGTTATTATTATGCGAAACTACTGTCTATGAATATGCTCCGCTACTAAATTTAACAGGAAGAGTAGAGGTGTATAACTGGGTTTATTTTCCTCATTGAAATTTTGAAAATGTCTGCTGATCTGCCAGTTTAAGGATTAATTCAAAGTAACACTTAAGGATTTTGAAACATTCAGAGGCATTTATTTCTTTATTTTAGTTATGGTCACTAGACAAAGTAAGACATATGAAAAGTCAGATAATCTGAAAAAAAATGCTGTTCTTCCTGTATTTCTAGAGAGCTATGGAAGCACAAGTCCGAAAACACAAGAAGAGTGATAATACATTTTTGAAGAATCCTCAGATTTGGAAAAATATCCCCAAATGTTTTGAGTGCTCAGTGACCTATTGTGATGATTGTCAATGCAACTGAAGAAAAGAATTTTATCTACGAGTAATGCACCAGCAGTTTTGAGAGGCCCCAAATATAAAAGTTCTGTTTTAAGAGTAGATATCAAACATGCAAAGTTAAAGGGGCTTCAATATGCATTTGAGCATCCTCCATCAATCCTGGCAATTACCTTCCTCTAACATTATGAGATTTGAATAGTGCTGGTACTGCTGCAAAATCATATCAGCTCTTATTTCACTATCAGGACTGTAATTTTCCGCCACTATGCACTGGTTCAATTAGATCCCCACTACATATAATGACAGCCTCTACACAACTGAGAAGCATCAGGGAAACGAAGTATAGGGACCATATCCTTTGATGGGTGCATCGCAATTTACTGATTGTTGAGCAGGGCTTGGTTTAGCACTTAGCATTTGGAATTAGATTTAGCTAGTGAAGGAGTATTATGCTTGGTGAAACCTGAATGAAGAAGCAATCAGCCATATTTTAAAATAGAAATTCACAAAGTTAAGTTTTGCAAGGAACAAAATTCTGTAGGCACTTTTGTTTCCCTATCAAACCAAAATGAAGCAAACACCACCATGTTTCCACCATACTTCTGAGCCAGACTATAAATATTCTGTGAAGGAACATTCTTTACATTTTTTCATGTTGAGGAAAAGGCTTTTAAGTCTTTATGATGCCGTAAATGAGAGAACTGTGAATTCCAAATGAAAGGCAGTAATGCATGGTGTCTGTGGTCCTCTGTATTTCTGTTCACTCATAGGGCCTGAAATAGAGACTGGACAAGAAAATTCTGCAGGCGTTAGTCCATGAACCATTGAAATGCTGCCGATTTCAATGGCTCACGGACTAAGGCATCTTGCTATGGAATTACTTTAACACTACTCTGAAGCGTTTCACTGAAGCCATAAAGGTCAGCTCCTTTGCAAATAGATTCTTCACGTTAGATTTTGAATAAATGCAACAGTTCACCTGCAGTTTGAAATTTTTATGAATTCAACATTTTTTTTATCTCATATCCTTCCTACTCCTTCTCCTCTCTCTTATTTCATCTTCTTCTATTCCCTCCCGTTATGACTCTTAAAGTCTGAGGGTGTTACTCAATAATCAGTTACTGAGGGGGCGTTTACCTTTGCATCTCGTTTTAAGACTCCCAGTAGGGCTTTTATGTAATTGTGAAAGAAGGGCTTTGCCATGAAAGATATTTATTTTATACATATATTTACATAAAATAAATTAATTTATATTAATGTATTGGGCATAAATGGCAAGGAGTTGGCAGCGGGGGGGGCTGCAGGGGTGGCCTCTGTGAGAAGAAGCCAGGGGTTGCCCTGTGCCAGACATAGTTTCAATGGACACGCCACAGGACAGCTGAGCCCATCTGTCAAGCTGGTGACACCTCTATGAAATCATATTTCAGAAAGGAGAGAAAACACCAAGGAAAAAGAACAATGCAGCCAGAGCAGTAGGAGGTGATCCACAGGGGAACTGGTAACATCCCAAGAGGGACTGTGGCCCGTGGATAAGCCCATACTGGAGCAGGTACTCCCCTAGAGGGACCATGGCTCATGCACAAGCCCCAGAGGAGCTACAGCCTCTGGAGGACCCATGTCAGAGCAGAGGAAACAAGTAAGAAGGAAGGAGCAGTGGAAGAAGAGGATGAGAAATGATGAGCAACAGAAAGAAAGCACTACGTGCTGACCCAACCTCCTGCACCACCTTTCACCTAAACAAAGGGACTGAGTGCAGCCTGCAGTGATAACAGGGGGAGTGGAAACTAGGCAGGGGGAAGGAGAGGTGTCTGAGTGAAGTTTAGCCTGGGAAAGGGGGAGAAAATATATTTTCCCTAAGTGTTTAAATGTTTGTCTTCTTTGTTTACATTACCTGAATCAGTGACTAAATGTTTATGTTAATTGGCAGTAAATTAAGTCAAATTCCCCAAGTTTTGCCCGTGACAGTAATATGTGAGTCATTTCCCCGTCTTCGTCTTGACCTGTGAGCTTTCTTGCTCCTGTTCTTCCTACTTTCTCCCCATCATGGGGGAATAGGGGGGAGTCAGAGAGGAGAGAACACGTGGCTGTGTGGGTTCTTGGCTGCCAGCCAGCAACAACCCACCAAGTAAATCATGTGTTTACAAATGCTGATATACTTTCTTCTCTTAAGTCATTGTCTGGTTTAATTATGTTAATTATATTTATAAGAGTCAGTTCTAAGTACCCTCATTCTTTAAAAAAATCCATGATTACTATGTAAAAGAGGTTAAAAACAAGTCCATTAAAAATGCTCATGCTTTCCTCAACCCCATCTTTTTCTTCACAATTAACTTATGAGTGCAATTTTGAACTACTTAAACTTTCTATTTAGTTCTACCACCATCACTGGGCAAGCAAATCCCACCCCACAAAAAAAGAAGGAAAGAAAAAAAAAGAAATTGGGGAATTGTATTTATTTGAGCTCTTTTAAGTTACAGTTTTAAAGAAAGTGAAAACAAAAACTTTCAAGATTTGAGTTTTGAGCATGCTGCCTACCAAATAAAGGCACCATCATAATGCAGGACTAGTGGGATGATTATGACTGCAAAAGTATTGGGTTGATGGATACATGTTTCACTGAAGGTTTGTCTGGGAAAGGTTCAGATCCGAAGAATAGGTCCAAGTGGTTCTTGTCTATTTTTCTGCCCAATTAGAAATGCCTGGCTATAATAGTAATGAAAAGCATCTTTTTAAATGGGAAAAAATTGCAATGTAAAATGTAACCTATAACTCCTGGTCGTTTTCAGTGCATATCTTTTAAATCTAAGTATGTTTCTTACTTAACTAAATCAAGAATGTTCATATAATTTAAAATAGCAAGTGAATGCTATGGTATTCTGGAGGTGTTTCTGTCTTTTTTTCTTTTTGCAATGTCAATCATTCTGCTCTTGATATCATATATATATAACAATCTGAGTCAGAGAGATTCAATTTATAGAGAAAGAGTTACTCTCCCAGTGTTACTCCTTTCTCTCAATCAGACTCTCTGCCCTTCTCTGTTCCTGTGAAGTTCAATCTTTATTAGAAAACTGGGGGAATGAAAAAGGCCAAATGTCCTGTAAAAATGTATTTATGCAGATGAAAGAACATCAGACTAATATCTCTGAACTTAAATCCTGGCAGCTTGGTGCTTAATGAGACAACTATGCACAAAGATTTTCTCTCATTCACCATTCAGACTTTGAAGAAAGTTTTCTGGGTTAGATCCAAAAAAAGGACCTGAAGTGGGGCTTGTTGAGATTTAACAATGAAGTCTAAAGCAGCAACTGAAAAGTCCCTCTTTGCCTGCTGTATAACCTCCATGGATTTGTATGTTTTCTCAGGGGTCCCACTGGGCCACAGAAGCAAGGGACTCCTTCCAGAATGGAGTCAGAACTCTTACAGCTCATTTTCCACCCTGAATTATCTCTGAAGGAAATTCTCTTTCCATTGACCATGTCAGAAACCTACACAGGTCAGGTCCAGCAAATTGAGGTCAACTTTTGTGCCTAGAGACTTTGTGCGTGCCCTGAACTCTTTGCATCACCACAGTTCACCTTTAGTTCAAACATAAATTGGCTCTATCCACCATCCCTAAGAGCTGGTGCCTATACCTGGAATCACAGAATCATAGAATAGTTTAGGTTGGGAGGCACCTCTTGAGATCACCTAGTCCAACCCCCTGCTCCAGAGGGGTCATCTGGACCCGTGTCCAGTCAGGTTTTGAATATCTCCATGAATGGAGATTCCACAACCTCCAATGTATGTCTAGTTTGTTTAAGTACTCCCTAGTCTTGTCCTTTTCCACTGAGGGTAAGGCTTTCTTGCTCCAGACTTTCCCCCTGATCTCAGGTGCCTGGGATTCCTGAATGCAGGTCTCAGCGGTAAAGATTGAGGCAAAAAAGACATTGAGCACCTTGGCATTTCCCATGTCATTTGTCACCAAATCCCCTGCCCCATTCAGCAGGAGGACATGTTTTCCCTAGACTTCCTTTTGCTATTTATGTGCTTGTAGAGTCCTTTCTTGTTGGTTTTGACAGATTCAACTCCAGGTTATCCTTGGCTTTCCTAACCCTATCCCTGCAAGACTGAACAGCAACTGTATACTCCTTCTGGGTCACCTGCCCCTATGTTCACCTCTGATATACTTCCTTTTTTTATCTAAGTTCAGTTAAGAGCTCCTTGCTCATCCATGCAGTCCACATGCTGCCTTTGTTTTATTTCCTACTTGTTGGTATGACTTTTTCTTGAGCTTGGAGGAAGTGATCCTTGAATATCAACCAGCTCTCCTGCACCCCTCTTCTCTCTCAGGCTATATCCCATGGGATTCTTCCAAGTAGGTCCCTGAAGAGACCAAAGTCTGCTCTCCTGAAAGCCAGGATTGCAGTCCTGCTTTTTGCCCTACTCCCTCCTTTTAGGATCTTGACCACCACCACTGCAATCACGGCCATCTCTGACCTTCACATCCCAATCAGTTCTTCCGTTTCTGTAAGTATCAGGTCCAGGGGAGACCCTTTCCTGGTTGGCTTCCCAATCACATGTGCCAGGAATAAGAATAGGCTAATGCACACTAAACAGCTCAGCCTGTTTGTTGCTGTTGCCTTCTTTTCTAGGAAGCAGCGATACCCGTCTGTTACGGAATAACCTAACACTTTGAGCACCTGGATTCAATTTTCTTTTTAATCTGGGGGTTTTCAAAGAACTCATCCAATCTAACCAGTTACGTACCTAAATGCTAGACTATTTTTTAAAACGATGATATCATCATGATGTCATTTCCTTCTCTCTCTTTTCAAAGAGTAAACTTTATTCCAGTCTTTGAAAGGATAGCCGGAAGCCCCTATCCCACAGAAAGGAGTAGTCTCAGGAGACGGCCAAAGAACATTTATAAATTCACACTCTAATTTATACCCATTTATGTCTTTAATTAGGCTATGAAATTGCCTATTGAAACTCTTTCTTCCCCTGTAGCAGCTCTGGAGCTAACACAATGACCAGTCTTAAACAGACAGTCAACAAATTAAATGTAATTAACTAACACTATTATGGAAAGTAAAGCTAAGGTAAAAGTGATTAAAAAATAATGTTGAAGTTAAAAAATAACATCCATGGGATTTTTTTCTTGAAAAGAATGAGGCAAACAAGCTTTGGCAGGTTTGGAAAGAGACGAATGCTTATCATTTATCTATATCTGAACCAGTCACCCAACATGCTTAACAGACAACAGAGAGGTATCGCAATTTTTAAGGTGTGATTCATCTGACCTAATTTGGGAATCTACATGAAGAGGTGATGAACTGCATTCTAGAAATGCTTGTTTCTCTCCATTGGCTATAAAGGGAATATACACTGCTGGCTCAGGCATAGACATCTGTATTGCAGATGCCTACATCAGATCAGATGAATCCCATGCTGGATGTATGAATGAGGTACTTTCAGCAAGTCAAGCAACTCTTAAAATAACTAGAGAATGTAACCTACACCCTTGTGCTGTTATGATATAATGAAGGTTGGTAAGCTTTGATGATACTCAGAGCCTCTACTGTGTAATGGTAGAATAAACAGCTAAGGGAAATATAATAATAGGAGTTATGATAAAAGATATTGCTTAGGTCTCCATGGAAGATGGAGATAAACAATAGCATTTGTTTTCTCAGAGTATTCTATCTGTCTGTGCAGGAAGACCAGAAGTGGTACAAAAAAACACTCAAATGACCTGGCGAATTTGGTTTCCTGGAAGAGATGAAGTGTAAAATGACCACTTTTAAGTAGCCATAATAGTGAAATAAATGTTATAAAAACAGCACTAGGTCACCTCCTTTACTAATTGCAGGAAAAAATCCAGGAACCTGTAAAATAATTTCTTTACTCTGAGGATTGTTCCTGCCAACCCTTTCCATACCAAACACACACTCCATAGGAATTTGCAAACTGTGTAAAGGACTGAGAAAGAAAGAACAGAAGAAATTACTCTCAGTTATATTAGGAATACTATACGCAAATAAAGCGTCAAAATTGCCTTACTCTCAGTTCATCTCTTTTCTATTATTTTCCATTTTCAGGCATTTTAATGTCCAAGCACTTCATTATTTAAGTATTTGTTATTCTTCCCCGTCATTCCTACAGCACTTGGCTGGCTGTAAACCTATATGACTTCATAGACAAGGCAGCTTTGTGATGTTAGCAAGAGCTCACATGTAACATTTTTCCAAGCTTTCCTAGAAGAGATAGTAACAGGGTAAGAATACCTGTATTCCAATGAAATATTGTATTCCAATGAAAGGGTTTTTTTGGTGTTGGTTGGGTTTTTTGTTTGTTTGTGTTTTTTTTTTTTCTTTTCTGAGTAACAGTCAATGCCATTTCCAGCGATATATAACTTGCTGTTACAGGGGAACCTAATCTAGAACACTGAGTACCCTAAACGGAGTGTAAGAAATTTTTGTAGTGACCAGTGAGTGCCTGGGAATTGATCTCAAATAACAGTGCAGAATCACTACCACTACAAACTATAGCAAGCCATAGCAAATCTTCAGTGCTATTTGCACTTCTGTTACTAAACTATATTTTACAGACATGTAGAGAAAGAGTCTAAAATCACAGCTGGCATAATGCCACCAAGCTGGTTGATTTGCAGCAAGAATATAATTTTTGGTGGGATCTGTCAACAATATCATGTGGAAAATTTGTATATCAGAGACAAAAATAAAAATGGTTTTCAGAGTCTGAGTTTTAAACCCAACATCATAGCTTCTTTCCATTACGTGGTTATTCCAGCCCTTTTTGTTTTTCACTCTTTGTTCTTAACAGCATGCCAAGCTGTTGACCTATAACCTTAACAAATGAATCATGAACATTGCATGAATACATGAAAAAAAGAAAGTCTGTACCTTCAGTCATCTAACCGCTTAGAGAAACATGTTGCTTTTTTTTTTTTTTTTAAGACTAGTATTACTTACTGCTTAATTACAACATGTTATTTATATTTCTTTTATGGTCTTTTTGCCAATAGCTAATTAAAGTTGTTAATCATACTGTCTCATGTTGTCTACATCATAGATGCAATGATAGCAGATCAAGTGTTCAGAATACTTGGAGACTTGGAGTTACAATAGAATCACCAGTCTGTTTCATACTAAAATTTAAATTTCATTTAAATACTTACTGCAATATTTCTACAGAAGATTATCAAATTTTCTGTGAGTGTTGGTAGTTTGGGGTTTTGTTTCAGTATTAGTATTTTCTAAGTTATGCAGATGACTAAACTTCTTTTAAGGAATGATCCATTATAGAGATCTAACATTAGCTTCTCATTTCTTCATATTTCTCCAGCTAAATACCATAGCTCCACACACATATATTCTACAGGTATGATGTATATATCAAAAACAGATCTTGGGCACAGACAGAGTTAAATACGTGCGTGTATGGTGAAGGGCCTACAGCAGGACTGAGTGGAAGAAGAATGGCTTGTTAATATCCTTTATTTATACCAGGCATGGATGGAAGGATTCCCGGGGCAGCTTCTCTGCACGTACACCCATGCCTTGTGGGCTGTGAGGTACTTTCCTCTGTGAAACAGATACAAAGCACTTCATTTACTGCACTGGGGAAACAAAATACCTGCTTTGAGAAAGTGTCTGGTGGCCTGTTGTCTCAGTGCTACTGTTTCCCATCTTCTTAGATTTTGTGAGCACTCCTCATTCACAAGCAAGAAAAGTTTTTGCTTTTCACTTGCTACTCCCCCCTGCCCATCTATACCCTGTTTTTTTCCCCCACCAGAGCATTCATCCCTCCTCCTCCTGCCAACCCACTGAAGACAGCAGAAGGCATACGTTTTAGGCTATACATTACACATTTAAATACATGTTTCACATATACATGTCATTTAATCATAATGGTATATGTGTGCGGTTAATTATATGTATATATACACAAGGAAATCCACACACATGCTGACAAGATGATTTTATAGTTCGCTCATTTATAATCAGTTGAATGTGAAAAACTGGCGCGCTGGTGTTTTGGGATTTTTCAAATCTCTTTTTGATTGCTGCTGTCCGAGGAAGACTATAAAGGCATGTGAATATTGCGTAAAAAAAAAAGAAAGCTATATTTGTGAATAAAAAGTGGTAAGTTCTGTCATAAAATATCTGTGTAAAGGAGAAAGATAGGATCCTTCTTGCAAGAGACTAGTAAATGTGAACACAATATTCTAGACCTTGAGCTAACATATATTCAGTAACTGTTTGCAAACATCTAGCAGTGGGATAACACATCCCTTAAAGAAATAGCAAGCAAGTTCATCATCAGCATTTAGCTAAGGATAAAAGGCCACACGGGCTGCTCTGCAGCCTGCTAGTCCTTTCATGTGAATGCAAAGTCCCACTGTAATTATGGCTAGTAATTTGGGCTCCAAACCACTCTCACATTTTGTTAATTTTTCCTACATTGTAAGCACTCTAACAAACAGATTGCTTCTTCATAAATACTAAAAATAAACTGAAGTAATTTCATTTATCAACTCTTGATCCCAAAAGTCTAACCATAACTCTTTGTTATGTTTCTTTTCCTGAGATTGCCTGCAATACAAGCGTTAATTTATCAAGGGTTCACCCCAGCTGAAAAAGAAAGGAAGAAAAAAAAATAAAAGCCTTTTTGTAGAAAAAACCTGCATGACAATGGATAGAACAAATACACTTTCTTTTGGGATTCAAAGAATGAGCATTCATTGCAGGCAATATTTTGGTTCAAAATAACATCCAAATCAGAGAAGAAAAATAGATTTATTCAATATTTGGACTATATCAAAGTTGAAAACAATAAATCAAAAGTGCTAAGTGTGCCAACAAAATGCATAAAAGACAAAATTGCAAATATGCAGATTGGAGATTTTTATTATAATGAATGCTGCAAAGCAGAAGAAAAACTTGTACCACAGAAGAAACCACTTCATTATCAGATGCTGTCAGTGCACCCATCAGTAAAGGAACTAGAAAGAGCTGGCAAAAGGAACTTCTGATTTCTAGATGCAGGCAAGCAGTTGGCTTATCAGCTGCCAGGTATCAAAACACAGACCCACCCACCTAGTGAAGGCATGAACGGTTCTCACTGTATAGCATCACTGGAGAAAGACTTCAACAGTGGCTCTAGAAGAGCTTAGGTCCATGGGCAGACAGAGCCTGGTAGGCGTACAACTGCGTATTCACAAATCTAATGTTTACCAGGGAGGGAAGTTTTGTCTAGATGCCTTCCACAGTCAACAAAAAAGGATGGTTCTCTCCAGGAGAAAGTTCAGGGCAGGTGTCTAGCGTAAGTGTTGTGAGTCATCTGGCAAATTTCATCTTTTGCCATTTTCTATAGATGGAGCCTAGGGAAAGCTGCTGAAGGAGGATATATGTTTTATGTTTGCTTACCTGTGGTTTACTGCCTACTATATTCTTTCAGAAAGATTGTGGGCAGCTGAAGAGAAGAATGGTTGTATCCTGCCTTATGCATAACGGGTTAATCGTGCCCTTTTTGGGAGGGACTGAGTTTGCTTGGCTGGGAGAGTATCTTGTAGGGAGAAGGTATCTGACTTACAGACTGCTCTTAATAGTCAAGGAAAGAAGTGATCAAGTGATCTGAGAGGATGGAATAGAGTTTGATTGACTCAGGAAGTTACTGAAAGCTACCAATTAGAAAGTCAGGCTGGAAGAAAAATCCTGACTTTGCAGCTGTAGCGGGCAGGAGGTAGTCTTTCCCAGGAGGTATGAGTTTTCTCACTGAGAGTGATTACTTTGCTCTTTGATCACAACTTTAGAGACTGCTGCAGGGGTCTCCTGCATTATGGAGTAGGTCTAACAGTTCTTCTTTAAAGTCCTGCCCAGCTTCAGACCTATTACCGCTCCCTGAGCACCTAACTTCTTCGCTGGAGCCTAAAGTTATGGAGCATCAAGTCATGATATTGACATTTTGTAAATTTTAGCTTGTTCTCACACAAATGGTTTTCCTGCATGGATATTCATTGTATATGGCTCCATATAGTTTCAAACTTGGCTAACATTGCCCTGATGTACAAGTACTTGTGTTTTGAGTTGTGTCTTGTGTCCTAGAGGAAATAGCAAAACATGAAATCTCAATTTGCATACAAGTTTAACATCTTCCTTTTTATCAAGTCACTCACATAAAATGCAATGATGTTTCTTTAAACTTGCATTCTGATCCCCAAATTATAATTCTCAATCAGTGTTTTAGTCTTTAAGTACCTAGGGAAAGAAAGTCATACAATCATTGAAAACCTACTGACTGCATTAAATAGCAAGTCCTCATATATTGAGTCTTCCTGACATTTCTAGTGGTCGACTGACCTTTCTCTGGAAAGATGAACAAGAAAGTCTGTGATGTTAGAGTCAGAGTAAGAGCACTGCCATTAACCAGAGCTAGTCAACCAAATGTACTGTAGAACAACTTTTCAGAAAAGTTCCCTTTTCTATGATTTTATCCTTTCGTCTTCTCGTGTACATATAAACATCTCATCAAGGATCTGTCCCTCTTTTCCTGCTTTTCAAGTATTTAAACCTTACTCTCAACTCTACAGCTCCAAATGAGAAAGCACTCAGTCCCCTGATACTGTCCCCCTTTTTAGCTCTTCCTTCTTCTTTCACTTCGTCATTTTGACAGCTCAGAGACTTTTGATTGACTGGCTGTGTGCCAGAGGCAATGATGGAACTTCCATAACTAAAGCACCATGCTTTTTCTCATCCAAGTTTTCAAAAAAAGTAGAAAAGAAAGATTTTTGATCACTAAAAGAGTCAGGAATTTTCAAGCTAAAAACTGTTCCTCAAACTGGAAATACCTTGTTCATGTTTTTGTTTAAATTGTGTTAAAACCATTCCTGAATTAGAAAATGCCCTCATTTTTGTGACACAAGTATGAGACAATTTTGACAGAGACTTTCTTAGATAGCTAGAGATGAATTAGGTGAATCTAACTTCACTCATCTAATTTTGTGTCTTTAGCTGGGCTGCCTAAGCTGGGAGTCTGTTCACCTTAGTCTCCCTCTATCATTAGTGCAAAAAGATATTAATTTCCAAAAAAATAAGCCAGCTTGTGTAAGATATGAATCATTCTGTCAAGATGTCTATAACTCTCCGTAAGAGAAGCTTTCAGTAACTAGGCTTCTAATTTAATTGTCTCCATTAAGTACCTAAGAGAAGGTGGAATGAACTCAGGTCATTGGTTTTAGAACTTTAGCAAAAAAGAGGGAAGATAACATCCCACTCTCTGCACATCTAGGCCTTGAGATTAAATTCTTACCCCTGTAACATACATATATGCATATTTATATACCTATATATATATTTCTTTTTATAGCCTCAAGCAAAATGGACCAAAATACTACCAGCATTGTACTGCTGCTACATCTAACAATAGTAGCAATAAACAAGGTAATCACAAAACATTTACAATGCAAAAATGTGTGGAAATAGTGTGGATAAACAGGGATGATACAGGGCTGGTTGCAAATCTGAGTGTACAGGTCTGGAGAAGTCCTACCGGACAAGTAAAATTGCCTGCTTTTGTTAAAGAAAACTGCTTAGTAACAAGAGCCAGACTTAAAAGTTCTTTTAATAAATCATTGGTCAATATAATAGAACTTATAATTTCAGGCGACAGTGACAATATCCTGAGTCACTGGGGACTGAACTAAATAGAACAAAAACAACCAGCCAGGCTGGGAGCGCTGTATATAAACATGTCTCAGCCAAGTTCTCCTGAGGAATTTGACTTGTCTCAGAGAGCAACTTCTCTGCTGAGCTGCTGCTTCACATTCTTCAGAGAATGTGGAATTCTTGTGGCTACTGATGCAATTAATTACCAGTATAATTAAAAAGAAAAATCTCAATCTCCCAGGCATTTGCTTCAAGATACCACTTCCTTGTAATAACCTTCATCCTACTTCACTAGGTATTGTATTTCACTATTTCAAGGCATTGGATTTATTCCACTGCATCTGACTAAAACTGAAAAGGGCAAAATCATTTAATTCATCTCATCAGTGATGGCTTTTAGCACAAAACTAAATGAAGTCCGGTGGAGGTATAGCATCGTATTTTAAATGAATGGTAGCATGCAGCTCCCTGAAATTTTCCTCCGTCAGACAAACACGGGAGAAATATTTTTGAATGATTAATGAATTCTTAATGAATTTTCAAGTTCAATGTCTTATGTTCCCTACATAAAAAAGACAGCTAATATAATCGTATGCATGCTCATCCTGCATAGCTTCCAGGATTTGCTTTCACGTGGCTGCAACTGGAAGTTTTCTGTGAAGACAGCTGTAATATGTGTTGAAATTTTGATTCAGTATTACTGGAAAAATATTCTTACTCACAATTCAAATGCAGAGTGCTACAAATTATTAAGAAATCAAAGACATTGTTGAGATTTTTTTTCATGTTTTAGGCATGGAACCAGGCTTGAACTGGATGGTTGTTTACAGCATTTAGCTTCTTTCCAATAAGATTCAAGTTTTTCTCTCTTAATGCTTGATTGCTATTTTTTTATCTAGTTTAGTTACTAATGTTTGGAAAAGTCCCGAGAAGAAAATTAAAACTGAACCACCCATAAGCATATAATGCACAAAATGATATGTTGTCCTATAAGACGCAACCTTTTCTTTGAGTTCTGGCACTGGAAGCGTAAGATAGATATTCATTTAGTCTCTGCATGGGTCTCACGCTTACCGGGTATCAGACTGCAGAAAATCTACTATAGAATGAAATGAAACCAGAAGAGGGGAAAACGTAAGTTATCATAAACCTTTGATTGTTGCTTTATCTCAGTGCCTATTAAGTCTGAGGTGTATTACCGGACAGTCCTTTTGTTCTTGAGGCTCATATATAGTTCTAAAGTGTAGACTTTTCCCCTTAAGTTGTACCCAGGGTAAATCATTTTCTAACTATTTCCCAGAGGAAAAAATATTTTTTACCATTACTCTTTTTCTTAACCTGTTCTTTCACTTCCAATATCTCTAAATTCGTCATTCAAGCTACATAAACTGCATGCTGTGTTTTCTGTCTTTACTCAGGACTTTTTTCAGGATCAAAATTGCTACATTTTCAGAAAGTACACTTAGTCAGATTCAGTTTTTCCAGTTTCTTTGGGTTTGGAGACAAAAACATTTTTATCTTAATAGTAAAGAATACATTTTTCTGGCCCCTCATCAGCCTTGTTGATATATATATATTCAAATAAGTGCAAAAGGATTTGTCACTTGGTAACTGGTACTATCGGACTGAGAACAACTTGTTAGAGCACTAGAAGCAAATCAATGAAACTGTTGCTTTGTAGATACTACAGAAATAGGCTTCTAGTGTTTGAGGAAGAGGGAAACACTGAATTTTTCTAGAAAGTACATAGGCAGAGATTGTGTTTGTATTATTTTTCAAGGGTCAATACCCTAACATTTTCAGAATTTCTTACAGCCTCAGGATCATGTTAGAGCTAGCACTGCTCGTGGATTCACCAATAGAAATCTTGAAACGTCTATCCATTTTCATTCTATGCCAGGCATGTAAATGATACAAAGTCAATATTATAGTATCTAAGATTTTAGATGATGTCATTTACAGTTGAAAAATGAAGCTAATCCACTTAAGTGATGACTTTACAACTGTCACTTTATGTTTTAAATATTAAACTGATTTCTGTATTACACTCACATTAGAACTGACTTAGAATACCACCAGAGATTTCTTTTAATGCAGAATAAAGCTGCTGATCTTTTGAAATGTGTGAGTTGATTCGAGCACACATATCCAGATCTGTGCTCACTTTAGGCATTCATACTGCAGTCATAGAACTGGATGGGCAAATAAGAACAGTCACTGATGCTCCAAAATCTGAATGACTGGACTAATCATTGACATTTCAGTAATTTCTGCAGATTGTCAGTCTTCAGGTATCCAGGGTACTTCCATGCCAGCTTCCTCTGCAATCTGCAAGAGCTCAGAATATAACATCAGGACCATTTATTTTGTGTTGATTATGAATATCTGTTTGTTCCTGCTACTTGATTTAATCACTACCCTGAATCACATGATTGCCTTCAGAAAGATGCCATGGAAATGAGTCAATTAATACAAATGACCATGGACTTTGTAGGTGTTCTAGAATATTAAATGAGCAAGCTGGTATAAAATACCAACTGGCAGCTTTCTTAAAGCTTCTCTAAGGCTATTTTGAACTCTCCTTGGTGTTTATTTTTCTAGTTGATAGATTATGTCGTTGGCCATTGCAGTGAGTAATGATGGATACGGAGATAACTACTTGAGTGTGGTGCCTGGTAGTTTGTCAACTGCATTACACATTTTGGGGTTCCATTGCTTTCAAAATACTCTCATCTCATTTGAACAGGAAAATAAGTAAATTCTAGGATAAAATTTTTGAGAGAATCTAGCTCTCTTTAACGGACTGATTTTCAACAGCTTAAACTCCTGCATCAGTCTGACACAAGTTAAGATGCTGTCACTTTTACTCTGTTTAAGGCCTGTGAAATGTGTGTGGTTTTGTCCTATTTTGCATAAAAGCTGTGTTTTAGGGATTTGATTGTTCAATCTCTGCATGAGACAGGAAAAAGGAGGGTCTATCAGCTCTTTACGAAACTCTAATTCCATATCGATATAGATATCAACATTAATATAGAAACTCTATTCTATATTCTCTGAGTCAGTCAAAGTGTAACTTTGGCCTATAACACAAAAAAGACTGGATCAGTCTGGCTGCTGACAGGCCTCTGCTACCGTTGTATCAGCAGGCAGTGATCCTGTCTCTGTGTCATTAGGGAGCTTCTCTGTGTTCTCTAAAAGACAGAGATTTACATGGGATAGTGGAAAACAAATGAGCTTTCATTAGCAAGGTTCTGGAAGAACAATCTGCTCGAAACTCAGCTCAGTGCATAGTAATCAAGAAGCAATACATCCAACTCATTTTCTGTCACTCTCCTGTAGTTAGCAGGCCCTGCTCTTTGCAAGTAATTAAAGACCTGTGCCACCATGGGATTTTAACGTGTGAGCTCTCTCTCAGAATTTTGGCACTTTGAGCAGATCAGATTTCACCAGAGAAAATGACCCACCTTGTTATAGTTAATAGACTTGTGAAAGGTGGGCTCCTGAGCCACACATTAACACAGTTATAAGAGGCGATAAGATTTAAACATCAAAACAGAGATCGGATGTGCTTAAGTATCAATTTCATCTTTTACTCTGATTTGTTCTGAGTCAGGGCAAGATATTTACAATATTTATGAAGTGTATTTTAAGTGGGATGGTTGGATCACTCAACTTTATGGATTGTCAGGATTTCTTGAGGTAAAAAATCTAGAAGCAACCAGACTATCCCAAAAATTCCTTTTGAATCTCTGAAATTCATTTTGTATATCCTGAGGAGAATTTTACTTGACTTCTTGGAAATTAAATTGTAAAGATTAATCCTTTTTTCAACTTGTGAAGTTCTATATGTAGGATTATCCCACTACAATTCCAAGCTTTTCTGTAAGCAGATAATTGTTAATTTGCACAGCAAAGATCAATTTACATATTTTGAAGAATATGGTTTTTTTACCCCAGAAAATGAATTCATATCCAAAGTGGGTTTATGATGTACTGAATAGAATGCTAACTGTCACTACTCATATTATTTCCGTGTGCTTCAGAACATTTCTACTTATCAAAGTATCATATTATTAAATCACTGTGGTAAAGTCTAGGAGAAGAAAGTTTCATTTAATGTGGAAAACTGGTTCTTAGTTGTGTTCAAACATCCATCACAAAGCAGTTTGCTTTAATACTGAGGTTCACATAAAGTTCTCTCTCTCTCTTTTTTTTTTTTTCTCTCACATGATTTATTCTTCCTTCTAAAAGGTAGAAGACCATGGACAGAAACTAATAGTCCATCTTGCACTTCTTTCAGAGCTATCATCCTGAATACAGCCTATCTTTGAAGCAAGCATGAATGTCTAGGAAATAAAACCTTGTAAAAAGGCTAATAGTCAGATAAATGATCCATGAAATAATTCTTCCAGCAAACAACAAAAACTCTGAAGTTAAGACAAATAGGGTTCTCTAGGGTCTCATCCTTCCTGTTAGTCTAGAATTCTGGTATTTTCACTGAAATCTTGCAGTAAACTCAGATTGTCTCTCAGCTAGACACATATGACTAATAGAGGTTTATGTCTAGCATAGAAAAAATTGATTTTTGATCCATAGATTTGTCAATGACTATGATAGATTTGTCTGTGATCCTTTTTATAGTTCCTGATTCTGTTCTTTAATGCCAGTAATTTTCCAGCTTTCAAAAATGGCTTGAGCTATCCACTAAAGCTACTATTTGCATGATTTTCTCAAATATGCAAAGTCCTACCCTATGGAAACTGGTCATCATACTTTTTGAAACACTGATACGAGGGTCACAGACTGCCATCATCAGAGATGAATATCCATAGTCTTGCCAGGGCAAAGCAAGGTAGCCAGAAGGTAAAACGTTTATCAGAATCTACCATTTTCTGTAGAGCTGAATCCAAGCAGTCCAAAGGACATGGAAGAGCAAATGAATGCAAATGTACAGAAAGAGATGCAAAAGAGAAGGCAAGACATGTTCAAGAAACAAGGCAGATTATGAAGTTGGCAGGATTTCCAAAATTTTAGCAGCTGGGTGGCAAATATGTGACGATAAGGAGATATTTAGGAGACAGCTGAATATAGAAGGGATGAGGCACTTTGGGAATTTCTCAAGGGAAATGGGAAATCAGTAGAACTGCTTGCAAAGTAACACATTCATGAGCATGAAAAAAGAGCAGACTTAGATTCTCTGTGACATTCACAAAAGTGAAATTTTTCAAAAGTATAAATGGGCTTTCACTGCAGAGGAATTTCAGCAGGTTCCGAGTATGTCACTGTTCTGAGTTGCCTTTGAAAAAATCTCCACATTTTTATACAATTTTATGCACTTTCCTACAACTTAGGATAGCATTTATATTTATATTTGATCACTGGGTTTACATAGCTGTATACTGTTTTAACTCTACTGACTTAAGTGGATTTATTTTTATTTTTATTCTAATGTCATTGAGCAAACAACCATGAGCAGTGTTTTTATCTAATGGTTTGTCAGAAGTGTACTCAGTCATCTTTAATATCAGCCGTCTTTTTAACAATTAGATTTGAGGGCTAGTGTGGCGGAATTTTAATGAACTGCTGGAGACAATTTTGGAATTAGGAGTTTACTAATGACAGTTGCACAGTAAAAGAAAAACATAAATCACAATAGATTCCCATGGTGTGCACACACTAGTAGAAGTATCATGAACTCTTAAAAAGAGCAAACATATATAAATATGAGCAAAATGAAAGGAAATGATGGATGATGATACACAATAAATGCTTAAGGGTAAAATTTCCAGGCTATGAACAAGAAGGACCAACATCATTGCTATTAAAATAAATAAATAAATAAATAAATAAATTCACATCTAAATATCACCCATGCTGTTGTGAAATTTTATCTCTGAGGCACAGTAATAATTAGAATACAACTAATATTTATTGCCATCATAAACACCAGAAATAGTAGAAAATGTGGTGGAATGGATGTTTTATGATATACATTTATTATGTTTTATAAACCTTGAATATTTGTTCTTTAACTTCTGATTTTGGCTTGCCATTTTAACACCTTTATACATTGAATTTTATAGTTGTTTCGCATTTACTTGCCTCTCATTTTTCTTTTGAACACATATTTATCAGTGGTTACATTGTATGTATTTAATGGGCAAAGAACAGGATTGTATGTCTGAAACATGAATTTCCAGATCAAAACTTTCTATTCAAGTATGCAACACCCGAGTTTGTGTTATACTTCTGGTCTTCTAAATTTTTGACCAGGTTTGGAAATGGATTTATTGAAATACTTCACTTGTCAAATTAGAAACCCCTTGGAAGATCTTCCACTCTTTCAGGAAAATAGAGATTTCCAGCTCCCTTTGTTTGATCCAGGAAGACTGGCGGCATTTTGGCAGCTTTTGGCTCCAGGGTTCTCAGTGTTTTGACACTCTCTTGCCAGCCCCGCATGTCTCTGACTCGCAGCCTGAGCTCATTCTGCCCTGCCCAGGACCAGTGCCCTGATCAACAGACATAGGTTGTGTTTCCAGGAGTTTCAGACGTGTCTGGACCCATCCGCGCTGATACCACACAATGCCGAGATCCTCACTAAGCTGGCTACCGAGCCACAAACAAAGTGTTTGCGTGAGCAGAGCAGGCAGTTCTGCTTTAAGATAGCCTTGACGCTTTCCAGACTGAGGTGGACCTCCTGCATGGTACTGCAGCGTGCCAAATCCACACGCAGGTGGTTTTGCATCCTACTCCACTGAAGGGCGTAGGTGTGCAATATGCCTCTAATCTCATTTTATGGGCACTTGAAAGTGCAGAAGTTCACTTGCAAGAATGGCATAACTTTGCCAAATGCACAAACATAATTATAATATTGTTACCAAGCCAATGCTGGCCTGCAGAAAGCTCTCTGAGTCTCTGAAATTCAGTGAATGCACTGAAATACACTGGGAAGGGCTCTCTTTTTCTTAAACAATTTATTTATAGTTGGGTTAATGCTAAGTTACATTGCCGAAGAACTGCATGGTTGCTGGTACAGCTGGCTAATGCAACCAAAAATCCTATGGCTTTAACCCTGCAAGGGCTCTTCTTTCTGGTTCTGTTACCTCACTGGGCCCTCCAATGCAGAGTTAGTACCTACACCAAGGTTTTCAATAACAGGTTGAGGAACTGCCAAGAAAAGAGGCTATGTATGAAGAAACTCTGGCTTAACTTTTTTTTTTCCCCCCAATAGGTATTTTGTGAGGCAAATTCTACTAATCTGTTGATGATAATAGATGTGGGGGGAAAAAAAATCCAGTCCGCTTAGATGACTACGGGCGATGGGGATACATCATTACTCATTACATTGCTATTTTTTCACACATTGTTTAACTAAGATACATAGACTAATGAAATCACAGCTAGTGTGGAAGATTAGTGCTGGTAGAGCACTAAATATGGTGAAATGTATGGTCTAAAATAAAGATATGTTTATGGTTATTGCATGTAATTTACCTGTCCTGCAGCTCACATGTTAGTTTGGAACAAACTATTCACTCCTACTGTGGGACTGAATACTATGGGGGTTATCCTGCCTTGAACTCCTGCAAATCATCATTTCATATGAAATATTAAATCTGCTATTTTTGTTGAGATAGGTTTGCCAAGTATCTGTTATAGATAGTAACAGTCGCACTTTTAACTTGAGCCAATAACTCAGAAAGTTTAAAATATCTAAATTGGGAGTGTGCCCAATTATAGACCTTTCCTATAAACCAGGAGACAATGCCAGGCTGATATTCATAGATATATGATCATTTCCCTCTGGAAATTCTGAGTCAGATACCTAGGCTGTGTTGATTTAAGCAGAACTACAATGATATATGCCAGCTGCTGATCTGGGCCAGTAACTTTAAATAGTATTTTGTGTTGTCTAGAACTTGTTATTCAAGATTTTCTTACAGGTTAGTGCCTAATCAGTACAGCTTTTTAAGCATGAAGTAAGGTAAAGCTGACAGTTGATGATTAGGGGAGGTAAAATGAAAAGTATGATTAAGGTGTTTTTCTTCCACTTTCAGAGCTTTCTTTCCCCTCAAAACAGTCTGAAGTACGACCATTTTCACCTGTGCCATTTTTGTATGTAACAGACAGCTATCCGTTCATTCTCTTTGAACTTTTTTTTTTTTTTAACCTTATTCTGGTCATTTAGTTCTGAAATTATTCCTCATGATGCTGTTAAGCATCCCCTGAATTGTTCACTGCATTCAAGTTGCTCTTTCACCCATCCACATATTACGATAAATTCTAATAACTTTCCTTATGTGTTGCTACGCTTTTTATTATTTCATTTGGGAGCTATTTAGTTCTTTTTGAATATATACATCAATAATTATTAGCAAACAAAACACATTAAGAATTAGTTCATCATTAAGAAAGCAACTGAAATAGAAAATCTGCACTGTGATTA
This sequence comes from Phoenicopterus ruber ruber, assembly GCA_009819775.1. Taxonomy (NCBI): domain Eukaryota; kingdom Metazoa; phylum Chordata; class Aves; order Phoenicopteriformes; family Phoenicopteridae; genus Phoenicopterus; species Phoenicopterus ruber. The sequence continues at coordinate 27,067,252 of CM020215.1, read as the reverse complement.
AGCATTTTCAGTAGAGAGGAGAGTTTGATCTGATAAGAGTTAAGGTGGTATCTACATTATAATTAAGTGATATAGTATTCTGACCAAAATTTTCTGGGCAATATTCTCACAAATTACAGTAATAGGACTGATTTGCATGGGTAAATAAAATTGGGCCTCTGATCTACTACCTTATCTTGCTGAACATTTCCTAGCATTGCTTCTCATTGCTTTATAATGTGACTAACACAGTATATTCCAGCTACTGAATCATACTCAAACTTCATGTCTGTTTGGCTCGGTCACAAGGGGATACTTATACATATTGTCTACGCTCCCTAGCTATTTGATTTAGCTTGTTTTTGTGTGCCAAGATGTTCTGTTTTCCTACTCTGCATGTCAGATGTCTGGTTTTGGTTATAATGCAGGGACTATGTTCGCTGTCAGCACCTTCCATTTTGTTATGTTTAACTTCACCTGGGTTTTTGGACCTATTTTCTTTCTTGTATCTTTCCAACTTGCCTTTGATCTTTACAAAATACTTGCAGAACATTAAAAGGTTGCTGTATTTATCAGGTTTCACTGGGGCATTCAACCATTTCTTACTGTGAAGTATTCTGTTATTGCAGTATCAAGCAATTTAGATGAGCATGATAAACGACAGCAGGTTGGCTTTATTAAGGTTAATGGCTTGATGATTTACAAGTGAAGATATATTAGAGTCAAAATTATTGCATTAATTGTTCCATTAAACAATGTGAACTTTGAATATACTGTTTTGGAATGCCCTGGAGAGGTGTCATTACTGTTATATTAATCGTGACATGGCATCTATTTCAGACATGCTAACAATTTAGAAAAAATAAATACTGCTGCTTATAGCTGTCCAATAACTTAAAGGTTACTGTCTCCTGTCAGCCATTAAAGGCCAATAACAAACGGAAAATTACCTCAGACAAAAAACAGAGCAGGCCAATAGCAATGTAGACTGTTGGACCTCCTGTGGCTTTAAGCAATGTTAAAGCCTGGGGTGACTGGGGTTTGGAGGCTGTTGCATGCACCTGTAAGCGACAGTAGCACTAGTGATGGACTGCTGCCACCTTGTCCCTTTCTTCATTTTGGTCCAGTCAGAACTGCTCCATACAGAACCCTTGGCTGTGATCTGTTGGGTTACAACCAGGTAAAAGAAGAATCAACAAGGCGGTGGAAAGATCATCTGCATTTTATGGGATCCGAAATGTTTTTGAAGCAGAACAGATTCCCAAGTGGTACAGTTAATTAAAGGGAAGCCTTACTCCTGAAATTAATTCTGAGAGAATAGAATGGGCACTAGGAAGCTCTTTCTGGTACGAAGAACATCCTTTTTAACATTTGTTGATGACACCTTAGAATTTAGCAATCACATATCAATAATTACAAAGGGATGATAATATTAAGTCATTATTTTACTTACTCAAGAATCATGTTTTGTTTGCTATTATTGTTGGTTTTAATAACAAAAGAGTACAGTGAAGCCAGCTGATGAATGCTCTCATCTGAATTTTTGATTCACCAGGGGTATCTCAAACTCCTGTGTTGCAATGTTGTTTTCAGAAGTAAATTTTTCACAGTAATATTTTGAGTTTCAAGGGAAAAGATCAGTACAATTCAGAGGAGATTTGAAATGGTGAATGATCCCTGAATATTTCTATACTCAGAAATACAGCAGTTATTCTTTTTTCAGTAACAAGAGCAAAGGTGCCCAACTCAGCCTTGTTAGCTGCAAGCAAGCCTATCTTCAGAGACCTCAGTAAAGCTACACCTTTTTCTATTCTGATTAAGTTGATCAAATCTTCCTCTGTTTTAGCTTCCTCTCCCTTTTGTACGTGGGTATAGAATGACAAATGATTCTGCTGATTGTTTTCAGGACAACTTGGTATAAGATTACTTGTAACAAGTAAAGCAAGTAATAGCAAGCAAATTAGTCTACTTGATTAATAAACCATTTACTTTACTAAGTGACGAGTGACACCAGGATTTCAGGGGAATGGAAGACAGGGTTCAGCTAGACAGCAAGCATAATATTATTTAGCAGCAACTCTAATGGTAGTTCTTCTCCTTTCCTCCCCTTTTCCTTTGCTTTCAGCACTGAAGAACTGCTGCTTCTCTGTTCCCTCTGTCTTTCCACCACCTTCTCAGTGGTTTGGGAAAGAACAGCAACAAGCCGGGCTGGAAGCTGTTGCTGCTGCTACTGGTAGGAAGAAAGGACCTGATAATTAGATTCTGCTTAGTAGCAGCACATGGGCAAGGCTTTCACATGGTGCTCCACGGGAGTAACAACTAACAAAAATTCTTATGGAAGACGTAACCTTAAATTGTTACCCGGCTCTTGGAGTGGGGAAGCAGGGCTGGAGGAAGGGAGCAGGGATGGGGAAGCATGGCTAATCTTGGTTCTTCAAAGGATGTGTTGCAAAATTGGTAAAATACAGTGTGGGATTTTATATTTTCCATCCAGAGTAAAGAATGATTTGTACTGGAACCGTAAGAATAGATTCAGGAAATTGTAGTGTGCCTTGTTGGGTAAACTCAATCTATCTGTGGTTTCTGTAATCCATTACTGTCTGGGCATTAGTCTTGGGCATGACATTGCATGATGAAGGAGATATCATGCTTTGAACAACCCTTCACTAACTTGGACTTGCATGTAAACTATCCCCACCCTCGAGCCTCAGCTTGTCCCCTAGATGAGGGCTGGAGTGTGAATCTGAGCCATAAATACCGTAACTGTACAGACAAAATTTCAGGTGAATACTTGACTGCTAACACACATTTAACATTAATTAATGTGCTATTTGTGACTTCTTAATGCTTCTTAAAAGAATCAGAGATTTCTACAGGATGGTAGCTTCTTAGGTGCTGCTGTCATTAATTTCTTAATGACAACTTTATGAAGTAATGACATTCAATAGTGCCTTTAAATTGTTTATGGCTCTTATGAACTGAAAATTGATTATTCTACCTTATATTGAGCACTTCTTAAATTTCCTTGCTGAGAATTAAGGACTTATGTAATGGTTTCAGTCCCTAGTTTTACTATATAATTTTCTTCTTATTTCAGGATGCAAGTTCAAGCAGAGTATACCTAGAATAAAGACTGAATATTCAGGTTCAGTGCATTTAGGATGTAGGCAATGGCATCATATGGTCCAATGTGTTGGAATATCCAGATATACCTATTTTATTGCAATGGCCAACTCACAAATGAACCCTGCTGCTGTTTATTATTAGGGATGACCTCTGAGGTTAATAACTACCTGACACAGCAGGTAAAACAATGTCTCTTCTTTACGATATATATTATTTGGATTTCAATATCAGAAATTGAAAATCTGGTGAAAAATTACTAGGAAGGATTCCATCCTGTCAGGAACATACGGTAATTTTACATTAACAGATATCTTTTGTAAATATGACAGCAGAAGCATATGTGGAAATGCTTGCATGAGGAGGGGAGCAAAATGTGTTTTGCTGAAAATAAGACTTCAGCAGTTGTCACAGTGGATCTGATGGTTAACAGTGTTGATGTGCAAATGATTTGCTGAAAATTGCAGACTGAACACAAGTCCTTTAATACTCAAGCTGAGAAGACAAAAGAGATGCAAAGTGAACATCTGGGGTTTGTTTTATTGCGATAACACGTAGCTCTGTCTGCAGTCCCCAGCTCTAGCATTACTGCAGACCGGCAATCTAAAAATTAGTAACACATGCAAACTCTCACTGCTCCCTCCCTGTTCATTAATTTTAACAAAATAAGTATATCATTGTCTCATACTTAACATCTGCTGAGGCAAACACTCTTTGCAAGTAAGTTGTGAAATTCCCACGTAGAAAGGACTGTATTATAAGAAGACAGTACAGATTATGACGCTTTACTAATAAAAAGACGAGAAAAAAGATATTAAAATATTAAGCATTCTTGTAGCGCAGTAAAAAGAATAGTTTTATACGGGAAATAAAAGTTGTGATGAAAGTGAGTGCATCTATAAATACATATGGTAAAGGATGGGAAAAAGTTGAAAATTACAGGTGGCTAAATTGGAGAAAATGTCCAGATAGGGGGAAAAAAAGTGTTCTCCCTTCTGTTCTTGGGATGTCTTGTTCTTTCTGTTGTTTGTTACCACTTACTGAAGAGTCATCTTCAAAAGGCTGAAGAGCTTGGTTGTAGTTTTCATAGTCAGCCAAATAATAAAACACTTATCCAAAACTTCAAGCTTTCCTGCTTTGATTTTGTAAAACTGGTATAAAAATGACAGGAGAATAATCTTCTTTTAGCAAAGTTTTCAGCAATTAGATAGTCAAAGTATTCTAAAAATATTACACTTCCAGCATTTTTTTAATTGTTTCACCATTTATTGATCCAAACAGAAAATAATATTTCAGGTTAAAAACTAATTTAATTTAACTTTTTGAAACTACATAAAAGTTTCACTCAGATTCATTCAGTTTATTAAGTTTATGCAACTCCTTTTGTCAATATCTTCTGGAGGCAATCATTCAACACCATAGTAGGACAACTCTGCTCTGAAATCATCTCTTGCTGCTGAGTGCTAATATGGCAACACTAGTTCCATGTGTCTGCAAAATCCTGAATAAAACCAGAGGAAAAATAGTTTGTATTTTCTTTTGCCACTCAGTTCCTTACAACTTTATCTCAATTTTCTCCCAGTCCAGCATTTTTACATGTATTGTACCTGAGAAGACCTCAGTGTTTAAACGCTTTAAAACACTAAGATTTAAAGACTGCTTATTGATAGATGACTCTGTGAAATGTCTTTAGTATTTTTCTTCTTTGTACTGGTAAACCACTCTTCCTATTGAAAATCCCAAAGGCAGCTCTGCAGAAGTGGTGGTGCCTGGCAAGATCAGTGTTCCCCTGATGTGGTTCATCCCTGGTTTAGTTCTAAAAAGTTATTTGAATTTTGTGGGACCAGAAAAGGAATCTGTTGTAGTAATGAACTAGCAAACACGTGTTCAAATGTAAATTTCCAAGTTTTCTTATCGCAATATATAAGTACATAATCAAGTTGGAATTGGCGTGTGCCGTTACCAATTAATTGTTTTCTGTTAGAAATGGAAAGGCATACCTGGGCAAAATGCACATCCCAGACTGCATTTGTAGTTTTGGCGCGGAGTGCTTATTTACAGCACAGTTTTTCAGTTAGCTTGAGGGAGGGCCTGTGTGAGTGCATGAAAGAAGCAAGGCTGCCTGTGAACAGTATGTAGGTTTAAACGTCGGAAAATGTGACTGCTACATTTAAAAGGAGGTAGTAGAACAAGAGGACTACCTTAACAGAGTGGAGACAAGCAAGACAGACTTAGTAGGGTTGTGTTTTACAAGACTAAAGCACTTCTGCAAATGCACCACTTGTGACTATTCCTCTCCTGATCTAAAATGGGTTGCTGCCTTTCATTTCTATCAAAATGTCATCCCCGCTGGGGGTAGAGCATGAGCATCTGATATCTCACTTCTGCTATTACATAACAGAGCAATGCACATTAGATGAAGCTCTAAAGAACTATAGTGCACACTTAGTCTGAATAATGTTAATGGTATTGTCTTTAATGGTGTAAAGTTTCCACCAATAAAAGTTTATGAAGAGACCAATATCCTTATATGTACTTTGATCATTTGGCGGGGGTGGGGGAGGTGGAAGCAGGGAATAACAGAATCATTTTCTGTTATACTGAAACCTTTTGCATAATGTTATAATGACCAGTAAATATTTGACAGAACAGCATCTCACTTACACTGATTTAGTGACATGCTCAACCACCTCCTATATTTCTTGTTCATTTTGAAATGCTGAAAACATCTCTGTCATCTTTTTGGCTGGCAGCATTTATCAAAACAGCTCAAAAATTCTAGAAAATAGCCCATCCCTGTTACGTGTTTGTTGATTCAAACTGTCGTGGTTTAACCCCAGCTGGTAACTAAGCACCACACAGCCGCTCACTCACTCCCCCTCGGTGGGATGGGGGACAGAATCGGAAGGGTAAAAGTGAGAAAACTTGTGGGCTGAGATAAAGACAGTTTAATAGGTAAAGCAAAAGCCACACGTGCAAGCAAAGCAAAACAAGGAATTCATTCACTACTTCCCATCGTCAGGCAGGTGTTCAGCCATCTCCAGGAAAGCAGGGCTCCATCACGCAGAACGGTTACTTGGGAAAACAAAAACTGTCACTCTGAATGTCCCCCCCCTTCCTTCTTCTTCCCCCAGCTTTATATGCTGAGCATGATGTCATATGGTCTGGACTATGCCTTTGGTCAGTTGGGGTCAGCTGTCCCAGCTGTTTCCTCTCTCAACTTCTTGTGCACCCCCAGCCTCCTCGCTGGTGGGGTGGGGTGAGAAGCGGAAAAGGCCTTGGCTCTGTGTAAGTCCTGCTCAGCAGTAACAAAACCATCCCTGTATTATCAACACTGTTTTCAACGCAAATCCAAAACATAGCCCCATACTAGTTACTATGAAGAAAATTAGCTCTATCCCAGCCAAAACCAGCACACCAGCCATATTCTGGGGGTAAACGTAGGCATCATGAATTACACTTAAATGAGACACAGAATCAGCAGCTTGTAGTTTCCAGCAGAATCTTTCATTTTTGTTCTCAAAAGATATGTTCAAATTCTTTGTGATTTTTCTGTTCAGTTATGAAACTGAGGCTGCTTGCCTTCTATGCATTCACTACATATCAGTAAGAGCTTTAATAGTGTAGGGATTCAATTTGAAAGACAAATGCTTTTGCAGTGTACCTTGATGAGGGAGAGGGACTAGATATGTTAGCTCATCTATTGTTTTCATGAGCATTTAGGGAGGTAATAAATGAAAACTGGGCAGAATTTTTTTAGTTATATAGGGTATTTAGATTTCAGATTTCATGTGGTTTTGACATCATGATTGTGGTAATGGATTTCAGCAGTTTAATTTAAATTCTGTGATTATCATGCTTTACTTTAAAAAGAGCTACCAAGTCTAGATGGATGCTCCTGTAATCTGTAAATAAAGGTAAATAAATCCTTCTGTTCATGATGTCAGCTTTATATCAACTTACTCGTATGCTATGGTAAAATTATACTTCTAAACAATGTCTGAGTTGTTGATGCTTACAGTCTAGCTGGTAGAAAGTGTATGCGAAGACCAACAGGATACAAAGCAGAATCATGAATAATACACTAAAAAGCCTTACAGATAGGGATCCTAACTTCAAAAGTTGGAACCTTAAGTTCTCCTATCACTCAGGCTTATTTCTACATTCTTACTTGTGAAGTTGAATCAACTAAATTCACTTTGATTATTGATGAGGGATGAGCATGCATACATAAAGACAGTAAAAACTTACTGGTGATTAACTATCTGATGACAGCATTCTCAACAAATAAGAAAGCTGTGTGCACTAAGTTGTGTGCTTAGTTATGTCCAGGAGTAATGATTGGTCATATAAACCTGTGAAAGTAGAAACATTGCAGGAACAGAGATTTATATCTTTAAAGGGAATTTTAAACTGTAATGTTGTCAATGTGTTTTCAAAAGTGCTGAGAGCTGTGGACTTTGACTGGACTAAGCCTAGATGTGCAAAGGAATTTGTAATACTGAAACCTGTCTGAGCTGTGACTTAAGTGCCCTTATAAACACTTGTTTAGAGAACAAGTGTTATGAGGAGCGGCTGAGGGAACTAGGGTTATTTAGCCTGAAGAAAAGGAGGCTCAGGGGAGATTTTAACGCTCTCTACAACTACTTGAAAGGAGGTTGTAGCAAGGTGGGTGTTGGTCTCTTCTCCCAATAACAAGTGATAGGACAAGAGGAAATGGCCTCAAGTTGCACCAGCGGAGGTTTAGATTGGATATTAGGAAAAATTTCTTCACCTAAAGGGTTGTCAAGCATTGGAACAGGCTGCCCAGGGAAGTGGTTGAGTCCCCATCCCTGAAGGTATTTAAAAGACTCGTAGATGTGGTGCTTAGGGACATCATTGTTTAGCAGTGGACTTGTCAGTGCTAGGTGAATGGTTGGACTCAATGATCTTAAAGGTCTTTTCTAACCTAAATGATTCTATGGTTCTATACAAGACATGGCAAGAGAAATATATCCAAGACAGGAATTCAGTGAGATGGTCAAAATGGACAAGGAACCTTATAAACTCATAAGGAGGAGATGTCGAGGAGAAACACTATGATTCACACTCTCTTTCAAAATTTCTTAAGTATATTAATCCTTCCAAGACGGCATGTGCAGAAATTTCATGTTGAATCGGATTCATTTTTGTACAAATAAATACTTTTTTTTTTTGAAACAGAAACTTAAATTAGACTCCATATATCCACATAAATGTCCTACCCATTAGAATCTGGAAGCACTGTCTTACTAATACAAATAAATATGATTTCTACACATTCAAGCCTCTTCAGCAGTAAAAATGCGAAGACACTCACACCAGAGCAGCCAGTGACATCGTGGTGAGAAACTATGTGCCATTATCTGGGTTACCTGCACATTGCAGACTGGACTGCTCACTGTCAAATATCAAATAATGTAGAGATTTGAACTGGAGTCTTCCACATGCTGAGATAATAAAATAACTGTTGACAGATGAGGACATGCACATCAGTCTAAAATTTGTGTTCTTTGCAGTCTTTTAAGCAGGTTGAGACTTTTTGAGCGTGTACATAAAACAATATAATCCAAGGAACACCTACCTGGAAAATTCTGTAACACCTAAAGGGCATTACTGTTTTCCAACAAAATCTCTTTCACACACCCATGGAAACTTGTGGATGTTTTGAGGCATAGGGACTTTTCACATTCAGCAGCAAAACCAGTCTGTGAATAACACAGGTGCCTGAAGAGATTATTTGGAGCCACCTCTTAATTATATGGTTCTCCAGAATTCCCTCAGTTTCACAAAAAAGAACTACTTGTGTCCTGTTGATAAAAGATCATGCAGTATGTTAACTTTTTGGTTAATTAAAGTTATATAGATCATAGAACAGTTTGGGTTGGAAAGGACCTTTAAAGGACATCTAGTCCAACCTCCCTGCAATGAGCAGGGACATCCTCAACTAGATCAGGTTGCCCAGAGCCCCGTCCAGCCTGACCTTGAATGTTTCCAGGGATGGGGCATCTACCACCTCTCTGGGCAACCTGTGCCTGTGCCATATTTACAAGCTTGGCTAAGTAAAATGAGAACCATTAAGAGAACCACAAGACCATGCTGAGATGGCCTTTGACCAGAAGACTTCTCAATTGTGTCCCAGTTCCACAACAGGACAGGATGTGGGCATGCACTATTCTCATAATATTCCTTTCCATGTGTGCTTCCTGCTCCCATTTCTTTTTTTCTATGCAAAGGAAACCCAGGTGCACAAGTCCAGAGCAAGTGGCAATAAGGCCCAGTAGTCTTCTTGGTACAGACATTAGCATCTTGGGTGGCCTACAGGTTACATACACCTTGAAATACTTAGAGTCTTGCAGAAAGAAGCTCTGTTTTGTTAATGCAGTCCGATTTATCCTGTAAGAAGCAGTTCTGCAAGCACTTAGTACTGACATAAAGCTTTCTCCTGGAAGCCATCCCCACTTGACCTCAATCAGCCTGTGGAAAGCAGTTTCTTCAATATATACTTGTAGGCTAACATCAGAAATTCATTTCTGTAATAAATATCTTAAATGCTAACTATTTCCCAGTCTGACTTCCTGCAGAATTTTTCCTTAAGAAATGGCTACAGAATCACGTACATCCTCTGTACTTGTCAGTGCCGACTCCCATTTTAAACTGTATGCGAACCACAGTCTCTGTTCAATGTGGTAAAACGTTCTTCATTCTCTTCATTCACACTTACTTCTCTAAAGAAATTTTTAGAAATCTTTGCTATTTCAGTCACATTCTTATAGCTTGTTCAGAATTCAATGGCATGCATGCCATAGTACACAACATATTGTGTGAAAGTTCTCTACAATACAGTCTGTTCCTTTTTAAGTGTCAGCCATAATTTTTCATTATAGATGCTGTCAAAACTAAGTTAGACAATATACTGTTTGATAAAACATCTTATTTCAAAATATACCAAGAATATGCAGCTAAAACCAATGTAAATGGCTCTTGAGGAAGTAGCATTTCCTCCTTGTGATAAGAAGGAGTCAATGTTTTGATATATTTTTGGCAATGAATCCTAAAATCCAGACCATGAGTGCTAAAGAGCTTGTCAGTTTGGGAGCTAATCCATATGCCAAGGAAGCATTAAACAAATATGTAGCTACTCACTTCAGGAAATGACCAGATACGAATAAAACTTTCACAAGGAAATCAAGCCCAACGACTGGTAAGTGTAAGGTGAAATTTTAAATCACTTTGACAAGGTGGAAAAGCAGACAGGGTCATCGTGTAACTGCAGCATAATGTGCATGATTAACTTACTGTGGACCAGTTCCCTGGCAGCAGGATTTTACACAGACTATATTGTAGAAATAAATAATTGTTGAGAGAAAACATGTAACTCAAGTGCAGAGGCATGCAGAAATTAAAAAAAAAAAAGAGTTTGGAAAAAGTGAACAAGCAATGATTTCATTTTCTAATCACAGGCCTTGGCAGTGGGCTCTACGACACAGTTTTGTGTTTCCACTTAAAGCCATAGGTCTGTTGTCTCTACTGGAAAATAGGTAGAGGAGCTCAAGTATCTCCAAATATACTGTTTAACAACAAAACTTTTCTCCTCTGCATGGAGATGTATTTATTTAAACTTTTAACAGAATGCTAAATACAGCTCTCCTTTTTAAGTTCTTAGATCAGACCGAATTCTTCACTTCTACCAGTGGATGGTACAGTCTCTTAGCGTATCTGAAGCTCAAATGATCAAAGGGGGGGAAAAAATCACCTCCCTCCGCAGTTGCTTTCAGTTTTCTCATGCATAGTTAAATCAGTGCATTGAGAATATTCTACAGGGATGGATGCAGAATTAGCCCCTGCGGTCTCACCAGAGTTTAATGGGTGGTCTGATGCTAACAGCATCAGTTTCTACCATCTGTTCATAAGGGGACCACTGGCTGTTCAGTGAGCCCCTTTGTTAGTCATGCTAAAAGGAATTTGGATGGCTAAAACTGAATTGTGTGAATACCCCCACCTAGCAAAACCATCAAGGCAGTAAATAACTGAAGACAGGAAAAAAGCAAAAATTAGAGCAATCAAATTATTTAAATACTTAGAGGATTAGTTTCATTTTCTCTGCTCTTTTGATTTAAAGAGCTACATGCCAAGCACTGTAGTAGAGAAACTGTATTTAGTCACTACAAATAAATTGTCCAATAAATTTAGACGTTTGTATAAAACCAATCCTGCTTTCACAAACATGTTGTTTTATTTCATAAGTAGTCTAAGCAACATCTGTATAGTTTGAAGAAGTATATTACCACTTACAGTCTGTTTTGAACTAATGGTCTTGCACGTCTCATTCTGTCTAATTTCTAATATATATTTTGTTGTATTATTCCTGATGTCTAATAAAATGGGGGAAAATTATGATACCAGATGATATGGAAGAACTAGCGATAAAACGAAGAAAAGTACACATTTACGCTAGTATAAGAGTATACTTACTTGTATAAAAAGCTCTTCAGGAAAAAAATGTATAAAAGTGAAAACATAATTGTTTAAATATTTATTTAAAAAGCATAATATGGTTGAAGAAAATAGTTCTTTTAAATTCAAAGAAATATTTGTACTTACTATGTTGCAATATTTGCCCAGATACAATTTTGTAGAAATGCATTTCAGGAGAGTTCTGCAGGGTATTAAGTACAGACATGAAGGAAAGATAAAGATTAAAGCTAATCAAAAACTAAGCATAACAAAAATCAGGGATATTTAGACAGATTGTTAATTATCTAACTGTTTAAACATGAATTCCCTGAAGAACAGTCAGCGTTAAAGACATCACTGAGAAATGTGTCTACAGGAAGGAAAGGCTTTTTACTCTAGAAGTGTTTATTTGGATGTTCTAATTAGCCATTTAAGCATACTTTAGTTTGAAAGCAGCTACAAATTATATTGTTATCAAGAAGAACATGCCTTTTCAACAATGACCTTCATTGCTTCCATTTTTTCTTTTCTAATTAGAGTCTGGGGAAGCATCTATTTCAGACCAGTTTCCACATCAGTACTGAAGCAAAGTTAAATTGTTTTCAGCTCTCTTTACAAGAGCTGAACAAGCTCTAGACTACTGTCTTGCTCCCCCCTCCTGCTTTTATTTATGTCGTACTTAATTCCATCTTATCTGCTCTTCCAGCAATTAAGAATTATATTAGAAAAGTTTGCACAGAAAACTGAGAATTAGAACTTGAGTGGAAAGATGTGTTCAGCTATTGTTTATTCTCACGGGCAAAGCTCTCACTGCACTGAGCTTAAAAGAGGATTTCATGGTGATCTTATATCTTAAACGTATCTGGGCTCAAACTGGCCAGCATTTACTCTACTAGTATTTATGGGCATGCAAGTATACCTGTAGAGCTTGTTGAGTACAGAGGAAAAACTTCTTTACTGTGAGGGTGACAGAGCACTGGCACAGGCTGCCCAGGGAGGCTGTGGAGTCTCCTTCTCTGGAGATATTCAAAACCCACCTGGACGCAGTCCTGTGCAGCCTGCTCTGGGTGACCCTGCTCTGGCAGGGGGGTTGGACTAGATGATCTCCAGAGGTCCCTTCCAACCCCTGCCATTCTGTGACTCTGTGATTCTGTGAAACGCAAAGAGAAAAAACTGCTCATACGAATAAGGGTATGGAGGACTGTACCCTTCCACTGTAAAATTATGTTTTGGAAAGAGAGGTCATTCATCGAAGGGTAGAATGAGAGTTTGCTCTTTGCTTCTATTGCATAAAGGATCTGTGGTGCCACGAATCTGACCAGAAACAAGATAATTCCTTAGTTCACAGTGTGATGTGGTTAGGACATTCACTGAGTTTATGTGGCAAGGGTTTGGGGGGGGGGGGGAGGTCGGGAGTGGCCTCTGTAAGAAGGCACCAGGAGCAGCCCCCATGTCAGACACAACCAGTTTCAGTTGGTTTCGAACCAGACCTGCTGATGGCCAAAGCTGAGCCCATCAGCAATGTTGGCGGTGGCTTGGGGGAAATGTATTTGAGAAAGGATAAAAAATGCTGCACAGCAGCTGTAAGAGAGAGGAGTGAAAAAAATGTGAGACAAACAGCCCTGCAGACACCAAAGTCAGTGAAGAAGGAGCGGATGAGGTGCTCCCAGGCACTGGAGCAGAGATTCCCCTGCAACCTGTGGAGAGACCACGGTTGTCCCCCTGAAGCCCGTGGAGGACCCTACGCCAGAGGGGGAGTGGACGTGCCCTGAAGGAAGCTGCAGCTTATGGAGAGACCATGTAGGAGTAAGGTCCTGGCAAGATCTCTAGTCCGTGGAGAGGAGCCGACACAGAGCAGGTTTTCTGGTAGGAACTGTGGCCCATGGACCCACGCTGGAGCAGTCTCTTTCTGAAGGATTGTACCCCGTGGAAAGGACCCACGTTGGAGCAGTTCTTGAAGAACTGCAGCCCATGGGAGGAATCCACAATGGAGCAGTTCATGAAGGACTGTATCCCATGGGAGGGACCCCACGCTGGAGCAGGGGAAGAGTGTGAGGAGGAAGGAGTGGCAGAGACGAAGCGCTGTGAACTGACCACAACCCCCATTCAACATCTCCCTTGCACTGCTACTAAGGCAGGGAAGAGGTAGAAGAGTTGGGAACAAATGAGTTGAAGTAGAGCCCGGGAAGAAAGAGTGGGGTGGGGGGGAAGTGTTTTTAGTTTTGTCTTTGTTTCTCTCTATCCTACTCTATTTCTTTTTTTTTTTTAATTGTGAGTAAACTAAATTAATCTTCTGCAAGTCGAGGCTGTTTTGCCTGTAACAGTGACTGGTGAGCTATCTCCCTGTCCTTATCTTAACTCACGAGCTTTTCCGTCTAATTTTCTGCCCCTGTCCTGCTGAGGAGGGGGAGTGAGAGACCACCTTGGTGGGCACCTGGGAGTCAGCCAAGGCCAACCCACCACAGAAGTTTATAATTTTGCCACATCAGATGAGTCCCTTCTCCCTATTCCCAGGTCTGCTGTATTATCTGGCATATGATGGGGGTGGGTGGTATTGGTTTCCCTAATGTGCTAATCCAGTCTCTGTTAGTGTCCTTAGAAGCTGATGCCTCTTTCGTGCTATGATCCTAAGCCACAGACACCCCATGCTTCGACATGGGGAAGGCATTCACATAAACTGTTCTGAAATTGCAAGCTTATTTCTCACCAGTGAGCAAGAATTTTTTTGAGATTGAGTTCTATGTTTAATATTTACATACAGCTTATGCTGATCTATCTGCAAATAATCACCCAAGACTTTGCACATTCATTTTCAGAGGGGTATCACCGAATTGCTTATGTAGATTTTCCGCATCTAGAGTCACAGATTTTGCAGCTACCACAGTTCATGTTTTAAAATGTGGCCCTATTAGTGCAAATTATACAGTGTTAGCATCTGCTGAAATTTCAAGGCAAAATGATATATGTAATAGCTAAGATTCTAGAAAATGACACAAGCTATGATGGCATTTATAGTATATGAGAAAGTAATGTTGATAACATAAAAGTTAACAAATGGTTTAGAGAAAGATCCTGATACATCTTGTAAGTGTGTATGATGGCAAACAGGAATTCACATGTAAAGGGCAAAAAATATAAAATGATAGATTCTAGTGGTGTGCAGTGCACCTAATATAGTGCTTGGCAGAAGTAGTAGTAGCACCAGTAAATTTAACCCTCGGTGGTGAAAAAGCAGACTAGACAACATACTCTAAAGATCCTGCAAATAGTATCTTTTATTTTTTCACATACTTTTTGGCATAGGAATAGTTTCAAGATAAGGAAGGTTATGATTGTTTAGTTATAAAACTTTGCATAATAATTCACAATGTATGCAGAGTACCTAAAGCACAAGGCACAAGCCTGCAAAGGCTGATACATGTGCAAAAACAGTGCAAGGAAAGGTGATGCAACCACACTAATGAAGAAAACGGAACTGCAGATGGTAACAACAGCATGAACATTTACCACAAGCACACTGTCGGGGAGCAGTTTATGGAAACTATTAGGCTAGGGCTCTCTACTCTTACACTCTGTTTCACTATACTACCAGGTGTACTGGTTTTGGCTGGGATAGAGTTACTTTTCTTCATAGTAGTGTGTATGAAGCTATGTTTTGGATTTGTGACTAAAACAGTGTTGATAACAGGGATGTTTTCGCTATTGCTGAATGGTGCTTACAGATCACCAAGGCCTTTTTTTTCTGCTTCTCACACTGCCCCACCAGCGAGTAGGCTGAGAGTGCACAAGAGTTTGGGAGAGGGCACAGCTGGGACAGCTGACCTCAACTGACCAGAGGGATAGTCCGGACCATATGACATCACACTCAGCAATAAAATCTGCAGGGAAGAAGGAAGGGGGGGATGTTCAGAGTGATGGCATTTGTCTTCCCAAGTAACCGTTATTCATGATGGAGCCCTGCTTTCCTGGGGATAGCTAAACACCTGCCTGCCGACGGGAAGTAGCGAATTAATTCCTTATTTTCCATTGGTTTACCTATTAAATTGTCCTCATCTCAACCCACAAGTTTTCTCACTTCTACCCTTCTGATTCTCCCCCCCACCCCACGGTGGAGGGAGTGAGCGAGAGGCTGGGTGGTGCTGAGCTGCCTGCCGGTGTTAACCCACAACAGTGAGGAAATTGGAGAAATTTTAAGAAACACTGCTTAAGCACTACTTAAGATGAGTTCCCTCCCAAAAGCACAGTGTGAGCTCACGCTCTGTGCACTTGCTGTGCTTCCCATCTAGCATTTGGTGTGATGCTGGGCCTTGGCCTCCTTATTTAGTAGTATAAACTTAGACTATGCATAGCATATACAGTTACTATTGTAAATACAGTTTTCCTTATCCAGATTGGTAGCTTATTGCCTAGAGTTTCTACATCTGTATTGTATTATCTATGTTTCTACAGTGTATGATGCATTTTAGAAAATACAGTAAAGAATGACAATCCTAGTTTGCTGATTTATGAAAATAAACCCATATTTTAATCATTAAATCATAGGATATGCTCCCTAATGCTTTGAGGGATGACAGTGTGATTGTATTTCATTTATGAAATCTGATTGTGCTGTTGCAAATATTCAAGGATTAAAACATACCATCGTTATTTCTCCTTATAACTCTGGTACTACTGTACAAGCAATAAAACCCTCTGTTTGTCATGAACATAAGAAACTCCTGCAAAGCAGTTTGAAGTCTGGTGCCTTGAGTAGATAAATCTAAGCTCTAGAGATCCTGCTTAAAGCCTTCTCATTTCAAGATGGTGACTTTACTACATTTGGTCATTTTTATGGTCTTAGGAGAGCAGTCCTCAAGTGTGTGTTATTGACTGTGAGTACATTTGCACAGCTCTTGGTAATCTGAACATTTTGCAGAAATGCCCTGCTCATGGCCAAAGTTGTTGCTTCTGATGTGATTACATTTATAAATGCAGCCCATGCAACAGTCAGACATAGGATTGCAAGTTTGTCAAAGACAGATTTCTATCAACAATTAGAAACAGTCATTTTGATACTATGGGCAACAGTAAGTGTGATGAACTGAATACGGCTGTGTGTTTTTTGAAAATATTCGTGATCGTGTAAAATGTACCTTTTTGGATATTTGGTAACATCTTTTATTGTGAGTAGTCAAATAGGTTCTTACTTCTTTCTCTTGAGAAGATGTACTAAATCATGTACTAAATCAGTACAAGATGGACACGGACCTGTTGAAGAACGTCCAGAGGAAGGCCACAAAAATGATCGGGGGGCTGGAGCACCTCTCCTATCAAGAAAGGCTGAGGGATCTAGGGTTGTTCAGCCTGGAGAAGAGAAGGATCTGGAGACACTTTATTAGCCTTTCAATATATAAAGGGGTAAAGAAGAAAGATGGAGAGAGTCTTTTTACCAGGGCCTGTAGTGATACGATGAGGGGCAACGTTTCTGGTATTGCTTAATTCAGAATACACATCATAAAGGTAAAGTTTTTAGCACGGGAACCAGGGTTCAACATCCTTAACAAATCTAAAACTTACAACTTAATAGAATCTAGTTTGTCAATCATGGTGCAAAACCAATCTCTTCAGGCAACTCTTTGCTAAACATAATGGGTATATTGTTTCTCATCTAGAGGACTAGGAATCTTATGCTAATTCTTCAACAATAATTAAATACCTAAATATTCAATTAGTGACACATTTAGGATGGCTTTAACCATAGATGTTTATAAAAAACAAGTACAAAGATTATTGCTACGATATATAGATGAAATGCACATGCTATTTCTTCATAACACGGGATAAGTTACAGCTGACAAGAAAGATTTTACTTACAATAATTATGTATTTTATAGTGCTAGACATAAAACTAGCTAACAGTAATAGCTATAGATTTCAACACAGATTTATAACACAGATCATAAGAATATCCATTTTTACTTTTTACACCAGCTTTTCCAAATATTTGAGAACTGTTTTGTATCTTCCAAAGGTCAGTTTTTTAAGAAGCTTAATGACTGCTATTAGTATGATTTGCTGGAGTGCTTCTTTCCTTTTGATATATTAGTTTGTTTATAACATTGTGATTATGACTTGACCATTTAACTACAAAAAATGTCAATTTGCATTTTGAGAATAAGAAGCTGATGGTTATTTGCAATAAGATCACCTTAAGAAAAGTTCCATAATTTCAGCATTACAGAAATATGATTAATTTACCTTCTTTCCTATCAGAAGAACTTTAAGAATGGATATCTGCTGTGGCATTTTCTGTACAGACATAAATCTTTCTGTCAGAAAGATTGACTAACTTTGTATCTTGAGTGCAATTTGAACTGAAAGGACAATGCACCAAGGACAATTTCTTAAGATAAACAAATAATCAAACAAAACCTTCTGAAACAATAATTTCTTTTCCATAAAGTAAAGCAAATACTTCAAATATGGAATAAATGCTTCAGGGCTACGTAAGCTTTCTTAAAAATTGTTGCTGATTTGAAATTTTGCCTTTTATGTACTTTTAGATAGAAATAACATACAATAGTTTTTGACGTTTCTAAAATGACATATAGTGATTAGCTAGAATTCTTGTCCCTTTGACAGTCTACTGTCTTCATACTGTATGTGCCACAAGGCAAAATGATCAGTTAGCCATGTTCCCAAATCTTAGTATCGTCAATTCTACTGAAGAGCAAAATGTCAGCAGTAGATTAATCAAGCCCTGTTTTCTTTTACTTCCCCCCCCAGAGGTGAATAATATTTGTGAGTTACTTAATGTGAGGATCCCAGTTCTTGTATAGTTTTGTAAAGTTCAGTTATTTCTCTTTACTTCCATTTTATGGGTGCCTCTTTGCATCCTTACCACTCTTGCTATACATTGAAAAATTAATCCTATGGTTTTTATTTACAGAACTGCAATGTTAAAAAAATGACATTTTATTCCTGTTGTTGTTCAACAACAGTGGTTCCAAACTCCAGTCCAAGAATAATAGCTACTTCTATCAGCTTCCAGACTGTAATGTCTCACTGCCTATTAAGAAGAGTATTTCACAAATATACAGCTGTACAAAGGTCTTTGAGTTCCTGCAAACAACATATACTTTATAGCCCAACTGAAAATGTTAATAATAGGAAAACATATAAGCATCTTGACCATTATTCTGTTCTCTGGATCTCACTACAGTTTTAAATTTCTAGTACCCATTTCAATACCCTAGAAGGTTATCTGCATCAAATATTCAAAAGCAGCTTCCACTGTGCATCAATGTGAGTTCTTTTATTTTCAGTCCTCATAAATGATCCATAGGGGAGGGAAAAAGGATCATAAAGGAACAAATAATCCTAAGGGCTCTACTGTGGGTAAAACTGTCAAGGACAGGCTTTTAGATAACCTGTAAGTCCAATAGACATGTGTTAATTGCTTGACACCTGAGTAACAAGGGAGCTATTGACAATACTTACTAGATATTAGTGGCAATCGATGGGATTTAACCTTATTTTCCTAGGCGGTTAAGTTCTGTTCTTATTCTGTTTTACCCAGGCTTTATAGCACTCATCAGAAGAGTTGAACACTCTTCAGTAGGATTGCAACATGACTAAGAAATCATCAGAAATTTATCTTTTTTTCATCTTTCCAGGTGGAGAAATAGCTAATTTAGGGTAATAATATTATTGCTTTATGTAAGTTTGTTGCTATGGATTTCCAGTAAAAGGAAAAAAAAAACAAAGAAACAAAACAAAACAAAACAAAACCAAAGAAACCCGAACCAAAAAAAACCCCACCTTTATAGAAAGGTGCCTTCTGTTTGGAGAAGGTGAACTTTGTCAAGGATTTTTGTCTTTGTTGCAGTTCATTCTATAGTCTCAGATGGTCCTCAAGAACCTTCAGTCAGACTTTGATTTTATTGCATATGGTTTATTTATATTATAGGAGAAACTCTGTCAACAAGAGACCTGTAAATGGTCCTATCCATGTGCTCATTGAGTATCTTGCAGATTGAGTACAAGACTTTGAACCTGGTTCTATTTCCCATAGTACGACAATGTAAAGAGCTGTAGATCCTTCTGATGAGTTCATGATATCCAGGAATACTGCACAACCAAGAAGTCCTACTGATATTCAGTGAGAGCATCTATTTATATGGCAAAACTCTAGCATATTTAGGAAAAGTACAGCTGTGTTAGTATCATCTTCTTGCTAGCTACTTTACCTACTGAGAACAATACTTTGAGAAAAAGAGTATGACAGTCTAGGAAGGATGCTATGTCCAAATGGATACATAGTTCAGGTATCTAATGAGGTACATTAAGATGAAATACCTCAGGGTCTCGTGTAGGTATATTCCTAAGAAGAAGTGAGGAAGTTTTGATCATTTGGAATCTATGCACTGACCTACATGCTGAACTAAAGCCTCAAAGAGCCTCAGATTCTTCAACATGCTTTCCAGTGCTCACAAATTTCTTGTCTTGTTCAGATTTAATCAATAATTTAATTGGGGGGGTGGGGGGGGTAATATGAATAGATTTCATCCAATCATTTGTTCTCTCATGGTTTTAATGATGTGATGATATGTGATGAGATACAAGAGGAGCCGTGTTTTACATGACCTGGCGAGCTCTACTGTTGAAAGGTGACCAGCATCTTGCTATAAACCACTGTCAATACAGTAAACTTATAATAAGCAAACCTCTGAAAATCAGCACACGTTATGAAATGAATGCAATTTAAAAGTGAAAAATCAAGATATAAAAATAAGGACACTACAAAATTGCACACTTTAAGCCATATTTGAGGAAAAAAAATGTGAACACATTATTTCATTTGCTTTAAAGACCTTTTCTTTCACATAACTTTTCCTTGCTTTCTGAGCAGCCTGGCAAAATGAGAAATTAATCTGTATAACTGTAACATTTTTGCTACATAATAAGTATTGAAATTCATAAGTTGGTGTGGAGAAAGCTGCCTGATTGATATCTACAGTTAACCATTTATTTCCCAGGTGAGATTACAGGAATACAAATGTATTCCTTTCTTCTTTATATGCTTATCTTCTTAGCCTCTTTATATGTTTATCTCTCGAGCCACTGTTCATAAAACAAGTATCTAAACTGAGGAAAAAAATCCTTCATTAAATATCCTCACAACCAATGATCCACTTACACGGTTTCAATACGGGGTTAAAGCAAATCACTTGTTTTCTCATGTTTTATGATCAGGCATTCCTCTTGGCAAAGGTACTTTAAGAAAATATTTCAGTGGATTAGCATTGGAATATCATGTTAGTTACACAAAATGGAGCCAAGATACATCCATCTAAATGTGTGTGTGAGTGTGTGTTCATATGTGTATGCCAAGATAAGGCAAATGACAAGGTGCCTTTTACATCTTTCTTGTATGCAATAATTTTACTCCTTTTACATGAGCAAAGTTTAAAAATCAAACAAAAGAAGTCAGAGAGTTTTCGATGGTGAGGCATCAGGGCCCAAAGACTCCTTATTCATCAGTAAGTAAATAATAATTCTCTGTCTAATATTCTAATCTCTCCAAGATGCAAATCTTAAAAACAAATTTTAAAAATCACATCTAGGAAGATAAACAGACAATAATTTTCAGGATCATTTCTGCAGCCTTTTTTAAATAGAAACAGTCTCACCAAAACAGACACCACCACATCAACACTGTCTTCTTAAACCTTCCAATTATTTTCAAGGATGTTTACTATTTTAAGAGAAAGGGGCAGAATGTTAAAAACAGAGTTTATGCTCTTTAAAAAATAATAGGATATTACAGATATTAAAGATATTGAACTTAGTGTGGCTATAATTTACTGCTGAAAATATGCTAATAAGGATTTTAGGTATTTTTAGTTCTCACAGTGATCTCATGTAGATAATTTAGAAGGATAGGAAGAAAATAGATCTCTGTTGACACAAAATCCACATATGAAAGATTAAGTGGCAGAGGCACACTTCCTGTAAAGCACGCTCCGGTGCATTCCTTCTTAAAGGACACGAACAATTTTAATACATCATTCTCAGCTCTAACCTGGTGTTTCAGACAATACAGTATCTCCATGGATCACTTCTGGAAATGGGAGTCAGGCACTTCCAAGGGTGCTATTTTGAGCCTATTATGGTCAACTTTTGTCTTAAGGTGAGAACACCACCTTTGGGATTCCTGAGGAAAAGTCTGGGGTTTTGACCTCTCCCCATAGATGTTGGAGCTGGATGCAGACATCCTTGCGCCAAAAAGAGCCTAAAACTCCTTATATTCATGTGCAACTTAGAGCTGTGTGCCTTCCACATGAGTCACAATTATTTCTGGCAGTTGCAAGACTGTATATTTACATGGGCTGAACTTTAAAGCAACAATAAAGAAGGAAGGAATGGCAGTCAATATGTAGGGAAGAGAGTATTACACCATTTATTGAAGGTGATGGCAAGAAACTAAACACTGACCTAGGTAAAAGTTGCCATGGATTTATAGGGATCATCTGATTGTCTATACTATGTTTTAACAGAAAGTTGTCAAAAATACATTTTACAGTTTGATCTTTGTATAGGATACACATACTGTTGTCATTCGGACTGTATAAGGTACAGGTTATAAAGGTGAAAACTGTCAAAGCAAGGCAAGAACAGGACCAAGACAAAACTTTTTTTCAGAGCAGCAAACAAGAAGACAAATAGCACAATTTAGTCAAGATAGAAATATTATCAGAAATGTTGGGGTCTTATTTCCATTGCTCCGAAGAACACAAACCTCAAAGCTCCCGCTGAATCCCCACCCAGAGAAAGGGAGCAAACCACTCCACAGTTGTACAGACTCTCTATTGCGTAGCACCAGGTGAAGTGGAGCAAAACCCCCACAGCTTTAATTGTCCCTGCACAGATTCTGATGCACAAGAGAAGAGGGCTTATTTTCTTCACCATATTCATCTGTAATCTTTGTATAATATCTGAAATAATTCTTTTTCCCCATATGTCAGAGTGGCACTTCATTGTTAATTTTGTTTTCTTAGGAGCGCAGCAGTGGGTCATCATTTAAAATAGTGGACTTTTAAACTTTAAAAAAAAAAAAGATAACATTTGTCTTTTGGAGCCTCAAAAAAAATTCGTATTTTTACAACACCAGAGAGATGAAAAAGGAATACTCTTACCATGGTTATTCCCTGAGCTTCTGTTTATAAACATCCACTGTTCTCACAAAATTGTTGTCATTGAACTTTATGCAGAATGACAAAGATATCTGTGAAACGAGCCTCCAGCTGGAGAATGGAAGGATAGGACACAGTTATATTAAGGAAAAATTATTATAGGTAGAGCTTGTGACATTGAGTACCTTTTACTAAGATTGTTCAACACTTCCCATTATAAGGCTTTGCTTTCAGTTATTTATAAGGTTACTAAACTTAAATTGTTTGAGTTGATTTTTTTTCATACTAGGAAGCCTGAATTTCATTTATTAATTTTTGTTCGACATGTAAAAATGTGGCCAGCCTTTTCTGTAAGAAATATATACCGTGAGAGCAGGGACTGGGAGCGTGGAGTGGACATTTTTTGTCCTCATAAGAATTTTCCAAATTGCGTTACCAAGTACATGGCAATTTCCTAGTAGATGTTTTATAGTGGCTTATTAACTGTTAAAACTGTCAGAGATTTCACATGGCCTGAGATTTTCCTCTCACCCCACCTCAGTACCTTGTATTGACCATCTCACTATCTACCTTCTGCTTCAGTAACTCTGCTTAGTTACAGATACCAAGGAATAATCTATCTGGGTGATTATAATAACCAAATATAGATATGGCAAGAACTAAAACAGAATAGAAAATAAATTATTTTGAAAGAAGAGCCTGGAGAAAAAAAGGCAAGGGCAGAGGTCATGGAAACTGCCTGGAGATGGATACTGAAGGGAACTGCAGTGCCAGTAAAGGAGATGGAGAGAAGACAGGAAAATTGTAAGAGATGAGGAGGATCCCAGGAATCACACAGAAGGATTTAATCTTAGTACTTCATGTTTTTAAGACCTTTATCACACTTCTTGTTATTCTCTGAACTCAAATTGGTCCAATCTTTCCTGAATTACTGTGCCCATAGCAGTCCAGATAAGGGCTTCATGATTTTTATATATTTTAGAAGTCATGTTTTCATTTATACGTCTCTGTATGATGTTACTCATAAGAACATGACATTAATAGCACATGTGTAGCTACAGCTTGGGTCTTTTTCTTAGCCAGCTGTCTCTCATCCTTTCTGTTTGCAGCTCAATACCTTTGCCTTTGAACTTTTCCACTGTGACAGTGAAAAATTGACACCTTCTATCCAAATGTAGTTTTCTGACCAGTTTCACTCCAACCTCTAACAGTTTCTTCTAGAAAATGTTTGCTTTGGTTGTTTACTAGCATATCATTGAAGACTGTCAAAAGCCTACAGTTTCTCATCTATGTAAGTCTGTTAGCCTGGAACAGAAAGAAGCAATTAGATTAGTCTGACATGATTTGTTCTTGGCAAATCTGTATTGAAGATATATATATATAGGTTATCTTCCAGATGGTTTTCTAGTCTGCTTCCTTCCTTTCCTAGTGCATGACAACCTATTCCCAATTCCAGTTACTTCATAAGCTCAAACAAGGAAGGTCCACATATAGGACCTAAAGATTCTGAGTACGTTGATTCTAATATGGTGACATTTATTGGAATATCTACTTTTGCACTTCGCTTTTGAAAATCTGAAAAAACCCCTCAAAACACACAGAGAAGATTTTAAATAAAACAAAACAAAACAAAACACGTACCCACAAGGTAAGAAATGGCAAAAGTGAGATTCTTTGTCTTATCCTAATCTTCCTGTTCAAGCATAATCATACTGACTTTAATATGGTGGTAAAATTATATTTTATGAGAATTCTTGTGACTTATTCAATGTTCCACGTATACTTACTCTTTACCCACTCAGCGTTATGCAATACAAAAGTATAAGATAGTTTTTATACCCTGACCCATTTTTTTGACTTTTAATGAAAGTCTGCAAGACATAGATGCTCTTAGGACATGCTGCTGAGACCTCCTTCAGTGGATCAGTATGATGATACCAGGAAGGTGAAGTTTTAAGGAACCTACAGCCTTGCTTGAAGTTCCACGTGAGAATGTGAATTTTTATACAGCCCCCTTCTGCAAACAGTCTTTACTTTTTGTTGTATATTTCTTATCCGTGTGATTAGAGCTCTGGTTTCAGGTAGCATGTTTGGGAACTACAATAATTAAATCTATCATTATCATCATCAAACAAGAAATTTACAGTCGAACTCTAAAAACATGTTGATCTAATTAATTTTGGCTTTGTTTTATGAAAAAAAAAGCTGTGCAATGATTGAATTGATTTACTTGCTGTATTAGCACAGCACACGAGAATCTATGATCTGATGCAATACAGAGGGGCGATCTGTCTCCCTGTTGGCAGATGTACCTTACTGAAAAAACATTATTCTCTTTTACAAATATTCTACAAATGGAGATAATGTTCATAAACATGCCTTCAAATCACATATAAAATTTCATTTTAAAAAATGTCTTCCGTACTTTAAAAAGAGCAGTGGAAGGATTTCTGTAAGTGACAACTGATTTCTAGGCAATCAGAGGTTAAGGACCTAGAACTGTGCCCTCATTAATATTTTATGCTGAATTATTTTATAGATGCAAATTCAACATTTTAATTACTGACATTGCTCCACACCCTCCGCAGTGTACTGCCTATTTTTAAATTCCCAATGGGTTCTGTTCCCTCAGCTTCTCTTTTTATCTTCAAATATCTGCTGAATTCCCTGACTGCCCATTCTCAGAGGTTGTTAACTTCTCATGTCCACATCTTTTAGCTATTCCTGACTGCATTTTTCCATTTTTCTGACATCTTCTGGCTCCTGGTGTCACATCTCAGTGTCAGCTCTCCAGATTTCACTCACTTTCATCAGTCAAGCTTTTAAACAGTCTCTGCCTTCAGCTGCAGTCCTATCATGTACCTGCCTTATTGTAAATGCCATTGCTAGGTCCATACCTGTTTCCCTTCAATCCTTCAGTACCCAGACCTCCAGACAGCAGTGATGAAATATTAAGTCCTACTTTCAAAGGCTCTATAGAACCTATAGCTGCCAGAAACACATCTGCATGACTGCAGATGTACCTATTGAACTAGATTCTGCCCTGTAAAATGCACAGGTAAATGTGATCTGGGAGGTACAGTGTCTCTGAAGTCCAATTTTCTCTGTCTTACCCTTGCTCCACAGCAGCAACTATTATGGGAGCTATATCTGCTTGTGAGTGCTAAGTCTGTTGGGTATGAGAAAATGTGACAGTGCTTGTAAGACTGATGGGCCAATAATGCTAATGTTGGCACACGCTGCAAAAGGCTCCTGGGTGACACTGCTTTCCAGTTGTTACTTAGCACTGTCTGTGTCAGCGCAAATGGTGGTGTTTGTCCTGCTTGCCTCAATGTTCAAGCCAAGAACTGAAATGAAGCCACGCTCTGCCCATTCCTTGTTTCTCTCTGCTCCCACATCCTAACTCCTGGTCACTTATGAAGTAGAATATGATTGGGAACTGCAAAAGTAGTAAGTTTTTCCAAGTCAGCCACCCAACTGGAAAATAATCATTGTAAACAATCCACCCTGGATACTCTAAAACACTTTTAAAACTTATTTTTCTTAAGTTATTTTTAAGTAAGAAAAGCAGAAAAATTGGGAGTCTAATGAAAGACTTAAGCATGAAATTGAACCTTTCTTTTTCATAAACTTGTATTTTAAAAAGTTACAAAGGAGGACCCTGGGAACTACTGACCTGTCAGCCTCACCTCTGTGCCCAGGAAGATCATGGAACAGATCCTCCTAGAAGCTATGCTAAGGCACATGGAGGACAGGGAGGCAATTAGAGACAGCCAGCATGGCTTCCCCAAGGGCAAGTCCTGCCTGACCAACCTAGTGACCTTCTGTGATGGAGTGACTACATCAGTGGACAAGGGAAGAGCTACGGATGTCATCTATCTGGACTTCTCTAAGGCCTTTGACATGATCCTCCACAACATCCTTCTCTCTAAATTAGAGAGAGATGGATTTGATGGGTGGACTGTTCGGTGGATGAGGAATTGGTTGGACGGTCGCATCCAGAGGGTCAACGGCTCAATGTCCAGATGGAGATCAGTGACAAGTAGTGTCCTTTGGGGGTCCGTATTGGGACCAGTACTCTTTAATATCTTCATTAATGACATAGACAGTGGGGATCGAGTGCACCCTCAGCAAGTTTGCAGACAACACCAAGCTGAGTGGTGCGGTTGACATGCCTGAGGGTTGGGATGCCATCCAGAGGGACCTGGTCAAGGTCGAGAGGTGGGCCCGGGTGAACCTCATGAGGTTCAACAAGGACAAATGCAAGGTCCTGCACCTGGGCTGGGGCAACCCCCAATATCAATACAGGCTGGGGGATGTAGGGATCGAGGGTAGCCCTGCCAAGAAGGACTTGGGGATACTGGTGGATGAAAAGCTGGACATGAGTCGACAATGTGCACTCACAGTCCAGAAGGCCAACTGTATCCTGGGCTGCATCAAAAGCAGCGTGGCCAGCAGGTCGAGGGAGGTGATTCTGCCCCTCTACTCCGCTCTGCTGAGACCCCAGCTGGAGTACTGTGTCCAGCTCTGGAGCCCCCAACGCAAGAAGGACATGGATCTGCTAGAGCGGGTCCAGAGGAGGGCCACAAAAATGATCAGAGGGATGAAGCACCTCTCCTATGAAGACAGGCTGAGAGAGTTGGGCTTGTTCAGCCTGGAGAAGAGAAGGCTCCGGGGAGACTTCATTGCAGCCTTTCAGTACTTAAAAGGGGCTTACAAGAAAGTTGGGGACAAACTTTTTAGCAGGGCCTGTTGCAATAGGACAAGGGGTAATGGTTTTAAACTAAGAGAGGGGAGATTTAGACTAGATATAAAGAAGAAATTTTTTACAATGGGGGTGGTGAAACACTGGCACAGGTTGCCCAGAGAGGTGGTAGATGCCCCATCCCTGGCAACATTCAAGGTCAGGTTGGATGGGGCTCTGGGCAACCTGATCTAGTTGAAGATGTCCCTGTTCATTGCAGGGTGGGTGGACTAGAATACTATAAAATACCACTTTTTTTTTTTCCCCTCACACTCAGCACCATTAGCTCAATGCTCTGCAGCTCTTGCATTATGATGGCTTTCACATTTCACTAATCATGCAATTTCGCATTCATTGTCCTCTCAAAAATTGGCCCCGGTGTCATCTGAACACCAGTGAAAATGACACATATGCTTAAGGTTTTTATTTTCACTGCTCTGGTGAGGAAATCCAGAAATGTTTCTGCTTGTTACTCCAGCAGATCAGTAAACTCCTGTAACTTTAAATGCCACTGACAGCATTCAAGAACTTGAGCCATTATGATACGCTTATTGTCAAATGTGCCCATAGCAACACTCATCAGTGTCATCTGTTTCAACTCAACTCTTATTTTCTCAATTGACACAAAAGAGCCAATACACCAGTCACAACTGTTCCAATTTTAGTATGAGTTGAAGAATGATAACATTCATATATTGCCTGTGCCAAGTTGTGATGCACTTCATCAGCTTGAAATTTGAGGAATAAAGCATATGGTGGTAGGCCTGTGTACTCTCTTCTGCTGTTAAACAAGTTTGATGTCTATTACTTGTTTCTTTTTCCTCATACTTTTTAAGATAGTTACCTGAAGCCAGGAGAGGTTAGGCAAGAGGTTAGCAAAACTGTTAAAGAAAAGCTAGAGCTCTGTGCTATTGGACTTTTTGATGTTTATATGTTTCAGTGTGAGTCTGGATGCCTGTATTTTGTCTGCAGACAGTGGAAAACTATGAAATACTGCTAACAGAATATATCTATGGCTGATAGAAAACATCCCACATTAGATCAAAACTATGTGGATCAGCATTGTCACTGTTTTGGGCATCCATGTGTGTTGTTCTTGTTAAATTTGTTTCTAATGCTTCAGCACTTGAGGCCAAGAGACTTTAGCCTTCCCAGACCTGAATGTCTTGGAATAAGTATAGGCTCCCCCATGTTTATGAGTGTTACAAAAACCAGGAAAGAAGAGACACTTGTTAACATTCTTCCAAATAATAGTTTTGTTATCTGCTCTTTTTCAGTCCTTTCTGGTTGTCATTGTGTGACGCATATTAAAAAGGGAACAATATTTGTCTTGCACAACAGTTACCTTTCTGTCACATTGATAATGTATAAGCATACTTTTGGTGTGGAGAATAACCTTGCAGTGGCAGACATTGCTTGGCACTTGAGGTTGGGATGTCATGTGGCACACAAACCATAAATTTATCCTCCTCAGAATATAGGAAAGCACTTAACAAATGTTCTTTTTAATAGAGACTGGAGGCTGACTCTCATTTAGGATTCAGTACAATTGAAGCAATGTCTTATTCTCAAAGCAACATATTGACCTGAAACTCAAATAAAACATATACATTCTATAGTACTTTTTAATCTATATACATCTATGTTTATCTAAATATTTAGCTAGCGTGATATGTCACTTGTGGGTCCAAGCCTTCATTACAGGAAAAACACTCTTCCCATTCTTTCCCAACTCTTTCTTCCTTTTTTACTTACAGTCATCTGAAGAAGGCTATGGGAAACTGCAACCATGCATTTCGCTCAGAGCAGGTTTCAGGCCCCTAATGGACAAGATGTTACTGTTGATTCTGGCTGATCATGCTGAAAAGCAAATCTCTGTCTCTCATAACAGTCTTCACCTAAGAATTAAACTTTGGTCTCGAAGATTTTTTGCACAGCGCATCAGTCACTCACTATTCTGGACATGTACCACAAGCTGGACTTAAAATGCACATCAACCATGCATCAATAAACCTTAAGTTTCCCAGAGGTGTATTTAATAGTCATTCTGTGACTGCTGAGTTAGAAAGTAAGGGAATTCTTGTGATGATTTAGATGGTCAGTCTGCTTTTTCATAAGTCAGGGAGGCAAAGGTTTGCTGAGTAGTGGGGAATTCTGCAAGTTTTAGTGTCTGCCCTTTTCCCTTAACTGTTCGCCACCTCTTAAGGCAGAGGTCAGGAGCACTCCCTTAACGTGCATTCTAGTACAGTAAATGGTATCGATGCAATCCCTTTAAGCACCATGGAAAAAAATTTCTCAGTGAATTGTGGTTTCCGAGAAACGAAAAGGGAATGAGTGCATTCCCTAATGCACTTGTGGGATTCACTATAGACACAGGCAGTCAGAGAATCTCAGGGAATTTTTAGGATTTGCAATATGCAAGCAAGTGCTTTCCATAGCACAGTATATGCACTAAGTCCTGGCTTTCAGCTTGCTGTTGCGCTATCCCTCAAAACCCCTTAAGAATCAGGTATCCTTTTCCTTTCCTTACTGCTCAACTTAGAGCTTAGTGCAGTGAAAAAAAAAAGAATGGTAAAACCACATATTGCATTGGGAAGTGACGAGCGAAGATCCTTCAGGACTATCTAAACTAGTTTTCATGTTTCCTTCATCTGAATTAGTCTGGAATAATCCATTTTGAGTTTAAGAAGTAGCCACTCTTCTCTGAATAATGTGGCCACTCTTTTTGCTTTTCCTCTCCAGGTAAACAGGAACAGCACAAAGCAAAATCCTTAACCCAACTTATAAAGCTTTTCCCATTTGTCTTTCACATGATACTGTTGCTGGTTTTGCTGTGCTTTGGCACTGTGACACCCAAGGTTGAAATGCTCTCATTTCTCTTTTGATATCTCCAATGTCTACACATACATATCGAAGATGTTCATTCTAACTTCCCCTTGTGGTCAATGGAGAAAAAGAGACACTTCTAGGGCACTGCTTATCTGCTCTGTTTTAGGCATCTACATCTGGATGAGTTGAATTTGCACAAGAAGAACCTGTTTGTCTGCATAAGCTATGGAGTCTAAACAACAGGTTGAAATGTAGATGTTTACACAGTAAACATCTGTATTTAGCCAGATAAATCTGACCCCATATTTCTCTCCCTCCTCCTCTTTGGATTAAACTGTATAATTTAATTAGTAATTTCCTGCCTTTAAGCTGTTTTGCTACCAGAAGAAACGGAGTTAACATGTATATATTATGATATGGAACAATCAAACAGTGCTTTTACATGAATCATAACTATTTTCTTTGCGTGAAAGAAGTACAAATATTAAATATGACACCATTGATAGCACTTAAGTTGAGTAACTACCTCTATGCCCTTCACGCTTTGTTTTATGCAGACTGCTCTGGGCACTCTGGGAATACAGACTGGAAGATGCTGAGTAGAACAGAAGGATTATATATATACTTTCATATACTTCCCTGGTCATACTCCTGTTTTGCCATCCAGTATAGAGCAGAGGGACATTGCTGATTGCGTAGCATGTGATCCTCTGTAATTCCATATCCTCTTAGCAGAACTGGCATTTACTTAGTTGTTTCCTCTATTAAATGTAAGTACTAGGTTGCATTTCTCCAGTTGTCTGGAGACTTCCTCATCTCTAGATAATGCCAGTAGTTCTGAGAGTACCTTATGCACCTAAACAAGACCCAGATCACTACAAATATATCATCCTTTCTGAGACCCTTTAAATGTTTGTTTTCATTATTTGAGATTGCATTTTTACCTCTCGGTTGCTAATATGTGACTAATATGAAAAATGTTGCTGGTATATAATGTCAGTAAATCTTTTTACTGAAAATAAACAGACAACATCGAGAGAATTAAAAAGAATCTTAAATGCATTCACTATTTAAATTTCAAGGTTTTGAAGGGACATGACACATGACATTTAAGAGCTTGAGTGCCCAGTATTGAGTTATCAGTAACAAATCTTAGAAAGATGAAGTGAAATTTTGTTAGTTCTGAAGTAGGGAGGCAATATTTTAAAAATGGAAAACATTTTTAATATACATTTGTTACCCTAAGAATAAAATCTCAGACAGCTTTTTTTTGTTCATGTTGAAAAGAGTTTAGCTAACAGTTTAGCTTTCCAGCACAGAACGTCTTTCTCTGTCTTTTCTGGAAGATTATGTAGACTCATCTTAAACAGTATGAAAGCAGAAGTTAACTGCTTGTCTTGAAATTTAATAGGAGGATTTTATCTTTGCCAATGTACAAACAAATACAGAAACTAAATGGATTCCCAAGAACCAGTACATCAACATGACATGTACCTGTCAAATATTTCTGAAAATGCAATGAAGCAAACTGTGAAACTGTAATGTTTTTATTGCTAATAAAATCTACGTAAGAAAACTCATTAAAAGATGTGTTGTTCATCTTGTGAATTTCTCTGACAACCTCCTGCACCTGAGCAGAGTGAGTGGAAACTCATTTCCTCTTGCTGGAGCAAGGACACTTCTCACAGAGCTGAGCCACCTCCATGCACCATCATTCCTCTCCCCTTCGCTCCCTGTGACCTACGTCACCCTCTCCAGTCTGTGGACTTAAAAAAACCTGGAGACACTCTTGGTTTAGTAAATTGTCTCCCTCCTTTTTTTCTAATACCTCCTAAGAGCATTACCAAATATATATAAGGATTGACAGTTTTAGTACCTTACCAACATCCCTTTCTATGCACAGAAATCTGAAAGAAAGAAATTCAGAACAAGTCTAGGTAGGAACAGTTCCACAGAAATACGAAGTCAGAAAAACAACAGAGGTTGTGGGAGGCTAAAGTTGAGGCAAAGAAAATTGATGTAACATAAGTGTCCTAGACAGATGGCTCTGACTTCTCTCACAACAACCTTCCACTGTTTCTCGAGTAAGAGGGAACAGCTTTTTCCAATTGGAAGGATATTCTTTGGCAGAAATATCAAAATATTTTCCTTTCTTTTTCCTGTACAAGCTGCTTTTTATTTCAGATTTTCAAAGCACTGGATAAAGTTATTTAAGTAAGGTTATCTGCCATTTAAAGATAACAAACTAAGATTGAGAATTCTGAAGTAGCTTGTCGTTACATAAAAAGGTAGGGAACAAACAAGGAATGAAAGCTTGTTAAAAATGTTATCTCCCTTCCCTCCTCCCTCCCTCTCTTCATCTCTCCCTCTATTCCTTCTGCTTTTCTTTCCCTTACTCCCTCCTCTCTCTCTTTTGCCATGCTTGCTTTACGTTAAAGTCTGTATCTTCCTGTCAGCAAGAATCTACCATAATTTAAAAGTGATAACAGTAATGCAAGTGAACAAATACTCAGCCATCTCATATGGCATAAATGTCAGAAGGGAAACGCTCAGAAAATTGCATGCAACATATAAAATGCAAATGTAATATATAATGTCCCATGTGGAAAATGAAAAAGCTGAGCTCAATTCTTGCCCTTTACTTGCCTTTTACTTTGACTACTACTGCTGAAAAACTAAGTCATAAACTCTCCTGAATCTCATCTCACCCTCACTACACAGATAATTGTGAAATACTGAGGTAGCTGGTTTCTCTCAGAACCAAGAGAAAATGAAGCTTCATAATAACTTGTTTTTTTTCAGGCCCACCTGTTCTGCAAATGCTTTAGCTTATATTGACTGGCAAAGAATATATTTATTTCAGCTTTTTCTTGTCACTAATCTCTCTTGACCCTATCAACAGTTTCTCCTGTAACTAAGCATTAACAATGTGAACTTGCAATAAGAACTAGAAGTCCTTTACTTTTCTTGTGAAAGAAAAATGGTTTTCCTCCTTTCCCTGCTATTAGCTGGTATTTCTCCCCACCTCCCCATCCGCTATTATAATGTCTCAAAGTTCTTAGGAAATTGTTGGGGCTTTTTTGTTTGTTTGTTTTCTGAGTAAAAGACAGAGCTGGTTGGGCAATATACTTTTGTCGTGGTTTAACCCCAGCCAGCAACTAAATATCACACAGCCACTTGCTCACTCCCCCCCCAGGTAGGATGGGGGAGAGAATCAGAAGAGCAAAAGTGAGAAAACTCATGGGTTGAGATAAAGGCAGTTTAATAGGGAAAGCAAAAGCCGAACACACAAGCAAAGCAAAACAAGGAATTCATTCACTACTTCCCATCAGCAGGCAGGTGTTCAGCCATCTCCAGGAAAGCAGGGCTCCATCACGCCTAACAGTTACTTGGGAAAACAAAAACCATCACTCTGAACGTCCCCCCCTTCCTTCTTCTTTCTCCCCGCTTTAGATGCTGAGCATGACGTCATATGGTGTGGAATATCCCTTTGGTCAGTTGGGGTCAGCTGTCCCAGCTGTGTCCCCTCCCAACTTCTTGTGCACCCCCAGCCTCCTCGCTGGTGGGGTGGGGTGAGAAGCAGAAAAGGCCTTGGCTCTGTGTAAGCCCTGCTCAGCAATAATGAAAACATCCCTGCATTATCAATCAACACTGTTTCCAACACAACTCCAAAACATAGTAGCTACCTTGAAGAAAATTAACTCTATCCCAGCCAAAACCAGCACAACTTTTGTAACTTCTGGAGAATTCCCATTGGACTGCCACATTTTTAGTTACATTATAATTTCATAAAACTTGTATGTTTTAGACCAATTTCTTTTTAATGTCCTCGGTGCCTACCTCAGATCAAACTTCTTTTTTTTTTTTTTTTTTTTTTTTTTTTTTTTTTTTTTAGCTTAGCCGGAGCAGTTGAGTCATTTCAAAAAGTAATGCATCTTAAAAAATTCTGGAGATCTTAGTCCTTAACAGCTTTAATACTCTGTGGTTTGGCAGAAGGCTTGGAATTGGTGGCTGCTGTGTGTCAGAAGAGTGCTTTTTATATTCATCATTAAAATCTGCTTTGCTGTGTCTTTTGAAAAATTGCCAGTGCAGGAATTATTGGTGATAATTAAAAGCAACCTTTAATGATTCTGTTCTCTCGGACAAAGCCTGACCCAACCGTAAACCAACATCTCCAACAGCATGTTCTTCCCATCGCAGAGTTACAGCAGCAAGAGCCAGATTTTGGCCAACGCCAGCCACAGCCAGGAAGCGGGAAGCAAGGTAGGCACATTTGTGACCATCCTTCATGATCAGTGTAAAGGATTGTCCTGAAGGAGTGAGCTGTCAAATTGGGATGTAAAAAGGACAAAAGCCAGAATATAGGGAACGAAAGAAATGTACTTAGCAAGCCTGTTACGACTGTAGCTCCAGAAAATGAGATAAACTGTGGGCAACAGTTCTGAGCCTGGCAGCAAACCATCAGGCAGATAAACAGAGAGGTAAATGGGTTTTCAATGGACAAGGACAAGAAGGAGGGAAGATAGTCTCTTAAAGCATACAGGGTAATGCCAGGAAGCTGGAGCTGGTTGAACAAAACTGGGTTATAAACTTCTACAAGGAAGAGGGTAGAAAATAGAAAAAGACCATAAGAGAGAGACATTAATGAGCCAAAGACTCATTCATGAGACTAGCTGATGCATTGCTAGGGAAATGGTATGGTTAAAGCCATCAGAAAGAGGATCTTGAAGGATGACATGTATAAATACATCTCTGGGCAAAGGAAACGGGACTGAACCAGGGCACCACAAACACCCAGGCAGCTTATGTGGCTTCCTGCATATGGTAGCAGCTGGCACAGACTCCTTTCCTCAGGAATCTCATCATCCCTGTGTATTGTATAGAGACTCCAGAGACTTACCTCAGAGCTGTGGACTGTATTTGGCATTAAGTTGTTCAAACATTAGTCTTTGCAATGATCTTTCCGCAGCCTTCCCACCAGAGCAACTGCCTATTTTCCTTTTCCCTGTATTCACATCCCCCACATCAGTGTAACCATCTGGCAAGTTGGAAAGTCAGTCTATTATAATGGACAAACCTGGATTTATCACAAATTCAGAACAGAGTGCTTGTTCTGGGGTTAATAGGTTTAAGTTCACCCTGTTTGGTATGGCAGGAAGGAAAGGCAGTGTTAGTCTAAAGTGGTAGGACAATCTATACATAGCCTTTATACGAACACTTTGTAAATGTGTTTGTGCTGTGTAAGAAAAAAGTCTCCCTGTTTGATCAGAATTCATCATCTGAGTGAAAATAATTACAGCATGATAACTCACTGGTCTTCATAAATTGGTCTTCAAGCCCAGAAAATATTGGCCAAATTTAAACAGAAGCTCATAATTAAGTGTCCTTTTCTGAAGATGTGGCCCTCAATCACTTAGCACTTATGAGCAAGATTTGCAGTACACATTAGATCGAAGAGAGAGATGCTTATGTCAATCATCTGGAACTGAAAAAAAAAAAAAAAGAAAATTTGCCTAAGAATCAGGCTTTCTTCTTGATATGGCTGTCTGCCATCACAGCAACTGGCTTTCTCTGTGACTTTTTAAAATCTTCTTAAGAAAGGTAGTAGCCCTAATGAAAATGTCCTACTGGATGGAGCAAGTCCCAAGGGTGTCGCTTGACCTGCCTAATTATGTTGCCAGGCTAAGTTCAACTCCCTCCTTGGACTTAGCCTTAAATTCCTTATTTCATATTTCAGTTGTTTCCAGACAGGCCTTTTCAAACAAATACAGTTAATATTTTTAAAATGACAAACATGTTTTTTTCCTTAACTTGAAGATAGCTGGCTGGAATATCATTAAACCAAAAAAAAAAAAACCAAACCACAACACACCAAACAAAAAACCCCTATTTTGGACACAGAACAATATGCAAAGTTTCTCCTGAAAGCAACAATTTAAACTATTATGCAGGTGTGAAAATTAGAGGTTATATCTGAAACCATTTTGCATCCTTAACTATTGTGTTGTTACCATGGAACAAATGTGTTAAGATAATGTATTCTAATTTGGTACATTTTATTGAACTATTAGGTAGTTCAACTAATCCCTGTAGTTTTAATGTGAAGAATTTCCACACATGAAAGCAGAAAAAGGTCCTTATATTTTCATATTCTTTCATTTTTAGCTTGTTCTTGTTTTGTTTTTTTTCCTC
This sequence comes from Phoenicopterus ruber ruber, assembly GCA_009819775.1. Lineage (NCBI taxonomy): Eukaryota > Metazoa > Chordata > Aves > Phoenicopteriformes > Phoenicopteridae > Phoenicopterus > Phoenicopterus ruber. The sequence goes on along the minus strand of CM020215.1, from coordinate 27,030,736 downwards.
ACACAACACTTTTCCTGTTCACTTCTAATACAACACAGTGGAAACATTTGATAAGACAATAATAAACTGCTTATTTTTAAGGAAAGAATTTCAATATTCAGTAGAACCTCAGTTCAGATAATGAATCTAACAGGGGGAGTGATTATTCTCTTATCTTGTACATTACAAAAACCTGAACTCTTTAAGAGAAAATCACCAACAAACATTCAGCTACACACTGAAAAATAGTTCTAGCAATGCCACAAGTGATAATGCTGTTTTAACAAAGCCAAAATTGTGTCTGATTAGTAATTTTCTACTGATTCTGATTTATTACAGCTTTCCAGGTAAAGTATGGTGATCAGAATTCAATGGTATTTTAAAACCTCTACTGTGTCTACAGCCAGCAAAAATTATTTTGTTTTTCTTTAAAGTGATGTCACTAGAAAAACTAAATCATTTTTACAAATGGAACTATGTATATCTTGTCTGCATTTCTTCCTTCTTTGGTACCATATGACTCTTGTTAAGTAATGTCATTGTTTAGTAGCACAGCTTTAAACAATGTCTTTTGAAACCTAGAAAGTTATAGTTACTACCCTGCCAGGGCGAGCTTCCCCATACCGACATGACATAGACTGTGGCCTGAACAACTTGTTTCTGCAGTGTTGTTGTTGCTATGGGAACAGATGCGAAATGCTTATTGCTGTACTATAACACAATTAAGCATATTATGGCCTCTTTAATTGCATTCCTTAGGAGTCACCACAAACAAAGAGAGAGTATCAGTCTGGGTGGACTCTCGCTTATTTTCAAATGACAATTTTGAATTAATACTGCAGGATATTCTTTCACCTATTTTAACTACTTCTTTCTCCTGCAGTTCTCACACCAAAAGAAAAAAAAAAAATAAATCTGTCTCTTAAAGATATCCAATGAATTACTACATTTAAAAGATGGAAAGACCAAAAATTGGTCTTAGGGGTTTTCTAATCCAGCAGATCATATTGAGTAGATCTTGACAATTCCAGGTTAGTAACAGTAGAAAATTCTTGAATGAGAACATGCCAGTTCCTCCTACATCATGGACTTACATATTTCATTATCTCTTTTTAAATAGCTAGGATAAACTGATAATAAGTCTAGATGTAAAGATTTCTTATAATGGTGATTCTGTATCTCCTTTATTTTTAGTTTGTACTATAAACCAGCTGCTTTCATTTTTTTTTTTTTCTCCTCCTAATATTGACTTTCCCTTCTAGTTTATATACAACTAATGAGTTACTGAGCTGTTGTCTTCAAAAGAAAGCTCCATTGTTTCAGGGAAGAGGACTTCTCATCTCCCGCCATAGAATCCCCCCAAAACACAACACAAAATTTGATAAAGAAAAACATAGCTTGTGAAGAGACAGAAAAATGAGAGGAATGTCCAAGGCTCCACTAAATCTAAATTCTTTTACTATGCTTTAAGTAGTGCTAATCTCTCACTGTCTCAGGCGTAATTCTGTCCCTAATCTGTTACTTTTGTTACCTAGCTCTTCCCACAGTCCACTAATGAAACCCTAGCCGTAGAAAAAGAATTGCTCTGGAATTGCATTCAGGAAGGAAGGACGTAAGGAAGGCAGGAAGGAAGGAAGGGGGAAAGTAAGCAAGCAAGCAAAGCAAAGCAAAGCAGCAGATGAAAAGACAAATATCAGACTGAGAGTCCTTGCTGCTTCTCAGCTAGGGAAAATCACTAGAATAGTGATACTGTGCTATACTGTACTAAGTACAACTTCAGAACAAACAAAACTTGCATTTTTAGCAAATTCCTCATTGAGTTTTATTATAGAATCATAGAATCATAGAATAGTTTGGGCTGGAAGGGACCTTTAAAGGCCATCTAGTCCAACCCCCCTGCAGTGAGCAGGGACATCCTCAATTAGATCAGGTTGCCCAGAGCCCCATCCAGCCTGACCTGGAATGTCTCCAGGGACGGGGCATCTACCACCTCTCTGGGCAACCTGTTCCAGTGCTTCACCACCCTCATTGTGAAAAACTTCTTCCTTATGTCTAGCCTATATCTCCCCTCTTTTAGTTTAAAACCATTACCCCTTGTCCTATTGCAACAGGCCCTGCTAAAAAGTTTTTCCTCATGTTTCTTATAAGCCCCCTTTAAGTACTGAAAGGCCGCAATAAGGTCTCCCCGGAGCCTTCTCTTCTCCAGGCTGAACAAGCCCAACTCTCTCAGCCTGTCTTCATAGGAGAGGTGCTCCAGCCCTCTGATCATTTTTGTGGCCTCCTCTGGACCCGCTCCAGCGGGTCCATGTCCTTCTTGTGTTGGGGGCTCCAGAGCTGGACGCAGTACTCCAGGTGGGGTCTCAGCAGAGCAGAGTAGAAGGGCAGAAGCACCTCCCTCGACCTGCTGGCCACAATTATTAGTTCAATTGAAATTCAAATCTCTTTTGAAACACAAAAGTCTGGTTTGGAAAGCCACATAACCTGAAAAAGAATAAAGATTTATTATACTCGGTAAATAGGAATACAGTATTTTCCAGAGCTCAGGTGAAAACACCCTCTACCTTTTACAATCTGCATCTCTTAAGTAGGCCAGAAAATGTAAAGGAAAGTAGTTAAGTCCACAATGTGAAAATTTGGACACCTTGCTTGTGATTACAACTTTCACAATCTTTAAAGAGCCACCATGTAAAGCTGCCCCAACCTGAAGGTCCCTGCCACCTTTGCACACCAAGGCATTGGGACACTGTGGCAGTGTGCGAGGCCTATACACACTAGATGAATTGCCATGGGCACAGCACCTAACCTCAAGCCTTTGCTTAACACCTGGAAATACTCTTCATTATTTTTTGAGCCATGCCCATCTCATCCATAGTATACTGCCCTGCTACCTCAAATAGCACCAGATACCACTACTTGAAAGGGACCTGGCTTACCATTATCCCCTTGAGCTCCATACTCATAGTTTACGCACAAGTTACATTAGCAGAGAGACAAGACCCTCTGCAATGTGCTTGTCTCCTGCAGATGACTGAAAAAAAAAAAAAGAATAAATCCAAAGTTTTAGGGATTCATCATCTCCCATGGTCTAGTTGAAAGCAGTAAAGAAGTACAGTATGATCAAGATCTCTGAATCCTGCTGAATGGATATAGCAAAATAAAACACATGAGTTCTGCCAGCTGAGCACAAGTTTTCAGCTTTGAAACCCTATTTTGAACCAGGGCATTCATTCATCAGGAAAACTAAAAAGTACATGCAACAAGAGGACCTTTTAGGGGTAGAAGAGCAAGGAACAGCAGGAATAAACACTTTGAACCGATCATAAAGAAATAGCTGAGCTGTCAAGCAGATTGGCCTGTGATGGAGATCAGAGACAAGTCAGGGACAGGAGGTTTACAGAGCTGCCAAAAGGTGGAAATACCTGAGAGACAAAGACAGCTGTGGTATGGTCGAAGCACCATGATTTTTTTTTTTGTTCAAATAATGATCACTCTTGTTCAAAATATTATTACTAGTACTTCTATTGCCATCATTACCGGTATTGATCATTATCATTTTTAAACGCCTGTGTGCTTGTGTCCCTGAAACCTAGCTGAGGCCTGGACTGTTCCCAGCAGGAGCAGTCGGCTGGACTGACATCTCACTATCACCGGGAGAGCCAACAGAAGCCAGGTAGGAGCTGTGGCCACAGAGACTGGCTGCCTACAGGCAAGGAGGCAGCAGCTATTGTTCCAAGGCACTGGGACAAAAGCTGTGCTGTCATTTGTCAGCATTATTCCAGTCACACGCACAGTAGCCATTCACCATAGTTTTCATTGTCTGGTAACCTCGACATCCACACAAAACTTGTGATTAAGTCTCCTCAAAGGCTCACAACAGGTTTGGTGCTGCTGCCATGTCAATCACGTGGACAGTTCTCTGCTCATGATTCTCTTTTTGAGGAAAGCATTGGATACATCCATTGGTCAGAAAACCAGTTCAAAACTCTGACCCTAACATTTGGAGCAGAGACTATATAAACGCAGAAGACTACAGAGGGGACAGCAAAAGATTTCAGCTTCAGATTATCAATGAATACTTAATTCATGTCAGAACAGCTTTTCAGCAATGATTCATGTGTGTTTCAATATAATAACTTCAGATTGGTCGGCCATCTGTTATGATGAGAGAAATCTAATGGCATTGGGAAAGAAAATGAAGGAATAGTAATAAATTATTTCTTTGTATTTGTTATTTCTGAATGGATATGTGATTCATTTATATTTATTATCTTAATTTCTTGCCTTTGGGAACAATGCAATGATCCTCTTAGAGAAGGACAGTTATTTCAACTGGTATGTGACATATGTTTAAAAGATGAATAGAGTGGGACTAACCCACAAAAGGACATAAGCTCCTAAATCTATCTGAAAAACTCCTTTAGGTGCCTGAATCTGCTCTAGGTGTCTAGAGCAACCTGCTAGGCAACTGGCTGTAGGTGGCCCTGCTCGAGCAGGGTGGTTGGACCAGATGACTGAGGTCCCTTCCAACCTTAACCATTCTGTGATTCTGTAATCCAAAAATTAGATTCTAAAACCTCACATTCAACAGCCATAATTGTAGAATGCCTTAGCTTTCCCTGAGTAGGGACTGCTTTTAGATATTACCAGAACTAGCTATATATGGACAACAATGAAAAGTTGTTTGTTCCTTTTTTCCACATGATCTGCTAGGCTAAGTTCAGTAGACATTCATAGCACACTTTTTGGCTGACACAATGTATGTTACTGTCACAAGAGGATATGTTGGTTTCCCCAGCTTTCACAGCAAAGAAAGGCACTTCTCCAGATTTTGGGAACTGCCCATGTAAAAAGCCATCCCATCTTTGCCTCCCACCACCCATGCCAGTGTTGTTAACACCAGGCTTTTTTCTGTTCTGCAGTTTGGTGAAGCAAGAGCAACACTCTAGTCCCTTCTGGCTTAGCTATTTCACTCAGTAGAAAATGATTACATGTTCAGTATTCGATATTTAAGCATGACTTCACAGGCTAGCGGATAGGGAAAGAATCTTTGATTATCTGCTCTACTGAATACTTAACATAGAGTAGTGATCATTTACTGGCACCTAGTCTCTTTGTTCAAAGGAGTATGCTATACACTGGAAGGAAGTTGTTTATGTTTGCTGGTCCAACAAAAATGTATGTATTTCATGGGGAAAGAAAGGTAGCTTTGTCAGGAAGTAGTGATGGAAACCTATTTCTTTATAAGCTATTGTTGTATTATGTGGAAGTTTTGAGGGAAGAGATGAGAAAAAGAAGGACAGAAAACGAAACTCTCTTCTTCTTCCAGCCATGTTCTGTCAGAGAGGCTGGAATAAGCAGCTGGTGTCAGGAGCCAGTGTATAGGAAAGGTATCCTGTAATTGGGACTTAACTGTCTGGGTTCAAGCACTGTTTTCACTGTGTCTTATTAGGTACTTCAATGTCTCCTTTTGCTACCTGCTATCTTTTATGGATCTTATCTTCAGAAATTAGCTCCTATTTCTGTTATTGACCTTAATTCTGCTGACCTAATTTTCTCCAGGCATTTATGGGAAGCCTAAGCACTGGAGCTGGGATGGGGGGTTCCACTAGGCAACAAAATGCTTTAAAGAGTCAATACAATGCTACCTGTTGCAATGCTTAAATCTTTTCATGGATCTAATCTAAAATTAGTACTGCTCCCAAGAAAGAGTATAATTTACAGTAGAATGGGAATATGTGAGACGAGGAAGGTATTTTATTGCTCTTTGCTTGTTCATTTGTAAAATACAAGGGTCAAAAATATCTTGTTATGCCTCTAAGCACTATGAAAAATAAAGGAGAATAGCTTCAGAATTTTCCCCTCATTAGGTAAGTTTATCTCCCTGGACTAAAGTGTTGACTTTCTTCTATCATTCAGGACTTCCGTCCTAGTGTTCACTTGCTTTCTCTATGTACGACTTCAGATTACACCTGTTGATAGTACCTGTGGCCACATATTTCACAGTTCTGGTTGCGGTTATCCAGGATTATCAGCAAAACCAATGCAGGGGATGCGGTGAAAAATAAAAATAGTGTTTGCTATTAAAACCATTACATTCTACAATGATTACCGAACTATAAAATAAGTTTCAAATTTGGAGTCAACTGTTGCAGTTTTACAGATTCTAAACATACATAAATGGGACCAGGACTTTCTGACTATGTCAACTAACTGGAAGCAGGTCCACTTCTATGAATGGTAGGACAGAGTATGCTGTATGCTTTTCTTCTTAAAAATAATTTGGAGCACCATTTGTTAACTTCTTACTGTCTTTATATCTTTATATGGGATAACAGGACCTCTTGTATATACTTGAGTGGATCTTTTGCTGCTTTTTCCAAAGACCAGATTTATTTTTTCAAAACAAAGATTTGAGTTTGTGGATACGCTTCTCTGTTTATACAGGCAGGTGTGTCTGATGGGTGAATCTAGCTGCAGCACTAACTTTGGCTCTGAAGCTAAGAGAAAATCCACTCCCTTCAACTGTTTCAGTTTAAGGCATTCAGACACCAGTGGATATTATTCAAAGCAGATGTTCTTTATATTAGAAATATAAAGAATAACATCAATTTGGGAAACCATGAAAAAGAAAATGAGTGTATTCTGTCACCCGCCATTATTGATTACTTTTATTTTAGTGAAATAAATGTTTAGTTATACTGATACTTCAAATAAAATGGACAGCCAATACTGATGTAAAATAGAACAATGGCATTTATCCAGGTTGCTTTTCCATTTTCTTTTTTTCTTCCTTCTTCCTTCTTTTTTTTCTGCTACAATTGAAGAAGTTAATGCTGCTATAAAATTCAGAACACAATCATTCCTTTCATGCAGAAGCTTTGCTTGTTTCCTTGATAACAGCTCACATAATTTCACATCTGGGTTTTATTTTATTTAAAATAATTATGTACAAATTAATTTATATATAGCTACATCAATGGAGAAATCTAAGGTAAATATTTTGATTTGCATATTGTATGCTCATGTTTTTTAAATATCCATTTATCTTTTTATTGTCACTGCAGTGAATCTAAAATCCATATTACAAACTTCAGTGTTAAACACCATCCTTAGAATCTGCTTGCCGTAAGATCATTAGGCTGTGACTATGAAGAGATCAATTGCCACTTCTGTTGTTAGTACACAAATAGTCTGAACAACCACACACTTAGAAAGCATGTGAAACTCTTCTCCGCTCTTACCTTGTATATATGTCTCAGTTCTCCACCACAACTGGCATACGCAGAGAAAGAAAAAAGGAAGTAATGACATGCTAGAGACTCAGGAGTAAGGCACTTGAAAAGGCATACACTTTCCTGCACTGCGGTAGATAGAATTTTCATTAAATTTTATTGCTGACCATGCTCTGTGTTATCACAGGGCCTCTGCCAGTGTCACATTTTCTATATGTGTTACCTATGCAGCGATCATTGCTGAAATCTGTCACTTCTTTGGCTTTTTTCTAAAGATCATGTTTAGTTTAAGGCCACAAATATTCCCTTAAAACTAATTAATGGTTACTCAATTGCAAAAGAACCTCTTATTTCCAGTGTGAAAACACAAAAACTGAAAGGCATAATGGCATTATCCTGCTGTCAGAAGAAGAGAAGATGAGGAAGGGGAGGAGGTAGGATTTTCCTGGTGCCTCCCTCTTGCTTGGAGCCTGCTGTGGCTGGGGGAGTCCCAGGGAGGGCAGAGCTGCTGGCCAAGCTTGCGCTGGCACTGCCGCCAGGGACCAAGGGGACAGTTACTAGAAGGGACAATCAATGACTCTGGGCTTACAGGTGTCTTAAGGTTGACTAGCAATATAGACATACTTTTGGAGGGTGCTTTTCAGCAGGAGGCTGGAAGTCAATCAACTGAAGAAAAGCCCCAGCAAAGAAGAGTAGTATATCTCTTTTACACCACAAAAAAGTAATTGGGGAGTGATACCTGGGTGAAATAGATCTTTGAAGAGACCTTGCCCCGGGTGAAGAATCTATAATTCTGTGCTTCCAAAACCCATTAACTTAAATATATGATGTGGTAGTTATGACAGCAAGAGGCATGACAGATAATGTGGTCTCATTATTACAAATGTCCATGAGTGGGTGTCTTCTAACCGAGCTTGAGTTACCCACAATGTTTACATCTGAATTAGTTGTCCTAGGCTTCCTTTATACTCAGCAAAGAGGAATTCCTGCTTCTAAGGCAATATTCACCTCACTCTTAATTAGACATGCAAAACATGTCCTAAATTAGGGCCCTAGAAATGTTTACTTCTATGGGCTGATTGCCTCAAATGTAAAAGCGTACGCAGTGTCTGTGGTGTCTAAGTGAGGCACACTGCACCGTATGTCTTTGATGAACTGAACATATACTCCAGTGTTGATTTAATACGTACTTTACTACATGAGCTCTAGTTTGAGAAGAATGAATACTTATCTACATATTCAGATTAATGAAACATACTATTCAAAATCCCGTGCAAGTGTCTAACGAACGTTTAAGTATGCTAATCATGGCAACTACTTGATCATCATTCCTATTTATCCACTACAGCTTTGTTTCCTTCTGCCGTAGCTTCAGATAATCACTGCAGAAACTCACTCATTTCGTTGCTCAGTTGCCTCCATGTGTCCTCCCTGGAAGCCTCCTGCCTGCATGTTGCATGCAGATGCTTCACCTCTTGTCTCACATTCCCTTCCTGCTTCTTCCTTGACTCTTCATCTCTACTTGGCTTTTTTTGGATGAATTGACAGCTGTTGTTTGATCTCAGGCAAATCAAACACTTGTGAATTCACCTCATTCTTAATCTTTACAAGTTACACAACCTAGCAAAATGTTTCTAGCGCGTGGAACTCGAGCAGTGAAAGTGAATATATGTACCCCACAGGGAACTGCAAAAAGAGTGGAGGTGACAACATGCATCTGCAATGGATTATATGAATTTTATGTAAAGCGTGATTCATTTGCCTTTAGTATATTGATATAAATTGGTGCAAGTGTGGGGAGAAATAGAGTAATATTTTTTTCTGCAACATCTTCAGCACCATCAGCTGTTCTGGAAAACAATAAAAAAGGGAGATAATCCCCCAGTAAAATTATTTGTGATTTTAGTGTCCTTTTTGTTGCAAAAAATATGATCCTGAACATAGAATTTTCATGTCAACTTTCAGCCCAGAGCAAAGTTTTATTGATGAATTATAAGCCCCTGAAAATAGGGAATTATAATGTAAATCTTAACAAGATCCTGAGCTATTGTGGTACAAATTACAATAGTATAATAAGTAGCCTACTGCATATTGTTATGTTAATAAATATGCACAAGATAAAACATGCCATTTTAATATTCTAAACTCATATAATCAATATGTTAATATATTGAAATACACTTTCCTGAAATACAGCAATGCACATACAAATCTGAGGCAATGTGCCATTAGAATGTCCCAGCTAACTAGAAATAAGTAAAATGCAGAGGTGATATCAGTATAAATGCGTTGATACATCAGCTCCCTCCTTTTGCCTTTTGATCTTTTTTTTATTAAAACTTTTCTGAGTGTCTGGGTTTTTTACTTTTACATGCAATACAGAAATGATCTGAATACTAAAATAATTTACAATGTCTTCCAGAATTGTTACCTGGCATCTGATTATGTCAAAATATAAAATAAAATTCATATAGCCTTGTGGGTACTGTTGGTAAACAATCAAATACAAAATAATTACTTCAAGGCATTTTACAATTTTGGTCTAACAAAATCAAGAAGATATTGTGGAGGTCCCTATGGAACAGGTGAAAACTCAGATAGCAATTAATTTTCATAACCTAAAATAAGGTTTTCTAATGCTGTGATATGAGGTAGAGAAAGAAACTTACGTTGTAAAGTAGTATATTTCTAAATGTTTTAAAATTCTTCAGAACAAAAGCCAAAAAAGTAGAGAAAGAAATTTAAGTTGTAAAGTAGTATATTTCTAAATGTTTTAAGACTCTTCAGAACAAAAGCCAACCTATCGTTTTAATCTGACCATTCATTTGTTTAGCCTAAGGAGAAGTCCTCATGGCCATGAATATAACACTAGCAACAGAAATTCAGGACTTTCATTTCATATCTCAAGGGAATGGCTTATTTCTCTACTTCAGCTTTTTCATCTTAAAAAATCTTCTTGTTTATTTAGGATATGCTGGTACTTGATGCTTATCTCATTGAATAGATTAAGGTTTAACAGTGATGATGCAGATTAAGTGTATTTAAAGCTTCTGAAAGCATATACTTCTAAAACTCTTTTAATGAAAGTAATTTAGCTAAGGTATTTGGAGAGTTGCCTATGAAAACTGTTGAAGACTGTTTGCTGTGCTGAGATTTTTGGCTACCTTGTTTAAAGTGTAAATTTCCAGTGTATGGCATAATATACCATACCAACGCATGTGCAAAGCATATGTACAATATTTTTACATTTCAGTTTAATCAGTGAAAAAGTAGACTATGGAGTCTACTAATGTGCTCTTCACCCCAAGGACCTCATTTTAAATCTGCCAGCAGTCAAAAGTCCTACAGTCTAAGCTATCTTTATAGCCTTTTGCAGTCCTCAGTCTTGTTATCCTCAGGAAAGAACTCAGACTCTGAATCATGGAAACTTAAAAGCCCTGTGTCCCCAGTAAATCATGAGAGGAGACAAACTGAAAGACTGGCATTGGAAAAATGGGGGTTCCACTTCTAGCATTTTACCTTTTCTCAAGACAACCTAAAAACATCTGTGCCCTCGGTAGCTAAACTGTATGTGAGTTTTAACTATTCTATTAACAAATTCCCATTCATTAGTATCTTGCTCTTGTTCAACTGACAAACATAGATCATACAGTCTCTTTCTCTCCCTTCACTGTACTAATTTTATGGGTAGTGTGACCTTCCTAAAACAGAAAGTCAGAATAGGAAGCAGTAAAGAAAAAGCACTAATCCCAAAGCCGGGCTACTAGACTTCTGCCTGGGAAATCCTGTGCAGAAATATTAGTATATGGTCTGTGAAACCAGAGAACCCAATGCAGCCCTAAAAAAATAGTGAATAGATACATTTATTCTGAAGTGATATTTTGTTAATTATATATGCAAAATATTTAGATGATCTGTTAACAAAAGAGGATTAATAATTACAGAGATACTGTTTTGCTATATAATGCTGTGTTTCCTATGCATATTCTCCTGTTCTGTATACTGTCTGAATAAGTCATCAGATTTTTCCCCAGATACCTCCAGAGAGACCTGTGACGTTAGAGCCTCCTCCATCCAAATCACCTTTCTACAACTTTGGCTACACCTCAGTTCAGCCAACTATTTCTATGAGACTGTGGCAATTAGCATAATTTAGGGTTAGCAGACAATAGCGTTAGCATATGAACTGTTGTTCACCCTATAGGGAAAGAGAGTCGCTCAGTTATAGGAACAGAGGACCATAAGCATAAACAACATGGGGAAGTCATGAAGGTGTCAAGAACCAGAGAGTGAGAGGGCCAGTGCTGGTGGCACCCAGCTGACACTCACGGAGAGGCTGTGTCGTCTTTCCTGTGGGGCAGGGAAGTCGTGAAATTTGTAAGATGGCAGATCTGTGTGATTAAAGTGTTTTGGTATCCAAGACCATTTTATTCTCTTCACGGTCATTTGGTCTTGCATGGCAAAAGAGAGCCAGCGTGGTTTAACAAGTGCTTACTTGTTTAGTTATATCATCAGTCCTTTTGCTTTTTTTTTCCAACATGTTTCTCTGTAGTTGATTTCTTTTTCATGCTGAATTTTCTTTTTAATAGTGTAAATATTTCAGTGCTATCTTTGACAAGCAAGCAGATGTTTTTCACAGTTCTCATTTGAATTTCTGATAGCTACATGCCCATATTAACTACCTATCTGCACAAGCAAGAGCCTCATTGGCTGATTTTGCAGACATACAAAGATAAAATGTTTGGAAATCTTTCTCCGTATCACACATAAGACACACCGTTGCTTCAGGGGGGACTTCTATTCTGCCTCTGCCTTTCTGTACATAGTCAGTGACAATAAATAAGAGTTTCACTTCTGTACCAGTCAATTTCATACCTTCCATAAGCATTAAATTCATTTGAAAGTGTGCTGTTCTTTTATGGAACCACAAAGGATGATCTTTATTATAGTATTTTAAATCTTCATTCAAACGTGCTAATTCTAAGCTTTTCATGAACACTGTATTTTGTATTGAAAATTGTTCAGAAAGAATCGGTTTTCTCTCTACTGCTTCTGCTATGCATGAAATGCGTTTAAAAGGAAGTAATTTCTAAGAATTTAAGCCCATACAAAAAATAACTGATTTGAACAGGATGTGAAGAAAAATACATAGTTGTTATATTCCATTTTCATGCATGTACAATTCCTTGCTCCATAAATCATGCCAAATTTTCTGTTTTAGTTGTAAAAATACTGTATATGTGGACATTCCACATTTTCAAAAGCGTACTTTACTAATGTAGCTGTCAGTCCACGGCACAAACATTTTTAGAAAAGCTAATATTTTAAAATAAAAGTGCTACACACAAACCTATAATCAGCCAGTCAATAAATACGCATTTTACATTTCCTCGCTATTGCAGTAAGAAAGAGAAATAAAGGACAAAGCCAACCGCAATCAATAGCTAATTTCACTAAGAAGAATAGACAGTAGTCTGGTATCTGTATGTCTATGTGTTGTGCTCACTTTGGATGAATCACCACATTGGAAGTTATCATATAACAAGTGGCTGAACAGAATAAGTTAGTGAAGAGAGAAGTATGGGAGAATTTAATTCATTTTGGAACTCAGAGTACATGATGAAAAGTGTAAATAACACAACTTACTCAGAGAAGCTTAAAAAACCAGCAAAATAATATAGGGTCTCAAGAAAAAGTTTCAAAAATGTCTGTGGTACAAAGACAGCTGCAAGATATGAATAAAAGAAGAAGCTGAGGGCTGACATTTCTTGCTTCAGTAGCTTGTGATGTAACAGATTTAATTAACCATTTGTACATCCAATTGAACAACAATGCTAACAGGAGTACAAAGAGAATTTTCTAAATATGAACATTATTTTAATATAGTTCTTGGGTTTTGTTATTTAGATCTTCATAAAACAACACTTTTATGTTATGGTACTATAACTGCAAACTCTTTATAGTGTCCTGCAGATCTCATGAGAGCAATAAATGCAAATGTCTTCATTTTATTAAAACAGAAGCACCTTATTTTACTGATCTACTTTCTTAAGTTATATATTTATAGCATAAAGATAACTGTGCTAAAGAGGCATACAGCTAAAGATCAGAAATTCATCAGCATTCCAAACCTAGTGATTGATTCTCTCCCAAAATCAGTCTTACAATGAATATAAATTGAGAAAACCACAAAGAAGTAGGCCAGCAGGAGGTCTCAAATGCAGGTGAAATTAAAAATAAATACTAAGGTTTCAAAAAGTCCATTTTCTCATTCTCACTCTGAAATAGATCCATTGGAAATACAGATAGCAATTGCAGTTTTCAATCAAAAATCTCTGCTCAGAGCTTTTTTTGATCCTAAATTATAGAGTATTCTTTGAAGACTAAAAGCACATTGCAAAGTTGTACTTCAGCTAAAATTAAGCAAGTTGATTTGTTTATTTATCGTGTGTCTGAGTCACAATGTTATCCACTCTGATGTAGGTAATTAAAAAAATTACAATAAATTGATTTTCATGCCCAGAGGGCTAACATTCAGAAAGGCAAATCCACAAACAGAACCCAAGTTCTGGACAAATTCTAAAAGGAAAGAGTTAATGAAAATATTCCCAGGAAACCAAGACAAGAAGCAAAGAGGCCGTTTCGGTGTTCTTGCCGGCCCCATCACCCTAACACATGCTGCATACCGAGCCTGCAGTCAAGGGTGTGTAAAGCAGCTCAACGCACTAAAGTCCAGGTGACAGCCCTGAGCACACATTCAGATATCCTGCAGACATGGGCCACTTATATACCAGCTAATTAAACATGTCTGAGAATACCGAAGGCACTGAGGTCATTCACAGAACGGCGTGCATCTACACTAAGAAATTGCCAAGAGTGGGTAGCTGAAGGCAAACTGTCCATTGGGTATTCTCCTGAGCTGCTCTGACTGACAGACCATGCTAGCGAGTTGTTGGGAGACATCAATAGCTGAAACAGGCCAAGATTTTTTTAGAGAGCGTGCTGAGAGTTGCCTTGCAAGGACAATCATGTTCCCATGCCCTGAAGAATTCTGAAGCATGCTAGAACTGACTAGTACAGATGCATCCAGGCAGACCGAGATAGGCAGTACTACACAGACACAGGAGCTTGAAGTCTTTAACTGTAAGACCCGAGCTGTGAGCCAGTCATGAACTTCTAAAAGTGCTTCTTAGCTCTAATTTAGAGCAGGCTGTCATCACACAAAATATTTAATGACAGTGAAGCTTAAAATTTTTTACTGTGAGTGTGATTGAGCACTGGAACTCATTGCCCAGAGAGACTGTGGAGTCTCCATCCTTGGAGATATTCAAAATCCATCTGGACATGGTCCTGTAAAACTGGCGCTAGGTGGCCCTGCTTAAGCAGGGGGATGGACCAGATGACCTCCAGGTGCCTCTCCCAGACTCAGACATTCTGTGATTCTGAAAAATGTTCCCACTTCCATGTCATAACAGTCTAGCCGTCCTGTTGTGTCAGCTCAACTGCTTGCAAGGTTTTGCTCTGAACTCATCATAAAACAGACCCAGATTACAAAAAAAAGGAAGAGTTTTTATTTCACTTATATTGCAGGGTTGCCTGTAATTCAGATCAATACAGTAGTGTGAACTAGATCATGGAAATGATTAGGGTTACAAACAATCCTGCAATACAAATGAGTAACAAGCCATAGGGCAGGACTGGGATCAAATGGCAAGGGACAGCGAGGCAGAAATGCTGTAAACTTCCGTTATTGCCAAAGCTTCTGCATTGTGAAACTGTGGCCCTTCTGAGCTTTTGAGTCCATGTCATGCAAGAGAAAGATATTAACTTAAAATGCTTCCTTCTTTTTACCCTCACCTGGTCTCGTTTCTTTGAACCAGACTAGCAGCACTTGCACAACCATGTACAGCTGCTGAAAGGCACTTCAAGAAGATGTATCGTCTGAGCAATTCTCTGCTGCCTCACTTGAAGCACAGGACCTCACTGTAACAATAAGGATACCTGAAACATACGCTGGCACATTAAAAGTGAATGTAAATTCATTTCATGAAAACTTCTGTTTGAGCAGGGGGACAGATACTCCTGGCCAGCAGGAAATGCTGAACAGTACTTGTCTTTCAAGTTTGGAACCAGAGTCCAGAATTTGGCCTCCTCTACATATACTGAGCAGGATTCAGTGTTTTAAAAGGCCCAGAAAAGTGCTTATTTTTGTGTTGACACTCAAAACACGCAGGAAAAGAGAACGATGTTCTAGGTCTTCCGTAGAGGAAGCAAATTTAATCTGTTACTTTTCATCTTCCAGGAGTGTGACTGTACCCAGGATATCCTCTCTAAGGATATCCTATATAACTTCTACAGAGGCACCTGTGGTCACAAGAGTCATGGGGTCCTATGCCAAGGAGCAGAGCGAGACGTAGTCTTAATGGGGTGTTTAGATGGAAAGGGGAAGATGGAGTTATCATTCCTCTCAGGACAGAATTTAGGTTTCTGCTTGGTTATATCAGCTTGCTGCTTGGTTATGCGAAAATGAGGTTTCTTCCTTGTAACAGAAAGGTTGTTGGTTGTTTTTATTATGCGTATAGTCCCATGCATTTTATGCTGTTGCATTTGAAAACATTTTTATTATGGTCATCCATTTTCTATCTTTTTTATTTTTTCTGGATATGGCATTCCATCTATTGACAATGTCTTCTCAATCTCATTGTTATCAGTGAATTCGGTACTTCTACTTGTTTTCCCAAGGTCACAAATATTCACACAAATATGGAAATATTAACTGGCATTGTTCCCATGACCAATACCAGAAACCTCCACCGGTAGTCTCCCTCTAGCTTGCTCTGTCTGTGTCCACTCTTTAGCCAGTACCAGATCACTTTACCATTCCTCCATTACTATTTACATTCTGCTGCTAAACTAATAGTTTTCCAAGTGATATCATTTCAGATGACTTTCTGAAGTGTGAGCATATAAATTTCAGTAGAATTGCTATGTAATAGCCTTGCTATACAGTAAGTATAGTATGTAAACTTACAATAAACTTACTTTATTTCCTTTATCTTGAAAATTATCTAGTTTAATATTAAAAGATATGAGCTTAAGCTGGCTCCATTTCCTTTTGGCAAACCCAGTTTGCATTTATAATTTGGAGTTCTGTACATAGGCCAAATCAATAGTTAATCTTACTATCTGTGCAAAGGAAAGATGTGATGGCTTTACAGTTGTCTAGACAGCAACTCAGTTCTAGCTACACAATTGGAACAGAAAAAAACAGGCATAGAAAACAAAGGGGAGAAAGAGACTAATGTCTTCATTTTTTAAGTAATTCTATACTTGATAAATAACCTTTCTTACTGAGTAGATAATTGTAATCTTATAAGCATCTTGGGCTACACATGCCAATTGAAGGTAAGAAATGAAGAAAAATTAACAAGAAGACAAATGTTTCTTTCATGAGAATATATGTAAAAGAAAATATAACCATATAAGCTTACGAATTACTAAATTTATTCATATTTTAGTGCTAGCTCAAAATAATACTTTAAAATGGAATTTGGGTGAAAAATGTATGGAGAAAGGAATAGGTTTGCAATTCCATTTGTGTAAGAAAACAGTCATGAATGATATTTATGATTTTTTCAAGTGGAAATGGTTGCCTGCATGAATTGAAATAGTGCTATTGAAGTCAATAGATAATTTTTCTGCATTGTGAACAGATAAATATGCCAATGATGGTCAAAGAAAGACCCTATAAGAAAAAAATATTTTTTATTGGCACAAATCTCTGTTAACATTTTTCCATTGTTCTAATTTCTAATTCGTTAATAACCATTTGCTTGTTTGTTTTATTTAATCGCCTTTTTCATCTTCACCAAGTAATCTTTGCTCACGATGCAGTTTTATGAAGCAACCTTGAATTGACAGTCATTTTCAATGGACTGAAAATGTATTTGCAGATTCATTGAATTCCATTAGATTCACTCAACAGTTCAAGTAGGTTTGACAAACTAAATAAGGCACCCAAAGTGTGTGGATTTTTATCCTTTTTGTCATAACTGCTTTTCCATGTCATTTCACAAAGTATCTCTAAAGTTATGTATATATTTGCTAATTTAAAAAGTTATGAAATGATAAATAAAATCCTTATGTGTATAAAGGCAGCTTCAGACATGTGCCAATGAGCAGGTTCTGAGAGTCTCAAACTAAATCCTCAGTCATATGTATATCAACTGACAAATCAAGTGGTATTAGAGGCTTTTAGACTACACGAGTCAAGGAACTGCAACATGAATAAGACATGCTCTGGGACCTGCTTTTGCATCTTTAGATGAGATTCAAAAGAGAATATCTAATTAAGATGCGGACTATGACACTTTCAAATTCTTCCCTGTCTTTCTGTAGGGTACATTCAAGTACCCTTTGTTTATTTCTATGTATATATAAACATTTTCTGTGAATATTTTGGGGGGGCTTAAGTCATAAAAGTGCATGCTGGGGGGTGAGGGTGGTGCACCCACAGAATTCACTCAGGGTAAGACTGTGTAGTATCAATCTCTCACCGCACAGGTCTGAACCAGATTGTACTCCATCCACACTTTTGTGCCAGTGCTCCTGACAGTCACACAACCCTGACTCCATACTCACACTTCTTATTTAACCCTCATGACTGGCAAAGAAAGAAGTTGGTCAACAACTGTTACCTCTTCCCTTCTCCCTTCTTCATCATGTTCACATTCAGAATCTGACAAAATTGGAGACAGACAGCATGGCTTCACCAAGGGCAAGTCCTGCCTGACCAACCTAGTGGCCTTCTATGATGGAGTGACTACTGTTGGTGCCCAACAACAGTACAAGGGGGAATGGGCACAAACTGGAACACAGGAAGTTCCGTCTAAATACGCGGAAAAACTTCTTTACTGTGAGGGTGACAGAGCACTGGGACAGGCTGCCCAGGGAGGGTGTGGAGTCTCCTTCTCTGGAGATATTCAAAACCCGCCTGGACGCGGTCCTGTGCAGCCTGCTGTAGGTGACCCTGCTCTGGCAGGGGGGTTGGACTAGATGATCTCCAGAGGTCCCTTCCCAGATCATCTAGTCCAACCCCCCTGCCAGAGCAGGGTCACCTACAGCAGGCTGCACAGGACCGCGTCCAGGCGGGTTTTGAATATCTCCAGAGAAGGAGACTCCACACCCTCCCTGGGCAGCCTGTCCCAGTGCTCTGTCACCCTCACAGTAAAGAAGTTTTTCCGCGTATTTAGACGGAACTTCCTGTGTTCCAGTTTGTGCCCATTCCCCCTTGTACTGTTGTTGGGCACCACTGAAAAGAGTCTGGCCCCATCCTCTTGACACCCGCCCTTGAGATATTTATAAGCATTGACGAGGTCCCCTCTCAGTCTTCTCTTCCTCAGGCAGAAAGACATGGACCTGCTGGAGCGGGTCCAGAGGAGGCCACAAAAATGATCAGAGGGCTGGAGCACTTCTATGAAGACAGGCTGAGAGAGTTGGGGTTGTTCAGCCTGGAGAAGAGAAGGCTCCGGGGAGACCTTCTAGCAGCCTTTCAATACTTAAAGGGGGCATACATAAGAAAGACGGGGAAAAACTTTTTAGCAGGGCCTGCTGTGATAGGACAAGGGGTGATGGTTTTAAACTAAAAGAGGGGAGATATAGACTAGACATAAAGAAGACATTTTTTACAATGAGGGTGGTGAAACACTGGAAGAGGTTGCCCAGAGAGGTGGTAGAAGCCCCATCCCTGGAGACATTCAAGGTCAGGCTGGATGGGGCTCTGGGCAACCTGATCTAGTTGAGGATGTCTCTGCTTATTGCAGGGGGGTTGGACTAGATGGCCTTTAAAGGTCCCTTCCAGCCCAAACTATTCTATGATTCTATGAAAAAGGAGTATTAGCACAAAATGTAAAGGGCATCCTTATATATTTATGATTTTCATCTATACATGTGCAGCAGGCTTCATAAATGAACCCAAAGAAAAAAAATAGTATTTTTAGGAATATGAACTGCATTTAAATGTGTGTTTATTTGGATACTGAACAGCAAAACTTTCTTTTCTCAGAGATTCAAACTGAAAGGTCTTTCACAACTGGAGAAGATGCAGGAAGCCATCCCAAACTGTGAGAGATAACCACATTCCTTCCTGTTGGTAAGTCATATTTTGTGCCCCAACATATATGTAAAAAGCATGCCTAGACATACAGACTATCACAGATGTCTAGATCCTGTATAAAGTCTTCCTGGAAAAGCTGTACCCTGTAAAAACTAATCTAACTTTGAAGTTAGTCACACTTTGAGGAAGACCTTGACTAGATGACCTTCAGAGATCCCTTCCATCTTAAATTATTATATGACTCTATGAGTCATATATTGCCTTGAGTTCAGTAGGTACTGGGTTGGACCGGTGTTTCTTGCAAAGGACATTATTTATTTAAATTGTTGAGTGTTAGGTCCATTCAAAAATATCATTCTGGGAAAAGTAATCTCTCAAAAATCTCATTAGGAGTTTGGTTCTATTTTTTAATTCAGAAGCAGGAAACAAACCTAGAAAAATAACTGTTTGCAAAAAGTGTATTTGTTAAAACCAACCAAACAAAAATTTTTTAAAATGCTTTGATATATACCATTCACCAAAATCTTTAAAAAATACAGACATTTTAATATTTCCTTTTCCATTTTTCATAAAAAAGCCATACAATAACATTATCAATTTTTTTCTTAAAAATAAATTTTAGATTAAAAGTCAGTTTTCCTCAAACTTATTTTTCAGTTACATAATTACTCTTCAATATGTATCGAGGGAGGTGATTCTCCCCCTCTACTCCGCTCTGATGAGACCCCACCTGGAGTACTGCATTCAGCTCTGGGGCCCCCAACACAAGAAGGACATGAACCTGTTGGAGCACGTCCAGAAGAGGGTCACGAAGATGATCAAAGGGCTGGAGCACCTCTCCTATGAAGACAGGCTGAGAGAGTTGGGCTTGTTCAGCCTGGAGAAGAGAAGGCTCTGGGGACCCCTTATTGCAGCCTTCTAGTACCTAAAGGGGGCCTACAAGAAAGCTGGAGAGGGACTTTTTACAAAGGCATGCAGTGATAGGACAAGGGGAAATGGGTTCAAACTGAAAGAGGGTAGATTTAGATGAGCTATAAGGAAGAAATTCTTCCCCATGAGGGTGGTGAGGCACTGGAACAGGTTGCCCAGAGAAGGTGTGGATGCCCCATCCCTGGAAGTGTTCAAGGCCAATTTGGATGGGACTTTGAGCAATCTGGTCTAGTGGAAGGTGTCCCTGCCCACGGCAGGCGGTTTGGAACTAGATGATCTTTAAGGTCCCTTCCAACCCAAACCATTCTATGATTCTATGATCACTACCTTTTTTTGGTATGGGCAAAATAGTTAACTAGATAGTGCAGTTGTTTTCAGAAGCTACAATATTGGATATTAATCATTTTTGTCATTTCACAGGAGAGCAATTTTCCTCCAGATACAACATTCTATATCACCATAAGCTGGTTATCTTCTGAACCTGATAAAAATGCAAAGAATGTTAATGATCCAGATTTAAATACGATAATATGATTACATACCATCAGGGCTATATAGCGTGCTGTTCTCATGTGGGCTGATGTCAGAACAAGTTAGCTTCCCTCCTGGATTTTAATATATTTCATTCAGAGAAAACAGTTTTGTACAATAAATGTCACAATTTCCTGTCTTAGTTAATATTATATTATATTATATGTTATTAGACTAATTACAAAAAGGCAATAACTTAGACAAACTTTCTAGGGGACAGATCTAATTATTGGGTCAGGGAAACCAATCCAAGTAGAACAACTGACAGTGGCAAGCTGCTGACTGAGACCTTCTAATTTAATTAAGAAACAAACTGTTATCAAACTATTTTGTAAGGTGCGACTGTTGGCTCCTTCCTAGTTATTGTGTCTAAGTTTAGAGTGACAGGAAAGTATGTCTCAAAAACTGGAGTAGTCTATTATTCCTTGTGACTTCCTTCAAGAAACAGTTTCAGACAGGATCACTTGTTATAATAAAATCCTAGAAATAAAGGTAAAGAATGAAGCTTTCATGACAGCAGTTGATATGTTTGCTGAATGCTGCAGATATGTGGACTTCAAAAGAGAACTAATAAGAGAAAGAATAGTCACACATATAAAAGAAGCCTGCTTCTGGGAAGAAACACTGTCACTCAGATTCAAGCGCAGGCAACGTTACTTACCATTCCCAAAGCAGAAGTCCTGTATCAGGTGGCCTCGATACACAGAAGATGAGCCAAACAGAACTGAAATAGCAACAGGAGCATTCTCATAATACAAAAATAGCGCACAAGTAGGGACAGGGAGAACAATACCTCTTCAAAGAGAGAACAGTAGAGCTGTAGAGGAAGGAGCACGATAACAAGCAACAGCTGGAAACTATGAACAGGAGAGAGGAGGACTGATGGAAGTGTCATAAAATAGGTACCTTCCCAACAACATAGAGGCTGCCCAGAGAATCTGGAGATAACATTGCTGTCATCGGTGTACATCACACGATGATTTCACATTCCAAGGAACAAAATATGCATAAAAAACATACATTAGTATTCAATGTTGAACTGAACAGACTATATCTTACATTTAAAACTAACATGGGGCAACTGCTGCAGTACTGACAGGAAAAAAAAGAAAAGAAAAAAACCAAAAAAAATTCAGGACAATATCTATTCAAAGCAAGACAGCTGTGAAGATCAGCTAAAATACTATATGGGCTCAGAGAAATGATGTTGGACATTTGTGTTTAACTTCAAGTGTAAGTAGATTTTTTTCAAATTTTATTAAGAAACAAGGATTGACGGTATATCCTTAGGTTCCAGACATATTGAAGAAGCCTGGTTCACCTCTGTTATAAAAGATGACTTGGCAGAGGCTGTTTAAACAATTCACATGAGGAGGTGGGCTGCTTAGGCTAAGTACAAAAAAGACTTAATCAGCAACTCCAGGTGCACTCTGATGTCTGCATTTGGGAAACTGAAAAAATCGAAGATGCTGATAATATGGAATTAGATATCACTTAGTGGAGCAGGAGCAGATTTACTAAGAGTGCTAAGAAAGCAACACTCTTCACCCGCTCCTGTCCAAGTCACGTCTCATGGGATGAGGGCTGACATGCAGCTGCACAGCTCCGGCACCCACACGCAGGCTGCAGTGTGCCATCAAAACACAACAATGCTTTATGGCAATGGCAAAATGCCTCCTATTTTATATTTACAGAACAATACTTATGCATGGGCAAAGACATATGTTTTCTACAGTTAATTAAACGGTAATTCTGGTATCAGACATCAAAGTATTCTCAAGAAGTCCCAGCAGGCTTTGGAAAACTCCCCCTTCTAACAGTCTTAATCAAGTTTGGAAGATATTGCTCCAATGAAGAAATATTTTCAAAGGTTAAATAGGTCTCATCATTACATTATTGATTTTTTTCCTAATGCAATGTGAGGTGCAGAGACTGTAATGGATTATTGGATGCAACTTCTTAATTTTTCCAAAAGACTACACTTACCATATGAGTAGGTAAGGAACAGGTAACCTAGGAAGTATGTATGTAATCAAAGATTCAGCAAAAGCCAAGCAAAAGTACAATAGTATCTGTCTTATTTTAGTGTTAATACATTTGTGATATCCAAAAATCCATTAAAATAGCCATTTATTTGGGAAAGTGTTACTTACATAATGCCTACATAATAAAAACATGAAGTAATCTCCCAATGATTGTAACATAGGGATGCTGAGGAATTCACAAGAAAATAAATGGGAGAATTGGTATCCCTGCCTGTTTTGACAGTGTTAAATGCACTCTCCATCTACATTAGCAACAGATATATCTCTTAATGCTTTTAGAGCAATGCTCACACGCAGCAGCTATCAGTAAGCTAAGAACCTCTTTCCCTTTCACTCATGGCGTTTCACGGGTGACCACTATACTCTCATTGCATTAATAAGGACTGAAGAGAGCAGCCACTCAGGATTCATATCCTAGCAATGACAAAATGCTAAAGCCACATCTAAGCCAGCCATTTCTCAGACGTCCTCTGCAGCATTGCATTCTCCTCTCTTTATCCAATAACTGAGTAATCCAATAGATCCTTTTCACCTGAGATGCATTCAAATCCCTTGTTGGTCAGATAAATCTGAGCTGATATCTCTACCCACCCAAAAAAACACAGTATGGATATATGCCTTCCTTGTCCTGTGGAAAATGTTTCTCCTTGAATGAATTCTTAAAACATAGTCAGACAAGAGACTGACTCTAGGTTTTAGAGCTTAGACAGGTGAAAGAGGTATTCCTGTCTCAGATAAAAGGTTTGTTGTACAAGTGAAATAGATTTAAGAAATCTGAGAGGCAGACCCAAAGGGACTCTCATGGTTAAATCACTCTCTTGGAAAAGATGCATTCAAGTGCTCTCAAGGTGAGTGGAAGGGTGAAAAAGAACAGGACCTATATCATCTGCATCCATAGTGAGTGCTCTAACCAGCCTTTTTTGGCTATGCTGTATGCAGAACATACTCTGCTCAGCATGCAGTAAATAATTGCCAGGTCAGACTGTGCAGAAAAGCTAAAAGAGGTCCCTAGATTATGACTCCTGGTGGGTACCAATATAAGAGAAACATCGATCTACTCCCCACTATCAAGAATTGATTGGTTTTGGAAATTTTACGGCAGAAATAGAAGACTTTCAGCACCTTAGGAAACATTATAATATCAACGTATAGGGTGGTTATGTGCTCAGGATCTAAATTTGAGACTAGTCTGGCAGAGAAGTTAGAAGAGCCCCAATTATTTGTAGCTGTAGCTCTTGGCATACTGAACTGGATTTTTCTACATACATAAATAAACAAATGAATAAATAAAAGACCACAAGCCCTCAGGTGTCACCATTTCACTCATAACTAGCAGGTGACCTTCTGCTACAGATGTAAATGGCCCAGATACAACAGCTCCAATTTTCTTTCAAAAACTGAGCACATCCCAGCCAGAGTAACAGACACTGTATGAAGAGCTTCAATTAAATAGTTGCTAATGAAAGTTGAAAGAACAGTGGGAGTCAAGCTCCATACTGACTTAATGAAAGCAACAATTTCAGTATTAGCCAGCTAATAATGAAACTACCAGCAAGTGAGATGTATTCAGCTAAAGGAAAACAACAACAAAATAAAACAAGCAAACATACAAAACCAAAAATACACCCATCTTTGCTGTAAAGGTTGGCATCAAAGGGAGTAAATTTCTGACAGACCTGCTGCCACATGGGTTGGATTGCAGTTGTCTATATGCAGTTGATGGTATGCTTGTGGAAGGACAGCACGTTTTATTACAGGACCATGCCCTAAAAGTGATTCTTTCGGAAAAATAGAATCTAACAACTTGCTTAGTAGTCTGCACTGAGCAGGTGAATTCAGGTTCTTGTACAGAACTGTGAAATATTTAACATGAAGAACAACTACTATACAGCATAACCTGACAGTGTTTGTTTGTTTGTTTGCTTGCTGGATTGAAATACGTACATTTGTTGTGGCTGATCATTTCTCCTGATACATAATTTGCAGTGTTTACAGAAACTGCAGATATTCAGGCCACATAGAAATGGAAACTAGTATGTGCAAAGCATACTATTTTTCCTGATTTCTCACGCTGGTTTTCAGTGTACAGATCAAGGCTCACCATTTTTGCACAGAACTTTGACCGTAACTATTGCGTTAACTGAAGGGCTGCATTATTAACATAATGGTGGGGATACATAGTGAGCAACAAAGACCTTGGAGGACTTATAAACTCAGTTTGTGTAATGCCTGTAGGATCTTCTTGATGTTCCAGAAAAAACTTGTATCAGAAGACAATACAGAACTTATTCATCCGAGTCATTAATTTAATATAACTTTAACTAGCTCAACCTTCAACACAGCTCAGTGCAAGAGATACCAAACTTCTGGAACGATTCTGAAATCAACAGGACCCAGTTTGCACAAGTATCAATTTTAAGGCTAAAAAAACACTTCTCCAATTAAACTGAATTTCTACACAACAATGAAAGACATCAGATCTAAAAGCAACTTCTAAACAGGTCACAAACAAAAGCTCTTGTGTGCAGCCACTCATACTATTGAATTCTTAGCATGGTCCCTAAAACAGCTTTGACCTGTGCCAACCAGGACAGTCCTACACAGTGCCCAAGCAGCATTCATGGAACAGTCTGGGCAAGGGACTATTCCCAACAGGTTGGATGCATGAAGCCTCTGAGTGAAGGGAGAAAACTATGTGCAACTTGCCACCACAGATTGGTTCTTGGCCCGTTTTACTTGCTTACTAATACAGCTGCTACTAGAAAACATTGTGTTGGGAAAATCACTACTTTTATCTCCAGAGAAACACTTCAAAACTTAAACATGCAAAGGAAGACCATCAGTTCTGCACAGAAAGCCTTGGGTCAGACCCTCATTTAACACAAATGAGGAGAGTTCTACTGATTTTGAATGCAGTCAGTAGTACTATGCTGATTTCCATGTGCTAGGGACTTGGCCCTCTGCTTCACAGTACCTTCATTTAAGGTCTCAGTTTAAACAGTTCTGAGAGATTTCATTTGTCTGGAAAAATCTCTTCTGAACTGCGGTTGGTTTGTTGGTCTGTGTCCCTAGATAAAAAGGGATTACAGCTTTAAAGGCAGAGAGAAGTGGAGCTAAGTTAAAACTATAAAGCACTTCATCCATTTGTTCCTACAGAGGATCACTAAATGCAGTAAATCAGATGCTATTAAAATCTTGGGGGAACTGGTTCAGAGAATTTCACTAACAGAAGCACGATGCCTGCTTCTTCCACAGAGTAATATAATAAGAAACAAAGGCAATGATGCAGGCCAGAGCTTTGAATGGAAGAACACAATTTTAATTTGGTAATAAAGGCAAAATATTTAAATGTAATTACTTCTCTCTATATTTTTAGATATCTGTGATTTAAAATAGAGTTTTAACCTCTTTTTGGCAGCTAATGACAGGAGAGGTAAAATGACAAGCCTTTTCACAGGGTTTCAGATGTGAAATGTCCAGTCATTAGCTGCCACGAAACACATGACTTCAAAATTACTTTATCACTTACTTAGTATCTTAAAACTTTCTGACATCATAAACACATTAGAAAACTGGTGCATCTGAGCCCTCTATGTATTGACTATTGCCACTTTATAACTATTACATAGCCTATAGCTGCTCCATAGTTTCTCCTTTTTTATTGTCTCTTTTTTTTCCTTTTTCAAAATGAGAATTCCCTCATCTGTAAATGTTCAGTTGCAGTCTGTCGCTTTCTATCCAAACCTACATTATTCCGAATGCAGATTGATGCCTCTGTGAAAGAAGACTTTGGAAGGAAAAGGAACTTCCAAGCTGACCCTCAGGAAAAGGGAATCTGGGCTAAGAAGGGGGAGTGTTTTCTCCTGCATCGATAATACACAAATTCCCTGTGCATCTCTGTACACATAAGTGGAACAGGAGAATGCATGAATGTTGAAAAGAACATGAGTGAAGTTTAGTAGTTTTGCGCTGAGAAGTATCTCAAGTGAGAAATTCACCCAGGCTTCACATGGGATCGATCTGCTTAAGACAAGGCGGGACTGCAATAGCTGGGCTATCATTGACAAGTCTTTCTGTTGCAGCATCGCACTTTGGGTAACTCTCATTTGGCCGGGATGACTAGAGACTGACTTTAGAGGTTTCTGGTTACAGTGCTCAGGGAAAAGGAGGATTCAAAAGCCCATCTAATTGAATAGTTAGAATTTGCAGTTAACAACTGCAGCAGCCCCAGGATGTCAAAGCATTCAGATTCAAATTCCTGACTCGAGTCAGAAGAACTGAGAGCCAGACTCTTCCACATGCAAACTAATGACTTGACCATGGGTATATAATATGGGTAGAACAAGGAAGGAGGATAAAGCTTGCAAATCTCTAAAAAATTGCCTTACAAGTTGCTGCAAGATCATAATTTTATTTTATTGCTTCATTTCCAAAAGAAATGCAACTGTACTTTGGGAGCAGGAAAATTGATTCTCACTCAGACCTCTTTGGGAGAGACTGCTGACATTTACTGGCATTCCCTAAACACAGATAAGAGAGCTACATCTCCTAGGAACTGCTCCATTTGCAGTAGCTTCTACAGATCTGCTTCACAACATGCA
Source organism: Phoenicopterus ruber ruber (assembly GCA_009819775.1). Lineage (NCBI taxonomy): Eukaryota > Metazoa > Chordata > Aves > Phoenicopteriformes > Phoenicopteridae > Phoenicopterus > Phoenicopterus ruber. Next base: position 27,003,303 of record CM020215.1, on the reverse strand, counting down.
GCAGTAGTATTTTCCCCGTTTCATCAAGCATTCATCTACACACTTTCTAGACTGGTTATTCAGATCATGTTCGAACTTGCTCTTGCTGACTGAATGAGGAAAATACACCCTAACACGATCCATAACCAATGAGTCCCCCTCCATTGTTAGTCAAAGTATTTTTCTCAACTATACTAAAGCACTACCAAAAAATCCTGCAAAGTCACATACTTACCAACAGGAATATATTCAAACTGGAGAATAAGAGCCATTTCTTGTCTCATTTACTGATCTCAGTTTGATTCCTCCAAGGTCAATTTATCCTGGAATATCTGGGAAGTGGATTGATTCCCAAATTAGTTTTTTACAAATAAAAAAACTGGCATAAAAAACTTAGCAAATAAGTCTTCTCTTCTGGATTATGCAACTGTACCCTTTAGGTTATTTCAGAACCTTAATCTAAACCTTTGGGCAGTATTTAACCCACAGCTAGTGAAGAGGCCTTTGGTAACCTCCAGATCATGCCACATATTTCCAGTGAACAACTCTGGGAGCTTAATTCCCAGAGAGAATATAGAAACAGCTCAGGAAAGCATTGACTACCTGGGAACTAATTGAGGTGACTAAACCCATTTAGGCCCTTCACTTATAAAGGATATCAAACTCACAAAGAAGAGAAACAAAGAGGATTTTGCTGGCCAGAAAGCAAGTCACAGAGCAGACCTCTGGGAAAACATAGCAGCAACCTTGAATACCTCAGAGTTTTTATTTTGGGGGAGGGTTTCTGTTTGTCACACAAGGAAGAAATAGTGCTAGAGACATTTACGTGTTTAGTGTCAAGCTGGATAAATCCAAAATCCTTGCAATAAATCCTTAACTGCAAAGTGAGTTCAAGCCTGAGCCTTGAGTGAATTTTCTTCTTGTTCTGCTACTGGCTTGCTTGAAATGACAAAAAAAATCAGTGAAATCCAGAGAAATGGGATAATAGCAGAAGAATGAATACACAGAAAGCTTAAACAAGGATCTTAAAAAAGTATAGTGATACTTGGCTATGCAGTGGCATTTTTCCTGAGAATTTAATAATGTATTTGCCAAGTTCAAACCTGCTTTGCACCTCGTGTAATAGAGAGCACTTAGGTTGAATGACTTTCCAAATAGGCTGTGGGATGACCACGTAAGCCAGTAGGAAGGACATAAAGGGACCAGTACGAAGGCTAAATTCGGGTATGTACTGACTTTTAGTAGCTTACGTATCTATGGCGTCTTATTTAAATTGGTTGTTCTCCATACTGATCCACTGAGGAAGTTCCAGTCAATGGGAAATTTCTGCTTCTCTGTTGTTTTCCATCTCCTGGCCTCCAGAAGAACGGCGTCCGATCAGACTTGCACAGACTGCACCAAGGGAACAGGCTCGCTCCTCAGCTCATGATGTAGCTCCTACTTCCATCTGCTTTGCCACAGGAGTGGAAGACGTCAGTACGGGGAATGAAAATTTGGAACTGTTTCCCTCGCCTTCTGAATTGCTCAGGAAGCATTCGGAGCCAAGGCCGTCTGACAGATGACTGTTTCACTCAGGTCTAACATCAGTGATCAGTATGGTGTAACATGTGTCTGTGCACAGAGCATCCATTGACCAGCTTATTTAAGATGCTCTTGCAGGTAGATCATCCCATATATGCCTTCCTAGTCAAACAGAACCATGATTACAATTAACCATCAGCATTAGCATGTTGCAGACTTCCAAAACCTATCTTATAGATGTAAAATACATGTTTATATTTACATTAAACTATTTTATTAAATTACATTAAATATTTATGTTACTATTTAAACTTACAGAGAAGAGAAATAATCATTGGAAGTTAATTGCAATTCTAGACTAACATTTTATGTTCATAGAAACATGAAAGAAATTCCCAAAGTAAAATGTTCTTTTTCTTTTAGTAATTACTGAATACTAAGTCTCACATAGGAAAACATCCAGTCAAAACATCTTACTCCATAGCGGACTTAAAATAAGTACTCTGTGACTTATTCCTTGGCAGTTTCTTAATATTCTTGTGTTCCTCAGAATTAATAAAATTCAGTAAATTTCTACAGTGGATGGACTTCTAACTACCCTAATAGACTGACATTTTGACTACATTTTCAGCCAACACTTTTTGTTAATAAAGTGAGGTTTTCCCCTGTTACACTGAAAAAGTTCAATACAAAATGCATTTATCCAGGCAGATATATGCGTTTAGGTGTCTGCATAATCGAACAGCTTTTCCTCCAAAATATTTCGTACATCTACTTTATTCTTTGGTTTCTGTGCTCCTAATCACTAACAAACAATGTTAATATTGTTCTCAATAACAGAATATTACTGAATCTACATACCACCTCAGGTCTGGTAACGTTCATTTAGAAAAACATCTGTTCTACTTCTCAAAAGAGTTATACAGAGAGGTAGCTATACAGGGATGTATCTGTACAGATACAGATATACAAGCAGATATTCTGGACACACATACTGTCTAGCAGAGGGAAACTGATTTGGGACTCGGAAGATACCGAGTCAAATCTAACTTCTGACCCTGCTTTACTGTTCTATTTTCAGAAGATCGTGTTCCTTTCTTATTTCATTCTCCGTATTTGCAAGACAAAGATAATGAGCTCTATTGTTGAACAGATATATAATAAAAGAACCAAGTACTTTTTGCCCTGAAAAATTTCTACTATGAATGAGCTGAGACAAGTGATATGAGTCAAGACAATATATGAAGTTTAACTTATCCTGAAAACATCTGGGTTACTTTGTAAAACCACTCTTAGTTCAATAAAAATACTCACTTACGTAAGTAAGGCTCAGCATGACAGTGTATTAGCCAGTAAAATCTCTGCACTGGTTGACATAGGTGTCTTACAGGTTTCTGTTCAGCTCGTTGACCTCTGTGAAAAGTCATGCTGCTGAGTCATTCAAACTCCTGTAAACAAGCAGCTGAAAGGGCTAAAAGTTTATGCTGAGACCACTGTACTAAGTATGTATCAAGTGTGAACACTTTGCTGTTGATGTATCCATCTAAGTAGATCCTTCCATGTCAGAGAAGCTACAGGGCCACTCTTCCCTGTCTTTATGTCATTGGCAAGTCTCCCTTTCAATTCAAGAGGAATAGAACAAGATCTTGAAAAAATAAAATTGCAAAATTATATATGCTTTGCCGAAAGCTGCTACCTCATAAGGCCTAATTCTGACTTCAGCCATCTTGCCAATTTCTATCAGAAAAGGCTTTGAGAACAGGCATGATATTTTATGCTTCATATGCAAGACAGAAAACTGGGGCAGCAATGACTGTGCCATAGAGCTGAGGGAATAATTCGGAGTTAATAATTTATTTGCTGAATATAGCTTCCTTTCTTCCTTCTTGAACATTTGTGAAAAAGCATCTGCCTTTCAGCTGCGAGAGGCAATGGCCCACTGGGTCACTCAAGGTTAGCAAGAGGCCATAATATACCTTGCACCTATGTAGCTTGCCTCCTTGCTGGAGTCCTTTGAGCACAAATCTTCTCATGATGACCCACACCTTGGTGTACAGCCACTTGTATTTGCTGATTTGTGACCCACCAGGCTGACATGCGGGCTATATAGCACCTGAGGAACTAGGGTTCTCTGCTGCATACACCTGAGACCCACAGACCTGGGCTTGGGTGTTCACAAGGCAAGCATCAACAGCGTGAGTCTCATACATACTACATGGTACAGCTCTGAACAGAAGGCTGAGATTAGTTTAAAGATTCATAATATAATAATAATGATACTATTTATTTATTCATTAACATTAGCCAAATTCTGTCTGCAAATATGCTTGGTAATAGTGTAGTAAGCAGTTTACTACAAGTATGGAATAACAGGAGACAGTGAAGATGAATTTGATTTTGATCTTTTATTATTTATCTGTAGTAACAGACAGAAATAGGTCTTTTGTTTGATGCACTTTATTGTCTGTGTGAATACAAGTCTTGCCCCAAAAGTCTGGCTTGATAAACGTCCCATTCTACAAATATTTCTGCCCATGTTTGGTCATATTATAAGACCATTTTGACTATGCATTAAGTTACGAATACATAAAATGTTTGTAGGAACAGACTATGTATTTGATGATGATGATGTGGGACTGTAACTGGAAAAGAAGAGCAGGAGATTACAGGTAAAGTATTGCAGCTAGCATATAAGCAGCAGTCACATTTTCTTTTTTGTTCTCTGCAGGGCAGAGCAGAGCTTAGAACTAATAGCTTATTGTTCATTTTCAATAATTGCATATGAGAACTCCAAGTACGACTTTCACTGGTATCATCCACTATTCAGTAACAATACATATTTTAAGCAGCCTCTCAGTAAATTAATTTCCCAGAATATTCTTGCAAAGTGAGCACAAAACGAGTTAGAATATTGCCATGGAAAATTCAATGTTTCATTTAAATAAATGTTTGCAGATTTCACCCCTCATTATCTGCTTAGCTATACTCCTCTACAAAAGGGAGCTTGCAAGGATTCCTTTTTTTGTGCATCAAGAGCTGAAAATCTAGTTTAGATTTTTTTAAGGGCTGAAAGTCTTCCTGGAAAAGGAATGGGAAGAAGAGAAACATAAAAACCTGACCTTTCTGAAACGCTTCCATGTATACAAATGTAAATGCGTATTTAAAACACAGATATACAAATTATATATATATGCATGCATAGGTATACTGTGTTTAAAAATGTACACCACCTGAAGCAATAATAGAACTTCCCTTAAAGACCTATATTAACTGCCCCGTTCTAAACAATAAGTTTGGAAATTTTTTTGAGATATATAATTATGGAATGGCTGCAGTGAAGACAAAACTATCGTTCAAGTCTTTCTTTAAATATAAAGACACAATAAGGTCACAGCAAACTCCCTACTAGAGCATTACAAAACCAAGACAATGTCAAATGTTTATGGTAATAATATGCATACTGTTGTTTAGGCAATGAAGCTCAGTAAAGCAACACCAAAAGGTTCAAATGAGAGTTTCATGTTTCATTTCATCACTGAGGTTATTTGTTTCATCCTCAGACTAAATCTGCATACTGATTTGCATGACAACTCAGAAGCCCGAATAGCATGAACAATGTCTCTGATTGCCATTTCATCCTTCGGGCAACTAGTGTGAACACCATTAGATGACAATTCTTGTTACTGATAAAATGGAGTTTGCATACCCAATTAGATAAACTAGGTGAGAATTTTTATGTCATGAAGGTAGTCCTTTTTCAATGACTTCATTCGGATTGTCAGAAGACAAAGCATCTTTCACATAATGTTACATGATGGTTTTTCACAAGGTGGGTGCATGGTATTGTTTCCTCCTGACAAATAAAAAAAAAGAAAATGAGAACACAGCTATATTTACTCAAGACCTGCAGAAACTAAGAGGAGAAGGGGGAGATACACTTCCCCACTAATTACATTGCCATAAATGCAAAATCAGAGGGGCATGTTTTTAATCCAACTAAGGCAGATTGGGTTTAGGAGAAGCTATGAAATACATTTTACATTTTACATCATCAAAGCAAAAAGAAGAGTAGGCTTTATAAATTATGTGATAACAACAAAAAAATAGCACGTAATTCCTTCCTTTTTTCTTCTGAAAGCTGGCAGATATACTTTGCAATAAAAGAGGTTCTAGGTAATCTCATTAAGCTGGACTTCTGAATGGTCTGTCTTTATACTCATATCTGGGCATTTACCTACCCCACCAGGGAACCTTTCCCGGCTCTCTCCCTCCCCATTCTCCCCTATGGGCTTATTTGCCCTGAAGTCCATTTTGCTCTCCTTTTCCTCCTCAGGACTCCTCTTCTATTCACTCCCAATTATCCATGAAAAAGCGATCTGGTCAGGAGCTTTACTGACAAGATTTCCAGCATCTTTTCTCCAAGTGTTGGGTACGAAGTAAAGAGACAAGCATTACTGTTGAAAATTGGAGTGCCTTCTCCCCTTTTTTCCTTTTCAAGTCCTTCAGCTGGTGAAGGACTCTTCACGTCACCAGCAGCGGCCTTCACCAGAGAAATGAACTACCAACCTCTGTGGACCGCCTGCCTGAAAACAAGGAAAAGTGATCCCAATGGGGCAAACGACTATCTTATCAGGATCTACTACAAGCATCAGCCAGGTGTATGCATCAGGGACCTCCAGAAAGCCCTTTAGCTGCTTTACAGTCGTTACTCTATTATGAATATGGCAAATCGCTGGACAGCCATAGGATCTGAAATCTGAGCATAAAATAAATCACAGCCATGTTGCACCACTTTTGGCCAAAAGTCTGGGGGGACATGCACTATGTCAACTTTAGAATATTTTTTATCTCTTGCTGTAATAAATTAGAAATTTTTTTAATCTCTTGTTGCAATAAATTTAACCTACCTGTGATCCACTAACACTTGAAGCATGATTATCTTAAATTTTGGTGACATTTTAAATTTGACTAATCACAAATTGTTCCTATTTGGCAAATGTTCCATTTTGTCTTTTATTTTCAATGAAGCTTAACATAAAAAACTTTTTTTCTTTCTGTCATTGTTTTTGCACCCAGTATCATTGTTGGTTTCATTAATGTCAGCACAACTCAGAAATGAGTTTTAGATGAGTTGAGCTGCTTTTGCTGACTAAATTTGCAGCAGTAAAGCATAAAGCAATTCAGGCTCTTCAAAAGCACAGTATTTTTATTATTTTTTATTGAGAGACTGGTGGTTTAAAAAGCAAATAGATACATAGATTTCAACACGCTCCTTTTTTTTGTAATCTCTATGCAATGAGACATTTCTGTGCACTAGAAAATTAGCAGACTTTATATAGATTTTTGTCATTTGGCACCTGCAAAACATGCACAGTATCATATACCTAAATTGTACAGCTGTTACAGTCACACAAGATTGTCTCTATAATGAAGAAATACAATCTATCCAAACAAGCAATATATATGTATATATATGTATGTACATATCATATATGTGTCTGTGTGTATACATGTATATCTATATACACTCACATAAAATAGTTATTTTGCAGTAGGAGTTGATGTGTTTTGTGGCATGTGACAATCCTCTTGGTGAAATTAAACGCACATCACGCTTTGTCTTCTCAGCAGCTGCATGCTGCCTAGTTTTCAGTTTGGCCCTGCCTAGGTACGCTGCCGCAGATGGAAAGTCAGTACGTGTGACATGCTTTTCACCTGCCATGAAATGCTGAACTCCCTCCATCATTTTGTATAAACAATTTGCAATTCATTTAGTTCTCACACAGACTATTCCAAAATACCTCAGTAAAACGTTTACTATTAACAGTACTGGACTTAAAAGCAATGAGAAAGGAATCCAGCTTTAGGAGCTTTTACATACTATAATTTCCAGATCTGTAACCTACAGCACAGGATGAAGGATTAAAATGATGTATGAGGTGCTGCATTTGAGTCTCTGATATGACTTTTATGTATTGACATCTGGAACAAAAAGGATTAGATGTATAATTTAATCCTATCAAAGACAATTGTAGTTTCCATTTTCTACACTGTGTTAAATGCACGGAAGCTTCATGCAATAGCATACGACTATCTAATAGCAATTCCATGACATGGAAGGGATGTTGACTTAGGACACGTGATATAAACAGCTTTGCAGCACATCAGCAGATTATTTCAATTGTGAGGCCATGTTTCACCTTTCAGTCCATGACCTTTTGTATGTTTTACAGAGTAAGGAGCATTTTAAGGATGTCTTCTTGCTCTCACAGAATGACCTTTGATGCCAAAGAGCTTTACAGATATCTCATAAAAATTTCCTGGAATCTGTTTTCCTATTATTCTTTTATGCAAAAACATAACAAATACTAAGAGTAAAGAAGAATAAATTGAAAGATAAAGTACAAGAAAAGTAAAGATGAGATGCAATTGCTTGCCTTTCTCTATCGACAATAAAAGAAGCTTAGAATACTATCTTAGAATAAATTCTTCATTTTTAGATGCAGGTGAGATGCATCTCACCTTGCAAGGTGCCTTCAGAGAGCAGCTCTCTTCAAGTTCCTCCGTGGGATTCTTTACTAGCACTGAGTAGCACTTCATGTTGCTAAGTCTCCCTTGTAACCTTGCAATGCCATCAAACAGGCATATGTCATCCCAAGGATTACCTTTTGCTTACTTACCTCATGGAATTGTGAATATTTGTACATGTCAAATACCTAAAGATTCACTGGACAATAATTCAGTAGTTCATGCAAAATACACAGTACTAAATATTATTAGGATTTCTTATTGCCACTAGTAACAAAAGCTGCTCTTCACAGTTGATCTTAGTAAACCTGTTTTTCTTTTTTTGTCGTATGTGTTTTTGTTAACAATAAATAAGGCAATCTTTCAATCTTTTCTGTTAGATACAGGCATATTATAAATGGGAGGAAGCAGCACATGGACAAGAGTGTTTCATTTTTATAATTTAGGCGCAAATTGTATTCGAGACTCCACATATTTAACCTACTTTGATCACTGTGGGAGATGTAAGTAAGCATATAAGATTACAAATTAATCTTACTTACACAGTAGGAGAAAGATTTTATGTCAAGGAGTAAGAGTTACAGAAGTATAATCAGAACCCTTATTAGCTTATTACATATATTAGTCGTACTGTAAAACATGAAATACTGAGCCAGTACAAAAATGGAGGTAAACAGTGTCCAAGACACAAGTAAGTTTCCACATAACCATTCTGAAACCAATGCAGGTGTTCTGGATGGCTCTTCAGGGTCAAAATACTCATTCAAGAGTGTAACATGAATCATGTATGCAATTACTGGGAGGATCAAAGCGTAAAAAAATGTTAGCTTTCCCAATTAGAGACTTAACCGATCCGCATAGCATAAAGCCGCAAGGTAAGCATGTACATTTTGCTTCAGGTAACTATGGATTTTCCAACTGGCTACCATATCCCGCAGGTTCCTTTCCTAAGACAACTCTCGCTGTGGACACGTTCATGTTTACAGATGGGTCCTTACATGAGGAATCACGAATTTCAAAATCAGGCCTTGGTCCTTCAATAAGAATTCTGTACCGAGCATCCCTGTGCCCACACAAAGCCCTGCTGAAGCTCACGGTACTCACAGGGACAGCAAATCTTGTATCAGCTGTCACTACAGACTCAAACCCAAATAGAGGGTATAAATTTAAATTTTCGCTTTACCAGAGAAACCTGCATCACAGGCTAAATTAATTAATGAGTTTTGAAAAGTCTACAGCAAATAGTAAATCTATGGTTTATGACCTTTTTTCCACAAACAGTCTATTCTCTGAAAAAAACAGCCTTTGGGTGGAAATAACTTTTAATAGTTTTGGCTAAAAGGGGAAATCTGAAAGTCTGGGGGTTGACATTTTCTAGGTAAGACATTTCTTTTTTATTGTTTTGAAATTACTTTTTGCTTTAACTGCCAAAATTAGGGAAAAAATAAAAAATAATGTAAAAACCCCAAATGAAATGTTTCTAACAAAATTTTATGAATAAGTTAATTTGTTTGCATTCTTTTCTTCCAGTGGCACAATCAATGAATTTTAGCTCTGGGTCAACATACAACAGTGTTTTGAGGTTTTTAAATTTTTCTGTTCAGGCAGTGAACTGGAAAACAAAAAAGAAATAAAGCCAATTATTTGCAGTTCTACTACCAACCATAAATTCTTTTATTTGAAAAGCTACCAGCTTGTCAACTACATATCCAATAAAAAACCAAAACAAAACAAAGAAAAACAGAAAGCAATAGCAGTAATTTATCTATCTTTACAGTTTTACCATGAAAAATGTACTTGTCTACAGAAAACTTTTTTAGATCAAGTTTAAAATGACATGAACATGTACATTTATTACTTTTCTATTAGAGTGTATGCATGTACAACTTTTTCCTTATGTCATTTCTATTTTAGTTAGAGTTATGATATTTACATTCCACCAAACCAAATGGCAAAATATCTATTATTCAAACATAACATTGGATTTTGTAATTTCCTGAAAGGTTGAGTGCCTTTAACCAGATATTGTATTTGAGCTTTCCATATATAATGAAACATAGTAGGAGATTATGAATTCAGAAGAAAGGCAGGCACACTTATGATCTGACATTGTAACTTTTTAAAAAAAAAGAAACATGAATTCTTTATTGCCCTTTGTTCCTGTTAGTCAAAGAAAAGAGAACAGGAGAATATTTACAGTAGAAAAAGTGCTTCTTTCATAGTACAAAGATTTCTTCAGTCATACGAATGATATTAACCATTAGTTCTACCTTTGAAATAACTATTTTTCATGATACACCAACAAAAGTGAAGGTCTTAAAATTCTTCTCCCAGTTACACAAGTTTAAATCCTACTAAACCTGTTTGCTTCCGTGGCTTTAGTCAGAAGTGCAACGAGGTAAACTGGAATGAATATGGCTTGCAATAGTAAAATCACTCCTTGCTGAATTTTCCTGCTTAATATTCCATGCAGAATACCGAGTCTGATCATTGTGAAGTGCTTCATATATGGCAAATTAATTCTGGGAAATTTGCTATAATTAAGTTGTTTAACAATCATTTTTTACTGGGATTTTTTCTGTAAGTATAATTTTGGGTTGATTTTATTGTATTGTAAATGTTAAAATGCTAGATATTTTACCCCTTGTTTAGTTTTTTTAATACTGTACATATACATTAGTTAAAAAGAGAATTATCTTGTCTGGTATTATACCAATTTAATGATTGAAACATTAACATATATAATTTATACAGCGCATCACAGATCAATACATCTTGACGCTGACTAAGAAAAGCCATTTACACACAGGCAGTTGCATTCTGAGCTGTAATTTTACCCATGTGGCAGCATAAGGAAAAATAGATACATAATTCATATAGGACCTCTTCCTAATGGTGCTAAAGTTAATAGGAATGACAAACAAGGGCTTAAATTTAATAATTATGATCCACTCCTGTATCTTCTTGCATGGTAAATAAGAACTTATTCTTGTGAGGTGCTAAATATTCTTAGATGTCACTAATTTCATTAGGAGCAGGAGGCATGCAGCACTTTGCAGGAGGTCGTCACCATTAGCTCAAAATTAGGTTCCTAATGCCTGGCAATGAGAGTTCAAAATGTTACCATATTTAAAGCTGGCTCATTCACTCTCTGGTCTTCAGGGTCTGAATGCACTTAAACATATATGAAATGTCACTGAAAGTATGATGCTTTAAAAAGTATGAAAAGTTGCCGAATGGCCCCAGCCACAAAATGATATGGTAGGAAGAAATAGGAAGAAAATAGCTGAAGAGTTTGCCTTGAATATTTTCATAGAATAGAAATGGCTTAGGGAAATGTGGTTTGCTTGTTTTTTTAACTGCTGTTCTCCCAGTTCTATAAGTTACTGGCATTGGGGGTAGCTTTTAACTTGCAGATCCTGAGCTCTATCCCCATCCAAACTTTCTGAAGCTCACTGAAATCTTTCTCTGTTGTTCTGTCTTAAGTGACGTGCAATGATAACAGAATGCAGCAAGATCGCACAAAACAAGAGCTGTACAAGTTATTTGTTATCAAGGCAATACTAACAAGGTAAGACTATTTAATTGTTATACATTGGAAAACGGGGGTGGTGGGGGGGTGGGGGCGGTGGGGGTATTATCTTGTTTGTAGCTACCTCTTCCGTGCCCTTTTTCACGCTCACCTGGAGCTGCTACATGCCTGTCTCTGCCAGCCTGAGGATAGCCAGACAAATCCCCTATATGTAAGAAGTTGCATCAAGTAACAGGTTCCCATAGGTATGTTTTTTACTAATGTTTAAACATGTTACAGAGTTGTCATGCAACAGTTCACTTCCACACCAGCTCTTAAGGGATATTTTGCAGGCTATTCCCAAGCTCAAAGAGACGGATTGTGGCAAAGCCATAAAAATTACCAGGAGGTTTACAAGTTAAAGGCCTTTGTTTCCTCCTAATAACTACTCTCATCTTGTTAGCATCATTGTGATAATGAATAACCTATACTGTGCTTGTTTTTTATGACAACGTTCTCTTAAACCTCCACTGCCTTAGACCTGCACATACACACACAAGTCTATAGTAGAATTTTTTCTTGAGATCCCCACAAGCTACTAAGTGTTTGAGCTGACATGGACTAGGGTCTAAGCAGGGGATATGCCACTAAAGAGCTATTGTTCAAGAACAGCTGCTTATCCACGCACACCTCTGGCTAGTAGCTGCTTTTGTTTACGTGAGCAGCTGTGGAAGAGCCGCAGATGGATTCCTACGTCTCAGTTGTTATTCTTTGTTGTAGTTCAGGGGCATGGCAACCAGGCAAGAGCAACCTTTGTGATATTCCTTGTAACTGCCTGATGTAACCAGAGTTTCACCTACAGGGAGAGAAATGTGGATGTCCACAATAAAGAGACTGGAAAAGAGCGTTTCCAGATCTCTCTTTTCTACAGTAAGCTGGCTAGAAATTCTCAGAATTAACATATCAAAATAAGGAGAGATGGCAATTTGTGGCCTGGTTTTCTAGGTAATTGAGTAAATTTCCAAGTAATTGAGTGAATGCAATCATTTCCCATGTCAGTCTGTCTGTCAAACTCACAGTAATTCTCGAACATCATTTTAGAGGGGTAAAGAGCCTAAAGATAAGCAGTTTTTATAATTTTATGAGAACTGGCAAGTGGATGGAGAAGAGCCACCCTATTATTATTCCTTGTGAAAGAGGCTAATGAGATCACCCTTTCTTAGACATCAGAGACAGGAGGGAAACCAGACATCATTAGTTATGCTGCACACAGTACTACTCATTTTTTTAAAAGGTTTCCATGTTATATTATCTTCTGTTCTAATTGCTATAACTGTGGGATGAATTAGAAGAGTACAGTATGGGGTTTGGAAGGATTGATGTCCCATCTAGACAACATTTCCATTCCGTATAACAGATAAAATTAGATGATCAAACTCATTGTGAATTATATGACCAGTTTGCTGAGGCTGATGAGAGCAGAGCAGAAGCTGCAAATGGACTTTGACCCGTAACAGAACTGTCATTGATTCTGGGACCTTGAGCTACACAAGTGGTTTTAGGTTGTTTCTTCTAACAGAGTTGTATTTACAGAAATGTCCCTACTGCCTGGTGTTTCGCTCTTCTGCTTTCCATTGCTTTAACGTGAATTAGACTGAATAGATTTTTTTTTTTTTTTAAATTCACATGGTGTATGTCAAATATCTAGACTGTAATTGCTGTAGTCTTGAGGCTGTTTTATGTTATATCATATAGCAGTTCTTTCAAGTGACTGAGCAATGCTACGTACACAATCGGAAGGAAACTAAAGATCCAACATTGTGATGATTTTGTTCCTTATTATCTTGCTTTAAAAAGGTTGTAATTCAAATTAGATATTTTCTTGCTATTTGATTTATGAACAATGTTACTACAGCAAAATAATATTTTTAATTGGTAAACAAAGCTACAGCCTCCTTATGAAGCAGGTCTCATTTTATTGAAACATACTTCTTTTAACTTGGACAGGAATAATTTTGTGCAAGCTGTCAGATTGCCTCAGCAGCATAACTTATAACTGAATAACCGGGGCTGAAAACTGCCCTTGAGGTGAGTATTGTTTATCAAGCAACAAAATATTTGTTTAACTTTGTGATGAAGCTAAATAATGAATAAGTCTAATGATGTCTCTGACATATTTCTTTTGGAAGTGTGTAGAGCATAATGACCAGTAAATTTAGGACAGTTTTCAATTGTAACTTCTTGGTTTTATGATTTCTAACTTGATTTTAAGACTGCTAGGTCCAGATGACATCCACTAATAACCATGACATGAAGTCTAAATAACATGTTTCTCAGGACTTGTTAACTTTCCACTCTTCTACCCTCATTTATGTTCCAGGGGAATAAAACTGATTTTAGACGTTACGAAAAAAAATGCTAGCTTTTCTGATTTTTATTTTTTCAGCTTCATTTTTTAAATTAATTTCATGCAAACAATCATGGGTAATGTTTCACTTTCATAGCCAGACTCCAAGACATTTTATTTCATCCTTTCTTCCTATTGGAAGCTTGGGCTCAACCTTCACCACCGCAATGCTACCAGGAACGTCACAAAAATTTTATTTCCTCCCTAAGCTGGAGAAGGGGCTGGCTGTAAAGGACTGCTTTCTCATTGCTGTTTATGCAATTAGAAAGCAATCGTTAACATGAAAGAAGGTTTCTATTTCCTGTTCTCAACTGTGGTACAGGTGCTATTAGCAATTACTGGCATAAAAAGTGCCTCTACAGGCAGCTATCCAGATATTCTCAGGTTTGAAGAGTTACCAGCTCCATGCCAGTCTGCTTGACCTCAGGCTTCTTCCTTTGCTAAGAGCTGGCTGGACTAAGGAAGTAATTTGTAATGCAAGATAATAACTTGATTCAATCTACTAACTTCTGAAAAATGTTCTATATCCATTTGTGCCAGTGAATGACACATTGTTTCTATTAACAATATTTTTGCACATATTTATCTCTTTCACATAGGATTCCTATAAAGCCACTGAGACTCAAAATGGTGGAAGCTTTGCTGGAACAGAAACCAGTCATTAAAAATGGGCAGGATAAAATTCCAGTCGCTCTCAGTCGGAGCTGTATTACCCCTCTTTGGGCACCCTCCACGTAAGGTACTGAATAGCAGAGCCAATCTAGTAACAAAGCAGTTTAGAAAGGATTCGCAGTATAAGAGAGATGGGAGTAATTAGGCAAGGAGCCATTGATCGTTGTGAGGCTTTTGCAGGAACAGAGGAAGGTGGCTGACATCCAAACCCTACATTTCCTGGAATACGAAGAAAAAGGAGTATATCTAAAATGGTAAAGTTTGGATTGAAAGATTGAAAGATTGTCATGCTGCGAGTATGTTACAGAGTAAAAAGGGGGGGGGGGGGGGAAGTGAAGTAAAAAACTGTGAAGTAAAAAAAAAATCCACTATATTTTTTATTTTGTTTTGTCTGATAAATCATTTTACCATACGATCTGTTGTCTATAAGGCAAACAGCTCCTAAAGTGCAGAACACAGACAAAGGTCTGCTAGCAAAATATATATATAAAGAAAATTAAAAAAAAATCTAAAGAGCATCACATTTTAATTTATGTATAACTCTCAAAATATTGTCAAGACTGAGGTAAGGAAAGTCAGAATGGCAACTCCTGAAAAAGTATTAGTTTTACCAAGTTTGCTTTGCTTATCCACTTTTTCCACATATTCACCACAATTTCAAAATTTTTAGCCATATTGCCCATCTTAATTAAAGCGGAAGCAAATATAAAGGACACTAACTTTTTCTTGCTTTATTCAGCCAACATTAGGCATCTATTCTATCAGGTATCATCCCAATCGAACAAAGATTTCATAATTCCACTGAGCAAAGATTTCATAATTCCACTGACCAGATGACTTTTTCCAAGTATAAGTAGATAGACAAGGATGGTAGGGTTATGGATGGCCTGGAGTAAGGAGCTTAAAACCTTAAGAGAAGGGGGAGAAATTTTATTCTGCGACATTCTTCATATTCTTCATATTCTTTGAATCTGGAAACGACTGAAATGTAAACTAACTTTTTTTTTTTTTTTGCTTTGGCCTTTGTCTATGGACACTTTTAAAGAAGAAAAGTAACCTGATTTGAAAATGGGAAGGCTCAAGCTTTCCAAGCTTGTAAAAATTTACTGCGTCCTCCAAGACTTGGTAACCGCCCTAGCAGAGTCCGTCTCACCTGTGGTTACCCTGGACCACAGACTGCCCACGTCCCTTTCAGCGTTACTCCCTGTGAATCAGTTCTTGTTTAGCAGATCTTGCAGCTCTCTCTCATAAACATTTCCAGGCAAGTTCCTTTCCTGCTGAGACTGAGATTCTCATCTGATTTACCCTTTTCACCGCTGTAAGGTTGGAGAACTTACTTAATAATTTCAGTTTAATGTGCAAAGTAGGATTCAGCGCCCTAACTAAAATGACCTGGGCTCATAAATTTTATTTAGGTTTTGACCCACTTCAGTCCTTCAGTATAGCCAAGCTTTCTTCTTAATCAAGAAGAAACTTATGAAGGAATGGTCATGACTGAATCATAGATTGTTAATTCTGCAGATACTGTCTGCCTGCTGCAATATGGTCTTTACGTGCATTGGTCTTTGAGATTAGATTAGATAAAATGACTTAAATCATGTCTGATATATATTTTACCCAATGGCTCAAGCAAATTATGAGACTCGTATGTTAGAGAATCAGCGCACAGAAACAGGGCAAATAGAAGTACCAAACTCTACAAACTTAAAAGAACCAACTAGTCGAGGTGGCATGTTGTTACGCAGTGATGCAGAGATTTGTCAGAACTAAGTACTTCACTAGCGCCTCACACTTCATTACGAGCAGAGAGTGTTTCTAATCCATGCCATACATTCTAAGAGGGTTTCTTACCGTCTTTTCTCTTTTTTTGAGTGCTTGTGGTGTGAAAGGTGAGTATCTGATGATACTGGAGATTTTGCATGTGATTAGAAACGTGGCTACAGCGACACAAGCAAGCCTGGCAAGAGGCATCCTTGTCAAAGAAGACTTCCCAAAGTGCTTCAGCGCAACCAGGAGTATGAACTCTAGTGGTTAATTAATTTTCTGCATTAATTCACTCTTAGTTTCTCTTTCTAAGGATGTGACCTTAAAGACACTTGAAGTCCAGGGTAGTTTTCCCATTGACTTAGCAGACTGGCTCAGGCTCTCAGTCTCAGGCTCATCCTGCCTAATTTAAAGTCTCTAAAACTCCTAAGTTAAGGACCACAGTCATCCCAGTCTGCCTTTTATTGTCAACGGATACCTGCCTACATACAGTCAGATCGTAGGGAGGATGGATTGCTCTCTGGAGTTGTTTCTCTCCCTGTCGACTGTAGGAAGTTAGGGTGAGCAGGCTCTTAATTAGGTAGCACAGGTGCCAAAGGTAAATTGGTTGAAATTGGGCCTCATTATATAGATAAAACAACTATTCATTTGAAGATACTATCTGAGCCAGAACATGAATTCAAAATTAGAAATATGTACTTATCTAAAGTAAAGTTTACAAGTTTTTATTTACCATTTCATTGGTGGTTAAAATATCACTAATTCAAAGAAGAATTTCCAGAGCTTAATATGACTAATACATAGTTTAATAGGATTAATCTTTTATATAATATCCTGTGCATCAAGAAAAGCATATAAAATTACTAAATCAGTATTTGTTCATTTAGAGCAGATAAACTACAAATATTTGCGATCAAATCAGTCCCTTCTTTGGAAGAATGTGAGATTTTCTTGAGATGATTCCAGGTACTGACTTAACCTCACCTTAAGCAAAAAAAGAAACCGCAGTTCTGCCTTCCTCTTCCATCCACTAAATCTGTGATAAATGCATAAAAAATCTTTTCCACAGAAATAAGGGTCTTTTTTTAGGTTAATGATGGCTATACTAACTCTCAGATCGGCTTCAGAATTTAAAAGAAATGGTGCACATTGTGCACTTCCCCCACAGTATGTCTTAATCCTTGACCAGTGAGAGGTCATTTTTTAACGTCCAGAGCAATCCATTTCTCCATATAGAAAGAAGAACGACAAGCACTTGCACTGCAGAGTGACTTGAGCCTATTTTAGCAAACTCCCAGAAAGATGGCTTTTTGTCTTTGGAAAATTATGCCCGTATCAAAAGCCACCCACTTATTCTGTCTGGCCCACAGTACAAAAAGCAGCTAGTTTTAGACAAGACAAATCTATGAAGGTAAGGAGACTGCAGACTATGAAGATATGTATTTGTGTTGATTGCATGTTTGGCCAAAGCATTATTTTTTTAACTGGCATTATAGAATCAAACATTTTCCTGTATGAGACACATTCTTAATCTTGTGACGTGGTCCTTCAGTGGGACTGTGATCAGCACTCCAGAAATCGTTATACCAGACTTTTCAACTTAGAAGGTCTCAGGAATGTTCCCTCCATTGAAAAAAAAAACCCAAACCAAACCTCAAAACAAAACACCAAAAGTCTCTTTTTCTCAGACCGAGAAGCACTCAGACCTTCAAACAAGCAATACACAATGTAGAAGAGGCAGATCAGTAGAATATTCTGCTACTAACAATCAGAGCAGGTTTTGGAAGAAACTTTTGTATTTTGAAGAAGCAGAAGTAATTCTGGTTCCTATAAATTAAAAAAAAAAAAAAAAAAAAGCCCTTTGCATTGTTTGAACAAGTAGTAGATAAATACATGGGTTTTTATGGAAGCTATTCTTACTAATCCAGAAGGGGGAAATCTCTGCATGATTTTATGCATTTGGTATTGAGTGTACAAAAATATAAGAATGCAGGAATGGTGAAATTAGCTTCTAGACTAAAGAGAAAGGAAAGAAAAAAAGTCAGAAGTATAGCTGAATGTTGAGGTTAAGGCTTACAAGGTAGCTTTAAATATTTGTAGTGTTCTTTCCTCAAAAGGAAAGACCACTGACTTAATACTAGAGGAATTAGCAAGAAGGGATGTACATGTACATTCAGTTTGCAAAGAAAAACCTTGGTTTCAAACATTCTAAATACTTCAAAAATATTAAAGAAAAAATTAAATGCATTAATATAAACTTAGCCATCATAGCTGTTATATTCTTTCATCCTTAGAGAGCTCTTTGTGCCTCGTGACTTCGGAAAGAATGAAGAAACAGCTCATATTAGAGTCCATTGTGTGTTCCCCTTAGTACCATTTTCTTCTTTTCCTACAATTACTAGGACTTATTTTCTTCGCTTGAAAATAGGATTTCTGTCTCATTTGAGTCCCTGCTATTTAATTCCTACTTGAAGTCATAATCCTCCCTATCACATCACACCAATCTCTTGGTAGCTAATTCTGATGTCACAGGCAGGATTCTGACTTCAGAAGAGCTGATTATTTAGGTACACTTTATGTACCAGAATTTAGTCTTTCTGAAATGTGCAAAGTAAGGAATACTGCAGTCGGACAACTTCAAGGCACTAAACTCAAGGCACAACCTCTGAAAGTTTGAGCTCCCGCTTATCATTTCTCAGTAGTATATCAATGGACTTTCTGTTAGAATAAGAAGGTAATAGAGTATACTCTTTGTCTTTTCCTTCCGAGATCCTGTTTCTGAAAGACGCCTCTCTCTCAAACACAGGCTGTCTGCGAAAATTTAAGGTGATCATTTTTCCAAATAGTCAATGTTGTCAGAAAAGACTTTGAACCTGGACCGGTTTCAAACCTCTGATTTAAAACAGACACAATGTTATAACACTACCTGATACCCACTTGTCCAATTGTATAGGGTTTGTTTGGGGTTTTTTCCGTTTTCTGATGAAGTGTGTAAGTCTGTGAAACAACTTCAAGATTACAACAAGAATCCAAGTGATACTTTAATGGAACCCATTCTCATCTCTATAGGGGGGGAAAACCCTTTGTTGCAAGTGAAGAATTCTATTCTGGAAAAACTGCGAAGAAAAAAGCATCTGAAAGCAGTAACTGTTTTCTGTAAAGCTAAGCATGTTAAAAAATAAGAGCAGTTATTGATCACAAAAAGAATCTATAGCTGAAAATGAAACCTCTTTTGATTATTTGTCAAGAAAGGAAGTCTTGTATTATTGTCTCAGTGCTGAGCTGACAGGATCATAAATTGGGCTTTATTAATTGCTACAGGACTGTCTTTTTGTAGCACCAAATAAAAACCCCTAATGTTTCATATGGGAGAAGAATATCCATGTCATTGAAAGCTCAATACCTACAGTTGACCAACTAATTTCAAATTAATGGATTAATTTATAGGATATAATGTACTGAATGTTTGAGCTAGGAAAAAACCACAACAACAAACCAACAAACAACTTCAGCAAAACTACAGAAAGTATCCTTTATTTTATGTGATACTTTATTTAACGTGATTTGATATATGTGACCAATCATCATCACAAGTTTTCCTAAGTTAGGAATTGCACTCAAACATTTGTAAACCTTTTCTCTCCATGCTTTCAAGTATTTCTTATAGGAACAGCTTAGAGACTGCAGTACTGGTAGTGTTCATCTTTTTCATGGGAACTTAAACAGAAGCTAATATATATACATATTGAAGTTGAGCATATTATTAAAATATAGAAAAGAGTTACCTCTCAAGCTTCAGTATATATTTGGTTTATTTTTGTTTCGGGTTCCTTTGGCATATGCCCAAAATAGGTTATTGGAGTGGGGGGTTTGGTCAGAAGATCTTCAAGTATAAAGGAACCTATTTACTCTGCGATTCCTTTGGAAGCCCCCTATTACTAAACCGAAACAAACGTAAATTTGAAGGAGGAATACCTTCTGGTATCTTGATGCGAGCTCTGTGAAGAAGACACCGCGTGTTTTCAGAATCTTAATTAAAAAATACGGATAGTCCGGTGCATTTATGGGCGCTACCGGAGCGGCACGCAGAGCTCGAGGAGTTCCGTGCCCGTTTTCCCCCGGAGCCGCGGCGGCGGCTGGCGGCGGCGGCGGGGCCCTGGTGCAGCCCGGCGGGCGAGCGGGGAGCGCGGCGCGGGGGGCCCGCCCGGCCCCCCAGCGGCACCCCGGCGGGGCGCTCACTTCCCGTCATCCACACGCCATCTAGCGACGGGAAAAAGGGGGGCGGCTTTGCACGGGAGCGGAAAGGAGAGGAGGAGGAAAAGGCTCCCACACCCGTCCCAGCTCTCGCCTTCCCCAAAGCTGGTAAGAGCCATTTGGATATTGCAGCGAGAACTCCGGAGTGGCTCGGGGCGGGCTGTGAGGAGCATCGCCACACTTCACTCCCAGGCATTTCATCCCCCCCTTCTTTCAGTGAACCGTTCCCCTTCCCTTGAAAGAAGCTAGCGCTCCCGAGAAATCCCCCGGATACCTCACCTAAGCCATCTCCGCCGCCCGATCCCTACCCGAAACACCGCTAAGCCCAGAGGGTCCGTGCGGCGCTGCCGGCGGAGGGGCTGGACCGCGCGATCCCGGCCCCGCAGAGACACGCACACACACACGCACACACCGAGCGCTCCCCGCCTGCCCTGCCGCCGCCGGCGCAGCCGCCCGCAGCCCCTTTGTTCCGCCCGCGGAGCGATGCCCTCCGCGCCCGCCCCGCGCCCCCCCGCGCCCCGCTCCGCCGCCGCCCGGCGCCGCCCGCCCCTGCGCCCCTAGCCCGCGGGCGGCGGCGGCGCGGCAGGGCGGCATGGCCCGCCCGCCGCGGGGGAGGCAGCGGGAAGCCCCCCCCCCGCCCCCGGCCGCGCCAGGGCCTCGCCGCCGCCGCCCGCAGCCCGCGGCAGCCCCGCGGCAGGGGCAGGGGCAGCGGCCGCAGCCGCAGCCGCGCCTGACGGCAGCCCCGCGCCGCAGGATCCGCGCCCCGAAAGGACGTGCTCCGCCGAGTTGCCAGGCGCGATTACGTTGTTTTTCCCCCCACCCACCCCTTGAACTTGTTGCTTGGCGCTCGGCGGTGGCGGAGGGGGGTGGGGGTGGGGGAAAGCCTTATTATCGATGTCCCTTTGGATGCGATCAAGCTTTCTCAGGAGCAACTACTTCCCCGCCGTTCCCGGCGGGGCGCGGAGATCTAGCGGCAGAGCCCGTATTTCCAAAAGTGTCTATGCAACTGAGCGCTCTCGCCAGACTTTCCCAGGTAGGTGCCGCAGGCTGGGCACGTCCGGAGGGATGCGAGAGCGGAGCCGAGGGGAAGGGGCGACAGGAAGGAGGCGGGGGGGGGGAGGGGGGGGGAGGATGATCCACCGCCGACCGCCGAGCCGCTACGGAACCCCGCGCCTCTGCCCCGCGCCCGCCTCCGCGACCCCCCGCCCGCCCCGGCCTCCCCCGCCGCCGGGGAGCCCCTGCCCCGCTCCCGCTCCACCGCCAGGCTCCCCCGGCTTCGCCCTTCGCCGCCCGCTCGGCCGCTCCCGAGGATGTTCCATGCATCCCACCTAATGCGGGTGCCTCCAAAGCCCCCGCTCCTACCCCCGCCACAGCCACCGCGGCTCTGCCCGGCCCCCGTCTCCTTGCTCCGGATCAGCCCCTGTCCGTGCCCCGACGCCCCGTCCCGGGGAGACTCCCCTCCGCACGCTTCCTTTCTCTGGGGCGCTCCCTCCTCCCAGCGCCCCTTCCCCGGCGCCCCTCTGCCCTTCAACGCATTTCCTACACGGAAAACTTGCCTTAAAGTTTAATGCTGCCGCCCGGAGCTCCTCCCCCTGCCCCGCCGGCTCCCCCGGCCCTCAGCCGGGGTCAGGAGGAGTCCCCGGGGCGGCGATCAAGGTCAGGGAGAGGATTCGTCCCGCTGCTGCTCCAGGGCTGCGGCTGGGGAGGGGGGGGCGGCCCGCCCAGCCCATCACCTCCGCCCCGCCACGGCGAGCGGGTGGCGGCGCCGGGGGGCCCCGCTGCAGCCCGCCCGGGAAGGGCTCCGCTGGCGGCCGCGGCCCGGCTCCGGCAGCGGGCGGGGAGCGGAGCGGAGGAGGGGCGGGGGGACCGGCTGCATCGCGCGTGGAAGAAAATCTCCTTCCAGGTGGCTGCACCGCTGCACCACAGCTACTAGCCGGCTCCTGGGGTTCATGCTTTGTGGACCGTTGCTTCCATCCAGGGGCCTCGCATGGACCTTGTATCCAAAGGATCTGGCTGCTTGAGTAGCTGCTTTGAATACGTTGATTTCCAAGTGCCCTGATTTATTGTCCTAACTGGCTAACCAGCCCCTGGAAAGGATATTCTGGGATGAAAAAGGGGAGGAAACAAAAAGGAAGCAAAAAGATTTTTGGTTAATACTGAAAATCACAACAATGTTCAGAAATCCTGTTGCCTCGAAAATGTGTGAGCATTTGTGTTTTTCTTTTCCCTCTCTATTTTAGTGGCTGGAGCAGAACTGTCTCTAGATTGACTCCCTTAGCTGTAGTAGGTGTTTGGGACCATGGCAGCAGGAGTAGCAGCTTGGTTACCCTTTGCCAGGGCAGCGGCCATAGGATGGATGCCAGTGGCCACAGGTCCTATGCCAGCTGCTCCACGGCAGGAGAGGAAGCGAAGCCAGGACTCTTTGATTGTGCTGAATGTCAGCGGCATCCAGTTCCAGACGTGGCTGGACACCTTAGAGCGCTACCCCGACACTCTGTTGGGCAGTTCGGAGCGGGACTTCTTCTACCACCCTGAGACACAGCAGTACTTTTTTGATCGGGACCCTGACATTTTCCGCCACATTCTCAACTTCTATCGTACCGGGAAGCTTCATTATCCTCGCCAGGAGTGCATCTCAGCTTACGATGAGGAGCTGGCCTTCTTTGGCATCATCCCTGAGATCATTGGCGACTGCTGTTATGAGGAGTACAAGGATCGCCGGCGTGAGAATGCCGAGCGCCTGCAGGATGATGCCGATCAGGATCATGCAGCTGAGAGCTCCCTGCCCTCAATGACAGCTCGACAGAGGATGTGGCGGGCCTTTGAAAACCCCCACACCAGTACACTGGCTCTGGTCTTCTACTATGTCACTGGTTTCTTCATCGCCGTTTCTGTTATTGCCAATGTGGTGGAGACGGTGCCCTGTGGGGTAAGCCCGGGTCGCATCAAAGAGCTGCCCTGTGGAGAGCGCTATGCTGTGGCTTTCTTCTGTCTGGATACTGCCTGTGTCATGATCTTCACAGTCGAATATCTCCTCCGTCTGCTGGCGGCCCCTAGTCGCTACAAATTCGTGCGCAGTGTCATGAGCATCATCGATGTGGTCGCCATCATGCCATATTACATTGGCCTGGTGATGACAGATAATGAGGATGTCAGTGGGGCTTTTGTGACACTACGAGTCTTTCGTGTCTTCAGGATCTTTAAGTTTTCCCGCCACTCACAGGGGTTGCGCATCCTGGGCTATACCCTGAAAAGTTGTGCCTCGGAGTTAGGCTTCCTCCTCTTCTCACTCACTATGGCCATCATCATCTTTGCCACAGTCATGTACTATGCAGAGAAAGGTTCATCAGCCAGCAAGTTCACCAGCATCCCTGCAGCCTTCTGGTACACCATTGTCACCATGACAACACTGGGGTAAGTGCAGCTGGTGTTTGGTTACAGCCAACATTTCAACACGTGTATTGGCACGAATGGAAAATACTCAATTTAAAAAAATGTTGATAGGAAAAATGTGAGAGTAAGTTTTTGTTACAGAACTTTATGAGTACTACTCATCACTTCTTTCTAAATGTTTTACACATGCAAGTGAGTCAAAAGTGTTGCTGAAGTTAAAATAACCCAAACCCCAAAACTGCAGATAAACTGAAAAAGCAAAAAACAAAACAAACCAAAACAATCTTGAAACTGTTTGGGTTCTTTGCAATTTTCTCTAACATTTTATTTGGTTTGGGATAGTGAAATTGGAATATTTTATGAATATCTGTGAGTTATCAGTGGATTTTTAATAGACTAATGTGTTTGCTGACAGGACTTGTTACAGTGTTGCTAAAGTAGTGATAATTATAAGGAGAACTCAAGTGCAATCTTTTAATTTGATCATGCATAAAAGTATGTGGATCTGCCATTTTGTTTGAAGTGATGTATTGATGTAGGCTTGGATATTGAGTTTGGTGTTACGAAGTGATTTATTTCCATGAAAATAAAACAGGTATAGATACCTTAATCTTCACAAAAGTTATTCCTGATGTTATTTAAGACTCTGGATAAATTTCCTTTGATTTCCATGGACCTGTAACTCATAAATGACAAGTGTCAAGCTACACTGACCGGTGATAGACGCTGGAAAATGATCTGAGGAAGTGTGAGACACATGACAGATCAAGCATATGTCTTGAAACATAATTCTAATGGCAATATAAATTCTTCCAGAGAATTAGGAGTTAAAAAATGCCATTGTTGACATTAGACTCCAGTGCAGTTTAGTGGAAAGATGGGGGACAGTATTATTCTATAATGTCTCTGATACCAGAGTCATATTGTATCAGCTGATTCTGTGCACCAAGTTGTAAAATGCATTTGTCTGTAATTATAACAGGGATTAGAAGGTTGACTAATTTGAGAAGACAATTTTTTGCCCTATTCTTAATTTTGAGCTGCAGAATATCATCTATGAAACTGAAAATTTGTCGGTTCCTTAGAAACTGTCTAGTTATTTAATAATTACAGACATTAAAAGACAAACTTTTCACTTTCATGAAGACAAAGCCCATCATTTTATTAGTCAAACATTTTGCCACATCTTGTTGAGACTGTTGAGATTTATGAAACATGTATAACTTTTAAATTTAACAAAATTAAAGTGCATTATTAAACTATTATGAAAAAGTTGATTTATTATGTGCAACTGTAATTTAGTTGGGAAATGCGCATACAAAATATTGAAAAAGATAAAGGGACTGTCTTATGCCACCATTTTTTATACAGGGCTTTTATCTTCAGTGTGATATAATAAATGAAGATAAATATAGTGCATTGTAAATATTTCATATTACTTGTAAGGGCAAGTTATGCTAAAAAGGAGTGACAAGAGCTTTGGGGATTTTAATCTGCTTTTTAGGTTCCTGGGTTTTTTTGGTTTTCGTTTTCTTCTGGTAGTGACAAACTGAAGGGACAAGTTAGCAGAAGGAACAAGCTATACATGCTAACTAGTTCCATAGTCCTGTATTTTCTGATGCTGTTACTTTTTGGCACTTATTTTTAATTAGAACTGTGATGATTTCAACAAATTAGGTCTTAAGAATTTGCCAATATTTAGAATGTATAATCTTATTATGAAAGAGCAGGAGCTGGTCTGTGGTTTTGGTCATGAAAGGTGGTTTTTGAGCAAGTTGGTTATGGACAGTTTGGGCAGTACCTGTCCATGGTACTGAACGTCTTTTGCCTTCAGCTTGATGGCCGGTTTGCAGCTGATTATGACACGGATATGGCATCTATTTGGCATTGATATGATTTGTTTGTTTCTTTCACAAAAAATGCATATTATTCTATAGTTTCAGGTTTTGAGGTAATATTCTGAGCAAAATCTTCAAAAATACTGATGAGATTTGAACATCATTAAAAATCTCTTTGAATAGAGCCTAAGAACATATTTTCAAGTAGCAGCCATACAATATTTAGGTCCTGAGGGGAAGAAAAAGGGTTAAAAAGAATACCCATGCTTGACTCCTTTTTCAAGGTAGTTTGCATAGAGGAAGTTTTGAGCAGGTTGTACAGAGGTCCAAAGCTTCACTCTCAGAAGTTCAGATACGGTTATAAGTTCAGATATGACAGACATCACAAATTTCTGGGAAATCTTTAATCAATGCATTAGCTAGATGATGTCCTTTTAATAACATCATGATAACATCATGTTTAAATGTTAAATATATATGAATAATTTAAATAGAATTAACATAATAAAGGCTTTGAACTCTTTTTGTTGATGGAATAATTACACAAAAAGAGAGGAAAATTACAAGGAAAAGCAGCAAGGGTCAGTGAAAGCTGATTGTAATTAGTACTGCTACCTTTGCTCTGTTCTAAAGCTTCTTGTCTGTTTACTAATATAGAATTCCCGTTCACTTTTAATTTTAGTTTTAGCTGATTTAGGGCTATATAAATGGACTGTATATGAGCAAATTTTTTCTTTTAGCAACAAAGCTAGATGAAGTCTTTATGTTTTAAATGACAGTAGCACACAGCAGGTTACGTGAAATATTACAAAAATGCATGAAAACTAATACCAAATAATAGATTAACATAAAGTTGAGGTTTTGGGTCTTGGTGTCATTCTCATATTTTGCTAGATAGCAAGGGTATTGAGTAAACGACCTTTGCAATTTGGGGAGTTACTATCTTGGAAGCAGAGCTATATTTCTCAGTTCTGCATGATTGCTGAGCAATTAAAGTGTCTTTAAAAAACATAGATTACATTTTCCTCTGCAGAGTGCCAGTGACTTCAAATATTACTATATTTTAGCCTCCAAGGATATCCCAGCTGTTAACTGTTCTTGACTCCTCAACTCAAGTAGTACATAGTTGTACATAGAGACGGTATATGAAAGAAATTAAAGAAAGGGAAGAAAGGAGGAAAGGAAGAGAGAAAGAGAGAATGAGAAAGAGATAAAGGCTGAAAAAGAGAGAGAAGAGAGAGAGAGATGACTCTAGAATAACAGCATGCACTCTACCAGAAACTGAGCTGCCTGATTTAAAATTTCAAATTAGTGTTTTATCAGTATCAGTTGTAGCAAAAGCAAAAGTAAAGTAGGGACAAGGGACAAGAAGGGACAAGAGAATACAATTGAAAGAGGTCACAAAGCAGTTTGTGGAGATTCAAGATAACAATGAAAAGCATAGAAGTTAGGGGCATAAAGGTCAAGAAACAGGGTAGTTTAAAACCTGGCAGAGAAAAAAGCTCAGGTCTGTTGAATTGGGACTGGCAGACTTACATGGGGGCTTGTGAACATCTACACCCATAATGACACAGTTATGTCACTTTCTGCTGCCAACTTACAACATGATAATCCTGCACGTTCTATTCTCTCCCATCTTCACTCCTTTTCCATTCTTATTACATCCCTGTGGGTATATTCCATCTATTTGTTTTCTTCACTTTTCTTTCAAACTACCACTTTCTGTAGTCTTCCTGTCTGGGGATTTGTCTGCTGGCTTGGCACCTTTCCTCCCTTGTTCAAGAAAAGTTTAACATTCGTATTAAGACTCTTCTGGCTTTATTTTTTCTGCTTCTTTCTTCCAGATTCCTCATTCATCCTTCACCGCTAGATCATATCTTTCATTCATCATCATTGTCATTCATTTGACCTGAACTTTCCTCATAACAGTTTTTTTTCCTGACCTTTGTTTGATAGATTTTTTTCTTATGAGCATCATAAAATTTCCACAGCATCACTTTTTTCCCAAATGCCACACACATTATCTTATTTCCCTTTTCTGACCATTGTGAGTGCCTTTAGTTTCTTATGGTCTCTGTGTGCTAGTTTGAAAACATCCATCTCTTCAGAACTCGTATTAAAAAAATTGAGTTCAATAAAATCTATCAAGAGAGCACAAAATTAGAAATCTTTGTTTTGTGAACAATTTCATTAAAAGTTTGGAAATACTCTTATGATGAATATTACAAAGGTAAAGATTAGCAAAGTTGGAATATTATTTCTGTATCTCGTACCTACATATTGGCTCATTGATTCATTTTGTGTTCGATATTTTCAACCTTGTTCCAAATAGCACTTTTCTATTTTTGCATTCTTGTATACAGCCTAGTGAATTTTGTATTTTACAAATGTGTTTGAAGTCTCCATCTATTTTCTCTTCACAGCAGAGATGTTTAGCCTGAATAGTTAGAATACTATATAACAGAGGAGGGACAAAGTGTAATGTAATCACCTTCAAAGCACATTACTAGATATTCAAAAAGGGCTCCAGGGAGCATTTGAAATACTGAAAAGTATGGGTCATTTTGATGGCAGTAAAAAAAAAATATTTGTTCTCTAATAAAAAGATTACTCAAACTGTATTGGTCTGTTGTTGGCTTGACAGAGAACAGCAGTCATTATATTCTTATTTAATTGCACTGAGGACCAGCTTTCCTGTTCAAAAAATCCTGAAGATGTCTTAGATGAACAGGAGTTATTTTACTTCACTCCTTTTTCTTGAGCATGAATTTCCTTACTTCAGTTATGAAGAGCATGAAGGTGATGCTTAACAAAAAGGTCTTTCTGCTCAGAATCTAATTTATTTGCTCCTTTGGCAGAAACAGATGGAATTTTGTTTCCTTGCTGTTATTGTGAGTCAAGAATCAGAACAATGAGATTGGTGTGAGCCAGGATGTAGCAAAGAAATATGCTGACTTAGTACAGCAGAACAAATCGACTCAGGGAATAATTATGACTGGTGCCTGATCTATTAATTATGGCCTATCATTCAACTAATCCTCAGTGAATATTGTGATTTTAGTAAAAGCCTTAAGTGATCGAACCCAAGAAGTTCAAACTGAGTGATGACAATCTGTACTTGACTCACATTGTGCCTCTGTCTAAGAAGAAAAATTTGCAATATAAAGCCCATATAAATCTATGAATACAGTATTAGAAATAGTGCTACTGTGCAAAAAACATCTGGAAATGGAAACTGTATTTCTGAACATGGGAACTTATAAATACTGCAGAAATAAAATGGTTATCCAGAATCAGTTGACAGTATCTTGCAGCTTCAATATGACAATTAACTTCTCAGCCATTTGAAAGAAAGTCTAATGAACTACTCCTGTTACTTGATTTTTACACCACTATAGTCCACTGGCAGCAGTTCATAATTTGCATCATGGTAAGCTGATGAGAGGAGAATCTCATTCAGCAGGGGTTAAGTGGATAGATTGTTCAAAAGAAGGAATGTAAATTAGAAATGCAGAAACAAAGTTTAGATTCAGCCTTATCAGGTTTCATCAGTTACCTGACAACAGAGCTGACAGAGTGATGGAAAAGATTCTGTATATTTCTGTACCTGTCATTTATTGGGCAATAGATGGGAGCACAGATTTTTGTGCAAGACATAGTCTTTAAAGCATCTTTTTTTCTGCATTGCTCAAGCAGTGGAGGAAAGGTTTTTAAATTCATAGACAGTGCTTTGAAATAATAGCTCTATGCTACATTTCCCGGAACAATAATAGTTACCATGCTTGGACTTCAACCCCTATCACAATTAGTAGCCTAAATTCTATCATTATTTCTTAAGTATTTTTTGCTGAAGCATATGATTTTGATCTTCCTGTGCCTCTGGTAATATTTTATAATCCCTCTGATAGGCAAAAAAGTTGTGGGTTTTGTTTTAACCAAAAAAAAATCCATTTTCACCAAAGTACACAAAGCAATTCGCATTATTTCCACAGTATAGACTTAAATAAATTGGAATTGAGATTAAATGCAAAATAGTGCTTTTCACTAGAGCACCTGATGTGCAACAGGTATAAGTGTTCTGTAGAAAAATACTGGATACAAATATTTGCTCAGGTATCTGATGTATGAAGGATCAGATTTAAACATAAGCGCATATGAAGATCATGTGACCAACACATCAGTCCTAGAATTTTTTAGCTTCATTAAAAAAAAATCCAACAAGATTCAGCTCTATTATAATTCAAATGATATGGCACTCTTTTTCTCACCCCAGTGTAGACACAACTTACGCATTATTAGAAGGCATATCTTAATGTATCCAGTCATCAGTACAGAGTTCCTACTACCATGAGTTCAGATTCAAGCAGTTAAGTGCATTTACAAAAGCTAACAAAACACTAAAAGGCTGCTATCTGTGTAAATATTAAAGGTACAAAGATATTATTCATATAAGCAATCATGTTCTTTGTGTATTTAGAAGAACAGTTTCCTTTCTTATATTCCACTGCACAATATTGTTCCCTACTTGTCTGCAGGTCTCCATCCCGAAGATGAAAGCCTTTGGACCCACTGTGTAAATGTACTTAATTAGGGCTTGATTCTCCACCGTTACAGAAAATAGGAGGTTGCCTAAAAACGTACACAAATGTTGTTAATGTGAACAAAGTCAAATTTTGTGTATTTGAAGTTTTTAGGGGCAGTATTTTTCAGTTCATCCCCGTTTTTTCAGTTTTATGCATGTTACTGGTTCTTTGATCTGGTTGGCTTAACAGTGAAGTCAAGTCTTACAGACACCGCAATCTCCTGGGTTTATTAGTTTATAGGACCCAAACACTGCAAGGAAGATTTTTAAAGGTATTTAGGAATCTGGAGATGCAGATAGGCACCCAGCTTGAATTCTCAAAAGAGGCTTAGGTGCTTAGAAACACAAAGGAGAACAGTTGAAAGCAAGTAAGCCGGGAAACTAGGTACCTAGTCACCTTAGAAAACATGGTCCTATGTGCACAAGAATAACTGCTAGGATGAGTACTGTACCGAGACCCTGGGTATGTCCTACCCCTATCAGAATCAAATGGATCTTATAAACGTTCAGGTCTTGTTAAAATACAACGTGCCCTATATTCACATAACACTGTAGAAGGAGATAGACTGCTGTGTGTACTGTATTCTTAGGAAAGAGGAATAAGTAATTCAAGGAAAAAAAAAAAGGTAATATGACTGAAAGAGTAATGTAAAGCATCCAAGGGAAAATATATTTTTTGATCCTAATTTTCTGTCTCTGTGGTTTTCAAACCAAACATTCAGCATGAAAAGATATGTAAGAAATTTGAGTTATGACATGCAGGTACTCTTAAATTAATGAAAACATTTTTAGAAACTGGGTGCAAAATTATAAAACGGTGTCAGGTAGGAGATTCCATTTTTTTCAAAGAAACATTCAACTTGAGGATTTATTGGATTCAATAGGTCTCATATTTAGCTTATATACAGTAAATTTGTTCAGATACTGATGTGTGGTAAGAAAAGGTAAACCGTAAGTCTCAGTTTTGACCACTGCGAATTCATCCCCTTCTCTGGTGTGCTAGCAAATATTTTTATTTTGTCTCTATTTGATTTTTTTATGTATATTGTTTGTAGGCTTAAGTGGGAGGTTTGAGAAGTACTTTGCCTGCATTTGCTTTTTCTTTTTTGCAGTAATATGAGCTTTGTAAGTATGGTCTGTAGCTCTGCTTAATCTGTGTTCCTAAATGAAACGTCTTTAAAAGACATTTCTCTGTTTTTTCCTGATCCTTTGTATAAAAAGTTATTTTCTTGAAGTAAGCGCCTTGTATCACAGTTCTTTCTCTTTGAGGAGACATTGTGATTTGTGAGTTGACTCTTAACCGGATGGTGTCTAGCTCAGCTTTGTACTAACTACCACTTGCACTAGAGCTTCATATCAAAAATTAACATATGAAGCAGAACTCCCAATATTAAGAACACTTGTATATTTTTCTTCAAAATATGATCTAATATAGCATCATATGAATGTGAAAATGTTATAAAATCTGTATCTGCATAAATAAATTTGGCTGTTTGATTACTGAAGACTCAGTTTCCTTTAGTAGATAAAACTTCTGGTATAACAGACAATATAAACTTCTAGGAATTTATTTAATTAGTCTGAGTACTTTGGTAAATTAAGATAAAGTAAGTATATCCCACTACAGTTTTAAATCACCTTGGATAAAAAAGTAGCTGTGAAACTTCATAAAGGTACTTATAATGATCTAATTTTATGATAATCAATTAACATGCTTTGATTAATTATTATTTTGGAAAAAATTATTTTGAGGAAAACCCCAACTTTCTTCAAATGTGCATCCGGAGACATGGGGTTTTTTTGCATTGTACTGGCAGATTCTCAAAATATTTTGGCTGATACACAGGGAACAGTCTTTCAAGTTATCACTTGCAAGCTTGGCCATCCAGGCATTCCTTGTAAGAGGCCGAGAGTCAGATTGTGAGGTTGTGGAGGACGTAATGTAACATTGTGAAATAGCTCATAGTCTGAAAGTGTCTGCTACATCCTAACTCATCACTTCTTTCAGTAAATCAATCAAAAGAGTTTTCTGTATGAGAGGATATGTAATGTGAGTGGGATCCTTAACTTTTCACTGTTGTTGCTGTTCATCTCCCCCTTTTTTTATAACCCAAAAGAGGAATTTTATTACTGTGTTAGTAGCCTTACTTTCAGCTTCTGCAGCTTTCATCTCTCCCACTTGCAGCCAGTTAACAATTCCCTGAGCATCCTTATCAGCTACGGACAGCAACTACTGCACCGTGCAGGGTTGCTTAGGAACAAAATTGATGCTCTTTGACACAGTGGATTACAGCTGCAACATGCTGGTCCCCAAACTCTCCGGCTTCCCACAGAGGAAAGAAAAGCAGAGAAGTTGAAGATGCTTTCCAAATCTGACTGTGAAGAGGGTATATACTTTTTTGGTTTAGAATATCTAATCACTTCGTTGTTGGTAAATAGCAGGTTAAGAATTGTGGCCTTTCTATTCAAAGCACCACAGTACCAAAAATCTTTAGTAACAACTCTTTTTAACAGCAACTTTGTGATTTAAATACCAGATTATCTTGTATCACTTATAGAACTGAGAATTTTTAGCTTTTCTAACCTTTTTGGTTGGCTTTGGTTATTGATGCATTTGTTTACATCAGTTGATCAAATCCGTGTTGAGACATGGATATCAAGGACTAGGGACAGGCAGAACTAGACAGAGTATATAAATCTATTCTCATACACCTAATGAGAGCCAGGTAAATTATAGGTACAGCTATATCTTGTGTTTATTTGATATGTATTTATATAAAATGAAACTTTGAATATTTGCATTGTAAACTCTACAGTGATTGACAATTTAGTTAGTATTCACCTTTTTGGCACCTGGATGGAAAACTTCAAAGACTACAAATTGAAGCTTCCCCGCAGACAGATGGTTTAGAGTAAATCTATCCACAGACTGGCTTAATGATTTGACAAGCTCAGTATTAGTTATTTTCCAGGTGAAAGGGAAGCTCAAGTTTTATCTGATTTGCTTGTGAACACAGTAATCAACCTACAGGATGTTAATCTGTGTCAAAAGATGCTGAATTCAAAAGACGTTTAGGCGAGGCCCTAAGGGATACGATTTAGTGGGGGACTTGGTAGTGATAGGTTAATGGTTGGACCCAATGATCTTGGAGGTCTTTTCCAACCAGAACAGTTCTATGATTCTATGATTCTATGAATTTTAGAGGTAAATATTACAAAGGAAGCTCCTCACAAAAAAAAAAGGTGTAATACGTGATACATATGCTGTCCTTCTTGGCCTATGTGCTACCTCTGGCACCTCTCACCCTTCACCCCATGTCAGTCAGATCATTGCAGAAATGGTAGCTGCTGAAAGACTGCAACCATTACCATTTGTTTAACCTACAGTTTCTTTCCTTCCAAGGCCCGAACTTTTGAAATTTAATGCATTAAATCATTCATGGGAGAAGCGATGTTGCTGGTCATGCTGGTGAGCCCTTCAGCACGGCTCAGCCTCTTGCCGTACCGGCACAGCCGTGACAGCCTCTCTCCTCCTCTGGGGACAGGCACAGCTGCAGACCACAGGTGATGCTGACTGGTTGTGTCTGGCACACGTGAGCAGTGATTTTAATATACAGACATCTTTGTGCAGCAGTGCACACATGTAAGAGAAAAATCCAGTTGAGGCAGAGGGAGATAGGAGCCATTTTTGTCTCAGGTCTCTAGGAGAAGACAGAAAAGAGAGTGCCTGGAAGTGAACTCCACAAATCCCTTTGGATGCAACTGCATTCTCCTGGCCACTGTCTGCCCCGAGCCCTCTTCACACCGTAAGTTCAGCACAATGTCTGTCAGGCAGTGATCCACTGAGTGGGTTTACAGTGGGTTTGGCCGTACAGTAGGAAAGAGGTTGTGGGTTTCACAACAATTTTCCAGAAGGTCTGTGAACTTTCCCTATTGCTCTATGTTGCCACCACATTTAGTGTGTACTGTTTGCTACGTCTTCGCAAACAAATTAAATAAATACAGAGAAAAGTGCTAGATGATGTGTAATACTGGACAGGACAATGGTTTGAACTATGGGTTTGGATCCACATAAGTGGATTTGAAAGATACTCGTATCAAAAGGCTGAAAACAAGCTGGTTCATTTCTTTAGTGTCAGTGGTGTATCACCTGCCTTAATATACTTTCTGATACCTATTTTCCAGCTCACTAGCTATACTCAGAAGTTCCTTTGTTTTCAAAGCAAACAAATCCAAATACAGCAGAAGGGTTTCCTTAAATAAGCCTTTCATGCTATCTGTATACAGTTCTTTTCCCAGTCCCTACGTTTGTGTGCTAGGATATAGCTATAGAATTTATAGATCGTATCTTAGGTGTGTGGGTTTTTAAAGGAGACAATCAGGACATACAACTCTTTTAAAGGAGACAAGTAGGACATCCTTTTTTAAAAGGAGACAATCAGGACATACTGTACAATAGAATTATTATAGAAGAATCTGGAGGTGGAATTCAGACTTATTTCTCTGCCAGTTGCTTACCGTCTCTGGGACGTATTTATAAGCCCTAACTTACTGCTCCAAAAGTTAAATCCTGCTGAACTAGTCATCCTTGTCTCACTTAGGAGGTAATGAAGAGAAGCAGGCATCTGGAGGTGCTCATTCCTCTGCACTGAGTATAAATGAAATTTATTATGATTAGCAGAGACTTAAATATTTAAATACCAAGTGAAATGGATGAGAGAAATGCCAACCCCCGTGTCTAGCTGGTTTGGTCTAGCCTCCTTCTTCCCAGTTACATAACTTTGAAAGGCCCATAACATATTCCTTTCAAAGACCATAGCAGAGTACATGCTTGGGATTTGATGAGAATTTCCACTTCATCGGAAAGGCAATGTGTCTGCTACATTTAAACTCAAAATATTCTTGTTTTGTGTAACCCTCAAGGCCAGTTCAGTGCTTTTGCCAATTTTTTTGCCTTTTCCAAACAACACAAAAAAAAAAAAAAAAGAAAAAAAAATGAGAAGTTTTAATGTTTCTGTTGGTTTAGAAGAAACCACTAGAAAACTGAAAGAACCATTTAAGTAAATATCCACTGTAATTTTCTGCAGGAAAGAAATCATTCTTCAAATAGCAATGCTTTTGAATTAAGATATGGAGAGCTTGAAAACCTTAACTTCAGAGGGTTGTAAACTACTCCTGTTCTTCTGAATAGGAAACCTAAAGACTGATTCACATGTTGGTCTTGTTAGCTATTTCACCACTGTCCATTTTTAAAGTGCCCCAATGGAGACGTGTCAGGCATATTCTCGCATGCCATGATTCTAGAGTCTTCCAGGAGGTGCCAGAGCTCTAGACTGCAGTTAGGCATTGCCAATACATAGCTCTGAAGCAGACTGAAAATCTTAGAGACACACTAAGATAAATTTCAGTGGGGATAGTCTCCTCATTGCAGTATTCATTTTCATATTTAATTCAATTTAAAAATTGCCATTTTCTTTAAAGCTGCCTCCAGACTGGAGCACTGCAGAAGCTTTTGGGCCACAAGAGGATTATGGTCAAAACTGCTTCAGAGTTTATGTCTTTCTCATTTACCTTCTGAACTTTGTTCACTTCTCTGCAAATCATACCGATCTCTCTGGTGAGGAAATTCTGTAATTTGGTATGAAATCCTGTTATCAAGAATGATTTGGTTTAACTCATTTTAGTTTGTCTTCATGTTCTGCTTTTCCAGAGCAGCAAATCTCAAATTTGCCAGCTAGTACAGTTCTATACTAGTGTGAAATAACCACATTTCCTTCAGTATGTTTCTCTTTTGTGCAGGATTTCATGAAATTATGTTCCTTTATGCATTAAATGGCATATTAAACTTTTTTTTTTTCTTGGAAAGAGATGAATAAACTGCGGAAGAAATAATATTTCCTTTTTTTTTCTCTCAACTGAGCAGCTTTATTATAAACTTCCAAACAAGTTCTAAAGCAAAAGTGCTATCCTGCACCACTGCAACACTACAGAAAGTTTGCTTCTCCTTTGAGGGGCAACAGTGGTTATTTCATGATTTGGGGAAATTAATTTTGATTTAATTATATTTTAAAAAAATAGTGCTCCTCCCATTTGCTGTTCAAGTAAATGCTTTTTACAAGCTTGAAGGGTGATGATGTTGATGGGAGAGAATGTAGGCTCTTTCTTAAGCTTCTTGCTTAATTGTAAGTTGTCCTTGGAACAAGTCTTTGTATGAAGACAAGTTTATTTACATACTGCTGAGACTTGAAGTGATATTTTTAATATGCCAACCACTTTTCCACTGTCTTAAGAAACAAATTGAGAACAGGGACCCATGCAGCACATCTGCAGAGAGAGTATTTGCCTAACTAGTTTGCTAGAGAGAAGAAGATGAAGACAGATGATGTTAGAAATCTGAATTGCTAGTCTTCCAAGAGAGCAGCCTGACAGTGACTGGTGTTCTGTGCCGGGGTGGGGTGGTGAGATGCGAGGTGTGAGAGAGATGGTGCAGGACCCTTTCTGGATCTCGACAAGAAAGGCCCAACAAAAAATGACTTAATAAAATGGCTGTTTTAATAAGATAGAGTAAAAGAGGAATATAGATAGCTAGTAAATCTTATGTCCCTTCAGATGCTGGGAACCATGCATTAACATTGCATTGGATGGATTTTCCCACGGCATGCGGCATAGACCATGTCCATGGAGAGAAGATCCTCCTTTTTGGTCCTTTGTGCTATTATATAATCTTATTTTTTTTTTACAATAAAGCGACTCTATTCATAAAGGATGTTCTCATGAGAACTTCTTGCTGCACTTTTAGATGAAGGCAAGGCCACACAGGTGGCACAATCACCAGTACTGAGCTGCCTGCAGGCTCCTCTGTTACAATGATCTGGCCAGGTTTATCCTGCGGACAAGGTATTTGCACAGCCCAGCACAGCCTGAAGGCCGGGATGGGTGTGCAGCACTGGCCTGCTGCGCTTACCCAGTTTCACTGTTACATGGATCACTAACTCTTCCATGTGCTGTGGTCCCCCAGTCAGGTTCACTGTGACAGGTTTGTGGTACGAGGTAGAAGAGCAATATACCTGTTCACAAGTTTTTGTTACTATAATGTAAGAATTGGTAACTTATTTACTGATTTTGTTTATTGCATTTGATTAGAGAATTATAAAAAGTGCTAAGAACTTTTGCAATCAGACTAAGATAATACCAAGATAAGGTGAATATGTTCAATTAAATATCTAGAACTTTTTTCCAAAAGAAACCTCATATTTCTTCTAGAAGTTTCACAATAAAACATCGAGAGCTCTTGCCATGTAAGGTAATAGAAAATCTATTTGAGAATCTTTAAATGTTTTTTTCTTTAGTGAGACTTTGAGAGAAGCAAACTGTAGTTGGAAAATATAATTTATTAATTTCCTGTTTCCAAAAATCTATGAATGAAACCCACTTATTCTTTATTAATTTTTATTTAGAAATGTAGAACAAAAATTCGAAATGAAATGACACATTTGGATTGTTTGCTCTGAATTGCTTTTGGGATTTCGGTTCACAGCAATTTTGACTTTTCATCCATACATAGAATGGAGAATATTTTTAAGAAACAATGCTATGAGAGAACATGCAGACGGAGCTGCTGAGGGGAGAAGCTGCAGTGCAGACCTCAGGCTACAGGGAGTGCCTAGACCTTTCTCCTGGGGCAACGACAGGCAGCGGACCTGCCTGCAAAAGCTGTGCCCAGGTGGAGGACGTCCTGCAGCAGGTGGCTGAGCTGCAGGAGGCGGTGAGAAGACTGCGTAACATCAGGGAGGCAGAGAAGGAGTTAGACAGCTGTTTCCAAGTGCAGTCTGCAATGGACCCATGGCCAAACAGCCAAAAATTCCCCAGCAGGCACACACAGAAGGGAGGGGGGGGCAGAAGAATGGAAGCTTGCAACAGTGAGGACCAGCAGGAGGAAGAGACTGCCACCGAAGCCAGAGGTGCCCTTGCAGAACTGCTTCACTGCTCTGCAGACTGAAGAGGAAAGACCCGTCACATCGGGAGAGACACTGGAGCTGAGTAAGGCAGCCCAATCTGCTCCCTGTGTAACAACCAGTGCAACTAAGAAAAGGTGACAGGTAGTAGCAGGCGACTCTCTTCTGAGAGGTATGGAGGCACCCACTTGCCGACCTGACGCACTCTCCGGAGAGGCGTGCTGCTTACTGGGGGCTCATATCTGGGATGTCCCTGAGAGACTACCAAGCCTTGTACAGTCCACTGACTATTATCTGCTGCTGTTGTTTCATGTGGGCACCAGGGATACAGCCAGGAGCAGTCTGAGGAGTATCAAGAAGGATTACAGAGCCCTGGGAGTGGTGGTAAGGGACTTTGGAGCACAGGTAGTTTTTCATCAGTCCTCCCGGTCAAAGGGAAGGGGTTTGAAAGGGCCAGTCGAATCTGGAGAATCAATATATGGTTACAGGACTGATGCCACAGCCAGGGGTTCAGCTACTTAGCCCACGGGACTCACTTTGAGAAACCTGGTCTACTGGGGGCTGATGGAGTCCATCTGTTAGAGAAGGGGAAGAGCATCTTCAGTCATAGGCTTGCCAAGCTGGTGAAGAGGGCTTTAAACTAAGAAGGAGAAGGACCTGAAGAGCATCACAAAGGAATCCCAGCCACTCCAGCCAGTAAGTCAGCTTCATCAGAGGCCCAACTTCAATGCCTCTATGCAAACGCATGTAGCATGGGGAATAAATGAGGAGTTAGACATGTGCGCACACCTGCAGGGCTATGATCTTTATTAGTGACATGGACAGTGGGATCAGCAAGTTTGCTGATGACACCAAACTGTGTGGTGCAGTTGACACGCTGGAGGGAAGGGATACCATCCAGAGGAACCTTGACACACTTGAGAGGTGGGCCTGTGCAAACTTCATGACCTTCAACAAGGCCAAGTGCAAGGTCCTGCACATGGGTCGGGGCAATCCCAAGCACAAATACAGGCTGGGAAGAGAATGGATTGAAAGCAGCTCTGCCAAGAAGGACTTGTGGGTGTTGGTTGATGAGAAGCTCAACATGACCCAGCAATGCATGCTTGCAGCGCAGAAAGCCAACCATATCCTGGGCTGCATCAAAAGAAGCGTGGCCAGCAGGTTGAGGGAGGTGATTCTCCCCCTTTACTCTACTCTTGTGAGACCCTACCTGGAGCACTGCGTTCAGCTCTGGGGCACCCAACACAAGAAGGACATGGACTTGTTTGAGGGAGTCCAGAGGAGGGCTGTGAAGATGATCAGAGGAATAGAGCACCTCTCCTATGAAGACAGGCTGAGAGAGTTGGGCTTGTTCAGCCTGGAGAAGAGAAGGCTTCAGGGAGCACTCATTGCAGCCTTCCAGTACCTAAAGGGGTCTACAAGAAAGCTGGAGAGGGACTTTTGACAAGGGCATGTAGTAATAGGACAAGGGGTATTGGCTTTAAACTGAAAGAGAGTAGATTTAGATGAGCTATAAGGAAGAAATTCTTCCCTATGGGGGCGGTGAGGCACTGGAACAGGTTGCCCAGAGAAGTTGTGGCTGCCCCATCCCTGAAAGTGTTCAAGGCCAGTTTGGATGTGGCTTTGAGCAACCTGGTCTAGTGGAAGGTGTCCCTGCCCACGGCAGGGGGTTTGGACTAGATGATCTTTAAGGTCCCTTCCAACCTAAACCATTCTGTGATTCTATGATTAACAATTTCATCTTATGATGAAAGGCTACGTTCCAGCTGTTACTATTCCATTCTTTTTTGACTGAAAAAACAATTAGAAAAAGTAATGGCAAAATATCCACCAATGCATATCAAATACAAAATATAAAACATCTGCCTTGGGAAGTCCTTCAGCTGCAGATTGCTGAAAGCTGAGAAGGTATAATGGGGGAAGTATCACTGTATTCTTGCCTTTGCTTATGTCCTACCCATGTCATTGCTTCTGGCCACTAAGAGGGTGTCGGGCTAAATGGCTCCTTCATCTCACACTCTCATATTCTCAGTTAATAGAAGTGACTTAACTGTGGGTTGGATCAGTCTTAGATTAGGGAAATAAACTGTTTTATACTTTTTCCCTAAACTCTTTTAAAGAACTGTGGGCAATGGATAAAAGATAGCTATTCTTAAATACCAGCGGTTCAGTGTGTCCAAGAATATCATAGAGCTTGAAAACTGTGCAAATAGGAAAACAGCTGCTTTAAAGTCACATTTATTTCTCACATCTCTATTTTGTTCAGCTATTTGTATAATCAAAGGTCGTAATCTACAAGGTGATGAGAACTTACGTCAGCTTCAAAACACTTAAACTTAATAAGCATTTCAATGGAAGATGAATAAATGCTGCAGCACCTGGGAGTGCTGAATGCCTTGCAGGATTTAGTGCTATTCACTAGATCCAAACCCATGGAAATCAATTAAGGACTTGGATATGACCTGAGAGGACTTTGCATCAAGCTTGTGTATGAACAACTCTAGCAGGATATTGACCAGGACAACAGTTATTTTTTTTTTTTAATTATCTCAGACTCTAAGGATTTAAACCAAACTCCATGGCAGTGCAACAGGGATTCCTGCAATACATGTATTTCTATCAGTATCTTATACAGAGATATGGTGAAAAAAGCAAAAGATAGAGTTTGGTTATATTTATTGAAGCATAGTTTCATCATCAGAAAAACAGTAAGATAATAGATTCCAACTTCTGATGTAACAGGCTTATTCTGTTTATCAAGAGTTTATGGGAAGCAAATAATACAGCATCTCCTCTAGTAGCATGGAGGTTGAGTCATACATGGAATCCCTCCCCAAGTATTTCACAGAAATTGGTCATAATCAACGTTGGAGTAGGGAATTTGCTCAGAGTTTCTTACAGCTAAAAGGGGAACAAGTTGGCATATTTTTTTTCCTTAGCTTACAAAAGTCTTGTTAACTCACAGAAACTTTCAGGCAACCTTGAAAGAATATCGCACATTAATAGCATCAGAGAACATGACAGCCGGAGTCTGATGTAACTAATTTTGGATGGGTATAACAGTGCTATTTAGAGCAATAAAGGTTTTATCTGTTGGTTGATCTGTTTACTAAAATAGTCGGTGAGAAATGTGCCATATATTGTATCACCTCATTATCCTGCTGGTATAAAGGACTTTTAAACTGATAGTTCTGCCTGTACTTTGGGATTGTCCTGCTTAACTATATTAGGATAAAGTCATATATAAAATGGGCATAAAGAAGAAATACTCAGTTCCCTAACAAGAATCTGTCAAGCAATCAGTTAAAATGAATGGCTGGCTAAGACCCATGTGTATCAATGGCACAATGATTATTATATGCACTTCCATGCTTGCTTGCCTTTCCACTTTAAAATCTGTCACTCCCAGTGAGAAGGCCCACACTTTCTTAGGTTCCTCCCGTACATGATGACCATTAGCTAAATAATTTGTTTAATGAAAAACAAATAAACCTGCAGTTAATTTTTTTTTCTGATGTGAGACACAAATGCCAATATTCTGAAAATCCTAGAAGAAGGATTGAGAGAGTGGGTTTTATTCTTAGGTTTTATTCCATTTAAGAGCACATTGCAGCTTTGTTGGCATGGATGCACTGCATGCGTGACTTTATGCACATTCACAACTGTTTCTTGGAAGCAAATGGCTTATTAAACAGTAATCATGTAGCATGTGTAAATGAGTTTTGTGGATAAACACGTATCTTTATCCTCATTGCCTGAGACGGGTTGTTGACTAAAAAAGTTTTTCTCTTGGCATTTACTCTTCCAGGAATTTTACCAATCATCTTACGTCTGATTTCCTTTTCTGCCTGGGAAATTTCTTTTTCCTTATGTCATATTTTTTCTCTGTTCCTCTTGAATCACATACTTGAAGAATTCAGGAGTGTCTAAACATGAGCCCAGATGAGGTAATCAAATACATGTGTCTGCTTTCCGGTGAGCTAAATCGCTCTCTAGACTCATTGACTACAATGACTGCAATGGGAGCTTCAACGCTAGCTCACTTGCAAAAACCTACATGCACACACCAAAAGCATCTTCACTTTCTGTTTGAATCCCATTCCAGGACAGCAAAATGGACTGACCATGATGTCAGAGCTATGAATTATTCTCTTTTTTCTTTTTTTTTTTTTTCCTTCAGATTTGGGGTCCTGTTCTGTGTACTGATTTAATGCAGTTTAACTGCTCCTTATTCCATTTTCAAGCTTCTTTCACCAAGATACTTTTTCCTAATGGCATTGTCCACTCAAACAGACTGACAACATCTTTCTCGGGAGAAAGGATACAGAATGTATTGAACAGGTCACCTCAGAGCTAAAATTTATATACCCATACGTCTTGAGGCATTATAGTTATGTTACAATAGCTCCGTACACATCTTAAGAGAGTCCTGGGTAAATATTTTTCTGCTAATTGAATAGAAAGAGAGAAAACATACAAAATTCACAGCATTTAAATATTCTGTCCTTGATAATATGTTTAATAAACAGTGGAAACACAGCTGAAATGATATTCCAAGATACAAAATATTGCTAGAAGAAAAAAGATGTAGAGGAATATTATGGAACTGTACTACTAACTAGTGAAATGAAATAAGAGAACCTACAGCAAATAAAATTAAAGACATATACATAGTGAATACTATGTCTTATGATCAAAAAGGCCACTAGAAAATGTAGGGGAAACTATACTTACTGCATTTGAAAAATATTTGTAAATATTTTGTCTTTCTAAAAGTAAAAGTAATTTCATGCCAATTTCTTTTCATTTGTGACAGTCTTATTGATGTAATACAAAAGAGGAACAGTTTTCACCTGTGCATTTTTTTTTCTAAGCAGCAATATAGATAAATGGGTGGAAAAGTTAATTATTTCTACTAGCATTTGGGTTTGGAGGCAAAGCCCACAGGAGCTAATGGAAAGGCTTTCATT
The DNA here is from genome assembly GCA_009819775.1 of Phoenicopterus ruber ruber. Lineage (NCBI taxonomy): Eukaryota > Metazoa > Chordata > Aves > Phoenicopteriformes > Phoenicopteridae > Phoenicopterus > Phoenicopterus ruber. Next base: position 26,959,929 of record CM020215.1, on the reverse strand, counting down.
TTCTTCAGCAGGCTTTAGATCAGGATTCTAGTTATGTCTAACAGTATATAATCTAACATTTCTATGTCATTAGTTCATAACTTTAAAAGAACTCATTCCAATGGGGACTGGAGTGTTGGATTTTTCCCACATGAAATCCAAAGTAAAAGTTTTGACCTGCTTTCCTTATCAGAAAGGAAGGCAACTCTCTTATGATACACTGGTGGAAACGTTAACGAAAACGCTGAAAACACCGTTAGAATTTTTCGTTTTTTAAATGTTAAATGTGTCATGGAAAGGTTTACTTACTTTATGTAATCCACTCCAAAATGTGTATCTCAGCCGTCAGGTTGGAACATATCAATGTGTAAAAAATGCAATAACTCTTCAGGGCTGAGGCGAACTCTAATAGTTAGATGCTGTGCAAGCTTCTCAGCCTAGACACCGTGACGATTTTGTAGGCATCTCATTAATGAATTGTAGCGCTGCAGCATGCTCTGCTTTACTTATTTATTGAAGAGATAATGGGAAATAACTGGTTTCTTTGTGAAGTCATAAATAATATGACAGAAGGATATTAAATGCACTGAGATGTGACAGAAAAACTAAAAACTTGTGGGGTTTAGTATTTTATGGTGGCAGTTCTCTTTTACCAGTACATGTAAAACCAACAGGTATGTTTTAGCTGGTTTTGTGAACAATTATCAATTTGGTGTGCTAGCTACTGAAATGTGGGTGTCTTAAATCATAAACAGTATCCTAGTTTTGCTATTTTGCGGTAACATTCAGAAGTTACTAAAGAATAAATCATCTTCCTTTTTTGTGTGTGTGTGTTTCTTTAGCTCTTTTTCCATTTTTGTTTTATACAGAGATAGTCTTTCTGTATTTTTAAATTATGAAATACTGGTTCTACAAAGTATGAACATTCCTGACATTCATTCTGTGCATCCTTTGTTCTCAGTGGGAGCCCTGTCCTGAAACTGCACGCAGACATACACACAGGGTCCACCCTGGCTTCTCAGCACTTTGCACACTCGATTAAAACAAAAGCTAGCTTTTTTTCTCTCTGTGTGTACATGTGTATGTGTGTGTGTGTGGCTGAACTAAAGAGAGAAAAATGTGTTTTATTCTGGAGTTCAGATATAGCACTGAGATCCAGACTGAGGTAGCACCAGCCTCTCCTGTCTTCATTCCTGTTCTTTTCACTAAGAGATTTATTGCGCAGTATATTGTGAATTTCCTCAGAGATTGTGGTGATTAAAGAAGTAGCAATATCTCATTGGTTAGTCTTGGGAATATTCCTGAGCATCATGACCCCCCAATTCTTTACCCTAGGTTTGACTCAACATTTAGCATAAAGCTAGTATATGACAGAGCTCCACAGCGATGCAGCCCGTTCTACTTAGGTTTCTATACCCTGTCTGTCTTCATGCTACCCAAGCACCTATATTGTAAACATGCTTCTACAAGTTGAACAAATTATTTTTCCTTCAGCAATTGAAGCTCCTTCAAGGTTGGTAGTTTAGACATTGTTGCAGCAGACAAGCGTTGAGGTCACAAATGTGTGGATCTCAGCCACTATGCCAGTGTGAATTTTGTCTATGCAAAGCATTTTATGGTTTTATAGCATCCATTATCACGTTATCTAAAGACTAAGCTCGTCTTCTGAAGCATGACCTTTTTATTGGAGGATTTCCAAGTGTTTTCGTGTGGGGTGCCGAGCCTTGTTGCTTGCTTATCCCACTTAGATCAGTTTTACAGCAGTGTAAATCCATTGTTTCATGAGCTACTCCTAGTTTACAGTAATGTGAAAATAGAGTGAGGCCTGATCTGTCATGCTTAGCACTGCCAGCAAAGTACATTTTTAATTCATTTGAAGTAGTGGGATGTAGGAAACAGGTGAAGCAATTCTATTGTGATTCAAGTGATGTATATATAAAAATCTAAGGTTACAAACAATTTTTGTCAACCATTCCAACTATTATGTGATACTTATTATTGTAAATTGAAATTTCTCTTCAGGGCCAACAGTGCCATAATGACTTAAGAAAACAAAGTTTTCGTTTTTCATTGAGCAATGGAGCGGTGACGCAGTGGTCCATACTACATTTGTAAAAAGCAGAGTTTCATTTCCAATTGTTCAAATAACTGAGAAGCCATTGGATAAAATATCACTTAGTTCTGCAAAAACAAATTATTTTAGCAGTCTTTCTCATAAATTTTAGAAAACTACAGAATTCTTGGTCTGGAAGTACAGCAGATGAGACACACTCATGTTGTGATCACACATAGCAAAGATGACTGTTCACTGTTCCTGAAGTATCTGTCCATTTCTGCCAGCTGTTTCATAGGGACTATTGTTATAACTAAAACTTCCTTGTTTGCACATTTTGGATCACCCCTCAGGGAAAAAAAAAAAAACCAAAATGAATGGTTCTCTTGAAATGTCGGTTCTCCAAGTGAGCAAGCTGTGGACTTCTCACACGAAATATTCTACTTTTTGAAGAGTTACCAAGAAGTTACATCTTGAATCTATTATTTATATAATAAATTGAAAGATCCAGGATGCAACCTGGGGGGCTAATTTTGATACTGTATGTCATTGTAACTCTCTTTTCAAACTGATTGGGAGGTCTCTGAGACACAGAGCCTTTAACAGATTATTTCTATCAGCAATCCATTCAATTAAGCAGCCACACATGGATAATCAAGGGTAATAAATGGAGACCCTTGCTTGGAGTTTCAAGTAAAAGAGGTAATAGATTGGATCACTGTCGTATTTTGCCACAAGTGGTTTGTGGTAGAATAATTCTGCATTCATTATCCATGTTTAATACTGTTACAAGCTATTTCAACAACACTTCCAAATATTATGTTTCAGAAAGAATGCGCCTAACATAGTTTGGTAAATTCTAGGGCAATTTTTCTTGATAATAAGACTGGCTATATGTTAAAATACCATATAACAGTTCTAATTATCAAAAGTAGTAGATGTTCATTAATCATATCAAGTATTAGGTGTATTTTTAATATACATTTTGCCTCTTCTTTCTCCTGAGGTAGTAGTTATAGACCCAGATAGCCAATATTCACATTGCTGTGTAACTTAATCTAATTTCCTCTGAGCAGTTATAGGTTTTGAATAAGCTGACTAAAAAAAGAGAATAAAACATTAGTTTGTATGACAAATTTTACTATGGCTTAAAAGGCATAATACATAGCATGTCTCAAGCATTTGCTTGTTCAAATGCAGTGGAGGAATTTTTCTTTTTTCAATATATATGTGTATTAAAAATGCAATAAACACTTTTCAGCCATGAACCACTTTGTCAGGAGGATTGTAAAATAATAGGGGTTAATTTTAAAAGTCAATAAAAAAAAGTTGCACTAATATTTTCTCAGTTATATGTAGAACACAACTTGAGCAAAAAGGGTCTAAGACTGTTATTAGGCTGTGGGGACCATTGTGTTCTGTTTCCAGTCCCAGGAGAAGATCTGATAATCAGGTGATATATCCCTGTGAGTCCCTCTTTTTTGCCTGCTGCAACTTTTTCACATTGTATAAATATTTAATAGAAAAGGGCCCTAATTACAAAGGCTTCCTCCTTCTCTGTCTTGTACAGGATTGTTCTGTCAGAGGAGCCTGACACCCTCTGTTCTGATGGGAGGAGAACACAGCTGTATTGCTTCACAGGATCTTAATCTAAAGGGTGTTCTCAATTTATGTACCCAAACGGTGACATATCTTCCTACCATAAGAGATGTCTATTCCTTGCAAAGCGACTAAAACCTTTGCTATTTTTTTCCTGAAAAGCTTGTAGTTCCCCATGCAACTATCTTCAGAAGACTACACTGTTATGTATGTGGCTCTTTCTGAAAAAAAACCAAACCAAACCAAAACACATGTAGGAGGTGCCTTGAAGCTAATTTAGTCCCTATTTGAATTTTTCTTCTCTACACACTTTTTAGGGCCTATTAAAAATGTACAATATGCAATTTATACCAAATAATTACATTGTGTATGTGTATCTGTGTGTTTGTACATATGTACATATATAAACATGCACATACGTAGAGTATAAATGTAGTATATATAATCATTGAAATAAAAGTTATATGGAATTATACTATATATTTTAGCAGCACACCTTATATGTATTTCAATACGTACAAGAGTATTCAAATCTTGAAAAGTGCTGCAGCTCATTTTTGTCTATCTGCATCTTATCTTATCTTCGTCTGCTACAGAAACATCTCCTTTTTTTTTGAGTGCTTTATTTTTGCCCCACTTAATTTCAGTAAGACTTCTTGCATATATAAGGACTCAAAATGTAAGGGTCTCTGTTTCCAGATTCTGACTCAGACTCTAGCTGAACAGTAACATCTTTACCTTGAACCTCTCTCTTTTCTTTTAAAATTGGCAGGGAGCCCAGAAGTTTTCTTCATCAAAGGGATGTTCGCAATTTTTAGCCTACTTTCATGCTAATTTGTTCTTGTAATCATAAAATTAATCAAAATCTTTTCCATTGTTTAAAACTAGAGATAACATTTTTACAAAATCATTTTAGAACATTTTGAATATAAATTAAGTTGACTATTAATGACAGAAAAATAATTACAGTTAAAGTTGTGTCCTTTAGGCAAATGGTAAGTAAATTAGTGGCTGATGCAAAGCCCATTAAGGATCCTGTTGACTTCAGAGAGTTATGGATTATGTCTCAATAAAGACTCTTTACTAGAAAAAACCTCAGAAGAGAGGAAAAAGTAGGTATCTTTAGAAGTATAAATTGCATCACACTTCAATCTTCAACCATAGTAATTATTAGATTTGGACAAAATTTGTGAAAAAAAAATCTTGAAAATGCTTGATAAAGGAGGATTTCTTGACCTACAGTTCTCTTTAAAATTGTCTTGTCCTTGTGAATTTTGTAGCCTAAAACATGCATTTCCAGAAATGCTTTTTTTCACGGGTAGTCTGTGTATAATGCCTTCCTCCTTTTATAGCCAGATTATTGCTTCCTGGCATTCTGTGTAAAATCAAAATGGAGATGATCATGGAAATTCAGTTCTGGAAAATTCAAAAGAGAATTTTGCCTTGCCAGATGTTATGATGTTCCCAAATGGGGAGGAAAAATAACTGAGTAATTTCAGAACAAGGGTTCAAGACCTGAAAGTGTAATTGAAAGTTAAGGTACCCGAAGAAGCATTTTTTGTTAAGGCATGGAAGATCCCAGGGGATTTTGAAAACTGCTGATCCTTTTCCCACGCTAGCATGAACTGAGGAGACCAGGCTCAGTGCATGGCAGTAGGGCAAGGTGACAAAAGGGAAGGCATCACCAGATGGTGCTCTTGTCCACCATGGCCCAAGTTCCTGTTCCTTTGTGTGTGAGCATATGTTTAGTCTTGGGAAGACATGGAGAGCTGTTTTAGTTTGGGGTTATGCATGAAGAAAGTTCACATTTTCAATTGGTTTCTAATGAGCAAACATTCCTGAGAAGAATTTGCTTTCCAGGAGCCACTCGTCAGCTTTGAGGTTCAGGGTGGAAGAAAGAAAAAAGATTATTTGCAGAGTATATCATTACATTTATTTCAGCAAGAAGTACTATTTTTACTCCAGTTAAATGAGGGGAAAATGCTAAAAAGTAACACTGCTTTTGGTAGAAGGAAGAATGGGAGCCTAAGCTATGTGTCTGTTTTTAGCAGATCGATGTCATTAAATATTTGCAAGGGCTGTTTCAAGGCTCAGTCTTTTGAAGCACTATAATTAAGCTATGAAAAAATAACAATGCCTTCCATATTGAATATTCTGCAAGAAGCTTGGAGGATTATTCCATGAAAATTTTTAGTTAACTTACTTATCAATCATATGACTTCTACAGTATTCATCAGACATAGTCACAACGAGGAAGACCTTAGAAATGCATTAGAGGAAATAAATATGATGGAAATTCTGTTTACTAAAATTGTGCTAATACAGAAGAGCAAGAACATATATAATATGATTATATATCAAATTACATGTCTGATAAATGGCAGGTCAAGCTACAATGCCTAAGTTAAAAATTTAAGGATCATTTTTTATTATTTTATTTAAATGTAGGAACTTTGAACATTTTGTATGGTTCAAAATTTTCAACTATGCTGGCATAAAATCTATGGAAAAGACTTGCATCTAAAAAAAGGTCTATCGGTTTTAGATTTCTTGATTATGAATGCTTTAGTGCTTCATTAACCCTTACTTTCATCCTATATTAAGAGAGTTTATAGTTCTTAGGAACTCAACTTTTTTCTCAAGATTTTCAGCAAACCAGAAACTCACTGAACTCTGCAGTATCTCACATAATAGGTGTTTAAAACTTACTTTTACTCAAGGGGATAGCTAGTCAAATTCATGGAACAGAAATTCATTTATGTTTGTAAGCACATAGAAAAGCTATCTGCTTCATGAAATCGCTGAACTGAAAACAGATGGAAGATGAGACAATATTAAGGGAAAGCACCACATATGTTTGCTCTGTTTTCACTCTTTTCTATGCAGTTAGTAATGGCCAAAAGATCCTGGCCTAGATATATCTTTGATCTGAAACCATGAATTCTTAAGTCCTTGTGTCATTTCAAAAGCAATGGAGCATGAGATTGCTGTGTTTCGGGTAAATGCATCAAGCCTGTGAGCTATGGGAATGGAGATTCCAAAATTCCCAAATGTCCCTGGTGTTACTTCTTATGAGTCACCAGAAGTCCTAAGATTTCCTATCAAAATATTTTGCATTCAACACATTGTCATCACATTGTCTCATCATAAATATCATGTCAACATAAAACTTTTGCCAGGAAGTTGCCAATTGGTGATATATATGTTGCTTATTGCATACTTAGTCTGAGGCATTATTTTGTTTTTAATTAAAAATGAGTATGTGTGGCATTTCTTTTTTAGCAAAAAGTTAAGAGATACATTGCACCGAAAAATGGGTTAGGTGGATGTTACAATGAAAAATGTTTCTAAATTCTCAACCATTACTTCCAGTGATTTCTTTGAAAATCTTACTACTGAGGAAAGTTGCAGAAAATGTCTTTAAAATTAAATAGCTTCCACAGGATACCAGTAATGTGTATGTAACTTTTTTGTCTATAGGGCTATAAGAACTGAAAGTTAATGCTTGTGACCATAAAGCCAGCAATTTTAAATATCTGTTCAAAAGACTTTTAAGGATTTGAAGCCATTCACTTCTTAGAAAACTTGCATCTAACACTTTAGAACACTTGATAGACCAGATAATGAATAAAATAATATTTCATTGCATGAGCTTGTTTAAACTATCGTAATTTCCTATTTTAAGTAATACATGACATGGATACAAGAGAAAAGTTTGTTTTAAAGACTCTCATGAATTACCAGACCCATAAGTAAGTCTTCTGATTCTTCTGAAGTCCCTTGACTTCCCCTGACTCCTCAGTCTGTATGTTTATCTCCTAAAGTGCTCAAAGGATGTTAATGTAGGTTTTGCAAAGTCTAGTCTTCTCTAATTCATGAGATACCTGAACTGACATTGCTGTGCCAGGCTCTCTGGCAACCATCACACCATGCCCAGGCCATGGATTTTAAGACGAGTCTTAGCTGTCTTTTGCTGAGTCACGAGTAGGGGAAAAGCTGCTTTATCATTAGTCCAACAAGGAATGTTACAATGTAGGGGATATAGCTTTACAGCACAAGATTTTATACTTGAAGAACAGAATTGCAGAATAGAGGTGAGGTTGAAGGGGACCTCTGGCAATTGTCTTATCCAATCCCTCCTGCTCTAAATAGGGTCACCAAAAGCAGGCTGCTCAGGGTCATATCCAGTCAGTTATTGAATATCTCCAAGGGTGGAGATTTCACAACCTCTCCAGTGTTTGACTACTCTCACAATGATTTTTTTTTCTTATGTATAAATGGAATTTCCTCTATTTCAATAGTGACCCATCACCACTTGGCCTTTCTCCAGATACTATTAAGAGTCTGGCTCCATATTCTTAACTTCTGCACTCATCAGATATTTATATACATGGAAAAGATGCCCCTGAGCATCTTCCCCAGGCTGAACAATGCAAGCTCTCTCAACCTCTCCATGTAGCTCACATGCTCTAAGCCCTTCATCATCTTCATAGCCCTATGCTTGACTCACTTCAGTATGCTCATTGGCCTCTTGTACCAGGGAGCCTAGGACTGGACCCAGCTCTCCAGCTGTGGCCTCCTCAGTGCTGAGGAGCCGGGAAAGATCACACATTCAACCTGTGGGTGATGCGCTCCTGTTCCTGATTCAGCCCAGGAAAGGCTATTGGCCTTCCTTGCCACGAGGGCACATTGCTGCCTCTTCCACCAGAACTAGCACAGCTTTCTCTGCAAAGCTGTTTCCCAGCCAATTGGCCACCAGCCTGTACTGGTGCACATGGTTATTCCTTCCCAGATGCAGGATTTAGCATTTCCCTTTCTTGGACTGCTTGAGATTACTGTTTGTCCATTTCTTTAGCCTGTTAAGTTCCCCTTGGCAGCACAAGCATCTGCTGTATCAACTACTCTTCCTAAGTTTGTATCAATCATCTGCAAATTTGCTGAAAGTGCACTCTGTCCCATCATCCAGGTCATTACTGAAGATGTTAAACTGTGCTGGCCCCAGTACTAAGCCCCAGGAAACACCACCAGTGACTGGCCTCCAGCTGGACTTTGCGCTGCTGATCACAACCCTTTGAGCCCAACAGTTCAGACAGGTTTCAACTCATCTCAGTGTCCACTGATCTAGCCTGTACTTCATCAGTTTGTAGAGGAGAGTATTATAGGAGACATTGCTGATATAGCCCTGCTAAATTCAAGATGGGCAGTATCCCCATATCCACTGAGCTAGTCATTTCACCATAGATGGCTTTCAGGATCCTGTGGCATGATTTTCCCTTCATAAATCCATGCTGACTACTCCAAATCACCTTGTCCTTCATATGTTTGGAAAAGGCTTCCAGGATGATTTGCTCCACTACCTTCCCAGGGGTCAAGGTGAGGCTGACTGGCTTGTAGTTACCTGGATCCTCCATCTTGCTGTTCTTGAATTTAACTCTTTTATTCTGCAGATAAAAACATTAGCTACCTCATTTAGGAGGTTCATTTTAACATATATATGTAATTATAATATTCAAATATCTTACAGAAATCAATATGGGTATTTATGCTACTTTAAGGCTTTTTTTAAATGAGCAAAAGAGTTTAAAACACCTGTACTGTGAGTGAGTGTTGGGCTTATTAACTTTGCTTTGCTTTGATTACCAGAAAGTTAAGAATATTTGGGATGTGATAATACTCAAATATCACAAAATGCCAGTTAATTTTTAAAATGAGAAGACAGCACGTTTAGTACAAAAACTTGAAGTTCAGGAACACATTTTCTCTGTTTCTGCTTGGCCATTTTTGGGACTCATTGTGGTTTTGTTTCCAGCTGCTTCATCAGTTGAGTTTGTTGACATACTGAGGAAGTCCAGCAAAATATCTGTGACTGCCAGCTGTAAAAAGCTGTTCCCGTGGCCCTGACCCCATGCAATGACAGGGTATGTGTGGATAAGAGGGCTGTGAGCTGCTGTGTGTCTTTGGTAGGAAGATGTTTCCTGCTGAGGTGCAACAGATTGGGTAGATGCCAATAGATTAGATTTAAAACTAAAAAATCTTGTGAAATTTATGAATCCACACCAGAAAAAAAATCACTTATGTCCAGTATAGATAGGAACAATACCATACATACTAACCCTTTGTGGGTGATTTGATATCTATGATATTGGACCCAAGTAAAACTTCTCTGCTGATTCCTTTATCTGTAATAGTAATTTTTCTATTTATTTGACATGAAAACAACTTTTAAAAATATATTTGCCCTTGTTAAGTACAAGCTATACAGTATCACTTGGTGGTTTACAATAGCTATACTACATTTATTGTGTTTTGGAACAAGTGTAAGAGAATAAATAATAACTCATTCCCAGCCTTTTTTAGTAACTTGTCTTTTTTATTGGGGGAAAGTGTAATTTCTCTTTTCTTTTCCTAAGGGAAAAACAATACCTTTTCTCATAAGTCAATCTTAATTATCTCAAGTAGCTCTAGAACAAAGGCAATTCCACTTCAAAGGAACATCTGATCTTGGTTACATATTGAAAAAAGTCCTAGAACCTTCAAAATCTGTTCGAAATAATGTCATTTCAGAGAATGACACAAGTTAATGACATCGTCTCCATATTCTTAAAAAAGAGGCTGCAGAGGACTATTCACCTTCCTCAGTTTTTTTCATTTAATTTATTCGTTATCATCCTGAGACAGAGGTAAAGACATGTTTTGGAAAAAAATCTCTATCCTTAAATATGCAATACTGCACAGGAGTCACAGAAGTGCCTTCAAACCAAGCAAGGGAATTGGAAAACTGGGCATCAAAACAGTAAAAATTTCCTTTTTATCCTGTTTATTCCTATTCACACTGAACTCAATGGCATAACTTCCACTCAGCCTTGATTATATCCAGTGCATGAAGATAAGGACATGCAAAAGTCTTTGTAAAGCTAAACATATAGAAAAAGCTTAGGGACTAATAATCTGATGTTAGAAGAAACTGAACACATAATTTTGGTGAAATTAAAGTCAGAATATGAAACCAATACATTTCAGTAAAATATCAGAAATAGAAAAAGTCTCCTTTTCTTATGGGATATGTGAAATTTTAGTGACAGCTGTGAATATACTTTACCTTTTAGTGACTCATAAAAAATAAGGTTCAAAGTTAAATAAGTTCAAGAGAAATTAGGACAGGAAGCTTAAACTATAAACCTATTTTAGATTTATTTACTGATTTCTTCACTCACACCTCAAACTGGAAAGACAAAGTTAACATTAAGAGAAATACAGTCCTTCAAACAATGTGGTGATTGGATACTCTTGCTAAAAAATGATAACCTTGCATGGTGTGGAGAGAATTTGGAAGAAATTTTAAAGATAATCCTAAAATAGATTTCAGAATAGGTAGACTAGAAAGGATGAGAAACAAAAATCTTGCTACTTTTTGTGAACTCAAGCATTTGTGAACCCCAAAGATTTGGTTTGCAAAAAAACACAAAAGAAATAAATTGTTTGCAGTAGTGTCCTGACTTCAGTTTGAACAAGCATAAGTCAATATAGCGACATTTCTTTTTACTTAGAAGTCTCCCATGACATCACCCATTATGCAACTAAATTAGTGGCTGATTATGACAACGTTGGGAGCAAAAATAATTGTTTTCCCTATTTCATCTTGGTTCTTTAAAAGAAAAACAAAACAAAACAACCGTTCAAAGTTCTGGTGAATATTACTACTAAGCATATACAGAAGTTTATAAAAGTTAACCTGCAGAGACAAATTTCATTCTTATTTATGGAGCATTGCCTTGCTGGAGCAGTACAGCTCACTGATTCCTGTACTAACTGCTGGCCACATTTGGATTCCAGAGCAGCCATATCACTGCCACGATACCATGAAACTGTTTTACACTAAGCTGTGGTCTGTCTGCCTCTGCCCCTTCAGGCCCTCCTGAATTATTTGATTTCTCTGTCTTCATGGTCAGAATCAAAGCTCATCACATACAAATGTAAAAGGAGTCAACAGTACTGAAAAATGGTGAAAACACTGAAAACCTCCTGCCTGTCTTCAAAACTTTGGAAAAGGGCAGAAAATTACTTAATGCTTACAAGTCAGAATGACAGATTCCCAATACAGAAACAAGAGAATAAGGGGTAAGCAAAGTAATTTTAATAATTTCTTTCAATCAAACTTCTTCCATTTTAAAATTGGCTTTGAAATTATTTTATGTGATTCTTATTACTCACAGAAATTTAAACTCTTTCTATAAGGGGAAAATAGGTTATGGAAAGAAGCAAGTCTTTCTCATTGGCCATATATAGGTTACATAGTGAAATGTGCCCAGAGCTAAACATGTCCCACATGGTTGTAAGCAGAAGCTTATATTACTACTTTGAAGTTGAGTGTGAGTATCTAAAGCACCTCTGGACCTGCTTCACGCTTATAAGTTTAAGACAGATACTCCCACATAACTACAGAAAAAGAAGCTGAAGTTTCAATTTATCATTTAAAATTTAAAAAGGTAGACTAAAAGACATAAAAAGTTGCACCTATAGTACGTTTAAAAGTCTATAATACGTCTTCTAAACTGCAAGCTCAATTAAAAAAGTGAGGAAGAAAGGAGATTTGAGAATGCTGGAGATTCAAACCAGAGCCAAAAATATTTGCAACTAATGAATGAATGAAGAACTTTGATGTTAAATATGTGATGCATTCTGTTGCATTTATAATTTAGTGTGGTTACAAGTCTGAAAACTTATTCACATTTTAATTTTTAGACAGGAGAGAGCATTTTTATGTTCTGTGTTAGAACTCAGTTGGCATGAGCACAGCTTGTACTGAAGTCTTACATGTAGTGAATTATTTCAGCACTGAGTAGTGAATTCTGTAGGCATATAATAAAGGTTGCTAAACAGAAGAAGAAATTGAAAAATTCTTTGTTGAATTAAGGGTAATATGAAAAGAAGGCAATGAAGTTCTCAGTTTTGGTTACATCTGACACCTATTTTATCTCTTACAATGTGATTTCTAATACAGAAGTGAAAACTTGTGTTTTGGATGGACGAATAAATAGTATTGTGCAACCCATGAGCATACAAACATTGCTGTCAGGAAAGAATAAAAGGTTAATGCATCTGTGAAATGCAATTACAACAATTCTGTAAGAATATCAAGACTGTAGTATTAAAGGTTTGGTGACATAAAGTTATTAGTACAGGTCTCCTTTCTTTTTTTGCAACAGGTCCATTCACACAGACTTTGTAAGGGAATTACTTATTAATTAGTTTTATTTCAGCTAGAGGTCCAAATTGAATTTGAAGAGTTGAAGCAGAAATAAAAGATCTAGGTTTGGTTATGCATATCATGACACTTGTTTCATGGCACAATTTTAAAGTAGCAAAGTTAAGCTGATGAAGAAGAAATTCCTTTTTGGTTTAAATCAATTGTATTCATTTTTTGAGGTCAGATAAGACCATTGTGATCACGGCATCAGACTTCATATCTGACACAAGGTATAGGAGTATTCTGAATTAGTTCTGGTTTAAATTTGGGAATACAGTATAAGAAATGCTTCTTATTCTATTTGAAGAATCATCAATGAAGAGTCCATCACAGTCTTTTAATATCTATTGAAGGGTGTGTGACATTTCTAATATGAATGAAGGAGTTCCCTTCACCAAACTTTAATTTAGATGTCTATCTACATCTGAGCAAGTTTTCCAGTAGAGAGTGATAGGCCCTTTAAAGCACAGTTCATTTACCTGAGATGAAAAAAGTAGTATGATAGAAATGTTCACAGCTGTCTACAGCCTGTAAAGAGAGTCAAGGCAACTATTCATGCTATAGATGTCTGCATCTGAACAGAAGAAACCTCAATCCCATGCAACTTCTCTGTCATCAATTTTGAACATTTGGAAGTTGTCTTATTTCCACAGAGCTTGATGGAAGAGTTTATCATCAATATGTGCTCTTTGGATAGACATTGCAATATTCACTACGATCAAATCACTCACCAGTTAATAGAGTCTCTTTGAGAAGTTAAATGGGCAATGTGCTCCTGAAGTCTTTCATATGAAGCATGTTTTCCAAACCCCAGTCACTCTTGTGGTTATTCCAAGAATTCACCTTCTTTTTCAGCATTAGTCTGAACAATGTGCAGCAGAACTGTACACAGTATTCTCAGAGCACTTTTTCCAGAGACAAAATTGCAAGTAATATGACCTGTGTAATTGTGATTCCTATGTATGTATTGGAGAATCACAATGGCTTTTTGTCCACAGCAATAAACTGTGAGCTATTCAGCTGATTATATCCTCTATTATATGTTTTGTTTAATTTCAAGTAATTAAGGCAAGAATTAAGTGAAACCAGAATAAGAATATTCATACAGCTGAACTGACCCTGTGAAAATATATGGAGATTTCATGAAACACAAAGAACTGTGGAAGCACGCTGTCAGTGGCATTGAATATCTGCATTGTGCCTTAAAAATATCTGCTGTAGGTTTATTTGAGCTTTACAGAAGTTTCAAGAAAGACAACTGAAGAACAGTTATATTGCACAAACCTGTCAAATCTGAGATGATGAAATAATGGAATATCATGTGCACTGAGGAGAAGCATCATCCTTGTTAATCCAACAAATTGGGAGGGACCCTGCATATTGTATACAAGACTGAGCAAACCAGATAGTCTTTACTGAAGTCTTTGTCTTAATCTGATACACCCTGGAGTAAGGGCTTAGTAAAGACCGTCAGTTTTTTCACAGTGGGAATTTTCTTGAGTAGAAAATGCAGAATGGAGTTAGCAGCAACTTCAAAGGGAAATCTACAGTTACTTCTATTCCTTTTAACAGGGTAGATATCCCTGTTAAAGGATGTTTTAATGAGATGATACAGCATAATATCTCTCATGTCTAAGCACAGTGATCACAGTAAGATTATACTCACTATTAAAGGAAAAGAACAAGACGAATGCTATTTTATGAATAGAAAAATTTGATTGACAAATCTGATTGGGGGATTGCATGGATAGAGGTATGTGTTGGGGTACTTAGTCATCTGTATATAGGACTAAAACAGAGAAGAAAAAGGTTGTTACATTAAAGGTGCCAAAATTCTATTTGGGTTTGTACAAATACACACAAAAATTGTTTGTTCCCGTTCCTATTGAAATTGATGTCAGTTGTTCTCAGAGCTTACTGGGATGAGGATTATGGCCAATATCTGACCTAATGGAAAGACGTTAATGGGAAAGAGGCTTAGGTCAACTTAAACAATACAGCCTGGCAATGTGGAAATAGGTATCAAGAACAACAGGGGTAATTGTTTGTGTATATATATATTTAATAAATATGTTTATATTAAATATTAATCAAAAATCCTGTTTGTCAGGGAAAATGCTTATATATGTAAACTAAAGAATTGTATAAATAATGGATAATTTAAAGTGGCTCTTCTCTTCTAAGCTTTGTAAGGTTTTCCTAAGTTAAATAGATAGTCCGATGCAATTGCTCTCTTCCTAGTTTGTCTGCTTAAGGAATTTCAGGTTTTGAGGTGGATTTCATGCTTGGGAAGTTATTGTTTATTTGATGAAGTGTTTGTTATGACGGGCTAGTATTCAGAACTCTGTCTCCTGCAGAGACCCTTCAGAAACCTCCGCAGCTGGAGTTCCTAAACACAGGCGAGATCCTAGCAGGTATTTATGTTCTGGATGAGCTGTGTTTCTTGCCTCTAAAGTAAATTGTTATGAAAATGTCTCTCTGAGGAATAAACGTCACAGGAAAATTCATCTCTACTAGTGCAATAATGTTAAAAATAGTAACAGGTACGTACGTATACCTATGGCTGCTTCTGTAGAACTGTAGGACAGGACGGCCATCTTTGCTGACCTTACTGATCATATGCTGAGACATTTAAGGACTGACAGTTACACACTTCAGAAAGCTGAAGGAAGGGCATGCTTTAGATTTGGTTCATAGGTGAGCGATGGAAGCCGATCCTTACATCCCCTCATCACCTAGAAATCTGGGGTAGACTTATTATTGAGTTCCACAGCAAATTATCATGTCACCTCATCACCCTATTGCCTTACATCTTCATGGGGTTTAAATGGTCCCAAATCCCCATACCTACACAGTTCCACTGTCAGTCCTGAGACTCAACTCTGGTTTGAAAGACTACCCTTAAGCTGCTTGTAATGCAGGATCCGCGATTGATACCAGTTAATAGCATTTTTGTGGGACACCAGTACTGCCAGTTATTTCTCACCTGTCAGATAACGCATTGTAGTCAAACATTTTGCTAAATCAGCAGCAATGTTCTGTCTGAATAAATTGAAAGGTTGTTGTGTACAGCCCTGCTTGAAAGATGGAGCACCGGTCCCGGTGATATCATTTGCCTTTAACCTGAGTTTGTTATTGTTAACTAGCTAAAGTTTCAGCAGGAGATGATCTTACAGGCACTCAACTAGATCAGCTCTACTCTTTCCATTATTGCACCTACAGGCAAGCTGTTTCCTGTCCTTGGCAAAGAATTGTTTTCAAGAACCAAAGTAGGGCAATTACAAAGTTATGATATATCCAGCACTAACAATGCGGTCTCGCTTGCTATTCTTCCTCAGGCAGACTCTATTGAAAGGAAACAATTCAGTAACAACTGTTTTCTGAAGAAGTAGTGGTAATCAGCTCAAGGCCGTCCAGAATATATTGTCAGAAATATTATCCTCTGTGCATTAATGTGCGACTCCATTCCGGATGTCAGACTACAAGAATATCTTTCACAGAAATGACATTGACACAACGCAGTGCTTTGCCTCCAGTCATGTGGCACCCCTCCACTTCACTTCATCGAGGAGAGTAGCTGTTCATATACAGCTGTCATGCAACAACAGAGGGAAGTGGTGACTGTTACTCTCTGGTGAAATTAGGCAGTTCACGCTTTGCAATGGCTTAAAGTTACAGGTCTGAGGAGATAGCATTTTGCGCCTGTTTTAT
Source organism: Phoenicopterus ruber ruber (assembly GCA_009819775.1). NCBI lineage: Eukaryota > Metazoa > Chordata > Aves > Phoenicopteriformes > Phoenicopteridae > Phoenicopterus > Phoenicopterus ruber. Next base: position 26,943,340 of record CM020215.1, on the reverse strand, counting down.
GGCGCATGTAATTAAAGATTTCTCTGGGTAAATGGCTTTCCCAAACAAATGTGCATTTTCCAGCTTTTTAAATTAATGAAAGTGAGCCGTGTTTTTTGGCATGAGGAACACCTGCTCATAGATGTCAATTACTCTTTCTCTTTTTCTGCCTTTAAAAAATGAACTATTCTAAATTGAATAGCCATTTAAATGTAGTATTAATTAATATTTCATTGCTTTACACTGGAGAACAGATCAGGAAAAGGGCTTTTTTGTTCATTGACATCTGGTTAAACAAAGCTAAGTGGAACCTTCTGACATTATCAATGGAAGGATCTGAAAGGAAAGCTGTTCTGTACAATAGCTTCCTTCATGTATTTCTGCAACTGTTCTGTTCCGGTTTGTTACAAAATCACATAGCTTGTGCGGGTTATTTTTTGTCTTTAAAAATAAGCTGTAGTTACAGTGTGCATGAGCTATTTTTCATTGGTTTTAGAGCCAACCATAATCCATTTGTCTGTGTTTACATGATTTCTGAAGCCTTTGTGGACTAAGCTGATCTTGCCTCATTGAACTGTTAGTTTGCCCACTGAGTAGATCAATCTTATACTTCTTTATGAACTCAACCCTAGTGAGTCATCATTTATTTCCATGAAAATCCACTTACCACCACCAACTACTGCAGCTCAACCACAAATGTGCCTGTGCCTTCCAGATGAAAAGCAGAAGTCCTTAATTTTGTTCTGTATGTTGTTTTCCTTATGAAAAAATCTGCTCAGTAACTATGGAATACAAATCTTCTGAATGCTGCATAATACTCCAAATAAAAAGAATGTACCTGAGGATGTGTTTTTCCTCAAGCAGTCTATTCCTGGTAGAAGTGTTTCTACTTTCCCTTACACCCTCGCTTATGCCTAATCATTCAGGTACTGCAACCTTCTTCTCTGATGGCAGGCCCTTCCAAGAAGGCAGCCAAGACCAAGGGCCCAATCTTAACTAAAGTTAAAGCTGCAGACATTGCATTATGCAAAACAGCATTGTATACTTATTTTTGTTTTCATATTCTGAAATCTGAAAGAGCATGGATATACTTTAAGCAATTAAACATCTAATGCAATCTTAATCCTACTAATCATAATAAACCCAATGTAAGATATAAAAAGCTATTTGTAAGGAAGTATTTCTTGTAGAGTTTAAATGCGTCATTATATATGATGGTGGAGGAATAAAACATGCAAACAAATATTTGCATCAGTAGAAACAAAAAAAATTATAACAAATTAGAAAACATGTCTGTTAATAAATCCCTTTATCATTCAATTTGAATAAAAATTTGACTAAATTATTTCTTGAATTATGGTTTGAAGCTAAAGAAAACAACTTCTGATCAGGAGAACAGTTTTGTGCTGCCGGTGAAGTTGACAAATGTCATGGAATCTGATGATAAGTTCCACTGAAGTTTTATATTCTCATCTACATGAAACATATATACAACATAAAGTAAGGCAGTAGGTTTTGGTCTTGCAAAACACATGGGAGAATAAACCCCCATGTTTTTGGCCATGCACTGCTTATACAGCTGGGATACTATGTTTCCCCAAATTAATTTTGAATGGTTTTATAAATTTGAGTGTTTGTTTCCATACTTCTAATAATGTTTTAATTGGTATTTTTAAGCATGAAAATTCAAATTTTTTGCTACATATTATTTTCATCACTGAGTTGGTAAATTTATTTCACATAAAGTCCTACAGGAAGTTAAATATTTGAGTAGATTTAATTTAATTAAAGATTCAGTTATCTGCAAATATGTCCACTAATTGAGAAACATTGAGCTGTTGTAGCATAATAAAAATAACAAAATCAAATATTAAGTAAACAGCGGGACGATGAAATTACAGCTGTTAAGTCCTTTCATAAACTGGTCCCTGCCTAAAAGATTAAAATCCCTGGACACTGTTATTTAGCTGTCCAGAAGTTCAATGCAGAATATCCTTAATGAGAAAAATGCAAATAGTGTTGATAGAATTTTTGAATAATGTAAATCCCCTGTATAAGCTAGGTTGTCAACTCATATTTTTCTGTCTTCAGCAGGTGAAATAAATCAGATTTTCTATTTACCTTGCACCAGGTACAGAACCAAGTAAAACAACTGCAGGCCTTTCTACTCCACATTAACAGTGGATGTTACACGCAGCATCTGCTTTACATTCACAGCCTGGAAAGAACGGCTAGCCTGACCTGCTGTAAGACGCAAGCTGTGGCATTCATACATTTTCATATTGCTCATGAGCAGGGTTTCACTGCTGTCACTTCTCTGCTCTGGTCATATACCACAGTACTGCTCTGCTGATGCCTGAACTGCAGCATAGACAAAAGTAACCTCTGCTGACAAACCATGCCTTTCCTGGTGTATTTCACACATTTAACTGTCCTTTGGTTCTGTAGACATAGTAAATGTACGAATTTAGAAGCCTTGCCCAGAAGGCTTGTGTATGAATGTATGAATTTAGAAGCCTTGACCTTCTGTTGCAGCCTTGACCTGCAACAGAAGGTCAAAAGCCTTGCTGAGTGGCACTGATACTGCCGTTACAGCCAAACCATGAAAATCCACGTTTAGGACTACAAAGAACTTGGAGGAAAACGGTCATTCAAAGCCTACCCTGCAATGCCTGCCCTGTCGCCATTACAGAAGGCACTCTTCATGTTCATTAAATAAGAAAACCTGCTTGGTAGCCCCTTCTTTCAACTCATCTGTAGTTTTGCCTCATTAAAGACTGAATGCAGACACAATATTTGACTCGGGGATGATACTGATTGCTGAATATATTTAAAGAATGAGTCTTCATTTGACTGCAAATGTACTTATCCATATAAATTTACCACTCTGCTAGATTTCGCTTCTTTTGAGAGAAGCTGAATGTGTGATCTGTCAAGTAAAATACCTGGATTTAGCAGTAAATCTAGGGAAAAATATAATTTACGAAGTAATCTCATCAGTGAAAGGGAAAGCCTGTCTTTGTACCACTCATTGAACAATAGTAATTATACACTGAATCAAGGATTTTAGAGTTCTTCAGGTTTGCTTAAACCAGATTGATTGATTTTTAAGATTTATTTTTTTTTTTAGCCATCAGGAAAGTGTGCTTCCAATTGAGTAAAATGTTGAGCAAGCCCATGATTCATGGATGATGTTCAAGTTTAATTTCTTTCCTTCATCCCCATCCTTCTGCTCCTTGAGATATGAAAAGTTAGGAGAATTTGAGGGCCTTTTGGATATCAATGTTGAAGGGAATTTAGAGCTCTTTATCCAGATGGCCATCTTGATATGGCTACAGAAATAGTCAGTTCTCTCCTGATACATGTTTATCTTGATAAACTGGGGCGGGGGGGGGGGGGGGAGAAGGAGAGAGAGAGGCAGAGAGAGAAAGCAATACACAAGTCAGCACAGATAAACAATTCACTTGACTCCTTCAAGTTACCTTTTTGTTTATTCCTTGAACTCTGTATGAAAGCTTGGCAGTACTACTTTTGTACTATAGCACTGGAACATTTACTTGTCATCAGATCCTGCTACAGAACCTCCCAGATCCCAACGCTGAACCAAGATGAACTGGGATGTGTACCCTTATCCCCTTCCTGTTCTGTATCAAAGAAGATACAAAAAAACACTCTGTGTGCACTGACCAAAACTTTCTGTCATAATCAATAGGTCCAAAAGATCTATTTCAAGGAACATGAAAAGATATTTCTAGATGCAAGACTGAAGAAAGTCCTCTTCTACCCTGAGCATCTCAACTCATTAGACACCTTTACATTGACCTTAGTTTCTTTGGTGCTCTCACACAGGCATTTTGCATGGTTAGAAACATCTCAGTCTAGGAAACGGGCATTTGTTTCCTGACTTCGCTCTGCTAAAATGCAAACCTCACTTAAGTCTCCAGAAGGATTTAGAAATAGCAGATGGACTCAGAAAACAGCTAATTGCATCAAATGACATTACCTTCATTCATAAATACAGGCAGCAGTATCAGTGTCCATTTGCACAACATTTAGGGATACAATGCACATGGACCAAAGAGAAGGTCCTAAGAAGCAGGATATTCCTGAGTGGCAAGATTGGTGTGGAGAAGAACATTAAGAAGACAAGCAAAAATAGTTTCTACTCTTCAGCTGAAGTTGCTCCCAGGGCAATTCTTCTACTTTCCTGGATAGGTGCTCATAACAACTAGAGTATTATGCAAAACATGCACAGCACCCTCAACAGCGGTCCTTTTTAAAATATTAAGCTCTGTAAAGTTAGCTCAGCTTCATTATCAATACCCTAGGTCCAAGGCGAACACCTATATAGATATTTTTTCCTACTGGTTGTCTCCAGATATTGCTTTACTCAGCATCCAGGTACATTGAATAGTTCTGCAGACTTGACCAACTTTTCCATTGAGTCAATGGAATGAAGTAAATAACTGAAGAGATCTGGATGATCTGTGATAGACAAAGGTGCCTATCTCTTTCCAAAGATCCTGCCACATTCAGGGACCCGCTTTTTAGGCACTGTGATGCTGACTTTTGTGTAGAGATCTTGCCTGTAAGGGTAGGTATTGGAAATGAAATTCTGCTCCAGAGAAGGTAGGTAGCTGTTGACAGGTATCCACAGAGCTGGGTGTTCAGTTGGCTTAGTATTCAGCTGCTTGAACAGAGACCTGTAGTGCCATTTTATACAGCCTATGACATCTTGCCTGGTAGCCATCTGCTCCTCCTACAGGATGCGTGTCTCCTTTGGGATTATATTATAGCTTTCATTTACATACAGAAATTCTACAGAGCTCTTTCAAATGGCACTAGGCATCTGAACCATGTCTGCTTTAGGTGAGTAGCACCACTCAGCAGGCATCGCTGGCCTCACTAATTGACTGCAGTGGGAATTTAAACACCAATTCACAAATGTATGTATACATATGAAGTTAGATATTAATTTTAAACCAGATTCAGACGTAATGGATTACAGTACTCCAAAGTCAGTTCAAGGCAGGCCATGAGAGAGGACAGAGAGAGCTCATTTCAGTTTTCTGAAGGCAAGTGTGTACTGACTGCCATGTGGGACACCCTAGGGTTTCCAAGACTTCCACACAGGGCTAGCAGACAGAAGTCTATGACCTACAGGAGGCCTGTTCCTTTTTTTGGAAGAGCAGATGGCCAGGTCAGATGCCCTAGGCCATTTTACACAGAACTACATGCCTAAGTTTAGACAACTGAGCCACATTCAGACAATCTATAAAGAAAACTACAGGGCCAGCTGAACTTGGGAATAACCAGAGCAGAAAATACAGAATGAGTGAAGTTCGCAATAAGGCTAATGATAAGAAAAGTGCATTATGTCTGTATGGAAGGCGTGGGGGTTCAGGCTGGAAAAGCAACTTCCATATAAGCTGTTAATACTTGATACAAAGACTGCTTTTTTAACTTAACCTGCTGGTTGTACTTGTTTCTAAGTAAAAGTCTTGTGTTTCAGAGGCAAATTTAAGTGCACTAGCCTACTCCACAATATAGTGAACTTATTACCTAGTTAGTTAAGAACAGTTAAGTTTAATTTAAACCGCTTTCAACTTTGATAGTGTGTTAACATATCATGCCTCTTTGCCTGTAAGTTATGAAAAATACCAATTATGAAAACTGGAGATTTGCTGTATCTTCTTGAGTAGAATATTTTTAAAGTTGCCAACCTCAATTTGATCAGAAAAGGCATATGCATAAATATTCTTTCATAGCCTTTGGGAATTTTTAATCCTTTGTTAAAAACATTGATCTTGAAATTCTGCTGAGATTATTGGAAGATGAAGGTCCTGGAACATGTAATTCAAGAGATTATTTCTCCTATGGATAAGATATTTAACCTGTAATGTTACAGTCAGAATATTTTGTTTACTTTTAATAAATCATTTTGGAAAAAAAAGTGTATTTACACTGTTACAGGCATATGTCCAACAACAAAAAACATGGATTGCTTAACATTTCACTAGTGGATCAATTGAATTAACTATAAAAACACCTTATGATTATTTCTTTTTACCTCACTTGAGACCACCATCACAAATCTGTTAAACACTCATATTTGTGTCAAGGCATCTTATTTTAGAAATGAAAACTTAAACCAGTGCATATTCGACAGAGTCATTGTTTCTCAGGCCTAGAAGTGACTTTTAATAGCCTTTGTCCTTCACAGTAATTATCTAGTTTTGTCTGTTAGGTTACAATTCCGAAGAACCTTAGTTTTACCATTTCAAATTTCTCAGGTACTTAGTCCTTCCTAGAAACTAAAGATTTATATTTTCAAAAAAAGTCAGTCTTCAGATGTGACCAAGTATATTCCCCACATATTCTATATATCCAAAAATAAACTAATGACCAGGCAACTTTGGAAAGAAACAGTGTTCACATAAAAAGGTTTAGCTAAGAAGAGATATTTTTCCAATAACAGTAACCCTAGTCACGTTAATAGATGTCCTGAAGAAAACTCAGTGAGTCTTCATGATTTACTACAAATTGAAAAAATGGGAAGCAAAACACTGAAAACAAAATGATGCACCTGCTGTAATAAAGTATTTTAAAAAATGAAATTCCTGTTAATACTATTAATGGTCAACAATGGCTAAAAAAGCATACAAGCTAATTGAACATAGCTTGCTGGTATCATTCCCTTAGCAACATTAAGTTTCTCTTCTGTAGGAACAAGTTCTGTATTATAGATTGATTTTTTTGTTATATGTTTCTTAAAAGATAAGTATTATCCCTTTGCAGAAAACCTTTGTTTTCTTCTTTTATAGAAGCTTTCTTTGATAAAAGAATCTTGCCACATGCTGAACTCACTAAATTTATCTAGCTGTCACCATGACTTCCCATAAATCTACCCGTTCTGAAGTTTCCCTGCAGTGTACAGCAGTGTAAGCATTATATTTGGGTCTTCCTAAATGAAAAGTCCAACAAGAAACAGTGCGATTTGCAATGCCCTGCAAGGGTCTAATCTGCAACACACCAAAAATATTCCCACTGACATGACTGGGCATTGTTTTGGGCCTGAAAGGAACCCCACTAGCAGTATCCTTGTTACCAATAGACAAAGAAGTAAATGAAACAAGTCTGATTTTCCAAAATGGGTTTGTATTTTTTTCGAATACAAGCAAAATCTTTGTTAGGTTTTACTGCATATGAAGCAGTTTGCCACGCTCTGGAAGAAATAGTGCAATGACTCTAACATCAGGAGAATTGAAATGAACTTGTGAATTATCAGTGAGCGTGTGTACTGTATTTTTTTTTTAGATCTTCAATCCTTAAAATTCTTAAATCCTCAAATCCTCAGACATCAATTTACATCTTCAATATTTTATGTTGAAGAAATGATTTATTTGAATTTCCTGTCTTAAGGTACACTTACTCTGTCTCCTGTGACATATACCTAGCTTGATTTTTAGCCAGCCATAAACTGACTTGACTTCTACTATCAAAGTTCAAAATTAGAAGCAATACCACTTGTATTTCAGCTCTTCATAAGCTTATTTTCCATGATGACATCCCCTCTGAAACTGACATTTCCTGGCATTACTTATTGCTTGTTTGTAGTGGGATTTCTGTACTGACAGTAATGATAACACATTACTTTCCTTTGGCTAACAAGAAATTTACATTTTATTCTAGTTGATCAGCCTTGGAAAATAAGTACATACTCATGATACATTTTGTTATACGGAGAGTGGTATGAATCGATTTCTATGCAGATGTTAATTCTTGCATATGAAGGTATTTACATTTGTTTTTCAAAGCTGTTTTGGAAACTTGAATCACAATAGAAAGATTCAGGGAAGAAATTTTCACACTGGGTAAAATCTTAGCAGCATGGAAGTCAGTGGGAGTTCTGCTTCAGTGGGGCTAGGATTAAATCCTATTAGCATATAATATAATAATATATTCCTCCCATCCTTTTCCATAAAGCTGACTAAAAAGGAAACAACAGCCCCCTGGCCTTAGCCTGCAAACCAGTAGTATATTTACAATCAATAACTGATGTGTATAGTAAATTAGCAATGTTAATTTAGTAAAAGCATAGTTCATCCATGGGTTCTCTATGCAAGTTGTTTCCTATCCTGGATGAACTTTTCCCATTACATATTGTACTAATCGTTGGGTTAAGAACCATACGATCTCACAGCCTCGTCCTTGAAAAGCTTGGGACCACACTAAGCAAGAGAGGTAGACAGTAAGGGGAAAGATGCAATATCTCCATTTTATGAAGGAGAATCTGGGACCTAGAGAGTAAGTTGCTTGCTGGTGTTTGCAGAATTTGTGGCAGGCCGGGGAACTGAATACAAAGCTCTAGTGTTGTTGCTTGCAGCTTAGTGTCTTCTTGTCCTCCTGCACACAAATGCAGCTCTTGGTTCTGCTTGGTCCAGTCTTCTGAATTGACCGCGGCTTCTTAAAACTGAGAAAATAATCCAAAGGTATCTTAGTGACAAAAAACCTGTTTGATCTTTAGTAAAGCCCAACAGAAAAATAAGAATGTAAACTTGATATTACTTTATAGTCTTACATCAGACTAAAACATTCCTCTGTTAATTAGAAAAAAACAAAACTGGAGAAACTTGTAACAAAAACCTAGAAAATTATAAACGATTAATATTACGGTGCGTGAGAAAAGAGAGTAGCCATGTTTTTCTCAAGATTTTACTTCAGCTACAAAAACCAGACCCTGTCATCAACCTGCAGGGCACTATTTGATCTTTACACTCATTGTGTATTAATGGGGACTAAAGATGGTTCTCCCTTGCCCCCACATTCCCTGAAATACTGAAAAGTGGGGTTCAGTTGTTGGAAAAAAAATAACATGCAGGGGTCAAATTTTATATTACATTTACAGTTCATTTTTAAGCCTTAACACTTGTTGACTCCAGTAGACATCAGGGGTACTCAACACTTTGTATTACTGACTCCATAGATATCCCCTTATATGAATACTTTGCATAATATGCATCATCTTAGTGGACCCATTTCAGCCAAAAGAAATGAAGGAAAACATTCCCGAGAAAGCAGGTTTTGATAACAATTTTTTTTTCATGTGTGTAAATTTTAATGGAATAGAAGATGGAAGTGGGATTTTTCTTCTGTTCTATTTATGAAATAGGCTCCACTACTCCTTTTCTCCAGCTCAGAAACACAACTCTTATTTCTGCAAAGCTTACAAAGTATCACTTTTCCATATAGCTGTATGGGTAACATCAGCGCTTCTGGAGCAAGTCACTTAAGTGCTGCTCCACATGGTCAAGCATTGCAAATAAGGCATGTTTTTATGAAGATTATTGCTTTCATTGCTGTTTAGGACACTATTTCTACACAAGTGGATAAAGAAATCTTTCCCCTTTTCGTGTGCACAAATGACATTTATGTTTTCAAGTGTGTACTGCTGAGGATACCAAAGTTTGAGCAATCATAGGACTGATTAAGGCTAAGAAAAATCTGAAAGATTTGTGAGAAGGTTCATTCTACAAGGCTATTCATAAAAAAACAAGTAAATGAGTGATTTTTTTCTAAACTTTTGAGTATCTTATCAAGGAAAGCACTTAATATGTCCAAAACTTCTCTAAAAATATTTCTAAACAATGATGACAGACGTCTCTCAGAGGAAGAATCACGTATTTTTTCATTTGTCTGTTGTTTGTAGATTAGCTTCAATGTGTGTCTCTTTTCTGAGCCTTGAACATCTGTGTTCTCTGTGCAAGAATATCTGTTTTTACCCATTTTATCATGTCTGTTACAGCTTTGAGTGGGAGGTGTAGTCTATTTTTCATGGTTTGTTTTGAAATGCACATCTTGTTTTTGTGTCATCTTTGAAATTCCCATGCCCACTTATCTTTAGATGAAAGAAAGCTGTTCATTTATGCAGTAAGATATGATATAGAATTTATTTGGGGATGATAATTACACATTTTGTAAAGTCTTCAAAGACAGAAGACTGAAGGTCAACAAAGCAATATTTCAATAAAGGGCGGTGAATATTCTGGCCGCTCCAAAGTGATTAAAACAATTCTCTCAAATCTTGAATAGATGTTTTCTTTCTTTCATGAACTGAACTGATATGGAAAAAATCATGTCCAGTTTGTCTAATGAGTTCCCACTTTTGTGAATTTCTTCATATCCAAAGTGAATCAAGCCTTTTTTCTTTTCTGAAGTGTAAGATATCTTTCTCAGAAACACCCAATAAGGCATGTCTGAAATGAATTACATTCCCCAGACCCATCACTGCTAGGAATGACAATTTATCGGAAAACATTTGCCTGAAACTCTAGTATTTGACAGGGCCCTGAGAGTCTAGACATGTTCTCTGGAGACACTGGCTTTTCTTTGTAGGTCTTTCCCATGGCCATATACTGTAGAAACACAAGCGTCCTTGGCCTAGGGAGCTTCTAACGGAAATTTAGGTGTAAATCACATGACTGTCTTGCTTTGGAATAGGCAAAAATTTGTTAAATCTGAGATATCTTCAGTGAAACACTTCAGGCTCAACAAATTGCTGTTTCATTAACAAAACCATTTTGCTTTTTCTGGCTTATTTTTCTAACCACCATACTCCAGATCTAATCATCACCCCTTTGTGATACTTTTTATTCTGTGATCTTCTTTGTCCCAGAGACGGCAGCTGCTGACTCCACCTGTGCTAATGCAAATCACCGATGCAGCTGAAGAAACCTTTAGAAGATATGATTTACTCTGCTTCATTTTACCCTTTTTAAAAAGAGGGTTAAATTGCACTAACACCAATTTTAGACTACACTCTACCTATCTTGATCCATGTGTGCTATAAAACAACACAGTTACATGGATAGTGGGAACCCAATACTGAAATCCATGACAAAAATCCTAACCCCAAATCAAGGCATTGGAAAGCCAGGTTGATTTAAGTTGGAAAGGCGTACAGCTAAGCCTGGAGCTGAAAGCTGAAGTCTGAGCAGATTCTGAGTGTAGAAAAATACTGAGGTGTGAGTTGGCAAAGTATGAGAAATTGAACACATAATCTTTATAATCAGAAATGTCAGGGAACTTTAATGTCAGCTAGTGCTGTTAGCCCTGCCTAAACTGCCCAAATCAGCCCAGGTGTAAACAGCTGCAGCTGTCACTGAAGTTAACGGGAGTTGCATCCACTTATGGGAGTGAATTAGGTTCCCAAAGATAAAGCAATATTACTCCCACCCCATTTTTGTTTTGGTTTTTGTTGGTTTGGTTTTTTTTTTCTCCTAGCTGAAAGAGTAATAAAATAGCCTTCTAAAATAATGGTAAAGATAAAAGCAATGCTGTTCAGAGGTAAATATGATGAAAGATGAAAACGTTTTATGATATGAAAAGACTAGCTGAGCCACACATATCATTGGAATTCATATCACAGTACAGTCACTGGTTCTATAAATTCATGAATAATTCATCAAAGAAAAATCTACAAACTTTAGAGGAACTACACTATAAGAAACCCAGCATTTTAGTTGACCACTGGCTCTTTGGTTTCTAAACACTACTAAATGCATCAAAGGAGCCACTTAGATTGTGTCTCCATTTACCTCACTGCCATTATTTGATGTTTCTCTTCTGATGCAGATGGGTCTTTTTCTTTTTACAGTTAGCCAAAAAGTCATGAGTATACACTGGAGGCAGAAAGAGCCTTTAATTTTAGAGAGACTATTAACTTTCAGCTTGTATTTCTAAATCAAGTGGTTAGATATGTCAATGCTTCAATGCTACCTCTTTCCCTAGTTTAACAGTACAGAGCCCCAGAATGCTGCTTGATTCTAGCTGAGGGATACGTGAGAAATGGCATTTACTACCAATGCACTGAAGATTTCCATTCTATAGGCAGGCAGTACAAACGGTATGCACATATTCCTTGTTTATTACTATTAAGAGTACTAAGAGGGTTTTTTACCTTTTTTGTGTGTTTAATGCCACATGTCCCTCTCAGAAAGATGCAGCAAGAAATCTCTTCCCCTAAACTCTCTGTTCCTGGTACTGATCATGGGTAGGGACAAACTCTACACTTCCTAAACTGAATGAGTCAGGCTCAAATTCATCCCACCTAATACTGGAAATTTAACTGATGTGTCCAAATTAAGAGAGTAGTTGCCTTACACTTCTTCCATAGTCAATGGAGAGGAACGGAAAGTGCTTGGGATGAATAGTACTGCTCTTTTGAATGACGTAAGGTGGTAAATGGCGAGGCTCCTAACTTACGTAGCCTAGAATAAATGATGAATGCTAAGGATTCAGTGATTAATGGAGAGATTAATGGTGGATACAGCACCCAGTTTCCAAATGAAAATGGAATTAGAATTACATCAGAAACCATTTTTGCTTGTTTGAGGGTAAAGAAAGGGTGTGAGGAATTATATTCCCCTCTGTTAAGATACTGTTCATTTGAAGTTCTATAGTTAACACATCACCTGCAGGCATCATGCTGCACCTGTTATTAAGACTACATTAACATTTACAAGGCAAGACTTTTTAAAAAACTTGACTGTCCATCATTCGGTCCTATGTTTCATTAACTTTGCTTTCTGAACCAATACTTATTAGTTATTAACTGTCATAAATGGCTTTCAGGTTATATACTGGATTCCTCCCTCCCTTTTAAAACTTCTACCTATAACTTCACTGGCACAAGTAATCCTTTTGAAGCTAAGTTAATTCATCCTTTGATATTTTTTCCAGTACAAGAGCCAACTTTCTGCGGGTAATTTGACATCCATAAACATATTTCATTAACATGATTTTAAACTTTGGTGTTTTAGAAAGTGAAGTTTTTTGGAAACACAGAGTATGAATTTAGAATGATGAAGAACTACTACGTCATTTCCTTCAGGGAACTTCTGGTAGCATACAAGATTCACATGCAATGCATTAGCAGATAAAAACAAATTTACATACATTGCAGCATGTTTAAATACATCTCATATAAACACAAAGTATAATCTAGTTTAGAATATTTTTCATTTGAAATATGTTACTGATTTTGCTAGTGGGGTTCTTAAACTATTATTTTATTATTAAAGTTCTTAAACTATTATTTTATACTGTAACAAAATTAAATATATTGCATTGTCATATTCGATGCTGAGACTCTGCTAGTGGTTCATAGTCAATCCTCTCCTTTCAAGAAAACAAAATAGGTAAAAGTAAAATTAAAGCAGGCATTCTCCTTTACCTACTCTACGACATTGAAGTGATTTGATTTTCGGAGAATGCACATGCACGTATCTATTCCCTGTTTGCTTGTGTGTGTGTGTATGTATACGCATAAATATATAAATGTATATATGCTTACATTTCTATCTGAAATAAATTTTCATTAGTTAACATGATTTGCACTTTGACCCCACCCTGTTTGTCATGTTGATGAATCTTTTCATCGCAGAGTCCACTGAGCTTACATGGCAAGAGGAAGATTGCAAGATTAGAATCATAAGATGCAAATGTCTTAGTTCAGAAAAAGCCTGTTCAATGTATAAGTGAATATCTTTAAAACAGAATTCTAATATTGATTTAACAATGAAAATATATCTTCAGGTTCTATTTTTAAACCTATGAATGCATTTACCATTTCTGACAGTTATTTTATTCTTTTTCCAGTGTATCTCGATTGTTATCAAGTGTAAAAATGTCTTCCTCCTCTTTACTACTTTCTCCAAATCTGATGAGAAATCTTTTCGATCTCCATAAATCAAAATCCTTGTTGAGAATTAGAATACTCTCCTAGTCAAGGGAAATGGGGATTTAGCACTATTATTTTATTTATCACTTGGAGTCTTAGATCTCTGTCTTACCAGCTCAGATGTTAAAACAGATTCACAAGACTGACAAAAGTTGTAAGGCACGTTATTAAAGCAGCTGTATTATTTTATGGCCACAGACTTCAGAGAAGCTTTACATTCATAATATAGACTGGAAGAGACTGGAAGAGACTAAAATTTTAACTATATTGCTACAAAGGTTATGCAGTTCTCAGTTGAAACCACACAAGAAACCTTTTACTGTAATTTTTACTAATTACTTGGCATTAAAAAACACATGCTTTAATGACAATAATGATGAGCAAATAGCCATAATCTTCAAGAGGGAAGGCTCTGATTAAGAAATAAGATGACAAACGGTGCAATAGTTCTAATTAAAATATACCTTGGATGCATACACAAGGTGCTGTCGATGCAGAGAGCCCCTAATGTACTTAAGGTGTGCATTAATCAGCGCCTTCACACATTTGATTTAGATTACTGCTTTGCATTTTTAAATCAAGATTTTTATGCGTAAATAAGAATCTCCCTCTTAAGTTATAAGTAGACCCACGAGACCCTTTTGTAAATGTGTAACATTTTGAAAGAATTGTTTGTTTAAATACTTAATGCAATTAACAGTATTTGCAAGGACTTTTTTTTTTCTCCTCTTCCTCATGTTATATGGTTAGATGTCTTCTTTTGTTTTGTTGTCAGGACGTGTTTTGTTGTCAAGTCAGCATTTATTTGCACTGTGAATAGCATGTCAAATTGACTTTATACTAGCAAAATTTAGCCAGGCCCTGCTTATTTTGCTCACTGCAGGAAGATATTAAGCAGGCTGGGGGAGCGTAACTGACTATGGACTGTGACTTTCAGAAATTGTAAGAAAAAGGAAAATCTGTTCATTACCCATCTCACTGGGACTATAACAAAGCTCAGCTAATGAATTTAAAGTATTCTGACACACCTTAGCGACTTAAACTTCTTTTACATGTCATATTTTTAGGACTGCATTTTGAAGTATACCAGCTTTTTGCTGCCATTCCTTAAACTTGGCAGAGGTTTTTGCCATATTTTGTCAAAATGTGCTTTTCTCAGAGTATATATTTTCCATGGGAAATATACCTTCCAGATTGCAAAGTCATTGTTTAATAATAATTTAGAGAGATGTGTGGGAAGGCACTATCCCAACCTGCTTGAGATATTGCTCATTTGCTTTGATCATTTGCCTTTGATCACTTGCAAATATAGGCCCTGTTACTGCTAACACTCATGGGCTTAATTCTCCTTTATCTAAAGGTTTGTAGCAGTAAGGTCTTGAAGTTTTTTTTCTCTTCCCATCAAAGACTGAAGTCTCTAATGTTCTTGGATGAGAAATGCTAGATAAACACAAAGGACTCAGGGCTTTTTCCATATGAATTCCACCAGAAATTTCCTTTCCTCTGCTTCTCCTCTTCCTTCCTCTCAACACCATTAGGCAAGATGCCCAGGCTGCTTCCTACCACCACGTACAGTCTGAGTATATACCTCTCTTGCAATCTGATATAACTGTATGTGTCCAGTCACATAATCCAAAATGTAAGTCTCGCAAGTCTGGAGTTAGGAAAGATGTGGAGGAGGAAGTTTCTGACTGCCAGTTTGGCACTTTCCATAAATTAACACCTAGACAGGCACTTTCATTGTACTGAAGCTCTGAGTAAAACCATAAATTATTGTCTGATAGAAATAAACGAGAGATGATAATCCCCTACACATCTGAGAAGAAGCTATAACTGCCACATATCATCCCAAATTCTCAATAGACTGTACCTTCCCCGTAGAGTCATGCATTACCCAGGCTTTACCAGCTGAAGAATTTGCGCATAGAGAATAAAAATTAGTGTCTCTCTGTAAAACAAAAAAAAAAGAATAAAACATAAAACTTTATGACTGGTATGTTCTTTTTTCTAGGTGATAAGGTGCAAGTACCGCAGGAGAATGTTGCTTATTTTACAGGAAATAGCCCAGGAAGAATTCGAGACATCCCGATCTGATATTCTGTCCTAGGTTCATAACAGAACATTAGGAGCATGTGTGCTGACACAAACCCTGTGCAGAATGAGGGCAGTATGCACCTCCTTTCAGGTTCATGAGAGATCATGCTGAGGCTTTACGTCAATTCATTGAGATTATTTTTGGCTAATTCAGAGGTATACACCCTTGCAAACTTAAAGTTGAGAAAACTACCTGAAACGTATCACTTCTGTTCCCACTCTACCAGCTGAACAGGCACTAGAGTAAGAAACCAATTCATACTTCCTTGCCCTGCTAAGGAGAAGCAGACTAAAACCACCTTCAGAAACTGCATGTGCTTCTGACACTTCCTGGCAATTCTTTGAAGCTTTACAGTTAGAAGTTTAAATATAATTTCTGTCCTGTGTTGCTGTTTGAAAGACACTCACCACGAGGGAAGTCTGACTGGAAAGCAAGTAGTGACTTCTCTTGTTCAAAGTGATCTCTGCAGGCCTGTGCCCGGAGAGTCCTGTTGCAGGTAGGAGGGTTGTCTGCTGGCATAACATTTGCTACTAGCAACAAAACCACCTGTATTCTCTTTCTTCTTCTACCTGGCATTGCTCTTGGCTTCATTAAGGGGGGAAAAAAAGTGGTTGGATACAAGAGAATCACAAGGTTCGTTCACAACCCACTAGAAGGTCTAGTTACAGATAATGTTAGAGCTCTTTTAAAAGTAACCAGTAGGTAAGCAAACAGCGTGGATGTACCTCTGACGTACTGCGAGGAAGAGAGTGCACATCTGGGCCACTGCATTTTGGATCAAGATGGAACAGAATAGAGGAAGGAGGCCTTCCTCCTCCTCCTCCTCCTCCTCCTCCTCCTCCTCCTGCTCCTTCTACACTGAGTCCCATGCCAGGGCATTTGAGCACAGACTTGAACATAGGGATCTCCCCACAGAAGCCGAGAGCAGAGAGACACCTTGGGATTTGTACAAGTCCTCAGCACTGACTTCAAGGAGTGGAAGATTGGCTAAAGGGGAGCAAAGGGCTTTTTTCCTTAACCACATCGGAAAATCCGATCTGACATCCCAAGAAAGTGGAAGTAGCAATTAGCTCAGAGCATCTAGTCAGAGCTCTGTCAGTTTGCAACCTGTGTTGCTTCAGAAATCAGAGGAATTCAAGTAGTGAAGCAGTTTGCATATTTTGGCAGTAGCATTCAAACCCATAGGGGTGTTTTGGAAGGAAAAGAATATCAGTTGGAAAGACGGTAGTTACATTCATCATCTTAAACAAAATTAGGCTTTTGAAAAATCTACTATTTAAAGACCAAATTCTGAAATTTACAGCTCAGATGTTATTTTCATTTTAACATATGGATATGAAGGATGTAAATCCATCCAAGGTATAGACTCCAGTCTTGTTTCTTCCAAAAGCAAACACCTTTCAAAAATGGTAGATATTGCATTGAATCAATATGTAAGAAATGTTAATGACTGGTGTTCAACAACTTTTTTTGTCTAAAGATATCCAAAGAGAAGATGGAAATATGTGGGAACTGTGGTGAGAATAAAGCTAGAGATATGTCATGATACGTGTGCCATTGGACACCAGAAGAGTCATGCAAGTGGACAGCTAAAAGACTCCTGCCCAATATTATTGAGAGAGGAGAAAACTTAGGAGACTAAAAAACATACAAATGTAATGAATGGTTTCTGACAGGCCTTGTTTGCACAGCAAGCAACATTTGACAACATGGAAAAGACGCAGCTTCAGGTGTTAGCCTAGGTTTCAATTCATGTCCATGATGAAAATCATTAAATGCTATGAAAGTTTATAACATACCTTTGAATAAGACAAGAGAACTTAAAAGCTCGATAAGCAATTTTAGGATTCTATTGTAAAATGTCAACTCATATCGCTTATGATCAGTAACTCTGCTGTATTCAATGTTTTTACAAAATGTATCACATCCTTATACTTTGAAAATTAATTTTGGCAAATGTACAAATGCACAACTTCTGAGAATATCTTAAAAAAAAGGAATAAAATTACTTTTCTCTTGAAAATATCTTGTTTATAGTGGATGTTAAATTTCTATACATACCCTAAAATTTTATTGTGCTCAGTACCTCTTGAAATCTACAAGCCTTTATTTTCGTTCCAGATAACAAGCTGTTTCTTATGTTTTACTTTGTCTTAGTGTCCTAATCTGTCCTCCTGTTACAAAGCACATTATGTCCATGTTCTTCCATACATACCAGATAAGCACTTGATTCTCTATTTGCAGCCCCAAATTCTCTTCTGTGTACATTTAAACCATCTAAAATTGCATGAACTGAACCAAAACTGATTACTGTAACTAGAAAACTGAATATTGATTTAGAGATAAATATAACTACATTTCCTCTCTAAAATTTTTGGAAAGATTAATTGGCACACCGGGAAGGATCAATATTGTACCTCTTAAAGACGATAGATATGGTGAAATGTTTTTTGACAAGCTTGTCAGAAGGAGGGTAAAATGGCTGTAAAAGCTGTATTTAAAGCCAGATCATTTGGTTATTCTGTGTGTTGATTTTGAAGAGTTCTTCCAGTAGAATTCTTTTGGGAATAAACCTTTGATAGATCATGATTTTAAAGGAAATTCTCTTATTATGGTCTTATACTTTACTTACCTAGGACTTATCGTTTTATTTAATAAATACATATCTTGTGGCTGACTGCATCGTGGAAAAGAAAGGCAGTGTTATATTCTGTTGATCAGTTTTAGTAAAAGGAGTTAGTAGGAGTTACTATTTGGTGAGAATGATGATTTGGAGTTCTATAAGGTATTTTGAATGATATTTCCTTTTCTTTCTCAAATGAAGCAACTTAAGGTCTTCAGAGAAGCAAGTGTCACCCACCACTTTGCTGTAACCTAAAGGTCTGTACACATTCAAAATTTACAGTGATTTCAATAAAAAGATCAGTCATAGAAACAGTTAAATGTTAATACAAAACAAAAGAAAAAAAAAATGTGGGTGCTCCTGACATGAGCAGAGGATTGAAACTTGGGAAATAACCAAGGTAGGACACTGACAGTTCGGTTCAGAAGTTGTAGTACTTACAGAATAGCGGAAACCCCCTTGGCACACCTTGAGTAGTTTTGGCACTGTTTAGCTGAAGCACTGAATCAGAAATAGCCATTATGGACAAAGCCAAGGAGCATCCTTGCAGGATCTAGTAAAAATGTTCATGAAAATTAATGGTGCTGGAAGTAGTTGTCTTGGTGCCTGCTGTTCTCCTCAGGCATCAGAATGCAAATGAAGGCCACCCCATTGATTAGTGTATCATGATGTGAGGTAAGCAGAGACCAAATTTCACCTCTTTACAAGATTTCCAAGGTCCCATTGAAGTTTCTTCAAATTCTGAATTGTGTAAAATAAATATGTATTCATTGACAACGAGAGACATATTGATCTCTATTTGCTGGGAAATGGGCCCATTTACTTGCTGAGTAAAGCAGGGTGTGTAGAAAAGAGTGAGCTTGTTCCTTCTGGCTCGTCTGCTGTCTTCTTAACCCCAGGGAAAGTAGGAAGATGTAGGAGAGAAGGGGTAAGAAATAGCTTTACCAGCTCTCCAACTGCCAGGGAATCTATCACACTAAGAGTATCACCTGTTGGTGAGATGTTTTTCACTCCTCTGTGCCACCTGGTTGGTGCAGAGGGAGAGAACATGATGAGATAAGCCAGATCACTAAGTGCAAAACTGTAAAATGTTGTTCTCATTTCGAACATGTGCAAAGCATCAGAGAATTAGGCTTTATTTTAAGGCACTGAAGGAATACTGTGTGAAAGGACTGTGTCATTAAATCTGTTGATAATTATACACTGGAAATGTAAATTGTATTTCTTGAGCAATTTTTTTCATTTCATTTCCATTGTAAATACTTCAACCTATGAAGCCTAATTTACTGCAGAGAATGTGTGAAATGACATGCAGTATGCTGTGCAACATCTGTCTATGCACATCACATTTCATTCAGTATGTCGTGGTTTAACCACAGCCAGCAACTAAGCACCACACAGCCACTTGCTCAGTCCCCCCTGGTGGGATGGGGGAGAGAATCAGAAGAGTAAAAATGAGAGAACTCATGTGTTGAGATAAAGACAGTTTAATAGGTAAAGCAAAAGCCACGCACATTCTCCACCCCTTATTCCATACCGTTTATGTCATGCTCAGGTCCCACACTATCCAATACATCCTCATTAACCACTACCCCTCTTCCCATTCTTTGATATAATACACCGATATCATTCCCTTACTCTATGGACTACCCATGTGAAATGTCTGTAAAATGTCCATAAATGTCCACAAAATGTCTATTGAGTTCATTTAGTCCATGACTTTGGGCTCCATCTCTTATGGTGGTCACTCAGGACAGGAGAGGTGGTGTGTTGCGTGGAGTAACACCAAAGCCAGGTCAGGTCAGATCACTGCTGCACTTACACTGCTTCTTGTAAGGCTTGTCCTTCATTGGTTCAGGTCATTCCTGCTATGATAATTCCTATAACATGCAACTCAAATCATGGCTTACAACAATTTAAAGGTTTTTCCATTGCAATCTCCACCCCTGGTCCCTTTGGACCAGACCAAGGGTTTAACATTGCAATGAACTCCTCCCCTTGCCCCTGGTCCAGCTTGGACTTATGCACAGACTGCAGTCCCCATGAGTTTTCCTTTCTTTCCAACTCTCCTCCCCACTCCACTGGAGGGGGCGGGTGTGCGAGCGGCTGTGTGGTATTGGGTTACCGGCTGGGGTTAAACCATGGCACCACAGCCACAGTCACGTTGAGGTGCACCTTTTCCACCATGGCCTTCTCCATGGGCTGCAACGCCTTCAGAGATATACCTGCTCCAGCATGGTCTTACCCACAGCCACCATCCCTTCAGAAGTAAACCTGGTCCAACGTGGCTTTACCCATGGCTGAAGTCCCTCCAGGGGTGTACCTGCTCTGTCATGGGCTTATCCATGGCCACATCCTTTGAGGTCCTCCAGCATGACCTCATGCACAGCCACTGATGCTTCAAGGTGTACCTGCTGCAGCATGGACTTATCCACAACCACAGATGCTTCGAGGTGTACCTGATCCAGCGTGGATTTATCCTTGGGCCACAATCCCTTCGGAGGTATACCTGCTGCAGCACAAACATAACTATGGCCACAGACGCTTCGAGATCTACCTGCTCTGGTGTGGACTTCTTCACGGCCGCAGACACTTCAGGGTGTCCTGCTGCCATGTGGACTCATCCACATGTCACAGTCCTGTTGACTTGAGTTCACACTGGAGTTCCAGCCCGTCCAGTACAGCAGCACAGAAACAGCAGCGATGCCCTGGCCAGCTGCCAGCCCAGTCACATCGCCATTGCTGTTATCAAAATGTTCCCAGGCACAGATCAGGAAGATGATAAGCAGTACAGCAGTACAGCAAGCAGCAAAAGCAAAAATCAGCCACTAACGAGCACTAGACTCTAATGTACAGTAAGGCAAGCAAGCCCCATGGCAAGCACAGGGGCCTGCCAACTAATAGCTAAACAGCAATAACAGCTATAACTTTGATCTAGCACATTCCAGTCAAATCTGTCATTATCTTGAACACTTTGAGCCCCACATTGGGCACCAAAAAGGATTGTCATGGTTTAGTCCCAGCCAGCAACTAAGCATGACACAGCCACTCACTCGTTCCCCCCTCGGTGGGATGGGGGAGAGAATCAGAAGAGCAAAAGTGAGAAACCTCGTGGGCTGACATAAAGACCGTTTAATAGGCAAAGTAAAAGCCGAACACACAAGCAAAGTAAAACAAGGAATTCATTCACTCCTTCCCATCGACAGACGGGTTCAGCCATCTCCAGGGAAGCAGGGCTCCATCACGCATAACGGTTACTTGGGAAGACAAATGCCATCACTCCGAACGTCCCCCCCTTCCTTCTTCTTCCCCCAGCTTTATATGCTGAGCATGACGTCGTATGGTCTGCACTATCCCTTTGGTCAGTTGGGGTCAGCTGTCCCGGCTGTGTCCCCTCCCAACTTCTTGTGCACCCCCAGCCTCCTCGCTG
Source organism: Phoenicopterus ruber ruber (assembly GCA_009819775.1). Taxonomy (NCBI): domain Eukaryota; kingdom Metazoa; phylum Chordata; class Aves; order Phoenicopteriformes; family Phoenicopteridae; genus Phoenicopterus; species Phoenicopterus ruber. The sequence continues at coordinate 26,921,472 of CM020215.1, read as the reverse complement.
GTGGGGTGGGGTGAGAAGCAGAAAAGGCCTTGGCTCTGTGTAAGCCCTGCTCAGCAATAACAAAAATGTCTCTGCATTATCAACACTGTTTCCAGCACAAATCCAAAACAAAGCCCCATAGTAGCTGCTATGAAGAAAATTAGCTCTATCCCAGCCAAAACCAGCACACAGTAGCAGTAAAATAAATAGTGGGGTTTTAATTATATTGACTGACCGTAACATTCCCCTTCTATTTAAAAGCATGTTACTATTGAATGCCTAGCTGCAAGTTTCAGTTTTTAGTTTAGCACTGTACTGATGGAAAGTCTTTTCAGTTATACTGCATATTCAAGTTATATACTGAGATTACAGAGGAGATCACATGTTAATAATTACATTATATGCTTTTCTATAAATTTGAGAGTGGGAATATTTTTTGAGAGTGTACATAAAGGTCATTTGCTTAACAATATTTGCTTTCATAGTAGATTGAACAGCCTATTCCTTTCATCATATTCTCAAAGCATTGGCATGGAGCAGCGAGCCTCCTGCACCTAACACAATGTTAACATTAGCTATTGCAGATGTGAACCAGCAACTATTGCCAAGAAATGGCTCTTTGGAGATCTTTGAGGCTGGTGGCTAAGCTTTCGGTACACTTCCTAATGCATTGTATCCACATATGAATATACAAACACAACGAACCTGGCTGTGAGCAGTCTTGGCAGGATATGAGATATACACTTGAAATACAATGGAGACATGACAAAATTTTTCTTGAACATTGTGGTAATATAGCAACCGCTGTGTTCTGTGCAGAAATAGCTGGAGTCTCAAAGACAGTTTCTAACCAATATCTCTGTCCGTTTTGGGCACCATTCTCTGTCCAGTCGGCATTTTCTCTGGACAAGTCCATTAACTATGAATGCTGCTTTGAAGACCCGAATAAAGGGATGACTGGCTCTTAGCTTTTTAATCTATAGGAGTTAAACATCTTTGTAGTTTTAAAATCCTCCTGATTCCCATCTCCAACTTCATATGCCAAAAAACTTTGACAATCCATTTCTAAATCATAATTTGCTCCAGTTTTCTGATCTATAACATAATAGAATATGAATAATAATGCCTATCTACTTTGTTGCCAAAATTATTTATTGTTCACAGTGTGCTCTGAAAATATGAAATGTTAATTATTATAATTGAGGTTTTAGTGTCAAAAGAAGCTTGAGGAGCAGAAAATTTGCTATATTATTCTTCCAACATTAATTTTTGGATTGTAAATAGATTTCACCATACTTGTTTTGTGCTCTAGCTCTTAAGCAGCACTTGAAAAATTTGTTCTTGACTCTTTCTAAGTTGATACTAAGATAATGAGTCAAGCATTCTTACCTCATGCTATTACTTGTTTTCCTCAGTCTCCCATTGCTTAAATTTTCTTGTTTCTCAAAATATACGTGGAATATATCTCAAATCCGGCAAGGTATTGCTAAGGCCAAAATCCTTTCAATGTGGGATTGAACCCTTTCAAAACAGTAGGGTAAAGCTGAGTATGCAAACGGAAGAATTAACAGACATAATTTCATGCCTGCTCCCTGGTTCCTCTGAAGCTGTAGATGAGACTTGACACTGAATTCAACAGGAGGAAAGTTTGAACTTTCATCAATATCAGACTCAACATCAAACAGCACTTCACTCTTATTTGTGGTTGAATGGTCTAAAACATAATTGCAAAGTATTCTTCTAATTAGTTATCTTTAAAATTTTGCCTTTAGCATGTTACATTCGGCAGCTTTGCGAAGTGTAAAAAATGTCACATAAGTGGATAGTGTCTGGGGAAACAGCTGCTTTTTTCTAATATTAAAAAAAAAACAACAGCTTGTGAGGGTCAATCTTTTAAAGTATATGCTTCACTGAATGCAATTATTAATCATTTCCCTTCAGGAAAAATATTAAATTAAGTGTTAAAGTACAGATCTAAACAGTGTTAAGTGCCCAGAGCTACTGAGTTCATAGTTTCAGCTATATTTCAGTGTGAGATAATTGACCTTCCACAATGCAAATGTAGAGCTGGCACTGACTGATACAAAATGACTCATCCTGTCTCAGTATTTTATCTCCTTGCATTTATTTATTTATTTCCGTGTCCATCCTCAGTTGCCATGAAGGTCTCTGTGGGTGTTCTTAGGATTGGGTCCTTAGCTTTCTCCATTTTTAGCAAGCACACAGTTTGCAGGATGATTTTCTCTAATATGACAGCTTCCTAGTAAAGATAGGTGGAAATCAAGGCAAATAATATGGTCAAGGTTTTTTTATGATTTAACAATCCTCTAAGCCAGCTGAATTTACTGAGATATAAAACGATATTTGTAAGCTATGGTTAAGATGATTTTCATAGGTAAACAAACAAAATCCTCAACCTATCAGACTCACCCGCTCCCCAAAAATCATAACATAAATCTTTTTCACTGTGCTTATGATACTGAAAAAGGCCTCTAATATTCGTCCTAGTGTTTTATTATTGAAGTGCTTTCTGTAATTACGTTTCAATAATATGGCTGACGTCACTAATTACAGATTGTGGCTTTTCCAAAGCAATACCCAATTCCGGATGCCTTCGCAAAGTATCATGCTGATAACATCTAAACCAGAAAAGATACTGCTGGTTTGCTGATCAGAAGAAGCAGACATGAAAAGCTTTTTCAGTTTAAAGGAAGCAAGGCTGGGGCAGTTGGTAGGTTCTGGGAACAGTAGTGCTCATTTTTTTCTACCTTAAATGTAGTGTCTTTGCGTGTGTGTATATATAAATCTGTGTACATAAACACATGTACATGCTTATCTCTCTCTCTGTATATATATGTACACATGTATGTGTTTATCTTTGTCCAACTATTCTGAGAAACAGAGCTGCTCTGTTACTATCACAATATGCTATCATGAATTTACATTATTTTGTATCCCTGGCAGCATTTCACAGTGGAAGGAGTATTGCTGAAGAACAGTGATTTTGAAAAGTGTGATTAGGAAAGAAAGACTGCTCTGGTGGGAAAGATTATGTCCTGTGTGATCAGAGCTTACAGTTTGATTCATTACTCTTTCACAAGACAGTTAACTTTGGACAAGTCAGTTATTCTTATCTTATCACAATGGCTGTGATTTGGCAAACAAATACTTCATGTGAAAAAATCCTCTTAAGTTGCAAGAAAATTATAAAAATGCCTAATTTTTTCCATGCACAATTTTGTTGTTGATTGAAAGGCTTCATTCTAAATATTGATGTGGATTTTCTGTATATAGAAATCTCAAGTATATCCCAGACAGAATTAAAAACATGAGATGTATTTTTTACTATCAAAAAGCTGATGTTTGATGGGTAGCAACTGGGAAGGGAGAGAGGTAGGAACTAGAAACAATTCAGGATCTTTGTTTCTTCAGGTTAGAGTTGATATTTCAGAACCATTTTTGATATCTAGGTCCCAGCAGCCTTAGTGAAAACAGAGATTCTTATGTAATCAGTTATACAATACAGCAAGTGGCAGCTGAAGGGGCTGATCACAATTCTTTATATCATCTGCTGCCACATCTCCTTCCATACAACAGCCTAGTAGCAGAGGTGCTCAAAGGCAATGGTGTGGGATGTCTTGTCCCGACCCCAGGTCTCAGAGAGAGCCAGGGCTTCAACCTGTGTCTCTGACATCAATACTCTGGCTGCAGGGCTGTAGAATCTCCTTCTCTGATGTAATTGTATGATGCAGGAGAGTTCCAACAAATGACCTCCTTTGGGTCAAGGACTTGAAAACCCATATGTAAGATGACAGCACTGATAAGTAACACAGTTGTGTGTTCTGGGCTGATTTCTGCTCTCAGGTAACTTCGTTCTATATATAAGGAACCAGCCCAATGAAAGCCAAAACAAACCCGGTATGTCCATGAAGAAAGTTCTAGTTTTGACAACTGGCATTTTCATATGAAGTGATATTCTGCTGAGGAGTAACTGTGAACATATACAACAATTTTAACATTCTTCGATGTTAAATGTGGATGGCCTGCTTAGAAGAATTATTTTGAAATGGTAATGTCCAGGATGTCTTCTCTAAACTTTTAACTTGCTTTTCTTCTCCAGCTACTGACATAATTTTGAGTTTTCTTTAAGGCTCTTACACGCCTTTGGTAACTTACTGTATATATAATTCAAACATATTTTTACGGGTTTGAACCTTGTTCAGGAAACAGTACGAATGTTTTAAGTGAAGGTTAACCTTCCTTTAGATTTCCAGATATTTTCAGCTGACTGTTTCTGTTGGGACAAAGTTGGAACCACACACCACCTAACATCTGTCAAAATTTGTTAATCACAAAGGAAAGTTCTCCTATACATACTAAGTGACCCTATGAAGTGGCAGTAAAACCATAATTCAGTGTTTCAACACATGCTGAAGATTCCAGCAGTTTATCTTCTCACGTTGATGCTGCGTGTAGCTCAGAGAGGAGAACAGATGTATTTCCATGAATACTGGTTTTAGTTGCAGGTTCATGGCAACTGCTTTCTTCTGGGTTTGCCAAACATTTATTTGAACATTCATACCACTTCTTGCTTTACACCTACCCTCATTCTCTTTTCTGGGATTTTGCAGAAGACACAGCTCCTGAGGGAAAATGGGAGCAAGTTCTGACTACTGGAGCACACGGCTGTCCCTGAATACGTTGCTCTGAAGTCTCCACTCCTTGAGGGAATGATTAATTGGAAACCGCACAACATAGCCCTTGTACTTGGAGTCTCTTCTCCTCAGCTTGTTTTAGCTTCTGGAGTGCATCTATTTATATTTTTTTCTACTTTACTTTATGTTAAGCCAGTCAAGAGATGTTTATTGTTCTTTGAGAGCATATCAGAATCTGTATGACCAAAAATATTGAGCTTCTGTCTTTTTAAGTTGCACTTCTAAAAAATGTAAGTACAAAATTTGTTATAATGTGTGTTTGGAGAGCTCATAGAGAAAGTTAGTCCTATTTAATTTTACTCACACACCTCACCTTGAGTTCAGACTCTGTGTCCTTGCCTTGAAAGACCCACACACTTTTGCCCCAAGCTATCTCTCTAACCTTATTCCCTATTCCGTTCCTCTTCTTTATGCCACCAACACCTGTCTCAATGCTTCATTTGTCCCCAGTCACTCTCTCCAGGCTTTTTTCCATGCCTGTACATTCCAGCTTGCACTTCTTTGCCAAGTCACAATCCTACTTTCATTAAAGTCCATTAGCCAAAATAAAAGAAATTCATTTCTTTCACCAGATTTAAAGAGAGTATGGAAAGAAACAAATGAAAAGCCCACGCAAATCCTGATCTGAAGTGGTAAGCCAGTGTCCCATTTCCTTGGGTTAAAACTGCTTGCCCAGGAACATGACCAGGCAGATAAAACTGCAGACCATGGGAGATGATCCTTCTCACCAAAAGTAATTAGAGCAGATTTATTTAAAATCTTCTGTATTACTTAGTCAGTATCACACCAGTAAGGAATTTCAGTATTCATTTAAGTGTTTTATGTGGCTGTCCTTTTAATATTATTTCCATGACCAATACATAAAGGTATCAGTGCAGCCTGATGAAATTACTATTCAATGAGAACAGAAATTCTCATCTATCTTTAGCAATGGCTCATTAACACAGCGCTAATTAGGGCTAGATTCTGCCATGAGGAAAGTTGGCAAAGCAGTAAAAACTCCTAGGAAATAAAGGATTTAAAGGAATATGGCCTTACAGTTACTGTCCCTTAAAAAGAGACTCGCAAAGTTCAGTTCTGATCTGTGCTTCCCTGCTCTTCTGGATAACAGTTGGCACTGCTCCTTTCACTGGAGTTGCTGGCTCTGTTTCTGCTCCATATAAGGTTGCCCAGTGCTCATCCACCAAGAATCCACTTCCAGCAGTACCTGATGTGGCTAACATCTGTCCCATGTGGCCCGGTGTCTGATCCGGGCTCTGCGGAGGGTGCAGATGGAGCTTGATGCAGTGACCTGTTTCAATTTGTTTGAGTTCTTCCTAAAATGTAAGCTTAAAAGAAAGAAAAGGAAAAGAAAAAAGTCAAGCAAGCAAAAACATGCTCTGCCCACAGCTCTACTAGCTGCTGAATTTGAGATTTTTGCTTGAGGTTGGATGTTGTCTCTGTTCACTCCTTGCCCCTTTCTACTGACTGGAAAAGACCCGCAGTGGTGACACAGAAGGAGCAGCTGTCTGCCTACCCCAACTCCACGAACACAGGTAGGGTGTGTTCTACCCACTGCAAACGCTATCCAGGCACACCGCAGGGCTGACAGCTTAGTCTTTAAATGTTTGATTTGTTTATTAATTATTTACTTTAAAAAGTATCATGGCATTTAAAAACATGCTTCACTGAAAAATCTGTCCTAAACTTTATTCACTCTGAGATGTGAAAGTGGAGGCATAATGCATAACCTTTAAAAGATTAAAAAACTTTCATCGGATTTCACTCAGGAAGACCCTCTCCCTTGCCTCTTAGCGCTGCAAAGTAGATTGGCACTACACAGAGAAAGCACTGCACCAGAAAGTTTGTTTCCTAATCCTTTGACAGGCCACCTAATTTTTTTCTCCAGTGTTCTAGAAAATAGACAGACAAAAAAAAAATCTCAAACAGTATAACAGCTAAATTTAGCACTGTCAGACAGTACAAGATCAGAGCTATATGTTGTACTCCGGACCTGGAACTGCCGTCAAAGATCTTCTAACCAACTCTCTGCTTAACAAAACTAAAAGATTCAAGGGGAAAGTTGTTTGTTTTTCTGTTTGCTTTTAAAAGTTGATTAGCCTAGTAGGCATTAAATCTTTCATTATGAATTTGCCTTTCAGGATAAAATGTTTGGTTTCAATCTTGCAAAAAAACTTTTACTCTTTCAAGAAAACCCTTCACTTTACTGGATTTGGATGGCATATGTTATCTTTTAGAGATATGCAGGAAAGTCCACTAGGAATTGCAGTGTTGTTTGCCAGTATTCCTTGGGGGATTTACAGGAATGCTTACAGCTATTTCTGCCTCATCAGTTCTTTTTCTTCCGGACTTAATTTTACTTATCTGTATTAAGATTTCTTCTTCCTTTTATGCCATCTTTCATTCTCTCATTCTTCCTTATTTCCTTAGTTCCATTAAATGATCATGAAGAAAGCAACAGCTGTGCTGAAAGCAGCAGGGGTGAGGGGAAGGAGTACATTCTTGTTCAGTTTCCTCACTAAAAATGGGAGGGAAGGAAAAAGAAGGCTGTTAAAGAAAATAATAAACAGGAATTTTGCATTTCAAAACTAACCTGTTTTGTAAAGTCCCACCATTATTGCCTGCACATATACAGAAGAATCTTAATACGAATGACGTCACCTTCTGGATTGGCTTCAAAGGCATTTAGAAATGCCACAGTTCTTTTAATTTCTCCATAGTGCTAGCAATTTTTTTTATAATCATTCAATCTGAGTCTTGCTGAAGTCAACTGACAAAGAACAATTTCTCCTCTCAATTAGAGAACAAATGGAAGACTTTTCAGCCTTTGAAATATCCAACCCAAACCAAAGCTTGCTAGCAGAGAAGTGCACGTTCCATGAGAGGGTTAAATCGAATCTGTAGTCCTGACAAAATTAACAGAAACATACAGCTGAAGTGGCAAAGATACTGGCCATGGGGTGTTGATCAAGGTTTAATCATTATATACATTCATCCTTTTAATATCTATGTATAGGAGAAAATGTGTTATTCTATGTTAGAGCTGTTCTTCATTATAGGTGAACACCCTCCCTATTTCAATTTCTGTCCATTGCTTCTTGCCTTGTCGTTGGGCACCACTCAGAAGAGTCTGCCTCCATATTCTTAACTTCCACACCTACCAGGTATTTATACTCATGCAGAAGTTGCCCCTGAGCTTTTTCCTCTCCAGGTTGAACAATCCCAGCTCTCTCAGCCTCTCCACGCAGCTCGCACGCTCCAAGCCCTTCATCATCTTTGTGGCTCTGCACTGGCTTTGCTCCAGCATGCCCATGTCCCTCTTGTACTGGGGAGCCCAGGACTGGACCCAGCACTCCAGATGTGGCCTCTCCAGTGCTGAGGAGGGGGAAAGGATCACAGCCTCAGCCTGCAGACAACATGACGCTGTTCCTGATGCAGCCCTGGAGAGGCTGTTGACCCTCCTTGCCACAAGAGCACATTGCTGGCTCATGGTCCACTAGGACCGCCAGGGCCTTCTCTGCAAAGCTGCTTCCCAGCCAGTCAGCCCCCAGCCTGTACCAGTACACACCATTATTCCTTCCCAGGTGACGGTTTCTCCAGGTTGCTGACATCCCTCTGGATGTCAGCATAACCATGTGGTTCATCGACCACTCCTCTTAGTTTTGTATCATCTGCAAACTTGCTGAGGGGGCACTCTGCCCTGTGGTCCAGGTCATCATTGAAGATGTTAAAACATATTGACCCCAGTATCAGCCTCTGGAGTAGATCGTTAGTGACTGGCCTCCATCTGGACTTCATGCTCACAACTGTTTGAGCCCAGTGGTTTAGCCAGTTTTCAAACCACCTCACCATTCACTTATCTAGCCTATACTTCATCAGTTTGTGTAGGAGGATTTTATGGGATATAGTGCTGTAAGCCCTACTGAAGTCAAGACAGACATCAAACCCCTGTCCCTATATGGACCAAGCCAGTCATGTCATTGCAGAAGGCTTTCAGGTCAGTCAGGAATGCTTCACAAATCCATGCTGACAATTCCCAATCAACTTCTTGTCCTTCCTATGTTTGGAAATGTTTTCCTGGATTATTTACTCCATCATCTTTGCAGGGATCAAGGTGAGGCTAACTGACCTGTAGCTCTGCCGATCCTCATTCCTGCCCTTCCTAAAGACAGGAGTGACATTTGCTGTCTTCCAGTCCTCAGAAACCTCCAGCGTTTGCCATGACCTTTCAAAGATTATTGCGAGTGGTTCTGCAATGACACTGGCCAGCCCCCTCAGCACTCCTGGGTGCATCCCATCGGGTTCTATGGATTTTAGTTTGTTTAAATCTAGGGTGAGTTACTGAGGGTAAGTCTTCTTCACTGCAGACTTCCGCTCTGTTCTCAGGGACCTGGGATTCCTGAAGTCTCATCATCCCAGTAAAGACTGAGGCAAAGAAAGCCTTGAGGCATTGGCCTTTTCCATGTCCTTTGTCAGCTTGCCCCATCCAGCGGCAGGGCCATGATTTCCCTCGTCTTCATCTTGCTGCTGGTGTACCTGTAGATGCCTTATGATACCAGCTCAATTTTCCCCTTTGCATTTCTGTTTTTCTTTACCTAAAAATCCCCAAATAACAAAAAAAAATAGTATGTATTAAATAAAATATAAAATGCCGTACTGAATCTTGTGTCAGCTCTTTTATGCATGATCTAATATTACTGCACTGACTTTACTGTGGATGATCACTAATATCTGGTAAAATGTAGTTCTCTGCCCAGCTATAATTTAGCGCTGCATGCAAAGACTTCAGATATATGTAGTCAGAATTCTGGAGTTCCCCAGGTTGTTTTTAAATTGTTATCCTACACAACCCAATTCTTCTTTATATTAGTTAGTGTGAATAAAAACATTGTTTTATTGTACTGTAAGCACATAATTTGACTTACTAGCCTCCAGGATCCCAGGCATTAAAAGTCTCACATAGCTTCTTAAAACAAAATAACAGCTTTACTGACTCAAGTATAACATTTTTTCTGCTTGGCCGATATAGTTTAAGCAAGCAAATCACACATTTTGGTCTCTCCACTCTGAACTGTAAGGTTCTTGTTAGAGACATTATGAATGTCATCTGTCACAGCTTTCACAGTTGGTACCACGCTCCAGTCTCTGCAATCTACTTCGCTCATCCCCATCATTCTTTACTCCATTTATGCATTCCTCATCTTCTGCCTCCGATCTTTTACCCCTGTTTTCTACTCAGTATGGTCTTTCTCTCTCTCTCTCTTTTCATCTCCACCTTTTTCTCTTCTTTTTCTATGTTGACCCTTCATTTTCAGAGGTAGCACCATTTGTTAATAGGCAGGGCTCAACTCAAATGCACATACTTTCTTTCCCTATAGAAATGTAGCTAGGGAGATGAACAACATAGGATTTCAACAGAAATGTTTACATTTCCATACATTTAAAGCAGTTTTCTTAGCAAATGTTCTATGTGCACAGTCATCAGTAGCCTGATCTCCAAAAGGTCCAGTGATATTTTACTTTGTTATAGTTCCCTTGAAATCAAGGGAAGGAGCCTGTTGGGTGGCTCTTGTGTGTTACCATTCCTTAGAGTTTGCTGTACTTATATAGAGAGACTTTTTCAGTGAAGTGTAATGGTGTCAATTCAAATGCAATTTCAGCTGGAAATTTGTCCTGATTGAGAGTAGTTTCACTGGCGAATCGGGATTTTCTGTCTTTTTAGTCCTTTCAGTGCTGAAGTTGTTTACCACACATGCACATCATTTTTTTCCTTTTTTTTTCAGTGAGGAATACTTATTTTCTCTGTGGTTTGCCAAACTACTGAAATATTTGAGTCACATTTTACTGAAGTTCAATGAAATAGGATATTACTCTTTTCTCCCCTGCCTTCTTACATACTGTGTTGTGCCTTATACAACTATGTAGATGATTGTTAGTGTTTTGTATTATACCCAATTTGCAACTCATTTTGCGCAGAAGTTATTTTCTGCACAAAAAGCAAGAGAAGAAAGATGAAGCTGTGTGTCCAGATTATTTATTTTCAGAAGATGACAGATTGTTCAGAAGGTTTTCAGGAAATGGATGGTAGAATAGAAACAATTATGTCATCTTTCCTAGAATGACTGAACTTGCAGTTACAAGGCTAAGAAGTTAGGACTGGCTTGTGAGCTGGTGTAAATCATTGTAAATCCTCCTCAGTCAAAGCTATGATGAAGTAAGGATCATCCTTCTTACTGTGTGACAGGATAATAATGAATTGCTACATCAGATTGCGCTATTTTAAAGAGATTTTAAAATATCAACTCCATAAAGAGTTTCAACAACATTTGCACTAACCAGTACCTTTCAAAAGTCACTATCAAGGTGATGTGCCAAACCAGACTGTAACAACCCATTTATAAATTAACTTGAATACACAGAATGTGCCAGAACAAAAGAAATTAATATAAGTCAATACATTTTCACCTTGATATAATGCCACAGGAAAGAAATAAACCAAAGTTAATCTCAAAATGAATTCAGCCCAGCCTACCAATTAATCAAGTGTAGCATCAAATGGGCTTTTGGCCTCACACAGGGTGTCCTGTTTCATACCTAATTCTAAAAATAAATGTCCAATCACATACCTTCAATATCCAACAAGTGGATTAAAGGCAGATCCTTGAATTTGGATCTAGATTCGAAGGCAGGTCTCAGTCTGGAAGAAAGTGCAAGGTACCTGAAGGTCCTTTTTTTGTACTCATTTTGCATCTTTCTACTCCCCTGTTGCAGTAACCTCAAATCCTTTTCTCTCGTCTCCCCTTTCAGTAACTGCTTCATTCCCCACTCTGTGGCTGTGTAAAGATTTAGAGCTGCACCCAGAGTTTACTGTAAAAGCAAAAAACTTATCTTACTTCTGTGTTTCTCACCTTCTGAAACTAGGAACCCATCCTTGTACCTCAGTATCCCTTCTATCCTACTGCATACTTCAACTCCCTTAAAGCAAAACCCTAACCCAGTTTCTTATACCTTTTTCCAACCTTTCTGGTACACTTTCTGTCACATCCTCTTTGCTCCCTTTCTCTTCTTTTCTTGTAATTACCTAAAACTTCAGAAATCAGCCTGAACTTGTTACTGCCCAGGGTGATAGCTGAGCGTTTTCTATGAAGGGGAACAGAGAGGAGGGAGCAAGGCCAGAGACACGGGAGTGAAAAGGTGATGTTTAAGCCATCAAACCATAGCCATCCTTCCTATAAAAGCAGTAAGCAGACTGCAAACTGGAAATATGAGGAGCAAGTTCATTGTACATTGGAAGAAATTTTTAAGTGAGAGAATTGCATGGATCCATAAAAGACTAAATTTGTCAGTGTTGAAACGTTCTTCTGAGGTAATATCTTGCTAATTTCTTTGTAGCCAGGACTGTGTGCCTTGCTACGCATTAACTCATTCACTTCCATAGCACGTCACTTCTGAATGTCCAGTAGAAGAGGGTATTTTTACAGGAAAGCAAAGTATGAACATTTACTGAAGATCAAGCAGAGATGAACTTTGAACCTGGATGTGCTTTCCCATATGGTGGGTAGGTGTTGTAGTATTTCATCATCAAGATACAGATGAAGAGTACCACCACATCTTACTTGCTTGTTTTGCTAGAGTAAAGAAAGATACTTGGTTTAAGAGCCTGATTTCAATATCAACAAAAGAAGCAAGTGAAATAATTCATAAAAAATTATTCAAGGTTCATCCTTTTATTTTTGCTTTAATGCTAGGCCTAGAAGACCTGCCATCCTTATTCAGCATTTCCTCTGCAGCTGAATTTTATGACAGAAATAAGAAAATAAGCTGTTTAAACTGTAACCCTAAAATGACTAACATCAGTCTTATCTAATGCCTTAAGGTTTTATTTTTATAGCTAAAACATCCAACCCTTCAATTTTTTTATTTACCAAGCCATTTACAGAATGCCACAGAATCTAGAAGGCTTTCCAGCTGGCCACCTAAAGAGAAATCTAGAGAGGTAATCCTGTTTCTATTAGTACTGTCACACCATGCAGTATTTTGAATTAGTGTTCATGTATCAAGATTCTAAAGAGGGCTTTGGCCATTGACTGAAAGTGGAAAGGAAATATGCAGGCCTTCTGTGTGCATTCAAAAAGAAATAAACTAAACCCAGAAACAGTTATTTTCTCTACCTAGTAATTATACAAACACATCTTTTATTTATAGAAGTGTTCTATCCTTGACTCCTTGGAGTGCTACATAAATGCTCGGAACAAAAATGTTGGAAAGAGGCCAGATGAAAAAACAAAATGTCCATCAGAGGTAGAGCAAACAAGAATGGTACACTCTAAACTAACATTGCTCTTCAATTCAAAAACTGAATTTGCACTCAGGAGTACAGTTCTGCTTTATGGGCCTGTTTGGATTTTCGCAGTTTCTTTTACAACAAGTTGTCACATGTTCTAACACAAAATGCAAATTCTCAGGAGTAGATTATATTACAAAGTTTATATCAACTTCTTCTTCTCATTAAAGGTAAACTGAGTATAAGTAAATTAGGGGTTGGGAACAAACTATCCAGGAATTCCAGGTAGGAAATCATCACTGTTTTGGAATTCCTCATTTGGAGGCATGGGGATTGTTTGTTTGGTTTTTTAACTAGCTAGGAATGAAGTGACAAAAATTGGGAGGGCTGGAGGCAGCTTTCTCTCCCACAGTAGCAAACTTACATTCAGTGCTATGTCAATCTTCAGGATCATTAAATTAGGCTTCAGGATCATTAAATTAGGCTATCTGTACATTTTCTTCCATGTCTGATAGCTTACCTGGTGCTTCAACCATTGCATAATCCCCTTCCAAGTAAGCTTCCCAACTCAGTGCGTTTCTTCAGGTTCATATTTGTTAACAAGCATTGGCCTGAGTGACTCTTAAACTGCTCATGAGTCCATCCTTTAGAAAGAGAGGGTGAAACCAGGGAACAGTTTTCCCTGCTGCAGAGGTTTTGAACTAGCTTGGGCAAATCTCTCAGTTTAGATTTTTCTAAGGAAATTATATCATGTAGGATCTATTTGCAGACAGTGATGTAGATATTTCAATCTAGATTTTTAAAGGTAGTGTACACAGTTCTGCATTATGTAGCCAGCTTTTAAGAGTATTTGACGTGGTCTGCTCAGCAGCGTGTGGCCTCACTATCATCTTACTGTGCCATGAAGTTCTGAGCCCAGCAAATACCACAAGTCGAGAGTCAGGGACCTCAGCCTGCCAGAAACCCATGGCATGGAAAACAGCATCAACTGGGTGTAATTAAATGCAAGTAAAAATGGTGGAGGGGAAATGTGTGTAGCCAAGTCAGCTCAGTAATGCCTCCGTCCTCTCAGTATCTTCAACAGTTGTGTTCCTCACAGCCATCATCCTAGCATCTAGAGGAAAGATTTCTTTCCTATATTCAAAAACCTATAGTGGGAGGAATGTCCATAAGGAATGTGGGAGACATGAGCTCCTCCTTGCTCACCTGACCTGAAACAGGGCCTTGAGCAAAGGTGGCCTAAGCAGGAGACAGGTGCCTTTGCCTCCACGAGCTGCAGTTTTTTGCTTGGTGGAACCATTCCTTTTTCTGTAAATAATAGAGTAAAAGACAGGCTTATGATTCATCTGTAGAGCATTTCCCCAGGGAGTGGCAGCCCAAGTTCAAACTCTGTGTCCAACCTTAAATAATTATTTAGACAAAACAGAACTGCTCCAGGAAGATAAATCTAAGCTGTAGCTTAAAAAAACTGAAAATCAGAGGGGCCAGGATATACAGATAAAAGGCGAGAAATTGGAGCATAAGACTGCAGTGAAGCAATCTTGCTGAGATTTAAGGTGAACCTGCCGAAGCCAAGTGCCATTGCTGAGAAGGCGGCCTTTCTAACTACCCCATCCTGCAAGATCAGCAAAAGTGCTGCCTGCCCTTCTGTGTTAGCAGGGAGACATCAGCATCTGCATCAGGGGAACAACGAGAACTCACACGCCGATACTAATGTGCCACTAGCGTGGCCAGCAGGTCAAGGGAGGTGATTCTGCCCCTCTACTCCACTCTGGTGAGACCCTAACTGGAGTTCTGTGTCCAGCTCTGGAGCCCTCAGCACAAAAAAGACATGGACCTGCTGGAGCGGGTCCAGAGGAGGCCACAAAAATGATCAGAGGGCCGGAGCACCTCTCCTATGAAGACAGGCTGAGAGAGTTGGGCTTGTTCAGCCTGGAGAAGAGAAGGCTCCGGGGAGACCTTATTGCAGCCTTTCAGTAAAGGGGGCTTATAAGAAAGATGGGGAAAAACTTTTTAGCAGGGCCTGTTGTGATAGGACAAGGGGCAATGGCTTTAAACTACAGGAGGGAGATATAGGCTAGACATAAGGAAGAAATTTTTTACAATGAGGGTGGTGAAGCACTGGCACAGGTTGCCCAGAGAGATGGTAGAAGCCCCATCCCTGGCAACATTCAAGGTCAGGCTGGATGGGGCTCTGGGCAACCTGATCTAGTTGAGGATGTCCCTGCTCATTGCAGGGCGGTCGGACTAGATGACCTTTCAAGGTCCCTTCCAACCCAAACTATTCTATGATTCTATGATTCTATAATAATGTGGTCTTGAGAACGACTGTAACAGCTGGGCAAGAGAATGGACAATCCAGGCACATCCCCAAATCCAGTCCTTAAGAGCAGATTTCAGTAAATATTAGTGGGACTTAGGTTTTAATGGCACTGACCTACAAAGACAAAAGAAGCTCCCCCTGATGTTCTTTGGAGTAAGGTAACTTAGAGAGTTTTCTTAGAGAATTTAAGCTTTGACTGCTGTTACAGCTAAAGCCAGGATGGCTTTATAAAAGCCTTGTTCAACTGTTTTGCTTTTATTTTTTAGCAGCATTGCATGATTATTAATGAAGAAAAAGTTACTTCTCAAATGTTATTTTTAGGAAGGAGTAACAAAATAAAAATAATAAATTTTTTTTCAGGATCAATAATTACAATTAAATTGCATTTAATTATAATAATTATTAAAGCTTTGGATTATTACACTCAAAGGATTAAATGACATAGGCTGTCACAATTTCTCACAGCAAATGTAGAATGTCTTTTCTATCACTTTGTGTGTTAGCTAGATCACCAAAGAGTTGGCTGTTATTTGGAGTTATCTTAAAAACTTCCTAAATTTTATGTCCATACCTCTTTTCTTTGAAATCTAGGTTATTCACCATTTCATGATTATCAAAGTTTAGCTATCTTCATAACTGTATGACCTACTATAAATCTTTACGCATCAAGGGATAATCATAGAATCATAGAATGGTTTGGGTTGGAAGGGACCTTTAAAGGTCAGGTAGTCCAACCCCGCTGCAATGAGCAGGAACATCCTCAACTAGATCAGGTTGTTCAGAGCCCCATCCAGCCTGACCTTGAATGTTTCCAGGGATGGGGCATCTACCACCTCTCTGGGCAATGATTAAACGTATCTTTCAATTGGTGATGTTGGGTTAAAGCACTACTAAAACACTGTGTCCATAATGCTTTCTTTAAAAAAGCTGAAAACTGAATTAATTAAAGGAAGTGGGGTTTTTTATGTACCCAAAAGGTGGTAGAACAAAATTTTGTGTAGGCTAAGATTACCTCCTGTATGACATGATTAGTTAAGTTAAACCTGATGAACTGTGGGCTAACATGTGAAAATCCAGTTAACAAGTTTTTTTCCCGTCAGAAGATTGCTCAGAGTTAATTAAATCAGTTTCTCTTTTTTGTATTGTACATATCCTCGAATTATTTCTAAGTAATACAGAATCATTTTGCCATATTAGAGTCTGTGCATCGTGTTCAGAGATTAACCTGTGAAAAGAGATGATTATTCACTTAGTCCAAATCAGATGTAAGTTTACTGTAAAGTCTTTATTGGTCTAGATAATGCAAAGTAAAAAGATTATGAAATTGGCTAGCATGGGACTGGGCCTGATTATAGAAATAATGTCTCCAACATTTTCATCATGTTTCTGTAAAATAATCCTTTATAAAAATATAACTGTTTTTTAAAATTAATTGTAGCCCTTAGATACTGAACAAAATTATCCTCATAATGCTGTATTTCTAGTATTAACATTCAGCACTGATTTTTGAAACATGCAGAATCCCAGGGCCAACACATAAAACATGCATGAAATTGTAAATCTTCACGCTTTACTATAATAACTGCCTTTATAAATTTGAACCTTTTTGCACAAAAAGCCCAGCTTGCCTAACTACTTATGGTAATTGTATGTGCATGTCAGGGGCTACAGTTTTTCATGGTTTGGAGATATTTCTGCTTTCAAAATCAGATCTTCTGTATTGATTTATCGTATGCAGAAAATAACATTTCTTTCAGGAAAAACGTAAAAATAAGATTTAGGGTTCACAATATACTTTAAAAAGTCAGCACAATAGTGTGCTGAAATGATCCAGTGACCTAACATCCAGACAGAATGCTAAACACAAAAAAACCCCAAGTCAAAGTAATAGACAGATCATAATTTAAAACCAAATAAACTAAGCACTAGTTATTCTTTTAACCTCTTTAACAGCTCTAAAATCAGATTTCTTTTCCTTTTCATAACCATTCTGTTCATAACAAAACAAAGAACACAAGGGGCTCCTAAACTGATTAATGAATCAGTGTCTGCCTGTCATTCTCAAGATCAAATCGGGTTTCAGGCTTTTATGTCCCTAGCAATCTTGAAGTAAATCTTCGCATGTCTCAAAATAGAAATTGTGACAGAAGTTTCCATCAAAGCCACATCCATACAAGCAGGCACAGGTTTGTCAATAGAACTGGCATGTGATTCATGGTACATGAATCGGTACATGATTTATGCCTGTAACCCGTTTGAAGTTTGGCTTTTCAGCCCGTACCCCAGAATTATATAAAAAGAAATGTCAATAAGCTTAGTAATATACAATTTCATGGCACACTTAAGCATTTAGCTTCAGCTTTTAGCTTAGGATTCATCTCAATTAAAATTATAGATATGGATATAGATATTTTAGGTAAATCATGGAAGTTTTCTGTCACTGAAGAAGGGAAAAGGCATCTTATGAGGGTGCATATTCTTTTTATTACCCTCTGGAAGTATCTGTTTCTCTTCCTTGATTAGAAAGGGAGCATAGATGACTGAAGTTTATGAAGTAACTAACTTTAAGATGATTAAAATGATGTGAAAAAGATCCAGCCCTTGGGGTCCGATAGGCTCTTGCACTATGGATCAGTAAGCTTTACATCACATTTGCTCCCGAGAAGTACAATAAGAGATACTGTCTCACATCACCTTCTTTTCTGTTTACCAGCCAGCATTTTGGGCTTTGTGAATTACTGAATATTGAACTTAAGAAAACACAATGAAGAAATCAAAGCTGTGAAGCCATTAGAAGAAAGCAAAATGGACAGATTGTCAATTTAAATCTAGATTATTTTAATTTTATTTCAGTGTTCTGAAAAAAAGATTAAGAATGCAAGAATCAGAGACCAGTGGAGATAAGAATTCTTTACTTGTTCATTTGTTTTGTAATGTACGTAGTGTCACTATTTTACCCTAACATGGAAACGACTACTTTTAAGTATGATGTGAAACCAGATTTTAATTCAGGCCTTTCGATTTCAAAAGGCTTGGATCCATCAAAAGGGTTTACTGTAAGGTGCAGCTTATTTTAAGATTTTTCTCTGAGTCCTGTAAAAGGCAGAGGTATTACTGATATTGTCTATCTTTGTTTTGTGTTGCAATGTAAATGTTCTTTTAAGAATGGGAAAAAAAAATATATCTCTGTCATAATCCCTCTGCTGCTTTTTGTGACTCCACACTTTAAGGAATTTTATTTCCTGAATTTGAACACATCTTTTTGTTTTGCTAATAAGTCATATTTCTTATGCTCAGTAAAACACAGCACACAAACCCACGTTAGAGTTGCCTAAAGATTTCTAGATTGAAAACAGCACAATTACTTCAGCGCTACAAAAGCAAATAACTCATCTGACCTGAACTTCAAGGCCAGCTAACTTGATACCTTTTTGTGCTGCAGAAATACACCACCATTGCTTACCAGATGCAAGCATAGTGTCATGCTGAGCTGTGTGAACCTACATTCTTGTGTAGAGTCCATCCAAGTAGACCTAACATGGCAGCGATTTATGCAGTTAAGACATGCAAGTAAATTTAGAAATGCAAGAAAACTTAAGTCCCATCTTGAACTAGGCATCTGCATGGGATTGAAATTCGTAGCCTGGTAGCCATCACATGGCTGTATAAAAGTCTGTGATCCCTTTTGAGCATGGATAATTGAATCACTCTTTCCTTTTAAAGCCTCGGAGCACAAAAGGGATGGAAACAGTCTGTATGCGTTTGCCTAATGCTCTGGTTCTGGTCATCCAAAGAATAAGGCTTGGACATCCAGGCTCAAGGGTTTCCTCATCTTTTATTTCTGGCTTGAGAAAGAAATAAGAGTTCCTTTGGCATAGTAGAATACAATGTTTCTAAAGCTAAAGAAAGACTGAATGCCAGGAATGTCCATCTTTTGAGACATTATCCTGTATCTTCTGCTGTTAAGTACAGCAAAATCCAAACCAAATGTACTTCTTCCCAGACAACTAATTTTTTTTCCCCTCTCAATGACTGGAGTTAGCTGATTGGTATTTTGATAAACATGTGAACTTTTTAATAAATCTGGCACATTAAAAGGTTTTTTAGAGACTGAAGGGGTGATATAATCATAGTTGTAATATTACATTTCTCTGCAGTAAATGGTTCGTGTCTTCCACTTTAATCTGTGCAGAAAATTTATGTCAGTTTAAGTGAACAGCTCATTTGTAGCTGAAAGAAAAATAAAGCTGAAATAAATGGCTAGTAAATTGTAATAGTCACTTACAGAAAGTAAGACAGACTCTTCTAAATGGAAAATATTTTGTTCCAATAATATTCAGAAGGTTCAGCACCATAAGGTTAACTGCTTTACCAGGGGCTAAAGCAGAGTCAAGCCAGCTCTGTTTCATTGTAAACTGGATCATTGGTGGAGTGATTGAGGTGCATGATGTAAATGTAGACATCTTCTAGCATTCATTATTTCTGGTTAAAGAGCTCCTCTTGGGGTCTTTCTGAGTTTTGTGGAACCTTAGCAGAAGAATACCGGCAAAACTGCAGTGGGAATAAGTAATAAAAGATAATTCCTCTGATTATATAAACATGGACTCAAAATGGATCTGAAGATCACTTGCAGTGAAATCTAACTGACGTCCAGGGTATTGGCACTTGTAGTTCTAACTTGAAGTGTTGTTCTGAAAACTCTGATGTAAAAGCTACACCAAGGCAGTAGTTCTAGGTACTCAAAAAATACACATATCTCTGTGGACATCTAAAGGTGTTAAACAGCTGTGTAAGAAATGAGTAAACAGGTATATTGTTGATCACTAATCTACTATCAGTTCTTTTTTTTCTCCCACAGGTCTTCACATTTATTCCCTATTCTGTTTCACTGTTATAATCACTAACCAGGTGTAAATTCCTGGAAAATATGGTCCCATTGGACTCTACAGTAAAACTCTGTTGATGTTTGTGGATCAGAATTTTGTGCTGAGGCACATGCAGAGCCATGTTTTGGCATGAGAAAGAAATACAGAATTGGACTATAGAACAAAACCATCCGTTGGATGATTTACATGTTCCCTCACACCCTGGAAGCTAACAATACTGTGTGAATCAAATAAATGATAAATTAAAATTAACAAACTTATAGTTTGGGAGTATCACAAAAAATACATTAAAAACCCCCACTTTTTTATTAGTAAAAGCACTAAGCTACTAAACGTTGCACACTCATGTCAAACACCAGATCTAGTCGTCTAATTTAGTCCTGCTCTTCAAATATCAGTTCTGTACACTTTAATCTTAAATGTAATAGTTCTGTACCTGATAGCTGTGGGCATAATTTTTGAATGTGAACCAATGTGTCTCTTTCAGACTAAAACTACAACTTGAAGAAAGAGGTTTTCCTACAATGAATTAGCAACTCTGCGAAGTTAATAATAATTCATTAGATGTGAAATTATATATGCAGTGCTGCTGTTTTCAATTTCTATAACTATTTTTATACATAGAATTACAGAAAACTTTATACTGTTAACTATGAACTGGGTACTCAAAAAATTCATTGCAAGAACAGATTTTCTGATTCTGAAAGCTACTTCATAGACAAAAAGTAGTAGAAGTAGTGGAAGAACTGATGTTCTTGTTTGGATTTTGTAACACCTTAAGTAGTAATCACTAATAGAAGCTTTTTCTGTTTTAGGGGCATTCATAACGTAACTTTCTTTCCTGCATGAATTTTCTCATGTCTGATTTGAGGTTAATTCACACTCCAATAACTCCCTCAGTGGATATATTAATAGGTTGCTCATATTTAGCAGTAGTAATTTAAAAAAACATTTGAAGAACTTGTTAGACTTGATATCATTATTTCTCTGACAAATTTGGTAGACTTTGGACAATGAGTTCAAACATTGATTGGGAATTGACAGATACACTCAGGATTATTACACCAAACTATTTTCCTTACAGAAATTGCCAAAGAAATGCAGAAGTGAGGACAATCTGAAAATTGTAGAAAGGTTAGGTATTTCTTCAATATTTGCCTAAACTGGAATTAATCAGTAAAACCAATTCATGGTTCTTCAAACTAAATAATCAGTACTTTATGAGTAGTTGACCTGTGGAGGCATGCTGTCTACCTCGACAACCCTGATGTCTAGCTGGCCTGAAAAGCTCCTGAGCTGAGCACCATGGTGAGCCACCGGCTTTCCAGCCTCAGCTCTGCCGCGTGCTTCACCTGCAGAACGCTTCCGACCGCTCTCTGAAGCCAGCAGATAAGTGCAGGCATGAGGCATCCCACCAGGCTCTGGCTATGCCTGCCACCACAATCATAACATAATTGTTGACAGAGCAAATCTGATCTTTCAGAAGGTCTCAAGATGACCCTCAAAACGCACTGAAATCAATGGGACTATTGGAGCCAATAAATCCCAGCTGTGACATTTTCTGAGGTGTTCCAAATTACAGATGAGGATTTTTCAGTGTCATCTCTACTTTTTCCTCCATCAGGAAGCAGGTGTTTTCAGGCAATCACGAAAATATTTTAGGTATTTTAAAGTGCATGGTGTCTCACTGAAATTTAAAGCTGTCAATATATGAAAGCAGAGCTGAAAATGTGATTATCATTTGAAGAATAATCTGAGTCTGGCGTCTTTTAAAGGAAAGAAGGAATGCAGTTACTATTCCCATGTCTCTTAAATGTAACACATTTGTAAAGTATACAGAATATAGCTCCGAATCAAACCAATTTAAAAAGTAGAATTTTTTCTTCTACCATTTCCGTGTTTGTTTGAAATATATCAGTTTTTCACGAACAACAAAAATTTCAATGGCAACTTGTTTGTTTTCCAAAACATGTACACATTTCCTTAATGAATACCAAAGATGGAAGTATTCAGGAATAGAACAGACTTTAAATCATTCTCCTAATGACAAATCAAAGCTTAAAGAAACTAAGGAACAGCTGAAGGTTATCACCAATCAACCTTATCTCTGAAAAAGTGATTAAATCTCTGACATAAACTGTTAAATCTCCTTGAAAATTTAGAGTTGGATACACACCAAACTACATAAAAAACCCTTACTGCTTATTTTCAGACAATTAGTACACATTGACTTCAGTTAATAATTACATTCTACTCATGTATGTCTGACTTCTCACACTAATTAAGTTTATCATCACAAGAAGGGTTGAGCAAAGAATTGATCCCTTTTAGTTTATTAGCCAAACTGCAAAATAGAAAAAAAATATTTTCAACTTGACTGAAATATTTATATGACAATAATTGAAAGTTTCACTGATTTTGAGTGAGGTTCATACCATCTTTAACTGATTATTTTTTTAAAAGGGGAAATTTTTAAGTGAAAAGTTGAAGTATTTTTCATATGTTTTACAGGCAGGTGTTTTCAAATAATTGATTTTTACTTTATCTTTAAAACACAACTTTTCATCTGAAATAATTAATTCAAAATCAGAAAAATTCATGAGTAATTCCAATAAAATATTTTTGGTGAATGGTATATCATTAAAAGATACATATGGTCAACAGATGATATATAGTCAGTTGATTGTATATAATCAATAGATTATAGATTCTGAAACATTTTCCTCAACTTCACTCACAACCTACCTGAGGGACAATTAAGGAAATACAGTTCCTTCTTTACAGATGGAGAAATGAAATACAGAATAGATTGTCTTATTCCAAATTTGATGATACACCGGTTGACATTGTCTGATCTGCTACATTAGTTGGTCATCTTTAAATTTTCAGAATACACAAAAAAAACCTAACAACCTACACACAAAACAAACAAACAAACAAACAAACAAAAAACCCGAAAAAAACCCAAACAAACCAAAAAAAAAACAAAACAGAAAGCAAAAAAAAGAAAAGGCCTAACATTTATGATACTGGATTTGGTCTTGCCAAATAGAAGTGGGAGGGAAGATCAGTGCATACAGACATCTGAGAAACTGGCAATTTATTTCCTCTCTTACCCACCATGAAAAGTTCCAGGTCAGTATCTTCAGCAGAGCAGGAGTACCTTCTCCTTTCAAGTGTGGCAGCTGGGAAAAAGGTGAATTGTTCAAAGGCGCTCCCCTCCCCTTGTATTTCATCTTATTTCATTTATCCAGTGAGCAAAACCCTTTTATGCTTGGTGGCCAAGCGTTTGCTGTGTAGGGAGAGCAGTGCAAGCAACAGTCAGACTTTCTGTCCCAGCTTGGTGGTGTGCAAATCTCCTCCAGCTGATGTAGCAACGGCCTTTAATGGCGCGTAATTGTGCCCTTCTTGGGATTATTCACCCAACATTTTAAAAAACGCACACAGGAGCCTCATTAAGATTTCTTTTATTTGTCTCAGTAGTTATTGACTCTGTTCCTCTTTATGATGATGTAAATCACTTTTCTGAAGGGAGTTACATTAGTGTAAAACAGCTTGGAGAGAAAAATCAGAGTTGTTCCATTTCTGGGAAATGAACAATGTTATTTCTCTCTAAATGAGTAGGAAGGCTTTTACGCATTGATCCAAACTTCTGTAAGTCTCCTTTCAATATTACTGTATACATAAAAATAGGAAGGCAATACAGTCCTAATCTACAAAGAATTGGTGCAGAACTGCCCATCCAAAACAGGCACCATCCACAAATGATCCTTTTCTTCAAGGCGTTATGGTTCTACCCTTTGGGCATGAGACACCCCTGTCAGAGAGATGCTCGAGATCCTTTTCAGTTCCAAACAGATAAATCACACATGTCCAAAAGACTACATCAAATGTAAAACAGATGAGTCCAGCTGAACCCATACCCATGATATACAGATTTGTTTATTTGGGCTTTATGCACAGGGAGATAGCTGCTACATTTCAGGATTGGTGAACAGCTGGAAAAGCAGCAGGTTGCCACAGACATATGGGGAAAGAACAATTTCATATGTTTTTTGTATAACACGCGGGGTTCAGCTCAGATGCAGAGGTAGATGGGGCATCTGAACTTTAGGACCAGTAAGACAGAACGGGGGTTGGGACTGAGGACTGGCCCCTTTGGGCACATGCCTTTAAATTTTACTGTCCATTTCCTCAGCAGCTTCTTACTATTTTCAGTAACCTCATCTGGGCTATTCATGTGAATAACGTGAGCAGGATATCGCCCTAACTTGATTAGTTTGCACCTTCAAGGTAATTAGCTCCTTATGTTCCTTTGCTAGAGGCAATCTGTGTTATATTCCAGGCAGCTACACAGTTGTCTTCCCTTCTGTCCATACACCCTTTTAGGTTACTTGGGAAGGTAAATTGTGGTCTAGAATTATTGCTGCTCTGCTCTGTGGAGAAATAGGTTCCTGAAAGTGTACTTTTAGAGGAGAAAAACAAGAGATATCTGAAGTACAACTAAGAACGGCTACGAATCTGTTTGCTTGGCTTGTATTTTTGAGATTCTTCTTTTCTGAGGTCTGCTTCTCATTTAAATTCTTTATTTGCACGGAATTCCTTTTTCATTGGTAATGGCTGAAAAACAATATAAAATTACAGGTTGGTAAATATTAGAATTCAATTTTAGGACCTAAGGATTTAATAAGTTAGGACCTTGCTTCTGCTTGGGTTTTGACTTTGATAAAAAAATTACAAATTCACTTATATAGCTGTGTGTTTATTCTATTATACACTCTAAAAGAATCTTTCACTTTATATCCTTCCAGGTATGCAATGCTATAATTTAGTGCTGAGGCTATTTAAAATAGTCGTCGTGCTATGGTTACTGTGGCACAGAAACAGAAAACTCATGTTACAATACAAATTGCTGGAGGAGGGCAACTTCATTTTGCTTTCAGGGTAAACAGTACACGTAGGTCATCTATAGATGCATAAAGGAAGCATTAGAGCTATGATAACAGTCACTGGATTACAATTTCTCAAAAATTACATTAAGAAGCAAATTAGAGGGTGTCTTCTAAAATGTTGTGATTTAATAAGATAAGATATCTCCAAGTGAGGTCACTCTCACTGGGAATGATAATACCAGTACATTAAAGGGAAGGTCACTTTTATGTAATGTTAATCATATAAATCCCTCAAATATGACTGTTACGGTAAGGCATTTTATGGATCTTAGCATTGTATGACCTTTATTTGTATTAGCATTATAACTAAAAATCCATTAATATATGAGAGCATAAAAAGGTCATCCTCTATCCTTTTACTTTATTATTTCAAGGGTTTGGGGTTTTTTACCACATTGCATACCATAGACTCAATGTAAAACATGCCTTACATGTAAACTATATCTTACAGGATATTTTCTTCATGAGATTGCCTTTTATAGTGCAATCAGGTTAAAAAATGGAATTTCTAGATTTGGTTTTGGAGTGAAAGTATTTTTCAAGGAAAAATACTCAATTCCCTGCTTGATTGTTATCCCATATTATGCCAAATGGGCATAATGCACCCGTTCCTAGAAATTGTTTTGAAAAGACCTTAAGTCCTTGCAGTAATACTTCTGTGTGGTTTTATTATGGAGACTGTTATAAGAACAGCATGAAAGCATAACCATTTTATAACGAATGATTGCAGAGCTTTTTTTTTTCCCCTCAAGATTACTTTGTTGACATGACTAAATAACTGTAGATGTTCTTCAAAATGCTGTAAAAAGATGGGAAAGGCAAAAGCAATTTTAAACTATAAATTTCATACAAATTTTCTAGTATTTTTTTGGAGTATATCTCTGTAGATTTTTCATAGAGAACAGAAAGTCCAGAACATCATAAAATGTTTGGACAGTAGATTTTTAAATGGGAAGTCTTCTAGAAAAACCACTCAAGACACACATCTAACATTGGTGAAGATCAAGTCTAAATTACTGCATGTTTTTCACTGTGTTTTTCATGCATGCAACAAAACCTTTTTTTATCTTGAGTGAAAAATTGGTGTAACTACACAGGGTAGATTTTTTTTCCCCCTGGAATGGTATGAGATCCTCTGAACTCTAAAAGACGGTCATTGTTGTGATGTCATTACTGTGCACACCCTGGAGAGTGCCAGGCAGCAGGTAAAAAACATGAGGACCAGTCTTTAGTGGTGCAATTGAGACAGAAGTGCTGCTGGAGTCAATGGATTTCCAACATTTTACACTATCTGGGAATCTAGCCCTCAATTCCTAGTCCTCAGGGAACTCAAGCTCTCAAACTAAAAAACCCGCAACAGATGAGTGTGATAAATATCCCTAAATCATAGAGGAAATCAAGGATTACAATAAAGTATCACAATTTACTACATGGCTTAGTTAACAGTCCTGGGAGCTCACGAGAAAAAGTCATGGTGGATTTTAAGATGCTTTTATCGAGGGTAAATTTCTCTTCCCATGGCAAGACATACTGGTTTAGATTGGCTTAAATAATTTTCTTTAGATGTATGCACTTTTTCTATTGTTTTCAGTCTTCACCCTATGTTTTCTTGAAGTCTCACTCCATTCCTTGTCTTCCTGTCTCTTCCTGTGCCCACCATTGTCTCTTTCCTCATAATACCTGGCACGAACTAGAAGGGTGAGTCAGGGTAGGGAGCATGGCAAGGCTCTGAATGCACAGCCAGGAGAGCAGCGCTTCTCAAACAGAGTCCAAAGAGCTGGATGTGTCTCATGTCTGATATAAGGTATTGTAACACTTCATTTTTCTCTTCTTCCCATGTGAAAAGATGTATCAATGGTTTATTACATTATTTAATCATTAGGCATCGTTCCAGATGACCACATATTTCTTTTTCCCAGAAATAATCAGCACAACTTTCTGCTGTAAATACAGGGGATAAATTGGTGGTTGTAGCTATTTTCCCTCATCGTGGAGCAAATAATAAGGCGTAAGGCTTTGCCACCTCTGTCCCCTTATGAGAACAATAATAAGATGAGCCTTCAGGCTTCTAGGGTCATAAATCACCTAAATAGGAAACAAGACTCATGTTTTTCCTAATTTATCATATTGTCATTTATTATAGATACCCTTTCATCTAAGCTCTCCTAGCACTATATCTTGCGTATCTTCTTAAGGCAACTCTCTCGATCGCTGTTACGCATCTTACATTTCTGCATTTACTCTTGGCTCTTCTCACATCCACTTCCCAACTTTGTCATTCCCACCACCCCCTCTCACCTCCTGTCTGCTGCTCCAGTGCTTCCTTTCTGCCGGTCCCACCTCCATATTCAGGTTGAATAATATCTTACAATACTTTCAGATACTAAAATTGTGTGCTGGAATGGATTTCTCAGCCAATGAAAAATTCAGCCTTTCTTGTCTCACCTGACTTTGAAACCAGTATGAAATTCTTAGTAATTGATGCAGATCACCTGCCACAACCTAAGTTACTTGTCTCTGCTCTTTGCAGCTTTGTTTTCTTCTACAGATCCTTCTTCTTTTCTTTTTCGCTAGTGTAAAATTTACTTGAATCATTCATTTAACTTCTGATTGTGTAAACACCTGAATATTTAAATATAGGAAGTTTCAAGGTGATTGCTTCATTTCATTTCATTTCAGGTTACCGACAAACTGAGCTCCTCTATTTCTTACTGGAACGTTTCCAGAAAAATACTAAATGATTGCCTAGTGAATGCACAGACCTCTATTTTTGATTCTTAAAACAGGCTATATCTGGTCATCATTCATTTTTTATATTGATGAAAATTTCTGATTAAAAACTGATATATGATACAGTTAAATAACTTCATAAATGAGCTTGAATCTCAAAAGAAACCTCTAAGCTAGGACACTGAGTAAATTGATAGTTTTTATATTTTTTGAGTTTTTTACTAAGGAATAACAGAAATGCCTTGAAATCTTCAACTTTTTGAGCAGTGATGGTCATTTCTAGACACAAGATGAGAACTTGAAAAAAATTATAAAATTTATGTATATCTCTCTCTGTAAAAATAAGCTACATAATCCTTAATGTCAAAAAAATTCCTCCTAAAAATTAAGATATCATTAATCTGACTTTTTAAAATATTTTAGAAATGGTAATTTTTATACTATATGATCTAAAACCTTTATGTCTTCTACCTAACTAGAAATCATTAAAAATCATTAAAAGTAGCTCAGTATCAAAATACCATTTTTAAAAATCAAATAGGTTCTCCATGGTACGTTGTACATTGAGAGCAAATGTTTTCAGGTTTTATTGTTTGTTTGTTCTAATGTACGAAAAAAATGCATAAATGCTGCAGAACTAGGACAAATATGGGTCTATAAATAGTAATCAGTCTCAGTGAAGCACAGCAACTTAATCTCCATTTGACGCTATTCTGAGCACAAAGTTAGGTTGAAGGACATGAAACTTGTTTTGGTTCCCACTGACTTCCCATCACTGTTGTCACTCCAAATATTCCCCCATTCTCCACTTGTCTTATACTCCTCTAATCCCTCAAATTTATCTCTCTATATTTTTCTCATTCTTGACATCTCAGGTTCCTGCTTCCTCAGGTTCCTTCCTCTGATGCTCAGCAGAGTAGCTTTCCCCTTGAATTTTCATCCTTCTCATCTTCTGAGAACCAGCTCTGTTGTCCTTAGGCTCCTTGAAAGAAGCACAGAGAAAACACTTTTTTAAAGGGTAGGGATGTCTTTTAAACTTGCTGAATCTTTATGAATAAAATGAAATTCTTTTAGGTAGAAGGACTGCTGTTACTCTTTCCTGACGCTGCTAAACCAGGCAGAGCCTCTTTATGGCATATAGGAACAAAACATATAAATGAATATAGGACACAGAATATAGGAATATAGTGTATATATAATAAGATAGAACACAGAAACATAAATCAAGCTGTTATTTGGAGCTGTTAGGTAGACATGTTGCCCTTGATCAATATACCTCTCATCTCAAGTTTCAGTCTACTACAGTCCTCTGGGGTTGAGTCACATCATTCAGCAGATAAACTGTAGCAAAGAGTGGAAAGAAAAGGGGCTTCCTCAGAGTTTCTTTTTGTATAATTCCAAACTGTTTTCTTAAAAGGTAGCAGAATTTATTCTCAAAATAGAATTGGCAAGAGTCCTCAGCTTAGACCTCATGAGCACTCTGATATCTCTCAGAGCTTAATACCCCCTAGAATATGATTTAAGTCTTCTCTCTGAGGCAATTGGGCTTAGGATGTCTGAGCCAGTCTCCAGGGAATTTAGGATGATGCATTATTATTTTCCACAGTCACCTACACAGCACCCTGAGGTAAGATGCTGATATGTCTAATGTCATACAGGAAGGCAGTGTCAGAGCTAGGATGCAAACTGTTTCCCAGTCGTATTTCTGATCCCTTCGGGCACAGAAGGCTGTCAGTCTCAAAGACTGTTACTTGAAGTGGCCAGAGCTCCACCAGTCGCTCAGCAAGAGATTGCTGTACGCATCCTGTCAGAGGCAGATAAGGAGCCGAGCAGCCCTAATGGGATCAGTGGTAGCCCACAGCTGTATGATGCTGGTTGCTGGCTGGGATGGCATGGAAAGGCAGGGAGCAGGGGCGGGTTTCTTGGTATTTTGTAATATCTGGCTGCATACAATTTCTGTGCTGCATCTTGAACTGATGTTGTTTTCTGAGTTTTGCTTCAAGTCTGAGCACATATTGAATAGTTTGGTATGCAACTGGACATGACTAGACAAGCTGTCTGCAGGTTGCCCTTCAGGCAGAGCTTGGGCAGTCCATGAAGCATGCAAGGATTTTGGGCACTGCTGCACTCACTGATCCAGTGAAGTGCGGACGTAACTAACACTGCAGAAAACCAGTATAGATTTCTTTAACAAGCCTTTGTTCAAGGGAGCAAATTTGTACTTGGTTCCTGTTATGTGCATCTACAGCAGCATATACCAACCTTATCTACATCATAGATAAGACCTAGAGTACAAGATCACCCTGGTTTGTTAGCTTAGAGTCCATGCTACTGCACAGAGGAAGCAAAAATGATTATGACAACAGGAAGGCATTATCCTTCCCAAGAAACCACTCCTCCATCGTAATCTGCTACCCTCTGTACTGTTGTTTCATGGTTTGCTGCTTTTTTACTGCACCTCCTTTAGGACTCGGTGCTGCTGGGAGGCTGGTGGTACAAGAAAGCAGACCTGCAGGAGGCAACAGCAGCAAGAATTAGAAAGCTGGCAGGGAACAGGGATTTCACAGAGGCAGTTGCAGGGTTGGACAGTGAGGAAAAAAGAACTTATCAGCTACAAGGTTTATAAAAGAGAAATGTTTGGGAGCCAGTGACCCAGAACAAGCTGACTGATTCAGATCTGAAGAAAAGACATTAATTAATAACAGGGAATAGGCTTACTTCTTGCATTTTCTTCATTTAGAATCCTGATTAGGTACCACTCTGCCCTGATCAAAGTAGGTTTCTTGTACCCACTCTCTCTCTTGCAACCATTTGCCCAGAACTCTTCATGGGGAGAAATAGGCTGAGAAGCAAAATGTTCCTCACCAGTATAAATGTTAATGTTGCCTTGTCTTAGTTTAACAAAATATTCAATAATTTTCAAAGCCTTAAGTATTGCTTTGTTACTAGTAGGTTTTGCCAGATTTTTTCCTTCTATATGTATGTTCTTCAGCTTTATGTGATTTTCCTTGCAGGAAACAGGCTCTAATTTGTATGCTGCTTCTGAAGCATGACCTTGGCGTCTCTCGTGTATTGATTAAGACACCAGAGATACCTGAGCGTTTGAGCTCTAGTAGGTCATTTCAGTATTATGCCCATTTTAAACAGCTTTAATATGATTTTTATATAAATATCACATCACCAAATAGTTTCCTTGTCAGTTCAGTTTAGCCATGCAGGGCAGTTTGCAATTAGCTCATATGCTGTTCTGGAGCTCTAAAGGCACAGCTGGCGTATGCAAACAACCTTTCTTTCTATCCCTGCCTTTGCCTGTTCTATCTGCCAAAAAGTTGGCTCTGCACACAGACCTCATGTTCTCTTTGCCACCCTCTCCTCCGCATCCCTCTGAAGATCTGCTGGTCTATGAAGGGGAGCTGTGGTTTTAGCTTCTTTGTTGTGCACTGTGTAGAAGTGGTAGACAAAAAACTGAATTGTAGATGAAGATATAAAAGCCCATGAGCTTTTCTTTCTGAAACCTTTTGCTGTGTCCCTTTTTCTTTTCTAAGGACGGAGTTCTATACTACCCCAAGAAATGACTGCACCTTGTGGATGCAATCAAACCCTTACTAAATACCCTTCCATCATTTCTACCACGTAATTCCTTTACTTTTAAGTATTATTTTTGCAGTTGTTAAGAAATACCGTGCTGCACTGCTGGTGACAGAATTTGTTTCTGTTTTGCCAGTCATCCTGAGTTTTGGAAGGAAAGGGTTGGACATCATCAGAAACAGCAGTCTGATGTACAAAGTTGTCTTTGTCCTTCTTAAAGGCATTATTGTAGTGATTCTGGGGTGGGCACAGAGTTTCCCTCTGACCGCACATGGTGGTGTACGGCAAGATGAGCGATACCTGCCGTAAGGGAGGACGATGAGAACTGCTGTCCTTGATGTCCTTGTGTTGCCTGAAGGGGAGGTGACTGAGTTGAGGCTATTGCTTTAGTATGTTATAAGCCTGTGAAAAAGAAAGTTGAGAGAAGGAAGGGGGAAGAAACCTGCTTGTAAATGCCATTGTCCTTCAAATGTACCAAATATACAAGGGCATCCTAAAAGAACACTAATTCTGTGACCAGTCTTCCAGATTTTAGTGGGGCCACTGATGCTCAAAATTAAACGTGCCCTTAGGAGCATGTCTTCACAGAGTAATGTTAAGAAGCAGCATCTCCCATTGGCTGCTGGCATTCATCTGTTTTTCACCCTGGGTGCCTCCTGATAGTGCAGAAAAATGCTTTCTGTGAAGCAATGATGTAATTCAGCCTCATAAAAGAATAGCCCTTGAGAAAACAGCCACAACGATTTTACATCACACAGAAGTGATGTATAACAACCTCATCAGTCAACATTTTAGCTTTCATTTACACCACCCTGTTGCAGCAACAGTGAGGAATTTAAGCTTTAAAAATAAACTAAAAAGACGCTATATCATGTCATTAAAGCTGTCACTAAATTATTGCTAAAATCACACTTTTTTATTATGTCTTTTGAAAATACATGATGTAAAAAGGCATGAACAGTAGGTTAATAAAGAGAGTAAAGAAAGTCCCAACAAAGAGAAGGGAGGGATTATGTACGCACCCCCTGAAATGTCCATATCCATCTTTGCAGACAGTATGGGCTGACCCTGTTCACTGGGTGAAGCTGAAATGGAAAAATGAACTACAGCTTTGGGATCATAGGGGCAGCCAAAGGCTACCCACCACTCAGGAGCTGCCACTGCATATTCCCGTGCTGCCCTAGTCTAATCCATGGCTAGCTGCTTTCAGTCACCGAAATAGGATCTTTACGCTGCTGCAAAGGCCTCTTTCAGAGGAGCATCTTCCTGAGGATTTTTCTGAAAAATATTGTGTCTTTTGGTCACATCTTGTATGTTGTTTAAAATAATGCAAGGAAATAAAACATTTTGGACATTGAACTTATTTTTTCCAGTTTATAAAGACCATGTATATCTGCCTATGCACTATACTGAATTCCTACTTAGGAGTAAATGCACCATGACAAGCAGACTTCAGCCAAAAAATCGCAGGATAAGGCACGATAAGGGCTTGGACTTCAGGTTTTCTTTAACATCTTGTGCTGATCACATCAGTGGTCACAGATTAGCATGATACCAAGCCGTCTAGCACTGCTTTTCACAAAACTACAAGATAGCTTAGATGTAGAAGTCTAATTTTATTTTCATCAGGATAAATGGCTTTTTAAGAATTTTCCAGTAACAGTCTTATTTCCTAATTAAAGAGAGAGGATTCCATCAGATCAATTCAAAAGAATAAAACCGTGAAACCATATCTGCCCTAAGTGTAGGCTATCTGTTCATCGAGACAACACACAGATTATATAGGCAGAACCATGCAAATAAAGAAAACAGAAATACATGGTATCCAGCGTTAAACGCACGTTGCCAGAGTTCCTGCCTTTTAGTGTTGCAGACTGTCGGTAGTTTATCCCTTTGTGCGTCAGAAGGACTTGCATCTTTAGAAACTGAAACCACACACGCACACACACATACACGCTTCTTTTTTTCTCTCTTCCTATTTATACCTCTTAGATTCTTTGAAGTAAAAGGTCTGATCTTTTATTATATCAAGCATGAATGTATCTCCTATATTTAGCACCCTGAAAAAAACTATTTGCACAGGTGCATCCAAACCCACTCTGGCTTCTAGCTATTGTTATCTATCCTAGTTTCCTCCTAAATTGTATGGCATTGTGTTTCCCAGAGTCATTTGAATGTTGTCTGTTTCTTATTTTGTTCTTATTTCAAGTTAATTTCAGGAGTTTCTTTTAGATTATAAATGTGTTAACGCTTCCTACATATCCTGATTAGAGTCGTTTGGTTTTTGTGTTCTAATGTACTGAGTCTCTAGAGCCCTGCACTTCATGTAATCCTTTAGATGTGTCCACTGGAAATGCAAAATTACTGTCAAATCAGAATAATGTTGGTGAATATTTGCACTAGGTGCTATACACCCATGAATTGAATGATTCACATCTCCCCAACATATGGAGGGAAAATGGGGACATCTCTGTGCTTGTAAAAAATTCTAAGCTCTTTGGAGTCTTTTGAAAGATATTTTTAGGCAAGAGCTCAGTTTCTGTCAGTCACAGGTATAAAAGGAAAGTGACTGTATGTGCATATTGTGTGCACGTATGTGCATCTGTAAACAAATATTTATTTAATAGTTCTTAATTTCTCAGCAATATCGATTGCTGAGATATTGATTATCCATTAGGATTATCTGTCATACAGAGAATATTCATTACTTCACAAAGATGCACAAAGCTTCATGGGGTTTGACTCAAAATATCTGAAACTGGTTTCACAGAATCACAGAAACACAGAATGGCAGGGGTTGGAAGGGACCTCTGGAGATCATCTAGTCCAACCCCCCTGCCAGAGCAGGGTCACCTAGAGCAGGCTGCACAGGACCGCATTCAGGCAGGTTTTGAATATCTCCAGAGAAGGAGACTCCACAGCCTCCGTGGGCAGCCTGTGCCAGGGCTCTGTCACCCTCACAGTAAAGAAGTTTTTCCTCATGTTCAGGCGGAACTTCCCGTGTTCCAGTTTGTGCCCGTTGCCACTTGTCCTGTCATTGGGCACCACTGAAAAGAGTCTGGCTCCATCCTCTTGACACCTGCCCTTGAGATATTTATAAGCGTTGATGAGGTCCCCTCTCAGTCTTCTCTTCCTCAGGCTGAACAGCCCCAGCTCCTTCAGCCTTTCCCCATAGGAGAGATGCTCCAGTCCCCTCATCATCTTTGTAGCCCTCTGCTGGACTCTCTCCAGTAGTTCCTCATCTTTCTTGAACTGGGGAGCCCAGAACTGGACGCAGTACTCCTGATGGGGCCTGACTAGGGCAGAGTAGAGAGGAAGGATAACCTCCCTCGACCTGCTGGCCACACTCTTCTTGGTGCACCCCAGGATGCCGTTGGCCTTCCTGGCCACAAGGGCACATTGCTGGCTCATGGTGAACTTGTTGTCCACCAGGACTCCCAGGTCCTTCTCCGCAGAGCTGCTTTCCAGGAGGTCAACCCCTAACCTGTACTGGTACCTGGGGTTATTCCTCCCTAGGTGCAGGACCCTACACTTGCCTTTGTTGAACCTCGTGAGTTTTCTCTCCGCCCAACGCTCCAGCCTGTCCAGGTCTCACTGAATGGCAGCACAGCCTTCTGGTGTGTCAGCCAGTCCTCCCAGTTTTGTATCATTGGCAAACTTGCTGAAGGTGCACTCTGTCCCTTCATCCAGGTCATTGATGAGTAAATTGAACAAGACTGGACCCAGTACTGACCCCTGGGGAACACCACTAGTCACAGGCCTCCAACTAGACTCTGTGCCACTGATCACAACCCTCTGAGCTCTGCCATTCAGCCAATCCTCAATCCACCTCACCATCCACTCATCTAGCCCACACTTCCTGAGCTTACCTATGAGGATGTTATGGGAGACAGTATCAAAAGCCTTGCTGAAGCCAAGTTTGTATAGCTTCATCAATTAACATAAAGAACTCAGGACTGTACTTTAATTATGATACAGATATGATTTCAGAATACACATTACTCAAAATGGAAATAGATGAACATAGTAATAGTTCTCAAAAAGATAAAATGTTTAATAAATATTTCTGTTCTGGGGAAAAAGCCAAATGCTATAGTTACATCACAGGATGAGGAAAAACATTTTCTGTTTCAATTGTAACTAGAGGTTAAACAGCAGCTACTGAGGTTAAACAATTTCAAGCTACCATCTGTAGATACCTTGCATCTAAGAGCCTTGAAATGAAGGAGCTCTCTGGATTTTTTATTTTTCTTGGAACAAATAAAGAAATTCCATAAGAATGGAAGATAATAACTATTATATAATTATCCAAGAAGAGTAAATAAGTCAACTTGGGAAATACAGGAAAAGCAATGCAACGATGATACGGACCTCAATTAATAAAGTACTAAACAAGGATAATATAATGAAAGGCAATCAGAAAGATAAAAGGAAAATTATTCCCCTCAAACAGAGTTTCATTTTAATAAGACAATTTCTGTTGATAAAATTTGAAAATCCAAATATGGTCCTCAGGTGCACAGACCTATATCAAGCAATAAGTAAAGTCCTTCCATTGCTTCAGTCTGTAGTGTTGATACAACTCCCCAGTGATCCTGTGCATGTTTGATAACTATATGAAGAATATTGATACAGAAACAGTCCAGAGAAATTTCATAAAGTGTTTAAACAAGTGAAAAACAGAATATACATTAAAAGACCGGAGAAGCTTTATGTATTCAGTTTCTAAAATAAAAAGTCAAGTAAGATTGTCCGTGGCATGTACTGATGTTGTGGGTAACAAGCATAGGTTCTGTAATCTAACAGACAGAAATTAATTTTCCACTAGCTAAATTTGAAGCTAGAAAAAGCTTCATCTACATTTTTAGCAAATTCCAAGGATTTGAGATGGATACTCTAACAAAAGTACTTTTAAAATCAGGAGTAATCATTTTTTCTGAAAGACATGTCATTTGGACAAGAACTAACCTCAGGGAAGCCCTGCAATCTGTATTAGGTAAGTGGTAATGATTGCTGAGGTCCTTTTGAGTTTATGATCCAGGAATTTATGAAAACATACAGCTTGGCCAAGATATCATTACAGAAATCAATTTCCAATGCTAATATCTAAAAAGTGTAGAAGGTGATACTGAAGGCTAGGTAGGAATGAACTGTTCATGTTGTTGGACGTCATTAAGGAAAGAAGAATATATTCCAGGTAGTTTAATTCCTAGATGCTGAAATCTCATTATGTTTTGAGAAATCTTGTATACCTTAAATATTTTGTTTTCTGTTTCCGATACTAAAGCAAGAAAGAGCAAAAAAAAAAGATCTAATTTAATTTCTAAAAAACATTTTATTCTGAGAAATGGAGGACACAAAATGGAGATCCTCTTCTCAGGGTGAATGGTGACAGATTAACATAGCCTAGAGAGTGCCACTTTGCTGGAAGTATTCAAATTGGCATTTTTGTAAAACATCCACAATGTACAAGGAAACCAGATACTGTATTTATCTTAGATTAAACTTTTATCAAACTCTGCAACTAGGACATTTGAAATTCTTCCTCTCTGTGTATTGATATACAATAAAACATTTTTAGAGCTTTATGTAAATGGATCTCAGAATGCTTTACAAAAATATTCTCCTGAGATTAGAGAAAGATGTGTTACTGTCATCTCATTTTACAGAAGGGGATACAAAGTGTGAGAGAAATTAAGTAATTTTGTTGATATCATGAAGGAAGGCGATGGCAAAAATGGGACTAAATAGCAGGGCATGGGATGCTGATGTGAACTGCTTCTGCTGGATGAAACTCCTATGGACCTGGCCAGCACAACAAGGAAACTATGGCTCATCCTCTTCACAGGTCTGGTTATTTGCTTGCTTTCCTTCTGGTTAGCCGGAATCGCAAGCCATTTGTTTCCTAACTCAGTCCAAAAATACATACACCATTTATGGACCTGTTCCTTATTGCATTTATTATTTTCTCTTCCAAGAGGAATCAGGCCAATTCAGAAGGTTACACTCTCTCTAGATAAATGTTCCAAAACAAATGGTTTTGTATATGGCCTCTGATTTAGTTAAAGAGGACCTTTGGCGACAGTCCCTAAATATTGAATTGAAACCCACTTATAAATTGATAATCTCAAGTGAACCCAAATAATAGGGTCCTGTCCAGAAATTCTAGGGCTAATGTTGGAATAAATATGCTTTATATTAGCGTCATAAGTTCTTCTGTAATTGCTGTTTCTCCCCTTTAGACTGCATATCTTGTTTTGAAAATGAATGTTGAAAGACATAGTAAGGTTTGTTTGTTAAGCAATTGAAATACTATTTATACATCAGAAAGCAATAATTTTATCTTAGGGTAAATGTTTCAGTTTTAAAGCAAAGTGTTGTAAGTACGGTAAATTATACAGTGGAATTAAAAATGTAAAAAAAACCCCAAAAATATATTACATTTACTATCTAAATGCTACCTCGACTGCTTTATAAATAGTGGTATGGGCTTTAGATTTGAAAATTGAAAATGATCTCTGTAAAGTTAATGGTGAAAGAGGGAGACTGTAATGATACTGTTAAAATGGGCGGGGGGGGGGGGAAGTTTACATCCTTTTTTACCATTGCTTTACTTTAAAAAATGTTGTTTCATGTTCATAATTGAAGTAGCCATTGTAACCTTACTAATAATGGCAAGAGACATAGCAGAGATATAGAAGCTAAAAATTCTGGGAATTTTTGTCTGGCCGGTAAACCTCTTTTGGATTTAGCTTCCTGACAGTTTTAATGACAGATGCCTGGTGTCAGCTGTAGCACTGTCTTCTCTTACTGTATCTGCCAGCAGGAAGTGAGTCATTCCAAAATTTACTAACAACAGCATGATCAACATGACATCATAATGCAACTTGGGAGAATATTAGAATACTACATCAGACTAGGAACCATCATTAGTGCCATGGGTCTAAACGGTATATGCCATTTTTCTAACTGTTGCCACAGAGAATACAGCAGGGTGCTTTGTTCCTCTAAGGGCTGCTCATGTAACAACGCAATCTTTTGATTTAAACCCTCACAAGCATAGTTAGAACGGCTTGCCGAATAAAGCACATGGATTAAATAATTCAAAGTACTGTAGAGGGAAATGATGTGCAATCCCTGTTCTTGTAGTAACCCCACTTGAGATCAGGCACGGCAGAGCACGGCAGTGGATAGAAATGCTTGATCATTTAAGGCCCGATGCTGGGAGGTGCAGAGCTTCTCTTGAAATTCTCACTGGAGTTAGAGGCGTGAGCGTCTCTCAGGAGCAGGCTTTCATTTGCCCAATATAGACATATAGCATTTTTATTCAGGAGATTTATATTAGGCTGCTCTGCATTCTATACATAGCTGCTGTTCCTTTACATGGCTTGTTCTCTGAGGGGGCTATTCACACCATCTAACTTCTGGCATCTAACTTGGGGACCTAAATTAAGACCGTGGGCTCCATACTTAGTGGTGCTCCAACAGGCAATTTAGAGCTAGTCAGCCCTAAATATCTGCTATCTGGAAAAGGTGACAAGCAACTAGAGTAAATTGTAGTACAAGATCTTTATTAGTGTGGCAGAGATTATATCAAAATACTGTACCTGGATGAACATACGCATTTTAATCAAGGCATAAGATCACAAATAGTGAGTGTCAAATACTGGAGATAGCTCACTTCTCTA
Source organism: Phoenicopterus ruber ruber (assembly GCA_009819775.1). Classification (NCBI taxonomy): domain Eukaryota; kingdom Metazoa; phylum Chordata; class Aves; order Phoenicopteriformes; family Phoenicopteridae; genus Phoenicopterus; species Phoenicopterus ruber. Next base: position 26,882,327 of record CM020215.1, on the reverse strand, counting down.
AAGGTAGATTGATAGAAACATATATGTGTAAAATATATGTTTTGTTTATATGTGATATATACGTGATATTTAAGGTTTTCAGCACTCACTGCTCAACTTCAAACCACCACTTTTTATTTCAGAAAATGAAGTTAAAATCGGTTGGTAATATTTTCATTCCTTTTAGTCATTTTGCTATGTTTTTCAAGGCCACTCATCTTTTTTAATGTTTCCTTAGGTGTTGGGTTTTAAAAGTGTCTTGTGCACACGTTTAAACAAACAGCACTGAGGTCCATGAGAGCTGCCAATGTGCAGCATCTCTAAAAATCAGTCCACCTTTATCCAAACCTTTAGGTTATAGGGGTTCAAATTACAAGTCTTCATGCGCATCTGCAGTTTATAATAAGCAGTGATAGCAAGCCTATGGCATGCACGACAGAATTAGCACAGAAGGTTGTTGTTAACAGCAGAGAAACAGAGCCCTGGGGCTTACCTGCTTCTCCTGCCTGCCAGGTGGCAAGTGGCAGCAAGGGGCTAGGGAGGCTCTGGGAAGCAACAACGGAGATATGACGGATGAGGGGGAATTCAGAGGCCAAATGGAGAAGGTAATGGCACAAGAAATTTAAAAAAAAAAAATCAAAAAAAAAAAAAAAGATCTTATGTAAGTCCTATAAACTAGGAATAAAAAGCACATTGTATTAATATTAAGGTGGCAGAAGTTCTTTCCACTCTAATTTCAGCCTCCTTGCATGAATGGATGAAAGTTAAATATAGGTAACCTGTAGTTACTAAGGAAAGTTTCAGGTCAAACTGGAAGATATCTGGTGAATTTAAGTGGTCTGGATCCCATCCTTACTACCTCAGATTTCTAAATGCAGAAAAGAGAACTATGAGGTACTGTTCTCACACAGTCACAGAATGGTTGAGGTTGGAAGGGACCTCTGGGTCAAGCAAGGCCAGTTGCCCAGGACCATGTCCAGATGGCTTTTTAATTTCTCCAAGGATAAAGACTCCACAATCTCTCTGAGCAAACTCTCCTAGTGCTTGGTCACCCTCATAGACAAAAAGTATTTCCTGATGTTCAAAGGGAGCTTCCTCTGTTTCAGTTTGTGCCCATTGCCTCTTGTCCTATCACTGGGCACCACTGAAAAGAGCCTGGTTCCATCTTCTTTACTTCCTTTCTTCAGATACTTGTACATATTGATGAGATCCCCCTGAGCCCTCTCTTCTCTAGGCTAAACAGCCCCAGCTCCCTCAGCCTTTCCTCACAGGAAATGCTCCAGTCCCTTAATCACCTTTGTGGCACTTTAGAGGACTTTCTCCAGTAGCTCCACATCTCTCTTGTACTGGGAAGCCCAAAAGTGGACACAGCACTCCAGGTGTGGCCTTGCCAGTGCTGAGTAGAGATTCACAAGGGTGCTGTGAAGATAAAAATCTGAATGATTATGAGGATCTCCAATATTCTGGTGACTGGAAAACAAAATTACGTTGTTACATAAGCCTCGTGTATTTGACTTTCTGAAGAGAAGAGCATTCTTGTAAGGCAGCTTGAGTTTCTTTTGTCTCAGATGTCTCAAGTTTAAAAAATAAGGTAGAGTTAAAAAAAATCCTATGATGTGGAATCACGTTGACACACCTATTACTTATTCAGAAGACTTTGAAGGTATTCAAGAGCATGGACATGGCATTAGGATTTCTAGTTTCTCTAACAAATACAGAAAGAAGAAACCTGCCTCAGTAAGGATCTCACTGTACCGGTTCCCTTATGTGAAAGGCCCTACACCCCCTGCTCCTCCTGTATGCCCCTGTCCCAGACTACTTCAGCTACTCGTCCCAGTTGTGTGTTTTCTCTCTCCAGCTATTCATCTTGATGCAATGTTCAAGCAATCGGCCACTGCATCCACAGTGCCATCCTTCCACATCTCTGCTCTCCACCTTATGTGCTGAGGAACTGCTTGAGTTCCCCTCTTTATTCAACACTGCTTACAAAAAGATCTCAAGCAATTTCTCCCTCTTACCCTTCCTTCTCTCTTCCCTCCCTCTTGTCCTTCCAATAACAATCGTTACAAAACAAACATGCAGTATGAAAACTGTTGACCTGTATTTTGGCAGTTACACTGAAAGTATTCACAGTTTTCTCTGTGGATGAAAATAGTGTTAATATCTTCACTGACTATAGCTTTTACAAATATAGTAACTTCTCATTGTAATATATACATGTGGTTTCAAATATTAACATTTCTTAATAGTTTCTATATTTCAATAATGAGTTTCAGTTTGAATAGACAAGGGTGTGATGCATTTCTGGTTTCCGTCTTAAGTCCTATTTACTGGGCATTATTAGAATTCTACATTTCAGAAGTGTTTCTCCCGATGAATCCCATTTGGCTTGGCTTCTTTGGATACTTTGGCAATAGTAAGTTGTTAGTTTTGTAGGTCAAGCTGCATTGAATGGGGAATTGAGTCTTTTAATGTATTTGAAATAACAAGCAGTAAGAGCAGACTTACCATATTACTTGAATCACTTTCATATGCTATAGCAGTCTCAATACTTGATGAAAAAGCACATCTGCATAAAACCAAATACGGACAGTCTTCAGGATTTTTTTTCCTCATATCTCAGAAATACAAAAGACATTAAAATAAAAATAAGGCAAAGAAAGATGGCCTGAAATCTTGTTAGAAAACTCTCTATTATCATTGTGCCAGAAACATGTATTTATACATGTAGCCATATAAATTTCTTATTTTAAATCTATACTGTGATAGAATCAATTAAAAAAAAAATCCAGAGTGTCTGGACAAACCTAAGTCGCAACAGCAGATAACAACTTAAAATCATCTAGCTTCCAATAGACAGTTACAAAAATTACTTGTTGTTTTATGGGTATCTTCTCTTTCTAGAGGCAGACCGTGACATGTATTAAATAGAAAATGGAACTAGAGTATGCAGTATGTTTTCACTGTAACATTTTACATCTCAGGAAACAACCTCATGGGAAATACTGTGAGATACAAGGAATAAAAGTTGCATTCAGTCTTAATTGGTTTCTTTCATGGTTTTGTAGATATTGACTTGTGATTCAAAGAGGGCACATGCATTTGTTTCCTGTTTGTTTTCATTTTTCAGTCACAGATGTTCTTTTGGGTACATTTGTCTTCTAAAATGCAAAAGGTTTTGTCACATCTGGCTACCCCAAAAAAGAACATCCCTTAATGAGAGAAAAAAGAGTCAAAGTCATAATGAGATTTAATCCCAGTTTAGAACTGTTCGGGAATGTAAGGGCAGGAACCACTATAAAATGCTAAAACAGATGGATGCTACTGAAATCCATCCCAGTCATCATGCAATGCCAACTTGCACAAACATTTGTTATTTTCAATATACTTGAATAAGCATTGATAAAATACTTAGTAGTTCATGACTTTTTAAATTTGAATGAAGGGGAGTTCTGTCCTTGCCACCAACAGAGCCAGGATTTCATTTGTGGACTTGCAGGTGGAAGTGGCCCATTGGATCATCATGGATGATGTCATATCAAATACAGGAGGGAAAAACTTCTGCCTAGGAATTTCTGCATCCAGATTCTAGTAATTAAGGTACAATATGACTGCAATGGGAAAATGTATTTCCTTTTTTATATTGCATCAGTATTTTTGGATAGACTGGGGCAAGGAGGGTCCGTATCAGTCAATTAATGGAATCGATGCAGTAAATTAAGGGGTTTTTTTCCTTTGCTTCCTTAGGGCAAAGTTCTGGTTTCTGTACTAGTGGCGTAGCGATCTAGTGATCACTAAGAGAACAATAATGGTGAAGTGTTCAGCTCTCCGTTTGCATATATTAAGAGTTTATATGGCCCCAATTTTTCTCGGTGTTGTTGCTTTCCAGGGAGAGGCTTCCCACTCAGTAGCTATTATGTAAATCTCCCTGGTTAATCACCACCTGACATTTTGCCTTGACAGGGTTGATGCCTTTGCTCAGCTGATGGCTGTAACTTGCCTGCTCCACATCACTTTGTTTGGACAACTTTTACCATGGACAAAGGCAAAGCAAGAAGGATGTACGCATCCGAAGAGTATAAAGCAGTTGTTTTTGGCTATTACACACAACAGAGAATCTGGACAAACAAGAAAGAAGGATAATTATTAATATGCTTACAACCCCCAGTAAAGCATGCAGCAAGTCTGTGCTGGCCAGACAGCTTGATGGCAGGTGCGGAAGGGTCAGCCTCCATTGCTAATCCTCAGTGCTGCTGATGTGCCATCTTTATACCTTGTCATGTCAGTGTTTTTCTCCTGGAATCACTGAGATGCCAACTATCCCTGTTTCAACAATTCTACCTCTGCCTGTCATTTTACCCTTGTTTTCTAGCTTAGTACTTTTTCACAGCTCTTTCTCACAACTTAGCATTTTTCTCAGAAGTTTGAGCCAAGATTACACAACCATGTTACATCGGAAGCAATCCTTGAATCGCAGACAGCTCTGAGAGGACCCCTAGGAGAAAGGTTACACACCAGTGACATTGGGAGACTGACGCTATTTAGTGAGGAAAGCTTCTATGTTTTTAAGTAAAAAGGATGAAGTGCAATCATCCCTGGCTGTACAATAGCCAGGCTCATGTGAAATTAAAGTGGCAAAAGACTCACCTTTGTCATAGCTAAATTTTAGGATGAAACTCTAACTAGAGGGAGGAAGAAAAGTCAAAGTATCTCTCAGCTTCCCCTCAAAACATTGACCTCAGTGCACCATGTATTTCAGAGCCCTCCATTTTCCTACAAATTCACCCCAAAGAATTTATCTATCACACATTCAAGCCTCCTCTGCCTAGGAGATTACAAGACCATCTGCTCAGGTTTAGACAACACAGTAGTTAAAATGCTGGCATCCTTCCTCCTCTAGCACTTTCATGACTGTTGCCACCAAAGGAGGTGAATAAGAGATAGCACCTCCACGTGTGTGAGGTGAGGGAGGAATGCTGAACACCGACAACATGTTAATGAGCAGGAGAATGTGTAGATGGAGAAGAAGGGAAAGATCTAGCTGGCGTAGCAGAATATCAAGTGAGAAGTAGAAGAAAATATTCTATCCGAAAATGAAAGAAAAGGAATTTGAATTCCATAGAGAAAATGAGAAAGTGGAAAAATGGAATAAGTTGAAAGGAAATGGACTGAATGCCTTACCTGTGCCAAGGCTTCTTCTGAGAGGGTCCAGAGGGATGAGACGTATTCATCCAGAACTGAGATGTCCAAAGAGAATAGGTCACAGATCCTGCCTAGAAATTAAATGAAAAAAGCAAGAAATAAAATGTCCTAGTGTAAAAGATCTGTACTATACCATCATTATCATGCCAGAAGAGTAGGCTTTTTATATGCAGCATAACTCAAGATAAGGAAAAATAGGCTAAGATATGTATGTAGAAGCACACACAGATAGGTATCAGTGATTTAAATCGTCAGTGAACATACAGCAGGTAAAATTCATGTCAGGCAGGCTGGATGCCATCTGTCGCAGTTAGGTTTCCACAGGATGACTGGAAATAGATATTGGCATCTTCCTGGTTAAAACCATCTATTTGAATATTCAAAAAAAAAAGTGTTTCTCTGCTATTATAGTCATCATTTCAGTTTACATTTTTTGTATGTAGACAGTAGAAATAAATCAGTATATCCTTAAGAGGCTTTGTGGCATAACAATAAACGGTTCTGTTTTATTCTTGAAACTGATTTATTATGTTTCAAATCCTTCCTAAGGCAATTTCCTTTTTCTGAATACACAGTATGTTAATCTACTAGTCGCAAGCTCCGTTTCCTTCTCTCTGCACTAAACCTGATGTTGAAGCTATCAGTCTCCTTTGATTCCAGGAGGAACAAAAAGTTGAAATAAAGAGAGTTTTTTCTAGATAAACCCTTCAACTTTTATGCAGGGGAAAAAGAAAAAAAAAAAAGACAAATACAGGAAAACATTTTAGTGGACTAATATCATAAATATTTTTAAAATTCATTAAGCATTTAGACAAATGACTTTATTGTTTCTAGCTTTGTGTAGTCAAAATGTATAAACTCAAAAAGACCTGTGTTGCTGTAATGGGTTCCTATCCAGAAAAATCTTTGCCATTAGCAAACCAATGCTTTGATCAAAATTGGCTGACTGAGCTATGAATGAGGTGATATGATGCGATGCATGAATTAAACCATAAACTACTACATTATTTTTGTGGCCACTTTTGGTTTCATCTTGCGCTGTGTATTTTAATAGGAATTGTGCACACAATTGCAAATAGAGTAAAGCCAATTAAAATGAAGAAGGGGTTGTTTATGATGCCTGTGTATTTTTACATTAAATACCAGCTAATCCATAAGCCACATATATTGCATTTTGCTGGTTCTCTGCCAACAACAAAAGTTATTAGAGCTTTTAGTTTACTCTTTTAGTCAAGCAACAATATATAACATGATACTCCTTCCAATACAGTAAACTCAGAAGTCCCCACTGAGTGCAATTATCATAAGACAGAAGCTGTGGAGAATTTGATTTAAAATTGCATGTTTTCATTTAAAAAGAAAAGGAAAAAAACCCCAACCCTGCTACCAGGAAATAATAGTAATGTATATTTAAAAAATTGTCTCGTGTTACTTTTCATGTCTTTTTACTGTAAATCTGATACTGTTATCTATTCTGATAACCATAAATATACATTTATGCCTAAAAACTGTTCTTGCCGTTTCTGCTTAATAACCCAGTAATTTGGCTAATCTATTTTTATATAAGAGTATATTTTTATATGTATATAATTATTTATACATTATGTAAGAATAATAGTTTCCTGAAAAAACCTCTGGGATTATGACTGTTTGAAAGATGAGAAGAGTATTGCAAGACATACATTAAGAAAAGTATTTTTAACCAATACCAACACTCTTGTAATAGATCGTTAGCTGATTTCTGCATAGTGCCATTTTCATAAATACGTTTTTTATAATGTATACTCTTTGTGAATCTGCTCCATGGTATGTACCAACTCCATATATGTTTTTTTTTCTTTAGTATGAAGAACCATCTTGTACAAAAAAATGAATGTTCCTCTTATTAGGTATCTCATACTGAAATTTTAGTTTCTTTTAAACATGACTGATAGCAAAGCTTTGTGCTGTCATTTTTTCATGCTGTTTGAGTTTTAGTTAATAAGTATTTGAAGAGGACAGGCATCAATTCAGGAACTGAAACTTTTGTTTAGCAATCATTCAAAGTCAGAAATTTTAGTTGGAATGGTGTTGTACTTACATTCCATGCTATAGTTGTAGGATGAATTCCCCAAAACCATGGAAAATTCAAGGCCTTCTGCAGTTACAGTCCAAACAGCAAACTTTAAAGAAACAAAAACTACACCATGGTGTAATTGCAGAAAGGAGAGATATAATTTCAGTTTCATTCCTGTTTGGACCATAGTGTCATGTTCGGAATAGAGGCCCAATATTTTCAATGAGCTTTTGAATGACACTGTTGTAGTACTTTCAGCTGCAGGACTCATGATGTTTTCAGTTCTTGACTGTCTTGGAAGGTATAAAATTTAAAGAAATGACTAAAATTAAAGTGTATGTATATATATATATAATTTTTAAAGTCTAAAATTTAGCAACTAACTTCAGAGCAGATAACTACAACACAAATATGCACAGAAATTACAACATAGAAGGTGGTTCCTCTAATACTCAATATTAAAATATTATGAAATGGGACTATAACACAGAGGAGAACAGGTTAGCACATTACAGTATTCAGTAAAGTCATAAAAGTGACCCAAGGGTGCTGAAAGAGCTGGCAGAAGTGCTCATCCAGCCACTCTCCATCATTTATCAGCAGTCCTGGCTAACTGGGGAGGTCCCAGTTGACTGGAAGCTGGCAAATGTGACGCCCATCTACAAGAAGGGCCGGAAGGAGGATCCGGGGAACTACAGGCCTGTCAGCCTGACCTCGGTGCCCGGGAAGGTTATGGAGCAGATCATCTTGACTGCCATCACGCGGCACATACGGGACAACCAGCTGATCGGGCCCAGTCAGCACGGGTTTATGAAAGGCAGGTCCTGTCTGACCAACCTGATCTCCTTCTACGACATGGTGACCCGCTTAGTGGATGAGGGAAAGGCTGTGGATGTTGTATAACCTGGACTTTACTAAAGCCTTTGACACCGTCTCCCACAGCATTCTCTTGGAGAAGCTGGCTACCCATGGCTTGGATGGGCGTACTCTGCGCTGGGTAGGAAACTGGCTGGATGGCCGGGCCCAAAGAGTTGTGGTGAATGGAGTTAAATCCGGTTGGAGGCCGGTCACAAGTGGTGTTCCCCAGGGCTCAGTACTGGGGCCAGTTCTGTTCGATATCTTTATCAATGATCTGGACGAGGGGATCGAGTGCACCCTCAGTAAGTTTGCAGATGACACCAAATTGGGAGGGAGTGTTGATCTGCTGGAGGCCAGGCAGGCGCTACAGCGGGACCTGGACAGGCTGGATCGATGGGCCAAGGCCAATTGTATGAGGTTCAACAAGGCCAAGTGCCGGGTCCTGCACTTGGGTCACAACAACCCCAGGCAACGCTACAGGCTTGTGGGGGAGTGGCTGGAAAGCTGCCCGGCGGAAAAGGACCTGGGGGTGTTGGTTGACGGCCGGCTGAATAGGAGCCAGCAGTGTGCCCAGGTGGCCAAGAAGGCCAATGGCATCCTGGCCTGTATCAGAAATAGTGTGGCCAGCAGGAGTAGGGAGGTGATTGTCCCCCTGTACTCGGCCCTGGTGAGGCCGCACCTCGAGTACTGTGTTCAGTTTTGGGCCCCTCACTACAAGAAAGACATTGAGGTGCTGGAGCGTGTCCAGAGACGGGCAACGAGGCTGGTGAAGGGTCTGGAACACAAGTCCTATGAGGAGCGGCTGAGGGAACTGGGGATGTTTAGCCTGGAGAAAAGGAGGCTGAGGGGAGACCTTATTGCTCTCTACAACTACCTGAAAGGAGGTTGTAGGGAGATGGGGGTCGGTCTCTTCTCCCTAGTAACAGACAACAAAACAAGAGGAAATGGCCTCAAGTTGTGCCAGGGGAGGTTTAGATTGGACATTCGTAAAAATTTCTTTACCGAAAGGGTTGTCGGGCATTGGAACAGTCTGCCCAGGGAGGTGGTGGAGTCCCCATCTCTGGGGGTATTCAAAAGGCGTTTAGATGAGGACCTAAGGGATATGATTTAGTGGGGGACTTGGTAGTGATAGGTTAATGGTTGGACCCGATGATCTTGGAGGTCTCTTCCAACCAGAACAATTCTATGATTCTATGATTCTATGATTCTATAAAAGTAGAAATCAACGCACGTATAAATGAAAGAAAATTAAAAATACATATCTTGATCGACTACAACAAGATAAATAAAAATCCAAATGTTTAACAACAAGATCCTTAATGGGAATAAGGTTTAAATGTAGAATGAAATTTCATTCCCTTGAGTACAGTCTAGTACCTAGAAAAATAAGTAACAGCTATTAATAAAATAACAGTTTAAGCAAGTGATGTACATGGAAGTTTTAGATACCATAGATCATTTTTATTTTGTGAGGTCAGGGTCTTCCATGACGAGGTCTGGAAGATAACTGCTGTAAAAAACAGTAATTTTTTATTTTCTTATGGCACCTTTCATGCTGACTTTTAACCACTTCTCTTTGTTTTCTGTTCAAGGTTATGGAAAAAGTTAGGACAGAAAAGGGTAGGACAGACAGAAATCTACCTGAACTCCCTAAGGGTCATTATTGGGTTCCAGCTGAAGTACATTAACAATACATTTACTCGTTGACAGGTGATTTCTTGATGTCAACTAAACGTTAATATTCATGCTGTTACGGAACCACTAGGTACTTTTGGCAGTCTAAGTCCTAAAATTGGTGTAGGCATGCATGGCAGAGTGGACAAGGTTATCCTACTGTTCCCTTCATTCTTTCTGAGTGAAATTAGTGTTGAGCAATTTCTTCACACTAAAGGTTCTCACAGGATGCTTAAGATTCAAGCTGCTGTTACCTTTTTAAATCTAAGGGTATCTATTGTATGGCTAGGTTTTGGTGAGGAGCCGCTGGTTGAAATACGAGTAGCATCTTGATGATGCCTAGTTTTACATCTTTCTCTTATATTAAATATTCTACTGACATCAGTCAGGACAGTGATGATATCAAATTGCCTTTTCATGTCTGAAAGAGATAAAAAGTGAGGAGATAATTGTGGCATGTGGGTATTTTGGCAGTCTTCCGAATCTAGAACATTTGCCAGACATTTGGACAATAAGAAAAATAATTGCAGTTTCCTTCATTTTCAGGAGTTTTGAGAAAATGTAACGGAAACTTTCCCAAATAGAAAAGATAAAGTCTAAGTTCTTCTCATGAAAGATCATGTTCTTTTCATATCTTTTCAGATATGGACCTTAGTATCATGGCCCATGCTTTTGCCACCTTCAGGCAAGACTAGTTAAATATGCTTATTGTGGGCTAGAGTGAAGAGATAAATGGTGGAGAACTCAGTGACCACTTGTTGTTGTGAATATTAGACACTACAACTCCACAATTCACATATTGAATGACATAATGTTGACTTTGATCACTAAAGAACTAAATAATCTCTCCCACTTGGAAGAAGACTTGCTGTCTCAATTTTAATTTCTTGTCCCCTTCTGCATTATAGGGTACAGGCAGATTCCGTGGTTAAAGGGATACTTCTTAAAAATGTAAACTAATTGGCTATCACAGTAGTTTCCTCCGAATCCTTCTGTAATAAAACAAACACACAAACAAAAACAAACAAGAAAACCCCAACCAAAACCAGAAAAAGCCCAAACATCATCTTCTTAAACGTCACCTAAATTCAAGAAAATATTTCTTTCATATAGACAGGATTTTTTTTTCATTGCAAAGTATTAAAAGAAGGAATGGGGCAAGAGAATCTGGACCATCACGTCTGAAGGTCTTGTTCCTTCACAGCTCTCTGGATTCATGTGAGAATTGTTTTCCCTGTAAAGGAATTCATCAAAGGAATTGCCAACTGTGTTCCAGTGAGAGTAAATGCATTTGTATGAAACAATCAGTGCAGCCTAACTAGTTCTTTGGAATGTGGCCATGCATACAGCAATAATCCAGCGAGGAGTCGGTATTAAATACTGAGAGCCCACAGAGGACACCTCCAGATAGAAATTGTGTGAACCCTAATATTCTTTCTCCTGAACTAAAGTACCACACGTGAGACAGTCCCATGAGAATATCTGCTCTAAATTCATGCTATTTCTTCAAACAAAACACAAGCAAAAGTAAACTAAAAATACCTAGGCACCTCTAGACTCGTAGCTGAAGAAGTAAATGGCCACATTCCTGGAGTACTGAACCACAGCACTCTGACCTAGTTCATTACTAGAAAAAACGGTTTAAGTCAAATCCTGACAAACTAAAGCTGTTAAGCAATTTCATCCTGCTTCATACTGCAGTTCAATTTTACCATAAAATCATAGCCACCACTTGCCAACACATCACACCCTATCATAACTCTGCACAGCACGAGAGAACTGCAATTTCCAGCAACGGGCTATCATCTGCTACACTCCACCAAGCACACACTACTGTAGCATGTCCCTGGCTGGCTGCCAGACCACTTCAGCACTCCACAACACTCCATGTCCAGCTCATAACTCAGCCTACTAGTGTCAGGACACCATAATGGACATCATTGTGTGGAGAAGGATTTAGCACAGCTGTAGAACGATGCAGCTGACACTCTCATTGTGATGCATCACCTTATAAAACCAGTAATATCCACAAGAGGGGAAATAGAATTGGCTGGCCGGATGAGGGTGCAGCCAACTAGCCCCTATTGTTCTCCAAACCTCTGTATCACATTAACATCTCAGATTTCAAACTGGCTTTTGGACGCTGAAAATGTGATGCGACATTTCATATGTAAAACCGGCATAAAATTCTTAGGCCAAAGTCTGTCCTGCTTTATACCCATGTAATGCTATTAAATTTACTCTGTACAGTTAATGCCCAGCAGGTGTGCTAATTTTAGCAAAATATTCTGTGTCATGTTATGTAGCCCTCCACAAGGACTGCAATGTCAGGCTGTATGGGAGGAGACAAAATCCACAATGCACTGTGAAGTCTGTCTAGGTTCTCAATTCAACCTGATGATCTGATGAACTCAACATAGGAGGCCCACTGGAAACAAACAAAAAACAACAAAACACATCATTTCAAATTTTGCGCTGTGTGAGGAATGAAAACGTGGGAGTTCTCAGGTGAGGAAAGCTGAAGACCACATGAGCAAGCGTATTGGCCAGTGTGGCCTAACTAAGCAATTGGCACCTAGACAACTGGGTGAGGTTATACAACCCTAATATAAACAGATTCATTGCTAGCAGATGAGCAGCTTGAACCTCCCTTTGGCACGGGGCTGGGTTTTACAATCTACTAAATCCATCACCCTGGTTGACCTTTAAAGGGCAGGACTAGATTTTTACTTTTGTCATAAAATTTTCTGAAAGGACAGTGGGGTTTTCCACCTTTCTGAGAGCAGAGGTGGAACCTCCATGAGGTAGGCTGATTCAAGTTGCAGTTTACACATACACTTGTTTCTGGATATCCACAAATGGAAGTAGAGATAGGGGATTCATCCTCACAAAGGGTGGGAAAAGATGAAAAATATTGTGATGATTGCAATCCTGGAAGGATTAAGAAGAAACTGGTGAGGACTGTGATGTTCTTAGCTGGAATCAAAGACGAAGAACAGAATGGGGCTTGTCTGTCTTAGATTAGATATAAGGAAGAAATTTTTCACTATGAGGGTGGTGAGGCACGGGAACAGGTTGCCCAGAGAAGTTGAGGATGCCCCATCCCTGGAAGTGTTCAAGGCCAGTTTGGATGGGGCTTTGAGCAACCTGGTCTAGTGGAAGGTGTCCCTGCCCATGGCAGGGGGTTTGGACTAGATGATCTTTAAAGTCCCTTCCAACCCAACGTATTCTGTGTTTCTATGATTCTATGACTATGCAGATGCATATTCATTATATATTTTGACATACGAAGCATGCATCTCACTGGACAGAATGAATGGGAGAAGGAAGAGGAGGGCTGTCTGCCGACTCCCCTTAGGCCTCTCAGTTAATCTCTGCTTGGAGCGGAGAAGGGTTAGTGGCAGTCTTCTACAAAGTGGAAGAAATTAAGGAAGAAATAGTGAGCTGTATTTTGTGAGTTACGTCATCTTATTCCCACGTGAGTTAGAGTAAATTGTTGTCTTCAATGCTAAGTAAACATTATGCGTAGCCTCCTGTCTTTCTTCTCAAATATTAAAGACAATTCTTGCCTTTCTCTGACATTTGGTGTCTCATGATCTTCACCTGCTCGAAGTTCAGGGTGTGACTGAAAGCTAGAATCTGATTTGGATGGGCAGCAGCATTTTCACGTATCACCTTCATAGAGACATATGTTATAAACTTAGAGAGCACTCAGGAGCCAGATAGTCTCCACAAGAGTAAAAAGCACTTTTATTAGTGCTCAGTATAAAGCAAATGAGTTTGGGCAGCTGGAAACATCCAGGCTATGATTCAGTGAGGTATTAAAAAGGGATACTTAACTCAAAGCCTAGGCTTACAACCCATTAGTGAATGTTTTAAGCCAGTCTTTTACAAACAAAAAGATTCTGTTACAAAATCTTGTCCCTTAACTAACCTATATGTTGAAAGTATTTTGCTTTGAATTAGGGCACAAACTGGGTGCCCAAGAATAGTAGTAATACCTGTCGTAATATTATACTCTCCTATGAACACAGCCCCTCCTAAGTTTGCAATGTGACTGTCATTTCTTGCACAATCTCTAAATTTGTGTTGTAGGGAGTTTTTCAGTACTCTGAATGAAGAAAATGTCCAACTAAAAATTCTAGATTGTATCTGAAAATAGTGGTTTCTAAAACTACCAAAATCACCTTTCTCTTTTCTGACTCTTCCTGATATTTTCTACATTTTAACATTTAGGAAGTATAAACTCACCTTCCAAAATGCAAGTATGAATTTGTAGACGTTTAGACCTCATGCCTTATTTCAGGTAAGAACTTAAAGTTAGACTAAATGGAGTAATTATAGTTGTCTCTTCATATTTTGCAAGCAGTTAAACATTTGGTTAAGATGAATGATGTTCAGTGTTGAAATCTAAAGAAATTAGGAAATCAATCATCCAGGAAATAATTGGAGGTGATACATACTTAGCCAGACTCTGCAGTACAGCATTTTTGGATTCATGAGCTGTTAAAAAATAAAAAAAAAAAGAAATAAAGTAATAAACTGTGTATCTTTTGTTGTTGCTGCTGCTACTTACACTTTCAGACAGTATTTAAACAGCTAGAATATCAGCAAGACATTATATCCTCTCAATGGTCAAGGTAATTACTCTTTATGTGGTCAGAGTTACTTATGTTAAAGTAACTGCTGTAACTGCCTTTTCTGGGCGTAAAGGCAGCAAGGAGAGAGTGTGTTTATAAAGGATGACTGAAAAGGATTGTTTTGAAATAGAAGTATTGTATTTGAATGGCAGTTAATCCTAACATTTCACCGGACTGGCCCTGGGCTATGGAAATTTAAAGCAGCATGGAAAATAATTTCTCTGTTCTGTCAGGTGGCAAGGAAGTCATGCTGATAGACGGGGAGATGACAGTTGTCACTAAACAAATGACTGTGGAAAAATCGTGAACACTCCAGTTCCTTTAGGTATTTGCTGTCAAGCTGAAGTGAAAGAGATCTTGATAGCAAGAGTCATTGAACATCCAGATCGATTCCCTTCTTCGGGCAGAGGCACCTTTGTGCAAGGGAAATTTTTGTCAAGGGCAAGCAGGAGCAGAAAGAGAAAATAAAACTTACAAGAAAAAATGATTAGCAATTTTATTAACCCCACTTTATTGTCTCAGAGATGTGATGTCTGATCGAGTCACAATTTATGATAATCCCTGTCATACTCATGCAACATTTAGATATCAAAAGATAGGAAATACAATGAGATGAAATTGTTCATCCTTAATACAACTGGAGAAATGATTTGATTTTCAGAATTATAAATAGCTATTAAATATTGTCTTAGGTTATGAATATTAAGAAAATTTAAATAGCTACTACTCCTGCTTTTTTCATGCAGTTGATGTGGCTTTAATCTCCAGGAAATTCAGTTTGTAAGACTGAATATGCATTTTTGTAGAAAGAATATGACAGCAGCGCCTGAAAACAGCCATTTAAGTTGTACGCGGTATTAACAGAAGAAATCTTCGAACAGAAAAATAACTTGAAATGTTTTGCTTTCTTAATTTTTTAATGAAAATATGCACAACCCCCCCTATATCAATATGAATAATAATCATTATATCCACAGCTTGTTGTTTGATTTCAACAGGTGCATAATTGGTTTTGTTTGAATAGATTTTGTTCTGTATGTGCCACAGGGATTTCTCCCAGGAAAGTGCTGTTTAATGCAATAATAAATGAGCAGAGAAAATGAAAAGGGAAAAGAGTAATAGGAGGATGTTTACATTTTAAACTACTCAAGGTAGCTAAATCTACAACTGACTGCAGAAGAATTCTCAAACACTGAGTGACTGGATAATAAAAACAAAGAATCAATTAAGTAATGATAGGAGCAAAGTGATAGAAACAGAACTGTCCCCAAACATCTAACAACAATTATACAGTGATGTGCTCTAAATTAACGTTTGCCACTCAGAAAAGAGTCATCATGAATAAATTTCTAAAAATATAACTCTGTGCTTGGAAGTCACCAAAAACAAAGTAGCATAATAAATGTTATGTATTTAGGTAGAATTTGAGAAGAAATACATAACATCATACATGCCTGTAGTGCATCTTTATCTTGAATACTCCAAGCAGCTATATATCTCCAAAAGATTTTCACATAAAAATTAACATATGATTTCACTTGAAATCATTAATACATTTCATAAAAGATGAAGCCTCAAAATATCTTAGCCTGATATTTTGAGATGGACACAGAAAAGTCTTGGAGAAGTTCTGAGACCTGGCATAAACGGGGCAGTACAAAGACAAACTACCGGGGAGGTCAACAAGTATTATCAGAGACAAGGAAGTGATTTTGAATGGGCAAAGACAGAATAGATTGTTGTCCTGGTTTCAGCTGGAATGAAGCTAATTTTCTTCCCAGTAGCTATTGTGTTTTGGATTTAGTATGGGATATGGTATGTTAAGAATGCTGATAATACACTGATGTTATTAGTTGTTGCTAAGAGATCAAGGACGTTTTCCAGCTTTTCAGGTTTTGCTAATGTGCAGGTGCAAAAACCTGGGAGGGGTATCGCCAGTAGAGTTGACCCAAACTGGCCAAAGAGATTATTCCATAACGTAGATGTCATGCCCAGTATATAGCAGGGGTTGCACGGTGGGCCAGGGGCCTTTTTGTTCGTTCGTGGTTTTATTCATTTGTTTGTTCGGCTGTTCGTTCCCTCAGTCTCTCTCTCTGGAACCTGCAGTTCCGAGATCGCTGCTGGGGAATATTCCTGGTCCGAGATTGCTCTCGGTTTCGCTCTGTGATTGCTGCTCTGGATGGGTTGTATCAGTCATTGGGTTGTCGGGCGGTGAGAATTTGTGCATCATTCATTTTGTATATTCTATTATCCTTATTAATATATAATATAATCATTATTATCTTTTTCTTTGCTGTCCTGGTGAACTGTTTTTATCTCAACTCACAAGTTTTCCTTTCTTTCCAATTCTTCCCACCCCACTGGGGAGGGTGGGAGTGAGTGAGTGGCTGCGTGGTTTTGGGTTACCAGCTGGGATTAAACCACGACAATCTTAGAAAAGAGACACAATAAGGTTTTTTTAAATTATGAATGGCAAGAAGGCAAAGCAGAAAGATTTCTTTAGGTTTCTCACAACAGAGGAATTAGGGAATATGTGAATTAAAATAGCAGGCAACAGTTCTGAATTGATCAAAAGAAAGTGCTGCTTTCATCCAGTATGTAATTTAAATCGTGTGATTAGGAGATTGTTCATATACATGAGTTGAAACAATAATTAAGTTCATGGAGAATATGTCTTAGGTTGGGTATTAATGGTTTAGATGTAATTTGTGGCTCAGGCCATTGCTACTTATTGCTGGAAATTGAAAGGATACACCAGAAGGAAGAGCACTCTATTCATAAGCTATTCTTACTGTGTATCTGTTCTTTTACTTAAGCCTCTATTCTTGGCAGCTATCAGAGACAGGCTAGTGGGCTAAGTGCACCTTTGATCTGACCCGTTATGACAGTTCGTGTGCTCATCTTAGATCAGGTCTCCTTAGAGTGGTGTGTTCCAAAGAACTTGGAAGATGCAGCCATTAATTTATGTTTTATACTCTCAATTTCCAAAATAACCAATTCTAGCACAGTAGAAAAACAGATACGCATACAGTAGAGTAAGGAATTGTTTTATAATTACATCATGTGACTTGCTGCAGGGCTGTTAAAGATGAAAAAAATTAAATTTCTTCTTACAGCAGCAAAAAACTGCTTGCTTTTCCAAAGTATCCATTGTCCACCATTCTGGATGATTTGTAAACCAGCATACAGAACCCAGCATAAAAAGCTGCATTTTAATGCAGTTTGTGTTGAGTATAAGATACTTATGTGTTTCTTCTCTCAATTCAGTGCAAATAACCCATGCAGTTTTATCAGAGCAAGTCATTTTCTTTCTTACTTTTATAATTTTGAAACCCTACTTTTCAACTATCTCTGCTTTAGCTGAGGACATGTGTCCTCTCAGTCAAGTGCTTACATTCTAATTATAATTAGTCAAATTCCATTCAATCCCGTGCTAATTCAGAATATTAGAGTTTTAGCCATCTCAGCCTATCAGCCTCTAATTACCAGGATGTTTGTGCTTTTTGCCTTCTGACAATTGGCAGCAGTGCTTTTTGTCAACCATCACGCTTGTTAGGAGGACCTCGGTCGCATTTCCACTGCATACACAAACATTAAGCAAGTATAAGGAGTTGGTAATCTCCAATTTTATTGATAACCTTCACATATTTGTGTGCTGGGCAGTCTGCCCATGCTGCAGCTGCTCAGTCTGTAAGTCAGCCAGAGGTCTGGCAACCAAGGATCGCTGGCCCTTGCTCTACTCCCTGGGTAAATAGGCAAACAGGCAAGCATATTTTGTCTTGAAAACAGTTAAATCTTGTCACTTTGTTTCCAAACCAAACTATTGTTGGATTGCCATACTTTGACAGAAAATGGAGCTTGTGAGCCTTTGTTCCAATGCAGGGAAATGCCATTCCTGAGGCAGTCGAATTGACTCCAGTTGTCACAGAGAGGAACGTAAAGTGGGCACTCTTCATGGACCAGATAATAGATTTTCTTCATTAAGCCGGTTTTAACCCTCCATCTTCACCTCAGCTTGCACATCTTCTGCACACACTCATACAGCTATGAATCCTTGACTATAATAACGATCTGTGATGCCCTGAGGGGGGTCACCACTATACTTTATATTTACCTCTTTCCTTTCACCCTCTTGGAAATTACCCACAGTGAAAATACTTACCAGCTGTCAAAGAGGAAAAAAAAAAGATTTCTCAATCTGTAATTTGTTCTCCTGAAGTCACTTCAACGTATGTCTACTTTATCTTCATTCCGTATCTGGTTGGGGCAATTAGGGGCAGTGGAGATGTTTGGAAGGAATTTTCATTTTCAAGCACAGAGAAGACTTTTATCATAGCTCCCAAATACACATTTCCCCACCCTCAGGAAATGCAATTACTTCCTCTCACCAATTAAAATGCTTGGGGATGACTCTCAAAGAACAAGTCTGATTTAAACCACATTTGTTTTTAAAAATTCCTTTATCTATATATCAGTATGGGTGGAATGTATCTCACTAATTTCGGTATCTATAAAAGGATATTTACATCTAGCTTAGACATTACTTGTGGTCGAGAGAAAAGGGTACTCAGCAATGTATTTCTTTGCCAGTCCCTCTGTCCTGTGTTAGTTACTGCTCTACCTCTGGGTGACATTCCTCTCCACCACCTACAAGGAGTTTAGATGGCTCGGTCTGTTGTAGATCATCCACATGGTAAATGTGTAAGATTAGGTGGGAAGAATCTCAGCCTGTCTGTCTAAATTATTTCATTCTTTGGGGTCTGGGAAGCAGAAAGAAATAATTTAAGTAAACAGTTAATGCTACTGATGCCACATGGGAACTTCTGCCTGCAGGAGACATACGTATGATCACCCACAAAACATGCCTGAAATGGGGAAACTTCATTTACACTGCTAACGTGCAAGTTTTCATTGTTACAAAATTGAATTTGTGCACTAGAGGATTTGTTTATTTTCTTAAGGTCCCACACCTTAATGCTTTTTAATCAGTTTTATGATTTTGATGGTGCTGGAGGAGTTTAAAATTTTCCCAATAAATTTCCCTAGAAAGTGTTTTCTTTCAAAAGAAAATATCTATGCTTGTGCTTCATTAAGATCCTGTGCATATTATTTCACTACAGCACATCAATGTAACCACATGAAATATAGATTACAGAGGCTCTGTCATGTGTTTTGTTTACAGGCCTAATACTAGATGTCTCAGCAATTCACTTTCATTTCCTGTTGCTTTGAATGTTTTTTTTTTATCCCCATTTGTTTGATTTCAGTTCCTCTTGAAGGAAATTCTGGCCCTATTAATGTTGGCAGGAATTTTGCCACTTCAGAAAATCCATGGCTTCATCTAAGGTGACAGGTTTGACCATAGCTATATGACAACTCGGAATGGTACACATCTCCATGGGACTGCTGGAGATGGCATAACTAGCATTTTCTGGCTGAAGGTGTGTACAGTGTTCATACGTTAAAAGTTCATGGTGTGTGTAGTTTGAATACCCATGTTTGCAAATGTTGAGAATTATTTAAGTGTGGATAAACAGAAAGTTGGTTAAACACTTAAAAGTGAGCCATTTAGCTTCTCAAAAGCAGATTGAGAGGTGACCTGAGGACCAAAGGATTAATTTCTTCACAGAAGAAACTATTGATTGTTAAAGGTCTCTTTAATGTGAAAAAAACCCTAATGGGAACTCATAACTGGAAGATAGTTAAACTGAATAGGAAACTGGGCCAAAATTTGCAACAGTGAGATTAACTAATTGCTGGGGAAAACTACAGGAAACCACTAGAGTCTCAGTGGCCAGATGTCTTCAGATCCAGTCTGGATTCTTTTCAAGAAGATATTCTTTGGCCAAACTCAATTTGTACTTCAGTGAAGCACATACTGGTATGTAACATATGAAGTGATCTAATGGTCCTTTTTTCAGAAGTAAACTTAATGGAAAGGATGTGGCTGCACAGTCATATTATAATTCTTTTAATATTAATTTTCTTTCCACTGGATGGAATTTACTGGAACCACATAAAGCACTAACTTTAGATTTTATAAGCTGATACCTGTACAGCAAATATTTTTCATTTCTAATTCTTGATCAAATTCCCTTTTGTTGACGGTGCAAAGAGCATCATATGGGCAGCGACTAGTTCAACATTTAGAGCCTGTGTATTCTATATAACCTTTCTACAAACAGTTTTCACACTATTCTTACTGCAAATGAGAATGAAGACACAAAGGTGATGTAGGTGTGTACAATAAATACACATTTTTGAGAAAATATACCAACAATGCATGTCGGTGCTTGGTACTGAGACCATTTCTATTGGGCTACTGTGTTCAGTTGTCACCAAACTTCCAGAAAGACGTTCACAAATGAATCAGCTTTAGTGAAATGACAGACGGACAATTAAATTAATGGAAAACATGCATAACAGAAAGAAAATGAAGCCTCTTAGTCCATTCACATTATGAAGAGGAATACTTTGATTGTAGTTTGCAGCAGAAATTCAAAGGAGAAATTTGATAGCAGGGAGTTTTTCAGTCCAGTAGAGAAAGTTATAACAGATTACAGTCTGAGAAGTGAAGAGACACAAATTTAAACACCAGATAAGACTGTTTGGGGTTTGGGTTTTTTGTTTGCTTGCTTCTTTGTTTGCTTTTGGAATGTGAGGCTTGGGGGCTGGTCTGAAGTCCACCTGACACCTTGCAAACACTAAATCAAGCCAACTCCTCAGAGGTTCTGAGATCCTCACTGTGCTGGAGGAGGCACAAATCCATAGGAGATCTAGATTCAATCAAGACTTTTAGGTTCCAAGTTGTACAGGTGGCCATAAGTAAGGTGAGTTGATAGGGAGTCCATCTGGTTTTTATTTTAATTAGTGTTTTCCAGATAATTTTGTGCAGAAATTTTTTCAAACAGTCTAGAAATTAACATTAGAATGACTTAGCAAAGTATATAGTGTGTACCGGGTTTGTGTGGCAAGGTTTTGGTAGCGGGGGGGGCTACAGGGGTGGCTTCTGTGAGAAGCTGCTAGAAGCTTCCTCCATGTCCAATAGAGCCAATGCCAGCCAGCTCCAAGAGGGACCCCCACTGGCCAAGGCCAAGCCCATCAGCGACGGTGGTAGCGCCTCTGGGATAACAGAGTTAAGAAGGCGGAAAAAAAGCTGCTGCAGGATTATAGCAGCAGAGAGACGAATGAGAAGATGTGAGCGCAACAACTCTGCAGACCCCAAGGTCAGGGAAGAAGGAGGGGGAGGAGGTGCTCCAGGTGCCAGAGCAGAGATTCCCCTGCAGCCCGTGGTGAAGACCATGGTGAGGCAGGCTGTCCCTCTGCAGCCCTTGGAGGTCCACAGTGGAGCAGATATCCACCCGCAGTCCATGGAGGACCCCACGCCGGAGCAGGTGGATGCCCAAAGGAGGCTGTGACCCTGTGGGAAGCCTGTGCTGGAGCAGGCTCCTGGCAGGACCTGTGGAGACAAAGGAGCCCACGCTGGAGCAGGTTTGCTGGCAGGACTTGTGACCCTGCGGGGGACCCACGCTGGAGCACTCCATTCCTGAAGGACTGCACCCCATGGAAAGGACCCACGCTGGAGCAGTTCATGAAGAACGGCAGCCTGTGGGAAGGACTTGCATTGGAGAAGTCCATGGAGGACTGTCTCCCATGGGAGGGATCCTATGCTGGAGCAGGGGAAGAGTGCGAGGAGTCATCTGCCTGAGGAGGAGGGAGCAGCAGAGACAACGTGTGATGAACTGACCACAACCCCCATTCCCTGTCCCCCTGCGCCACTTGGGGGGAGGCAGAGAAATCAGGAGTGAAGTTGAGCCTGGGAAGAAGGGAGAGGTGGGGGAAGGTGTTTTAAGATTTGGTTTTATTTCTTATTGTCCTACTCTGATTTAATTGGCAATAAATTAAATTAATTTTTCCCCAAGTCGAGTCTGTTTTGCCCATGACAGTAATTGGTGAGTGATCTCCCTGTCCTTATCATGACCCATGAGCCTTTCATTGTATTTTCTCTCCCCTGTCCAGCAGAGGAGGGGAGTGATAGAACAGCTTTGGTGGGCACCTGGCGTCCAGCCAGGGTCAAACCACGACAACTGTATGTGCTAGAATTTGAAATATTGAAATGAGATTCTCATTTCAAAAAGAGTACATCTATTTCAACCACAGCTACTGGAAATACTAGTAATAATAGCAAAACATAATTTAGGGAAGTTCTGTGCTTATATTAGGCAGGATGTAGGACTAAATGTTCACAGTTTTCTCTTTGCCTGAAATTCTTTAAACTCATCAACAAGCAGCCTTTTTTCTTTATTTCAGTATAGTATCATTTGACTCAAAAAACAACTGTTGTTGTAAAAATCTGATTAAATTAGAAATGTAGGGTTTACTTTCTGGCTGACTTTCCAATTGTGTAATCCCAGTGGTTATTATGAAGGTGCACAGTTAGAAAATCAGCACAGAATTTAGTTCTGAATAAGGTAATATTTTAAGAGGTTTTAAAGGTCGTTTGTGTTCTTCTTTGTTTGGCTCTGAAATTTGGTATTGCTAACAAATAATCATGCTATTAAGTAAATTCTCATAATGATATTGTAACAAAGAAGATTGCACTATTGTAGCATTGCTGACACTGCTCTTGATCCTTTACTTTCACTCCAGCTGATACAATTGTTTATTCTTCCTTTGTTGCTGATTCAGTTTTTACTACTTCTGCAGGTATCAAGGAGAAAAAGCTTAATTTTAGTGCCCAAGAGTCTCAAGTATTAGACTATCAATTTCCATTTGGGACTTGACATCTGAAGTGGAATACTACAAAGAAACATTGATTTCACTTTCTGTATGACTGTACTTGAATACAAGCTGAACCTAAGAACATTAATACTCAGTAATGAAACCAGGGAAAAGAACTAGAAAAATAGGCTGGGGGACAAAAAAAAAAGGCTTTGAATCCCCTTAAGCAGAGGAGGGAACCCACATGTCCCTTAAAGGTTGCTTTAATACAGAAATGGTCACAGGGTTCTTACAAACTATAAAGAAATCTTAGGTGGGAATTGGCCTTCTGTAAAGGTATCACCTTGGAGATAAAGATGTCATGGTCAGTGAAATAGCAGCTTTGAAATTTGCCCTTAATTGCAACCTCCCTTGCCAAGAGGAAACTTCAGGGAAAGATCTTTTGGAAAAGTGCGCTTAAAATAGGAATATATCATAGCAGTCATAGACAAATGTATTCTTCTGTGAGTTGAGCAAAAAGTAGCAAAGACGGTAATGCAGATCCTATTTCACTATTGAACTACCTGGCAAAATGTTGTATCTTCAGATTCTGCTTAATGGTGATAGTTTGCTATTTATCTTCTCCTTTAACCCCTAATAAACACTATTTCTAATCATATATTGTCCTTTCTTAACATCTGATATTGATTTTGCACTCTGGTACCTCAGAAATGTGCTAGAAACTTTATAGTACAGATAAATAGCACAAGATGCCTGTTACAGACCCAGATGCTCAAGTTTATTCTCATATCTCAAACGTGAAGCGGTAACACCTCAACAAAGGAGTGAGAGTTCGTTGATTGTTGTAAGTTATTGCACAAAGGTTCAGAGTATTCTGCAACTGCATTGGGAAAGGTGAATAATGGTAATGAAATAGTTTTACAAGGTGGTTAGGTACATTATGGCGTGTTACTGAATACTTTTACTTGAATTTCTTTACCTGGCATAAGCGTGCTCAAAGCTTTTGGAGGGATATGTTCTTCAATATTTTAAACATATGTGATATTATTTAGGTTCCACTCTTACTACTTAAGTGAACAGAAAAGGGAACTAATGAATGTCATCAGTAGATTTGGGACCAAAGAATGAGCTTTACACATAATAAGATATACTATATAAAAGTATTATTTGAACTATATCTTTTTCAGAGGACAACTCTGCAGTCCTTTTCCACAGACAGTCATGGTAGTTTGACCTGGCTGCAGACCACAGGAGATTCAGAACTCGATCTGTACCGAAGCTGGTGTATCATATTCTACCTTCTATAATAGTCTACGTGCAAATTTTAGGAGAGAATACACCACTTTGTTTAGAGAATACTTCACAGATTTATTCAACTTTGACCCATTCTGCACTTGACTGTGTAAATCCCTTAGATACTGAGCATGGCTAGAGCACAGAAGTAAATGAATTATAACCTTTCATTTGCGGAGCTCAGCATTTCCTCTCTGTCATACCACTGTTATGAAGTAGACGTGGTTATTAATCTTCAAATAATTTGTCAGATGTGTGTTTCACACTAAGATACATTTAACTGCTGTATAATCACATTGTGGTTTCATTATTGCACCAATAGGAGATGTTTTATTTCAGTTCTGTTAACAGCTCCTGTAAAATCAGACATCACAATTTCTCTCTTTTTTAAGTACACGATTTGTAGAAGATTAAGGGCCCAGTCCAACTCTTCTGAAAGATGATGACAGTCTTTCAGTCAGGGTGTCTCATTAGCTGCCTAATGTGAGGACTAAATTTCACCACTTCAGGCATTATTTACACAAGTTTTTATTGATATATAGAATGCAGTTCATGAAAGTGTTTCATGGAGTTAAAATAAAATAAATTAAATAAAGTAGCACTAGATATTATATAAATAGCCAGAGGATAAAATGAAATGGTCTAAAAATAAAGTAAAACACTTGCAAACAAGTGAACAGCATACAGAAACTTCTTATTTAATGAACACATCTGTGGCATAGGTTTAATGTTTAATTGTGTTTATAAATGGTAGCTCAGTATCTAATTTCACTTCTGTTTTAGAATTTTTTTTGCTGTTATTGGAATTTTGCAAGTTTCAGTTTGAATATTTATTCTTTATAAATATATATAGCTGTAGTGTCTTTATTTTTTGTATTTTTTACTTATTGTATTTTATTTACAAAATATTTCAGAGACTGGATGATAGAAGGAGAAACAGACAAACAACAGTATGACACGGCTTTGGAAATGTTAGAAAACCAAATTCTATTCCCATGTACTAGAGAGGTTATTGACTTTCCTTTCACCCTAAGATGTTTTGGATTAGATGTTTATTCAGACAAAATCAAATTGTCGAGTACTGCAATTGTCCAGTGACTCCTGCCAGCTACCTGATTTCAGGTGAATTCTGAGTTATATGTAAGTTTTTAACATAGACCTAATATTATTTTCCAAGTAGTAAAGCTACAAATAGAAAGAGGGAAATGCAGACTAATAGAAATAGCTAGACAATCATTTTTAATTATATTATTGCAGATAAAAAAGCAGAACTCTCTACTAATTTTGCTCTGCTATTTCATCTCAACATAAGCTTAATTCTCTCTCTCTAATTAGTACTGTTGAAGGATCAATATAGCGCTTCAATGCTTCACAATTTTTTGTCAATCTACCTGCCATACTCCTGAAGAAAGACATCTTTATTTTCCTCTTACAATGTGATTCAAAATCAGATAAAGGTATTTGATCTTGGCAGATGGACAGTAATCGCTATTTTTCTTGACTGGAATATAAATTACGACATATTAGAAGTGTGGAAGAGTGTTGCTTTGGGGTGGGTTTTTTTGAAGAATAAGAAGGAGGAGGAAAAAAGGGAAAGGAAGGGAAGGGAAGGGAAGGGAAGGGAAGGGAAGGGAAGGGAAGGGAAGGGAAGGGAAGGGAAGGGAAGGGAAGGGAAGGGAAGGGAAGGGAAGGGAAGGGAAGGGAAGGGAAGGGAAGGGAAGGGAAGGGAAGGGAAGGGAAGGGAAGGGATTTTGCTGAAACTTAAGAGACCATTTTCAGATATTTCTAGCTAAAATCTATACAAAAAGTTACAAGATTTTATCTGGAGGTTAACAGAGATAATAACCCCACTCTAGCTGAGTTAAAAATATAATGAAAAGATATGTAGTTGCTTCTTCCTATGCCTACGAACCAGGTTTAAAGTTTCCTTTGCTGTTGCTAAGTCATTAGACTCTAGGCTAAGGCAAGGTGAAGAGGGGTAAGATGGATCTCACCCCTTTAGTACCTCTGTCCCTGAGGTTACCCTGCAAAAGCACATGAAATGCAAAGATTGTGGTGCAGGACAAAATGCAGAAAAGGCAGCTGCCAGGGCATGCATCTGGGGGCAGCAAGCCACAGATTCTTGCTCCTGATGGCTGAAAAGGGAGACGAAAGGGCGTAGCATTTTTTCTTCATCCAGTAATATTTGGGGAAAATGCATCTTTCAGCAACTCTAGGATAACCGTGGCCTTGTGGTACAAATATACTATCTTACTTTAACACGGGCAAACAAAACCCAGTAAAAGCGTTCCTTAAAGCCGTGCTCTATTAGAAGACAAACTACAATAAGGTAATTGAAATATGGAAAGCTCAGTTCTAGTAAGCTTGAAATAAAGTGTTCATGAAACTTGCCTCCTCTTTAAACCTTTCTTACAGCCATGCTTTCTAATCACCAATGTTCACTGGCTGCTTGGACAGCAAACCTTTCACACCATCTTCTCTGAGGCCCTAGGGAGACCTCCCTCTCGTGTCACCACAGACTCCTAGGAGATCCTGTGCTGCAGGCCATCTGTGTGCCATCCCAGTGAGCACGCCCAAAGCTTCTCATAGCTGCCTCCAGGAAAGGAACAATCCCTTGCATGTTTTAGCGTCTTCTTCCTAACCCAGGCCAAAGAAAACAGGTAGCTGACTCCTCCTTGCTGACGGTTCTTTTAGAAAACATCGTGCACGGCAGTGAACAAAAAAATATAGCAGATCTCATCCACGTCATTTGCAAGTCCCACCTGGCTAGAAACATTCCTGGGACTTGAAATGCAGAGAACAATTTGTTCCTGTGATACCGTAGGTTTCTTCATGCTTCTGAAATGAAAACTTGGAAATCTATATTGTGCCACTTGGGTCATTGCAAAGAGGAACTTATGAAATTCCGTGAACCTCCCAGAGTGTGTCTGATCACACCATCCAGGAGAGTTACTCTGCCTCAGCACAGAATAAATTAGGCAATCCACAGCACATTCTTGGTTTGTTATGTGTGCTCATTGACTCCTTCAACTGAAATTGATCCAACCTGTTCCCATTCTGTTTTGGTTTCTGTTTTCAAGTGACACCTAGAATTAAGGCCGTGGTTATCTTGTCTGAGTTTAAATTTACTGTAACTGAGAAGAAAAAGATTCACAGCTCTCGCCCCTACAATGAATCTCTGCAGTTGTATAATGTAAAAAGGCAAAAGGTGAAATCATATTCTGTTAAAGATAATGGGAGTTTTTCCATTTGCACCACAACAGCCAGAATGTCACCCAGCGATGACTGTGGAAAGCAGAAGAGTCACACAAACATTCACATGTTGGACCACATCGCAGAGGAGTACCATAGGGGTCTTTTTTTCCCTGCAAGATTTGCATGGGCCACCTCTCCTTTCAACTGTAATTGAAATGCTTTTGTAGCAGCAGCTGCAGCAATTAGTGAGGTGGAGGAGTAACGCTGTAGAAAAGTATTTAATAAATTTCAAGTGTTTGCTGATGGCTTTGCTCTCCACAGAATGGTCTGTTTATTCTCAGGAAAAGGAGTCTGAATCATAGGGTTGTAAACATTCCTTTCAATTTTTTAACAGCCTTCCAGGCTCTTCGTTGCAATTCAGAGCATGAACATCAATAGGAAAGCATGGCTTGGAAGCCCATTAGATAGATTAATTGGATAGGCATTTGATCACTGATGGCAACCACACTGACTTACGACACTGATCTTTCCCTACCTGCAATGATAGCAGACAGCAGGATTTTCAGAACAGTTTATATTTCTTCATCAAAAAAAAGGTGATATATGTACCTCATTTACTTATTTATATATAAATGTAGACATTTTGAGTAGCTGTTTCTATGTTCTGATGTCAGAGGGTTGCAAAATGGAGTATTAGTAACCATGTGGCAATTGTTTTTGATGTAAAAACTGTAAATCTGTCATTTTTACCTATATTCACCATAGATCAACCAGCACAATTTTTTCCTTTCTGCATTCATCTGCCTCCGTATTTCCCCATTGCCTAACTTTCTGTCAAATCTCTAATATGTTCTGTGCTTTCAACCATGCTTAAGTTGAATGCTGCTTCACACTTTATGGCTTATTTGCCTTCCACTCTGAGGTTTATTTGCATTTTTCACCTCATGCACTCAGTAATACCTTTTCCCCAATGGAATCAGAGAGCTTAGATTAATTATGTTTGTTGGCCATGCATCTGACACGATTAGCTCTAATTAGCAGATTTGTTTACTCATAAACATAGTTTCCAGGTAGATCATCATTCATATGACCAGCAGTGCATATCAGTAGGTCTCATAAATGTTTTACCTTTTTACTCAGTGTCAGAATAGTTTACTAACACTTGAGAACAAACCACTCTCTTCCACTTCATCCTTGTACCACGTTTTACAAACCACTATCTCTTAACACTGATTACAGCATTATGTACTGAAGTTTAGGAGCAAACCCAGGCTGGAGTTCCTGTCTCCCTGCCCCTCTTTTCTGGATTTGCTACACTAACATTCAAGAAATACCATAAAAATAAGAATCTTAAGCCTTATCATATCCTTCATATAATTTTATTTTAAGTATCATGATGAACAGTGTTGCTTAATGGGTTTTGGATAATTAATCAGTGTATTCCGGGAAGAATAATAAGGTTGAGAATAACCAGATTCATGTATAGCAATCAGTAATAGTTAATGCACAATGAATTGTACAACAATTCAGTACAAATGGATGTTATTTTCTCCAAGCATAGCTTCGTTTGTTATGGGGTTTGATTCTCCGGGAAAATCCAGGAGCTTTAGGTGTACCAGAAATTAAGAGACTACTCCTTTAATGGAAATGCTACTTATTCAAAACTATGTTTATTGAGCTATATAAATCATTAAAATCTTATTTTCCTAAATATTATGGTACATGTTAAGTATCAGACATTTTTCTGTCCTATTACTGTGTAGGTGCTTCCTAGTAAAGACTTTTCACAAACACCAGCCCAACCTGATTTCATAACAGTGACTCAGATGTAAAAGAAAGACATGACATTGACATCCTTTTTCTCATCTTGTGTTCCATCCACTGTTATCTTACAGTGTATGAGTGAGAAAGAAATAGTTAACAAAGTAATAAATAATACTTCAGCTTTGGAATTCATAAGAAAATCCTATTGAGATTTGTCTCTGCTCTATCTTTGCTGCAGGTTTGAAGCCACACTGTGATTCTTTTCTTTTCCGTAGGTCACTTGATTACTGTAGCACAGGCACAGGTCACAGCAATCAGTGCGTGCAGCTGCTGAGCCATGGAAACCCTCATTCATGGCTGTGGCTTGCAGCCCTGCAACCACTCTTTCCACACAAGCTGAATCTTCAAATGCCCTCTTAGGTTCCCAGCTCAATCAAAGCTTTTGGGAATAGACAGCTGTTGAATACAGCAGATGCCTGAGTAGAGGCGAGACATTCTTCTCCCAGTTCTCTGACTTGAACTAGAACAGGCTTCTTAAAAATATAGTTCTAGCCAGATGTTCAATAATTAACCTTTTAATTTCATTGACATGTCTACTCTGGAGAGAGCAATATATATTGACATTTTGCATCTAGTTACTTCCTTATTGATGGCAAGGCCAGTTGGCAGATATTATTCCCCTAAGAAATGCTAAGCAAATACTGCAAAACTTATTCACGAACATTTATTGGAACTAAAAAGAAAATAAAATTGGCTGTGTCTGTGGCCCCAGTGGATTCACTTTCTGCAAATATTCTAGCAAACAATTTTAAAAGGAGGCATGTTCACTGAAGGGCCCAGCTGAGCAGCTCATGCATATTCAAGAAAATATTTAAGCATATGCTTAACTTTGAACTTCAAATTGTATCGAGTCTCAGAGGGATTCAAGCATGTGCTTAAAATTCTGTGATTACTTACGTCAAGAAATTTACCATATTGTGTCCTAAGGTAAGACCATATGCATTGACAGCTATCGAAGATCAGCTGATGCATAGTAACTCGCACAATCACATCACTTGTGGTTTTGATAAAATTTTTGCATTGGTGTAAATTTGTGTCTTGAGGCTTTTTAGGGTAACTATTGCTTAAAAACCTGACATCAAGCTCTTAACGTGCTTTACCTTAATCCACTTCTAAAGTGTGTAGTTGTTCCTCACAAATGAGGGATGAGAACATCGCAGAGTTTTATGAGTAGGAGAGCAACTGAAGCATAGCTATGTTAAACTATATTCCAAAGCAGAAAAGCCCTTGGATCTAGTTTTTTTTCTATCATCTAGCTCCCTTGGTAGACAGTGGAGCCTAGGTTGCATAGTCATCTAGGGACTCCTATTTCTTTCATCTGGATAGAAACAGAAAATATGAAGAAGCTATGCTCTTAATTGAGTTCAAATAGGGTGAATCTGAGCCTTAATCTTGTAACATGGATTAAGAAACGTATTTGATTAGGGACTATACTATGACATCTTTTATTCCTATTGTCATTAAAAATATATTCCTTGATCTTTAGCAACCACTTAAAATCCCAACAAAAGTTCTTGACACTTGCAAATGGAATTAATCTCTGCAGGCATAGATAAATGTTTTGGTTCCTACAAACAGTATATGCTTCATAATAGGCAATTTAATTTTTTTTTTATAATGACCATCAAACCTGAATTTTCATTCAGCAGCAGAAGTTACCTAAAACATTATCCAATTTGTCTGTCTCTGATGATGATTTGATGAACTCTGCTATCCCCCATTTTTGATTATGTTTATATTATCTACCCTAATATACTGTTCTACCTTGACTTTGATAGTTTGCTGCAATATGAGGATATCACCATAGGTTTACGACTCTCTAAAATTGCTAGACAACTTAATTCATCTTCAGCTGTTATAATAAACACTTGATAATGATCTTTCCTTAATTGCTCAATTTATAGTTCTACTCCCTCTCTTTTGAATTTCCTTCTTGTGATAATCACTTTTCCGTCAATGGACTTTATAGAAAGCAGAGAAGGAGAGAACATTTCTTCCTCCCAGACTAGAGCTTTGATGAATTACTGCTTTTCTATGCACCTATATGGCGGGTGTGGGTTGGGATGAGTTTTTTCTTCGTATATGTGCGTTTCTTAAGTGAATGCAAGAAACAGCTGTCAAAAAAATGCTACACAAAATGGATCACTCAGGTCAGTTAGAATCTCCAAGCATTCCAGTAATAATGATAATGACAATAATAATGATAATAATTTTTTAAAATTTGTTCATGTACTTCAGCATTGTTGTTGCTACTGCAAATATTAAATCACTGGTCAATAAAATTGTATTGTTTTCAAGATTTAATTTAAATATATTTCATTGTTCTGCAGAAAAGATAGAAGACGACCCTCATGCAAAACCTGAAGTTTAGAAATCCATTCTCCCTGCTAAAAAATACAAATTGCAATAATAAACTCAAAGGAAACCTGAAAATCTAGCTTTTCATTAAAGTGGTTTCTTTAGCTGCATGAACTAATGGCAAGGCCTTTAGCAGTTTCATTTAGTGGTGTTTGCACTTCTTTCTCCCATAGTCATTTGAAAATAGGAAATGTTAGATCATGTTGACAAGTTGTCGATTAAAGTTAAATGTTGCTAGCAAATGCCATTGAGTGGCCTAATTAAAACTACCACAGCTCTTTTAAAATTTAACGATATCTGTCCTTAGACTTATATGTTAATATCCCTTAGAACAGAAACAAGTAAAAGAAAGTGTAAAACTGTGCTTTAAAGACTCACTTTCAAGACATGTGTATGCATGAAATTCCATAGAAAGAAAATAAAAATAATTGGAAACTATAATAGGTAATTTAGAATAGCTAAAGCATATTTTACCATGACCTGTGTTCTCTTCCTTTAAACGGGTATAGACAATATGGCTTACAAGTGATCCATTTGTGCCCTGTGATGCATATATCCACCAAGCAAACGTGGAAAGAGAGTCACTGTCTTAGGCTGGCTTGGGAAAGCGTTCTACACGAGGGGTCCACAGACTTCAGTGATTCTGCCTAACATGGTCTCAAATCAGTGTCACCACATTTTTGTTGGGACAATCTGTGAGCTTTTAAGGTAGAGAGATGAATTAGTCATTTTCCTTTCCCTACATCAACCCAAATTCAGTGGTAGTCTTTGTACTGCATAAAGGGAGGAAAATGAATGTTTAAATTGCTACAAGTCTTTTCTCTAATAGGACACATTAAGCTCAAATCTTAGTTGTATAGAGACTGAAATCTGTGCATCGTGACAGCACTGGCATACTTTCTTTCTGAAGACAAATTGGGTTTTTTTCTTTACAAAAGCAAAAGTTTCCAAATAATTTGGGAAATCTGAGTCCATCAAGCACAGTTGCTAGTGGTCTTTCAGAGCAACTTAGTGATTTTTAGACACATTTTTAGGCTGTCCTACCAGTTACTTCATTCTAGAGTTGATTTATGACATGCTTGAAATACTCATCCTGTTTCTGTAATCCACAAGAAAAAAATAGTTAGGGGATCTGCCAGAGCGGAAAGGTATTGGAAAGGATTGTAAATTAAATTACGTTATCTATATATAGTGAAATATTTGTGAGATTGATTGTGCGTGGGAAGTATGATCCTCAGTTGACTGGTGAATTAAGGTATAATTAACTTTGAAGTACTCGATTAGTCATTTTTATTATTTAAATGTTTACTTGTATGTTATCATGGGATTCTTGAAATGCAACATCCTACATACACTAAGAAGAGACGTAAGACAAAACAAAATCAAACAGGATAAGACTTCACTGATGTAATGTACTGAGGAAGGTGACAACAGCCTTCCGTATTCATGGTACAGATAGCACCTAAAAAACCCCCGGGAGGTGTAGCTGCCCGGTCCTGCTGAATTGATAAATCTTCACGAGCAGAAGTTGCTGCCTTACACTGACGCCTACCCCAGGCTCCAAGCTCACATCTCTACCAGCAGTGTTAACTTCCACCAGGAGGTGGAAGGAAAAACAGATCATCCGTGCTTCCCTGGAAAGATTGTTGACCTCTGCACTAAGGTACTTGCAAAACAAGGTTGCACCCAGATTATGTAATTCAGCTCTTATTTGGGACAACATTTAAGCATATCTTCAAGTTCAGGTTGGAACTTGGAACAAGCTTTAGGGAGCCATATAAGGAAATTTTCCTGAGGTGGTGTCTAAGTGGGGGAGTTCTCTTTTGGGTAGAAGACAGAAGGGGAAAAGGACTGGAGAGGTTGTACGTCTTTGTTGCACGTACTTGAAGAATAAACACCTAACTTTTCATTCAGTTTTACTCCCAGCTTGGTTTCATGTTGTTTTTATTTTGATAATTAGTTGTTGGCTTCAGTCAGTGATATGTATTGCCTTCTATTTGTGCAATTGGTATAATTACATAATTAGTGTAAATAGATGCAATCATCATTAGAATGTTTTGGATTCCATTAAACTTTATGGAAATCATGTCACATACACTCAGTGATAGCTAAAATACTGCAATGTGATGGTTTTAACCATTTTTCTTAAAATTACATTGTGATTTTTCCACAGCATAGCTCAAAACTGTGCCTGTATTGCAGGTTGCAGTATGAAAGCAAGCTAAGGGCAGTTCTTGACAAATAATATCCAGCAACGTCTAGAAGCATGAAATGAGAAGACTTCTCCCAACTGCCTCTAAAATATAGGCATAAATACCTGCACAAAAATTCTTACACAGAAATATGCAGAGACATATTAAAATTCAAATTCAGCAAGCATCTTTAGTTTTTCACAAGTGCCAACTTAGTATTGTATTAACATCTGCCTCTTAATGAAACAGAAGATTAGATGGATAGGTAGTTGGTAGATAGATAGATAGATAGACAGACAGACAGACAGACAGATGGATAGATAGATGTGTAAAAGCATAGGACATTGGAAAGCAGGACTAAAAGTCATCATTTGCTTAATGGAAGCCCTGCAACTCTGAATAGGAGCTTTATTCAAAATAATCCAACTATACTTACTCAACAAATTTTGGATACTGCTCGTTGCACAAAAAATAGAAAGCCACAGCTATTCTATGCTACAACAGGAGAGCTGGAGAAATTAAGGGTATCACAATATCCTGAATTCCTAGGAGTTCTGCCTGGTAGCAAGGAGTTTCATAAGCTGCTCTGCTGAGGACATCAGCTGAACCCCAGAGACAAGCAGCTCTTTACTCATCTGCAGACATCTCTAATAAGAACACTTTTTTTTTT
Source organism: Phoenicopterus ruber ruber (assembly GCA_009819775.1). NCBI lineage: Eukaryota > Metazoa > Chordata > Aves > Phoenicopteriformes > Phoenicopteridae > Phoenicopterus > Phoenicopterus ruber. The sequence continues at coordinate 26,847,665 of CM020215.1, read as the reverse complement.
TCATGATACTTTCAAGAACCAGACTAAGGACCTTAGAGTAAAAAAATCTACAAACCCACAGAAAGGTCAGGACCTTTATTTGCCGTCTCACCAGTCAGCTTTGCCGCGTAGTTGTGTGATAAAGACTGAAGTGATAGCAACACTTAGGGTCATTATTAGCGGACCATACCATATGAGGAAATAATACAGGTGTTAAAAGTTGTGGATACTCTGAGGAGTTTCCTTAGATTTTCTGTTTCTCATAATTCTGATATTTGACTGTCTGTTATGAACAGTCAGATATTCCAAGGAGTTATGCATCCAGGCATCTAGAAGGGAGCTGAACTCTAAAATTCTTTTCCAAATTGTGAAAGCTGAACATTAATATCTGGCTTACAAGATGTCGTACTGTATCTATTAGATGGTGATTTCTATAACTCTATTCATAGTGAGTGTCACTTCCTCATAAGCAGCATCCAATGACATCCTGCATCACACTAATACACGTGAGAAATTCCATTCAAGCGAGGAAATTGCTATCTAGCATGCATAAGCATTATGAAGTTCACTTTACCTAATAATTCTCATCTATTAGGATATAGGAAAAGAAGAAAAACATTACTTTATTGCTATTTCTGAATTACTATTCCTAACTCTTGGAACTCTGAAACAGACAAAAGATCTATAAATCAGTGGGAGTTTGTCTTATTAACTAGTTTAGGTATTAAATAGCTAAGCAAAACTGTAAGTCCTTTTCCATTTATAATTTTTTTTGTCCTTTTAAGTATTTCTGAGATTGTCTTTCTTCTGATTGAATATGATTTCTGAAACAGACATGTATCAGGGTCTGCTTTCAAGAATAGCATAGTTAAGGATATTTTAGACACTGTGGGGAGAAAAAAAAGAATATACCTCTTGGAGATCATAGTTTCATTTCTGAACACTCTGCAATTTTTACCTTTGTACAGTTTTGGTTTTTGAGTATTTTGAGATGTGCAACTCTTTCAATTCAGCAATCATAGATAGGAATAAATTTTACCATTGAGGAATTATTCTCATAGGTTTATGATGTGGAGTTCCTCAAACCTGTGACACACACACACAGGCCTGAAGATAAAGAAATGCCAGTGGTTTTTACCCTTTTATGTGTGTTTTATACACAAAAATGTTGGGGTTAATTTAAAAATCACGTTGGGATGCTGTGTAATGATAGCTAAGGTTGTCACTTTTGCAATGAGCTGCAGCCATGCTCCCTGCTGTTCTCTCCGTTCTGCTGAAAGACTGGGAAAGTAGCAAATCTTATGAAAAGAATAATGCTGGCGCACTCAGCTTCATTTATAGCTTGAATAGTCCATTTTTTGATATTTAGCTCCACTTTATTAGGTTATTTCAATGCATTTGCTATTAAGTAGCTAATAAAGGGAATACACTGGAGACATCTGTAATCACGCTAAGCATGTGAACAAGCAGGGTTGCATTTTACACGTCAGATAATATTTTAAACTAACTCTAAGGAGAGGTGCTTTATGGTCACCTTCCATTCTCACATAACAGGTGTATAACTCCCACGCATCTCTAAGTTAAGCTACAGAGAAAAGTAAAGGATAATTTTCAATGGCAGACATCAGTACATTAAAACTTCAGATCTCCTTCATATAGCTCATAAGGAAATATCCTGATCACTGTTTTATTTCTTGGAATTGTTCATTTTAGCTTTTATTTGCTGCAGACACTAGCCAACCTGGTCACCTGCGGTTTCCCTCTTTGCCCTCTGAGGACCAGGAATGACACACGGACTCCTTCATCCTTCCTAGCACTGTCAGGCTCTCTCTGATCACCATCTGAGCAGGGAGCAAGGGGACCATAAGCCACCTCTGTCGTGACTTTGGACTTTCCTTAAATACTGAAACCCGAAGTACAGGAAATAGCATCTTGTTTGTTCATGTCTGCTATGATGCCAAGAAACCAACTGACTACAGTTGCCTTGAAAAAAAAATGGTGACAGAGATACTTATTTCTGAGTTTTAACGTTCCAGTGATTCATAACCATTAAAATTTTACTCAGAATCAGCCTAAGCTACGTATTATCTTATTATTACAATTCAGCGTCTCCCTCCCAGCCTTTCCCTTACCACATGCATTTGAGGCCTGATTCTGATCTGAGGGTCTCTATGAGTGCACGGTGAGTCCTTTTGTCTGTCCTCGATTAGTCATCACTGCGTTCTTGTGCCCAGGAAGCAGTCGTTGTCCAAAAACAACGTACAGGTGCAGGTCTGGTTTTCTTTTTTCTCTGCTCAGCAGTGCAAGACTCTACAAACAAGATTTTTAAAGGCACTGTGACATCTATCTCCCACTGATTTTGATGAGAGTAAAATGTCTAAATACCTTGAAAAATCTTGTTATAAATGACTTAGCGAAATCCAATTTTCCAAAGTGACTTAAGCAGACTTAGGAGCCTGAGAACTCAGACACACAATTAGGTTACTACTGCTTAACATGTTACCATTCATCAGCTTAGCTTGAACTTCAATCATTTCAGGCTAGGCTAAACAAAATTATCTTATATTTGCCACTGGCTAAGACTGAGTGCACAAACATTTAAAATTGCTTAGCTAATTCAGTATATCTTGTTAAATCATGGTAATATAACAATGTTCCTGGATGATTTTTCTATTTAAAAATCGATGGGATTTGGAACTTTGATGGAATAATGGGTTTCTATGGCATTACATTTTGTGCTGTGTCAGCTTTTTATCATTGACAGTCCCTGCCTTTGCTCCGACCCTTTGGCACAAGGTGGCAGAGTATCCCCTTCACTATGTTACAGCATATGTTCACATGAGGCAAATGTATTCACACAGAGAGTTACAGCACCTTTAGCTCATCCCAAAATGTATTACGTGTCATAATGTTAAAGTTCATAATTAATTTGTGCAAGTACTTCTTGGATATCTAAAGCCATTTCTATCCCGAATAACAACTTATGTATATATAAGCCAGCTTTACATTAACTGCAGTGGTAACAATGAAAATGTGGTAACATAATGTTCACTGTGAGCTAACTGCATCAATATTTACCCAGCTTGTCAAACAGACGAATTTCATTTTGTAGTAGCTACAGTAAAAGTACTTCCCAAGCTAGCAAGTTAAATGTTGATGTAAGAAGAGAAAAGTCGCCACACCAAAGATCCATATAGTATGGCTTCTTACTTCCACCAGTGGCTTCCAGCAGTGTCTGTGAAAGAGTATCAGACTCTTCTCAGTGGTGCCCAGTGACAGGACAAGGGGCAACAGGCACAAACTGGAACGCGGGAAGTTCCACCCAAACATGAGGAAAAACTTCTTCACTGTGAGGGTGACAGAGCCCTGGCACAGGCTGCCCAGGGAGGTTGTGGAGTCTCCTTCTCTGGAGATATTCAAAACCCGCCTGGACGCAGTCCTGTGCAGCCTGCTCTAGGTGACCCTGCTCTGGCAGGGGTGTTGGACTAGATGATCTCCAGAGGTCCCTTCCAACCCCTGCCATTCTGTGATTCTGTGTGATTCTGTGATCAGAGTAGGGTCAACGTGCTGTGGTATTCTCTCCAAAATAGCAGCAATCTGAGTCTCAGAGAATTCTAGTTCCAGTAGTTGTATCTTTATTTTTAATAGTCTTTGTAACATTCTTCTTACTAGAATTTACCTGATCAGTTTTTGATCCAATGTCACCTTCTGCATGCACATCATCATGCGGCAATGGATTTATCAGCATTCTGTCTGGAAAAAAAATAAATCTGGTTTTGTTTATTTTGACCTGTCTAGAAATTATATTTGATATTCTCCAGCTCTTTACCTTTAACAGTCTGGATGTAACTGTCTTTCCTCAAGGTCACAGAGAAAGGCTGTGATAGAGAAAAGGTCTGAATCTTTTTTCCTGATTTCTGCCTTGTGACATAGCCACAGAACCGGCCTTATCTTGTATATATCAATTTAAACTATTTGGAATTCAGATGAGTTTGCCTTACTGCATTCCTAATTTGAATCAAGCTGACTGGCAGTGAATACTTCTTTGCTACTGCAGTATAGATAAGATATAATATTATGAAGGAAACATTGCAGTGAAGGCACTTAAATGTTCCAGAACACCTCTCGTACATCAGGAGCTCAGGTGTTCCTGTTCAGCTTGTATATATGCTTTATGCATACTTTTTTATTTTGTGTTATCTCACAGTAAACACTTTAAGTATGTGGGCTTTATTTCCAGACCATTAAGTGGGTGCTATTTCTCCAGAGAGTAACCTTGTCCTATTGATTACCAGTAACAGCTTTCAGCTATGCTGCAAAATCTCTTGTAAATTATTGTCATATGTTTAGTTGTCATAGGGAAATACGAGGTTTATTACATTCCTGTGTTGTGTGCCAACATTCATCTAAATCTAGCTTGGTTCCCTTAAGTGAAGAAAATAGCTCTTCTTTTGATTTGTTTTTTTAGAACTTGTGATGATTTTTAAACCTTTCATGTTATGTGTAAAGGTAATAAGAAATTGTTCTCTCCATCAGACATTTGCCCCCTTAGATACAATTTACAAGTTCATTCCTTTTCTGGTTCCCAGCAGCTTCTGATCTGACTGACAGTTACCTGCAACTTCAGCGTCATTTCAAGGAGCCAACTGCTTCCCCAGAACAGGATTTGGACATTAAACTTTATTCAAGTAGCAACTGTTTTTTCCAAGATGACAGTTCCAACTCGCTAACATCTCTTTACATCTCTGTAAATTTGTGACCTGTGAATTCAGTAATGCATACAACATGTTAGGAGGAAAAGTGTTCATCTGTATGTGGCATCGTTTCATAAATCAGACCCTAATTGCCTCTTACCCCAGCGTCTATTATCCCTGGTTTTTCATCAGCTGAAATAATTCTCATTGCTGGACTATTTCTCTTGTAAAGCAGTTTTACATAAAGCCATTTCTTAGCAATTGGTTTATAATGATGTTGTTGCAGAAATAATTTCTCCGTAAGTTTTATTGTTTTTTTTCTCTTGACTTTTAAGGAAGACAAACAGCAGCAATCAATGAAAGATTTTTGTTCTGGTTTGCTTTCAGTATTTTTTTACATCTAATGGAGAAAAGGACATTTAAAGAGAAAAAATATAACAAGCAAAAACCACAGTCCTAATATATGCACGTAAAGACAAAACGCTGTGTAAAGGCTGTATCTTGTGCTCAAAAGAAGACAATGGAAATTCTTAAAAGGCACACAGTGATTTGCCCTAAGTGCCCTAAAGTTTTGTCTATTATTAATACTTCTAATAGCATCTCGGACACTGAAGCAGCAGCTGTAAATTTAAGTTAATTTGTGCATATTTCCTTTCTTCATGTAGTCAGAAATGATGCACAGATACTTTCGTTAACCAGGTACACACATTTCTCCCAATAATTGTTTTTAAAAGTTCCAACCTCGTTCTAGAGCATTGTGGCAAAATTTTGAATAATTCCTGGCAATGTTCCAAACCAGCATTTATGATTTATTTCTGCGTAGAAGAAGCATTAGTACTACCAGATATTACCAGCAAATATCAAACTCTTCATTACAAATGCTTCTGATACATTGCTTGTTAAAAGAGATAGGCTTGCTTACTCTGACAGTTTTTTAAACTGAATCTACTTTTTCCTTCTATTCATCCATCTTTGAGTTTTGACATATGCTGTCCATCCATGAAGGCTTCAAGAGCTGAGACGACCTTGCCAAAGATCAAGAGGTGTGTCTGGAAGAATTATAATTTCTTGGAAGACGATTTATGCGATTACTGTGTAGAAGAGTACTTGTTCTGTAGTGATTGATGACAACACTGGCAGTATTGACTGATCATTAGGAATATTTATATGGCAGGTCCTTTAAGGTGGTGGTAGACTTGAAGGAAAGATTAAATGCATATCAAGAAGACAACAATTTCTCTGTGTATGGAATCAGAGCTTGCAGTTCTTTTGCAGTATCTTTAATTACTTGCTTCATGTTTGTCTTGTTTCACAGACACAAATGTACCATATGATTGCCTCCAAAATGGCTTGTAGACCCCACTAAATTAATAGTGCAGAAGATGTCTTTCACATGTTTCCAAAGCAGTTAAGTTTCATTTTTACAATTAATATTATAAATCACTGCTTATAAAAATATTCTTAGGTATGGAGCATATTCATAAAGATGTAGTAAGAAAGATAAATGTATTGTTGCTCACCTATTTCTCAAGGTTTGCAACACAAATGGACTTTAAGAAAATACGCATGCTTTGTTATTTGCGACTCTGGGATCTTTTTAGACATTGGAGTTTTCTACTGCATTATTCACCAGGTTGTGTTGATACATTAATGAGTAACCTTTAGTAAGTGATATACTAGTATTTTAGTATTTTTTATGCTATTTGCAGTTATTAAAAATAGATGGTCATTAAGGTGGTAATTTAAATACAAGTAGACCTGGCATTATTCTCAGTTTCACCACATCACATAACTACATTAAAGAGAGTGATTCAGTAGAATTACTCTTAATTTACTTAGGTGCAAGTGAAAGCAAAATCTCTTAGCCTGCTGGTGTATATAGTAATTGAAGACACACATGCACACTCAAACCCTCCCTAAATATATATTTACATATAGTGAGAGTTCATATATAGTAGGAGTAGAATTATCACAGCTTGACAGAGTACATTTAATACATTTAATTTATTAGAAATCTATTAAACAGAAGTACGTTTGACTTAAGCTTCCTCTTTCTTTGTATTGCAGTGCTATCAAAATTTTTATTTACTTTAAAGTCAACTTTTTGAATTTTGTGAGCAACAGCACAGGTTGCCCAGAGAGGTTGTGGAGTCTCCATCCTTGGAGATATTCAAAAGCTGTCTGGGCATAGTCCTGGGCTGCCAGATGCAGGTGGCCCTGTGTGAGCAGAGGAGTTGGACAATGACTTCCAGAGGTCTTGTCCAACCTCAGCCATGCTGCGGTTCTGCGCTTTTGTGTAACCAGCCTCCGAAGTTTCTCGTATAAAATGCACTGTTGCAGTTCTGATAATAGGTTGCATGTAGCACAAAATACAAAACAGTAAGCGCTCATTAAGATGTACTGATTCCATTGTTTTGATGTACTGAAGTAAAGAACGAGCCACGTTTCTCAGGTTTTATCTTAGCATATTTACATACACCGGTAATCGCCAGAACAGCTAGCTATTTTAGCTCACCAGGGGAAAAGTGTTAAAGCTACTTATAGTATATATCTAAATTTATCACTCCTTTCCTTCATGTAACATTTTATGGGAGTTAATTATCAGTTGCTTTTAATTATACTTCATGGCCTTTGTCCTGGAGACTATCCAAAGAGTAGATCATTATGGTATGCAATTTAGTGAAACACTTTCCAGGCGTTATGCCATCCTCAAGACCATGTGAGACAATTGTTATTAAAATTGGGAAAATATTAGTATGCATATTTAGATTATGAATAATGGGAGAGAAACAGTTGACATTATTCCATGGAGTGCTATTAATCTGATGAAAGTTTGGGGTTTGGTTTGGCTTTTACTGTAATTCCTAACCACTTCAAAATTAAGAGCATGAGAACAGCAGTGTGTCACTTCTGTTGCTCCATTTGCTGACAGAAAGCACAATGGTTTCTTATCTTTCTGCATCTTTTTTAAGTTCATGTGTAGGTGTAAAAAAGCTTGCCTCACTGCTTTGGAAGCAGCTGTTAGGCAGGATTTGTCCTCAGAACAACATTACTTCTCAACTGAGTGATTCAAGCAGTTGAGGTGAAATAAAACTGGCACGGGTTCTCACACCAGCCAGTGGCGTCAGTGAGGGACTCCTGGAAAAGCTGGGTAAATCCTTGAGCTGCTACACCATGCTGAAATCCTTGCTTAACTGCGGTTACTTGCGCAAAGCTACCATGACTATATTATAACATTTGGTGTTGGAGGCACCTTGCAGATGCAATCAAATAGGTAGAAAAGCAATAAATGTCTATGCAGATACACATAGATATAACATAACTATAGGTTAATTTAAGCCTTTTGGGAACTGTTTATGATTTTACAACAATGTTTTTATAAGTATTTTTAAATCTTATGATTTGACTTGAAAAAGCAGCCATGCAAAGAACCAGAAAAACTGACTCAGAGACTGATCCCACAAAGACTTGCTGAATGAGTAATTTTAGTTTCCTGAATTGTCCCATTGCTGGCTTTGTACAAATTTGTGCTGTAATAGAAAATGTTCTAATACCTTAAATGTTGTTAAAATCCAATTGAAGACCAAATGATACAAAAATGTTTTAAAACCATTAGCCATGATTTACAAAACAATGTCTTACATATTTATGAGCTACCTGAGGTCAGCTATATATTCCACTACAGCAAAATTCATCAGCTCAGGACCTTTCTGATGAACCAGAAGAAATATTTATATGGAGTTTACAAAGGAAGCAGATTCTGAAACAAAAAGTTCTGCTCCGGAAAACCATTCAGGACTAGTGCAATATGCAGGCACCAGTTAAGTCAATGTATTGTCAAATGTATAATGTAAACAAATTGGAAATACCATCAACCCAAATGGAAAAACTTGCAATCAAATTATAGATATAAGAACATGTAGAGTTAAAAGTTCCCTAGGACAAGAATATACCGTGAGCATCCAGGCAGAAGCTTTATTTTAAGAAAAGCTAAAAGTTTTTGCTCATGTTAAAGTGCATTCAGCTGCTAGTAGGAACAAAATACTTTTGTTTGGCTTGTGCAGTACTCTGATCATACATAAAAAATAAGACAATTTGACATAGTTGTCTTATTGAAATGCATTTTAACATGAACACCAAAGATCTAATTTCTAATGAATAAGGTCTCACTCCAGCAAATTATAAAACTGTTCATTTAAACCGAGCACCTCTGGTTCTCTTTGTGTAAGTCTGTGACTTAAAAACTTTAACAGACTTTTTCTTACTTATTTCTTACCAAGTTTTATCTGAGATTTAAAAATGCCTAGCATTGTTCTTATATGTTCAGAAAATAATCTAAACAAAATAGACACCATTTTTTCCTTCAGAAACAAAACCAAAAATAGGCTTCATAATAGGCCTTTAATATAGCAATCTTGAGTCTGAATTTAGCCAGCAATGTTCATTGCAATTTGACATTTTGTTATTCATGCTTGCTTTTTAACACATTTGCCATTTTATTTATTACACAATGAATACTCTAAGAGTTAAAATTATTCAGCTTCTCCCTTTAGAACTGCTGTATTTTTTCACAGATTTTTCCATCACTGCTTTACTTCATTAAACCATTATAAGCCAGATTCTCAGATTTAAGAGCTGACTTTACTCTCAGGGATTTCACCTGTTAGAAATTTATCTGGATTTAACAAAGTAGTTAACCATGGTCTTAAACCATACCTACTCAACTAAATACATAGTCTCTGTTTGCTTTTCTCTTTTAAATCCAAACCAGCATTTTATACTAACAAACCCATGAGAAAAACGGCGTGACAGTAGTTTCTCAGTTAGTGTTATTCTGCCCTTTGCTTTTTAGAGATCTTGACTAGGATCTCGGATGCTTCTCTCTTTTGATTTTGCAACGTCTCACCATTTTGCTTTATTTGTCTCTTTCTGCTTATAATATTTCCTGCTTCTTTGTTTTTGAATCTTCATACGTGTTTTTCAGGACAGGATGGCTTCCCAGCTATTTTTAACTGCAGTTAAAAAGTGATTCACATTTTCTTACTCAGTTCAGTGGCAACCCATAAAGATTTCTGAATCTCTTTGCACTCAATACATTCCATAGTGAATATAATGTGGATTTAGATCCTTACTATTGAGTAACATCTTTCTAAACTGAAAACCAACTCATCAAAGTTAGTCTCATGGTTTCAGTATTACAAAGAAGAATTCTTACAAACAGGGTAGGTCATTGTCCTAAGGGTTCATGATAGTTTAAAGTAATAGTTTTTACTTAATTATAATGATCCTTTCATGAGCAGAATCTCATTTGTGTTAGTAGTCAAACGTTGATTTTAATTTGGAAAGTTCATTGCAAATAAGTTGTGTTCTCTTGATTTAGGTAATTATACTCACTTAGTACGTTAATGGCAAGGACTGCTCAGGCTTTGTAAAAACCTTCTAGCTCTCTGTAGAACGGTTATTAAAAGGAGTGGAGAGTATGCAGTTCTCTTTGATCACTTTAATGAACCTCAGTGTTTTTATTGTCTATTCACTTATATGCAAAGTGTAGTGCAACTGTGTATTAGCTACTAATTAGAGTTTTATTCAAGAAAAAAATAACATAAAAGCAACCTATGTCATAATTAAGATTTTGAACAATATTGTTTCTATGGTTATCAAAGAGCAAGACAAAGCCCTTTTAATTACTTTTAAAATGCGCAAGCCTTATTGCAGAGATTTTGCTTTTTGTTGTTTTTATGTTTATAGGGATTAGATAATCCTTTACCACTTTTATTCTGTATATTCATGGGACATGTAGCATTGTAATATACCTGAGATAAACTGCTGTCATTGTAATTCTGTTCCCAGTGCAGGTCTATTTTTTCCAGCAATGATTCAAGCGATAGCGTAGGGCGGGAGATGGTATGTTCACTATTGTATTGGCTAAACTGTTCATGATACAGTTCTTCATGTGCAAAATAGTAAAATAATAGGACAAACATGTCTCTGACACAACCAGATATTCAGGAGGTGGGGGTGATAACTGAAGAGTAACCTTCAATTCAAAGAATGAAGACATGGAAGCATAATTAAAAAAACATGCACACAAAAAGAAAGTGTATGAAATACCTTCTTATGCAGGGAAATTATTCACAAAAAAGTACCCCACCTATCTGGAAACGGTAAGAAATAAGAAGAAAGGTCATAGGAATGGGCTATGTAAATTAACAAAAATCATGGAGGGACCCTAAATATCACCCAAGCCCTAGTGAGAATAAAAGAATGGAAAAGAGGACATAATTTTTAGGTGATGTATAAATCTTACTTTACAGCTTATATTGGACTTCAATTATAAATAAATGTGTATTATGTATATTTTAAAATAAAACTTGAAGTTTCCCTTTCAAGCCAAGTGTTCCCATTCCTTTAAGAAATTCATAGGAGAATGGGATTTTTTTATATACACTAGAAATTAGTAGTATATAGTAACTAATGTTTGGTTACTTGGAAGAAGCTCATTGACAACTGGAGGGTAAAACTGAGAGTGATTTTTAATCTCAGAAACAGGAGAGAAATGAGAAATTAAGGTTAATTTTCCACTTTATATAGCTCTAGATTTCATCACTCCAGATCCTTAATGCCATTCAGCCCTTGAAAAGAGTCTTCCACTCTACTACAGGCAATAGCATTACCAATGCTAACTGACACCAACCCACATGGGAACAAGATCCTCCCATCAAAGATGCTCTGTACAAACAAAATAAAATTATTATCTTCAAACGCTAAAGCTACACGGAGTTAATGCCATTCAGAATAGTATTAATTTCCACCTAGATTTCCCTCTAGACTTGTTGAGTGCAGTATGCTATGCAGTGGCTACTTCCCAGCTTCTGGCAGCCAGGAGCAGCGCTGCAGATCCAGGGCTGTGAGGTAGCCAAACACCATCAACCGAGTGGTTGTGCCCCACCACCAAGGTATTTTTCAATAACCTAGAATAAGGCATGCGAGCATTACGGAGGTGCAGTCCCTTTATGTGTTGCTTATTGATGCTTTTCTGTTTCATGCTTGTCCACTGATAATTTCAGCACTTTCTACAGCAAGTGACCTGAATAAGCTGAGGGCACAGATGGTATTAGTTTGAGAAGCAATTGTTTTGGTCTCTGCACTAACATTAGTAGGAATAATGTTCCAACTTAACTTTGGTCAAACAAAAACCACTAATAAAGTTCTATGTGGCTTTAACAAATATACTTTTTTTTTCCTTTTCACATGTGCAGCAACTTTGCTTAACTGAAGGCATCATTTTATTAATTGATGTCATGTCAGCAATTGTACCCAAAGGTTTTTGAAAGAGGGCATTAGATGGGTGTTGGGAGTGACACTTTGCTCTCATTAGCCCTGTGAGACTGCGGAATCTCAGAACAGATCGTCTGCTGGTCAAGCTCCTGCCTCAGAACCTTGAATTAGGGCCAAATGATCACACAGTTATAGGTCTCATGTTGCCTCTTTTGGTCCCTCCACTGAATCCCCTACATGAAAACAAAAATGTTGCAGAGAAATCTGCTTCTTCCATCACTACAGCTTTCTGTTCCCATACAGAGCTCACTGTAATCAAGTTAAGATTTTCTTCATCTCCTTTACTTATTGCCTTACCTAATGCCACTGGATTCAGCAGAACAGTTTCCATTGGCTTATGTGGACTTTGGACCACACAATCTGGGGTCAGCGTGTTACCAGGAACTGTATATTGATATCTTGAAAGTCTTCCTAGAACTGCATATACACCAATGTTGTGGTTTAACCCCAGTCAGCAACTAAGCACTACACCGCTGCTTGCTCACTCCCCCCTTGGTGGGATTGAGGGAGAGAATCAGAAGAGTAAAAATCAGAAAACTCATGGGTTGAGATAAAGACAGTTTCATAGGTAAAGCAAAAGCTGTGCGTACAAGCAAAGCAAACCAAGGAATTAATTCACTGCTTCCCATCGGCAGGCCAGTGTTCAGCCATCTCCAGGAAAGCAGGGCTCCATCACACATAACAGTTTCTTGGGATGACAAACACCATCACTCCAAACGTCCCCCCCTTCCTTCTTCTACCCCCAGCTTTATATGCTGAGCATGACGTCATATGGTGTGGAATATCCCTGTGGTCAGTTGGGGTCAGCTGTCCCAGCTGTGTCCCCTCCCAACTTCTTGTGCACCCCCAGCCTCCTCGCTGGTGGGGTGGGGTGAGAAGCAGAAAAGGCCTTGGCTCTGTGTAAGTCCTGCTCAGCAGTAACAAAAACATCTCTGCATTATCAACACTGTTTTCAGCAAAAACCCCAAAACCTAGCCCCATAGTAGCTACCTTGAAGAAAATCAACTCTATCCCAGCCAAATCCAGCACAACCAAACACATTTTTTTCTAAAGAAATTCTTCTTTTGTTAATTGCTTCTAGTCTCACACAGTTTTATGACCCTTCCCTACACATCTTCATGCAATGGGGTTCTGTCCACTCAGGTGTTGAGCAATGTCTAGTCCATACCCCTCCCAAAGCTGACACATAAACACCAAAGGGAACATGGGGAGCAAGAAGAGGCAGAGGACAGCAGCACCTGGAGGAGGGAATGAGTTATGAGCTAGCAGCACACTCGGGGCACAGCAGCAGTCGTGCAGGATCTGAATGCTTTATCTTCTCTGGCACTTCCAGCTCTCACTTGCTAGCTGCTCTCCTAACTTTCCCCAAGATTCTCCTGACAAGATTTGCTGTAAAGTACTCGACTGTAATCTGGGGAATCCATAACCTGAGTGCATACTCGGTTTAGTGCAATCAGCTCTCAGGAACCACCCCTGCTCTTAGTGCATTGTTGATAAACAAAGTTGTTACTCTATCAGGTCTAGTATGCCAACATGACATTAATTCTGTCTAACCTTCAGAAATTAGAAAAGGTAGCAATTATACCCTTAAAAAGTCGCTTTTGAATTGACTAATTAATCATTCATTGCCCATGGCACTAATAAGTCATTAGTTGTGTAGTGGCTCATTATAAGGTGCAATATGTAGAAGGGCTCATTTATGCAACTACTTGCTGAATGTTGATTAGGTTATTTATAGATAATACGTGCTTGTTATGATCAATTATGACTTACAACACTGGGAATGTGTTTTTTCTGTTGAAATGTAACAAGGTAAAGACTCGTTTAAAGCATTTTTACAATTAAAGTATTGTAAAAGAAGCTGTTGATACAGTATCTCTTTCAGTACTAGATCCTCCAGAGAAAGGGTTCTTCTGTCTTGCTACATTGAAATTTGTTCCCATTTGCTCTTTAGTTTTGTTTTTCAATTGCTGTTCTGTCTACTTGAGTTATTCATGCTTCTGGAAGAACTCTGCACTATAAGAACTAAAGTAAAATACATGTTGTAAACAGACTTTAATGCATGAAGGCAGTTAAGTTGCATTATTCCAGTTTTATATGCTAATGTTCTAAAGGCTTCAAAAATACAATATGAAGTCAAAGTTATTGGATATATTAACCTGTGTTTTGAAAACATTGTCTGAATTTAAAAGAGGCATAATTACCCCAAAGAAAGAGAGGGAGAGAAAAAAAAAGATGGTAGCAGGAATATTATGTGTCAACATTTGCTAATTTAGAGTCACTGAAGTAATTTTTTAATTGTTGCTTTCTGATTTTTGCCTCAAGAACAGAATTTACAACCGAACAATTAAAAACATGCATTTCTCTCTAGAAAGAACATAAGTAAAATGTAAAAACACATCAACCCTTCTTTACTTTAAAAAGCCTGCAGTAGATTTTATCCCAATACACATACACAGAAATCCTTTATCCCTATGGGATTAGATCATCTCTAAGGACAGCACTTAGCACCTCTAGAATAGTTGCTATGGCTTCAGTCAAAAACCCAGTCCTGTTAGCTAGTTGCAATGGAAAACCCTGTTTGATATATCCCGGCCTCTTGTGGTTGATAAAGACTTCCATACCCGGGCTGCCTTAGAGAGGAAAGGGCTGGAAGGAGCGGGGGAGGTAGCAATCTGAAGGGATTCCAGATCTCATTCAGGAATAAAAAAGAAGACAAGGGGTGGGGGGGAGAAAGGGGAAGGGGACCCCAATTGTTCTTGCAGCAAGCAGCTTCAGAAATTGGGAAAATATCCAGAAGCCAGATAGGAGGAAAAGAGACTGGTCCTGAAGTGGCGTGCAACACCTCTGAGCAGGGAAACAGATCATGCAGAAACCGAGGATGATGTTTAATAAATTTAAGACTACTTCTCTCCTCTTCATTCAGTCCTCACTGTGCTCAGATCAGAACTGGGGTATCTTGAGAGATTTGAGCCACTGAAGAGCTGCCTGGGACTTGCTAATATGAATCTGTCCAACGAAGGAGAAGAGGAGTTTATGGTACCTCTCTTGCAGAGGCAAGAAGGTAATGTAGATCTGAGGAAAGAATTCCCAGGTACAGCAGAAGAGTGTGTTAGCTTTGGATGTTTGTTGTCTTACGAGAGCTTTGCCAGGATGATCTATAACTATATAAAAAAGGGTTGTGTTCTTAAATAAAGCTGGCAGGCACCAAGGGTGCTTTGGCCCCTTTCTACCAAAGTGAGGCTGTTTCCCGGGATAGCACCTCCAGAAATAAGGAACTGGATATGTGGTTCTCTGCTTTTACTCCACAAGTGCAATGTCCCACTATGGATACCCTGGAGACATCACCCCTGAAGGGTGAAAATTACCTGAGCAAGGGATAAGGAGTCACTCAAATTTCATGTTCTAAAACGTCAGGTAAGTGAATCAAACAAGTACTGTAGATGAGTAAATCACACTCTGCTAGCCATATTCTCTCTCCTAAAGGTAGTGAGGGAACAACCTGCCATTTATAATATCAGCCTTACTTTACAGTAAGTTCCTATATGCCCTGTAACTCTGCTAATATGCATTCAAGACAGCTGTTGACAGCTTTCTTTGCTGGTCACATAAGGTAAAAGGCCCCAGTTTCTGTGAATCAAATCCTACCATTTGCTCAGAGGCATCAAAGCCCTCCATGACATAGAGGAATTGGTTGGAAACTCTATCCGCAAGAGCTTGCTGCAGCCAGGTTCTAGCAAAGTATTAAACACGTGCTTAAATCTACCCAAAGAAATACAGAGCCTCAAGCACAGAAGAAACATTTAACAGCAAAGTAATCCAGGTGAAATTAATCATGGCAATTAATCACATGTTTATGACATACAAGTGTTAAAATGGCTGCTGTATCAGGATCTGAGCTTGTTTCTGGGTTGTCCCATAGAAGGGAAGACATAGTTATAATTTGATCATTATGTAGTAGTCAGCCTCAAACTCTCGCTTGCTTGTAGAAATGCTGCTGTGAGCATTTTTATGTGAGTTAATAAAAGAATGAAAACTTTGAAGGTCTGTATATAAAATAACTAAATCAAAAGTATTATTTAAAAATCAAAGGAAAAATATTTCCTAATCCAGTTAAATTAAACTCAATTGGAACCTACTCAGTCACCTTCACAACTATTTAAAATGGTGATTGTGCAATATTGCGTGATCAAAGTTAATGTAATATTTATGCAATCAAAGTTAATGTTAAGACATATAATGATTTTACCAGATGAGCTGTGAATATAAATGACAAATTAACATAATTATTAAAGATCATAATATTTGCATGGAGAAAAAATATTTTTTTGCAGAAGTAATGGTTTGTCTCATTATCTCTAAGAGGATTCCATGTATTATTTATTTTATGAGAAAGCTTCCATATGCTAGCTTATGATTTGACCTTTTTGAGCGATTTTTTGAAACAGCAGCAGTAAAAGAAGGGGGGGGGGGGCGGGTAATAGAATGATATTTAAGTACATGGACAATTCTGTCTTCAGTGGCTCCTACTCAAATCTTGAGTTCAATCCACCTTGGTCATTGACTTGAACAGGAACGCACAGGCTTCTGAATTGTCCTCTTGCCTTTTAAGTTTATATTCTATTGACATGTTTTATGGAGTTGCCTTGTCTGAGTGGAAAAAACGGAGACAAAAAGCCTGCGGGAGCTGCATGCAGCTTCCCCAGAGCTGAGGTCCGTAGTGGGGCTTCCTCGCCCCACGCTCTGGGTAGGCTTTTGCTCAGCCCCTGAGACAGCAGCCATTGAGGAGGGCTGTGCTCCTGCCGTCAGGGCCTGGCACGGTCTCCTGTCACATAGCAAACAAAGAAGTGATGCCATTGTGCCCGGCTTGTCACGCCTGCAGAAAGGGGGAGGCATTTTTCACATGTCGTTCTCTTGCACTCACACGCCGAGGAAACATAATCAGGCTTTGCTTGTTTTTGAAATACAAGCTGGAGGGAAATCACAGAGATGAAATCTCATCAAATTCTAAACTTTGCAAAGGTTTTATATTCTGAACTTGCGCGTGAGGTTTAGAATATCAGCAAAGTAAGTATTTGCCTTCCTTTGTAAGATGCTCACAGACTGTTTATCCATTCTCGATTAGTGACTATGGAAGAACATTTTTAATTTTCCTCATTATTTCTATTAATTATGCTCTAGTTCCTTCTAATTGTCTTTTGGACTTCTTAAAAATTTACTTCTGAAAAATTCCAAATATCCTCCACCTGTACTAAAACTGTTTAGATCTCAGGTCTCTCAAACCCCCACCAAACATCAAAGAAACAGATGTTTGCCTGAGTTGTTGTGGGCTTAACCATTCAGTGTAAAGAGGATCTCTTCTCATGATTCCATGTCACAGATAGAAATAATTATTAGCCATGTATATTTCTAATCAGGATTTGTGCAGAACAGAGGTAGCTTTAGGACTAGAATAAGTGACAACCCTCAAAAGTAGTGACTGTTGAAATACACTCACGATTTTATGTTTGATTAATCAATCTTTAACAGCTGACTTTCAATGAAGCTGGCCTCATAAATGTTGGCATATTTAAAGGTACATATTTGATAATGGTAATGGTGTAATGGGCTTCTGAAATTCTGTGGAGTTTGTTGATGGTTTTATACGTATACATAACCATGTACACAGTCACAACATAGATGGTGCTTTCTCGTAATTTGTACCGATAATACTACCAGTAAACCTTCTGTGCGTGCGTTTGTGATGATACTATATGTATTTTATAGTATTCTACTGACACCGACTCTACTGTGCTCAGACAATAAAAAATAATGAGAGACTGTTCTATAACTGTATAATTTATGAATACCATAGTTATTTCAGGAGATTATCTTTGTCCTCATGCAAATTATTTATTTTGTGCCTACTTATAGTGTACCCTTTGAAATTAAATTGAAATTATGGAATGCCTTAAAGCCTAACTATCCTGTACCAGCTGTCTCAGTCAGCTGGCTCGTCAGTCAATACAGACTGCAAATCACAACTATATTTGACCCTGATTGGGAGACTATTTTGGGAATTGTGCCAGCGTAATGAACAAGTTGTACTGAAGAGATCATACCCTTTGTAACTGGTGAAATGAACACCACAAAAATAATCACGGCTACACAATGATGACTTCTGTTTTTAAAAAAGTCATAGCCAAAAAAGCTTTTACAAAAACTCCTATAGCCCAACTGCATCCTATTTTTCTCTCCAAATATTCTGTCTTACTGCTTTTCCTTTTCCCTTCCCCTCCCCCTTTTTTCTTCCATCCTCTAAAAGATTACTGCCTTTCCCAGCTGTCTTGAAGCTCTTGCTGGCCAGCCACTGTCCTAGAGCATGCGCACTAGATGCTGCTCTGGCTTTCAGTCTTGTCTCCTTTCTTGTTAGCCAAAAGCTTCTGGCAAAAAAAATGTTTATTTATTTATTCTTGGGGAAATCATGTGTCATAGGCTGCAGCTGTGTTTCACATCAGTGTAGTTGTTTAATGTCAGATTGGAAACTTTGAGAGTTTTAGGTGTTGTTTCTTTCTTTAGGCTGGTATTACTAAGTACACTAAGGTTCATTCATATGCGAACCTCTGTTAAGGTCCAGAACCCCAGCCTAACTGGTTTTTACTGGAGGAAATGTATTGGGGAACTTCTTTTTAAATGAAAATATAAATCATACAGATGTTTTTTTCTACACACACACACACACACACACACTCCCCATTTAAACTGTTCAATTTGTGCCTGGATTGCTAAAACACTCTTTTTCTATAGCCCTGAAAATGCCAACGACTGTCACCATGTCATGCTGTATTCTGTTGCTGGGCCACTTTATTGACCCCCATAATCATAACATCTCTGTGGTTTTAGGACCGTTCAGATGCACATAGTCACCCAGACACATATATCCCCAGCCGGTTCCCTCACACTCCCAGCAGACTTTTCCAATATGCACTTATGTGATTTCATCCATAACCTAAAGGTACGTCCCATAAGTACCTGCCAACCTGCCTCGCTGTTTTCCTTCAAATCACAAATTCTGCCTTTCCTTTGCTGCAATGCTGACACAACCCCTGACAAAACTGTTGCCACTCATACTAACATCACCTCGTTGTGCCTTTGCAGCTTCTGTCTGCCTGCCCTTGCCAATGAGCTGTCTTAAATCTAAATTGCCTGCCTTTGTTCTTCTGTTTGCACAATACCTGGCACAGTGGACACAGGAACCCTGCCTGTGCTGCTTTGAGGTTTTATACTTACAATAAGCAACAGTAATAATTAAAAAGTACCTAGTACCTAGATTGTCTTGCTAATAAGGGAAACAGAAGGAGGTATTATTGAAACAACACTGTTTTCTTCTTAAATGCTGTGATAGTTCTTTCTTTTCTGGGCTTGTCTGAAGAACATCTCATTTTACCTTGAAGTAAGCAACCTATTTGCTTTGAGAAGTTTGTCTATAGATAGGATTTGCCATATGAATGACTCTACTTCCATCTTCAGATTTTAATTCAAAGTTTAGAGTACCATTTTGGGGGGAATGAAATATAACATAATACATGTTCTTTGATTCCTCTTTCCTCTGGGAGGGAAAGAGGAGGAAAGGGGTAGAACAGTATTCAGTGTGCAAATGTGTGTGTCTTCCTCATTTCACGAATACCATGCGCTGAATCTCCACTCCACATGTCTCTCAGAAAGCTACTTGTTCGTGGCACTTACCCAAGCTGCTTTCCTCATTGCTGAACTTGAAATGCTCTCTCACCTTGGCATGATTTCAACTATGTCAGTTAAATCAGAAAGAGGGAAAGTCAAGCCAACAGCAAAAACACCTTTTCTGGAGAGATATGAGGCTGACCCAGAAATAACACTGAGCAGCCAGAACTTCATTGCGATATGCAATATGGTTTTAATAGAGGGAGAACGATCTAGTAGTATCTGTGCATATTCAGTCATTGTTGTGTTTCCGGCTGTCATGGTGTGTGCTTACTGGAATGATTTAAATAAGGAAAAGGAAAAATAATGTGCAGTACATGAAATGTTCTGCTTGCTACTCTGTAATACAGTATAGTGCAACATTTAATCATTGACAAGCATCATTCTTTTATTATTAATAATCCATATGGAAAGTACATTGCTTGCAGTAGAATTTTTACTGACTTATTTTAACTATGTATTTTCATGCATTTGGGTATATTAATAACAATAATGCTTTTCTCTGCAGAAATGTGAATATTGAAGCACATTATAGTCAAGGCTTTTACAGCAAAGGTTCCGAATAGATTCAGGAAGTAAAGGACGTGCCTTTATATTTAGGATTTACTTAAACAAAATTCTTCAAGTTGGCAACAAATTTCTTTTGCATGTTTTTTTTTTTTTACATTATTATCCTCGCGGTGTCAACAAGCTTTTCATCATATCTATTATGTATATAAAATACATAGAAGTTACTCCAAAATCTAAATGTAGTAAACATAAATGGGGTAAGAAAGACAGAAAATTATCCACTAAACAAAGACTCATTTTGTTCTTTTGGATACAGATAGTATTAGATAGTATTTCAAAAACATTCATTTTTGGCCTAACTATTTCCAGTGGTATCAGCTCAGCCGTTGAACTCTATGAAACTGTCCATTACTCAGTGATTTTGAAAACCCTACCCAAGCTGCAAAGGAAGAAGAAAAATTACCAAGTCAAAGCTCAACATGGTTTAATTGGCTATTTTGTTATTTGTATCTCCTAAAAAGCCAACTGCTCAAATTTTTATGCTAATCAAAAAGTGCATTTTTCCATTTGTTAAATTATTAACCTACACTAAATTTACATTAAGTCAATGAAAATTGGGAGGTTTGAGGATCCATGTTGTCAGCAGTTAATAGAGAAAAAGATGAAAACATTAAATTCATATAGAAGTCTGAGTGCAAGTCATTTATGTAAATACGTAATGGAATATTCTTGTTCATCTCAGTCAATGGCCAGAAGTGACAAATGCCAAGTCCTTCCTAAAGATGGTTGTTGTTTCTTCATTATTCACAAATTGTGGGACACAGTTAAGATATAGTTAATAGTGTTTGTCTGTTAATATCATGCCCTACTCATTAAACACAGTTTTCTTTTTTATGTACCCAGCAAGAAAAGGAGATTCTTTAATTTTCTCTTAAAGCTCCATCTTTGATAGGACAGTGTAACACATTCTAATTGCAACGTGCATAAATTGATAAACATGTTGCTTTGGGATTTTCATATCACCAGCTGAAATGAAATGTGTACCTGTTCTGTATATTCATGCAGTTTAATTTGAACCTGAATAGTAAGAATATATTTAATAGTCTGCTTCAATCATTCTGTGTCATTATGTATTACTAAAGATCTCAGAATTTGTCAAATACATTCATTAAACATGACACTTGCAAGGACGGAGTAGGCTTTTTCTTGTACTAGCTCTCCATTGGGAACAGCATATTTCACGGTGAATTTTTCTTGATGAAGTGATAGCAGTGTTGAGCTATTTTAAAATGTATTCCCCATTTTTCTACAGTGCTTATAATGATTGGAGACTAATACAAATGTCACTCCCTACAAAACTGAAGTTTTAATGAGAGGAAATTAACTGATTCAGTATTGTTAGTAATATAATTTTAAAAGTCTTTAAGATGCTGATTCAAAAAGTCTTCCATTAAAGAGTCTATTTAACATACATAGCTCTAATTTTCCTACATGAGACTTCTAAATTGTCTAAGTATACTCTCTAGAACATTTAGTATTTCACCTTCTTTGAAAAAAAAGACAAAAAAGGAGATGTTTATATAGGCTATGGTTACAACATTTTGCTTTGCCTCTATCAAAGTACATATGTCTACCATACATAGTGTATAATAAAAGTGAATATTAATAGATATCTTTATGAGCTACACATACGTTGTGCCAAGTCCAATTCATGAGTTGTAAAATATTTTCACTGATCAGTTTTTTCTTTAGTAGCACTGTATTCACAGTAGGACGTTATTAGTGGACAAAATGCACCAATGTAGTGAAAGCTTGTTGCATAATCATGAAGAAGTTTGTAATTTCAGAAATCACACCATGGTAGGAGGGAGCAGATACTCAGGTGCCTTCGTGGTGTTCTGTGTTGGTTCTGTGTAACATCATAATAGTATTTGGAGCATACAGCCTTCGAAAGATTGATTTTGTATGGTTGGCTGTCATGCTATTTAATGCCACTTTAGTTGTCAGACCTTATCTGAGAGAAGGAAGATAAATGAGAGAAATAAGCATGAATGATGAGAGAAGAAAATTCCACAGGAATACTTCCAACAGATGACATATTGTCCTCAGAACCTGTGTTTAACTACCAGGTTGGGTTTGTGCACAAACCTGCATCTGTTTAACATCCCCAAAATCTCAACGCTTTCTGGCGAGCGTACTGATTCTCCCTGGTAATCAATATACCATTGAGAAATAACACCCTAGCAAGGACACCTGACTAACAGCTCCAATTCATGGCTGTTAAGGAATGTGAATCCTTCTATAATAGCTGGTGATTTGGGGTATCTGGAGGCCAAGAATGATGTTTAACAAAACACACTAACTTCTTATGGCTTTTCCTATAGTACAGGCATCTCTTAATTGTACAGGAAAAAAACTAATTATTAATAACTAAAGATAAGAACTAGTCAAGCAATATATTAATTAATTTCATTCCATTTTCCATGGTAATATCTCCAGCTCATTTATATTTGATTTACATGAAGTATAAATGGACCTTAAGGGCTGTATTAATTAAATAATACGAGAAACTCCAAAAAATCAGAAACAACAAAACTAAGTACTTTATAATTACCAGTAAGAAGTGGCTTCATCTTAGCCTTTTTCTAATTCATCTCATAATATCAGGTTTCCATACATTTGGGGTGAGGACACCGAAGTGACAGTTAGGGCATAAATTCAAAATTTGAATCCTCTAATCCTTACTGTCCTGTGAGCTCACTTCTGGAATATTTTGAGTCCTACCAAGAAAGTTCTGCAGAACCTTTAGTTCTGATGCTGAGCAGGTCCTAAAATTACTGAACACCTTGGTCCCTAATCCCCAACAATATTTACACAACGGAAGCTTCCCCTGACTCTTCCACCAGCATGGTGTCATCAGGAGGATGGCCATGCTGTCTTCCCCTCCCCAGCCCTTCTCATAGGGTTTTTCTCATAGAATATTTGCCTAGTAATTGGGATAACTTGTCTCAAATCTTTGCTTAGCCCAGGCAGGGAGAAGACCCAAACCAAATCCCCACACATCTAAGTTAGTCTCTACCTACTGAGCTAAAAGGCAATAGAAGATGGCACACTTCCAGTTTTTCTTTTAAAATGCTATACTTTTTACTAATTAAATAGATTTTTGCAGTGTGTTAAGGATGATCCAACCCAGCAGCTGTTGTGAGATATCACCTAGTCTGTATTTCCACTGGGGCTAATGCCAGACAAGTTGGCACCAAAACCATTGAAACAAGCCGTGGGTATGGCCAGCCACAGAAACGTGGCTGCCTGGGAGCTTTGCTAGTAGAAAGTTAAGTGTCAGAGGCTGGAGGAGTGTTTTTAAGGTACACACTTTGCACTCAGTTGTCAAAATGATATTTGAGATCTAAGCTGCTGTGCAAATCTTAACCCTAAAGCTCTAATCTTAAACTGAATCCATTTTCCCATGTCACTGTAAGTTCTTTAGGTTTACAAACAGCTAATAAAGGAAGCAGCTGAAGTGTCAATATACTAAAGTCTTGTTTGTTCTCTTTAAAGCCCATTAAACTCTGTTAAAAAATCTCCCTATGACAAAAGGAATTGTCAGTCTCAATTAGCACTGCTTCTTTTCTCTTTTAAACCATCATGCCTGCTCCCTCTGGGTTTAGGTGTTTGCAGTAGAGATACACAAAGGAAATTGCTCTGTTTAACTAATTCCTTTGTAGTGATGTGTACAATTCCTTTCTCACTGGAATAAGACAAGACTGTGAAGACTCCTGGCAGTTGCCATCTCAGGAATAAAGTGGTCCCATAATATTTCTTCTTGCTCTTGAACAAGAAGCATCCACAACCAAAGTTCTTAGGGCATTCCTGGAATCAAGATTTCTGAAAATGCTTCATGCTACAATCCACATCAACCTTGTTAGGCGACTTAAAATGCTTCCAAAAATAAAAAGTGTATCTACAGTCCCAGCTTTATTCAGCTTATGTGAAATATAAGTAATCTATTGGAATATTGACATATTTCAAGGGGAAAAAAATCTAATTAGAATTATGTTTAATTTGTTTTATGTCAACCTTGAAGAGAAAACAAGTTAGCATTAAGAGAAAGTATTAACAACCAGTGACTTCCTAGTATTTTTAAAGATAGTGTAAGGATGTTTATACCTGAGAAAAATTTTTGCTGAGTTAATGATGGTTTTGATTGGAAGTGTGCAGCCACACTTGAATAAGCATATGGTGCCATATTTCTATAAGAAACGTGATGCAGACATCATCTTGTAGGACTGTGACTGTGTCTATAATATTAAAAAATGCAGACCTGTAACCATTCTCTGGCCCTGAGATTTAAAGGTATGGCATAGCTCACATCCACGTGACTAATTCTTTTTCCCTTATGCAGAAATAGAGTGGTGGGAAGAGCATGTGGGGTTGTTCAGCCTGGAGAAGAGATGGGTCTGGGGAGACCTTCTAGCAGCCTTCCAGTACCTCAAGGGGGCCTACAAGAAAGCTGGAGAGGGACTTTTGACAAGGGCATGTAGTGATAGGACAAGGGGGAATGGCTTTAAACTGAAAGAGGGTAGATTTAGATGAGATAGAAGGAAAAAAATATTCACTCTGAGGGTGGTGAGGCACTGGAACAGGTTGCCCAGAGAAGTTGTGGCTGCCCCATCCCTGGAAGTGTTGAAGGCCAGGTTGGATGGGGCTTTGAGCAACCTGGTCTAGTAGAAGATGTCCCTGCCCATGGCAGTGGGGCTGGAACTAGATGGTCTTTAAGGTCCCTTCCAATCCAAACCATTCTATGATTCTATGATTCTATGCCATTCCCTGTGCCGTAGGCTGGCACTGTCTGGGACTCTGCACTGGCATAGCCGAGAGCTGAACCAAGAACCACGCTAACAGTTGGACAATACATATGACCTTGGGCAGCTTCACCAGGGCCACCTCAGGGCCCTGTTTTACTCACCAGTATAGTGAGTAAAGGCAAATTTTGTCCTGAATTTGTGCAGTAGTAACTCCCTTTTTGTTTGGAAGGGTGGTTGCCATATATTTAAAACCTGAACTTCTCAGTCCAGCCCTATTGTCTTCTAGTGACATATTAACATCTAATAGATGAGGATGAAAACACACTTTGATGTGCCTTTTCCTTCAGTTTACAGACAAAGCATGATCATAAAGAAAATTCTTATAGCCATACAGTCCTCAAACCTTACCAGACTTGGGTGCTGATTTCGATTGTGCCACCAGACTTTGCACCATTCATTTACACAGAATTTTTTTCAATGAAAATTGTTTGTGAAATGGAATATTGGATTCGATTCTCAGGCTTTTGTGCATTGAGGTCTCAATGTAGTATTAGACATAACTATGAACAGTATATGTTTTTAGTTTTTAATTTTAGACTGAAGTTGACTTTGCCAGTTGTCACTCAGTTGAAATAAATTCTCTTAGGTCTTACAAATTTCATAGAGCTCAACAGAGAGGTGGCATGGTTCACATTTGCAAAGTTAGGACTATAGTGCAACAAGCCTCTTAAATTTTACAAATATAATAGAGATTATTTCAAATTCTTGCACACTTATTGTCTTCTCTAAAACAGCCTGTTAGATCGTGATCTCACACTAGTACCTCTTTCTTCATATGGATTTTTTTGGAAAGTGTTTAACCAAAAGAAAGCAGGAATTTAATCTTTAGTAAAGGAAGACAATTTGTGAAGAAGATGGGAGTTTTATGCAACCTCTTGTTTATTGGCAATAAATAAACACAAGGACTTCAGTGATAAAAGAAAGAAATTCAACACATTTTGCTAGTGAAAATAACAAGGAAAATGAGGATTTATACTTTAGTCTATACATTGATCCACACTTTGCCTTTTTCCAAGTGTACCTCCTCACATTGTTATAATGGATCTTTTGACTATTATGACTAGAATAGTCCAGCCATCAAACTCTCAGCATATAGCTGAGTGCAGTTATGAAGTATGGTAAATTCTAATGATTTTTCTACAGTATAGTTATATTCAGCACAGCCTTGACCAGCAACAGCTACACGTTTGCACTGTTCCCCTCCAAGTTATTTATGGCAGAAGTGGTATGAGAGGGCTACAAGCTGCCAAAGTCATGACATTTTCATTCATGTCCTGCCCAGTTGTTTTTGAGCGTGTCTTTCAAAATTGAGGAATACCTGAAGAGGGTAATTGTCCAGGCATTTTTTGGAGATGTGCAGAGGAAGGGAGAAGTCTCCAACAACTGAGCCATCTGGTCAAAGGTTAGAGACGTGCGCATTCCCGTAATGTGAGAGTTTAAATTAAGTATATGAATTAAGAGCCGTGATTAGGTGTCTGGGCTATTACGTACAGTCCATACAGAGAAACAGTTGCCACTAAGAGTAGTATGTAACTATATAGATATTCAGTCAGGATTAAGCTTTGTGTACGTTAAAGTGAGGTGAATACCCTGGTGTGTCATAAATTGTGAACTGCCTTCATCGTGACATGAGGCAACATTTTCATACGTCTTGGAGATTCCTAATGTATTAGAATTAAGTGGTCTCTTGGGTCCCTTAAGCTCAGTGGCAGGTTGGTCTTTTACTTGAATGACTAAAGAATTGAACCCACTGTGGTGATCATAAATTTTCCGGTCATTCTGATAATATGGTTTTTCTCCAGAAGCAGATAAGTGTTGTTTTCATTTGATAAGTGGGTGTATTAATTTTTGCTTCCTGTTTTGAAGAGATATTTGGAAGTCATAAGTGGAAGAAAAAAAAAAAAGATTCAACTATCTTTGTGGTGGGTTCTTATTCATTTTCCAGTGGTATTCAGTTCTCAGATTTTATTGTTATATTAACATCACTAGATGCAAATTTTAAAGAAGACACTGAGATATCTCCTGAAAGTGAATTTCAGCTTGTACTATTGGCAATCTGTTATGTGTTAGCTAGTTACATCAGTCATATGGTACTGTTTATGTTAAGTCATATAGCTCTTTTGGAATCAGGGAAAGTAAAACAGGACTGTATAACTATCAACAGGCAAACAGTAATTTACTGTAGATACTTCTGACTATTTTTGAATAACCAGCACATTCAAACATATTGCAAAATATATATGCAATTTGCAAACAGGAGTGAAAAAACAATGTCGAAAATAAAATACTCAGCAACTTCTACTACTAAGTTGCAAGAGGTTTTAAAAATCTGTCCATGTCATTAGCTGGGCAAATTCTTTAATTTTGGTGTTTTGCTAATAAATCTTTGTACTCGATTGTCATTATTTGTGATTACCTCAGAAATTAGGCTTAACCGGAAGCAAAGCAGGAATAAAATTCAGAATATAAAAACCATGTTAACTTCAATGATGTATATGTCTTAAATCATTAATCTTAATAAGGTTAATATCTTAAATGAGCATATTAATATTCATTCTACATACACAATTTGAGAGACGTGAGATCATGTCTAGAATATTATGGTTCTAAAATATTACTGTATTAGCACTACTCTATCATTCAGCATATTTTCTTATTAATATTTCATGTTTATACATTGCAGTTCCTTGTACTTGTAATTTAATTTTGTAGATATGGTTAGTCTTTCTACTACTACTCCACTTACCCTTTCATTTGCAATTGCTTCCTTCAAGTAACATAATTACTACACAACACAAGTTTTTATATTCTCAAAACTAATTTGAAAAACTTGAAACTCCCAAAAAGAGTGCTCAGAAGTATGTTCTTAATTAAGAGATAATGTCAATGGCAACGAAAGTTGTCTTAGGTTAATGGTCTCCAGCTGCCACATTAATGCTGAGGCAGAGCCAAGACATTTATTTTCAAAGTTGGAAACATTGATCTTATGACAGTGCTCTATTATGATGACTTCATTCCTATTATGTCAAGAAATTGATGAAGAGTTAACCATTTTATTAGATGAATTGCGGTGCAAGAGAGTGACAGGTGTTCAGTGTAATAGTATTCATTTGCTTCATCCTAAATTGTCCTTATTTATCCAATCAGGTGCTAGATTAAATTTTAAAGTAAGTAAGTCACACTATTTGCAAATGGAACTCTTTATCATAATGGTAAGTGAAAGAAAAATGATTGTGGAATAAGAGATGACAATATTGGTCATCTCTCTCTTATTATAAAGACATTCAGCCTTATTGCTGCAATATAAAAGGAATGTTTTAAGGTTTAGGATTCATTTTATGTGTCATATATAATTTACATGTCTAACTTCCACAACATTCAACTGCACTGAATGTATCAATTTCCTATGCATCAATGGAGCAGTCAAAATATCAATATGATGATTAGAGAAATAGATTATCTTAGATGAATTGTTGACTTAAGCCATTAAATTCCATAACATAACATTATACAGTCAACAGATAGTTTAATGTTGCAATGTGTTCTAGAGCTTACCAATATGATATTACAAACTAGAAGCTGAACTTATTGAGAAAGGCAAAATATACATAAACTAATCCACTTTTCTTCTTGATTACTGTCCTTCTCATTTCTGTGAAAGGAGCATTATTTTTTAATGAAGTAGATAGGAGGTTTTACCCAAGTCCAATTTTTGAGCTTTTCAGTTGTACTCAGATTTAATCTTCAATGTTTTCTTCAAAGCCACAACACTCAGGTGCCCTAAAAGTAGCAGCTACTTGTTTAGAGTCCCACTGTTGCCAAAGGAGAAAGACTGGCTCCACAAGAGTCCAAATAAAAAGAGAAAGCCAGTAAAAGTGCTCCGCATCTTGCTCAGGAGAAGTCTATTGCTACCTATAGACTACTGAGAAAGTCTAAAGAGCCTGTCTTCTTAAATGAAGCACCTAAAATAGGATCACTTAAGGCTTGGTTTTCACACACTTGAATTTTAAAGTGTTTTTCTTCACATGGCCACTTTCCTGTAGGAGCTTCAGCTCCTACAATGAGATTATGAATTGGCAGCACTCCCGAGAGCCCACACCAAGTTTTAACTTCAGAGATGATGCTGTTCAGAAAACTTTGTAAAGTAAGTATAGCTGTTGCAGGTTTTTTGCCCTTTTAATCCTTCAGGGGGAAGAGCTAATCTAATACATTGAAATTTTAAAATCACATTACATTGTCAGAAGCACGTTTCAGTTTCCTCAAGGCATTCTTACTGAGATGTTAAATTCACTGTGAAGTTTAACATTTAGCCACTTGGTCTACATGACAAGTGGAGATGGAAGTGGCCATCAGGTCCTCAGAAACAGCATATTTGGAAAAGTACATTCTGAGTTCCTTTTTTAAGTAGACTAAAAAAAGTAATCAATCTTTTTCTTCTTGGGACAGTTAAAGCTATGGATTTTCTGCAGTTGCAAGAGAGTGTTTTCCTCATTTGTATGAGCATGTCTTAAATCAATATTTATCTTTATGGACTCTTTTAGTTACAGTTTCTCTAATGCAAGTTTCACTTAGAAAAATGTAATGGTTTTGGCTTCTAATAAAGAAAGAAAATGATTGATTAAAAAAAAAGAAAACAAAAATAACGCATGCAAAGTAAAAATAAAAAGCTGGAGAAAATCTCCAGAAAAAAAAAAGGCTAGATAAGGGTTTTTAAACACCTTGTTTTGTTGGGAGAAAAATTAACATGACTTTAAGTAACTTCATAATGCAAAAAAAAAAAAAATCCATAACAGCACTTAAACAAATAACATCTAAGCCATAGAAACAAATTTAAACTAGTTTAAAACTTTCTGTGCTATTCCTGTGCTTTTTAGTATCATTTTAATGCCCTTAAAAGTAAACAGTATGAAACTCTGCTTCCACAGATCTCAAGCAGAGATTAGCCACTAAGTTCTATAAAGCCTGAATTTAAAGACTGATCACAAGGCAAAGATGCTTTGTTGGAAACAAAAGTCTTTGGCAACTGAAATATCAAAGAGGAAAAAAGCTGCAAGCTGGAGGCTCTCGTTCCCTTACACATTTAGGGACCCCTGCATCTAAAAGCTGAGGCGAGGAGCAAGCATGGAGGTGGTCTCTGGAAGCACCAGACCATCCGAAAGGCCTTTTGTTGCCCAGGTCTCCTGCTGTTTTCCCTCTGTTGACTCACCCTCCCTCTGTGGGCAGCTGTGGGACACTTGTGACCTGCTGTGTTTTACTCCACCTTGTCCCCCAGCTGGTGCTATAAGGTGGACTTCGCCTCACTTAACACCTTTGTCTCCACACATCACTAGTGTCGTGTAGTACCTATAGTAGCTGTAGCATCACAGTAACTGAACTTAGGCTTTCTTTAAAGTCACTGAGGAGAAACAGGCATTTGCAGGCTGCAATACATCTCCCCAGATGTTTATGTCTGCATTACAAATCGTGCCTCCGTGACTCTATAGGATGTCTGCAAAAGACTATAAAAAACTATATGGACATCTGCAATTAGTCAGATAAATCCTACTCCCCCTAGCAATAGATGTAATCCTCACAGAGCATTCTCCACTTTCTGCCACATTCAGATTCATTTAGTGTTATTTCAGTAAGGTAAAGATTACACAAGCCTGCTCTTACAATCCTTAACTAAAAAAAATTACATTAACTACAGTCTATGTTCCTCAAGGTTAAAGCAGGGGGCATTTAAATATCCTCTGTTTCTATTTGACATAGTAATCTGGAGTTTAGCAGTGATTTGATCATAGGAAAATTTTGCAGTCCCTACAAGAAAAAAACTTCTTTTAAAAAAGCCCAAATAAAACCGCTGTAGATATTGAGACTATTGTGAAAATGGGCACTGTACTATGTAACCCAGATCTAAAGAAAAAAACACTGCTATAATAAAGGGAAAAATTAAGGTGAAAAAACCTACTATGCATTAGATTTAAATTAATTTTTCATAGCACATGATTAGACTTGAATATGTGATCTTCTTCTATTAGGAAAATGAGGATGTGATTGATGGAAGGCGAACATTTTAATATACACCCCCCAGATCTTGGCAAGATACTTTTCTGGGTTCTCAGAATTATCTTCTGCCCCAACGGATATTCATAAATCATTCAATGTTGATATAAAAATGGCTGGTTTCCACAGAAAATCTTATTTCTGAGGCCCTGGAATGATGCTGTAGAATGTTTTATTACATAAAACTTGTAACAGATTAATCAAGCTGAAGAATTTAGGTGGTCTTCATTTTAAAAGTAACACTAAAATGCTTGCTAACTTTTCCACAGACAGTTGAAATGATTACCTGTTCACAGGTTTTGAAGTACTGTATGCTTATCACAAAGCTTCATCAACTTATCAGTTAAACTTCAAGGATTTTATATGAAAGAGATTGCTGAAAATCACAGCTACAGCATAATATCTGGACACACTGGGAGAACCACAGTATAAAGAAAAATCGTAAAAACTTGAAGGAACTATCCCTTATTATTGTGAATGTACCAGTGTTTTAAATAGTTTTGGGTTTGTTTGTTTTTTTTAAATGGAGAAGATGTCCTTGATTTTTAATTGTCTATTCCTTTTCCAGAGTTTTGTTAATTCCTTACATGTTAGTATTATAGCTCTCTCCCTAGATAGGTAGTTTCTGGATGAAGTCTCAGTGAACGTTGTCCACCAGGGTTGATGTCGTCCCCTCACCTCTCTCCAGCAGTGCCCTTTCTTTCTGTTTCAGTTGTTCCTCTCTCCTGGAAGCTGCAAGATTGCACAGAGCAGTTTTAAATTGGTAGCATGCTGTTAACTGAAGAGTATAGCAAATTAGTGTAAATTACAGGGTTTTGTACAATGTACACTACAAAGCTCTTAGGAAACTATCTGTGGAGTTCTAAGAAAATAAACTGAATTCCACAGTTCTACCACAAAATACACTATCGAGATCAAGGGGAATTTTATCCTAGGAGCAGGAAGAAACATCACAGACTAAACTCTATTTTCTTATATGGCCAAAACCATATCACTAATGTCAAGGTGATTTTCAGAGGCAGTTCAAAAAACCTAAATTTGCTAATAAGTTAATAAGGAATAAGGGGAGGAACTACCAGTTGGATAAGGGAGGAACACCTTATTGGAAGACAAAGAAGTGCAGTGTAAAAAAACAGCAAAGGAAAATACTAAAAAAAAATAATGGGATGACTAGAGAAGGGAAAAAAAAGGGTAGGAGATGGGAGGTAACAGAAAAGGACCAGAAAGTGGATAACAAAACCAGACAGGGAAAACGCATCCTATCAACAAGGAGCTTTTTTATTTCTCCAGAGTAGTTGTATCTGCATATACCTGAATCTTGAATCATATATAACATTTCTTTAGCTTAGACCTCTCTGCTGTTTAATTATACTGTCAGTAATCTCTCTTTGTAGGGTCATGAGCTAGTAGAGATGATCCTCTATTTGCAGCACAGCTACAGCCACTGTCAATATCAGGTGTCAGAAAAATTAGATTTCTACTTTCCAAAAAGACTTTTCAACGACTTCTCCAACATTATAATGAGTTGCCCTACCTGTTGAGAGGCCATCCTCACCGGGAGAGGCCATCCCTCCTTTGGCCATCCAAACTCAGAGGAAGTTTGGCTACTGAGATAGTTCCTATGCGTGGAATGGGATACCATATCAAATAATATTCCAAGTGCTGTAGAAATATAATCCGGTTTGTATGGTTCACTTCCTTGTGAACAGAAAAGGCCAGGAGTGAGTAATCCCTACTGTTCTCAACGACTTTGATAAAGCCTTTGTATGCTATTGTACTCATAGATATCCTGTATGTGTCACCATATGTCATAGCAAAAATAATTTTTCAAAGGTATTAGAGTTTTATTTTTACTATGTCTGTTTTTGTATTGTTATACTTGCAAGGAGAGGTCCATACCTACTGTGAAGCACCCATGGGCATTATTAGAACCTTTAAAAATTGCCTAAAGAGCTCTTATACACATAAAGAGGCAGCCATTATTAAAAAAAAAATATATATATATATCCTATTTCAAAGTTTTTCTCTCTAAAATCTGTCACAACTTATGCTGGATCTTATTAGGGAGCAGATTTATCTTCCACAGAAATTGCTAAATACACTTTTGTGTGTCTTAGCTAAGAAACAATGATTCAGATAAATCAAGAATCCCTATAATCCAGCCAGTCATCATCTATCTGTGAGGCTACAGGTTTTGTGAAGGGGATCAGTTGCCTATGTCTGAGCTGCTCACCTAAACTCTTGCAGTAGCTGAAGGAGGGAAACAGGTATCTTTCAAGCATGATACTTCTCATCCTAAAGAGATGATACATCCCCTCTAAATAGGTGAGACAAATTGTATCTTAAGAGTGTCTTTTTCTCTTCCTTGACTATAAAAAGAGCCTAGCATGGCTAGTTCTGATGCAGACATCTACACTGTGGATGTTTTAATGCAGATGCAATGAATTTAATCACGTATCACTACCTGTAGCTGGACTATAAGTATTATTATCAGGTTATCACACTAGCACCAACAGGAGCTAACTTGGAGCCCCACTGTATGCAAAGAAACAGTAGAAGAAACTCCCTGACCCAGAGAATAGATGAGAAAGAAAAATAGAAGTAATATTCTCATTTTACAGGTTGGTGGCTGAGATGCGGAGTAACTAACCTCTTCCTTTATGTGGCTGCACAGTATTAAGTGTGGTGTGGCCCCTTGAATGCGATTTGTAGGTGTTAGTGCACTACTGATTAAAGCAATGATATATAGCAAAGGCCCAGAGGGCATCTACAAAAGACCTAGTGACTCAACTGTTCTTTCCTAAGCCTTCATCCAGTGCTTAATCATAAATCTATTATTCCTATTTTATTTTTCTAAGATATTTTTTATGACTACAACTGATGCATTTCTAAGTGCTTGACTGATTCCTACAGTAAATCATGCGTTCATTTTGCAATTAAGACCTCAGCAAATGTGGATGAAGACCAATATGTTAAAGTATATTCTGGGGAAAGAGAAATCAGTCATGATATTTTTCGTAGTGGAAGAGGATTTTGTTACCCCACTTTTCAGTTCACCAATCTTACCAAGATTTATAGATTCTTTACTTGACATTTAATGTAAATTGAAATTAATTCCATTTTCAAAAAAAACCCCATTCTATCTGCATCCAAAAACAAGAACAATTATTTTAAAATACAAAGAGTATTTGCAAATAATTTAATATGTTAATACTTGTTATTAACTGAATAACAGAAAAGAATGAGTAGTTTCAGGTCTGGAATTATATTCTGCAATTATGTCATAAATGACCTTTAATTGTTCTCTCTAAAATCTATCTATCTAATTTTCTCATGATTGCATCCTCCTATTTATAAACCATATCCAGCCACTAACAGTATTCTCCTTCTTTGAAAATAGTCTAATTTTACAGACCGCACCATTTCCTGATGTAATGTACTAATAACATTCTTAAAGTTTTCAACTTCAGGTCTGCATAATCCTTCTCAAAACATCTCAGACATAACCAGTTAATTATTTTGAAATTAATTGTATATGTAGCAGGTACAAAACATTGGCAATTTGCTCTATAAGAGGAATACTTTTAATTCTCCTATAGTCATTAACATTTCAAAAACAAGTGAATCTTTGATATCTTCTCCCCTCTCCCTCCTCTTTCCCCAGCTATTTGTTGGTACAGCATGTTTACTAAAAAAGAAGCAGAGCATTTGCTTCGTAAAAACTGCTTCAGAGTATGATTGTCTCTCCTGAATGCTGTTGCTTCACCTTTCCAAAAGGTTGACCCTAAATTAACAGGGAATGAAGGGGACTCGAAACTGCAAAAGAAGCAAGTCACAAATAGTAACGTGTGGAGGTTTTTCCCTTAGCTGATTTGGATGTAGTTGGGCTGACGGTGAGCAAGAGGCTGGGATGGAGAAAGGCAGAGAGGGAAGGACAGGAACAGTTTTCACAACATCAAGACAATGCATCCAGTTATAAAACACTGTGCCACAAGAACTCAAATTCTTGTCTCTTTAGGAAAAAAAATAATATAGCTGAAGGGGAAATTTATACCACTTTTTCTTTTAACTAATGCATTGGATTTCTTTGCCACACTCACATTAAGTTCCCATTATAGTGTTTTGGCATTAAAGTGCCATAGCAATTTCCCCTGAGGAGCAACAAATAGCAAAAGGCACCTTGTATGGGTGAACAGAAGCACAGGGCAACAAAACACTATGTGGTATTTTCTGAAAAAATACTGCAAATATTACCATTTAAAAACAGGCAAACCCTGACCTGTTTAAGTTTAAATCCACTTACAGGGAATATGCATTGTTACTTTAGTATCCAGGTATTTTTAGCTTTAATCAAATTTTGATGATTTGATGCAATCTCTTTAGTGAAACTCTGGAGATTTACAATCTGAAACTGAGCTGCTTAAAACCTCCGTCCAGTTACTTGCCAGAAGAGTGACTGGAGACTTGCTTTTTCAGATTTTGCTTTTGTTTGTTCGATATCAGAAAATGAATTTTGTAGTTTCATGTCTTCTATATTTGGAGTTTGTGGAAATTCCAAGAACTCTATTTACAGAGTATTGCTCCACCGAAAAGATGTTGCAATGAATTTTAACAGTAAAATATGTTAAAGTATTTTTTACATCCCTTTGTTCATTATGTGTATTTCTTGAGCTTCATAAAGAACTCCCTGTTTGTGTCTTTAGCTGATCTTGAGGACAGAAATAAAAGACAACCTCCGAAATACAATAAAAATTATCATGAAAAATTATACATAAAAATATTTCTCCCTGTTCCTTACCCAAAACATCCCATAAGCTTATATAAAAATATAGGCCTTGTGGTACACCTTGAAGCTAACAGTGAACCAAAAAGGATAATGAATTTGGAAGGTGAGTCTTCCTCAAGGACAGTTCCACTTGTTTGATAACAAAAGAGGTCTGCTTTTAAATTCCGTTGGGCTTACACCATTGTTCGCAACTGATTCAGGATTCTGCTTTATAAAAGGTACTACCCTCAAGTTTGACAAAGACTGGTTTTGCAAATGATCTGAATAAATGTTTGAAAATTGTAGATATAAAAATAAAAAAACCTGCTACTTGGCTTAGAAAGAAGTGTCTGATTAGTGAATGAGAGAGGAGATACATTTAAAAATTGTGTTGTAGATGGAGAAGAGGCAGTAAACAAATTATTATTTATGGTAATTTTAAATCTGTATAGTTTTTTGTTGATTCTTTTTTCTATTTCTGAGTTGCCATATGTTCAGTAATAATGTGTGCAGCAGCATAGGATCTTCCATCCAAGAATCTTAAATAGTCTACAGATTAATACAGATTAATGTCACATCTTAATAGCACCAAAACTGAATTTCCGAACAGGAAAGCAGAAATCCAGTAAATCGGAAACATTTAATTTGATTCAACATGGGAATAGAACTCAGAATCCTATACCTGAACTCTTTGTGTTGAACAGCCCTATAAAGAGAAGCATTTTCATTATCATTCTGCTTTCTTTACACAGGTCTGAAAGTTGGCTATTTTAAAATATTTCCAGTGCTAGTAACTTCTGAAAAGACAATTTTGCTGCTTCTTTTTATGATTTCCTTAATTCATCAGCATGAAAATTAACTACAAAGAAAATGGAATGTTCTTTAGGGGGTTGGACTTTGTTTAGCAAAATACAGATTTTTACAGCATCTCTTCTTTCCATACTCTGTATAATAGAATCATAGAATCATAGAATTGTTTAAGTTGGAAAAGATCTTTAAGATCATCAAGTCCAACTGTTAACCTATCGCTGCCAAGTCCACCACTAAACCATGTCCCTAAGTTCCAGATCTACATGTCTTTTAAATACCCCCCAGGGATGGTGACTCCACCACTTCCCTGGGCAGCCTGTTCCAGTGCTTGACAACCCTTTTGGTGAAGAAATGTTTCCTAATATCCAATATAAGCCTCCCCTGGTGCAACTTGAGGCCATTTCCTCTTGTCCTGTCACTTGTTACTTGGGAGAAGAGACCAACACCCACCGCGCTACAACCTCCTTTCAAGTTGTAATATATACATAATAATAAAGAATGCTGCATTTCCAAAGGATTTTGTATGCTCTGTGTAGTTTCATGCTTCAGAAAACAGACACATAAACAATAGATAATTGTTTTCCTAATA
This sequence comes from Phoenicopterus ruber ruber, assembly GCA_009819775.1. Lineage (NCBI taxonomy): Eukaryota > Metazoa > Chordata > Aves > Phoenicopteriformes > Phoenicopteridae > Phoenicopterus > Phoenicopterus ruber. The sequence continues at coordinate 26,810,351 of CM020215.1, read as the reverse complement.
AATATGATCGGTATGGAAATGCCTCTCACTTTTGCTGTCAATGTGTCATTAGGACGGCTGGAAAGACTGTCACAGCATCGCCCAGTCCCAATTTCTATGGCAGAGTTATTTTTCTGGTTCTGGATTCTTAAAACACACTTGTAGCACTGGAGCATATAAGAAATGCTAACTGCACTCTTGCTGTATGATGAACCAGCACACACTGTCACATCGCCATGATTGTGGTGCCTAGTATAACACTTTCTAATTTGCAGTAATTAATTTTTCACTTAAATTCAGTTACATTATGGCTACATCACCGCTGCTGTTGCTGTTACCTTCTGTTGCTTCCTTTTTTCACGTTTATCGTAATGATCCTTTTGCAGACTTCAGTTTTGGGCCCTTTGTGATAAGAACAATTGAACATGCTGCTCAACATTATGTAAGAACTCTTCCTCCAGTATTTCAACTCCTAAGGAAATATCTGGATATGAAACAAATGTCTTCTCTACATTAGCTCTGTAAGGGGAAAAAAAATAAATACAAGAAATAAAAAAATTACGGTATAGGTTTAGGACTTTTCTCCCAGCAAAGCATAACAAAACCCAAGCTGCATGCTGTTATTAGGTTTCTGAAGGACAGTTCTTGTCCTGTCCTTGCTCAAATAACAGCCTTTCATGACAGCAAAACCACAGCAGCCAGTCTGGAAGCAAGAGCTTAATAACATGTATTGTGCTGTGATTTCTAACCTGCCATGGTCCAGATTAGTTTTAAGAACATATCAAAGTAAACTACAATAGCAATCTTGGGAATGTTTTTGTATTTGTTTGCACGCTGTTAAAACGTTTTAATTGGTTTCAGAAATCTGTTGACATAAAATAATTCAATTCATTATGCTGCCTCTAACAATAAACTCTAAATTACCCTGTACCTTCTCTATAGTTAAGCACAGTATGTTATATAGTGAATATCTGGAATACTTATTTTACAGCTTACTAGGCAAAAGCTTTGTATTATAGAAACACACACGTTGCCTGTGCACCTTAGAGAGTTGCATGTATTATGAATGATTCAAGAACAGTAAATACATATTTTGTATTGAAATACTGAGCAATTTGTGGCAAACTACAAAATACAAACTAAAACCTATAATGAAAGCTCCAGTCTAACTCACGCTTTCTACTCCAGTCAAATTGCAGCATAATTTAAACAGAAAACTGGTGCAATGCATTTAGTTGAATTTCCATTAGATCTCTCTGCTGTCACTGGGAGGTTTATCTGGTAGGCACCTTCCCAGACAACGCCTGCTGTAGTGTCCCAAGTTAACAGCTTTGAAGAGAAGCTCAGATACAAAAGATTTTCACTTGTACTGCACATATGTGGTAAAAGTAGCGCTGGGACTTCCCTAGGCTATAAATATAACTGGAAGATGGCTGGGGATGGCAGGGCGCCAGTAAATTTTGCCTCCCTAATCTCAGAGTGCTGGGACGTGCCGTGACGTTAATTGAACTAGTACTAAAAAGGAACCTTTCAGATTTTCAGTATACCTAAATAGAACTCATTCACTTTAAAATTAATAATACCAGGCAAAAATATTGTTAAGAAAATGCAAATCCACTTGAGATCTAAGGTTATTTTTGCATTTTTTGAGGTTGGATGTTTCTCTTCTAGCAGAATCTGTTGCTAAGGACTGCTTATTTTTAAAGCAAAAATGGGAAAGCTTTTGAAAACATGAAAACACAGTTCTTCAAAAAGTGTGCTTGTTTTCCCCAGCAAATAAGAATTATGAGCTGCTCTCTCTTTCTGCCAGCCGAAAGCCTGCTGCCCTTTTAACATGGTGCTGCGCACGTTGGTGCACTTTGGGTCTGTATGCAGGGTGGGCAGGTCTGACATCACCCTCTGGGAACAGAGGAAGGTGGAAAAGTCCTTCTAAATAGGGTCATAGCTCAGCTGAGCTAAGACTCTAGACCTCGGGAATGGAAGAAGAATCCCAGTCAGCTCCGGAGTCATCTGTTTCGGGACCTATCTGCCATCTATTTCTGGAAGGCAGGTTCCAAGGATGAATTGAGTGGAGACAGTTAACAGCACTACGAAACAGTTGATCCCAGATGCGTCCTCCCAGGAATAGATGTGGATGAAGAGAAGGCTGCCAAGCTCAGGGCTCACCTGCTTCGGGCTGTGACTAGCTGCGGCATCCGTGCTGAGATTTGTTGCTGATTGGAGCTTGTTGAGCCATGCACTGAGCTCTAGGGTTTAACATATAGCATATATGTAGTTGGCAACTTACTTTTAAAGGAAGTTATGGGGGTCAGTCTTTCAAAACCGGTAGAGAAGTCTCCTGCCTTGAGGGAGAAGATATGAGGAAGATAGCCTGTGAGGATGAGCACTGGTAGCAGAGTAAGCTGCTATAATTTCCCACCCTAAATTGAACATGGCACCTTTTTTAATAGCTTGAGCATGTGAAGTCTGAGGTATGAGGGCAGGGAGGCTGGTGTGTCACCTGAAGACTGCTGATACGCTCTGAAGGTCCTCACAAAGGCTGAATGGTTCCATGAGACAATTTTTGGCACCTCAGGATCTTCAGATTCCTTTTACAGTCATTAAAATATTCTGAAGTATGTTGCTGTATTTAGAGGAACAGAGGCTGTTTCAAAGGGACTAATTATCAAATATGCTGTTTTCCCTGAAGCCTGTTTCAGTTCATGATGCTCTTTGGGGACCAGGAGAACCTACATGTGAGGTTTAAATATAACTGCAGCCACATTCCTCAGGTTCTTCTTTGGAGAGTGGATAGAACTGCTTCAGAGAGGCAAGTGTATTCTCCTAGGACCAAACAGAGCATTTGAAGGGGAATAAGTACTGCTGCTGTCCTCTAAGTGTATCACAGTCCTCTTTCTTCTGTTTTTAGGCTTTTTTAGACAGAGGATAAGGATAAGGAAAAAATATTTAATCATAACAAGACTTGTGGAAAGGGTTTATAGGAGGAATATTCTTTATCAGATTTTATTTTGATAACTAAGACTGTGAATTTCAAGGAAATTGAAGGGAGACTTTTGACACCACCTTACCGGGAGCTCAGTGAGTTTAGGCAGCTTTGGAATCAGAGTTACATAGATGCAAGGCAAGCAGCGACTCCAGCACATCCTTTCACCAACGATGATGAAATCTGAAGAGATGGAGAAAGAAGAAAGCATAATGTTGATGGACCCGACTTCACCATTTTCTTCGAGTTACTCTAGGTTCTTCATGGGTTATCAGTTTCCAGACTAAAGCAGAATTTTTCTATGTAAGATATATTGGTCTAAAATATCTTAATGGGGGAAGTAGGAGTGTGATTTCCAGCCCTGTGAAGAAGACAAAGGAGAAATGAAACAACTTATGTTACTTTCAGCAAGCTATTCTAATCCAACTCTTTGCTGTGCCTCAAAATCTTTAGCTATCATGTTCAAGATTATACAAGGCAATTAAGAAATTATTATCAAAAAGAACCGTGTGCTGAAGCCTTGTTATCTGGGTATTGAGAACACAGCTTTATAATTAAATGCTGCTTGCACATTATCTACACAGTGCCCATCCTGCAAAGGCTAACACCTCAGCACAGATTCTAGCAAAATATTTAATACAAAAATTCAAAGGAATTCTGAAAAAGAGACATAAATTCTTCTTTGATTTTTTTCCTTTTTTTTGCTCTCATGTTGAAGGCAGCTGCATATTATTTTGCTATTTTAAGTTTTACAGGGGAAAATAAGAAATGCAAAAAGCATCTCAAACTACAAAGTAATTTGGTTTTAATATTAACAATGTAAACAAATGAGCTGGTTCTTTTGAATATAGGGTGAAAAGAGTTTAGACCACAAGAACTTTGTGGTAAAACTTTAATTAAAAAAAAGGTTTCTTATTGTGAGGCTATGAAGTGATTTATTCTTGTTTTGAAGGCCTTAAAATGAATTGTACTTTGGACTTTTTACTTTTCCTGACTGCTTTATCTGCTGGCAGGACACTGCACTCATTTCAACTGGAATATTTCATGCTGATTGTTCAGTTCAAAAGAAGAAAAGTCCTTACCAAAATATTTCATTTCAAGGAATAATACAGTAAAAATGCAAAGATCTTCTCACAGCTACTAGGAAACTATTTAAATAGAAGGCAAATATGACACATTTAGGGGACAATCCTGTGTGTAAATTAGGAGAAGTTTCACTGCCAGTGAAGCTACACAAGTTTATATCTGTTATGAGTTGTTTCAAGATTAGACTTATTATGATGAACAGTAATACATTAAAGTTAATGATGACATTTCATTTGACATTTGGTGGTTTATAGTTTCTCATTCAGGCTTTTCCAGATAGACTGTAACAATGGAAGTGGTAAAGGGTAAAGAAGACTCTAGAAATAGTGATACTTGAAAAGGTCATCATGATTTCTCTATGTACTGAAGAACATTTGTTTAAATGAAATGCACTTGTTATAAAATGTCCTTTGTATATTGGCACATACATAATTTCTGACATACTGTTTAGGTTATCCTTTTCAGCAGGGTGAACATTTGAGCAAAAGAGTTTTCCTCCCTAGACTAAGAAGCACTAGCCGTCTTTCTGCTTACATCTTTCTATCTTCACATAGTCAATCACTTTCAACACGAAGTCTCATTAAGTCCACCCTAAAACTTGAAAAAAACACATTATTTCCTTCTTTTTTTAAAGCTACTTTCAAAGGCATCAAGCAAGGGAATTCTTGCTTGAACAACCATATAGATAATGTTTAAATCTTAGTGTATTCAGAGCCTGAACAAGACCTTATGTTTTGAGTACATGTAAGCTAGTCTGGATACAAATCAATCGTCCATATCCTCTTCCTTGTTTTATATCCGGAGATGTGACTGGCATATGACAAAAATGCAGGCATTCTTGCCACGTGCTGGGAGCTCTTCTGGATATGTGACAGCACAAGGTTATGTAATTAAATTTCTATTTCCATGGGGTTTTGTGTGATGTGAGGGAAAGAAAAAAAAAAGAAAGATAAAGCGTAGAGCATCAAAGCAACCTATGCAGCCCAAGCATGACAAAGGATATTCCTTAACTAGTTTAGAAAAGTGCCCTGGATGAATTATTCTCAAGGGAAGGATGTAGCCTGCAGGACACAGAATGGGTAAACCTGAATTAATGTACAGTGTTATCACTGAAGTAATTTCCAGATGACATCTACTGGTACTTCTAAGGGATGAATGTGTGTCTCCCTTCTCTTCAGAGAAGCCCACCCTGCAGCCAGTAATGCAACAATCACACCTAGGAGAGCAAGCAAGACTCTGACTCTATATTTACATAAACTCAATTCATATTTCCAAAAGAGTGTCTCTTATTAAGTGATAAGAGTACATACTCACCTACAGGACATGGGATCCTCCTCTTCCGAGTGAAAATCAGGCTCCCATTTCCCTGACCAGGTTTCAGTATAAACTTGCATTTCTTTTTCCTAGTTTTTCAGCTCTCCTGTTGATCACTTAAATCTTTCTGTAAAAGCTACTGATCAGAATTCAGTGATTAGTTACCAAACTTCAGCATATGACTTTCTGTTGCCTTAGGGTCCATACTGCTGTCTGTAAAAGTAAAATCTGAAATCCTTGCTCATTAATTAGACCAGTAGTAGGAAAGTTCTTAATCTGTTTAAGAAGAGCAAATAACAGCATGACTTTTCAGTTTATGAAAAGGACTTATTTCAGGCAGAAAGTCTGAACTGGGAAGGGTTACATGTGTATTATTTTCTTATTTTGAAGTTGAAGGACTTTGTAAGAAACAAGCGATTGCACTGGCTGAAGTGATGAAACAATTCTTCTGAAGTGAAATGTAAACACTATCAGTGGCTGTTGAGTAGCAAGGGCAAAAAGCTTTGTTCTTATCTCCAAAAGTGCTGGAAATGGGTTTCCTTAGCTTTTTTTAAGATTAAATGTTCCGCTGAGTTGTGACTTTCTATTGAAGAAAAAAGCACGACTTGATGAGTTTGATCATCCTGCAGGTGAGACATTCACAGAACTGTTAATATCGGTGTACAGACATGATAATAGTTTAGCTCCTCTTCCGGATTGCTACAGCTGTTTTCTCCCAGTCTATAAGTAAGTGTGGTGAGGATTTATTTTCCCTTTGTGCTATTCCTCCTGCAAGAAGAGAATTGCGTGCCGCGGAGACTGCACAAGACCTTTTGGCTTTCCTTGTTATGTTGCTTTCACTCGTTCTGATAATTCCTCGGGGTGTGTGGGTGGAGGTGTGAGGGACCTTCTCTTTAGGATGTTTTGCTGGAAGGAAAAGAAAATTACGGTTGCAGACTACCTAAAGCCTTATAAGCTCTTCAGTCTTTAATGTCAGACTGAGTTAATTATTGGACACTCATCTCTTCAGCTGTTTATCTGCAGTATCTTTTTGGTTTGTCTACATTTAGACAGATCATGGCTAATTCTTCATGTTGTTTATCACACGGCAATCCGGACTGTGACAAGCAAGTGATTCTGTTACTTCAAAATCCTCTTGCCTATAATTCCAACTCGCATTTTGACACATATTCCCAGACTGACAGCCATCTTCCAGCTTTCTTTTGAAATGTCAGTTTTAAGTTTTCAATTTTGTTTGCTTCTGGTTTACTTCTATTTGGTAGCTTACTCACATTTCACTAACTAGAAATTTTATTATTCCCTGCAGCTGTTTTCTTTTTTGTGTAGTGTAGGACCAAAAAAAATAGTTTTGTATTGCTTAAGTGACTGTATAGTATTAGTTGTGATCTTTTTACAAAATTGTCAATGCCGTTCTTCTGTACTATATATGCTTTGTGTACTGTTATAACTCTGAAGCTGTAATATTCTTTCCTCAGAATTCTGAATGTTCATTCTCCTGGTTATCTGTCTTAGCAGAGAGAGAAGCAACTATCAAGCTTTTAGATATTTTTGCTATAGATCTGTTTAGATGGATGTTAAAAGAGCACAAGCATAGGATAAGGATCAAAGTAGATTTCTTACTTGTAAATTAGGATGTACAGACAACTGTGGAAAATGAAGTTCATTAATAATTTGTGTGAATATCAGAATTGAAGACATTCCAGGATTCAACAAAGGTGCTGATATCATCTATGCTTTCATAACATTTGCTCGCTAAGGATTTGATTGCTTTTCCCTATTATTGGAAGAATTATAATATGAAAACTATTTTCTACCACTATCAATAAAGACTGTATTTTGAACAAGAGCCCTAGGCAAGAATCCTTGGAACTGTATTTTTGTGGGAAACTTTGGACCATTCTGTAGTAGTCTTGATATTAAATCCTGAGACTCCACTTTTTATTTAAACGCAGCACAGAAAGTAATTGCAACTGAAATAATTGTCAGATGAACATCTAAAAATCTAAATTTCACTGCAAGTTCCAAGTTCACATGCAAATGTACCCTCATGGATGTAGAGAGAATGCTGTTTGTGAGGCAAAAGCAACCCATTATTCTGGCTTAAAAGAAGATTGTCACAAAACAATTACATCTTAACATCCTTTCTATCAGGATTAGATAACACATGTGAAAACTGTAAATTGCCCATAGATGATATGACTGCTTCGCTCCATGTAATTATATAACTACACTGTTGTGTTTGAAACAGTGATTCCATCTAGTGACAAGTTAGATTGCGTACAAATGCATGTTTCAAAATATAATAATTTTTAAAATTTCCTGACCAACTAGGAATTGTGAAGAAAATTTAACTGTTGTGGTTTGGTAGCCTGATCCCAAGAATTGAACCTCCAGACAGGTGTATGCTATTGCGTGGGGTGGCTGTCAACATAGGTGAGAACAGCTTTCAAAAAGGAAAGAAAGGGACTTAGTGTCTGTGACTTTGCAGTTATTTCACTTTGAGGCCTTTAAGGCAAAAATAGTCTGTGAAAAAGCACATAAAATATCTCTTCTTTCAGAATTGCACTTTTGAAATTGGTCCCAGAAACAAAAAAATTAACAAGTACTTTTATCTTTAGGAGATACTCCTTTTTTGACAGTTGACCCAAAATACCAATGCTCTTTTTTTTTTTTCCTCCCACTTTGCTAAGACAATATGCCTCTTTATTTCTCTCTGGTGACTGAAGCATTTATGGAGATTTATGGGATAGCTGCTGCCCCGAGCCAGTGGATTTGCTGTCCAGCTCAGGAGGATACACACACATTTTTTACAGCCTAAGGCTCTGGGTTCATCGCTTGCAAGAAATTCCGCAAGGCATCCTGAGACGCATAAATACCATTTTAATATGTGTACAGATAACCACTAGTTATTGGTCACACCTTAAACAGGATGGCCTGTGGCATTCATTTTAAGTCTTTTCCTGGGATGAGGTACCATGGGTGCACACAGGGGTATCACTTTCCTATAGATATGCATGATACAGAAATGCCACAGGATTACTTTATATTCAGCAGTCCATGTTTTCGCATGTTTGTTTGTTTTATCATTTGTTATATTACATGAAAGATGGATAACTTTTGTCTTCTGTCTTTCAGAATAAAAATCTCACATTTTTGACAGAAATAACTAATGTTATTAGTTTGTGTGTTTAGGCCTTGTCATGACATATATTAGATGGAGCATAGTAAGATCATCTGTTATATCAAACTGGTTTCTTCCTGGTATTAAGTCTACCTGTGTCCATACAGTCAGTTGGCAAATTAACACAGCAGAATAGTTTAAGTGTCGTTATGTATTTAGATCAGTTTTCCTTACAGCATTCTTTTAAAACTCTAGGGCGGACTTTCAGCAAAATACTTTGGAGACAAAATTGCTCTTTAACCTCCTGAGATTCATTCAGGTTGAGACCAATTCAAGAAAACGCAGTCTAGGCATAAAATGTTTAAAGCACAAATTTCCCTAAGTGTCCTAAAGAGCTAGCACAAGTAGTGCAAAATAAAGATCTTGGTGTTTCTGAGCAGGACCGTCTGCACTCTAAAACCTTTTGGAATTTAAAAAACTAGATTTCTTGTGCCTAAGGTGATGATGTCATGTGTGTTCCTGCAAATATGCAGGGAGCCTCTCCTGGAATTTCTGCCAGTCTCTCTATTGGTAAGGGTGCCATTAGGTGCTGGTGGATACCTTTTGCGTAACAGCCCAGTGGCTAATGTGCATTTCCCATCAACTGGCATATTTGGGTTCTAGATCTTCATCCTGAGGGACCTTGGGCACACGGCTCCCCCGTTGTAGAAAAATGTCCTGCTGCTGCCTTCTGTGGCTGTGCTGTTTTCTGGCTCGGGAGAGCTTAGAGCTCAGTATTTTGTATTATTTCCTAGCTTCCAAGCTACTATAGGAGAGGTGGTGGTGTTCAACAGGTTTCTGGCTCTGAGTCCTAGTTAAGCTGTGCTGAAGTGGGAAAGTTAAATATTTTCTACGACTTAATGCAGATGTCCCAGTGTTCATTGCGTTCGTTGTCATGAGCAACAGGAAAGACTCTTCAAAATTATCTAGGTGTGGACTTTTGGGCAAACGAGTCCTAGGTACTCCAGTTCTGCAGCTGATCCCTGTCCCTTACGGAAAGCCTGCTGGCAAAACAACTCCCTATAGCACATTTGTCTGTGATAACTGATGCGCTTAGCAGTATCTAGCTGCTAACATTGAGAGAGGGTCAAGGTACGTGAGGAAATGCTTGTAACTCCTTCACCAACTAGTAAGGAAGCATGCATGCCCCCCACGCAACCAGGAGCTCCAGGGCTGCCTGACCTGGTGCTGCTTTACCTGCCTCTCCTCAACAGTGATGCCGCACCAGTGCAGGGATGCAGGTAGGTGAGTAAGGGTTGTTGCAGAAGAAGAAGAAAGATTTGGCAGGAGGGGAACAGGGCTTTTTGGAAAGCACTACATAGCTGTGTGAGGATGGAGAAAGGAGCCCCGAAAGGTGGTACTCTACTGCAGGGATGTGAGGGAAGAAGAAAAGATGGTTCCTAAAGGGAAGAATTGGGAGAAGAAACAAAGAAAGAAAAAGATCACCATCCAAACACACAGCTACTCTTGGACTCTTCAAAATTTTCCAGATCCTTTCCAGCCTTTGATTTCTTCCAACCATATGGAGTCCTCCTTTCTGTCCCCTACCTGATTCATACACCCCCAATATCTCCAAAATTTGACAAAAGACTCCTTCAGTAACTGTATATTCCTTCCATTCCCTCTCCATCCCCAGGCCAAGCCCCTCACACCCTTTCCCACTGTTGGAAAACCACATCGATGTCTCCAGATCACCCCTAACATCTCTCCTCCCCACTTTGCCCAGCAGGCCACCCTTGCAAAGCTCCCCAAGGCTGCCCACAAGGATAAGGACACCTGCTCTTTTGGGTAGCAACAATCAGTTTTGCCTACATTCAGGGGGAACCTTGAGCTGCCCCAGCTCTCCCATATGTCCCAGTTAACCACCCCCTCCCACTTCATCCTCAGGGAGGGCTGTCCCATGAGGAGTCCCCCTGCACGGCAGCTCTCGGTCCTGCAGCACACTGTCCTGGCATCAGGGAGGTGCAACAGCCCCAACGATCTCCTACAGCCGCATCGTGCTGCAGGCCAGAGAAATTGCTTGTCAGGGAGCATCTGGCCCACTTACGCATTTGTTGCCGAGCAAACAGCAATCACACAGCAGTTGTTCGCTGTAAGGCTGACATTTTATATTTCATGTTAATTTAACCCTCCTATAAAGACAGAATCGCACAAAATACTGTCAGGTTATTTATTTTTCAGAAGATTTTGCCCTTTAAACATAGTTTGTTTAGTGATCAGGGGCATTTTACAATGACTACATGAGTATCTGTGCTCCTTTCATCTTTGACCCATTCTTCAGCTCTCGGGTAAAAGGTGAAGATGTTTTTCTGATTGATGGTGTATATAATGAGAGTTTTACAGCACTGTTTAGAAACGTCATTGTAAAATCTAGGCATATTCCCCTTTGACTCAGAGCTCAAATGAAGCAATAATAGGTGTCTTTGTTAAATCTCAAGATTTCTATCTTTGCGTTCAGGTTATATTTTCAGTGCTGAGTATACTGTGTAAGTAATAGAAAATCAGCCCTCTTCAGAAAATAGGAACTCCAGCTGGTAAGTGGGGAGCGGGCAGATAAAGCTTAGGAGTCAAATCAGCACTTCTATGTGGGGAAACGGTACTTGAGATTTGAGAAGGGCTGGGGGTTACTTCAAGCAGGAATGTCTTTGACTGCCCTTGTGACAAGCTGCCCAAATAGGATCACCAAGTGGAAGAAAACTCAGTTTACATGGGCTGGATGGAGGCTTTAGTTTACCGGATGAATTCTCCCCAGACTGTTTGTTGTGAACAAACTTGATCCAAGTCAGAGCTCCTCTTCCCTGACGAGACTTCTCATACCTCACCCCAATGAAATCACGAGCAAGCTCCATCTCTACAAATGACTCTGTGTGAGCACTGGAGGCCACCGTGGTGCCAAGCACAAGATCAGGCAGCAGGAGGACTTTCTCTCCATGGAGGTGGGATGCACTCTGCTACAGGAGGACACAGGAGTCAGGCAGAGAGGGGAGAAGGGAGTAGGAACCACAGAGGAAAACAAGCAAGAGTGAGGAAAGCTCACGGGGAGACACAGCAGTTTGGGGTGGATGGGGAAGGGAAGGAGCAGAGGCAGAGAAAATGGTCAGCAGTAAGAGGGAAAGAGGAGCAGAAGGTCTGAAGGAAGAGGCAGAGGCACAGCAGAGTGAAGAAAGAGAGGAGTGAGCGTAACTGGAGAGGCCAGAGCAGGAGCTCAAGGGAAGTTTCAGTAGAGGATGGCAGCACCTGCTGCTACACCCTGCAGCGCTGTTACCCCACTCTCCACTCTATGTAGTCTGCTGTGTTACAGCTTTTTTTTTTTCTTTTTTTCCATTTTTTTCCCTTTAGTGAGTACTAAAGATTGGAAAGAGTGGGGAAAAAGTGTTCCTCCACAGTGAACTCCTCCATCCAGCCACTAGCACACTTTGCACTCCTGCAGTGTTTTCCACTTTTATTTTCCCCTGAAGCACCATGTATTCTAGCTCTCCATCCCTGCAGACAGGCAGGGAGCATCACTGCACCAGGGCGGGCACAGGAGCTCAATCTGTCTCTTGCTAGAAGGGCCCCAGTTCATGCCTCATGGCAGTAGCTTCTCCCTGCGAGCTAACCCTGGCCACAAGAGTCTGCGAGCTGACCTTGGGAGGGAGGCAGCTTCTTTGATCTCTTAGACTGCAGATCCGTCCCAGGATTTGCCTACCCACAATTTTATAACTGCATTTGTTGCCCTGAACGAATGAAGAGTCCCCCACACACATACACACTTGTCAAATTCATCCAAATTCATGTTTAATATCATACTAACTTAAAAATGTGAAAAAAATATATTGCAGCCAACACCAAAACTATACATTCCTGCTTACATTAAATGGGAAAGGAATATCCAATAATGAACTCCAGCCTTGGAGTGTACTAGGAATTCTGAGTTGTCATGTACGATTTCCGAGGTTTGCCGTCGGTGTGAAAGCTGATGGGCTGACACAGTAGCTTTTCCCTTCCTGATCTTTTTGAGCTGAGCTCCACAGTGTGCCCGAAGAACTGGTGACCTGCTCAGCCACCTGGGATAGCCAAGCGAGGGAGCTCTCGGCAGCTGTTTCCTCCCCACATCCCTTTGATCAACACGGATCCCTTTTTCCCCCTGGGTTCTATTCTTGAATGGATTTGTACTGCTGTTCAATGCAAATGTAATAAGTGAGTGCTCTTCTCCACTCCTTATTCAGGGGATTTCTCCTAGTTTGCAATCCTGCTGTGTTTTTCACTTAGCACTTTTCGCTGGTGTAATCCTCCTGCCTTAAATGGCTTTCCTGTGAGATCACACTGCTCTCAGAAGCGTTACAAAACATTATAAATCACATACCATAAAAAGTCTTCATTGTACTACATCTTCTCAAGCTCACAAGATTCAGATTGTTTTTAACGTTTTAGAGAAACCATGTACCATCTGTGGCAAGGGCGACAGACTGCTTTGTCTGAACCTGCTTCCCTCTTATTTATTCTCAGTTTTATGCAACACTTCCCCGGTGTTCCATATACCGGGAAAACAATCATGATAGAAAATAAAATACTCAGAAGGTAGGCAATGCCAAGATTAACTTTACCGTAGCAATTTTAATCTCTCCCCTTTTGCCCTGCAAGTGCATATTTATGAAGTTTATTAAAAATGTTTGCTAATGCACAGATTAACGTTAGGTTGCTCAGTGAGTCCTCAAGCCCTCTCATTGTCAATGAATAGCTAAACTTAATCCTCTGAAAGCCAAGCAGTACAAAAGTCAACACCCGTGTCACGAGTCTGTAACGTTGCCTCTTTACACAATGCTTGATGTGTATTCAAGCCTTTACCCTCATTGATGCTCAAGACCTCAGACTTCAGGGTAAGTCTAGTACTTTACTAACATAGATTTGGGTTTAGATCAAATATAACACATGAAGCTGGCTACAGTTTGCCTGTAGTTAAACCTAGCCATATAACACACAAAGCTATCTACAGCCTGCCCATAGTTAAACCTACTCACGCAAAGCTTATCACCCTCAGGAAACCAATACCTCTTCTTTACTCTTGCCCTGATGATTTTTCCCAAGAAATAGTAGAAGGAAGGTGGAGGACATCACAGCTGAGTATGCCACATGCATCTTGATGCTTTCTGAGGCCAGGAAATATCATATCTGCTTATTTCAGAACCAAACACAAAATAAACACCAAATGTCAATCAACACCAAACTGCTTATTTCAGTGCTACTTGGCAAGCATTTAACAGAAAGTAAAGCTTGAGCCTAGCCATAGCAGGAATGAAACTCCTATGTAAAAACCAAAGGATGCAAAACTCAAACATTTTAACGTGAAAGTCGGGCTGCTGGAACACTGAAAAATTAATGTCTTATGTCGTGGTTTAACCCCAAATGGTAACCAAATACCACGCAGCCGCTCGCTCACTCCCCCCCTCCCTGGTGGGGTGGGGAAGAGAATCAGAGAGAAAGGAAAACTTGCGGGTTGAGATAAAAGCAGTTCACCAGGACAGCAAAGAAAAATATAATAATAATAATAATAATAATAGAATATATAAAACAAACGATGCACAATTTCTCACCCCCCGACGACCAATACAGCCCATCCTGAGCAGCAGTCAGGGAGCAGGGGTATCCCCCCCCCAGCTATCCCAGAACAGCAAGTTCCAGAAAGAGAGAGCGAAGGAACAAACAGCCGAACAAATGAAAAAAAAAAGGGAAGAAAAAAACCCCAGGGAAACAAAAAGCAACCACAAGGGAAGCTTAAGGATTAAGGCAAGTTAAGGCTAGTGGCCCACTGGCCGACCCTCACTTATACCAGGCATGATGTCTACGCTATGGAATACTCTCTTTGGCCAGTTTGGATCAACTATTCTGGCTCTACCCCTCCCAGCTTTTTGCACCTGCACGTCAGCAAAACCTGGGAAACTGCAAAATGTCCTTGATCGTTTAGCAGCAACCAACAACATCAGTGTGCTATCAGCATTCTTCACACCCTAAATCCGAAACACAGTAGCTGCTGAAGACAAAACTAGCTGCGTCCTGGCTGAAACCAGGACATCTTAGTATTCAATTATCAAAAAAATGAATAATATTGTTTTAGCCTGATCATATGTTGTAAACTCCCAACACAAATGCTGGAAATTCCATTCTTCTCTTTAGGGGTTGAGCTGAGGCAGACACAGACCACAAGTGTGAGCTGTTGACACCAGTGTGCGCTTGTGGCTTTGCACGGGTTTGGCAGACTCACCCTGTTCTGAGTTTATCAGTTCTTGCAGACTCAACAGACTCCAGGGGTTATCAGTCCTTGGGAAAGTTTCCCACACTACCTTCTCAGTGTGCATTTTTCCCCTCTCCAATCTGCTGCGTTTTTCTATCCAAACCTATAGATACTTGTAGTACTCATTCACTCCCGCCAAAAAAATCACAGAAAAAGAGTTGTTTATGATGTAAAATTGTAATAGAAATTTTTCATGTTTTAAAGAGCCTTTCTTTTTCTCTCAGATTCATATATAGATAGATATGTATATGAATGTATAGAAACACAGAAAGAGAACAAGAGTATGTGTGTGGGCAGTGTGTTTATATGTACAGCATGTTTTATTTAATGATGAATACACATTTAAAAGTGGCTAACATATTTTGTATGGCTTTATAAGTATCTGTTTTGGTATTCTATCCACTCCTCAGCCTCACACCAATGAATAATCAACAAGGGATTAAATTAAAGTCCAAACAATATCTCCTACATGTGCTGGAGGAAGTCAATGCCTCGTTCTGCAAGATGTGGATGTGCCCTGTGTATGAACCCAGCACATTCAAAACCTATTGATTTTTTTCCCATGGTGGGCTCTATCCAACTCCTACTAATGTCAGTGGGCACCTTTTCACTGACTCCAGTAGGGTTTTGGAGCAGATTTTTAATCTCTTTGATTTTAGTATGAATCTGAAGAAATCATGAACTGTAAACCTTTATGTTTGACCAGCTCTTTGATATGAAGTGTTTTGTACCCATGGAGTTAATTTATTATTTACAGAACGATTTAAATTCAGAGCTACAATAAATATTATTTTCTGATACATAAACGCAGTTTGACTGCTCAATGGTACAAAAATGTATTCAGCAAAGTGCAAACCTAGTCTGGGCTTTGCAACAAAGTGTTTTCTAAAAAAAAAAAGGCCATTTCTTAACAAGGAAAAAATACTTTTGAAAAAAAAGACATGTATTTATTTATTCATTATGAGTCCATTTAGAGATCTGGAAACAATTTTAAGATTTTTAAGCTTTTCATTTTAAAAATAAAGTTGTTATGCTAACTCAATTTTAAGACTATGGAAACACTGAACACATATATCCATTTATATCTATCCACATCTATTTGCTTAAAGCTTTAACATATTTTTTAACAATGCAAAACTATTTAGGATATAGACAATCTGAAAAAAAAGGTTCATCTTAATGGAAAATATCAAGAGATGGATTTAATCACCTGTTAAGTTACATGCAAGACTCCAATCCTCTCTCCAATTGATATCACTGACGTGTAGGGCAATAAAAGTTAAACAATTGCATTTTAATGATTTATTCTCAAGTTCATATTCAGAGCTTCAGCCATGTGGCTGCCATTAATGTTAATAGGGGTTACACAGCTAACGCCAATTTAATCAAGAACATATTCCAGAGTTAGAAACCTGTCATATGACAGAACATGCATTTTTTTTTAACTAATGAGATTACGAGTTGCAGTAGAAATTCACTGTGTCTTAATGTGAGCAAAAAGAAAAAGGAAGAAGAATACGCAACACATGCTGGGAAGATTGTTATTGCAAGGAATGAATTTCCACCACTGACAGCACCTTCTCTCCACCTCATCCACAAAAATGCACTTGATGGGAAACAGAGCTCTGAAGCTGATGAGTCAGACAAAGCTTAACACAACTAAGTCTTCTGAGTCTGATGTGCCCAAGAAAAAAATGTGCAAGGTCTTCCACCTGTTTGGGGTAGAGGGAGAAATAGTAATTCTTGCAACAGAAACAGCTTAATCTTTCAGGCTTTGTTTTGTTTTGATTTGATTTTTTTTTATGTACAAGAGCACCTTGCTGGGAATGCTTAATATGCTGGAAGAGTTGAATCAGCTTTGGGAAGCAGTATGAGATCCTGTCTCCTCCCTTCTCAAGCTGCCTCAGGTTGAAGGGAGACCAGGTTTCCATTACAACCCATCAGCTCAATGTGAACACAGACTGCAGCCGCTGTGACCGAAAGGGAACTGGCCTAGACCAGGCAGGTCTGGATGCATTGAAAGGGATGACTGGTTGCTAAGAAGATCCCCAGCTGATCTTCCTGAGCACCTTCTCAGAACTGGTGAGGACAGGACTAAGGGATGTGAGACATGATGTTTGAAGGACTGGTTGTTGGCTTTCCTGCCCAAATGTCTCTCTTCCTCTTCTCCCCAGAGATTGAACAAGGATAGAAAGAAGAGGAGGAAAAAGTGTAGCTGAAATCCCTGACTGTGAAGAAACCAGGCATTCTCTTTTCTGGGACTTTCGGAGAGCAGCCATAAGGTCTGGTTGCTCAGCCATTGTTCCCAGCCATCTGGGAAGTTCTTCTCATGCAAAGATGGGCTCTTCTCTAGGGTTGGGTGCTGGAGGGATTGGCCTTTATGTCTGTACCCTTGGGAGTTAGCTGCAGTCTTGGGAGTTAGCTGCAGTCTTGGGAGTTAGCTGCAGCCTGGCTTTCCATCCTGCCAGCAACTGGGCTGCTTCTCTAAACTACGATTGTGGATTTCATGTGTCATTGTATGTAGAGAATGTGCAAAGATACTAGATTCAAGCAAAAGCCGTGGATTTGGTAGAGTGATTCCAAGCTTTATATAGTCCTTAAAGTTTACCGTTCACACAGTAATTAAGCCTCATTTAGGAAAAATATCAGAGAGGACCTGTGACACAGATATCTGAGATTCCACACACCAGTTCAGGTGATGGAGAGATGCATCTTGTGTAGTATGGTGTCCATATGACTAACGGGTGTACAAAGGGCCATGAAATAAGAACAGTGCCATGTGTACTGAGTCCATGACAGTACTCAGGGGACATGCCCTCCGGTGGGTTTGGATGTGGCGCAGTGTCACGTAGCTACTCTGGGGTCAGGACTGCAGGACAAAGAGAGGAAAAGCCGTAGCGCTGCTGAGGAAATGGATGTACTGAAATGGGAAATAGCTCCCAAAAGCATGACTTCATGCAGGTGCTGTGAGACTTGGCAGGCCTGTGGAGTACCAGTAACAAGGATGAGCTGGTAAAATGAGTGAATGCACTATAAAAATGTGGGAAGAGGAGGAAGTGGTCAGCACAAAGTAGCTGTGTGTGGAAGCAGTCCCCCTCACCAAAAAAGATAGCTTTCACAATAAAGGCAGGTAGCTTGGAAAAACAAGGTTCAGTTTATGGCGCTGTGGTTGTTGAAATTTTGCTACTGGAGTTCAGAACATTTGTTTAAAATCAGAGCGCTTTCCACTCAAGCAGAGCTTCAGATATGACAGAGGGTTCTGCTCGTGGGTTCTGCAAAATTCAAACAAGATATGGAAGACGGTCATCAGGAGTGCCACTTAGTAGAGCAAAAGCACAAACCTTCTTCTGAAGGAAAAAAAACCACAAACAGGAAAATGAGTTAGTGGCCACACGGACTAGCACAGACTGTACTTGCGGCTCACAGTCCACGGGCAGGATCTTCCTGGAAGCTCATTGCCAGGCTTCAGTGGTGAGAGCAGTTCTGAATTGGTATGGCAAGAAGGATGTATCCAAGGTAAACCATCTTCTTCTTTTACCTTTATTTAAACAGGAAGGTATGTGAATATGTAAATAATCACTGAGAGCCTGGAGGTAATAAAAGAATAGTGTAAAAGTTAGGGAGAAAAAGGCCAAAGGCAGAGCTGGAACCTTTTCTGTAGAGTACAGGTTCCCCTGAGAGCCTACAGCAGAGGGTTTGGTGGGGAACCCATCTAGCCTTCACGAATTGATCAGGTCAGGCAAAGGGTTAAGCGGCCAGAGGTTTTGATGTAAGCAGGAAAGTTGATGATTGCTTATTGTAAAACTGCATATTCAATATCAGAGTCACTAAAGGAAGGAATGATTCATGAGTATGATACTGGCTGCTCTGGGAAAACGAGCTGTCAGCAGTCTGGGAATCCAGCAGCAGAGGTGGAGACAGCCAGCTCCTAGTGAAAGTTCAGATAAATGTTCAATAGCGATCCTCACAAACCAGAAGTCAAGAGAAATAGGTGGTGTCTTTTCTTAAGGGCAATGAAAAAGAGGATTAGAATTCCTAAATATCTGCTAAAATGAGGAAAGAATGTGTGCTTCTTCGCAATTATCACCTTGCACAGAAACATGAGATGAATTCCTAGCGATGGTGCTAGTTGTGTGGTGCAGGAAGGGACCGGCAGAGGAGTGGAGAACATGTGGCTGTTCATCACTCAGCAAAGACCAGCTGGCAGCACAGAAAGAGAACTGTTGGCAGGTCTCCCTCAGGTGGTGGAGCTGGCACTGCAGAAGTTATTGATAGATCTCTGCTGCAAACTACTTAAACTACTTTGGGGGAAAACTGGTACCAAAATATGGTCTTGTTTTTCCCTTAATTACATTTTGGAACCAAGTTACATTTGTAACAAGTAGTTCCTGTCAAAGGTGAAAAAAAATATTAGCCATACCGAACAATCAGTCCTGGATCCTTCTGGCCAAACTTTAAGGAATTTATTTTAAGTTTCAGCTTAAAATACCAGCCTCCAAATATGTGTATGGATGTGGTTTCTAAAATGTTAATGCTGCAAACTCTAAAATATTCCAAAGCAGAAGGAACATAAGATGCATGATAGCATGTTTCTGAGCCAGTAATCTAACTAATCCAATTTAATCAACCCAATAATCTAACCATAACATTAAACAATTAACACTGTAGTGCCAGTACCCCTTTTAGTTAAAGAAAAAGGAAAACGGAATGTAATGTTCCATTAACCTATCTTGGATATAATAAACTATGAAATTAACTGAAAAATGAGTGAATTGTCTTGTAAAGTCAGCAAGAGCTTCTTATAGCGTCAATCATCCTTTAATTCATAAATCCCTTTACTACATCCTACAGCTGGTTGAAAGTATTCACATGAATTTTAAGTAATACTAAGCATTAACCTTCTAGGTTCACTGTAGAAGATTATAGATTATAAATAGACTATAGAAGATTAAAATGCAAGCTCATCTGATAGCTCTAATCTTAAAAAAAAAAAAAAACCAAAAAAAAACAGGCAAAGGCTTAACCGCTTTTCAGACTAATTAAAAAAATAAAGACTATTTCTGACAGGGTGACAGAACTTCCCTGAGTGTTTCCTTTTGTTTCCTTGTTTTCTCCCCCTCACCACCCAAAAGTATTACAATCATTTATTCCCACAAGTTATACCCAGACATGTAAGCAAACCCTCTTTATATGTAGCAGTAATAAATGGCTGCCACCTCAAACACTGAAAAATGGTTTACTACACTTGAAACATTAACCTGGTGGCAGTCGCTGAACAAGTAGCTGAACAAGGACTCTCCATCAGCTGTCTCCCTTGAAAAGCCTTCCAAAAGTTGTGGTTTAAAGATAAATAGCATTTTAATTCAATCAGACATCTTTCACCCTTCAAACTGCTGACGGAGGCCAAAAGTAGCAGATGCAGCTATCAGATGTACCACCCTTACACTGATGAACAAACAAGCTGTATTCTAACTCTACAGCTTTCACCTGTGTGTTTATACAAAACATCATTGCAGGCAGGATAAAACAGGAAAAATCTTCTCTCCTCCCTGCTGTCTGCGTCCTCGTCCACACTTCATGCCGGTCTACATTTCACCAGCTAATGGTATAATTTCTCATGACTGCAACTTATCCTGGCAGCGTACACAGCATCTCATCAACGTTCCATTAATGTGCACTGGTGCTTGCTTTGGTGTCCACTGCAGGTAAATGTCTGAGATAAGTCACATCTCTATATGCCCACAATAACACGAATCCATGTTCCTCTTTGCTGGCAGTCCAACACTGAGCATCTTCTTGTTTTGTGCATCCACTTGGCACCTGCTACCAGAAATGTGCTGTACGTTGGTACACGTACAGATACTGATATCTAACATGTATTTTAGAGGAAGGTTTAGGTCTCATGTAGTCTACTTAGAGCTTGTAAGAAAAAGTGAACTGTACCTGTATTAGGTGAAATGGAAATGTTTTGCAGCACTATTCTGGCAGAACCCTGGGCAGGGACTATATAAACCAGCCTCCCAGCAGATCCGGAAAGTTGAGTGGTTTTCTACCTGCTCACCTGCTTCGGCTCACAGCCCAAAGCCATCTGCCACATGACCTGTCCACAAGTCCCCCACAAGCTGGGGACCACAGAGCTGCCTGTGATTGCCCCGAAAGGGCTTCTCAGAAGCCAGCCAGGCAGATTGTTCCACTGCTGGGGCTTCGTTGCCTTTTTAGAAAACTCTGCCAAGTTTAGCCCTGTGTGGTAGTTAAAGTAGTTATCCATAACTACAGATTTTAGGCCTTGCCATTACAGCTGTAACACTGCCGCAATTGGTTTTTTGTTGCATCAAAGTAACTTGCAGTACAGAACTTCCACCGGTTGTGGAGGTAGAAAATAAGCATAAGAAATAGGAAGGCGCTGAGTAGAGTATTCCTCACCTCGGTATGGAGAAAGGCAAACATGCAGATATGTTCATTTTTTTTTAATTGCTGAGAAGTAAATCTTCAAAAGTATAGCTTGTATCTTAGAACATAATCACTCACTCTCCTCTCCCTGTTTTAATGTCAGCATAAAGAAAATTGTGCAATAACACAGCAGGTGTTAAGCATAATAACACTCTGCACTAGAAAAACCTTTGGCTGGTAACTAAATTAAGAAGAAATTGATGGAAAAAGTCTAACTGCTTTCCTGAATATCCAGATCTGGATGACGATAAAGACTGCTAGTTCTTTCCTCCCTTTTAGTTTAGGCAAATGAGTGGCTAGGATCTGACCCAATTATTCTATTTCATTTCTGGAGATAACTTGGAACATGTCTGGATATGAACAGATGCTGAAACACCCTAACCGAGACATTAATTTTTAATGCTCAGACTCTATATATTATCTTATATAATTTGGTTTATATAATACAGAGATCAGTAATTATTAGACCTCAGTGAGAAGCTCTCTACTTTGCTTTGAAATTCCCTTTGTGCCCCTTGTTGCACTTAGGCCGGTACTGATCTTTCTAAGCCTGAAAGCTTGGCCTTTTGGATTGTTTTGTGGAATTCATTAACACCCCCAACTGTACTGATTTTCAGTTTACTGGTGTGAATAGGAGCCTTTCCACTGAGTTAAGCCCTGCAAAATGCCTCAAGCTGTCTGACTTGCATCTAGACATCCCATACTTTCTGCATCTGTGTGGTGGAGAAACAAGACTGATAGTATCTTAATATGAAAACAAAAACTCTGCCTGTTTATAGTAATCTGTTTTCCTTTGCTTTGCCTCAGATTGCCTCAGACACCATTCAGGGTCCAAGCATTTCCAAAATACACAAGGAACTATCCTACTTCCTTACTGATATGTTCCCCAAAATGTATATTACTACAAAATTATCTGAATAAATGCATGTTTATTACTTATAATTGTATTGCAAAAAGCTTCAAGTACATATAGGGTTTTTTTAAAGGTATATTGTCTCAGAGTTCCTTTAAAAACCTACTGGCTCCAAATTCTTGCCTCTAGCTGTCATTAGATTTACTCCACTGCAATTTAATTTGTGGGGCCTAGATACGTACTTGAAGCTTCAGGAATTTACGAGTGACCTCTCATGTGTAGCATATGTTTACCATTTTATGTGCTAACCTTTAATATACGGAACGCACAGTGATTTGACTTGCAAGATACAATTTTAGTACAACAAATGCACTTCAGGAAAGCAGTAGAATAGGCAACTAACCAAACATGAGGAATGAGAAACCTGGTGATTGATTCCACCTTCCTGACCAGTGCAGCGTGACTAAACGCTGAATGTCTCTGTATTTCCTTCAGAGACCTTTGCTCACATTTCTAGACTGTGTAGACCCTTAGCCAGGGTCCTCCTGGGTAGTGTCTGGGGCCAGCCCAGCTGTCCCAGGAGAGCTGTAGACCTGAGAGCACAGACTGCCTAGGGACTCTAGGGATTTTCCAAGTGGACTGCAGACTTCATTAGCTTTTAATTTCACACAGTCTCATAAATGTCCTTTCAAAGGGAAATCAGTAGTCTGTGGAGGTAAATAGGGTTTTTTTAAAATAAGTAGGCAGGGTTACAGCTATGTAGCAAAACTAATTAATTAGCAAGTGGGCACAGTTACCTTCCAATAAAACATTGGTGAGATATTTCCACCTTTTATTCCATATTTTGTGCTGTGACATGAACTTCTGTTCTTTCTTTTTCTCAGGATCTTATAGATGTCTTTGTTGAATATCTAGTACATAGCATCTTGGTCTACTAATAAAACAAGCATCTTGCTATTCCAGGCATTGTTTTCTTGTCCTCTGTGTCCGTGACTTTATGACTTTTGTCCATGACAAAAATAACGTGATGAGCCTTTATTATTTTTTTTTTTTTATGTCTGGTTAATAAGTAAGTGTGTTAGCCTTCAGTTATCACCCAGAGAACTGAGCAGGGAGTTGCAAAAGTCTAGTGGAATCCCATTGTGAATCAGCCTCTGTATTACAGAACGGGGCTCATGTATATACTTTAGTGAAGAATTTGTGGAAGCAGAGAACTACCTGTTCTCCCCTCAGGGCAGCGAGGCTGTGGTGCCTCATTCAGTATTGCTTATCACTCAAGGCACAGAATGAGGAAAAAGTAAACAACATTGAATAGGCTGCAGAAAGAATAAGCACATCAGAAACTATTTCATCCGCGCTGTATTGAGGTGCTTAGCTGAGCTCTTACTCAGTCTTTCTACTCAGAAAAGAAACCACTGCACAAAAACTCACACTGGAAACCCAAACTATTGTTTATTTTCTGTTAGCAAGCAAAAACGAAGCCAGCAGGCCAAAACAAGCAGTTTTACAGAGGAAAAGGAAAGTACTAATGAATATCAAAGCTGTACTGATATATGTATATTTATGCACGTTTATTTACTCCAAATTTATTCCATACATGTGTATATATATGCATATGTATATATACTTGTAATTAGGAGAGGACCTGTTCACCTCTGATAAATCTCATGTTTCTGGGGGAACATGCATTTTTTAACTGTATTCCAGCAGACTCAGAGAAGAATGGGCTGACTCGGTCGACAGCCGGCTGAATATGAGCCAGCAGTGTGCCCAGGTGGCCAAGAAGGCCAACGGCATCCTGGCCTGTATCAGAAATAGTGTGGCCAGCAGGAGCAGGGAGGTGATTGTCCCCCTGTACTTGGCCCTGGTGAGGCCGCACCTCAGCATTGGAACAGGCTGCCCAGGGAAGTGGTTGAGGCACCATCTCTGGACCTATTTAAAAGATGTGTAGATGTGGCACTTAGGGACATGGTTTAGTGGTGGACTTGGTAGTGACAGGTTAACGGTCAGACTCGATGATCTTAAAGGTCTCTTCCAACCTAAATGATTCTATGATTCTATGATTCTATGACTTCAGCTGGGATGGATATGTGGATACTCAGAAGGCACACAGATATATATGCAGAATCATTCCTAAAGACAGGCAGATCTACCCAAGTGCTGCCATTGGCTCAACCGATGTCCTTGCAGGTGAATGTGATAATCCTGAGCAAAACAGAGCACTGTGAACCAAAGGCAATGCCCTTCAACATGACCCTAGAGCATTCATCCTTAGCATGGGACAATGAGCAACATTGCAGATGAGGATTTCACAATACTAGCTACAGATGGATCACTACCTTGATGAGATTCAGCATCTTCTCTCAAGGTTGCTTAAGTTTTTCCCTAATTTGAGCTTCAGAGAGAAAGTAGGAAGGAAGCCAATATTAACTATACCAGAAAAATAAGGGTATATAAGGGGAAAGAGACATCTTTTACCCATTTCAGAATATCTTCTTCTGTACAGATAGGAATAAGCAAGTTTTATGTGGCAGTTTGCAGACACATGTTGACACAGATTGAGATGCAGAGAGGGAGTTTGCTCAGCCATCAGAACGCTCCAGAAATCTCAATAAAGAGTTCAAGGCAATAACAACCAGGAATTGCTATCTTAGAGTTTTTGTTCTTTTATACTGGTTCTTTTCTCATTTCTGATGTGATTTTATTGTCTAAGTTTAGACCTGTGCCTAAAGTCTGTCAATGGCTCATTCTCATTAGAGTTTCTTATGTCAACCCTCTATAATGTGATATCATGCATGATGGCAATGGTAAACATTGGTAAACAAGGATGGTAAATAATATTGCAGCAAATTTATCTAGCTATGGAAAGCTCAGGCAGTAACCTGCCTGGTGTTCTTCTACAAGGCAATATCATTTTCTTTTTTGTAGTTTTGGAAAAAGAAGCATGGCTGATAAATAAACAGATGGAACAGAATATCAGAAATAGATAAGCAAAATCAGAAGCCAGTCAGAAAACTTAAAAAGAAAGAAAATAATTTTTCCAACAGCAAAAACCCTACAATCTTTCCAGACTTTATATAGATTCTTTATTTTTAACTTATGGAGAGCAGATGGAACAACAAAAAAAGGGTATCTATGACTAATCAAGTCTATGAAAATGACCAAGGCAACTAGAAATGGAAAAAACGTGGGGTTTTCTAGTGTATAGCTCTGCTATTTATGCCTGTTTCTGTGCAGTACATTTTCTCATGACTTTTTAAAAAATTCTATTTGGATGTGAATAGATTTTAAAATCCACCTTGGGAACCAGTGCAGCAGCCAGTTGGAATTGTCAGACAAATGTTTTCTATCTGATAGCCTGTAAATTTGTAATACATTTATATATACATACTTTAGATACAATACATACAATGCATATACACATACTTTAAATCTCCTGTCAGAGGGATATGAAACAAAACCATAGGAAGAGAAGTTGTGTAAATGTTTCATTCCTGTTTGTAAGAATGCAATAATTTTACATTTGAATTCTCATAAGAATTTCTGTGAACAGTGTAGAAATGGTGGAATATGGCCCTTAAAGTAACCATTAACATTTAATCCTTAATAGTTAAGGCACTTCATAATTATGGTAGGCAGTCATATCAGCTACCAAGTATGTAATAGCTGTTTCTAATAATACAATGTTGCTATTTCAGTATCAAAATTGTGTACATTTCCAAATACTTCTTTTTATGCTAGCAATATTATGGAAAAAAACCCCACTGAATATTTGATAAGAGTTTGGTTTGGCCATGTGTATTAGAACATAAAAGCACTTCCATTTGATATATGTTTTCAGATATTTGTTGCAATGGTAGGTATGATTTTATTAACAGACAGTGCTATAGCACTGGTAAATCTACCTGATTTTGTTCAAATGTTTCACTGGAAGGATGAAGTTTGTTTTCTGTTCTCTTGCGGTAGGGAATCCAGGTGTCTTACTTCATTCTTTGAGTGGATCTGTCCTATTATATCCTTACAGAAGGATGCTGCTGTTTGTTTGATCCAAGGGCTGATGAAATTCAAGCAGGTGTGATGTTGGCTGTGGTTATTTGACAGTCAGATGGTTTCACCAAAGTGCCCAGGGTGCCCGTTAGGAAACACTGGATGCATTGATTATAGGACCCAGTACTTTAATGTCAGATCCAACCACTACCATAACAAATTAGCCTACATTTTAAAGTAGGAAGTTTGGGCTTTGGGTTTGTTTCATGTTCTTTTGATTATTCATTCTGATTATTCAGATGGTTAGAAACATAACTTTCAGACTAGATTTACTGGTAGACAGTTTATATTCACTTGTTCTTTTGCCTATATTATCCTTTTGTTTAAATAATTATTTACCCTTTCCAGTGCTTAGCCTATTACATGTTTTTAGTGGCATCGTGTTCCCCCTCAGCTGTTTTTCCCTGTAGTAAACAAGAAGGTACTGTCTCCTGATCTGTAGGAGGCTCTGTATTCAATACCCCAGCTCTGGTTTTGTCTCTGAATTCATCTTTTTTGACATAGGTGACCAGAACTGCACACGTGGCCACGCCAAAATCATCTATGACAGTGGCACAACCCACATTCTACTGTTTTTGTCTAAACCAGCCATTGACTATACTTCAACACACATACACACACATGACAGCATTACAGAAATGGCTCCTGATAACAGTATATCTACTAGATCTTTTTTCTCTTTAGTCACCTCCAGCTGGTAAAGTGCTAGGTCTTGGCAGAGATTTCTGGGTCTTGTCCTTAAGTGTATGTCTTTGCATGGCACATTCATGGTTTTGATCTGTCACAATATAGGTCTAGACATATAGTCTCCCTATGATATCCTAGTTCTTTCCTTGACAGTACTTCTCAACTTTCTATTTCTCAGCTTTCTATCACAATCGACTACAGCACAGAAGTAATTTAGCATGTTCAAAAAAAAAAAAAAAAAAAAGAAAGAAACAACAAAACCCCACAATCAGGAATTTGGCATATAAATCTTTCTTGTGACAATTACTTAGTTCAATTCTGTAAAGGTACCAAAGAAAGACACCCAAAGATGAGCAAGCAATAAGGTTTTCAAAAGTGCTGTGACACTCACTGTGCATCATTTTAAGACATGTAAGGACTTGCTTTGAAAACAGTACAAATATCTTCCAATGCATTAGATATGTTTTTCCAAATGCGAGAAGCCATCAGTAGGAACCTTTGTTCAATTCTGCCTACATTTCTGACAGGGCAGAAGCACAAACTTCCCAACCTGCCACGTAGTTCTGCAGCACGCCTGCACTTCTTAGCTCACGCTGTCTCCTGTGCATCCTGTTCTAAGTCCTGTGGAAAGCTTGCCTGGGACAGAGGATTCCACTAGATGTGAAGGCATTTAAATGTTAGACATTGCAGTTCTGATCACTGAAACATAGAAGTCCATCTGTTCATTTAGCCCCTGATTTAGTGCCTCGAAGATGCTTCTCTGTCATTTGAAGTGCCTAAATACATCAAATGTGTGGATCTTTATTCAAAAAAGTAAAAATATCTGTGCACACTTCTCAGCACGTTCATTTATCATACTTGGTTCAGGTCTGTTTCTACGGGTCTTGCCTGGAAGTCTCCTGACCCAGCATTGCTGTTTCCAGACTAAGACACGGTCAGGTAGCACCTCACAGATGCCTGTTAGACGTAACCAGTAAGCAGCAGCTTAAACAGTGATTGAAGCTAACAGGTTTGACTGAGCTCTTGCCGAGAAGTGTAAAAAACTCTTCCTTTCTGTCTACCAGTTGTTAGATGTCAAACTGCAGACAACAGAAGTTTAAGATTCAATTTTCAAATCGCGCTCAAGCTCAGAAACAAGTGTAGTCCTGACTAACAACATCAACATACCTGCACAGCGCAGGAGACCGTGATGGGCAGCCTGAGAGTTCACTGAAGCTAACTGGAGGTGCAGGGATGTCACTCTATCATGCTCATCGCTTGTTTCTCTCTATCATCTTTAAGTTGTACAGCTAGGTGTGATTAAACTATTAAGTTTACATTACTAAACATGTACGTGATTCAGAAGTGTTGTGAGATTTGGACATCACAGTGTCTGTAAGAGGAAAAAGGAACTTAAAGCTGAAACATTAAAGCTTAAAATATACATCAAGGATGTTAATAAGAAATATCTGAGAGAACGGGATTACTTAATCTTTTATCATACAACATCGCAGTATCAAATCACAGGCAATGAGGGACAGGTAAACAAGAAGAGAGCGTTTCAATTTAGACAAGTGGACGTGAGGAAAGGTGATGTAAAAACATATCGTGGCCCAGGGTAATCTGCTCATTATCCAGCCCCTTAAACTGAGCAGGGAGAAAGACCCTTATTGTAGAGCATGATCTGGAGAAGATATTTTATCTCTAGGGTTTTTCAATGATTTTGTTCTCTTGTTACAAATCTGTGTTTGCACATAATACATATGACTTCATTCTTATACAGCCATATAGTTAAGTTTCTCATTTCCTGGTATACAGCAATCATTAAAACAACATTACTGGGACATTGTCAAAGTGCCCTTTGGGTGAATGGATTTCTCCAGTGTATCCCTAGGTAGCAGGGTACACCTCCATTGAGCTGCACAGCTTGCTTTTAGCTATATAGGAATTTACAAACAGAGCAGCATTACCCAGGAAATTTCATTGTCATACAGAAGGAAACAGCTGAGAAAAATGCTATCACTGCAAGCGTCCCGTTGAAAGTTCGTGGAAGTTAAGCTTCTAAGTCAGTTGAAGTTCAAACAAAAAATTTCACCCTACGACTCACTAACACTAGGACCTACGTGCATAAGTCATGTAGGCTCATTTTAAAATGTTTATCCTATGTGTAGCTTCTAAGGAATTAATTTACGACATTTGGCAATCTAAATTTTCTGTTCTTTTCTGTAAATTTCTTATTCAGCAGGAGGGCTTTAATTGAGTCATAAAGGAGGCAGCAGTAATTAACATTTCTTCAGTCATTTCTTTAAAGTGGTCATTATGGCCCGGAACTTGCTTATGCAAAATCTTATTCATCAGATGCACTGTTTCTATGCATTCAGCCATACGAGTTTATTCACATTTGCTTCTTTGAGTGCCAAAAATCATTGCCAGTGCAAAGTCAATACAACTATGAGACGGTGATCTGCTTCTATTCTGGCTGGCAAATCATTTGCAGAATCATTAACTAAATAGCAAATTGTATATTACAGCTATATGTTGGCCAATAAGAAAACAGCTCTGAATTTGTTTTCTGATTAAGTTAAGAATTTTTCCTTCTCTTTGTTTACAGAGCGAGAAAGTGTGTTTGCTCACAGCACAAGGGAACACCGAATTGCACAGTGCTGTGTAGAAAGGGTTGCTTTATGGAATGTAACTGTATCTCAATACATTTGCGTATCTGGAAACAGTATCTGAAGAATTAATCCTTCAGCAGTAGTGCTACTTTTTTAAAAATCATGCTTATTGTGCTGGAGTGTGAAAATCTTATTTAAGAAGTTTTACAGTCACGATAAACATATTTTCTAAGTTGTTTTGCAGAACTTGTGTGTTTTATTTCATTAGATTTACATTAAAACAGTAAATAGCACAGATACCCTCCTCCTGTCCTGCAAATGCAAAGAAAATCCATCTGTATGTAAGGAAGCAAAACAACAGGAAATAATTTCTCTGGCTTTTTTTTCTTACTTTTAAATTTTTTTTTTTTTTTTTTTAATCTAACTCACACAGTTGATGTCAAGATTCTTTAAGCAATATTAATTAGTTTAGCAAAACTCAGGAAACATACTAGAGCCTAGTTTATTTGTAAAATCAGTAGAGATCATTCTGATTTACCAGAGTGTCTCAACACCTTGTGGTAGACAGAAGATTGAATTCTCCATGCCAATGCAACCCTTTTGAGAAGGATACACATGACTCTTACACTACAGAAATAGCTGCGCCTTTCCTCACCTCTTCTCTGCTTGCAGTGCCCAGTGCCAGGAGAAGATGTTAATCTAATCAAAGGCTTGAAAGGGAGATTAAGAAAATGAAGACACCCTGCACCGCCATTGCTTCTGTCCATAAACGTAATAGATGATCCTTTCTCTCTCCCTTGTGTCAGAATTGCTGCAAGTTAATAAATTTGACTTTGGCAAGGAACAGAAGCTCCATACTCTGTTACCAGTCTTCTGAGCCAGTTCCTTCACCCCACAAATCTGCCTTTTGGGCAGGATGCAGTTCTATGCCACTTGAGTTTAGCGTGCACTTCATCATACG
Source organism: Phoenicopterus ruber ruber (assembly GCA_009819775.1). Taxonomy (NCBI): domain Eukaryota; kingdom Metazoa; phylum Chordata; class Aves; order Phoenicopteriformes; family Phoenicopteridae; genus Phoenicopterus; species Phoenicopterus ruber. The sequence goes on along the minus strand of CM020215.1, from coordinate 26,779,966 downwards.
GTCATAATCTTTATGCAAAAATGATTCTGCGTTTTGTAAAGCTCTTAAATAGCAATGTCCCTTAGCAGCTGGGGGTTGCACAGCACACAAGGAAGGTGGTAAGCCAGTTCTGAGATGAGTGATATTTCCTGACAGGGAGATGATACATTCATAATAGGATTCAATTTTAAGTGTTCACTTGGCTCAGGACCACAAGTCATGGAATGCGATTGTAGTGTAATTCTTAAAATAATCATGCACGTCCTAGTTGCTTACAGATGCAAGCACTTTAATTTAACTGAAACATACAGTCCTGAGTAAACTGTGTTATGTATCTGAAAGCTGACTTCTTATAGAGCCAAGAGACTTATTTTTAACCACTAATTGGTGTTTTCCTCATTTGATAGATTTTAATATAGTAAGAAAACTCCTTTCTTGCCAATCTGGTGTCAGCTGAATCCATGCAGTAGTGCTCTGTTTATATCAGGTTTACACCTGGCTCATTTGAACATATTTTTTAAATATTACGTTGAAATGTGAATAAGTTGAAAATGTATCTCCCCTTAAAAAATAGTTGCCAAAAGTATATCTATCCAGTTTCATAAAACTTAAAATTAATCAAAAATGACTGAAAGACCTATTTACAGAGTTATACACTATTAATTGCATTTATATACTTCAGTGGTACAAAGACTGATAATGACAATAAGGGCATTTTCAAATACTGGGAACTGTATACTCAGAACCGCTTTTAAATTGTGGAAGAGAGATTTCCCTTGCAAGCAAAGTGAAGTCCAACTTTTAAAGACTCACATTCTATACCAGGGATAAAGTATTTAAGAGTAAAGGCTGCATTGTGTTTCATTTCTGCATGGACGAACACAAGGACAGGAGTGTGATAACTTCACTTTTTCTCTTTGTAGCTCTGTGTTAACTACCACGCGTTTTACAAACAAGTGAAGAACAAGTGAATGGGGAAAGAACAGAGAGAATAAAAGGTCTGGTGGAGATGGAGGTCTGAGCTCATCCCGTTTGACTTGACTGAGCCTCCTAAATTAAGATGCTAGTAGCAGTAGGTTGCCTTTACAGTCCATGGATGGAGGCAGATACCTCTAGAAGGCAATTCAGCCCACACCAATAAGTGATTCGGGACTTGCTCTCTCTCTCTCCATGTTGATCTTGAACTCAAATGCTGTGAATCCAGACCAGAATTCAAACTTTACCTAATGCCCTTGTATAGTCATGGCATTGAAAATGTATATTGTGTGTGCTTAGAAATGAGCTGTAGGTGGCTTGCAGAAGTGATCCGGTGAATATTAACAGAAAGTAGATGCCGTATGGCTTGTTGCAACTGGTAGTAATATGCAGTGGCCCTTGTATTCTTTAACATAGAAGCAGGTAGCACCTGAAGCAGCTCGGTTTATTAAAAATTGAAGGTAAAAAGGAAAAGATAGGTTTTCTCATGATTTGCATACTTCTTAGTGAGTTACTTGTCTGCATAGACTGCTTAAAGAAATGCTTTCATTAACAGCAATCATGCTGTTGAGAGAAATAATCCCTTTTTATTCTTTTTGGCAACAATTTATTAATTAAGTTCAGTATCTATGTCCTCTGTTCAGAAATGAGATGAAGAAACCTTACCTTGTTTTAAAAAAACGTAATAATGTCAAATGTATATATGTACCACAGGCCATCTATGCACAATGAGGAAAAGTCGGCACCACTCCTATGTGCATGGGTACGGGTGTATCTAAATATAGGTTTTCTTTTATTTATTGATGTATCTGTATATAAGTTTACTTTTAAAGTTTCTCAGGTAACTTTCTGGAATATGGAACTTTCCCAATTATTGTGTATTAGAAGCTAATGTACATTACAACCATTAATCAAATTAACATCATATTGACTACTTCCCAGACTTGAACACTTTTGCTTAAAGCAGGGAAAAGAATGATAGTAATTGTTAACAACCCACAAAATGGATATGCAAAAAGCACCTTTGAAATAAAAAGAACATATTTCGTGAGAGAGAGTCTAAAAGGATTCTTCATTTCTCTTCATCGATGACCGTATGAAAGATCTCAGCTTGAGCCATCCTACCTACTTGCTGACAACATTGAACCCAGTTGTCTGAGTAGCTCCCTTCATTTATTTGTTATTAGCATATATTTATAGTGGCAATTGCAGGAAGCTCTCTTTAGGCCCGAAGGCCGATGCTCCCACTGTAGGGAATTGTGAGACTCTGATTCACACTTGATTGGATTGCTGGGTTACAGGAAACGGATTACTGTTAAAAGAAGAGACCAGACCCGTGTCAAATATATTTAAAAGGAAAGAACATTTATTTTGTAATATCATTGTTGCTTTGGGTCCAATTTGAGAAAGTAAATCTCTAAGAGTACTGTAAGGCCTGGGAGGCACTGGAAAATCACTTTTCTGTGTGCTTCAAAAGAATCCTCAAAAGAATTTAAGAAATTAATCCCAACCACCCTGAAATGATCTACAGAAAGTTGTCATTAAGATAACTTATGATTTGTTGAAATGCACCAATATCTGCCAAGCCAATATGAAAGTCTTTGAGGGAAAACATTAAGGGATTCTGCCTGTGGCAAAATATTAAACTCTTGGCACAAAGGAAAGCAGAAGCTACTCATTTGTCAGGCTTCAGCTTCACTCTACACTGGGTGTAACAAGGCATGCAAGTTGCAGGAACAAGCCTAGAGATTGTGCTACGGACCTTTGAAGCTGTCCTCTCCATTTCACAGGCTGATCTTCCATACACAAGGTTCCCATTACTACCCAACCAATGGTCCTTGTGATTTCTGTGGACCACTACTCCAGAATTTTTAATGCCTCACAGAACATAAAGCTGGAACAGATCTCAGATCACCCAATCTATCTGTCTATGCCATAAAAGCAAAATGAAGATTAACCACATTCAAACTATTTCTTGAAGGTTTTGCCGAGCTTGTTCTTTGATTTTCCACACGTTTCCTCTTCTGTAGTATCTTGCCCAAAGCAAGATTAATTTTTTAATTCAAATTTCCTTTAATGTTAGACCTTGCTCACAAAATGGCCTGACATTCAAGTACAAAATTCGCAGTGGGACAGACTTGGATATGCTATATGTATTTAAGAAGTACAGTTATATATCTGAAGAATGAAGGGTTCCTCGGAACGATAAAGGTGAAGTTGCTCTGTAGTTATACTGCTTTGCAGATTGACAGGCTGGAAAACTTTCTTAACAAGTAAATTAATCAGACCAAATTTCTTAGTCAGACTAAACTATCCAGCCTGAACTAAGAAAGACAGAAAATGCAGGTTGACTTTACATCATGTTCATACTGCACAGATCTTTAGGCCAGATGAAGACTAGACAATATCTAACATAATAGGTACAATAATGTACAACCATAAGTATAGATACTATGTCTGGCAGCTTTCAATGCCAATTCCTGTAATTCCTTGAGACACCAAGCAATAGATTCCCTTTCCTCAGATCTTATCTGTTGTGCTAGGAATGGAAGTGTATAAAGGCATAATAGAGCACATCTGTGCCCTGAAATCATACCCCTGAGCAAGGTAAAATTTCATGAGATGAAGCCACTGCCTTTAGTGAATCACCAGAGCAGGAAAATTGGGAAAGGACTTCACCAGCCCTGCAGAATTTGCCGCTTTTCTTCCTATTCAGCTAAAACCACTGGGTGTAAGAGAAGAAAAGGAGAGGCATGACTGCAGAGTACTGCCTGTGAAATGACAGATATGTATGACTATCTCTGAATAACATGTTCCCCCTGAGCAGAGTTTGCCCCAAAATTTTACAGCATACAAAGGAATACTGCTCCCACTGAAGAGAGCTGCCATTAAGACTGGCCATTAGTGAGGAAAGGAGTTTTCCTCCACTTTTCAGGGTGGAAACCCTATTTCTTCTTTTTTTTTTTTTTTTTTTTGTTTTAAGTGTTTTATCCTGTTTTCTTCCTTTCACACCTACAGAAGTCCTGTTCCCATTATATATAAAAATATGAATCTTCCCTGAGTAATTCCATTTTTCTGGCCTTATACTTTTGTGGATAAGCCATGAGAATTTGCCCTGATCTGCCTAGTCTATACATCAGTGGTGAGTGTTAAGGATAGGCTGAATCCATCGGGCTTGGGGCCCCAGGGGTTTCCCCTTCCCTGTTCACTGGGATAACTACGGGTCCATACTATTGCCATGGCACCACAAACTGGGACGCATGCATGTGCCCACACACACACAAACATGTTCAGAGGATGCTTTTCCTTGATCCTGCCTCACATATACACGCTCACTCATACATGCATTTGCCCTTTGCATCTTCTCTTCTGCTTTCAGAGAACCAGTAAGTTTTCTTATTACAAAGGTCCATTTGGGGTGGACTACAGGAAGAGTAAGTTGACAGTGGAGCAAATAATAGAAAAATGAATTGTGCATGTGTGTGTGAGTGTGTGTATATCCCAGAGGAAAATAAGGCAAATATTATTAATAGATTTTTAATTTAGACAAACATTCTGCAGGAATATGTAGTAAAATTTGAAGATCTGATGATAGGAGTCCTCTAGTGGAATGATTTGAGTGGGATGATTTGAGGTAATGAATGGGAAATGAGTGTTTCATGTCTCCAGCTGGAGGGGCCTGCACGTTCAGAAGGCAGGTAATACTGGCATCTATAACATCTTGTACTTTAGATACCTAAAACCTTTCTCATAACTAACACTAAAATGCACCTGTTAATTCATGACAAATGGAGGGTATCGAAAAAGGAATTCTTAAAACTTGCCTTGTTGAGTTATACGTTTTAAAAATATCAATCATACTCTCCTTTGAGTGGAAATATACTTATGAGAAGTGCTCTGAAGTATTAATTCCTGGAATACATGTACAGGTGCATTTTATTTCAGGTTGGTAACTGCTATCAGCTCCCTCCCTTTAAATGCCTCTAGATAACCATAGTTTAATGAGAAATTTATTTCACATGAATACATGCCTGAGCTTGGATCTGTTGATAAGTCGTCTTGCACAATACCTGATTTCCTTGTCATATATTTTCAATACATCTACTCACTGAATACTAGTTTAGAGATATTTTGTACTTTTACACAATAAACTCAAGAGAAATAACAGCTAGAACAGCTGATGATGATTAATTTTTTATACAGGAAAGTAGCACTGAGAACATACTGAGCTGAGAAAGTAATAGAAATGCTTGGCAAAGGGGCATATACCTAAGTTATTTTAGATGGAAACAAAGAAAAAAAAAAATCAATGTTTTGGGGTTGATGATGCTATGCTCTCTCCTTCAGTTATAAATTATAGAATGAAAACAGATGGAAGTTGGTTCTCTTTCTTGCATATGTTCCTTATCTGGAGTTAATACAACGGTCTTGTTAGCTATTAAGAAAACATGGCATATTCCTCCACTGTGCGTTGCCTTCCTTTGAGTTCATTTAGCCCACCGACAGGATACCTTGCAAGATTCAGACACTCCTGTGTGGAGTCTGCAGCTTAAGAAATACAAAAAACTTGAATGTCTGTCTCATAACATTTAATAGCATTCATTAAGATACTTGTGTTAAAGTTACTTCCTTTTTAAGACAGTTATAGAAGAAATCTTGTGGGAGTTGTTTATTTTACTAGCCAGCAGAATTCTTGAGTTGTCAGTATTAAAGTCCAGCAGCTGGGAACAAAGAACCCCTCTCTGATGTTCCGGCTAGGGACTGTCTGGCTGGGGAGCAGCTCTGCAGAAAAGGCTGTGGGGGTCTTGACAGCCAGCCAGCTGAACATGAGTCAGTTTCCCAGGGGAGCTGCTCCGGAGCCAGCCCAATCCACAGCAGAGTGGCTGATACACCAAAAGGCTGTGCTGCCATTCAGTGAGATCTGGACAAGCTGGAGCGTCGGGCGAAGAGGAACCTCATGAGGTTCAACAAAGGCAAGTGCAGGGTCCTGCACCTGGGGAGGAATAACCCCAGGTACCAGTACAGGTTAGGGGTTGACCTCCTGGAAAGCAGCTCTGCGGAGAAGGACCTGGGAGTCCTGGTGGACAACAAGTTCACCATGAGCCAGCAATGTGCCCTTGCGGCCAGGAAGGCCAACGGCATCCTGGGGTGCATTAAAAAGAGTGTGGCCAGCAGGTCGAGGGAGGTTATCCTCCCCCTCTACTCTGCCCTAGTGAGGCCCCATCTGGAGTCCTGTGTCCAGTTCTGGGCTCCCCAGTTCAAGAAAGATGAGGACCTACTGGAGAGAGTCCAGCAGACGCTACAAAGATGATGAGGGGACTGGAGCATCTCTCCTATGGGGAAAGGCTGAGGGAGCTGGGGCTGTTCAGCCTGAGGAAGAGAAGACTGAGGAGGGGACCTCATCAACGCTTATAAATATCTCAAGGGCAGGTGTCAAGAGGATGGGCCCAGACTCTTTTCAGTGGTGCCCAGTGACAGGACAAGGGGCAATGGGCACAAAGTGGAACACAGGAAGTTCCATCTAAATATGAGGAAAAACTTCTTTACTGTGAGGGTGACAGAGCACTGGAACAGGCTGCCCAGGGAGGTTGTGGAGTCTCTTTCTCTGGAGATATTCAAAACCCACCTGGACGCAGTCCTGTGCAGCCTGCTCTAGGTGACCCTGCTCTGGCAGGGGGGCTGGGCTAGATGATCTCCAGAGGTCCCTTCCAACCCCTACCATTCTGTGATTCTGTGATCTGCGTGCACAGGGGGTTTTCCTGAGGCAGGGAAACACCAGGGCAGCAGAGAGACCCGCCAGGAGCTGGCAGCTCTCGGGGAGATGCTGAGGAGCCCTGGGCACTGCCAGAGCAACCATGGCCACCCCCACACCTACAAAAAACAGCCTGGAGAGTGCCAGCAACCAAGAGAGCAGGCAAACAGGGCACGGGGCATCAGTTTGTGTGGAAGAACATGCACGAAGAGCATAGTCACCCTACCAGCTCAAGAGGTGAGTTCAATTGGTGGTCATCACCCTCTCAGAAGGAGCTTAGCTATGGTATCCACCCGGCAGAAAGCTATGATGTCCTCTGCACTCGCCAGAATGGATGTGGCAACCCAGACAGGGCTCCCATGAAAACGTGCAGCCATCCAGGTCTAAGGCTGCAGAGAGTGCCAGAGCCTCTCACTGGTAACAGATGGCAGTAGCGAGGACAGCTGTGTGAGGTGTGACCTGGTGGATGATCTGCTCAGCCTGGTGGCAGAGCTATGAGAGGAAATAAAAACGTTAAGGAGCATCAGGGAGTCTAAGAGATAGACTGGTGGAACCATGCTCTGCCCTCCCTGAGACAGAAACAGGGACAGCCATCAGAAAGAAAAAAAAAAACCACAACAACAAAATCAAGGGGATCCTGTATCCTCCTCCCACCAGGCTGAAGGTAGTATCTTAAAGGAAAGGAGTGAATGGAGGCAAGCCCACACTCAGGGCAGCAGGCAAACCCCCTCCTTGCCCACCTCGCCTTCCCAAGTGCCTCTGTACAACAGGTATGAGGCTCTGGATGTGGAAGACCAGTCAATGGATGATGTGGATGATGGTCCATCTACATCAGAGGTGTCACCAAGGACAGAACGGCCTACACCCCCGTATCACAACCGCTTCCACAAGGAAGAAAAGACAAGTTGTAATTGTAGGTGACTCCCTTCTGAGGGGAACAGAGGGTCCAATATGCCGGACAGACCCTCCTCTTAAGGAAGTCCGCTGCCTCCCTGGGGCTCGGGTTAAAGACATCACTAGGAAACTTCCTAGTCTGGTACGGCCCTCGGACTATTACCCACTACTGCTCTTCCATGTGGGTGGTGGTGAAGCCGCAATGCGTAGTCCAAGGGCGATCAAAAGACTTTGTGGCTTTGGGATGGTTGGTAAGGGAATCTGGAGCACAGGTTAGTTTTTCCTCTCTCCTTCCAGTTGCGGGCAGTGACATTGGAAGAAACAGGTGGGCCCAGTCTGTTAATACATGGCTCCGTGGCTGGTGTCACCACCACAATTTGGGTTTTTTTGATAGGGGGATGGCCTACATGGCACCAGGCTTGCTGGTGTCAGATGGGATTCACTTTTCTCAAAGGGGGAAGAGGGTTTTTGCTCACAAGCTAGCAGGGCTTGTTGACAGAGCTTTAAATTAGACTTGAAGAGGGAGGAGGATAATATCAGGCTTGCCCATGACAAGCTGTTGGATGATGCACCAAGGCTAGAGGGACAGGGTGCTAGCGAGGGCCCTCAGCCTTTTGCTCTGAGAAGTACTGGCTACATTGCAGCATGCTTGAAGTCTTACGGAGATGAGCCAGGGGCTCCCGAGGTAGTAGAAGCCAACAGGAAAACAGTAGTGAAATACCTCAGAGAAATTAAGGGGTGTTCCTCTAAGAAGGTGACACAGCCCACTGCCCAGCTGAAGTGCCTCTACACCAATGCACACAGCATGGGCAACAAACAGGAGGAACTGGAAGCCACCATGCTGCTAGAAAGCTACGACCTAGTTGCCATTACTGAAACTTTGTGGGATGAATCCTATGACTGGAGTGTGGCTATCAATAGCTACAGGCTGTTCAGAAGGGACAGGCGAGGTAGGAGGGGCAGAGAAGTTGCCCTCTACATCAAGAAAAGGATAGAGTGTGCGGAGCTGTCTCTGAGGAATAGCCATGAGCAGGTTGAAAGCTTATGGGTAGGAATCAGACATCAAGGCAACAAAGGGAACCTTGTGGCTGGTGTCTACTACAGGCCGCCTGATCAAGGGGAGCCTGTTGATGAAGCCTTCTTACTCCAGCTACAGGAGGCATCGTGCTCGCAGGCTTTCGTCCTGCTGGGGGACTTCAACCACACTGACATCTGCTGGAAAAGTAGCACGGCAAGCTGTAGGCAATCCAGGAGACTCCTGGAATGCATGGAGGATGACTTCTTAAGCCCGGTAATAGACAGCCAAATCAGAGGGGATGTGATACTGGACCTGATGGTCACCAACGCAAGTGAGCTAATTGGTGACATCAAGACTGGAGGCAGCCTGGGCTGCAGTGATTACACACTGGTGGATTTTGCAGTCCTGAGGGATATGGGTCAGGCAAAGAGTAAAGTCAGGACCCTGAATTTTAGGAAAGCAAACTTCAAGCTCTTCAGGGAGTGAGTCAATAGGACCCCCTGGGAAACTGCCCAGTTGAAGATGTCCCTGCTCATTGTAGGGGCAGTGGACTAGAATACTTTTAAAGGTCCCTTCCAACCCAAACTATTCTATGAGCCAGCAGGGTGCTCTGGCAGCTAAGAAGGCCAACATCATCCTAGACTGTATTGCAAGCAGCATAGCCAGGAGACTGAGGGAAGTGACTTTCCCCCCCACACTCAGCAGTTGTTAGACTACATCTAGAGTATTACACCCAGTCTTGGGAAAGACTTTGGTAAACTGGTGCAAGTTCAGGAGAGAGCCACCAAGCTGGTCAGGGGACAGGAGAGCTTGACCTGTGAGGAGAAGCTTCTGAGGGAAAAGGATTTCTTCAGCCTGCTGAAAAGAAGGGTTGGCAGCAGCTTGTCAATATGTGTAGGGAGGTTACCAAAATAGACAGAACCGAACCCTTCCCAGTGGTGCATGGTGGGAGGATGAGGGACAACAGGTACAAGTGGAATCAAGGGAGGCTTAGGATGGACATTAATGAGAACAGTCAAGTCCCATGAGGACAGTCAAGCCCCATGAGGACAGTCAAGCAGCAGAACAGGTTGCCCGGGGAGGTAGTTCAGTGTCCATCTTTGGAAGTTTTCAAGATCAGACTGGATAAATCCCTGAACAACCCGGTCTCACCTCACAGCTGAGTCTCTTTTGAGCAGGCAGTTGGCCTAGCGAGCTGCTGAGGTCCCTTCCGAGGCGAACGGTCCTTGGGGCAGCGGCACCTGCAGTGGCGGCGGCGCTGTCCATGGTGCTAATTCCCCCTGACGTCGTTCTGACTACGATTTTTGGGACTAGACAAGACAGTTACTAAGCACACATTTATGATATTTCATAGCAACAAAAGTTACAAGATCTTAAATGGAACACAATTTATAATTACATTATAGAAAGTGTTTAACTCCGCTGAGAGATGAAGCAGCTCTAGGAAACATGACAGCAAAACTCTAAGAACACATAAGGAAATTAATTCAGTAATAGGGGCTCTTCAGGTTCCATTTCAGTGGAAGAGCAGTGATTAGCACCATTCACTACTGGATTCCAGTGCACTGAACCAAAGGACCTAGAAATGAAACAAAACTTACCAGGTCAATTTGTTAAACTCAGTCTGATGGGCTGTTTCCTATTTATGTTTTCAAACACCAAAAAAGAGACATTTGAAAAGTGTATCTAAGAACTCAGTGCAGCCTCACATCTTTTAAACCAAACATAATGACTTTGAACTAATAAAACTTATGCTGACTGTACTAAAAAGATTGATTTTTCCTTTTTAATAGATACTCTTCTGACTTCACATAAAAGGATACTATTTACATCTTTTAAAATATTTATTTGGCACTCATTGCTGAAACTCCTGAATGTTAATTAAGATGCTGAATAAATGCTAGAAAATATTTGCATCACCTTTGTCTTCTATTGATTTCAAAAGAGATAAGAATGGAAACTAAGCAAATGTTGCATACTAAAATAGTGGGCACTCATTTGAAACCAAGGAAAAGCACATTTCATGCCTCAGTCATTTTCAGCCTTTGCTACCCTCATTCAAGAAACAGGAAAAGAAAAATTCTGTACTGATGAAGGATGACAAAGAGGTGCATTTGTAGATGTGAGCAGTTTAAAGACATAATTAACAATACCTTAAGTTCTCAGAATAAAAAGATGTATTTGTAGTTAATGGAATGACCATATAAAGAATTCTTGAGTGTCTTCTTATGTTATCCTTATAACTTTTGAAAGAATAGTTTCTTTTTAGTTTTTGTCACAAATGGTGTTATTCACATATCTACCTTCTTGTGCTGAAGTTCATTAGTATTTTCAGAGTGAATTGAAGATGTAAATACAAATAAGAAAAACATTTTCTGCTTTATCTGTCAAAATTTGGTATCCATCTGACAAAGTTTTTTTATATGGATTTCTCAACATCTCTAGCTCTGTAGCAGGACTTCTAACTCTTGGAAAAGGAATTACTAACGTATTTCTTTTTCATTTAGTTACAGCAATAAAGCAAATAAACAACCTCCGTTTCTAACTGTTCTCCAATCAAAAAGAAATTTTTATTATGGTATCAGTCTGTCTTAGTACTGATTATTGTATTATCTTTTATATAGATGAACAGAAAAGTGAGTTCTGAATTATTCCAGATTTTTTTTTTAGTTCTTTCTGTGGGAACAGAAACATGAATATAAGACTATACCATAAAATACCATTCAGAAAAATAATGAGTAGGTTAGGTATGATGTGTGAAAACTCCCATTAGGAGCTTTGTAAACTGAGTCTTTAAAATCAGCCCAGTGGGCAGGTCTTGGGCCTGTTTTGATAGAAAATATTAATGCCTTCTTTTAAAAAAAGCCAAGTAACATCATCACTTAAGAATATAATTCTTAGAGACATAGTTATCTGTTTTCCTTCTGTTTTTTCAGATCTTCACTTGGGCAGCATTGAGTCATCATATGCTGGCCTTAAGTAGGGGGGAGAAAGTGGCAAGCTGAGATTTACATTTAAGTTCCATTGGTGCACTTCTTTATTGTTAATATAAGTTCAGTCAGTAGTGACTGCAAAGCAAAGGGTCAATATGTGTTAAATAAACCTTCAACAATCAACTACAAATAGGGCATTTAAATATCTCATTCACAAAGGAGAGTAATTACTCAGGATGTTTAAGAACCACAGCATCTCTCATTACGTCTTATTAGTTGAAAAATACCATTTTTCATTGTATTATATAGCAATAACATGTAACTCTGTATATGATAAATACCTTATCATAGTGCACAGTGTCAAATGATTTAACACACGACGTGGAATTGATGAAGCAAATTAAGCAACTGAAGAAACACTAGAAAAACAGCAAATCAAAGCAGTAGATACTAATAGCAGAATCTAACAATCTTTTTAAATGTTCCCAGCAAAAAATGCACAATCTGACACTCAGTTCCTATGTAGACCTTCCAACTTCATCCACATTCTCTTTTCATCTTATTAGAAGCTGCACAACATACGTATGTATCCCAAGCGAAAAACAGAGTAATAGGAATCACAATCATAAAACTGAGCTGGCCCTCCCTCCTCGGTAAAGGCATGGAAAAATGGTCGGTGCTAGACACTCTGAAAGACCCAGAATCACAAGTCCTGCTATTGTATCTTAACCTTCTTTCCTTTTGCTGTTTCTCTTAATTCTCAGTTTTCTACAGACAAGTGTCTGCCTTGCCTGCCTTCCAATCTATCTTTCATCTGTCTAAACTAGAAGCATGATGAAGGCTGTAGTCTTTTGATCTACCTACTCATTGGCATATTTAGGCCAAAGTATCCAAAAAAGTCCATTAATTTTACATGCCTCCACTATTTGTTTTAAAAAACTGGGTCTTATATTTTGATAACCTCCATCATGTGTATAATCAAAGCTATAAAGTTTCAAGAACTAAGAAAATTAATCTTCCCATGATTTAGTTTGAGTCCCAGGAAATTACCTCCATGCTGAAAGAAGACTGTCACATGACTCACTCAAACTCTTAGATTCACATGTAAAAGGTTTTGCACAACCCTAGCGTTCTCCTCTTGAGGAACAGGAAATGTCCTTGGAGCTCTAATTGCAGTACTCCTCTCCATCTGGACTTAGGACTTTTAAGTGTGCACTTAGACAAATTATTGTAAGGAATGCTGTGGTGTTAAGAACACAGGGGAGAATGCTTAATTAGTCTACCGTGGCTACCTACCTACATGCTGATACTGACATTCATTTTATCACTTCTGAGGTTATCCATCATCATTTCAAGGGGCTTCCAAACACCTTCTAATTTAGCAAAACCACAAAATGAAGCAAAAACAGAATAACTTTAAATTGACTTTCACTCTAGAGTGACAAAAAACCTCTGGCAGGTTCTTGATTGGAAGCTGAATACACCTTCTGCAGCTTTGAAGAAAAAAAACCCACGGCTGGAACGTTCTGTTCCACAGAACACTCCCCGTCTCTCACATGTGCTTATCAATAGTATCATCTGTATCATTTGTGTCAGAAAAAGTGTGGCCAGCAGGACAAGGGAAGTGATCGTCCCCCTGTACTCAGCACTGGTGAGGCCGCACCTTGAACTCTGTGTTCAGTTTTGGTCCCCTCACTACAAGAAAGACATTGAGGTGCTGGAGCATGTCCAAAGAAGGGCAACAAAGCTGGTGAAGGGTCTAAAGCACAAGTCCTATGAGGAGAGGCTGAGGGAACTGGGGTTGTTTAGCCTGGAGAAAAGGAGGCTGAGGAGAGACCTTCTTGCTCTCTACAACTACCTGAAAGGACATTGTAGCGAGACAGATGTCAGTCTCTTCTCCCAAGTAGCAAGCAATAGGACAAGACAAAATGGCCTCAAGTTGCACCAGTTTAGATTGGCTATTAGGAAAAATTTCTTCACCGAAAGGGTTGTCAGGCATTGGAACAGGCTGCCCAGGAAAGAGGTTGAGTCACCATCCCTGGAGGTAGATGTGGCACTTACGGACGTGGTTTAGTGGTGGACTTGGTAGTGATAGCTTAACGGTTGGACTCGATGATCTTAAAGGTCTTTTCCAACCTAAATGATTCTATGATTCTATGATCTTCATAGTGATATTTTCTGTGGAAGGAACTAGATAGGTACTGGCTGTTTACTCCCTTTTCACAATGTAAGAGTAATTTCATAACAATAAATCCATCACTAACTGGAAGAAAGCAAATTAACTTGGCAGCTCTGGACCGAATATTTGAACTGAAAGAGCAAAAAGGTCTCCATACATTTCAAGAAATTTCTAACATCTTCTTTGGAAAGAGTTCCCTCCCTGTCAAAAATGTTCTTTGTTCCTTCAAATTTTCTAGAAAGGTGGAGGGGGTTGTTTGGTTGGTTGGAGTTTTTTGTTTTGTTATAAATCTGATTCCATAGTTTTAATTGGCAAAGATGATTTTTACACGAAGCCAGCACCTGAGGGTAATGGTTATCAACCGACTTTCATTAATGGAATTCACTCCAGTATGTGTTTAGCTACATATTATGTCTTCCACAGAAAGCTTTCTTATAGGATAATGCCTCTGCCCACTTCCCTTTTGGTTTTATAGTAAAGATATTTGATATTTGAACAGTATGACTTCCAGTAAAAGAGTTGCTTGGGATGCAGGGAACTGGATTGCTCACTCCACCGAAATATATCTTTAAATCTCTAATGTCTTCAGTTTATTGCAAGTTATTAGAATAGTTCCTCTGTTTTGTTCTTCACTTTGTTTAGTTCACTGACTTCTCTGGAAATATGTTATGATTATTCAACATGTGGCTTTTCAACTATCTCCTTTCCTGCATAATCAGAAATAGCTCACACAGTATATTTGCTACATCGGAAAGAAAAACCTTCACAGAATCATAGAATAGTTGAGTTTGGAAGGGACTTCTTGCCATTATCTAGTTCAACCTCCCCCTTTTCAAAGCAGGGTCAACTAGCTAAAGCAGGTTGCTCAGGAAATTGCCCAATTCACTTTTTAATTTTCAGAAAGATGGAGACTCCACAACCATTTCAGCTATCAAGAGGCTGAATTCTGTTTGCTTCAGGCTTTGCCTCCTTTTGGCTGGCAAAAAATGAACAAAATATTAATTCATTAAACTGCTAAAAAAATCTGGGGAACAAGTGCAAAGGACTATGGGGGAATAAATCTCATTGTCTGTATCCTCATGGTAAGTAATTATTTATTCAGTTGCAAAGCAACTAATAGACAGCATTAATTGTGCCTTATGCAGGGGGGTGTGTGTGTCCGTGTGTGTAAGCACACATATGCACATGCACATACATGCATGTTGATTTACCTTTCTATATTTATGCATTTAGATATGTATGGTTCATTCATAAAAATTTTCTAAGAACAGACACACTTTAATTGCATGAAAAAATAAACTTTTAGACCTGCAGAAGACCATGTGTGAGAGAGTTCATGCCCATGGAAAAACTCCATTGAATAAGCTGCTGGGACTCTGTCGTGGTTTAACCCCAAATTGTAACCCAATACCACGCAGCCGCTCGCTCACTCCCCCCCTCCCCGCTGGGGTGGGGAGGAGAATTGGAGAGAAAGGAAAACTCGCGGGTTGAGATAAAAACAGCTCACCAGGACAGCAAAGGAAAAATATGAAAATATATTAATAATGATAATAATGATAATATATACAAGGATAATAGAATATATAAAACAAACGATACACAATTTCTCACCACCCGACGACCAATACAGCCCGTCCCGAGCAGCAGTCAGGGAGCAGGGGTATCCCCCCCAGCTATCCCAGAACAGCAAGTTCCAGAGAGAGCAGGTGAGGGAACGAACAGCCAAATGAACGAAAAACAAAAAGGGAAAAATAGGGAAACAAAAAGCAACCTGACAGGAAGCTTAAGGATTAAGGCAAGTTAAGGGTCTAAAAGCCTCAAAAGCCTCAAAAGCCTAGTGGCCCACTGACTGACCCTCGCTTATATCAGGCATGACGTCTATGGTATGGAATACTCCCTTTGGCCAGTTTGGATCAACTATCCTGTCTCTATCCCTCCCAAGTTTTTGCATCTGCACGTTAGCAAAACCTGGAAAACAACAAAATGTCCTTGGTGGTTCAGCAGCAACCAGCAACATCAGTGTGCTATCACCGTTCTTCTCACACTAAAGCCAAAACACAGGAGCTGCTGAAAACAAAACTAGCTCCATCCCAGCCTAAACCAGGACAGACTCACTGTTAATATTGGTCTTAATCCACTTGCCAATGAAAATGACCCAGTAAAAAAATCCAGTCAAGTATCCATCCTCTAAAGATCTCCGTCATTTCCTCCTCAAAAATTTAGGTCATTGATTTTGATCTGTTGCATCAGCAGGGAGCGTCTAGATGCATTTTCTAGCAGAGGCACACTGGTCCTATCAGTTGCCCCAAAACATTTTCAAGAGAGTTTCATCTTGAGTATTACATCTGTGAGACTGGACACTAAAGACAAAGACAGTGGGCAAAGTAGGAGACATCCAAAGCATGGATGGACTTTGTAAGTGAACCCAAACTGTCTGAATTGTGCTAATTATGTATGTTGTCTCTCCAAAATAAATCCAGTAGCTCTGGACAATTTCAAAGTAAAAATTTTATATCTCCTTTTCCTTTTTTAAAAGTATATTAATATGCAAATTATACTTGCCAGAAGCAGACTTTTAATATAATCTTATATGGCAGTATTTGAAATTAGTCGTGTATGACTGCTAACATTATAAGAGTGCTGCTAACTACATCTGCTAACTAAATCTGTAAATTATAAAATATTTTGGGTTAGTGATTACATCAGCCTTAAGGAGCTACCATTTAAAAGAGATTATATGTGTTGCTAACAACTGTTTCTAAAGCTGTTGACAGAAAGATAATGCATTGTCTAATATCTTAAGCTTCATTTCAAAATGTGATCAAGGTAACATTTTTAATCCATTTTCACCCAGGTAGTGTTACAACAAATGTGGGCAATCATAAAATGCTGTTTATGCTAGCTTAAATAATGATGTTACAAACTTGTACCTACTGAGCCGTTCCTTATTCAAGGCTACTTACAGTGATGATAATACTTTCTTGTCATAGCTAAGAATTTTACCTTTGTTTCTAAACAGCAGGGCTCATCCAGCTTTTAAATAGACGACAGTAGAATTTGAGTAGGGAGCTCAATGACATTTGAAACCAAAAAAAATTGGATATTACTTGATAAAATTATTATCTGGAAGGTAGGATATAAAATCTGATGTAATGTACACCTGAACAGGGAAGATTTTAATATCTGCTCATACCCTTTAGGAATATTTATACAGAACACTAGAGAAGCACCTTAAAGCACGTTTTTCTTCCTAGAGCCAAAGCAGATAAATTGATGCCAACTAGGATTTTCCAATAACTTGTGCTTCATAACTAGTTCTGCTGTCATAGTGATAACAGGAAATTGTCCGTGATTTTATCTCCTGGTGAGAGGTTACACATCTCCACAAAGTCAAAATTTTTCAGGTTTTGATGCTAAGAGGGATTGGACCAGAGTCTGGACCAGGCTAACGGTGTCTGACACTAAGGGATCTCCCTAGCCAATCTAACAAGGTATTTAAGTATTCTCCTTCTCAGAAGACCCCTAGGAGAGTACACCAAAAGCAGAAATGGGGAGAAGGAAGAATAAGTGATCTAAGGCTGCTACCGCTCTGTGTCAATGCCCAGGTCGGGCATTGCACTCTGAGGGCTCTTTCAACTGAGGCACTTCAGAGATGCTCCGATGTGGCTATTTGGACCAGTCTTAAGCCCAGGTTCTTATCTCAAGACCAAGAAAATAGCCTGAAATTAAGTAAGTATATAAACATAAGAAAGTATTTGTTTAGATTTCATTGCAATTTTTTTTCATTCGACCTCAAGAACAAAGTTTTCCAATCGCTTTAAGGGGAGAGTGGCCCAAAACAGCAAATGTGAACCAAAGTCATACTAACAATAATTAGGTACTGAAATATGGGTAGCATGGTATGTACCTGATAATCTACCCTTTGGGCTGAGATCTCAGCCTACCTAAGAGAATCCTTTTCAAGCACAGAAGGCTGTGCTGTTCCCTCATTGACTGACCAATATGCAATGGGGTAGATCCATGAAAATCTGATGACCACAGAAATACATTTGATGTCATGACTGTGGGAAAGTATTACATCTCCCTCATCCTGTACCTTGATACCTTTATCATCTGTGTTTCCTCTTTCTTTCCCTGTGTTCTTCAGGAGCACGCCAGGCTGAGAATTCGTGACTCTTGGTGTTACAGCTGCAGTTTCTTATAGCAACTGAGCAAACCTGCTGAACCTGACACGTAACAACTCAGGGAATAGGATCCAAAATCCTCAATGATTTGAGGAAGTAATACAATATAAAGCCAGAGAGCAAGTTGCTTCCTTTGTCTTTTTTTTAAACTAGAGCTTACAGTTGGCTTTCTGGTGTACATTTAAGTCCTGATCCAGTAATTGACCTGATTCCTAATTTCTTTGGTGCTGTAATAGCTGTCAATCCCAGGACTGATTTCTTTGCAGGTACTGAGCATCCAAAAGCTTCCATTGACTTTTCATCTAGGAATGTTCAGCAAGTGATAAGAAAGAGAAAATACACAAAGGTATTTAGGAGTCTAAATGTCAACTGAAATATATCAATGAAAGTTCAAGCATCTAAACAGAAGCCTACAGAAAAAGTTTCCCAGCTAAAGTGAATCAAAAAGTTCTAGCTGTGAGGTTTTACAGAACTGAGAAAGAGATGCCAAAGCGTGACATTTAATCCAAAGTAGGTCTGTATATTTTTTTAATATTTGGAAAACTCTGACTGAATTTCTCATCTCTACTTTCCCCTGCATTGAATGCCATCAAGAACAAATTAAATCTGAGTTCACATTAAAATGTATGTATATATATTTTGGCAATGGAATTTTGTGTTCAGGTGATAAACTCCAATTTACATAATTGGTTATTTTTAACAATAAACAGTAACTATCTAATGCCAAAAGTTGCCAGAACAATTTTATTCTTTATGAAATCTTCTGGTGCCACTTTCTTTCAGGTGGATAGCTCACCTTTCTTTTAATCTGATCCAGTTTGCTCATACCTAATATCATTCATCCCCGCACAAACTGTGAATGGAGAAATACAGCAGAGATAAATTTAATCTACCAAGTACATGTTCTTTCTTGCTCAGTTACTCATGTTCTTGCTACAAATCTATGGATGAATTTAATTTCAATGAGGTAGCAGTAGGTAAAACTGGGAAACACTTCAGTCAAGGGAATTGTCTTTGCTTTTGTCAGCCTTTGACCATACTTTACATTACTAAATCATACTTCATAGTAAGTACTTTGTACACAGTAGTCTTTTTTCAAGGCCTCTGAAGCAAATGATCCCCAGAAAGCAGAAAAAGCTAATGGAACCCATTCTTATGTCTAATCAGAAACTCTCGTGTATGTGTCATTCCCCTTTTCAGAAATCAAATTTAAATTACAGATATCTTAAGTGTCATTTCCTAGTAACATTCATTGCTTTTGAAGATTGATTGTTCAGCAGTATTTCTATTTTTCCCTTTTCAGTACTTTCAGTCTGCCCTGTGGACTTTGAAAAGGCTGGTAATATAGTGAGCTTTCAATGAAATTTATTATCCTTTTTAGGCTACATATAAATATCTTAAATAAAACTTTGGCATCAGCATCAAAGCACTAAAACATGCCTTCTGTTCTCTCCAGTTATTCCATATTTTATGTGTTTGGTGCTAATGTGAATGTGATATTCAAACTTAATAAATGTATGGCAAAGGGAAAAGTAAATGTCAATAAGCTTTGTGAACACTTTTATTAAACACTTGTGTTGTGTAAAAAGACATCTTAAAGTTAAGAGATGCTGTAAATCCTCTGTGCCACCATTATGTAGTTTTGTAAGTTACAAAAAGATTTATAATCCTCTATAGAATATGTTAAAGAAGTTATTCTGATATATTAATAAAAATCTTTAAAGTATGAATATTGCCCTTATCACTGATGGCTCTTTCAGCTATCTGCTTCTGCCAGCCTTAAATTGTACATGCTGTGTGTGCACAATGAATAATGCTATCCCAAAAGAAAGGATGTTTTAACTTTTTCTATTTTGTTAAATCAAAAAAATGCAATAATTAAAACATTTTGTGCTTGTTTTTAATATTTTCAATTAAAGTCTAAGAGCTCTAGCAATGAAAGGACGTTATTTCTCTATGCGAAAGTTCTGTGCATTATCCATAAGCTGTGTTTTAAGAATCTTTTTATCTACACAATCTGTGTGAAAGAAAACTAACTTGCATGCAATGACTCTTCCTAGGACTAGTATTCAGTTTTCCAGCAGTCTCTCTTCTAGGAGAGACAGGTGTAGCAGACATGGGTTATGCCATCAGCCTCTGTATGTTAGATTGAGATCACTAGGAAAACGATTTCTGGGGCTGTAATCTCCATCCTTATGGATCCTGTCCTGCATGGTTCATTTTCAAGATGTTTAACAGGGTAGTACCTGCAGGGAATCAGTGTGGTGGGTTGACCTTGGCTGGATGCCAGGTGCTCACCAAGCCACTCTATCACTCCCCTCCTCAGCAGGACGGGAGGGGAGAAAATAAGATGGAAAAAAACCTCATGTGTCAAGATAAAGGCAGTTAATAAAGCAAAAGCAAAGGGAAACAAAAGACTCTTCTCTACTTCCCATCAGCAGGTGATGTCCAGCCACTTCCCAGCAAGTAGGGCTTCAGTACATGTAGCAGTTGCTCCAGAAGACAAACGTCGTAATAACAAATGCCCCACCTCCTCCTCTTTTCTGTTAGCTTTTATTGCTGCACAGACATCATATGGTATGGAATATCCCTTTGGTCAGTTTGGCTCAGCTGTCCCAGCTGTGTCCCCTCCCAAGATCTTGCCCACCCCCAGCCTACTGGTGAGGGGGGAATGTTGGAGAGACATTGACGCTGTGCCAGCTCTGCTCAGCAGCAGCCGAAACACTGGTGTGGTCCCAACACCTTTCTAGCTACCAGTACAAAGCACAGCACTATGAGGGCTGCTCTGGGGAAAATTAACTCCAACTCAGCCAGATCAAGTACAACCAGCTACCCTATTCACAGCATCCAGCTCCTCCACGTCAGGTGGCTCTGGCTTAAAGGGTACTGTGATCACAGCAATGGAGAAATGGTTTATTTCAGACTTTGGAAAGCACTGTAAAAAGTAACAGTTCAGTAACTATCACTGATTGCTGTGAAGTCCTTGGTGAACATAAGTTTCACCTCAGCAATAAAGGTAAGAGTTACATTAAGAAGAACCAACAGGCCCGTGCATCCACCTGCTCTCCCTCAGTGCTAGTCACCTTAGTGCCGCAATCGACTGCATCAGCCCAGGTGAATCAGGCCCAAGGTGTGTTTGAAGACACAAGCAGCTGGCGGGCTGCTTTGGCAAGTGTGCTGGAGAGCAGTTCCCTTGGTGATGTACACCAGATGTTCCCGGTGATGTCATCGTAACTTTGAAATAGCGTACGTAGGGTTTCCCTTCTGCACTTGGACTTAGCTATGCAGGGCTTTGCTTTGTGACTTGGTCAGTAGCTTCTGGAAGTACTAGATTGCTATTTTGAGCCTTATTCCCCATTTCTCTCATTCTACTTTGCATTACTCCTTTATTTCCAGTACTTGCAAAATCAGTGCTGGTAATCTAGGGGACACCTTCTCCAAACTAAATAATCTTATTTCTGTCTATTGTAAGACCACTTCCTCCTCACAGTTGGAACATAAATCTTGAATGGAATTTATCTCAGGTCTAAAGTCAAGGGAAAATATCACTTTAAAAAATGTCACATATAAATCTGTGTCCCATCCTTCTATAGAAAACTTTTTCTGTGCATAAAAAATGTCACATATAAATCTGTGTCCCATCCTTCTATAGAAAACTTTTTCTGTGCATAGTCTTTCCCCATGGCAAAACCAAAAGTATGAAACCCTCAAATATGAGTCCCTATTTCATGAACAGCTAAATTACTTTGGCTTTACCAAGGGGCATCTCTGTGCAAATGGCAGTTATCGTGGCTAGCTAGCACCCTGCCAATATGCACATTCTCAGTTTCCCTCTCAGTCATTCGTTTGAAAGTTAAAATTCATGGCATTTCCCCTTGGCTATTAAAATTCTAATCCTTCAAATCAAAGTGGAGCATTAAAAGATGCCTCTTACACTTCCAGATGCACCTGACTAGGCCCCAAAACAGTTCTGCTAACCTCCATGGATTTATGCATGAGTGGATTGACATGATTAGCTGTTCTTTTTAACTGCAAGAGAGAGCATTTTAAATTCAGAATTAGCAACAATACAATAATTAGGTTTTAATCCCCGTGAATTTTAATGGATATGAAACTTCAGGCCACACATAAAGACTTAAACATTTAAAGGAGAATTCAGGTGAACTATAGTTTGCACACAACTGTGATTCCAAAAACTCCTGTTGCCTGAGCCCTGAAAACCACCCACGCTGCTACCCAGGTTTCTGTCTCAGATCCTCAACCCCCTGCCAAGCTGCTTCTGCCAGTCCCCAGCAGCGCCTCGGTCCTGACAGGACTGAGCAGCCTGGTGTCCTTCTCACATCTCTGCTGTTTGAGAAGCTGGGTATCCTGCTGCCTTTCTCCACGGGGGCTTCCCAGGAACCAGGGAAGTCACACTTCTCAAACACCACTTTGACAGTCACTTTGTTTTAAAACATGACCGAGTTATGCTCTTTCGTTCCTCAACTCCAACCATGGCCTAATGGTTAACACTCACAGACTCATAGGAGATGAAGCATCGGTTCCCCTCTTTGGGCTGAGGAGATTCACTCCCATCTCCTTGGAAGGGATGTGTAAGCAATGGTGAGACACTGTTAGGCCTTTCTTTTGAGTGGGTGCTAGAGTGAAGACTCACCTGTTTGCCTAGTCCCAGCTCTGCAAATGGTATGTGGCCAGCACAAAGCACATGAACAACCCTTGGGTTTCGAGCAGGAACTCCAGTTCTCAGGTGAACTCCCACCTGAGCTCACTTCAGCAGACTTGCTTCCTTTAGCCTCCTCTGTAGACCAGCAAGTCCTGAACAGCTTCCACAGCAGGGACGGAATCACGTTATGTGATCAGTATCATGTATGATCAGTACATTTCTACGTTTTGCCCATAGTGAATAACACTGGGGGGGAAAAAAAAAAAAAAAAAACACGAAAAAAACACACAAACCAAACTACAAAATCTGCTCTCATTTAAGGAAAGGTAACTAGCACCTACATTCAAGACAAGCTTCTGGGCTCTCAGTCCTGCCTGGGCAGAGATGCTTACCTGCAGGAGGAGGCTGCCAAACTTCGAGACTGAGGTTTTCCCCCTGCATTTTTCTGAAGGCTATCCCCAGCTGACTCCCCTCTTGGTTGGCTGCCTGATTTATCCCAGGTTGGGGTGCCTAATTCTCCCCATGCACATTGTAAGTGCCATTTTTAGTGGCACATAGTCTTCTTGGATGCTACATTGCAATGCCAAAATTAGGTTGTGTGATCTTACATTTCCTTTCTGATTTTAGTCGATAACACTTACAAACTTCCCTGCAGCAAAATCTCTATTTTCGCCCATCTCCTCCATATCCCAGCTGAAGTTTTGGTTCCTGTAGCATGTCATAATATGAGCAAATAAATCTAACATTTTCAATCATTGATTGATGATTCTAGTGGTAGACTTGAAGCATAGCACTGGGGCCTGCCTGTCAGAAGCTGAGTTCTGAGCATTCTCTGAAAACCAGATCTCTCAGTCTCCGACTATATCTCTGCTTTTCCATCTTTTTGAGCTTAACTTGACGGGCACGGGTGAACTCCCAGACTCCCCAAAGTCAGGGGAAGCTCTGCCATTGATTTCAAATTGTCATATAAATCTTTGTCATGAGCATACAAAGCCTATAAAAATCCAAAGGAAAAGTCAGAAAATGGCAGCTGCCTACCCGACATTCTCAGACTTTCTGCTCCAGTAATGTAGACTGAAGTTTGATTCCGTCCTGATATTGAACTTCAAAATGAAGGGAACTGATTAGTGAAAACCAGTGAAAACTGACAAGTGAGATGGAATCAGGGAGATCAGTCTACATAGCCCCAAAATATAAGCAGGAAAGTCATTTAAACCTATTTTTTCTGTAAAGTTGTCACTGTTTGCAATTTAGACCTACTACTTTCTATTAACTTTAAACTAAGTGTTTTTCTAATTTAGCAGATTGCCTTGAAGCCTGCTACTGGCTTTCTAGTAAGCTTGATCTTTTATTAGCTACAGTGCTTTGTGGTATTCATTATACATTAATTTACATTTACATTTTTAGTTTTCAGAAGTACATTCATATTAGCATTCTTTTGTTACTAGCAAATGGCAGAATAATTAACACAGAATATTTGATCTCATTAATAGAATTCATGTTTGGTCTTTTGGCTCAAAGCTCATAAAAAATAAGCTGTGAAAAAAGGGTAAAATATTACTGTCTTGATATGTTCAAGATACTTTGGGTGGTGTATCCTTTTATGTTGCTTTATGTTCATTTTACCAGAAATGCATCCTTATCTGTACATTCATGTTAATGTACTTTTTTATTCTATGGGAGGTAATACACTCTAAACCAGAATTGATAGTTTGAACATAAAATTGGTAACACTATATATACTGTTCTAAAGTTAAAAAACAAGACTTTTTTCTTGCTCATGACATACCGTGTTTACTCCTGTGAAATTCTACTAAAGAGGCCAATTTCTTCCACAAAGACCTAGGGGAATATACTGAGCCAAATGTGTTTAACTTTTTTACATAAGTCAGTGACTTTGTATAGAACATACAACGTCTCTCTCCCATGCAGATGACTGCCTTTCATCTGGAAACTGAGCAGAATTTGCTCGTCAGTAGTTAGTATTTGAATCCAATAGGGAAACAGACAGCATCCTCACAGCTTCTCAGCAGGTGTCGGGTAGATGTATAATCTTAGGTCAGATGAGATAGGCAAAGGAAATTCTCAGTATCATTGCGAAATCTAAGTTAAATGCAAATGGCGAAGCAAAGTGCTCTTTAGATGATTCCTCAAAAGATACTGGAGGCATTTCACCTGAGGAAGGCGCTGGTGGATATACCCAAAGCGTGCCCAAGATGGTGGTAGTCTTACAAAGGTGAGGCTGTATGTTTGCAAAAGGCTGTAGGTATGTATGATGTCACTGTCCCTAGGTGTTACCTAGGGACTGACAATGGAAGGATTACCCTCACTACTGACTAGAAAATACATCTGTGCTCAGCTAGCTCTGTGCAGAGCCTGGCAGGCTAATTCAAACTGCTGTGGCAGATGCTTGGGTAAGCTGCCAGGGAGTGCACTGAGGAGCACTTACATGCTGTATCCCGGCCACTCGGCTTCGGAGACAGTAACCTCTGGCAGCAGAGAGGGAGCAAGGAACCACGCGGGAAATAACATCGACTCTCAGAGTTAGTTCAGCAGTGTATGACTGCCTACGGTCTGACACATTAATTGCTCTTGTTCCTGTATTTTCTGAATGGTAAATGTTCAAATAAAATGACATGGAAAAAAAAAATCCTGAAGTTTTTAATGTAGGGAAATAATTCAGTTGACACGATTTCCTACTATTGTCGGCATGAGGAACTCCCGCAGCAGGCGAGCAGTTCCGAGAGAGACTGTAGTGCAAACTAATGCAGCTTAAAATTGCTGGCTGGGATCACCAGCACACCAGGCTTCAGGCGGCTGCACCGGCGGTCAGTAACTCTGGAGAGACAACGGGTGAAAGGGCACCACGGGTGTTTTAAGAAATGACTACAGAAAGAGCTAAAATTAAAAGCTGAAGATGGGCTTTGGTATGTGCAGCAGCTCTTTCTCTACAGACTAGGGTGCTTAACCAAATATAAATGGAAGGGGAATCAGTTTTCCCTTTGTTCCTTGCTGAAAATTAAAAGGTTTTCAACTTTTGCTGTAGTAAGAAAGTCTGAATTTATTAAGCAAAGGATCTTCATAAAGTCCTCCTCTATGGAGGAAACAGATTATTCTCTTGTTAGGTCAGCCCATGCTGGTTTGAAAGCATCCAATTCAGTGCTGAATTTAAGGAATAACACAAAGGGGAAGGCCCTGTAGGGAAGGCTCTCTGGGGAGCCAGGCTCTTCAAACAAGATACTACACAAACTGAATGAGGCACCTCCGCGCTCGATGAGAGCACTCTGCTACAGGTTACAGCCTCATATTAGACTTTCTCATTTGACAGGCCCTGCTAAAGGTAAAACAGAGCTTCACGACTAAAATGTTTCTGATACTATTCATTATTAACACAGACTTCCGTAGAGACACTTTATTATTTACCACTTGGCCTGAAACATGATGGTCAAGAGCGCGACAGCTGCTGCTAGCAATTAGGTTTGTCAATTCCCTCTCCCGCCTCTACCGCTACAAAAAAAATAAAGTCCCAAAAAACACCTTGTCACCTCAGGAAAACTAGTTAACAAAGAACATCTGACTCCACCTGAAACTGGAAAAGGAGGGGAGGAATCGCATGTTTGTACACTGGAAGTCTGTATTTTTTGACAGAGTGTAACTTCTTGGGTTTGTGTGTACTTTAACCTGTAAGAAACATTACCTTTTCTTGATCTTATAAATCTTCTATTTTTGAATAATGGCTGAAAGGCATCTCAGCTCTATGCTGAGACTAAGAATAGTTAGCTAGTTAGTTAGCTAGTTAGTTAGCTAGCTGCTTCACTATTAAGTTTGCCACACTGCTGTGGAAGAAAGGTGCATTTAGAGCTTCAGTTCAATACTGGAGAGGGTTCAGCTTGGTGAAAACCTTTTTCTATTTTCTGGCTCCAAATTCTCCTCATACTGTGCCAGAAGGTGTCTTCCAATTGTTAAATGACAAGTGGATAGGCATGCTTCTGGATTTTCCCTGGGTTTAGGTGCATTTTGAATTAAATTGTTTTTAACCAGGGCAAGCAGACAATTGGAGTTGGAGTTTTCCATGTGTTTGACAATTCCATTTAGTATAATTCTCTTTTGAGCCTGCTTTATTGGTCAGACCAGATGCATACTCTAGAAGAGATTAAAATAAGTAGTTTTGCAGCTAAAATGACTTTACCAGTTATGATTTAAGTTTTGTAAGCTACAGGTTTTGTGACTGTTTTAAATGAATACTCATTTTCTTCATGAGGAATTATGAACATTTATCAGCAATATTTTTTCTAAATGAAGTTAAATGATCGCTTTTTGATGAACAGCAGATTTACTCCAAAATATATCTATAAAGAGCCTAGAGCTATTCTCTAAATTAAGCTGAATCTAGCCAAAAATACAGGCCAAATATGCTGGGTGGAAATTTCCAAAACATCAAGTATTGTTTTTCACCAGTTCTTAAAAATAAATGTATTCCAAAATGAAAATTTTAATTGACCTATTATTTATAAGAATAAAGGTTTCTAAAAGCTTTTTATGACACAAACACAAAATGAATTAAATACCACAATAGCATTTTTCAGGTTTACTTCAAATTATATATTTCTTCCTTTTTCATCTTATCTAACATTTCCAAATATAACATTTTATTTTAATCAAAACCAAATTAGTTTTTATCTACCAGGCAAAAAACATCTACCCTTATTACCAGTCCTATTTCTAATTGTAATTTTAGCAACTGTCCCTGAAGATATATTTTCTTTCTTTTTAAGCGTGACAGACCAAAAAAATGTATCATCTGAGACATTTCTATACATTTATGGGGAAAACTATCAATGTTTTCATTCCTACAGTAAGAATACTTCGTAAATTCACTATATTTTATTTTTCCTGCAGCGTGTCATTGAACTGCAACTATTTTACTCCAAAATGGCACAGTCAGCACAGAAAAAAAAAGGACAAAAGGAATTATTCCTAATTTTGATAACATGAATGAGGAATCATAATCAAAGTGAAAATTTCTGTAAAAAGAATATGTGTAAGCCACCGGATCTGTTGGACACTAGTCATTTATACACCAACTCTTATTCAGGATTGCATTCCTAACTATGCCTTAGAAAAAGATAATTATTATGCCAATGCAATTACTTCTTCCCTGATAATGTGGTAGAAGCAGTACTGATACTAAGGTATTTCTTAAAGAAATACATGCTTCTTGGAGGAATAATTCATCTTTTTGCATATCCTGAAAGGAATTGATACAAATAACAGGAGAAAGGAGGTAGGGTCTCTAAACTTCTTTTATTATTACTAAAATTTGGCCAAGATATAATGAATTTAAATTATGTGCAAGAAAGGAATCCCACTACTGCGTCACTTGTATGTTGTTGAAATAGCATACCAGCATCTAGAGGAAGGATGCTATTTAACTATCAGAGATTAGTTAAATGTTTTTGTGTCCAATTCATTGATTCAAATGTAATTCAAACTGCTCCAAGATTTAGTCAGATTCATAATTGCAGTGACCAGACCAGCCAACTGGAAAGCACATTTACTCCAGTGGTTTGATTTTGCTTAACAAGGTGGGTGGGATATGTTGGTCATGAACCTCCAGTATGATCATCAGAAGTATTTTTCTATGAGTTGGCCATCATCACGCACTAATCACAAAGGGAAAGAGGAGTTCAGAAAAACAGTTTCCTCCCCTTATTTAAAGTAATAGAGGTTAAAATTCTCCTAAACAACTTCTCGGGAGTTTCTTATCTCTACAAGTCGCCTGCCTGCCTTCAGTCAAAACATTTGTTAGCTTCTACTGGCAGATGTCCAGGGGTAGGTGTGTGGTCTGAAAGAAAATCTGCTGGAGTGGAGCTTACAGCAACATAAGCTGCCTGTTGTTTCCTTTCCCAGTAAGGGCTTCAAAAAGGCCAGCTTGACTTGAAAAATTGGACAAAGAGTGCAACTAGAAGATTGCAAAGTGAGCGCAACTAGAGAATTGGAATATGCACAGAAGTGCCTCCCCTGCAGAGCCCCGGCCACACTGAGAGGTGACCTCTCCCTTAGCGTAAGATTGATGGAAAACGTGTTGTACTCTAACCAGATGAAAACCAAATTCAAGAGGTCATGTTAAGGGAAGAAGGGGAGCTATTAATCTGTAATAGTCCAATATATGTTAGCTGTATAATATCTGTGCCAGGAGTACTTAGTGTAGCTCACAAGTTTTACTGGGTTTCTGGCAAAGGACTAATGTAAATGACCTTAGCTGTATTTTAATCCCATAAATGGTTGTGCCTATTCCATGCAACTTTCTCAGAGACAGCTTGCATTCCTGAGCCTTGTTTGACTATGAATTTATTTTCTTTTTTGTAGCTGGCAGATCTTTTTCATTCTGATGCTATTGTACTTAAACCTCTTGCTTTAAACATCTTTCTCTGATACATAGCTCATTCTTAGTTTTATCTCATATTAATTGCAATATGGTACAACTAGAACAAATGTAATTCCCATTTAAATGACATGTGACGTCTCCATCAGTAATACATTTTCCTATAAGTTTTTTACAACCACAGTGAATTAAAAGTTCACTTACTATTCCAGCTTTTATTACAAGACTTCTCTGTAGCTACTTAAAAAGTGTTAATCTCCTACCAGATTCCCAACAGAGCATAATTCAGATGAGTTCCTCCAACTGACACTGGTATTCCTGATTCCAAGAGTATGTAGATCACAAACACACATTCTCTGATTAACATTATCACTTACTTTAATACATACTTATTATTATTTGTCTACCAGTATTCTAGGAGCACCTGAAGCCAGGCTAGTATTCAATGAGCTGCTGTACAAAATGGGAGCAAATGATAAACCTCACCTCTTAAAACGTAAGGCTATAAATCAGAAATGCATTTAAGTGCCTATGAAGATTTTCTCTCTTCAGAAAAGTACTTAGGCAAATAATTTCAGTGAAGCACATGTATAAGTATGTTCCCATTAAGGAATGATTTCTGGATGAAATCTCTGAAATTATAAACCTTAGATAAATTCTTAATTTTCCTTGCACAGTTGGAATAATTCCATTAATATTTTAGAGTACTCTGTGTCTCTGTCTGTAAAAGGTACATGCATTTGAGAAAATGTCATTTCAGGGCTTAGTGATATCATGTCTGCCATGTTTCTTAATGCTATGAAAAACCCTGACAATTCATGAGGCAGACTGTAAAGTACAGATCACTTTACTTACACTAACCTATTTCTTCAGCTTCTTGATGAATAAAGTTGTAAAGGTACAGTTCTGACCCTCTTAATTTTATAAGGCACAAAGGGTTGGTTTTATTGTCAATTGACATAGTATTTTTCATTTTTTATGTTTTTATCCCATGAGTTAGGTTCATCACTTGATAAAGTGGATTCCTTTCAATGAAGATTTAATTACTTTGTATTAATTCTTTCATGGCATTATTCTGCTGAAGAACTTCACTGCACATGTATATTTTTATGTGGCTAAACATTTGTATTTAATAGCTTTTGAAAGGCAAGTTCACGGCTACCCTAATTAATAACAATGATATAGTGTGGATTTTATAGCACATTAACTGTCCAACAACAAGGCTGAACAACAATAACATAAAAGTTATGGTGTGTGCTTCATTCCAAAACTAACTTACAGAGAAGAAATAGATTGCAAATACAGAACATTAAATAATTCCTCCATAAATCAAGCTTGCTCCTCATTGACAAATTTATATCAGAAGTATCTGTCTTAGTTAAAAACACTGTACGCATTAGTTACAGAATACAGAAAAGAGAAGGAGTGCAGAACAGTATTGTTTGCTTGCTTGTTTCTTTTCTAAAAATGCTGGTCATATCACTTAAGTCATTGTTATATTTTTGTGAAACATATACCTATAAACACCCCTTGTTTTCCATTTTCTCAGAAGAGCTTACAACACTTTGTAATACTTTGCAGCACCTCTGCAAATTAGAAGACTCTTACATTGACCAAAAAAATTCAGTATCACAGAACTAGCTTTTCTCAGTACTTTCTGGGATGGTCAGCAAAATTTGACTTCTAAATACCAGGCAGTGAAGAGTTACTTTTGTATTTTTTGTTCAAAGTTTTTAAAAGCAAAACGAACCGAGTTGAAATGCCAAAATAACCTTAATTCTCACTCACATGGAGGGCAGAGTCCTTCTGAGCATACATACTCCCTCCTACTCCTTTCTGTCCTGTCATGAGAGCAAATGGCAGAGATGACTGAGGTCCTGACTAATGCGAAGAGAAACAGGGAACAGGTAATAGTCAAATCCCAGTTGCCAGGAGGAAGGCGAGGAGAAGAGCTCACCTGTCTTAGGTGACACCGAGGCCTTGCATCTTGACACCTTCGTCAGAGAATGGAACTGAGCTGGGACATCCCAGGGGTGATAAGGAATCACAGCTTGAAAAAAAGAAAAGGATGTGAAGCTAATAGGCACTCTCATTTATCATCTCAGATCACTCCTGGTTTCCATTCCTCTACTCACTATTCTCCTAATATTAATGTTTTCTATTTACCCAAATTTTCCTTCGTGTTTCCCTTCATATTTCCTTTCTTTACTAATACATCTCATCTCCTCTTCTCACTTTCCCAAATGTCCCTCTTGTTCCCCGCCTTTTACTCTTTCAATCCTGTCAAAGAACTGATTTTCTTTCTGAAAGTATGTTATGGGGACTTCGAGTCTTCTGGGGTACTCAGATTACATGTTTGCCCTGTCTCTTCAAAAAAATTCACATAGGCAGACAGATAATGGTACTTTCCACTTATTGACAGTGATCGGTCTGCTACACAGTTTATTTTTCTAGGTGATGTTTTAACACCAAGAATCAATGGCAATTAGGCTACGGGGTCCTTTTACTGCCATTACTAGACTCACCCCAGTGTCTAATCTAGCTCAAATACCTGATTCTTACTGCAGCCTCACATAATCGTGCATATGCAGAAATGTGATTTTATTAAAAAATCACTTATATCATTGCACAGTTAAATTGAATGCATGACAAAACCAGATGGAATCAGGCATAGTTCTGCAGAAAAACAACTTGCAGAGATCTTTCCATAGAAGGGAACACCTGAAACAGTCATTGTTTCCTGGGAATAAGTGACACAACTTTCCTCAGCTAAAAACTATTTGTCTCAGGGTGTCCAGTCAGAAGGCAAAAACTCTTCTGAGGCTTTAACAGCAGGAACAAAGGTAAATTCACCCTTAAATAGCGCTGAGCCTTGCAGAGTTGTATATAATTCTAAGAAGTTGATCCAGACCATCTGGGTTCTCATGAAGTGACTTAAGAGGTCAGAACCACAGGCATTGCTGTGTTGTGTCTGTAATGCGAATTATAACATTTGTAACTAAACCAATACAGTTATCTTTTCAAGGAGAACTTTAAATTTTCTGCTACTTGCCTGCCACAACAGGCTCTGTACAGAACACTCTTATTGTCTCAGTTTTGTGAACTGAAATCAACTCAATGTGATAACTGGCTTCCTCTCCCAGTAATGAACACATCAGACTATGGCAAACATTTCATTTCTGAAAAAACAAAATTAAAATACAATTCAATGTTTCTAGTGCCTGCTCAGTGTTGTGCACATTTTGAGTCAGTCTGAACACAGAGGATCCTACTGGGGAAGGCTAGAAAGGGCTCTGGCTTCATCCTGTTGATTCTCCTTTCTTTTGTTGTACGAGTCTCAAAGATCTGGATGATATCAGACACTTCCCTGTTGTAAGAAGGTGAGGTGAAGAATTCTTTGAAGAGTGTACAACGTCAAAGGCTGTACCTGGTAATTGCTTGGGAATTCCTAAAGGGTCGAAGCTGTATATTTTATTTCTACCACTCCTTTATGGAAAGACCTGACTACAGGCCAGCCCCAAAGCCTAGGATGGAATCTAACGCATGACGTTTTCTAATCTCTGTCCCTGTTGAAGATCAGTCTAAATTCTCCTCTGACCAAAGAAACTGCCGTTCTGAATATACTTTTAGGAGGCAGCAATCAAGTGGATGTGGAAGAGGTTTCTCTTCCCATTAAAGAAAGAGCAAGTTCTCCTCTAAAGTACTTAGATTTAAAAACTAAGTACATCTGTAAACATTTTAAATACAAGTGTATTCTTTTTCTGCTCAAAAAGTAGGAGAGGAGGAGCTCCATCATAAGGCATAATATGTCATAGCTTAGGGAACGCAACGTTTCCACTTTCACATAGAATTTACTTTGAGACTGAAGTAAGAAGCGATGGGCCTCAGATCTGATATTAGGGTAGAAATCTTGACCACACTGACAAAAAAGGCACCCGTTGACAGGAGTGACAAGATTTCATCTTGCCCTGAGTACTGACTGGAATATCTTGTCAAATTCCATGAATTCCTAATCAGCTATGCTGAAGTCTGTCCCCCCCCCAACCCCTTTCTTCTCTGAATACATCTTTTACTCTTAAATGACATACTCCTATCTATTGTTTCTCTTTCTGTTGCGGTTCAGTTTAAAATACAAGTTTGCCAGTGGTTTTAGTTGCAACAGATTAAAACTCATACTCCAAGCAATTGGTAGATAGATGCAGGCTATGATTATTTCACTCTTCTTTGTATTTTCAGATACACTTGATCACATATGTACTTTGAATTTTTTGCTTTGTTTGCTGCAACAGTGCAGAACTCTGATTTACATGATATACCAGGGCATTTTTTGCTATTCTGAATTGATGAAACTCCTCATTAACTAATTTTATTATTATAGAGTATTTTGCCAGTGTAACACTAGGAGAAACACAACAGATTTAAGTCATAAAGCTTTCTTCATAATGTTTTTAACAGCTTTTGTTCCTTGAGGGCATGAGGAAAAGGTGTTGCATATGCATGCAGCTTTGTTGCCAATAAAGCTGAAATAAAATTAGTTAAAAACCTAGGGAATTCAGAGTTTTTATGGAACACTTTTACAATTAAAAAAAATACTACAGTAATATCATTTCCGTTCCTATTTATATTAATTGACTAACAGATTGTTTCATACGGGATCTTTAAAAGATTTATTTCTCAAAAAATCTTCCAAAGCAAAGAGGAAGGCAGATGGAATAAGCTATAATTGTATGCTGCTCTGTAGTTTAAAAACATTCTGTTGACAGAAATCTGGTAGGAATAACACAACCCCCAAATTTGCAGAGGCCCCACAGAACTGCTCTATCTGTAAGAAAAGGTCGTACAGGACTACGCAGTACTTGTGATTCAGTAACTTGCTCCAGATCTACCAAGCAAGCCTGTGAAAAACCTCAGATGATGAGCCTGGTGGTTCTGCACAATAGATGTGTTCTTTACAAAGTCTGGTCTCCCTAGGGTCCCTCTGCAGGAGATGGAAAGAGAGACTCCTTCCAAGGACTAACCGCAACCACCCAAGTTCCCGTTCTGAATCTTTTGGCTCCTGAGTCTCACCAAGACGGGGCTAATACTAACTCTCTCTCCCTGACAACTGTATTATAAGAAGTTACTTGTCTGTTTAATATTTAGGTAGGAAATTGGAAGGGGTCTTTTAAGCAGAAAAGAACATCCCTGCTCAGAATAGGTTACTATAAAGTGCTTTGGTCCCTTGAAAACTTACTCATATTAATTTTAACTACTGAGTGTTCTTAGTGACTTCAGTGGTACTAAATGTGTCATATTAAGTCATGCAGTTGTCTGCACCTTTGCTGCAGGGAGCAAGAACTCATGTTGGCTCTGCACACAGAGTGGAGTGAAAGAAATATTAAATATTTTAAAAATTCAAATGAAATATAAAAATTAAAATGAAATATAAAGTTTCTTTGTTATAATTCCAAATATTGTGTGGATGTTTCCTCCCATTCTTCTCTCTGTCTTTCTCTCCTAATCATCCTTTGAGGGTGGAATAGCAGAAACAGACAGCGCTGAGAGACAGTTCAGTTACAGCCTGGCAGGGAAGGTACGCACGTGGCACAGCATGGAAGAATACGAGAAGCTGTTGTGAGAGTAACTTACCATCAATGCTCCTACCACCACTGAACTACAAGAAGCAGTGACTGATCTTATAACTAGGGGCAAGCAAAGATGAGTGAAATAAACTTAAACATGATACAAATGACAAAAGAAAAAAAGTGTTCTCGCCTGCTGTGGTCTATGACAGCACGTAACTCAAAAATCTTGCTTCATTGTAGATCAGCTCTACGAAAAGGTCATACTTTTTGTTTTGGTGACATTCTTAACTATTTGATCCCAATTTTTAATTTTCAAAATGCTTTTTACTTACAAAATGTTTTCATGGGAGCAGCTGACAGACCTCTTGATTTCCAGCAGCTTCTTATTCAAACACAAGGTTTATCTGAAAATTGATTTGTTTCTTTGAATGAGTTAGTGGGGTTTTGGTTTTATTTTTTGCTGGATAACAGTGAATTTATTTTTGCTTATAAGATTTGTGTACGTTAAGTGAGTATTCTTTCGTAAGTTATCTCTTTGTGGATTGTGTAATGAACTGTGAGACATAAGTGCAATTTCAAGTGAAATATCATGGCTGCATAAATTTTACACATACATATTTTAAATCATCTAAGTATTCATACATGAGTGTTAGTCAAGTAAATAAAATAATATGTTGACAAGGTAAAATACATAGGTTAGCAAAGAATTCAGGACTTGTATAATAAAAATTGCCTAAACCCCACCTACTTAAAAATATATTAGCTAAGAATTAATTTTCAACAATAATTTGACCTTTAGGGTATTTCTTCTTAAAAGAGTATCATTGTGCTGAAAAAGCAAAAACCCAAACAGAATAAAAAACTGTGCGGTATACAGGGGCATTCTCAGATGAATACCTGGTGAAGAACTAGACGTGTTCAGAATTTTTCTGTGCATCAAGGTTATCCATTTAACTGGTGTCTCTTTTACTATCTAAGAGCATGCATTTTTCCAGCCTAGGAGATTTCACACATGAATGGTAGTAACACATTCTGTAATTATCCTTCATCCTATGTCTTTGTCACAATGTGTAACGCTGCAGTTTTTCATCATTAGAAACAGGGCAGGAATTTAAAATACTTCAAATAAATTTTACACGTAACTGTTTTTTCCCAGAATTCTGAGGCTATATAGGAGTGTGTTTTAATCAAGGGAATGCCTTCTTAGGCGTGGAAGGGGAGAAGTCATTAATAATACTATTATTAATCATTGTTTTGAGAAGAAACATAAGCAACAAAATTAATTATCTCAGAATTGTTCTGAATTTTTTTCAAACTAAATACTTTGGATTCAGTGGGTTAGTAGACAAAATACAGAATTCACCATTCTGAAAATTTAGAGAAGAAATTCCAAGCAATTACTAAGAAATTAAGTTCTTTCTTAGTAATTCTTAATCAAAATGCCTCTAATGATTTTGATGCTCTTGTTGGCTAGTCTAGGTCCACAGAGTGGATGCAAACCAACTTCAGCAATGAGAGATAGGCATTTAATAATCTTTACCAAAATATATTTTCTACATGCCACTTAGAACTAGAGCAGATACAGCAAATCAATGAAAATATAGTGCCAATTTCATCACATCTAAAATTACAGTCTTTTCAGAAATATATGATGATACGAATACCGCATCATTTAATTTTATCCTCCACGCAAAGTCATTTTTCTGTTATTTCTCTGTAAAGCATGATTAGCTTCTTGTAGCAATATTTTACAGCAGCTAAAGGTTTCACAACAGCTGTTCAATGGAAGATCTTTAACTTTTACTGCCCATTCTTTGCAGACAACATACAGACGTACATGCAAACCTCCTCTTGTGAGGATGTAGGGCTATTGCAAAACATAATTGCCAGAGGTGAGCAAGACCAGAATTACTATTCTGGGCCAACTTCATGTGGTATAACTGCAGATGTTTCACGTTCACTACTTCTCTTATCTCCCCTTTTCAGTACTTTGTCGGCCAAACTTAAAACTTACGTATACGTGTAACTTACGCTTCCCTTTGGGAGCGGCAGGGGCTCCCAAGGGCGGCTGGTCAGGGTCCCCCAGCCAGGGCCCGTCCCACCGCTGGGCTCTGGCTGGCGGTTCCTGCCCTGAGGGAGCGGGGCAGACCAGAGGGGCACAAGGAGCAGCCCCAGCCCCAGGCACTGAGCACCTCCATGGGGGTGGGGATGGACTAAGGCCAGGCCAGGTTGCGGACCCAGCTTGGCGGGGCCCTCGGCTGGGCAGGGCTGTGGGGAGCTGGAGACTAGTCCTGCTGTGGCATCGCTGGGGCGAGGGTTGACAGCCCCAGGGGGTCCTGGGCCACGACAGGGTGTGGGGAGGCAAGAAAGGCCATTAGTACCCTCAGGGCCTTGACAGTACCAAGGACCTTGTAACCCCTGGTTAGCAAAGACAAGCATGCTTAGCTGCAACTGCTGCACTATGCATAATAAAGCTTAATTTCCAGTAGCGGGACAATAAATTAAGCATAGAAGTCCAAGTTTCATGTTGACTAAGGTATTTAAAGCCAGGAGCAAGTCGTGAGCAATAAAGTGCCTTCTCAGATTTGGCGCATTCTCACACTAGGACAAAACTCTAACACTGGTATCATTTGAAGTTCGTCATCTAACATCTTCTCATTCCTTAGATCTACTAGCAAAGGCTCTATAAAAGTGAGCCCACCACACATGCCAGAAGTTTGGTTTCTAGAGCTTCAGCGTAACCTTCATCTGAAACAAGCGCAGCCCCCGGGCAGCGCTCCTCCAGCTTGCCAGCGACAGTTCCTTCTCTGATGAAAAAGGCTATATAATACAGAGCCATGGGATAAAAGACTTAGCAAAGTGGATTTTTTTTTCAGGTAGTTTCAGGCTGCTTTCTCTGGAAGCGGAGGAAGAAAGGATATTTTTCACGAGGGAAGCACTATAAGCAGAGGCAGTAGATAAAACTGTCCCAGTAACAGAAGACCCTACCATTTAGCAAGGACCTCAGGACGGGACTGTGCTCCATGACAACATCATTCTTGTCTCAGCAAATTGAAAAGGGCATAAAGGAATGTAATGATTTTCAGGATACCTCCTTTCTTTTGCTGTAGGTCACTAAGGTAGCAGCTGCTAGAGGTTAACGTTGCATTGACAGCACTTCACCCTGTCTGACTCTCTTCCCACCCCTGAAAGAAAGGAAGAAAGAAAATAACGATGTGTGTAAAGTTTGAGACAGGACATAAAAATCAAAAGAAGGCAAACAGATCTTAAAGGTGTCCTAAGACATTCCTTTCAGATATCGGATGAGAATGAAGAAAAAAAAAGTTTTTAAAATTTATCTTCAAATGAATAGGTTTTAAAAAACAAGTAGTAGGATACGTGGGCTTTGAGAGACTAAATTAAATAACATTTCAGCATGAGCAACATACTGCTCATAGGTTTGGGGAGTGATAGAGAACCTGAGCATAGGACAACATTACTTAAATTATCCCAAACATATAAGTATCATAAATATTTATCCTAAATATTAAAGTTTTTTAATAAAATGAATATTAATATTTTTAAAGCATCAATGTCATGTGATTGTTATTTGTTGGAATACATTGAATTATCAGATACTTTGAGTTCAGTATTGGTTAGAGGTAACGGTCTCCTTGTGATGTTGGCAGCAGGTATTAATAAATACCAATTCTTCCCCAGTTTTACAATGTTTCAAAAGTTATGTAAAATATGCACGTCTCCAGTTAGTACCCCATTTTATCTCACCTTTGGGTAAGACATTTCAGCATAAGGCTGCAGCAAAGAAGCAGACATTTGTACCTGTTCTGTAAATAGCAGTAAAAACCAAGGCTGTCATTCAGAGATCCTTTAACGACTTGTAAATTCACTTGAAAAGGAAATAAACCAAGAAAGTAACTCAAGCGCAATAAGCCATGCCCTTCTTCATTATCAAAATATTCTGACTACTAACGCATTCTATGGGAAGTGACTTGATGCACCTCTTGGAGCTCAATAACAAAAATGCTTTTCAGCTTTAGAGTTTCTTAAGCTTCAAAACTAAGCTGCATGAAAACCAAAGTGTGCTTATGAGCTAATGACATATACAATAGGGTGGGCAATTAAGAAGAAGAGAGCCTTATGAAGCACTTACAGAGGAGCCATATTCTGCTCCCATTTTTAACTCTGCAATCCATGTTAGCTTCAGCAAATTAGAAGTGCCTGAGTCTGATGAGAGCAGAATTTGTCATGCCAGCTAAGCAACAGATTGACTGTTCCTGAGAGTTCTTCTTCCTTTTGCATAAGTACTTATTAAGGAGAGAGCAAAGCTTGTTTCTGAAAAGGTGTATCACAGCTGTCAAGGAGCGTTTCGGCAGTACTGTTCTGAACAGCACACAGTACACGAAATAATAACGGACTCCTGTCTTCTTCAGGATGTCCCTTTTCTCTGCGTTGTTCCTACAATTGGTACTATTTTAATTCATGCAGCAATTTCTATCAATAATTAGATGGGCGTCCTACAGGTCTGTAACACCCTTCAATTCACTGTTTCAGGGTGAGCTTTCGTTTCCTTTCTGTTTAGCCAAAAAAGAGATATTTTCAAAAATCTAGGTTTTGTTGTTGTTCAGCATTCTTGGCACTGTCGATGGATTTTGAAAAACATGGTGTGCAGTAAGTAATACTTCCTGATCCTTATTATGCCACCATCAACTCCATGAAAAGTGTGGAACTACGCCAGCATGAATCAGATGCATTGGCTTTTAATTTTATCAAGTAAATAGGAACCAATTGACCTTTTCTGTGCCATACTTCTAATAATATCTCCTTTATTTATCTAAGAGCTTTCTCCACAGCTTTTAATTGCCGTTGCGCTGTGTTTTTACAGACCACAGTACTTTCTTTCATAATTTATAGTGTTACTGCACAACTAAATGAACTCCACAGCTTCTCTAGATTTCATAGGGAATATTTTCCTTTTTTTAGTGAAGAGATACTGGAATGAACTGTACATATCTCACAAAGCAGTTATTTTTTTAAAATATTTTGCCAGAAAATGTGGTTACTTTATAATTCTTTAAGTGTTTATGAATGTAATCCATTTTGCTGAAAGGAAGAAATGTTCCAAAATATCACAGATAAATAAAAAATAACATGTGCCCTGATCAATGGATTACTTTTTTTCCTGGGAATGCAAATACATATATATATGTGTGTGTATATATATATTTGCCATGGTAACCAGACCATTTTAAATTTCACATACAGGCTTTTCTTCTCTTTGTTTCTGAATGTTAGAAAATATAATGAACCACTAGGTTCACAGATGCTGAAGTTTTATAATGAAGAGCTTCTAAAAACGATTCCTGCAGTTTAGAACTGTCACAAACTGAAACTTCTCAAAAAAGAAAAATGTCTTGAAGCAATTAGTCTGAAACCATTCATTGGTCCTGGATTTCAAATGAGAAAGCCTGGATGCAGTAAAAAGTCAAGATTCATATGAGCATTTCGTCTCTGCTCGTAATGGCACCAGTCTTCTGCAGGTGTAACTGGTGATGAGCAGGCGGGGAGCTGGTGTTGTAACACTGTCCATTTAAATAGAGTGTGGCAGTTTTCATTCCATGTGGAGCAGATTGTCTGAAACATCCTTAAGATGCTCATGACCAAAAAGTTGGTCAGTTCTTCCAAACACGTAAGTTTAGAAAGATAATACAATATGAAATATATCCCATTGCCTTTAATGTAACCTGCATCTCTTAGGAAAAATAAAAATAAAAAGTTGGGATTTTACCATGTCATACAGAAGTATTGAGAAGTTTTATTTTGGGGTACATGAAACAAATCAGCAGATCATATAATTTAAACAGATTTTTTGCATATATCTTGTAGTGAGAGCACAATGATTAATTTGTTAGCCATTTTTTGTTGAACTATCAGTGCCATAAATGGCTTTTGTGAATGGAGACTGAGCAACCCCTCAGCTCCATTTTCTAAAAATAACCCTTGTCTCTTAAGTGTACTCTGTCAGTGCACTACATTTAAACTTCATTATAATTCCTGCATATTAGCTTTGAAACAGTTACCATGATCTGGCCATACCTGGAGCACAGCTAACGTTTCCAGTCATGTTGAAATAAATGCACTTCACTTGCACATAGCATGTAGCTATGCTGACTTTGCTGATAGACATATTTGGAGGTTTTTCTCTAACAATTTATGTAATGAATCCATAATCAAATTGTCTTTTGAAAACATCTGAACTTATTAGAGGTTCAGCAATTGGAGCATATATTAAAAATACAGAGAAACAGTGCTTTCAGCCATTTCCTATTGGGGTTAAAAAGTCTACAAAGACCTGAAGTTGTGGCTGAATTTTCTGCTGAAGATAATGGGCCTGGGATTGTACTCAGGCAAATATAGATATTCATCCTCTTTATTTTGTATGCATTCTATCTAATAATGACAATTGACGTCTATCTATTGTCATC
Organism: Phoenicopterus ruber ruber; assembly: GCA_009819775.1. Classification (NCBI taxonomy): domain Eukaryota; kingdom Metazoa; phylum Chordata; class Aves; order Phoenicopteriformes; family Phoenicopteridae; genus Phoenicopterus; species Phoenicopterus ruber. Next base: position 26,738,958 of record CM020215.1, on the reverse strand, counting down.
ATACTTCAGGCAGCCCGTTGTAGATTTCAGAGTTTTCCAGGTAATTTCCTTTAGAAAGAGAAATCAGGGATATGTAGCTGGATATTTTCTCTCCTAACTTGTTTTATTCATGCTGCATAGACAGGAGGTCACAAACAGCAGAGAGAGTAACACTTTCCTGACTCTTCAGCTGTGACATTAACCCTGCTCCTTAACAAGTGGTTCTGCCCCAAGACAAGATTTTAGTTAAAAACTCAAGGGCAAAGAGCAGATTCCTTTGATCTACCCAAAGGAGACTGTATGACAATATAAGCAATTATATTATATTTCTTCAAAGATATACTCACCACATAGGTTCAGAAAACACTTTGTAAAATGGTGCAAGCTTCTAACTCCTATTATCCTTCTATTCCACATGCACGTACATTTTTCTATTTGATGAAACTCACCCAACAAATCTCTTACTAGTTTATCAGGATTCTTTTTCTGCCTAGCCTTCATTGATTGTCTGCTCTATTTTCTGTTCCTTTCGTCTTTTTTTTTTCCCCCTTCAGCACTGCTGCTAACTCTTTGCCACTCAGTTCTTCCAGTATTTCATTTCCAAATCACAGCTGTCTAGGTCAGTCTGCAACAGGCATCAGCATCCTTTGGCATCCTTTAATTATTGTACTGAAAGTGGGTGAGAAATCTCTGGACCAAATTGAGCAGTGTTTCAAATGATAAAGTGAGACCTGAATCTGATTTTGCTGTGGATTTAGATCAATGCAACGCCTCTGGAATCATACCTCTTCTACAATGGTGTAAGAAAGAACTGACTCAGATTCATCATTAATAAATATAGCTCATAGCTTTATTCTTGTTTGGGATTATATAATGTAGCCCAGAGAAAAAAAATCATAAGAAAGGCAGTTATATTCCTCCCTCCACTGCCAGCTCCTTACCAGTTGTACATTACAGAAATGAGAATACTTCTTGATTTTTACCACTGTAAATGAGACCTAGATCAAATTTACAATTCCCATATTTTTCAATCTCCCTTCAAGAGCTGTTTTTTTCTCCAAATTTAGAAGGAGATTTTGATTCTAGCAGTATTTAAAATCTCCATATGGGAGTTAGAAAGGATAACAAGTTTGGGGAGTACATCTATCAAATTCTCCTGAAGGGATTCCACTGGACCAAAGACAGTAACTGCATAGAAAGGCACTTCCAACAGGAACTAAACAATTTCAGCTTCACAATTTCAGCTCTGCTTTAAATGTCAAGGATTTGCTCTTCTCTTGTAGAGCAAGGATATAAAACGTGTGTGATCAAGACGTAATCTTCAATTTCAGCTATGATTTACAATTCTTGCAGCAAGGGAGGATAAATTATTCCTCTCTGTTAGTTGCCTTTCATTTTTGGATGTTGGGAGTTATTGTCTTGCATCCTAAGGAAATAAAGCCATATTCTGAACCTAGTTTTATGAAAATCAGAGGATTGTTTACTTTTTAACTCCTCTGCATATGGCAAATCACAAAACAGACAACTGGCAAAGGATTGGACCTTGAAATAAAAAAAAAGAGAGCAAAATTAAACTGTTTGCATTGGGTAAAAGGGACTCTATATAATGCAAATAAGAAAAGTTTTTAAAGAGATTCAGGCTTTGACAGTATTTTTATACAAACAGTATGGAAGGTTCCACTATACGAAAGTTATCTTCCTAACATTGCCAGGTATGAAGCACAGATGGTCCTCAAAGATTTATACTTTACACTGGAACTTATTGAGATAAAGACATAGTAGATCTTCTAAGGAAACCATTAAAAACTTACCATGTTTTCTTTCTGGTTTGTTTTTTTTTTTTAACAGAACAATAGTTTTGTCTTGGAAATCAACTAGAAGGCTAAAGTACTCTGGTATTTGGCAAGCCTAAAAATGTTTCCTGCTACCAGTTGCTTCAATAAACTTTTGCAAAAGATTCTCAAAAATCAGTTTGGCGCCTAGAAGTAACTTCATAATTCTACAAGCACTTTTTAAATTTGCACAAAACAGACGGTCCTCCTCTCACCCCAGCCCTTCTTTTCCACCTCCATACCACTGCCTCCATTAGGCTGGCAGAAGTATTTGGGCAATCGTAGATCAAATTGCTAAGTAATCTGGTTTAAACTAACTCCGGAAATTAAATGTTTGAACCTGAGTCCATTCTCTGGGTCAGCTCACTGTGTCTCCACCAAAGTGCCTGGGGAATTACAGCCCAAGGCAGGAGCATCACTCATTTAAGAAGTTGCAGTGCCAGAAGAGTAGGTGCTTGTAGGGACTGAAACACAATGGGTTTCAGAGAAACCTGGTCATTAGGCCTGAAGAGGAGCATCCCAGTAAGTTGGCTGTGATTACAAGGGTGATATGGCTGGTCCTCAGTGTGAGCTAATGTTTCCTATTTGTCCTAAGCTGATTTTTGTGGAACTATTTGAGTTCCTCTGCATTAAGCTCCACAGCCCTCTGATAGTTTATGAGCTTTTGCCAAGGACTGGACCCAAGTGGGCTGGCAAGTTCATGCCACACTACTCAATCTGGTAAGAGGGCCCTAACCACAGCACTGGAGTCATCTCCCGCATGTGTCCAAGTGGATCTGCTTGAACCATATTGTGCCTGGTTGGGCTTACAGGTTGTCCTGCCCATGCTGGAGCAGGCTGGAGATGCCTGTGGTCCTTTGTATCCTCCCTGGCTGGGTCACCGTGCACCCAGTGAGACTAATGTATCAGCAACTGCACAGAACTGCACTTGCATGAATAATCCTGCCAGAACCGAGCGGGCCTCCCCCAGCGTCTCTGCATCTGTGGCACAATTAATCTGTCAACTAAATAAACTGTCCGTGGATAACTGAGCGCTGGCTGTGCACAGTAGCAAATGAACATATATAGCGCACTGTGTCGTGGTAGTGTAAGGACAAGTAATGATTAACAGGTAGGTCTTCTTGTCACTGTAATTTACAAATATACTTTGTTAACATTGAAGGCAATCATAACTGAAAGTCGTGGGGCAGAAACTGTTTCCCTAAGCTTAAATTATAGTGGACACAGCTAATCATCTGTGTAACAGGGTAGGAAAATTCAAACTAAAGTTGTGTTCATTACAGACATGGTTTAGTAACAGGTATAACTGCAGGGTTGTGTGCTAGTGACAAAATCATTTCTGCATTTCTCAGGAGAAGACCTGTGCCATAAGCCCTGCAAAAGCTTGTGGAAAAGCAGCTTGGTTCACTGGAAACCAAAGTCTGTTTCTTCCCCTAGAAGTCAATGAATGGGCTGAGCAAACTGTATTTTAGGGGGGACAGTAGAGAAAAGCTTGTCAGAAATACGAAATCGCCAGCACTTATTGGCTCAGACTGGACAATATTGGATTTCTAGAGCAGAAGATTTACAGAATCATAGAATCATAGAACGGTTTGGATTGGAAGGGACCTTAAAGATCATCTAGTTCCAACCCCCCTGCCATGGGCAGGGACACCTTCCACTAGACCAGGTTGCTCAAAGCCCCATCCAACCTGGCCTTGAACACTTCCAGGGATGGGGCAGCCACACGTTCTCTGGGCAACTTGTTCCAGTGCCTCACCACCATCATGGGGAAGAATTTCTTCCTAATATCTAATCTAAATCTACCCTCTTTCAGTTTAAAGCCATTCCCCATTGTCCTATCACTACATGCCCTTGTCAAAAGTCCCTCTCTAGCTTTCTTGTAGGCCCCCTGTAGGTACTGGAAGGCTGCTAGAAGGTGTCCCTGGAACCTTCTCTTCTCCAGGCTGAACAAGCCCAACTCTCTCAGCCTGTCTTCATAGGAGAGGTGCTCCAGGCCTCTGATCATCTTTGTGGCCCTCCTCCGGACTCGCTCCAAAGGTCCGTGTCCTTCTTGTGTTGGGGGCCCCAGAGCTGAATGCAGTACTCCAGGTGGGGTCTCACCAGAGCGGAGTACAGGGGCAGAAGCACCTCCCTTGACCTGCTGGCCACGCTTCTTTTGATGCAGCCCAGGATACAGTTGGCTTTCTGGGCTGCGAGTGCACATTGCTGGGTCATGTTGAGCTTCTCATCAACCAATACCCCCAAGTCCTTCTCCTCAGGGCTGCTCTCAATCCATTCTCCGTCCAACCTGTATTGTGCTTGGGATTGCCCCGACCCAGGTGCAGGACCTTGCACTTGGGCTTGTTGAACTTCATGAGGTTCGCCCAGGGCCACCCGTCAAGCCTGTCAAGGTCCCTCTGGATGGCATCGCTTCCCTCCAGCCTGTCAACCGCACCACACAGCTTGGTGTCGTCAGCAAACTTGCCGAGGGTGCACTCAATCCCACTGTCCATGTCGCCAACAAAGATGTTAAAGAGCACCATTATTTGCAAAGTGCTGAGCGGAGAGGAGCTAAGCAGACAAGGCTTGTCCCAAGAGTGCCAACAGGTGGCTCTGCAGCTAGTATTAAAAAAAAAAACCTGACAACAAACACACATAAGGGGCTATTTAGGTATGAACAGAAAAAGTACCTGCTGTGTTTCAAAGAATAATGAGCTCAGTAAGGCAGGGGGTAAATGGTGTTGTCTGTTACCTGGATGACAGGCTAATAACTGGGAAGATTTCAGATGAACATTTACAAAACATAGAGGAGGCTTGAAAGAAATTGCAATGATGTGATCCTAAAGCTAACCAAGATTAGTGTGCTCATGTTGTTGGATTTTTTCCTCCCCCCACCCCCCCAAGCCAGGTAATGTAGCATATGGGCTGAAAATTAAGGCTACATATCTTCCAAAATTTAAAATCCAGTATAAACAGAATATAAATAGGGCCTTTAAGAATTCTCCAGGGTTGAGCTTTAGGGCCACGAGAGGAGCTAGATGTTGGATGCTCTGGGGGGGTAGACGGAAGAATCTGTTAGATTGGCAAAGCACTGTGCACTATAGAATGCCTTATGGAATTTTATTTTTTTAAAATACGGTTTGTTAATTTGTGCTTCTTAAGAGTGAGGGCTGCTTCAGATGTTCGATGTCCAAGGTATGCTTCAGAATATTGTACTCCTTAGATAGGACTATGAAATATTCATTCCAAATCTAACAACTTTAATTGGTTTGATAGCTGTTCTTACAAAGAAAAAAAGTGAAATGGCTGTGAACAGAAGAAAATAATGTTTTTTGAGGAAGCAAAAAAGAAATTGAATAGTTCAATTTACATCAAAATGACACGTTATCCAAAACAATAGTGTGTAATACCTCTCTTCCAGGAATTGAGCTGCAGCTTCAGACATCTATAAATCTGGGATTGAAAACGTGTTACATTTCCTTCCACAATATTAGCAAAAAGTGGGAGAAATTACTAAAAAAGAACTCAGACTAGGGATTATTAAATTCCGCACAGAAAAAGTTTTTTTCAACTCACAACAAAATCACAAAGAGTTGGTAAAAATACTTCAAAGATGCACATTCCCTAGCTGGTGACAGTGAAGAGCCTGGATCTTACCAGATCATTTTAAAGACCGACAGAGAGATATGCTAATCTGGAGTTTCTGTCCCAGCTGCCATTTGTTCAAGGAAAATGTTCATAGACAAAGAAATGCTTCACTTACTAAATGACCTCCTTATTACAGTTAAAAATACTGTCCTATAAATAGGAAAAGCCCCTGTACCAGTTAAGAAAATGACTTTTACATCCTCTGACTAATTTCATCGCATAACAAAAGGGGAACTTTATTCTTTCTAATTCAGGATATTGAATTAACCATGGAAATGCTGGCTGAGGACTAAATATAATATACCAAAATATCTACAAAAAGTATGCAAAGTAGATTCAAACGGGAAATAAAAATGAAGGAAGAAGTTAATTTAGGAAGCAGACATAGAAATCAGCACATAGAAAAGGCAAAGAGCAAGCCTGACCAGCCAGCAGAAGATGGCACGGCATTAACAAACAGCATCATGTCACCTGTGGCTGAACCGAGCTGCTGAACACTAATCCTTCAAGGAACATTAAGCAAATGTGGCCAGGCAAAGCAGACGTGATCTCTCAGTTCCCAGAAGTTGAGGTCTGTGATAACAGCCTTGCTAATAACACCTGAAAGTGTTTGGAGAGGTGTTTTATTTGCATAAATGTCATTCCAGAGAAACATCTCTGATTCACTCTGGACGAATTTCAGACATTCTTCTAGCAGAATGCAGTAAAGGTCCAGCTTTGAATGAGTTAACAGAGCAATTTGGGTGGACACGCAAATAAGGTAGAGGAAAAATAGTTGGAGAATCCCACAAGGTGGCAGCCCAAATTTCTTGCTAGCATCAAGGTTTGGCCTGTCATCGCCTGCTCAAAAGACTTATCCAAAGTTGGTGTTCTACATTTGATTTCCTAAAACCAAAAACCAGTCAAGACCACTTGAAAAAGGTCAGTGCACACTGTCAATCTACATTTCACACCTTTGATTCCACAGTGACACAAAGCAGGTTGGGAGGAATAGAGAACAGGTTTAGGGAATGTGTATTGAGATCAGTGGTATATTAGGGAAAAAGAGAAGATAACAAAGATGAGAAAAGGCCAGCTGTTATCAGATAAGAGCTTAGTTACAGAGCATAAACCTGGAAGAAAATTGAAATTATCAGAGTTTTCGTTGACCAGGGAAAAAGAAAATAATACCAGAAAACAACTGAATAAAAGGAGAAAACCCAATTCCTCTACGTGGAATTCTAGTAAAAAAGCAGAGAACTTTCAGTTCTATTTGCTGTCCTTAACCATACAGCTCTAATCACAGAAAAATTTCAGACTTTAATAAGACCAACCATATATTTTGTATTGATTTTGTATTGCATTGTTATTTACAGAATTTACAAGGAAGGCTGTGCAGCAGATTTAAAAAAAAAAAAAATACTGTGATATGACTCCTAGTTCCATGGATTTGCCTATTTTCTTTTCTCAGAATAGTGCATTTTAAGTACATATGTGATTGAGAAGGTTTTAGTTTCAGCTATGATTTAAGCTTTTGCAGTAACATAGGTTGTGTTGTTTCTCCTTGTTGTTTTCCACTTTCTTGGCAGTGTTTTGCAGATGAAAAATAATGTGCTGTTCAGTATCTGTCTTTAGGAAGGAGCGCTGGAACTTTTGATTTCATATCCCCACACACTGCAAAAACATGACACAAAGCTAGAAGGAATACACAGCACCTCTTGCTGCAGCTCTGATGGTAGAATCGCAAACCCATTTTACTCCAAATTTTTAAAAAGTGCCTTTAAATTAGCCTTGGCGCAGATCACATTCAAGGCCTTTGAGGATAAAAGTCAGACATGGGGAGCTGCAGCCATGGAAAGCAGCTATAACCTCACCTTTCTAGGTGAGACCATTTTATCCAGCATAAAAAGCAATAATTTGCAGCTGAGATTATGGGGGAATCCAGAATCCTTCATTCACAACCTCATGCCTTCTAACCCTAAGGATGGCCGAACAATCCCTTCCCTCTGTGTAAGAAATTGCACTCCCTCTTTATCAAAAAAAAATGGACAGGCTGAGGCAGGTAAAAATACATTACACATCCTTGCATTCACCTCAGTGAACCTCAGCTGTTGTCTACAAGAAGAACAATTTTCAGAAAGAAGTGCCTGCGTGTAATTCAACAGCAATTGTTCTTTTTCCCCATAGAAATAGCTCCTGGTTCAAGCAGGCAGGCAAACATATGCATTCCTTTCACAGAGAAAAACATGCTCTCAGCAGTGCTCAGGTAGGCAGGCAACCAGGCATGAAACTGAAAACACTCAGGCATAGACAAAACAAGTGCAGGCAAACGCAGCCTCGAGTTACTGAAAAAAAAAAAGATAAAGAGGTTGAGGGGCATAGATCAGATCTCAGATCAGCTCCTACTATTTTTTTTCATATTCTCAAAATCTGTCCAGCAAAAGCAGGAAGATAATTGAGTCATTCCAGCATCAACAACATTTCCCATCGCCAGAAGAAGGAGTCACAGCCTCATTGTATAATGCTGTATAGCCTGTGACCCCGGTTCCTCAAATGTGTACGCACAGGGGTGGGCTGCAAGTCTCGCCAGCGCAGACTGGAGTAGCACTGGGTATCGGCCAGGATCTCTGCAGAACTGAGATGCCTCACCAAGGCAGCTGAATGAACCTTTGTCATCTGAAGATTCATTAAAAAGGAACAATAGGGCATTCTTCTTTTAACAGAGAGAGCAGACAGGGGATGATGGGAGCACCTGGATGGAGAGGACTAGAATGGCCCAGAAGAAAGGAACAGCAGAGAAAGGGACCGGTGCAGTGCCAGCCTGGGGTCTGCTCAGCCTCGACCAGCAAGCAGTTTTATACCTCCTGAGCCTTAAAGATCCCTGACTGGTAAAAGCTTTTGGAGGGGAAAAGGAGCGGAGTGAACTATTAATTTTGGCACCCTCCATGTCACAAGGCAGAGGAGAGGCTGAATTGTTTCATAATCCCATTTTCTCTGAGCACCATCCCTGTTGAAAGAAATCATGAAGCACCTGTATAGACATTTTGGGCAGCCTTTCACATATCTAAGGTTTGGAGTGCAAAAAAGAGTAAGAAATGCCTACTCATGGGCAGAAAAGCACAGTATCAGAAAAAAAGAGAACAAGTCTGCCAAATGAGCTTATTCATCAGCAAATTACACGTTTGACTGGGTGTCATGACAGCCTAGCTCTCCTCAGAGTGGCACTTTAGCATCCATGTTTTTCTTTCAAAGAAATATCTGTTTTCACGTCAAGTTAGTTCAGTTTATCAGCCAAAAGAAAATATTTATTTCTGGCAGACATGCAAACACGTTTTGGGATTTGAAAATCTAGCTGAAATCTCTCTGATTCATATTGCGTATATATTACCTCTCTCTCCCTCTTTTGCTTCTGCCTTGGTACTGAATGATTCTTATTTTCACAGACTTTGGGTGTCCCTCTGGTTTTCTGAAACAGGAAGAACAATAACTATATCTCTTCTTTTCCTCCCAAGCCCAGAGATAAAACTGCTTGTTTCTGTTTATTTGCTTGTGTTTCTACGTATTTATGTGATAAGGGGCAAATGCGTTTCTCATGCACGTGTAAATAAATTATTGAGGGAAAATAAGCTAAGTGTTATCTTTTGTTCTGAAAGCTTTAGAGTATGTGGATATTCTATCTGTGCAAAGAGGGCATGATAATGTCCAGTATCCTCTGCAAGTTTGTTCCCCGCACACACCAGCCTGGTGTTGTTCCATTGTTTCACAGGACCATAAATGTTATCTGAGGCAATGGTTAGCACAGGGCATGCAATTTCTCAGCAGGCGGGTTTTAAAATTTCGAAATTTAGTCAAACCCTCTGATGAGAGTTAATGGGAAGCCAGAACAGTGAACGGAGAAACAAGGCAGCAGGTTTACGGACCAGAGGACAAAAAGTCTATGCCCCATCGAGATCTGAGGCCAAACTGGAAGTGTCAGCTCATAGTCAGGACTGGAGACCATTTCTGCTGGTTTATTTGTGATAGTCTGATCAATAGGTGAGAGTTTATAGCGTCTGTGCTGTTTAGTGAGAGTTAATTTAGAGCTGAGCAGGTAGTGGCCTTTTTTTGTGACGAGTGGTTATCATCAGATGAGGTGTTGAAAACCTTTGCTGCCGTCCAGTTAAGGCAGGCTTCAGAGCCACTGAAGATGGCCCTGGCTGTTCTCCTGTCTTCCAGGTCTAATTTTTGTGTGAATTGATTGAACAAAAAAAAATCTGTTTCAGTTCTTCTTTCAGACTTTATCTTCTTTCAAAATCCAGAGATTGTCTGTAAGGCCACCCTGCGTGTGGGTGTTGATCTCTGAGCTTTGTTCTCAGGGGCATGGAAGCAACAAGAGACAAGCAGTTCAGAAGTATTTGGCAAGCTGTTATTTCGCCAACAGTTTAGTCATTCTGAATGAGTCTGAAAAGAATTTAGCCCACTCTTCTATAGCAAATTTCTGGTCTATTTTTTGTTCATCTGAACCCTTTCTGTGAACGCTCACAGTTATACCAGTTCATGGCAGGCTGAGCAGAGTAAGAAGCACCAACGTATAGTCTACTTGCCATCAGCTGCTGTAATGCAGAGCTATGGTATCTCAGATGCAGAAATACCTCCTCCTTCAGGATTGGTGGAGACCAGGAGTCCATAATCCCTGAGAGGTAATGAGAGGCCTCAGAGCAGCAGAAAAGCATGGATCCAGGTAGGACAAATCACCTGATGCTGATAAGCTCTGTTCTGGTTACACTGGTTTCCGCTGAGCCAGCTCAGGGGCTCATCACCGTGTTCTCCTGTGTTGGGTTTATGTGGCAAGATTTTGATAGCAGGATGGGGCGGGAGGGAGCTGCAGGGGTGGCTTCTGGGAGAAGGCACCAGAAGCTGCCTCCATGTCGAACAGAGCCAGTTTCAGCCAGCTCCAAAACAGACACGCTGTTGCTCAAAGCTGAGCCCATCAGCAATGCTGGTAGTGCCTCTGTGTTAATGTATTTCAGAAAGAGTAAAAAATGCTGCGCAGCAGCTATGAGAGAGAGGAGTGAGAAAAATGTGAGAGAAGCAGACGCCAAGGTCAGAGAAGGAGGGGGAGGAGGTGCTCCAGGTATTGGAGTAGAAATTTCCCTGCAGCCCCTGGAGAAGACCATGGTGAGCAGGTTGTCACCCTGCAGCCCATGGAAGACCATGCTGGAGCAGGTATCCACACTGCAGCCTGTGGAGGACCCCATGCTACAGCAAATGGAGGTGCGCTGAAGGAAGCTGTAGCCCATGTAGAGCTCATGCAGCAGCCGCCTCCTGGCAGCAGCTGTGGCTTATGAGGGACCCAGACTGGAGCAGTCTGTTCCTGAAGGACTGTGCCCCTGTGGAAAGGACCCACTCTGGAGCAGTTCTTGAAGAACTGCAACCCATGGGAAGAACCCATGTTGGAGCAGTTTCCTGAAGGACTGTTTCCCATGGGAGGGACCCCACGCTGGAGCAGGTAAAGAGCATGAGGAGGAAGGGGTGGCAGAGAGGAAATGTTATGAACTGACCATAACCCCATTCCCCATCCTCCTACACCACTCGGGGTAGGGAGGTAGAAGAATCAGGAGTCTCCTTGCCTATCTTGACCCATGAGCTTTTTCATTGTGTTTTCTTCCTCTGTCCTGTTGAGGAAGGGGAGTGAGAGAGCAGCTGAGTGGGCATCTGGCAGCCAGTCAAGGTTAACCCACCGTATTCTGGATTCCAAGTGGTGTTTGGACATGTTCCAGGCAAGCATGTGTAGGTGTTACTGACCCAATGCTGTACAAATATGACTGTATTGTATCCATATCCAAAGTGGCATTAAAAGCAGAATTTAGCTACATGCAGGTGGCACTGGGCCAAGTAAGTCTGATGGGATCTTATGTAGCCTGCAGATGCAAACTTGGCTGTCTTTTAATGCCTTGCACAAATCCTAACTAATTTACCAAAAATGAAGGCCTGGCTACACTTTTGAACAGACCTTTTGTAAACACTTGCAATATCCAGGCTGCCCAGGGAGGTGGTGGAGTCCCATCTCTGGAGGTACTCAAAGGCGTTTAGATGAGCCCTAAGGGATACGATTCAGTGGGGGACTTGGTAGTGATAGGTTAATGGTTGGACCTGATGATCTTGGAGGTCTCTTCCACCAGAACGATTCTATGATTCTATGATTCTAAGTACATTAAAGCCTTATGATAGACAATGTAAATAATATAGTTATAAAAAAATGTGTTGAGCTACAGTAAAGCGAAGAACAAGGCTTATAATTAAATAAGAAATAAAATCAAGGGGGAATTCAGTAATTCAGTTTAAAAAGCCAGTCATGATTTGAGTACTATGTCCCATCATCTGCTTCATTTTAGAATCTCACTAGGACAGTTAGTCTGGAGCAAGAAAAAAACATGGTAACAATTCACAAATGCTATTAGCCCAATCAGTATTTCAGTAGTCTCTGACTGCTAAACAATAACGGTTCTTAATTTTGGGGGGGAAGGGGGAAATTGATAATGAGCTGAGCAAAAGTGAAGATACAATATTGGTGCTAACTGGACACCTCACCTGCCTTGGGTTGGTTAGGGTTAGAATTTCTAGGACAAATTTACTTTTTGCAGTCTTAAACAGTTTTTATCATTATTTGTGCAATATCCCCAAGTGGGCATAACTAGGTGCTCCATGTTCACTCTGTAAATACAAAACAGTCTTTCTCTGTGGACTAGGTACCTCAAACCTCACAGCAACTCAAAGCACAAGACAGGTCAAGGAAAGGGAGGTGAAACAGAAGTGCAAAGGATTATTTTCAGATCACATATCTCATGGTACTTCAACCCAAGGAGAGTGCTGAGAGTCCACCTGCTCTTAAGAGCTGCTGGTTCATTATATAACCATAGAATTGTAGAAAAAATGTCACTGGAGGTTGTCTGGTCCAGCCTGCTCAAAACAAGGCGAACTTTGAAGTTATGTCACACTGCTCATGCCCTTTCCAGTCAAATTCCAAATATATCCAAGGGCAGAGACTCCACAGCCTAGACGTCTTGGTGGCACTCTGCCAGTTTACCAATCTATCCCTTGCAACAGGAAGTCCAAAATCAGACACAGTACACCAGATGCCGTCTCACAATTGCTGAATAGAGATCCATAATAACTTTACTTATCCTGATGGCTAAAATCCTGGTAATGGAGCTCTGCATGTGATTAGGAAGAACATACTGCTGACTCATGTTCAGCTTGCCCGCCAGACACACAGGCTCTTTGCAAAGGCACTTTACCGGTCAAGAACATGGCACAGAAGACATTGAGTATCTCAGTCTTTTCCTTGTGACGCTCAATCATATACCCAGCAGCAGGCTCTCGTTTTCTCAGTATTCCTTCTTCTGCCAAAGTACTGATAGAGTAAAATAGAGGAGTTTGGTACCACATTCACATTGGCTGTTATAATGCCTCATTGAGGTGCTGTTGGGTGGGTTGTTTCCATTACCTTACATGCCATAGTGGACAGCATGAATGTGCCTAAAGAAGCATGTCCCATTTCACACAGTAAGCCACATTCTTTTTCTCCAGGTTGGTATTTATATGACTTTTGGTGAAAATGCTGCCTGGATTTGCTAGACGGAAGATGCATTAGCATGTGCCTGTATCCAAGGGATACACAAACCATGAAACTTGCAGCCTCACCTTCTGCAGAGAGTTTCTGGTTTGCAAACCCAGCAGGCCCCGGCAGTCATTGTGCCATTCCTTACATCAACATGGGCATCACATCTCTATTCCTGCTGGATATGACAATAAGCCATTGAAGAGCTCCAGGAGCCTCATTTAGTGTCTTTCAGCTCACATAGTTTTCCATTTCTCAGGGCTGCCTGTGCCTCCTTTTATAAAATGAGTAGCAGTTACAGAGACTAGCATCTCAGATCATGAATAAACCCCATTGCATAATATTTTCAGTCTTAGAATAATCGTTCCAAATGCTTAAGAAGTGGCATTGCTTTTCACTAAAGGTTTGTTTGCTGGAGGAATCATTTGAGCTAAGCACTGGTGAGCACACAGGCTGCTCTTGTAAGTGAAGCGGTGCTTTATGTTTTATTCTCTTTTAAATATGATTTTGGCGAGTAGAGGGATAAGAAGAAAGTACTTCAGTCTCTGAACACACATTACTGACATGTATAATTTTCTATTGACTTTGCTAACATCGACTTGCAGCAACATTATTATTTTTTCTGCCTCAGTAAGCAATCCAGTCCTGGATTTAGTTGCTTTGTGTGGGGTTGTAGTTGTTTATTCAGAGTAGTGGAGATTAGAGACCTGTGAAATGCCCAGTAAGATACCTCACAGTAAAGAGTTTCCAGTCTGGTGTGTTAAATAGCTTTGACAGTTTCTCTATAATATTTAGCACATATTAAGATAAAACTTGAGCATGATCTGATTTACAGATAATCCTTAGAGTAGTATCATAAAAATGTACGAGCATATAAAATGAAAAGGAAAGGGAGAAGAGCATGTGTATCTTAATAGACCAAGTACACGAAATATTGAAGTACATATTCCGTTGCTGAAGGCAGAGAAATATAAAAAATGCAATAAAAAAGAAGTAGAATATCTTTAGACTAGAAATGACCCGTCAACCTCAACTGTAAACCAGAACAAAAATCAGAAGTATCATTTCTAACGCCAGGTATTAGATACTCCAGCCACAAGTATCAAACTTTTATAAAAAGCAATATATTAGTTATTAACTCCTAAATGTCTGGCCAAAGGTGATTAATATACATGCGCTTACACACGCTCAAGTACACATGCACTAAGAGGTAAGCACAGCCAAATAAGGAGAAAAAAAGAATGACTGAAATATTCTGTTCATCTCAGGGAAAAGGCAGGGTATTTTTTCCTGAATATTTACTGATCTATTGCGAAGAAACATTTTGATCTTGACAACTGGAAATGGAATCTAAGGAACTTCTAAAGAGCACCATCATTGGTCTCTGAGCCTCTTGAACTTGCTTCTGAGAACATAAACATACAGGCTGAGGTTCATCTCTTCTGCTTTTTAAGCTCTCCATAGTTAAAGCACTTGAGTTTACCTAGTCTTTCAGATGATGAGAAAGAACTTACCCTGAAGTCTTTGGAAATGGCTCGACTATGCATTGAGAATTGAGAGCTCTCTGATTCAAATTCCACAGAGAGCTTTCCAAGGGAGGTGAGGTGAATCCAGGTGAAGGTCTAATACAACCATACATCAGTGTCCCACCATTCTTACTACAGAAAGGAGCATTCCCATTACAAAACAACATTCTCAAAAGTTGTATAGCAACAATATGTACTTTAACTCCTGTTCAGATTTTTCTCCATTCAGCTTCATCTCCTTTCTCTATAAGCCCTGCTAAGGTTTCTGGATAATAGGCACTGCCTTCATCTCTGTCTATAAGTACAACATTATTAGCACTGCAACAGTAATAAATCCTCATCACCAACATAGGGAGCTTATTTGCTAGCTTATTTGAAAGACTCTGGATGACAGAGGTTGATTTCGAGTATTAAATTCACTATGTCTTTTTCTGTGGTGCTGGCCCATTGATTCCAGTGGGATTCATTGGTGTAAATGAGGTTAGAATTTAGTCTACAGTGTTCATGTAGTGCCGTGTCACAGGCAAAATTTTTGTTTCACTACCTTGAAAGTTGTCTTCATTAAAGGGCTCTATTTAGGTTCCGTCACATTGATTTCAAAACTCTACTTAATAAATGACATATTTTTATATTAGAAGTCAAAGGAGACTGGTGTCTCCAGAGCTTAAAGAACGTTCATTACACAGACTTGTAATTGTTGGTCATTATGGAATTATCCTTCTAGTAAATTCAACTCAAAAGTAGTTTCTTATAGTGCTTACAAATGTTTTTGCATTTAAAATCCTGAAAACTCAGGTGCAGATTGTTTTTGAAGAAAACAGGTTGTTATCAGTAGTTTTAGCCCTAATCCCCCTCCTGCCAATTTGGAAGAGTATTATGGGTCTAATCCTGCTCTTGCTAATTCAGTGAATAAGATCAGACAGTACACATAGGGCACTATATTGCCTTTACATTGGCTTCAGCTGGGAAAGTACCCCTCTCTTCTTCTTAAGCTGCCCTTGCCCTCCTCAATACTGCAGATAGGATACGGAATGGGTTTAAGGGCATTCCGCATAGAAGAAGGACAAAAACGATTGTGTTAGGCTTCAATGACTGCTACCCTGAGACCTTGAGAGACTAGGATACCAAAAATAGCATCCATGACTGTGTAACAACAGGTTTTTACTCCAACAAAGCAAAATTATTTGTCTGTAAAAGGAAGAGAGAAATATTTTAATGAAGTCTCCACTGCTAAGTGTTCTTTTTTATGGTGCCACTGGCCTTTGGCAAGAGCTACCCTGTAGCCCTAATGCATTTCTTGCATAACAGCTCGGCTGAGTAAAAGGGCTAGATATATGCAGTACATGACCTCCACAAATTCATCCCTTTTATGGGAATAGAATAAATAAGTATCATGTAATTACATCTGACATGTCCAAAAGATTTTAGAAGAACGTCACATCTGATTTATTTTCAAGTAATACGTTATACAGGTTTATAAACTACTTAAGGTGGTGGGTTTTTAAAGGATTAAATAAATCTGCTCAATCCCTTAGCTACAAGCTAAATGCATCAATTACTCGGACCATCATGAAGTTTTGATTGTCTTTAGTGTTCTCCAGCACTATTAGGGCTTAGTCCTCTTACTGTAGCAAACACTGGTACTAACAGAAATTTGGCACCGCTATTTCATTCCTACACTTTGGTGAACTCTGATTTCAGGAAATCTAACCACATGACTGTTTTTGGTTGATTGTTCATGTTTAATAGTGTATAAATATTATGTCAGAAGGACAGAATGGATGCAGATGAGCCGAGGTCACTGTCTTCCAGTCACCAGCATCACACCCTAAAATGTGGTCCCTATTGCCCACTGAGAGTCACAGACCATCCTCTCCTCAGAGTAGAAGCAGTGCCGCTCTCCCTGTGGGATACCAACATCACCGAGTAGCAAACACACTGGAGGTACATGTCCTCAGGTACATGTACATGTCATGTACACGCGGGGTTGCATGTCTCTCTCTGCCTGCTGTCTGAGCTGATGGGATAAATCCAGCCTTGGTCTGGGGCCTACCCAGAACAGCATTGAGCTAAAGCTGATAAATGTCTTGAAAAGGTGACCAAGGCATCCACTTGGATCCCTCACCTAACTTTCACAGAACTGAATCACTGAGCAGGAGGACCACAGGTATGGCTGTCCTCATAGATATGTCTGTAATAATTCCTGAGAAACCAGTCCATGGGCAACTCTTTCTTCCATTCCCTTATTCTCTTTGTTCTTCACTCTCTCTGTGAGGTTATCCTTGTGTTACACGCATAGCGGCACACAGATTTACATGAAGACAGGATCCCAAAGCCTGTAGGCCATGATCCTACAAACTGAAATTTGAGACTGAATGACTGGCAGTAGTTCTTACGAATGAGAGGATCAGAGATTACCAGACAGATGGAACATTTTTTGGCTGGGGAGAGGAGGGGAAAGCAAAGTGGAGTAATACAAAATCAGAAGGAAAAAATGCTGCTCATGTGTTCTGATTATTGGCACAGACAGGAATTGCTGCTTTATTCCCTAAGAAGCTTCCATAAATTTGGTCTTTTATTTTCTTTCTTGTGAGAGTTGACCTCCTGTGGATTTTTTCTCCATTCCTTCCCACTCCTTCTGAAGAGGAACAGGCCAGTGATATACCTGCATGTCTACTTACTACAGACATAATGTTGGTCATAAAAAGTAGAGATCTTCTAGCTCCTAAGGCAAATGCATTTAGTGGTTAATACTGATGCACATTAAAGAAAGAAAGGCCTGGAGAGAGGTCTTGAATTGGTATCTGACATATGAGCTTGTAATAGCACAGTTTTGAGTAAAAAGAAAGGAAAACTCTCTTAATATTTACAACCAAATTTGCCCTACTTTGAAAGCAATGAAAAATGGTTTAGTGGCTTTTTAGCTGCCTAACACCCAGAACTGATCTATGCTCTCCAACACAAGTAACTCTGAGATCTCACAGTCTAAGTTTACCAGCAGGGTGAAGTATGACCTAAAATACCAGAGAAAAGCCAGCAAATCACAGGAGTCGCAGTATTTGTGATTATTAATCACAGCCCATGTGATTATTCAGTCTCAGATGTTGAAATATTTTTACTCTTTCTATGAAAATATTATTACTCCAGTTTTTGTAGTGCTAGAAGGAATCCTACGTATGGAAATGAAAAGATGAGAATGGTTTGCCCTACTGCTGTGCATTTTGGCTGTGGTTGTGGATTAGATCCATGCCCTGCCTACCTCCTCCCCTTCTTCCCAGTTGGCTTCAAGCAGTCTCTTCTTGTAAGAAGGGTGCTGCAGCTGCAGCTGGGGGGGAAGCACGGTACTGAAAAGAGGGACACAGCATCGAGGAGAACCTCTGGTGTGGTACCAGGTGGAGTTAAGCAGGGTGCAAGGGACCACTACAAATGTGAGAGTAGAGCATATTCTGAAAAGGGATGGGAGAACAGGGGAGGTCTCTCACAGAAGATAAATTAATAGGAATTATGCAAATTACCTCATTAAGTAATATGTGCCTTATCATCACAAGAAATAACATTAACAAGCACCAGCATTGGTGGGGTCTCTTCTGCAATCAGATATAGGTTGTGAGCCAGATCGCAAACATCAGATACTTACAGCTGAGATCAGATACCCATAAAAGAAGCCTTACTGAAGAAAACTATTGTTGCAAATGGAGATGCCAGAATCCGGTCCTCATCAGAAGCTACACTTCACTTGAAAATACTACTTTTAAAAAATTACCCTTGAAAACATTGGACATCTTAATTTTCAAACTACAGTGAGCCAGTGTGTTAAATCTCTGGGCTAAAAGTCAGTTTGAGAGTCCTTGCAATCATGAGACACCAACTCCCACCTCCCACAGGAGAGCAGAAGTAACTTCTGGAGATGTGTGTGCAATATGACACAACATCCACAGCACTGACACGCAGCCATACCTGCCACTCCTCTGCCTCTCACACCATGTAGCAGCTCAAGGCCAGCAGGTAATGTCTTCATCCATTCCCTAGACACACAACTTCTGTACAGAGCTGAAAATCAGTGGGGACCCAGGGGGCAATTGTCAGGCAGCCCCAATCCAGTTCAGAGAGAGAGCAGTGCTCTGAGCTATATAATCTTTTTGCACCAGGACTGCAGCATTGACTCTTCTCCCAGGACGCCTGCTCCATCCCCAAAGCCATGCAGTTATAATGTGGGCACAAACAAGAAAGTACCTATAATAAGAAAGTCAAGGAGAAAAGGAAGGAAATCAGTGTTCAACACACAGAAAGCAACAAACTTGACAGCAGAAAAGGACAGAGGACTTGCTATATAAAGGTCTCTAAAAAGAGATTTATACTTGGTGAGAAGCAAAACTAATTGAAAATGCATAAAAAGGAGAGGATTTGGCAGTCCTCATTAAATTGTGCCTGTTGTTGTAGAGATAAGAAACACAGTTTGAACCAAAAGGTTGAGTAGAAATTTAAAATCCAAGGACAAAATTTTCAGTGAACGGCACAGGCAAAATTAAGCACAAAGTTGTCAGATACTGGTTAGAGTTCCTGATTGATTTTGACAAACAGAAAGATAAATACATCGAATATAGTTATACTTGAAGTGAGACAGGTAGAGACTGTTAGATTATTCTTTGATGCTGTTGTGGACCTTGAGGTCAAGCTGGGGAGAGTGGCTCAGGAAATAATCTTCCAGCTTTGGTCGAGTGTTGGTCAGGAGGAGCTTTACGTGCTCGGTTATTGTTTACTTCAAGAGGTCCAACAACACAGCCTGCAAGGCCAAGATAAATGATCTGCAGTATATTGCTTTTATAGTGTTTTCAATTAACAATGTGATTCTGAAGGTTCACAGTAGTTCAAAGGAAGCTGGTGTGTGGTTCAAAACGTTCAGGAATCACTGGTTTGGGGAATTCAATGCTCAGTGGCTAAGCAGAAGGAGCCCTTATTTGCAGCACAGAAATCATTACTGAAAAGGCAACTTTTACAGTGCTTCCATGCCGATGTCTGACATAGCACAGCATTTCTCTGAGCATGACACACAACCTTTGGAAGGGGAAAGAATTACAGCGGAGGCATAATATTAATGATTCAGAAAGTCTCATGTCATAACCCTGAGCACTGCAGTATCTAATTATTAGGCATAACGATTTGCACACAGGCTGTGCCAAATAATGACGGGAGAATTAGACACCTAAAAACGGAGTCTGCCCTCTGGGGAAGGTCAGTGTAAGCCAATTGGTGGGAAAAAAGCCAAAGTAGTGCTGTGGGACTGAATTCCTATTCCCTCACAGAATGCAGATCCATGCGACAAGGAGGGCTACATCCTCCAGGAATACATATCGAGCCATCTTCCTAAGTGAAACACGTTTGTCTTTCAAAACCTGAAGAAGAGAGAGGATAGCATAAGGCTTTTCTTCCAAAAGGCAGGGAAGAGGTGCAGGTGCTCCCTCTGAATTCCAGCCTCATGTTTAGTGCAGTGGAACCAAGTCTTGGAGAGCTGGGATCAAAATGATTTTCTGCATGAGGGATTTGACCCTCCAGGAAAGGTCCAGTCTCCAAAGGCTTTACTCACTGTTGGTGGGTAAAGTATTTTCTCCATGTCATAATTCGAAAACGAAAACTAATTAGTTAAAAAATCATAAGACTTCTTGTAGCTGTGGTTGGATCGTTCACTGAAAACAGTACCAAATTTCAGGCTTGGCTTGCTGAATATTTAAGCATTTTATGAAACATAGACTGCACAGGAAGAGGATGAGAAAATCCCTTTCCAGAACTCCCTATGGCACGATTTCATGACTACACATGTACAGTATCTATACTCACATCTCCCTGCACAGAGAAGTCTCACATGACCTTCCAAAATCCTTGCTTTTACCATTGGGCATCTGGCAAATTTTCCACAAAGCTCCAGACTTGTTCCAATGAACACTGAAACTTTACATTTAAAAACGTGATGGAAAGGATGTGTAGTGGTCCAGAAGCTCCATTTTCTGAGACATCCATGAGAAAATTCAAAGGTTATCAGTGATCTCTAAAAAGTAGATTTTGAAAGGGCTCTGGCACAAAGGTGTTAAATGTTGTATGCAACAGAGAGGGAGGCATTTTTTAAAAATGGAGAAAACACATGGAAAACTTATTTCTTTACTGCCTGCGAAAAGAATGGTAGTGGTCAGCGTTATGAAGCATTATGCCTGAATGACTCAGAGGATTGGTGGTGAGATACAGAACCTCTCGGTTATGGGACATGAATTCAAATAGGAATCAGGTTCGTAGTGAAAGAAAGTCATTACCCTGTCATTGCAGTGTGCTAATGTTTAGGGATTCATTGGTGGCTAGAGTCCAGTTACCAGCACGCAAGAGGTGACATTAGAAAATGCACTATCAAAACCAGCAGAGGTAGGCAAACTCATTTCTACTCTTTTCAACACGCTGCTACCTTTCCATATCCAAAGTTACCCATTCAAAGTCGCGCCAAGACTCAAAGCTGGTGTGGTGAAGCATTCATTGATAAAGTCTACACTGCACAGTCTGATGAAGAGGACTTCAGCCTCCTAACCATCGATCCAATACTCCTCAGAGGGAATTGCAAATTTCCCTATTGAAAGTATATAGACTATGTAATGCCAAGCTTTTACAGCCTGCAGAGGCTGTGCCTGGCAGCTGGGAGGGTGAGGTCAAGCTGTCCATGGGCAGAGCAGCTCACACAGGCTTTTGGTTTCTTTGCAAGAAAGGGATATAACTATGCTCAGCTGAAATGAATTACTTTGCCAGGAAACTTTAAGAGGATTGAATGCTATAGCATCCCCTCCTTCTTTCAAGGTTTGGGGTGATTTAGCACTGATGGAAGGCTGAGTTGTGAAGAGCCTTGAGAGAACTCAGAAGAGGCTTTTGTTTTGCTAGACTTGAAGTACGTGAATTGTTTCATTTTTCCTGGACTTATCTGAGCAAGCTCAGAAATCCTTGAAAATGGGAAAAGAACAAAAAACAATTAGACCAAGGGAAAAAGTAGTAAATACTCCGTTGCAGCTAGTAACTTCCACTGATATGTTTTCTCAAATATATTCTAAATAGAAAGGCATGAAAAATGTTATGAAAGAGGAAAGAGCTGAATTTCAGAGGCAAAATAACAGTGCATGTTCTCAGAAAAATTTATCTCTTGACTACTAGCTAGAAAGGGACACTAAGATCCCGGCCTGTGATAAATCTTCTAGTGCACAAAAGTTGTACAAAGGAATTATTACTACCATAAAGGGAAAGTTCTTAGTCTTACCTAATTGTGTATATATGTGTGTGTGTGTATAAAAATATAGAGTAGTTTTTACTCTTGGTTTAACAGATTTAGCGTTAGCATTAGAAGAAAAACTAGCTGAAGTATTCAATTTTGGCAGAGATCCCTACAGAGTTAGGCCAGTAGCAGTGTCACACTGACACAAGCTATTTTTGTTTTTCAGCTTTGCCTGAAGGAATGTAAAACTAATACCGGTCCATGGTGGCTGTGTTGGCAAGCAAAAGCCAGCTTGCCTAATTGGCCGTGTTGAATGTGACACGGTAGCCTATTTTCAAATGAGGTGAAAATATTTGAAGTAAAACAAGTAATAAGGAGAAAGTTGGTAGGATGGGGAGTTCTGATTAAAGAGAAGAAAATCATTCTGTTCATTATTTCCAGAACACTTCTGAAATATTTTTACTATCAGTATTTTAGCATATTAAACTCCAGTGTTATCTAATGGGACTAAATAGGTGGAAGAAAAACAGACTGTTTTTTAGTTACAAGGCGTAACGGGCACAGACAAACCTGTACTGCAGACTGGGGACTTTGTTCAGTACTTCGCTGAAAAAAGCAGAACAAGGAGTTCCAAATTTGCTGGGAATCATCCCTAGATCTCGATCTGCCCGTTAGAGCACTGAACAGCATTAATGCCAGCAGTGGCTAAAACTACTGTCAGTCAGAGTTTTACCTGAATGTGGGAGCAGCTGGATTTGATTCCCAAGCGAAATCAGCTCACCGATCTCAGTGCTGTGCCCAGTAGCTGTCACAAAAAAGGCACGGCTGTCCTTGCAAACTTCCACAGTGCTTTTCTAGTGTTAATGTGATTTATACTTGGAGCAGTTTGACCTGATGGCTAATATATACTCAAGAGAAATTTAGGAATGGATTAGCAGATCAATGCTTTGTTTTGACTTTGCTGCTATTTAGCACAAGCATTGCAACTAAAAGAAAATCTGTAGGAGAATTTAATTACATCAAATTTTCAGCAATATTTCTGGGATGAAACAGGAACACTGGACCCAGGCTCCACCTAATCATACTGCTAATAGGAAAACTCTCCCCTCCACTAAAGCGGAGTAGCACATCAAAGCATAC
The DNA here is from genome assembly GCA_009819775.1 of Phoenicopterus ruber ruber. Taxonomy (NCBI): domain Eukaryota; kingdom Metazoa; phylum Chordata; class Aves; order Phoenicopteriformes; family Phoenicopteridae; genus Phoenicopterus; species Phoenicopterus ruber. The sequence goes on along the minus strand of CM020215.1, from coordinate 26,716,035 downwards.
CCCTGGGCTTCAGAAAGGTGCATTTGAATCTGCACTGAAATCTGTGCTTCACAGCTCAATCCTAATTTTAGTCACAATACTGAAATGTTTTACTAAACAGTGTGTTCCTAGAAGAATGCAGAAACGTGTGGTGTTGCCATCTTCCACATGCTCCTGAGGTGTTTGGGGGAACAGAGAGCGTCCATGAACCAAGGCCAGGTGGAGGAGATGGGTGATATTTAGCAGCTGCCTTTGGAATTGTTTCCCAGGGAGGATGTGTCAAACCCTCGTCCATCCTGCTGGGAATCAATGGAGCCTGCAACTGGACTCTCTTTACAGCCAACCTCGGCGTAGTCAGTGAAGCTCACATTGCTCTTGTTTACTACCTGTACTGTGGGTTCTTTATTCAGCCTTTACCAGGTGCTATGGTCAGACCCTCACTTGAAGGCAATGTCCATCTTTCACCCCTTACCTTTGATGTGAAGAGTGGCTAGAGATGGTGGTACTTTTGAAGGTGAGGCTTTTTATATCCTGATGTTCATGTTGCTTCCAGCTAACGTCTCAAGTAGGAACTGCTGGAAATTCTTTCTACTCGATTGTATTTGTATCACTTTATTTAAAATGCTGAGCGTTTGGGATTGGCGTGCATTCATCCTGGTTCCTATTTCTCGTTGATGTATGAAACACTGCCTCTTAACTTTGTATTGCTTTTAGTCCGGTTCTCTCAAGAAAGGATTTTCTGAAAGAACAAAGGGGAAAAAAAAAAAAAAAAAAAGAAAAGAAAAAAACCCTCTAAAAATTCATATTCACAGGACTAACAAAGATGCATTTCAAATCTAGGAGTGCATTTTCTTCCTCTGGTTAGCAGAGGTGCTGGGTGAGCTATGCCATTTTGCTGATCACTTTGTGAGGATTATGTCATGACAGTCATCAAAACCCCCGTGCTGTGCCAGAAGCCTAACAGCTCCTTTTCCGCTGTCAGTGACAGAGACCTGGGAAGTAAGGCAAATTTTACCAGCTCCCACCGATAAAGTTCTGGGCAGAGAAATAACAAGGGTGAGAAATCACATATTAACATTGTGAATAATAACGGCTCACTGTGCAAGTTGGCACCAGAAAAATGAGCTATTCTGAACTTGTCCATACCTCTTCTTTGAAAGCTACGTGCAGTTCTGGTCTTGTTTGCTTGTAAATAGTATAAAAGATTTGGAGAAGATTCAGAAAAGGGCAAAAGGTATGATCAGATTCAGGGAGCAGATTCTGTATGCACAGAGTAGGACTTGCAGGCTAGAAAAGACACAAGGTAAATAGGTATGAAAACACAAGTACCAGGAGGAGGGTGGCTAGAGATCACGCACCAGCTGCGTTTTTGAATACAAGGACCTGGTTGAGGAAACAAGGAACCGTAGTCAGAACAGTCAAAAGGACACTGACCAAGGAACTGCCAAACAGTGTTGTGAATGCCAAAAATGTGCACGGATTTAAGGGGACAAAATAAAGCCCATGGAAGTGCAATTCAGTAAGGATCACTAACTACAAAGAAATTACAGTTCCGGTACTTCTTGAGTTATTTGTAAGTGGTTGGAGGAAGGAAGAGCGTTCAATGTGTATTTAGCCTACTCTTTTTCCCTATATGTTTGTTTGCTTCAGGTTAAACTTTGGAGACTGACGACTAGGCTAGATGAAGCTTTGGTCTGACCTATTACTGGCATTTTTTTGTTCGTTTCTAAGCCTTGAAAGAGCTGGTCAGTTCATTCTATAAATGTGTTTGTGTGGGGGAGCATGAACTGACAAAAGAACTGTTGAAAAATTAGATCCTGACTGAATAAGTGATATAAGTCATTGATTTTTAGGAGCAAAGACCTTGGAACATTTTCTCTTAGGGAAGTAAATCAGAATTGCAGGAGCAAAGATCAAATTGTCGTCTTTTTTTTTTTTCCTTTGAGTTACTTTTGGCTTCACATAAAATAGAATGAAAAAAGAGAATCTCTACATCAGGCTCCAGAAAATGCAAAGTATCTGAGTGACAGAGGAAAAGTATATTCTTCCTGTAATCATTTGTACCATCTTATGAATAATTATCCAGCCAAGCATTTATTCTTTTGCTTATCACCATGGTATCTTAAAGACTTGAAATTCTGAAGTAATACAACAAAGTAATAAATGAATTCTATGTTAATTAGATACAGTATTCTTAGGACTAAAGATGATTTTAGGAAATGAAGACATTTTTACTTACCTCTGTCTCATTCTTCCAAATCTAGCCCTGGATCATTTCACATTCACATACAGTGGTGTTTTAAAAATAGAATTAGCTCCTAAACAGCAACATAGATGTTTTTCAAATTGTAAATGTACAGGTTGAAACCTTAAGGCAACACAGCTGAAATGCTTATTTTGAAATTCCACTTAAACTTATTACCAGTAGCAATTTAAATTATCTGTTGTTGGATGTAATGTTGAAATAAATGACTAATTAGTGTCAACTTGCCAGCATTTAGTCACCACGCAGCTTGGAAGCTCTAGGGAACAGCTTTATAACAATTTATAGCACCCTCCTTAGACAAGGACGCCATTTTGCAATTGTCAGATATAATTTGACATCTCTATAATATTGCTTTATGCGCGGCACTTCTTTTTCTACTCTCAAAACGGATAGTTTCTATTCTTCACTGATGGTCTTTTTTTACCTGGTCTTAAAGTTAAAGCGGTTAACTGATATTTGCTCCCTTGCAGCATATCTGCTTAGTCCCAGAGCTAGCCTTGCTGCAAAGGGACTTAAATGAGACGGGTTTATTCACAGGTCCACGGTAGCACAAAGGCAGGGCTCAACCCGTCACTCCTCCTTTCCGGGTGTGTGGCAGTCCAGCTGATGAATTTTACTGCTGACGTACAGTCCTCCATCCACTGTACTAAGCATAAAACCCCACCAAACCCGTGGCAGATCTCGCACCAGGTAAGCATCTCTGTCACAGAAGCTGGTGATGGAAGCCTCAATTCTGAGGTACTCCATAACAGGTCATGATGTTACGTCATTAAAAACAAAAGCCAAAAAGGGGTTTGGAAGCGCAAGCCAACGCCTGCCTTGGTGCGCAGAGACCCTCAGCAGCGATGGCCACGGCCTCAGTGGCAGCTTTCGGCAGGAGGGGCTCGGGTGCTGGCGGGGCCGCAGGGTGAGGGCACCTGCGCTGCCACAAAAACGTGCCACCGTGCGAAAGGTTGTGCGAAGCTCCCTTTGCCCGTAAACTCTAAAAAAGGCCCATTTTCACCCAACATCCTCTTCTTCCCTACTGTTAGAATAGAATGTAACACTCTTTTAAAAGACCAAAGCTACTTTCAAAGCCCATGTTTAAGAATATTATAAAAGAAGCACTTTCAAATGGTGCACATAAACTCTGTTTACATCCTTACAGCTCTGTTACTGAATAGCTTTAGACTTTAACTGTAAAGAAACAGTGAGAACCACCATGATTTAGGTAACACTAGGAAAGGCAGCTTGCAACTTTTGCGTCAATAATAGTTTTTCTGCTATGTTGCTTTTCTTAGTCATAAAAAGTGTCTGATCCGTTCAGAAATTTCTCTTTTTCCTAAAAACAAACATGCTCATTTTTGCCTCTGAAATCTGGGAAAAAAAGGAAACAAAACAAAATGCCACCTCAGTAGTACATCTGTGTAACTGCAACGCAGCTGTTGGGAGTCAGCTGAGCTGTAGCTCTGGTAGTTTAAACAGCCCCCCATACAACGTGAACCAGACATCACACTTCTGTGATGCTTTGCAGCAGCTCAGGAACAGTTAGGATATTAGATTTTCCTATGGAGTGAGGGAGAGACTATAAAAAGAAAAGGGTTTTTGTATCTTTTCGGACTTAATATTTTATGTTAATGAAAACAGAAGGAATTTGGTTATCTGGATCTCTGTCTTGACTGCAAGAAGCCAAGAGTGTCTCCTTGAGCAAGTCTTTTACTTTTTCATGCAAAAGTTCCTTTTTTTGACCTCTAAAGTACTTAAGCCCACCTTTACAAATCTGTTTAAGCTTCTTGGATGAAAGCCCTGGTGCACATTAAAAAAAAAAAAAAAAAAAAATCCTTGAATTTTATTAGAAATTCTGCATTTCAGAAACTGCTAACTCAGCCGGGTGCAGGGCAATAGTCTGACTCTCTTGCGCTGCGGGCTGGAAAGCCCAGGGAGCACTGCCACTCTTGAGAAGCAGACGTGTTTTCATCATTCATGAGCGATCATTCCGGCCAGCTCTTGGAGGAACATTTGTGGACCCCAGAGGGACCACGTCCATCACTACTGAGCAGAAAAGAGGGCTATTGCAACAGAGGGCCCTTCGCAGCAGTAAAAGCAGCCGAGAAGATTATTTGTAATTCCATGGAGAATCTCCCTAGGCTGGAATAAAATTTGGAATAATCTATGTAACGTTCTGCATCTCACACTAACAGCAGTATTTTGTATTATTAGAAATTACTTTTCCCAAACCATTAGGCTAGTTTAAGACCTAGGTAAGGCTGCAGATTCATCATGATTACCGTTAGCGTCAGAAAGGCTAGGAATTGCCTTTCTCGCCTTCTCCCCTCCGCGGGCGCGTAGGCGCGTGCCCGGTTGGGTGTCTGGTGCCCGAACGCCCGGGCCGATGAGCGGCTGCACGTCTTCGGGAGAGTCTCACCAGAGCATCCTCCGGGGCTCTGCCTGCGGCTCCGGGAGGGCAGGAAAGGGCCGTCAGCCGAGCGGGGAGGAGGCGCGAGGGCGGCTGCATCGCCATCCCACCCGGGTGGGGAAAGCACCCGCCCTGCCCAGAGCGAGCGCGCGAGCAGCGGCAGGGTGGGAGCATACAGCGTGTCCTGGAAAGGCAGGACACCATTCTGTCAATCAACTCTGCTGCAAAAAGCTCGAACTCTGCCTGGACGGCAGGCTAAATCCACTGGGAAACGTGATTTGTCTCCCACACATGAAAAAAAATGTGCCGTGCTGGCTTTCTACAAAGACCGTTTAGTTTCCATGGATTTCATACTATTTTCATTGTTCTTTGGTCATAAATTCCCTTGCTTTTAAAATAAATATTGCCAAGTTAATTTTAATGACTTTTATTTTACAGCTCCATTATTTTCTGACACGTTTTACATGTTTGAAAACGAAAATGTTACTAGCTTTCCTTTTCAGCAAATAAGATGGGAACAGACAACAGACCTCAATCAACGTAATATTTTTTAAAGAATGTAAATGAATTCGAAGGAGGTGGAGAGGGCACATGTATTTGTAACATGGATTTAAAATGGTTTTGCATTTGCATTTATTTTTAATGGCGTTTATGCCCTCTAGTGTCAGTAAGCGTTATTGCAGCTAGGTTTTTTGAATATTGACAATTTTTTTCCTTAACTGTTTCGTCAATATCAGCCTAAACTATTTGATCTTTGTAAAAATGCACATCCTGGATTTATTCCTATTATATATGTCCCATAGTTTCAGAGCTTTGCTGTAGAGGTCATCTGGAAGACGCGGTTCTATCTGAAGTAAGCTATTCCAAATACGCATTTCTGATCTGTCAAACACACACAAAAATATTGCTAAATTACAATTGCTGTGATTACTTATTTTGTCCTTCAAAATACATTTATTTTTCGCTTGAAAAAAATTACTCCTGTGTTCAAGCAAACAAACAGAAGTTAAATAAGCAGCATTGTCCCTCTTGTTTGTTAGGATTGTTAAAGAAAAGACCTTCTCTGCTCACATCAAGGAAAAATGGTGAAAAAGTATGATTCGTTTTAAATATAATTCAGACCTTTGACTTATGAAATATTCCATCTCAGAGCCATCAAAACCCAGTCTTTATTAGATTCAGGAATAAGATAAACAGCTGATGGTGCCACAAACACACCCTCTGTTGTCCGGGATTTCTTGACTTATGGGTGTGCAACATCAGATATATTCCACTCACTCATTTGAAAAGCAGTATTGCTTCGGCAGGTGGATGTCCACGGGTAAGCTCTGGCGTGGCAATGCTTAGGGTACAGATTGGGCATTTGTAAACCCAAACGCATTCATGCTTCCCAAGTTCCTACAATAGCTCGGCCTTTTGTGTGCGTTTCAAGCTGCCTTTCATGCCCCCAGATCTGTCACGCAAAGCTAGAAGAAATCATGCCCACGTTACTCAGATCGGTACTCCGAAAGATCCAGTATTTGCAAAATAAAGGAATCCACGGCTTGCTGTCTTCCCTTGCAGTAAGGAGCCAAACTGTGGGCTGTCACCTGTTGAATACAAACAACTGAGACAAACCCACGTCTTTACATCCATCCATCACTGCACGACGTCACTTAGCGAACAGATATCCACAGATGGCAAGCAATAGCACATGTCGGACCTGTCTGGACTACGTCTAGTGAAACCTAGGCATTAGTTTGATCATGTAGTTTCTGACTTGTGATTTGATAAAACTTGATTGACACATCTAGCTTGTCATAGCCTTTTCCCTTCCCTTTTTGGCTAATGAAGTAGAACGCACCTGATATGATTGTTGATTGATAACGGGATCAGTACGACATCTCTTTTTCTTCACTCATCCAGAGCATACAATATTGGGATGACACTTCTGACATTACAAAACTAGATTGTCAGTACAAATCATAAATGCCCAAAGACTGACTTGAGCTTTGGCCACAATAACAGACATGTGGAACAGACTATATACAAAGCTATATGAAAAGACTGCAACTAGGAAAAAAAGCACATAAAGGATAATACATTTGCAGTTACAGTCTGAAGAGCAGTGAGACAAGCAGGGTAGCACTAGATAAAGCCTTGAAATAGTTCCCTTTTGAATAGTGACTCTGTGAAAATTGCTTAATAAGATTCCATATTTGTTGTGTCTCCATGACTGAAGGGATCAGATTTTCTGCGGAATTTAGAATTTGTTTTAGAGATCAAGTATGATTTTTCCACTTTGAAATAAATACCACAAAGCTACCCTGCCATCTGAAAATGGAGTTAAGTTCTTTTTTAGTTTAGACTTTCCAAGGAATAAAGCAATTGCAGGTGGGGTAAAGGAGGACATTTTCCCTTCATTTTATGTCGTCCACTTCCATTGGTGGTATTCAGTGATATATGAGGTACAACTAAAGGTAATGTTTAATCCAGCAGAAGAAACTTCATTAACGATTCTGGTCATCCCTACACTAGACTAAAATCTGTGTCACTGGCCCAAAGGAGAACAAGGCTAACCAACATAAATGTAGTAAAAACTCCGTTTTGTCACAAAAGTGAGCAAATATGTTTCTTGCCCTGTGCAGGAAGGCTAATTTCTTGGAAGTCATTTTTTCTGATTGTAATTTTATTTAAACATCTCCAACACAATGTTTATCAACAGGAGAAAAACTAATTATGTAAGAGTTATTAATGATGTGAAAGATATTATTAGCACTGAACAATGGACAAACAACATTACATTTGGAAAATGTCACCGTACTACAACTTATTCAAGCTGAAATAGAAAATAATCAAAAGCAAGTTATTTTAAAATAAGCATATCCATCTACCTGTCATTTTGCCCAGAAGGTAAGAAAAACATTGCAAAATACCTTCATGTATCAAACAAACAATCCTAATTTTTTATTTCGCTCCCTACCTACTGAAATACTGTGAAAGGCACCTCCTTAGGTCAGTAGGTAGGTCCACACATAAATACCGAAATGTTAGGGACAGATCAGCTAATAGTTCCTGTCACCACTCCTAAAGCACCAGTCTGCACTTGATTCACGTAATTATAGTGTCACATTATCAACAGGATGAACTATATCCCTGAGCAACCTCAAACCAAATTAATTAGAGCCAGAAATGCCTTCTGTCCACAGTAGCCGTCGGTGACAATGTGAGCTTATGAAGGTTCAGCAATTTAGCATTTCAAGTGACAGGCGTCTAAATAGGGTTAGGAATCTAATTTAAGAGATCTGTCCGTAGTACTGGGTGTATCTAAATTTTGCATTCCAAGATCTGGTTGTGTCAGGTACGTGTAAATATATATTGCCTTTTAAATAGCTTTCTGTTGATATACACTATGATTCAATTATAGAAAATACTTGGATGGTATCTAAAAGTCGTTGTCCCTGCTCATTGCGGGGGTTGGACTAGATGGCCTTTAAAGGTCCCTTCCAACCCAAACTATTCTATGATTCTATGATTCTATGATTCTAAAAGGATGAAGTAAAACAGTAACAAATACTGTAAACCGCAATGATTATCAGTGATTTGATCTTAGGACTTCTCCCCTAAGCTCACCACTCTGGCCCAATGCCCACTGCTCACCTCACCGCTCCGCCTGAAAAAATCCTGGGTTAGTTAGGTGTCGGGGATCCCATTTGTCAAAGGGACCTTGAAAGGTCGTTTATCCACTTCCCTGCCCAAAGGAGAGAACAGCTGGGCATGCATCACTCCTGACAGCAGATAGTCAGCTCTGGCTTTCGGAAGATAAGCACCAAAAATGCCTATGTTGCGAGGTGCAAATGTTGATGTGAAGGAAAGCATGACTCTCTTTCTAGTATTTTTCCAGTTTTATACATCTTATAATTAAGACCAGCTATATTAATAATTTAGAAGATGGTTTCTATTACATTATGTCTTTTTATCCAATCCCGCATGTCACAAAATCAGAAACTAATAGCATTCAAATTATGAGCATGTGGGGGGTTTATTGGTAGAAATATTAATGCATGTTTTCCTGTGAATATTTTGCACTTGGGCATGCTTTGTAAAGCAACAAAACATTTATTTTACACAACATAATCTTTGTCAATAGTCTCAGACTTGGTCATCTATGTTATATCTGCCTGGATGACAACTTATTTGAATGTTTACATTAAACCCATTCCTCTTATCTTACAAAATGCAAACTATTCATCTTCACCTACAAGCTGATACATAATCTCCTTTTGACATATGCTGAGCTCTCATTGCTAGAAGGTGTTCTCTAACCCCATATAGATTCTCCATCATCTGATATCCTCATCCCTTTGTCCCCCCCTTCTCATGATTAGGTGCACAATTTGGACCATGTGACTTGAAGACTCTGCCCCATCTTCTCTATTATTTTTCCAGTTCCTGCTGAACAGACAGGTTTTGTTTTCCAGACAGCATTTTCCAAACACTGTCCCTCCTGCAGTTTCATTTCTTACCTTTTCTTGTGTTAACAGTTTATAAATTCTTTGCAATAGGAAATGTGCTCTCTCTCTACTCACAAGCATACTAAACTCACATGCTACAATCAATGTTTAATAATAACTTAAAATCCAGTGAAGTTAAAACAGAATTGTACTTGAAGGTAATTTAGCTCTTTATTAAACTCTGTAGTATGTAATTCTGTACTTATTCTATAGAATATGGCAGTCTCCAGAGTGCAAAGAGCTGATATCTCTTAATAAGCTGTCACTGGAATGCCTCTGCATCGTTCAGTAGCACTATGTTCTTACTTGCTGGACAAAACAATATCCAGCATCGTAAAGAAGGTGGTAGCCCTAGTAATTCCGAGCACTGACAGGATTTGCAGTTAGAATTTGTTTTGTTGCTTCTCTGTGTCTTGAGGTTTTTGGGTTTGCTTTCAGCTAGACCATAGAAGGGACCTCTGGAGGTCAGCTAGTCCAGCCTCCCACTCAAAGAAGGCCTATCAACAACAATAGATTAGGTCAGCCGTGCTTTTGTCTAGCCAAGTGTTGAAAATCTCCAAGGACAGAAACTCCACAATCTCCTGGGCAACCTGTTCCAGAAATGTGCTACCCTCCTAAATGAAAGTACTAAATCAACTTAAGTGAGACAACGGATTATTCAGCTTGGCATCTAACTTACCAAGTGGTCTCCCTAGGATCTTGCTGATGGAAAGTGATGAGTTCTTCCAACAAGCAGAGTAAGGACTTAACTTCGACATTGATTTTTTTTTTCCTTAGCAAAGTCACTCTCTCTCCATCGCAGGAGGCAGCCTGGGAAGACTGCAGCCGGTAAAACATGGATGCCCACAGTTTGATGGACAGGAAACCCAACATTAGCTTCACATTAAAATTATGTGTGCACAACACTGGGCATGCTGTATATGTATGCATAGGTGTATAAAGTATTATTTACATGCAGCGAGTACTATTTGCAAGACAAGTAAAATCTATTGTGCATTTAGTTCATCGTGAAATTCAATACTTAGAAGAGATTTTGTCTTTACTAAGCATTTTATTTTCTTTAACACAGATATGGTGACATGGTGCCAAAGACAATAGCTGGCAAGATTTTTGGTTCAATATGCTCCCTGAGTGGGGTCTTGGTCATTGCTCTGCCAGTCCCTGTAATTGTCTCCAACTTCAGCCGTATCTACCACCAGAATCAACGAGCAGACAAGCGCAGGGCACAAAAGGTGAGCTCCTAATTTTTCCTCCTTTTGTTGTTGAGCAATAGACAAAATATGACTTTCTATATGCTGTGCGTCCTCAAAGTGAGTATTTCTTAGCAAAAGGACTACTATATGTATGTGCCACATGGCTAGCCCATGTCCTAGATGCAAACACTGTGTTATTTTTAGTGGGAAAAAAACAACAGAAAAAAATACCCACAAACAAAAGACCAAACAAAAAACCACAAACAAACAAAGAAAGAAACACCACCCCACCCCCCACCCAGTACATTTATCTTGTCTGTCAAAATTTACAGATCTATTATTGTGGTAATTCGTCCTACTTGTTAGACTAGATCTAGTATTTTCAGGCAATAGCTGCAGTCCCACCCACTGAAGATTTTTCTGTTTTTCATGCAGACTTTCTTTCCACCAGAGTCTTGTGAGAAAAAAACAACCAAACAAAAAAAACCTAATAATGATTTCTAATGTCTATCCTAACAGCCTGCTTCACTAATCCATGTGTTTAATTCCCAGGTTCAGTCTCTGGGGAATCTGATTATTGGGGAACTTGTCTCCTCAGCTCTAGTTTGCTTAAAAGGGTTTAGAAAAAGAGCTTAATCAGGAAAAGCTGAAAGCAAAAGTCATTTTTTCCAGCTTCCTTGATTTGCTGAATCTCTCACTAAAATATCAACCAGTTCTACAACACGACAGTTTCCCTCCGTGACCTATATGGGCAAGGTCAGGAGCCAGGAAGAACTGTTTACCAGGAGAGATGCAGCCAACCTGGGCAGTCACCTTCATTTCCACATCACTGCCAAAATACTAGTCCTGATCCACTTCGCCCAACCCTATAGTGCTAAGCAGCTCAGGTAGCCTCCGTTGGCACCTGAAGCCCTGATAAGGGAGCCGAGATGCAGCACCTTCTGCCGTGGCAGTCAGAAGGCTCTGGATGCAACACAGACTTTCCCAAGGCTGAGGTGTCACCACTTGGGCTTTTTGCGGTCCATGGCCTCTCCTCAGAAGTCCTGAGTCTCCAGTGGTCAAGGGAGGGCAGGATCACTGCTCGCAGAGGCGTGCAGGCAGGCCAGGACTGGCAACTACGTACATAGACCAGGGAACACAGGCTGCCCAGGCTGCATCTGCCTCATACAGACAACAGCTCCAGGTTTAGAGTTATAAAATGTTTGTGTATTTCTTTCTGGCCTTTGACCAAAAAGGTCACCATTTTGACTGATCTCTTCATGGAAATTAAGTAAATGTACACAGTGATACCATTCCCAGAACATCTTAAAATCAGGAGAAAGAGAGATACATGTCCAAGAAAGTTAGTCATCAGCCCAGGCTAAGATATTGTACCCTTTAATGGTCACATCTTGGAAGAACACTGTTAGATGAGGAAAATGGCCATAAAAGAAATCAGGCATATCACAGAAGTGTCACACCTTTCTAGAATCCTGATTTCAAGTACATGCTGCTTCAGTGATCCAAATATCACACCTTGCCTACCCTACTAATTCCACCCACCCTTTTGCATGCCGTTTTGTCCTGTGTGCCAGTTCCAGCTATGCACTCCCCACTCCCACAGCTGGAACGTGCAGAGAACACATCACTTCTACACTACGTTGTTTTTGTCGAGAACTTTTCCACTTCTGTTTGCCTAATGGCAGCAGACAGAGAAAGACAGTATGTATCAGCCAGAACACAGTGCTTCATTACTGTGCCTCCAAGCATTGCGCCAGTCATGGGTAACAGATCTGCTTGATCCCAGCAATGCAATGTGGCTGTTCTGACTTTCATAATAACTGCAGACACAACCAAGCCTTACTTCATATAGAAACTGTCTCCTCCTGCATGTCATGAAACAAAATTTTCTATACCTGCTTGTGGTGGTTGACCTTGCTGGACGCCCGGTGCCCACCAAGCCGCTCTATCACTCCCTCCTCAGCTAGCCACGGCAAGGAGAAATAGATGGAAAAAACCTCATGGGTCAAGATAAAGGCAGTTCAATAAAGCAAAAGCAAGGCTGCGTGTGGAAGCAAAGGGAAACAAAGGATTTATTCTCTACTTCCCATCAGCAGGCGATGTCCAGCCCTTCCCGGGAAGCAGGGCTCGGTACGCATAGCAGTTGCTCTGTGTCCTGGTTTAGGCTGGGACGGAGCTAGTTTTGTCTCCAGCAGCTCCTGTGTTTTGGATTTAGTGTGAGAAGAATGCTGATAGCACACTGATGTTGTTGGCTGTCGCTAAACGACCAAGGACATTTTACAGTTCCCAGTTTGCTGACGTGCAGGTGCAAAAACCTGGGAGGGGTAGAGCCAGAATAGTTGATCCAACTGGCCAAAAGAGGTATCCCATAGCATAGACATCATGCCCTGTATAAGTGAGGGTCAGCCAGCAGGCCACTTCCTTTCTTGCTCCTTTCTTTTCCTTTTTTGCGATTCCCCATTTAGGGCTTTTCATGTCATTCGTGCGGGCTGTTTGTCCCTCGCCTGCTCTCTCTGGAACTTGCTGTTCTGGGATAGCTGGGGGGGGGATACGCCTGCTTCCTGACTGTTGCTCAGGACGGGCGGTATTGGTCGTCGTGTGGTGAGAAAATTGTGTATTGTTTGTTTTATATATTCTATTATCCTTATATATATTATTATTATCATTAATATATTTTATCCTTTCCTTTGCTGTCCTGGTGAACGGTTTTTATCTCAACCCATGAGTTTTCCTTTCTCTCTGGTTCTCCTCCCACCCCACTGGGGAGGGGGCGAGTGAGCAAGCAGCTGCGTGGTATTTGGTTACTTACCATCTGGGTTAAACTATGACACTCTGGAAGACAAACGTCATAATAACAAATAATTCCCTCCCCTCCTTCTTTCTCTTAGCTTTTATTGCTGCGCAGATGTCATATGATATGGAATATCCCTTTGGTCAGTTTGGCTCAGCTGTCCCAGCTGTGTCCCCCTCCCAAGATCTTGCCCACCCCCAGCCTACTGGTGAGGGGGAATTGTGGAGAGACATTGACGCTGTGCCAGCACTGCTCAGCAGCAGCCGAAACACTGGTGTGGTTCCAACACCTTTCTAGCTACCAATACAAAGCACAGCACTATGAGGGCTGCTCTGGGGAAAATTAACTCCATCTCAGCCAGACTCAACACACTGCTTTACACTTGCCAGTGAAAAAGAGATGGACACTAGAAAAATACCTTGCAAAAATTAGATATTGGCAGACTGGCTGATATTCCCCATAATCTCTTCCTGAATAGAAACTGCCTGAGTTGATAACTGAGTTTTCTCCTTGCGAAACAGTGAGCTCATTGTAAGTTTCAAACAGGAATATGAAGTGATGAATGGCAATCCTGCAAGCGTCTTTCCTCTGCTCCCCAGAACAATGCCACAGTAAGGATGAGAGATTTCCTCTGACTGTGTTTATGCCTTTCTTACTTTGGAGAAAATGGCTTTGAGGTCTGATAAACTTAGCACTGCATGTGTGTTTCACTGGTATCTCCCTATTGCAAAGCTAATCTCTGTCAATCTAAAATGACAGAGATGTTGAACTGAATATTGCCTTTGAGGGACTGAAAGAAAAATCACAAAAGCACTTCTTGGGTACTGTATAGTCCATATTTAGTAATATTTAGCTATGAAGTATAAGCCTTGCATTTCACAGGAGGGTTCTACTGCATTGTATAAGAATATTCAAGCAAAAAGGTCACGTTATTGAAGTTTGAAATTCTTCTTCATTCAATACAATACAAGCTTTACACAGTTTTCTAAAATAAATGTTTCCCTAGGCACAAACCTCATTTCTATTCTCTAAGGCTGAAGAACATAAGATTGAAAGAAGGTGCTGTTTCATGGAAGCACAGCATGAACCCCTGCAGGTGATGGTACCTCCTGCCTGGCTACAACAGCTTCCATCTGATCGAGAGAGTTGTATATTTGAGTTGTGCTACTTACTTAATCAATATCTCATACAGATGTTTAATCAAGGGCAGTCTTCAGAAATGGCAAAACGTTTGGGCTCTAAGGAAACTCAAGAGAAAAGTTGTCCAGTGAAGAGCTGAAATCTAGTCCCAGAGCACTGGCAATTTTCAGCAGAAAAATGTTGCCACTTATATTAGGTTTGTTCAAGAGGCCTGTGACCATCAGTATATGCTTTTAACTGAGTTCTGCACAGTCAGTCGAGATTAGACAATTCATTTGTTTCTTTTTGGCAAAAAGATGCTACATATTAATGTTCAGGAGAAATGGAAGAGACATTTATTTATATACCATCTCGTTTTGAATGCATTTTAAAGGAAGCTCCTGCTTCCAACCGTGGAAATACTTGTTGTAAAAGAAACATCAGTATAATGAAAAGAGAAATTAAAATAAAACCAAAGTAAAATAAACAGAACATTTTCTTCTATCAATAATAAGGTCCAAGGATCTGACCTATCCTGACAATAAATAAATAATCCAAAATAGATACTGGAATTCAGGGCAGAACTAATTATGCCCTATAGTCTTACTATGCCTTTTCCTCAGCAGATTTATCACAACTGAGGCAGTTTTGAAGAATCCTATTTGTGGAGCTTTTCTCAGCTACAGACAGCTTCAAGAGGCCAAGCTATTTGGTTGCCCATCAGTGCCTTCAGCTGGCAAAGTTATGACAGATGTGTTGTGACTGGTCCATGTCTAAAGGAAAGGAAAGGAGGGGAAAGGAAAGGGAAAGGAAAGGACAGGAAAGAAAAAAGAAAGGTTTAGGTAGCCTGGATACAATTTCCTATTCCGTATTTGAAAGGTATCAAAGGGTAAGACATGGGTAGACCCTCACAGTGTCAGATTCACTGGGATGACTAACAGCACAGGGAAGGGAAAGGAGGAGGCGTAGCTACCCTGTTGGAATGGGTGTCTGCTCCATCCCAACGTACTGCAGCAGCTCTTAGGATGACAATGTCCTTCTCACCCTGAATGAAAGCATTCCTTGCTAGATGCCTTCCCTGTTTTCCATACTCTATTTTCTGCATCTTTTGAGGCAAGAGCCTTGTGTCCTCTTAGCCAGCAAGTCCTAAGTGGTGGTCCATCTGCCATTATTGTTCATAATAACCTGATAACTGGAGAAGCCTTAATTTTAGTTGCACAAGCACTTCCCCCTAGAGTGACTTGCATAATGCCTCAACAGAACACCCAAACTAGCAGCTCCAAAATCTGACTTCATACATAAAATTCAACCTGAATCTTTCATGTGAGTATGGACTTCTACCTTTACATAGCAAAATATATCCTGAAGATTGGCTTGAATTTATTATTTATTGATTGTACATGATGTATTTATCTGTCAAGTCATAAATAATTAGTTACTAGATAAATATAAATAGCTCTAGGATAAATGGCAACAACTGCTTAACAGCACCTGGCAGTCAAGAGCTGAACGTTTGCAGTAGGGAACCCCGCTAGCCATTATGACTTCTTTAAACGAGATAGGCTATTAATCTCAGTGGGGTTGCAGAAACATAACTAACAGAATAAACTTACCCAAGAGTTTGAATTTAGCACAAAAGCATGTAAAACTCGTGTTTACTGAACAATAATTCGAATAGATTGTGAAAGCAAGGCACGACTCAACAAATATATGAACCTTATTTAATTCCATATCCATTAATGTACAAAGTAAACAGCCTTTTCTTCTCTACTGCTCTGACATCCTAGAAATTATTGTCAGCTAATCTGAAGTCAATTATTTGCAATTGCTGAAAATTAGAAAATCAGAGCATGAAATGTAGGCTTGATTTTTCAACTTGAAAGCAAACATATAGGATGGATTTATGAAAGGCAAAGCAAAAAAATTATGTAAAAAAATGTGACTGATTTTGGAAAATTTGGCCACTGCTCTGGGAGTCACAGTGTTGTGCTTTAACCCCTGTAGGCATCTAAGCACCACCCAGCTGCTCGCTCACTCCCCCGCAGTGGGATGGGGGACAGACTCAGAAGGGTAAAAGTGCAAAAACTCGTGGGCTGAGATAAAGACAGTTCAATAGTTTTAAAAAAAAAAGGAGGGGGGGTGGGGGAACAGCAAAGGGGAGTGGGGAATCAAAACCAAGAAAAACAAGTGATGCAAAAGAAACAATCGCTCACTACTACCGACCAACTGATGTGCATCCACTCCCCAAGCAATGGCAGCCCCCACCAACATCCACCCCCCCCAGTTTATATGCTGAGCACATCATGTAGTCTGGGATAGTCCCCCTGGTCAGCTGGGGTCAGCTGTCCCAGCTGTGTCCCCTCCCAACCTCTTGTGCAACCCCCAGCTACTTGGTGGCGCACAGTGTGAGGAGCAGAAAATGCCTTGAGGCTGTGTAAGTCCTGCTCAGCAGTAGCTAAAACATCCCTGTGTTATCAACACTGTTTTTCAGCACAAATCCAAAACACAGCCCCCATACCAGCTACTGTGAAGAAATTTAACTCTATCCCAACCAAAACCAGCACACACGGAGGACTGTGAAGGAATTCTTATCTTTCAATTGTACAAGATCATTAAAAATAATAAATATAAGGTAAACAATTAGTAATTTTTGAGGTTTGATAGTAAGATAGTTACATAGGTCTGGAGAGCAACAGAAGAAAAACAGGAGCTATCTAAGTATGAAATTACCTAGGCTACATAGGCTTCTTGCATAGCAAATTGAAGAGACACTCTTGCCAAAAATGATTCCCGGTATTGCAGTAAGCCTTGCCCTAAAGCATTCTGATAAAAAATCTCTTTCTTACACACAGCTGGACAGCTGAGGGCATCTTGAGTGTTAAAGCTGGATGTTGTAAATACCCCACAGTGGCTACATTTAGCACTATTTAAAACCTTTGAAAAGAAATGTTTATATTTCTAAAACTGACAGAGATAGTTCTTGTTGAATAACAGGGAATTCCCTTTGTAGGTTCTATAAATGCAGCCATAGACAAGGATCTGCCTCTAAGATGTAAAATTTGAAGCTAGAAAAAAAAAAAGTGATGCATTCAAAAGAGAAGTTCAATGCAAATACAAGGGACGCAATAAGAATTAGAGCTGATCATCAATTTCTTTAGGAATTTCAGACAAGATGAAGGGAAGGCTCACAGCAAAGAAGATCATCTACTGCAGGAGAACTTAATCCTTTCTTTTTTGCTAGATATTCCATGAACGGGGAGAGTTAGGAGGGCTTTGCAGCGGTTGAAAGGGGCAGTTATCACTCCCTTTCTGTTGTACATGGCAGAAAATGCCGTTCGCAGACTAAAGGAAAATGCAGTTCTTCTGTATCACAGTTTTCCTGATGTCATCACATCATTTGGTGTCCTTCGTGGGAATTCATCCCCAGTGCACAGCCCTTAAAAATCATGTGGCTGACGTGAGCTTTTAATGATTCCTTGATAGGAAATGTGAGGAGTCACTAGACTACTCAGGCTACAGGCTCTGATATAATCAGGCAGAAGCCTGAGAAGAATCTGATCACTTTAACAGATTTGTAAACACCTCCAGTTTCAGGAGTATTTTCTGTAAGCTGAAGTGTAATCATGGAAGCCACAGTACCTGGCTTCTGCCTTGGTAATAGCTTTATTGTCTTCTCGTTGGTAAATGATGTAATTTAGGGCCATCTGAATGAGTCTCAACTAGAAAGATGTAGCTATTACGTTCCACCTCCAAAAGCTTTCTAAGACGCAATAAATTCATATTTGCAAAGCAATTTGAAATCTCACATGGAAAAGTACAACCATCATATATGGTTGTAGCCCATTGAATAATTAATATAGTCTGGTGAACCCTTATATTTTTTATATTTCTTTATTAATGGTGCTGCACCATAATTATCACTTCAATCACGAAAGAGAAAATGAATATGAATGCTAAAAGGAAAAAGCTAACTAATGTATTAAAATGTTTGTTCATTAAATCTAATGAATCTCCCTGTGTAAAGAGCACACTAAGAAGTACCACAGCTAAAAAATTTGTGACTGAAATCACTTATTTATGGGACTCCGTGTTGTACCCTGCAAAGGCATGTCTAAAGCATCTCAGGCTCCTAAGGCTAAACGTACGCTAGAGACACCTTATATATTTATGAACATAACCCAGTGCGCATGTCCCAACCCATGACCATTCTGCGGGGCAGGTAAAAGCTCTTCCCCAGCCTTCAGCCCATCATGCCGTGTTGCATCTGAAGAGCTCCACCTTGGAAATAACCTATTTTCTGCCTGCCCAAGGGGATTTGGTAATTGCCCATCCCTGAGGACTCAAGCCCTAACCACATCGTTGCCCTGGATGTGCCACCGAGGAGCCCGCGTGAGCCTGGAGGGCCGGAGCTGTTCACCGTTCCCCCCCCGCCCCGGTCGGCTCCTGGGGACCCAGGCCAGCCCGGCGCGTGGCCCTCTCGGGTGGCTCGCTGCAGCTCGCCGGGCTGCCCGGGGCTGCTCAGCCGTGGTGCTCAGTGAAAGAGCCCTGACTGCCACGTTTACCCCCACTTCAGTCTCTGGGGACTTGCCCAGGGTGACAGAGCGTGGGGCTGCAGGTGGCCTTTCAGTGCTGGGGGAAGGGGAAGGTAGGAATTCACCTGCGCAGAAGCACTGTGCAGGTGGTCCGGGCACTTGGCTCCTTAGCATAGAATAAGGCGCATTAACTGCACAGCTGAAAGGCTGCGTGCACCGAGGAAGGTGAAAACTAGTGTGTTACTCTAAAATGGCCAATATATCACAAAATCAGGCAACAGCCTCTCATGTGAGCTTTTTTGCCGCAGTGATGCACACATGCACAGCATTACCCTATTTTCTTTCAGAACAATTAAAAAGATAATAAATACATGACGTATACATAAACCAGATTCTAGCCATGTTGCTGTTAGCTGTCATGAATTTCTTGGCTCGCTGTTGAGAAGATCTGTGCGTTTGAGGCTGTGAGTGCAAAGAAGCGTGGTGTTGAGTCATTCCTCATAGTCAGTTAATTATTAATCATGCCAGAGAGATCTGGCAGCTGCAGTGACCAGGCTGCTTCCCTCTATAAGTGTTCAGGGATTCTCAATCATTTCATGCTGACATTTAATGCCACAGAAATTGGGGGGGGGGCGGGGATTGCTCCCTCTATTTTCTCAAAATATCAACGGAGTAATTATCAGATACGAAAATCCCTATTAATATATCAAAGTCAGTTTTTTCAAGTTCTTCACTGTATCTCCTGTGCTTCAGCAGCCATTCAACTCCAGATGCTGCTCAGCATTTGGCTTTCAGAATCAGAAACCATGCATGAAGATAACCCAGACTCCCTCTTACACACGTAACCAGCCACAAAAATTACAGAACCAGGATGCCATCCTAGAAATCCCGTAAAAGCTTCTGTTTTGCCTATTATTGGTTGAGAGAGTCTTTTCCTCACGCTTTCCCCTAACGTTGGCTTTTAACTGTTGTACAAAAGTCAGTGGATGCAAAGTGTCCTTCACTCATGAGCCACCTTCTACTCTGGGACGAGAGCCATCTTCTACTCTGGAGCGAAAGTCACCTTCACAATCAATGAAGCTCGCCTGAGAAATCTCAAATCTTTCCCAGCAATTGGTGCCTGCAGTCTCTGAAAAATCAGGTTATGGACAGATTATGACCAATGATGACAAGTATTAAGTCTGATTGTACCAATAGATGTGAAGAGGTAAAAAGGCTTTTAAAAGGCTTGGCAAGCATTCAGGAACTTAGCTGGGAGACAGCATAAAAAACACTCTCACATTCTGCTACTCTAAAAACCCAGAAGGCTCTGAGAAAGCAGCTCACAGCAGTTGGAATATTATGTTTTTCTGAACCATTTCTTCCCCTTTAAAGATATTTTCATTGCAGGAGCAGCTGAGATGGATGCCCATGTGTCTGATCCACAAGGCATGAGGAGTGGCACGGTTGCAGCAACGCAAAACAAAAGGAGGCACTTACATGCTGCTCTGTCTAATCCCTTCTCCAAAATCATTGTTCTTATTAGCTGATGCATGCAAACAAATAAAAACTTCTGCCATTTCCCTTTAAATAGGAAGGCACTTACGATTTGCTCCACCTGGAGGACAGATGCAATGCAGCCTTTCAGTGGTTATGATATTGGTATTCATAAGCAGCTGATTCCAATTAGCAGTTTAGATAAACAGAATAATGGCTATGAATACAAGTGACACTCTTTCTTTTGTCTATTTACACAGAAAGCCAGACTTGCTCGAATTCGTGCAGCAAAGAGTGGGAGTGCTAATGCCTACATGCAGAGCAAACGAAATGGCTTACTGAGTAACCAGCTGCAGCAGGTAATGTTTTCATATCCTCCACCTCCAGAGAACAGCTTAATAACAGCCCAGCAGTAGCTTATTCTATTTATCACCAGGGCAAGTCAACTTGGGTCTTTAGGCAATGTTGTCTTTAGAGGTAGACTAAGGAAGGATAAATTGGACAATTACCATTGTTAAAGGAAGCTTATGAGAGTCGATGACAGGGTATTAAAAGATGAGGGAAATGGCCAGATAGAAATGCTAGATTCAAATGTAACCCACACTTTTAGAGGTAGATCCTGTAGAAGACCTCATTAAGAAAGTACAGAGCTTTTGCCTCTTAGGATGTAGGTTGGATTTCTCTCATTTATGTTTAGACAGGTGGAACACAGGTGACAAAAACAGGCTTCATCATCAGTGAGCGAAAGAGGTAGCTCTGGGGTACTGTTTGCACAGAGGGGTGCTGCAGAGTGAAAAGCATTCCCTGGAAGTACCTACTTTGCTCTAAGGAGAATCTTGGCGATTACTTCAAATGCATTGAAATCTAATGTTACCTGAAGCAAATTCCCCCTTACCTCCGGCGAGTGAGCCAGGACCAGCGGTGGGAGCCCCGGGCAGCAGCAGCTGGGACTGGGATCCACAGCAACCCACGCTGCCGGAGACAGCCCTTGGCTGCTCGGGGCCGTAGCCAGCTGAGAAAGACTGAAGACACAGTGTTTTTTAATCCCTGCCATTTTCTGGCGTTGAGGCAATTCCCTGAGGGATACAGGAAGGCTTTCATTCCTCTAAGCCCTTTCTGTTCAATACGTATTAAAAAGCCAAACGCTCCAACCTATAGCCAGAAGAGGAGGAAGTGGCTGTCCGTCCGTCCGTCCGGTCTAGCACAAAAGATGAGCAGTCAGAGCCCTCGTTTCCTCTTCTACTTGAAAGAACTCAAATCTTTGAACTAGAAAGACACCAAATAGCTTAATTGCCATGCAGATTTCAAATATCCCAAAGTTGAATTGTAATCTTTCCTATTACCCCACTTCCTCCCCGTTTAGTTTTTTGCTTTCTAGTGAATAATTATGAAAGCAGTTAATAAACAGTGGATGCTTTCTACTTAATTCTTCACTCTGTGTCAGTAACATCTGCTATACGCTTTCCAAACTCAGCAGATTGGGATCACTGACATGAATTTTTGTGTAAGCAGCAATACCACAAATTCTTTAGTGCTGTGAAATGATCCCAAGAGGACAACTATGTTTAATTTCCTTCAAATGAGGCACATTCCCAGGAAAAAAAAATATTTTACTGTCACTTAAATTTATGATAATTTTAAGCATGCGTTGATCCAACATGTTGATTGCACTTGTAAATTGTACTATTGCATCTATGCATAAAAGGCCTAAGGTGGAAACATTTAAAAGGAGGTGCAAGGAAAGGAAAGAAAATATTTTGATTAAAAAACAAACAAGCGAAAGAGAACTCAGGTCCAAAATAATTTGGGTTACATTGCATAGATGAAGCATTGCAGTTATGCTACCGTGTACAATCCAGATTAGTTCTGATCAAATATTTGGATAAGAGCCCTCTTGTTCACAAATGAGAATAATACGGAGTTGTATGTATCAACAGTCCTCCAGTGAAGAAGAACAGGCCTTTGTTAGCAAATCTGGCTCTTCCTTTGAAACGCAGCACCACCACCTGCTTCACTGCCTGGAAAAAACTACGGTAAGAAAAGAGAACTGTGTTTTCCTGTGAATTCCAACAGCAGCCTAGTTTTGAATGTTTTCAGTTATTTCTTCTAATTAATACGCCTTTATATGAAAGCAGTTAGCTGGGAAGAAAAGTCATTTTATCTTTTTTTAAGGTGTTATACCCACTGCATACAAATAACAGAGAGAGCCTGGATGAGAGCCTCATCTAGGGTGAAAGACACTGGCATCAGTGAGAAGACACCAGTATAGCCAAGCTGTATAAGTGACCTTCAGTATGATTTTCATACACTCCATAATGTTATCGTTTGCACTTTTGTGCAGTACAGTTCATAAAACACAATTTGTAATCCTACACATTCAATACTCAGTGCGGTCAAAGCAAGTTTTTGCCCGAGCAAATGTTGGGCTTTTGACCAGGGAGAGCTGCTGAGTGTTTCCTCTGACGTGAACACGATTCTCGCTGAAGTGACTGTAGAAGAGGATCCCCAAGCATCTTATTTTGAAACTTCAAGTGCTTAATTCAGATGCAAGTGCAAAGCTCCAAGGTCTTTTGGCTTCAGTTTAGACACTGAGATCCCTGTAGAAATCACTGATGCAATTCATAACAGCCCAAATATGCTCATCTAGATTTAAAACTCCCTATAAATCAACAGAACTACTTATTATGTGCTCTCTATATTTTTCCCTCGTCAATACCTGAATAATTATACAGCCATAAAGGATAGTAAAGTACAGCAGAGTTATGATTCAGTAATAACTAAGTGCCATGTTTACTAATAGTATACTTCTGGACAGGTAACGTCACAGCAATAACCCTAATCATCCCTAAATTTACATTGTTTCCTCTTTTATCATTTCCTAAGAAAACTAAGAACATAAATATTAGTTATATTGAATTTAATCTTTGTAGACTGGGGAATTTCACATAGGGCACACTAAAATTATCTCCTTATACTTTTTGGGGGGGTTATATTGCCATGTAGAATTTACCTTATATTGTAGGTAAGTTGGTCAACATCATAGAGTCATAGAATCATAGAATCATTTAGGTTGGAAAAGGCCTTTAAGATCATCGAGTCCAACCATTAACCTAACACTGCCAAGTCCACCACTAAACCATGTCCCTGAGCACCACATCTACACGTCTTTTAGATACGTCCAGGGATGGTGACTCCACCACTTCCCTGGGCAGCCTGTTCCAATGCCTGACAACCCTTTCAGTGAAGAAATGTTTCCTAATATCCTGCTCCTGGCGCAGCTTGAGGCCATTTCCTCTTGTCCTGTCCCTTGTTACTTGGGAGAAGAGACCGACCCCCACCTCCATTAAACCACCATTTACAAATTTACATCTAGCTTTATAAGTTGCAGTTGCATGTAAAAATTATATGACTTCTCTTCAAGTTTTCTATACGTAGTGGAACTTTATGCTATTTTGTCTTATCTTTATAGTCTAGTTTTAGATTTTCATTAAAAGGTCCAGTAATACTTCTGCTATATTTGCTGGAGATCCATGTGAAAGTCTTACTGCTCTTTCTCATAAAAAAAAGAGATTAAAAAGTATTCCCCCTATAGACATTGCTAAATTAAAATAGGGTACATGTATATGTATAATTTAATGTTCTCCTTTCGACAGCATTTCTTTGTGAATAAAATGGCCCAGTTGTTACATTGCTTAGCTAGTAATATGTCATCTCACAGGTGCTTATGTTTTCTCCATTCTTACTTTCAGAGTATTCATTTTTATACAATGTGCTGTAGGACAAAATGTCTTGCTTCCTATTCAGAGTATAATGTGGTTTCTTTGCCAAGAATCAGGCTGGGTCCTTTTGGAACATTTTTGAGACATTTTGTACTAGAACCCAATAATAACAATCTGTCTTAAAAATTGTTCCACAGTTGAACATTACAAACATATTTAAAAACTCTAGTAGTAGCCACAGGTCTTGTCAAACTCTCATAGAAATCATGGAAAAAGATTTCTATTCGTTTGGTGGGAGTTGGATTCGGCTCCCAGAGTTTCACATTTCCTCTAATCATAATGGTGGAATATGTAAGCCTTTTCTTTTTTTCTTTTTTTTAAACAGAGCGGTTTTTTAAAAAATGAATAAGTCTATAAAGCAAGTATTATCTTGTTTCCTAAATCTGCATAGAATCTACTTTCTTTTTTTCTTGTTTGTTGGGTCCTGCTGCTGGCACTGATGTTCGTATGACACATGAACACAAAAATGTATGCAGGGGTTCCAAGTTGTGTTCTGCAACTGCCTGGTCAGATCACACATTCCTAAAATTTTAGTGGGAACTTGAAATTTTGAGCCCCCAGCTTGTGGAATCTGGCAAGTTGCTGGTTCATGGTATAACAGCAAGGGTGAGATGCCTTCTTAGCCTTGCCTCGTCCGTTGAAATATCGTTTGGTATAAGCATCAGTCCAGATGCTAAGTAAGGGCGTATTTTCTCTTTTCCGGTACTTTAAAGTCAATAGGATAAGATCTCTTCCACTCTAAAATATGCACTGTGGGCAATGTTATGGAATTCTCTGAAAATGACATTAATAATGAAAATAATTGCACTGAAAGTTCTATTTTACAGGCTACTTTTAGCTGATTTAAGAACAGTTAATTAATAAGTATAATCAAATATATTAACTTGAGCCATTATATCATTTCAAAATGCTTCCAGTCTATATTAAAAGTTCACTCAATAACCCTCTTTAATGGACCCTACAAATTGAATTTTTGTTGGTTGCTCCATAAAAGTTTTAGGAAGCACAAAATTACTTTTAGTTGGAAAACTAGCAGAGTTCTTGGCAAACATACTGCAAGCCACCGAATGTAATCTAAAGATGGTGATTAGGTCATTTTTCTCTCTGAATTTTATGTCCACTGTGTGATCACATTCAAAATCCTGATTGTGACTGACATACGCCTTACAGAAGTCAATTTTCAAGCAAGTTCTTTCTTTCCATGTCCCTTGAAATTGGCGTTCTTCAACACCACTCATTTCCACACATACTTATGTCTGAGTGAAGAAGAACAGAAGAAATGGAAACAAAAATAATATACCTATAAAGGTATTTCCATTTGTCACAAACACTTAGCTACAGTTGTTTCTCTGTTTACTTTTCTCACATATTTTACATTAGCACTGTACTGTAATTCTCCTGGAAAACATCAGCAGCCTTCCAATTAGCGCATCGTTCTTTAGGGGAAAAAATAATGTTTCTCATTCTAATAGACAAAGACGCAGCAGGATAAGAAACTTTAAGTGAACGAGACTGCGTAGAGCATAAAACAACCCAGAAAATGCTCCCTAAACCATTCTCAGGATATGCAGACCAGGAAAGATTTTTTTTTTTTTTTTTTTTTTTTGAAGGAGGCTTTCTCAAGCTGCCCATGAACATATCTTAATCTCTGCTTAGTTTGGGCTGCTACTTTAAAATTACTGTAAAAATTTCCTCCCCCCCTCCCCTCACTATAAGCAGCACCACTATTTCACACTGTTTCGCACACAAAGATAATGTGGAAATCACGGCTATGTGCGAAACGCTCCCTAATCACCTGCTGAGTCAACGTAAACCAGCCATTTGCCTGAATTTGGATTCAGCTCTATGACAACCCTATAAAACTACTGTCTATGCTGGGATCAAGCAAAGATTGCATGAATAAAGACTACTTCATTTAACTAAATGCTCAGTCTTCTAAACTGCTTTCAGTACATCCATCTACAGTAATTAGGAACTTTTTGGATGCTTTCAAATAACTGTCTCATCTCCTCTAATCAAAATGTCTATTTAATTGAATCTTTTTCTTTTGCATAGATGCATACCTCAAAACACACTGTTTCAGATCCTGATTTCTAACATGTAATTCAACAGGAAGCTTTATAAACTCATCTGGAAAATATTTATGATTTTTATTTTATTATAGTTCAATACAATAGATCTTATTTATTTCCAAATGACATTTAGAGCATTTACATAAGCACCACTTGCATTTTTATTAATAAACGTAATCCCCTATTTTGTGGCATTTCATAGATTATACCAATATTTATAATGCAAACTACGTTACAATCATGCGCTATTTTACACAATAATTTGGGTTAACTTTTTCTTATTTAGAGCTCTGAGCATTTTGTTCCAGCATTTACATTTGTGTTGGTATTCAGCCCAGGCTAATATGGGCTAAACACTATAATCAAGAATAAGCTAACTTTCCCAGTCTATTCAGTTGTGTCAATTTAAGCCTTTAAACAATCACGATTAATACGTTCACTTTAATTATCTTTCTGTGTGTGCTTTGTCCCTTGGTTGGATTCCTCTGGGCTAGAATCACGAGTTTGTGGATGAACAAGTCTATGAAGAGAGCTGTATGGAGGTTTCCACAGTCAACAGACCCCCCAGCCACAGCCCCTCTCTCTCGTCTCAACAAGGTGTTACCGGCACTTGCTGCTCACGAAGACATAAAAAGACGTACCGCATCCCAAACACCACCATCACTGGCAGCCGTCCAGGCAGCGTACAAGAGCTCAGCACCATCCAGATCAGATGTGTGGAGAGGACGCCTCTGTCTAACAGGTACCTCGCGTGCAGCAGCACACCAAGAGCCGAAGCCCCTGTCTTCCTTAGAGAAGAGATGTAGCGCTGTTGTGGCCTCTGCAGGTAGGCTGAGAGGCTAAAGATGCAAGTCAAATAGTCACCCAAGAAGGGACACTAGTACTGAAACATCCTGCACTTCGTTTGCCCCAAGCTTAATCCAGGATAACGGAATAGTCCCGCTCTATATCCATTTCTGCCCTCTCATGTCCTCCCCACAAGCTACCGTGTACTATTTGCAGGGAATAGCATCCAGGGACCCCAAATTAAATAGAGCACCAAATATTATATGCCATGGACAAACACATAACAAGAAAAATTTAGCATAGAAAAAAGTGCAATTCAGATACACAAGATGAGCAAGCGGGAAGAGACAGAAAGGTCTGTCCCTGCTGTTTCTACTGGTTTGGCTCAGAAGCATAGGACAAATGAGACTTCCTCGCATTTCCACAGAGCACAGAAATAAAACTGATTCCCAGAGTCGTAAGTGTCGTAAGAAAGACGCTTCTAAATAAAAAATATGAAATGGATAAGAAAAAAGTATTTCCTAGTTTGAGGAGTTACTACAAAAGTGAGGAAATTGCAGTTTAAGAGCCTGTAATTTACTGAGCATCTTCGTACTCTCACAAGTAAACCATTTGGCTTTCAGGTATATGCGAACACCACCTCTGAAAACACAGCAAAGGTCTCAGGAGACTCAGAAGTGTTTTCTATTGAACTCAAACATGCCACCATTTTAAAAAAGAAGTGTTTTCAGCACTAGTTGCTATAGAGATTGTCTTGTTAACTTACATTTTGAGTAGCTCGCTTTGTATAGTTACTAGGATTGGATTTTCCTTCCATGAACAATCCAGCAGCTTGTAGCTACTCAAGTTTTTCACCTGTTGTGCAATGAGACCTCCTGGCCAGCACAAAGCTCCAATCTGCCTTAGCTTTTCAGGAAATATTCTGCCTGGATCCGTCCTTTCTCTGCTAGAGGACTTGCCTGCACCATACTTCCAGTCACAGAGTATGTGAACACACAAAGCACCAGCTTTGTGCTAAAAAACAAGCTAAAAACACAAGCACGAAATGCCAGTCTCACCTCAAAACGGTCTGAGTTTTACACGTTTCTTATGATGCTGAGGTACCGCAGCAACTCTACGGACATGTTAATTCAACCTTCATTAGTGCACAAGTATATCACTGTGTCTTACTCCTGAGGACACGTAAGATACAAAATGCTCTTGAATACTCATGGCATGGAGGAATACGTAGGAGACCGAGACTGCCCCTGAGTTTCCACCTTCCTGCAGAGCAAGTCACTTGGCTATGCTAAGTTTGTTCCCCAGGGAGCAGCTCAAATGCTTCCCCTGCTCAGAAACACCTAGGTGATGGGCTGAGAAACTTTTAGGAGCGCGGAAATGGTGGGAAGGAAGGGAGAAAGGGGGCCTGTCCATGGACATAGCCACGGACCACCTGCTGCCGGGGTGCAGGGTGGTGGGGAGGTGCCGCTTTGCACCTCCGAGCTCTCTAACGGGGCGGGATGGAGATGGCCGGCTCAGGGAGTGGAATCGGGCACACGAGAGGTTTGCAGTAATGTGGGCTTTCTTTCTTCATGGATTTTTGTTTCTTCCTCCAGCCGTTCCAGCTTAAATGCCAAAGTGGAAGAGTGTGTTAAACTAAACTGTGAGCAGCCTTACGTCACTACAGCAATAATTAGCATCCCGACACCTCCAGTCACCACACCCGAAGGAGATGATAGGCCAGAGTCTCCCGAGTATTCGGGAGGAAACATTGTCAGAGTATCTGCTTTATAAAATAAGGAATTATTTATAAATTAGCATAAAGACCACTTGCAAGCTGAGCTCGAGCAGTGAGAAACGAGTCGCGAGGAATGAGAGAGCTGACAAAGACAACGCCCCTTGACGTGCGCGCCAGCGGCCGCAGACCGAGAGGTTCGGGAGAAACAAAACACTTTGTGGGTTTCGGTGTTGTAGCGTGTGAACCAAAAGGAGTTTCTTACCCCTTGTCCGAACTGACGCGTGGTGGAATCTTCTGTGACCATCCTGACTTACTATATGAGCACAATGAAATGTCCCCATTGATGCTTCTTCTTATCATGAGAGCTCTTTTTAGAAAAAAAAAAATGCAAAACAAAAAATAGAAACAAACCCGTG
This sequence comes from Phoenicopterus ruber ruber, assembly GCA_009819775.1. Taxonomy (NCBI): domain Eukaryota; kingdom Metazoa; phylum Chordata; class Aves; order Phoenicopteriformes; family Phoenicopteridae; genus Phoenicopterus; species Phoenicopterus ruber. The sequence goes on along the minus strand of CM020215.1, from coordinate 26,687,021 downwards.
TTCCTGCTGAATGCAAAACAACGAGAAACATTTTGATAACGTGTCTTTTTTTTTCCTCTTAATAAACCACAAACTTGTTGAGAAACTATCAACACATGGAAGAAAAAAATGCTCATATGAAATATGTTTGTACTGACTGAAAGAACTACAACCATAATGCATGCTGAAATTATTTGGAGCTGTGATCTCAGTTTACTTTTGTTGTTTTTCAGATTAGGCATGATAAAATATTACTGTAGAAAGGGGCATTTCCGTGCACTTACAACAAGCTGATTGTTAATGTTCCATGGTAGTTGTACAAATAACTTCCCTTTGAAAAATGCAGTATTTCTTATTCAAACACTCATTAGTGAACTAAAGGTGTTCAGTTAGTTCAATATTTACTATTATTTTATCTTGCTTCCTAGGTACTGTTACAACTGCAATAAGTCATTGTACACCTGTTGTATCAGGAATCAGGATTTCTTTTTTTTAAGGTATTTTACACAACTTAATCTACACTAGAACTTCTGATGGCAAACGTTTAAATAATCTTACAGCCAAACCGTGCACCACAAATGCGCTATTCAGCCACTGTTCTTTTTGTCCTCTGTCCTCTATTTCTATGACAGTTTGTTGTCCACTCCAACATCACCGTACTATTTGGGATTTCAAGGCTACTGATGAATCAACACAGTCCTTTCTTCCGTAGACATCTTGTCTACTTCTGTATTTTCAGAACAAGCCTCTCGTCCCAGTGTACTCTTGCAGGATCAATCCTATTTGAATTAAAATTACAGCAAAGTTGTTTTTGGGATCAGCTAACGCTTACCTCCAAACCTTCCTTGTTGACATTCTGCAGCATCCAGAGTATTGGCTACGCTGGAAGACACCGAAAGATATCCAGTAAAAAAAGACGACTAAATTCTTTTTGTAATTACCTGTAAACTTGCATCCTAAAATTTGTTTGAGAATTTATATTGTGTGAAGATATTTAATTACCTAATAACACTGACAGAATAATGGATTGGGTCCCAAAGCCATAAAAATACAGTTTATTTCAATTGGAATTTACCCATGTAGGCAGGCCTAAAAGCTAATATGAAGGCTCTACTAGTTCAGGCTTTTTGGCTTCATTTTTAAAAGACATTGATGTTACCAGAAACCTTTCTGATAAAAAAGTGTCATTTTTCTTCATGAGAGTGCATTAGGACATGTATCATAATGCTTCCTATATACATGACATACCATGCATCATATACATCAAATATACATGGAATATGTGCATATACATACATATATACATCAAAAACACTGGATCAGAAATAATTGCATGTCTGCAAAATAAAATATGCATATAGATCAAACAGCTCAGTGCATTAGATGCCATTACAATAAATGATTAACACAGTTATTTAATAGTTTGAGTAGTGGATGTTTCAGTACAGTATTTGCTAGCATTCTACTGACCTGAAAATTTACATTAAGAGAAAATACCCACTAAAAAGTGAAACTTGCTGATAATACATTTTTTACTGCACACAAATGCTGGTCTTTCTCTCTACCTGTCAACAGAGTTTGAAGAGTAGATGACGGACTATCATGCTACAGTGTATACACCAAAATACAACAATATCACACGTTAGAATTAAATTGCAGTTAAAAGGAGCCCATAATGCCATGCATTACTCTCTATCATTTACTTATTCGGAAGCTTGGTTAATTTGCAATTAACTTCCCACTTTTTCGGCAAATCAGAATAACTTGCTCGTTGTAAACTGAGCTTCTACATCTCTTCCGAAGCTTAACAGGGAGCAGAAGCGCAGGCTGCCCTCTGGCCCCGAGGAGCGCTCCTCCTGGGGACCTCTGCCCAGGCCGGCTGCCCGCCGCCGCTCTCCTCTCCTTCTCCCTGCTGGGAAATTGCGGTAGATCTGCTGCAGCTGGTGGGTTACGTACGTTTTAATGGGGTTTAAAAGAGAGGCAGAATGGACCCAGAGATTTTACTTGCATCCTACTTCTACCCGTGGTTACTCATACAAAAAATGGCTTGGTCCCCACCTTTTGGCAAACATCTGTTGATACAAAAACTGCCTTGGTATTAGGAATCTGCAACGACGACTTCTTTATGCCACATGGTACTTCTTGACTAGTTATATCAGGCAAATAATGCAAAAAGGCAGTTACTAAGCCCACTTCGGGACAAACCGCATACAACCCAGGAAACGTACTGACTCCATCAGGTCACGTGTCTTTTAAAATCTCTTTACTCTCCTTTTCATATGGACTAAAAAGAACGCTCTACAGCAATACACTTGCATAACATTTACACCCCTGAAGCAACTTGTACTTTCATTTTTAAAATGTGGCTTAAGGAATAATTTAGTATGATTTTGCAGAATTCCAGTCCTGTCTCCTATTTCCATATGTTACATGCAAAATCATTACTTTATTCTGAATTTGGGAAATACACATTCTTTTGGTGTTTTAGGTGATTTAAATGCTGTTTTGGTAGTGAATGACTGTTGATGACTGTGTAAAATGCATCTGTACTGTACATGAAATGTAATTATTTCTGTGTATCATACAAAGAAACCGAGGTTGTTGTTTTGACAATTTTGTTTGACAGTCATATATCGTATTTCAGAAGGCAGCATAATACATGCGTTATGCTGAATAAATAGACATTTGAGGAATATTTAAATAAAACATCTGCATGCTTGAATGGGTCAACCTGGTTTTGCAATAACTTATTCATGGACCTTTTTTTTTTACTAATAAGATTGAAGGAACACTAAATTTCAGGGCAACAAATGTCCCCGACACTAATTCCAGGCAAGACGTGAGTGCATCCAAACCGTACCAGAGCCACCAAGACCAGGATGCCGCAGCTCCGTAACACAGAGCTGCCCTTCTCCTCCGTGGGTGGCCATCACCTTTCCCATCCCAGCCTGCAGCAGCAGAGAAAATTGGGGCGCTAAATTATTATTTCCAGCAGCATGAACTCCACCTCTCTTTCGGTACTTTTAAAAAAGTATCCGCTCTGTTTTCAATACGATCAGGCACTGACCGCTCTGCTGAACCTCCCGGGCTACAGAGCCACCCCAAACCTGGTAGCAAATTCTCCTGATAAAGTATTAGTGTGCATACGAGATCAAACTCCTTTTGTAGCATAGCAGCGGGTAACAACACACTGTTTATCGCTTACAAAGGGCGACCGACAGCGCAGATGATGCTGATCTATCAGCTGCGTATACCGTAGCACTGGCACGTGTGACGGCCGCCTCTGCCAGGAGCTTACTGCTCTGGGGGGGGAAGAGCTAAAAGCAATACCTGCCTGTGAACCACCCCGGAGCGTTTTTAAGAACGACTGTCCTCCCATAAAATGGCTACCAAACTGGAAGTGTACACTTTAAATTTTAAGGTTTTGGATATACTCGTTGTGGAAACACACCGACTGCCGAGAGGAGGCTTTTGCAGCCGAGAACACGGTGCAACCTCAGCTGCTCCAGGGAGAAGGGTGGCTTTCAGGGAGGAAGCTGGTCTGGAGGAGGATGCATTAGCAAAATCACAGGATCATAAAGTTTTGGGCAGGGAGGGTGCTTAGGAGGTCATATACTCTCTTTCCTGCATCTGGGGCCCACCAGGACTTTATTTTCCCATTGACTATGGAAACATCTGAAGATTTTCAGGTGTTCTGGAATAGCAATCAGCTGACAGGCTATGTAAACGTGCAGCTGAAAGAGCAGTCAGCAGCGAACAACATATTTAGACCGACAAAGCCTGTAAGATATACCTAACTACCTGGACAGCTTATTTTCTTTTTCTTACCTACTTGCATTATCTATTTCTCTACTTTCAAGGTACCAATTTTCACAGTATCCATGTACAAGAAACAACTGAAGGTGGGGAGCGCTGAATAATAAGCACGTAGATGTATAAAAATTCTGAAGTATTTAGGACATCCCAATTTTTTTTAAAGAAATGTAGTCAATCATACGCAAGTTTTAAAGTTTTAGATACAGTCTCACTTCAATAACAGCAATTCATATGAATTAAACATGATGCTTTTGTGGTAAAAACTTCAAAAACTATTCGAAAATCGCTGTCTTCATCATATTTAACTGTATAGGCGCTGTTACCAACAGCCTCTCTTTTTACTACTTATTCTTTATAATTTCTCTTATATTTATGGGTTGCTTTTACAAAATGAACTGTCATAAAGAATAGAAAACATGGTCATGTTTCCTTTAGACAGCCTTGTCATACAACCTGCTGGCAGATGAATCAATACCTTGTCCAAAGACAAGGAATAGTGAATTTTGCCTCCTAAAAGCATCCCCACACTCCCAAGTCACGACTTCGTGGTGCAAACCTTACTCAGCCCCACAGCTACAGGCACAGTCCCGCGGACTCGGGGTGATTCACTGGGCTGAACAGAAACACCTGATGCAGGCAGGGGGTGACCCCTTTTCTAGCACAGTCGCTCTCCTTGACATTAAGCGATCTGTGAAAAACATTAAAGAGCATCTCCATAGTTGGTTGTTGCAACAAGAAAGATTCGGTTCGTTACAGTTTATGCTGCAGAGAAGAAAGAACACACCCCCGTTCTCCTCCAGGTACTCCTGCAAAACTGAGGGGAAAAGGAAATAAAGGGATGAAGCAGCTTTCACTGCTGCAAGTACCTCTAAATGTTCCCTCTTGCCAAGCAGCCTCTCTCCTACGTATATCCTAAAGCCCTACAGGAAAAGAACAGACTCACAGCAGCCTAGTCAATCAATTTTAAGGCTCTTTGAATAAGCCCTAGGAAAACAGAGACACCTCATGGCCTGAGCACAGTGAAAGAAAAAAGCTTGAAAGTGTTCCAATTTACAGCTGAGACCTATTTAGGCAAATGTGGTTAGATACTCAAAATCGGATTCTTCCCCAGAACACTTACCAGTAGTCCTTACTAGGGAAGGGAATACTTTCATCATTCCTGACGTGTGGGTCTTTCCCCTAATTAAACCAGCCCGATTCTGAATGCAGACTGGCTCAGGAGTTGGGTAGTCAAGCCCAAGTGAGGTTACCCTGACCACAGGTGTTCACCATCATGGGGGTCCACCAACACTGGTCTGGGAGGTTGGTCCTGTATCAAAGGAGCCCTACCCCAAACAATCCTTGAATGAGGAAACCACCACCAAATCAGTTTCGGAGAAGTGCTACCTCAAACCCCACCTCCTGGATTTACCACCTCCTGGACCCAGTCTCCTGTTTGAGCTGTGATAAGAAATGCCCTTCACTGTTTGAGCTGAACAAGCGGCAATGAGCTGCTTTACTGAAAAACTGAGCAGACCCCAGGGACATCTGCAGACCCTGTCCTTCTGGAGCCTGTTGTTTCTCAGGGTGCCTATAACACCTTGCTTGCTTTTTGCTCCACAGACTGGCAACCCCCACAAGGGCCATACGTGTACCTCTGCTACCAGTTACACCCCTGCAGGGAAAATCCTGGGCTTAACCAAGGACGGCATTACCAACCCCCACCCTGATCACAGAAGCTCCGGTACAATTTGTTGCTGTGCAGCTCTAACCTCTTCTGTCAGACTAACATCTGGGGCGCATAAATCCTCTTCCTTAGGCATTGAGGAATGGTATCACTCCCAGCCAATGTCCAAATGTTTTTGGATTTAAGTAGACCCTAACAAGGGACGCCACCACATGAACACTTCTCTGGAAGGGAGGAGCCTTTGCCCCTGAGCCTGTCCCAGCAAGCACCCTGGCCCACCCTTTCAGACAGCTGTACTCCTGCTCTTGGAATAACCTGACTACACCTAATGGCAGTCCTCCCTCACCACCTGGGAAGCCTAAAACCAAATGACCTGGGCTGTCAGTATCTAATTCTAGCTGTGGACTTCTCGAACAAACCTCTCTGGCTCAGCTTGCCGTATTTGTTCCTTCATGAGCTTTAACCTGGACATGAGAAGATACACAGGCAACCTCACTGGTAGCCCGGGGAGTTCTCCCATGGGAGGACTTGGGATAGCTGAAGCACGGCTAACGGAGCTTCCACAGACACTCCTTGGGTAAAACTTCAAGTGTCAGGATTTCCTGGACAAAGCACAGGACTTCTTCCTGCCCTTTTTCACATTACTTAGGGTGAAATTCCCTACATTCAGCTGTAATCCACAGCTGAATGTAGCTGTGTACATGTAATCCATGCAATCCACAATCAAAACATTCCACAATTTGTGGTTGGTTGGTTTGTTCTTTAAACAGGGGAAAAAAACCACCAATGGCTCAACCCACTGTGCAGCATCACAGGTCTCTGTAGCACTCCAGAGCCTAGAGCTGGCCCACATCCCGGCTTTCTCAGACACCTGCTCTTCTTCTACATAGGAACCTCGCCCTTAGCTACGGAAACGCTGCCCAGGCTGAGCAGCGGGAAGGGTGGAAGCCTGCAGTAACGCCGGGCACACGGCTTCCCCAACAGTGCATGAGAAAGTATTTCTGACAAAGATACTCCAAGCAAAATTTTGGGAAGTCTATCCCTTTAGCCTTTTTCTTATGTCCCAAAATACGTATTAGCATTTCTGTAGGAGAGGTACAAAAGCAGAAAGGTAATCTTGCTTGCAATAGTACCCATGTAATAATTACACCTGCATGTAGGCAGCTAAAAAACAAACAACAGCCCACACAACTGAAGAGTTTAATTTCATGAGCCCTTAAGAAGCTTTCTTAGAAGCAATAAAAAAAGGAAATTTATAATTCCGTTTCTCCGCAACAGAATAAGTAGAATGGGTAAAGACACGTCAAACTAACTCACACTAGCAGAAGGACCCTCCCAACTCCCACCCAAAGCATTCACGCTCCAGGACTTCAAAGTAAAAAAGCCATTATGGAATTTAAGACAAAAGTAATTTTATTGTCTACCAAATCACACCTTGCTTTTTTTCCTTTTCTTTTACAAATTCCAAAACAAATGAAAGAATTTTTAAAATGTAATATTATGTAAAAACCCATTTGCCACGAACTACTGTACTCAGTGGAACAAATATATATTTCAGGAGCGTGGCCAACTGTAAAAATAATCCTATGAAATAAACATTGTTCATAAAAATACAGTAAAATGCACTTTCCCCACCTCAATAAATACATTTTAACACTGTTTCCAGTTGGCATTTTAAGCCACTAGAGAGCTCTTAATGAAGACACCGCCAAAGTATAATTTCTCCTTATGTACTTTTACAATTATTGCATTAGCATCCAGAACTGTAAGCATTTTCTTGTAGTCATTTGTTGCTACCTTCAGTGGAATCACAGACAGGAGAAAAGATTTATCTATAAAAATGTGCTACTCCCATATTGATTCCCATTTGGTAAGAATGTTTAAGGTTTATGTTCTTTTCTTTTTACTAAGAAATAGTCCATAGAACAAACTGTTTCAAAGAAGAATTCTCCAGAATTACTCAGAAAATTAAAGTCTATTGTCTAGAGTCATAGTTTTGTTTTTAATCCCTGTTTAATATATTTAAAATTAAAAATTAAACAGTTATGTTAGATAAAAATAGAAGTTTTAGAACATCTTTAACAACAGCTAAAATAAAGGTTTTGTTAGAAGAAAGAAAATCTTGCCCTTTTTACAAATCTTGCAAATTTTTAAATCCAAGTATTGACTTGAATTTTAGTTCTGCTTTCCATGCACACACAAAACCACACAATTATATATACATAGATCCCTGATTAAGACATTTTCCAAATGGCTTATTAAAAGTGTAAAAGTCAATTTCAGCTGAAGTCACATTTTGCTTGTCCAAAGCACAGTCGTTTCTTCAGAAGACGAGTATTTCTTTTCCTGTCCCATGATGCTTCCCTAAAGGTTCTGTCGACCTATGAATGAATCAGTATTTTACACATCACACAGCTTGTGACAATAAGTTAAGTGCCCAGTGAATGAATGCCTTTTACAAAACAAACAAAATAACTGTTTCATGGCTCTTCCAAGAGGCTGACAGGCTTATCCTTCTTTCTATGCAGGCCTCCTCCACTTCCACTCATCAGCTGTTTTCTGAAGCATAGGAAGACTGGTATATTTGGCATACTTGATGGAACAGAACAAAAACAACAACAAAACCCAATTAAAACCCTTTGTGACTTCTCAGATTCGTTGCATCACCTATAGCTCTTCCATTTCAAAGTGTGTATTAAAGCTGTTTGCCATGGATGTGTGTTCAAAGATCCTTGTCAGGCTTGGTTTCAGTAGCTCCACGGAATGACATGACAGCTGCTGCGAGGTATCACTCTTCAGGGCCATGATCTGATCCGCCCCGGGATCCCTTCTGTCATAGTACAGAGCCCACAGCAAAGTAATAGTGAGGATCATAGCCAGGATCTGCGTTACTCCAATAGAGATTCCCAGAAATCTCAGCACTTGCAATTGCTTCGTTCCCCTCAGAAAACTGTACATTTTTTTACCGCATCCCTATGAAACAAAAATAGATTAAAAAATTAGTCAATACTATTTGGCTTGCAGTTCCCCAGCTTTAGCTCATCCTACCTAGGGCTGGCTCTTCTGGCTCCTCAAAATTTCTCTCTTGCCTCCTTCAAACAATGCTTTGAAAATTATTTTGCCTGCTTTTTATAATCACTTCCATAATGCCATCTCTAAGTTTTCTCATACACTGTCTACTGCATGCTACAAGCTCCAAGAGATCTGTGCTACTCTTCAATTCAGAAATCACTCAAAGTTGATCTGAGCTCCTGTCAACTATCACTGATTTTTAAAGAAACTCTACTGGTTTTGTGAAGATTTAAAAGCCATTAAATCCTCTTAATCCTCTTGTTTCTCTCCTTAAATTGCAGATCTTCAGGTTTGTCAATTATTTTAAACTCTAGACTTTTTCTACAAATAATATCACAATCTGAAGTTAAAGCAATATTCTAGGAAAGATCTACAGACCTGCATAACCTCATCAGTGTTTCTTCCCACCTTTTCTTTTTTAGTAATTTATCTGGACTCATTATATGCCAGTTTATTAGTGCCACAGAAAGTCCCTAGGGAGCAGAAAAATCATTACATTCCAGACACTGTCTGAGTAAGGAACATCGAACAGAATAACCTTTAACAGAGGACTTCAGACAAATTTCCAGAACACAGTGGGTACAAACAGACTTTACTTAGTAGTACTAATACCACACATACGTGGCATTACTCCTGCTTTTTATGCTTGAACTAGAAGCATCTCCTCCTTGCAAAAAACATATCCATTTATGTTAGTAACACTCCGCCTACCTCAGCTATCTGTAGACTGTATTTTAACATTAACTGGCTTAATTTCTGATCTGAATGTAGAAACTTCTCTGTCAACTATTATGATGGCATTATACCAAGAGCCAGTTTTATCTCATGTCTTGTGCTAGACTGTTGCTAGTTAAAGCACAGTAATGTCCCAAAGTCTTTGAAAAGACTGTTGGTTATTTGTTCAGAGAGGGGAAAAAAAAAAAAAAAAAGAAAAAAATCATATAAACTCCAAGTCATTGTTACTAGGAGGCAACATCAAAGCCCCTATTGGGAAAAATGACACGGAAATTTACTAGTTCAAAAATGAACTGGTTTGGCATAGTGGTTTTCACACTTTTTCCCCTCCTGTACACCATGTCTGGCTGCAGCAAGGACCACTCCTGGCCACGGCAGGTCCCCAGGCTGACTTGGGTTACCTACAGCTCTGAAACAATGCAAGTACCCATACATGCCCCACTGACTGTCATGTCAGCGCAGACTGTGCAGATATTTGAGCTTGAAAGTCACCTCACTGTAGTACTGCCTTGCTTTGTTTCACTAACCACTGTGAGAGTAGCTGTAACAACTCGCCCTGCATCAGGCTCTGCACAAACCCAGGCAGGCAGCTAGACCCTGCTCCAAAGAGCTGACCATCCACATGCTGTATTAGGATGATGGTCACACACACCACCTCTCCGTACTGTTGCGCAGGTGCAAATCCAAAGAAATTATTTAAAGAATAATAATAATTACTATTATTATTTACATAGAAAAAGTCTGATGAACAAAAACTATGTTAAAACGTCACAAGTTGGTATTTCCGAGAAATGGAAATTCAGAAAGAGTAGCTGCTCTTTGACTCCTTGGCTCTTTCCAATCCATCCATGCTCCAGAGTTTGCTTAAATGGACACATATAATTACTGTACAAGGCTTCAGGAAAGCTCCGAAGCCCTCTAAGGCAGCAATGATACACAAACACTGGCTCTGGGAACTACTGGACAACAGTGTGAACACAAGCTACGGTGCCTGCTGCTCAGAAAAGGTGATACCCAGTCTTACAAAGGATAAAACTTTGAAGAGAAGGCCCTCAGCTACTCTACTCTAGGCCATGCTTATTCTCTATTCTAAACTTCACAGGCCTTCATAGCACAGAAATCAAAGCAACACAGCCACTAAGGGAAAATTCAGAGTAATAATCTGGATGGGATAACACCACGGGTACCAAAAGGCATTGGTCCCAGCAGAAGACATCAGGAATCCATCAAAATGAGTATTGTCTTCAAAATGTCATTTTTGTGATTATATCCTTACTACATATTTCTTACATCTTTTCTATGAAAAGAAAGCAATTGATCAAAGTGACATAATCCAAAGACAGGACATGATAAATAAGAGATTTCAATCACACTGAAATTCCCCAATGCCAACAACTTCAAATGCTACAGTCCTCAATGTATTTGATGAAAGGTCCGAATCTTGCCTCACACACAAAATTCACACTGCAGTCAATTGATTCTCATTTAGAATCCAAATAAAATTAATGTACTATCTAACAATTGTACCTAAGTTAAAGGATCTCAACGTCTTTGCTCCATTCATCATTTCAGTGTGTCATTTTTTAAATATTACATAGCTTAGACAGAACAAGGAATAAATGTGGATTCTTTGAAACCTGAAAAGAAAAAAAAACAAAACCCCACACTGTAGCAAAAGCAATGTAATTGAACTTGATGAGGAACAAAAATTGTCACGTTGGTGTCTTTTTTTCTTCAACTAGAAGACAGTGTTGTAATTATATTACTTTCCAAATTTGTTTTTAATTACAGAGAAACTGGCTGCATTTTAATACTTTTGATAACTTTAAGGAATGAAGGTACATGCTGGTCACAATTTAAAAATGCTCAACCACAGCAGTATTCAAATTCAGTTCATTTGTTGCCTAGAGGAAACATCCATTAACAGAGAACAAGCACATTAATGCCTACATCTCCTGCAGTACAGACACATAACTGAGACAAATTATGCCCAATCTAGATAGACTGCCTCCCTCCATTTAACGATGTTCTTACCGTTCTGCTCTAATACACGTTCAAAATCAGCTTCAAAATTGAAAAATATCCAGCCACCCCTGTTATCCTCACATTCATGCATTTTATTTCTGCTTATGCGACACATTCATAGTTGGTAGCCTGCAATTGAAGACTACATAAATACACTTTCCTTGGCAAAAGTAAAAGTTTGTCACTAAACAGTGAGCTCTTGTTGACAACTCAAAAATATTATAAAACTTTGCAGTGATTATGCAGAATTAGCTTCAAACTCCTACAGAGCTATGGATTAAAGGCCTGATTTGTATTTATTACAAAGACCATTTTACATTTTCAGTCTTAAAATGGAAACAAAGCATATACTTCTGATTTACTGCAACATCGTAAACTAAGGACCAGATCTTAAATAAGGCACTTCAGAGTAGAAAAGATAAACCATCAGCATATTCAACAGATCTGAAAACAAAAGAAAAAATCTTGAACGTGCAATTTTGATTTTTCTGAAGATATCAACTCTTACCAATCATTTTATCTAGGCTACTGCTCCTGATCACAAGATGGGCAGAGCTCCCCATGTCCTCAGACCACAACAAACCTCCAAGGCTACATGGTCATCTGACACACTTCCCTCACAACCACACTCTTTCTGAAGTTAGTCTGTTCCATGAACTACACCAAAGTTGAAGCTCGTCAAAACAAAAGCAGTCCAAGACAACTAACACATTTGAAAAATAGCTTTCAAAATCCAGCAGGGGAAATGTAATTCCTGCCAAAAATACGCTCAGGCAGAACTATAAGTAAGCCACCTTTCTTTTTACAAAAATTGTATTGTAAAGGATTCCAACTTAGACTACAGAAAGCTCTGAGATCCCAGCAGAAAATTACAGCACAGCTACAACAAAACAATTTTATCAATCCCAGCCAAACCAAACTTCAGTTTTCTGAAATACTACAAAGAATTTTTCAGAAGTACCAGAATGGACTTGCAAAGCATTTACATAAGCCAATTTTAGGCTAGCGAGACTAATCTCATCAGGCTCCCTCTCAAACCACCAGACTATGCAAGTTTGTTTTGAATCACTTTCTAAAAAAGCTTTTCTCCTTCAATTCTCCAAAGCAGAAGTCAGACAGATTAGCCTTGCAAGCGTAAGTTGGTTTTGCATGATATTGAACATATTAGCAAGTATACTGTATGAGCCTGCAAGACAACCCACAAGGCAAGCACCATGGAAAAAAATGTTTTGCCAACCAAACATTGTACATATCTCAAAAAGCAACCGAGTATTTTTGTGGCTGGTAAAACAGAACACAGCCTGTCCATTTTCGGAATGCATTCCGCAGTGGAGAACCAAAAGTAAGTTTTTGTTAAGGGCTGAATCCATCCAAAATGCTCTGGGGTATGGCAGGGGAAGAACTATAAATGTGTCCTTCAGATTTCTTTTAGGAAAAAAGCCAGGCAGCCTTTCTTTTCATCAAGGGGGTCTTAACATAGCCCTTATGTTCTACATCATCATCATCTTTGGCTATTAATTTTCTCCAAGTAGAACCAAAAGAACCTGAACATAGGAAGTGCGCAGAGAACCACGTTCCCAGAATATGGCTGTGGGAATGAAATGCTAGCAGAAGAGATGAGATAAGAAAACCCTGCAGTTTCGACAAGACGTTCCAGTGACTAGTACTCCTTCTCAGAAATTTTTGAGCTTCCTGAGCTCAAAAATTAGTCTTTTATTGAGTGACATGGCTTACATACTCTTGCCTTTTCACATAAGCAGGAAGGATGCTCAGGGCAAATGAACATTCTGCAGCTTCCACACATTTACAGTCCTTGAGGGCTCTCTGTGGCAGAGTTGGTCTGTATGGTACTTATACTGGCAACAGTATTAGAAAAAGCAAACATTATTGCACAGCCAGCCACAGATCTTTCTTCTTCAAGAATGTGTAAGAGACTGGCAGGTCCCAGAAGAAGCCTGAACGGCTTTCTCATTCAGAGACTGACACTTCTAAAGTGTAACCAGTGCTGCCTGTGCTGCAAGCCTTGCCATAAGGCAGGATAGTCTCTACAAGTAGAGCCACTGTCTTTAAGGTTCCCTAGCACAGACTGGCCTTCTGAGGCACCTGCCTTTTGGCAGCTCTACCTTCTATCTTCCTAGTGAAAGCACACGGGGCCTAGGATGGATGTCTGAAAGTCCAGAATATATAATTTCTGCTCATAGAATCAATGCCATACACATCTAGCAAATCACTCCACGTTAGTGATGCCATTTCCCCAAAACTTGATTGTTTCCTGGCAATAGCTAATATTCATCTTGGCTTGTTTACATAGAGAATCTCCCCTGCTTCAGAGGTATCTCTCCACGGCTCCTGAACAAGACCCACATAACAGATTCTTGTAAGAAAGAGTCTTAAACAGCCATAGGAGACTGGGACAAGATAAAGTGGTTCTTTAGGTGTTCTTCCACAATGCAGAGTTGCACTGTCCACTAGAGAAATGTTCATGCTGCAGCTTCTGAAAGCATGCTTCTCAGGCCTGTCCTCCTTCCTACGCACCCTATATTACTCTTAAAGCAAGCAAACGGAAGAATGCACCTCTCCTCAGATCCTCATAACTACCCGAGACGTGCTTTTTGTCGCTACTGGACTACCTGGATTATTGGTCATTCTGATATTACTGAATGCACAATTAGGGGTCTTCAGAGGTCTGTTAGCATAAAAACTCCAAAATGGTAGGTAGCAAAGCAGTCTCCAGACAAAGGTGACTTTAGACAACATTTTTGTGAGAACAGTTAAAAGAGTTTTAGAAGAGAACATGTTTACCTGTTTTTGTAATTTTCACCCTAAGAACAGTTATGACTTGCTACCATAACCTCCTCCCTTACCCACTTTGAGTTCAAATAGATCCTCTCCTGGTTTTAAGGGGTTTATTTATTCTTTTAAAATAATAATCATACTGTAATGAAGTAGAGTTAGAGAGAAAGAGCATTTTCACACAAAGTTTCTATGCACGCTCACAGCAGAGCAAGTGAATTACCTGCCTCCTTGCATGAGCCCTGTTAACAATAGAGTTCTCATCTTCCAAAGGGCTTCTCAAAAGCATCCTTCACTGTACATACCACTAGAGTCCTCGTTACCATACAGTAAGTACAATTTCTCTTCGGTTGGCAAGCTGAAGACTGGACATTACACCAAAGCTAATTTTTTATTTTTTAATTGGAGCAAATTTCAACTCCAACCTAACCAATATGAAACAAATACCTCAATGTTTAAGCATATTTCAGATGTTAACTGCATTGCTACTAACTTATCTCACTTCCAGGTAAGGGGTGGGGGGGTGAGGTCTTCCTTCCTTCCTTCCTTCCTCATGCCCTTCAGCATTAATAAATAATAAACAAACAAACACAATAAACACTTTCCATAAACACAATTACTCTACAAACCTTTCTGCTGCATTGCAAGTGATGAGTTTGGAAAATGACTTGATCAGGAAGAATGTATAAAGTCTTCTGAAATATCCACATTTTTCTTCTTACCTCCTGATAAAGGTCACTGAGATCCTCATGATGTGCCTGCTTAGAGCATCCAGGGAACTCTCTGACACAACAGGAGTCAGGCGGCCAGTCCATCTCTGTCATTTCCAGCCAGTCTGTGAAGTACACCACCCCACAACATTTAAACTGCAAAGGAAGGATTAGCCAAGATCAGCAATAATGATGCTACTTCTTCATAAAAGTAGGTTATCAAAGAAGCTAAATAAATTCCTATTAGCAACTTTCAAAATATTTACATAGGACTAAGAACACCTACAACAGCTTCCACGTATCTTCTTTTGCTGTACTTTGACGTAAAAGCAACATGAAAAATGTAATGTAGTGACCAATGAACACCTCAGAAACAGCCAGTGATGTTGCTCTGCCCTTTAAATCCCAACTGCTCCCTCAAAGGATGCTTCACAGAAATTGTCCTACCCTGTAATTCTGCTATCCTTACCACAAGGAACTACCACATGATAATTTCATGTCAAAAGGGTGACTAATGAACAATTATACCTGTGGCTGAAGAAAGTAGTAGGAAAAGATGATAAAGGTCATACCAGCGAGGACTATTCCTGCAAGGCTACAACTATGGACACATCTGTTGAAAACCAGATGAGAAAAAGCATAGATTTATTTGAATATAGAAAAAAAAAGATTAAAAAAGTGAGCAAAAAGGTATAGAAATCACAAATGCTGTAAGGAAAAAAGGAAAATGGAAGAAGGGGGTATCACACTAAAATAAACACTGCAACAGAATCAACCATAAAATTAGGATGTCTGGCTGCAAAGCAGATGAGCCATAATTGGCTATAAAAACCACCAGGACTAACAACCTGTCTTCTCCTCTGCAAAGCACAGCGAGA
Organism: Phoenicopterus ruber ruber; assembly: GCA_009819775.1. Classification (NCBI taxonomy): domain Eukaryota; kingdom Metazoa; phylum Chordata; class Aves; order Phoenicopteriformes; family Phoenicopteridae; genus Phoenicopterus; species Phoenicopterus ruber. Next base: position 26,671,347 of record CM020215.1, on the reverse strand, counting down.
GATTTAAAGCCAAACGACCAGTCTACCACATTCCTAGCTGCTTTCACATAAAAAAGGGCTGAAGCAGCTACATTAGATTTTCTTCAGCATTGAAAGGGGACTTGATATGATTGAAAAAAAGCTTTGCTGCAGGAACAAGATGCTGCTTTTTTCCGTCTGGATGTTCTCCAGTACCAGCCTGAGTGCAATTCATCCTCTGGTTCCTCTGACCCATGGGCTTGGGAACATTTGCCCCCCTTACCCGCTTCAGAGCCAGTGTCCTGTATACCATGCCACTCCTCAGTCACAATCAAGCAGATCAGTGCCCAGACACCACGTTGGCACACTCTGTGCCTTGACTTCGCCAGTCCTCTTAGAAATCTCACTTCTTCCTTTTTCTCCACAGCTTTAATATCTCTGTTTTTATCAGTTCATCAGTCAGTCAAAATCCTCTCAACATGGGACTTTCTAAGGAAAGCCCAAGCTTTGGCTCCTCATTGTAATTGCAAAGACAACCTCATTAAACATCCTTTTCTTACTCTCAAATCTTTTGTTCCCCCCCCACTCAGTTCTTCCTTCTTGACTTCAGTTGACCCTTCCCATCATCCTTGGCACAGTCACAACTCTGATATTAGACCAGCAAGGGGGTTGGGGGAAAAATAATTTCGCACCTCTCTCAAATGTTAAAAGATACAGAAGAAAGAGCACAAAGCTGATCAGGGCGGAATCTTTGGGAACAAAATTGTAATTACAGATTTTTTTGTTTAGGAAAAAAATTGTAATGCTGACTGAAGAAGGGCCCCAAGCATAGTGCTCATTCAGGCATAAAGCACATACTAGGCTCACACATCCACCGTCTGAGTCATGAGAAGACAGAATAAAAATGAGAGCCCACCAATTAACTAGGAGCTGTAAAAGAGCCTTCTCAGTTCACTTCAAACTTTCCCCAAACCATTACTCTGGTCAGAGATGGAATATAGGAAATCTACAAGGAACATCTTCTCCCCAGGAAGAGTTAAGGCATAGTTGAAGTTTTATAACTAATACTTATATTAAAACCAGCTATTATGATGACACTACAACAACCAGGAGGATAAGAGGCAGCTTTTAATTTAATAAACTCATACATTTAAACCAAGATACAGTATCAGCTCTATTCAAGGAAAATCGAGACCATTTGATTATATTAGCTCAGGTACAGAACAGACACACTCACTCTACCTGAGTATGAAGAATTACTCTGTTTCACAGAGCACTTGCATAGCCAGAGCAGAGGACTGGGGAGGGTGTGGGGGGGTGTCTAACCTCATGTGGTCCTCACTCTTTTCAGGTTTTAGTATAAATACAGACTAACCAAGTGCTGCCAGGAAACATTTAAATAAACAGGAAATCTGTGCAACATTGATAGATTTCAACATTTCAACAAGGGCAGCACAATGACAGGCATTTAAAGAGTTCCCTTCCTGCACATGAGTTATATTTGTAGTTAATGGGTTTTACCTTGGGCAATTTCATGTTTTTGTAACATAATACTTCATTCTTTAAAAACAGTTCTGAATTTCAGTAGGCTAGAGGGCAAAGCTGTGAATACACAAGGAAGCTTTTTGGTTTGTTTCCCACCCCCTCAGTCAAAGGAAATAAAAACTCTGATCACTTTCTCAAACCTCAGCCAAAGAGACAGTGTTGGCATCTTTTGGAAACTTCCTTTCCCGCTCATTTCCAGCTAAACACATATCTTAATCATGACAGCTCCGTGAAAGGAAACTAACAGAGCCTACAGGAGGGGGAGCACAGTTTAATATTAAAACAGCATATAGAAATGTTCATTTTACTTTACCTGCAGATTTTTAATTTTATATACATCATATTCGTAAATGTCATAATAATCCTAAAAGGTGTTGGTGTCCTAACCTTACTGGCAAAGGAGAAGACAGCGTTAGCAATTTAACTGAATTTAGTAACATTTGGGTTTTGGTGTTTTAGTGTCTTTAGGGCCTACAAAAGCTCAAGTGTTGGATATCAAGTGATGTTAAAAGATACCATCACTACACAGGGTTTCACACGAAATGAACTTGCATTTATTTACCTATTCACTTAAAAACTAACCTTTTCCTTTAGCAGATAAATAACATTTACCGAGCATGTATTACTTTAGCTCATGAATTAACTGTCGTCTTACCTCCCTCTGGAAGAAATTCCAAGCATGGGTCAGCCACTGGTACCTAGGTAGGCCATAATTGGTCATCCTGGCTTTCAGCGTGATCATATCAGACCACTGCACTGGAACCTGGAGCAAGGAAAGAAAAGTGATTCACACAACAGATCGGTTGACTTGTGGCTCCAAACCAGAACTTCCATGTATTCTGAGATCTTTCCAGTGCAATGACCAAAATAATTCTGTATGCAAATAAAACAGGAAAACAAGTGCTTCAGTTTTTATGATATTGAAACTTTACAAGCCTTTATTAAAATAACAGGAAAAAGTTATTTGTATTCTTTGCTTACAAATTAATGTACACTGGAAAAGGAGCTGCATTTTGGAAAAGGAGCTGCATTTTGGAAAAGGAGCTGCATTTTGGAAAAGGAGCTGCATTTTGGAGAGATTCAGAGATAGTTCGGTAAAATTTGATTATATCATTACCAGATTTTTTTACCTGGCATAAAACTTGAACCGAGCCCCATCCAAGTCATCAGGGATGGCATTTGTCTGCCCCAGTTTAGGTATCTCCCTGGTGTCGTCTTAGTCAATAGAAAGAAACAGGCTGCCGTATGGGGCAATTCATCTCAAGATAAATATTTTAAACAGAGCAGGTGAATCATTCCCTTGAAGTCTCAAACCCGCTTCACTGTCTAAGGTGACAAACTTAAACATCTAACTTCTAAATATATAAAATTAGTTGAGATGAGTTCTACCCTGAGAGTCTTTTCAGTGGCTTTCTGGCTTTGCCTGGAGTCCCGCAGGCAGGTATCCTGAATGTACTCGATTTCAGTATCTTGCTCAAGAACAGTAACAAGGTAGTGCAGACAATTAGGCCCGGTGAACTTTTTTCTTCACACACACTCACAGCCTTGTAAATCTTTTCTTCTGAAAGAAGGATTCTCAAAGTATTTTTCTTTCAAATCTGACTACTCAGAAGTGAGGTGCTGGTGCTCTCCATTGTCAGACTATGGCCCTCAGTAATTTGTTAGGAACAACAGAAGCAAGTGCTGTGGCACCTGGCATACAATGCAGTTAAGAGTCAAATAAGAAATTAACTTCTGTTCAGCAGCACAAATTTCAGTGCGCCAAACTAAAACAAGGAGCTGAAGACTTTGCAGTTGCCCTTCTAGGCAGATAAACCATTCATGCTGAGTTTTCCCTTGTTCCCATTAGCCTTAATAGTCAAGGTGAAAGAAATCACAATTGTAATATCAGCTTTCGTTTGGAGGGTGGAGGAACCCAGCTCCTCTAGCGGCTGCGACTTAGCTATCCTGTTCAATTTGGAGGGAACAGTAAGGGCATTCTGCAAATAGCAATAAATGTTATCTAAGAAAAAAAATGACCACAATACTTCCCAAGGAGCCTGGTCTTTGTTGTGCTAGATGCTCTACAAAAATACAGGGACAATCACTGCCTGACTGACCCTGTAATCCAAATAAGAACATTTGATAATGTTTCATTACCGCTGCTAAATTATACTACATTTTTGACGCCCTGGTAAAGCTTCATATATCATGAATATATTAATAATATCCCAGAAATTTAACACATCTTTCACTTAACAGAATTTTTATTTCTTAAGCCATAAAGCATTGAACTCACAATTGTCCACATGGAAAATGTTAGCAGTACAGTACTAAAAACACTTTAAAACAATATCACAGAATATTTCTACCACAAACATTTACACTGGTCACTATAATAAAGCAATTTGGTTTTGTACTCAATGCATTTCTCTTTCCACTGTGTTGGAAGTTAGCACTCTGCTTTCTTTGGATAATATTTGGTATCGCTGCAATTAAGCTCATATTTGCTAGACTATTTTCTTATTATCTTATTTGAGTTGAATACAGTCCAAGGTTACGCACGTAACACAAGGCGTCCGACTTCTTTATGAAAACAATGGAAAGTAGAAAAAAAAAAAATCAAGAAGTGAGAGAAGGAAATTAAAAGCAAGTCAAAACAAACTAAACCTCACTGTAGGAAGGCAATTTGAAATCTGGAGCTAAGGAGGGATATCAGAATCTGTGTGTTTGACTGCTCCAAGAATGCCAACATGTCAAACTAAGGACATCGATGTATCTACTAAATAGTCTCCCGTCAGCTTATGCACACAGTACTACACAATAACACATGATCTTGAGATGCATTTGTTTGACTATACACCAACACTTTTCTGGAGTGCATAGACAAACAAAAACTAGAGATGTTGGTTTGATTTTAGCATAAGTTCTGTAGAGCTCAGTTTGCCATTGAGATCTACGTATTCATTATTATTTTTCTAATGAGTATCAAGGCTTGACCAATGCTGAAGTAAGCTGAGAACCCACACTGGTTTTTCAGTCTTGTGGGTGGAATAAATTAGTCATGAGGCACACTTCATGCTGAGAGCTATCATGAGCTGGAAGGAAAATTGTTTATACAAGGACTCTTAGAGCAACTTGTTCACACGCCAAGGAGAGCCCATATTGGATCAGCAGAGGCGGTTATGCCTCAGTGACATTTTTAACAACATCATCCACCCACCTACACTAATGCCAACCGATTCCCTGAAACCCACTAGGGGCTTGTGTGATTTCATGCTATGCTGAAACCAACATGACATCAAGTCACCCCCATGGGTATAAGAGGGTCTTCTTATCTTTATCAAGTAGAGTAGGAGAAAGCATGCTCTAGGGAAGTAAATACGAAAGAACCACTGAAAAACAACTGTGCTTTTCCAGACTGCCACATTCCCTATGGGTCTCAGCAGCAAGAAATCTGAGTCTGGCCCACGTCATCGCATGAAGAACAGTAGTGTAAGGACAAAGGGACTAAGAAGAGGAAATCAGATGGAAAGAGAAAATAAAACCCACCAGTATTTCAAGGGATGAGGAATAAAAAAAAAATATATAAAGGGAGAGAAGAAAAGAGATTCTTTTCTGTTCTATTTGCATGGTCATGTTCACACACTCAAACTCCTGGGAGAGAGAGAAAGAACCAGAGGAGCGTGCAGTATCTGGGTTCACTGTGACCCACTGCAGAAGGTGCAGACATGGAGCTCAGTGCTGCTTCTTTTGGCAAAGGGGTGCAGGGACAGCTGTGTTTTTTGCTGGAGGGAAGCAGCATCACCAGTGCCTTAACATATGGTAAGGCTATGCCAGCTTTTATCAAACTGTCCCAGGTTTGGGTTTCAGTAGCATAGCAGGTCACTGAAAGCTTGGGGGTCACACTAAAACACACCATAACTTCAGGTTCTCTAACTGAATAGTGAAGGCTGGAGAAGGCATGTACCAGTGCACTGAAGGCTGTGTTATTTCAGGCAGCTTCCACTGACAAGATTTCTGTGGAAAGACGGATGTTAGTTATAACTGTCATCCTTGGCAAAATCCCCACAGAGGGCCACTGTGCCCATAGGATGAAGCATGCCTCTTGTCTGCATTCCGAATTTTAAAATGCATCAATGCAAGCTGACATTTAAAGTAAAGGGATAGCCTTAATCGCTGTTATATCAGAACATCCCTCTGGAATCTGTACCGCAAGTGAATGAATGCTGATGCAGAGTGCTGCCACATAACTTCAGACTTCCAATCTGCCAGAAATTCCTTTGGTCCCAGTATCGTGTAAATATCAAGAAGGCTCCCTCCTACCTTACTGCAATGTAATTGCTACTCACTGTTGGAAAGACCAGTATACTGGGCATATCTTGGCAGCTCAGAGAAAATATTTGTCCCTGTATTCATAAAAAATGTACCAGACTGAGTACAAGACGTAAGGATATAGCAGCCAGCAGAATGACATTTCAGTTTAATTTCTGCTCGACACTTACCCATTTTCTTGCATGATGGTTACAAGTCTTCAGTTTGAAAATTAAAGGTTGGTACAGCTATAAAAACTAGACAGAGATAAAACCTCTTCACAAGTTTACAGAAGAGTGTTTTATAGCTAAGACATGTTTTGCTTAAAACTGGCATTTATAGCTTGTGGAGGCAGTGTGAAGATTTCGGCAGACAGCAAGTCCTCTATTGAAAGAACACACTGTCTGTTTACAACGTAGTACACTCAGCTACAGCTCTTTAAAACGTGAAGAACTGTTGGGGCAAAATCCCTTCAAATTCTCACATCTCCTCTCTCAAAATAATTATCTTAAGCCTGAAGTTCATACTTTATCCTCAAAACTTTCACTGACTTCAATGAGAACCTGCCTAAGCAAGAATTAACAAAAAAGAAAGTCCTTAAATCAGGGTCTGCAGGATTTGGCTCTCAAATATAGAGGGGGTGGGGAGAAATCCAGATAGGACCTTCCAGACAGACAAGGTTTCCCAGAAGAATTCTCTGTTTAAAAAAAAGGCAGTCACATGAAATTAGACTGTCGGAATAATGAACAAAGATAAACACTACAGCAATTAGAAAACAGCTAGCTAATGGAAATCTTTGTTTTCTTCTGTTGAAAAAATGCAGCCTCCTTTTCTGACTCACCGTTATTTCCTGCTCGTAGGTCCAAACACCACAGGCCAGTTCAACGCAGAATATTACAAGCAAGCTTCCAAAGTACTGCAGAAAACAGAATGGTCCTAGTTATTTTTGATATTCAGGTTAACTTTGAAAAAAAGACTTAACAATATTAAAGGACATCTCAAAACATTATTAACATTTCACATGACTGAAAACATGGGATCTGAAATACATTTTTGCAACCAAAATATGAAAGATTCATGCAGAAAACTTTGTAAAAGTTTAAGTCATGTGACATTTCTTACTAACTTAACATGAAGCACATGAACATTACAATAGGAAAATAAATTCATTTCCTTGTTGCCCAAGAGTACAAGGCTGTCATGACACATTATGCTAAAACAGTTGCAAAGAGGAAAATCTTTTTTCCCCTAGTATATGTGGAAAAAAAGAAATCTCTTTTTTCAGTTCTATCTATTTAAGCAACGTATCCAAATCATGCTAATAGCCAAAAGAGGGAAGGAAAAAAAAGAGTAAAAAAAGAAAATTCACAAGATGGAAGCAAGTAAGTTTCTTGAAAGCTATGTTCTTATCAAAGTGATTTCGATATTTGAGGTCAGGCATAAATGTACAAATATTTATTGAGATAGATTGACATATCTTTGTCTATTACAAGATCTAACCCTTGAACTATTTTAAAATACAAAATACATGTATAAATGAAGAAGTTGTACAGGTCTTGGTAATGACGGTTAAGAAAAACTGGTTGCTGCGATTAAAAAGAGTAGGACTATCTTCTGTATAGCATCAACAAACCCCTTCTGAACTGCAGGATAAAGCTGCATGGAAATTAAGACTACTTTAACTGGTGTTCTCTATTAAAAGTAACCCATTTATCTTTTATTTAAAGTAGAAGTATAGTTCCATTCATTCTCAACTCCAAACTTTCTTCCACGTCAATGGACTAAGTTCTGCCCTTGTTCTCAGTACAAGACTTAAAGTTACAGTCTTCATGGATTTTAATTTCATTTGGAAATCAAAGAAACACCATCACAACATAAAATAGAATAGAATAAATATATAATTCCATTAGTAGGATACATGCCAAAAGGCTTCTAATTTAGTCATTTCATTCTGGAATCTATTTAGGACAGATACAAAAGACAAAACACATACTGAGGGCAAGTGTTGTGGGTTTGTTTGTTTGTTTTTTCTATTAAAGGGTCAGTAAGCTGTATTATTTAAAATAGAGAACATAAATCCACAAGTGTTAGGATTTAACAATTTAATCTACACAGAACCTTCTTCATTCACCCCCTCTGGAACTGAGTAATTCACAGATACCTTGGCAACTACTGAACAGTGTCTTGCCTTAACTTCTACTTGCTGATCAAATCTAACTCCCTGAGTTAGGTTTGTAGATGCAAAAAGCCAAATTAAAAATGTGCATGTAAAAATATCCATGTGAGTTTTCAAGAGAAACCTGTACTCATATCCACCTCCTGCAAAGGTCTGTTCAATAAATATGCTGTTGAAAGAAGAGATCCTGTTTAGTTACTAGTCTCCACCACATTACATTACATCTTCATAGTCATTATAGCTGAACAACACATCGCACAACCTTATAAATCAACACTATAAGCACATGCAGAGCTCTGGTATAGGCCTTCAATAACCAGTATGTTCATCCTCCAAAGGTCCAAGAGAGCAAAAATTCGAACCATACCTTGTAAAAACAATGCTTTCTCTAAAAAAATAAATTCATGAGCTTCTAGACAATGTATCCACTATCATTCCAGCGCCTGCAAGTTATGCAAAAGGTTTTTTAAAAAAAACCATGGAAATCTGCTTTGCAAAGTATTCACTTCGAAAGGAGGAAAGAATGCCACATGCTTTAGCTCTTAATTCATACGAAAAAAATGTTTAAGGACATTATGGTTAATACTGACATTTTTGAAAGGGCGAACAACTTAATGCTGAGGTGAAAAGCAAATTTGAGTTCTCAGTTGTCAAAGAAAATGTCAGTGGTTTTATACGCTAATTGAATAACAAGCCTGGGACTGCCTGCTATCCCCAAATCTTATGCAAAACTCACTGATCATAGTGAAAGTGATACATCCGGGGGTGTACATGTGGCATTCTCTGGAAAACTCTTAATTTGCAGTTCCTTGTAACATTTCATTCATTCACAAGCCTTAACATTTGAAACCTCCTCATTTCTGTCAGCATATAGTTAAGAAAGTTTCTGGCAGCAGTTGGAGACAGAAGAGCCAAACCCAAGATTTTCTCCGGTTACTGAATATAGCTTGGGATAGAAAACTATTTAGCCAGATTCACTCATAAACCACTTCTGGGTCTGCCAGGAATTGAGCACTCCTGACTCTAGCTACCTCTGGACACATCAGGGCACTGCAGAATCAAGCCTTCTGTTCTGAGAAAGCACATCATCTGCCCATAAGGCAAAAGACAAAAAAAAAAGACACAAAGAGTTTACACACATGAAAGCTCATTCTAGGAACTGAGCAACTGCAGGCACACCAAACCCACATGCAGGAGCTTCAGTTTCACTCTGCTCCTGAAGGGGAATATTATACCTCTCTCTAAAAGTAATGGTTTGCAAAACAAATAATTCTTATATAAGTTGTGTGGGGGAAAAAAAAACCTCTAACCGTTATTTAAATTTATTACCCCTAATTTCCATCTTCCAAATACAGAAATTATTACTGGCTTCAATGCTTATTCCTTGTCCCCAGTTAAATTCCCACAGGAGTCTGAACGCTAAACGCATCTTCCTGCATTTACACACTTCTGCTTTTTGCCAGAAACAAGGACTTGGTTTTGAAGGAAGGCTTAATATTTCTCCCTATGGGCTGAGTGGCTACATTTTGTAAAGGAGATTAACTCACTGCGGAACACCACCGTGCATTACGCTCAAAACTGCACCAGCAGGTCACTGATATTACCTTCTACAGCACACCTTCCTCAGAGCACTCTCAGCCATTGCTGAGATATTTTCTACTGTTTTTGTCTTTCATTTCTTTTGGGTTTTGGGGTTTTTTTTTGAGGGGAGGGGGGCAGGGAGAGGGTAGGATAGGAAAGGCACAGAAGGGAGCAAATGTTTTGCAAAGATATCTACATGTTATCATAAAATAAAAAAAAAAAAAATCTACAAGCAGTAATGCAAAGCCACAATCACTTCAAGAACTAGAGGTCTTTTACATGGCAAATCCTACAGACTTTTAACACTTTTCTTTTGTAGGCAATTGTTAATCACTATCATTCTCTCCCCAGTCAGACTATGCAAAGTCATCAGAAAATTGAAGTGGTGCCTTCATGCTGTTACAAGGCCGGCAGAGCCAGTTTCACTGAAGGATTTCCTCTAGTAAGGTTCTGAAAAAGCTAAAACGTTGCTTCCTTGAAAGAAGCTGAATAACTGAAATGCTGGTAGAAAATACTCATTTGAGAGTAACAAATCAATGTAAAAATATTTGCCAGTTAAAAAAAAAAAATGCAGTAGACATTTACTGCTCCTCACTAAGTCACAGACACGCATGTAGCCAAGATTCTAAACTTTGGCATCCCTGCAGTGTCAAATGGATGCTGTCAATTAGCAGGAGCCGGTTCTTCTGCAACTTTCTCGTTAAGCTTGCTCAGCACCACTGGCCGCAGGGGAGGAAGGAAAGAAGGCAGGAAGGCAGCAGCTCAGTAAAGACATAGCTTTCCAACAGGAGCATCTCCTCCAATACCTAGAACCTTGCAGAAGCACCTGAATTTTTTTCTGCAGCAAAGGATGGGTATGTGTGCGTGCCTCCATCCCCAGAGTACAGAGCTGCAGCACTAACAGCCTGTGGAGGCTTAAACTACTGTATTTTTCCAGCACATCAGTCCTGAGACAGAGGTGAAGGAAGTAGGAGCTCTGGAGTTCAGGAGAGTCCCATTCCCCTTTCTTTCTTGTGCAAGAGAGTAAACAGGAGAGAAGCAGGAATGGAAGCAAAGCCATTACTGTGAAAACCACTTTCAAAGAGATGTGGAAAAGACAGAGGGATGAAGGGCCAAGGAAAGATATTAAGCATATTCCCTAAGTAGTCACCAGACCCTGTTCTGCTAGAGTACTCTTCATGTGGTACATGTCTCAGAGTGACCACAGCTGACATCCTCATCCTGCCCTGAAACCTCCACTGCAGAAACTACACACAGCAGCAGCACGGAAACCCACTTACAGCCAGTGCAGAGACACTATGAGATCATACTCGGCTACTGCAAGTTATAACTGCCTCCAGAGAGGTCTTGCTCTTGTGAAAGTCAGACAACCGTGGTCCACTGCTACGGGGAATTCATATGTAAGACAAAAAGGAACATATGGAATGGAAATCCAATGATGATGAAATTCAACCACAGAAGGCAGGTAACCATCAAGTAAATAGTCAAGGACAGAAAAAAAAAGAAACCAAAAAATGGGGACTAGCACTGAAGTAATAGGTTTTGTGTTAATTCAGATGGCTATTTTCAGACAGCTACCTGCATAAAGGCTATCAGAACCTGACAAAGCACTAGAAAGGTATATAGTATTTTTACCTATGCATTAAAAAAATCAAAATAATTTAAAACTATTTTTAGAAAGAACTGTATGGACTGTTTAATAGGATCAAAACTTTTAGTCTGAATAAAATTTGTGCACACAGCAGTGGCATCGCGTAAGAGGGTACAAGCTCCACAGATGCCAGTGCTCCATATATGGAGCATATATGCTCTGGCGTATGCCTGAAATGTCTTCCTATCTCTCTCTCTAAGGCTAACAACTGAACTACAAAATTAATTTATCCTAATTAAATTATGACATGCTTTTTGCTATTCTATTTGCTCTACCAAACAAGGTGAATGATCACCACCACAAATACATTACAGGAACACACTTCTTTCTTGATCATCTCAACCATTTAGATACAAACACAAATAAAAATAACAAACACAAGCACAAAATCACTATTACTGAATCTAAGATATTTTGCATTCATTTAAAAGGTCTTTGTTCCAACAATTCCCACTCCGTTCAGAGAGTAATGGTGAACGGCACACACATGAAGTGCCTCTCAACATAAAATCTCTCCCTCGTGGCTTTCTATCCTGCAGAGTATAGGATTTTTTTGTTGCAATCGTGAGCAACTGCAGGGAAGGATATAAAGCATGAAGCACAATGTTTTATGTTTTTTACAGAGATGTAATACAAAACTCTTATTGTAGTTCTAGAGATTTTTTTGTCTGTCTTGAATATGCCACACAATTCCTGCAATTAATCACTTAATATAATTTGTCTATGCTTTTCAGGCAACAGGTGAAAAGAACTGGTGAAAAATAACCTTCTATTTCTGTTACTAACATGGCAACAGGACAATGGAAAAACTGGGACTTCAGAAAACACAGTACATAGGAGTTAATAAAAATTTTGCTCCTCCTCCCACCCCAGTCCCCATTTTAAATGCCCTTCTCTAACGTATTTCCAAGAACACAGAATTTTTCAGATTTTTTGACAGTGGAAATATTAAATTCTAATTACATTTAGCAAAGGAAAACTAGAGCTAAAACTCTAGTGAAAACTAGAGTTAAAACTCTAGTGTCCTGCAGTAGTGTCCTTCAGTGCAATAGCCAGGGCAATGTGAATAGCCAGTGCCCTGTTATCAGCCACCGCGATAATCCCGCTGGCACAGATACAAAACCCACATGACTGTCCTCTGAGGATGCCCTTCCAAACTCTAGTGTAAGCACTATGCCAGAAATGAAGCTAAGAGCAGGAGCCCTCATAGAAGTTTCATGACTTTAGGGTACTTACTTACCAAAGAGTCACTATGGCCCTCTGGTGCCAAGCAGTCCAGGCAGGTACGAAGCCGTGCATACCCAAGTATGTTCCTAAACTGATACCACATGGGGTTTTTTGCTCTGCCACAGCTGGGTTCAGTAATTTTTTGCCAATGACCTATGGAATGTCTCATCAGCATTCAGCTACTATAACCTGTAAAATCAGTGGGCTGTTAGCCCACACACAAGGAGAATCAAAGACCTGAACACATCCCCAGTCATGCTCTCTTGATCTCGCTCGTACCAAACATGGTATGATAATTTTCTTTGCAGTTTGGAAGTGTGATTTGGAAGAAAGAGTCTAGGCAACTTGTGAAAATACAGAGACGGGGTTCTGCAGCAACCCAAATTTCATCAGAACTAGAAAGACACAACAGTGGCTTAATTCAACTTTTTCCTCACTCAAACCTTTTGGTTTGCATGCTGCATGATGCTCATGTTACTGGGATTAGGACCCTATTTCATCTGTTCTGACAGCTTCCTAGTTAACTACTGTCATCCTGCAGAACCTGAGGAGACTTCACAGTCTACTAAATTCATCCCTAGAGAACAAACATATCCCATCATAAAACATACTCAGAATATTGACTTCTTCTTAAGCTCACTTCCAGACAGTGAGAAAGCAAGAGAGCATTCTGTACTTGAAAGCAAATAGCAATGGTAGGCAGGGGCTCATAACTGGAGTCAGAAGTGGCAACATGGTGAAGAAAAGTGAGAGCATGGGAGGTGTTATAGCTTTTGGAGAATCTGGTCTACAAGACTGTAGAAATTCTTAAATTTTTGAGCAAATGTGCCTTTCTTTGAAGGATCAGTGTACTATTTATTAATGAATCATCATCCATGTGCTCTGTATTTCATTTAATAAACATCTTTTTCAAACTTTACTGCTCTACTCCCAAGTGTTTTTTCTTTTCTCCCAGAAGATATAAAACTTTTTTTTACCTCAGACTCAAGAAAAACCACAACCCTCATGTCAGAACAAATGAATAGTAGCTGATCAGCAGAAGTCCAGCCTCCTCAGACTTGCTGTCTGGTGCTCACACCACCTTCTTGGGCAACGTGGTCCATCTGGCAAGAGAGGCAAGGAAAACTCTGGGAGGGAAGGCCAGGGGCTAAAGGAGACTCCAAGGATAAGGCAGCTGCAGAATGAAACCTTACAGGGATCTCTAAAAGACTGGAGTGTATGTTATGTAAAAGAGATGCCAGAAGATTTTAAGAGGGTTATGCACAGCATTTCCCAATGTCTAACAGCCTGAGAGCATCAGCCTTGTTCTTCTGAGACGCAAGCCATCCAGACATCTGTCTGCACCCTGAGAAACGTCAGATGACCACCACCACCACAATGCTGGATCACCAACGGGAACCAGACTCTTTCTGTGCAAAACCTAACAAAAAGTCCTTCCCCCCACACTAAGTTACAAGCTATGGTTCCCTTTACTTTTGTTACAGTTCACAAACTAACGAGGTTATTTTAATGATTAATCCAGCTATACTTTTTAAAAATGGAGCAAACACTCATTAAATGGAGTCAGACAAGCTGCATGGAAAACTGAAATCCTCTACTTACCCACTCCAGCAGCACAAACTTTCCCTGCCCCCCCCCCCCCCCCCCCCCAGCTCCCTCAGCCCTGCCCTGAAGGGATTAACAGTTCATTTGTCATTCCGATCTAAAATTTGGTTTACTTGCTTGACAACGCAGAAATTTGTGAGAAATGCAGTCATAACAAGGAAATGGGCTGAAACCACCAACTTACAACATTAGCTACTGAATGCCATCCACTTCTTAATAAATACATTCAACAGCAAAATGATCAAATATCTCTATTATTTTAGATTCGGTTTCCCAGATCACAAAATTTTATCTAAATGTCTTAAAGCCTGTGACCTTTGCAAAGTCCAAGTTTTATAGAAATAGTTACCACTTTTTCCAAAACTTTTATAACTGATTTTCTGAATCAAAAAAAAATTTTTGATGGCAATGAACATTTTCATTTTCTACGGTATGTGTCCAAGTTCTTTTGATTGACCTCTTTGCTTTTTTAAAAACTAAGCAAAATTATTTATGAATAGTTAGAACTTTGTTCACAGCCTCAACTCTTCTGTGAGATATTAATGACCTGTTTTAAATTTTTACTTTAACAGTTAATCTTTGCTTATATAAGGAAACAGGTATTACTTTGGAAATAAGCAAATGCACACTTCAGACAATTATTAGGATTTATTCGCCCAAGGCTCAATTACCTCAAGTCAATAAACTCCAAGGAATAAGGTTCGTTGCAAGGTCATCGTAAAGTACTGAACAGGACACAGGTAAAGATAGACATTAGACCATAATTTCCTCACGGCTTACAATATTCCCTTCCCTCTTCTTCTCCCCTTATTTCATAGGATTTATATTAAAAACTAAAGTTTCCTGTTCCGCACAGATTTTCAAAACACAGCTCCCTCCATCTCTCTACCCCCTCTTTATTTTCTACCAAGGAAATTAAAGACCATAAAAATGCTTCTTTAGTCAAGAAAATCCTGTTTCCTTGTAAAATAGACCAATTCAGTGCCGATACACACAATAACTCTGCCTCAGCATGCCCCAAAACACTTCAAACATTCACCACGTGGCGTGAAGAAGTGCTCTTAGATACAAAACCCATACCGCAGGCCCTGTGCACACAGTAAAGTGTCTCTGTGGTTAATTAGTCAAAAGGGCAAGATTAGGCAAGAAAGAGAGATTAATTTACCTGACAGGACATCCTCTCCATACTCAGTTTGTGGCAACAAGAACTGCAGTTGAACCACAGTGTCAAGGCATGCCCCACCGGTGAGGCTGGGCTGCATTTCAGACAAGACACAGAGGTTTGGCTGGGCTTTGTGGATCTGTTTACTCATTTACTCCTTCCTTACTCTCAGGGACTCTCCCGTTCCCTATTCCTTTCAGCAGAAGAAAAAAAGGCTGGGCAAACAAGCAATGAGAAAAGAGGAGCCGGGAAAGGCAGAGGGGAAAAAAAGCACTACAGCAACAAGACCACATATCATCTCAGCAGCCCCCCATCTTTTCTCAGTCAAGATGCAGCATCCCTCATTCCCATCCTGGTATCACTCCCAGCTCTCTAGCCTCAACAACCCCAGTCCCTTGAACCTACTGTCGTATCAGTCCCTGTCTTTTCAATAGCCTCCCGATACCCACTTCCATCATTCCACTTCACCAACCTTTCTATTAGTGTCTTCCCTCCTCTGTTCACCAGGGAGTATCACTCCAAAGCCCTTTTCAGCTCTGGTGCCATTTCAGTCTCTTCTACCACCCTTGGTATCAATGACTTTCAAGAACTTGGAGGGAGGAAGCAATATTAACAGCGTAACAAGCGGGAATGGGGAAAACAGGAACAAGGAAGATAAAAGGAACAAGGCTTGCTCCAAAAGTTTTGGATCATGAGGCCAGACACAGTGACACCTAGTAAAACCAATACTCAGGACACAGATCCCCAAGAAGAGGCAAAGTAGTCACCTCCACCAAGTGAGCCTAAAAGCACAGCACACAGTGAAAAGCGTGTCACAGAAGTCCAGGCAGCATGTTTCATGCTGAAAACATACTGGAACCATAAAATGACTACTGTCGACAGATATTTACCTTTTAACTTAACATTGTACTTTTTTCCAAAGGGATGAGCAAGTAGCATGTCACTATTGCAGAATTATGCAAAAAAAAAAAAAAAACAATCATAAAAAACCCACCACATTTTAATTGACGGAATCATAACTGCACTGTCCACCCTTGCTGTCCTAAGACAAAGGCATTTCCCTGAATAGCCCTCAAGGGGCTGGACAGTTCTTTTTACTTTGAGCCACTGGATAACTGCGCCAAATAGTACCATGCTGCCTCTGCACTGAACATGGCTGTGCATTCAAGGCAGCTGCTAAGTGCCGGGCTGAAGGAAGCAGATCACCACCATGAGCACAGCAAACATTTGGATTTAAGCCAAGCATTCGCAAGAAGACCTGGACACTCCCACCAGCTCAATTCCTGTCATGCCCCTCCATCCCAACACTCTTCCCTCCATGCTGCTCAAATACGCAGCTGCTCTTGCTTATGGTTTGTTCAGCAGGCAGCACCCTTCATCTCTAAATGCCTCCTAATACCCCATAACACTAGGCAACTTGTCTCTCTCATCTGTAAGCTCCCCCTCCTAGTTAAGAAAATTAGGCACCATTCCAAAGCACTTGCCTTTGAAAAAGTCTTTTAAGTACATACACAGCACTGTACATTTCTGTTGGAGAAGACAAGGTCAACAAAACGCACCTCACGCTTAGGCAGACACAGAGGTTGGCACGGGACCCCCGGACCAACGCAGTCCACTCCACTGTGCTGGGAGCATTGCAGAGTGCACCCACTCCTGCAAAGCCCAGCTTTGCTCTGTGGTGACACTGTGGCATCACCAACACCGATCTCAAAAATCTAACAATTTGCTTAAACCTTAAAAACCCTGATCTGAACAGGAAAGCAGCTTACCCTCTATCTCATTTCAAGGCAAAAAGATGTCTAATAATGATTAGTACAGGCACCTCCTCAAGCAGTTCACCTTTGAATTGAAGTTAGAAATATGGAAAGAAAAGAAAAAATACCTCTGTATTTATTTTCTTGAGAAAGTTGCTCTTATCTGAAACTAGTTGGGTATAATAAAAATTGGTGAACTTAAGTGTATTTTCTCTTACAAGTGGAACGTCAAACAAGCAGTACTTCAAAATGCAAGCTAAATGTCCAGACCCTTACTTACCCACTGACTATCTGAACTTGAGTTTTAGCACAGTACTGGCTTCTCAAACCTGTACTACAGTATTATAAACCCACTTAAACCCGTCTTTCAACAAGGCAGGCCAAGCTGTCTTGTGAATCTCTTGTTTTTCTCCTGCTCACACCACATTCATAAATGAGCTGCTGATAAAAGGCACAAAATATGAAAATGAACTCAGTCTCTGTCCTGTTTAATTCTAAACTGCATGAGTTTACACCAAGTAAGTTTGTCAGTTATTTCTTCCCTTTCAATGCTTGGTAGTTAAATAATGAAGAAATACTTCTGGCTGGTAAATAACAATTCCAGTGCCAAATGTTAGTACAAGGTATTGGAGCAGCTGTGACTGTGGTAAGAGTCCACATGGGTCAGAACAAATACCCTTTATTATTACAGAACAAATAACATATACTGTGTATTATTGCAGAAATACATGCTGCCACCAAAACAGACAAAAAAATTAATTATCACTAAACTCTCATACTAATTCATGCCAACCGTAGCCACAAGTACTGTAGAAGAGTTGGTGCTGTGGTATCGTAGAGCAGCTAACATTTCACACAGAGTTAAGAGTCCTTTCTAGGAAGACATTAGCAGTTACTGATATCTTGCAACATAGCAGACATCCAAATCAATCATCCCTATCACCTCTGCATCCACACGGACTGAAATGGGTGCACAGGTATAGAAGAATCTGCGCCAAGCGGTGACACAGTCAGTGGCTCCCTGTCATTCTTCAGATGGACTTTACAGAAACCACTTTCACCAACACTGCATTTAGCTGACTGAGAACTACTGTCACGAAACAGCCATGTGTTCATGTTAGGTTTGTCACGCCTCCAGTTTACCTTTTCAACCAAAACATAGTATCATTTCATTTTTTCTCTTTATGAAATATTTTCCTGCTTTTAAAGAAAAGATCAGTTTAGCTTAATGATGGTTTGTCTGGGTGTGCTTCAACTCAATTAATAGACAATTTAGTTTGCCAAGTTCCAATTTATAACCAGGTTCTGCCATAACTGAATTAACAAGCTGTTTGACCACACACCAATAGGGTCTAACAATGAGGAATACATATTTCTCTGCCAACTTTATGATAAAAATCAGTAAAAGGATTTGCCCTATTGACCATCAAACATTTCTAACAGTTTTTCCCTTTGTGAAAACATGCAGACAAATTTGAATCCTGTGCTGTTTGAATGCTGTAATTACAGAAAATTCATAGTTATAAATGCCAGAATTTGCAATGAACACACCAGCCAGGAAAATATTTTCCAGTGGGATTTTCATGAAGCTCTTCTTGTCAAGCAACAGAGCTTACTCTTGTTGTTTAATAAAACAAGAACTTCAAAAAAATTCACACACCCTTAAGGATACTATTCTTAAAGAGTATATGCGTGGGGGGGGGTTGGTTTTGGTTTTTAGTTAGGCTATGTGCACAACACACTTTAAAAACAGTCCAAAATGTACAAAGCCTCAGAAGATGAGGCAAAGGATGGTTTTGGATTTGAAAAAAATAAAGAATCTTGTTTGGAAAACTGTAACAAGCACCATAAAAAATGGACTCCAGTTTCTCATCCTTGGACTTTTTATACATTCAAGTCAGTGACTTGGAAGAGTCCAGGTCTTCCAGTTTAGGCTGGCATCACAGTCACTTCTACATGAGGACATTGGTCATTCAAGACACACAACAAAATTATACTATAGACACTTAAGGTACACGTGGGCTCTTTATACCAACTAGACTTCAGGACTACGCATTCCTGAAGCTATTAAAATTAAATGATCATAGCTTTAAAATGTTGGTTCTACAAATAATCCAGAGCATGTACCTCAGAAGACTGAGGTGTTATATTTTCTTACTATTGAGCTGAGTAAACCTTAGTGCAATTTATATTTATGCCCCATGTGAAGCTGGGAAGGTTTCAAGGATTTAATTGCAAGATAAAATTTTAAAAACAAATGAAAATAATTATGTATTCAGATGTATTAAAAATATCTAACACCATAATATATATTTTTTATGGTCCTTATGCTTTATTAGATTTTCCAAAAATCCAATTCAATTAACAACATTAGCACTAGCAATTAGCACACTGCCAGGAACGTCAAGATTTGTATCCAAATATCTCTGCATGCTATCATTATGGCTGTTCACATACTTCAGAAAGAAGATTAAAAGCATAATTGAAGAGGTTGTTAATGTTTTACATGAAGGTTCTTTTCTTTTCGTTCATCTGGTTGTACAAAAGCTCATTTTGTTGATCCATCACTTTTCTGATTAGTCTGATGAATGAAGCATTGACTTATGTCTGCATACTTCTGTGGTATAACACAACTGCATTCATTTAACAATTAATCAAAGACAATGACATACTTAGGAAGATATCATTTAGTTTTGCTTATCAGTTTGCTTAGCAAGAGCAAATTCTCAGGCTCCTGAAAATGAAATATTGCAACTTAAAATGATAGAAATGTCTTGTTTTGATTTAGTATAATTTGACTGCCTAAACATACTTTAAATAATTTATTTCCAGATGGCATTAAAAGCTATAAATGATTTCTTCTTTTCACTGGCAGTTTAAATAAATTGAAGGCCAAAACCAGTTTTAACTTCATTTTCTTTTGAATTAGTTACGATT
Organism: Phoenicopterus ruber ruber; assembly: GCA_009819775.1. Classification (NCBI taxonomy): domain Eukaryota; kingdom Metazoa; phylum Chordata; class Aves; order Phoenicopteriformes; family Phoenicopteridae; genus Phoenicopterus; species Phoenicopterus ruber. The sequence goes on along the minus strand of CM020215.1, from coordinate 26,651,458 downwards.
TTTTTCAAGGCTTATGCCAAAAACGGTAACTTTTTTTTTTCAGATACTATGTAGCATTGGTCTACATCATATAGTTGCTTTTGTCTTTTAATTAATTTTAATTCACATTAAAAACTATCACCACTATAAAATAAAAAGCACTTTATGAAAATAATCTTATAACCTTACCATAAAAACTAAGGGCTTAATAAGTTTACCATCTTTTAACACTTTCACTATTTATATAAAACAAAAATATGTACAAAGCCCTTTTAAAGTATGCAAGAAAGATTACTAGATAAATAATTATATGGCATGAAATCACATTAATCTTATTTTTACGCTAGTACTCATAACTACGTAACATCTGTCTTAGAACTTGTTCCCATTGACTTCAACATTGCAAGGCTAAGATCTAGAAATAAAAAATGCATTACCATTATATTACTATAAAGTATTCAGTTTTAAATGAGAGTTTTTCCTAACCATATAGCTTCGAAACAACAATCTTCATATTGTATACAAGCTTAACAAATATCGAAAAGGAAAAACAACATTTGCCCTCTTGCAATTGAGAAACACTTCTGCTGCAGACCTTCAGCTGGAAATCTCCAATAAAGCTTACTCCAACCTTCTCAAATAAAAAAAGACATTTCAATACAAAACCCCAGTACAGTTTCCCAACTATGTTAGCTGCAGTTAGAATATCTCCTGTTAGATAAAAGCAAAGGTTGCATATATCTCAGCCAACTTCTCACTCTTTTTTTTGCTCATTTTGTGCAAAATTTGTGAGGTCCAAGTATCATGTACTTAAGCCCGCACAGATCCACAAGAAAAATGCAACTGTATGCACTCTGGGAGAACACACTGCAGTGAAAAAACAGCAGGAGCCCAACTCTACTTGTATAAGACTCCTGGATATTCTCAAGAGCTGAAGGATTTTACCTGTCCGCTTTCTCCTACTGCAATGACGGTAGTCAAGTCTGATATACCTCTTTCACATCCACTGCTCCCACTCTTTCGAGCCTATAAACTGCTTGCAATCCTGCTCATCCTCATGTTAAAAGACAAAACCCAACTCTGCAAAGGGCTACCAGCTAGACTTCTAAGAAGCATGCAGGTACACGGCACTCCTTGATCTCAGTGTTGCCAATGGTCCAAATATTTTTAAGCTCTAAACCTTTAAAATTTGTGCAAGTTTGATGGGCTTTTTGGTTTGGTTTTTTTCTGTTTTGTTTTATTGTCCTCAAACTCACTGACTTCTAGATGAAGAAAAAGGCATTTGGCTCCCTCGACAGTCAAAACCTCATCACAGTTAAATTGTACAGAGCCTTGCGCAGGAGAGACTACTGCTTTTCAGCTGCTGTTGGCTCAGTTACGTAGCCTCCAAACAAAGGAAAAAGCTGGGTACTTGGAATTTATTTTTAAACTTGCTAACAACCAAACGCAACTGCAAAATTCCACATCCACATAACAGAAGGCAAAGCTTCTGAATGCACTCAGAATTAACTTTCACCAGCTACAAATGCTGTTACTTTACACACGCAATCAACTGTGGGGATAAAGCAAAGTCTAGGTTATTTAGCTATTGCACAGCCAGGAGTCAAAAGGGTAGCATAAGGGTTTATTTTAAAGCACTCAGACTCACGTTCCTATAATTATTAGTACTTAAGAGTTTGAGTTATTTTTCCCTTCAGCAACTCCTCTACTAAATGAAGTGGATTTTTGCAAATGAGACACTGTTTGTCTTTCAGTCACAGCATAATGCAGTCTAGGCAATAAATTCTTTCCTACTGTGTGCTTTGCAATTACAATTCCTCACCAATATCATAACTCAACACGGTAATAAAAAATAATCAGTATTTATCTAGTGCCTGTGGATTAAAACTTTTCTTACACTGTTGAAGCAAAGCAGAGGTTAGCTGGTTTTAGATGTTATGAAACGTACCCAGACAAGGAGCAACAGATTTCTTTTCACTGTTCCACAGTAGCCCAGCATTCCAACTATGATGAGGAAACAGCAGACTGCAATCATGACTGGGTGGACCACAGGAAAGTAAGTCAAAATGACAGCCTCCTCCACCCTAAAACCAATTAGAACCATAATCAAAAAAAGCATAATCACACAAAAATGATACAGAATAAAAACATAATATAGCCATTAAGATGAAAATGGTGGATTAGCAGATGTGTTACTTCCAGCGCCTTACACGTTTCACAGAAATCTCTTCTACGTGGTTTTAAAACCAAATGTTGCATTAGGGTAACAGAAAGTAATGCATCATCCGAAATCTCTTTGGAGCAAAGGCAATCTTCCTGTCCTGCACTTGCACAGTATGTAGCACAATGAGGCCCTGTTCCATCACTAGGGCTCATAAGCACTGCTGTAATAAAACTAACAGCATTCCTAAATCTCTGGACTGAATAAAGTATTCAAAACTAAACAGTAATATAATATGGTTACATGTTGGCAAAGGGCCAAAAATTGATCCCCGTCAGAAGAGAAAGGCACAGGAATAAAACAAGATTGAATTCATATCTTTCCCCCTTCCCTAATTTCAGCTGATGCCAGAAATGGTTGCAAAAATACACCTTTCCACAAACCAGTAAGTAGCTCAACTGAAGGCTTCTTAATTCTAGAAATCTTAATTAGGAAACTTGCCATATAGAATGAATGACATATACCGCAATCAATCATCCACACAGATTAATAGGTTTAAGGAAAGCTTTACCTTGTTTCTGCGGTTAAAGTGAGAACATTATTCAGGTAGTCTCTCATCCAAGCAGAAACACCTAATATGCTGATGGACATCAACTAAAAAGAAAAGATGAAGTTATTTATCACACATTTTAAAAAATTTCAAGATAATTCATAATTTAAGTAGAGGATCAATCATCAGCAACATCCTTCACACATTCACTTATCCGAACAGCACACCATCCCCAAAACTGTATTTCTACATGCTTAGAGTTGGTTTGTTGCCCAAGTATTTAGGGAGCCAGTGACAATTATCTTCTCTTCCAGTATGTATAATTAATGCCTGGAATACCTTCTCTTCCACCCAGTGGAGTGATGCCAATGCTGACTCAAGTCCCACCACTGTACAACACACCACAGAAACAACAGGGAGAGTTTATGTTTCTAAAATCAGCAACTCTTTCAGGGCTCACAGGTGATATCCACCAGTCTGTATGAAACCATGAAGCCACCTTCAGGTACACAGCCAGTGAAGAATAATCTGAAGCCACGTACAGGATGCAATGGTACTGATAAATCTTCTCTCCTATGTGTGAGTGTATCTTGGGGTCAGATTTAGAAGAATATGATTCTCTCGCTCATTCAGATAAAGTCACACCATGAACACTATGCCTCAGTTTCCTTAACTGTAAAATGACAATAAAACTCACGGCACTTCAATTATGAACCCCAGATCATCAACGCGTTTGGGTACCTAACCCACCAGGCACCTGAGAGGCATAAAGCCCCCACACTTTCACCAGGACTGCTCCTATGGCAAGTAAACCCCTGAGACCGAACCCACCTAGAATTGTCACCACCTCAGTAGACCTGGATTTCTGTCACCTGGCACCATCGTGCACTCCAGCACACCAGGGACCTACCAGTAGAAGCTCTGGCCTCTGATTTTCTTGAGAAGCCAAACCTGAACAACATAGTCAGAACATACCTGCCACACCATGACAGCACCAGCTCTTCTGCTGCTGTAGCGGAAGTACCTCTAGAGGACAAGGCACCCTTCACAACACTTGTCCATGTATTTCGCACTGGGCCAGGTAAGTCAGTACACCCTTCCTCCTGGAGGAGGGCTCACGTAACAGTGGCAGTCATCCCCACCTTTGTGCGTGCTCTCTGGCCCCAAGAGCACCGCGTCTCCTCCTGCACACACAGCGCAGACGGAACACTGCTCCCCAAACAGAAGGTGAGAGATGCAGCTATAAACTCCTTCAAGGAGAGGAGGGAACCACTAAGCTTTTCTACAAAATGGAGCAAAGATAAGGTTACTAATGCCATGGTTTACTTCTCAAACCATTTCAGGGAATTCAGCTGGTTTATTACACCCAAAGGAGAATTTAGGAATATTAATCTCACATGGGCACCTAAGCCTGAACTGCAGCTCAGGAGCTGAACCTGGCAGACTCAGGACTTCAGAAGCACCACTGTCTAGCTGAGGGAGGGAGACCTAAGTATGCTGGCTCTCCTGAATACTACTGTTTTCATGCATTATATAGGTCTATGCCAGGAAACCTCAGCATTATACTGACAGCTTCTTAAATCAGTGAGAAGTGCTAATCTCCCTTGTTCCCACCAACAGCTAGCTTCCCACATGCCCTCCTATGTCCCTAAAGTTGTTATGAAGAACAAGTTAACTGATTCAAATCTAACACGTAAGAAAAGTCACTCTGTGTCCTTGGGGGCTCCTTTGCCTGCAGCATGCCCACAGCAGGCTACTTCTGCCTTTAAAATTTCACAAGAAGTCCCAATGGCTACCCCACAGCTTCTTCCTGCTTTTCAAAACTGATGCACAAAGTACAGGCACTGCCTTGGTTCTGGGTGGTGCCAGGGAGAGCCCTGGGTGCTCGGCATGCTGCAAGCATCGTCCCGAAAGCTAGTGCATGCTGCAAGTCTACTGCATACACGTATGTCCTTTAAGCTCTGTGGGATCTACTTTTGCTGGTGGAACAGCAGGAGTAAAAAGCGTTTTGTGCTGTGTTTAATTGATAACGCAGGAAGCTGAAGGAGAAAGGAAGAGATGACTAGAACCTATAAAAGACATGTTTCTAACACAAAGAGAGGTAAAGAAGACTACAAGCAGTCTACCTTCTTACGGTCAAAAAGCAACAGAAAACATTTTTAGCCTTCCACATCTCCCTACAAGGCCTGCTGATAACACACAGAGAAAGTGTTAGCTCACACTTCCACTCTGTTTATAGTAAAATACTTGAGATAAATTTGGTTACTTTGCGTTATAGCAGTGGTGCTCAGGACTAAGAAGTCCTTCAAAACCACACTCCTCAGCAACTTTTAATAAGAGCCAGATGGTCCTGCTACAAAAACTGTACCAGAAAAATGTTCACTTGCTAAATAATATTCTTCCTCCCATACCAGACTCGTAGACTGTCTAGTCCCCACTCTCCATTAGAACTCACAGGCTGCGCTCATTTTCTTTCAGCCCTCAGTATGCGGCAATACATTCCCATACACCAACAAGAGGAGGTGGATTACTTGGAAGAAGGTAAGAGATTGCTTCTTCAGCAGAGGTTAAGATTTGGCAGGCAAAAGAGTCATCACAAGGATATTGGAGCCTGCAGGTTATTCAGAGATGACAGGGAGATCACAGAGCAAACAGCTAAAAGGCAGGGGGCACAGAAAGGACTTCCTAGAGTCCAAAAGAAATGAGCAGAGTCCTGCCACTGACAGAATCATTTGCTAGGAGAAAGCACTTGCCTACAAAGGCAAATCAGGAAGGAGAACTTTTATTTCTGCTCTATCTGCCTAAGTTGAGTTTTCTGTATCTAGGTGTGTATTTTTGCCCACATCAAGTCAGTGAGGGGAAAGTCTAGGCAGATACATCCCCAAGCTGTGGCCAACACATGGACACATGACTTCTACAGAACCGCTTAATGACCTTATCATGGAACATGACTCCATTTTCACTTATCATGAACAGCAACTGGAAGAAAAGGACCTCTTCCCTTCACCTAGGAAACATGACCTTCACCAATAATGTAACTACATGAACGCTATCTCAGTTCATAAGAACAAGCTCTCTATGAAAGGTCTCTCACTTAATTCGAAAAGCTTTTAGCCATTTAGGTCCCCCTGGCTGTTCTCCTTCAGTGTAAACAGCTAACAGCCAATTACTACTGTTCCTTGCTGGACATAAATTACAGGCAAGAAAATTCCCCCTGTAGCCCCTGTGAGAGCCAGGCTACAGCTCACCTGCTCATCTACCCAGTGCCCTGAATGATCTCACCGCCATTAATTCCTTCAGGTGTTACCGACTTCTGCTATACTTACAATGTACATATGATATCAACACAAGAGCTAGCTCAGCATTACTCTAAAAACGTACATGCACAATGCCTTACCACGCTGCTACACAGATGTTCCACACGCGTTACCTGCGCAACACCCTCCTGCCAACCAGACAAACTCCTTGGGAGGCACCTTTGGCACCTTATTTTGAAGGAAGTCCAAAGTGAAAGGAGGGCCACAAAAATGATCAGAGGGCTGGAGCACCTCTCCTATGAAGACAGGCTGAGAGAGTCGGGCTTGTTCAGCCTGGAGGAGAGAAGGCTCCAGGGAGACCTTATTGCAGCCTTTCAATACTTAAAGGGGGCTTATAGGAAAGATGGGGAAAAACTTTTTAGCAGGGCCTGTTGTGATAGGACAAGGGGTAATGGTTTTAAACTAAAGGAGGGGAGAGGGTGGTGAAACACTGGAACAGGTAGCCCAGAGAGGTGGTAGAAGCCCCATTCCTGGAAACATTCAAGGTCAGGCTGGATGGGGCTCCGGGCAACCTGATCTAGTTGAGGATGTCCCTGCTTATTGCAGGGGGGGTTGGACTAGATGACCTTTCAAGGTCCCTTCCAACCCAAACTATTCTATGATTCTATGAATTATTACTCCAAATAACCCGAAAGTCAGAGTGCTGTGACACACTGCATTCATGTCCATGAAAGTCAGTAACACTGTCAAACTGAAGTGGCACAAAGACATGGCTCAGAAAGAGAATAGGCAAATACTGAAAAGGCCTATGGAAGAGCAAACAGTGATAACTCGAAAAAGCAATTCAGCAACAGGTTGATTACAAAAGGTGTATCTTACAGCAGATAACTGGCAAGTGCTTGGTAGCTCTTTGCTAGCAGAGGGAAGTGCTGGGAAAAAAGTTGTATCCCTTCTGATCAGCAAAAGCGAGCCTCTGGGCAGGAACACTCTGCAGGATGAAAGACGCGTTTGCAACACCAGACTGCCCTGCATAATAATGACCGATTTTTAGTTTAGTGACAAAAGATTATCAAGCACTAACTCACAGCCATCAATCGACTTGCTCACCTGCTCCATTAGCCACAGGGGAATCACAACAAGAACACGACACGCTTGCCTGACCTCCACAGCCTGCTACTTATGACTCAAAATGCACGTGTGCTGCCCTGTAAAAGCACTAAGCACCCTCAAGTGCCAGCTGACATCAAGGAGGCTCCAGGTACCCACCCCTTCACACCACCTATGGCAGAGGCAGATCTTCAGCCAGCAGCACAGGAACTACACTAACACCAGCAATACAACTCGGCCCATGGGCTCAGTAGGCAGGAACTGTAACAACCTCCCCCAAAACCTCGGTATGCATCCAAACCTATCAGCAAAGAACAGCAGTCACATCACTGCAATTCACTGCCATGCGATTTTCAAGGAGTCACGGGCAGGGGCAAGGTCCCGATTACAGGGTTTTTTGGTTCATTTGGAGGATGGAAAAAAAGTAGCCTTAAAAAACTGACAGTCCCTACTTCAGCCATTGTTTTGTAATTAATTTAGATGTAAAATACAGTTAGAAATCTGTATCAAGCGATCAGACAAAAGGATACAAGTTTATGAGAAATAAAACTACCAAGATAATTCTCACCACATTAGCAGTTACATCATTTCACCAAGAAGTTTTCATCCAAGCTTCTCTGATGACAGCCAGTCTGCTGCATTGTAAACATAATATGATAGTAGGCAGTAAAACATGTTTATTTGTTGCAGCTGGCTGCACAAGTCACTATGAGTTTCATTCCGAACCATTGCAGTATGTTATATAGCCATCAACATGACACTGAAGAGTTTACAAAACTGCCTGCTGTCATATTCTATTTTAAATATATTTTCACCCTGATTAAATAAAGGTAATAAATTATATTTTTATATACGAGCAATATGCAGATCACACAATAATCTATTAAAATTCCAAACTAATTTATAGCGTAAAGGTTTTAAAGCTACTAGCTTTCTTAGACAGCTGAATTCCAATATCCAACAGTGGACTCAAACTATTAGAAGTGGTCATTTCCAAGCATAGTTTAAATTGTCTTTGGAACTCTTTTACATACACATATCCAAATGAAAACATCAAATCATCTTTTATTCATTAAGTATATATTTTAAGCCCTTACGGCGACAGTACCATTCACAATGTCTTTGAGGCCATACCTAAACTGGAAAAGAAATCTGGATTTTCAACTAATAAATGAACATGAATTCCTGTCTTTGACGGAGCAAGACTAATCGCTGTAGCTATTTACACACCTGCTTTCATTCTCATCACTTTTTTCATTCGAATGCTCCAACACCTTAATTTTTTAACAACGAAAGTTGCTTTCCTCAAATTTGAGAGAAGAGCAGGCTTTTTTCATTATTAAATGGGAAGAAAGATTTAAAGTATCTTCCACGTTAAAAGTCACACACGTTTCTTTTTATTCAAACAGATGGGATAAACAACTTCAGGCCACGCTCTGGTACCCATACAAAATGCTGACTAGCAGCACTACAGAGCAACTCACTTTGCAGAAAAAGGTTTCCAGCTCCAAGGAAATTACTTCCAAGATATGACAACATTCATCAGAATACGTCCTTTAATTTTAGTAAAGAAATAAACCTTGAGAAAATTTTCCAGTTGAGATTGATTTGGGTAACCTGAGCTGTGACTTACCAAAGGCGGGGGGGGGGGCGGGGGGAGCGGGGCAGAAATCACTACAAGGTCATGAACAGAGCATGTTGCAATGCTTTCACAGGATTTTCACAATTAGGTTCAATATTCAGATCATTGAACAAACACTGATGACTCACATCCCTGGACAAACAGAAGACTACATTTTTTTGGGAGGGAGGGGCATAAGGGTGGGGGAGAGCGGGACAAGAGGTCTTGTTTTTCTGTATTACCTGGCAAAAGCATTTAAATGTTTACAGAAAAAAGGGTGGCCTATAAAAAAGGAAATTCCCCTATTCCCCACTAATGCACCTTTTATGCTACAGACATGCCAACACTTAGTTTTTGCTAAGGTTCCTACATAGGGCTATGCCTGGTCCCCTCCCACTTGCAAATGGTTGAAGCATGTACTTGCTTGCACTTTGAATCCAGGTTTGCTTGCACAGCTGCAACAGTGTGTTAACAACCTGCTCCACGTTTGGCATGGGCTGGAACTTGCACACTTTGCAATAAGGCAACTGCCAGAGCAGTGACAGGCTGCTAACGGGTCACCCTCCTGGGGGAAGCAAGCAAGTTTTCCAGCAGTTGACTGTGCAAAGTTCCTACAGCAGCACAGCATAAAGAACAAGTAAGAGCCCAAATACGCAAACGGTCGAGTTACAGTTCATCTATCAGCTGGTTCTTCCAAGTATCAGACCCACGTATCAACTTCTGGGCTGTGTACCATAAGGGTACATTAAAAGTAAAGAGGGATAAGAAAGCGCATATATTTCTGCATCCCTTCTCTCTGTGACTACCTAGCCACTGCATTTCTTGTTAGGACATGATTTGTGCCACTTTTCCCTCAAAAATAAGCATCTCGCTGTCAAGAGACCTTTTGCCTTTGGGAAGCAGAAGCATATGCTGCTGATTGTGGGTAATTTGCAGCCATGCACAGAGCTCAAGTGTCCAGATCCACATCACAAGCCCACACCACCATCAAGATGATATGCCTTTACTTATACAGAATATACTCTTATTTCTGTAAGAGCTTGTTTCTGTTCACGGACAGTAGTCAACCTCACAGATGGCAAGCAAATTATTTTTAAAATCAGGGTATATAACTGGAAGACTGATATGAGAAAAGGGTATGTATTTCCTATGATCCACAGGACCTACATACCAGCTGGCTGGGGGTACACCACTTAACTTTCTTGTTTTACACGTGAATACCTATGAGCACATGAAGATTACTAAAATAAGCCTGCATTTTTAATTAAATCACACATTCCTGTAAAACCGCACGAAATTAAACTGTCCCCTATACCTTGGGAAATAGCTGCAAGAGATTAAAAAAGTGGTATTATTCCTATGACCTTTGCCTAATGTCTACCACAGACTCTTGAGATGATGGAAAATCTTCAAGGCACAGCAGCAGTGCCTGAGGATTCGTGAATAATTGGGTAGCCATCTTCTACAGAAAGAGATGCAAATTTAAAGGAAAAAAAAAAAGCGAGTACCTACAGGCCAGACAGACCTTCCTAGTTCTGCTGGAGATCATGGCTTACTAGTATGAGCAGTTCCCCTTGAGCTATTGGCTCAAATCTAGTCGGCATGGGTTTGTGCCTTCATCCTCAAGGTAGATGCAGTGAGCTCCACACGGTTAATCGTGAGGATTACCCAAAAAATGTCTGTGGTTTCATCGATTTCTGAATGCCAATTAAGAAGCATATTAATGTCATTTCTAACATTGGGGTAGAGTTTATGTTTTCCCTTCCATCATCACATCAAGCCACTCTCTTTTTCAGGACCATTTTGCAGAGACTCGTCTACCAACTCACGGTTGACATGCCATGCAGGGTAAGCCATGTCACCTATGAAGATATACATGGGATAAAAAGTTATATAGAAGTAGACAAAGTTGACTTATGGCTGAACTCTACTTTGTTAGGATGTAGTTTGGTAATGTAATGATCTTATATAAATAATGCAGCCTAAAGACACCAAAAAGTAAAATATTTCTCAAAGACCAGAATTAAAAGTATTTCTGGTCCTTTAAAACTCCTCCTATAGCTTGCTCTGCTGAACGCATTCCTTTAAAAGACATCATATTCCCACAGAAGCTGGAGTTAGTCTTGCATGGCTTTTAGGTATTTTCTTTATACAGGAATGCTAAGAAAATCAGGTTTCAATTATGCACATCCACACTGCAGTCTCTAAAATCAGAGTATATTAGCCTAGAATGAACCCCATGTTTACACTGCTATAGGCACCCAGTCAGGCAGCATTCATTTCAATGGATATTATTAGTCACTTAAATTCCTTAAAACCTGACCCTCACTCTATTCATTCCAAGAATCTACAAATCCCACTGATGTGAGTGGAAGTTGTAAAGCAGCAGGAACACAACCTCTATGCAGAATCTGGTTCCAGGGAAGGGAGGATAGACTGATTTCTTTCTCATGTCACAGCAGATTTGAAAAACGAAGCAAAAAAATACAAGATTCAACACATATATTTGTGGTTGGAAAAAGAAACACAATACCATTGCTTCCAACCACCCTTAGTGCTTCCTTGCACAACACTAATATTCCCTTGCTCTAAATTCTCAGGTGGTACACATAGCCAAAACTATAAGTTTTCAATGTGCAAAGCATTCAAAACAAAAGGAAAACTAACTGTAAGCTTGCTCCTCTTTCCTTTTATGTGATTATTTTTTGTTCACAAGCACAAATTCAAGATAGATGCAAAACAATTTCTACTACCTGCCAGGAGGGTTTATTGGCTGCAACCACATAGTCTAAATTAGATGGTATTGCTATGTACGCGAAGGAAAACTCAGGCGCTGCTCAACAGAAACAACATATCCCCAGGCAGAAAAACCTCACAAGGTGAAGGATGTGGCAACATCCAGTGACACTATTAATTATCGGTTAAGAGATCCTTACCATCTATGACAGAGTCATCTGCAACTTACAACCTTGATCTGCCCAAGCCACTAATAGTACAGTCAGCCTCAATTACAAGCAACACAACAGCAGCTGCTCCTCCTTTCCGCCTCACATGGTCACCAGAAAAAGGAAAAAAAAAAAAAAAAAAAAAGCTGGCAGTTTTCTCAAGACAGAAAGTCTATACAGACTTTTTCCTGCATGTTAACTATATTTTGCCTTTTTTTTTTTTTTTAAATAAGAAAATTGACAAAAAATTGTGCCGCTTTTACTTGCATCTACTACCACAACCCCGAGGGGTCATTGCCCTTGGATAACCTCCTGTGCCATTATTACAGGCTGGCCATGTTCTGCAACTGAAGGTCTCCCTAGCATAAACGCTTGCAAAGGTGGTTTAACTGGGAAAGAGACTGCAGCAAAGTACAGAAGAACAATGGCAACATTGCAAAATGTGGTGAGGAGGATTTCTGTGAGGACAAGTTATACAGTGCTCAAAATGAATGAAGATGCTCATGTTACATCCATGACCGCTACTGAGCTGGAACAGTGTCAGGAGCTTGCTGATACAGAAAAGCTCCACCAGAAGGAAAGACCCTGTAGTCTCGTAAACTGCATAAAATATGTTTGTAGAGCTATCAAAACTAAATTTCTCCAAGTCCTGACACATGCTATCTAGAGACAATAAAGACCAGTATTGCCACTAAGAACAGAAAATTAGGAAGCTGTAGGAGCACGTCTTCTCTCAAGCACCATTAAGATAATCTGCTTAGTTAAGCACTAAGTCTTGACTATAAAACACCAAATCATGCATTTTTGGAGGTGCTCTCTTTTTATTAGGCTGTCCAGAATGTAGTATGTTGCAAATAGCAGTGTTACAGAGTACAAGATCAGAAACCTGCAGAAATCAAGTTGGGTCTCTCAATCTCATAAATTACTTTAAGAAGTGATGCTCATCCTCATACATGAGGATGGCAGAAGAATGAAACCAAATGTTAACTGTAGGATTCAGTCTGAAGGATATTCCTTGTCCAGGGCACTGTCAAAAAAAATCCCTTATGAAATTAGAAGACCGAGGAGGTCACGAAACTGCAACTCCCATTGCTTTGAAAGAGACATCTTGCAGTCAGATGCGTGATTCAATGACCTGGGAAACAGCTTCCACAAGGGTATCATCAGGTCTATTACTACCATCAGTCACTTAATCAACAACAATTAGAGCACTGACAACAGATTTATTCCCACCTCAGAAGAAAACACCTTTCAAGATCTGCTGCAAGCTGCAGCTCCAGAAGCATCGATGCATTCACATCCACAAAACCAGTGTTTTGCTGGAGCAGTAAAGGCAGTACATTTATTGGTCCATTATCAAAACAGGATGAACCACTAAAACAGAGCCTTGAGCTTCCAGTTGATTGCTTATGAATTATCTACAGCTAAGCAGCCATCAGGCCAAAAATGACAAAAAGCATAACAAACAACATTGCCTGCCTCCCTCTCACACACACACACAGGTACATCAGCCTGTCTACCATTCCACATCACAGCTCATCAGCTGAGCCCCGTAAAAAAAGTTTCTTTCTTTCCAAATAGACAGCACGCAGCTGTACACTTACAAGCAATGCTCCGGAGAAGCTACAAGGATGGCAGCAGAGTGACTGATAAAGTTCTCTCACTTCTCTGCTTCTGCAGGCTCCGACAGCAACCAAATTATGAAGACATCAGCGTGCTGCGGCAACCATCCGCATCTTAAGTTTTTCAGCAAGACTGATGGTCAGATTAGCCAGTTCTGCTATGCATAACATCTTCTTGGGGAGCTTTATATGCACTAGTCTGCCCTCACCAGGCTGCCAAATTCTGAAGTCCCACCATACACACACTGGGACAGTTGCACACATGACACACCTGAAACTTACTTTAGATGTTCCCTTCTAAGAGGCTGACAATTAGATCATACCAGACAGTGACTACTGGCTCTTGCACAGTTTTTGTCAGGCCTTCAAAAGCTCCAATCCCCCAGCTTGGAGGAGAAAGCCATCTTTTTTGCACAATGTGTGGTTAGACCTACCACTGGACACCACCACAGTGAAACAAGGAGAGAATGACACACTATTCCAGCCAGGACTCTCAATCAAACCATGATTTTAAAAAGTCAACACGTGCATCTTCACTGTTTTCAGCCAAACACTGACAACTGACACGGCAACTACGCATGTTATCAATAGGCTCGAGGACACTTGGAGGCAATGGCCCTCAGGAAGGAAGGAAGGAAGAGAAAGTGTAAAACCGTCCAAGATGGGGCTTGAACAGAATCACACGTATGTGTCCCAAATTGGCAGGTCTCTACAGACCCTGGCATTGCGCATCACTCTCATCTTTACCCACTGGGACGGATCCCACCATGCTCAGGACACAGGAGGAACGTGGCTGCACATTTTCAAGGGGCTGATCTACTCTAAAGTTCCTGACATCCAGCCCATAACCTAGGCTGGTATTTACTACAGTAAGCGCTAACATAAGCAACAGATAAGCTAAAGCTTTCCAAATGGAAGGAAGAGCGGCGGCAAGGGGAAATCACGGCCCCCATCCCCACGCCAGTGGGTACACACCTGCTGCCAGGGGAACTTTTCAGGGAATCATAGAATAGTTTGGGTTGGAAGGGACCCTTTAAAGGTCATCTAGTCCAACCCCCCTGCAGTGAGCAGGGACATCCTCAACTAGATCAGGTTGCCCAGAGCCCCACCCAGCCTGACCTTGAATGTTTCCAGGGATGGGGCTTCTACCACCTCTCTGGGCAACCTGTGCCAGCGTTTCACCACCCTCATTTGAAAAACTTCTTCCTTATATCTAGACTTCTTCCTTTTCTTTTCACAAGAAAACTCTGCCCCGTGGGTCATGCTCTGACACTCAGAAAAGGCAGTGGCAAAACTCCCGCTGAGCCTGACAGGAGAAAATTCAACCTCTGACAGAGAAGATATGGCAGATTTCACTACAACAAATGGCTTATAGCAGATTTGTCTTTAGCTGTTAAACACACATCTGAATAACACCAGATAGGAAGCAGAAAGAGGTTTTTACATACACATTCCTCCAACAAAGTCCGATGTAACTGCAATGCATTTAACTACCCACCCACCACACATCCTATTTCTTACCACACAATTTTGGCAGACTTGGGGTTTTTGCTTATTTGTTTATTTGCTTTGAACGAAACCATTGCATTCATCTGCTTTGTAAAATGCAGAGAACTTCCAAATGGACTGGCCAATTTTTCATTTGAGTTCCAACACCTTTAATTTTATACACATTATGGAAGACAGCTTTAATTCTTTGCAACATCTGTGGTGCAAGTCATCTGCTACACTAGCATTTATTATTTAATGACATACTCACATGCTTCAGCACTATACAGATTTCACTTAGCTGCTTGAGTGTAATTTCCAGTGTCCTGCCCTCAGCTAGGAAGATTAATTACAGACGTTTTCTATATTTTAGAGACATGCATGAGAAGTTACCATTTTCTTCCCTAGGACTTGTCATACCATAACAGACACAAAAGATCATTTTTCCTGTATGACTGGGGGAGTGCAGGGGGGAAGGGGGAAAAAAAAAAAAAAAAAATCACACTTTGTCATTAAGGGTGATCTGAGACATCATTATTTAAAGGGCAACAAAATCTAAAGAATGACAAATTATTTCTAGCCATTAATGCTTTAAACCAAATCTAGACATGAATTAAGAATGGACAAAGTTAACAGCAGCACCGTATTACAGATGTAGTCAGTGCTGTTCCACTGCCAAGCTGAAAGGTGCTGTGTAGCTCCACACCTGAGGTCCACAACAGAAAAACACAGGAACAAAACAATGAAAAGTAGGAAGGAGCAATCTGACATGAGCAAAGAGGGCAGACACATTTAAATCTCCCAGGTGAGACCTTGATCTCCCTAGAGAGGAACTGCAACACAATGCACTAGTCCCCTCCAAATATAAGGGCAGGCTTTCCCACACAAAGAAGGCATCTCAGGACTGAGAAATGAAGCACTTGGCTCCAGTATCAAGGCCTCCATCACCACACAACAGATTAAGTGACACAGCGTGAGGGTATGACCTCATGTGTAACCTGGGTACCACCTAAATAGCTGCTTCAACTATAAAAAGCTGTCACTGAATAATAAATCTGATGGGACAAAGCAGGCAACAAACATGGAGGGCAAGGGAAAAGAGCTGAGTAAATTTAAGGGGACAAAGACAGCAGTGAGTTAAAGTGTGAATGGAAACTGATGAGGACAGCTCAAGACAGGAATCATGGAAATCAGAAGCAAGCAGCAAACAGGAGAATGGCAGGACAGGATGTTTTCAACCATGTGGATGTCCGTTCACTCAACTCTAACAGCATATGTGTACAAAAACAAAGTTGAACTCAGGTCAGCTGAACCCAGGCAACCTTCATCTTAAAAGAAAATACAGGGTTTTACATTTTGTACAGTATCCAATGAAAATCATGTATGATGTGAGAAACAATTACACATCCTTTTTTTTAAAAAGAAAGATTTCTTCATCTCCTATTAAAGGGCTCTATTCCTACATGTGCTACAGAAATAACTTATTTTTCACCTCTATTAAATACAATATACAAAGCTACAGACTTTCAACAGATTTTCAGATCACTTGCATTATATGAAAAGTACCATTCTGTACCAAATGCTGTTTAACAGTCTTCTCTCTCATTCATATTCTGATCTCCACTTAATTTTCAGTAATCATGGGACTTCATCTCAATTACATTATAAACTAAGCTTGATCCCAGCCCATATATTATCCCTGCATCATTCAAGTCTGCAACACCTCAGGAGTCAGTGGTTATGAACAGTTGTGGGACGTCACACCTTTTGCCCTTTCATTCTCTTACGCTTATCAAGCATGAATCTCAACTATTCAAGTGAAGCAGATTTCATTTGGTGCAAGCGAGTGAGGACTCGAGCAATCTCCATCATGCTGTTTGTCCAGAGCTGTGAAAGTTTAGGAGCAAGTGCTGATCACACCCACTTATGCTGGAGAGCAAGAAACCCTGCTGCTATAAATACAGCTTTGACTGAAATGATGAAAACAAAAGAAAGAAAACACCCCGGGCCTTGCCTACCAGTTAGGATCTGGCCACGGAAGGCACAAAGACGACTCTGGGCAAGGACTTCGCAGAGCAGCTGACTGCTCAGATACCTGCGAGAGCTTGCAGTTCAGCTCGGGCCACGGGATGCTCCGAAACTCGTCCAGTCAGCAAGCATCCGTGAATATTTCCCTCTCTACATATTATAGGTGCACAAATTCACATGTGTATTTATAACACTAGCTTAATATCAAATCTAATTTTACTTCCAACTAGTTTCCAAAAGCTTTTTTTTTTTTGTAAGTGGTCGGTATTCCCTGATGGGAACTGCCTGGCATGGGGCGTACATCCCGGACACCAAGGCAGGCACTTCTACCCCCTCGCCAAGCGCGGGGAGCCCCGCGGTTAGAGGCGGCCGCGCCTGCCGGGCCCCCGCCGCCCTCCCTCTCACCCGCCCCGCCAGGTCGCCACCTGCTCGGGCGGCGGCGGCGGGAGCCCGGCTCGGCCCGCGTCGCTCCACTCACCCAGAAGAGGAGGTTGAGGGCGTACAGCAGGCAGCGCAGGCACTTCACCGAGTCCTCCCTGGCCATGGCGAGCCCCCGCGGGAGACAGCCCCATCCTCTCACCACATCCTCCCTCCCGAGGCCCGGCCGCCAGCGCCCTGCAGGGGAAGAGGCGGAGAGGGGCCGGGCGAGTTCCCCTTGCCGAGGAACCAGCGCGCAGGTGGAGGCGGTGGAGCTGAGCCGAGCCGCGGGGCGGCCCTGAACCGGCTGCGCCCGGGCAGGGAGCGGCCGAGCCCCGCGGGCACTCCCGCAGCGCCCACCGGTCGCCCACCCCCGGCAGCCTCCCTTCTCTTCCCGCCCCGCCCGCCGCTCCCGGAGACACTGATGGGCGGGTTTTTTTAATAAAAATAATAAAACCGCGGAAAGGGGAGAAGCCACGGGCTGCCCCGGGGGCCAAAGGGGGATAAAAGGGGGCTGAGGGCGGCGGGGAGCGCGGCGGAGGCGCCGGCCCCCTCCCCGCCCGGGAGGGACACGCTGCCCCGGAGAGGGCGGCCGGGGGACAGCGACCACTTACCGCCCGGGCGCCCCCCTCACTCACTTGCTCCGACGAGGACTCATCGGGACGGGGAGGGGCAGCGCAGCGCGGAGCCGCGACGCCCATGCCCGGCTCTGCGGGCGCTGCCTCCGGCGGGGCGCTGAGGGGAAGGTCCCGGCGGCTACCCCCGGCCCCTCCGCCCCCGCCCGCGGCGCTCCGCCGAGCCCGGCGGCAGCCAGCTGCAGCCACACCGCCGCGCATGCGCCGCCGCCCGCAGCCCGGCGGGTCCTAGCGCCGCCGCCGCGCTTCCCGCCCCGTCAGGGCTCCGTGGGGCGAGGAAGGCCGTGCGGGGCCTGAGCCACTGGCGGACGGGACCAGGGAAGCGTCGGTGTTTCTAAAGCCGGCTGAATATGGACACGTACCTGCGAGGCTGAGTGGGAATGACAACTCGCGGCATGCCCGAATTCCGGTGGGAAAGGCCGCGGGTTTCCTTCGGGGGAGCTGCGCCCGTCTGGGTGGTTTTGGCTTTTGGCCTCTGGGGCAAAGCCCGGAGGGGGCATCCCCACAAAGGTATTCCCCGCTGACAGACACTCACGCTCAAACACCCATTTATGGCGGGGCTTGGGCGTTAGTTTGCTGCTTTCCTTCAGGGGAGACGTTAAGCAGTGGGCTCAGAGAAGCAGAAATAACACGAACCCCCCCTCGTGTGGCATGTTGGCCCAGAGTGGCAAATACTTCACAGAACATGGGGGTTTTTGCAAGATTTCACAGGCATTTCACAAGCTTTCAGTGCTGTTGCATTGGAAATTAAACCCTGCTGACATCGAACTCAAATCTGGTCATTAACAGCCCAGCACCCGTTCCCCACCGGTAAGCACCAAATTTGGAAGTGCAGCTATATTGGAGGTAAATTATTCCAGAAACGGGCAAAATCTGCAGTTATTATTTAGGCAAAACAGCCATTGATTTGCCCCGTACTCTGCATAGTACTTACAGATGCCACAACTCAGCTGAAAAAGTCATCCTGTCTCTGAAATCTGTTAAAGTGTGTGTGCATCTGGTGATTAGGGTGGCAAATTCCTCCTAACGTCTGTATTGCTTCAATGTATATATCTCTCCATATTTTAAAAGGAAAATTTAAAGTTTAAAATGTAGGGTTATATGCAGATTAGCAAAGAATTTTCCACAGCTACATTTAAAGGTGTTGCAGTGCCACCATCACAAAAATTAGAAGAAAATACACTGAAAAATGCTTCTTAAGTAGAAGAGGAAAATGGTCTTCAGTAGGTATTATATAAAGACTGTTTTAACCACTGCTAGTGAACGCTGAGAAAGCGGAAAAAGAATGTAATGGATGAAACCTAGCTCTTGTGAGGCCAAAGAAAAATCTGTTTCTTGAAGCACCAGAAACAATGACTTGAAAAAACACACAAACTCCAGATATTCAAATGCTCATCACTGAGGCTGTTGGTGGGATCTCACTTCAGCTTTAATTTCCATGATTTCGTGCCGTTAGTAATACATCGGGGCAGACCAACTCTTCAGGTGTATTTATCCCTCCTTGAAAAGAAGGTAAAATGGACATGGATGGACATGAAATCCCATGCAACAAGGATTTTATGCCAAATTTATAGAAGCAAAAATGGTAGTAAAGTTGAAAGTACTCAAGAATGTTGCAGAAATGTGGTGTGTAAAGATTTTTCTTCCTTGAAATTTGCTAAGCTTTAACTGCTATTTTGATCCTCTTTTCTGGAACCAAGAGCCCCTCCAGGAAGTGTAGTATGCCACATTTCTAATCTTCAGTGAATATTGCTAATTCCATACCTAAATAAGGCAAACTGAGCTAAGACAGATACTGTTAAAAGGTGACATTGTACATTCATTGTGCTGTTTACATACCATTCATTCCTCTTATTCCTGAAGACTTCACATGAACACAGTCAGCCAGACAGATCTTGAACAGGTACGGTATTTTCAGTGAACCCATGCTAGTTTACAAAAATAGTGTCAGTTTACAACTGAACTCCAGCCTTGGCTGAGGACAACACAGTCTGTTATAAACCAAATTAAAAATAATTGAGGTTGTGTTTGTGTTCTCGATTGTTCTTTGGGAGAGAACAAATTACCTGAGCAAGGTCTTTTAAAAAATGCGCTACAAAAATATTCAGTTATCTTACACCCAGTGATTTTTCTTTAAACATGCCTAAAATAACAAATGAGAAGTTCTCTTACTTGTTTCAGATATTTTTTTGGCTTAGAGCTGAACTATTCCTAGTGCATAAGGAATTTGAGGAAAAGAAAACCAGTCTCTTAGACCTCTTACTTGTTAAAAATCCTACTAAAAATGACAGTTCATGATTTTATGTCTCTGAGTTTCCATTCTTTGAGGTCTTCGGTCATAAGATGCTCTCAGACTAATTTTTTAAAAATTCTGTTACGATAACTCCATTACAAACATAAAGAGGATCCCCTAGTTGGTCAAAGAATTTTTCTGTCCTTTTGCTGTTAGCTAAATCATTATTTGTCCAGAAGACATTTTGCTCAAAACCTAAAGAAAGCAGGTCCTATTTATGAATGTCTGCCAAATGCTATAGGGTCCAGAGGAAGGTCCCTTTGGAATACTGCTTTCTACCAGGCTGTCAGACTTTGTGAAATTTCCGTGATGTCAACACTGGGAAAGAAATACACAGAAAGTTCCCATGCATTCAAAACAGTAACTGAACTGGAAGTATTAGCTGATCACCCAAAAGAACCCAGAGAAGCTACTATGCTGCTAAACTACAAATTGTGAAGCTTTTTTCTGTGACAGGGCATCCACAATAGCTTTCTAATATTAATTCTGTAGATTTAAATAAAGTGTTCGTGATACAGCCTTTCCATCAATGGCAGAGGAGGAGGATGGAAATACCAATAACTCCAATAATGTCTCTTTCCTCTGCTTAACTGCCTATTTTAATTTGACATATGGAAACTTAATATATGTAAGCTAGCTCCTCGTTGTCAAATGTGCTTGAAATTGGCCAACAGGTTCAAAAGCTATTAGACGAGTGTGGATTGACAGACATATGTCTGCGTGAATGCTACAGTATGATCTCATAAGCCCTTCTTCATCAGGAAACCCGACTAAAAGAGGAGTAGATATTAAAGACATCCAGCACATAGCTGCAAATATCTTTAATTTAAACTACATGAGTAGCCTGATCAAGTGGAATAGCATTAGGCATGCATGTCATTTTATAGGCAATAATTGCCTGATTCTAGATGGCAGGAAATTTTATCACTGAAAAAGCAATGAGTTAAAGTAATGTCTTTTTATATGCTGCCGTAACATTTAAAATTACTCAGATGAGTACTGAACGGAGGAACATACATGTGGATGTGCTTTGGCACATACTTGTTTAATTCTGTGTGGTATCATTCAGCACGGGATACTCCGATGAGCAAATTGTTCATGCACAAATTTATTTATAAGATAGTAGATATGAAAATCGCTGACGCTGACCTCTGAGGATGGATTTCTGAAGCTAGCTGGTGGCTCGGCAGTGTCTCAGGTAGGCATCTCACCACTTGGTGTTGCTTTCTCAGTGTGTTACGTGATTGTAATGGTATTCTGTACTTTGGTCCTCTCTGCTCAGCTTAGCTCTTTCTCAGCTGTGCTCCAGGTCTGTCTGCTCCTTAGCCTAGACTCAGACTTCCTTCGTTTCCTTCCCTTTGCTCCTTGAGCCATTTACTCTAGAGCCCTTCTGTCCATGTTTCCCTTTTTCTGCTCTTTGCTTGGTACGCTGCGTAACTTCTCAGGGGTCTGGTTTGCCTTGTTTTTAAGCCTGGTTCTTGCCTGGTCCTCAGCACTGGTTATGACTGTCTGCCCAATCAATATCCCTCCCTAATGACAGCATTAATGTCTAGGGCAGGATGGAGGTTTGTTTAAGAACAAAATTCTCAGATACACAAATATCCGTCTGTAAAACTGAAGGTGTACTAGTTGGCTCAGGAATAACCTGTCTGGTAAGTGCATGTTTGTAACAGGACCCAGTGTTGCTCAAGACCATGAGGTAAAAGTGCCCTTCTTTCTTTTGAAATAAAGACATCAAAAGACACCAACTTCTTCCAGTTTCTAAAGCTTGGTTTCACTTGAACATGAAAACAACAGTCTGGAGTAAGGTAGCACTTGAAATAAATATAATACAGAAGATTAAGAGATTAAAACCATAGTCTTGAAAACACTCTGTCTTAATGGGCTCTTGCAAATGGGCTTCCCTGCTTCCTAGTTCAGCAACTTTCCATGGCTCGCTGAATTGAAATAACACCTCAGCAGATTTTTTGGGGGGGACTCTGACAATTTTCCTTTTCTCCATCATTTCAGAGGCTTTGCTGTAGATCTGCTCTCCTCTCCCCTCAACAGTCTCTTAATTTGAGCCCAATATGGAAAAATCCCTGAGCAACGTGGTCTGACCTCACAGCTGGTGCCTTACAACCTGAGTTACCCTCTAAGCCTATGTTTCTACCTCTTTCCTCTCTGTCTCCCGTCCTGGCCATCGGTGTCCCTCTAGAAGCTCCTCTGGGTCACCCTTTGGCTGGGGAGCAATCTCCTTTCCTCCTTAACTCGAGGACAGCAGCAGCAGCAGTGACAAGGCAAACAGCCTTCCTCTTCACAGCCAGCAAAACTCTTCTTAACGAAACACACAATATATAACTCGTACACAGTACTTTTTGAGCAAGCAACCAAAGAGTTATAACATCCATCACGACGTGTTTCAGTGTTTCTCTGTGAAGATGAATATGGATATAAGTACGGATGAGCATGGATTCTTCAAAGTCAGGGCATCTGGAGCAAGAAAAAGAATGGAGCGAAACAATACACATTAAAAATATGAGAATAATATACCATGTAGCAGCTGGAAAAATGAAAAATGAGAAGATTCAAATTTGCTGTTAATACTAAGTGAAAAAGAACAACTCACATTTTTCAGTCTTTATTTATTTTTTTTAAAAAGAGCATAAAAATGCATAAAGATCTGCATGTCAAACAGATGATGTGAGAACCAAATTCAGCTGGAAAAATACGTCCTTTATATCAAAATTAATATGTTAGGAATAACAAAAACGATGCGTCCGATAATCAGAAACAGATGAATCTGGCTCTGCGATTTCTAGGTCAACAGTCTTGAGATGTGCTACGCAAGCCAGGAGATGAGAATCCTTAGTAGGGGCGCACATCAACTCATTAGGAGTTAACTCCCTGTGAGGACAGTCTGGAAATCCCATCCGTTCCAGAAAATATGCACAGCCAGTGAGAGACGGAAGGTTGCTACCAGACCTAATCACTAAAAGTATTTAAGCAGACAGTATAACTGTGAATTTCTTAGAAGCAAGCAAGAAAATGTCATGCAGTCAGTGAGCCATGTGTCACAGAGCTCGGGAAAAAGAATGCTTTATGGATTTAAAAGAGCAATGCTCTTTAAAGTGACTCCGAAGGTGAGTCCGGCTGGAAGACCTGAAAAATATGGAGTTGGATTGTTTTATCCTTGCCATAGAATGATTTTCTTTGCTGTTTATCCTAGGGCACTTCCCAGTGCCTGTTCCTTCTTGTCTGATTCCCCTCTCCATACGTACAGATTTCAGTTCAACAGAGAGATCTTGCTTGCACCAAAAGACAAAGTTTGAAAAATTTACTCCATTGTTTTCTGGTGGCTTTTCTTCAATACATGGGGCCTGATGTTATAATGGGAGTCACAGAGTTTTTGCTATATAGTCTTTTCTGGTTAAATCCCATAAGGAGGCGTTCAGCATTTGTAACTGCTCCAGAAGCAAGGACAGGCACAGTGATCTTCAGAGTCCTGTTTATTCCAGCCCGCGCTTCCTTTTCAGGCACAACTGGGGATTTTACACAAGCAAAGAGCACATTTTAGCATCTGTGATGTGCCAGTAGCACCGCTAGTTATCAAGGTTGCATGACACTTCTTATCATAAAGCCCTGTTGCCGTAGGGAAATACAAGGGAGATCTCATCACTAGACAGTAGCTGCTTTGGAGAACTGGAGTCGGTCTCCACTGCAGAGTTCCTGTGTGGCAAGTTCCTTTAATCACATTTTTCCCATGCGGTTATTTTGTTCTCTGTTTTCGTCGTCCAGCTTGAGATCTCACAGGCTGATTTGCAGAAATGTTTGAACATTCACAACTGGATCTGAAGCCACTGGGAACTGCCCTTTGAAGATACGAAATGTTACCCATTGTGAACTACTCAGATGGATCAGCCTGAATTCTCAGATACTCGTATCGTACAGCCTGAGTTTCCCAGCTGTAGGGTGGAGATGGTGAAACTCCTTTCTTTCAGGGCAAGTGTTGTGGAGAGGAATGTTTGTGAAACACGTATGTGCTATGAGAGCCACAGAACAGGCGAGCAGGAAATGTATGGCTGTCCTCACAGCTGAGACTCAATAGTGGAAAGTAAATAGACCACACGCTGAATGAAGCTAAAAGAATATACTAGCAAGCTCATTCTTTGCACATAATGAAGCAAGGGTCAAGGGGAAAAATGTGTATGGTTGTATAACTAAAGCCGGCATCATAATTTAATAAGGGATTAAAGATTCACAAGCATCTTTAACTCTGACACTTCCTTATTTTTCAGTGTTTGATAAATTATCTCTTAGGGCAGTTTTTCTTTGAGGAGGTCAGGGTGAATATGAAATAGGTTTTCAGAAAAGATTCCCTTGCTAGCTAAGGTGAATGTGCTGCTCTGCACATAGTCGCTCTGCGGTACAGAGTTGCTGTCACACCCTGTTGTTCCATCTAATTACACATACCCTTATGGGATTATCTTCCGTAATAGAGGTCCCAGGTCTGAAACGTGTGACAATCAGAGCTAAACTCTGATTAAGAATTAGCAGAGAACTTACTAGAGGCAGTAAAGTAAAATCTGGTGTTGCAAAGCATTGGAAGAGCGTTTCAGTAATCATCAATTTCTTGTGGCCTTACAGGGAGGGGAGAAGTCTTCCTCTTCTCATTTGTTTCACCTTCCTTTTTCTCCTCATCCTTCTTTTTATCTCCATTGTTTTCTTTCTCCTAGTCTCAAAATCCTCTGCTGCTAAACCTGTTTTTCCTCCTAAGTTTCTGTCCCTTGTCCAGATTCTTCTCTGCATTGAGATTGTCATCCAGGAGTCAGATAAAGGAGTGTCTGAGGTGACGGCTGCGTCTGGATCACTTACACCAAAGTCTTCCAATGACATAGCATGGAGCTACAGTGCGTGAGATGCCCTAACACAAACGGTGTTGGATCTGAAAGCCCTCCTGGCTGGCTCACAGTTCCCATGAAAATTGCTGCTGAAACTGTCATTGGAGGATTGAGAGAGATGCAGGAAAAAGCAGGACACAGAAATGACAGAGATGAGTGGAAATTCAAAGACATGAAGAACAGCTAAGATAAAAGAGAATGTAAAAATCTGGAGAATGATGGAGGGATGCTGAGGCTTGAAAAAAAAAAAAAACAAGGGATATGAAGACATCTGAACTATATGTTACTTTGCTATTGTTACAAAGCCTGGCGGGAAGTGTGGAGTGAAGATGCTTTAGACTGAAGCTTTTCAGAGAAGGAAAGAAAAATAAGTTGTCTGCCTGTGATTTTCTTCATTCTAATAAAGTTCTTTTTCCATGTTAGAAGACACAGATTTTTACCATGACTTTTTAACTCTAATGTGTGATAATTGGATCTGTATTGGACAAAGGTATGTGCCTGCCAAGATACTTATCTAAACAGAGAAAATATAAAAGACATGGAAAGTCTTTATGAGAATGATGCCTCTCAAAGCATCATTTATTTTACTGAATATCTGGAATTGCCAAATGACAGGCTTTAATTGCTTTGAACTTACGTGCAGAAGAAGTGAACATATTTCAGTATCTAAGCCAAAACTGTTTTTCTCCCCAGAATGATGAGTGAGACCGAGGTTACTACCATATTTTTCCTTCACATTGTAACCAGTCTCACATTTCTGCAATATGAAGAATTCTTCATGTAAGAAAATAGGTGAAGATCACAAGAGTCAGCAACTAGCTAGCTTTCACTGAAGTTGGAATCAGACATGATCTTGCGTGGGACAGGGGATGACTGTGACTTCCTCACCATTTTTTTTTCTACTTCCTGCATATTATCTGAAGTAGGTTGCTTGTGCCTTAAATCTGAGCCGTCTCTGTGCCAGTTTTTTGTAGGTAGTACTCAGCTCTGATTTTTCCTTGGAGCCTCTATACATTTGCTGCAAGACAAACAGCAATACTTCATAAATATATACAGCAGAATCATTGTACAGCTTCCTCTGAACACAAAACCTCATTATGTTCACAAGTACTTGTAATTTTCAAGTATTTTGAATTTTAAGTTGGCAGATGAGAATGTATGGCATTTATTTGTTAAAATTCCACCATAAAGAGTCTCTTTATAATACCTTTCCTGAATGTAGTCCATTTTTCAAGTGGGTGAATTGGCTGCTCGTCATGTAAACAATGTGTTACTAAAACGCTGAGGCATTACTCCCGTGGACCAAACACCCTGGTGAGGGAGAATGCTGGATTTGCGATGCAGACATAAGGACGCAGAACTGGACTGCCACTCAGTGGTGCTGGAGATCATCAGTTCTTGTCCCGCTACCCATTGGCACTGACATGCCTGAACACGGCTACATAACCAACCAGTAAGACAAACCGGGCACAAACAGGGGTGCAGAAATGCCATACAACTTTAGTATAACATCCTAGCAATGCCCGAGTGATAATAAATAGACTTTATAAGTGATTCTGAAAAACACAGTAGGAACCCAAACGCCGTAAAGCTCAATTTTGTCCAACACTAAAACACCATTATTAAAGAGAACTGTCTGCTCTGATCTATCACACCAGTGACTTGGACACTTACCTACTGTCATTCATCTATGATTTTCCATGGAAGGTGTTAAAATGGCATTGCAGTCCTGGTGGATTGTTTATCAAAGAGCTCTTACTTCAGCACTACAGCACTGGGATGCTTTTGATAGCTATGACATGCCTTAGTTTAAATGGTCTTCTCTGTTTGCATCACACTAGTATGTATCAACTCTTCTTTTTCAGGATCAAAGGATAGCTTACTGCATGTCAGAAACTCATTAAATCTATATTTGTAAATAAAGCATTTGTTCCACAGCACTAGGTGTCCTTGAACCACTACAATGAACAGCTCTGCAGGACGTGTCCTAAATGTACTCAAGGCTCCAGTGAATGATGAAAATGTGACTTGTCTGTTAAGTGTCCTGGGAACAACTTGTTATGGCCTATAAAGCAATAGAAAAAGTGCACACAATGGTATTTCCAGAACTGAAACACAAATCTAATTAGACTCCCATCAAATGGCTTATTTGTGACTGAAAAATTGCTGGACTGATTACAAAGTTTGCTTTATAGATTAATAGGCTAGTTTAATAGCCATAGTGCTCATTGTGTATGAACTACTGCTTTATGCACTTTGTTGTACAGATATTAATTGCTTTGGCTTTTATGTGGTATATGTTTATATTGCTGCTACTTTTGCAAATGAGACCTGCCTCGGGTAACCTTTTTATCCTGTGATTTCCCTTTTTTTTTTTTTTTTTTTAATGAATGAAAAAAAAGTCAATCTGTTTTCCAAGTTAGAATTCTTTTTCAGGTTTATCAGCAGCTGAATACCCAGACTGGTATTCATGCTTCATACTTACTGAAAAATATTTAATTCAATCCAGTGAGACTTTAAAAATGGAAGCAGAACAAATTATACACACAGCAGTATTTTATACACAAAACTGATTAAACTAGAATACTAATAAACCTTCTTCTGGGGACACTTCTGGGGACATCTTACATCTGTAAGGAGCTACTGGATCTGGGAGACGAGCGAAAAGAACTTTTGTATGTGTTGCATCATGACAACAACTTCTTGGTACTGACGCTAAAATGATCACGGCTAGCCGCAGCCTCACACTGCACACAGCTACTGGGCAGCAAGGACACGCTTTCTTAAGTATGAAGGAAACTGGATTTCTGATTTTGACCACTCACTTGCCCTCTTCTCTCCTCCTAGCTTTGACATGTTTTTTCTGATTTTCTCTTCTGAAGTGATTGCTCTTCTTACCAAAATGTCCATTCAGTTAAGCTTTCTCTTCATTAAACGCTGATCCGTCTAGGAGATTGCCATACAAACTATTTTTGACCAGCCACCATTGTTTCCTACATGCTTGCTGGCTATGTGTTGGCCTTTCATGAGTGACCATGACTTTGCAGTACTCTCCTTCACGGTCTTCTCTCATTTCTACTTCTTGAGTTACTCATCTGCCGTGTTTCCTCTCTTTCTTACCCATAAATCTTTTTTGTTCTTCCCCCCAGCATTATCAACAGCAATTTCCTTTCATTTTGTGTACCCTGAATTCTGCTAGACAAATCTTGTGGCTACTTGGAGGTCCTCACTGTAAACTTTTCCATTCTTCCTTTATTTCTCGTATTGATATGTCTCATGTGCTCTGTCTTTACGTTTTCAGCAGGTCAGCTAATTCTTTCATTTTCTTGTAAGCATTCCTCAGTAAAACTTTGCTTCTACCAGCTGATGTAAGTGAAATCTGTCTCTTGGAAATTCCTCCTTTTCTGTATCTGCCTGTTTGCAGTCCACACTGGTTCCTTCCTTCTCTGAAATCATGAGATGATTCATTTGCAGCTGGGACCGAGCAGCATTTTTCATCTCATCACATATGATGTGTTAAGAGCATACTTTACTTAGCTACACAGGAAAAAAGAAACCTCCCCCTCTGCCCAAATAAGAAAACAAAAGTTTAGGTGGCTGAATGAGAAAGATGGAGTTACGTGTGACATGATCATAGTTTAAATACCTATCTGTATACTTACAGTTGTGTTGGTGTTTTTTCATGCTATTGTCAGTCTTAAATATAACATCTGTACTTAGCAACTATATGTTATACTCTTAAACATTGACATATTTTTTCACCATTGTTTGTTATTCTTTTCTAAATCTGAGAGCATAAAGGTTTAAGAATGTTTTATTAGTTCTGTTAGTCAATAAGCTTGAATGATACGAGAAAAAAAGTATCGATCTGAATTATGTTATAGAAGTACATTTGACACATTTGCGCAGTTGTCACTACTCTTAGAAAAGAGTTGTTCTTTATGTACAGCATTATATCACGTACATTTTCTGTTTCCTTCAAGAACATCTTGTAATACAAAGAATCAAATAAAAGCTCTTTCATATGATGAAATTTATATTCAAAGAAGGAAACATTGTTTGATAGAGGTCTTAATGTGATAGAGTAGTGGCTGTGCTCGATTGACCGGTATCCACAGGTTTTGTGGTATCTCAGGTCCCTTCTCAAACCAACCATTCTCCTTTATTCCATCAAACACAGTGTGGCACCAGTGATGGACCTTTTATGGGATCACCATTACTTGTGGAGTGCTTAAAGTATTAAAGTCTCCTTTGGGAGATGTCTGCCTTCTTCCAATAACTTCTGAAGATATGTAGATAAAGTACATAAATGGTTTGTCCATTACCTGTCTTTTTTAGACAAGTAATAATAGGAACAAAAGGAATTTATTACTAAAACAGGATGGCAATGCCTGAAAAGTTGTGCAAGTGAAGCATATCATCCTTCAGCCCACAGATTTGTTATGTTTCGTGTTCACCCCATGTTGAACAAAGAAAAATACTTGGAACATATGGAAAAATTGAAGGTGATTAAGATAAAGCTATTCTGAAGCCTGATTTTGCCATTCAATAGTGTTGTTTCCATGGTAACTCCTGCATCACATGGCACCTGTGTACATGATGCAAAGACATTTCTTAAAGTTACACAAATATTAACAGGAAGGGCAAACTTCTGTGATTCTTTTGTCAGGGTGAAATGAGTATTTTATTTCCATTACAAACACAGAATTTTCCATAACTCACTGGGTACTTAAGATGTGACATTGTAAACAAGGTATTATTCATAAGTGAAAAACATGTGATATTTCAAGATGAAAAAAAAAGAGGTTTTATGAGGAAGGAGGAGAGCAGTGGGTTAAAGGGACAGCTGTTGCGTGTGCGTTACCCGATATGGGAGTTCTGCTCTCTGTTACTATTTTGTTACTGCCGTGGCAAGGCAGCAAATGATAGCTACTAGTAATTCACCGAATAAAGCACGTGTATCGTCCAGCTGTATCCATGCCTTCAGCCTTCCTGTGAACAGACTGAAGAATAGAGTCTGTACAGAAAATCCTTTAGAACTCACCAGAGGTGAGGAGGCTGGCAGGATTCTACAGAAATTACTTTCAAACTTACAGAATTCATCTGAGTATGTGTCCTTTTTATTTTTTAGATTATCGTACAAGATTCTACAATGAGACTATTACTTCCTAATGAAATCTGTAGGATAGATAAAAAATATAACAAAGCTATAACATTCCATTAAACTCTATAGGTTTACCTTTGTGATGTTCTCTTTGCCCTTTTTCAATTCAGTCTTATAAAAATCTTACCTAAAGCCACACAGATGGCTTCACTGAAAATACGCATTATTTTCTTTTCCTATCCCTTTCAAATTCTGAATCTGTAAGTACATATTGCATTTACTGAGATGAGATCTACAAGGACAGATAATGGAAAATAGTATTAAGAACAAAATCTGAATACCATTACCAAACTAACACACGTATGTATGCGTATGCATTCACACACATACACATGGACATATATGGAGTGGAGGTGTGTTTGGAAGAGAGTGATTAAAATTCAAATCTGAGTGGGTGATTAAAGCTGAAATCTTTACCAGATGACAATATTTCTCCTTGATTCAAATATGCCGGTTCTGAACTAAAAATCTGTATAATATATTAATTCTTAATAGTGAATAAATTACTGTATCTCTGAGACAGACAGCAGACACAGAGCACCTCCAGACTATACTTAATTGTATGTGATGCTAGATACGAAGGCGTTCAGCTCTGACTATTACTAATTTTGCAGGGCCCTGTAAAGTCTCTGAAGACTTATCTGACCTACACTTGTCTTCTTTTAAACAGCTTGAAGTGACTGTATCACTTGCTGCCTGTGCTGTACATTTAACAAAATGTGCCTGTATTTTTGAAAGCAAGTACCAAGGAATGATTACACATTAGCTTTATGCAGTTAACACTGATTGAAAATAGAAAAGGAAGAACATTCACGGTAGACAGATACCCACATAGGTGCATTATGTTTTTATTTATCTATATAACAACTGCCAGTCCTAGCACGATAATTTAATCTTCTTTCCATTCTGTTCTAACTTGTTCCAAACGCTGTCCCATTTGGCACAGAAACTTCCAGTTCTCTGTTGGAAACCAAATATTTTTCTTTCCAGGGGCAGACATTCTTCAGTCAAGTTCAACTAAGTGGCCCACAAGGGAGCTGTCTCTGTCGTCCAAGCTAGCAAGATGCATTTATGAGCCAGCATCAGTAAATAAAGAAGGCAAGCTACATCTGTCATCCAGCACTTGAGGTCACCGAGCAATTCCAGAACCATAAGTCACCAATTTAATGGAATTTCCCATTCAAATGATTAGGGCACGTTAGACCATATCACAAGCCAAAACGTTGGATTCCCACAAAAAAAAATGCCATGAATCAGGTTTTTCTGTTTGGCATCTCTTACATAAATTTTGTGTAATTCCGTGAAAGAGTACAGAGAGGTTAAGAGAGAGACATTCTTTGAATATGAAATACCATGTGCCTTTTAATGAACTCTGCAGCCCACAATGAGCCGTATCCCTGCTACGAGCCAAGGCCAGCGAGAGAATTCATTCATTGTCTAACGCAGGGGGACGCAGCAGGGCAAGGAGAGGTGCCGGGGGGGGCCCATGAGAAAGCAGCCCCCCGTAAGGGCGTGCTGACACGAGACCAGCAGGTAATTCCCATGACAGGCAGAATGTGCTCCAACCCCAAGGGCTAGCTGCGAACCCTGCCAGTCGCGTGGTTGAGTAGGGATGAGGAAATAAAAGTAGAAAATGAGTGCTTCTTGGTGGGAAGAGTGTGGTTTTATTCTGTGGTGCTACTTACAGGGTACTGTACCGTATGAGAAATATGATAGAGGCCATTTTAGCGAAACAAATGTATAATTGATTATCCAGCCATTGCACGTCACTACACGGAAAATGAATGCATTGCTCTGAGATCTAACATTTATTCAAATATAAGACCACATGAATTAAAAAAAACGCAATTATAAAACACTACAATCTATTCTTGTAAATTACCTGTTGTAATTTTAGCTCTAGACAACAATGACAAATTACAGTCCTCATTTCAAGGATATGAGATGCATTACATAATGCAGATCTATAGTGTTTAGAACCATTAATCATCAACTTCTGGCAGCACTGTTTGTGTTAATCCTGTTTACAAAAGAAGAGACCTGCTAAGACATACTATTTTAGGCTCCTCTTCTTCCAGTAAATATTATTTAGAAGCAAACATTTGTAATCTGAATTTATGTTTAGCCTCAAAATGGAAAAATAGCCCAGATGTAATCACAGCAAAGAACTGTTGACATCCATGATAAAAAAACCCGAATTAAGACCTGTTTCTATTTTTACAAAATACTTATCTGTTACTATGTTAATTAGCAGCTAAATGTTGTTATAAAATTACAACATTGTGTTACCTGACAGTTTTAAGATTATACCTTGTGCAAACAATTTAGGGGCCACTGGATTTTTCTCAAAAATTTGTCAAACACTGCCTTGGAAGGTATATAAAGTTCTTTAAGTTTTCTGTCAAATTTTTCAAGTGAGACTCCCTTTCTGTACACAGAACATTGTCAGTCATAGAGTACCAGATTTCACTGCTAACAGAAGTCATTCTTAATGGTACCAGGATATAAATACAATCACAGTCAAACTGAAATAATACAAGTTTATAATAAGGCTCTTGTATAATCACAAATATTTTTTATTGAATCTGTCCCATATTGATGAAAGATGCTCAGTATCAGGTTAGACCAGGAAATGTTCTTTTGATCCTGTAAAACCCTTTGAGGTTTCTTAAGTCTTCTTTTTATTTACTAAATCACACTAAAACCTTTCCATTTTACGGATGCACAGATAATTGTCTGGCAGTGAGAGGAATTTACCAGGATATAAAAGATTCAGGTTCAGTCTGCAGGTCTGCCATTCCTCCCTGTCCCAGAAATCTGCTCCAGCCACCAGGAAATCAGCTCTGCAGTGGTTTTCCTAAACTAGAGATGGATTACAACTTTTTGTTGTATTTTGCATAAATTCTCTGCAACAAAGCCATGAAGCTGAGCACACAACCACCCAGATAGACAGAATAACCGTCAGACCAGCTTCAGAGTGGTTTCTCTCACACCTAGCAGTCAGGGGACTAAGTAAAGATCAAGAAGAAAAAAGCTCAGGCCCAACACCTCAGTAAGGCAGAAGAGACTCCCGAATTTGCTTCTTATCTCCCAAGGGGGTTTCACGATCACAAGGCCATTACCTATTACACCTCTTGCTCTCTTTAAGTTTCAGTAAAAGTCCTGTTGAAGCACCCAGGTTCTTGCAAATGCCTTAGTATATAATGAATGAGTATTTTCCAGCTAAAAAATTGTTTCGTTGAAGAATTCCCAGTCAGCTGCATTCCCAAGTGTTTTGCATTAATCTTTAAGGGCAGAGACACAGAGAAGAGCAGAGGAGACCTGAGATGGTAACTAAGTGGAATACAGGATTTCTCATTAACGGGGAAAAAATACTTACTTCTTGTTTTCAGATTGAACTGGGGTAAAAAATGCAGTAATTTTACCTCTTTCCTTATAAATTATTGACAGTTAATTAACAATAAGGATTTTTTTTCTTAATAAAAATATGGTCCCCTGCCACATTAGCTCAGACTTGCTGACATGCTGTAAATTCAACTTGTGGCCTCCCATGAAACAGCTCTCTTTTCTGGTAAAGCCCTTAATTCTTATAACTTCCGTGACACCAACAAATTTAATGGGCAAAACATACGCAAATGTAAAAGACCAGACAGCTCTGCAACCAACGTGCATGAAAATGAGAGCTGGAAAATCTCTCAATTAGAACCTCTTCACCAAAATTAACTCTTTTGTGAGCAAGATCTCCTGCTCATGGTAGAAAAGCTGTTTTTGAAGTGCAATTCCTACCACTTGCTACACTGGAAATACACTGTTCAAGGCAATTAATCCCAACTAATATTATGCCAGTTAAGTCCGAAGTGACTATGTAACTCTCTTTGTATTTTGTTGAAGTACAATACTGACACAAGGTGACTGTCTAACAGGCAAACTCTCCACGTGCACTAAAATAAAAGAATATTGCACACGTAAGATTTAGATTTCTTTTTTTTGGAAAGAATTGGCCTTGAAATACATGAGAACTGTGGACATGGCTAAAAACTTGAAACAAGATCAGTCCTTCTAAAATGGACTGCAGTGGGACTTACCACCTGTTCTGTTTTAGCAATGCAATTTCCAGTAACCCTGGGCATGCTTACATTAAGGGTTTTTGCATTTATGCAAACATTAGGTAATTTGTTACATCATTATGGTATGTGCTGATTGCAAACCTTTAGAAGTCATCTAAAAATACAGTAAGGTTACTCCACCAATGCACGAGATGAAAAACAAATTAGGTATTAACTTAGCCTGTGGCCACCTTTTATTATTTATTTCTGTAGTAACTAACATGACAGGACCATGAATTTGCATTTCAGAACAAAAATTCTAAACAATAATAACCTTAAAGTAAGCTGATGCAAGTCAGCAGGGAATAATATTAGTTCATTTGTAAGCGAAACAGATATATTGTTAATTGTGTTGCAAATTTGACCGAGGATATAAAAAACAGGTATGTTTAGATCATGTGAAATATTTGTAAATCTTAAAAACATCACACAAAAAATGTCAATAGGACAGTTGGAGAAGAGCTTATAGGCTCTCCAAATTGTCTGTATTTTCATCAATTGTATACATCTCTAATAAAATAATTATCATGTAAATTAGCTTCCCCAGAAAGATCACTTGATTCTCTCTTTAGAGCATCACACCTACAATGTTATTACCATCCTGAATACATCCAGTAATAAAATTTCAAGCAAGTCAGTTGTACTTCCCTTTTTTCCTCAACTTTTGCCTAACACTATCACAGCAAAGAGGTAGACTTGGGTCTTGTGCTAAATTCCAGTAGATGTTCTCTCCCTTCGTAAGAAGTTACAGTATTTGCATTCTGTCACAAGGATCTGTCCTCTCCTGCAGCTCCTCTAAGTCTGAACTCCGGTTCGGAGTGCCCTAATCTCTGCACAGCTCCTGCTTAAGGACCATGAAAGAGAAGGTGATTTCTGGGTTATCCTCATGTATCTGACGCTGTATGCCCAGAGGCAGTGAAGATTCATGCCTGCCCTCAAAGTCTGCATCCTCTCCTAGGGCAGCTGTGCTCCTGCAGTCAATCATAATGTCACTATTTTGGCAAATTTCGCAGAGTATTTGCTTCCCTTGCTGCTGCTTTCAACTTCTTTGCATTTGCTCCAGGGACAAAGGAGGCTACAAGAGCTTGAGTTTGGGTGGAGGGTAATACAACTGCATTGTCATCTCCTAACTGTCAGCTTTTTATTTTTTTACCTGCTCCATCTGCAGACCTCAACTCTCAGAGAACACGTCTTCTGAGCAGCACAGGGGATAGATGGTGTCGTATCCCCCATTCTTCTGCGCCACTGACGGCGTAGCAGCCGTTCATAGCATTTCTCGGTGGAAAGCTAGCAGATACGGACCTCTTCCAGCCACAAGAATGTGCTGACCTCATGGAAAAAAGTATGATTGTAAATCTGACAATTCTAAAAAGGCAAGAAATGTCTTTCATTGCAGATAAACAGCTCAAGACATTTGAAACTTAAACTTCTACTAGAAGCGTTTAAATAATCATTAAAATAATTATTTTCAAACTTTATTCCCATGCATGCCATGTGACCCAGCATTCAGGATTTTAAGAAAATCAAGCGAGCAAAACCAGACATTCTGTGAGCAGCAAAACCGCTTAAGCTGGTTCCTTGTGCATTCGTGGCTTACAACAGTGTCTAGTAAGTTATGTTCACCAACTGAAGCTTTTTCCATGGCTGGAGCACTCATTACTCTCGTGTATGGATTTTCTTGAGTCTAATAGGTGGAAGGTTCATATTGCAAACTTTTCCTCAGTGAAAAGAAGAAAAAAAACCCCAAACTATTGGGGACAACACAGCATTTAAGGAGTACACAATTCATCTCTAAAAGAATAACTTTTCTTTCAGATAGGTTGAAATTAGTCAATTAATTCAATAGAGACAGGGCAGAGTGAAAGGACAGATAAAGAAGTGTGCGCACAAACATATGGATTTGTCATATAAGCTTTATTTCCTTAGGAAGTCGGGATAAAACATTTCAGTGATTAATATATAAACAGCAATTGCTCATATCCTGCAGACTTTCAGGAAATAACTGAAATCTGCAAGTAAATTTAACTGAGTCTGTAGCAGATAAAATTAACTAAAAGATGAAGATGTAATTGCCTGAGTCTGTACACAAAGTCAAGCTGAAAGACAAATGGCAGTTCCATTTTCCTGTTGCCTGTTAAAGCAAATTAATTATCTGGGGTCATGGATTTGTTTCCAGAAATAGGAATGTGAATCTCAGAATTTGAAAGAGTTTGTAATAAGTAGAAAAGGAAAGTGATTTCTCAGATAGATTACTGTCCAGCCACAATACTTCTGGGCCAAATTTGCCCTTTTGAGGATCCTTTCATGGAAGTGTGAAGTTTCTGCATCGTGCTGCACTAGACAAGGGTAACATTATGTATTTGATAGTCTCACCCTGCTTTTTCCTAGGATCCGGCTTCGGATGGAGTTTCCCATTACATAAAGTTGATTGCCCAGAACAAATACGATCATGCTGTAACCCTTACATGGTGCTCAGTCTCAAGACAATTTAGTTATTTAACTAATGTCCTCCAATAGCCATGGTGTGTAGTACAGCAGGAATGATAGTTATTTCCTGCAGAGGGAGAGTGAGGCTGTGGGTGATGCCCCTGCGGCAGCAGAAGGGGTGGAACATGGGAGATGGTGGGGTCCATGGCAGCTGGGAGGGACAGCTGGACTGCGAGACTGGGAGGACTGGAAAGAACGGAAAAACAGCAGCAACAGCAGAAAAATAGCAGGCAACTAACAGGAAGTGAGGAGGAATTACAGTAAAAGAGCTGAAAGCACGTGAGGAGACCAGCAGGCCTGATGCTGACACTGGCAGGCAGAACTGCTAGGAACGCTGCGATCGACAACACATGCTCGCAGCAGTGCACCGTGGTGAATGGATTCTGGCCCGCCAGCCAGGACTGCTGTAGTGCAGCAGTAGTAGGTGCCAAAGAAAAGCAAACTGCTCGTTTCTAGTAGTTTAAGAGCTACCCAGGCTTGCAGTTGTACGTAGGCTCTGTTGCACCACTGGCGGATGCTGCTTAGTTGTCACTCTGTCTTCAACTTCTTCTGTGAAGAACTAACAGACAGGTTTTGCTTTCTGCACTCCATACGTCAGCAATCTGTGTGTGCAACGGGCAGTGAGGCTCCCTTATGAGAAATCGAAGCACAGGAATCTACCAGCAGTAGCTGAGACCTGGAGTGTCAATCTAGGGATGGGCTAGGCAGGTCTTTCCTGATTTTTTCAAATCAAAGCATTAGCAACCTGTCCTACTTGAAAACCAACAAAGAAACAAAACATGAGGACTATAGGTCTGAAAACACTGGATTAGACAAGTTAAAAATCAGAGTATTGGAGAAACTATACAATAGTGAGAGTCCTAAACGGATACAGAAAGCCCCTGGAAACATACAGCTTAGAAGACACAATGGATGTGGAAGGTACAGAGAAAGAGGAAGACCAACGGATCGATAGCAGGTGGAATACAGAAAGGGAAAGGAGGGAGTTAGAGATGTGGCAAACAACCCTACACATGGGAAGAGATAGACGAAATCAGAATAATAGAAAAAAGGACATTAGAGAGATCTGGAATTGGAAAGGAGAGAAGAGAGGGAGAAGATTTAAAAGTCTTAATTCCATCTGAGAAGTGTACATCAGAACCTAAATCCATGTTTTTAAACAGGTTTTTTTCCTGTCAGTTGAAAACTAATGAAACCTATGCAAGCAATTAGCTTTAGGTAGATC
Organism: Phoenicopterus ruber ruber; assembly: GCA_009819775.1. Lineage (NCBI taxonomy): Eukaryota > Metazoa > Chordata > Aves > Phoenicopteriformes > Phoenicopteridae > Phoenicopterus > Phoenicopterus ruber. Next base: position 26,613,493 of record CM020215.1, on the reverse strand, counting down.
ACAGGGCAACTGTAATATTCCTTTATGCCGTCATTCTGTCACAAGTGATGATACATGATTTATGTGAAACATTTGCTGGAGAAATGCCATCAACATTAATAACGTTATATCAACAGGAGAAAACAGCGGCTCCTCTGGCCTCCCTTCCCCTCTCTGTGCTAACCAGTTCTGTTGCTGTACAGAAGTTTTTTGAGCAATGTCGATTGGAATTCACAAATTGAATTTCTTGTTACCCTGAGTTCACGGTTGGTGTTTAGTTCTTTTTCACTCTATTTGCATCCCAATAAACACTGTCATTAATCCACATTTCCTTATCAGGAGCTGTTCTAATTAGGCTGTTCTAAAAGTTGAGTTAATCAATAGAGTTAATTCTTTACATTTATACACAACAGGAAGTTTTCTATTGTAAAAATAGTTTCTTTTTTATGGTCTGAGTGGATAACCACTTCTTAAATGTCAGTTTAAGCTCAGTTCTATCAGTACGTCATGATAGGCAGCACTTACATGCATGATCCCACAGAGGCTGGTGTGGCTACTCATTTGACTATACAATACGAATTAACATTGGCAGAAATGAAAAATGTGACAGTTTCTCCACCTGTCTAAAAAAAAAAAATACTGAAGAAGACTACAGGTAGGTAAATAAGTTCCTGTTTGCTTTTCAATAGATATTGAACAAAGGTGAATTGTATTTTCGTTTGTATTCTACCACATAATCCCCTCCCATCCCTGCTGCAAGGTACTACAATGAACAATTTTTGAAGCAGGTTCCTAGTTTTATAAAAGCCCCTCACATGTTTCAATAAACCATGAAACATAAAGGGAGGCACTCATACCCTGAAGACAGCAGCCAGCCCCACTAGTATTTTGTCTTTGTCATTCTGTTGGCATGCCTGAGTTTCGTTTTCCCTTTCCACTAATGCAGACAGTGCAGATGCTGTTACTAAAGGGAATGACTGAGACAGAGCCCCGAGAGCTGCGCTTCTCGGTTTGCTTGATCTGGGCACCACAACACGCAGGAACTAGATGAAAATACCCTCGCACAATAGCCCTCAGTGAGGATTTTGCTGGCTATTCCCAAGCTTGCAAAGATGAGAATGTGGCAAACTCAGGCGTGAAAACTGGAGAAGTCACAAGGTCTCAGCGTCCTGGTTGTCCTAGGATTTTGGTCATGAAGCGAATGGTAAGAACTTATTGTATGACTGTGTTTCAGTTGCGGTTCTAACAGTGGAGTCTTTGTACGGTATTTGTGTACAATATTGTTCTCTTAAACTTCTGCTGCATGAAATGTGCTCCCAAACATGTCTACAACAAATTTTTTTCTTTAAAAAGCATTAAAGCCACCACTGCGCATAAAAAAAATGACCCCATCAATTCAGATTTCCCTAAATTCACCTAGCTTTTCTCCTAATAAATATAGGATGTCATTAGTTCGCTTTTGCATGGGCTAAATTCCCTTGCTGCATCAAACCCTTTCACTTCAATAAACGTGCAGGCATTTATCTTCCCAGGAAGGGTCAATCTTGTCTTCTACATAAGAAAATGGGGCCAAGCAATTTCTCACACAAAACTTCAAAAACATTGTCATTCCTACACCAGTGTGTCAGAAGTCGCACATTAAAGAGTGATCTGTATGAGCAGTAGTACACAGGTTCTTTCAACTAAGGCTTCTGGTGGATAGTAACTGAGCTTAATGACCAGCTAAAAGCTGTTCATTGGTATGTATGAAACTAGTTGATATTACTGTTTTGGCAGTATCTGTACATGGCTAATGATGGAGTGAGTATGGAAAGTCACCACTTTGGCACAGCACTTTTTTCCAAAGTTGATAGTTATTGTTATACTTTTTTTCCCATCTATAACGACACAGGGATTAAAAAAAAAATGCTTAGCTATGCCCTCTGTATTCGAGACATAGCTAACATCAGTCTTCATAAAGGCTACACACAAAATTTATGCTTCGCTTCCCAAAATTCAGTCACCCTTAGCTAACTACTCACAATACATGCACTTAAAACATGAGAAAAGAATGCCATTTTCCATTGGTCCTGACACTCAAAAACATCCCACGCAGCTTTTTACTCAGACTTTGCTTAAGCATACACTTTCTTTCCTTGCTTGGATGCATATGGCACAGATGAGAACATGCAAAGGAGATAAAAAGCAAGGCAGAGAGCTAGTCTGTTCTGCTACCGCAATTCTTGTGCTCCTGTACCTACACCTGACATCACGCCAGCCCTCAAAATTCCTTCCCCCAGTCAAAAAATCAATCTGGATAAAAGCATCAGTCCATGATTAGAGCAATAAATATTAGATAGTCATGAAATAAACTATTTGGGGGATTGAAACTGCGTGAAAAAACTCAGCCCTAACCATTTAAAAATAAATTACAATAAGAAGCGTTGTAACTGGATTGCAATCACTACTATCTGCTCATTATTTTTTCTACTCCGAATTTAGCAATTCTAAAGCCCGGAGTTTATGCTCCCGTGTGCCGGTAACGTTGTTACTACTCGTGGTACATCGGAATGGAGCCGCTCGTGTCACCTCGGGTCACTCACGAGAAGACACGGAAATGAGAGTAATTGCATTAGTTTGTCATCTCTTGCGCTTTTCACGCACTGTTACCAGCCGTGAGCGTTTAAAATAACGGCTAAGCAAAAACAAAAGCAGAAAGTCTGATCAAAAAGCTGCAAGTTTTTCCCTTCTCTTCGCCAGACCGGCGGCGCTGCGCTCGGGCCGGGGCAGCCCCCGGAGGGCCGGCAGCTGCACATCCGCGCTTTGCCCGGCAAAGCGGGGGCTGAGAGGGGGCTCCGGGAGAAAACCAGCACGGCTCCTGCCAGGCGGGTATGCCTCCAGGGCGCCGGAGCGGCCGGGGCGGCCGAAACGGCAAGCGCCGGGAAGCAGCGGCGCGGCGGGGCCGGCCAGGGCGGCCGCAGCCCCCGCGGAACGCCCGAGGGAGGGGCGGCGGCCGCAGTGCATGGCGGCACACGTAGTTTCCCGCCGCCTCCCCGCGCACAGACTACATTTCCCGTGAAGCCGCGGGGGAGAGCGCGAGCCGCGGTCTGCGTCAGCGGCGCGGGCAGCCAATTGCGGCGCGGCCGAAGCGAGCGCCGTCAGCCGCCAATGTTGTTTTCGCTGAGTCGAGCTGCTGGTGTTGTTGGCGGCGGCGCCATATTGGAAGGGACGAGCCCCCGTTAGCGAGAAGCCCCTTGGCGCTGGCCCGGCCGCCGCCATGCTGTATCTGGAGGACTATCTGGAGAGTGAGTGTGTGCGGGACGGGGGAGCCGGGCGGCCGGGCACGGCCGGTGGAGGGGAGCCGGGGGGGAGCCGCGGCGAGGAGGCGGCGCCCCCCTCCCCCACGGCGGCGAGTGACTGACTGACTCCCTCCCTCCCTCCCTTCTCTCCCCGCTCCCCCGCCCCTCCCTGTCCCCGCAGTGATCGAGCAGCTTCCCATGGATCTGCGCGACAGGTTCACCGAGATGCGCGAGATGGACCTGCAGGTGCAGAGTACGTGAGTCCCGCCCCTCCGCCTCCGCCCGCCCCCTCCCCTCCCCGCGCCCCAGCGCCTGCCCCGCCCCGCCGCGCCCCGCCCCGCCAGCGGGGGGCGGCCGCGGGCACCGGCTCCATCGCCGCGCCCCGCCGCAGGGCGCCGGCCCGCGGTGTGGGGACGAGGGAGGGGAAGGCGCAGGAGGGAAGGAGGGGGCGAAGCGGCGGCGCTGCCGCCGGGGCGCTCCGACCTGTGTGGGCAGCTCCGCTCCGCTCCCCGCCGCTGGCCCGAGGCGTTCGCGCCCCTTGCCCACCCTGCGCCCCGGCTCTTCGGCAGCGCCGCTCCGGCGCGGGGGCTGCGCCGCGGGGCCGGGCGCCTGGCGTCGTCTGCTGCGGTGCGGGCGCGGGGCGGTGGGCGCTGGTGCGGCTGCGGGAGGCGGCGCTGCGGAGGCCCGGCGCCGCGCTGGGAGCTGCCGGGACGCAGCGAGGGGCGGGGCGCGCTCGCCTGGCGCTGTGTCAGCGAGCGGCGCCGAGCCGCGGCCCCGCCGAGCCGCCCGCCCGCTCCGCGCCCGCCCCGGCCCCCGCCCGTGGCCCGCAGTTGAGTCTCGGCGCAAGTAGGATCCTACAGGAGTTTCGCTCCTGGGCTTGTGCTGCTCCCAAAGGCATTTTCGGTGGCACGTCCCAAACTCTTTAGATTTTTGATCCCTAAGAGCAGTGATGGTGGTTTGGAACATGAGTTATGTCCCGCTCCTTCAGCAGGTAGCGGCATGCTGTTTCTGAAACTTTCCAGCCAGCTCCTGTCACAATACCATATGTGAGGGTGCTTTTTGCTTAGCCTCTTGTGACCTAGCTGACATGTTACCAAAGACACGGTCTGCTTTAGGTTTCTTTGTAGATCACTTTGTATATCTCTCTTTATATCCTGATATAATACACTGCCTTATTCTGTTTTCAGGATGCATTGCCTTTTGATCTTTTCTAATGCAATCTCATCTGGGACTTCAGTGTCCCATAACACCCAGTTAGGTGTTGCTGTCATTTAACACACAGTTAATATGTTCATCTGTAACTGTCATGCAAAGGTCTTTGTTAATGAAACTTATTGCACAAAAGGTGAGAGGAATCATCAATACAGAAGGGTCGGACTTTCATAAAGAAGAATGAGAGAAAGAGCAAGGGGTGAAATAACAAGTGAATGCCATACAGGAATACAAAATGCAACACTATGTGGGAGCACAGTTCTTGAAATCAATAGTTTAACCTATAATACTTTGAAGTGAGGTCTCAGGCTTTCCCTTGGATATTTACCTTAGTGGACCCAGCTGGTCTGTTTAACAGACTTTATTGACTCCTGTTGAACTGACTATAGAGTATTTTTGTATAATATGGCCGAAGTGCTGTCTTGGGTTCAGTGCTGAAAGCTGTGGGAACAGAGCAATGGCTCCTTATAGAAGGTAACGCCTCTGAAGTAACTATCGCTAGGGAGCACCAGGAGAGGGAGTGAGCCTCTCACTGACTTAGGCAGTTCTGAGTAAGATCACAAATTTTATTTCCGTTTAGTAGGGAGGCAAAGAAGATAGTGGTTTTTTTTTTTTTTTGAAGTGTGTTTCAGAACTGAGCCAGCTAGCACTGCCAAGGTTGCAGTAGTGTCATTTCCTCTGCTTTAACTGGAATTGGCAAATAATGGTTCATATTGTATTACTGGAAGTAGGAAATAACAGTGAATATTGTATACTAAGACCTGCCTTAGGCCCAGAGAAAAATTCTGTCAGACCTTGGTACTTCTGTATTTCTTTCACAATGAGTGAGAAAGCATCCAAAGACACTTATGAAACTTCTGGACCAGCATCTCTTCAACATCAGTTGCCAAACTGCCCACTGAGTACTACATGCAAACCTGGAGATTGTTCTCATGCTGTGACTTGCTGTGAAGATTCAGTGTCTCTGAAGTACTTGAAAACAGTACTTTGATGAGTGATACTGTCCCAGAAACCTACATGAGTTGTAATTCAGAGATAACTGTGGTGCTGTGTTTTAGAGTCAATGTTGACTTTATATTCTGTCCTATTTTGACCACATGGACTTCTAATGGGGCAAGTGTTTGTTGTTGGAAGAAATAATAAACCAGCTGTTGCTACTGTATGTCCTGATAAGGCTGCTGTGGGAAAAGTGATGACCATCTGAGTAGTGACTTGACTCTTGAGCTCCAGTTTAGACACTTGCACATGGAGCATAAAATGTGTTTCTCTGAGTTCAAATCATGGATTATCAGGCCCCCATGGTAAAATGTCAAGCTCTGGAAAAAGGCCTCTCTTCCAATAGAATTTCTGGCAACTCTCGTGGGAAATCCAATCTAAGAAATTAGTATCTCAGAATGTAGTATCACAGTTGGATTAAAAAGGTAGAGGGGGAGAAAAGATGAAGGAACTTGAGTGTACCAGAGAGAACTTTTCATATAATTTAATAGATCTGACCTGCATTCCCCTTTGCCATTTCTGCCCTTTCAGGAGAGACCAAATTTCTGTGGAAGTTTTCCCTTACACAGTTTCACACGGACTGATAGGTGTCCTCAATAAAAGTAGAGAGGGAAGATTTTTTTTTTTCTTTTCATGTCTGTGGAGCCATTAGAATAATTATCACCTAGCTGTTTGGACTCTGTGAATAGGAGATAGACCATTTTGTCTGTTGGCTTTATGGACCAAATTATAGTCATTTGGTCAAAGAACAAAGCTTTTAGAAGCCTCCACATAAAGTGTGTGTTGCTTGCTTCCTGCTCAGGCTTCTTAATTTTCTCCCTGAATAACACAGTGCAAGTGGAAAATGCTCATTGTACAGGTTCTCCCATCTTTAACCTGTTTTACACCAAAACTGTTTGACTACTTTGTCTGGGTCTAAATAAAGTTGATGTGAGCCTATGATGTCACAACAGTTCTGGTTTAGGATTAATTGCGCTCTCTCTGGTCAGTTGTTAGGTTCCTGTTGGTTTTGATGCTGGGTGTTCCCAGCATAGGGAAAATTGATGAATGTTTTTGATCATTTAGTATGAATGATCTTTGATTATTTACGTGAACAGTTAGTTCTAGTTGTGAATTTTCAGAGTGAGAAAACCTTTGGGCTCCATTGGATTTGAAGGGTTAATCATAGTTGGGGATTCATGAGTTTCTTAAACTAGTTAATTCATACTTTTTTTTTTTTTTTTTGGTAAGAGATATTGGCCATCATGTGATCCAGTTTTAATGGTGGTTTCTGGAAAGTATCTTAAGTGTTTTACACCCAGAGCCTGAAGTTGGTAGGTCGTTGGTGCATTGTCATGTTTAATTTGAAACTGCTATCGGGGCAGTATTGCTGAGAGTGCTGTGAAAAAAATTTCAGTACTATCATCTATCCTGAGACTAGCAAGGCTGTCCAAGCTAGTTTGACTGAGGCAGCTGCATGTTTTTGGAAATATGCAAGCTGTTGCATGCACAAGTGTCCAGCTGTTGAAATAGTAAACTTGGTGCTTTTTTTTTAAGGAGGGTGGAGGGAAAGGGGAGGGAATCCCTGTTCCTGTCTCATTAAACAACGAAACAAATAACTTGTAGTTGACATTTTGCTTTCTTATGATAGTTAATGTTAGAGAATTGGTGGCTCTATTTTTTCCCTTACAATATTTCTCAACTTCATGTAAGTGAGAATCCTGTCCAAATAGTATTTCATCAGTGCATTTACCCCTTAGTGCTACCCTGTGGGGGTGGGGGAATAACTTTGTGAGTGCTTTCAATTTGCTGTCACCCTTCCTAGCGTACAATGGAGAGGGCCTTGACTTAAAGGCGGTGACTTGACTCTTCAGTTGCTCTACCTTTTTGAGGCGCTAATTTTTTCAATTATTTGGTTTTGTATTTGACTGTTTCTCTTAGGAGAACATTTTGTTTCCTGCTCAGTTTGTAACTGGCTAGAATGTTCCAAAGTCAGCAGTCTAGAGCCCTGGGTGAGGAGTTTGGGTCGTGCTTTAAGTCACTACCACTGCTCTTAGGGACAAAAAACCTTTAGAACTTGGAGTCCTGCCTGTCCCATGCTGGAGAGCACAAGATGAGAATCCTACCAGAATGCAATTCTGCTTCTTGGAAATTAAGGTAAGTATTTCCCTCCTCTGTTCACTGTCACTTGGTTGTTTTGGGTTTTTTGGTTTTTTCCTCTCTAATAGTTTGCACCTCAGTCCTGTCAACTTTGTTTAAGAAAAAAATCTGCCTTATTTCATAATGTTTATATACATGAGAAGATAACATTTATCTTTATCTTTTCCTGTGCTACAGATGCAATGGATCAGCTTGAGCAGAGGGTAAATGAATTTTTTATGAACGCAAAGAAAAACAAACCTGAATGGAGAGAAGAACAAATGACATCAATCAAAAAAGTAAGGATATCACAGGAGTGGGTCACATTTTTCTTTTGCAAACGAAGATAACCTTAGGAAAAAATAGCTTATGATTGATGGACACTTAAGTGTTCAGAACTGTGACTTCTCTTGGGCTTTCACAGAGATGGATAGAACTACCTAGGAGGAGAAAAATGACTGAAAGGTTTCTTTGATCAAGCATTTCTCTCAAGTTTTACCCAGTATTTGCTAGCATTTTAAAAATTATGATCCTGAAATGGTGAGGAAACCACGTACTAAATTTTCAGCTGAGGCTTTTTGTTTCTGCTTGTGTGACATGAAGCTGCGTAAGTTAATTGGCTTTCTTTCAGGGGGTATTTTTCAAGCTTAACCTCAGCGTTTCCTGTGATTGTGCCTATGTCCTTGTATATGTTATACATACGGTATATGTAGCTTTAGGTAGGGAAGAATAAGAAGATGGATGTGTTTTGTTTTATCCTTCAACACTTGGGCATTGGTGGTGGTATTGTTAGTAAGGTAGTCCATCATTTTGTCAGGAGAAGCTCCTTTCTAGTCTCCTACACTTGCTACTTCAGCCCCTTATTTGGCCAAGGTTTTTTTTTTCCCTTAGTTAATACAAATAGATTTCTATATTTAAAAAAAGAAAAAGTCAAAGCTCTGAGTTCACTAGAGTAAATGTAAAATTTGCTTTTAACTTTAGTTGGACCAAAATTTCAAGTAGTTTTTGCCTAAGCAAGATACTCTCCAGTGGAAATCAAGAATAAAAAGGCGCTTAAGCTTGTTTAATTATAGAATAAAAACATGTGTAAACATAATTTAAAAAAAAAAGTTTTAACTGTGGATTTTCATTAGTTAGAGCAGATTTTGAAATTGGATTGCTTTAGTCAAATTATTTTATAATACGCTTATGAGTTATATAAATGTATTTTAAAATAATTTAAACTATAAACTATATACATCATTATCTCTATTTAACTACAGTGCTGGAAAGGCTTCCCCTCACAGTACTGTTTAGCAGCATTTTGAAGGGCAGTAGCACCTGCAGTGGTCCTTAAGATCCATACAAAGTAAAAGACATCATCTCATTTTGAGTCCGTAACCTTATGCTGTGTATTATAAAAATAAATCCAAGACTGTTTCTATTCTTGTAGCATTTCTTGCAGAAATCTAAATATCACTGTAGGAGGAAGTGTCCACATCTTGTAGTTTGGCTTTTTCTAAGGCACAAACAATAAATTGTTATGTGATACATCTCTCATCTAAAATTTAGCTGATTGTTGTTTACAATAAAGTTTCGCAGTCTTTCTGAAAACTGACTTGAATGTCTCCTTTTAATTTACATTTTGTGCTGGATAACAATAGGTTAAAATGACTGAAATTAATTCAGTTACGTTCATAATTAATACAAAATTCTCTTTATAACAGGATTATTATAAGGCTTTGGAAGACGCAGATGAAAAAGTGCAACTGGCTAATCAAATATATGATTTGGTAAGTAGACGGAAGGCTTGTGGTAAATTACCTAAATGTATGCCCGAAGGAGTTCTAAACATTTTGATAAGCACTACAACTGTGCTACCTGTACTGTTATGTCATCTACATACAGGTATTTTTGCTGGTGCAAGAAACATTTAATGTTTTACTGACTTTTAAGAATTTTGTTGCTTTGGGTAGTAAGTGTCACTTCAAAACATACAGAAATAATTTTAGAAATCCTAAGGTTTTCATGCATGTTGATTTTTGTCTTGGCTATTTTTTTTTAAAAGACACCATGAGCAAGTTACTCTTCCTTACAGCATGTGGATTTTGAATTTTAAGTGTATTTATTTTACATATTCTCAGAGAACAAAACCCGCAAGTCAGACTGCACTAAAATATAGTAGACATAAACCAAATATTTCTTGTCTGCCTTAGTTCCACTTCAGCTAACCAAAAGTTAGTTCCAAAAGTTAGAACTTACCCCCTCTCTTTTGGTTAGCTGGTAACTGCAAAAACCTGTTCAATTTTTAATAGTTTAGAGATAGGTACAGTGTTCTGCTGTATGACTACAGATGAAGAAAGCATTTGGAACATAGTATTTCTTTCCATGATATTAAGTTTAATTTTTTTTAAGGTAATTTTCAGTACCCGAGAACATGTCATACTTTACTCAAACGCACAGGAGTCTTTACATTTTCAGTTTAGAATCCCTTTTACTCAATACTTCAGCTTGCTGATGTGTATAGTGGCATGTAAATTGCAATTCAGTAAACTTGCAATTGCCCGATGCAGCCCGACCTCTTCTAAAGTGCATGTCACGTACTGTTCTTTCTCTCCCCCTTTCTATACCCATACTCACAACACCCCCAAGTCCTCTTAATCTTTTTTTTCAAAAGAAATCCTTAACGTTGTGTCTTGGAACATTGCCTATAGTAAGAGGAGGGCTTCTAGCTGCTGAGCCAATATGCAACTTTACTGTATCCTGTGATTGACTGCGCAGCTTAGGACCAACAGCACTATTTAGGTGTTCATTCTAGTATCTCTGAGTTAGGGAAATGTAGGTGACCGAGAAGTTATGCTCCTGTGTGTTTTTATATGTGCTTAGTGCTGCATGGCAGAGAATTGCTGGAAGGGAAACACTCAGCAAGCCTGAGATTAAGGGTGTAGATATTCATGTTCCAGAACTGGATGCTACTTGTTCCTTTGTCTCAAAAACAGGTAGACCGTCATTTGAGAAAATTGGACCAGGAACTTGCTAAATTTAAAATGGAACTTGAAGCAGATAATGCTGGAATTACAGAAATATTAGAGAGAAGTAAGTATGCATAATTTTCTTTAAGAACTTGACAGATTTTCTGTCAGTTTACAAAATTAAATTATCATAAACTTGTTAGTGGCCTGCAGTATTTCCACTTGTTCCAAAATTGTGTTTTGACCTGCATACTTTTTGTCAGTCAGTGATTCTCAAATTTTCATTTCAACCTCAATTTTTACCAGTAAAGTCAAAATACAACAGAGTAATTAGAATAGGTTTTTCGCACAACAGTTGCACTAGTGAATTGCTACAGTAAGGTACAGAATTCTTTAAACCTGTTTTTAATGACTGTAGGTATTCAGACAAGTACTTCAGCGGAAGCTTGCTACCTACCCAGTTCAAAGCGTTCCATTTCTTACTTGAATTGATTGCCACCAAATTGAGGAGGGTCATTATTTTAGTTATAGATGTGGAATGTCAAGTAAAGTTAGGTACTCAGTGGTTTTCTTTTTTTTAAAGGGGAGAGAATGGTTGTTTTGTAATGGGGTAGCGAGCAAGAAGCATTTTGGGTAAGAAACCTGCATGCTTAACAAATACAGCAATACTAGTATTCAGAATATGAACAAAAATGTAATGTGACAGCTTTTTGGCCAACTTGGTGTTGAAGAGTCTGGCCTTTCTGTAGGCATCAGCATTTAGACATCAAGTTCAAAGTGTGATTATGATAAATTTCAAAGTTGATTTAACTACTGTGATCATGGAGCTAAGAGGCTGTGACTGTTCTTCATACCGAAGGACAGTGAGAAGTAACCTAAATCACTTGAGGAGATTAGGAATAAATACTCTTTCTTTGAACTTTGTGTGGCTTTGTCATAAAAGCTGGGAGGTTTTGGATATTTTATTTGTAATAGCGATTACAAATAACAGGCACAAAAAGAAAACTGCGAAGTAAGTGCTTTTAATGAACTAGCAAGTACAGAAGAGGACTAGTTTAATTTAGTTGGAATCCCAGCTGCGATTTTAAGATGTGATACTACCTTCAGTCGAGCTATGTGTTTGGTGAGCTAGGTAGGTAGAATTTCAAGAACTCAAAATAGAAATGTACCAGGCTGCATGTTGCATCTTTAAGGTAATTATTTTTTTTTTGATAAAGTGAAAAGTAGAAACCTCTTAACATTTGTAGCTTTCAGAGTAAATACATATTGTTGAGGTTCCGCCAGAGGGCAGACTTTGGACTAGTTCATAACCTGATTAATGTGAGCTCAGCGAAAATAGCTCCTTATGCTTTGAACCTCTTCTAGAGTAATTTTCTTTAAACTTTTGTAATACACTCATGTACTTTTTGAAAGCACTGAAAAAGAAAGAGGTAAAGAAATGTTGAAGCTACAGATTTTGAAAAATTAATGTGAATTACTTTCTTGAATGTAAGTTGGTAGGTATTGCAGCTAGTTCAAAATCTTTTTGCCAAAGATTGATGCACAAACTGTTGTATATTGTTCTAATGGAAATTTATGGTCAAAGTCTCTCCTATGCTGCGATCGTTTAGCCTGATATTACAAGAAGGGTTATTCTTAAACATAGACTTGCATTTGTGCCCCCCCCCCCTTTTTTTCTTTTTTCTTTTTTTTTTTTCCTTCTTTGGATTGGTGCTCTGTGTATTTTGAATGTTAAGAAAATTTGGATAATGATCTGAAGCCCTTCCTGTTGAATGTTAGATCATCTTGAAAGACGCTGCTAGTGCTTGTGTGTTTTGACTCAATGTGACAAGATGGACTCAATGGGACAAGATGCCTCGTTAATACAGTTTACCTGTTACAGTTTTCTTTTCAATTCATCTTGGTGTAGATTGTCAGTACTTCTGGTGCAGCATTCTCCAACTGTCACCAGCTTGTGTGCAACTTATTTGAATAAGTGGCACGTTGAGGGCAACATTCTTGTTTGTTCTCCTTGTTGGCCTTGATTTTAACTTCTTGATTTCAACAGTTGAACAGCAGCAGTCACCAATTTTTATTTTAAAACTGTTCTTCTCACTGGCTCCTGTACTACAGGAAGGGTTTCAACTCTAGCAAAAATCCTTCTGCTTAAAATAAATATAACTGCATAGTGATTTGCTTACTGTTACAAGGATTCATTTAGTATCTAAAAGTCAAAACCATGCCAGTGATGACTCTGAAATTTTCCTATCCTTTTTACCTCCCTCTTAGGGTCTCTGGAGCTGGATACACCGTCACAGCCTGTGAATAACCATCACGCCCATTCTCACACTCCAGTAGAGAGTAAGTATTTGAGACTTAAAAACATGTCTGCTTTTTATGTTTCCTTATTTTTTTTGCTTTTTATGTTTCCTTATTTTTTTTGAGTAATATTAGGAAAACAAAATGTTCAGAACTTTTTTCTTTTTCTGCAAACATTGGGGCGGGGGGGCATAATGCAATGATAATAGTGTCTATTCAGAAGAAGTGCAAGAATGAAATAGTAAGGTTTTGCTGGTGGGAATTAGTTGAAAGTGCTGTTTTATTATCTCTAGTTATAGTTTGACTTTCAAGCTGAAAAGGGTTTGCATTTAACTTCCCCTCATTTGTTTCATTTAGAAAGGAAACACAATCCATCCTCTCACCATAGTACAACAGATCATGTTCCTGAAAAGAAGTTTAAGTCTGAAGCTCTTCTATCTACCCTGACTTCAGATGCTTCTAAAGAAAATACACCAGGTAATCTTAATTGTCTTGCATTTTATTGCTTTTTAATCGGAAGAAGAGAAACCCAATTATATTTGAGTTACTGTCTTTTGAATCAGAGGCTCGTACCTTTTCCTCTGGGATTTTCAGTCATTTGAAGCATGAGAAATTGCAGGCATTGTTACTCATCTGTGCTGTCCATGAAGCGCATCAGCTTTGTTGTCATTTAACAGCTGCATGTTGGCTGTTTCTTTTTATTTACACTGCTTGGAAGAAGGTAACAGTACAGTTTCATTCAGCCAGTTAGTAGAAATATAAGACATCAATGCATTATTATTTGGGGAAAAAGAAACACATGCAGCAATTTCTAAAGTAAGGAAAAAGAATTTTCACACCTTTTTTTTAAGGGTTGGTCTGATGTGGCATTTGGCTACAACAAAATAAAATTCTTTCATGTGTTGTCTATTTCAAAAGAGGTGAGAAGTCTTTTTGAGTAGTGAATAAAAAAAACCCCACAACTTTCCACCCGTTTTCAAAATTAGGGTGTTTCATAGTTTCTTTTCTGAAAATAAAAGATTGTGAGAGGTTATAGTAAGTAAACTACCTTATGTTTTGGAATTTAGTGCTGTTCATCAGTTTTAAGTAGTCTCCCTCATATCCATTTTACTTTTATTTTGAAGGAACTTCACATGAGATAGCAAATAAAGTGTAACTATGTTTGAGCAGCTGTCAGTCTGTAGAGGGCCATGGAAATCTGTGTTGCATTAAAACTATGATTTGTAGTTTTTAGAATTAAGATTGTTAAAAGTTTGACTTCAGAAACAGTATAGGTTTACAGTCAAATTCTTGCTCTGTTCTTGATGGTTACAGTAGTCAGCATCATTTCAACGGAGACTGGGTTTATGTAGACATAGACGTAGCATCTGTGTCTGTTCTTTGGTAGCTGAATGTGACAGTGAGGGACTGTCTTTCTAAAAGGACTCCTTGCACATGAGGATAGGTGGGAAACAAACGTCTTTTTTTCTTAAGCCAATACTGGCTGTGTCAAATGACTTTTTAAACCTTTTTCCAAATGATCAGACTGCTCTGATGCATAAATGGAGTTCCTACTCTTTCACTGGTTGTCATATATAACTCTTCTTAAAATGCAAAGGACTTTAGCTTCATTTTGAATTTCATAAATGTGTTCTGTTCATCAAGGGTGTCGAAACAGTAATTCATCATCCTCTTCAAACAATGCATACAATACAAACTCTTCTCAACCATTGGCATCATATAACCTGGGCTCATTATCTTCAGGATCCGGGGCCGGTGCAATTACCATGGCAGCAGCTCAAGCAGTGCAAGCCACGGCGCAGGTAATGTCAAAACATTCTTGTCATTCTGCCATCCGCTACTTATTAAGAAGAAAGACTAGTGGTTTGGTTGTTTTTTTTTTTTAATCTGAATTCCCATGATCACTTTCAGCTGATGTGATTCAGTTCTCATATTATCATTTTTATTTATATGCTACAGTTTCATTCTGTAAAACTTGCATAACGGGGACAGCTTGTTTTCTAGCTTTTCCTGTGGGATATTTTTACAGCTTTTTATCACTTAATATACATCATTTTGTTAACAGGGTAACTAATGAACCTGTGCAAACAATTAGCAGCCTGGTATGTCTTCTGTAAGAGCTCTACTGTGTAATCTGATACAATATCGGTATTCCTTTTAGATGAAAGAAGGAAGACGAACATCCAGTCTAAAAGCCAGCTATGAAGCTTTTAAGAACAATGATTTTCAGCTTGGAAGAGAATTTTCGTTATCCAGAGATTCAACTGGATATTCGTCATCAGCTCTGGCATCTACATTAACACAGACATTAAGTTCATCAACCACAGATTCACGAAGTGGCAGAAAAAGCAAGTAGGTTTTCTTACTTGTTGACTGCAATTATAGCTTTTAAGACAGCTAAGCTTTTTTAAAGGTCATGGGCCATATTAGAAATACCTCATATTTAATATCTGGGAGGGGGGGTCAGCAGAAGATAGTTATTACCTGCTGGCCTTTTTTTGTTCAGGGCTTTCTTCTTTTGTCCTCTCACTTTTTTTTTTCTTTAAGCAAACTCACTCCAAGGTTTTAAATAAATGTCTTGATTTGCATTTTCATCTGTGATATAGTCTAGTTTCTTCCCTCATTTTTCTGTGTTCTGGAGAGAAGATTTGGCCTAATGGCAAATGTTAGGAATGACTGTGCTTTTGTAGATGGTTTTGAAATAATCTGGACATCTGGTTCGTGCCACTTCACAAATAATCACAACACTTTCTGATGGCTGACCTTCTAGGACAGGAAATAGAATGAATTTTATTTCTGATTAAAATAAAATTTAAAAGCATTTTAAACAAGACAATGTCACAACACATTGTGACAGCAATCACAAGTTGTACTTGAAAGAGTTTTTCTCAGAATGCCCATCCTTTTAAACTGACCTGTGTGTTTTTCTTCATGCAAATTTGTGTTTGTTCCAGCTCAGTGAATAATTTTGTCTTAGAAGCATTTTTCATCTATGGATACTTGGGTGTCAGATCTGACCTATAAGCAAAAGCATAGAATTTGTATTCTGGCGCTGTTCCCATGGAGTGATTGGTGATGCTTGAGTGGAGATTAACCATCAAATCAGTCATCTTCAAAACACAGCTATCTATTGTACATGACATATGACATTATTTATATGTAAATTCCTGTTTTATTGATAACATAATTTTTATGAGGACTTTACACCAAGGCTGTTGATGGAAAATTTTGTGAAGAAAAACATTGATTAAAGCCATTTGGCAGTTTAAAGCTGTTAAATTCCATTGATTAGAATAACCTGTCTTGCACTTGTAAGCTGTTAAGATTTGTTTCCCTTTCCAAAAAGCATTCAGTGTGTCCATTTCAGTTCTTGCAATTGTTGAATGAAATCTATTAGAGAATGATGCTTTGGGATTTACGTACTGCAGTATTTCAGAGTAAACAAAGTACTTGTTTTGTGATCCTTTCACTTGGCAAGAAATGAATTTAAATTATGATATGCTTGTTTGTTTTCTTTTTTTGGTTTAGAAACAACAACAAATCCTCAAGTCAGCAGTCCTCATCATCTTCCTCTTCTTCGTCTCTGTCATCATGTTCTTCTTCATCTGCACTGGCACAAGAACTGTCTCAGCAAACAGCAGTAATACCAGAGTCTGATTCTAATAGCCAGGTTGACTGGACCTATGATCCGAATGAGCCACGCTACTGCATTTGTAATCAGGTAAGGATGGCTTCCAACCTGAGATATAACTAGAGCTGCTGTTTCGCTGTAGTTGAACTTCCTTCTCTGATTGCTTAACTTAAAAACATTCTGTTTGCAGTCTTGAAATTCTGGTCTGTTGTTATTTACTTACTGATGATATGAATAATGAACTCAACTGTTGAAGCTAAAACCAAGCAAATTTTCCAGTGATGTGACACACCTGGAGAGTTTTAAATCTTTTAATGAAGGCTTCAGGAATAATTAAATTAAAAATTGAACAGGTTCACAGTGAATTTAGTTAAAATTTTAAGTTAGTAAGTAACTTGCCTGGTCTCTCCTACTTTCCTTTAAAAAACCCTAACAAACAAAAAAACACCACAAAAACAAAACCCAAAAAAACCCCAACAACCAAAAAAATTATTTTGTAAAAGCTATCCGGAAACTTGAGAGACTGAATGACAACATGAGAAACTTTATTTAAAAATGCCTGTTCTTATTTTAAACACTTTTAAGAGTGTTGACTTTTTTTTAGAGTTTATAGAATTCTGTAATTCTCTCGAAAGTATTTGATTGTTTGAAATAAAGTGCTTGAAATTATCATGTGTGGAAGGGAAATGCCAGACAGCAATTTAATCTTGAAAACTGGGCTGATAATGTACGGAGCACTGTTGTTTAGACCCAAGTGTGCTTCATTCAGATTTTGAATGCTGACCTTTTCATCCGACGTGAAATATGCAGAAGTATCCTTTTTTTGCATAAAAAATTTTTGAAAATCAATTTGCTGTGAACATGTTCTTTGGGTTGTGTAACAAAAGAAAAATGAAAATATTGTTGCTGCTGTTAATGGAAAAACTCCTCAGAGGAAGAAACTTGAACTTTAGCCCTTTGAAAATGTTGATTGCTTTTAATTGTTAACATAATTATTAATAAGGCTTTTTTTTTCCGTATTTACTAGGTGTCCTATGGTGAAATGGTAGGCTGTGATAACCAAGATGTAAGTAACAAAGTTCAAAAGGTTCATGAGATGCTTGTGCATGTAACTCTTGCTTGCAGGAGTTACTTTTCTTTAG
Organism: Phoenicopterus ruber ruber; assembly: GCA_009819775.1. Taxonomy (NCBI): domain Eukaryota; kingdom Metazoa; phylum Chordata; class Aves; order Phoenicopteriformes; family Phoenicopteridae; genus Phoenicopterus; species Phoenicopterus ruber. The sequence continues at coordinate 26,595,888 of CM020215.1, read as the reverse complement.
AGTTGGTTTTAGAGTAGAGTTTTTTTAGAGTAATGTGCATATGAGTTGAACTGTTCTTCAAGAAACTTCTCCTCATCTGTCCCCACAGTCCAGGTTCTTTTAGAAGGCTTCACCCTTACTGGGAAGGTTTGATGTCTTTAAAATGCCCTTTATTTCTGGGAACTTTTGGCTATGTCACTACTAGTATCATTTGTCCCCTTCAAATAAAAAATGTTTTAAAAGAACAGTTGAATGTAATCATGTATTTAGTGAGATACTACATTTAAACAGAAGTGAGTGATAAGATTACTTTTGTGTCACGTAGTGTTGTCAAACTAAGTATTTTGAAGCACAACATACTACTTTTGCTCTGTTACGTGGGTCCATATATGACTCCTAGAATTTTTATCACTTTCCTTTGTCTATTGAGTGTACGTTAGGGACTGAGACCCTCCTCTCTTCTCATTTTGTCCCGTGACTTTGTGTGAAAAGCAGAATCTATGCTTTTTACTCATGCTTCATTTTCATAGAGTTGTATTTGTGATAGGTGTTTTGAAAGAAACCAGAATCCCAAACCCTCTCTCTTCAACTCTGTTTTTCTAGTGCCCTATTGAGTGGTTCCACTATGGATGTGTCGGGCTGACAGAAGCACCGAAAGGGAAGTGGTACTGTCCACAGTGTACGGCTGCAATGAAGAGAAGAGGCAGTAGACATAAATAAGTTTCTTCATCTGGAAAAGAAATTGCATACTAAAGGTTTTATAGAGGACTTGGGAGGGGGAGGAACCCCCACCACACTTCCTTGCAACCACTTAAGGGTTAACATAGCAGTCATAAGATCTTGAGCTATTGATTTTGCTAGTTGTGTTTTAATATTGTAAGTAAATTATTTATGCACACTGATGTGCTACAGATACTATTCCAGTGAGCCCTGGATTGTTCCAGTGGCCAACATATGCAGACATTTGTACTATCAAACCATTTTCTCTAAGCAGTGGGCATTCTACAATTATTCAATCTTCAAAAAATTCCAATAAGTCAAGATTTTAAATGTATGTTTTATATTCAACAGATATATTCTGCTGCATGTACTGTACTCAAGAGCTGTTATGTAACACTATGTATATAAATGGTGCAAAAAGTCAGTGCTTCTGAAAAAAAATGAGACAATGGTTTTTAAAATGCCTTTATAGCTTTGGTTCTTTATGAAACTTAATTCAGCAGGCTGAAGAGAATGGTTCTTGTATACAGCGGGCTGTTGTCCTCTAGGGTACTTGAGTATGTAAAAACAAAAAAAATGCTGTAGAATAAAACAAACTTGTGCCATTAGTCTTTATATGTTTCTGCTCCAGAGAAGGTGCAGGCCATAAGAGGAAAAAAAGGTGTTAAAGTGATGATAAATTTTTATACCAAATGTGTTTATTTTTTTGTGCAAGTAATCCTTTAAATTTGAATTGTATTAGGTGTTAAAATAAAACAACCTCAACTCCTCAAACTAATGTTTTCTGTACATTCGTCAAAAAAAGGTTTCTCCCTGAAATGGTTTCAGAAGAATGTAGCTAAGTTTGCATAAGAAATTGCTACACATGAAGGATCGTTGTACAGGAGGACATTTCTCTGGTGGGTGGATAACTAATACATATTGTAGGCAAATGCTGAAATGCCATTTGCCCTGATGTCTCTGTCTCCAGACGATTGGTGGCACCTGCTTAAATGGGCACAAAAGTTCTGTTTTCCATGTGGTTAAAAAAAAAAAAAGTCGCTACCATGTCAAGGGATACCTACAGGCAGGATTGGCTTCCTATTTCCATGGCATGGATGGAAATAGGAAGGGGAGAAAACCATGGTAAGTGTGTCTTGCAGCTGCCCTATTCCTTCCCGGACAGGGGTTTTTTTGTGGAAAAAAAACAACACACGGTTTAGGAAAGAAGAAAGGGAGAATCATTCATCCTGCTGTAGAATCCCTAGGGATTCCCTAGGGAGGATCATGTTAGGAAGCCTAAATGCAGCCCCATAATTGGCTGGATCTGTGCGTTGTACATGTTGTAGCACAGGACCAGAAAACTGATCTTTAAATTAGACCCTTGACCATGAATGTAATGGAAAGATTTTCTATATTTTTTTCCCCAGTTGCTTATTTTGGATATAGTTTGTAGATTCCTTTTCACTGACAGTTTCCTTTGGTTGTTTCTGTTTGGCTCCTTCATGCAGCAGCACCGAACAGAAACAAGATTATTACTCCCTTTTTCTTCTTCCTCCTTCCTTCCACTGCTAAAAAAATACACTTTCCCTTTGGAATGAAGATTTGCCTTTAGCACTGGGTTGCTCTTTGGCCAGGAAGATCAGGCAGGAAGATTGTGACCATGGTAGCTTTCCAAACCCATGCAGAGGAGAAGAGAGGGAGAGGAGCAGTGTTTAAATGCACGACTAGGCAAATAGTGTCAAGGAAATGAATAAAAAGAGTTAGGCTCATTAGTGACAGGGGTATGTGCAGAAAATGCAGGCTTTATCTAAATGAAAATGAAACCAGGCTTCTGTCACAACATTTATTTAAAGATGAAAAAAGTAGGCATTTTAAATTCATAAGCTGGGTAAAAGTAGATGTGTAAGAAGGAGAATGTCAGTATGGATGATAAATAGGCTGGTAAAAAGTAGAGTAGAAACTGGTGAAAATAAACAGCAAAGAGCACTGTGACTAAGGTTCCGTTAAAACGGAACTGAACCCACTGTGCGTGTATTTCTGTAGAAACCTCAGTCTAAAAAAACACTTGAGGACTAGAATATCTGGTTTTAAGTGAGGCTATTGAGACCATAGAGATAACAAACTATTTGTTCTGTTGGAAACTGGTGCCATGCTATGAATTGAAGTTAAATAAGCAACAGGTAATCCCGACTCCCCTCGGGCTGAATGTCTAAGTCTCCAGGGTCAGGAAGTAAGTCCATTGAGAATTAAGACTATATATAGCAAAATGCCTCACCCTGGTGGTAATCATACCTAAGATGGTGCAGGGACTGCAAATCCAAATAAAAATTTCATTTTTTAGCGTGAGCATTGGTTCGCTGTTTCATTGGACAATGTAAGTTATTTTTTCATGGAGGAGCTGGTTAGAGAAGTCGCAAGAGGAAAAAACTTACCTTCGTCCTCATTAGTATGTTAGTGTTTTATGTCTAAGTTAAGAAAATAGAAATGGACAAATGTGAAAAATGCGGAAAAAAATGCAATACATAAGTCAAAGATCATAGAATCATAGGATAGTTCGGGTTGGAAGGGACCTTTAAAGGTCATCTAGTCCAACCCCCTGCAATGAGCAGGGACATCCTCAACTAGATCAGGTTGCCCAGAGCCCCGTCCAGCCTGACCTTGAATGTTTCCAGGGATGGGGCTTCTACCACCTCTCTGGGCAACCTGTTCCAGAACAATAAAACCTGCACGTGCTTTTGTTTTGTTTTCTTCTAAAGAGGAAGCCTGTGAGAGAAGCTTAAGCTCAGCAGGTGATGACAGTGTAAAAGCAGTGAGTAGTGCAAGTAGTTACATATTGGTGGAGTCTGTGCCTCATGGTTGGTAGAGTTCTTGGAAGCTTCACTGAGTAGACAAGGCCAGGTTGATGTAGTCTGCATAAAGGCGTTTAGACAGGGTCTCTCACTAAAGTTTCCTTAAAAACCAGTGATGCGCTGGTTGAAAAGTGGAGGTCCCTTAATGTTACATGGCTATTTGCAAAATAGAATAATAAAGAGTAAAGGAATAAATTACCAATATTCCCAACACGGAGAGGCTGCGAAAGGAGTCCAGCAGGACTCACTTTTTCACACACGGCATGCTTCAATAGTAGAACTGGCCATGTAGCTCACATGGGTGTAAAAAGTGACTGAGACGTTAATGGAAGCAAAGCCTGTGGAGGCGTAAAATGCAGAAGTAACATATCTGGATCAAAAACTCACTGAAGACGGACCACTAGAAATTAAGAGTCTGTAACCAGGGAAGTGTTCCTGGATGCCTGTGACAGTCCTACAATCCTCTGGCGTGTGCTCTGGTGCTGTTTGATGCAAGACGCTAGGTTAGGTGACCCTTCGGCCTTATGCAGTGCAGCTGCTTTTAGTTTCACCTCAGTGCTCCAGCAGTTGGGTGAATTTTTAGGATGAGGAGGTGTTTGTAGTACCACACACCGAGAACCAGTGTGCTAAGCACTGTAATACAACAAAAAGCCGTCTATGCCTTGTAAATGGTATTGTCTGTTTGCATTGTGAAGTAACATTTTTTTCCTCGGCTGTAGGTTTTATTTATTCTAGGTCTGAAATGAAAGAGGAAATACATTTATGCTTCCTGCTCTGAAAATCCCAGTAGGTTGTCTCTAGGAATAGCACAGAATAATTGGCATTCTTGTCTTTACTGAACTTTGCAAAATGTTGTTCACCGCGCACAGCAAAGATTAGAAATTCTGAAGTTTGTTTCCCCTTTCTGTTCCCCCTCGCCAGGGAGGTGCTTTCCACCGCGAGCTGGCTTTTCTTGGCAAGTTTTTTCATCTCCCACCTCATCCTGCTGGAATGTCTGGATCACGCACTTTTCTTGTTCAGTAGATGTGGCAGGTGGCAGAAGGAGGACCCGGGTGACCTTCCCCTTGACAGCAGAGGGTTCAGTTTTGCACTCACACTAAAAATCTCTGAGAAGCAGAACTGCAAGAGGGATAAGGGTCTGAGTTTTTACACCCTCTTAGGGGTCTACATGAATAGCTAAAGTTAGTCCGCACTGTACGAACACAGTCTCTGCAGTTTTGTTGCTCTCCCCAGGATTGCCTAAAATGCTCCGAGACTAATGTAACTACAAGAGGAAAAATGCCACACTTCAGTATATCTATACCAATCTACAGTAATATTCCGCTAGCACTTTCAAATCCTTATCTTACTTTTATACTAGTATGATATTCTATAAAGACAAACAGCAGCTTTTTCCTCTAGATAAATCTTGTATTTAGGAGCTGTTTGAACATGCAAAAGTTGTCAATGAGTTGCATGATTACTTACAGACTTGTGCTTGCATACATCACGTCTTATATTTTAGAAAAAACAATAGTTTCCTACATTAGTTCATAATAGATTTAAAGTCTTTATTAGAAACATGACTTTAACTGTTTGCTAACTGTATTCCCTTTGTCTACTGAAAAGAAAAAAATCCTGAAGGTATTAAAAAAAAGCCTTAGCATATTACAACTAGAGTAGATAAATAGTTGTCTCACGACTGTACAAGAAATCTACCTAATGCAGTAGAAAATGACAATGTTAGGAGCCACAGCTGATTTAACATATTTAAAGCCCTAATCCTTGTTTTTACCTTGTACCTTATATTATGAAAACTTCCAGGTGTTGTGACTGCTCTGTTCCTTTCTAAATACTTATTCAGCAATGCCATATACCTTGAATCAAACGTGTACAAAGCTGGCTGCTGCCAAGTAAGAAAAGTTTTACTGAAGTTTAAGAGTACAATGAAGGGATTCTTAAACTAAAGAAGGTAGATGCAGTTGTTCAGCTACAATTTATATATTTTTCATAAAAATATCAAAATTGTGGGGAATCCTAAGTATACTTTTGTTGCTGAACACAGATTTGTTTATTAGGTTGACAGATAACTTGGTTTTCCTAATTAGGGTTATACTAAGCCTTTCTTTCTACAAGTATAAATAATAGTTACACTGTATTTGCACACACATGACAACTGGTGAAACAGAAATAGAGGAGCAATGTGAAGATAATTTCATATTGCTTCCATCTGCAAACTTGTGGCCTCATGATTTCAAAGCAAGTTTTACTATTTCTTTTCAGAAAAAGACGTGTGGGATGGATGTTTGGATAAACTTTGCAAGCGTGAGTGTAGTTAAGTGCTGGGAGGGGTTAGTCAGGGAAGTGCTATGGAATTAGGGAATCCTTTCTTGTCAGAAGGACATGAATATTTTTCCCTGTGTTGATAAAAGCAATGTTTTTTAAAGCTCTGTTTTCTTTTATTTTGGTGAGACTAAAATTACATTGTTACTGCGTGGGGGTGAAAATAAGTGGTCATCATATTTAAAAATTGTTTTAATAACTGTTCAGTTATGTAGTTTGCTTGAAAAGGTGACAAGTTGGAGTGTTGCTGCTGTGATGAATTCATCTGGATATGGTATTCTTGACTTAAATTATTTAAAAACGTGTTTAATTTCTCTGTCATTATTTGGGGCTAAATTAATCTCAGGCTTTTAAAGAAAGCACATCCGATAGATGGATGGATTAGTCAATAGTTGAATGAACTGACAATAAAAACATGTGTTCCTTAGTCAGGTCTGGAAAATGAAATGGTTCTACAGCCATTAGTATTGACCAACCCCTTATTTTCATTTAGGAAGGTATACCATACATTTCCCAGGGATCTTCCTGATAACCTAATACACTTGGAATGGCTAAGGAACTGAGGAATAAACAGAAGTTAAGCTAGCAGTTATTTTAAAATTACCCTCAAAAATTAAGATTATGTGTTAATGATTTTAATCCAGAGTAGTTAGACACTGACTTAAAGCGTGCTTTTGCACACAGCAGTGCTGATTTCAGAAGTAATGATTACCTTTGAGAGAGCCACTTGTGTCAGAACAGTTCTGCCCACCTCTTCCAGAATATTGTTGGTTGCTCTTGTAAGACATAAGTACAATCTAAAATAGGCACCGGGAACACATCTCAGTGAAGCTTTAGCCCAGGACAGGAAAACTAAAGATGATTCTCAAAAACAAAAAAGAGAAAAAAAATTCCAACTTTAAGGTGTTTTGGTCAGTGTCTCCATTAATGTTCAAGATTTACCAACTCTAAAGTACCTTTTGTTTTGCAAGTGCTTTCCAAACACTCACCTACAGCTATTTACTTAAAGACTTCTGTTAAGAGGCTGAAAGGAATGTACTGGGAATGTCTCTCTACGGAGGCTGACAAGCCTTTTAATAGAAAAGATTCTAAGTTTTCCTTTTCGCTATTGTTTAAATCTTAAGCAGTAATATTTAAACTCATGAAGAAAGAAATCATCTAAATATATTGTTTGTAATTACATCAGCACGTTATAAAACCGTAACCTGATTTTGTATTTGGCTAATGGTGGCATGATTTTAAATCAACCCTAAATATTCTCTGTAATTCTCTTTCTAAAGTCTGTTTTAAAACAAGTACATTAGCTATATCAGCCTGATATACATTTTATTAATTTTCTGTGTTGGCACTACCTGGGTTTACACTATTTTCTAAAACAAATAGTCTCTTCAATATGCTTTAGTTTGAAAAGTGCATCAAAACATAGTTATACAGAAATAGTGATAGATTTAAAAATTGTAATGAGAGCTTATTCAGCTATTTCATACTGTATTTCATAGGGATTCTGACTTGGTTGTATTTTGGTTATATTTCAATTTTTGTGCAATCAAATCCTAAGAACATCTGCCTCTAGTCATAGAACATACCTCTATAATTAAAAAATATAAGAAAACAACCCACAGAAGAGACAACCCCCAACAACCCAGTAATCAGATAATGAACAAAAACGCTTCTATTCACATTTCAGCCCATGTGGACATTTTGAATTAGGTGTGACGTGTAGAAAATGACAGCAAAACATTTTAGATCTCTCAGACCTGAGAAACACCTTCCTTAAACCTTGCCTGGAATGCTCGTTTTCCACATGACCCGTTTAATCGAAGCGGTGAAGATCACCCACCGACAGTGCGATGTTCAGCTTCCTCCGGGCCGCATCGCAGGGGTTCAGTCCCTCCCTCCGGTTTGGCTTTCAAGCCGCGTCCTCGAGCCGCTGCAATAGCCGTCAGGCGCGTTTCGAGCGAGCTGCGCCGTCCAACAGAGCGGAGTTGAGCGGCAGCGCAGCGACTCTGCGCGGGGCAGGACACAAAGAACTCGGCAGACCTCATGCCAGCTGCGATGGGGACCTTCCGTGTGGCCTCCTTCACTGGGTTTATTCCAGCCACCTTGCTTTTCTTAGCTGTAAGAATGGTTAAGCCTAATTGCCAGCTTTGCTTTTAGAAATATCATGTGGAGTAGGTTGTCAAAAGTCAGTGCTTAAAAGATGTAATGTACTTAAGGGCATTTCTAAAGTAACTTCTGTGCCACAGCGGTTGCTGTTATCTTGTTCTGCAGCAATCATGCCGCAGCAGCTGGACTCATGAGAGAAACTGTATGGTTATAATCAGATCGATAAGTTCAGAAGTATACTATTATCTTTTTCTGCTTGTCCATAAGAACAACAAAATAGCATGTCTTGCATCTCTATATGTTCTATTTGCTTGTACAATAGTTTCTCATGTTCGTGCACAATATGTGAAGTGCCCCAGGTGACGCATTTCTGTACTGTCTTATTGTATATTCCGGCAGCACCGCGAGAATGCAACAGACTGGAATAAACTTATATACTCTAGTATATATAATAATGGCTGGTCTTGATGGGGCAGGTTAAATGTATGGGTGTCTTGAGAGGCACCGGTGAGCATTTAGTCTACATTTCTGTGTGATATGGTTGTCTTAAAATTCTCCTTGCTCACAGAGGAGCTCTGTTAAACAAATATCCATCAGTACAAAGCTTTTTGATAGGAAAACATCAAGTTCTCGTTCCCTTGTGCCTAAAACACGCACATGTATGAACTCATCCACTGAAGTCAGTGGAGGCCATGATGTGGTTTAAGTTGTACGTCTGCATGGATATTTACTGCGCTGGGGCTAACCAAAATCTAATGACCAAAATGTCTGAATGACTGGCACCTGGAAAACTTGGTCCAAAATTATAGAGCTTGTTTGCCAGATGTGGCAGGCATCTGCAGCAGCACAGGCTAAATCCTCTGGAGGACAACACAGAGACAGCTGTAGGTACCCGAGAGCACCGCACCCTTGTTTTATATGCACACAATAGAGGTGACAATATTTTCTTGTTTGTAGGAGACTTCCATTTGTTTCCCTGCTGCCAAAGAGCATCAGGGGACTGCTGAACCTAGGAGGCACCGGGATAATCATTCAAAAGTCTGTGAGTGGTCTCAGCAAAGCAACCACTCTGCTAAAGAAAGAGACGATGTTCCTGATCATATAAGCAGTGAAGAGGAAGAAAGGCAGCCAAAGGTAATGGGATAGAAGAAAATATGGTTTAAGGAATTTAGGGGGTGAACTGGAAGATGAATGTTTATGGAATGAGGAGTCTAGTTGTATTTTTCTCTTTCAGCTTCTGAAAGTTGGTTTATTTGAAACAGATCTTGCTTCTGAACTTAAGGGCAACTGTGTAAAAAGCTGGTGCTTGGGGATGACTGTCATGAATTTGCCGGTTACTTTGGCTTTTCTCATTTTTTTGGGACTGTTTTGAGTCGCTTGTGGTGTAGAACAGGAGAAAAAATAAGCGCTGCACTAATCTTGGCTACCTACATAATAAGGCCAGGCTAAAGTGAAAAGGAAACATGGCAATGAAATAATTCAGTTTACACAAAAGAAGAGGAAAGACCTTGTGACAGGACCTGGAGGACTATGGCATTTCAATTCTATATTTGAGGTTTATTGGAACAGAAACTAAAACAATTAACTTAAAAACCAAACCCAAACCCAAAACAAAACAACCAGACAAAACGCAGAATGCTAAACGTTAAAAATAAAAGGGTTGGTAAGTGCTTCTCTTCCCCCTGCTCAATGCCCTTTCACGCTGGTCCTTTCCTTCACATTTGTTGCTCTCATTCCAGCAACTCCGTGACAGGCTCGCGAGCTTCATGCATTCCCACCGTATAGGACTCTATTTAGGATACATCCTACTGTCACCCCGGAGGCCTGGCTGAGGGATCGCTCCTTCCTCTTTGCAGCAGCCTCCAAACCGGCACGCTTACCACTTGCCGTCCCTCTCCACCCTGTCTCCTTCTCCTGGAAGCTTTTCTGACCTGGCACTGGGGGTGGAGGGGAAGGGCCTGGCGTGGGGAGGGTGTCCCAGCACGTGGCACGGATGGTGAGCGATACGGATACCCTCCATTGCAAACATCATTTGAGCACGCATGGAGCGGCTGGGACAGAATCAGTGACACTGGTATTCTTGGTTTCTTCCCACTCCCGTTGGTCATTTCGATATACTTTCACCTGAATATAAGCAGCTAGGAAGAACTACGAGGAAAATGCTACGATGCAGCACATAAAGCACATTCAGCAGGTACAAGGCAGTGAACAGCCCTGCTTGCAGCAGAAGTGCATGAGAAAGTAGAAAAGTATTTGTGCAAATATCTTTCATGTAAGAAGCCCAGATAATGTAACTGGAAAAAAGACAATAAGAAGGATCCAGATCACCTAAAAGAAGAGATTGTTCACTGTGTTAAAAGAAGAGAATGATTTTGAGAGAAGACAGAGCTGTCATTAGGAAAAAAAGTTTGTAGGAAGAAAGAGGAAGACCTGAGAATGGAAGTTCAAATGTTCTCACCTGAGGTGTGAAGAAGAGGGGGACCAGCAAGATGCCAGAGAAGAGATGTGGACCATGACAAAATAAAATATTTACTTAAAATAAAAAGGAACACAAGCGCTGTCAGAAGTCTTGAGATGTTTCACTTTGTTCCTGTTCTGCATACCCGAAGATAAATGTCCACGTTCGTGCAGCCTATCTGGGCATTTTTTGATTATCACTGATTCTTATTCAGCTCTCAGCAGTAACCAATGAGCCTGAGCAATCAAACTGGCTACAAAATCCATAAATCATTGTGTAATCTCAGAATAACTGCTGCAAGGGGATTATGTCAAGAGTCAGGGAATAACTGTAGCCAGGAAGAAGCAAAGAATTTACTGATCTATTTCTTCCTCCTGACAAGCAAATTTGCCTTTTAAAGAGGAACCAGTATCTTCATAAGACTTTGGTCTTTAGCTGCTTTCCCTTACCCTCATGTCAAGCCACTTTCTGTGTTATTAACATATAAAAACAAATAGATACCTGTGTTTCATTATCACCCTTCTGCCAAAACATAGTAGTGAAGAACATGGCTGAGATACAAAGAGATGCCTCTGGACAAATAACTCAGGTGGCCCAGATCCTACCTAAAACTTCAGGGAAGCTGGGGTAGGTTCAGTAGTCTGGTGAGCTGAGTATCAAGCTCTGCCACCGCCTAAAAGGTCCTGTTCCCTTCCTCTGTTTACGTCCTCTCACTGGTGTTCTCCTGCTGTTTAACTTGTACCGCACTAGGGCCCACTGGACCTCTCCAAGAGTCGATTCAACCCACTCACCTGGCAGAAAACCAACCCAGCTGCTCAGGGTTTTTTTTGTGAAAGGATCTAATGAGCACCACCATGAGCACCACCATGAGGTATGAAGAGAAGAAGGGAAAGAGCAGGAGCAGAGGTAAGGAGGAGACGCTAAAGGCAGGGGAGAGGGGAGCAAGCAAGACCTTCCCCTTTCCATGGCAGGGAAGACTGGCTGATCTGCCCATGGAACTGCAGGCCTAACAGCATCTTTCTTGGGGCAAAATATCCAGCAATCACAGCTCTTAACACACTGATAAAATCTGCAGACAAAGGATCTAAAATGGACTATATATCAACTACACATATATATGGACTGTAAATCCTATGATAAGAGAAGTAAACACACTGCTTGTGTAGCCCAGATCATTTGTTGCCTCTTACATAAAGACAAAATATTAAATAAATCAAACAGTAATGAGACGCAAAACCAAAAGGGGAGTCTCCCCTAAAACTCTTCTCCCATTAACATCAACTGTTTTGCTTTCCAAGGATTTGCAGAATCTTCTTTGCTCGCCTGCCCTCACTGTGAGCCAAGATCAGAGAGCTGAGCCAAAGCGGGATTAAGACGTGAATCGTTGTTCTCTGGAGTGCTCTGTGGAACCAAATCACAATATCATTAAGGCTTACAGTGTTCCGTGAAGAGGAAAAGGGGAGAGAGTCTGGGTTTTTACTATGCTGGGATTAATTTAAACTTCAGTAGTATCAAATCTTCCAATGTGCAGAGCAGCAATGAAATGTATTTCTCTCATTTTCTTCACTCTGTGCTGGTCTTCCCTATTCACCACTGCTTATAATGGGACCACACACACAGGACTGAAGACACTGCAAATCTAATTGCAATATCTGGATTGAATTCAGGGTGAAGTAAAAAATCGTGGAGGGTGCGGCTGAGCAGGCTTTCTCCAGCACAGTTTAACTACATGTTTTGCTTGAATATTTACAGTGCTATTAATGCCTATTGTTCATAAAGCTTTTATCCCATTTTTGAAGCTGGTGAGAATTTATGGCCCTTGGCATAGTTTTTAGTATGCTAGAAAATAAAAAAAGAAATTAAAGAGTTGACCATAAACAATGAAAATTGCACATAGGTTTGCACTGTGAAGATGACAGACATGATTACAAGGACTTGACTATCAGTTAATTTAGAAATGATCTGTTTGAGCTTATTTTTCATGTGAGCTCATTTATCACTGAAATGGTTGCTAGGATGCTATACTTTGAAATTTGAAACTTGCTGTAGAAAAGAGCAATTGTGAAAAGGCTTTTAAACATATTTTCTTCTTGGCAGCCTCTATACAGTGAAATTTTTGATGCAAAATGGTTTTATTATATCAAGACCTGATCTTACAAGCACTTATATCTAGACTTAACTTTATTCAGAGCTGCAGAATGATTCATGTTAGATCTCTGAGTGAAGTTAAGCATGCATAAAATGGATCTGTTCAGCTGGCCTTAAACTCCTGCTAACTTTCTATGTCTAATATTTTCTTCTTGGTTAGCTCCTGGCAATTATCTGTCCGAGTCACTGCTTAGACCATGGAAATCATTCTTCAGTGGTCACTAGCTTTCACCACTGAACAAACACAGGGACTTGTGTAAAATGGAAGCTGCGTGAATATGAGCCAGGTTCCTTAAAACCCCCGTGAGATAATGAATGGTGCACACTACACTCCTGCATGGCACGTTGGCTAAGTCCTTTCAAATCCTAGTCCCTCGCAATTTTGAGCAAGTCTTGTGACTTTCCTCTCACCTTTTCTGTGTCAGGGTATCTTTAAACACTTGCAGTCTATTCCAGATGATGCAGATGGAACTGGGATTCTGGCTCCAAGCACTGGAGATCACTCTTGACAGTCATGGCTGGTTGGTTTTGGCAGAAACGATCCCTGCAGGACCTTGCCCCATGCAGAACAGGACAGCAGCAGCTGGCTGCTGTAGGGAGCATCCAGGCAAGCAGTCCTGAGTGCATGGGAGGAGTAGGGAGGGGTAAGCGGGCTAGAGAGCCCTTAATCCATGCAGTGGGAGCAGCCACTGGAAGGAACAGGTCTGGGAATCCCAGAAAGGAAATGAATACTAACTTTGTTTTGTATATCAGAAAGAGGAGATTTGCAGCTTTCTGCTAAGAATTCTGGAATATGTACATATACCCCCAAGTATAAATACTTAGCTGGATATTTCTGATTGTACAGATAATTGTGTTCTGCAGTTATTTGAGTATTATGCAATGAAGAATCTTTCTTGTGAGTTTGGGACCCAGGATGCCTGACTCTTCATCCACTTACATCCTTTTCCTAAGTGACTAGTTAATGCCAGGGGAATTAGTCCCCATTTGCAATTGTCCTGGCTTAATTTCTAAAGTGTCAGAATGTGACCAGATAAGTCAGTAGACATGTAAGCCCAGAGATGCGGTGGAATCCTGATTCAAAAGATGACAGGAATCATGTTCATTGCACTCTAGCTGTGAGTGATTGAGAAAAGTATTTACAGCTTAAGAAATGTGCATTACATGCTATTGTCATGAAAAGAAACCACAAAGCATAGGGAAAAAGCCAGCTCACAACTTGGAACATCTGGGAAAAGCAGATGAACAGAAGGCTGATCCCCAGGAGTATACGGGAGGCAGTGATCTGCCTGCCCTCTGCTGATATCCCTTCATCTCTATTTTTGCAGTATCAGTCTTGGTACAATAAATGAGTAAAAGTTGTCAGCTTGTCCTGAAGACTTGGGGCCCATGAGTGATCTTGGGGCTGCAGGAAGGATGAATTTGCTTTGAGAGACTGGGGAAAGTGTGAGGATAAAGAGCCCGCTTACGAGCTTGAAAGGGGAAAATGGTGTTGGGCTGGAGGGAGAGCATCGTTACTTGCTGTGCTGAAGGTAACCGAGGGAGCAGAGGGTGAGGACAGAAAGGATTACTTTGTTCTAGTGTGGGACTCCAGCAAGGGGGTATGATCTCCACATCATGAAGCAATCATTAATCCAAAGCTTTATAAACTAGTTTTAATCAGGTCTTCTAGGAATAGCACATAAAGCTCTGAGTAAAATCCCCTCACTAAGGATTTGGGAGTAGGAGACAACCATGCAAATGCCACCCACACAGCTGGTGGTTGTGGGCCCAGAAATCAGAGCATGCCAAAAACCACAGGACAATCTCTTAAAACAATAAAGCAACTCTGCTATGCTCTCCTCCTCTGCTGATGGGGTTACTGTGGCTCCCAGGCTGGCTGTAGTGTCTCTGCAATCCTCCTTTGAATGTCCCGGCTCCCTGGGTACCCCTCTCCATTGTACGGCAGAGACCTACCCCGAAGCCAGCTGCAGGGAACCCATGGTTTTCCGACGTCCGCTAGCCAGATTTGTTGGCTTGCCAGAGGCTTTGCCGCACAGACTGGCTGGAGCGGGGCCCAAGGATGTGAGCTGGGGTGCTGGGAAGGAGGGAGCATGAGCAACATGCCTCCGGAGCAGAGATGGGGGTTTCTGTGTGGATGACAAGCATCTATCACGGGAGGGTACAGGCAAGTTTTGTACTCCTTTCCTGCTCAGGATAACCCAGGAGTCTAATTTAGACAACTACAGCCCTGGACAGAAGACTAAAATGCAGTGCACGTGACAGCTGAAGTTCTGCGCGAGGTGTTGAATCACTTCTATGGCATTTTTCTGTATGTGCAAATTGATGGTTTTAGTATGGAAAAAATAAAAAGGATTTGAAAGCTGAATAAACACCAACACTTCAAACAAATATCTACTCTACTCTTCATTGCTGTCTATAGGCCTCTGACTTGCTAATGCTGCTGCTGCTGTTGAATTGTCTAGATTGGCTCAGTTATCATAACAACGCTCATTTCTTATATATGAGGCAGTGTGGGAAGAACTCCTTCTTTTCAGAAATACCTAAGGATGGAAGATAAAATAGATGACTTGTATACGGATATTTTTAGCTAAAAGAACTTGATTATACGAGAAGTTTAGGTCTATAAAGATAACAGAGTTCCTCAACTGTTCCCATCTGTCTCGTCCCTGTCCTGTGTCAGCAGGGGGAAGTAGTAACTAAGACCTTCTGTGGTTTAGATACTAAGTGCTTTCATTGGAGTATTTTTGTCCGCCCTCCTTTCTTCCCCTCTTTGACATCAGTAAGAAGTTTTATTTATACACTGCTATGAGATATTATATCTACTACGGAAAATTACTGACAACTGCTTTGTCAGTGAAATTTATGTCCAAGTAAATCTGCTTCCTTTTACAACATTTTTGTTAATCTGGATTAAAATACTGCAGGTGCTGCTCAGATTTCTACTGCCTGCCAGATTTTAACATTGTTTCAATTAGGCAGATTGCTGTAACAGCAGTTTTCTAAAAATTGCAGTGATGGTGGCTTCGAGGCATGCAGTGTGAGCAAGGACACCTCTTGTTCCCCATCCAGATCCCAGGCTGCGTCTCCAAACCCCGTGCCTGCTCAGAGCGGAGCTACTTTAGCCCCACCCTCCGAGCAGTCCAGCCTTTATTTATATGAAATCTGTGGTCCAACTGGCTTCAGATGGCGTGTGTATGTGCGTGTGCCTGCCTTCTGAGTGTGTGAGACGAGCTGCGATCATGAGCCAGGGTTGTTCCAAGTGGTTTTAATCAGCAGCCCATTAGAGGAGAACGGAAAACTTCTAACAGGATAAGAGCCGAGTAAGTAAACCTAACTTTGAACTCGCAATCTGGACAAAACAAATGCAAACGAAAATCTTCGTAGTCTGTCAGTTTTCAGATAAATGATCACTTTTGGAGAGAAAGCTGTGCATGCTGACAGGAAGGAGGCAATTTAAAAGGACTGGAATGAAGGAAACTGTAAAAACAAAGTGGGAATTGAGAATGCAAGAGAGAAAAAAACAGCAAACGATTGTTCACGAAGTTGGTACACTCTCTTACTCTTTTCAGCTGTGGACAGGACATGTTAAGCTTTAACCTCTTGCTTTCTTGGATACTATTGTCTGGCTGAGTAGTTCCTTCTGCCAAGGGGGTGAAGATTTCTGCTCCTCACCTGTCTGCCGGCAGGTCTGTTCCCCCGAGAGCGCGGTGTGGACGAGCTCGCCTACAGAACGCCCCGTGGCACGCAGCTGTTTGCCACTGCTCACTTGTTGTTTTTCCACAGGTTGTTCCCGTACCCCCATGGGAGGGCACCTCCCAAGCCTCTGCTCCTCTGGAAGCCGTGAGTTCTTGCCAGGCACCAGGAAAGCGCTCAGCAGCAGACATGGGGGAAACTCTCGCTAGTTTTGGGTAAAGCGTGCCTTTGACTTTTTTTACCCTGGCAAGACGTGGCTACTTGGACTGCATCTGCAATGTGGCAAAGGGTGAAGTGAGGACGGCAAAGAGGCCATGGTTTGTGGGCAAGTCCCCAGGTGCCGCAGGCTTTGTCGCCCTCGTCCCATCCTTCTGGCCTTAGTGGTGGCCATCTGTCTGTTCTGCCAGACCCTGACTCCTCTCATGACCAGCAGCATCCTTTCGGCAGTCGTTAACGGGATTGCACCCAACAAACTGACTAAAACACAGCAAGGAAGATACAAGGAGGTCTCCCCAAGCAACACTCACTGCTTCCTCCCCGGCAGTAACCCACAGGCAGTGAAAAAGGTAAGTCAGCTGGAGCAGAGTGCTGAGCAATAATTAGCAAAGAGAGGGATAGCGAGTCTGGCAGGATCATCTGAGTCCAGCTAAAATTAGCCTAAGCTTGTAAGTCTGAGATCTGTATACAAACAAATGGGTGATCTAATGACAGCGGCATATGCGCCAGCACATCTCCGTTACCAGCCCCTCGGTGTGGTGTTATTAATGCAGGAATCCCGAAATCTTCGACTGAAACACAGCATTGCTCTGTGACTCCAGGGACATTTCAGTTTGCTGCACAGACCGTATTTTATTTTGGCTTTAGGAATCGGGTCAGAGGCTTTACAGCACAAACACGTAAATCAGGAGCCAGTGGGCTTTCATGAAAGTGACTGGGGCTGTTATTTAGCACCGGGACTGCAGCTGCCCTGTGTTAAAGTTATCTGCTGGTCACTTTTGAACTTTACTGCGATTCTGCTGAAAAGCTGAATTTAACTGCATTTGAGAAATAAAAAAAAAAGCGCTTTTCATATTTTCAAATTACACTATTTACTTTGGAATCTTTGTCCCACAAATTTTACTTTGTCCTTAGGTTACCTGACCTCATGTTTATTTTGTATAGGGTTCCTAGAATGGGTGTTAAAACCTGGCAAATGCAGACACTGTTATTTTAGTTGGAAAATGCGGTTCGTTAAATGGTCGAGACCGAGGTAGTTATTTTTACTCTGGAATCTGTGATCAGCACTAGCACAAATGTTTCAGGTTTTCTTCAGTCCTATAGTGGGCTGCTAATAGTGCAGCAGATGCCTCACTGTGAAATGATCATTATGCTGGCATTTGATACACAACTGTATCAGGACTATAAACATTAATCTGTGACTTCACCGATTATGGACAGCATCCACATAAAGCAGTTCAAAATTAAAACCAAAATTTAGAAGGCTTCTTCTTTCATTAGACAGGGCTCACAGCCTGAAAGGTCAGCAATATTGATTTTAGGAGAGCAGTTCTAAAGTGCCTCTCCTGCAACAATCAAAAACAGATATGTGACATAACTTTGGCATGAACTCTTTAACCTTAAGTCTTAAAAAATTGATTTTTTTTCTTGTGAAGGTCAGAGGGATTTATTTTATGAGTTGCAGAAATCTACTCCATGCTGCATTTGTCAGAATTTTATATTTTAATGATCTTTTAGTACACTAGGTACCCAGATTTGGATTTGTTCAACAATGTGACATGAAGAGTTACACCGTAAAGGGAAGTAAGCACAGCTGACAGATGCGGGTCGCATTGTGTTACAGCTTTTGACACTTACAGTCCATTCCTTTTTACTCATTGCTATTGTAATGGCAAAGAACATTTCAAATCTTACCTTGGGCTACCTAAAGTCTGTAAGAACTGGTGAAATAATGGCAAAGTTTTGCTGGTATGCTGTTTGGCTGAAAATATCTGTCATTTCTTTTTTCCCAATTTGCCTGAGAAAAATGCAGATTGACATTGAACTTGGTGTGCTGGCTGTTTGAAATGAGAGGGAAGCTTATGTTTTTACAATATGCTGTACTTACTGCCCTCCAGCATACATGGTTGGATGTGACTATCACACACACACATGCTGAACTGATAGCACAGATGTAAATGCATATGTTAGCCCTTATAGGTATGGTTTCCAGGGCTGTGCTACTCTAACACATTCCTCTTCAAGTTCTGAAGACCACTCATAGCTGGCTCCCTATTTGTCTTGAAAGTTTCCTCTAGAGCACGATGAATAAAATGTCTTGCACATGTTGGGATGTTACTGTAAGTTGCTCTCTGTTTCCAGAGAATACTCTGCTGGTTGTGTGGGCTGAACAATAATCTCCGGGAACAGAAAAGACAAACATCTCCAAAAATCTCTACCACTTTGCTTTGAAAGTGTGTTCTTGAACTGTGTGTTTTCGCCCACTGCTTATTCAGAGAGCTGAACTGTTATCTTGCTTGATTTTATTGGGTACCCAGTAACATCTGAAAGACCGATGTCATGGTTGAAACTTTACACTGTTTTATTTTACAGTCACGTGCCCACCCACAGTAGTTAGTTTGGAAACAAGTTTTCATTAAAGCTCTGGTTTAAATCTTCATGTATGAATCTGGAAAAATACTTTAAAATATAGTCCAAATTATTCACATTTTTAATTAACTAGTCACACATGTATTCTTATTCTATCAATAGCCCAGCAAGCAAATTTATTTAAAAGAATCTATGGTGCAGTTAAACAGTGACTTAAAGCAAACACTGCAACATGTCTTATGAAATCGAAGTTCATGAATAAATTTTAAGGAAAAGAAGACCCTGCTGGAGATAATATTCTTTAGATAAGCCCCAGTGTTTCTGGGGTTTGTGCCATAGCATCTTTCACACTGCAGAATCTCTTCTGACTGGGTAGGGGCAGGTTTAACTCTTGCTTCCTTCAGAGAAACAATCAGTATTGTGTTGAGCCTGCTGTGAGAATTTGGTGATGATATTGCATGAGCAAAATCCCCCTCCAAAGTCCGATAATTTCTCCATTCAGAGTATGCATAGCACTAAGTGCCTCGGGGGGGAAAAAAAAAAAAAAAAAACAAAAAACCAAAAAAAACCACGAACAAAAAACCTGGCACCTTTTATGAGCCATTGGGGGAAGCAGAGGAAGAGATCTGAGGAAAAGTGCAGCTTTGCCATTGCATCTCTGATATCAAAGTTCATCTCATTTTGGAAGGGAAAGTTCCAGACAAATGCGGAAAAAGCATGGGGCTGGAAATTGCCAATTTGATCTGTAAATATATCTCTAACAACATCCAAGATGCCCTGGGATGGAGCCGTTACTGTTAGGCACCTAGTGCAAGCTGTCTTTTTTAAATTACAAAAATGCAGATTTCGTTCATAGCCTGGAAAACCTGACAGAGCTCATAGTACTTCTCTCTCAGGTATCACACATTACAGGATTGTTAAAAGCTGCTGGAGAGCTGATCCTGCAGCCTTATTTTCACATGAACAGAGGTCAACATTTTCTAGTATAAAATTAAATGTTAATACCTGTAGCAGGAAAAATAGAAGGCTTATTTCTGAATCACCAACATTAAAGGCGTTAGAGGGAGATATCCCATGCAGCAGCAGGCTATCTTCAGGCTCAGCCGGGCATGCTTACCTCCTGCATGATGAAATATTTGAGAATGTATGTAGTAAGGAGAAGAGTTGGTGCTGTAGCACCAAACCTGAAATAGGTATCAACAAAAAAGCCCATGCAAGCCCCGTGCGTGGGTTTGCCTGGCATGGTATTGTGCCAGAAATACCTTTGGTACCAGCCAGATGTAAAACCGTTACACTTATCGTAAGTAATTTAGCTCTACTTCTCAGCCAGTTCTGAGAAGAGCTAATTAGCTGTTCAGGCTGTGTTTCCACTCTCTGAATTAATTCAGCCAGAGCCAACTTAGGTGTCTCTGCACAGCGGTGCGTTTTGCCCAGGTAGACGTAGTACCTCTGCTGTTGGGAGGAAGCAGTGAGACAGTCAGTATTGCTCACGTGGTAGGCACTGTTTCGGCATACTAGCTCTCTAACCATGGCCAATGTATAAAAAAAATAAATTTTTAAATTTTAAGATGGGTCTTGAGGGAGATTATTTCATGGATACTCACAAGAGCCTTGCTTCACATCCCCTGGCCATTTAAGGCTAGCTGAGAAAAAGAAAACAAACAAGACATGCAGCTGATTATGTGAGAATTTAATGAGTGGGTGAGGTTGGCATCTTAATAAATGAAATATAGCAGGTATGGTGAAAAAGCTGTCTTCACTGTCAAGGCCCTCAACCTGCCACTTATGTTTGGTGCAAAAAATATATCTCCGAGAGGAGCTATAATGAAGTGAGCAAAGAGGAAGAATGAGAAAGGGTTTTTTATGGCTTCATTCTGAACAAATAAGATAGGATATCATTTACTGGGAGTGGGCAGTACGAAAGATGCAAGATAATGACAGCTTGATGTGGCCACATGTCAGAGATACTATGTAGAAAAAGGAAAAAAAAAAAGAAAGAAAGAAAGAAAAAAAAAAAGAGAAACATCATGTTTTAGTCCTAACCAAGATCTAGAGGAAGATCCAGTTGAACATCTTGCACAGGTTACAGGCCCAGGTACCTATATTTGAAAACTGGGAGTGAAAGAACTGAAAAGCTGAGAAATTGTTAGTAGAACTTTAGAACTCTGGACATCCAGAGTGGAATTATCCTCTCTTTACTTGAGTGCTCCACTCTATCTTGTCAGAGCCAGAAAGCTGGACTTCATAGTCAATGGAAATAACTGCCTCTAACACGAAATTCATCACGACCTAATGCAGACACTTAAAACAAATCTGATGAACTTCACCCTCTAAAGGCATATGTCTGGCTTTTTTCTATTGATTTTTTCGATGGAATCTACTTGCTTCAGTCAGAAAAAGCAGAGAATGAAGGGGGCAGGAGAGGAGCGTCATGGAAGAAGGGATGGGGGAAGGAGGGAGATGTGGGAGGCAGAGTAGGAACTATGGCTGCAAAGTAATAGTATCCTCAGAAGGCACAGAGGAGATTGTGCACAGAGGGGGCTGGATTTGTGCAGGGGAAGAGAAAGGGAGATGGAAATGGAAATGGAAAGAAAAGAAGACAAAGTTAGTGGGAACTTTTGAAATGTAAATACGTGAAAAAGGAGAAATGAAGCTGGATAATGGAATGAGAAGGAGTGATTTTTGCTATTGTGCAGAAATAGAGTGTGGTGAGAGCTCTGGATAGAAAGGATTACATTATGCGTGATAAGGTTTGATACATTTTTAAAGTAAATTTAATCTTAAAAAGGATATTTATTTTATAGAATACAGTAGGGGGATAAGAACTCTTTTCTCCTCACAAAAGAACAAAGAACTTTGCTGGTATGAAACCTCTGTTAACAGAAAGCAATCGACAGATGGTATGGTATGGTATGGTATGGTATCAGCAACTGGTTTCCTTGGAACGATACCCCATTCACATTGGACCCTATGAAAGCAGGACTTTTTTTTCCCCCTTTTCAATGTAAAATGCAAAAGGGTCTGAGGAAACAGCTATTTTTACTGCGCAGATAGCTGGAGATATTTTGGTGATAAAGGGCAAGGCTATTGTGGTAGCAGTCAGGAAAGAGGGGCAGGGCGGAGACTCTTTGCAGGAAGGGAACTTTGAGAAGGATGCATCAGCAGCAGACGGGAAACGGAGGCAGAATCTCACTCGTGCACTTCGTGGAGCCCATCCCTCAAAAGTAGCTGTTTTGGTAAAGATGGTAGGATTGGCTCATCGGCTGTTCCCAAGACAAGGCACTTTTGGTACCGTGAACTACATGCAGTCATAAAGCAAAGGCATTTTGATAAAATAGCTCTGTACTTCCAGCTCATGCAAGTAGCCCCAGTTTTGCTCTTGGATTTACGAAGTCATCAGAAACCAGCCATCAAAGTAATAATCTAGTTGCTTGTTCTGTATTTATTCAGCAAACAATCAGAAGCAGAAATACATTCTAACCATTTCATTCTACAACACAGTCCTTTCTGATTTGGAAATCTAACGGAACATACAGCCAACACATTTAAATATCCTCCAGAAAGTGAAACAGGAAATTAACTTCTCTGTTACTTCTTGATACAGGAGCTATGTGCACTTCAAATATAACGGCAGTATGAACAACTTACTATTTCTATGAACTTTTATGCAAACATGAAAAAGAATTTAAAAGTCACATTTGGAATTAATAAAGGTCTGCACAGTCTTGTAAATGAACGACTTAGGGCATTAGAACCACATGCTAAGTTTTTATGATCGCTCTTCTTATTAGTGCTGTTTAATATTAGTGCGGTAGTTTCTAGGAGTCCCACTCATGGATTTTTTGTAATGTTGTTGTGCTAGGTGGTATTTAGCAGCGAAGGTAGAGCCACACTTCTTTTGCTGGCTAAATGGGAATTTAGGCAGTTCGCTGCCTGTGAATATTGCTAATAGTGCCAGTGTTGTTTATATAAGGCTGGCTCTTTTTTCTGGTATTTCTGTTGCACTCCCCTTTCATGCAAAGGCCCTTTGGTTTGCAGAGTGGCTCATATATCTCTTTTGCAGCAGCCTGGTACCTGCAGAAAGCAGTGGGGTGAAAGTAAGCTGCAGGCAAGTTATTTGAAGGTATTGGACAAGACTCTGACAGCCTTGGCTAGCTCGGTGTACGAGAGCGGCTGCCTGTAATCAGCCCAGGGACTAACGCCACCAGAACTGGGTAGCTGAAGAGATGATTCACAGCTTTTGAGTTCTTTCCTGAGAGAAGCTTAGGCAGACATGAGTTGGGCCCATTATGTTAGGAGGAAGAATTTTGTTTCTGCAGTTGAAGTGATGGTCAACGAAATTCTGTGGCAACAGTTCAAACTGTATATTTGCTTCCTTGCCAGGCAGAGACAATGCATCAATATTTATGGAATTATGCAATCTTCTTGGAATCTGAAAAAACGCCAAGGAACTGGTTTTTTCTCCTCAACTTGAAATATCTTTGCTATTTTCTTCTTGGCCAAAACAACAACACTAATTATATATTATAAGATTCAGTTACTGACCAAATTTTGGATTTTTGGAACAGCCCAAAAATTCTGTACAAGAGGAAAGCTTCAGAGACTAATACAATCAATTATATCTTTATACATCCATAACCTAGAATTGGATAAACTGGTTTCAAGGAAAATGTCAAAACATTTTCTCTTTAACAGAGTACTTCACAGCTATGTGGAACTTGCAGACAGACAGAACTAAGAATTGCAACTGAGATAATAGATGTCTATTTTCAGTCGGACAAGGATGGTTACGTAATTCTTGAGCTTTCATATTATATAAACTGGGCTGTTTATCTCGTTTGTTAAAACCTCAGAGGAATATACATTTGATTTGATACTTTTTAAAAAATACATAATAAATTTTATGGCACTCAATTTGTTTTCTTTTGTGTTTTTCATGTTATTCTATAAACTGAGAACAAAATTACAAAATCCATTTTTATGCATTTTTATTTACTTTACAGCCCACTGTGGTTTGTTTAGACCAGTTGTTAAGGCTGTGGATCATCTGTGTAACAGCCTGTTGCACTAAAATGAGGTCAGTGACTCAGCTAAGTGCAATGGTTTGCAAGCTGTAAGAGCAGGTATATCATGTCAAAGCTGACATAGGCCTCATCCTAAATCATATGGGAAATCTCAGCTTTGCTGTAAAGCCTCATTAATTTCTGTGGAGACAGCCACACTATTCTCTACGTAAGACATGGGCCACAGATGTTCTTTGCCAATCCCTTTCACATATAGGGTGTATTGAATCTGTAATAAACTGACCTAATAGCCTGAAACTTCAAACTGGGGAAGAGCTAAAAAATGGTTGGGACATGAAAACATTTGACCATTTAACAATTATTCTCAAATATTCAAAATGTTATGGATCCATTTTTTTGGTCTAAGCCTGCTGCACATTAAAGTTATAGGAATGCCAAAAAAATCGGAACCATAAAATGTCAAAATATGTGAACAGCTTATTTTCATCTATTGCATTCTGCTTCTTTTATACCAGCTCTCTGCCTAGACTGCATTTTTATGATTAAGAAGCATTTTATAAAAACCAGCAGACTCTTTAAGTGTATAAACGTGACTGCTATTGCTATAATATTGGAAATTCTGAAAAACATCCAGTAGTAACTAGATCAGCATGGCCAGTGATGTAAGGCATTTTATATAGAGCTTTGGAAAAAATTATGGAATCACTTGCTACAAGGGTGCAGTTGGCCAGATTTTTTTTAAATTCTGTGTAGCTAACGGGTAGTTTAAAAAAAAGCCCAAAACCCACCCTACATTGCACTGGCTTGGCAAGAAAACAGAGAGGACACGTTGCATCTTATAACCTGGACTGCAAATAGCTCTGAAAGGAAAGAGCAGAGGAAATAAATTTGGCAACGCTATGCATGGATCCCAAGCAAGCACCGTAAAAGGTGTTGAGCTACTTCATATTATTTAGTAGTACCAGACTAGACATCAGGTCAAGCTGTTAAATTTAGGACCCTGAACTGTCTCGGTGTCCCGAAGATCCCATCACGGCTTTTTGGGAAGCTAGTGGATGAAAGCGCCCGGTGTCTAGCGCCTGGGCAGCGGGAGGGGAGGCTGGGGGCGCGGACGAGCGTGTCCCCAGCCGGGCCTGCTCGCTCCCGCCCAGCCCCGTGTCAGGAGCCTTTGGACACCGGCAGCCTGAAGGATTTTTACATGTCTCTGGACTATGTGTGCCAAGGAAAGCCCTCTGGAGCAGCTAGCGGTGTGCCCCGGGTGCGAGGGCCATCACAAGCCCTCTCGGCGCCCACGAAAGGCGCCCGGTGGGAGCTGGCTGCTGCGTGGGCCCCGTGGAGCCGCTCAGGGCTGTTTGCCTTTGTGTTTTGTGGAAGTGACCTAGGTTACTGCCACTGCTTGAACTTCCTTCCTTTTTTTTTTATGCTACTATCAATGTTCTCTTGAATATGTGCCATTGCCAAACTAGAGCGTTGTAAACATTTGTGCTCATCCCCAGGGAACTGGGGAAGATGCCGTCTGCATCAGTGCTCACGTGGAGGTGGGAGGGAGAGCTCCCTTCCCCTGGAAGTTCCTGCTGCAGGCAGGCTGGCGCGGGCTGACCCTGGGGGTCCTTGGGGCCCTCAGGACGCCTCGAGGCCGGTTGGTTCCTGTCCCCCCCGTGCCTCGCCGGCCAGGCAGAAGGAGCAGCGGGGGGCACAGCTCGGCCCCCAGGCCCGGCTGGCACCTGGGGCCGCCAAGGCCTTTGCAGCAGGCGTGGGCTGCGAGGCGGTGGCCGGGCTGGGGTGAGCCCTGCGAAGCTGTCCTTGGAGCATTGCCCATAGAGGAAAATAAAGTCATTGCTGGGTGCTTGAGACAGAAGCTCTTAACGTTTGTTTGAAGCAAAACACTTCAGGAGTGGCGCTGCAAGAGGCTTTGCTTTCGCGAAGAAAGGTGTGTTTTGGTAGCGTGATAAAAGTGTGATAACTGGGAGTGAGGAGGGGTGTGCGCAAAGTGCCGCCACGTCCCAAGCAGGACCCTCGTGCCAGGCAGCAAGCACCCTCAGCCGCAGCCGGAGGGAGCCGAGCGGGACAAGCCGTAATCGCCAGCTAAAAGCGAACAGGGATGTGTCCTGGGCTGCAGCCCCTCTGCGCTCCTCACGTGTCCTCAGTTCACCCTGCAACACTGGCCCTTGCAGCACACATGGGATGGAAAATTGGATTTGCTCGCAAAATAAAGCAAGAGGTGTCTCTATCTTCTGAGTTTCTCCCGCGATGCAAGTGAAATGGAAAGTGGGAAGTGTCTGGCTGGACTGCCTGGAGGAGGAGGGAGAGGGAGCGCAGGAGGGGGGCTGGGGCAAGGGCTGGATTTAGGAACAGGGAGGGAAATGGAGAGGAAGGGCTGCCAGCGGCTGCTGGCTCTGCAGGAGAGCAGGAAAGAGAGAAGATAAGAGGAGGGAGGGGCAAAGGCAGAAGGGGAGAGAATGGCTGGTGCTGTGGTGGGGAACGGCAATCTGAGACACTCTAATGCTGTGCTTGCCGCCCGATTAATGTGTTTTAAAAATGCTGAGACGCCAGGGAGGACATCTGACACATTACCTAACACAGTTCCTGTGACTTCACCCTGTGCTATTTGTGCTTCTTCCGGCCAGCATGTGATCAACCTTTACTTGAATATCCCAGTGTCTAAAGTAGTTTTGGGTTGCACATTTAGCAGATGTACGTGGAAGACTCTGACAGTGTTGTATCGAGATATTTTTCAGGGTGCCCTCATCGATGATGCTAACCCTTTCCATGGGGGATGTCTGCTCTGGAGCAAACGCAGATGTGGTGTTAGAGGCTCAGGGTTCTGAAACAGTTCGTGCTCCTCACTGCCACAGGGAAGCTTACACTTCAGCCAAGCATAATGCAAAACTGTATCCCGTAACTGGGGAACGGACTGCTGAGAAGAGTGACTTTATCAGTGGATACCAGGCCTATAAACAACTGGGCACATCTTGAATGACATTTGTTTATATCTGTGTCTTTTCAGTGTGATCTACTGTGCACAAAATAGTGGTGCCTTGTTTGTGTAGCACTTTCTATCTCCAGTGATAAGCTTACTAAGATTAGAAGTTATGGAGCAACTTAGTTTTTAAAGGACATACTGCTAACTACTGCTAGGTTGAAATTCATGAACTTGCCAAGAACTAATTTCATGTCCTGAATTTAATCCCTTAAATGTGGTATGTTTCAATCCTAAAGACAAATACTTTTCACCAAAAGAAAATCTTGTCTGTTAATGGTTGTTTTATTGCAAAAGAACAGCTCCACCTAGATTATTCCAGATATTAGTGACCCGTTTCCCACATAGAGCATCCTATTTTTATGCCTTATGTAAGACATAAGATATCCCCCTTTCCCAAAGACCCGATGACAGTGGCCCAGCAATTTGCTCTTTTCAGAACTTAATGTCCAGCTCATACTCTCTCTGTGTGTTTGGGGTGGCTCTTTTCCATTTTCCTTGCAAGAAGCTCATATCCAAGGCTATTATACAGAGGAAGGGTTTCCTCTAGATGCCATTGTCTGTAGGCATTATGTGGGAAGACAGTGAATGGTAGACAACCCAAGAGCTGTGAAACCCTTGGGATTGATTTGAGATGTCATACACCTTTCCACTTGCTCCTGTACACAAAAGTCTCTCTGCCAGTCCTCCTGTGGGCTGGATCATGTTGGACTAATAATGCAATAAGGTACTGACAAGGTTACATTTAATTTTCTAGAGGCACAGCAGTCTCCAGTACTGTTTAGGATTCCTCTGCATGCTTTTACCTCAGTACTCTTCTTACTTTCCTTAATCACACTGCACAACAGAACTCAGACCCCTGCACTTACCATCTGCGTAGGACCCACATACCTTGGAACAGTTTACATGGGACCCACCAAGTCGTCTCTGCTAGGTGTCCCACAGATCAGCCTGAGGCCACAGTCAAAGTCAGCTGGCAAGTACTGTTACCAGCTCACCAGAGCAGCCCGGATTTCAGCCAAAGGTGTTTCCATGAAGGGAAGACCACGGTTTAAAGATCCTCCATTGCTACCCTAAGCTTTTGAATCCTTGCAGTATCAGCCCAAAATGAAGGTAGAAAAAACGGAGAGGCAGGTAAAATGGAATTTGTGGTCAGAAGTCCCTGATGTAAAGAGAATTCTTAATTATACCAGAAATATTTCCCGGATTATCACAGTAAGTTACTAGTTTCTTTTTGTGAAAAATAACAACTATATGTTATACTGCTGAGGAGCATCCTATCTTACAACCATTGTCTTTGCATTGTGTTTGCTGTAGATCGACGACTCCATTCTCCAGTACTTTGGAAGCCATACGAGAAGAGCAGTTCTGTACGCACCTCCTGCCCACCGTGAAACCGACCGTCAGCTCTGTCAGCGCATCCTGGCAAAGCATGGATACACAGTCACAGTCCTTGAAAACAGGAGACTGATGGAAGATCCCAGGCATGAGGGCCCTTATCACAGTAAGAATAACTGGACTTAGTTAATTCATTAATTACTAAATGTTAGCGATTGATCCAGCATTATTCCACAGAGGTAAAGCTTATAAACTTTCTGAGTAAGGATAGAGCCAAATTCTAGCCCTTCTCAGTTGTGCGGCTAATTTTCCACAATTAGGTGATTCTTCCATTAGATATATCATTCTGTAAAAAAAAGGCAGCAGAGTGATTCATCACAGTCTTGACAACCGAATCAGATCACTGTGGTTCCTGATGACTTCTCATATCAACTTCATCAATATAACTGAGTGATTTTCAGTAGAGCATTTCATAACAAAACAAATACCTGCTACATTTGGTTCTTTCTCATTTTCTCTCTTAAAAAAAAGCTGTATGCATGAAGGTATGCTTTTTCCTCCAGTAATGTTTTGATTGTTCTGTAAGCTTGTTAAAGAGCGTGATACAGAAGAAGTACATTTTGCACTTGCTGCAGAAGCCGGGGTAAATTACTGTTAGTTCTTAGTTCCTGATGAAATTTGATTCACAGTTAAAGCAGGCTACTGAAGAAGCCT
This sequence comes from Phoenicopterus ruber ruber, assembly GCA_009819775.1. Taxonomy (NCBI): domain Eukaryota; kingdom Metazoa; phylum Chordata; class Aves; order Phoenicopteriformes; family Phoenicopteridae; genus Phoenicopterus; species Phoenicopterus ruber. The sequence goes on along the minus strand of CM020215.1, from coordinate 26,566,986 downwards.
GATCTATTGCACAAGGGACTGTAGTTTTGTTGTGTGGAGTTTATACTGTGCTTGATAGAGGAGCTTTGGGCACCAGCTGTGTATATGCTGACCATGTTTAAGTGCTCTTGGACACCTTAGAGGTATGAACTGAAACTATGATCTCAATTTGGTCTTCTGTTGGAAGTCAATTTCGAAACGGAAAGGCTTTGAAGAAAATACACAGGCCACCATCCTGTCAGTATAAAAATGGTGTGGTTGGTTATTTCTCATGCTAAAGAGAGTGCTGCTTGCATCATTCAGGCCTGCAATACATTCCTGGGGCTACCAGAGAGCTCAGTTTTGCTTTGTGCTTTAACCAATCAGAGTAGTTTCATAGATGAAAAACATATAATTACTTAGCATGCTTGAGGCTGCTCAAAATTCCACCACTAATTTCAAGTTTCTTTAAGAAACTTTCTTGAACATGAAGTACATAGAGTTTTCTTTGGCAAGCTGTACCAAGAAATAGTAAATTGTCTTCACCTCACTCTTTTATTTTAATCTGGTTTCATAGGCACCTTTCAACCACTCCTTGCCTTGAGTACTTTCCATCTCAGAGTGACAAGACACAGCGTGTCTGCAGGCTTTTCTAATGTCAGATGGGCTGCAGAGAAAAGATGGCATCTCTGGGGACCATGTGCACCATCTCTGTGAAATACTTTTGTTTCAAATGGCCAAGGAAGTGGGTATGCCAAATTCAGTTATGACCTAGAAAAAAAATGGTTGTACTGGATTTTGCTACAGCGATCAGCTTAGGTTGAAGTTCTCCAATACAGGTTTTTACCCTCCAAACACTGCCTCTGCAGAAATCAACTTAACTGTGGGTATTTATATTTTACAGGCTAGCACCAGTACTTCCTGTAGTATTTTTCCAGTAATGAAAAAAAAAAAAAAAGGTTTTAGGTATTTTCCAGGAACATCCTACAGCTTCCAGCAGATGTTGGATTATGTAAAAAAGTCAAATGCTTGCCAATTTAAGGTAAAAAGTAAGACTCTACTAATTCCATTTCATGGCAACATAAGGCTGCCTTTAAGTATTCCCTGTGTTATGTAAGTGCCTAGCTTTAAAGTCATGTTTTAAAAACAAGAAGTAAGTAAAAGAGCATGTCTGCATACCAAACCAGTGATCTTTTCTTAGAACTAAACAAGTTACGCTCAAAGTTATTTTTCTTTGCCAGTAGATGATGGGGTTTACTGTTCTGGATGGGATAGTACTCTGCATTTTGGAGAAGGGTATTTTGAGCTATGCTTTGTCATAATATTTTCCTAATAGGAGTGTTACAAATTATTAAAAAATATGTTCCTTGAAGCCTCTATTAAAAAGATGCAGATAATATAGACTGAGAAACATAGATCATGAGTGTTGTGAAAAATCTATAAAAAGAGTCGTTCCTTCTTACTTGGTGTTATTTAGCAGCTCTATCCGGTGCTTTTATTTTTATGCAGTCTGTCTTACTCTTACTTGTATCTTTCAAAGTTCACTCTAATTTTGAAAGGATTTTTTGTTTAGAATGGCCGAGAGCCAAGAGTCTAGTTGGAGTCATATATGGAAAAAAATTCACCACAAAACATTCCTAACTTTTTTGTGCTGGCCCGCTATTAATTTTGGGACCAGTTCTGCTCCTGTTTGAAACCCAAAAGTGACAGCTCTGCACACTGGTCTTCCAGAGAGATCCTCCACACCTGGGCTACAGCACTGTGTTGAGTTCGTTGCTGTCAGAGAGAAACATCAAGAGAATAGTTTTCTTCAGCGGAAATTTTTCACTTCTTACAGCCCAACCAAAACATTCTGAGTTTTGGTAACTGGGAAATAGTTGGCTAGAAAGGAAAAGCATACCTTTTATTTTCTTTTTCATGGCAAAGAGACTGTGGGTTATGGGTTTCCTATGAAAAATCCATACAGATGTGTTCTGCAGTAAAACATAAATTATTCAAACCCCTATTTTTCACAGAAAAATAGCTTTGTCAGTAAATTCTCAAGCAGCTTTGCTTGAATAAAAAGTAGCTGTGCTTTCACCATTCCTTAGCAATTAAACCCACATGGAGGGAAAAGCCCATGGACTGATGATGTCTGTGCCTGCTCCGAGCTCTTTGAGTCTTCCTTTTGCGGCAGCCCTAAATGAGCCAGTTTTGCTGTAAGGTTTAACACGTCTCTTGGTGTGCTGTTGGGATGGAGACAGAGAGGCGGAACTGTGGTAGTAGCAGATGATGGGATAGTCAGGTTTTGTGGAGAGCTGGGATTGCCACCTTGGGCATGCAGCTGCTGCTGGGGTAGATGCTTTTAAGCACGGTCAGTACCTGTAGTACTTGCGGTAAGTCTGTCGTGAAGCAAGCAGTTCAAATGAAGTTGGATAACAGCTGATGAGAAAGATATTAGGCTGTGTGGGCCAGCACTTCTGTAAATGGTACACTTGTTTTGTTTGCCAGCTAGTCAGAAAAGGTGTGATTGGTGTGTTCCTTCCTTCCTCTTCCTTTTTTAAAATGTGAGACTCTGCTCATAGAGGGATAGCCTCTGAGACAAGCTCTGCCTTTGCCACAGCCTTGGAGGGTGTTGAAACTGATTGCACAGCCTCATGGAAAAGAATAAAAGGATCAGAAGGAGGAGTGAGAAAGCCCCACACCTCCAGGCTTTCTCCTGGGATATTTGCCATGCTGAGCCGCACAAGCTGCAGGCCTTTCTTCCCTCACCCTGGCACAGAGCTGTGCTGCTCTATCAGAGGTGAGTGGGATGAGCCACCCGGCTTCAGAGCACTCAGGTCCTCCCAGAGTGGCAAACACCAGAGAAGAACTTGCCAAATATTTTCCAGCGTCTTCTGCCTTCTTCCCTGTCCTTCCGGTCTGAGAAGCTCTCATCTCTGGGGCCACAGTAAAGATTAACAGGATCTATGAGTCCCTATGGCTCTGTGATACCCTGCCAACTTTTTCACAACATTGTTTAACAGGAAAGTTTTATCTCAGAAATTTGTTGCACTAAAATGCATTTCTGCCCTCCAAAAATAACGTTTCCTAGTTACTGTCTGCTGCCTGAACCTTTCCTGAATTCCATACTTTCCACTGGTGACATCTTGTAAGATAAATAACTTACTTATATCTTTCTTTCTGAAGCCATTAGTTTTTCTGCCCTCTGCTCAATGTGCCTGCCTCATTAGTCAATAGTGACCCTCCCTTAATAGGCATTTCCTTCTTTTCTCAATTCTTTACCTTTACTAATAGTTATGCAAATCTCAGAAAACTGCAGGCTCCGAAAAACGTGTGCAGTTGTATGCTACAAATCTGACCAGCCAGTTTCAATTCATTCTGCAATAACATGCAAAATTCTGTTGTTGCTTCTAGCTTTTGGAATGGAAAAGATTCTGCATAACCTTAATGACAGCCAGTCAGTTTGGCCATGGAAAAAAAACACATCTATTCAGGCTGCTGGCAAACTGAGTGCAGCGTAACATTATATGCTCCCTGCTGCCTTAGAATGTTAATTTTAATAATTTGGTGGAAGTTTTTGCAATTGCAATGAGGGACTTTAAAAAAGGAATCATAAACCATTTCCATAGTATTGATTTTACACGATCATTTCGTATATTTAGAATACCACAGTTAAGTATTTAAACTTTACTATGGCTTCTGTTTGCAGTTTGAGTGACATCCACTGAAGATGAAATTTTAGTCATGCCATTAGAAAGATCGTTACAGTACATATATTGATTTGTGGGGGGGTTTTTTTGTGATTTATTGTTCCATAAGATAAGTATTGAACCCATTTTAGCTTTGGTCGATATTTACCTCTTGGGTCAATAAGTCTTGATATTTATTTCCACTGAAATCAATATGATCTTCATGTCCTATTCATTCACCTGAGATTGTTAAGTGGAGATCATATACTATATATAGCCTTAGATTTACATATATTGCAAAGAATATTAGATCTGAAGTTATTTCCTCTTTGCTGACTTTATCAATATGCACTGTTCTGTTTTCTGCCATTTTAAGAGCATGCTGTGCTTAACTACTTGGCGGTGTAAATTAAGCCCTGGTTCCAGCAACTAACTATGAGGATGATCTGGCTTTTTGCAGATGTGGGAGTGGTTCTAGGGTGGAGCTGCTCCAAGAACAGGAAGGGATGAGTGAGGCAACAGACCCGTGGGAGCAAATCCGAGAGAATCTTGGCCCTTCTCTTTACGTACTGATGTCAAGAAATCTGTCTGGCATTTAAAGTGGCATCTCATGGCATTACTTAGCTATTACAGCAAGGAGTGAATTAACCCCCTATTGTTAAAGCAACCTGAATATATTCAGACATAACTCATTTTGCCGTAAAATGCTGATTTGAGAATTGTTGTATTGTTACGACAGATACGGCCTCTGCTGCCTCCCTCCTTGGCTCTCTACAGAGCGCTCTGTTGCTTTCCTTGTACCCAGCGGCCGCTCCCTGTAAAAGCTGCTGCTTGGGGAATGTCAGGAAGCGTGAGCCTGCAGGAGCAGGCACAGGTGTTCAGCAGATGTGGAGTGATGCTAGCTGCAGGTTTCTGTCTCTCTCTGGATGGTGCATGACTGAAGAAGCAGTTCGGGACAGATGAAAGAAAATTCTGCTTTGATTCTCCCAAAAAGCAATTTTCAAGTCAGTATTTGTCAATTTTTCATTTTGGTTTGTTGGGTATCCTTTGGAAAAATTGCTCTTTAAAGAAAATCTACATTTTCCATGGGAAGAAAATGCCTGTATCTGTTCATTTCTATTCACAGTAGGACTAGGAGGCAGAGAAATGTTGCCACACCAGAGTTAGAGATGGAGAAACTAGGATAAAAACCATATGAGTCACTGTCAGAACTAGGATGAAATGCATGCTCCTTGCTGTATTTTGTTATGTTATTCCTTTAGCATATTGTGTCACCTTTAGTACTCCTCACTATCCATACTTCTAACCAGAGGCTAAATCAGCAAAAGAATCAACTTAATTGCTGACATCTGGCCAGCAGCAAGGTAGGAACTTGCAGAAGTGCTACTTTGTAAGTGCAGCCAGTAATAGTTTCCTCAGGGCTGCTAATTAGTCTAAAGAATAAACTATAGCCGTGGGTTTCGGAGGCCCCCAGGGCCATGTCTGGTGACTGTCAGACATTCATTTTTCATTTTCCAAGACATACTATATCAGCAAAAGCAGTGAGAATGAGAGGAGGTAGTAGAGACAGGAGGACACGATGATGCTCTTTCTTCAATAAGTGTGAAGACTGGTATGACTGGGGGAACAGAGGTACTTGTTAATGTAAAATATTAAAAAAGTCTGCTGCCAGGGAAAAAAGAACAATCTGTTCTTCATGCCTATAACAAATAGGACATGAAGTACTACTACAACAACAAAAAAGTTATGTTAGATATTAGGAAAGTTGTTTTGGGGGTAAGGCTAGTGAAGTAATCAAATGGATCCCCTGGAGCTGTGGAGCATTCAATCTGAGAGGTCTTGAAATATTAGGTAAGGAGATTTTATGGGGTGTAGTGTGTCCCCTTGTGGGGCAACAAGATGGACTCACAGACTTCTTGAAATCTATGACTAGCCTTGAGACAATGAGGCAGACAAGAAACTGAAGAGGGAAAACATAGTGATTTCTAAAGCAGATGGAGAGATTTCAGGTATGAATCAGCTGGGGTGTCTCGGGGCTCTAACTGAGGAACAAGCAATATGTAGTTTACAGCATCTTCTTAAAATGCAAAATATTCTCAAAAACCCCAAATCTATGAGAATATATTCCTGACAGGAGTGGGGAAAAGGGAAGGGAGCACAAAATCAGTTGTGCTTAGAGTATAGCCAGCTGAAGTTTGAGATGGTAGAAAGCAAATAACATACTCTAAAATAGGGATGGTTTTCATGGGACGGCATGTAAAAATCAGTACTAAGAGAACCAAATCTCCTCCCTTAGTGAGTGGTTTTCTATGGAGTTTGAAATACATTAACAGGAGTAGGTAACATTAGTTCTAACTTTACTTTTATTTCATTTTTTAATTTTTAATTGTTCAGAGTACAGTTTGGAGGAGACCCTACTTGCTGTTTGTTACAGCCTCAGACAAGTTTCCATGAAATCCAACTAACTTTAGCAAACAATTATAAAGACTAAAGGCCTCAAGGAAAATTGTTGGTGTGTTCTGTAAGCATCTGGTTGCCATTTTCAATTACAAGGACCAACCCACTGAAGGAAGTAGTTTAGTTTTTTTGGAACAGAAATGGGACACTGGGGTTTTTGTTCTTTTTCATAGTGCAGAGTAAAGGAAATGTCAGGAATAGAGAGGTCACTAGATGCTCAGCTTTTATAAATACGAAACTCTCTGAGAAAATTAAAGTAAATTGAAATCAGGTTCTGAAAGTGTAAACAACCCTGTGGAGGTAAGGTTAAATAAGCAGGACTGGAGACCCTAGCATGCCAGCAAAAGCACAAGATCATTCTATCATAAGTCAGTCATTTAAAAATATTGTGCAAAATAATAATGGTGAGGCTAGCCACAGAAGTATTTTGTGGGTTACCATACAAATACGTGTACGTCTTCAAATCCAGCAGATGTAACTTCTCTTCCAAAAATCATTTTGGTTAACTGTTGGTGCAACTACACAGTTGACAGTATACAAAACTGGTTGATTTCCTAATGCAAAATATATGTCATGTGAGTCCTGGGCAAAGTTTGACAAGTAAAACATACATTTCAGAAGCATTCTTTTTGTATGTTGTTAAGCAAGGAGCTTCCTAAACAAGGTAAATAGGTAGAAATGTGATCCTCGGACCATAGCGAGTTACAAGCGTACTTCATGTTTCTTAAGTTTGTTCTGCTTCCTTAAAATGAAAGTTCATATAGTTTCAGGAAGAAAATGTATACCAGAAACATACAGTCTTGATCACTTTTTAATTTTGCTTTTAGCAATTAAGCCTGGCTATTTGCCAACTAGTTGAAAGTGGATGCCTAATCTCATGCCACTGACATCACTGGTTTCAGTATAAGACAGATCAGTTTCTGACACTCCCAGATAAATGCTGCTCTCTAATGCGATGCTGAGGTTTCTTGTTAGAAAATATAAATGCATCATACATTTTTCTGAACAATATGTATTCTCCTTCCTAATTATGAGCAGAACATATTCATGTTTTCTAGCAGAAAAGCACACAAACTGTTTCCTTGTGTCACTAAAACAAATCCTCTGTAGAATTGTGCTAAAAACCCTGTTTCAGATGAACTCTTTTCCTTGAGAAAGGGAAATTCTTTATTTGTTCATAAAAAAAGTATAAGGACATTGAACTTTGTCAAGTTAAAACCAAAATATAGCATTTAGTCATAAAGTTACCAAACATACCTTTCTTTGAATGTTCTTTTTAGTCATATAAACAGAACACACAGTCCAGTGGAGTCCAGTGGTATTTGTTGGGCTGACTTAGAATTTACAATAATTAAAATATTACACACTGATTACACAGTGAGCTAAAATTAAAACTTTGCTGGAATAAATTATGTCATGTTAATAGAATCTGAAAAACACCAGTGTCCAGGCAGATACACACATTGGCCAAAGGAAAGCAACCATGTGTGAGTCCACTGAAATTAAATAAATACAAGGGATTAAGGTGTAAGTATACAAGTTTTATAATATGCTAGTAACATGCAAATCCTGTAAAAGAGTTTGAGGCAATGTTTTGTAAATGTAGCCTATGGGATAAGAAGGTAACAGCAGATAATTGTTTATTCAAGTGTGTTTAAAATGCTTCCCTTTAAGAAATGAATCCTAGCTCTGATAGGGTTCAAGCAGAGACTCTGGTTTATAAATATATGCCTATTCCTAAATGTCAGATGATTGTCTACTAATATAGGTGCTGGGAGAATGACAGTAAGTCTAGCCAGAAGCCTGTAGCAGTCCTGCCAGAGCATTCTATCTAAGGGATTGTTGCATTAGCGTTGCCCGGTGTTCTGGCTGCTGGAAGCTGTGCACCCTTTTTGATGTACTCACTGGCTCTGAGCCCTGCTCAGCTGTGAGAAGTGTGGTGTCTTTCGTCATTGTGCTCCCATTTTAGGTAGAGGCATTATATATCTCCGAAACCAAACCAGTTTTTTAATATTTTTTTTTTTTACTTTAGCTTCCATGACTTTTATTGGTTCAGATAGCAAAAAGCTTATGCACTGTTGGGCCTTCATTGTAATTTGCAACCAGCCTACTCCATTCCTAGGTTCAGATTCCAACTTTCTCCAGCTGCATCCACTTTCAGCTGACAGCTATTTTGAATGCTGCGTCCCAAAAATGCCCCAGACATCAAAAGTGCAGTAGCCACCCACGGGTTAGAACATGTTTCTGAAAATTTCATGCACCATATTGTTGTTTCACTGGCTTATTTTACGTCAAATGGGAACCTTTCCTTCGTGAGGGGAATGATTATTCTACCCTTCTGATGTTCATTATAATGCCTCAAAGTTGATTTTTCAATGTAATATTGAATATTCATTTATTCAGTCCCTGAGGTTGTCCATTTGGAGGTAATCCTAGTTTGCACAGATGTTGAAGAGAAAGGAAGCTTCTCTGATGTACTCAGAAATCAAAACTAGCTATCCCTCAGTTTCAAGTTGGTCATGAGAACTTCCAGATTTCTGAAAAAAAGTATTTCGTACAGAAGACTGACACTAAAAATGGCACCTTCTCTTTGACTAGAAAGAAAAAAACCCAAATATAATTAATTTCTATCATTTTTGGCAAGCGTGTTTCCTTACAAAACAATGTCAGTTTTTAACAACAGGACGACAAAATATGGAAGGGATTTGGATTTAAAAGTGACAAAGGAACAGGATTTGAAATGAAGATGAGCAACCTTAACTGGTAGCAAGATTAAAAAAATATAGTCTTAACGTATTCCCTCAGTGGTGCCTCACATAAGTAAAATATATTCAGACTTTGATAGAGGGAAGGACAGAGAGCTGAGTGGTATGCATTTTGGAAAGTTTGAAACAAATGATTCAAGCCATAAAGTGTTTCTATAACAAGCTCATTGTTGTAATGACTTTGCTTCTGACATTTGTAGTAATGCTTTCCAAAATAAATATTTAACTATAAAAAGGAGTTTAATTTTTAATTTATAGCAACTACTAAAAGTGTGTATGTACATAGAATATACTGAGGTTTTTTCTCTATTGTGTAAATGCAAGATGAATCTGGCAGAACCACAGTTATTTTAGCTCTGACAGAATACAGCTCTATTGATCAGTTTTTTGAAAAAGGACTTTTAGTGTGAAATGGTAAAATAAGACAAAACCATTTTTTCTTTATTTGGAAGAAAACCATTATTTGCTACAATTCTTTTTTCTTTTTTTACAAGAGATAAAATAGAAAACCTCTCAATGTATCAAAGTATTCTCTTAAACAGACTGATAAACAAAATAAGATCAAGACCTAGCTATGTTGGACCAGATCAAGAGGTATTTGTCTGTCTAAATGGGAATTAAGTATTTAAATATATTTTTTTTTCCATCTGGCTTCAGCAACTCTGTCTCAAAAAACAGAAAAGCCCTCACTCCAGTTTTCACAACCACAGTGAGGCTAAGTGTCACCGGGGCTGTTCTAGAAGTCAGTTTTCAACAAAAAATAATTGAGGTAATTTGCTGTAGCGAGTAGGCTGAAGACAAGGACTTTAAATACATAGCGTTTGGCACATGTTAACCCCATTTTCACTTGGAATGAAGTGCTACAGCTTTAGAAAAAAACATTAGAGGACCCTTGGAGAAAGCTCTAAGAATAGAAAGAAAAAACTATTCAAGAAAGTACTAGCACAGGAGGTAACTGCAGACCAGTTAGGTTGCCCTCTTTATGACAGGATGATGTGTGAGGCAGGAGAAAGCAGCAGGGTTTTTTCTTCTCTACCCAGCTCCATGACACATCTAATTTACATCCCAGATGTTACAGTACACATTTTTTGCAAATCTTACAATGTGGGGGTTTCTGTTGACCTTCAAAAGTGAGAGGTCTGACCCTACATTGCTTTAAAATGTTTGGAGAGATAATTTTAACATTTACTTCAGAGTTCATGTTCCATGGATCCTTTACATGATAGTCATGACGATGTCTGTATCACCGACTTTCACTACCCCATGGCACGCCAGGTGAGTAGAGCTGAAAGGCAGTGTAGGGTGCTGCATAGAAACCAGCATCTGTGGAGTACGGTTGGAAATTGCCCTTACATTAGCCATGACTTAATTATTGCATCACTGTCTTCTGTGGTTTTGTCTAACTCATAAATAAAATAGATCAATTCCTCAGTCCTGAGGACAAGTGATGCAGTATGGCTCATGTCCATGTATCTAAACTCTTTTCCCCTGACTGAGGGTGGCCTGCTCTTCGCTGAGTTTTAGGAACTGTCACTGGCTTGAGCTGTCTCCTGAGGCATTGCATGGCCACCCAGGGAGAAGAAAACAAACAGAGCACATGATTGCAGGCCAGTGGTTGAGCCTGTGTCCTGACACTGTTTAGTTTAGCCATTGCCTCTATTCCCAAACTTCTCTTTTTCAGTATTCTGATTGTTTCCTGCCTCTTGGGTATTAAGGAATCTGACACATTAATTAGTGTCGGCATAGGATGCCCGAGTGCTGTAAATGCAGTGATCAAGGGCTGCCATTCGGACTTTAAAATATATGTCTTTGTTTCTTGCAGAGGTGATCAAACACCATATTTTTAACACTGTAATTGTAATCCTAATTCATTGTAATTAGAATGATAGGACATTAAGACAAATAAACCCATCTACTCTTTAGCTGCTTATCCTGAGGCTCTTCTATATGCATAGGAGGGAAGAGGCAGTTTCCTCAGCTCTAGCACAGTTTCTGCCCTTTAAAGTCAGTGATGAATTATCATTAGTGCCATCATTCAGAGGGCTTCCCAGCTCAGGTTCCTCACGTTTTCAGTCCTGTTGCAAAGACTAGGAGTGGTAGAAAGGTTGGGGTGGAGTGAAGCAGGGAAAGTATACTCAAACTGGCAGGTTGGTTTCCTTGAGCAGAACTCCTCCTCCCCAGGCACTGCCTTCCCATTGAATTGCCCCTTGAATCTTCTTTCCAGCCTCTGGCTCTTTCCATTTGTTGTATGCACCTCTGTAAACACCCAGACTCTTTCTTGTAAGAGTGGCAGGATCAGCAGGCTTGGCCATAGTATAGTGGGGAAGATGTCTCAGTACCTCTTATTTTTGTTGTGGCTCCTACGAACACATTCATCCAAGTCAGGGATTGCCAAGTCCCTTTTTATCCCGTTATTTCTCTATTTTCCCATGCTTGTTCCTCTTCAAACCACCTTGATACCTCCTTTTCCCCACCTTTGGTTCCTTCACTAAACAACCTGTAATAAGCAATTGGGAAATGCTGTTACCCTGCACCTCGTAATGGGTCCCAAACCCTTAGGCGATGCGCTTCCCCCTCCTCCCCAGGTCTGCAAGGTGCTTTGGGGCTCCCAGTCACTCACTGTGATGGGCACTGGGGCTGAGTCTCCCCTGGGACAGCTGGAGGGGACCAGGGTAGGGGCTTGTGTCTCTCTGACAGGGTTACTGGGTTTCCCCCACCCAGCATCGTGCCTCTGTGCTCCTTGATGTGTGTGTGTGCACATATGTGTGCACATGCATAAGAGAGAAGAGTGTTTTGTGGGCAGATCCCTCTCCTGCGATGTCCCTGGGAGCAGCCAGAGTAGGGTACTATTTGGGTTCCACCACCTGCTATGCTTCCTCTGGGCTCCGTTGGGCGCGTCTGTAGATGAGCATTTTATCCCAGAATGAGCAATCACAGCACTCCTAAACTCTGCTTATTCAGCAACAGAGACATGGGTCAGAAAACTGTAACCCGTGTTCCTCTGGGTTTCTCCCAGTAAAAAAACAGAGCTTCAGGCCTAACTAAATGTCTTTTTTTTTTTTTTTTCCCTTCTGCAAAAATAGTTGGAGTTTTAGTAAAAGTTTCTGTAACAGAATTTTTGAATCCTAGTGATTTTGCATCAATTGACTCTGTCGTTTTTTCATCTTACAATTCTGTATCCAGCCAAGAGAAGGTTTTTCTGTCCCTGGTGTGTTCTTTTTGCTGCATGTGTTTGTTTTCCTTCTTTTGCCACTCTGCTCTGTGAGTGACAGAGGTAACTACCTCACATATTTAAACTGCTGCTTTTCTTTATGTTATCTGAAGTTTAAATAAAATAACTTTATAATAAACAGTTGGAGATCTTGATGAACCTTGTGAATATCAGACCAGAGCAGGCATATATGCACACAAGCAGCACACAGTTAAGTACTCAAAAGCTGTGACATGAACTTTTTTCAACTTTGATTTGACTCACTTGCTCATGATACATCCTTCCGCTTTATGACTGCATGCTGCTTTTCCACATGACTTTGCCTTAGGGTGCACAGAACAGGGATAAGAAGTTCTTTCCTGGGTATAGTTCCAAGAGTTATCTGTTAGAATAACTTGGATCACGTAGCAGTGAGGGTTGTCTAAAGGGAATTGTGTCAGGCAGAGTCTTCTTCCTTGGCACAGAGCAGGGTGGAGCTATTCTTCTCTCTCCTCTGAGGCTTGGAGAGCTGAGCACCCTCCTCCTCGTTGCATGAAGCAGTGTGGTTTTCCTCCCTCAGTGGGATGCATATGTGAAAATCTGGTAATGTTTTGATTTATTTTCTTTGATCCATGCATGGCCCAGTGCCACCTCTCACGCTCATCCCCAAACTCTGCTACCAGGACAGGGACGTCATCGCGAATTTTCCAGTGCCTGTGACAGATGGAGCATACAGACAGTAACTTCCTTAACTATAGAGTTGCCTTCCCCATGAGCTTCTTCATCCCAGTCTGATCCCTGCATATCTCAACTGCATTACCCACCCCCTTCCCACATGCGCATCTTCTCTTTCCAGTTTTCACCTGGTTCTTCATCACAGTGCCCTGTCAGTAGCCTGTCTCTAATATCTCTCAATCTGGCTTTTCTGTCAGACAGTTTCCTGCTCCACCTTCACGGTGGGTAAGGAAGCACCCACACAGATGGATTAGCTGAGCTTTGACAGATCTGTGACAGCTATGTGCTTTAACTAGGTACCAAGTACTTCCATCCCAGAGAAGCTTAGGTCTCAGTCCCACAATGCTTTCTTGTGTGAGTGAGAAACATATCTAGCAGCTCTGACTGTGGTAGCCTACCTGGTGTATTAAATACATAGAGAGTAAGAATTCCAGCATTTGGGAGCAACTAGGGATGTAAACCTTTTTAGCTTGCGTACAAGTAGAGCATACCATACTGGATTACTAGATGCTTTTGATTTCGGAGGCTTGCTATGCAGATAGTACCCATGTGTGGAAAGCATACCAGAGTAATCTGAATATTCATCCAAAACACGGTGTGTAAGCACAGAAGTGGAATAACAGGCTTGATTGTTTGAATTGCCCTGATGTGTTTGCCATTGGGTCAGGACTACATATTTTCCTTTTGTTTGATATTGAACGGTACTGTACCCGAGAAAGTATTTTGACAGCATATTTTCATAGCTTGAGTTGACAGATTATGCCATGATAAAAACTACAGGTTGTTAGAGTTACAATCTGTAATACAACTCAGTGGAGAATGATTCTTACCCTGACACAGCCTCTCCCTGACAAACTAAGAACCATCCAGTGCACCTGTCTCACATGCTGCAGTACTCTTCTCCCCGTGTCAAACTAATATAATTCTTGAATGTACTTTAGTTACTTTTATTTCCAGTATTCTTCTCATTCTTTGGTTGCACAGAACAATATGTGGACATAGTTTAATAATGCAGGTTTTTTGTGCACTACTTTCTGTTGTCTTACAGACAAGCAGTTATCCGCGAATTGAAAAACATTGCTTTAAATCATTTGCTGCAGGTTTGCAAATTCTTTTGTGGTTGTCTCTTATAGTAGGGTAATTTGTTGATTGAAGAAAGGATTGTTAATCTATTACACAACTGAATATAATGATATAAATGGAGAAGGGATTGTCCTGTCTCTTCTCCATTCTTGTATTTATGCCTGCAATAGATTTCTTTTGCTTCTTATAGAGAAAGTCATCTGCCTTGTATTATCAATTACTCCAGTAAGGAAGATGGTAACTGGTTGACATGGTAGGTAGGTCCAAGGCAGTTTTAGAGTCTAAGACCAGGTAGAAAAAGGAAAACATCTTGCCAAATTTGAGAAGGGTTCTGGGAGAAACTGGTAGCTCTTGGCTTGTTATACCCATTTATTTTTGTACTTTTAAAATTCTGCTTTGGATTGACAAGAAAAGCAGGCTTGCAGCCTGGCCCTTCCTGATATAAGGAAACAGTAATAAAATAACTGTCTCTTTTTTTTTTCAGACAAGAGTGGAAGCATTATGCCTCCCCATTTGTAGTTAGACCTAACATCTCTCTGCAGTATTTGCAGAAGAGATACAGAATAGTCAGGCATTACCCCATTTTTATGGGTTAGGCACTGCGATAGGACTTCAAATGGCTATTTCACTCCCCAAATGCTGAACTCAGATGTGACTGTGCATTAATTCTTGAGCACAGGGCAATGTTTTGTGCTAAGCTGTTCAGGGACAGATGAGCTGTCCTGGGAATTAGACTGGTTCCATTTGGTTCACGCCAGCCTCTCCTCCACAAAGAATGCTTCCCTTGGCACTTCGGATCCTCTTAGTTAGGGGGTAACTGAGCCAAAATAAAACCCTGATCATCCTCAAGGGGGGTGAATAGTGACTGTCCTCAGGATTCCTGCAGCCTTTCCCTGGCAGCCGTACAGCAACTGTACAAAGTATTTTGTGAATGAATTGACTGTGTCCAACAATCTCAGCCTCATATATAGAGTGTGTTTTTTTTTTTTACACTTATAATACTATGCTGCAATCAATGTGCCAAAAGATTTCAGCCTAATTTGTCTAGTTAAGCAGGTGGTTACCGGACTGGACTGTGCATTATGGTAGAGTACAGTCAGTCTCAACAAGTAGCATGGAGCACGCTGTGTGAAACAGGGAGAGGTTTGCACGTGGGCGGGTGAACAGCTGCCTTCCAGAACAGTTCCGAAAATATCAGAAACCTCACCGTCTTTCCCTACATTAACTTCACTCAACAGAGTGATCATTTCTTCATTGCTGTGATAGTGAGTTCAAACTGGTGATAGCTCATAGCCACATTAAAATTAAAATTAAAACACCTCCAATAATTACTTCTTTAAGGGGAAAATTCCTGCACACCTAGGTATGAGACATTCCTTTAGGGAAAGCCCTGCAAATGAAACAGTGATATCAAAAACTTGTAAAAGGCTGGACTGTTAACAAAAAGAAAGCATTCAGTCCAACAAGCGGCATTCTGATCTTTACACAAGTGACAGCCGAGCTGCCGTAACCAGAAATAGGCTTCAAAGGGTATTTTTCCCTGGAGCATTATCAGTGAAGCTCAGATCTTCAGAGGTGTAGAATTCCTATGTCCCCAAACCCCATCACACAGCCTGCGTGATGCTGCTGCCCTCTGAGATGCTGAGGGGCATAAAATTCAGCCGAGTCCAAAGCCAGGCATTCTGTCTTTCAGACATCTGGTAGTTCTTCCACTCTAAACTCTTGACCAGCAAACTATTGGCTCCTATAGACTGACTACCTTACAGGGGCGAAGCCTGCTTTGTAAAACATATTCCTCTGTCTTGTTTAAAGTTGGATTTGTGCACAAGCAGCTACTTCCATAAATACGTGCCTCCACACCAAACTCGGTTCAATCTGTGCTCACTCCATTACCCTGCAGGAGCAAAGGAGTCTGACCTCTATTTTTTCCCAGTATACTATGAAGCTAAAACTTACATTCATCTTTTTTTTTTTTTCCCCCACATCAGGATTACAAAATGCCAAAAGTATATTTGAATACAGTTTAATGTGTCAGTACCTAAACAATACCTTTTCCTGAAAATCTTCTCTTCACATCCATGCAGCTCAGAGGTGCCTGGAAATATGTTTCAAGTAGAATTGAGGGGAATTTCTTCTAAAAGAACATCATGTACAAATCTCAGGATCTCCCTTGGCAGGGGTTCTGTAGCCTCCTTAAGGTAACATATTCCAGTACTTCATCCCTGTGGTTAGAAACTTTTCTTTATATAATCTTTGCTGCAAATTAAAATGTTTACTTTGTATCCTGCCTCCAAAGATTAAAGAGGACAATTGATTTTGGATGGGTAAAAAGTTATTCTATGGTGTTGTGGTTTAACCCCAGCTAGCAGCTAAGCACCACCCAGCCACTCGCTCACTCCCCCGCAGTGGGATGGGGGAGAGAATCGGAAGGGTAAAAGCGAGAAAACTCATGGGTTGAGATAAAGACAGTTTAATAGGTAAAGCAAAAGCCACGTGCACAAGCAAAGCAAAACAAGGAATTCATTCACTGCTTCCCATCGGCAGGCTGGTGTTCAGCCATCTCCAGGATAGCAGGGCTCCATCACGCAGAACGGTTACTTGGGAAGAAAACTGGCATCATTCCAGACGTCCCCTCTTGCTCCTTCTTCTGCCGGCTTTCATTTCTGAGCATGATGTCATATGGTCTGGAATATCCCTTTGGTCAGTTGGGGTCAGCTGAACTGGCTGTTTCCCCTCCCAGCCTCTGGCCCACCCCAGCCGGCTCGCCGGGGGTCAGAGGGAGACACAGAGAAGGCGCTGACACTGTGCAAGCACCATTCAGCAACAGCTAAAACATTGGTACGTTATAAACACTGGTTTGGTGACAAATTGAAAAGACATCACCGTGCGGGCTGCCAGGAAGAGGGTTAACTCCACCCCAGTCAGACCCAGTAGAAGGTTTTCTAAAACCCACCTCCTTCTTGTAACCCTCTACTGAAGCCACGTTTTCCAAACCTGGGAAACAGTGCTACTGGTGAGGTATGACCAACACCAACTGCAGCAGCAGGATTGCCCCGTTTCTAGTATGTAACACTCACAGTCAGGTTTGGTTGCAATTCTTAATGTCTGCAGGGTTATGATTATAATGAAATAGTCCCTATTATTTAGAATTCTGTGTGACATAGAATAAATTCAAACCGCAGTTCTAAAGGGGGGGATTCGGCTCTTTCAGTCCCAATAAATCTTTGCCAACAACTCAGAAGTTATTTGGGGATTTTTTTTTGCAACAGTATGATACTGTTAATTCATACACAGTTTATGAATCTGGTCCTTTTCTGCAGTAGTGCTGTCCGGCCAATTGTATCTGTCCATCTGATTTCTCCTTCCGAATCATGGCACTTTGAACTTGTTTTGAATTTCCTCAGGTTGAATTTGGACCATACGTCAAAATTGTTTTGAATTCCGATCGTATCTTCCAAAGTGCTTATAATTCCCCTCAACTTGGTGTCATTTGCTGGACTTACTATTCCATCATTCAATTTGTTAATGAAAAATTTGAACAGAACTGAATGTACAGTGGGGTACGCTTTGAGGTTCTGCTCCAAAAAAATCCTATGTGATAGTGTAGATCTCATTTTTTCAAATAGCTGTGCCTCACCTGATAGGTATCTTATGTGGAAACAGTGTCTAAAGACTCACTAAAGCCAAACTGTTTCATTGCTACTATTTCCTCTTTGTTCACTAAATCAGTTACTTTATCAGAACAAATTAGATTAGTTTTACATGATGCGTTCTTGTTTCTTGTCATCTTCTTATCCTCTAGCGCTTGTAAATTGATTGTGATGGTGTGAGCAAGTGCAAAATTGCAAATTGACTATGAATTAAAATAAAAATAAAGCTAACCAGCCTTTTCATTTTCCAGAAGGAATGAAGTACAGAAAGATGGGCATAAAAGATGAAAATTGTATTTGATTTTCAAAGTTCTTTAATTTCAAAATTCAGGATGGGGACCTTAACACTGAAAAATGAAATTTCAAGCTATGGTATTGAGATGAAACTTACTCATTTGGTTAAATCAAATAATATTTTTCTGCGTATACACATAAGAGATTAAAAACTCCATGGAGCTGCATGCATCTAACAGTTTTCCTGCAAAGTCCAGCCTCCAATGCCATAGCTCATGGTGAGAACGTGATGATTTCAAAAGTAGGAATAAGATGACTTCATTTTAGAAATCACCTTCAGAAATTCTTGAAGTTCATCTATAAAATGTATATGCTGTAAGTGTAAAACCCCACTAAATCCTACAGTTCTCATTTTGTTTCTGTTCACTTTGATCTATATCAGAATACAAAATCTCTCTGCAGAATATTTTTATAGAAAAAGTTAAATGTTTTTGTTGCTTTCGGCATTGCTATTTCCACTGCTGTTAAAAAACATGTTTGTTTTTCTCCCTAGATTATCTTTTAGATTATTTTTCCACATTAACCATTTTAATTATTCCGAGTAACAAGTCAGAGTCAAAGCCAATGAAAACAGTGGTGTCTTGTTGAAAATTATGATTTGTACATTATATCAATTTTCAGTTGAAACTTACTGCCCTTTAAATTGTATGGCAGGTACTTTGACTCGTTCAGAATGAGAGTAATTAAAGGTGGTCACAGTGGGTTGAAATCAAAGTATGCTGCACTACTGGTTCTTGGATTAGCAACTCGGGTTGATATTCTCAGGCAAACATGAGATACATATCTCAGGTACACAAACACTTTTTAAGATGGGACTGCAAGACAGGGCTACAAAGACTGGAGGAGAGGAGGGGGAAAGACCTGGCCTAAAAGATAGATGAATAAAAGCACCATGCTGCCAGCGTAATCCATATCCACATTAAGCTCACTTTGCCTGCATAATAAGATGTAATTCTGCAGATGAACATTCCTTGTGTAGGCAAGGCCTTAATTAACTGGCTGAACTAAACCATCTTGGTTTGAAAAGATGCTCAGAGACAGGATGAACAGACAATTGTATATTCTCATCTTAAGAAGTTACGGCTCTTCTGCTTGTCCACTGCAAATGCAAAATAATACAACAGAGTAGAGACCATCTCCATGAGAGGGAACTTCATACTGTTTAACTAGTCTACAGCTCCTGCATGCTGAGCTCCACTGGTTTGCTGAATAAGGCAAACAAGATTTCATCAACTGTAGACAGAGCCCTTTACGTGGAAAAAACTTCATGCATATTGCAAGTAGTTAAATTGTTCAGATATGAAGTGTCCATTTTAACCTTCCACTGCAAATGTCCTGTCAAAGACACTTCTGATGTGAAGTCTGCAGGAAACCCGCAGAACAGTGTGCACATTGAAGATGGAATAATATGGACGTTATTAATGTTTCTTCATTAAACATCTCTAAAAACGTTTTCCAACATGAGTTTTTCCGTGCAGATGACTTGTGTTATTACTGTCATTTTTGTTCTTCCTTTCTTTTTTATTGTAGACTGTTTTAGCTCACACATTGTATCTTGCTTTACTTTAGACGTAATTTCTGTGAAAGGGATCTTCTGTGTTCAAATACAGTGCTTGAGAGCTTGGGATGCTTTGCCTGGGCCATATGATGTTACTGGAACATTAATAACACTAGCACTTTTTCATTGAGATATAGTTTTATAATTATTACATTTGCAGAAGGGAGACAGACTCATGGTCTCATGATCGTAAATGTTCATATTCCACAAAAGTTAAACTGCGAGAGGAACGACACGGGCAATTTCTAGGCTATCTCTATTCACAGAGGAGTCGGTTCCAAAACCAAATAACCGTTGTAACACATGCCTCTTTCGTTTTTGTTTTCCAAGAACATTTTTTCAGGTGTAGTTGATGAGGAATGTACTGATACATGTAAATAGAAGTGAGACTGCTCTGTCAGCCTGAATCCAAGAGACAGCACTAGGTGTACGCTGTTTTTTTAATAGGAAGTCTCCTGTTTTCTATAAATAGACATGTTTCAGTTCTGATTGTTCTGTACTGAAATAACTGGCTAGATGTCTAATTACTCTAAATAGAAAACACAAATAATGACAGGCATTCAACCCCTCCTGAAAAATTGTTCCTAGCAGTTAACTGTTCTACGTCCTGGGCACTGGCTCAGAACCACGCTACGTCCAAGGGTCCATTTTCCTTTTCTTGTCTTCAGTACATTCATATCGATCACTCTGCTGTGTCCTAAAGGCAAATGATACACAGCGCAGCGTATCCTTTGGAGTCAGGGATCAAATTCATCCCTGGCCAGGATGTGTAACAATAAACAAGGGAAGGAAATGAACTGCTTCTGAGAAATGGAGTTCCCTCCAGCTCCCTTTCAATTTGCTCACAGTTAGGCATTGTGCTTTATATGTAATTATAACGATTTATTCAAAGGTGTTTACTAGTCAAAGGCATAACTTCTTGCTTATCTGATAATTCCATAGCCGGTGAGGTCATTGTGTAGGTTGTTAATACTGTCAATCTTTTGTGCTAAAATGAAGTATTTGCTTGTACATTTCTTCAGTGTTTCACTTATGTGCTATCATCTGTACCATTTTTATCTACCTGCAGTTTTTTGTTTCTTTCTTTCACAAAGGAGCACGTAGTGAATCTGTCTTGCCTAAATTTCACATACCTTAATCATTTTTATACCATAATACTGGTTCTCATAATGTGAAATTGAAGGATTCTTTACAGTAATGGATGCAGTGTAACTGAAAATTCAACTCTCTAGCTTTGTTGCACTGCTTATAAACGTTAAAAAGCTGATAGTTGCTTTCATAGTTCTGGATCCATTCTGCACAATCAGTTCATTACTGTACTTAATGTAAATTGAGTGTTAAATCTCCTTAAGCAAAATCTTCACCCTGCTTGGCATTTGCAATTGCAATTGGGCTAGGAAAAAATTACATTTTGGAGAGGGAACTCAGCCAAACAAAATATCTCTGTGGGCTGTCAGTAGGACCAAATTTAGGGGGTAATCTGATAAAATTAGGAAGGTATCACAGATGGGTAGCACAAAATGAAATAAAACGTATGTAATCTTCCCAACCTTGGGAAAAAAAGCAACCAACCAGTCGGTGAAATAGCTGTCCGGCAGAGAGCTGTGGCCTAATGCTATACCCTGCCTTGGATGCTATACAGCTTCTCTGGCTGCCCTTTCTGTTTGGAAGTTCTTTATTTCTATTGTCATCCTGTCACTGTAATGGTTTACCCTTTATTGAACATATTCATGGTGTCCTCAACAGATGTAGTCATTCTGTTAATCTTTTGAGAGAGGCCACCATCTCTAACTAGTCCAGATTGCGAAGGCTGTATACAGCAGAAAACAAATAACCACTTGAGGGACCTGACCAAGCTCATCTGAAGCTACGTTGGCATTTCTACACATCAACATGCTGTGGTATGGGCAAACTCCAAGGCCTATTTGTATCTTCTAATCTATAACGGTGTTTTAATTGGTGCAATTTAGTTTTATCTCTTCTTCAAGCAGCCATCTCTGACTCCAGTGTTTCCTGATAATAGAATCCCATGGTCTCACAGGCCAGCTTCATCCCAGAAAGGAAGCATAAGAGCTAGCTCAGAAGCTAGCTACTTGCTCAGTGCAACTTAATTCCACTTGGACACCAGTTCTAGATGTTGGCAATCCGGTGTCTAATACTTAGGAAGCCTCTACACCAAAATTTAGGCTAGAAATTCCTGCTGTTTGCAATAGCATGACCAGTATTACTTCTGTAAAATTTACTTCCCAATAATGAAAGACCTCAGAAAATCACACTGCATACAGTAGATGTGTGGCCACAAAAATGATCAGAGGGCTGGAGCACCTCTGCTATGAAGACAGGCTGAGAGATTTGGGCTTGTTCAGTCTGGAGAAGAGAAGGCTCCAGGGACACCTTATTGCAGCCTTTCAATACTTGAAGGGGGCCTATAAGAAAGACGGGGAAAAACTTTTTAGCAGGGCCTGTTGTGATAGAACAAGGGGTAATGGTTTTAAACTAAAGGAGGGGAGATTTAGACTAGATATAAGGAAGAAGTTTTTCACAATGCGGGTGGTGAAACACTTGCACAGGTTGCCCAAAGAGGTGGTAGAAGCCCCATCCCTGGAAACATTCAAGGTCAGGCTGGATGGGACTCTGAGCAACCTGATCTAGTTGAGGATGTCCCTGCTCATTGCAGGGGGGTTGGACTAGATGACCTTTAAAGGTCCCTTCCAACCCAAGCTATCCTATGATTCTATGATTCTGTGATTCTATGATTCTATTGGTGTGCATCTTGAGGAGTTCAGAAAAAAGAACAAATTAAAGCAGCACCACGTTACTGAACTTTTCCTTTTCTGAATGCTAAACAGATCAGACAGCAGGGGATTGGACATCAGTAGGCAGATATAACAGGAGGTGCCAACTGTGAGATACCTAAATATAGTTCCAAAGCTTGAACTGTGGTAGTGAATGTGTCTTTTTGCTTTCTGCCACCTGTAGCTCTTCATGTACTTAATGCTCCAACAGTTTGCTGTTCCTCAGGATTTGGCTCTAAGTACTTTTTTGTTCAAATAGGAATTGCATGATATTTTCTTTCTCAATATATTTTTTTTTTTCTTTCCTGACAGGTGGCATAAGCCCTTGGGATCTTTTGATCTGCTTATCTTCCAGAAAAAATGATGGTACTGGCTGCATTCAAATAGATGACTTGCATCATCTAGAGTTATTCCAAAAGGTACAAGATTATTGTATTATCCTTTGTGGGAATGAGAGGACATGGCTAGCCCAAATTTTCGTCGCTCACTCATAAAAAGAAAAGTATCCGATGCTCATTTTGTACTGTGACAGCATGGTTTAACAGCAATAAAAAAGTTTTTTCAAGTTTCCTATCTACTGAGAAATACTTGTCAGATACCAGCATTTCATTCTTCTTTATATCACACCCAGTGATCAAAAGCAATTTCTCATTTGGACATAGTATGTTATTTTGGATGTAAGTATTTCAGTGTAAATACTGAAAACTGTTACAACCGACTGTCAAGTTTTCCTTTTCTCTTCTTTAGCTTGAACTTTTGTGTACTTGGCCACTCCCAACCAGCATGTCAGGCAGCAAAAGTATCTACAGAAGTCAAAGGAAATTTAAACAATTTACCCCATTGGAAGAAGAGAATTTAGAAATGGGGATAAACAACAAGTCAATGCATGCAATATTTTAGAATAATAGCATAGGGAGAAGATAAAACTGGACTGATTTAGGCTTCACATCTTATATCACTATTGAGTTTCATCTAATGTAATTGCTCCTTTGTAAACATAATTTAGGCACCTCTCCAAACCATGACAGTGCTCCTACAATTGATAATGTGCGAGCTGGACCAGTGTCCTCCTCCAGGGCCTTCATGGGAGTTCCTTGCTCTGGCACTGCAATCTACTTACTCGCAGTCCAAAGCACCAGTGGTGCCAATATTTCATGGTATTTTCAGGATTGCTTTTTTTTTTTTTCACTTGAGCGTGTTGTGGGCACACTTTAGGTTACTTAGATATACAAAAGTCTCAATAAGCACCTGACCTGTTGGTGAAAATATGTAAAAGTGACTTAAACTGAGGGCTTGCTTTGAAAAAATGCGACCAAACTATGGGTAAAGCTTGCCTTGTATTTCAAGTACAATGACACAGATAATAGCGGCAAGGCTCAAAAGTGTAGACTCTGACCTGAGGGACTGGGAGAAATAGAGCTGCTTTTAAAAGGTATTTAGTTCAGGTTTGAAGTTCACGAGGATGTAAAAAACCACTGCATGTCCACAGAAGTCAGAGCTAGGAGCATGTACACTGGGGTTCCCTGGGACAGGATGCCTTATCTAAGTGTATCCAGTGAAATTTTTATAGCAGTTCCAGTTTACTAGAAATATACATGCTTTGGATTCAGGTCTCAGATCATAAAACACCTTCTGCAAACTGATTTTTTGCTCATTCTACCCATATTATCACAGCTGAGCCTCTAATACTGTGCAATATAATAATCCTTACAGCACTCTGCAATGTCCAGAAGTTTCACACATGAATAACTGAGACATAAGGTGATCAAAGGAATTGTCCAAGTTCCCTCAGGAAGTCTGCAGCACAGCAGGGACTTAAACCAGATGGCCCATATCTCCGGATAACTTTAAATATTGGACTAACATTACTCGCTGCTGGCATGTCCATACCACGGTGCAACAGCATTCTTTGTTGCAGAGCCTGGATGTGGTTTAGCTGTGTTAGCTTTCCACTGTTCCCAAGCAGAGCAATTCAAGAGGCATAGGCTATTTCCATGCAGGGAGAGACAGTGATTGATAACTGGCAGAGAACAGAGAAGCTGCAGGAACTGAAAAGGGGGCAGGGAAGGGGTGAAAACTCAGCAGCCAGGAGGAGAGCCATAAGTCTAAAATTTTGTTTTGTGATGGCCATCGAGGAAGGCCCCATTCTTTAACTTCATTATCCCACATTGCGGGAATGGCAAAGTTGTAAATCCCTTTGGCACTGACAGGAGCTTTGTACATAAGGTGTCTCTGATAAATTAAACACAAATCCATTGAAGGCTCCAGGAAAAAGAGCACTTCTCTGAATGAAATCATTAAAGCTTCTCTTTTTACATACAGGTAAACCTACTTCCAGAAATCCAGCATTTCCTTTGCAGAAAAGAGGGATTATGCCAGATAACAAAAGCCTTTTCAGGTAACCTAATTTCTTCAAATCTGCATATGTGGTGATGGTCTTTTAATAGTTGTCACAGGAAGTCTCTGAAATAAGACTGTCAGGCTTACAATTCCTTTTTATTTTTAGTCATGAATGCATGGGGGGGGGAAGAAAACAAGAATGATAATCCCTTTCAGACACCACTTAAATACAAACTACATTTATGCCGTATCTTTTCAGGTAAAGATATCGCATTGTTTAGCCATTGCATACTGCAGAAATAATTTGGCTATAAGTGTCTTATTTTTGGACTGTTTTGTGTTAATATAGTGTATTGATGTTTACACTTCAAAGCCCTGGGTTCGGTGTAATATGTTTGTTCAGCTTTACAAAAATGTTGTGGCATGGAGAAGGAGTAGAAGTCGAAGTTGGTTCCCATCCAGACATAGTTTACTGATAAAAAGCCTTTGTGTATTAAGATCATCAACCAGAAAAGTTTAAAGGTTATGGGCCTGTTGCCAGAGAATTCTAATTTACTATGGGTGAAATTCAGCTTTGAATAGAAACTGGAAAAAAAAAAGTTGTGCACCATATTTGGTCTATTTAAACTATGGAGTGACATATTCTGATCTCAGTTACACCACTAAATATCCAGCATCAATGCTATTTTGGCTTTATGATCTATCTTCACTATATAAACTTTGCTTATAAGAAATCTTGTCTTTTTCTCAATTTTTTTTTTTAATCCAGTAACAACCAATCCCACATTTATTCCATTAGTATTTAGCTTTGTTTGCAGACAAATATACAAATTGATCGGTCTTTTCCTGCTGTATTCAGCGTTGGTGCAGCCTCACCTGGAGTACTGTGTGCAGTTCTGGGCTCCACAATTTAAGAAGGATGAACTAGATGATCGTTGTAGGTTGCCTCCAACTGAAATATTCTATTCTGTTCTGTTCTGTTCTGTTCTATACTATTAATTCTCCTCTCCTCTCTTCCTCTCCCCTCTCTTTTCGTCTTTTATATATATGCTATATTTAGCACATAAGGAAAGGATTTACTGTATCTCATTTAACCATTTAGAAGTCAAGTATCTTTTGCACCGGTATTCTAGTCTTCCCCTTAAGTCAGTGGAGAGAGAGGGGCACCTTCAAACACTACTTCATTTTAACCTAAACTATGTGTTTAAAATAGATGTGTTGAATTACACTCTGCGAGTACTTACTACTCAATTACCTCTCACCACTGACTGTAACTGGAGCCTAGACAAGTAGCTTAGATTAAATATCTGATACTTGGATGCTTGACTAATGTTGAGGTTGGGTGGTTCCTAACCTAAGCATACCATATTTTCCCTTTTAATTTTTGTAAATTGAAGATTGATCAATATTTAAAACCTATATGAAGTGTTTCGCTTAAAGAATTGTATGTTAAGGGTCAGTTTAAATTGGAAATTTCCATTTTCCTGGTGCCGAACATTGGGAAAACTGATCATAAGGAACATGCAATATAAGGAATATCTATCCAGGTCCCATGCAAGTCCTTTATTGTGAAGTCATACTATATCAGGTAAGTGATATATTCTGTTTTGGCTGAGTTTTAAGTATGTCTTCAGTGATGCCTACCTTGGTTCCCTTGCACTGGAAAGTGAATTAGAAAGCATTCTGATATAATACCAGTTTCAGACAAACCTGAGCAGATTTCTAAAGATTTCAAAGACTTCAGGAATTGGGAGTTCCTACTCATGTTGTAACAGACTGCCTTTAAAAAACACTGGTTTGCCCTGCTACTTGGAGAAAGGCCAATTGCAGTAGTTTTATTATTTTGCTACCGCAAAACCACAAACACAAGAGGCACTCACCACACACAGCTTTCCCCTTAAAGTATGCACATATTCACTAGTGTCCATAAACTGTGGTACAAGCCACTTTGTGTATGTGGTCTGTTAAGCTGCTCAGTGTTTTCTCCTCTTTAGGGAAGGGCCATTTGTAAACATTTTATTCCATACTTATATTATTAGTACTTTCCTGGCAAAGAGAAAAGCCGTTCTGACTGATGCTGAAATCCCATTGAAATCAAGATAGTATGTGAGCTTGGCAGCAGGGGTCTGAGAGTCCTACCCACCCAGTAACAGAGGATTATTCTAGCAGTCTGCTGAAGCACTGTCAGACAGAAAAAGGCCCACCCCTCACCTTTCAGTTAGCAGTAAAAAAGATTTTGAACCAAAATTAGCTGCAGTGTTTTAAAGTAAAAAGAAATCCATCTCTGAAATCTAGGTGTCTCCTCATCAGCATGTGGACTAGGGGCTGAGGTAGCTGTTTCAACACAAGGGTCTCATGCCACTTTAGACACCCTGGGGAATCCAGGACACCCAGCAGGATGGGCAGATTTGGCATGGAACCTATGTCATAGAATCATAGAATCATAGAATCGTAGAATTGTTCTGGTTGGAAGAGACCTCCGAGATCATCGGGTCCAACCATTAACCTATCACTACCAAAACCATGTCTTTCTGGTCCAGCAGCCGGAGGCTCAGAGGGATATCTTATCGTGCCCTAGATGGTAATAGATGTCTACGTGTGGACAGCTGAACTTAACACTTGGTATATAAGCTCCCAAAATTAACATAAGTACCGTTTAGAGTGAGCAAGCCCAAAAGACTATTTAGGTCCAGCATAGTTTAGGGTTACCTGAATTGCTCTATGCTGACTATATAGGCTACACTGATGTCCACTCACTGGAATGGGAAGTCAGACTCTGGCACGCAGGGAGCTAGTTCTCTTTGTATAGACCAGACCTCAAAGTGCAAGAGTCTTGATCCAGAGATGAATCCCATTCAATATTACTGGATATATGACATCTAATTTACTATGAGTGAAATTCACCCATAGAAGGTGAAATTAGAATCAGATGGGTAAATCATTTGATTTCAGGTTTAGATGACAAAAAGGCATAAGTTAAAGTAAACTTCTACGTAGAGCCAAGATTTCAGATCCTCTCCTCTCCCTCTGTTCATCTGATAAAGCCAGCTCTTTCCACTTCTTTCTTTTGCTTGCATCCTCTGACAGACCTTTCTTCCCAACAACAGCAAAGTTGCCAATTATTAGGATTTGTTTGGTCCTCAATTTTAAAATTATTCGGGGAAAGAGTGGTTTTCATCAGTATTTCCTCCACAGAAAAGTTTGTTTCCTTTCAAATCAGTCACATACTTTCACTCTTGTGTGAGTCAACAGAGCTTCTCTGCAATTCCCGTTAAAGAGGATCACTTGGTTTGTTATTACTGTGTTTGTCATTTAGTCAGCCCCCTAAGGAGCCAAGCAATTTCCTGTAAAAGTGAAAACACAAAGTTGCTGCTCTAAGAATTATGTGATCTAATTAAAGACACACTAAGTCGTAGAAAGAAATATCAGGCAGCAAGGCTGAGAGGATGGGATTACTGGATTTACTGTGGGTATGACAGTCTTGATACTGATAAGCAGTGGGTACAAGGGTAAAGGTTATTTTTAAATAAAATGTTATTCTACTTGTTGTGCAACTCTTAAGCTGCTAGGTTTTGTATTTAAGAGAGCATGCCCCTTCTCATATCCCTGTTGTATCAATATGGGAAACAAAATGAGTTATAGAAAATATCAGGTCAGTGCTTGTTTCTTTACTTTGTCTCTTTAATGGAAAATCTTTTTGTCGCTCTGAAAATTCAGATTGGTTCTATTGGGGGGGCGGAATTATGCACATATCAGTGGTGACTCCTTTTTAGGAGACAGAAGTGAAGCTAGGAAGAGAAAAAAAGTTAGGAAAGACAGACTGGAGGAAGAATTTAGAGGAGAAAAAAAAAGCAAAAAATATGTGACGTGTGGGTAAATTGGATTGAGAAAGAGAAGGAAAGAGATGAAAGCAGCTGCTGGAGGATGGGCACATGTGGCAGTGGGTTTGTGATGAGGCATAAAAATGTAATGGATCTTAAAATTCAACATGGAGGACACTGTTAAGTGCTTGCTGCTCAGTCTGAGAAGACTGGTTTCACTCCTGCTTTTGCAGGGCATTCCGCTCAGTTTTTAATCAGGTGCCTGATATCTGCTTGCTATATGGGACTTGGGCCATGAAGAGATTCTGGCACGACTATTGAAGGACCAAGGAAGGCTCCTGGCATTTATTGCTCAGGTCAGCAAAAGCTGCAGCTGTTGCAGGGATCTGTGAATGAAATCTTCCTGCAAACAACCCAAATCTAGAAGCTCTCTGAGGTTGGAGGATGACTGGCAAAGAGATTTCAGGTGCTCATACTCAGTATCCCACCACAGGTGGGCTGAGAACTGGGCTTGGCTACCTCCTGGAACTACTCTCTGCTGCGAGATGGAGATGACTAGGGTCCACAATGTGAGCAGAATTGCCCAGCCTCAGTTTAGGGCACAGGAAAGGCATCCTAATGTACGCAAAACAAATACTCTCTTTGACAGGTTTTGCCTGATAAAGCAGTGGGAATGCTTATAGTGCTGCCTCCCTGATTTTCCTATTCCCTCAGCAATCCAGACTAGTCTGTCTTTCCGCATAAGCATTTGTCTTGCTTCATCACTTCCAGGGCCCAGCCTGCGCCATGCATAGCTGTTTTCTCTACCCATCCAGATCAGCGATTATTTTAAAGTAATATTTTTGCTGTGTGCCTCCCTTCTGCATTTCTTTTTATTAGTGTTACTAGTGCAGAGACTTTATGAGCGTCTACCAGCCTCGCGCGCTCACTTGGTCACTGCAGGGCTGGCCAATGGTGTTAATCACACAGAAGGTCTTGGGATAGGCAGAACCCTAATGAAATCAGGTGGGAGGGAGAGCCAAGATAGTCCAGCTGTGTGACTGTGCTCTCACTATGTGATATGTTTTCTGTCTGGTGCTAACCTGGCTCCAGCTTTCCTCTCCCCCTGCCTAGCAAATCTGCCCTGCCTGTCCTCAGTGTTCCTGGGTTACTCTGGAGTCAGCGGGAAGGGTGAAGAGGGGAGGGGAGGAAGCAAAGCCCCATGGGGCCACTGATGTAAGAGAGAAATTATAGATTAACTTTATTTTCTGTTGTAATAATTCAACATCTCTGTGACAGGAACATGCTTTTTATAGGAGAATGCATTTCTTTTGCCAGCTGGCCCTTATAAATGTCTTCACACCAGTTGTGATCAGTTTTATGCCTATTACCTTTCTGCTACTGAAGTTGCTAAGAGCCTCAAGAACAGCCAATAAAATCAGCATCTGATTCTTTTGAGTTAATTTGATGATAAACTATATGGGGTGGTATTTTCTTTGTTTTACAACAGGGTCAGATCTCAGCTAGGACAAAAACATACTTCTGTAATAACAACAAATATGAGGAGACTGAAAAGAAGTAAAGCCACTGAATGAATTTAATTACTTGGCCTATACTATTCTGTATTCTACCCTGTTACTAGTACAGAATTGTAGCTGTGGCTCTAATCATGTAACAGTCAGCCAGCATTTTCACTGAGTTGCTTTCCCCAGAGTTTTATAGCTTATCTGTAAATTTAAGTTCTCATGTGAAGGGTACACACAGAAGCAGCAGCCCTTTTGGATAATATTGAAAAAAACCCCCGTCTTTTAACGGTGAGGATGCTTTAGGAACAAAGAAGAAAACATTGTATTTAATAAATACTCTTTTCCACGCATCTGCCAAAACAAAGAAGCAAAAATGATAGTAACTGGTTAATCTAAACTGAAGCTGTATTTGCTGATGTTTTTAAAGGGGAAAATAAGCAACACATACATTTCAAAATGATGTGTTATCACCATTTTATCTTTATAATTCTGAAACTTCACAGGTGCTTTTTAGCATGAATTTCAGTGCATTTCAACCACAGTTTAAATTCCTTTCCTTCTAGATCTGCTTTACTATAAACTTTTTTCCTATACTAAACGTAGTTTAGATAGTCAGTTTGAATTTCCAGAAATGACTAATAATTTGAAGTTTCTCCATTCTAAATATTCAGAGTGGATTTCTTGGAGATTACAGAGGGAGAGATCACTGCAGTTTTTGAATATGAAAACCTTTTGAGGACAGCTAGGTCAATAGTCAGTAGTGGGTAGGATATCCAACCTGCAGCAATGTGCACATTTCAAATGAAGCTTATAACACATGTCAAAACCATCACAGGAGTGTTAAGCATCAAGCAAGAAATCATATTCCTGTGAAATCAATGGAAATTTTACCAGAACTTCACTGGGCGCCAGAATTGCCCCTAGTCTTCCTAGCTTCCTTCAAATACTCAACATCTGCTTTGAGTTTCACAGCCACCCTTTTCTAAATGCATAGGTTATAAAACTGAGTGTTAAAGGTTCTCTCTCTTTCTTTAGCAACCTCAAGGCATAACGTGTAAGCCATAGGAAAGTACTAATCTTTGTTTCAGAGTCTTTTCATCAGATAGGTCAAATGGATAACAAGAGGCAATTAAGTGGAATAGTTCTGCTTTCTGTGATAATCCTGCCATGACCTCAAGGCATGCAGCGGCAGTAGTTCAACTGAAATCATCCATCCTCCAAAATCAACACTGAAAAATGAAAAAAATGCACTTCTAATGCTCATTGCTTTCATGGTTATGCAGCTTAGAGCAGGTTGCTATACATGACTGAGCAAAAGGTACTGGATAGTAGGTTTTATTTTGATCAAAATCCCCTAGTCCTGGAGGTGCTCGGAAGTCTGCCTGAGATTCTATGAAAGCTTTTTAAGCATCTCCTGATGTGAAGCAGTCTTTGCAGCTGTTTAACACACCTTTCCAACCTACAAAGGCTGGAAAATTGCCCAGCTGTAAATACTAGAAGAGGACCAGGTTGTAGCAACGCAGTTTACCCAGTCTGTATCAGAAATAAGCTCTTTGTGTTTCAGTAGCCCACACCAGTCAGGCGGATGGATGACCACAGCACAGGATGCAATATGAAGTTCTTCTAACTCACTGAGATGCCCTGTCAGAGAGCAAGCCTGCAAGGCAGGCAGAGAGGACCTGTTATCAGTCCTTCCTGAATATTGTGCTGCAGAAACTGCTGAGAAATGATGAGAGGTGACTATCATTCTCCTTTTTTCCTGTGTGAGAGAATTCAGGATCCTGCTAGAGACAGCCTACCACTATGAAAATCTAGGAAGAAGTTCAGAAGGCTTCTATGCAGATGGAAAGTCTCCTGTATACTTTCAGAATTAATGTACCTTCATGTTCTAAAGTGATGTTTTTCCTGCTAAAAAAGAGAAGCAATTGGATGAAGACTCTGCAAGTACAAATGTGCTGAGCTTACGATGTCCTCTATGAGAGAAATGGACAATGTGCTGGGCTCAGGACAAAGCACAGCACCTTAGTTGCGTTCCATCCCATCTCTAGCCTTGTGCTTCATTAAACAACCAGGAGCTCCCAAGGTGACTCAACTGCTCTTGAAATGTTTCTAACAGATCTGACAGTTGATGGGCACTTTAGAAACAAAACGACCTTTTTCTCACAGACAATAGTCTTAATCATTCCTTGCTCCATGTTTGAAGG
The DNA here is from genome assembly GCA_009819775.1 of Phoenicopterus ruber ruber. NCBI lineage: Eukaryota > Metazoa > Chordata > Aves > Phoenicopteriformes > Phoenicopteridae > Phoenicopterus > Phoenicopterus ruber. The sequence goes on along the minus strand of CM020215.1, from coordinate 26,534,960 downwards.
GTGTAAAACATAGCCTATTTGATCTTGAACAAAGTAAAAAAAAATTAACAAACAAAACCATATCATAACCCTCCTTGTAACATCAAAAGATGATATAAAAGGAAGGATAAAGAAGAGGACACATTCTCATTCATCTTCTGTTTCCTTTTCTTTCAATTGAGTGTTACTCACTTAGTTCAACCAGTAGGGTCTTCTCCTGCTGAATTCCTTACCTTTGCAGGTCACCAGATGTTCATGTTAACCTAAGCGTTCCATTGATCACCAATCCAGATGGCCACGGCGGTGTCAACGCTGACCTGGCTCTGCTCCAGGAAGTCTTAATTGCCCAAATGTACTTCTGGCTATTGGCAAGCCTTTTGCTCAGCCACACGTTGTAACTCTTAAATCAGCTATTCTTTATTGCGTATGGGTTGAGTCTCATGTTACACTTAAGAACTTTGAGCCAAAGACAAGTAAGTAACTTGGGAGCTGGAGATGAGGGGAGAGGGAGCAAGACGTCATAGCTGTGTAAAATACTTGAAACGCCTCATTAGATGTCAGTGTAGCTGCTGCATTAGGTATCAGTTGTCGCTGTCAACAGATCTGTTTGACTCTGTGGTATTTTGAGAGATTGCAGTTGACAGAACAATATCTACCACCAGTTCATGTGAAAAAGAGGTGTTTAATTTTTTTGATCTAGAGGTGTTGACTTGCTTTGGTGGATCTTATACCTCCCTTTCACATGTGCCCCCCAGCTGTTCCTATGTTTCAGATCTATGTTTTACCCGTTGCTGTGGTTAGAAGGCTAATGTGGGAATTCAGCTGAGAACTTGTAGTGGCTTCCTTACCCATCATGGAGAACACCCTAGGCAGAGGTAAAGTGGTGCTGTTTGTTTGTCAGTGTTTTCAGTGGTACCATTTCAGAGTTGTCGGCGTAAGAAACTGTCGTGGTTTAACCCCAGCAGGCAACTAAGCACCACACAGCCACTTGCTCACTGCCCCCCAGTGAGATGGGGGAGAGAATCGGAAGAGTAAAAGTGAGAAAACTTGTGGGTTGAGATAAAGACAGTTTAATAGGATAGCAAAGGCAGAGAGAAGAATAATAATAATAATAATAATAGGATATGCAAAACAAGTGATGCACAATGCAATTGCTCACCACCCGCTGACTAATGCCCATCCCATCCCCAAGCAGCAATCCCTCCTTGGCCAACTCCCTCCAGTTTATATATCGAGCATGATGTCATATGGTATGGAATATCCCTTTGGCCAGTTTGGGTCAGCTGTCCTGGCTGTGCTCCCTCCCAGCTTCTTGTGCACCTCCTCGCTGGCAGGAGTCCTTGACTTAATATAAGCATACTTAGCAACAGCTAAAAACATCAGTGTGTTATCATCAGCGCTATTCTCATACTACATCCAAACCACAGCTCTATATCAGCTACTAGGAAGAAAATTAACTCTATCCCAGCCAAAACCAGGACAGAAAGCTTCTTCAAGCCAGAATTTTGAGGAAATGAAGCATTTTTTTAAGCGAAAGCAGGTATCTGGCCTTAGGTCCTTTGCTGTACACTGGATCATCACAAATGGCAGCAGCAATAGGTACTTGAGGCAAAGCCTGCAGCTGCTCCTCAGGAAAACCAGCAGTTTGTGTAGCCTTTCAATTACTGCATAGCCACCTTAAACGGGAAAATGTTCTTCTCTAGTTTACATCTTTTTTTTTTCTTTTGGTCTTTAGAGTCTACTACAAAAATTACTGATATTAAGATCTAGATTTTTGAAAGAGGGGATGTAATCTGGACAGGACACTAGGATGTTGGGACTCTTTTTAACTTGGTCTCCCAAGCTGCCTGACACATACCAACTGCTGAGCCTGCCTCACCTCTTCTATTATAAAATGTTGATGTTATTTACGTACTTCAAAAGGACTGGTTAATTAACTACAGCTTGTAGAGTGATTTCAAGATGGAAAAACACGTCGATTACTGCAAACAGTAAAGGCACTGCAGGCTAATTTTCATTGATGATAATGTTGATTAACAAATTTACAGCTCTAATAAACACTGTTACTGCTTTTGAGTGCAAGAGCAGGTGAAGAGTTGCCATGAGAACTGATGCAGCTGAGCGTGCTGCAGTTCAGCTACTGACGTCTCTTTATTATTATGATAATTGTATTCATTGATTACTAGGAGTAGATTTACCAAAGTGAGGACTGTCACTCCCTCATTAACTCTGCCTGATGGCGTACATGCTATGTGTCATCTCAAAGGAGCAAGCACCTTGTGACAGTCTCACTCCCGCTTCTCCTTCTTCCAGCCACCTTGCGATGGGCTCTCTCCCAGGTGGGTGCTAACACAGAACCAACAGAGGTGTGTAAGGCACCATACAAACAGGATGCTCTGTAGCACGAGGAATAATTTATGAGCATTGCCCCTTTTTTAGTTCTCAATGCTGATCACCAACACACTGAATTTGTTTAACCTTCTCTTCTTTAAGAGATGGCAGATTTCCATTTTTTTTGTGTTGAGGCATTTTATAGAATCATAGAATTGTTCTGGTTGGAAGAGACAATGACTTAGGGCAATACTAAGGATCTTCTACCCAGTAGTTTAAGAATTTCAGGACATTTCTGTTTTTCATCTGTCCCTACCCATTTGTGGTTTTTTTGGTGTTTTGTTTTGTTTTTTTTTTTTCTTTTTTGTTATATCCAGCTCCAGTAAATGGTCCACTGGGTAGTGACAAATTATTTAATGTCAAAGTAATATTTTCTATTTCCCTAGAACAGCTAAAACTCTCATTTAAGAGGGGTAAATATAGGTAAAAACCTCATCTCACTTTTTTCAAACTCTGCCTTGTGAGTTAATACCATATTGGTTACTTGTTGCCTTAGCAACACAATTAAAACCATATTTTAAAAAGGAAAAGACGCTCTACTTTCTCTTCAGTAACGAGCTGAACAGCCCTTCTCTGCTGCCCTGTTCTTAGTTTCAGTGAAATATTTGCTTTCTTTTAAATATGAAAATTATGTTTCGTGCATTTTCCTTTTCTCAACATTATGGTCATTTTAACTAAAGCAATTGCCAAAAAATGTGTACCTTTGACATAATTTGGCTTTCAGATGATCAGCTGAGAAGAGAAGAGCTGTCATTCTTGTCCTTTGCGTGGTTCTGTTAATGTTGTCATGTAGCTATGGCCTGATATAAAAGGTGTATATGTTATAGGGAGCTTGGTCTGGAAGCACAGGTCTGCCTTCTTTCAGCTGTGTGCTGTAGCCACCAAGGCAGGACAATCTGTCTCTCTCCCATCTGCCCCCCTAGGCAGTATTGGCAAGGGGGTAGCTTGGATTGCTGTCATAGGCTTCATTGGGTTTTGTGTGACTTTGATCCCACTCGTGGCCAACAGCTCAGTATGTTGCTGTTTGCAGATCTAGGCCATGAGATTTGAACTCCAGAGTCTGATGGTGCTGGGCTGCTCCTGACGGATGTGCTACAGTACCAAGATACAGGGGAACAGGGCTTGGCTCCGTAACTCCACAGACAGTTGCAATAGCAGAGGGCTGGTCTTGCCTTTTCACCAGTGTGAGGATAAATCAGAAAAAGATCTCTGAAGTCAGCTGTGCACTGTGGAGGGCCTTTATGTGTTTTAATAATTCTAGTTTTGCCTGAACACCAAAGCTGTATGATCAAACTTTACACTCTGGGAATTATTTGCAGCTGCAAGTAAGTAGCTTAGTTTTCTTGCATAGTCAGTGAAAAAACAGACTGTTTCAGAGAGCAGTTTAGAACCAGTATTTCTCTTAGTGCTCCAAGGACTGATTTCTCTCTTTCTCCATTGCCTAAAGACAAAGCCTAAGAATACTATTTTGCTAATATAGGCGCTTCAGTTAGGTATCTAAAAGGAAGCATATGAGTAGTTGCAGTGGGACCATTGCAGATTGCCATGGTGGAATGCCATTGTCTCTTTACAGGGTGGAAATTGCCATAGTGAAATGCCATTGTGTCTTTACAGAGCAGATATGGAAAAAATAGCACTTGATTTAGCAGGTCTGCTCCCTGCGCATATTCAGAAGCAAGTCTGCTAAATAAATGACTTAATGGGAGTTTACTGGCTTATTTCTGTTATCTCTGCACAGTCAAGTAGGCAGAGAGTAATCCGTTTTGTCTCTGTACCATCAGTAAACAGGAGGTCACTTACAAAGTCCAAATAAGTTATAATGCGTAAAACAACACAAAGATGCCAATAAGAGTATAATCTGAACATGAGGTGCTAGATTAATAAGTGCCTGTTTTTGATTAGTAAAGCCTTTAATCCTGCTAAATGGTGCATGTAAGGCAAAGGACCAGATTAGTTTTAGATCCCAGTTGAGCTTGTAAGGCTGAACTGAACTGATCTGATGAACAGCCGATAAACATAGACAATCACAGTGTCATTTTAACATGATCTGTATGAAAATGAATAGTTCTTTTCCTTGAATGGCTGCTCACAGCTCATCGCTAGAAATACAACTTTAGTTTTATTTTTCATTTCATGCACCAAAGTGGAGAGTGCATGCATTAAAAGAGAAGCTATACAAATAAATTCATAACATTATCACGATGCAGTATGTCATTAAAAAGATAAGTAATAAGGTTTGGAATAATGTGAACAGCTTGACTTTTCCCTGACTATTACTTAAGAACTTGAAATGTGAGGCGTGCTAGAGTTAATGAAAACCACCCTACATGAAATAATGACATAATGTAAGGGCTTTGTGCCTTTTTATCGGCATAGTAAAAGCAGAAAATCCATACCACCCATTGACTGATCTGACGTCACAATATTTTGATTACTATTAATAGTCACATGCCTCAGTAATCTTGAGGACTCTGGTACATCAGTCCTGCTCCCACTGGGTTCGGTGGCAGAACTAAGCCTCCCATAGATTTCAGTAACTACAAAAGGTAGCCTTTAACAGTGGATCTAGAAACAAGGGTATGTGGTTATTTACTGGGTTGTCTGTGTGATTACAGCGGCAAAAAGTCCCTTGGTCCTTAGTTAAATGAATTTTTTATCCACATTAATTGTAATTAGGGCTACATGCGAGACAAAATTTAGGTATTCTATATTTAGAAAGAAATGATTTCTATTTAGAAGAAGAGGGAAGGGGATGCTTTTTGTATGCAGCACTCATGCACTCACCTATAAAATGGGAGTTGCAGCTAAGCCTCTGAGCTTGCAGCTGGAAGGGGGTGCTTGGTGGGTGTAAAGCTCTCCGCTAGCAGATCCAAAAAGGATTATAGTCTCAGCATTTGTTAGTTTATATTTTCAGCTGATGCTGGTATCTCCTCTCTACCTATTGTGGTTTGCACATTTTATCCTTAACAGCAGGAGTTGACCGCTGCTTTCAACGCTCTGCTGACTTTCTTTCTTATCCCCTTGGTACTTTTTCAGACCTGCAGCTCCCACTCGTCACCCCAGAGTGCTCCGGCCAGCCTGGGCTGTCAAGGGCCAGCGCCACAAGCAACTTGTCCCAGGGCGGCGAAAGCAATGACAAGACACGTGCTGCCCATCTGCAGTACTGGTGGAAGCAGAGCACGAGCGCACAGCTGTAAGATAATGATCCCCCGCCCTCAGAAACTGCAAGTGCTTCGTCATGCAGTTAGTTGGGAGTCAGGGACACAGAATGTAGCAACAGAGGAGACCACAGCAGATGGAGCACGTGGATGTATTGCATCTCTTATACTTGCATAATGTTTGTTTCTGTACTAGCCAAGCTTGCGCATGTTTTGTGTATGAACAGCTAAGTCTTTATGTTGAGGGCATTGAAACACCTAGACAGATAAATACAGACCCAGAGACACCCCATCCCTGCCTTGCCCCTACCACAGACACACATATGTAGTCCTTTGCACGGAGACCCTCCCTTAAGTGAAGAACTAATAAGTACTTGAGAACTGGCTGTCCAAATGCTGTTTCCTATGTTACAGTATCTCACAAATTTTATGCTCTGAGGCCTTACCATTCTGCAGAGGGGAGAAAAAGGTCTCTTTAAGATAGATATTATTAGACTCTCTTAACAGATAGCAAAATTGAGGTCTGGAAAGGCCACATCTTGCCAAAGATTACACAGAAATGGGAGGACAGCCCTGTGTCTTTTATCAGTAATCAGTCTTAGAGACCCGTAATTTGTATAGTCATCTTCTCATTGCATTTGCTGTGAGGTAGATTGATACCCAGAGATTTTAACAGGCAGAATAATAACCACATTTGTGAATATGGCCAAGTATAGCTCAGATTTCCCCAAGTAATAAGCTTTTAAAGAGTAGATTTTTTTCCCTGGGTCTGTTTTTTTTCTGTCCTGTTTCTATGGCTGATCCTTTTTGTGTGGACTATGGGAGCTGTAGACCAGTATCTTGAGAGCCATGTCACTTCCTAGACAAAGTTAGCTTGCATAATTATTTTATGTTTAGCTGATTTATTATGGGTTATTTCTAGGTGTCATAGTCACTCATAATATTTGGAATCATAGTTCATGGCTTTCACTAGGGAAAGCATGCAGTACCACATGGTTTTGTCCCTATATTACATTGAAGAAAGTGTTAACAGTAGTGCAGTCTTTCCATAGTTTGGGGTTTTTTTTCTGAATTCACTACAAATCAGTGTTAAATTTGGGTACCTTGGCTATGCACTTCTGTTATTTAAGCTGCTTGAATTTCTTTAATGTGTTTACCTTCACTCTGAATGTCCTGGATTTATAACAATTACAACATGCCCACAATGCATTTACCCTTATGTACTCTCAAACATAACTCCCTCCTAACATAGTTACTTTCTATGTAGGGAAATTAAGATTTTAAAATACTGAAAGCCATAAAAAGTCTTGCTATAAAGCTTTGTTCCAGCCCGCTTGGTTTCATCTACTGTGTTGTTTAACTTGAGGGAAAAAAGGCTAATTTTCTATTTCTACTCATTTCATTTTTTCACTATGTTCTTATAGCTCATTTTCCTCATTTGCAAAAGCACTTTGTTAATGCTATGTATTCTTATATATCTTGTATCTTATATGTATATGTATCTTATATATATATCTTATATATATACTTCCAGGAATCAAGTATCAGCTTCACTAGACCACAGGGACATCCTTAAAGCTCAAGACTTTTCTGTCATCATCAAAGCATACGTGCTTGTGACATCCTTAACACCTCTGCGGGCATTCATTCATTCAACCGCCACTGTCTGGCATCCACCCAAAAAGAAGCACTTTTCTGTAAAGGTAAAACATTTCATTTCCTAATTTTTCCCTCTTTCAGGCAAAGTACAGAGACAGAAAACCAGATAATATCTTTTTTCTCTTTTACCCCTTCTTTGTTTGCAGTCTCCAGCTGACACGTGAATATTGTCCTAACGTACAGCTTTCATTTCTCAGAATGAGTGGGGTTTGATTCATGAAGGAGGGGAGACTTGCCCTGTGCAGTGGGGGTTGTGAAGGGCCCTGGGATTTGCTTGCTTCAGAGCCCATTTTTATTGGTGACATTTGACAGCAGTTGCAAGGTTTTCTCTAAAGCACAGCAGTGGGGGTGCTGTCATGCAGTAATGTCTTTTGCCCGGATATTGACAGTGTTGTAAAAAAGGAAAGTAAATATTTAAAATGGTTTGTTTAGATTTCTTTTTTTTAGGTGCAGTAAAACAGAATGGAGGAGGGTCAGGGCACTTCTAAGTAAGGGGAAGGAAGTATACCATGAAGAGGGTGGGCCTCCCATGGTCTCTAGGTTTTATGAAGGAGGTTTCACATGTGCCTTAATTGGATTAACTCTGGACATCTCCAAGTGCCTGGAGAGACCCATCTCTCTCCACATCTCATTTGCTCAGCAGTCCGATGGATCTCCAAACATGCCTTCCCATTCCTTTGTTCTATCAGCAAGGAACTGCGCTTGCAACATTGCAGGTCTTTGTGAAGGAACTACAGTTCTGTGGCTGCTTCTTTCCTTTTGAAGGAATAAGGTCACAAAGTAACAGTGATTTCTTGAGGTCACAAAGATCAGCTCCTGCAGCAGCCATCTGAGGATGGGTGCACTTCGCCCACGTAGGCTTCTTGGGGTAGGAGCAGGTCTTCACTTTGGACCAGTCTGAGTGCTGTGGTGTCACTGTCAGGACTCTTGATGATGCCAGCCATTTGGTATGTTCTACAATTTTAGCTCTCTCCAAGTTAAGTGCCTAGTCTAAGCTCATTATCTAATTCCAGTTATTGGAGAAACAGACACCTCTAGAGAACAAATCATCCCACCCAATTTAGACACCAATTTTGGAATGAGATGAGTTTCCTGCTAAAAGTGTCTACTTCCTTCCATGGGCTGTGACATTCTTAGAGAACATGTCAAATTCTAGATTGCCAAAAGTAGGTGAGATGAACCTACTTCTTTCTCTTTCCCCCCTCGGAAGCTATGGAAGCCCACGGAGATGTATTATTTTGCCATCTATTTTCCTCTATTTATATTTAGGAAGACTAATGGTCACTCACTTTCAAACCTTGGGGTTCAGTTTTGTTTTATGTTGATTAAAATAGCACAATGTCCAGCAGCATCACTGTCGCAGCTGAAGTAGGGACTACTTTAAAGGCTAGTAGTCATTAGTAATTGTGATATGGCTCTGTAAAATATTTCCCACTGAGGGAAGTCTGCTGAATGGGGTGCCAGCCACCATTTACAGAGCACTTTGGCAGCTGAAGAAGCAATAAAAATGATAGATAGAAGCAGCAGCACGTCTGCAGTAGTTCCAATCTGGTTACTGCTTCTGTGGTGTTATATCTTCCACAGCTTTAGGCAGACTTGTCAAAATGGCAAGAAATAAACAAAAAATAGGCACCACAGAAAGCACATTTGTAGTGATGTATAGATTGAAATGCAAATTAACAAAATAATGGAAAGGGGGGTGTATAAGACTGTCTCTCAGCATAAACAGTATGCCATATAAAAAACCTGTGAGGAGCCAGGGAGTCTCCAGGAGAAGTGAGACACTGGGAATTCACGGAGTGGTCAGACAGCACTACTGGGAAAATCATAGAGAGGCTTCTGTGCTTGGTGCAGAGGCATCAGGCAGGAGATCATCAGTCAGAAAACAATACTTGGGAGAAGGTTTGAATTAAATCATTGATATCCTTTGGGATGAGGTTACATCAAGTTTCTCATAAACATGACGGAGCCATCACTTCTTGCCAGTGGGACGTACGGTGCCAGTAGAGTGATCTCCTCTCCCAAAGTAGCCAGTGCAGCTACGCGTATTTGTACCAGCCAAGGAACCTGGTCCAGAAAACTCCTAAGCTCTCAGCTTCTGCCAAATCTATTGTGTAGGAAAGAAAATTCTTTGTTATGTTGTGAAGCTCCAACCTGTCAGTAGTCGATAAAGACAGAAAGGATCTCTAAGACTGTTCTTCCACTGATTGACAGAATACCCATCGGTGTCGCTGGGGGACTGAACATGCCTATAGAGGAGACTTTGCTCTGGAAAAATTTGCTAGTGTCTGATGTGTTTTTCCCCAAGAGCAGCTGACTGAATTATTTTTTTTTAATGAACAGTTGAGAATAATTTTAATCTGCTGTATTTCCATCATAGATGTGCTGCTTTCAGTAATGTTGCACAATAATTTAGAGACCTCCTCAGTGTATATAGGCCCCTGGTCAGCAAGTTTTCTCATACCAGTATAATTAAACTATTATCAATGAGAAACTGATCTACAATTGTGAAAAATTTACATCTATTCTATTAGTAAAGTTTTACAACTTTACTATCACAAACTCAGTATCTTAAGTTTAAAATTAGATCCCCTATATACAACAGCCCTTTATGGTCGATAGAAGTAACCAGAATGTGGTATATATGAAGGAGAGATTTTTAAAAAGACTGGAGATGGGGTACCAGATGATATTAAATGATTAAGAGAAACTGCATAAAGAAAAAAACAGAAGTTTAATGAATTAAATAATACTGCATTCCCCACTGCTTCTTTGTTACTAAACTATTTTAAATGATTTTCACAACTCACATTTACTTATCCTAATCGTAGTGGCAAGGCTTCAGAATGACTTCTTGAATAAGCATTGGCCAAATGGCAGTTCAGGAGGAGTTCAAGTGTGTTTTGCTCACCAGCTGCCAGGTTTTCTCTGGATTATACATATTTCAGTATCTCAGTTCAGAAAGCAAAGGAAGCTAAATCCTGAGCTGGCAGGAGAATTTTGTGTGTCGTCAAAAGGTGGCAAAGGGTGACTCTAGATTTGGGCCCTGGTTGGGAAGACGCAGGAAATGCAGGGGAGACAATGACTTTCTGCCACACAAATGTTTTGATATGAGACTTGCGTAATAGCCTTGTTTCCTTGAGGAAATTTGGAAACCCCTTATTTAGACCATCTGTGCGTTCAAAAATTAATAATAAAATAGAAGCTTTCTGTTTTGAATATGATACCAATTAAGGGATGTGTCTCTGTCAATGTGTGCAATAATTCCCTTCATATTAATTGACATTATGCCTGTGTATTGAGCAGAAGGCTGACCCCTGCATAATTTTCCGTTTTATCGAAGCTGGTGTGCGAAACAGTCATTTCTGATTAATTTTCTCAAGGTTTAACACACTGTGAAGTGCTTTCTTTGCCCAGCCGGGAACCTTTCCCAACCTGGTCCCAGTTCTTAATGACGAGAAGCACTTTGTAGCCTGTAGTGGTGCCACATCCTGCATCACCTGGGAAGGCTCTTCTCTGCTGTCAGCAGCTTTGCGCAGCCCCCGCTCTGGCTCACCGTCCCTTCGCTCACCCAGAATAGACAGTCAGGTGTCTCCTGGATTTGAATTCCTTGACTGATGTTCTTGCGTAACCCTCGATGCCCTCAGCTGAAACTATGCTGTTAAGTGATTTTCCAGTCGTGCAGTGAAGTAAACATAATTCATTAAAGCAGTTTGCTGTTAAGTTTGCTGTGGTGTAAGTCACTGTAACTGTCGCTGAAATTCTCTCTCTGGGTGTTACGCATTTGGAAACTTAAAGAGAAATATTTTTTATACTCAACATTATGCAAATAAAACTGGACCCTCACCTACCCAGGAAATACATCTTTTAATTTGACGTGGAGGTCTGGTTTAGAGCCGAACACTGTGACAATTAGGTTGCAGTATTGCCCTCAAGTGGCCAGTTTTGATACTACTTCAAGTAATAGCCACAGACATTTAATGTGAAATAGAATGCAGACATATGCGCAGATAAAGAGCAAAATGCTTAGAAACAGCAGAAAGGCTTAGGATTTTTTCCCTTTGTTTTATTTTTGAGTTCCATATTCTTGCCCTGTCACTTAACAGGAGGAAATACAAACGAAAATTACCATCAACTCTTAATCTATTAGATTGCAGCGTTATTTGGGAATAAAATTAAATGTGTTCAGTAGGTTCTGCAAGAACTTAGCATATGAATTTCACTGTTCTTGCAAGTAACCTCTGTAGAGAACTAAATGCTCTGATGCTCCCCTTCCTGGGAGACTGAACATAACGTAAATGCCATCTCTGTTTTCTGTCCTCATAACATCTAGAGTCCTATCATTTCTCTTTTCACTGATATAAGAACAAAAGTCTGTCTAGACTGAGGGACATCAAAGACACGCTTAGTCTGACATTCTGTTTCTGGCAACAACCAGGCAAGAAAGCATCATGAAACTGTGTAACAGGACAAGCGTACAGTGATACTCATCCCTAGGCAGACTATAGCTATTTCTGGTAAACTGCAAGGTAAGACACACAAAATTGGAAGCAGAATATATATCTTCGTGTTTCATAAGCTCCAGTGGACTTTTATGCCATGGAATTCCCTACTGGATTTTTTAATCCATTAATGCTTTTGGTCTTCCTAACATCCTGCGGCAATGAGACTCTACAGATTATTATGTGTTCCTTGAGAAATAGTATTTATTTGCTTTAAAACTTCTACCTGATTGCTTCCTTTCATATGCCTAATTCTTGTCTTAAGAGAAAGAATGAGTAATCCTTCCTTCTTTACCTTTTCCATGTCTGTGCCAATCTGTGACACGGCACACAAATAAAATTCTTCCTGGAGTTCTTTTCTGCTCTTCTCGTTATGAACATCCCAGTTTAGCTAGTAAGAGCTCTAGACTGATTATTCTTTATAATATGTGAATATGTCATAAGTCTTTACACTGTTATCCAGGCCCTTAGCTCTCTGCTTTTCTCCTGGTTTGCAGACCCTCCTGCTCTGGCTGTTCAATCCAGGCAGGTCTGTAAGCTTGCCCCTCTGTGGCTTCCAGCTTTCCCAGACCTACCTCCCATTATCCTGATTCTTCTTCTCATCTTTCCCTTTTTGCTTTCCAGCTTCCCTTTGTCAAGCTGGTCCGCTTTTGCTTCTCATAGCGAGCTGGGAAATGCTGTTAGTAAATCACCTTTACTTTTCCACTAAGAAGTCGATGCTGGGTTGGGAAACCACTCTTAGTTCAGTCTCAGTTGAAGGACCTAATTTAGTGATTGCTGAAGCTATTGAGCGGCTTTTTGTCTTTGGACTTAGTTTTAAGAGCAAGGATCTTTAGAGGAAACCTTTCTCAGATGCCCTTTTCTCCTCCATGTAAATAACTTATAAAAGTGTTAAGGGACAAGAGGTTTTTTTGTCCTGAGCTACTAAGTAACATCTCTTTAGAAAAACTTATGTAAAGAAAAAAATATACATAAGTGGGAAATTTACTGTATAAAATAGCTGAATAATACCATGGCTTCCCCCTTCATCTAGTGCCATGTTAGAGCTGCAGAGAAATGGCACATCCTAACAATAAATCAGGGGTGGAATAAACAGACCTGCCTAAAGCTAACACTATAAACTTATGATAAATTACTGCACTGTTTTCTCTGTGGTTTCTGGAACCATTGTTTTGATTATGGGTACATTTTTCTCCCATTATATGTCTTACGACTTTTTCTATATACTGTGATCAGTGGAGAGGTCTGCCTGTGCTAGCAGGCAATATAGGAAATAGCTTCATTGCAAAATATTTTTTTTCTGGCCTTCTATGTGGAATCAGTCTGTATTCTTGCAGACACCTTAGATATTTAGCTACCTCCATATGTATAGTCAAAGAGATTCTTGTTTGTGTGTAAAAGAGTATTTCTGTATCTGTGAACAACTACTTACACCCCAAAGTATGTGGACTTGGTGAAGAAATTTCACCAAATATAGATCCAGTAAGAAGAATGAATGTACAAAAATGAACTGAGAGTACAGAGCCTATACTGAAAGCTATCAGATATTGATTGAATTGATTCAAGTGAAAACTTCCTCAGCTATTTTCAAGAAGAGGCAATTACCTGAAGTCTTTTGAGACCCTGCAGATCCAATTGATCAGAAAGACTGCAACAGCTCCCATGCATAGCAGAACAATCTGGAGAGGACACCCTGCGTTACTTCAAAAAGGGTCATTTCTTGAAAACAAAGGTCGTGCTTTGGCTCCTCAGACGTAAACTTTGCTTTCAGATATGATCCTGATAACTTTGTCTGCCATTTAGTTCTGAAGGCTACAACTAGCAACCAGCAAGGTCTTTTCAAAATCTATCCATACAAATCCTGTAAAGTATGATGCACCAAATCCCAATATGTAAGCCTCAAAATTACACTGAATTACTCAGTAGCCCCAATGGTTTCTTATCTTCTATCTCTTTGCCTCTTGGGTAAGTTCAGAGCTCAGCTACACCTCCAAAGGTGAGATACAGTTTCAGGAAAAATTGACGAGTTCACATTGTTTAACCAAAATCAGGATAGAGGTGGCTAATTGATGATATGTAATTAATTGGTAACCAGTAATAATAATGCACTCAACTATCAATTTCAGTAACAGCACAGATAAACCACAATACCAGACACTTCAGAAATGTTAATAAACACTGCATATTTCTAAACATCCTTCTATAAATACCCCCCGAAGCTCTAGTCACGCCCACCCACGTTCACCCAGACCCTATCTCACAGGCAGCACGGGTTACAAACACAGCCCCACACTGCTGGGATGCAGCTTCCCTTCTTCCATGCAGCTCTGCTTGTGCCTGCAGCATGTAGGACTCGTGCCCATCCTTACACCCTAGTATTCCCTGCAGTCTAGGCAGAAGCTGCGATGCCAGTGGGCTGACTTCTGGCAGTGCCTGACCAGGTTTTGACTGCTGCTCTTTCCACCCCAAAGTCTCTCCCCCCACTGCAAATTTTCATGCTGCTTTTATATTATTTCCCAAGCTGACTCCTTCCTTGTTTCAAAAGTCACTTTGTAATTTCCTGGTTACTGTTTAACCTCATTGATGGTCACCTTCTTCTTTATCACGGTAAGTTTGGGACAAACGCCCTCCCAGACAGTTCCGTGTATTCCAAGCACGCAGGGTTTTCTGTCTGTGTGTGGGCTGTGTGAGCACTCTGGTGGTATATCTCCTAGCTGTCTTCAGTGTCTCATTTAGATTCCCTGTACAGTCACTGGAGCAACAGAGCCGTTTTAGATTGCAATTAATGTCACATTTTTGAGATGTCTACCTTAGGATGGCATAAATGATGCTCTTGAAGCGTCTGTGTTCTGCAGTGAGGTATAAAAGGAACCTAGACATTTAGCTTGTACATAGACATAATCCATGTAATCTTGTAGGGTGGGATTCCTCTACAGATTTTGACACCTGAGGGAATTGTGAGCTGTGCCTCTGAATGCCTATTACAATCAACAGAAAGCTAATGCAGTGAAGGTAGACATCTTAAGTTTGCCTTTATTGCCATTCCTAAGGTTAGTCAAAGAAAATCTTTCTCGTCTCATAAGGAGGGAAGACTGTGCTAGAACTGAGCTAGAAGGCAATCACAGAAGGGTCACTGCAGGGTTTTTTTATTACAGTAAAATTAATTCACATTTTCTGAGGAGTGTTGGTATACAACACCCAGTGCACACAGTGTCTGGCTGCGTCTGCTGCTCAACGCACTCTGACCAGGCCCCTTGAAACAAGGGGTGGAGGTAGAAGGGGCTGGGAGATGGCTGTCTAAATCAATTTATACCCTTTCTCAGGGTAATCCTCAGCTGATCATTCAGCTAGCGGCCCCAGGCTGCTCAGCATCTCTCCTAAGAAATTCATTTGCAGAAAAATTACCAGAGGAAAATCCTCTCAAGGGAATTACTTCAGTCACCCTGGCATCCAACCCTGTGGATGACACACGCTCTTCCACTCTCCTTGAGTCACCATGAGTCTGTCCATGAAGCCTGCAAATCAGAATTCCTTTGTCATCAAATTGCATTTTTTTCAGCGTGTCAGGCCTTTAACTGATGGTTCAGTGTATTTTTGAGGAGCCAAAGGGATCCATGTCACTGAGATGATAAAGCTTATTTTAATGACTGCAGATTTTAAAAAGTGGATGTCAAAGTGGGTAGAGAAAAAGCACTGTAAAATTAATACTGAGTTAGCCAAATCTTTTTTTTTTTCCCCAATGGCTTATCCTAAAGCAAAAGTAGTTATCAGTGAGCAAAAGGTCAATGAGTTAAAATTAATCTTAAGAATATTTCTAGTTCATTCTGCCTTTAGAGAAAATGTGTGCTTGATCCATGTAATTAGACTTCATTTACACACTTTCTGAAAGGCATTACATAAATATGTGGAACATACCTCCAACTGTATGCATCCAGCATGTGGATGAATATCTTCAAGCTCCTGAGAAGTTTTGCGATTCTGTACACAATGGTGTCACCATGAGCCAGCAATGTGCCCTTGCGGCCAGGAAGGCTGATGGCATCCTGGGGTGTATTAAGAAGAGTGTGGCCAGCAGGTCGAGGGAGGTTCTCCTCCCCCTCTACTCTGCCCTAGTGAGGCCCCATCTGGAGTCCTGTGTCTAGTTCTGGGCTCCCCAGTTCAAGAAAGACGAGGAACTACTGGAGAGAGACCAGCAGAGGGCTACAAAGATGATTAAGGGACTGGAGCATCTCTCCTATGGGGAAAGGCTGAGGGAGCTGGGTCTGTTCAGCCTGAGGAGGAGAAGACTGAGAGGGGACCTTATCAATGCTTATAAATAACTCAAGGGCGGGTGTCAAGAGGATGGGGCCAGATTCTTTTCAGTGGTGCCCAGCGACAGGACAAGGGGGAATGGGCACAAACTGGAACATAGGAAGTTCCATCTAAATATGAGGAAAAACTTCTTTACTGTGAGGGTGACAGAACACTGGGACAGGCTGCCCAGGGAGGTTGTGGAGTCTCCTTCTCTGGAGATATTCAAAACCCGCCTGGACACGGCCCTGTGCAGCCTGCTCTAGGTGACCCTGCTCTGGCAGGGGTGTTGGACTAGATGATCTCCAGAGGTCCCTTCCAACTCCTACCATGCTGTGATTGTGTGATTCAGTGTCATTGTACAAAATTGGCAAAGCCTTCTTACTCCAGCTACAGGAGGCATCGCGCTCGCAGGCTCTTGTCCTGCTGGGGGACTTGAACCACCCCAACATCTGCTGAAAAAGTAGCACGGCAAGCTGTAGGCAATCCAGGAGACTCCTGGAGTGCATGGAGGATAACTTTTTACGTGAGGTAATAGACAGCCCTACTAGAGGGGATGCTATACTGGACCTGATGTTCACCAACGCAAGTGAGCTAATCAGTGACATCAAGACTGGAGGCAGCCTGGGCTGCAGTGATCATGCGCTGGTGGAGTTCACAGTCCTGAGGGATATGGGTCAGGCAAAGGGTAAAGTCAGGACCCTGAATTTTAGGAAAGCAAACTTCCAGCTCTTCAAGGAGTTAGTCAATAGGACCCCCTGGGAAACTGCCCACAGGGACAAAGGAGCAGAAGAGAGCTGGCAGATATTTAAGGAGGCTTTCCATAGAGTGCAAGAGCTCTCGATCCCCAGGTGTAAGAAATCAGGCAGGGAAGACAAGAGACCGGCATGGATGAGTCAAGACGCTGGGCAAACTGAAGGGCAAGAAGGAAATGCACAGGCAGTGGAAGCAGGGACAGGTATCCTGGGAAAAGTATAGGGAAGCTGCCCAGTTGTGTAGGGATGAGGTCAGGAAGGCCAATGCACAGATGGAGCTGAACTTGGCAAGGGATGCAAAAAATAATGAGAAGGGCTTCTACAGGCATGTCAGCCAGAAAAGGAAGGTCAAAGAAAGTGTACCCCCCTTGATGAGCAAGACTGGCAAACTGGTAACAACAGACGAGGAGAAGGCTGAGGTACTCAACAACTTTTTTGCCTCAGTCTTCACTGGCAATCTCTTCCCACATCTCTCGAGTGGATGGACTGCAAGATAGGGACTAGAGGAGCAAAGTCCCTCCCACTGTAAGAGTAGGTCAGGTTCGTGACCACCTGAGGAACCTGAACATACATAAGTGTCTGGGACCTGACGAGATGCATCCCAGACTCCTGAGGGAATTGGCTGACGTAGTTGCCAAGCCACTCTCCGTGGTATTTGAGAAGTCATGGCAGTCAGGTGAAGTCCCTGGGGACTGGGAAAAGGGAAACATTGCACCCATTTTTAAAAAGGGTAGAAAAGAGGACCCTGGGAACTACTGACCTGTCAGCCTCACCTCTGTGCCTGGGAAGATCATGGAACAGATCCTCCTAGAAGCTATGCTAAGGCACATGGAGGACAGGGAGGTGACTGGACACAGCCAGCATGGGCAAGTCCTGTCTGACCAATCTACTGGCCTTCTACGATGGAGTGACTACATCAGTGGACAAGGGAAGAGCTATGGATGTCATCTATCTGGACTTCTGTAAGGCCTTTGACATGATCCTCCACAAAATCCTTCTCTCTAAATTGGAGAGATATGGATTTGATGGGTGGACTGTTCGGTGGATGAGGAATTGGTTGGATGGTTGCATCCAGAGGGTAGTGGTCAACGGCACAATGTCCAGATGGCGATCGGTGACAAGTGGCGTCCCTCAGGGGTCCGTACCGGGACCAGTACTGTTTAATGTCTTCATCAATGACAGTGGGATCGAGTGCACCCTCAGCAAGTTTGCAGACGACACCAAGCCATCCAGAGGGACCTGGACAAGCTCAAGAATTGGGCTCAGGTGATCCTCATGAGGTTTAACAAGGCCAAGTGCAGGGTCCTGCACCTGGGTCAGGGCGACCCCAGGTACCAAGACAGGCTGGGGGATGAAGGGATTGAGAACAGCCCTGCTGAGAAGGACTTGGGGGTACTGGTGGATGAAAAGCTGGCCATGAGGCAGCAGTGTGTGCTCGCAGCCCAGAAAGCCAACCGTATCCTGGGCTGCATCAAAAGCAGCGTGGCCAGCAGGTCAAGGGAGGGGATTCTGCCCCTCTACTCTGCTCTGGTGAGACCCCACCTGGAGTACTGCGTCCAGCTCTGGAGCCCCCAACACAAGAAAGACATGGATCTGCTGGAGCGGGTCCAGAGGAGGGCCACAAAAATGATCAGAGGGCTGGAGCACCTCTCCTATGAAGACAGGCTGAGAGAGTTGGGCTTGTTCAGCCTGGAGAAGAGAAGGCTCCAGGGACACCTTATTGCAGCCTTTCAATACTTAAAGGGAGCTTATAAGAAAGATGGGGACAAACTTTTTATCAGGGCCTGCTGTGATAGGACAAGGGGTAATGGCTTTAAACTGAAAGAGGGGAGATTTAGACTAGATATAAGGAAGAAGTTTTTTACAATGAGGGTGGTGAAGCACTGGCACAGGTTGCCCAGAGAGGTCGTAGAAGCCCCATCCCTGGAAACATTCAAGGTCAGGCTGGATGGGGCTCTGAGCAACCTGATCTAGTTGAGGATGTCCCTGCTCATTGCAGGGGGGTTGGACTAGATGACCTTTAAAGGTCCCTTCCAACACAAAATATTCTATGATTTTATAAAATATTTGTGCATGTCTGCATTAAGTTTTACAGCCTGCTAAAATTTAATCCCTATTCCTCTGCTTAAAAATTTTCTAGCCAGAGGCCAGCTTTCTCCCAGACTAAATTCCTGTGATTGCCACCCGTTTTTCCTATTCTGTCCTCTTTTTTACTATTCAATGCTACTTTTAATCACACTCAACCAATAATGAGCTTGAATCTTGCTGGACAGGTAGTCTGTTTCCTCTGAAGGTGGGAGAACAAGCATCAGTGGTAATCATCTGAAGTAACCTTCAATTCAGTGACTTTAATATTTTGCAGTTGAACACAGATATTTATAGATCTTTGTTAGGCATACTCAGAAGAACCTGAGGTTGCTGAAGGTTTTCACAGTTTATCACCCCTAATCCATGTACTCCTCATTTTCCCTAACGGTTGCTGAGAATCCTGTAGAATCCATAGGAGTCAAACCTAACCTGAACTAGTTTAAATAGGATTTTTTTCATGAATTGGAATTTAACCTGAAGTATTTGTCTCTTGTCTCTATTGGTCCTGAAACAGACTGACTAAATATTTATTTTCAGTGATTGGCTTAGAATAAACATTGTCCTAAAACCTGATATCCCCTAATGAGGACCTGTTGAGCACTGTTTCTTTTCTGGTCTGGCTAAGGAGGGCTGTAATTAAAATGCAGTTCCTTGGAGAAGCCAGTTTTATTTTAATGCCTGTTGTGTTGGATACAGTTTGCTATTATAGCCAACAGCATGC
Organism: Phoenicopterus ruber ruber; assembly: GCA_009819775.1. Classification (NCBI taxonomy): domain Eukaryota; kingdom Metazoa; phylum Chordata; class Aves; order Phoenicopteriformes; family Phoenicopteridae; genus Phoenicopterus; species Phoenicopterus ruber. The sequence goes on along the minus strand of CM020215.1, from coordinate 26,515,417 downwards.
TCTGAGTGCAAATAGGGCAAACCAGCCTGTCTTTCATCAATTCTGACTAGAAATATATGCATTGTGTATCTTTTGTGTTGAGGTGCTTAAGGATTGATTTATGGTGAGGAGCAAATGAGCTAATGGGACTTTTTCTGTCCTGCTTTCTCTTCCTTCCAATAATCCCCACCTCTCCTTGGAAAATTCTGCAACTCCTTATCTTCCCTGTGCAGCAAAACAACACAGCTTCTCTCTTAGTCCCTCAATATCCACTTAGAAAATTAGAGAAAAGGTGCAAACCAGTGTAGCAGGAATGTGAGTGATGTACAGGATCCGGCAGAGATCCTGGAAATAGTTGTCAAAGTCAGCTGAAGAACCACTATGTAGTCCCACCTTGGTGAGTTGACTCTTCATTTTAAATTTTTTATTTCACATGAACAGTTTAATTAACTGGTTTTGAACTGAACAAGGAACTAAAATGGGACAATTTCACTCTGATTTGAAAAATGTGCAGCTTCTTGTTCTTGATCTTTGTACTACTCTGTGGGAGACACACAGCTTTGGTGATCTTAGACTTCGGGAAGCACAGACTCTCTCTCAGCCTGTTGTGGCAATGTAATGGACTGTGATCTGAGGATTTGCATAATCTCTTTCTAAGTAGCAGTTCCAGGGCTCTTTTGCCCTAGAGACTCATGGAATTGCAGTACACAGGGAAAACTTTCTACAGCATAAAAATACACTGTGATGTAATTCAAGATTTCAACATGATGCTAATATCCAAAGGGGAGAGTTGAGGCTATATGTGCAACCTTTACTTTGCAATTTCCTGGCAGTCAGAGGTTTAATTTTATAATTTCATATATACTGTTGTCATTTTTTTCCTATTAGCATTTAAAATAGCTTTATCAGAAACAGGAGAAAGAGTCCCAGGCATTGCAAACCTTCAGCCCAGATCTGTGCATGGGACACATTTCTTTCAGTCAGTAAAGCTTGGGAAGGGAACCACTTGTTAGAATAAAACCAGAGGTGATAAGAACAGGAAGACAGGCAAAGCAGCTTCCTGCCCACCAGTTACCTGTCAGCACAACAGAATGGAGTTACTGGAACTGAAGAGAGCAAAAAGCAAAAGAGGATCAGCATTAGCTGCATACTCGAGTATTTCCCACAGCTGGCTATAGGCAATGATATAGTATTTTTTTTAAAGGAAAGTGGAACATGTGTATTACATTTAACTGCAATATGCTGCCTGAAGAAACTGAAAGGCATTCAGCCATGCCAATGCAGACCAGCATGCTTGGCAGTATTCATGCTCACAAGGGGAGGCTCCAATGCTGTCTAGAAAATTCTGTGGACTAGAGTGCACAGAAGTACGTTGCAAGATCTGAAGTCAGCACAGCGAATACATCATTAACACATCACCAGTAACTAGCGGTGTACCCCAGGGATCCCTACCGGATCCATTCCTGTTCTACATCTTTGTTAAATGTCTGGATGATGGGACAGAGTGTACCCTCTAAGGGCACAAAACTAGGAGGAGTGGATGATACACCAGAAGGTCATGCTGCCATCCAGAGGGACCTCAACAGGCTGGAGAAATAGGCTGACAGAACCTCATGAAGTTCAACAAGGGGAAGTGCAAAGTCCTGTACCTGGAAAGGAAGAACCCCAGGCACCGGTACACACGGGGGGCCACCCAGCTGGAAAGCAGCTTTGCAGAAAAGGACATCGGAGTCCTGGTGCACACCAAGTTGACCATTGGCCAGCAGTCTGCCCTTGTGGCACACCTGGAGCACTGTGTCCAGTTCTGGACTCTCCAGTGCAAGAGGGATGTGGAGAGAGTCCAGTGGAGGGCCACTAAGATGATTAAGGGACTGGAGCATTTCTTATACGTGGAAAGGATGAGAGAGCTGGGACTGTTTAGCCCAGAGAAGCTTCTCAGGGGCTCAGGGGGATCTCATCAATGTGTATCAATACCTGAAGGGAGGCTGTAAAGAAGACAAAGCCCGTCTCTTTTCAGTGGTGCCCAATGACAGGACAAGAGGCCATGGGCACCAACTGAAACACAGCAGGTTCCTTCTGAACATCAGGAAACACTCTTTTACTTTGAGAGTGACTGAGCACTGGCACAAGTTGCCCAGAGAGATTGTGGAGTTTTTATCCTTGGAGGTATTCAAAAGCTGTCTGGACACAGCCCTGGGCAACCAGCTGTAGATGACCCTGCTTGAGCAGGGGGGTTGGACAAGATGACCTCCAGAGGTCCCTTCCAACCTCAACAATTCTGTGGTTCTGTGATTCTGTGATCATGGTTTAGAGCCAAAATATCACATTAAACCTTGTTATGGACTTCTGCTAAAGGCCAGGCTTGGTTAACCCATCTGCTGTGGATACTTATTCATGACTGTAGTAGTCAAAGGCAGCTAGAGAGATGCCAATCACATCAGACCTCAGTAGGGTTGTCTACAGAAGCATGCTTCCATCATGTTACCCCAGTGGGACATGTATAAGTGGGTAATAGAAAATATATAATGGAATTTCTAAGTCAATTTAGTAGAGAAATTCCTGGAAATAATCAGAAATTTTTCTTGCTGAATATCAATACAAAACATAAGCTGTGTGTACTTTATATGCTTTATCTCTGAAGACAGTACTTTTATACTATATAAATGTATCTGGTAATATAGTACTACTAAATTATCTAATAGTTTTACATGGTTCAGACATTAATTGGGTTCTGTGCCGTGTGATAACTCTAATGGAAACATGGTTCAAGGGCAGCCCCATTTCTTAGCACAAAGGACTCTGATGCAACAAAACCTGCCTGTGTCCCACTCTTCACTGGGGCTCTGTGTTGCTCCAGTTGTTTCCCTGAATTTCTATCTGAAGTGATGAGACGGGTGAATTTGCATGAGCGATGAAAGCAGCTGAGGACAGTGTTGTGCAGGCCAGTGAATATACCACTGGGAGGATTCACAAGACTAAAAACCTCAGGGTGTGCAAGAGTTCAGTCAAAACACAGTCTGTGATGACTGGTCACTTTTTCAACATCTTTCTTCTATATTCTATTTAAAGCTTGTTAACCTGGGGTAAGGATTTGTAGTTAAGGTCAAGTGGGATAGCTTTTGCACAGTATGTTAACAGGAGAAAAGGCTTTTACTTTGAGTGTGCTATTACCTACTGCTGAAGAAATGTGTGGCTTCTACTGCCTAGAACTAGTTGACAGCAAAAGGTTTTACCAAAGTAAGCTTAGATTGTGAGTAATATTTTTTAAAACCATTAATACAGAGTTTGTTTCTGATATACTTATTTGTAAACAAAAAGTCATTCTATACTAGTATGCTGTGTGGAGCTTTTCATGCATCTGGTCCTGAAGGTGGAGCACCTCTCCTATGAAGACAGGCTGAGAGAGTTGGGCTTGTTCAGCCTGGAGAAGAGAAGGCTCCAGGGACACCTTATTGCAGCCTTCCAATTCTTAAATGGGGCTTATAAGAAAGATGGCAAAAACTTTTTAGCAGGGCCTGTAGTGATAGGACAAGGGGTAATGGTTTTAAACTAAAGGAGGGGAGATTTAGACTAGACTTAAAGAAGAAGTTTTTTGCAATGAGGGTGGTGAAGCACTGGCACAGGTTGCCCAGAGAGGTGGTAGAAGCCCCATCCCTGGAAATATTCAAGGTCAGGCTGGATGGGGCTCTGAGCAACCTGATCTAGTTGAGGATGTCCCTGCTCACTGCAGGGGGGTTGGACTAGATGACCTTTAAAAGGTCCCTTCCAACCCAAACTATTCTATGATTCTATGATTCTATGCCACTTTACTGTGCAAATGAATAAAAGCTGATGTTGACATTCTAGGACAATTTTCACTTCTACCAGTCTTTTAATTTATGATCTTAACACTGATTTGCTATAAATGTTCAAAATATCTGTAATCTCTTTCACAGCTGCAAAGGTTTTTTGAGATATTCTTCAAAAGCAGTTCTCCCCAGCAAGCCTTCAACAACATGAAGGAAGCTATTAGCAAACTTCTACTTATAACTGAGGTCTTCAGTGAATCATCTGCCTCAGGGCCAAATTCTTTCAATCAGTAAGTGACTTGCAGTGGTCATTGCTATGCTATTGTCAAGATAGCTCCTTGGAACAGAATAAAAATTGTAGAGGATACACAATTCCTGAAATAAAAAAAAGTCCCCTCTATTTCATACTTCCTTATTAAGTGATGATGTGCTGCATTTAGGGAGTAAAACTCTTCAATATCCACAGTGCTTCTAGTTTGTAAAAAGGTTATGATGAATACTTAGGACCAGATGCTGTGTCCTGATGAAGTGTTTCAGGCAGCACAAATGAACAGAAATCACTCACAATTGGGCTAGTCCTAACATATATAAAGTTGTATTTCCCTTCAGTGAGCCTTCTGTCATATGTCAAATATTTAATGTTAGAGTAGCCCAGACGGTTCAGAGCTGGCTGCGGCAGGCAATCTGAACAAGAGACACTAGAATACTTTATGAAATGTACCTTATGAAATATACCTAGGCAACAAGATTCACATTTCTGTGGGTGTTAAATCATTGTAATCACTTCTATTAGAGTGTTACAGTTCTTACACATAAATCAGCCTTTATTATGTAATATTTTTGTTAATTAAAATTAGTGTTTGTTCTATATATGTTATGTCACATCCCTGACACTTTTATGATAAATACTAAGTAAGTTACTATTTATTACGTTTATATGTTTTATAAAGCTATTTGAGATCCCAGGTGTTTTAGCAGCAGTAATATAAAGCTCATTATTTGACTTATGCAAGTTGGGAATAAAGCTTACATTGTGAGTGGAGAGTGTAGCGAGGAGGGGAGGAGTGTAACAGGAATGGAGCTATTTTGACAGTGGTCCAAACTCTAACTTTTTTTACCAATGGAATGGATATCTCTTGTTTACGTAATCCAAAACTCGCTTAGAGCTCCTGGTCCATGCCTTCAAACATCCCCATAGCTGCAGCATAACTCTTTGCCTTCAGTGAGCCCAGAGAGTTTCACCATCTATTGCCCTCCAAATGTCTTCAAAGCTTTTGCAGGACCTCATTCTCATCACAAGGCATTTCCTCCTCCAGCGTAGTTCACCTCCCTCACTGGTTTAAAAGTCAGCCATATAAATACACTTTAATATAGCACTGTTTTCATCAGCTCACAATCTGCCTCTATCTATGTTTAATGCTGCTGGCTCCTCTTAGAAATTTTATTTAGTCTGTATCGCATGCTCTCTCTTGACCTATGTGTATATGTCCTTGTGTATGTTCTCTGGACCTGTGTGTGTATGTCATTGTAGCACGTATTTCACAACAGTATCTAGCCCCACTGAATCTGATTCCTTTTATATTGTATTTCAGATGCAGCCAATGTTTTCAAATGCTAACTTTTGACATTGGATTCCGCACCTCCATATACCCAGTAGTTCTTGAGGTGAGAAAATGACACAAATTATTGCCTGACCCAATAAACTTACACCAAAAAGAACACAGCAGGGAACCCTCTTTGATAGGTACCCTCAAATCTCTCAGAAATGTCCAGATATGTTAATATTAATTTTGCCTAGAAGTGGAGAGTTGCTGTGGGAGAAACCAGTTTTTAAGGGACAGAGTTCTTGTGAGTTCACCACACCATTGAAGTGTGCAAACCTTTCAGTCTTAGCATTAAAGGACTATCAACCCAATTGAATACCAGCAAAACAAAATCCATAGGAAGCATTGCATGCAAGTAGAGTTAGGTATTAACTGTGCCAGAACAAAGAGGAAGGGAGAAAGTTAAAATACCACAACTGGCTTTTAATACAAGTTAAAGCTCTCCATGAATTGTATTGTACTTCTTCAATTCATCACCTGTTTTGACCTCCACTGTGCTGCTTTCTTCCTGGATGATCCTCAAGGAGCTCAAAACCAGAGAAATGTGACCTGTGGCATAAACTCCCCATGATAGTTTTGTACCACTCCTGCTTCAGAACAGACTGGCCAGGAATAATTGTACTGCTTTCCAGCTGCTTCTCATTACCCCTGTATATACACATGAATATGTATATATCTAGGTGTATAATATCTTTTTCCATATTTATGATACACAAAAGGCAAAAAAGATATTAGTAAATATATCTGGGAAATTACAGGAGAAAACTTTTACAATTCATCCTCTGTTAAAATCTGTTTAAAGTTTCTAGTAACAACAGTGCAGTCAATCTCTCCATCCTTCACAAAACAAAGATCCTTTAAACACAAAGCAAAAATGGACATATGAAAGCAAGTTTGCACGATTTAAAAAATCCATGAAGGCAATATCCTTGATTAGTCTGACAAGACTTGTTTAGCTAGTATACAAAATATGACACATCATAACAATTTAATAATTGTATACCAGGCTGTAAAAAAATTCTCCCAGGAGTTGCTTAAAAAACTGAGCATAAAGCATCATGTTTACCTGCCTGTATAGGAGTCTCAGCCATTAGCCATAATCCATAAATGTACAGTAAATCGGTAGTGTTTAATAGTTTCTTAAGAAAATACAAATTACTCTAAAAAATACCACTTGATAATTACTATGACATTTGACTTTGACTAGTATCCCTTGGAAACCGTAGTATGCACAAACCCCATGCAGCTTCGAGTTGTATTTATGCTAAAATATTACTTTATTTATATTTTATAAACATGAGTTTATATGTTGTAAAACTTATACTTTCATCTTAGTAACTCCTAAATACTTGAGTTTTGCAAAAGTTATGTTAACATACAAACTGGCATTTTATTTTTTTTTAATCAGATTTCAAATCAAACACATCACTGAAAAAAAGCTCTCACATGAGAATGCAATATTGTACTCTATCCGCTGGAGGTCAGCAAATGTGTGCGTGTAGTTCTGACAGAGAATGTGGTACAGCATTTGCTATACTATAATCCTGTCTGGTTTATTAGTGTTATTGTGACTTTTTTTTTTTATAAATAGTTCCAGTTTGGTATATGTGGTTATGAGAAGACTGGACTTGATATTCAAACTATAAATTTTTATATTGTTTTCCAACAGGTACATGAAAACTTTGATTTTCAAGATGAGGATGAATCAAATATTCAGGACCAAGCTTTCAAAGAATTTCTTTTTGAAGATACTTTTAAATTTCTCTTATCTAATGAATCCTCAACATCCAGTTTCATAGAAGCTTTGCAAAAAATATATGGATCAACTGTGAGCAAGGTAGTTCATTCCACCTTTTTCTTATTATTAACTATTTGAAAATATTTCGTTCTGAATTGTATGCCTTTCTGAAATTGTTGGTGCCAACTTATAGAATGAAGGATTTATTTAATCAAAACTATCTGTTACTGAATTCTGGGGAATAAAACTGTAATTATATTGAACAATTGAATTTTCTTTTATAAAAAATCCACTCTCAAATTATGTCCTTGCCCAAAGTACAGTACTTTAAAGATATATTTAAAACTTTAACAAAGTAATTTCCCCACCATTTTTTTAAATGGTCTTTTTTAATATACAGGTTTGTGTGTTTTTATAAACCTAGAATTGATTTACTCAGACAAGTAGATTCATGAGCATCAGAATTAAATTTTGTTTCCTACAACTTTGTGTCTTATTCTGAATGCAAGATCCAATTATAATTTTTTTCATTTATAGGATCTGTATAAAGTTCGCATCACTAGCGAAAACTATTTCTGACAAGCTAGGATCTCCTTTAGCAGTATTTCTCTCAGTCTGGGCACTTTCAAGGGTGCATTTCTGAGGAACCCCTTACTTGCAAGGCTTATAGGGACTAAATTATCCATGCAACTTCTGCCTCAGACAGGCGTGACTAAAATAGAGTCATGGGTTCTACATTTATGACAGGATAAAGTAGGAAGCCACAGACATATACACAGGAACAATACAATTACCCAAGCCTGTGTTCTGTAGAAGACCAGACCACATCTCAAACCATCCACTTCATTGTCTATATTTTATGCAGTATCTTCCCATGGTAGTTTCTATGGGTACTTTTCTACACAAAGCTAATGCATAGTCTACTTTATTCTAGACTAAGAAACAGGAAGAGATATCAAGGAGCTGGCTTGACGTGACTTTGGATGAGGTTAGGGCAAGTCGAGAGCTGCTGTAACTTGTTCCTTTGATCACCAAAGGGATTGGGGTCTGATGAAAGCACATTGCTTTCCATGTGATTTCACCAGAATATGCTGCCCTTTCCTTCATAGGATGGAACTTTCCACAGAGAAGATGAGCAATGTTTGTCTTTAGAAGAGATAAATTCAATGATTACTTTCATAAAGGAGCTGAAGAATCTTGGACAATTTGAGCTGGTAAAATAAGCAGTTTTGTTGTATTAGATACGTATTTTATGTAAATCTCTTAATACTTCCCCTTCATTACCATTCTTTGCTGTCTCTGGCACATGTATTAGGCTGGATGGACAGGTAAGCAGGGAGACAGAGGTTATGCTGATTTTATTTTGGAGGATTTTTGGAATTTGCATTAAATGAGATAAAGAAATAAAACAGAGAATTTGAATTGAGGATTCGTTGAAAAGGACAGCTAAAGCAGAAACAGAGACCAGAAAATAGAATGAAAGGAAAAGGAGGAAAATTAAGTAAATGAGTAATGAGTTGGTAAGAAAATAGAATGATAATGAAGCAAAGCAAGTGTGAATGGAAAAACTGGAGACAGTACAACACTGAGATCATGACCAGAGAATAGATATAGATGAAAAAGTGGCAAAAAAAAAGCAGGTGGAATATGTAATATGATTTCTTCACACTTCAAGTGAGTTCATTTTTGGAGAAGAATAGAGGTGGAGGAATAACAGTCAGTGTCTGTGAATAGGCATGGCAGTTAATGAGGGAAACGGCGAGTATTGGGGAACTAAAAGATCTGCAACTGGATCTGTTGTTCAGAAAGTCTGCATGATATCAGGATTTCTTCTAGACCTCCTGGATGAGTATCAGGGTTGGAGACTGATGGGGCTTTCTGAAGAGGGATTGAGTTGAATAGATCTGGAAGTCGAATCAGAGGCGAAGGAGTTAGACTTCCATGTCAGTACTAGTAATCCTAATTTGCAAGTCAGGACAAGACAGTCATTTTCTACACATGTGGGAAAGAGCATTAATATATATCCATCCATATGCTAAATACACTGTCTTCTGATCACTTCTCTCTTCTTAGCATTTTACAAATATTATAATGTGTAGTCTCTAACCAATGTCTCTCTTCTCAGCTTTTCCCTTCGGCTGCACCCAAGATTCAAACTTTACTGCGTGACCTTTATCACATGGTAGACCCAATGAGGCGGCTTGGTTCAGTCCTGACTGTGCATTGGTTGCTTTCCAGTTTACTTGAACAATTCCAGGTCATGACTAAAGAGACACATACAAATCTTTCAGAATGGTAAGATAGCTATTATATGATATGTTGAGGGCAGTTTCTCAAATTATATTAATTGCAGTAGCTCCAGTGAGCATCATAAAACTTAATTCTTTAGTAGATGTAGGTGGACTTACAACACTTGAGATGAAGGTTCATCATCCCATCATGGAGCACTGACAGCCATTCTGCCATTAGAGATGTAGCTAGGTTTCTATATAGGACAGTTTTGTCCCTTTGCTGCTCTTTCTAATACAGAGGACTCTGGGTTAAAAAATTAACTGGAGCTACAGTAAACTTTTTTCTAAGAAATATGAAGTAAATGAAGTAGGTTGTTTCTGAACAACTGTAAACTCAAAATTAGGAGTGTTTACCAGGGTTAAGACTGTCTTTTAATTTATACACCAATTAAAAGAAAAACTGTAAAGAAAATACAAAATTTCAGCTGAAGATTTTTCCAAAAGGGACTAATAATTTTGAGTGGCTCTAAATTTTCTCCAACACGAGACAGGTCAAAGAGCATAATACTCCGAGAACCTCATTTTAACTCTTTTTGAAAAGCTGGAAAAATATTGTAATGACAAGGTTAGATCCATTGAGCTTCTGGCAAGAAATTTTAACTTTCAGAAGGAGGGAGGGAGAAAGGAAGGAAGGAATGAAAGAAAGAAGGGAGGGAGGGAGGGAGGGAGGAAGGAAAAGGGAGTAAGGAATGAATGAAAGGAAGGAGAAAAGTTGTTGTATACTATATTTTTAGTATAAAATTTGCAAACATTTGTTTTCTGTGCTCATTATCTCTTGGCTAATGATGTTTCATACACATGTATGCCATACTTCTTTACCAACTACAGGCGTGTATGATTTTGCAAACAAGGGCTTGGGAACAGAGGCACATTAGACAATGTGTGTGGTCCATTCCACTGAGTCTCAAGTTAAATGTGCGAATGACATTATTTTGGACATTTTGCTTGCAGAATGCCATAGTGACTATATAAGGTGCCTGTAAGATTTCTTAAGTTTTAATTTTGTTCCTCATTGAATTGGGTGTGGCTTTCAGCAAGTCAATAGTCATCTATATCTTTCTTTGTTTAGCTATAAAGTGGAGCTTATACTTTATCACTGTGCTAGGTAACTGTTTATTAGTGTTTTGAAAATACACTCCATGAAAAGTAACTCAAAGATGCAGCTGCTTGCATTCATGTGTAAGCCCTTGCCCTTTTGCCAAAATATTTAGGTTTGCATATCAAAGCATACCAACCTTTAGCAGCTTTCTGTTCTAATCTAAGCTGTGCCACTCACGCACTTTGAGCAAGCCCCTTGGCCTCTTTTTTTTTCTTCAAGCTGTACATTAGTGTATGTATATAAATATGTAGAAGTACCATGACCTTTCTCCAGGGCATAGGCCAATCTGCTTCTTTGCACTGTATTTTTCTGCAATGGCTAAGCTAATAACACCATTCTGTTCATTCACTGTATAAAACCCCATGTGTTTTGACATTGCTAAATCATAATCTTCCACTCCTATAGCTACATGCATGTGATGGTGATGCATGTGTCAGATATGCATGTAATTATACTTAATTGCAAGGAAGAAAGAGCTTAGTAGAACTTACTCCCCAAATAACTCAGGTATGCATTCTCTTTGAGCTTTGATTAATCTTTTTTGAGATTCCTAGCTTTGATGAGTTTGTATATCAGAACACTTTTCCTGAATTTCTTCAGTTAAGGCCAGGTTGTTCGGTTAATTTATTTAACAGTTCTTATTTCTCTGACTATGATTTGCATAGCTGACTGTCCAACCAGACAAGATACTCATGGGAAAAATAATGACTTCTGACTTAGGTCTTGTACAGTTACTCTGTTCACTGATCATGAATCCATAGGATGGAGACAGGATTTAAAGAAGTTTCCTGGTCTACTTTTCTTAACCCATTTCATCTACATGACTAGTATTGAAACCTTAAATGGTATTAGTGAACTCTCTGAATTCCTTCCACAGGAGAAGCAAGAAGAACTCTAGAAACTCATCTCAAACTATAATGAAATGGTTACAACCTAGGTGAGAATGACCATCTCAGATGTATTGGTATAACATATGACAAAGTTCTTTGAAAGTGATGGAGTGGTACTACCTAACATGTGCACTGAAATCAATTTTCTGCATTGTTTGTGCACTGTTTTTCAACTCTGTGTAGTTTCAACCTGTGATATGACTAAGACATACACCATTACTGTATTTTAGAATAGGGGCTATGAAGTACCACGGCAAATATGTTTGGCTGTGTCAGACAGCAGGGTAGCATGGGAGAATCAGATAAGTGAGAAAAGCTAACTCTTCTGTATTTGCATAAGACAAAAGCCTAAGCCGGTCAATAAAGTTGCAAATGCTTTTATTAAATCAACTGTTATATTTGGAAAAGTGTTACTAGCTTCCCATATGCAAGCCCTTTTTTAGGTCAAAATAGAAGCGGCAGCCCTCAAACTGAATTTGGGTTGAAAATAATTTCTTGGGGTTTACCTTGGTCATGTTCATCACCTGGGCAGTTTGAGAAACAAACATGGTTTGGACTATGGGGCAGAAGACAACAGCAAGGAAGTCTGGATAAGATCACTGATCTGGAATGAGAGGAATGAGAGACGGGGAAGGAGGAAAGGAGAGAGACAGTTGGGATTAAGTGCCAGGAAACCAATCTCACTCTTGAACCTGCAATTTTGTATTTCTCTTTTGAAGCGATACTTCATTAAGTGAACCAAATGCCCTCATGGAAACTCTGTGACGGAAGCCAAGCAAACACTCTACAAAACAGAGAGCTCACACTGCTGGTTAATCAAACAGAAAAAAATTACTAGTGATCATGTCTCACAAAATTACCTTCAGCAGCTCCTCATTTTCAAGAGAGGACCTACAAAACATCATCTAAAGAAATAAAATTCATAACTCTACTGAATACTGAAATATGGTCTCAATTTTGAGTTTATGACCTATTAAAAATTGCACCATCCACAATTAACACATCCATCAGAGGCCCCAAAAGTGACTAGATTTTTTCCTTTTTATATTTTAATCTTATCAAAGATATTATGTATTTCTACACATCCTTCCTTGCTTATGTCTCTGATTGCTTAGACCATCAGAGCTACATTACTACTGCTGCTGTCAATCCTTTCACTTTCTCATTTGCTGAATCAGAGAGATTCCTAAACGACAGGTTCACTGTCAATAGTTTGTGATGTACACAGCAGGGATCTTTCAAAAGGCACATTCAAAAGCATGCACTCACCTAGGGTACCTGACATACAGTCATTAGATTCATTAGAGCTAATTGCAAAGTGTGTAGGCAATGCGCACATCTGTGCTTGATAGCTCCTCCAAGATACTAAGTAAATAAGGGGCTACTCATACAGATGAAGGTCCCTTCTTGAGTAACAGCATGTGAAGGAAAGGAATCTGCAGAGTCCAGGATCTCAGTTGCTCTCTGCCCGAGGAAGATCTTCATAACTGCGTCATTCCTCAGCCTGCTGACTGCAAGGAGTTTGGACAAAGAAAAACACAATTGTGCTGATGTTTAAAAAGCCCAGTCTTCAGCAGAGATAAATCATAGGATTATAGAATCATAGAATCATTTAGTTTGGAAAGGACCTTTAAGATCATCGAGTCCAACCATTAACCTAGCACTGTCAAGTCCACCGCTAAACCATGTCCCTAAACACCACTTCTATATGTCTTTTAAATGCCTCCAGGGACAGTGCCTTAACCACTTCCCTGGACAGCCTGTTCCAATGCCTGACAACCCTTTCGGTGAAGAAATGTTTCCTAATATCCAATCTAAACCTCCCCTGGCACGACATGAGGCCATTTCCTCTTGTCCTATTGCTTGTTACTTGGAAGAAGAGACCGACCCCCACCTCGCTACAACCTCCTTTCAGGTAGTTGTAGAGAGCAAGAAGGCCTCCCCTCAGCCACCTTTTCTCCAGACTAAACAACCCCGGTTCCCTCAGCTGCTCCTCATAGGACTTGTGCTCTAGACCCTTCACCAGCTTCGTTGCCCTTCTCTGGACACACTCCAGCACTTCAATGTCTTTCTTGTAGTGAGGGGCCCAAAACTGAACACAGTATTCGAGGTGCAGCCTCACCAGTGCCAAGTACAGGGGGACAATCACTTCCCTAGTCCTGCTGGCCACACAGTAATCTGAGTATCTTTCTGTAATATCATTTCTAAATATTACATTTTGATACCCTGCTGTAATTAGAGTTATTATATGTCTCTTAATGTTGTCTGTTGATAATGACAATCTCTTCACAGACTTGGCATGTACAGGTCATGCCATTCCTTTGGGAGCCAGGGCCTTGCAGTAGTGGTGGCTGCCACACTCCTGAGGTGTCCTCTGGCTAAACCAAAGTCTGGGATTTTATAGAGTTAAGACATCTTGGTTTCACTTTACAATAGGGTTTGGGACTGGGCAATCAAAAAGGAACAGCGGAGAGAAGAATGTATTTGACAGGTGTTAGCCATTACCTCCTTGGCAAGTAAAAAAAGAGAGGTGCAAAATGACTTATAACTTGGAAAACAAACTCTCTAATAGTTTGTTAAGTGCCTCCTCTGAAGAAGGTCATGAATGTGCATGAAATTAGGGCACTGTCTAGGCACTGCAAGCTCAGAACTATATTTTCATGCACACATAGAGACACACGGATCTGCCAGCTGCTTCTTTCCTTATCTCATTGAGATAATGCAGAAATCTCTGTTTTATTATTGGATAGTTTACCTTTTACCATGATTGACCTCAATATTGCTTTCAGCGCTCCTGTTGAAACATTAGTGATGGCTGATTGCACAGAACAATATTGCCACATCCCTTCCTTGACATAGACAGTGACTTTGTGTCTTTCAAAATCCAAACTGAATGGGCATCAGTATCTGGGAAGAAGCTGCTTTATGAGAACTTCTATGAAAAACACTGGGAGGAAAACATGTGAAAGTTTCAAGAAATGCTAATGGACCTCTGAAAAGGTCTTATCAGCCAGAGGGCCAGTACATGGATAGGAGAGAAGCCTACTGCCTTTCTTCTGCTATGCTCCCAAAATGCTGTATGAGAGAAAAAAATCTGTGGAGTTCGCAATATGGGCACCACTAACATGTTAATGAACTGTTGCAACTGACTTGTCTTTTTTCACTGAGGATTCATATATATACTCTGGAGGTTGATCATGTGATTTGATTTGAATTAGCAAACAAATCAAAACACAGATGTTCCATTATATGAATTCATGATAACATCGGTACAGATATTCACCTTGACACAGGCCGTCATTTATATTAAATTCTTTTTGAACAAAGTCTAACTTTAACCTCAAATGTATACAAAAAAGCATCATACAAACACTTAAGAGATATGGTTTGGGTTATTTCATTCTTGGCTGTATCCACTCTTCCTTTTCCCAGCAATTCAACTATGTTTTGAAATTTATTTCTGGTTTTCTTTTTTCATGTTATATGCTACCATTTATTATGGAAAGTGTGTTTTCTGTCACGTTCATTCAGGTAATATTGCTAATGCTGGGAACATGAATCCAGAAGGTTAATCTTTCCATGGAGGTATTAAAATACCATGTGCCCTAGGTTGCCATATAAACATTTTTGAAAAATGTTCCATGGTTTCTGTTCCTTCCATTCATGGACAAATATGTCTGCTATTGAATTGACAGGAATTCTTCTCAAGAAAATGCGAGTCCTAAGCAGAATGTACCTTCTGACTTCAGGAAGAATCATGAAGGTAAGGGATCAGAGTAAGGTCTTCTATATACATTATGTTTTTCCTATTTGTACTACTTCTGTTAACATGTATGATTTCGATTACATTGTTTTGCATTCCAGCTGGAAGGTCTTGGCTTACTACATATAAAAGACCAATTTCTTCCTTATCTGTGTAAATTGTTCTGCTGAGCCCACGAGCAGTGTTCATGAGCCTAAAGCAAAGATCTCACACCGAAAAGAATAAAAGTACCCTGTATTTTTTATAATTAACACAATGAGCATTCCTTCTCCGATAGGATTGTGAATCAGGTTTAGAGTGGAAAATTATTAATTGTTTCCATTTATCTTTCAGCATTGCATTACTCCAGTAAGACTAAAGAAAGACAATGCATTTATGGTAAGTCAAGGTCTTTCTAGACCACAAAGGGGGAAGAAGAGAGATTACTTGAACAAATTTCTTGAGTTTTTCTGCATAATCTTTCAGTGAATGGAGTGCCTACAGGCTGTTATGTGAAAAAAAAAAGGATTTTTAAGTAGCAAGAATGTTTATGAATCACTCAATAATTGGGCTATTATGTTAAATAAGCCTCAAGCACAAAGTTAAACATCGCTATGTGTGCATATTAATGTGAGTATTCCAGCACTCATTGATCCCTTGCTGCACTTCAATAGACTTTTGCGCCTTATTTCCAAGAACTTTAGCATACATTTGTTCTTGTGGAATAACCTTTAAACTTGTATGCAGCTTAATCAGCCTTGTATAAGATCAGTCTTCAGCTCAATGGTGGAGTTTTAAAGAGGTGCTTAGGAAATGAAAAATATCTGCTTGTAGGAATATTTAAAGTATATTTAAAGATATGTAAAGATTTAAAGTATATTTGTCTTTGGTGGGAGAAATGCTTTCTGCTGCCTTCCTCATTGACACGTTATCTGAGGGGTTGCTTTATAAACGTGAAACAACTGTTCTATGGCGGAAAGGCTTTTTTACTCATTGAGCCTCATTTCCCCTCTGTTACTGATTCATGGTGCCTCCAGGAACTCCTCTGTGTCAGCCAGAGGCCAGAAATGCTCCTGGCTGGCTGACTGACATCACTATTCTGATTGCGTGATATTTCATTTTGGAAATACCTCAATTCATTTTATTTTGAAAATTGCTCCTCATTTTTAAGCTAGTAGTGAGATAACCTTTCTAGGTAAGGCATACAGGATCTGGAGAACTGTTTATACTCATCTGTAGGACTTTTTAAATACCTTCTGTGTGTCAACTTATAAGCCTCTATTGCCCTACAAATCTAGCCCAAATTCTGCTCTTCCACTGGAATAACTTCCTTTACATTTTAATCCATGCAAGAGAGTGATGAAATTGCCCTGTTTTGTTTCTCAGGGCAGATATTTCAAGGTAGAAAAGGCTCACAGAGAATCATAGAATTATAGAACTGCTTGCATCCTTTATGACGCTTTTAAGCCATGTTTTAAGCCACAAGATTTTTCAGATATAAAAGAGTTTCCTGGCTGGAGTATTTTCTGAAGTACCCAGTTTTAAAGACATACTAGAGAATATATGTGGAAAGCAAGTTTTGAATGTGTGATTATACTGTAAATCTAAATCCAATAGGGTTGGATTAAAATATTTGTCATAAGTGGGTTGCCAGCAAATAATTGTTCTCATGAGTCATGTGGCAAACACTGTAAAATAAAGGATACATTTGAGCAAATAGGATTTGATTGTGGAGATTTCATACACAGGGAAGGAGCTGGAATTTGTTGATTTAGGAATTTTAATAAAACATTCTTCCAGCTGTACTGCAAATGACCCCATGGGTCTAGATATCTCCATGGGACTTTGTCCTGATTTTGGCTCGGATAGAGTTAATTTTCTTCCTAGTAGCTGGTATAGTGCTGTGTTTTGGATTTTGTATGAGAATAATATTGATAACGCAGTGATGTTTTTAGTTGTTGCTAAGTAGTGCTTATACTAAGTCAAGGACTTTTCAGCTTCCCATACTCTGCCAGTGAGAAGGTGCACAAGAAGCTGGGAGGAAGCATAGCCAGGAGAGCAGCTCCAAACTGGCCAAAGGGATATTCCATACCATATGACGTATATAAATGTCCTCAGTATATAAACTGGGGAGAGTTGGCTGGGCTGACACGATTGCTGCTCGTGGACTGCCTGGGCATCAGTCAGCAGGGGGGGTGAGCAAGTGCTGTGTGATGCTTGGTTGCCAACTGGGGTTAAACCACACCAGACTTGTTCTTGTGAACAGTAAGAGTATGTCTAACTTATTTTGATTTTTATTGGCAATTACACATGTACATAAACCCTGTACACAAGCTGGTACCTAAGTCGGTTATGAATTTTAGCCTAACTCTTCTTTAAGTTTCAGTTAACCAACTGGAGACAGGATCTCCCAGACCTAATCCTTGCATTTTCAAAGGCTTACTCAGACTTTGAGTTTTGTGACTCTGACTAGAGTCATTGGGCATTGATTAAAATCCCTCCAGGGTCTAAAAATTTGTCTCAAGTGCCCATACAAACTCCATTAAGACCTTGCAGCAGGATTATCAGTCTCAGAGTGACCAGGCATTAAAAATCTTGCCACTGCACATGTTATCAATCTGCCAGAAGTTGCATGTTACTTAAAAATGTTCATACATTTCACAGTTTTTTCTCTGATGCCTTCTTGGAACAGATAAAGATACCCTATCTCATATCAGGCAGATCTTCACCAGTCCACAGCTGGACTTGAATCCTCAGTTTAACCCAAAGATCAAAGAATACTACGCAGAAGTCCCATTCGACATGGTGACAGTGAAGATAGGAGCAGAACCCGCTAACTGTCAATGCCAAGTACACCTTGATGAGAAGAAAGGGCCAAGGTATGAGTGACAAAATACAAGTGTAAAAACTGAAAGTGTCCTTAACTTTGGAAATAAGTCAGAATATTAGAGAATTATTTTGTATTTCCAAAAGCACAGAATGCCTATGGATTAGTCACAGGAAAGTCAGAGGGAATTCAACACTCAGAAATTTGTATTTATTTGTCAGTGTCCTGAAGGCAATGATAATATGTTCTCATGCCATAATTAACTCTAGCTTTACAGAGTGCACAGTTGCTAGCATCTCCCCCAGCTTCTCCAGTCACTGATTGCATCAAAGCTGGGTGGTAACAGACCATCATTAGACTGCACACAGTAGACAGCAAAGAATTTGAGCTTTCATATCCAGGTCTTGATTTTGCACCGTGGCCTCAGCTACTGCCCTGCTGGGCTTGGTCCCTCAGCCAGCAGTCTTCTTACATGGGTCAGAGTAGGGCAGCTGAGATCAAAAGAAGAAATAAGTTCAAGTTTACTCATTCAGAATGATCCGTTTTCATCAGAATTATATTATAAGGGATTGTCATAGAATCATAGAATCATAGAATCATTTAGGTTGGAAAAGACTCTTAAGATCATTGAGTTCAGCTGCTAACCTAACACTGCCAACTCCATCACTAAACCGTGTCCCTAAGCACCATGTCTTTTAAATACCTCCAGGGATGGTGACTCAACCACTTCCCTGGGCAGCCTGTTCCAATGCCTGACAGCCCGTTCTGTGAAGAAATTTTTCTGAATATCCAATCTAAACCTCCCCTGGCACCACTTGAGGCCATTTCCTCTCGTCCTATCACTCGTTACTTGGGAGAAGAGACCAACACCCACCTCACTACAACCTCCTTTCAGGTAGTTGTAGAGAGCGATAAGGTCTCCCCTCAGCCTCCTTTTCTCCAGGCTAAATAACCCCAGTTCCCTCAGCCTCTCCTCATAGGACTTGTGCTCTAGACCCTTCACCAGCTTCGTTGCCCTTCTTCAGACACACTCCATCACCTCAATGTCTTTCTTGTAGTGAGGGGTCCAAAACCGAACACAGTACTCAAGGTGCAGCCTCACCAGGGCCAAATATAGGGGGGGGAATCACTTCCCTTGCCCTGCTGGCCACACTATTTCTGATACAGGCCAGGATGCCGTTGGCCTTCTTGGCCACCTGGGCACACTGCTGGCTCATAGTGAGCTGGATGTCGACCAACACCCCCAGGTCCTTTTCTGCCAGGCAGCTTTCCAGCCACTCTTCCCCAAGCCTGTAGCATTGCCTGGGGTTGTTGTGTCCCAAGTGCAGGACCCGGCACTTGGCCTTGTTGAACCTCATACAATTGTCCTTGGCCCATCGATCCAGCCTGTCCAGATCCCTCTGTAGAGCCTTTCTACCCTCATGCAGGTCAATATTCCTGCCCAACTTGGTGTCATCTGCAAACTTACTGAGGGTGCACTCAATCCCCTCGTCCAGGTCATTGATAAAGAGTTTAAACAGAACTGGCCCCAATACTGAGCCCTGGGGAACACCACTTGTGACTGGCCGCCAACTGGGTTTAACTCCATTCACCACAACTCTTTGGGTGGGCCTGGCCATCCAGCCAGTTTTTTACCCAGCAAAGTGTACACCTGTCTAAGCCATGAGCAGCCAGTTTCTGCAGGAGGATGCTGTGGGAAATGGTATCAAAGGCTTTACTGAAGTCCAGGTAAACAACATTCACAGCCTTTCCCTCATCCACTAAGTGGGTCATCTTGTCATCAGCAAGAGTCCCAGCTTATCTGATCTTTTAGAGAATTATAAAGCTGGAGGATAGGGGAGAGAGCGAAGTCAACACTAAACATCAGGTTTGAGCACTGACCTACAATCATCCATGATGTTTAATTGCTACTATGATCCCTGGCGTAATTTTGGCTTTTCCAACCAGCTCTCTCACAGACAGCAGCATGTACCAGGGACAATTGCAATAGGTGTTTTGGGCATGACCTGGTTTTGGATGTTGGGAGGGAAAAAAAATTGTTTATTTATCTGGGTCAAGCACCTCAGAAGCAGACAACTGGCCTGTTCACATAATAGCCACTAGTGAGTGGATAAAAGGGAGAGCAGGGACAATGATTCGCTTGGAAGAATCCTTAACCATTACAGAGTTAGCTTTGCTTCATGGCATGAAGCACCTATGCAACACACCATCTTTTGACTGATTATGAAGCGGATGCTTTGACCTAGAATGTCTGCTAATAGCCAGACAGTCTGTACAGTTGTTACTGATCTAATACCTAATATGCTTCCTGTATTTTCAATAAGAAATTAGTGTTGATTTATCATTTCAAAAGAAGCTCCCATAAAATTCTTCCACCCAACTTTTTAGTGTTTTAATGTTAACCACCTTGGCAGTCAACACAGATACGTGTGAAAACCTTAAGAGACTTCTTCCTTGTAAAAGGAAAACAGAATAGCAATATGTCCTTTACACTGAAAAGTAAAAGTCCTGGATATGCAGGTTCTCCGTCTTTCAGCATTTCTCATTTCCCTGCCAAGGGAAGAAGAGCACAGTGCAGCTTTGCTCTTGTCTGTCACTCTGAGCAGTTTGTCTAGGACTCCATCACATTTGGCTAGTGGACAATTTCAACGGCTAGCTGACACCTCTGATCTTGTTTGTCTCCCCGCTGACTTCACCATGAACTTGGACCTGCCAGGAATTATTGTCCCTAGTGGCTTCATTCACAGATTTTATGTCAGAATTGTTGCCACTGCCACTGAAGCTGTTTTCACTAAGTTTCACTGCCAGTATTTTGTCTTCCTGAAAGAATTGTAAATTGTTACAAATCTTATTTCACATCATTGTTTTTTGTTTAAAATCATATGTATTTTGTAAGAGAAATAAAATGTTAGAAATAGAAGCCTCAAGGAGCAAGTAAAGTTTAGCTGCTATAGATAAAGCAGTGTAAATCTTTTTGTTTCTTTAGTGTTTATTCCACTTTTTTACCGTTTTGCCTTGCAGCATTGCTAACTACCCCCTTGGCCTTGGATTGAACAAAGTCATCATTCTCGTAACAGATGATTCACAGCCCAGCCCTCAGGTTGTGAGCAGCTACAAAATCACAATTTATCGAGAGGACCGCCCTAGTCTGCCTTTGTTTGATGACTATATGATGTGTGGGTTTGTGCAGGTATTGTCTCTATATTCTTCTGCTACACAAATTAATACGAATTTAACTGGTTTCTGTTCATCCAGCGGTATAAATTAGGGTACGTGTGCCAAAGCTGGCGTAAAGTCAGTTTTGGTAAGATTAGACTCTGAGTTCTAAATGTTATAATTGTATTAAATACAGCATTTACACAAGGTTTTGTATATAAAAAGTAAGTCCAGCATAAGTACCTGTTACAGTTACCATGTATTTGGGAGCTCCAGGTTAATTAATCCTTGCTTTGGTCAGCCAAAACCGTACCCATCAGAGAGCTGTTGTTTGCTTGTGAGAAAACAGTCCCACTGTACTGCACAGTGGGCAGACTGCAGTTTTCATAATTGTCTGTCTATGACATTGGAGCCGTGGAAATGCTTTTACCAGGAAAGATATTTATGATGACAGTGTGTTTATCAGTGTTCAAGACAAATGCTGCTAGATAATTTATGAATGAAAAGTGTTTACTCTAGAAGAGCAACAAACACAATGGAAAAAACCCACTGATGATTCCGAAGGAAGGGATGATTGTCGCTTACATCACATTTATCTGAATATAAGTTTAGAAATGCAAAGAAATTACTCCTAACAAATAACAATCCTTAGGAAGCAGTGGGACTCTTGAATGAAAAAAAGGATCAGAGTCTGTCCAATACGGCTCAAAAGGGACTGGGGAAGAGGAGTTCGGGCTGAATCAGACACAAAATTGGAAGAAAGATAATGAAGGAAAGTAACAGTGAAGCTTTCAGTTAGTGAAACTATGGTGATAAAGATATTCTTCGTAAGATAGAAAACCTGGGACGCAGGCTGGAGAAGAGCTGTTTGGATTCCAAAGTTTGAGGACTAAACGTTGGTACTTGATATGGTGGGCAAAGATAAGCCAGTTGATTCAAAGAGGCAAGTGACACAATCATAGTCAAGGGCAGTGCTTTTGTCTGTGGGATTTTAGGCAGATTAAAAGGTTTGGTGGGTTCATCCTAAATATTAGAGCATCCAGGGGGAATGTATTTCCTCACAATTAATTCTATGACCAGGAAGCAGGATTTTCAAAACCATAGTGTTGAAACTGTCATCCATGTTCATGTCAAATGTCTAATCCTATCTTTATTTATCTTCTTGATGAAGATCTTTATATATCAATATATCCTTTTCGTAAAACTTACTTCCCTTCTCCAGTTTCTTTCTGTATACTGCAGAAGAGGTTGGGAGACCAGGGTGGGAGAAGGCAGGGTACTTTATGTGATAGGACAGATCAAGGGGGATTTTTTTTTCTTGTGGAGAAGTACTGGGGCTTAAAACGGAGCCAAAGAGATTATAAATGTTGATAGCAAATTGTATGTTGACAATAATTATCTCAATCTGCAAATCAGAACAGTCAGAGAAAACATATGCAGTAGTCATAGCCTACTGACTGCTGATCTGAATACCTGATTATGGTGCTGTCTGGCCCTCTACCTATCCTTTGTCTCTTCTCTTACACTTATCTTACAAGCTCAAAAGGTCAAGGACCATCTTCTTGCTCTTTGTACTGGCTCAGCACCAGATACAGTACTTGCTACAGTAAGAATAAAAACATATTCAGTTCAGGTGTACAGCAACTTGCCTGACACCTTAGGTGTGAATTAGTATGAAAAGGAGAGCAGCAATAGGTTGAGCTGGAGTTATATTACTAGCAGAACACACTGGCTGGAAAGCTGTGAGGAAAGCTCCTCTTGTTGCCCAATTTGGGGCATGTATCTGGGTGTAGGAACAGGAATTCAACCACATATGCATCCTCCCACACTAGAGTTTACACTGTTGTTAATGTTTTATGATAGCATATATGAGACTGAGTATGAACCTTTGAAGCACTGTGAAGACAAAGAGATCTGGAATGATAAAAATGAAAAGTGTTTTAGAAGTTTCTTTTATTGAGCTCGGTTTTCTGCTCATCTGTGAATAACTGCTCTCTAATTAATATAATTGTTCATAGCTAGGGAGGACTTCAGGAGTTTAGAGTAAGAATGAGATGAAAAGCATTCTTGTGGTATCTAATGAGGGCTGTGAAGATACAGTATGAGATTCTAAACCAACATTTTTTTTAGATATGTTAAAGGCAAACTTATCAGAGAGGGCATTTAAAAAACAAACGAAGGCTGGAGCTGGAGATAGAAATGGCATTCTAAAACACCCAAAAGCCTGCATTTTTTTCCCTTTTCCCTATTTGCTAGAAAAGAATTTATTGCCTTTTGCTTAGAGTGATGTTTTTTATCAACACAAAACTCAGGTCTTAAATAGCATCATTACATTCTACTTTTCATACCAGAGAACATTATGTGCTCTTGCAGAGTGGGTTAAAACACACTGATCAATGGCATGAATGCTTGTTCTCTTAGTAACAAGACACCTGTTTTAGGAGCAAAAGGATAAATACAGCGTGAACTGATGGAGTCTCCTATGGACACTTGACTAGGCACAACTGGGATCACACATGGGGAGAGAAAGGTCACTGACAGTGGTGTGGTCTTTCTCACAGAAGGCTTCAGTTAAAATTCTAATCCAGTGACTTTTTTCCTGACTTTCTTTTATGTTTAATCCCATTAGGATATTCAGGTTTCACTGCAAGATGATACTATAAGGAAGGTTACAATAAAAAGACAGAGTGCGGGATGTTGTTTCCAGTCTTCTAACAATTCTCATGCGGTTGAATAATCCTGGATTAATTTCAAGGCTATTGAGTTGAGAAGTGTGTGGCT
Source organism: Phoenicopterus ruber ruber (assembly GCA_009819775.1). NCBI lineage: Eukaryota > Metazoa > Chordata > Aves > Phoenicopteriformes > Phoenicopteridae > Phoenicopterus > Phoenicopterus ruber. The sequence continues at coordinate 26,491,522 of CM020215.1, read as the reverse complement.
CCAAGGCCTGCAGTCACTAAAAGGGGAAAAAATATTGTCCTCTCTACTTTTGGTAGCAGCTATAATATCCTCATTAAAACCAAATTAGTAAGGGATAAACTGTGGCATCACCATAGCACCTTCAGCAGCTTTGGTTGCCTTTCATTGTGTGTTCTGCATTCTGACAGTATTGCTTGGACTGCAAACGGAGAGGTTATTGGTTTGTGCTTTAACTTAATTTTGTGCAATTGTTGACAATATTCAAATTAAGTGTCCTTGAGAGAAGTGGTGCCGTTTCATTATCACCTCTGAAGCTGTGATACCAAGATAGGCAGAATACAAAGCAAGCAGCTAAAAACAGTGAGCTCTTAAGACAGGGGTATCAGCATTAACCTCAAGTGAAAGATCCCAGACTATGTACACACTGTCATAAAGGACAAAATATTTTATTCATTCTTACACTGCCCATTATCTTTAAAATGCAAACAGGTTTATCTATGCCTCATTTGAAATGTGTGGATGCTACCTCTCTGATTGTTAATCTTTGCCTAGTTGTAATCATGGCAATTGACTGGTGATGTGCTTAGGGAACCTTCTTTGACACTGAACTTTTGTACCTATAGGGTCCTGCTGCCACAGGTTTTGGTTTTTTGGTTTTGGGGGGTTTTTTTGTATTTTAGTAATACAGTTATTTATTTGGTTTTGCATTTGCATTGTGAGTAATGGATAGCTAATATTATATTTTATAGCCATACTGTATATCATTCTCTTTGTGCATTTGCACAAAATGTGAAAAAGCACTTTCCAGAATCAGTGCAGTACAGTGGGCTGATGCTCTGGCTGTCCTACAGCTTTCTCAGGTCTGAGAGAACAGACTTACAGGAGACCAGCTTTAAAAACTTTCCTGATTTTTATAGAACACCTTATTCTTATGTACTATTATCTCTTATATTTTTATAAACTCTTTCATCATATTCATTTCCTAGAGTCCAGATAGCATAAGAAGTCCAACAGAGCTGATAATGAGATACTGGTATAGCATTGCTGACTGTGTAACAATAAATGGCTGCAATGCAGCTGGCGACAATATGCCAGCAACAAGATGTTGGTTTCTCTTTCTGTCTACTAAACTTCCATTGATGAAAAAGCAAATAAGAGCTAGGCCTAATATAATAACTATATTTAACTTTACTATAGTCTTTGAGGGGTAGAGATGAGAAAACCCTTTAGAAAGGAAGAAGCTTTTAAAAAAAAATCAAAGTAATTTCATCTTTTTATTATGTAAGATATGAGAATACTTACATTTTTTCAGCTCAAGTTATAAATTTCCCAAGGAAAACAAAATGTTTATGGCCTCCACCTGGCCAGAAGGTCGAGGGAGGTTCTCCTCCCTCTCTACTCTGCCCTAGTGAGGCCCCATCTGGAGTCCTGTGTCCAGTTCTGGGCTCCCCAGTTCAAGAAAGATGAGGAACTACTGGAGAGAGACCAGCAGAAGGCTACAAAGATGATGAGGGGACTGGAGCGTCTCTCCTACGGGGAAAGGCTGAGGGAGCTGGGTCTGTTCAGCCTGAGGAAGAGAAGACTGAGAGGGGACCTTATCAATACTTATAAATATCTCAAGGGCGAGTGTCAAGAGGATGGGGCCAGACTCTTTTCAGTGGTGCCCAGCGACAGGACAAGGGGCAACGGGCACAAACTGGAACACGGGAAGTTCCGCCTGAACATGAGGAAAAACTTCTTCACTGTGAGGGTGACAGAGCCCTGGCACAGGCTGCCCAGGGAGGGTGTGGAGTCTCCTTCTCTGGAGATGTTCAAAACCCGCCTGGACGCGGCCCTGTGCAGCCTGCTCTGGGTGACCCTGCTCTGGCAGGGGGTTTGGACTAGATGATCTCCAGAGGTCCCTTCCAACCCCCACCATTCTGTGATTCTGTGTGATTCTGGTTTTACTTCATTTTAAACTGTGTGCTATTACAGTTACAATGCCTTGCATACCAGACAGTACAAGTAAAAACTGTCAATTATAGAAACATGAATTAACTCTTTGCCTAGTGCTTTCATGCAAAGATTTCAAAGAACTTTGCAAATATTAAATAATGTCCATAAAATAAAAAGAAAAAAAAGAAAAGCTTAGGAGAGAGATCAAGAAGTTGTCCTGTAGTAGGACAGGCTTGAAGCACATTAGTCTCTCTGTATTTCCCATTAGCTGCATTCGATTCAGTGTGACGCCCATTACGAACCACCCATCTCTTCCATCCTTAGGACGTTGTGGATGCCATGTGCAGCCTCTTAGGTTTTGCAGTGCTTGTTGTAGCAGCAGCTAACCTTGGCAGTTCTGGGATTGAGTGTCTTGCTTGAAAACACACAGAAAGTGCATCTCTGGAACTGAATATACAGCCTAATTATTCAACAACCAGACTGTATCTTATTTGCAGAGTGAGCTTACTTCCCTTTCAGAAAATAAAAGAATATCCATTATAGGAGCAATCATGCATTGCATTCTTTAGTCTTCTTAGATCTAGAGCCGGTGTGAATTTTTTTCAGTGGTTTTGAATTTTTCAGAAAACAACACAAAATGCCCCAAACTTAAAAAAAATAGTTCAAGTCCATTGTTTTTTCTTTTCCCATTTTTTTTTTAAAGCTTTCTGATTATGGAAAAAAATATAAAGAAAAGCATATGCTTTCTTCAGAAGAAGATGTTTTGACTCAAAGAGGGTTATTTGATTAAAAGGGATTAAAATTCAAAATCTATATTGGCATAACTGTTAAGTTAGAGATTTTAGCTATTGTGCAGTCCAGAATGCTAACTCTCTTTTCCAGGAGGGAGTGGTTGGGACAAGCAAAAAGCCCAGTCATTCTTAGATCTGAAATACTCAAGCCTATACTCTAAATTTTCTGGTGAGAGCATAGTATGACAGTCATTTTTTCCAGGAGCAATGCCAACTTAAGCATCCCTTTTCCTGCCTGCAGCTACTCATGAACCAGATGGGAGAACTTTTGTTTTTTGTTTTGTTTTGTTTTTAAATGGACTAGTTTCTAGGATGAGGTTCCCAATCTCCCTGTGTGAACACAAGGGAAGGGGTAGGTGCAGGGGCAAGAATGAGCAGCTGGGCACAGAATAGTGGTAGTGGGTGCTGCTTAAGGCAGCTTTTACTTTCTTTGTGAAAGAAATTCACATCGAGATTGGGATTAAAGCTCTTATGAGCAAATAGTTATAGCTGTGCAGAAAAAAACAGAGAGCTGGTTTTAAATGAGCAGGAGCTTCATGTTCAGAAATTGTAGAAGTGATTTATAGGTGAAAACACACAAGGCACTAGAAGTACATTTGCATTGCTATTAATCTATTAAATATAGCGTAAATTATTTTGATTTTTGTGTGCCTGCAACCCACTCACCAGGAAAGACAAAGCAGTGTTCATATAACCTTGAGGAGCAAATATGTAGCAAACTAAATACATTGTTAAACTGGAGGCATTTCAGATGAAAGCCGCAAGATGATTAGAGAGCTAGTACAGAGAGACTGCCGTAAAAAGAAAGGTGGGAGCTTATATCTTCAACTGCTGTATGTCAACATGGTTCAATTAATTTCAGGGGAGCAATTCCAAATTACACTGATGGAGTACCTGTCCTGACAGAAACATATGGCTAAATTCTCTTCCATTATATATGCCAGGCAATGTTAGGGAGTGAATTCACTTGCATAAAACTGCTGAAATCATTAGTAATTTTCCTAAATATTCATGGTCAAACAACAACTCAGGAAAAACTAAAAACTATTTGAAGGAGTTTTTAAAGTATTTAAAGATCAAGGCACGTATAATCACCATTCACTGTAAGTATAAAGTGAACAAGAACCTAAGTCTAATAACACAACTTGGCACTTCTAAAAGAGTATATTTATGAAGATATAGAATGTAAAGATGTAAATAATAAATACACTGAGCTAATTTGCAAGTAGAGGGTTAATTTCTGTGTGTATCTCAGAACAAAATGTTTTGTAGAGTCAGCATATTCTGGCTTTGTCAACATCTATACCATTGGGGAGAGAAAGCTTGCCACGTTTTCTTAATTATAACAAAGACTTTTGTGATGATTTAAAGCATTGCTTTGTAGATGAGTCAGAGGAACAATTAACCATTGCGATGGATCTTCTTTACATTTATGGTGTTCTGTGTTGAACTCCTCTTGGATCTCAGCATCAGAGACGAGGCTGTTAGGCTGGTATCTTGGTCAGCGGCCAGTATCTGCTGCTTTAAGGAAAGGTCTCAAAAGCTCAACAGAGCATAGATCTGTCCTTTGCGGGAATTAAAGTAATGCTCTGCATTTTCTCTAGAAGTCAAACTCTCACTTCTTTCACCTACACAGTTGACTTCATGCATAGTCTGCACTATCATCTGGTAATCACGGGTTCCCATAATTACAGTTCACTGTCAGACATCTGCCAGGCTCTGAACAGGCCATAGAGGGAAAATGGGCACAACTAGGGCATAAGGCGGGAAGAACCAGCAGAAGTATCTCCAGTAGGCTGTGCCTGACTAGGACCATCATCATACTCTCCAGCATTTTGGGGGTGCCACATTACAGAGCCCAAACTTTGAGGCTCAAGTCCATGTTGGGTCCAGCTGCCTGGAGAAAAGCATATAGACTTCCCGTTTACTGCATTTTGCTTACACTCCTGATTTTACATTAGTTGTGCTTAGTCTTCTCTATATAGCTAAGTTTCCTGTTTAACATGTGATGCAAGATTAATACCAGATACCCTCCAGGAAACGTCTCTAGAAGTATCAGGCAGAGACTGAAGAGAGCGGATGTTTCCATGCAGCAGCTACATTTGTCATTATTACAATGCATTGTACATGGGAAATGGTGTGTTACACAGATGACTGACAGATAACTTGCCGCCAGTGCTTTGAGACAATCCATGTGAATGCTGATTCAGTGATTCATCAATTTTAAGCCAATAATGACTGAGATGACACCAACGAACTAATTTAGTTTATAATCATTAGCCAGAGGAATTATTAGGTTGCTATAATAATTAGCCCTTGAAGAGAAAGAATTTTTTAGGCAGCTTTCAGCCTTCATTTTTCCTATGCTTCCTTTCCTTGGGCCATATTCTTGTAGTTAAGAACTTCTTAAATCAGAAATGATATCACTCTTCATCACCATTGAATTTATTGACACCAGCTAGTGGTGCTTGTAGCACCTCCTACCTCAGCAATGGAAAATTTGCGCGAGTATTTCCTCCCCTTCCTTTCCCTCTTCTGTGTGTTTGCAGTTTAGCACAGTCTTACTAGGAACATCCCACCGTCCTAGACACTCAGGTGACTCCTGACTTGAATAGTTATTTTGCTATTATGCTGCCATAGAAAAATGTCATTAGTATATCATTATGTGAGGAACAAAACCATAAAAGATAAACCTCAACAACCTGACAGAGCGATTCCATTCTTTTGTGTGTTCAGGCTGTTCTCTCCCTTCATACAATTACTGATGTCATCCCATGGGCATGCATGACACATTAAAGATGATACAGAAGATCAGCCCGGGAACTAGCCAAGCAGAAACTCACAATTGCATGACTAAAAATGTTTGGGAGTCAAATTATGACCCGTATGATTGCAACTGGTGAACAAGATCCCACCGGTGCTGGTGGTGTGTATGATTGGATATTTCAGCCTGGCAGATGCCTTGCAATACCTGCTCCCTAGGGTGCTGCAGGATGGGGAGATGCTGAGATAGATAACAGATTGATAGATGCAGAGTCTGTAGATACAGTGCTGTTTCTGAGCCCATCAAGGACCGCTAGTACAGACTGGACTAGAGCCAGATTTTTCTGATTCCTTGCCTTTAACCACAGGATTGAAATGTCTTTTTAAATAATAGCAGTGAACCATTGTGGTGGCTGTGAAAGAAGACAGACAACAGTAAATGCTGTGTAGGCAATTCAGCTCCTAGGAGAACACTGTTCTCTGGAAAAGCTTATCAGAAAAGCTGTTTTTATATAATTCTTGTTAGCTATGGGGTTTTTGTTTGCACTAAGTTATCAGGCAATCATCCCACATATTTAGAATAGATTTTTCACTTACACTCCTTTTTTGCTATTATTTTGGATGATTTCAGTATAATACAGACCCAGTAACACCACTGGTATTAATTACATTTTTCTAGAGAACTGGTAGCAGTAACTTATGTGGAAGACTCCACGTAGCACAGACTTTTTTTTTTTGTGCTTATTCTTGTTTCCTCTCCCTGACCTCCAGAGTGATTCCTCCATGCATCTCTGCATTGTGGCCCAGCTTGGTTAGGTGAGGTACAGCTTGATGGACTGATGGTCGGAGTCCTTTAGGGAAAAGAGGGAGCCACGTGCTTGAATCGCCTCAGCCTGAGGCCAGCCCAGAGGCTGAGTGCTTGGGGGGCTCCTGAGCCAGCCTGACTAACCACAGAAAGGTTGCTTCTTTCTGGCTGCCCCTGCCTGCAGGAGGGCACTGCTGGAGCCGGACCCTGGGCAGGCAGAGGCAGCTCCTAGCATGCAGCCCTAAGCCGGGGGTCTTGAGATGTACCCTGTGTACTGTACTAATGATATCACCTAGTGAAGGCACCTGAGATCTCTGGAGAGGAACAGATGATGTACTAGGGGTCAGTCACCTTCTAACAGCTGTTGTTTTCCCTTGATTCCACAGGGAACCTAGCTTAGCCATCTCAATCACCATGTTGGGCCAAGCTCTTGCTTTCAGGCTTTGCATTGCCTCCATTAACTGTGCTACATTAGGGAGTCAGAATGTAGCCCGTAATTTTTCCATGCTTCCATTTCTAACTGTGCAATATCAGGACAGAAGAATTAACTCCCCAGTAAAGTGTAAAGCCTTACAAGTCTCTGGATGAGCCACATAAGTATGAGAACTGCAAAGCACAAGTTAAGCAGGTCTCCTTTACGAGCTCCAGGAAGTGCAAGACACATTTGAAAGTACGATAATAGAAGGAGGTGGGGAGGAAGAAAAGGTCATCCAAAGTTTCTGAAGCCTCGCTGAAATATTTAGCTTATGTTTTGGGTAAATAGCTGTGTCAGTATTTGCATTCTGTCAATGTACCTGATTCATGGAGAGAAAGTTCATTAATTAAAAATAACTTGTACTGTATGATAGCGCACAAAGTGTTACAACCATGATCAGGCTGCCAGTTTGTAAGTCGCAGACAAATCAGTACATGCATATGGGCAAAGCATTTGCAAAATATACGTTGTATATGCATCCTTTTTTTTTTTTTTAATAAATGCAGTTCATTGCAGTTTGTACTGAAGCAAAAGTTATTTTATAAGGTTAAACGTCAGCAGCTTTGTGTGACACACCAGGGCTCTGTGGTGCCTCAGTTACATTTTTTTGTGAATGGTGGCATTCCTTAAGTTGCTGATGTGACAGTAGAGTGCTCTGGAGCTACTTGTGCTGGCTGTGAGCAAACTGGTGCAAGTACAGGGAACAAACAAGGCGCCACTGCTGCATGGCACCCAGGCCAGTCCAGCTCCATGTTAACGTGGTGTCACGGTTTCTGGTACCTGAGCTTATTCTGTCTGCAAGACTTTCTGTCATAGACATTTCATGAGGGGTGCATGGTAAAACTGACTACAGCCAAGTTTAGCGCAACAAAAGTTGCATGTTGCTTAGTGCGCAGTTGTGCAAGTACACCTCAGCTCTTCCAGTTCCGAGACTCTCCAAGTAGACTGTCATTTGGATTTAGTAACAGCTTCTGTGATGTGTATAATAGTAAAAGAAGAGAAAAACATCCTTCATGCAAGCCCTTGAACAGGGAAAAGACTCCCATTGACTTCAATGTACTTTGGATCTGACCTAACTAGACTTATTTTGTTAGCATGCGGGGTCAAAAAATGATTCTGCAGAAAAGAAAGTATGCCTGCTCTCGCGTCTCCAGAAATAATAGCTGTGCTTTGATCATCTCAGCTTTTGATGCTAGTGGAAATTATTGGTGAGATTTTGCCATTAGGAAGCTGTAATGTGAAGTAGAGGGTGTAGGCTGTTATGAAGATGATATAAGGGGAAGACTAATGAGTCATAGTAATGACCCCATAACTCTTCATAGTAATTTGTCTGGTCTTTTAATGATAATCTTATAATTCTGATTTTGTAAAATAAAAGCAAAAAGGGTAGTTCTGCAAGTCAGCCATATGGTACAATAGAACAATGGAGACTAAAGTGATTTATTGCTGCACTGCGTAGAGGCTATCACCTCTTCCGGCTACATGCTCACAATGCATATCTGAAATTCAGATCATTTTCCCTGTGCATTATGTTGGTAAAGAGGACGTGACATGACTGAAATCCTGCTGTGGGTTTCGTGATCTGGCATAGAGGTTTGACTATTTTTGCTCTCATTGAAAGAGCCAAGGATGCAGTGGCACCAAGGGTGGATCACTTACTAAGGCTGCCACACGAAATCTGGAAAACGGGATAATCCCATGTCTCAGTGAATACTTGAAACAAAACTGAGATCTGAAGGTTTTATCAAAATATGGGGCAGTCCTTGCATTCTGGGCCCGTCCTAGAAAAGTGGAAAATTTGGTCACCCTTGTTTAGAAGCTTGAGAAATAGTGTGCCTCATGGACTGGAAAATTATAGAAGTATTTAGCCTAATTCATGACTCTCTCTAACATCAGTCAGAAGTAGTTGTATCTCGGCCTCAGAGCCATAGATGTTTCATAGTTTCATCTATGAAAACTTGTGGAAAGTCAAAATCCAACTTTCTTTCTCAAAGTTCAAGAGGCAAATAAGGAAATGAGTGTTCTTGATTATTTTACTTTGTTCCTCAGTAGTTTCTTCTTGTAGAATGTTCTTAATTGAGATCCAAAATAGAAAGTTGTTTAACTTCTTAGCTGGTTAGTCAGATTCTTTTCTGTGTAGAGTTATAAAGATATGAAAGTTTTTACTGTTTTAAAGAGTGCTGGTACTGGTGTATGTTGCGCCTAAGTAAGAAAGTGAAAGCTTATTACGTGGCTAATCATAGTTTAATTGGTCTGATTTTGTGTTTATTTAACAACTTGATGAAGAGCAGTAAAATGAATCATTGAGAAGTATTTACTATGCAAAACGAGCCTAACACCTGAAGGAAGTCACCTGAAGGAACACCAAAGTCAGGAAGCCAATCCTCCACTGCTCTTGTTCCTTTTGGAATCAAGGTAGATATAAAACACAATCACCAATGTAAGACAAAAAAGAGACTCAGGTTTGATACGCTTTGCTTTGTGTCTTCACTGAGAAAATCAGGTTCACTGTACATATCCATTGCTATTACTGTAGCTGTAAAATTGTCTGTATCCTACAGAGAACTGTTATTCTCTTTACTTAGCCCTCTACAGTTCGTGTTTCCAAGCTGAAACCCAGGGCATTCACTATTGACAGTTCAATTACTGTATTCTTTTCAGTTCGCCTCAGACACTGCTCTCAAATTCATCAGAAAATGTGAAATAGCCTGTTGAATTTTCCCCTTGATGATACCACAATAGATGTGAAAGAAGAGCCTTCAGGCTGAGGCTTCCTAAGTGTTAACAGATCATGAAAATTGGCAACAACTGTTGTGCTGAGTATCATAATCTGCAAGAGGAGGGCCAGCAATTCCACAGTGATGAGAAGAGAGCGCTTGGTGTTTGAGCTGTGGTCACATTTGCCTTTCAAGTCATTTGGGCCTCCCTAACACACTTTGTGGGAGAAGAAAGCTAATGCAGCTGCCTTTGCTAATCAGTCAGTATGACCCAGCCCCTCGGGGAGGCAGGCAAAGGCAGATACGTACTGAGACACACAATCCTTGCTGATTAACAGTGAAAGCTGGTAAAGTTACTCTCTAAGCTTGTCTGGCCCATCAGCTTCAGAAATGTAATTTAGATGATTATCTACATGCCCATTAAACCTTGTGACCCATCGCTAGTCTGTTTGAAGTTTGCCTGCTTAAACTTGCTAATAGGAAGAATAGAAGGATTAACTCAGAGGTCATGAAATAAGAGCAGCAAAGAAGATGACAAAAGAGCAGAGGAAAACTTCCTACTGCATGTATTTGGTAAGGAGAAAGAACTACAGTACCACGATTATCTCAGCAGATACTGTGACTTTATGGAGCAAGCGAGCCATCTGGAATGCAGGCCATTTAGTACTTTTTTGGTGTGCTTTCGCCCTATTTTGTTTAGCTGCACAAATAGAATGTGCTACCTGTGTGATAAATGTTGTCAAGTTAGGTGTTTACAGAACATAACGCAACATATTGTAAAAGAACATGGAACGATTGATGTATGATAAGTGTTTCTGATTTTGCTCAGGGCTACAGTGTGTAGGTATAAACAAGGAAGCACTTAACTTAAATCAATCACATCAGAGTAGTCACAGTCAGGTCAGAATCAAGGCCAGCCTTGTTCCGTTTAGGGTAGGAACCTCCAGCTATTACAGGTGCTTGTGCACTTAAAGGTTATCAATGAAAAGCTTATCCAGGGAATCTGCTTTTTTAATTAGTCAAATTGAAAGAAGTACAAACATTTATAATGATCGGCATAAATTAGTCACAGGATGATGCAATGACAATGGTGACCAGTTAAAACTAAATTTGTAGAGAAAAGGGGGGATTCATTGCAGAAAACAGAATGGAATACATGAGTACCTCAGTAAAGGTGTCCCGGGGGTCTGACTAGTTACTGGAAGAAAATGAGCTTGAACTTTAAATGGAGCCTGAAGGTCATTTACCTACTTTTGCATATACTACCATCCTTGGAATGAATCCTCGCCCTTTTGCTAAAGACACCGTCAACCTACTTGCTGAAAAACTTTGGTTGGGGGCATATTTCACCGCATTTCAAAGAAGACAAAGCCATTTCACTAGAGCTATGCCTGGATCCCTAGGTTTTGCAGTATGAGATCTCTTTATAAAGAACTATTGTGGTCTACTTTGCAATACTTTTGGTACATTTATTTATTTATTTATAAATTTTTGTTGATATAGTTATGATTAAATACATTTCTGTTTCTCATTTTATTGTGTTGAATCAAGCATATTTTCCAGCTGGAGTGTCTATACATCTCAAACTCTTTTAATTTACATGCACAACTGTATGAAAGAGACAGCAATATGCTAGTGGGGAGAAAATAGAACAGTATTCAGTGGTGGGGCAATTCATTTTAGAACTTGAAACTCTTTTTTTCAATGTTTTTAGTAATTTATTTTTTTGTGACTGATATTGGAAACTCAGATACTTGCTGCTCTGAAGCTGATGCCTGTACTTTGCAATAAAATGCATCAATTTTAAAATTCCACTGTAAGCATCATACTGAAGCTGCCTTGCACCTTAATCTGGTTAAAAGTATTCAACATTAGTGTCAACCGCAGTTGGAATCTTCAGTCTGAAACTGTTAGCCTTCATGTGTTGACCACACTGGCAGTGGTTCTCACCATGAAAAATATATTTGCCCAAAAGTTTTAGGAAGGAAGGAAGCAAACTTCTGTTGCTGATCCTGACTCTTCCATTGAGTGGCATGTGCTCAGCTGCTTGCAACTAGACTGCTTCAGAGGACAGCAGTTATTCATAAATCTCATTCCATCAGTGTTGTCTGAAAAATAAAGTAGATGCCAATATCTGCTGGGAAGCCTTGTAGAAAACAGATCAAAGGCTTCTGGAGTTTATTTAAGAAGGGCCAGTTGTGAGTGGCTTAATGTCTGAGCGTGGCATGAAAAGTGAAACAGCCATGACAATGAGCCACCGTACACAGAAGTCCTCTGGGCTTCAGTAAAGAATTTGAGTAATATGTGGTACAGGTGGGCTGATGTCTCACCCTGTCATTCTGTTATTCCTTTGCCTCTAAATGAGCATTGTCCCCTCTGTCTAACCCTCTGAAAAGGGGGAAAATTTATTCTCAAAGAGAGTGCGGAATAGAGCCTTCTTCACTTACACACAGTGAAGTGCTCGCTGAAGATATGTTGTCTTCTCTGGCTCATTTGGTTTAAAGGGTCTGTGAACCTACGTAATTCACTTAACCTGTGGCCCGTGTTCCAGCTAGCATTGTTACTTTGAGAGTTTCTCAAAATGAATCACACCCTTCGGTATATCACTGTTACAGGTCTGAGGTCTATTTTTCATTAGAATTATCAGCTTTATTTATGCCTACCCCTCCTATGTCCTGCAGGATGCCTTGATTTGTAAAATACTTGGAGACAGCTGCAACATCCCTCAGTTCTTACCAGTGATATGCTGGCATACAAATAGTGCCTGTGCTTTCCTATGGAACCATTGCTCATGTTTTAGGGATTTCTTTTCTATTCATTTTTGTCCCATTATTTTCTTCTTTCTTCAGACATTCCCCATGTGACTATGTTTTCAGCATGGATGGTAAGTACAACAGCAAAAAAAAAAAAAACAACTTAGAAGAACCCCAAAAGGGGTTAACATTTTAAAGAACTGGCTATCCTGGTATCTCAAGATGGGCTCTACTCCTTAGTCAGCTCTCTGTTTATTGACCTCAACAAGATACAAAGACACAAGCCCTTTCCCGGACGTACCATGCTCCACTGGGAGAAGGGTTTAGGACTGCTTCCAATCACTCAGACCTCTTAGCCTGAGTTCCTCCAAGAAAGGGAAATGCTTCAGCAGCGAAGTTCCCAACTAATGCTTCTTTAGCAATGAAATCACTTTAGAAAAAGATCAAGGAACCTACTAGGAACTGCTGTGTGAAAAGGATCCAAAGAGAAAGGGAACAGGGATCAATTGCCTTGAAACACACTTCTTGTCACATCAGAAACTCAATATCACATCTCACCCCAAGCTGCCGATCCCAAAGAGACTGGGACTGTGCATACTTGTCAGTTCTGTCTAACTGCTTAGTGTGCTGAACATCATTTTTCCACCTTAAGGCACCCAAGTGGCACTAGATACCTGTGTTTCAGTACCTGTACCAAACCCTGAATGTTTTTGGCTGGTCACCTGATAGGTTAAGGTAATTCCCATGACCTGTTATTGCTATATGAATTTCTTCTATGAAATATGTTGTCACAACTCAAAAACCCTACTGATACTCCTTCTGATATCTGTCTCCATTGTGCTATACCTTTCCCGGTCCAATAGCCTAGTGTTTTTCATGGTATGAAGCTACAGATGAAAATAAAAAAAAGGGATTGGAAAAAAATTGCTTGAGGATTTATCTTCTTTTAATTAAATTAGAAAAAACATTCCTAAATAAATTTATTATGTAGTTTGCCATAATAGCATTATCAAGACATGCAATGCTTAATGGAAAGGTTGCACAATTTTTGTTTAGTGGTTGCTGCTTTTTTTTTTGAGACAGACGTTTGAGACGTCAGAATTTTATTGTGAGAGAGGGTGAATGTGATGGAAATTGGTTATGATGTTAACAAAAATCTCCAGGAACTGCCAAAGAAATTCTAGGCAAAAGGGAATGCTAATAGAATGCAGGAACCGAACAACAATACGGTGACAGCAAAAAGACACAGAAAATACTTGAGGAGAGCTCTAATCCCCATGGCTTGATGAGGTTTCAGAGGAAAAACATGAAGATTTAGTGCATTTTTCTGCAAAGAGGTATGCATGCTTAACTTCACACACTGTGGACATTTCCACTGAAGTCAGTGGGATAACTTGTTCTGAATAGTACCATATGTCTCCATCTTTGCAGGCCCAAAGTCTTAAGCAGAATTTATGAAGTCTGGGCTGTGTATAATTGTATCCATGTTCACATTTGTCCAGTGCTAAAACAGGACAGTCAGTGCTTATTTATTCCTAAAACAGAAACATATTTGTAGTGCCTATCAATGCTCATGACTTTTGTCTTCTAATTCTTTTTGCTCTTTTTCATGATGACCTGCTTTGATATTTATGAAAAATGACCCTGTTCTTTAGATAGGAAAAAATAAATGCTCTATTTCAATTTTATGTGAGTTATTACATTAGTAATTCAGAGAAGCAGATTCATTGATTACACAGAGCCATTGATAAATATCAAGGAGTTGCTTATACATATATGGGGCCTGAATCCTCTCTTCTGAACTAGTTTTACACTGGGATTTTGTGAAGTCTTTACAAATTGATGGAACGTAATAATCTGCTAGAATAATCAGAACTAACAAAGAAAGAATATATCCTCTTTTTCTTTCTTTCTTTTTATCTTTCTGTCTTTCTTTATATATGTCCATCAGTAACATTTGGTCTCTGGGAGAATGTTTGTGGAAAATGTCTGTTACGGCCACCATTGATGTCCCTTTCTCAATGAAAAAAATGCTAGTCTTCATTGGCTGGTAAAGTAATACAGTTTGAGCAAATGTTTTCGGGGAAAGGAGGTCAAAGCCATGTAATTTCAGAAAGTACCTCTAGTGGATTTAAAATGTGTGTGTCCTCAATTCCCACCAGGACAGAGTCTTGGTAAGGAGGACAAGTAGTCAAAGGACAGAGAGAACATTGAATTTGTATGTTTTGTGCTGGAGTGACTGAGATTTTGTCTTGTAAGCATCACACTTGGGTAACTATTCAGACTTCAGGTTGTGAATATCTTTTCTACTCATTTATGAACAGAGTAACAAAGTACTCAACAAGCTATAGTTACCTTACATGTACCTTTAAAATTTCTCCCTAAAAATACTTTACCAGCATTATTAAATCAAATGCTTTCAAGTATTCCGTAGCTGTTTTACGCAAGACAAAAAAGTGTATTCAATGAAAGCTTTACCTGATCAAGTGATAATTGAAGCATTTTTTATTTTTAGTAGTAAAATGACTTAAAATGTTACATGATGCACGTTATGTATTTTGGCAAATGTGATTTTATGCTCTTCCTTTCCTAAGTTCACTGGTCAACACAGAGCTTTCGTTTGTCAGAAATCTCCAAGATACTCATTTTTGTTATCAAATCAACCACTCCTCTTACTGTTCCTTTTTGTTTGCAATTAAATACATTTTTTCCCTCTGCCAAACCTTTGTATTGTTTGCACTGCATGAGTTGACAAGCCTAACCTAGGAGTAAACACAACACCTGGAATCCTCTAGCTGATTGTGCAATGAGAGCAGAGGCTAAACTGAGGTCTTCATGAGGATCTGGAAATCCCACAACAGAATTTGAGAAAAAATATGCAGCAAGAATTCTGTATTTGTAGTTGATCTTAGGAAAACACCAAGAAAGTACAGATACATGATGCAGGACTGTCTTTTAATCTTCACATTAAAATCTTAGGACATGACTTTTCCATTCTTTAAAGGGTGTGGAATGATTTAGAGGAGGGGTTTTTTAAGCTAAAATTCAAATCTTGTGGCAGAAAACTTGAAATCTAAATGAAAGGTACAGGCAGGGCCAGTCATAAGTGGAGTCTTGTACATCCTGCCTATGGATGTACAGGATAGGTCTCTGCAGTATGCATACTGTATACCACTAAACAAATGGCAGGAACATATGACTGAAGAATTTATTTGTGTTTCAGTAACCTTGAGATCAAAATACTCTAGATGGGTTACAGTGACCAAAGGAAAGTACTACAGTTGTCTCTACGAGCAGCAAATTCACTGAACAGAATAGCCATGTGAGAACAACGTCTACAGCGGTAGATCTCAGTCCCTGGCAGGTGCACTTACACTGGTATTTCAGTATTTTGTTTCTGGTATTCAAAGCTTCTTGTCTGTGATAACCTCTGCCACTGCTGCTCCCTATTCATTTGTGCATTCACTCTTCCACTGTGATATTTTGACTGCTACAGAGAGTTGGAGAAACTCAAGCTTATGTTTAGAGCAAAACTAACAAAAGAAAATTACTAACAGTACAAGATTACGGTACTTTGTTTCTCCTGCCTGAAGTTTTATAGGACTTAAATTTTCTTCTCTCTTTCTCTCTCCTTTTTCCTTTCAACTTTCTCACTTTTTTCATTTCCTTTGAGAATTTGCTGTATCTTGTTAGGAGGATGCATATAGGCTGAGGAAATGAGGTTGCAATTTGCTTTGAATGAGCCGATGCTCTCAGTCATCCACCTCCCCTTAGGGAGCAAGTACAACATTCATCAGCTCAGTCACTGGGAAAGTTCACACAGGTTTCACTCTCATAAACCTTCCAGTTCCCCAGTGGTAAGAGGAAAGTAGGTGTCAAGAAAACTTTCAAACTTGCAAATAAATTGGGTATGTCCCAAGCAGAACTGGAAGATGAGCACAAAAGACCGTAAGGTCATCGAGGTCAGGTGGTGAAGCCCAGAACAGAGTGAACACCTGCACTGATACCCTTTTTCCCTGACCGCAAACAGGGTTACTGCACTCTTGAATATTGCTCCATATCACTGAGCACCTTAGGGGCTGTTGGTGAACAGCTTACCAAGGACTTTGAGAGCTGGGATGCAAGGACAGAGAGCAGCTGGTGTTATAAGGCAATGCTGCCCCCCAAAAACCTTTAAGAGGAAAATGTAAAAGACATCCATATTGAAAGCATCAGCTAAAGAGCAAGCAAAGCCTTGTAGATCACAGTGGAAGAAACTTGCATTATGTATTGCTATTAGCAGTTCTTAACTTGCAGTAGGCAGAATAAAATACCCCCTTTTTTTTTTTTTTGTTTGGAAAGAATTTGTACTGAGGGATGAGAGGGTGCTTGGCTCACAGATACCCAAGCCTCTTCAGTCTCTGTGAAAAATGCACTTTTGCATGTCCTGATTTCAATTCTGCACTCAGCTTTGGCCACACATTTCAAGGAGATTTGGGCACATGACTAGGATGCATTTTCAAAACCAATAACAAACATTCAGAAGCCTTTGGAAATATGTGTGATGACTAGCTCATATTTCAAATGACATGAAGGCAAACTCAGACTCTGAGACATGGGGCCTTGAAACTTCCAGCAGAGAAGTTGACACTAAACTGCATGAAATTCTTGCATGTCAAAGAAGGAAAAGTGTTAGGAGGATGGCAACATAGGAGGGGCTTAGCACAGTTAATTGTCTTTATTTTACTTATATTCATGCATTTCTTTTCAGATATATTGCGTACTTTATGTTGACATTATGAAGCAGTTTACTGTAATCAGTAATAAACTTGCATTTTTTTTCTTAAGCTGTTTTATATTTTTTATATTTTATTGTTGCAAATGAGGACTGAGCTTGCATTCAGCTGTTGCTGTGCCAGTCTGGCGTAACCCCACTGAAGTAACTGAAGCTATTGTAACTGAGTACAGACTGTAGGCTTGTGCATTTTGCAAAGCATCTGGAAACTTTGGTGGATCAGAGCCAAAATCGTAACTCATTGTTATTGCTCTGATTATGTGATGATTTTATGACATATAATATCCCATTTTCTTAACAGCAGTCCTTTAAATGCTAACCTCTGGGAACTGTTGTATTTCTGTCTCTAACTTTTGTTTGTTGCTAGCTTGGGTAAGACCAGGTAACATGTATTTGTTAGACTTTGAATTTAGGGCTCGAGTATGACGAACTTTTAACACATTACATAAGCAGTTCAGGCATTCAAGTTGGCTTCCGAAACAGGACTGAGGGCATCATAATATACCTGACCTTAAATCAGAAAAAATCATGAAGGAGCGAAACATTCATTCACTCACTGTCTGAAAGACTGAGATACTTCCCTTAATAATATAATTTGCCTGGGAACCTCAGAATTCCCGTTTGAAATGAGCACACCAGAAAAATGGAATGAAACAAGTTGAATAACTTTTTTTATACCTCTGACTGTCTTTAGGAATATAAAGAAACTTAACAGATATTAGCTGCTTTGCTGCTCAGACCCTAGGTCTGAGACAGGATCATTTATTTTTATTTGATAGGTATTTCTTGGTACTTGGATTTTCAGAAATACTCCACCAAATTTCACATTTGAATTACTGTATATAACTAAATATTCTATTAAAACAAGCATGGAATAAAGCAAAGTAGGGGTTCAATTGAAGGCATAAAATACTTTTATTATCACTTTGGCAAGTTCTACAATAAAATGTGAATAATTCCTTTGGAAATTAATTGATGCATGTGATAATTAAGTTCAGAAATACTGATTCATTGTCTGTTCAGGCTTTCAGTTTTTCTACCCCTGCTTTGGCTATCGGATATCCAAAGAGAGGCTTTTTTGAAAGATGGTTCAGCAGATTGGAAGTTGAGCAAGTTGTGGGTTTTTTCATAAAATGAACCTTCAACCCAAAACTTCCTTGTACTTCTTCCAGTCTTAACCCAAAATAAAAAGAATAGCAGCTCCCAGTTTATTTGCCTTCTGCCTCTGACCCAGTGATTTCCTGTCTTCCTTACTCTGAATGACCTTCTCCAGTTGTTCCCAGTCTGCTCCAGATTCTTCTCTATATACATCAAAATAGAGAGATTTTTCCTCATAAAGCTCTTTTCTCTGATGGGAGAGAAGAATTGGCTTCCAGACCTACAGTTTAGCTAATGTTTGATTGGTGAGGTGAGGTTCAGATGGCCTGAATGCATGATGAGTTCTGCTCTGTCCTCCTCCTGACTGGCTGTTGCCCGTTGTGAGAAGTGTGACACCACCTTAAATAATTCTAGTAACCCCTGCTGATAGCCTTTATGGTTCCTTCTGAATCATATTCCAGTGATCGTCAAAATATGTAAGTGACTAGTCAGTTATCAGAGAAGCTTTCTATTATTGGTTTATGGAATTAAGTTCTCCACAGCCCCAGATCAGTATAGCTGTCCTAAGGCAACAGTGTCTGTAATTTGATCTAAATATCTGGATGATGGATTGATGTACAAAAAGATGCGTCTCTGTTACCCTAAATATCATGCAAACCTAACTTCCCAGTCAAGGAAAATTCCACTCATTTGGGATTTTATCCAAGACAAACTATTTTCAGTATCAAGCAGATGTTAAAATTTGTAATTATCTTTTGGACTAAACTGTCAGTGAAGGACATTGATCGCAGATGGAGGCTCTAAGAAGGAAAGTCAGACAAAACTGGATTACTGAGAAGGTTCTGCAGTTTGTTCATTCCAGAAGATGTTCAGACCTTTCACTGGGACACCTTTGACTAGACATGTGTTAACCAAATGACGAGATGCACCAGCTCTCTGCTATACTGCTTTCAGTTGCTGCTGGTCAGCTGTATGGTACTGGCTCCTCAGCAGATGTGCAGTCACTTCTTGTATAAATGCTCCTAGATTATTTCAAAATAAAATTAACCACGTTTGCTAGACTGCAGTATCTGGAATTTTAATTACTTAGGAGCCCTCAAAAAGTGAGTTATCCCATCTCTGCCTGCTTTGAGCGTCCTGAAGTCTGTTCCAACCTAAATTATTCTATGAGTCCGCAGGTCTAGAGTCCATGAAACTTAGTTGAGTGCAAAGGCTGTTGAGAATACCTCTGCTACATGGATCACTCCACAATTCAGTGACAGACATTGAGCACTTTTCAAGCCAGAATCCATCCTGTAATATATTAGGGGTTTTGTCAGTCCTGTGAACACAGCTTTTCTCATCTCCTTTATGTGTGTGCCCCAGAGCGGAGCAGGGAGCACCTCCAATGCATCTAGCAGAATTTCACCTGTTTTTGAAGGTCTGAGTTGACTGTAGCACTTCCACTTTACTAAACTTTGCTCTACAGAGGGATCTGGACAGGCTGGATTGATGGGCCAAGGACAATTGTATGAGGTTCAACAAGGCCAAGTGCCGGGTCCTGCACTTGGGTCACAACAACCCCAGACAACGCTACAGGCTTGGGGGGGAGTGGCTGGAAAGCTGCCCGGCAGAAAAGGACCTGGGGGTGTTGGTCAACAGCCGGCTGAATATGAGCCAGCAGTGTGCCCAGGTGGCCAAGAAGGCCAGTGGCATCCTGGCTTGTATCAGAAATAGTGTGGCCAGCAGGAGTAGGGAAGTGATCGTCCCCCTGTACTCGGCCCTGGTGAGGCCGCACCTCGAGTACTGTGTTCAGTTTTGGGCCCCTCACTACAAGAAAGACATTGAGGTGCTGGAGCGTGTCCAGAGAAGGGCAACGAGGCTGGTGAAGGGTCTAGAGCACAAGTCCTATGAGGAGCGTCTGAGGGAACTGGGGATGTTTAGCCTGGAGAAAAGGATGCTGAGAGGAGACCTTCTCGCTCTCTACAACTACCTCAAAGGAGGTTGTAGAGAGACAGACGTCGGTCTCTTCTCCCTAGTAACAGACGACAGGACGAGAGGAAATGGCCTCAAGTTGTGCCAGGGGAGGTTTAGATTGGATATTAGGAAAAATTTCTTCACAGAAAGGGCTGTCAAGCATTGGAACAGGCTGTCCAGGGAAG
Organism: Phoenicopterus ruber ruber; assembly: GCA_009819775.1. Classification (NCBI taxonomy): domain Eukaryota; kingdom Metazoa; phylum Chordata; class Aves; order Phoenicopteriformes; family Phoenicopteridae; genus Phoenicopterus; species Phoenicopterus ruber. The sequence goes on along the minus strand of CM020215.1, from coordinate 26,471,291 downwards.
TGGTTGAGGCACCATCCCTGGAGGTATTTAAAAGACATGTAGATGTGGTGCCTAGGGACATGGTTTAGTGGTGGACTTGGTAGTGCTAGGTTAACACTTGGACTTGATGATCTTGGAAGTCTCTTCCAACCAAAATGATTCTATGATTCTATGATTCTAAATACCACAAATAATACTTTGTGCCTGCCAGCTGGCAATCAGACATACAAGTGGATATAAACAATTAGCAGGGACCCTAGTTGTAGTTGGAGATTGGACTTGCTGTGTATGTATCCTACACATGACTGCAGCTGGGTTTCAACCTCTGGACCTTTGGCACCGTAAGGCAGAAGCATCGTCTGCCAAGTCGGACTGCAACTCCTCACTCACTAAGCTAGAAGTTGTGCCAAGTTTGCCTTAATGTGAAGCTAAATATGAGACAAGATATATCCTAGTACTCTCATATAGGTTAGTTCAGGAGAGAAGAGACAGCACATTCACTAATATTGTTTTTCTATTCTTATACATTTTATTTCTTTAACATATTTACAGTTTGGTAAACCACTGTTTATTTGCATCACATTCAAGTGAAAAACTCATTTTGCTTCTCTACCATTACTCTGACATTTTGAAGGAGAGAGTTCATTACCAAGGATACCATATACTCCTTCGTATCACATTTAATCAAAAACTCCACTCAGAAGAATTTGATTTAGTCATATTCATGTAAAAGTAACTGGGACTGGTAATCAGTCTCTTATATGAATTCATTTTTTTTAACATTTTTAATTGAAATGAGCATAAATAATCTGGAGTTTTCGGTTATGAGGTCTTTTGGTTAAATATCCTTTTTGGTTTAAAATTCTGGATTCACTTTTTTCTGAATCTTTCTTATACTTGAAGGAAAACTCATTCATGCCAGTGTCTTCTCTATTGCACTGTTTTTAATTAACTTTATAGTTGCAGATCTGTAGAGAATTGCTTTTTGCCCTGTGAATTAATTCCTTTCTAATAACAGTTAGTTATAGATCCATCTATGAAACAAAGGAAGGTCCTATAAAGAAGAAATAATAAATGGAAAACAGATATTTGGCAAAGAACATTATTGCTCATTCCTTTCACCCATCGCTGTTTCTTAGCATTTCATGACTAATAGATTATGTGGCTTCTCCCAGACTTTTTTAGCTATGTTGTGGATTGCCCTTCACTGGAAGACTTTAAGTGAGATTAGTAAAACTGCTAGTAAACTTGATCTTGCCTCAGTATGGGAGGATGAACTAGATGACCTCATGGATTTCTTTGCTCGTGGGTTTCTTTCCTGCTTTGCGTGTCTGTGATTCTCACAACTCGGACTCTTTTTGTAAAAAGCTGTGCCGTGCTGCATTTAGTTTAGCCTAAACTGGAAATAAAATAGAACTGCTAATGAATTGCTCTATCTATATACCACATATCTGAGCTTAAGAACTTCTTCTCTTTCCATTGAGTTTTAAAGCAGTGAAACAAGAGAGAAGTGTAATTTAGAGACTTCTTATTGCCAGAAATCTTGCTCACAAATGCTTTGCTCTGTAAAGATAAAGGTCAAGAGGGTTTTAAACCAGGATGTTCCTTGCCAACTGAGCAATTTAGGAAGCAATTATTTGTAGCTAATACGGTTTGGGATGGATGCCATCATTAGAACAATGAGATTTTTCCCTTGTTTTTGATCCAGTAAACATTCTGTTACGGAGCTGTGTAACCATACATGTGGACATTAGGGAAATGAAGGCAGAATTTGAAAAAGGAAGTCACTGAATTGAAGACAAACTCATGATACAGATTTTAACTCAAAATGAAGGTGGGCTCAAGAATAAAGGCTTCATTTATAATTGCTGAAGAATTATCCGGTTGTTGGAGGTGAACAGAACTGTGGTGCTATGATCTACATAAAAGTATAAAAACAAAGCAAGCAATTACTTTAATCCATTGTTCAAAGCAAGCTATTATGTCTACCTAGTTTAAATTAATGAATTGTGATGCAGTAGAAAACAAAGACATTTTCAGACAACATATTTTACTTGCTAATGAAGTGATCTCAACCTGTATATTGCTGCTCTAATGCTTTTCCAGAAATTCAGCTCAATTAATAATCAATAAATTTTCCAGAAATCTTTTTCTATATCGGGTTCATAACACCAAATTGACAAGATAGACAAAAGCATTTTGTTTGAAATGCCCTTTTCTATCTGAAGATAATTGCTGTGTACAAGTATGAGAAGCTATGTATTGTCACAAGAGGTAAAGTTATATTAGAACCTCTTTACAGCATAGTCATAGGAAGCATTTAACACTTTTTCTGCATTTCTGGTCAATTGTGCACAATGGAAGTAAATTATTAATATTTTTCCTGTTCAGATAAAATCTTTCCTCTGATATTGGTGGCAATTCCAACTGAAAGGAAGATCCATTTGCTGAACAAAACATGTTTTAGCCACATAGCTCCTATTGTATCTAAGTTAGAGTCCTATGGAATGGCCAGTGTCCAAAGACACAAAAAGAGGTAAAACATCTGTTCCAAAATAAATATGGAAAACTACTTTAGGGGACATTTATGTCTATTAACATCAGCTGTGTCACATATGTTAAACTTATACTAAGCTCTAGTGTGCTGAACAAAGCCAGAGTATGTAAAGCTCTGTTCTTTTGAAGCAACAGAACAGAAATAGGACAGAAATGAAACAGTAAAAAAGCAGCTGCAAAAAGAAGACCTGTGACCACATGCAAATACTGAAATGATGACTTTTTTCACTTTTAATGATGCTACATTCCTCGTCTCGGAACCATATATTAACACATAGATACCAGAAGAGCTGAACGTATCTTGTCAAGATGACTGTTAATTTATTAGAAGCAGAATCTATCTGGTTGTTTCTGGAAATAAAATTTGGACTGTGGTTGCATACACACTTGTGCATCATTAAGCAGGAGTATGTTAGGCTGCCTTTTTTCCTCTTGTAACACTGTGTTGCAGATTTTACCTACACACGCTCCACTCTGCCTTACTGATGCTTTAATCCAGTGAAGGAAGGCTCAAGGCTTCCTTATGTGTAATAAGTAAAAGATCAAACAGTCTTAATTATTGAGACTATGTTTGGTCTAGCCAGCAAAAATGTTGGTTTTAATGATAAAAATTATTGTGTATCATACTTTAAGCCTAGATAAGACTTCAGAAATAACCATAGAAATCTAAAAATGTCAACTCGGTCCTTCTGTGTGGGAAGATCCTGCTGGCAAAAGCTATGGAAGGTCAAAATAGCAGTGGGCTTTATTATGCAACTTTGGTGTTTGGTCCAGATAGGTGAAGTTGTGATGTCCTTAGCCAAGGGACATTTTGAGACACCTCTTCCAGGCACAAGCCCAGAAAAGCAGAGTCAATACATCACCCACACCTTCTTTAATAATTCTTTCCTCCAGGGCTTAATTTGGAAAAGAAACTCTTTATTCCCTGTTCTGTAGGTTCAACAGAGTTTGAATGCCTGACAGGCCAAATTAAGGTGAGGCATTATAGACCAGGCTTTGTCTGAAAGGTTCATTACTAAAGACAGAGACCTCTGCTAGAAAGAAGAGTGTTTCAGAAAACGAAAATGGAGCATTGTAGTTGTTTTGTTCTGCTTCAATAATTCTGTGTTTTGTTGCTGTTTTCACAAAGAGCAGATGGAAAATTGAGTCATGGATTAAAGGTATCCCACACTCAATAGGAATTTGATTATTTCTTTTCTATTTTACAGTAAATTAAATGAATAATCATCAGCTTTAGACTGGAGCCCAGAAAAATCTGTAAATCCACCCAAAAAGAAATGTCAAAGACTATCATCTCTTCAGAATGCATTTTGTTGTTCCCTTTGAAAGCAAGATATTGAAAATAGTACAGTTTCCAGTTTAGCCTCAAAGCTCTGTTTTTCATTATTGTAGCTTATTGCCCACTATTAACTGTTTCCAAAGCCCATTCAAAGCTCATATGTTCTTTGACGGCTTCTGCTACAGACTGTGCAAGAAATTGCTGTATATTGTGGCCCGTTAAGTTTTGTATTTGGTTTGCTGTAGAAAAAATATTAACGGTATCTTCTGCTGCCTACTCTTTTGACAGTAGGAAAGATGAGGACAGTAGTGTGGATTCCCTCTGTGCTTCGTAGCAGGCTTGAAAGAAATTCATTTGATGATGAGTTGCCCGAGAGCTGACATGGTACCTGAAGATCTCCCGTGTGCATTTCTAAAGGGTGCTCTGGTAATTGACGGCTTATGTTGACCGTCTGTACCAAATATTTTGCTCAATCCCCACTCTCTGCAAAAATTAAAATACGGTGGTGGGATGGAAGGGAAAGCCTTCTGTCACCTGAGTAGTTTTCTCGGTCTGTACACTGTGGACGGGATCCGTCTTACCTGACTTCTGTTTTCAACAATGTAAAGCTCTACAGCTGAGTTTGTTCCTTGGATGCCGTTATAATCAACTGCGAAAAATTGGCAGGTTTAAGGCACAGTTCAGCTGATCTGTTTTGAATATCTATTTTAGTTGCCTGAATGGCTCAGCTGTAAAGATGTAATGTCTGTGCTTCAGCTGTTAATATTTGATCAATTGAAACCTCCCCTGTGTAACTTGCATCCTGAGCAATCCTAATAAAATATGTGTGACAACTCATGCATGCAAAGTCACACGAGTCCCGTGTTCAGAGGAGGCAGGGAACGTGGTGCAAACTCCTTTAGCAGGATGTTGGTTGCATCCACTAGCACGTGAGATACTTGTAGTTCAAACCTGCTGTCAGAAGTGTGGTGCCGCTTTGTGACTACTGAGTATCTGAAGATGGATATGATGTTCAGAAAGACTTGTGGGGTGCTGGATATTCTGTATACATATATTTCAGCAGAATGAAAGCATATGTTCCTAAATGATTTGACCTGGGTTGGATCTGACTCTTTACCCACTGAAAATTCCTAAAACTCTTACCAATACAGAGTCAAGTCATTATAGAGGCAATGTGATCTTTGCATAAAGGTTTGTTTTGGAAAAGGAAGGGAAAGAAGAGAAAAGGGGAAAAAAAGAAGACTGGTGATGAAGGAAATTGAACAGTGAAACCACTTTTCCCATAATAATTTTATTTGAAAGTATAAATTTGTGGGGTTTTTTACTTTTTCTTTATATGCCTTGAGGCTTTATCCTTCATCCAGTGTTTTATCATCTGTTAGGAATGCAATTTATAATTTAAATAAATAATAGAGAAATAAACCCACTAGTGATAAGACTGAAGGCTCTGTCTTTAGTCTCTATGAAATAAAAATTCGAAGTGTTCACCCCTCACCTCATGAAGTTATAAAGCTTTGCTCCAGTCACATACTTTTGTGACTGTTCCCTACCTTTACATGTGAAACACATTATAACTTGTTCAAAAACCGTTGAAATATAAAAGCCGATCTGTAAATACTATGATTTGCTTTTATTACTTTGTAATAGAATAATATCAACAGCACAGCAAATTAACATACAATATAGAGGTTCCAAAATATACTTATTTTTCTTTTCATTCTTTTGAGTTCTCAAGTCCCAGCCTGCCAGCTTGGGCTCTTTGAAAAGTGTTTCTTAACCTATAAATACCAAGCTTGAAAGGAGGTAAGGACCGTCTGGAAAGGTCTTCTTCCTGGAAAGAAGAAAGAAATGTCTGGTGTCTAAGTCTTAGGGGTAGATGTCCATCAAGATGGAAAGAGCACATCATACACTTAATTCTGGATGTAGTTTTGACCCTCTCACTTGCTGAGCAAGTGCTGGACTTTAAGAAGCTTGGAAACTTAATTTATAGCGATAAGGACCTGGATTAATTCCATTCCTCTTGACAGAAGCATTGCCTTTGCATTAACTCTTCATAGAAGAATCTGTGTTAGAGGGATACTTACAGTAAGTTCCCTCTGTGGCAAATGGGCACTATTCTGGTTCCTCCAGAAGGCTATTAACCTTGGCATGATCCAAATCAACTTCTGGAGCTACTACTCTCCATCCTTTGACTAAAGATGGCTTCAGGACTGTCTCATAACTTACTGGGCACCTTTAAACAGGAATATGGGACAAAGCATCAATTTACATGCCAAGATATGAATGATACAATACTCTTGTGTCAATAGCTAATCTCTGCCATAAAATGTTATCATTAAAAAATTTAAGACAACTTTGGATTTCATAGTCATCCTAAATACATCCGTATTTATCTCAGTTCCCTATGTCTGTAGTGTGTTTGAAGATCCCCTGAACAAAATGGAGAGAGGTGTTCATCTTTACCCAAATCTGAGCACCTCTCTCAGATGCCTAAGCTAGTCCCTCAGGGTCCTCAGTAAAGGGAAGGGAGAAAGGCAGTCCTCCAGGGAGAGAGTTGGAGAACCTAACCAACCTTAAACATGTGAACCTAAAGCAGGAAGATGTGAATGGGGAGGATGCACGTGCTCAGCGAGAACGGCATGTTACCCTGCCTGCTTGCTCCATCTCCTGCCACAGAACTGGGAACTTTTGTCACATCTCACGTCTCCGTCCTGCTAAGGGAATCACATCTATCAAACTGCAGAAATATTTTTATTTAGTTACTCCTTATAAGAAAGAGACGACTGTCTGGAGCAAGTAGTTCTGAGAAGTAAAAACACAGCTTAACCCCTCGGTTATCTGCACAGCTGCCACACGCAGCTTTCTATGCAAGGGCTGTTGATTAATTTACTGGGCTGTGTTTTAAGATGGAGAGAGACATTTTTGTTTGATACTCTTATTGTTTAGGACACTTTGGTTGTAGTGACTGATTGTTAAGCCTTTTGCTGTAACTGCAGATATATTTGCAATAGATTTTTCTTAATTTGTGTTTTTGCAATGGTTCGTACTATTGCTAGTCTCTAATAAATTGTATTTGGGGTCATACTACACAACTTAGAAACTACTATGAAATATTTGTAAAGGTTTTTCTGCAAATAGAGCTACCATGTCCATTCCCCTAATGAATCAGACAGAAGCTGATATAAATGAATATATATTTTGATTTCTGTATTGTTAAAAATATCTTGTCTTTATAGACCAGAACTGTGACTGATAACCAGACTTAACCGTAAACTCCAAGTAAGTGCTAAATTACAGCTCCTTGTTTAGTTGAAGCTGCAAATTATCTAAGTGGGAGTTAAACTACTAGTAACATCAAATAGAGGACTTGTCAAACTTGCAATCATTCAAATAAAACTTCGTCACAACAAGTATAGTGCAGCTGGTTAAATTAGGAACTCTGTTTACAGCTCATAGTAAAAAAAAATTTATTGTTTTTTTTTAATCTATGAAACAGTTGCCTAAAGTGGAGAGGAATCCCCGTGCCAGACGAAGCCCTACTTTAGAGTAAGTCTCTGCTTATCCCACTGGAGATTTTTTCCTTAAACTAAACTGCTAACTGAACTCCCATCAATCAGTACATAAAGAATTTGAACTTGTATCTCCTACATCTCAGCACTACTCATTAGGCTCTTAGAGATTACAGAGATCTCTTAGCTGTGTTTTCCACTGATCTTAGTCTGGCGTATAAATTACCAGACTATTTACTAATCAACCTCTGATGACAAAATTAGAGGAATACCTACTTCTAACTTGAATCTCAGCACCATCCGGTCTCAGGTGTCTGTGTGCACGCCAAGCTACAGCATGAAAAGCCCTTAGGGCACGTTTGGCCTGCAGCACTTGCCTTCTGAGGGGAGGCTGAGGGGCATGGTCTTTTTTAACCCAGAGTGCTGAAGGTTTCAGGGAGAGTTAATAGCAGCCTTCCAATATCTAAGAGGAGGTTGCCAAGAAGAGGGAGCCAGGCTCTCTATGAAAGAGGTGCACAGCAGAACAAAAGCCGATGGTCAGGAATTGAAACAGGGCAGTTTCTGGCTAGGGACACGTAAGGGAACATTTCTCACCTTGAGGACAGTCAAGTGATGCAGACTGCAGAGGGGGGTTGTGCAGGCTCCATCCTTGGAGGTTTTCAAGATCAGAATAGACAAAGCAACCTGAGCAACCTGGTCTGATCTCATAGCTGAGTCTGCGTGGAGCAAGAGGTTAGATTAGAGACCTCCAGAGGTCTTTTCAACTGGAATGATTTTGTGACTCTGTGATTCTGTGAACTGTATGGAAGAAGATGCACATTTTTGAGAGGTATAAAACAAATCAGATGTGGTCTTTGACTGTGGCAAATCATTATGATGTGAAAGATTCAAAGCTATATAAGTTCATTTATATTAATGATTAGAAGTGCCTTTTCATTTTTAAATTCTACCATTTGACATCTGAAGTAACTAATATAATTTACAAAATATGAAGAGTGTTACAACTGTAACATATAAAACACAGATGAGCATACCACAGCCTCAAGGTAACCCATTTCTTGCTTTATAAGCTAGAAATACTTGTGGGAGTATCATAATGTTCCAGAGCATTACACTGTGCAAACAGATCTCTGCTCTTAGTTGACAGATGTGGAGAAAAAACATGTGGTGAGACAACCCCTTAAACACTGCACATGCGGATGTTGCAAGTGGCAAGTTATTCCAGATAAAATCACTATAAAGTTACGATCACCGTGCTTTCTCTCCATTTGTCATTTTTCTGACAGTATATCATGTTTTGACATTGTATTTTTTTGATACTATTTCTGTCTATGTGAGGAAAGCTTCGGATAAGGAGCTCGTACTTCAGAAAAGAAGGACAAGCAGATCTGAAGAGTTACTCTTCAGTAAAAAAAGTTATCTATATGTGAGCTATATCTGGTAGAGTACAAAAATGAGTATTTGGGGAACTTACACCTTGCATTAGCTCCTGGCATTTGAGGCATTCACTATTAACCATTGCGAAAGGATAGAGATTACTTTTGGAACTCGCTGTATTTGCTGTGAAGAGGTTCTCGTTAGCCTTGTGGACCTTTGAGACAATTACACTCAACAGCTGCCACTGGAGTCAATCAGAAGACAGGAAAAAAAATATCTTGGGAAATGTTCAGCTTCTTGTAAAAACTGGTTATGGACGGCACACTGCCAGTGGGCCAGCAGCACCCGTAAACAATGGCAGCACCTCTCTTGTTCAGCTTTAACTCAGAACTAACTTCACAACTTCAGTCAGTTACTGGAGGGTGAGAAAGGCAGAGGAGGACTGGGACAGCTATTTTGCTGTACAAGAAATGCCTTACAGCACATCCAAGTCTCATTTACATGAAGCTTCATTTTTGCACTCTGATACAGTGAAGGGTTTTATCCTGTTTTCCCAGGAGAAAGCAGAGTCATCCCCAAGCCATTGAACTTGGCAGTGTGAAGGCCATTTGGTGCCTCTGTGTGCCTGGGTTTTGATGGCTGCATTGAGGTCGTTTGTTGGACCTGCATACCTTTTCATTCCCCAGTATGCTAGCGGCTGAAACTCATCAGCCTAGACGAAGGAGGTTATTTAATCACCATAATCTCTATGTGGTAGCCTATTAAGATCAGTCTTTGTATGGACATTTTGCAGTGCACAATTGTAAGCTAGAGTTTATCTGCTACGTGTTTTCTTTTTAGTGCACTCTATATGAAAATAGTAATACAGTGCTTTCAGGCTAGCAGTCAATCTTGAGTTGTTTCCTCCTATGTAATGCTTTCAACACAATAGAAGGAAGGTTTAATATTGCAAAATAGAGGCATTTCAAAGTATATCCAAATATTTTTTAACAATTGCAAAAAATTATTTAAGCAACTCTATTCAGTTGTCATAACATGGCACGTCTAGACAGTCAGGTACCCTAAGAAACTCATTCACCATTTATTTAACCCATATCCTTCTCTTTTCCCTTTCCTCCTTCCAATCTTCCCTCAAGCTTTCTCACTCTCTTCCTCATGTTAGTAATATGAAAAGACAATAACTGAAAAGAAATAAATTATCAAACAGAAATACTTTCCTAGAAGTACCCTCCCTTGATTCAGTCACGCAGAACTGCCATTTTTTATGAGAGAAAGGGGTATTAGCAGCTGAAGGGTAAAGATCAGTATGGTAGAATCAGCACAGCAAGATTACTCCACATCTGTGTATTTCTATAAAAAAAGACTATAAAGTTTATACAATCTCTACTGTTGTCAAATGATAAAAAGGCAGTAGAAAGGATGTGGAAGGAGGGAATTAAAGAGAAATAAAAGCAAGATGACAGCATCCTTGCACTAATATTTAATTTAACCTTTGTTAAACTACTATCATATATCTAATATAGATTAGAGTATACTCTATATAATGGTATCTAGTGTATGCTATATCATAATATACTGTAATCTAATATTTACTCAAATAGGTTCCTTCCATTATCTCAGTCCTTTTGTCTGTAGTACATCCTCCACGTCTGGTTCAAACTGGAAATGTTTTAGTTTTCCGCAGCAGCCAAGTCTGCCACAAGGCCAGGGTCTTGGTGTCCACAGTAAGTTCTGGCCGCCCTTTGCCACACGGAACACAGCTCGTGCTGGAGGGAATTCAGGCTGTGTGGTTGGTTCAGGATTTGTAGGAGGTTTGCTGAGTTACTACTGGGCAAACACTCTGAGCAAAATTCCTGCTGCAAGATATCCAGTATCTTACTGAGGAAGAGTAAAAGCCTACAAAATAGCTGGTTAACAACCAGGAGTATGGGCAGGCCAAGAGCAATCCATCAGCTAGACTGTTCATCTATCTAGGCAAAAATATTTAAACAATAAGATAATATTCAATCCATGGTTTCAGAGCTGCTCAGGGGGCATTGTCTGTAATCAAACAATCCTATCAGTCAGGAAAACAATGTGAGTTATAATGTGGGAGGGTTTGCTGCGGGATGTGACGGTATCCATGCCTACTCTACTGAAGGAAAAACTTGTTCCACATCTCCAGAAACCTGAATTTACAGCAATTCATTTTATTAGTGGACACAAGAAAGTTAAACACAAAATGCCTCATAGGCTGACTCAAAATACATATGAAAGGTGGAGGAGTCCTTAGCTCTATACAGAGTTATTTCTTTGAAGTGCTGAATCTTGGCTAGTGTAGGTTGGGTCACTGCCTGGGCCTGGAACATTGCCCAGATCCAAGTGTAGCCTTTGTCCTTGCAAGAAAAACAGTAGTTAACATGTTTCTGACATTTTGGGGGGAACAACCGGAGTCACTTTGATTCAGTTATGTTTGTAGTGCTGCACTGGCTGCATTATCTGCCTCCTCATTGCTCCCCAGACCTGAAGTGAATCACAGAAGTCTTCCAGACGCCTGTCTATTAGGGAGAGTAAATTGCTGTGTAAAAATATTTGTGTAGGTGAGGGGAACTTAGGTGATTAATAAGCTGTAATTAACTGCCTTAATACATTGTTGAGCGAGCCTAAATTTCAATTGTTAAGGTTTTTTTCTATTTTCACTGTACTCTGTCTCTGTGCTAATGTGATCTCAGTAACGACCACAGCAAGGCTTCAGTCAGTATTGCTTACCGTGCCTTGTGCAGTAGAATAAACATCGTCACTAAGCACATTATTCAGTTTTCAGAAGTAATTAGCTGGTTTTTGTGAGGGGGACCTTGTTCAACTAGTGCCTGCTTGATTACTTTAGCTGAATGAAAAGGACATGCAGTAGTAAATTACTGCAAGCAGGCTGTCGGAGAAAGGAGGGTGAATTCTAACTTCAATCTGCTTATTTGGCACTAACTGCATGCAATCTGTTTCTGTCCATGTGTGAAAGGTACCTGCATGCAGTCTGCTGTTCAGCAAGCCATCAAGCCGTAAGGAGACTGCACTTTCAGTCTGCTATGCACCAGAAGGCAAACCTTTAATCAGTGTCTTTTGAAAAAGATCATGATTAATAAAAATCCGTGAAATTCACTTCTGTGATTATAGCAGCAAGTGTGCTGCAAATTCATTAGAGTCAATTCTGACCCCATTATAGTTTAGAAAATAAATTACTACATGGCCAGATTTGTAGGTGTTCTAGGAAAACAGATTTGCCTGTCTTACTCCTGTCTCCCAGCTGTGTATGTTAAATGAGAATCTGGGGATATGTAAAATTTAGTGCTGGACATAGCTATTAGACAACAAGGAAACTATTCTAACTCACTCAAAGATTCTTTTGAATGAAATGTGTATTGATTTTCAAAGGCAAATCAGTCCTTCATTACTTCATTCTTTTCATGGCAAGCCACAGTGTGGTAAAAGGGAAGTACAAATGATAACCAGATACTGTCTATAAATACATTTATCTTTTCTGTTTTGATACAGTCTTCATTGTGCGCATTGTCCAAGAAACTTTAATCTTGACTGATGTTGACTGATTTCCTTTTAAGTATTGTATTTTTACTGAAGATTTTAACTGAAGAGGAAGAAAGGAGAAAAAAAACACACCATTTCTTAAATTTTCACATTCTCTCACTCTCTTTCATCCATATAGAGTAAAAGTCATAGTCTTCCCTTCTGCACTACTGTAGGCCTATACAGCACCTTCTGAATATAAGTAGCTTCAATCTGAGTGATGGATAGTGTGGAATGGAGACCTGTCGATGCACTGTCCATCTGTCCTGGCCATTTGCACGGAGACTTTTTTAGGTACACGTTCTTAGTTTTAGCCCTCACATTTCTTTGTGTGTGCCACAAGACTCTAAACTTTGTATCAGTAATAGATTTTTCATAAAATATTTGCTGGTTACAGTTAGAAAGATTTGTGTAAATGCTTTCTTTATAAAAATATACCCTCTCAAGATCTTTGAACCTGACTCTTGACTCACTTAAGCAAACAGTGTAATGTCTTAATAAGAGAAGAGTCTGATATTAGGCCAGAAAAGCATCAGAGATGGACCCTTTATCAGAGATGGGCCCTTCATCAAAGGCCACTTTAAAAAGAGAGCCAAATACAGAATGGTCAGGCTGCTGCTTGTGGGGCTGCCAGCGGCTATGACCTGCCTCCCACTGAGCTGCTGGGAAAGTGCAAGGTGTCAGGGATCATCCCTGCCCAGAATGGGGGCATTGCAACCAGCACACATCTGTTTCACATGCCTCTTTTCTCCTTGGCACCTTCCAGGTGAGGAGCAGTAGCTGCTGGGGTGGCCTCCACAGAATGGAGATCCTCAGGCTTAGGTCTGGCCCCATGGCACACACCTCTGTCCCTCTGTCTATACCTGGGTGGTATTTTTCAGTGCAGTCTGAGTATTGAGCAGACAAACCATTTGTATCAGCCTCACTGGAGAGCAAGCATAGGTCCTTCCATCAGGGGTATTTGAAGAGGAGGGTGTTCAGTTCTTGGGAGCTGACTTGAGTGACTCGAGTGTTCGCCACAGCTGCTCTCAGGATCTGGCCCCGTGTGTTCCCTGGGACACCATTAAAGACAGCCGACATCAAAGCGCACGGCTGCGCAAAGCTGGCCGTGTGCTCGGGCTCTTCAAACATGTGCGTCAGTGCAGACTGTAAATATGCAAAGGGAAATACCTCCTGTTGTCCACCAGATACAAGCGTGCTTTCCATTAGAGTGAGGCCTCCACACATATGTAGACTCTGCCTTTACATGAAAGGCAGGAACTCGCTGGGTTTTTTGGCATTGTCTGGGAAAACAGTTTCAGAAGTCTTCCACTTGGTGTTTCTGAGCCTGTATTAGTGGCTTCCCAGACCATGCGTGGCTCTGATGTGTATTCCAAAAGCTAGTATGCCATGAAGAACAATGTCTGTATAAAACAGTGTGTGCTCTAATTCCTTAAACAAAAACCATTTTAATTCACCCTGCAGCCAACATAACATAAATAAAGTAATAAACTTTTCTGCCTTTTTTTATGAATATATTTAGTCCATTTATTTATTATTTCCATAGCTTTGTTTTTGTCTACTTTCCCAAGGTAACAAAGCTCTTGAAATCCTGCTGTCAGTCCGTCCATGGCTCACTAATACCTTTTCAATCCTTTGGGCCAATTTAAGCTCAATTTAGACTAAGGAAGGAAATCTTGAAGTTCTGATATTTGTTTTGGTTTTTTTTTTTTAATGAGAAGAAGAAAAAAGAAGGAAAATCAGTGCTCCTATTGAACTGGACTTGCAGAACTTAGTTCTTTTGCATTCTGTTTGGCAATCACCAGCTTGCTATTTATCATTAATATTTTGCTGAAAAAATCAGTATTGCATTCCTTTTCTCATGCCCAGGGGATGTCTAGGAGAATCCAGGGGAATCAGTTGAGAAGAGAGAGAGATTTAAGCACCCTAACGTCTAGCAAAACACACCATGTCCAAGCCCCTTATTCATTGCACAGGGAGTGTTAGTGAGGTAAAGCTTGCAGAGGAAGGTTTAATATTTTCTAGTAGAACAACTGATACAACCGGGGAAAAAAATCACACCAAAAAAGTGGCTGGGTACAACCCTTTTTTAAATTTCAACTAGCAGAGCTTGGCTTGTAAAAATAAGATCTACCAGAGCCAGCACAGCGATTAAGGAGTCAGATGTATTGCCCAGCAGAAATTCGTATGGAAAGGAATGTATCTTAAGTGTACCTTTCTCTGGGAGTTATACATCCAGTCCTGAGTTACAGGAGAGCTTGTCCTCCACTTTGAATCGCCATGTGGTCTCTCAAGGAGTTAAGTACCTACTTCAGTCAGTCCTTTCTCATCTAGCAGATAACAGGGAGCCTGGTGGTGCTCCCTCCATCCAGTTTCACCCTGGTTCTTTACACACATTTAGCCTGTGGGTGGAGCAGGTTCAAGGCTCTTTACAAGTCAGTATTTAATTATATGTACAAAGCAAATGCAAACAGCTTCCTTGGGAGAGACTGAGCCAGAACTGCCCACAATAGCCTATAGCCCACTGACTGGAGGGAAGACATTGGGAGCTTGAACTGAAATCTCTGCTGCAAATCAGTTAACAGAGGGACTTTAAACTGTGTTTCCTATATCACAGGGAAATCTTCTACCTGCTACATGAAAGGGGAAATACCAGTTAATGCTTTGTGCACTGCACACTCCCAGTGTCATGTCCTGAGAGCACCTAGCAGATCAAGCACTGTTGGCAAAGGGATTTTTGAACTTTTAGGGCTCAAGGGCGCTGCTGAGCTGTGGGTGGTTTTGCTTATGCCCCCTAGAAGAAACTTAGGCACTTAGGAGGATGGTGGCAACTGAGTGAGGGTTTTGAGATGATACATTACAGGTGTGGGTAGTGTTGGATGGAGATCCAAGTCATCTGCCCATGCTGATACAGAAAGTAAGAGGCAGAGTTGTGAATTGGACACAAACGTCCTAAATCTCTTCTTGGAATCTTAAGCTTCAGTATGCCCCAAGCCCTAAATAAAGTTAATAGATGTTCTTGCAAGGTCTACAGGATTTTGTGCTAAAAGTGAGAAAGAAGTACTTTTGGTACGGTAGACCCTGAGACACTGAGTTCAAATCTGCAAGCCTTGCTTACTGTGAAAAGCAGCTTCAACAGTAGCTTTAGCAGATGTATAGCTCACTGGAATGAGTCCTTGGCTAACATATGTTTTTTTCAGTGCATTGCATTTATTGTCAGAGTATTTCAACTTCAGAATTAATGAATGAACAGTAATGCTTTTCAGCTCATTCTTTCTCTCATACCTTCTCATACTTTCTGAATGTGGTGATATCTGTTCAGTCTGAGTTCTGCTGTGTTCGTCATGGCTGTGATGTAAAGGTCTTAGTCTAAAATCAAAGGGACAAGGCTAGAGCTCAAGTGCCTCTTGCACATAGGAAGGTGTAGAGTATAGATCTGTCTGCAATGTGAACTGTGAATGCCATATACCCTGAGCATGGGAGGGTAGAAAAGAACGCTCCTTAAAAATAGCTGTAATGCAGTGGGATTTCCCAGCTAATATAGTACATTTTTACCTAATTACCAGGGAAAACAGTCAGGGCCACATCAGCACTTTATTGAGAGAGACCCATAAATATCTAATCATTCCTTTGGTTATCACATAAAGTATTTACTTCTTGCACTGTCAAAGCACATGGTTTTCTTAAGCTACTCCTCATTTTCAGATAGTGGACTTGGCAAAATTCAAGTCAATTGACATTCAGAGCTTGCACTGGGAAAAGAGCGGGGGAAAGAGGAGGACTAAGTGGGAATCCAAAACTGATGCAGCTCTTAAAGTCTCCAGGTCAACATTACCGTCTCACTTTTTAAACTACAAAAACACCAGAACCTAAAATAGCAAAATGTCTCTCGTTATCTGCTGTTCCTTGTTCCTGTTTTATCTTCATTTTGAGGGAGGAAGAAACACTAAATTCTTTTCATTCCTTTTTTTCTTGCTTTGTGTTTTTAGTTTATACAGCATACAAGCTGGAAATCGTCACTGTTCTTGCTTGGGAAAAATATCATTAGTTGCATTAGGAAAACATGTTTGCTAAGAAAGCAGTTGAAAAATCCATGCAGATGTTAGCTTCAGATATTAAAAAAACCCCAACTTGTCATTATCTTTAGGTACAGTTTGAAATATTTTCTAAAAATTATGTTTACAATATTTTATTCTTAATGAGATTAGATTTCACATTCAGCCATCTTACTTCAACTAATTCTGCTGCATCTCTGAGCTGTTCAGAATCATAATTCACAAGTCTCGGCTAGATTAAGAGTCATGCTTTTTAGCCCTCATGAATATTTTTGTTCTACAGTTCACAAATGCAGAACTTTGAACTATTGACTATTTGGAAGGAGGAAGGCAGATACAGAGTCTCGCTGACGTTGTGTGCAGTATTAAACATGATGTAACATGGAATTGAATCAAAATCCTTCATAGATTGAAAGGATTCTTTTATATTCTCCACACACATAAAAGATATTAAAATAGGGTTATGAAACTTGCAATATTTTCTCTTTATAAGTAGTGCTCAGTTCGCAAAATGTTTTATTAGCTTTCTCCGAGGTTAGCATTCTCAGTGCAGAGGAAGCCACTTTGCATCTGCTCTAGTGTCAAGATTAAATTTATTTGTCCATATAATCTGTATGTGCTTTGAGGCAGTTATCTTTGTAGATAGGCACCTACTGGGATTTTCAAAAGCTCTTTAGCAGACAGTAAAGATATTGTGTAGATATGACATTCTTCCATCACTGCTTAAAACGTGACATTATTTTTAAAAATAATTTCTATGCAGAAGTTTGTGCTTGAGAGGGAAAAATCTTGCAATACACGGTATGCTTGTATTCTTAAGACAAAATAATAATAACAACAACATGAATAGCGCTAGTAAGAACTTGAAAGGAATTTAGACTGATGGCTGCACTTTGTCCACGTTTCAAACTGTTCTCTGATGTCTCCACCATGCCTTGACAATATGGCCAGTATCTCAGCTTTTCATGTCATTCCCAGTCTCCTACTGATGTCTGTGCACTGCATGTTCCAACTCTGTGAGTGCCCAGACTCCTCTTCATCTTTTAATGTGTTTTTTGTGACAGTGCCTTTGGGGTCATTGAGGAAATATTATCCCATTTTTGCAGATGGAACACATTAGGTTCCTTACAAAACACAGTGGTGGCAGTTTCTTTCCTTTAAAACATAGCTGCAGCACACAGACACACTACTCCATCAGTTCACCCCATTAACCCTGTACTCTCTGTTTAATGGATTTGTGTGTCTTTTGATGTAGGCAATGTCTTCATCTATGTCAGTGAACTGAAATTTCTCGGGAGACTGCTTTTCTACTTGTGAGAGCTTTCTCGACCTATTTTGTACACCCAGGAGTTTTAGTTCTATCATCTAGTTAATTTGGGGTGTTGAACTGAACCAGTCTGAACCTCTGAATCTTTGGAGGTTCATCTATCACTGAATAATGCAGCCAGACGGAGGGAGATGGTTGAATAGAAGTCAATATGCCAACTGTTCCTTCATTTATTACTGCCATATTAATAAAGTTGATAGACTGGAACTAATCCATCTGCTCACAATTTATTCCCAAGCTATAAGATACAATTTCACTATTTCATGAGCTCACTCTTTGACTAATTTTATTAGAATTCCTTCCACAGCATCATTTTTAATCACTTTTCATCCAGTTTTAGTTATGTGTAAAATAGTAGAAAAAGATGGACTAAAGCGAGATGAAAGGATTTCATGAGAAACCCAGGTCAGCTTAAATAGAACCAGATCAAATAAAGTTAAGTCAGTGAGCCTACAAAGGCCAACAGAAAAGCGTTCAAAATTACCTCTTTCACGGGAAGCTTTGTTCTGTCATGTCTGAAATGTAAACAGTCCAAAGAAATAAGGCAGCCCTGGCATCATCATAAGGCGAGGCAGAGCTGTGGTGCCTCAGGGGAGGCGGCTGGGTGACCTGCCAGGCTGATGGGCAATGCTGGCCACAGGACTGCAGGGTCAGAGCTCAACGGGTGGAGGCGTCTCCTCCCTTCTTTGCCAAGAACTAGGGAATGAGGTTTTTCTCATCCACTAGTTCCCAGACATGTATGGGCTTAGGATGTTAAAAGGATGCAGGATTTTGGCTACACGTTGGTTGTATGCAACGCTAAATTGAATTCCTGTGAGTTTAGTTATATTTCTCTTGTTGTTTAGTTTAAAACATTCTGATACGCTGATCCTTTATTAGTCTGGCAGGGGCAGTCTTCAGTGATTTGGGCTGGGTGCAATCTCAGACCTGAGTACTTAAGCAGAAACTACCTGTTTTTCAAAACGTTGAGCCCACCATTCCCATTGACTGTTAGGGGATTTAATACAAATGCAAGAAGGAGTCTTACTGAGAAAGCTGAGAGCGGAGCCTAGATACAGGCACCCTGGGTGGGAGTTTCCAAAGCATTCAATTCATTAACATAACTCTACTTCCACTGAAAATGGTAGTTTTAGCAACAGCTTTGAATGGACAGAGTTGGGTTGTTCCAGAAAAATTCTGAAAATCCTACTTTCCTATTTTAAAATGCCTTTTTGAGCTGACAGGTAGCTGCAGCTGTAGATGCTAAAAGTAACTTTATTTTTGCTATGTGGTGCTCTGTCACTGCTGGAGCACTGACCGTTCAAATGAACACGGATGGACAATTTATACCTATTTGATAAGATTTTTCCCAGGAAAGTCGTGGGCTTCTTACCTTCTCTCCTTTTAACTGCTTCCAGTTTGGTGAAAGCTTTTGGGGTTAATCTGTAGGCAATTACTGCAATTTCAGAGTAATCATTCTTTTATTAGGGTGGAGGTGGTAAAAAGGAACAACAGCAAGTAAAAAACCATTAACAGTTAAGTTAGATCTCTTAATCTAAAGCATAATTGCAACTACAATGGTATTAGCTATATGACATTAATTCCACGCTATTAGCTGCATGATTGTGGATCATCTTTATAATGCTTTGGTTTTATCTCTCTCTCTCTCACACACACATCTATATGATTTTAAAACTGGTATGTTTTTTGTAATATTTATGTACACCTGAGTGAAAATATGTATGTATATGCATATGCGTAAGTATATAATTGAGAGGAAATAAAGTACAGTTATTGAAAGCTGAGCTAAACAAACAAAATTCATATTAAATCAGGCACCTAGACTATAATTAAATTAAATAACATACGCATTAATAATTCCAAATTAATAATTTGAAAAAACTGTAGAGTAGCAGGCTCAAAAATCTGTGTGACCTCACAAAGGCTAAAACTTATTTCCTTTGTGAAGAATCAAGTTCACTGTAGTGTGCTCTGAACAGAAACAATTCTCATTTCACACAGCAGATGGACTCCAGAAATGTTCACTCTCTAAGTATCAACTGATGTTGACTGAAAGCTCTCCTGATGCACAGAGGAAAGCTTTATTCCCCGTTCATTTGCTAGTGTCCAGAAAATCTTCCATAAAGAAAAAAGAAAGTTTACTAGTAAAATGCCAAACCAGTCTTATAAAGAGTCGATTCTAACTGTACACTGAAGTACGTAATGCATGGAATTTTTCTTTTGATTCTAGTCCAGACATTTCAAGGGCCTTTTTATGTCTGCCTTCTAAAAAAGAAGGTTTGCAGGGAGAACAGACACAGAGCAAGAGCTATCATTTAAGTTTACATGTCTGGCTCTCACCCTTGCCATGAGTGATCTTTTGTAAATGTACTTAAGATCACAAGATGTCTCATCTTTGGGCAAGGCAAGAAGGATGTCATGTCACTGCAGTACCTGATGAAAACTGTAAAAAATCTGCAGGCGGTTAGAAAAGCCCTTAATGTGCTGTACATTGGTGGAGCTGCGGTAAATCTGTGGCTGCCGCAGATTCATTTTGCACTTTATATTAAATATATCAATGATGATGAAGGATTGGTCTCCCACAAGAGTAAAGATGAAACAAATAAGGCTTGTTCAGTGATTCACAATATCTCATGACCCTATAGTTTTAGATGTGAATTACATATTAAACACAAGCAGTGTCTTTTAAAATTCATGGTTTGCATACTTTGAAAACACAAGGAAGCCAAAGGGAATCGGTGACGTAATTTGACCTGTATATTGATTGTGATTAGGAATAAACCAGCCACATGAAACTGTTGTTAATGATATTGTCCAAGGAATGCAATTAAAATCAATTTTTGTTTGTTTAAACACATACCCTGAGCAGAGGTATGAACAAGAAAATCCCTGTCAAGTTATTTTATGGCACTATGTTGAGAGCAATGGCAGCACATTCAGGAATTTTGAGCTTTCTTGTGAAGTCCTGTGCAAATTGTTTTACGGCAAGGTAGGAGCTTTCTGATGTTAATGTTAGTTGAAGTAATACTGTCAAATAGCTGTACAGTGTGTCCAGACCCAGAGGCTCCAAGGTAACATCACAGTTTAACACTAGAAGATACTGTGACATTCATTTTGTCATAACAGTTTCCCTAGTTATAGAGCATTAAGCAGAGAACAGGACAACTGTACAGAAGAACCCACACATATCTACCATTTCTCTCACTTTTTGTGCACAAAAATGACCTTAACCTTTGAAGCCAATGGGAAGATTTTTGTCTACTTTTTTTTTCCACCATGGAATTCAATGAGATCAGAATAATTGTGAGACAATCATTTCACTTTGTCTTTTGATTGCGTGATCAAAGACCCACCAGTCTTTGCTAAATTCCAGGATGGATTCATATCTCCATCTACATAATCAGTGGCACAGATCCTACTGTCAAGCTTCACCTTGACAATATTAGGACATAATTGTCATTTGCTCATTGGTCCAATTTACTCATAGCATCCTAGATGTAGCATAATTTCATGGAAAGAGTGAATGATATTACATGACAGTTGCCAAATTAATTTTAATATCATTTTAGAAAATAAAAATAGAAATCAGCATACTTCAGTGAAGAAAAAAACAATGAAATATTTTTTTCTTTTTGGAGAAATTACATTTTATTATTCTTTTTGGTTTCAAGAATACTCCTTCTTGAAATGAACACACTCCAGTAAAAGTGTGTTTCCATCTGTGTAGTTTGTTTGTAACTAATTAGTAGTACTAAGCATATGCAATTCTTCAAAAAGGCGAATTTTGAATTATTGAACATTACCATGACTAATATTCCATTCAGCCAAAAAAGGCCACAACTGCATTTTTCATACAGTATTTAAAAATAAAAGCACATTAAGTAATGATTTCCATGGTTAAATTTTCATAATATGTTCTCCTTTGTCATAAAATGAACTTTTTCACTATTTTAAGTCCCAGTTTTATAGCTTTTCAGTTTTGGTGAAAAAAATCCCTCATTGTGTTCTGGTGAGCTTGTCACAATACAGAAATGAGGGTGAGACAATGAAATATGAGACAGTAGACACTATTTCTTAAGCTAACACTGACCCAGAATGCTCCTATCTTCTGATGAAACAGCTGGCAATAGCACCAGTTTGGGCAATACAGTATGGAAGATTAATATTTTTACAAAGTAATTTGAAGAGAGATTCATCTGATCTAATGTAGACGTATGCCTCAGAATTGCTCTAAACTCTTTCTACAGTTGAGGGAGAAAGGCAGTTTTAGGATGTGATTCATTGCATCCTGAAGTGTACATCTAAAACAAATTAAAACTGTGTCCTAGGAATGTTGTTTCTCTGCAGAAATGATAAGGGAAAACTAGAATGAGCAACTCATGCAGCCATATATACTGTAGAGGTCTAAAATTACCAAAAGAATCGCCCAATGTCACAAATGCTGTGATGTCATTTACGTCATGTCAGTGGATGCTTGAACATTATAACTGTAAGGCACAAAGTTGATATAGCCCATTATTTAAAAAGTGAGAACCCACATGTGCTAAAACTTATGGTAAGGAATCACTATTTATCTGGATATTTCATCTGAAATTTTGGGGAGCTGGCGACACCTCTGGCCTTCCGTAGAGAATAATGTGCAAGTTTTCTAAGAGCCAATAACACTTTTCACTTGCAATTTTTAAGAAAGTTAATTTCAAATTGATGGATTGATATTCCATGTTGTTACTGCTAAATTTTAGGCATCTGGCATTAATTAATTCTCATATACATTTCTGCTAATGCCTAGGAAATGTATCAGAAATGATCAAAATGTGAGAAACTCAGCTCCTTATGAAGTGTGTTTACAGTGTCTGCCATCGCATTAGCAGTCTCCAGCTCTTTACTACATTCTGTTGATTTAATAACCAGTCCATATTTCTGTATCCAAGCTTAAACATTGATAAAATATTTCTGTGTTAATTGTGGGTCTTAGGGAACTCTTCTTTAACTAGAACATGAAAAAAGGTCAGATTCTTTTCTATGAAGAATATTAATTAAAAGGTGAATGTTTTTAAACATAAATATGTCCATTATCTATGTTACCCTTACGGTAGTGTCTGAGGTTTACTATGGATTACATCTCACATGAAGACCCACAAGAAGATTATATTTATAGTTATACTAAATCCTTTCCTTCAGTACCCCTAATACGTTTTTGTAACCGCTCTACCAGCTCAAACATTTTCCCCTTGAAATTTTTCTTTTTTCTTTCTCTTTTCCTTTATGCACCTGTATCTCCTGAAGCTAATTTGGGGCATTTCATCACAGAAATGTATTCCATATGACTGCAGATATGCATACAAAATTGCTAAGGGCAAATAGGTAGAAACTGTATGATAAGTAGAGACAACGTGACATTACATGAATGTTATGTATGTTTGCCTTAATACATTTTTTTATATCTTTAGAAAATGTAGTATCTTGTACATTTACTGTGGATTGGGATAATTTATTACAAACCATTGCCTGAATGGAAAAAGGATTCTAAATTTTGTATTAAAATATATATTGAAGAGCAAAGGACGAATGAATTGCAGAACCAACCCCAAATAACTGTTTTCCCTTTAAATGGCCTTGAAGAGTATTTCAAAGTCATATAGATGGGTGCAGTGCTGTCGTTTTCACAGATTTCATTTTAATTCAGGACTGTGGTTCTCGAATTCGTCCAGAGGAGTCCTGTGGCTTGCAGCCTCTGTCTCATGAATACCTCTCAGCCATTTCACAGACGGTGTTTAAGACCTGTGAAGCTGGAGACACAAAAGGTTTGTACTTAATCCTCTTCATTCTGAAAATTAACTCATGCACCTTATCAAAGTAAAACTAGAAACAATGTTTCCTCTTTTCTATGGACATGCACTAGCCTACGCACAATAAATTTAACTAATCACTTGTAATAGTTACAGATTTTTAAAATCAGGTCAATTAATGTGACTTTTTTTGTTTAATAAGTTTCTAATCAGTGATCCACCACTGCTTGTGTTATTGCCATGTAGCCTTTAAAATGCATTGAAATATTTCCATCAAAACCATTTAAAATAAAAATGCTTTATTCTAAATGGAAGGGATTATCTACTCAAAATAAAAAATAGCTTTAGAAAAAGAACACAACATTTTGATTCATTTGAATTTTATATTTCCACCTCTATGTTGGAGACACAAAAACAATTTAAAATTTCAAACAGTAAAGTATGTGGGTTTATGTATATTGATACCTTAAAAAACAAGATGAACAAATCAAACATTATGCAATAACGAATACAATCAAGACATCTCTTTGGTGTAGTGAGAACCCAGATTACAACAGAACAGCAGACAGGTATTCATCTGTAGGTCACAGCTGCATGAAGATTTATGCAAGTGTACTTTAACAAATCTGAGTAATCCACAAGACTACTCAGGTATGCAATCTTATTCATAGCTGAAGTTGTTGCTGGATTAGACAATAAGTAATTTTGCTCAATTCTTTATTAGACAAATGAAAAATAACCCAAGACTCCTGCATTGTCTGCCAACACAACTGTATTTTTTATCTTGCCACAGATAGGAGCAGCTTCTCCCAGCAGTAAATTTGCACAAACTCATGGAATAATCAATACAAAGTAAAAGGAATGTGGGAGCTGCCTGAATGCATCACTTTGTGTGAAACATAGAGGCATATTTTAATTTTGTGTTATACAAAGGCAAGGCACAGAGCAGACACTGCTGTACCTGGCAGCGTATTTTAATCACACAGCAAGTTGTGACTCATGAAGAAGCACAACCCATCCTATGCTACTATATCAGGACATGAAGTTCCTGACTAGAAAGGCCAAACCAAACCAACAGAAGAGTCCTTCTGGGGCAGACAATCTGTTTCGCCTGATACATAACACTCTTATTTTGAATACTGCGTCTAGCTAAGCGAAGCTGAGTATAAAATAACTTCTACAGCCTTACTGCGAATAATATACACATTTAAAATGGAAACAAACTTCAGGAGATGTAGTCTCAAAGGACAAGTATATTAAACAGGGAAGAATAATTTCTGCTTATAAAGCAGAGATTGCCAAAACGTGTCTAATAAGCCTAGAACTGGGGTTTGCAGTATCTGGCAACAAGTGGCTGTATAGTTTTAACGTACGTCACAACTTCCAACTGGAACTGGAAAGCATGTTTTCGTGTGGAAAATCATTCCAAATTTGTAACAACCGAATGATATCCCAATCCTGGCAGTGAACGTTTTCCTAACACGTATGGGAGCCATTGCAAACTCCCAGCTAAAGCAGTGACAGCTCTTTTACTTAAATAAGTTACATTTTCAGAGAAGCCAAGCAATGTCCTGTTTCCTCTCAGAAGAGAACTCAGAACTTCTGCCGAAGTAAGGCAGCGCCATACATTGTTCTTATGCCAGGGAACAGCTTAGTTGTATAGGGATACTGAGGTACTATCACAGCAAAATGTATCTACGCTGGCAAAAGCTTGTGTTTGTGCAGACGTAGGCAGAGGCTGAGGCAGAGCAGCAGAGACAGAGCTGAAACCTTAGTTCTTCCAACATTAATGGTAAAACTTAGAAATCTGCTTTGCCGTTCAGCACAACCAGGATTTCATGCCTCATTTCTAGTCCTTTGATGCAGTGCAGAGACAGGAGTTCAGGGTCTAACCAAAGGCAGAACTGGCTGCCTCCTGTCCTAGTCACCATGGCACTGTTCTGTGGAGGAAGCTCAGCATCTTACCAAATATGCACTTAACTTACACCACTTCTTTTTCTCTCTCTCCCTCTCTCTCTTCTTTTTTCCTTCTTTTTTTTAAATCAATAAATACAAATAGGAATATTCAGCAGGGGAGGTTTCTCTCTTTCCATCTTGTTTGGATCATGGAATGAAATTATGATTTTTATAGCAACAAAAATCATTTTTCCTTCAGAAAATCCCCTTTGATTCAACGGGGTTTGAACCAAGCTATCAAAGGAAAATTGCCTCTCTGTTCAGTATTGCTGTATTATCAATAATACAGAAGTCAGCAAGCACTAACCATGTGTTTGGCTCCTCAGAGAGAGGGAGAGAATTGTTAGAGACCATGAGAACCCCGAGTTGTGCTAAATACCTGCAGGTGAATCGGGCTACTGCAGTCTGTGGAAATTTCGTACGCAGACACTTGCAAATCTGGTGGATAAGAGATCACAGCTTCACTTTGAATGTTCTGCCTCGCTGCTATGAGATACGCGTTTTAGTTGTATCCGGCTTTCCACATTTTCCACAACTGTATCCAGTTTAACATAATGCTGTACGAGCTCTCTCTTTGCATTCAACAGCTATCTGCATTGAGGTCCAGCAGAGACATAAACTGATGTTCAACTAAATGAGTGTCTCCTTTGATTATAAAGGGTAAATTTCAGTTTGGACATAAGTTTGTAGGTCTAAGGCCATTTACTCTGTAGCATCAAAATCGTGTCCTTTTAAAAATAATTTAATTTTTGTTGTTCATAAATGCAGCTAAAAGCAAAAAAAAAAAAAAATCTGTACCCTATTCACAAAGAAAACATTTTTTAAAAGTCTTAGGATGCCAAATAGACACCAAATGTAAAAGTAAACTAGTCATAAATCAACAAACTATCTTAACCATGAGTTTAGGTTAAATATTTAAATTTGGAGTTGTCAGTTTAGTGTATTGTTTTTCTTTTTATATGGATAATTCTTTGGCACTATAGAAAAACTTTGATTTTGATCTTGAAAGCAAAATATGTCTGTTTGTGCCTATGACAATGGAAAAGGTTGAATAAAAATAAAAGAGGCTGAGAGCCCTATCCAGAAGAAAGAAAACTGTCAAATTAAGTGTACAGCCTTTATTGGTTAAAGCTTTTTAACTTTAGGCTAACATCTTTTAAATACAAGGTAAACAGTCCTAATGATTTTTTTTAAAAGTATATTTCTTTTCATACCATTTTAGGAGAACAGTTTATAGGAGCACTGGGAATGTTTAATCTCGTATCTTAAGCAGAAGATTTATGTATGCAACTGATAAACTTCTTTAATGAGGCAAAAATCCAGTTTACTTTCACTCTTCCTGTGGAGACCTCTTACT
Organism: Phoenicopterus ruber ruber; assembly: GCA_009819775.1. Lineage (NCBI taxonomy): Eukaryota > Metazoa > Chordata > Aves > Phoenicopteriformes > Phoenicopteridae > Phoenicopterus > Phoenicopterus ruber. The sequence continues at coordinate 26,444,549 of CM020215.1, read as the reverse complement.
TACAGATTTTCATAAAACTTTGTTTTTACAAGTTTTTAATTTGGGGATAAACTTCAACTAACAGCAGCTCGCTCTTTCTTGCTCTCAGTGAATTTTAGGTAAACTTTCCTTTGCCTGATAGAGCTGATGCTGACTCTTTTAGCTGAAGCACCACAAAACGCAGGCTGATTGAAATGGTGCGGAAAGCTACTTCGCATGCTGCTACCTTATATAAATGGGAAAAAACCCCAGCTTATAATTGCAATAAAAAAAAAGCTTATTGTCCAAACTAATATTGATCGTTTGCAATTTTTCATTGTTAATTGTCTTCCTCATATAGAAGAGTTTCATTTTTTCTTTTAACACAATCTTATTTTTGAACATTAGGAATGCGTTGACTAACTGTTGTGATGTTACAATAGGAAAAGTCAATAATAATTGGATTAAAAACCATAAATTTACACGCATCATTTAAAAAATCTATATAGATATAAACACTGCAACTATTCTATTAGCATTAAATGTCAGTACTTCCTATAAACATGAGTTTATCTCCATATATCCTCATTCTCTCATTTTTTTACATTTGCCACTAACCTTTAGCATATGCCAAAAATGGGTCTATTTTTTCTTAATATACCTAGAGAGCTATTGAATATAAATCAAAAACACTATTTGAAAGAAGTTTTTCAAAAGGTACTTAGCACTTTCAGTTGCCAAAGTTTAAACTTTTATTGTTCAGATGTTTCAGCGCCTCAATATTCATTTTATGTAGTTCTACTTTTCTAGTTTATTACCTAAAACCAGAGCAGCTCATAAATGTATGGGATGTTAAGAAGAAAATACCATAAAATGAAGGATCTCAGATGTTGTAGACACTGCCAGAAATTTAGGTTGAAAGAAAAAATTACAATGTCAGGAAAAAACTGCCCAGTTTACATATATTTTTTGAATGTAGTGGTAGTCTGAATCCAGACCTCAAACCAACCGACCATTCTGTCCCTACTCTGTTACTCTGAAGGCACAAAACAATAAAAGGTGTTTGCATGGCACCTATTGCTGTCATCTGAGACCTTGCACTTTTCAGTCTCTTCATACAACTGCTATGAAGCTGGGAATGACCCTTTAGCCATGGATTGCAAATGCGGCGCAGAGGGAGCTAAGGGCAGGATCCACAAGTGGGGATAGAAGTCTTGGAGGGTCAAAGCATGTCTGGCCCCACTGGTGGCCAGGAGGCCACAGCCTGGAGGGAGGGACCTCAAAGCCAAGGGAGGCCCAGCGTGAGGAAGGGATTCGCAATGGCCAGCACTGGAGTCTGCAAGAAAGAGGAATCGTCTAAATTCAGCCCTCGATTTCCCAGCTGAGCAGGGTATTCAACTGGAAGAGCACTCCCTGCTTCTGGTTGTCCACTTTGTACCTTTAGATAAAGATTCACTTTAACCCCTGGATAAAAAGTCTACATAGAATCTCATGCCAGGACCAAAGTTTGGAGATCTCTTCTCCCAAATAAATCACCAGGTTACAATCATGCTATTTTCCCATCCTAATGAATTTTGAACTTTAAAGCAGTCCTCAGATGACAAGAAGAGTGGGGAAGGTTACCCTTAAGCACAAACAGCTAGGTGATTAGGACACAGGCGAGGCAAGTTTGTAACTCCTTTGGGCAAGAAGCGCTGAGCAGCTCCATCTCCCCACTTGCAGCCTAGTGCCATGGGCCTGAGCATCCCTCTTTCCTCTCCTTACGCCGCGCTGAGCCAGGCTGCTTGTCCAGCAGCAGCCTTCAGGAGGCACCCGTGGGAACCAGGGGAGCCCGCTTATGCTCACTGATCCACGGCGTGGTAAAGTCAGTGTCCAGGCTTTTGTTTAGGTCCAGTCTGCCATTACTTGCTCCACATCATCTGCAAGTGTAGCTGAGGGTGGGGTGAGCGTGTTCTGCACGGGGCAGCAGTGGCAGCTGTGCAGGCTATACAGCAGATGGAGCTGCGTGGTCATAGCACTGCGGGATATATTCTGCCCTTAGATGTACCAGTGCAGGCTCCCATACAAACAATTCTTGATGGTTTTATTTAGAAGGACTTCTTATCTGCTAAGATAACTCGCCCTGCTACTTACCAAAACATACTCGCTTGGGGATTTAGCTCAGTGCAAGCACAGGCTGCCTCCCTGGAAATTCCCTTGCTCCTGAGGTAGCAGCTGTCTCTCCCAAGGCCGCTGGGATCCTGCAGCATTGCTTCACTCAGCCTCCCACTCAGTCCCTGGCCTGATAAATGTCGATAGGCAGCAGCCTTGGTTTTTCGCTGTGGCTTCTTGCGTTGCAGCAATCCATCACCCACCAGGCTGGCTGCGGAGCTGCTGCCTGGTAGTAGTGACGGTCACAAACTCTAAGGCCAGATCAACTCTGCAAACATTTGCTTTGGGAGCTGTGTGCTGGGCCGCAAGGAGAAACCCGGCTGTAGTAGCAAGGCCTGATGGCATTGACACTCTGCGCTTTTCCTTGTGTAACACCTTTAATCAGGGGCAAAAGCAGGTTTTGCTGGCAGAGCTACACAGGCACTGGGACCTCTCGTCAGGACAGTGCATTTGTGTGGGCTAGAAAAAGTGTTTCTTGTGTTGATCTGAATATAAAGGCAACTCAAAAGTTTTCTGTCTTCCTTCAGAAGTTAAATCCCTCAGACTTAAAGCAGGATTTTGGAAATCAATAGCTTTAGAAAATCAAAATAACAAAACCATTCAACCTTAGGTAAGAGATGCCTAAAACCCACTGACTTTTGGTAATCCCACTTCATGCTCCTAACCTGCAAAATCGTTTTTGAAAATAGAGATCAGGCTCTAATAAATCACATAGGTTATTCATCTCACCTTACTTTCACTTTCTGAAATGTATATGTGTAGTCTCGGACAGTCCTCTGAATTCTCACAAACTAAAGAAATAAGTATTTTCAAGGGAAAGTCATCCTCTCTCTTGCTTCATTTTTCTATCAAAGGGCTCTAGCTTCGGTCAGCCACCCAACTTTTAGATGTTTAGTTGTAGATGAGAATGAATCTTGTCTTTAGACACTTCTGAATGCGACTGTTTTCTTTTTGCATTCAGCCTCCTCACTCCCTTTCCCTTTCTTGTATCCCTTCTGTGGAGAAAGGACAAGCTGCTGTGAGAAAAGCGACATGAACGGAGAAACGAACCCACAAACACCTGTCAAATATGAGCATTCACAGCTCTTTCAGGGAAAGGAAAAACTCCGACTCGCTAAATGGAAAGGGCATAACACAGAGGAAGGAAATAGTCTCTTCAAAGGGTTAAGGGGCATTTAATTTAGGGAAAACACCCCTGACAAAATACTCAAAAATACCTTGCTTGCTGTATAATAAAGCTACTCACAAAAATACAGAGGAGGTGCTGACATCCCGTTGCTGTTTTCCAGGGCAGTGGATTGTCCCTTGCCTCAGCTGCTCTGACAACAGGACCTGCGACTGGAGAGAAATAACGTGGCAGCCCCACGGCTGCCGGTACTCTGTGCTAGCCAAGCCCGAGCTCCAGCGCTGTGTGGAGGGCAGAAGGGTATGTAACTGATTTTACGTTTTAATTTGGTTTTAGTCACCTGGATATTTAGTGTCCTGAAGCCTTAAAAACATTTTTATGATTGATGTGGAAGAAAAATCCCTTTTTATTAGAATTGGAAAAAGATGCGGATGGAAAATACCCAGGGACAGAAAACAACCGTTATCCATAATTTAGCCTCATATGCTGTCTCAGTTTTCTGCTGCCATTTCGCATAGAGCTTACGTCACACCAGTGGAGTTTCAAGACCTACGGTGTACACGGTTACCAATTAGACCTGCAGTGAGTATATAAGGACTGTAAAGGGAGGCTGGATTTGCATTGTTGTCACAGTTTGTCTCACACTTGACATGCAAGTTGGGTTTCTTCTGCTGCATACCTAATGCATGGCATTGCTTGTGCACACTAATCTTACCAAGTCTTCTTGCACATTCTTTTCTTGTAGTGAAGCTTCTAAGGTGATTGCTTGGAAATACAAGGTCTCCTTAATAAGCATGCTATGACTGTAAAACTGTTGAGAGAGCTCTGATCTGAGGCTCAGGTACCTTACTGAGGATACAAGTATCCGGAAAGTAAGTAATTAACTGTTATAAAGATTTTTATAGTGTATTGTCTAGGTAAGAAAATAGTAACTAAAAGTGGCATTTTGATAAAATCCGAGAGCATTTCTATGTAGACAAATACAAAAATAATATTCTTTCAATTAACATTTCCTCCTTCTTTTCTGGTCATTTCTTGTCCTGCACAAAGTCCTTCATTGCCATTTGGCTTTATTACTGCCTGTGATTTTCTCCACTACTATAGAGCTGTGGGTTTCTCCTAACATATTTTTCTAAAAAAACCATAGGTTTATATGACAGAGGAGAAGCTTGATTTGTTCCTCATGAACAAAACAAGCACTTCTGGACTGACCACAGCAAAAAAATACAGAAGAATTTGATAGTTTTCCTTTGGTCCTTAATTTCCATAGACATCAGGCTGCTTCAATAAGCAAACACCCTTTGGTCAGACAATTGAAGGACAGCAGAGGAACAACACGCCACTATGGAAGTGGATTGCCAGGGCATTGCTGGGAGGATTATGCTGACATTCCCACCTCCTGAGTCCGACCACTCACATTCACCAGTGTCAAAACGAGGACAGTGTTTGTTAAGGGTCCGTTAAACCCAAGTATATGAAATGAATGTTTGTGAGCTTGATTTCTTAATTCAAATTCCACTGCGTTCTGACTCTCTGAGGTCACAGATCTATTCTAGTGTCAAATGAGCGCCAGAGCCTACGTGATCTACACTAACACCGTGTGAGAAAAATCTCTGTAAAACTAATTGCACTTGTTTCCCATTCTGCATCTTTTGCAAAAGTCTTCTGTCATTGTCTGATAACCTTCACTGCACTGTAAAAATCTGCTGGATCACTCCTGTTGCCTTTGCATAGATGTCTATTTAACTGGTTTATTCTTTTAAAGTCATCACTTTAATGCATGTTCCCCTTTTGGTATACTTATTCCTATATCTTTCCCTCTGATGTTATTTTTGTCATCACGTTTTGCGGTGGTTTTAACTTTGTGTGGCCTTTTGCAATAGTATTTTTGCTTCTTTTACCAAATAAATAAATGTAGAGCCTGGACCAACTCCCTCGTGTCAGTACAACTTAGGAACTAAGAGAGTCTTTCTTCATACCCAGGTCAGATGAGTAAAAATGGTCCTCAGCTTGGGTGATAAGGTCCTGATTCTGTCTGTGATTAAGGCAAACTTTAGAATTAGTTTACACAGTCTAAACAATGTAATAGAAAAAGTCTTTCTGGGGGGTTGTCACTGAAAGAGACTTTTGCCTGTCGGTTGTATTATATGCTATTACATATGCTTAAGCAATCTGGATCTTTTATAAGAGAGCTATTGAATAGATAGTAAGACATATTTTTTGTGAATAAATAGGTTTTTATTATACAAGAGATTTTGGTAACCATCCATAAATATTTATATTTCCTATTTTTTTATATTATTTAAAACCATTATATACCTTTTCTTTAAGCACTACAGAGATCACTGACTTCTACCCAAACTAATGACATCATAGTTTCTGTAGTAAAAGAAGCAGAAGGTTTCAACACTGGAAATGTAAGCAGATTGCAAAAAGAGCATAAGTGCAAACCATAAGGGCAAAAGTCATTAACCCAAGTGAGGACACTGAGATGATCTAGAATGCTGTTTGATTTATATTGTCATTTGCTGAAGTTTGATAAGAACAACAACTCATTCATGTGTCCACTTCTCAAAATGTACTCAACTAACCTGTGTGCCCCTGCATTCTGGGGTTTTGTAGTACGCTGCCACACTTAGCATATTCAGCTTGTGTAACTTCGGTCTCTGGAGTTTAGAATCCTTTACAAAGGAGTCATATATCATGATCTATGTTTTGCAGCATCAGAGGCAAAATCATTCCATCAGAACTGGAAGTAACCATGAGCTCTCCCAACCCCAGCCCCATTTTCTTACCTGCAGACCACACGGCATCGGAATTCTTGCTCTAAGTTTATTCTCAACTAAGGCAATAAAACCTCCATACACCCCACATAATTACCAATCCTTCCTCAGGAAAGCAGAGACATGTATGTCTATAGCATCATTGGGTCAAATGACATCACACCTTCCATCAAAACACTAACAGCCCTCTATGACTGAATTTCTTTTCTGAATATCCTTCATAAAAAGTTCAGAGTCATGCAAGATTTGACCAGGAATCAAAGGTAAAGCAAGTAGTCGCATTTGTGATTCACTAGACTGAAGTCTCTGATTTTTGCCCTGAAAAAAAAAAAAAAAAATGATTTCAGGATTCTGACCTGCTGGCTTTACTTCTTATGGTTAAAACATCATGATAAGACATTATAAACAACATAAGTGTCTGTAATTATGTTTTCTTTCAAATGGGAGGTGTTAATCACTATGCTGCTGCCAAATTCCAACTATGATAACTGCAGGCTGTTTTCTTATACTCCCCTATTAGTTTTATATGCAAAAAAAAAAAAAAGGGCAAAAAAAGCGCCCACTTGTCTTTCTGCTTCTGATGAATGCGAAGGGAAGCATGCAATGAGTTAACCACTGCGGTGCTGTCTCCCTGCTCTGGGTGTGCTGCAGCAACTGATGAAATAAGATGTACAGTGAATGTCCTTTTTGGCTAAAATGCAGCACATGTAAGGTCAACTGTTTAAGTGCAATCATTCTGGTTTTCCCATGTTTCGTAGAACAGTAAAATGCAGCATTCAGCTACGTTTCTTCCTCATTAATTTGTTTTATGCATTTGTCAATGTTTCTGAAATATGCTTATGGTTACCCAAACAGAGGACTTCTTTACTATCTACACCATAAATAAGCCTTCAAAAATACTTTCTAATTTGCTTTCTAACTCCAGGCTGCTTTCGTGTCTTATATTAAAATTGATTTGTTTTTCAGAGCTCGTCTCTAAAATTATCATCTCCTTTCTCTATAACAGAAATTCTTTTTCCCTGGCTATGACTTCCAATTGATTTCACATCATCATTAACTGCTATTTTAATTTGTATGCATATAAAACTGTGTTTGAGCTAAGTTGTTTCTGTTTCATAAAAACCTAAGACCACCTGTAGTGAAACAATAACACTCAGATTGGCGGAGACATGAGAAAGGATATACATCCACAAAAACAGTTTATGAGGCCTTATTTTGCTTTATGATGTGTTAGCAAGACTAGTCAGTCATATGTTTGTATTTCAGACACAGTAAACAGGGAAATTTTGAACTGTTGAGGCTAATGTGATTCTGGCTGAGTAGATTTTCATTCAGTCCACTTTTAATATCTGCAGTCCTTTTTCTCCTCCATTTTAAACTCTAAGAGTAACAAGATGCAGGCTATGTTCTTCCCAGGGAACTCCACATGTATGCCCTAACTGAATCAAAGAAATAGGGAATCATAATAAAAATATTCTATCTGTATTACATTGGCTCAACAAAATCCTCTGTAACTGTGGTTAATAAGTTTTTGCTGTAAGATTTATACAATTCTATTAAGACATGGTGCTTTGATTTTTGTACAAGAACTTCAAAAAATGGGTGAAGGAAAAGGGGTTCTAACAGGCAATTATTTATTCAATTAGCAGCATATAGAAAGCTGGCCTCAATAGCAGGGGGGATATGTGTTTTGTTTATCATTGAGAAATACTACTCAGAGTTTAGTCTTACAATAAAGTACCATTGAGTCATGTGTAATTAAGAACAGGAAATATGAAAAGGTAATATTTGCTGAAGTACTTAAAATTCAGCTGTTAAAACAGGAATTTTAACTTATAATTTCTTAATAATATTTTAGAGTTAAGTAGTGTTTTGGACTTACAGGTGTTTAAATTTCCTAAGTGTGGTTAATTTATAATGATACGTCTGGTTAAGAAGTGAATTCCACTATGCTTACACAATCTTTTAAAGCCTGTAAGCTATAATGGAATTTTTCACACAAAACGGTTGCAACAGAAGACACTGAAAACATCTGTCTGTGTGAAAGTGTTGTTCTGGTAAAATTATAGCCTTATGTATGTCTGATCCTTTAGTCATCCTGCAGACAAATCCCCCATTGACCTGAGCAGTACATGACTAAGCCTTGTGCCAGACTGTAAAGAAAATGAGATATGGCATATTCCACACACCTGAGCCATCATTTTGCTCGTTATTGTCATAGAGCTAAATACAGAATCATCCCCAGAGCCCCTGGTTCAGATCATATTAAATACTACATGGCACACACAACTACAGTAAGTTCATGCAACTGTGTAGAAGTAAATGTGGCCATAGCTACCACACATTCAATTACATTGAATAATTATTCTCATTCATTCTCTTGGCTTAGTTGAAGGACATACATTTTCTTCCTGGGGCTATACACCACTTACTTTAACCTTTGGGTCTTCCAAGCATTTTCTGTAAAGGAAGCTGACTTGCAAAAGGTGGATGCTTTGAAAGATGCTTTCTGATGGTCTGCATAGCACAACAAAATGTGCTTAATCAGCTCTGCACAAGGGCAGTCTGAAAAGCTACTTTGCAGGTGGGATTCCCTACAAATGTCCTCTTCTTCCATCTGGAATTTTTTTAGGAATTTGTTTATTTTGCCAGGATTTACGCGTGTCTCACAGCATGGTTGGACCAATAGTTAGAAGCAGATTGTTGGATGCAGACAGGTCTTAATGAATGGATGCTCTGTGCGTGCAGATTTGCTGGCAATATGTGCTATGCATCCACCGGCCTGGGATGCATCAGGCTACAAGGAATGCACACCCATCTGTCTATCTACCTGAGATCTTCTCTGGACTTACAGGAGAGCATTCCCTTCAAAATCCCAGCATGCGCAGTCTCCAGAGCGTGACTGCTGATACCCTTCCGTGAGGACTGCAAACAGACTTCAGAGCTCTCCATCAGGGCTAGAGGGCAGGGACCATAGGTTTCACATACTGCAGTCCTAGTTTTAATGACATATCTTTCAACAACGCTGTGATTTCACTGTGAAAGAAGGGAGTTAAACATATTTGCATGATTCCAGTGATACAGTCCTGGTATGGCTCCAGACTATGTGAACAGTCAAAGACTTCTTGATTGAAATCTAACATGGTTGCTATAACTGACTGACATCTTTAAGGATAACCTACAATTTTGATCTGGCTTTCTGTACAACCACAAATCCACTTTGGCTCATTTCTCTCTTCCCCACTTACATCAAGTCTTGACTATTCTCTTAGCAGCTTGTTTCTGAGTGTTCAGGTTAATTTCCCTGGTGAAACAATCTGTATTCCTCACCAATGTGATGTTGCCATCTGTCTCATTCCTGACTCATGCTGCTCAGCCACACCTTCTCCTAGGAATAGGTATACATTCCCGGACGGACACCCAGACACTCAATAGCATTAGTTGTCTGATCTAATTTCCTGACCTTCTGCTTTACCTCTTCATAACAAGCTCACTTAAGAGTGAAAATGGAGCTGTTCTGAGGCTCAGAACTTGCTTCTTCAGAGATGGGCTGTGTGCAGTCTTGTCAGTCTTGTGATAATATTTGAAGAAGTATGTCTGGGCCCTAACAGTTATCTGTTTCGTCCAGTTATACTGACTGCTCTAAAGCAATCTGCTCTGACTCCTGTCACCCCCTTCACGTTCTCAGATCATCAGGACAACAACAATAGTACTATTCTACGGCCCACCTGATATTTTTTTATGGTGCCCAGCATCATGGTATTTACGGACTAGAACTGCCACTTTAGGACGTGATCGCACCTACCTTGTCTCTCCTGGCAGTTTTCTAAACGACTGCACATAGTGTCCTCCCATCTGCAGACCTGGCCAACTAGGTATCCCAGGGCAGACTTGAAAACTCATTCATGGATCCGCTGCTTATGTGTGTGCATGTGTGTAGGTGTAGAAATTGTAAAGCCCTACAATGCTAAAGTATTTAATAGTGTAAATTGAGAGGGCAGGGGTGTTTTGCTCTAATTTTGACGTAACAAAAAATAGGGAAGAGACTGATGAGTCGATCTCAGTCTTTGATGAGACTTTGGAAATATTTAGAATGACACTTCACATTTAAATTGCTAGTGAATGCACAGTGTTGGCAAAACAAGACATCTGTGCATCATGTTCATTGGCCTTGGCCATGGTTCTTCTCTCCTTTTTTTCCATGAAGGGTGTTGTTCTGCTGTCTGAATTCAGACGTAGATGAGATTAGACCAAATACAGTTAGAAGGAGAAAATATCTATCAGAATCTTAGTCGCAGTATGTCATGATTTAACCCCATGAATGAAGAGTGAGATTAAAATGTCACATCTGCCAAATCAGTGTAATCAATAGCTGACTGTGCCTTTGCAATTAGAAATCTCCATGTGCAGTGACAACAAAATGGTATCATATGTTATTAGAAGAGAATCCATCTAACATGTTCTACCAACTGCTCTATGCGTCTAACCTGGTAGAGCCTGTTTGTTATTCTGCTAATGATGTTCTGTGTTTTTACAGAAATGTTCTCACCCACATTGCAAGTTAATGATATCCTTGCCTACTAATATCTGAGAACCGCTTTTTAAATAGATATATATCTAGATACTACAGTGATGGACTTATGAAACGGAGATTAAAGAGACATGGATATAGACAGACTGAAGAGATTAAGAGATTTTGCAAGTTAAAAGAATTGTTGTTTAAAACCTCAAGTTAACCTACTTTAGAATTAGGACATATTGTAAGTGTGGACTGTCTTCCTAATTGCTAAATAATTTTGTGCATGTTTGTGTCTGTCAGAGAGGGAGTGAAAGAACACCAAACAGTCCTTCCAAGGATCCTTGACTTCTTTGAGTCATGTTATGCTTGGTTTAAAGAGGTTTCTTTTGACACAATTTGAAAAGAGTTGGAAATCCCCTTGCATATGAGGGAAGTGCTTGCACAGTCCAAGCATGAACAACAGCTGTTTAAGAATTTACTCTATGAAGCAGCTTTGAGAGGTGCAGGACAGGAGATAAAAGAGCCTCTATGTGCTCAGTGCTTGTTTTCGTTTGTTTGCTACCATATGTAATCTATCAAGGGCTTCTCTGCAGCCCACAATGGGCAAGGATGGGATGTTCAAGTCATCGTCATGCCCATTCTTGGCCCTAGCACTAGCTCAGGGAATGTTCATGTGAAACTGCTTCTGTTCTGTGGGAACCGTCATTGGTACACTGTTGTGGCTTATTTTTGCTCACAATAGGTTCATAGTGGGAACTGGATTTAGCCCCTAAAACTGTGACATGCCTGAAGGGAATAGATAAATAGAGATGTATTAGATGAGAGAAGTCCAAGATGTTTTCACCACATAAAATCTGTAAGAGAAGCTTTGGAAATGTATTCTTAAACATGTAATCTTGTGCAGCCTGAATTTTATTTGTATAACCAAATATTTAAGGTGGAAGTGGTAAAGCACCAAACCCCAAATCAAATTAAAAAAACAAACAACAAAAACCCAACTTACAGGGTGCCAACTACCCTGACTGCCAGAGGAGGTAGGAGAAGTTGCATGCGGCTGCGCAGAGAACAGGACTGTTACTGTGTTATGGCTCTATGGGGTTTATGACTCCCAGTTTTACATTTGTGCTCCTCTATGTGGATTTCTGGCTGAGGTGACTGCGGTAATAACTGATTACGCACACAGTTTCATTGGCAAACCACAGTGAACCTGAGTTCCCTTCCCCTTTGGACTCTTGTCATTGCTTACATGTTCTCTTCAGCAGGAGGAAATGCTAGTCCTATCCACTAAAAATAAGGCAATTACCTTAAAAAAACCCACACGTTAAGTTCTGTGGTCTCCACATATAGAGATGTTTAATTTGTCAGAGGAGTCTACAGAATGAGTAGGAGCAAGCCCAAATTTGACTTTTTCACTCATTTGCAAGTTCAGAGAAGCCCAGCAAAGACTGCTGGTACTTGAAGTACTTCTGTCATCCTGATGACACTTCCAGCTCCCTTCAGGCCACAATGCTTCCTGGTGGTCACATCACACATGCCAGGACTCTATTCAAATTATCTGCCACCAGAATAACTCCCTTTTTCCCCCCCCTCTGAAATGGCAGAAAGACCATCTCTCTACAAATAAGGCAGCAGCCGCATTCATTGATGTGTGTGTATGTGTGTGTGAGTTACTTTGGTGTAAATTCTAATGAACCACATTTATGGCAGACAGACATTAACCAAGACGTGCTGTGTAGGAGTGAACCACATTAAAAACTGGAGGAAGGAAAGCAGGAAGCTGCAAGCCATCACGAGAGGCTCTGTAGTAGCAATTGGAAGTAAATATAAACTTAAGCAAAAGAAATGATCAACAAAGCTGAAAAATGCAGGACTAACTGCAGGTATAGCCACCTGTAACTTGTACTTTTTGTCTTTGAAACACATAATAGAGCTTTTTGTTAATCAGATCAGACAGATTTCGCTAAAGGAGAAATTTAGTATTGAGATGGCAGGGCTGAAGAACTGGCAGCTCACAGAGAGATTTCTTGAACATTATGAAAAGAATTTAAAACCCTGCAGACTAGCTGTATTCTTTTCTTAGCTTTTGGGTTTTGGAGTGTACAACTTCTAAGTCATATCTTTTTTTCCATCCAAAGATTCTTTTTATAGGTGACTCAACTAACAGAGGGATGATGTACTATCTAATAGAAAGAGTGAACAAGACTCTTCAGGAATGGCAAAAGACTCATGACGTTAAATGTTATCATAATATCAATGAGGGGAAAACATTTATCAGTTACTCCTACTATCCCCAGTTTTGGATGAACGCAAACCAGAGACCAACTTTTGAGAAAGCACTAGAACAGCTGCTGCAGAGGTACCGTACAAACTCTGTTGCTGGCTTGTTTGTAGTCTTGTTCTATTCACAAACGTGTTTAACACATTTTACAATTAAAGTCAGTAAACAACTATACATAATGTGTGCAGACCATACTGTGCGGTTGAAAAATAGCAGAAAATGACATCAGGCCTCTGATCGGGATGCCAGATCCAGTTCACTGAAATGCAATGCAATGCAATGTTTGCCATCTGTTTTAAGGCAACATGTGTTGTTTTTCCTTTCTGGGTTTCAGATCACGTCCCCTGGAGAACACAGACCAGACCGTATTAATTGTAGGTGGCGTTCAGTGGCTTAATTCCAACCACCTGCAAATTATCCAAAAGGTGTTGAACAGGTAATGTTAGGTACTTGGTGTTATTCCAAGTCTTGATACGATAAATTATGAGAAACAACTTAACAAACATTTTTAAATACAAACATTTCATTTGTTTTCTCACGGGTATGCACTTAAGTGACTTTGAAAAAATAAAAATGCAGTGTCTTTTGATGTGTCTACTAAGTAAAATGTGTGTCCTTTTTTTTTTTTTATTTGCCAAACAGGGAAAATCTATCAAATATCCTCGTAATTATCAAATCCATAGGGATGGGCTTTCACCTCCCAGTGGATGGAATACATTCTCTATCACAGGTAAGCTACAGTAAATTTAGAGTGCATTTTCACGGAAGACTTGTCATTTCAGCAATAATTTTGCTGTCTGATCAAAATAAGTTACAACTTCTACTGAGCCAGCTTTAAGTGGATCAAAGAAAGAATAATGTTTGTATTTGCTTGTACGGCTTGCTAATACGGATTCAAACCAATTTGCCTTATTTCACGGATTCCACTGCAATCGGAGCGCCATTGGAGACGCCGTGCTCAGTCAGCCGTCCCAAGAACCAGGAGAAGCCCCGGTATTAAGCCTGCTGCCAAAGCTGAGAAATGGAGCTGGGGATAGGCAGATTGCTCCTTGTGCCACGTCGAGCGCGGGCCCTCCCCAGGCTTCCTCCATGGTTACTGCTGGATCAGATTCACTGGTCTGGCTGCATTGCACGGCTCTCCATAAATCTGTCTTAACCAACCTATGAAGCCAGAACATTACAGAGCAGCTGGAATGTACCGGTGAATCTAGCCTGTTATTTGTGTGTTAATCGGATGTTACAGTCAGTTTAAATCATATCCAAGACTCTCAGAGTAACAGATGGGCTCATTTCAATGTGCTGTGTAACTCACTCAATTCAATATCTTTATTTACAATTTGAATGGTGGTTCTCTATTGAACGCGTATAAAATACACGGATGAGATGGGGCTGGGAAGCGCCGAAGGGCAGAACGGAGTAAATGATGCCTACCAGCACTGCGTGTGATGCTCCAGCTATTCACAGGTGTTGAAAAGAGAAAATTATTAGCTTTCATAGTTTACGCACAGCACTCCTATCACACGGGGGACTGGCGCCCATGTCTTTTTGCAACCATAACACACGGCTGTATTCAGTGTGTGACTTATTGCTGTTCTCACCTTTCTTTTTGCTATGGAGACTGCCCTGTCAGATTTTGCCCATTCTTTCTGTCTTAGTACTATCTGCCTAGTCTCTACTGAACGTCTTCTTATTGATTCCAACCATTTCCTTAATTTATCTGGATGACCGAATTAGGTCAGTAGGGAAATTGTTGGCATCAACATGAAGAAATGTTGTAGCAGCTCCTGCCATAGCTTTCAGTAGAGTTCAGTCCTAGGAGGAAGAAGCAGAACTTTGATTGAAGGTAGGTGAGGCAAGGATAGAAAGAGCATTAAAGGCTTCCCAGGACTACCTTTTTCTGTTTCTCATCCAGTAAATTTATAAAACTCCAGAAATCAACTACAGTGCATAACTGACATTCTTTTCCCTTTCAATATTGGAATCATATGCCAAATTACCCATGTGGTTTGGGTGCTCTGGACTTCTGGATTACCCCAGCTACTCTCAAAGCGCTTCTGTCTTCAGTGTCAAATCCACCGCCTTGCCAAATCTATGGCTAACCTTTTTTCTATTCCTGGCCTTCCTGCAGTATCTTGAGAAATAATAATCTGTTCTTCAGTATAATAATTTCTAAGATACCCATGGCCCTATGCTTGTTTTTAAGCAACGGTCTCAATGACTTTGATTAGAAGCTAAATTTTTCTTTACAGGAAGAATTTCACCATTTGTTACAGACAACTTTATAATAGGAATTTTTTTCTGAATTACACCTCATATTAGCTAAGTACATATTAAAACCTAGTAATTGTATTTTAAACAACATTGAAATCTTCCTATGAAGGAAGCTGCACAACTACTGAAAAGTAACTATAATTTTTGCAAAAAGCTACAACAGTCTTGGAGTAATAGCTATTTTCAAGAGTGAATTTGTCCAGAGTATAACATAATTGCTTTATTCAAAATGCAGTTTTGCTATTCATTTCCATGGCAGAATACAATAACCTTTAAACAGTCCTTCTGACAAGACATTGCAATGTTTTATCTGGAACGCAGGCAGAAGTGCAAAACTTGTGGAATGAAAACTTGGTTATTCTGGACACAGCAAAAAATTTTGGCTATGAAGTTGTTGACACCTTTGTCATCACCATGGGACGTTACAAAGAATTCCTGCAAGGGAAGTGTGGCTGCCATTTCCATGAGGTAATAGTTTAAGCTTTTATCATTCCCAGGTATTTAAGAGAGATTTTAATTGTCAGGTGCTTAGAAACAAAAAGGTATGCAACAAGGTTCGCATCCGTGACTCAAAGTTAGGCCTGAATAAAAACCGCGGAGACAGCAGTTTGCGTGGCGGCACTTGTCCCTCGCCGCTCAGAGTGCAACGCCGCCCGAGGACGGGCTGAGCTGCTGTAGTGGCGATTCCTTGAAATAAAAACAAGCATGCTCTTCTGCAAAGGTAACCTATACAAAAGGATGTTGCACAGTTTTGATTCTTATATTATTTGCTGTGCAATAGGTATCCCTACTGCTTCTGCATGGACTCAGGTTATCTTTTTGCCGTACCTCAGTCTCACAGGCTTTTGCCTGAAGCCTTCCTAACTGAGCAGCTCAGCAGACTCCCATCAAACCAGAGGTACATTTAAAATGGAGCTTAAAATTGAAAGACCAGTCTTACTGCTGTATATCTGTTTTCATATGTCTGAGAAAGACTTCTCTGGGACAGTTATAGTGACTGATCATAGAATCATAGAATCATAGAATCATAGAATCATTCTGGTTGGAAGAGACCTCCAAGATCATCGAGTCCAACCGTTAACCTAGCACTACCAAGTCCCCCACTAAATCATATCCCTTAGGGCCTCATCTAAACGCCTTTTGAATACCTCCAGAGATGGGGACTCCACCACCTCCCTGGGCAGCCTGTTCCAATGCCCAACAACCCTTTCGGTGAAGAAATTTTTACGAATATCCAATCTAAACCTCCGCTGGCGCAACTTGAGGCTATTTCCTCTTGTCCTGATTATACAAACAGAAGTATAAGTCACTTATTCTCACTCATGCCCGTAGTTCTGTTTTCTTTTTTGTCTGAAATCTATAGAAGTTCTGTCTTCTGTTTTATAATGACTGGACTGGTGAAACAGGGACAAGGTAAAATATAGGAGTAGGGCAATTGAGAACATATTCTTCTGTTCATTCAAAGTTCTGGCAAGGAATCTTCACAATATATTACAAATAACAGGAGTCCATGGATTGAATAAAAAATGAATAAGCAAACACATTATTAAATCTAGGCACAAAATCAGCCCAGAGGCTGCCAAACCAGTGAAAGTAAAAAGTCTGAAAAACAAGATATTTAAAGTTTTTCTGGTTTCCTTTAAGACGTATTTTAAGCATGTGGTATGTCTTTTTATAGTGAGTCCTCTTCCCCATCAGCAAAGGAGAGATCTGTTTTAGTTTGGGATTTCTTGTACCTTATGTATAGCAAATGAAGAAGTGCACCCCTGGTTTAGTGCAAGTGACCCTGAATGAAAACAGAGACCATAATTTTTGAGTAATCAAGTAAGCAGGTACCCTCTGCCATAAGGCTGATGACAGTAATTTTGCATATGACAGTTGAAGAAGCGTCACCAAGGCCACCAGATTATTCCTGTAGCTTCCAACCAGGTCCTTCCTTGTACCCATGACACCAACTTGTTGGTATAAAAGGCCAGTTCCCAGGTTCCTGTTATGACCGGTCAGTCTGCTGAGAATCCAAACACGTCATTCATTGCCCTAAAGAAGACCCATGAATACTACATTACTCCCTTTGGACACCAGAAAAAGCCTTGAGGAATAAAGGAGGCTCATATCTTTCCAGGTGCTTAGCTCTTGATTCCCAGTAAACAATATTTCTTCAGTGAAAACTGGAATCGTGCACTCAGACATCATCAGTAACCCCATGCCTCACTTCGTTGCTGGATATAAGGACAGAGAAGCCTTCTGGTATCTCTATAGATAAAGTCATGTTTAGCACAGTAAAAAATTGCCTGTGATGCTACAAGGATGTTCATTCTTATGAACTGAATCTGGGTTGTCTGTTTAACAAAAGATTAGGAAACTACCACAATTTATTCCATTAAAATCTGTTTAGGACCATAAAACTTGAACTGTCATATCTTTCAGGAAGATTGCGTTTCCTCTGAGCAATCAAAAGAGAGATGACAGGTGCAAGTTCTTTCACAGAATGAAATACAGAATGAGAAGAAATTGTTACTGAAAAGTTAAAACTGGAGCGGAAAAAAAGGATGCAACAAAAGATGTCTCTTTGAAACCAAGAGTTAATGAATTTATGGTGTTTCACAGTCAGCTGGGGAGGTTAAGCCAGTGAGAAGCTATTAGTTGGAAGAAATCTCAGGATTTTGGTTACTGACTAGAATAATGACACCAGCAATTTGATGTGTCATTTAGAAGACAGAACTCCACAAGTTAGTTCTTATGGAGAAAATCCTAGAACTTTTTTTATTTGAGTTATCAGAAGTGCATAAATATTAAAAAAGACTAGCACCCACACAAGTGAAATGCTAGGATTTTTCCATCACGAATTTAGCAATTTGTTTTCTGTCAAAACAAATTACTTAAAATAAGAGAGACCACCAAATGTTTTCTGAATCTCTCAAGAGAAGGATAAAACACCTTTGCTTATTTTGCCAAGTCATGCCTATTTTTCTGTAAGCCTCACTCTTGGCCAAGCCTGTTCCCAGGACCTGGACTTGTGCAGGGTTAGCACAGAAGCTCTGTAGAGCTTCACAGGTACAAAGCTGAGCCGTGACACCAGGAATGAAGTGGAAGCACTAATTTTTGCTGTGAAGAAGTGTCAGGACAGCTGTGATATATTTTCCTTAAAGATCCAAAAAAAGCAGAGATCTAAAAACAAGGTTTCCTTCATCAGACGCCCACTGTATACACTGGAAAACAAAATATACTGTGGCTAATTAAACCTAGGAGTAGTTTAAACCAGACAAACTGAAATTCAGTGGTGATGATAGTAAAATTCAAGCATAGGCTCCGGAGTGTCCTTGCGGTGTCTGCTGGCCAAGGACTAGCATAGCAAGCCTAACTATTTTCTTGTAGCCAGTGGATTATATTTCATTCTCTCAGCCACAGCAGTCACCTTTACATAAAGCAGAATAACAAAATTAATAACTATAAGGCTTTGATTTTTCTCCTTAAATATCACAGACAGAGATATAACATAAGAGACAGTCTACCAAACAACAAATGCGTTCCCAAAAGAGAGCGGGGAGACAATCAGCTGCCACTGGTTGGGACTCTGTTCCAGTACGAGGCTTACTGGGACTGAGCACAGGTTTGGGAGCGTTATCAGACCCGTCTGACCTCACGTGCTGAGCGTCAGCCTCACAGCTGGTTTCCACCTCAGGCTCCTCAGCAGCTCACACGTTTTCAGCCCATTGCCGTGGCCTCTGTGCCGCTTTGGGACCAAACACAGCAGGCGTGGTTAGTTTGCCGATCCTTTAATCTGCTCTGCTCCATACATGAGAAAGGCACGAACACAGATCAGTCCAAATGGAGCTGGGAAAGAGGGAGTTAGTCAGAGGGAAGGTATTTATGCAATGGATAAATAGTCCTGTGCACTAAATGCCTCCCTCCATCTCACCCAAATGGCTATATTGACCCTTTTCTGTCTAGAATCCAGATGTTGGTGTCGTGGGTCGTTGCTGATGCTCGCTGTTTCCACAGAGCTTTTGAGTGAAATGGAGAGCTTCAAAGTGAAATATTTCAGATGCTTGTATGGAAATGAGTGGAAAACAGCAGGGCGTGATCGGTCATCAGCATTTTTCATGCACTCCTCCATCATTTTGTATGAGCTCATGTGCAGATTTGGCCTTGCCTCTCTGCCGCAGGAATCTCAACAGAGAGTATGTGCTTCTGGGGAGGATCGGGGGAGAATTTGGCTCGTGGAGCTGTTGTTAATGAGGTTTGAGAGGCCATTGTGCCTGAAAGAGGCATAGATGTGCCCAGGAGAATCCATCAGCCCCCAAAAAACAGACTTGATCCTTGAGGAAAGCAAAAAGAAAGTCCTTGAATGCTTTTGATACCTCATTAGTTTTAACGGTTTTGTCATCAGTTTATTTCTGCCTGCTGGCAAGTGGAGTTTCATCAGGTGCTGAAGCAGTTTGCACTAGGAAAATGGCATTTTGCCTCCGAAGACAGAGCCAAGAACACTGTGTAAAACCCCAGAACTTTTCATGTTTTATGAAACCAGATGAGATAGATTAAATCTACTGCTTTGTACTTTCACTTTCTTTCTCTTACAAAGTGAGCTCCTAAACTCCCAGAAGACGACATCCCTCTGTAAATGCCATCGGAGCTAAAGCACGGCCGTGCGGGAATGGAGGGCTGGCCGTTCTATGCAGTCAGAAAACAAGAACTGAAATGCACTCAGCAGTTCTCATTAGCTGGCCAAACAGCAAGCTGTTTCCCCTGATTGTCCCGATAAATTATTTGAGTTCCCACCAACCCACTTCAGAGGGCCTTGGGTCACCCTAATAGCATAGAAATCTGCAGCTCTGTAGACCCTTCAATCTTCGCTCAGATTGCCAAGGGATCTGGACTCACAAAGGGATTATATCGATCTGGGACAAAAAGTCTTGCATAACTCTAGCACTTTCTGCCCAAACATACTTCTAGTTCTATGCACACACGCAAACCTGATTTTTTAATTACCGCATTCTTCACAAATGCTTATGGAGAAGTAGATTGGCCCGCAGTTATAAAGACCTTTATGGAACCTATTTTTTTATTCAGATTTATTTCCTAATTTAATGGCAACAAAATCACGGTCACAACATAGAAACTAGCAACCTTGGGATTTTGATATCTTAATCAGTGGCTGGCTGCTGGATGAACATTAGATTGCATTCCTGGGAGATTATGCCTAACAGGAATGCAGTCTGGGTGATTGGTTCAAGGTGGCATCGTTTTGAAATAGTTGTAAGATCTAAGGCACTAATTTAGAAAAATGAACCTGCAGTAATTGCATGAAAACAAATAACAGCCCTTGGCTTAGCTGTATCAAATTGATCAGAGCATATATTAATTTTCTACATGGATAATTCTTGGTCTTTTTTTTAGTTCAGCCAGCTCCCTTGTAGCCTCTCTGCCCAGCCTTTCAAGCCTTTGCACATGTTATTCCTTCACTCACATTTAATTTTGTGTGAGTTGTTTCATTTATTATGAGCTTTGCTATATATGAACATTGTTTCTGATTGTTCAGTGGCAGTAAATATACATTATATTTTTTGAAAAGCTAATATGCTTCCACATAAACATTTGCATTAATAAATGAAATCTGCTTTTTCAAGTGTCTGCTGTGATTGATATAGCAGGAAAATTAATGGGCATCAGAGCTATCAAGTCATCATATATTTACTCTTTTAAAAACAAGTTAACCACTTGGCCCCTTTGCCTTCTCTGGATTTGCCAATGCCTGGGTGGGGGTCCTCTGTCCTGCATCTGTGCGAGGTTCTGAGGTTTTGCCTCTCTTGGAGTTGCTTCATTATTCACCAGTGACCGTGTGTTCACTGAGACGAGACCTCCAGCATCTCACAGGAGACCACCTGCCCAGTCATTAGGCTCCTGACAACCATACCTTTCACTTTCTCTCTCGTTAGTCCCAGGGGCATTTGTTTATTCCATACAAATTGAACATGATAATCCCAAAGCTTTATACATATTTGGGAGACCAAGGAGGAGCATTCTTCTGCACTGTTACTGAACCACATTGTGGTTATGTCAGTGTCATGCCCCGGGGAGAGGGATGTTAAATTGCACCATAACTCCCCTCTTGGAGAAACATGACACATGAGTGTTTTCATCTCAACATGGAGCTGGGCCAGGTTGGCATCAAGACCTGAGAGTGAGACATTCTCGCAGGGCTCACAGCTGAGACACAGCATATGTTCCTCAAGTGCTCGGAATCAGAGCAGGATTTAAACCTTCCTGCAAGTCAGGGCTGTCCTGATTTTATGTATTCCCATGGTAAATATACAGACAAGCTGTTAAGCATGAATTTTGTTGTTCAGATATAAATTGTCCCTAATGAAGAGAACAGAGTCTAATATACAAAAGCATTACAGAATTAACCAACTGAGTATAATGGGCCTATAAATTTAGATTTCAAGGCTTAAGCGAATAAGACCTTGCACTTTAATTAGTATGTAACATAACAAGTTGGCGCACCAAAATACTGTTTGCGAGCAACTTGCAGCTCAAGGTAAGAGTATCAGGACCTGTTTTGTAGAGAACTGTCTCAGCATTTCTGTACACACAGCTGCGTATCCTTCTAGGTGCAGGCAGAAAGCACTCACATATGTCACTTCTTTTGCAGGTGGTGAAATCCAATCCCTCTGAAGAAAGTCCACACATAACAATGACGTTATCAAGGCACTATACACTGGGGAAATATTTCGGCAGTCAAAGCAAGCCATCACAACTGCAGGACTATGCAACAAATTCGCAATCCCCATATCATGTCCGAGGTCCAATAAATCAAGTTTATTCTGAAATCCTTCTCAGCAGGCTCTGTGCAAGTAAGAGGGACCTTGTCAGCACATAGCCTCTCTTGGATGTAGCGCTGGGACTAGAGATGTGCCACTACCTGAGCGACAATCGAAGGACCGTGGTGAATTTATGACATGCTTCCTTGATTGGCTGCACACACACCAGCAGAGTTTGGGACATGTGGCATTTTTCTGAAAACTTTATGAAATCAAGATATGCCCTGGCAGCTCTGTGGTGTCAAAATGGAAGACGGAGGGATGCAAAGGAGAGAAGAGGGGAAGTTACTTGAACTGTTGCCAAAGGCTAGAACAGCTGTAGCTCAAGCAACTGTGCATTAATGATAGCAAAGAGAGAGAAATATATACACTTGAATGATTTGGAAAGGACTGCTTTAGCTCTTCAGCACTATCTAGTTTTTCTATTTATAGAGACACTGTAATATTTGAATGTATTTAGAAACTGGCTACATTCCATTTTAAAGAGTTTTATTTTATGTGGATGGGTTCCCCTTCAATATCAAACCTTTTCTATTTAGACACTTGGTTTATACAATTTGCAAATGTCTATTAGCATTTTACTGATGATGCCAAGTTTTGAACTCTAGTGTTTTTAGTGAAAACACACCCTTTCTTTGTATCTTAGATGGAACAGATGTCTACTCTATTTTTTGCATGTTCTAAAGCTAATATAGACATAGATTACTTAGACTTGAGACTGATTATAACTGTCTCGATGTAACATGTAAATATAGTGAATATGTTAACATAACCTTATTTATGGTCCCAGTTTAGAAGAGTGGCCATATGCAGGAAGACTGCTTAGATATATGCTTCGGCGTCTACCTTGGCCTGTAAGCCAAGCGAGTATTGTCCCCGCATGGAAGTGCCATGTCTTTTACGATTTTTATAAAATACTTGTCAAGGTGTGAAGCCAGTACCACAAACAGAAGAAAAATCCCCTTTGCAAGCACACGTATGAACTTTGGGATCTGGTTTTTAATCTGTCATGAGGAGTGTGTGATATGATGGGAGCAGACTACACTGCCTGCATCTCCTGCTTGGCAGGGACAAGGCCTTCTCTGAACTCCAGTTTCATGCTGTAGGCCAGGTACATCACTGATGTTTGCAGACCTACTCTGGGCGAGACCCCAGAGAGAGGCTTTACCACCACAGGGAGGAACTGTCTGCTGATCTCCTGCCACAGCGTTGGCAGCACACTCATTCGCAGTTGTGGTGCCCTGATGGGAAACCAAAAGTGGTCCAGGCTTAGCAGCTGGGTGATGGGTTACTGGTATCCCATAAAACTGTTATCGCTACAAATTATCCACTTATGGATTTTTATGAATCCAACCATGGACAGGCAATCAAGGCACCAGTCTCTCCCACCATGCTCTAGAGAAGGGAGTCAGAACCAGGCAAGCATGAGGCTAACGAAGGATCCACCAAGCTCTGTGACATGCTTCTCCCTTCACAATTTTATATATAATCCTCCACTAGCTGCTACTGCCTTTGGGAAAGGATGCCGCAAGCAATGTCAGGGAAGAAACAAATTATAGCACGGAACTAATCACCATCATATTAGCCTTAGTTAGCAGACAGAGTGGCTGCCCTATATAGAAGTAGGACTAGAAATTCATGTCACCACATCTAGGATTTGCCAAAGATCCTTAAACTCAACACAGTCTGTATCCCCAGCTAAAGTTTTGTGAATTCTTGGTCCTTCAGATAAGATATATGGAGATATGATGGGAAATTATCATGCAATGTGGAGTTTGGCTTCCCTAGATGATCAGAGGATCCTCAAAAAGAGGATCTGGCATATCTAATTCAGGAGACCTTCCACTATATTGACAAAGCTCCTAATATAGACAATGACATTACATTTAGTGAGACAGTGTGAATATCTCTGATTCTCTATAATGTGCTGCTGCTGTGCTTACAGTAAATGTCCCTGAATTTCTATGTAAGGTTTTCCCTGGCATGGAGCTTTACATGGAAGACGGGTCAGGAACTGTGCATAAATACTGAAAATGTCAGCATTTGCTTTTGAGCAATATGATTATCTAAGGAATATAATTGTAAGCAAATGATGTAATATGTGATCTTGGGTCTGGAACTCCAGGGCTGCGCAACCTTAAGTTGAAGGATTTAATATCGTGTCATTAATATCAGTAAATGTAAAATGTGGCCAGATGTCTTTGGTATTAAGATGATCAATGATAGATGTATTACAATTCTGCTTCTGTTAAGATTTTTTTTTTGTAGCTCATTTAAATCCACATGCTGTTGCTGTTATTGTTCTGTACACAAATGTTTTTAAGGCATGAACTGGGTTTTTATATTTGTTTTTTTTAATCAAAGCCTATTGCTGAAGCATCAGCTATAATGATGAAAAGGAAAGAGCTGACTTTGTTATACTGTAGCTGATATTAGCGAATGTGCAATTCATCACTTCTGGTTTCACCACAAAATGGTTTACATGTGCTGTACACCCAGATGTCTTAATATTTTCCAAATCTTAATATTTTTCAAATGTAGCAAGTGGAAATTTCCCTGTGTGTTTTCTATTTTTTACATGTCTATGTACATATATATGTCTGTACAAAGTCATTGGTACAATTTGCAATTGCAAACTGATCTTTATTTAAAGGAGTTCTTTGAATAAGTTTTTTCCAACACTATATATGAACCACGTAATCTTAAGAATAAACAAAGAGAATGCTGGCTAAAATGGGTACCAAGGTACATTTTTCATTATTTAACTTTAAAATATATCTAGCATCTATAGGTATGTGAAAGAAGAGAGTTGAGATCGACATGGAAGCATCGCTTGCTCATACACATTAAAATTTGCAGATTAAGACAATAAAAAAATTATTATGTTTGAATTCCACTGAGAGCACATATGTTGCTATCAGTGGTTTACTCTGGAATTATTACATCTGCTGTGACATTTTGCCTGAACAAGCATTAAAGTGTTCCTACTATATTAAGGCTGATTCATAATGTAGGATTTTTTCCCCATATATTTATCTTAGTCCCATCACTTACCATTAAAATAGTAAAGGACCTAATTGTCAAGGTGAGTTCCACCTCCTAATAGAGACATGAATGGCCCTGGAATTGGTGGGAGGATTGAAATAATCAGGCGAGGGAACGAGTCCACTGAGAAGTGGTGGTTCCTGCTCAACCTCTGCCCAGCAGCATGTGGCGTTTAGAGCGGAACCAGGGTATGCTTTATGCTACAGAGAGAGAGACTGAAACTGGGCTGCAAAAAATAAATACCCTGACACACAAAGCAGTAATGTCAGCTATTATTGCATCCCTTTACACCTTAGCTGAAGCTGCAGGATGAGGTACCAGCATCCAGTGAGTTATAACTCCTCCTCTCTCATGTAACTCTACAGAAGTTGCAAAGTGATTTGTTTTTTAGCCTTGCAGGGTAGATGGCCACTATGATCAAGTCCATCTCAGCGAGTATCTTTGGAATAAATGACTATAACAAAAAAGATTTCTCTATTTGTAGGGAAAAACCTTGACAAGTCAGCTCTGTCATTGGAGATGATATATTTCAAGTAGCCTTATCGGACAAGGAGCTGAAAGAATGAACTACGAATACTATTTTTATGCTCAGTATTCCTTTGACAATGTTAATCTTTTAGAATAATCTCTTTCACACCACTCATATAAAGCCTTTATTTTTCTCCTCTGTGACATATTAAAGGGACATCAAAGTCAATTTATTTGCTTAGTGGGTGGGGTAGTGGGGCATCCAATTACCTCAAGGTTGAAATAACCACTAGTAGTTACGCTTCTGTTGCTATGCTGAGCCAAAGAGAATGCTTTGAAGAAGCAGATATGTGTGATATTAAGTTGACTGCAGTCCAGGGATCTTTCAGATTACTTTTTTAGAGTAAAGCAATTTTTTAGAGGTGCAGTGAGCTATTTGGCATAGAGTCAAACTGCTAAACAAGCCTCTGTAGGCTCACATGAAAAATATAGTCTTTTACCTTTTTGTTTGCCTGCTCGCCTTGCATCTGGCTTGTCTTACCTCGCTGTTATGACTATCTGTACCTGCTCTACTCCACATCAGCCTTTCTTTCAGATGACCTGAGGAGTTTACGTTTCATCTTCGAAGCAACTTTTGGAAATCTGAGAGATGATTGTTGCAAATTCAGGCTGAATCGTCAAGATATCAATGTTATTACCTTAATGTTTTTGTCAAGTCCAACATCAAAAGATCTACTGAGTGCAGCAGGGGTAGAGCATGCCTCCTCTCTCAGGCAGTGATTTTCTCTGATGAATTTAAAACAGCTGTGTTGTGGTAAGTACTCAGTGTGCACTAGCACTTAGCTCTTTGTGGAGCCTGCCTTTACCAAGCCAAACTCCATCTTTCAAACTCCACTGCCATCTTTACCTTTGTAAATCTTCAAGACACCAGAATAGTCAGTGTCTAATGCAGGCACACCTATGTATTGGTGCTGGTACCAGTATTTACCGGTACCTTCGCACTATCCATTGAATGGAAAAGCGCTGACTACACAGTAAAAAGATGCTATGCATTTTAGCCTTACTCGCATGTGGTTTGGTGGTAGTAAAAATAGAGTTACATGTGCCAGTACCCAGAGCTAAGTGCCCTAGAAAACCACTCAAGTCATTAACTTGAATGGGCAAGATGGGCCCGTAGGGTCACAACAGGGACTCCCGCAGCACCAGTTTCTATTGCAATGGACTTCTCCCTTTTCTAGGTTCATTCATTGGGCTGCTTGGCCGGCTCCCGGCAACTGCAGGCAGCCCTTCCTGCAATCCCTCAAACATGTTCAACAGCCTTGGCGAGGTACACCACGTTAAGTAGCCCTGGACTGAAGATAAAGCGTATGTTTAAATGAAATCTGAACTGAGGTCTTTGTGAAACACAGCACCTACTCAGCATCTCCTTGATCTCCTCTAGAATTGAACTGCTCTAATAAGGAGCAGAATTCAATCCCTTTCAGCTGAATCTCAGATAACAGGGTCTTTTCTCAGCTTTCGTCAAACTTTCTTCCCACTGCTTGCTTGCATGAGATGAAGGGAGGGATCTTCTCCACATGCTCCCCCCTAACAGAGTGACATGAGCTGCATTTCCCAGTCCTTGCAGTAGGCATTTCCCTCATATACCTCATTATGGGGACAAAATTCCCACAGCAGATGATGTTTTCAGTATCGTGATTTTTTTATCTGCCTTGAGCAGTGAGAGGCAAAGCGGCTACAACAGCCAGTGCCTGGCTCAGCGTCTGTCAGCGCCGCCTGCCCCGGTGCTGCTCTCAGGATGCTAGGCAGATGCTGGGCGAAGACAAGGCTGCAGAACTAAAATCCTTGAGTGAGAAATCAAAACGCCTCAGACGCCTTTTGGCGAAGTCAGGGCAGTTCCGAAGAGCTCACTGCAGATCAAGCGGGCGAAATGAAAGTTGTCAGGAGCCCTTTAAACTCAGTAAGTTCTGTGGGATATTGCCAGGGTTTGAAGATCAGATCTGTATTTGGCAGAGTTGCTCACTTGCCATGTTCTGAAATGTCTTTTATCTTTTCTTTTGTACTTGTCATTATCAACATCCATATTTCTGTTATGATTCTCTGGGATTAAGGAGCTTAAAGCAGTATTTCTGCTCTGCCTGATAATGACTGTGCAGTCTCCCCAGATGATAGTCAAATTGTCTTATAAATCAGAGAAGTTTTATTATTTCTGCAGGTTTTTTTTTCCTTTGCTTCCACATATCAGGTCCAAAGATTCTGTATTTTTACAATTAATCATCTGTGGGTTTAGTTATAATAGCTTTAATGCCTCCAATGTATTTGAAGAAACCTGCTGACCCTTTTTTATCCTAATAGGACAGAAAACAGTTTAAACCATGAAAACCTGACCTTGCAAGTCATTAGACAGTGCAGCACCCAGCATGATCTAGCCCACAACTGGCTTCCTTTAAAATAAAGAGTCAGAGTCACATCTTCATATATAATAATGTGATGTTGTCTCTTACTAAAGTTTTTACTGGAGTGATTACAATTTGAACATGATTTGTATGGACAGATAGGGTTTTTTTCATCTCAGGGCCTTTGCTGAGCTCTCTTTACAGCAAATGGTATCTATTAGCTACTGTAAAATCCTGTTTCAACATCCTTTGTGCACGGAGTCCTGCCCAGTTATTACAAAATATGTACATACAAGGGGATTTACTGCTAATGGTAAAAGCTTAAATCACAACAGGTCTTACTGCTCCACCCATTACTGGTCCCTAAATTTCACATTGCGTCATTTCTGTGCAGTAACAAGGAGTCGGGGTCTAGTAACGCCGTAATGCTGGCTGTCTGCGTGGCTCCTCAGTCTCTAGAACAGTTCAGCGCTGAAGCCCTGACGGAGCTATCAAAATAGCACACCTTCAGCTATGAATGCGTACAGCAGAGCCTGCAGACACACTCAAAGCACTCCTCTTGAGTCAAGTTCAGTCTGGAAGTCAACGATGACAGCTTCTAGAGACTACCTACTTTTAAGCACCAGAACCTGGATTCCTCCTTAACTCTAGACATTTAACTGAGACATTTTGAGTGTGGTCACACTAGGCTTCTTCACGCTCAACACAGAAAGACCAAGATCTGAATTATTCTCTAGAGTGTCTATTACTTCTACAATACCGCTTACTGTACAGGGAACCTAAAATAACTCTCAGAATTGCCTGATAGGTGCTTAAAGTTTTGAGACGTGAATGTCAGCTCAGCAGAGGAGTGGCTGTGGGATTCATTGTGCAGGTAGCAGATGTTTTCACGTCCTCACTCTGCTCATTTAGACCAGGAACTTGCTCACAAGCCCACCACCACCACCAGGACATGCTCCCCAGCAAGGCCTAGGGTGGTACGTTCTCAACATCTGGTCCTGGAGCTGCTTCTTCATTTAACAGCGCACTGGATCAGAGGAAAGCCAGCCCTGCAGGTAACCTGGTGAGCAGAACATTTGATGGTAGTATGGAATATGCAGGTTCAAGACCCTTCGTTTGGAAAAATGAAGAACAAATCTGTCTACTGCCTTACAAGGGGACTGGGAGGATGTCTCTCTATGAGAAAAGCCAAGCTGACAGGCACTTAACACCAGAAAATAACAGAGATTCTTTCTCAGGTTTAGAAGCCAGATCAGAGGTAGGTACCTGGTTGATATTTGCAAGGTCCAGCTTCTAGCGCTTATGCCTGTACTAGAAGTGCATGGTGAGCCTAAGTAATTTAGGGGCTGCTGACTTTACTATGCAGTAAAAGTATCTAATAGGTGTTAAAAACCTGAGCCAAACACCTTGGTCACATACCTCATTTTGATTCTGTGAAGAATTTACTGCTCTGAGCATCTATCCTTGGCTCAAGCACACAAACATACCCCCGACATTACTGCGCTGTTACTTGGTGGTTTATAGCTGTTCATGTAATTGCTCTCTGCTCTAACCCAGTTCAATCAAAACAATACAGGCTAGAAGAGACCTCTGTGAATTACAGTGTGTAAACTAACCCGGGCAATTTCAGATGATTTGGGTTGGGCAGCTGTTAGATAGCAGCTATGCCAGTAGGTGAATGGTAGCATCCCTGAAGACATAGAGGGGAAAGGCAAAGGTGAGCTGGAGGCAGGATGGAGCTGACAATCTCTCCACAAGTTACCTGCAGACAGAAACAGCATCCTTCCCCACTGTAGTCTTGTTCCCGGACTTGTCCTGCAGCTCCTGGGGTTTGAATGTCTGGCTTCAAAGCAATATCCTTAAATTAATATGAATACATACCTGCTACAAATACAACTCTGTAAATGAGACAAAAAAGGACAAAAATCAGGAACTTCTAAATGCTTGGTAACTATATCTAACTGTGCCCAGCGAGTCCACAGGGACTATAATGAGTCTATAAAACAAGTTAACACCTGCTCCTCACACTTTCCTTAATTAAAATTCAGTAGAGATGCAAGTCGTTTTAATGAGTGACCTGTGGCTCCACAGGAGCCAGTCTGGAGTGGAGGCTGCCTCGACAACACCGCACAGTTTGTGCAAGGCAATTGCCACACTTTGCATTGGGCACATCGTCTTCAGTGCTGCTCCAACCCAGGCAGTTGGGTTTTTTCCTAGGGTCTGAGGGACAGAATATCAACCATTTAGTCATTATTTGTTCCCCAAGTTCAGAGTTGTTTCTTAGTTTGGACTGATACTCTCCAGAAAAAGCTGTGTTTTGACTGTGGAAAGGTCAGTTTAGGTGCACCAACCTGCCTGTAAGGTATCAACGCTCGAAGAACAGAACCACTGTCACAACACTATGGACTACGGTCCTGCAGCTACAGAGGGAGAGTCGGTACAGTCAGCACACCCAAGGCAAAATGACTGAGGACTGTTCGCCAGCCAAGGGCAGCACTTGCACATCGAGCAAGACTTTTCTTGTCCTGAAGAGGTGCTCCCTGCGAGCAATTTTCTTCCATTTGGGAATGTAAGACCTAGCCTTGCTCTCTCCACCATAACCAGGGTTCTGCCTCCTTCTGGGGCCTGGGGAAGTTGGGATGATCCTGCACCTTTCCATCGTCCTGGCCACACACCTTCTGGGATGTTTGTAACTGAAAACACCAGACTGACTATTTGTTGCCTGGTTCAAGGTTGTTGATGCCCCTGCTGGGCAAAGGCTTTCTACACAGAGCATAGAAGATCTGGGTAAGGAAAACTAATGGGGAGAAAAATTCTTTGGCACATTTAAGGTTTTGACAGTAATTCAGCCACAGACAAGTTGCTGAAGTGAAAAGTATGGCTAATGTCCAAGTGGCAGCTCACTTCAATAAAAAATGAAAGAAAAGTCAAGGCTTGATTTATAAGAACTCTGGTAAAAATGCTAAGACAAAACACTGGTAGATTTTTCCTTATTTGTGTCTTAAAATCTTTCAACAAGTAATATTGAGGGACCTAGCCTTATTTCTTTTTTAGTTTCAGATGGAATATTTGCCATTTTTTTCTCACCACACGACAATATTAATTACAGTGCGAGCTATGCTCAATAGACAGAAATCTAAGGTCCAGTCCTGGTTTGTTCATGCATGGTATTTGATTACTTTTGAAGGCAACGAAGATACTCAGCAAGAGTGCTCCATATCTTTCCAGGTTATCGTTGACATCTTAAATTTAGAGACAACTACTATGAAAGCATCTAAGCAAATGTCCCGTCATGGCCACATATTCAGCTGCTATTAATGGACCTGCTTCCTGGATCTATAAATATTTTATGGCCATCTAGTCAAGAATGCAGATAATGCTGTTTGGTATTGGTGTCTTGCACATAGTTCCAACATGTGGACCAGCTACCTGGGTCCTCTTCCTCACGTCTAGACTCCTTCCTCCAACTGTTCACATTTTTATTCGAAAAGATCCAAAAAAAGGGTTTCCAGATGGCCAGAAAATGACAAACCTCTGAAGCCCAAAGTTCTTCAGATTTGCTCATGCTCTGAGCATACTTGGATGCACACACTGCTCTTTATGAACATGAATGCATGCAAGCAACTCATGGGCTCTCCTGGCTCATCTTGACGAGTCCTGCAAGCAAATAATTCCCATTCTATCACAAAAGCATTCCCAGCCTTTTCCTGTTCCTGCCTGTCACTGAATATTCCTTTGCAAAATCTTTCAGCCTTTCCTTTCCACTTCCATCATTTTGCCTTACTTCTCCCGGGGTCCCATGCTTTCCACCTCCCCCTCACCCCTGCCTGCGAACAGTTGATGGAGCTCATTTTTCCAGTCTCCACGCACCACCTTAGCCAGCCGACTACTGTTCAGGCCTTGGCTGGTGAAGTTGTGGTCTCCATCAGCTTTATTCTGGTGGACAAGCAGTGAAGGATTTGTAAGCGAGCCGGCGTGCCTCTGTGCTGCAGCCACTTCCATAAGGATCACAGGCTATCTTGCCAGCAAACCGAAGGGCCAGTTGCACAGTCTGTTTCCTCAGAAGGTCAGAGAACGCCGTACAGCCAGCTTACCACAACCTCCACACCTCAGCAAACGTCTGAACTCAGCATGCCTCCCCTGAGCCAAGACTCCTTGTGTTCACAACTGGGGTCCACTGCGCGACTAAAATCTG
The DNA here is from genome assembly GCA_009819775.1 of Phoenicopterus ruber ruber. NCBI lineage: Eukaryota > Metazoa > Chordata > Aves > Phoenicopteriformes > Phoenicopteridae > Phoenicopterus > Phoenicopterus ruber. The sequence continues at coordinate 26,412,538 of CM020215.1, read as the reverse complement.
TTAGAAGCAAAAGTTGCGAGAAGATGAAAACTAAAGCTTAGAGAACATGTCAGTTTTCCATGTTCTCTTACAAGAGCCGTTTCTTCCTTCATCTCCCTTGTTTTGTTCGCCAACACAGGAATTTCATCAAATCTCTGTTTTCATAGAAACGTATCTTACCTACCCTTTTAACTTCCATCCCCTGTGCCTGTATAGGTGAAATTACATGGTGTATTTACACAGCCGTGTCCTCCTTTTTAGTTGGTCCTAACACAGTGGCAGCGTACTAAAGGAGGGAAAGTTTTGTGTTGGTGAGGTGGAGCCCCCTGATTTGAATGGGTGGAGCTGTATTGCTGTAACGCAGCAGATTCGGGATTTGGGGGAGTAAATTGCACCAACTCTCACACTCACACGTGCGTAAGTGGTCTCAGGAGACTTACTGTAAAGCAGTCTACCTTGTAACACACCACCTCGGCATACAGCTTTAAGTGTCTTAAAGCTTACTTCCATAAAAAAGGCGTTTCCATAGCTCCTGGCCACTTTCTGAAACTCACAGATTCTGCAGCTAGGGAGTAGTTTTACATCTGATTATTTTTTTTTAAAACCAGTTTGCTTATTTTTGTAAGGCAGGTAAATTTAAAGTTAATATACAGCCCCTCTATAGCTACAAATAATACAATGAAACTTTGTCCTCCAATATTGCTGCAGGGATCTGATCCAGTAGACACTTACTGTTAAGTTTATATGACGTAAATATAGTCTGATATAGTTTGATTTAGCAGACATTTATTTTTCTGCTTTATTTATACTGTGTAGATAGTGCCATTTATTCCTTGAAAGCAGTCACAGATATAAAATAGAGACCATATGGAATATTTGCGAGCTCTAGGTTTTTTTATAAACAGATCTGAGAATCAGAGCTGAGAATATGTTCCTCTCCATTTTGAATACATGATTCACTTAACATTTTACATTTAGGCTTCCCTTCTAACTATGCTGCATTAGTTTTTGCCATTGTCAGTTTCTATAACAATACAAGTCAACTTTATTGGTAAAGAGAAATGAAAATTATTTACTCTCTGCCCTTCAAATTCAGTTTATATTTTTGTTTTGGCCTTGTCAGTATACTCTTACCTCTCGGCTTCTACACTTACCATAAGGAGAACATTAATGGAGACATTATTGTTGGCATTGCTAACGATAGCATTTTCAATCTCAAATGTAAAAATAAAAATATACATCAGTGCTTCTAAACCATGATAATATAAAATTTGTGACAGGTAGAATAAAACAAAATATATTGAGTTCTCTTTCATATATTTTTGCACCTGAATCACACACTCAAGCTTCCTCTACAATCATGAAAGCTTTTAGTCACATGTGTCCATTAAGTCGTACTACATGACGTCACAGGCCAAGTGTCACCAAGTCAGTCTGCAAATCTTTCCTATCGAATCACCTATGTTATTGGCCAGCATACGATGATATCCTGGGGACCCTGGGGGTTAGATAGACAAGAAGTGCACAGAGATACTGGGTTTGCATGCTAACCAAGTCAGCTTTCTGATAATAAAAATAGAAAGCCCCTATCACTTTCCTCCCCTTTGCTCCAACAGGTATTAAATAAGTGTAACAAGCCTTGGAAAACACAAGATGAGGTGAAGATAGCGATAGTTATTTCCAGAAAACAGGCTCGTTTTCCCTTCTTTTTTTGGTGTTGGACCAGGCCTGTTGTACATCATCGTGGTGTTTGTCCATGAATGAATGGATTCTCTTGGGACCGCTGCAGATAACACCCCCAGGGTGCGGCTGAAGAGGGTGTATCTTCCATTAAAACACAGATAATGGGGTGTCTGACACTGCAAAGCAATTCTGAGTAATCATATATAGCTTCCACTCAAATTGCGTTATCCAAACGTATTTCCTAATCACTTCTGTAGAAATAGCCATAGATACAAAAGAATTCAGCAACAGCAATGAAGCACCTGTTAGGCTCTCACACACGAACGGCCCCAGCACAGCTGGGCCAGGGTGATGAGACGGAATAAGTTCTACCGTAACTGCTGAGGATACTTAGGAAATAAAATAGATTAATATTTACACAAATGAGAAATTAAAGGACTTGATGGTCCTGCCTGCTGTCCCTCACTAGCTAAAGGGCAAGAAAATTCTGAATCACAAGATAATTGAATTTTCTGAGCAATAACAAAGGTTGAAAGCATTTGCCGTGAGCATATTGAAACTATAAAACTATGCCTAATTTCTAGACAGAAGAAGTCATTAACTTGGTGTTGAGGCTGTAAATAAATTGTTCATTCAAGAGGGAAACTTAATACTGTGTGCGCTATTAAAAGGAGATATTTATAGCACCGCAGCACTTAATTTTACAGCTGTGTTTGTGAGCTCCTTTACGCTTCATCTGGGGAATCTTTCGTATACTGCAGGAACTGCAACCGGCAAGCGTTCCCAGCCCTCTGGGCAGCAGCCCTGTCTCTGCAGGACGGGCCAGGAAAGGCAGGGGAGTGACAAATTGCCCAACTCCACTGTCGGGGTCAGGATTAGCCACCGCACTTCGAAGGAGCTGAGACTCCTCCTTCAGAGCTGCTGGTGTTTATGGAGTCCTGGCATCACCCGGAGCCTCCAGGGCAGCATCAGACCACATACCTCCCGCTTGCCGCCCCCAGCGAAGGCTGACTGGCTGTAGTAGCTCCCGGACGGGGTTGGGGTGGAGGGTGCCTTACTCCACTCTCCAGGATGAATCCCAAGGCATGTTTACTACTGCCCACACCGTGCTAAGGGACACTCCCCTCTGCTTGCGTGAGTAGGGGAAGTTGTATGTGCTCAAGCTCCACACTGACCCCATTTTCACTGACGATCACTGGGGATTTTTGTAGCTGTTGAACTGCTCAGACATCTCAAAAAAGTCAAAGTGAGTTTTCAAACAAATAATTATTAGCACAATAAGAAACTACCTGTGGCAAGGGCATAAAAACACAAAAACCATACCCAAACACCCTAAACTATTCCCTTTTATCCCCATCAGCCTTACATTTCACGTGATTTAGGTCTATGCTATTACAAGGTTGCTGAGATGTCAAACCCCAGCTACTTTGATAACTCGCCAGTTAAGCAGAGTTCAATTTGTTGGGGACAGCCTAAACCCTGTAGACTTTGGCACCTTGCCTGCGGTACACACATTTTAAACCACAGCCACCCTGCCCTATTCAACAGCGTATAAATATCACAGCTGCAGGGATATAACAAGGGTAAGATTTCCAAAATTGAAAGACTGTCTGTGACAATGGTGCTAAAAGGTTTAAGGGGGTTCAAATGCTCCAGTGCCAGGTCCAGCCAAAAAAAACATGGAAAGAGAGAAGGAGGGGATCACTAAGGAGAGGAAATAAGAAGGTGGCTCAGGAAACAGGTAACACGTAACACTGATTTAGCAAGATTTGGTGAGATTCAAGGAAGGATTTTAAGTTTATCAGTCAACCCAATCAAAAATTTTGGAAGTGTTATAAAACCTGCTACTTCAAGGCAACCTGTAACCATTTGACGTTAAAATTAACATTTATGAAGAGACAGATTACCTTCTTACTAGGCAGTTTTTTGCGTCTTCGTTTTTAACATCCACTGTGCTCATTATCAATGAAGAGATATAAGTTTACATAGGCCTTGGATTACCCACAACATAACTATGATTTTTTATTTTTATTTTATTTTTATCAATCAAAAAGTGCTAAGTGAGAATAGGGCAAGATGTGAAGCAAGGATTATTGAGGGTCTAAAGGAAAAATGCTGCGGCAGAAAAGATGAAATTAATGCACTAAAGGTAAGATCATTGAAATTGGGAAAAAGGGTGGGTAATGAATCATTTGAATCTCATGCTTGGGATTTTTTAAATGTTGTGATAGAACTTCAACGACTGTTAATTTGAAAAATTAGGCCATTCATTCTTTCCTGTCACCACCACATTGCAGGTGGCAGGTGACTGCAAGTGACTACTGTGGTTGTCGACATGATACCATTCCCTCTCATTTCTTCCTGAGCTTCCTCCTTTTGAAACTGGCCTTGGAGGTAAATTCACACGTATGATGCAAGTAGTCTGACGACTGTGCCAAATGCTTTACAGAACAGGCACACATCCATACCTCAATGAATGAGAATATAATAAATTGAGTGCCTGCTTTGTGTTAAGACAGTTACAGAGTAGATCCTCCTGTTTCTATCATTATCCTCACTCAAAGGATAAGTAACTCATTAGAAACGGAACTAGCAATGAAAAACTGAGGTCCTAATCGTGGTTTTGATGATGAGGTACCATCTGACTCCGGCAAATTAAACACTTCTCTGAATCTCAGTTCTCTCATCCCAGGATGGCAATAGTTCTGTACATGTGAATCATGTCACTATTATGATATATAACAAAATTATTGCTGTAAAAGAGTTGTGTGGAAAGCGTTAACGTAAATTAGCAGTAGGGGCAGGAATATGAACTGAGTTGCAGACAGCACTGCTCCCCGGGGAGCAGCTCCCCCTCCTTCCTCTACCTGTTGCATACCAGAACCGCAGCGACGTCCTCGTGAGCATGCCGCTTCTGTGTGCGCAATGGATGTGCACGCACGCACACACACGTGTGCACACACACACACTGAGTACCTTATCCTGCTTACCTCGGGAACTTCTGCATAAAGCTTCCACATACAGCAACATAGCAGTGGTGTTACACCCTCAGGGGAGTCTGATTTAAAAACTAAATCAAGAAGACTTCCCGACGTCCCCTCTCCATTAAAATCACTCAGGTTCTTCTACATGCTTGAGCTACTTTTTTTCACCAAACTCCATAATGACCTCCTAGAAGTTCTGCGACACCAGCCAGCAGCACCATCCTCCTCTATTCTCATGCACTTTATGTACAAAACAAAAAATAAAAAGTTTAAATAATGCTCCTTTAAGTATGAAGAAAAACATTAAGCAAATTTTATGTCAGTGAAAGATTTCATTTTTCACAATCTCACATCTCCTGGAGTGTTTTCCATTCTCCTCAAAACAACCAGGGAAATTCATTGATGGCATAAAGGCGCACTGTTATCAAATACAATTTTACTACTAATTTTAAATTTTAGTAGTAAATAGGATGTGGTTGAAATCAGAATTTAAAAATGGGGTTTTTTCTTCATCATTCTCACCCCTCTTCATTATGCTTTGAAGCCTTATCAGCATTCCCTTGACACATTTTCCTTAATATTGCCAAAATATGCCAAAAACATCTCTCTGGAGTAACTCTAGAAAATACCTACATTTGGACTGTCCATGCCAGAGAACAGAATTTGCTGGCAGCGCTTCAGAAGAAACCTGGATCTACTTCCAGGATTCCCTAAAATACGAGCAGATCTCAAGCGCTCATGTAAAGACTGGGAAGTCCAGGATACTGCTGCTGGATTTGCAGCCACGGGGTTGGTAAGTCCGGGATGCTGCCTCCAGATCTGCGGCCACAGGGAAGAGCAGACCCCAGCGTCCGCCTGAGTCCCCTCTTCCTCAGCCCTGGCTTTCTGGCAGTGCATCCCCAACAGCCGTAGGCTGCCAGGAGATCTGCTCAGCAACTGCTTCGGCAACTGTCGCTGGAGTTAGGGGCTCCAGGAAGCTTACCTGGAGTAAGTTAGCTCCCCTAACTTTCCTTTGGATTTTTTGGCAAGGAATGGAAGGGATTGTGAGAGGTCTGCTCTTTCCTTGTCTTCCAGGTCCTACTTCTCCATTTTTTACCTATCCATGCACATAGAAAATGCGTTTCTGTATACTGTGTTGTGCAGCTATTATAAAGATAATATTAAGGGGCAGCTTTGGAATCATTACATGTTTGTGAGGTCTGTTTGTAAGGTCTCTGTCTGCCACCGTGTCATTACTGGATGTGCTTTAATTGCTGTCCCAGTCATCTGTGAACTCAGCATGCCAGATCTAAATTAGCAATGCATGCGTGTACGTTCAGGCTATACATACTAAAATGAAAAATAACACTGAGCACAGCAATAATGTTAAACCTCCGGACAAGAGGCAGGGAGGGTCTTGGGGGACTCTGTATGGGAGAAGGGGCATCTCTCTCTTCCTAACTCCCCTTCCACTTCCTTAGGTCCCTTGTTGAGGTCCTAAGACTTGTCTGCTGAGAAGCCACCCCACAGAGAGACGCTGCAGTGTAATGGGACGCTGTACCAAGAGCGTAAGGACCCTGAAGGCTGGGGTCTCACTGCACATCTCTCCTCATGTCTTTTCTCGCTGAGGCTATGGTACTCTCACAGACCCCACGGTGCGACAGCTCTGCTCGGGTACCACTGTTTTGCTGGGGAGTGGGATGTGAGCATGGCTCTTCTCCAGCCCTTCCCCGCTGCCAGGGCACGGTGGCTCACACGAGCAGTGCTGCCTCCGCGCCGAGGAGGAAGGGAGTGGAGGCAGAGAAAAGGGGCACGGGATGGCTGGGCTGGGTCCGGCCTCCCAAGGCACAAGCCCAGTTTTACAGATGCTGCAATATCATGCTATCAGTTCCCATTAACCCTGGCGGCGTGCAGAGGTGTGCATGGAGAACTGCGATACCGCTGTGCTATCAGGGTATCACCCCGCACTATGTCACCTGTAAGTGAGCTCATGGCAATTCACAGCTACCGACTGAGTAGCAGTTGCGACCTTTACACTAACTTCAAGGCTCTGCTGGCACGTGATGCCTGGAAACAGCCTGGGTGCTTCCTCGGGAGAGTTCATCACAGCCAGCACGTACAAACCTTGATAACAACACCTAATGCTGACACAGTTCCAGTTTCTTCAATGCAAAGACTCAGCACGTTCCCAGTTCCCAGGCCTGATGGGCGTGATCGTGCAGCCAAGCACTGAGGGGGATCGAAAGCGCAGTTCTTGCATTAGAAGTACAGAATTTGTGCCTGGTCACCAAACATGATAAATTTCATAGCTCAAGGGATAATCTGATTTGGAGAATATGAGAGATTTTTTTGTTTGGAAGGCGTGTTTGTCTCTGCTCATTTTTTAAGACAAGGGGATAATGCCCCCGTTGGCCAGTAGGGCCCGTATGTATAGGTGGGATAACGCAGTCTGCTGTGGTGTGTTGGTTTTTTCATGTCTCTGCTGGGCATCAGAAGTTCCAGGAGAAGGAAAATAATTCGAACAAAGCTTTCAAAAGTGGTGACTCATTTAGGAGAAGTTAACTTTGTATGTACTTGCATCTAGTAAATAAGATGTCAGACCTTGATGATAGTGAGAGCACTAGCCACTAACTTTTTAAAGAGATAATTGGTCTATCTCTGAAGCATATTGTCTGCCGAGTGATCTGCTTATTCACACAGATTCTGCACAACAGAGTATTTTTCCTTATCTAACAGTGAATCAAAAATATATATATCTGTAATTGACTCTGTCAAGATCACATTAATCATCATTAAACAGTAAATTAGTAAATGTCCAGTCAGGAAATACCACTCAGCTTAGACACATTTCCTTCTTTTTTTCTTTTAACAACAGTTTATTGTCTTCTTTTTAAAATAGAAAAATGTGGGCTTTTTAGTATGAATAGCCACAGATAGCCCCACCTTGGCCAGAGAAAGTAAGATAAGCAGTAAGTCTAATTTATCTTCCCTGATTTATAGTAAATGTTGATCACTCAGGCTTGGCACTTGACCTTGGCTTAGTTTCTGGTTCATTGTCTCCGCATCGCACTCATGTAGCTGTCCGTCATGGGGTGGATGGTCTTCAGGCACAGGGGGCTCTGAAGCAGCAGTGAGTTAGAATTACAGACTTTGGAAACATTCGGCAAATTTCAATACATTTTGGTAGATCAGCAAGGTATTTCCAAATATCGTGTCCCTTTGCAAGTCTGCAAAGCCCATAGCTTGCAAAGTGATTTGATTGCCCTTCCCTTCCTAGTAGCCAACCGACTTCTATGCGCACACACAGCTCTAGACTATAGAGATACTCCTGTATAGAAATACTCCTGTATAGAAATACTCCTGTATGTGCTGCTTTTGCCCAGAGAGGAGAATATTGCTGGAGGGAATAAAGAAGAGAGATGATAGTGTAAATGGCATATGGGGAGCTGAGAGGCAGGAGAAGGGAAGAAGCTGGGGGATCTGGTGGGGAACCAGGCTGCAACAGCCAGAAAGGAGCTGCAGGGGCAATGGAAGAGTGGTTGTAAGGGGAACAGATGGGAAGAGAGGCAGATGGGGGATTAGGACACAAATACATAGTAATCCAAACTTCTTTAAATCAGATGGTGTCGTGGTCTAACACCAGCCAGCAATTAAGCACCACCCAGCCACTTGCTCACTCCCCAGCCCCAGTAGGACGGTGGAGAGAATCGGAAGGGTAAAAGTGAGAAAACACATGGGTTGAGATAAAGACAATTTAATAGGTAAAGCAAAAGCCGTGCGCACAAGCAAAGCAAAACAAGGAATTCATTCACTGCTTCCCATCGGCAGGCCGGTGTTCAGCCATCTCCAGGAAAGCAGGGCTCCATCACGTGGAATGGTTACTTGGGAAGACAAACGCCATCTCTCAAAACGTCCCCCCCTTCCTTCTTCTTCTCCCAGCTTTAGATGCTGAGCATGACGTCGTATGGTGTGGAATATTCCTTTGGTCAGTTGGGGTCAGCTGTCCCAGCTGTGTCCCCTCCCAACTTCTTGTGCACCCCCAGCCTCCTCGCTGGTGGGGTGGGGTGAGAAGCAGAAAAGGCCTTGACCTTGTGTAAGCCCTGCTCAGCAGTAACGAAAACATCCCTGTATTATATCTACACTGTTTTCAGCAAAAACCCAAAACCTAGCCCCATAGTAGCTACTGTGAAGAAAGTTAACTCTATCCTAGCCAAAACCAGCACAGATGGTCATGGCAAAATGTGGTTTGCTTCCAGTCATTGCTAGAGATTGAACTGGATGATCTCAAGAAGTCCCTTACAATTTATATTTTTTAGCATCAACCCTCCAAATTGCAACTGTTTCACTTTACAGGAGTGTATATGATCAAAGGGTTTTCCTAACTACTTCATGGTTATTGTAGCAAAAAACCAAAGACAAAATCTGATGCCAGCTATGGGAACCCAACAGAGCAATAATTCATTTATGATATAATATATAAAATATGATACAAATAGGATTGGAATTTTTAAAATAAATATTTTTCTAATTTAAAACTTATGTTAATTGTTATTAGAATATAAGTTTCTGCAGCTTCTAGACAAAAAAAAAGTCTCATATAAGAATTTAGGACCAAAAGCTCCATCCTACTTTAAAAAAAACAAAAAACCCAAACAAACCACAGAAAAGAAGCCAGTTAAAAGAACTGGCAGGAAAAAATCATTTCAGAGTGGATGATAAATGCATATAGTAGATCAAGAAGCACATAAAAAATACATGGCTGCTAGATCAGGGCTTTGAATTAACTTTAGTAGGTGGAGCCAGGAAGCAGCAATGAGGATAAAACAAACCATGTGTCCTGGAATAATTAGATAATTCTCTGACACAGCCCACACAGTTTTGGCTGGTTCAGGCCTGTTTCATGGCCGGTTCCCTGTGTTCCAACGTTGTCCTCCATCCATTTCCCTCACTCCGGACTAAGTCCCTCTGCAACCACAAGCAGATGTTCTCCAGACTAAAATTCAGAACAGAGAAAACAAGCCGTATCGGAAGGTTTAAATAGCTCGTGGGGTCATATGGCATCTGCCCAGGACCGGCAATGCTTTGGAGACCCTTTAAGAGCAGGCAAGTAAGCACGAAGTAGGAAGGAGACATAATTTTATAGATCTAAATGTACCACAGCCTATGCTCTTAAAATATCTCAGCACATCCACGGGGAAAAAGACGGGGAGAATACCACATTTATGTGATTATTTCTCTACATGTTGTACTCTTAAAACCATACATCTGCCATTTGAGATGATTTACTGTGCTCTTCACTTGGAGCTGTTGTCAGTCAACAAGAGCTATTTCGCTAATTTACAACTGTGTCAAATCAAAGTCTTTTACAGAGCTGCCATTTCATCCAGATTATTTTTAGTGCAGGTGTTTCACTTGCACAGAAGGAAGCAGCAATATGTTGTGATCAAAGATGACTTGAAAGTCCAGAGTGCCAACACCAGCTCTTCATCAGGTGCTAGCTGACTCATTGGATTTTAATGTGTAAAATGAGTAACTAACAATTATTAAGGTAGTAGTTGCTAAGAGTGTCTCACTGGAGTTAACAGGAGCGGACAAATGCCGTCCTAATGGATACTGATGCTGACTCTGGAGCCAGTTAGTTAATATTGCTAAAGCATTAGAAAATTTGAATAAAACGCGTAGGGAATGTTATGATTTATTAACGTCAGTATTTTGTGCCTTCTCTCCTTTCTGCGGATGAAATCACGGCAGACCTACAGGTTCCTCTGCCTGCAGCCCCCCTGTGTCGCGCCCGGCCCCCCCGCCAGCCCCCCTCGCAGCCGCTCTCAGCGCTCCGCACCCCAGAGGGAAGGGGCAGCCCCGCAGAGGGGCTGGCGAGCAGCTGCAGCGGGCCCGGCCGGGGCACCGCGGAGCGGTGCGGAGCGGCGCGCAGCCCCCGCGCTCTCGCCGCGCCCCGGCCGGGCCCGCCCCGGCCCGCCCCGGCCCCCGGGCGGCCAATGCGCGGCCGGGGGAGGCAGAGCCGGGGACGGAGCCGGGGAAAACATCAAACCCAACTTTCTCACCTTGAAGGGAATCAAGCGCTCCCAATGCTTCCCCTCCTGCCGCCCTCCCCGCCGGCCCGTCCTCCTCGGGAGGCCCCTCCGACGGCCCGGGCTTCCCCCGCCAGCTGCCCCCTGCCCCCCGAGGAGGAGAGAGCCGAGTAGGGGGGCGCCACTGGCGACCGTCCCCGTCGGTCCCCGCTGCCCGGGGGGGCGGGCGGCGGGCAGCGGCGGCGCAGCGGGGCTCGATGCGGCGGCCATGGGGCGCGGGGCCCCCCTCGGACCGCGCCTGCTGCGGGCAGCGCTGCTGCTCGCCCTCTGCCCCGCCGCCGCCGGCGGCACCTGGATGTGAGTAGCCGGGCGCGGGAGGGGGGGGCTGCGCGGCGCCCGTCCCCTCGTGTCCGCCGGGGCCCGGCGCTGACGGGGGGGCTGCTTCTGCAGGTGGCTGGGCATCGCCGCCGCCGGCGGGCCAGAGAAGCCGGGCTGCGCCAGCCCGCCGCTGAGCCGCCGGCAGCAGGACCTGTGCAAGCAGAAGCCGGAGCTGGTGCCCGCCATCCGGGAGGGAGCGCGCCTGGGCCTCCAGGAGTGCCGCAGCCAGTTCCGACACGAGCGCTGGGACTGCCGCCCGCCGCCCGCCGCCCGCCGCGGGCCCGCCGCCCCCGCCGCCGCCGCCTTCGGGCACCAGCTCAGCAGCGGTGAGTGTCCGCCCCGCCGGGGCCGCCGGCCCGCAGGTGCGCCCGCCGCCGCCCCGCCGGGACGGGGAGGGGCGCGGGGCTCCCCCGGCTTCCCCCGGCCGGGCGAGGAGTCCCGCGGGGCGGGCGGCGGGGGGCCGGCAGGGCCGGGCAGGGGAGCGCCGTCGTGGCGGGCGGTTACCGCGTCCGCCCCGGGAGGCTGACACAGGTACACGAAATGCACCGAGCAGACGAAACCTGCCCTTGTCTTTCCGAAATTATTGTTGCTTATTGTAGTTTTTGCTTAATGCGTCCGTGGATGACAGTGCCTTTAACTAGATCCACTTAACTGTGTTGAAATGTTGTTATTCTTAGACTGATGTTGGGTTTATGCCCTTATGTCATAATTACTAAATGAGTGGGGTAATGACACATAGTATTTCGAAAAGGTCACTTGATTGCAGGTAAAAAACTACTCACAGCGCCGTATTCAATGTGAATTGGTTTAAAATGTGTCATATGTGCTCAGTTAGGTGGTGTTGCTCACACGGCAAGACCAAAGCTGCTTTCGTTGCATGAACTAACAATGGAATTGCTGAAATTTACACTGAAATAGGGACATTTTGTTCGTATCAAATGGCACTGTCAAAGGTCTTGATCCTGCACGTTTCTTTTGAGCACTCTGCTCAATGATTTCGGCGTAGCCATTGATGTGAACTTAAGTATTATAGTACTTCATTTTGTGTTTGTGCAATCTTCACTTTATGCTACAATACAACAGTGAAAAAAACCCAAACATTAACCATGAAAATGTAAAATGAGCCATAAAAAGTGATGCATATTCCAAAAAGGAAAAGAAAAAAAAACCAAACAGGGAGCAGTTTACCCTACTGTATGTAGACGTATGTATTGTATGTTAGTCCTTCTGTGCAATGGGAAGGACTGTTCCTGCAGACCCATAAATGAGTGGCACTGCTAACCCACCAAGCTTCTTCACTAGTATGTCCTGTGGAAGCATTTTATGATGGTGCCAGCACCACAGACTGATGCGAACAGGAGAAACAAACAGGCACGTTCCTGCCCATGAACAGAAACTTGGGAGACTGGCAATAGCAACCTGTTTTTACAACAGTGAAAATTAGTACAGTGAAATTTTAGCTGCAGTTAATGGCCAGTCATTGATTTTCAGTTTGCTTAGAGAGAGTATACCTTGCTTAACACGGTTTAAAGATCTGTGCCACGTTATGCCAGAAGTCTCAGAGAATGGGACTGGCTTAAGAAGCCCAGGCAGGTCCCTCCATGATTTTTCTGAAATACAGTAGAATAGTTAAAGGTTTTTTATACTGCTATCTTTCCCACGGACAGCTTATTCTAGGAAAAGCACGTGGCCTAAATGTCCTTGTGCCATCCTGATTTCTGCATGTTAAAAGATTCTTGGGGCTGTTTGCAACCTTTGTGAATTAGAACAACCTCAATGTTTGCTACATTTAGCATGAGGTGAGTTCTGGCCCTATACCAAAGTAACCTGGGATCGTGACAGCTTCAAGTTCCTCCTCCGAGATCTGAACTAACCTTTTCTTCTTCTTCAAATCAATGTGAATAGTGAAAAACAGAGTGGAGAGTAAGGGGTTTGGGGTGTGGTTGGTTTTGGGTTTGATTTTTTATATTATTAAAACTTAATTGGCTTGAAAGTTTCTGTGGCAAATAAAGTTCCCGACCAGATTTAGAAAGGAGTTACCAAAAATCGCATGGTACAAGCAGCCAGAAACAGCACCATTAATAGCATGGTCATATGAAGAGGCCCCGAAGTCTTTTTTGGATGTGAATATCCATGCTTTAAACAAGTTAACTCTACAGACCAAGCTGTGATGACTTTAAACTTGTAACTGTTCCCTTTTAATAATAGTCTGGCTTGTAAAATCGCTTTCTACAGCTCCGCCAGGAAGGTAATCAGAGGGAGTTATGAAGTCACAGATTTGTGCCTTGCTTTGTAGGCACGAAGGAGACCGCATTCATATACGCAGTGACGTCAGCGGGCCTCGTGCATTCGGTGACGCGATCGTGCAGCGCAGGAAACATGACCGAGTGCTCCTGCGACACCAACCTGCGGCACGGCGGCTCGGCCAGCGAGGGCTGGCACTGGGGCGGCTGCTCCGACGATATCCACTATGGAATGTCATTCAGCAGAAAGTTCCTGGATGTGCCCTTTAAGAACATAACGGGCAAGAGCGGGAGCGGGCTGGCGGCGATGAACCTGCACAACAACGAGGCTGGGAGGCAGGTATGTGTCACCGTTCGGAAACGGGAGCAATTGCTTGTTCGCCTTCGTTGACAAAAGGACATCAACCAAACGAGGCCTGGTCTTGGCTGCAGGTACAGATGGGGCCAACGGCAAGAACCACACTACCACTGCCAAAGCAAACGTGTACAAACCCGAAATCAGAGCTGGTTTTAACTAACTAAACTCCACAAGCTAAAATAAAATCCATAAAATAAGAATTAGATCTGGAGAGCTAATCAGAGTAATCTCAAATAGATATTTGATATTCTGTAGCAAACTTGAAATAGTCTTATTATCAGCATAATACATTAGGAGTTTTTTCACTTATTGTCTGTTATATTCTGTTATTATCATGACCTGCATGTTTAATTCTCTCTAATACTGAGTGAGCAGACAGACGGAACACGAGGCATCATTACCCATCCACAGCCTGGGGTCTGCGTCTGAGAGCAGAAGTCTAAAATCATTGAGAGAGGAGTTTCAGAGTTAACCTTTTCTTTTAAAAGATGGGATGGAAATGGCGCTCCTGTTTTAAAGTAGCCCGCTGGTTAGGGCACTCGTCAGAGAAGTGAGAGGAGACCAGTGACGGGTCTAGAACACGTATCTTACGAGGAGCGGCTGAGGGAACTGGGGTTGTTTAGCCTGGAGAAAAGGAGGCTGAGGGGAGACCTCCTCACTCTCTACAACTACCTGAAAGGAGGTTGTAGCAAGGTGGGGGTTGGTCTCTTCTCCCAAGTAACAAGCAATAGGACAAGAGGAACCGGCCTCAAGTTGTGCCAGGGGAGGTTTAGATTGGATATTAGGAAAAATTTCTTCACCTAAAGGGTTGTCAAGCATTGGAACAGGCTGCCCAGAGAAGTGGCGGAGTCACCATCCCTGGAGGTATTTAAAAGACGTGTAGATGTGGCGCTTAGGGGCATGGTTTAGTGGTGGACTTGGCAGTGCTGGGTTAACGGTTGGACTCAATGATCTTAGAGGTCCCTTCCAACCTAAACGATTCTATGATTCTATGATTCTATGACTGGTGGGGGGGCGTGTGTGTGTGTGACGTTGGGCCCTCCTGTCCTGTTCTGCAGAGGATGATAAATGGGGGCAGAAACAGCCAATATAGGGAGATGCGAGTCTGTAATCTAGTGCCTGGGGCTTACATCTGGAATGGCAGAGACTTGGATTCTGGTTCTTGCTTTAAAATTAGTTTCTCTCCTTTACCTTGGAGTTTTTAACTTTGTGAGGGTTTAATGGCTCTCTCTGGCCCTGTAAGTCTTTAAATCTGCTCTGCTCAGTGACACAGCTATAACTGAAAAAAAGAAATGGAGACCCTCTGGTTCTGGCTGCACATATTGATCATACTTGCTGGACTCTGTTGTGACTCGGTAATTTCCTGCAGCCAGAAGCAGCATCGGTGGGTTTTACTGAAAACAAATTTCCTATCAATCAGCCATAGACCAGGAACAGCCATAGACCGGGAACAGCCATAGTAAGCCATCATACTATAAGAGCCATGGTGGTACCATTGCAATCTATTCTAAATTAAACCTATTTTTACATTTTACAAGGTAATATATTTTATTCAATTAAGTTATATAGTTGGAAAACCAGCAACTCTTTCAGGACATAGGCCCTTTTCAGGACTGAAGTAAAAGAAGCAAACTTTAAAACTAAGTAGATGCTGAGAACAGTCACAGTGAGTTTAATTAGATGCCAGTCAGCTAAATCATCTCCGAGGAAAGGTGGTTGGTATTGTGTAGTAGGGGATGTTAATAAGAGGAACAGGAGATTAAGTGGTTATTTGCTTAGGGAAAAAGCAAAGGGTCATCTATCATGTTTGTAGGGAGAGATAATTTTATGGAGATTATCATCTCCTCCCTTAACTATCTCTCGTAATTTAATCTTTAATATACAGTAAATATATGAATTTTTATTTTAATACTCAAGTTTGTCATTAGACAGTGCCATTTTCTTGGATTAGGGTGAGACTGGAAGTGTAGGGAAGAAGAGTGCAAGGCTCCAGAGGAACTTCAAAGAGAAAGAGAGAGATGTAATTTCTGTGTTTAGGTGGCAGTGACACAGGTCTTCTCTTTGATACCGTGTTCTCTTTTCTGCCTCTAGCTTTATGTTAGCAGCAGCAGCAGTTTGCTCTCCTTTTGTCCTCCGTGACAGTGTTCACTTATGGTCTTCCGACACCATCCTTGTGCTCATCGCTCATCGCTGCAGGTGTGCCAGCACAACTGTCTGGGGTCTTGCTCTGTGAACCGTACCAAGGAACTGTTCAGCTTTAACACACATACACACACACACAGAGCCTGGAAAAACTTTTCTTTTGGGGTTGATTTCTTTAAAGTTGGATCAGTTCCCTAATCTCATCTATAGCGGTCACGCAGACGGTTGGGCCACCGATGTCATGGGGACGGGACTGCCTGGCAAAGGGGCAGAGTGCGTTGAGCCAAAGAGAACATATTTTCAAACAGTGAGCTAAAGCTACAAGGGGTTGGATGATGTGGTTAAGCGAGTCTTCATTTTCCATTAATAGTATTTTTGACAGGATCGAAGTTATCGGTTACATGCATGAAAATATGATCCATTCTGAGTCCCCCTCTTTAATGCCATGCAACTGCAGTATCTTCTATTACTATTCATGCTGAGTGGTACCTCTTACTGTACATAACTTCATGAAAGCAGAGTTTTAGACTAGGCTGTCAGTCTCCGGGAATGCAGTAGAATCTGGTCCAACAGGATCTATTAGGTCCTGAGGACCTTTCGGGATTTCAGGCTTTTGACGATACTGAGCTTCTCCAACAAGGCTCTCGAGGTATGCTGTCACAGGCTCATTTTTTGGTGCACACGATACATATGCTCATTCCTTTTCCAAGACTTTGTTTTCTCAAAAAAACATCTACTGGAACCCTGAAAGGCTGGAAGATCCTTATTTCACTGATTTTGTATCAATGGTGTATTTGTTGTTCATTATCTTGGAAGAAAATATGCAGAATATTTAGGCAGCTTCCGTCCATAAATATTTTGTAACATAATGGCAAACTGTAGGATAAAGCAAATATTTTGACCACTATCCAGAGTGAAAGAGAATGTTTATTGTTGGTACTTGGGACTTCTAGCAGCGATATTAGCTGAAGTTTAGCAGAACTGATTTTTGTAGTTTCAAAATCTTTAACTAGGAGATGTTGGAAAATGTTGACCTTCATGTTTTGGGGCTTACAAGAAGGATGTTTTGCAATATATTTTGGTACCTTATGACCTTTTGTAATAAATACTATCATGTTCCTGGTTCTGTGTCTTGCAAGAGCAGTCTTCCAGGGAGAACACTTCTGTGTTTGTTTGGAGTTGCTAATGGAACTGGTATGTGCAGAATTCTCTTGTTCCTTTCCCATTTCCATCCAAAATGCTATCTTACATTTCTACATCTCTCAGTTAAATCCAAGATATATCAATGTTAAAACAGTAAGGATTCTTTGACTGAGTTGTCCACTGTTTAGGATACTAACCTGAACCTCAGAAGATCCAGATTTCATTCCTTATTCTGCCACAAGATAAATGTTCATCATCTGTTAGCATTGTAATGTTCGGTGTGCTTAGATGTGCATATGTGAGTTGGGCACCTCTGCTCTTTATATAAAAGGATGCGGGGACTCAGGCACTATGAGTGGAGTATTATTGTATTAGTATTTTTTTACTGATGGAAGAATTTCTGCTCAGTTTTGCACTTGAGGAAACTTATGTGAGCTGCAGGACTTGTGTTCTCACATTGAAATAGCTTGGCTCGTCAGAGAGTTTATTTTTACTGATACTTGTGGGCTGGTAACAGACCCACCAACAGTCTGCAACTGTTCTTAAGTGCTGTGTCTCCATTAGGACGTGTGCTTGTCTTCATGAATAGCCCTATTAGTTCTACCAGTGGCTTAAATTAGGCTCTTTGATTACAGGCATCGGTTCCCATTGCAAAACAAGTACTGGCAACCCGTGTCTCACAGCTGAGAACAGTGCCTGCAAACAGAGAGCTTAGCTTGGAGTTATTAAGCATTAATTGGCATTAAGGGGTATATAAACTACAATTCCACTGAGACTCTCCTTTGCCGCAGATAAATCTCTGCTTTCTGCCCATCCACCTGTTCTAACCACACATTTCCACCCCATGCCGCTCCCTCTGTTAATTGCATTCGATCAGTGAAAGGAAGTCAGTTTAAAAATGATCTTTTTTTTTTTCAGGTTAATTTTTAACACAGATCAGTGTTCAGCACTGTATCCAGTTCATCACTTAGCCCTGCACTCTTGCTGTGCTAGTACCACCAGGGCTGAGGGCAGCGAGTGGCAACAGGGGCAAGAGGAACTGGTCAGGTTGTCTTGTGGCTGAACACCACACTCGTGGACCCAGCTCGGTTCCACAGGGATCATTTCTCACAAGCAAACAGTCATTTCAGTTTCATGACCAGCCTAATAAAACTGAAAACCTGTCCCGTCCTGCACAGAAGGACACATCTATCCACTGTGTTTCTGTGATTAATAATGCTCCTCCAAAGTTCTCTATGAAATTTTGCTCTTTGTCACCGAATTTCATGAATATCTGGAAAGATTCACCGTGTGAATCTAAAGGTGTGAAACTGAGCGCTGGTTGTGGAGTCAGGCTGGAAGTCACGCTCCCGGTAACTCTGTGCATCCCAGGAGCTCTGTGTGCCGCTGAGACACAGGCGTGTGTTGCAGCCACGTCTCGCCAGAAGGCTGTGTCTGCTCCATAGGCACCATCTTAAGTTTGCTTGCAAGAAAACAGCACGAGAAGATTCTTAGTCCCTAAATTTTACCAGATGTTCAGCTTTGGGAGTTCATTAAAGTTCACATGACAGCCTGAAATCCAGGAGCATGTTTTGTGATCAGCCAAAGCAAGATGTCAGCTCCCTGTGCTGGCGGTAGAGGCAACCCAAAACATGTTGGAGTCCAACCAGAAAACTTGCCCATCTTAGCATCTGGGAAGCAATTGCCCAAGGTCATGCACAATTGTGATGACACCATAAATCATTCTACAACAGATTGTATCAAAGCTTCATGTGAGAATCCTGAGCAACACAGAGTAAAAACACAAATGTTTGTAACTGCTACGGATGTTGTCAGTGCTTCTGCACTCAACCACATTTGTAGTTCTTGCATTGATGTGATCTTCCATTCACCTCTAATATATGCTGCATTTTTATATTTTGATATCAGCCTCAGACTCCAACATCGGTTTTTGCTGTTAGAAACTCTGTCTCCCTTTAGTTCTCATTAATTTATCCTCAGAGAAAGACTCTTGAGAGTCATCTGCTGGACTACTTGCTCACATGGAAGTAAGTCACCCTTAGCACCTAGCAGACATGTCCAGTGCTTCCCCTGACAATTTCTGGATCCTTCTGCCTCATGCAGATTTTACTATGCCTGATTCTAGCAGACTTGGAAACACACTTCTTTCCCCAAGCCAAATATTGTATATTTTTCCCCTGTTGTTTCTTCCCTAGTTAGTACCCTGTCATACTGCAGCGAGAGCAAGGATTACATCTGTGACCTTATAAATCTGATAGCACACTGTGATTTCAAACTACTTTGAGATTCTAGTTATTTGCCTTGATACAAATAACTAGTCATTAGAAATTGAAAAATACTATTAAATCCATTCTGTTTGTAAATTGTGTGTAAAATTTATCTTTCAATGCCATGTTTGTCTTTCCCTTGACATTTTCTTAGGTTATCTGTATTCTGACAAAGATTTTCTGTCCTTGGATCTCAAATTCTCATCTGCCTCAATCACTGTTACGTCTTAATGATGCATATTCTGACTACCCAGCGATTTCCTTATTGTTAGATTGTGGAGATACGAGCATAAGGTCACATCTGTCTATTAAACAGAAACTAGCCCGTGAAGGAGAGAAGATAAGTATCTACAAGAATTACTGCCAGTTGATTTGCCACTGAAAGAGTCTGTGTGTGCTCTGGGGTAAAGGTCTGTTTGTTGCAATATTCTTATTTCTTCCAGGATGGGGAAGATTCTCCAATCCCAAAGGCAATCCACAGAAAACAGAATATCTCCTGTCATGGTGCATCACTTCACCAGGTTTAGTTTGAAAGGCTGTTCTAGGTCAGGCTATGCACCTGCTCTTTCTTGCTAATGGTTCTTTGAATGCCTTGCTTGTTTGGCTTCCGTAGTAACCTCTACCAACAAATAGGTCCTGTTCATTCACCAAAGATGTGACTCCAAGCAAACACTTTGGTCATGTGTATTTTTAATAATGTTTGTAGAGTTATATGCAAATACCAACTTGGGCTTGTGTCAATATCTTTGGGGCAGAACATGCCAGGAGGCCTCAACTCCCACTGAAATCAATGGATTTAACCATGTTGGACTTGCCCCAAACTTCAGTGACCGCATTTACCTTGATGAAAACCCCCAGTTTCACGCAAGGGGTAGAAACAGCTCATTTTATCTGCTCCATGCCTTGACTACCTCTGAAACTTTGAGGATGGCATTTGTGCTGCCTGAGCTACAAATAAGCAGTCTGGGACTTGAATTTATTTCTGATCGTGCATAGGGTCAGTAGGGCTCAGCAGGGTCTCAGGGCTCTGGTCTCACTGCAGAATCGGGGCTTAGGAACAGGCACATGAAACTTCTTCCTCATGGAAAACCAGAGGAGGGTGTTAGATAGATTTATCTTCTGGTTTTTAATTCCCTATGATAGTTTGAGAAAGACATAAGTTGACAGCGATTAATATTTATGGGGGCTGTGGAGTAAGTGAAGGGTTAGGGTGAAATTTAATAAACATCATGAAGCTGGGGGGATGTTTTTTCTTCCCCATTTTGTGGGAAATAGTGGTTCTTCCACAGAGGAACAATTTGAATCTGTATTGGCCTTGCTGCATGAGAAGTGTCAAGAAGAAACTTACTATGAGTTCATTTAAAAATCACTCGTTCTGTTACACTTCCCAATTGCCTTTATTGTGGAAATTAAATATGGGGGGGGAGTTTAGTAAAATGGAAGACTCTAAGATGGGTTTTCCACACTATTAAGCAACGGCCCATATGAGTCTACAGGATGGCTCCAGAGAGTACGTTAATCGAAAGGTAAAACAAAACAAAACAAAACAAAACTTATGATACCTTGTCCTTTTGCTGTATCTGCGCGTGTGATGATTTTTCTGTGCACTTTTCCAAACTATAATGTGAGATGTGTCACAAGTCTAATTGTATCATTTTATACTACGACTATTAGATATTCCAGAAGGAAGTATTATATTGATTGTCTGCTGACTATTTGAGTTGCAGTCCCAGATAAAGAAAGTTGCTGCTTGTTTACACATTCCAGTTCTTTGAGGCTTGGTCTCCTATAAATTGAGCCAAAATTCCTCGAGTGTTGCAAAAGCTTATCACAGGCTGCAGATTCCCGTTGTTGGTCAGACAGTTGTTGTTCAGCCCGGTGCTTGCATCTGCATGGGCGTGGAAAAGTAGCCCACCTGAGGATATTTTAATGTTTGTAATAAATGTGGAAGTTTTGCTAAAACATTGAAAGTTATAAAAGTAATGTGAATGCAACTATCGAATTGTGTTCAATACAGCCATTATGCAACTGGAAGCACTAGAAACCCATGATAGTACTAGTATGCCTAAATTACAAGAACAGGGTTTGATCCTCCAAGTGGGAACTGCCTGAGATTTACTCCAGACTACCTGAGTTGAAGATACCTCTGCTGAGCAGCAGTGGCTCCTCGGATGGCCTCTACCTGCAGCTGAGAGACGTGGGCATCCTGCTGCTCCTCCAACAGAGGTCTGCCCCGAGGCACCTCCAGGCCGCACGCTGCACTGAGCCACGCTGCTCACGCAGACGCTGTGTGTGACCCCAAGCCACTCCCGTGGCCTAAGTTACAGACTCTGTTGTGAATGGTTAGTGATCTTGACGGTAGCCGCAAGGCACACTTAAAAGGCAGCGTGGACCTGCCCAGTAAATGTCTTCCAGCGTAGGAACGGTGCTGTTACCTGCCCTGTCCCTGCTTCCCCTCCTGCTGTTCCCCACAAGGGCTGTTTGCATTCCCGTGGTGCGAGGAGCGACACAGGACGTGCTGTTTCAAGTATTTAGGATCCTCCAGAATGGAAAGCCGACCAGAAGTGCAAACTTTCATTATTGTGATTCGGTATTGCTCTGTTATCGCCATTGCAAAGTGCAAATGCAGAGCACTTCTGAATATCAGGCTTCCCATAACGGGGGTCTGGAGTTGGAAACCTGATTCATAACACGTATCCTCCTGTGCTCTGGCTTCCCCACCACTGAAACGGCGATGGCAGCTGTAATATTAAACACTTGGAGACCTCTGTGTTACTGATGTCAGGCAGTATTCCTAATAAATGAAAGACTGCATCCAAATGTCGTTCTCCCTTTGCTTGCAGGCTGTAGCAAAGCTGATGTCTGTGGATTGCCGTTGTCATGGTGTTTCTGGGTCCTGTGCTGTGAAAACTTGCTGGAAAACGATGTCCTCCTTTGAAAAGATTGGCCGGTTTTTAAAGGATAAGTATGAAAACAGCATACAGATATCAGACAGACTGAAAAAAAAGCTACGCAGGAAAGAGAAAAGCCAGCGAAAAATACCAATCGGGAAAGAAGACCTGCTGTACGTGAACAAATCGCCCAATTACTGTGTCGAAGACCAAAAATTGGGGATCCCTGGGACTCAGGGAAGGGAATGTAACCGCACCTCAGAGGGACCCGACGGCTGCAACCTTCTCTGCTGTGGGCGCGGGTACAACACCCACGTTGTCAGGCACGTGGAAAGGTGTGAATGCAAGTTTGTCTGGTGCTGCTACGTGCGCTGCCGGAGGTGCGAGACCATGACCGACGTACACACCTGCAAGTAAGATTAAATACAGAAAACACGGCCAAACCATCCCGCACTGTTTGGTACACACAACTGCTGCCCAGGCAGGAGTTACTCTTAGGGTGTGGGATTGCAGGGGGATCAGCCTCAGGGGAAATGGGTATTGCCAAACAACGGGTAGTCCAAACATTTGGTGTATGAAAGAGCAACCGAGTGAACAGCAGCCTGCGTGCAGGGACAGCTAAAACAACGAAAAAGGACTCCCGATGACACATTTGAAGATGTAACTCCATGAGCAGGGACAGACACTAAACTTCCCAAGTCTTTAATAGCGACAGCGTTGCGAAGATCCATGTGGTCGGTAGGTACAGTGGGGAAAACTCAAGATCTCGTTAGCCAGAGACTGAAGAGTTAAGAGGGCGTGTAAGACACGTTAGGTATAATCCTTATATGTGTATTTCTAAAACTGGGACTAGATTGATCCACTAGAGGGTTCATTTCTGCAGGCTTTACGAAAAAAAAGAAAGATAGGGGAAATGTTCTGCGGTTGACCATGAAGCATTTGCTTTGCAACCATTCGGAAAGCTGTCTTCTGCATAATATGCAGAAAAGCGTCTGGTACTGAGGAGCGTGCATGACTGCAGAGAGCTGGGCACTGCCTGAGCTGAAGAGGAGGGTCCATCAGCGTGGAGCAAGCTGTTTCCAGAGTAGAGGGGCTGGAGCACCGCTTGGTGAACGTGAACGGTGTGCCAAATAGCAACCTCGGGATTTTTTATAGGTTGTCTTTCAAATGCACAAAGGACAAGTCTGAGGAGGGACAGAAATACAGTTTGGTATTTGGAGGAAATAAAATCCTTCGCGGGCATTTCCTCAATATTCCTCAATATCTGAACACACAATTTGCAAGTCAGCCGGCTGTCACCTGGGCTGGGTGACTGGGTCACCCGCACTGTCGCTGTTGGACTGTAGGCAGTAACCTGCCATGTTCAGCCATCTTGCTGGTGGTTCACCATCATTTTCACAATTAACCATACAAGTTTCAACCCAAAGAAATCTGCCATAAAGCAAAAGATTTTTTAAAACGTTGCTTTCTTTTATAGAAGCAGCAGCTAGAACTTTTCATTAGGTTGCATCCTAAGTTCAATGCAGAATGTAATTTATAGATTGGCTCACACCACTAAAATATTTAAATGGCTATTGATAACATTTTCTCCCCCTCCATATGTTGGCTCAGTTTTATTTTACATCTGTGAAAGGTTGTTTATTTTTATGCAATGATTTAATGCCTGGCTTAAAAAGCATCATGTGAAAGGATTTCTGTTGTTTAAATGTGCAAAGACCTATTTTTGATAAGACAAGAAAGTTTATATTTTGTAAATATTTAAATTATGCAAGTTATGTTAAAGGTTTCCAAAACTAATGTGATAAGATTACAGCCTTTGACATTTGTTGGTTAGATATTTGTTACTATTGTAGTAGCCTTTAATTGATTTTTATTTGCATGTGCAGGGGGAAATTAGTCAGAGAATTACATAAATGTTCTTTTTTTTTTACCATCAGGGTGGTTATAACTATTGCAGTTAATACACGCTGATGAGAAACGCTTAATATGATTTTCTAAATGATCAGTTAATTAATATTCTGTATACTTTTTCATTCTTTAAATCCATTTTACAAACAGTGAAATCCCGGCTCCAGCGGTAAGTGCAGAACTCCCACTGACATCAAGGGGACTTGCAAGGGTTTGCAATCCCTTAACTTGGTCCACACTAACGGTCAGTTTTTAGAAAGAAATCATCTTAGACAGTTTGGTGGAGGCTTTCAAAGTTACTTTGAGGAATTCATTTCCTAGTTGACAATTATTTTCCCATGAGAGATGGTAAACAGATTCCCTGTCACTCTTTATTGGATGTGTAGGTCAGGAAGAAGGAAACAATCTGTGTTGTGGTACTTCACTACCTTATGTAGAGTATTTTAGGAACATCAGTTCAGCAACCAAGAAGTCCTTTATCTGCTGGTTCTTTTTGGACCTTCCTTCCACATTTGGCCAGTCTGTCTCCATTAACCTAGCCAGATAATTACCCGGAGGCCACAAAATCTGCTGTCTATGGGAAGGGTGCTCAGTGTGCCAGTCGCTGTCACAGGAGGATTCAACACCCTCCCTGTGAAACTTGGATGAGGAGGACATATCCCAGTGGAAGACCCTGAAGAGAGAGTTGTGAGCCCCAGGTTGTTCTCATCTTCCAGCGATGATTGAGTGCACCCTCAGCAAATTTGCTGATGACACCAAGCTGTGTGGTGCGGTCAACACGCTGAAGGGAAGGGATGCCATCCAGAGGGACCTTGACACACTTGAGAGGTGGGCCCATGTGAACCTCATGAAGTTCAACAAGGCCAAGTGCAAGGTCCTGCACATGGGTCAGGGCAATCCCAAGCACAAATACAGGCTGGGTGAAGAATGGGTCGAGAGCAGCCGTGCTGAGAAGGACTTGGGGGTGTTGGTTGATGAAAAGCTCAACATGACCCGGCAATGTGCGCTTGCAGCCCAGAAAGCCAACCATATCCTGGGCTGCATCAAAAGAAGCGTGACCAGCAGGTTGAGGGAGGTGATTCTCCCCCTCTATTCTGCTCTCATGAGACCCCACCTGGAGTACTGCATTCAGCTCTCGAGCCCCCAACACAAGAAGGACACGGACCTGTTGGAGGGAGTCCAGAGGAGGGCCACAAAGATGATCAGAGGGCTGGAGCACCTCTCCTATGAAGACAGGCTGAGAGAGTTGGGCTTGTTCTTGTTGAGAAGAGAAGGCTTCGGGGAGACCTTCTAGCAGCCTTCCAGTACCTAAAGGGGGCCTACAAGAAAGCTGGAGAGGGCATGTAGTGATAGGACAAGGGGAAATGGCTTTAACTGAAAGAGGGTAGATTTAGATTAGATATAAGGAAGAAATTCTTCCCCATGATGGTGGTGAGGCACTGGAACAGGTTACCCAGAGAAGTTGTGGCTGCCCCATCCCTGCAAGTGTTCAAGGCCAGGTTGGATGGGGCTTTAAGCAACCTGGTCTAGTGGAAGGTTTCGCTGCCCATGGCAGGGGGATTGGAACTAGATGATCCTTAAGGTCCCTTCCAACCCAAACCATTCTATGATTCTATGAAAATAAACCCACAGTCTCCACAGTCCATGCACCTATTGGCAGCATGGATGGGACAAGCTACTGGTCACTGTTGATATGAAGGTGTTGTAGAGACCACCTCTCTCTCTTTCAAAACTACCTTAGCTTTTATTGAACCTAAAGGTTCTTCCATGCCTGATCTGTAAAGTAAAGAAAATCACCAATGCACTTCTCAGTATGTCTTAACTTCTGGCAGTGTAGGAAATGGGGAGAAAATGGTCCTGGACTCCTGGGCCTAAGGATCCGCTTCAGGGATTTGCCCAGGAGAAAAATCTGAGTAGGCTCTTTCTGTGGGTTTGAAGGGGAAGGGCACTCCCATCAGCGTCGCACTGGGACGTGGGGCAGTCGTGATGCAGCCAGCGCAGTCAGGGTGTCTCCTGCCTGCGTGGCTAGCCAGTATGTGGGGCTGCGGGGTTTCTGAGAGGTCATCTAGTTCCAACAAAATATCTTTTTGTTCTTAAATGTTGTTAATAAAAGATTTTGTTCTGGTTTATGGGGAGGAAAGAGTTTATTTTTTCAGAGTGACAAAAGGCAATGAAAAGAAGTGGCAACACACAAGGTTTATGGAAGCTACAATGCTGAACAAACAAGGCAACGGGCTTGAAGCTTCACTGGCAGCAGCAGGACGCGTCTTGCCCCTGAGAAGCTGAAGAGAGCTATTTCGTGGGAGATGGCATTACCCTTTCTGCACCGAGGGCAGAGCACTGGTGAGAGCAAGTGCATGCGATCTGAGGGGCTGCTGCTCGCTCTCCCACGGCACTGGTGTCCGGGGCTTGGAGAGGGAACCAGCAGCAGGGCTGAGCGCACCGGGAAGGCTGGAGCATGAGCTCCTCTGCCTATCGCAGCTGAAATTGTTAAGTTGCTCCATTGTAACTTATCTAAGTTACATCCGTAAAACTAGTTCTGGATGGGCAGCATCTGTAAATGCGGTTCTGGATGGGATCAGGATACAGACATTGTTTTGGAGTAGCATCAGGGCTAAACATCTGTTGCAGTATTTATTCCACGAAACTGCCTTTACTCCTTCCACACTCTGGAAAAGCTCTCCTGGAGTGAGAGTGACCAGGAGAACCATCTGTAAGACATCATGCGTCGTGAGCTTTCAAAGAGGACCCTGCGTATGACATATGTGGTTCAGCTACTTTTGTGGGCACATGGCACTGGGATGAATTTCATTCCCTCAGTTTAATAGGGTGGGGGGTTCTTCCCGGTGCTGGGACTGGAGGATCAAGGTTGTTGACTTTGAAAACATAGCCTTATAATACTCTTGTATAGCTTTGCAATAATACATCCTTTCTGGTTGAACGTAGCTATGTGTGTCCTTATCTGAGCAAGAGAGATTAGAAAAAAAAAAATGGAAAGAAATTCACACAGTTTGAGTGGGGGAAAGGTCTTATCTCAGTCCTGTTCCCTCACACTGCCCTTTCATGCATGGAGCAGCAGTTTGTGAAAAGTAGCAAACCTATGAAAAATGCCACAAGTTTACTTTTTGAAGAAAGGATAATTGTAACCTCTTCTGAAAGTGAAAAAGATAGATGCTGTTTTGAAAACAGAAATGCATGTGCACTGGCCGCATATTTTAAGAGCAAAGTTGTGTTGTTGACTGAAGTGCTGACACGCTCAGAGGAGTTACTGCAGGAATACAGCTGGTCGGTCCGTCGACACGCCAGCTTCTGTGTGCCTTGGTGAGAGAAGAACACCGCCTTGTCCTTGCCTATTGGAGATCCCTTGTTAAAGGACGTGCGGTAAACAGAGATTGTCTCCGTCGCTATCAAAATGTCTCTGTGCTGGGCGGCACTTCTCAGTGAACGACAAGTATGTGAAACGTACGTGTAAAGTAAACAGCAACAATTAGCATCGGTGATTCAGAGGAAATGGTGTCAAAAGGACATGCGCTTTAGCTGAGGTTTCTGACGGAGCTGAGATGCTTGATTTCATTGAAGGATGAGGTTTCACAACATAGCAAACTTGACTTTCAGGTGACTCCTCGTAGATCAAAACTGTCATGGCTAGGTCATGTAAAGTGCTGAACCGGTACCAACTCACTCTGCTGGCTAAAATTTATTAAAAACATGTAAAAGGATCATCCCGCTGTGGCAGACTTCAAGCCAAATGAGGCACTGTTTGTCTGAGCCCTGTAAGTTGTGGTAGATACCACACAGGGTGGAATATCAGGAAGTATCAGAGTGGAATAAATGTTGTTATTTGTTCTAGATAACCTGCCAAAAATTCTAATTGTGAATCCTTTCCTGACTGTATCCCGTCTGTCCTGCCAGGTGATCTGGAATGCCCAGATCCAGTAGCAGTAGTAATGGTGAATGCGGTATCATGACTTTATTTTTCGTTTCACACAAGGGTTTGCAATAGCAATTTTTAGGATTTTACACACTTACACAATTTTTACTGTTGGTGAATCGGCATGGGGAGACAATAGCTAACAATACCTAACTATACGTCCAATGAGCATCACTAAGGAGGGCAGCAGTAGTAGCAGTAGTATTCTGACTATAAATGGGAAACTGGGGAGAAATGACTTGTTCAAAGTCACTTGCAAAAGCAGTGGTAGACTTACGTTTAAAAAAAATAAGAATAGGTAAGTCTCCTGATCATCAACGCAATGTTTTAGCTATGTGGTCACTGCATTTGTTTCTCAGCCCGTGTAGTTAGAAAACTGTGGTTTGCCAGGTGGGACTGTACCGTAACCATCTGAGTCGTGACTGCTGGGCAAGTCCTGCTGCAGAGCCCCGTACCGGTTTTCAGGAACAGGCAAAGACTAAAATAATAAGTTGGCTAAAATTGCATTTCCTGAACCTCCTGTGGTTTGTATTTCTAGAAGTCAAATATGCTTTTTTTCCCCCCCACACAAATGATAAATTCATCCTGAAGGGAATGGTGTCTGTGAACTCCACATTAAATGAGTGTTGCAGACAATTAATGGTAAAATACCCGTGCCTGTCCCAGAGTCTGCTGTTACGCTGAATTGACAGCGGTGTAATTCCACAGGTAGTTCTGTTAAATAACTAATGGTTTATTCAGCAGAGAATGAAATGGGAATGAATCCTCTCTGGCCCCTGTGTCAGCTCTGCAGGGCTGAAAGCACGGTGGCAGACAGGACCGTGAGGCTGCAATGCATTTCACAGCTAGCAGGTACCGCTGACCGGAGATCCCTCGGGCTGAGGCTGCAAGGTGGGTGCCAGGGCTCACTGTAAATGGACGGCCTTCGGTGGAGGGGAGCTACCGCTTCGCTTGCACAGCAAAGTGGTGTAACAAACGAGGCCTCTAGGAGAGCGAAGGCAGACACACGCGTGGAGTTCAGATGCGCTAACTGAGCTGGAGAAAGAGAGAGAGATTCATTACAGGATAGTGCCGCACACCTTGTGAGACCTCCTGCTGAACCCGAGCCCGCAAGCACGAGTACAGCTTGTCACGGGCTAAAAGATCAGAGCCTGTCTCAGGGTTTGGCCGTTTCATTTTCCTCTCAGCTACGTTTATGACCATACGGTGTAATTTTAAATGAGCTGCATATTTTCCTTGTTAATACTTCAAGAATCATCAGCTTACCATCCATTTTTGATTTTTTTTTAAATATCAAGTTATGTGTGTATCAGGATGCCGTAATTAAAATGCTGAAACTTCTGATTAAGACTTCTATAATAATTTTCCCCAAAGCCCTGAAAATTTGTATTTGATTGTGGAGCAGAGTGAAACACATTTCATGAGCATTTGTTTTCTAGAGAAAAAGCCTGACACTAAACTAGGGGTTAAAAACAGACTGCAGTATTATTTATGTGGATGATGATTTACCCCCTGTGCTGAAAGGTACATTGTGCCTCGTGTCAGCAGCACAAAACCAGCTGACAACTGAAACAATGTCCCATTCTCTTGCACGGACCAATCTGCCCCAAAATCTAAGAAATTAATTTGACGTTCTATTGTGTCTCAGTATGTGCTAAATAATACTTTGACATTAAACATACTGAGTTTTTAGAGGATCTATGTATCATGAAGAGAATCAACGTGCAGAGGAACACAACATCAAGATACTATTCCATTCCAGTTTAAGATGCGCTATTCGGGTTTTTAAAAAAACAATTCTGGCTAATCAGTGCTGATTGTGCCAATAGGAGCAAAACCAGAAGTTACCTGAGCTTTAGAGAACTAAGTTGTTAAGTTTTATCCTCGGTGATTTTGGAGCTGGAGGCCGCAGGCTCGTGGCAGGCTGGGTTCGCCCGCCGGCTTGGCTGAGCGTGCGCTCAGGCTCCCTGCCCCCTGCCCTGACCCCGGCCCCTCGATGGGTTTAGCGATACGGTTCACAGAAACGCTCCACAAACAATAGATTTGGCTCAGTTTGGAGCAGCAAACTGCAGCAAGGACACGGCGGTAAGAACTCAGGGAGGTGACCAGGAGTAGTGACTCCTTGAGCTGGCTGTGCTGCCAACGTCAGAATATTGTCCAGCTATGGTTTCACACTTCGTGTGCATTGAAAACTCCAGGTTTTTAACATAAACCAAACCAACAAAACCAAAACCCGCACAGCACAAATGGAAACTATTTGACAGAAGTTCTGCAAACAAAGCAGCTGGTGAAATAAACCCATTTTAGTGATTTCTATGCAAGAGATTTAGGTAGAACAAACTTTTAGGATTATCCAATGCTACAACCACCTCCTGCAGAAGTTTTATGATCCCTCACAATGTGCTAACATAGGAGCCTTCTGAGGAAAACAAGCAAGCCACGTACATTAAGAAGGGCTGATGCTTCAGGGCAGGCATGTTTTCGATTGATCAATGATTTTATGGCACTACCACCCCAAGTAACCTCTTTAAAAAGCCCTCCTTGCTTTGGGTCACTCAAAACTAAGCAACACTAACGCAAGACAGAACAGTATCATACTCTCTGCTGAGACCATATTCGGGATAATACAATTTTGACCACTTAAATAACCTTGAAATGTTAGTTGGGTTCAGTGTTGGGTTTTTTTTTCCATTTGCTGATTGTCCCATAATTGCAATGCTAAGAAACCAGTCTAAACCTCTTGCACCATTGTGCAAGATCAGCAAAAGAAACAGAATTAACCAGCTGCTTTGGGCTGCCTCCAGGGATCAGAAATTTCCCATAGAGAATGGAGTAATTTCTGTCCATTTTACACAGTACACAATGTGGCTGGACTATTACAGTGCTCTATACTGATCCCTAACTCTCTCCATATACATTCTAAAGCCTTGAAAGAAAGTTTTCATTTCTACATACTTCAAAGGACAACAAACAGATGATGTTAATTTCATTTACTAATACACCACAAAACTTAACACGAGGTATAGTTATCTACGTTGTGCGTTAGGTGCTTTTGAGACATCTCTGAGGGCTTATGATATAAAAGCCGTAAATCAAGACATTATCCACCAAGTTTTCCAATGGGAAGGATGATTCCAGCTGTCAAGATCTGGGAACACGAGGCCGTACTGATAAAGACAATGCTGAAATATTCAAGGCCGAGGAAGATAATTAGCCAGAGAGAATTGCTGCAGCATTTGGTAGGAAAAGGCATTTGCAGACTCTGTTCCACAGAAGACAGCACTCCCTTCCACCCCCATCCATCAAGGTCAAATAGGAGGCATGATTCCTCCTCAGCTGGGAGTGCCTTTTTTCACATCAATGAGGTTATAGCTATATCCTGCTGCTACGGACAACACCCTAGGAAAGGAACAGACCTTTTTGAGGGAACGGGTGATTACAGATTACAACAATTTAGAAAGGATAAATGCAAGATTAAAGGAACTGTGTTGCATGTTCTAGAAAGGAAAAGATAGGGCCAGGAAGAATGTAAACGACATTGAAGTAATCATTAATTTTCAACAAAGATTTGGATGGTGCATGAGACAACCTATCTAGATGGATAGTTAAGCATAGGAAGAGACATCTGAGGAACCAGTTTTCACCTGAGTCTATGAAGGATGCATTAGATCATCTTTGTAAGGCTGGAAGGGACAACTACAGGAGCAGTGAGGAGGAACTAAAAGTGGTTTTAAACTGATACTAAGACAATCAGAAATGTAATGAAACATCTCAAGTAGAGCACATTCTGCATTCTCTTGCCATTCTGCATTTTTTCACCTCCAGGGAGGCAGCAGCAGGAGGTGGCTGAGCCCAGGTGTTTGTGTCCTTCTGGCATGTTGCTCAGAGGGCCAGAAGCAGTGTCCCTCATACCTCTAGTACAGCATCAGAAGCCAGCAACACCTTGTGGTGTCACCGAGGAGGTTGAGAGCCGTTCCTGCACCTTCCTGCTTTGGTGTCAAAGTTCCATCCAGCCTTCCAGGTTTCTTTTTCAATTTTCTTAGCCAGGCCCCTTGTGTGAAGTTTGGGGTACGGCCTAACGGACATAAAACTGAAGAGGATTTCATCAATAAGAAGTCCCTTGCTTGGTATGCACCTTAGCTATGACCAAAGTCAGTTTAGGCAGGGACTACAGCCCTTCCTATCCTAACACAAGCAAGTGAGTCAACGCTTAGGGTGGCAGTATTATTCCTTTATTTCCCCTCCTGAAGTTATCCACCTGGCCTCTATTTTATTAATACACTCATTCTTGAAAAATACTCAGACTGCAGACAATCCAAAGGGTTTAGGAGACATTACATGCACATCAAGCGTTGAGTAGTCATGGCAATGTTTGAGGGAAATAAGTGCCACAGTAAGACATCTGGAAAGCAAAAGTGAGTTAGAGAACAAGAGGAAGATTTTCATCATAATCAGAAGAATCAAATTATTTAAGGAATTACAAAAATAATCCTATCATTTTATTGCTTTAAAATCTGTTGTTTAAAAGGTTTGTGGCAGGTGCAACTTTAAGAGGTTGAGAGAGTCATAATATTTACCTAATTCAGATTGCTGAAAAGAAGGGCACAGATTCAGAAGACACAAGGGCTAAAAAAGGTCTGCCTTTAGTCTTATTTCCTCTCCATTTAATTTTGTAGAGGAAATATGAACTTTTTAATTTGATGAAAGATGAAATATTCATTGGCATTCAAAACCGAAAGAGTGAAGACAAGAGTAGTCCAGGGAAACTATTAATGCATACAAATGTTTTTTTCTCTTAAGCTCCTGCCAAGCAGCTTCAAAATTATTCTGATATTATTCTGGATAGCAGCATAACCAAATACTGGCACATACACCAACAAAACTGTTTTTTCTGTGAAAACTCCAGGACTTAAACAATTAGTTTTCTACAACAGCCTAATGTTATGAAATATAAGTTATTTTCCAATTGATAGAAACGGGGGTTTACTTTGATGAAAAAATATACACGATTTTGATATATCCGCCTACACAAGCAAATCTGAAAGATTTAACAAAAGCAGTTCAACTGTATAAGGTGCATTTATTGCTGTTCTACATTAAACTTGAGGAAAACACATTATTTAACAAGCTAGTTAAACATACAGAACAACTCAGAATCCAGTCTTACTCTGGTATCACAGGTTATTTATTTGACTTACAAAGTAATTCCCAATATTGCTTGAAATTTTTAGTGCACAGAATTAAATCTGTCTCAGAAGACATCAACGTAGTACTTTGAGTGCTACTGTATTCAACTCGCGCTGTGAGTTCCTGAACAACCCTTTGTGGCTTTTGCCCCATGGTACTAGCTAGAAGTTTTTGGAGACTATACGAGACCTCATGACATAAAGCTCCAAGAGATTACACCCAATTCTGTGTCAGCCCCTATTTTGTGAATACCAACACCATCAGTTGTACCATACTAACTTAGTTTCAGCAAAAGTTCAAGCTGGCCCTACTTAAAAGAAACAGAAGTCTCCAAAGAAAGCAATGTTTTCTGACAGCTCTGGTACGAGCTAACGAATAAGGCCACTTCAACTTGGTCCGTTTTTTTTCCATTAAAAGAAACAATGAAGGAAACATTGTCAGTTACGTTTAAATGTCACACATTGCATAACCCAAGACACAAAGCTTTCTCTACCATCTCCCTGTAAGAACAAATCGACTCAGGTCACGTTAGATGTAACATAAGCAGTAAAGGTGCACAACAACTGTGTACCCTGAAACAACTCTCGGTAGAAGGCAGACTGCTTTCTAACAGGCTTTGTGATGGGAAATTTATTCCTGATGTTAGAACTAAAAAAGGAAGCTATTCCATTGTGCACGTTTACTATGTTACTAGCCACTACAGCTGAACCGCCATAGGTAGAATCGATGGTTAAGCAGCAGTACAAAAATTGCAATAAAACCTGAGCAATTAGCCACAGTACTGCTGCTTAACATGCCAAGTCTCTTCTACAAAGTAAAGATCATTTTCAAGTTAAGTACAAATCCTTCCAAGCTGCTTTTAAATATCACACACACTATTTATATAATTGCTTTTGTTCTTCCCCTAATAAAAATAATTTATAGTATGCTTCTCATGGCATATCTGTGTTACAGTATCATGTATTCTTCCTTTGCTGATTACTGAGTTCTGATGGGGGACTACAAAATAAATTTCTGGAGCACTTGGTATTAGAATAACCAAATAGCTTTAATAAAAAGTGATACTGCCATTAAAAAGGCAGAAGATAAAAAAAATTAAAGCTCTTTATTAACTTATCACTAAAATCTACAATATTCCACAATGGTTACATGCTCACAGCAACATTACACTGTTAAGAGGACAGTACAACACTTGTCAGGATCTGTTTATTATCCGCATATGCAATTTATTAGCCAGTTGATCTACAAGATATTATTTACCACAGGCAAACTAAATACTGTGCTTTTAAGAAACCTGCATAGAAATGATCTGATGTTTTTTTTATTTTGGACATATTTACAAAAAGGATTTCTATGTGTGTTAAAGCAATAAATAATCCCAATATTCAAAATGTCAGTGCTCATGCACACACCGACAAGATGGTTGCATGCTTTAAAAATATTATTTACAGTACAGTCTCCTTCATAGCCCTCTCCCTAATAATAGCAGAAAGTGCATTTTCTTCCATATTCTTTCACCTTTCCTTTTGTTTTCATTTAGTCTTGCTTCTGAGGGATACAGCCTTCCATCTCAACAACTTCTGGCCAGCCTTCATACTTGTTTGTGTCCTTGTTGTTCTTTATATGCTATAAATAGAAAACATCAATCTACTGTCAATGTAAAGTCATTTTTATCCTGTTGCTTTAACTCAGCTTTAAAAGACATTTTATTTACTTATTTTCAGGCCACGGACAAGCAGAAGACATCACTATTAGCCTCTTGTGCTTTGTAACAAATACAACAATCTCTCGGTATTCACTACTTAATGTAACCTGCTCAGACAAGTGTATGCTAAGAACAGTTAAGCCATACTGGGAAAACATTTTTAAAATTTATTATGGATGTTTATTTAGGAAGAGACAAGCAAGAAAAAGACCAACTGCATTAAAACACGAACCACTAGGAAAAAATAAGGATACTAAATTTACAAGGCACTGAAAATGAATAGTCAGAATTTTAAGAACATTATTTAATGTTGAATGTTTGTGGGGTTTTTTTGGTTGGTTGAGTTTTTTTAAATTAGAGGTTTATTTTTCCACCAAGCAACTGCCTGCAGTCAGGTAAGACATTACTGCCTCCAAGAGTTTGCCACTGCTCCTGCACTACTTCCCACTCCCTCGCAAAGCTGGCAAAAGAGAACACACCTTCCTTACTCTCCTAGTACAAAGCTGCCTTTACTGGTAATTAAAGTAATTTTAACCAAATTTTAACAGCTAAGGTATGGGAACATACTCTATTTCACAAATTTTGCTATGGCAACAATAATTTTTGCCAGAAGAGCAAAGTGAACAGCTGGGAACACCAGCACCTTAACTACCACTTACCTGTCAGAGGTCTACCATTGTTAGTGCATCTAAAATACAAGTGTTAGGCAGTAAGTTTTTAATTCTTCACTTTAACTGGATTCATTAAAAAGATAAATAATCTAGTTATTGGGATACTAAGATCTACCCCATATAAGATTTTATTCTTATTTGTGAATCACAAAAGAATCTTATTTTGTACATTTAAAAGGAGGAGGCTAGTCAAGGAATAAATTTGAAAATAACACTGTGTGCCACTACTGCAAAAGATACCATGCATTTTTTCAAGATGGGTATTTATAAAACATGCTACATCTTTATTAACGTAAGCTGCTAAATTCCAGTAAGTTACAGAATCACAAACCTGTTCAAATGGACTTTTAGTCTTAATTCCTTTTCCACCGCAGAACACCCAGTTGTCTCTAAAGCCAAGGTTAGTAATAGATGTGCTTCCTAATTCAGCAATCAGTTTCCGTGCTTCCTCATTCAGCCTTGAACAAAACAGAGAAGTTCAGCATGTGAATAAAATACACATCCCTAGAGCCTTCATTGTTCAATGGACCATTAAGCTTTAATCTGATTAAATATAGTTTAAGTCAGTCAATATTGGGCAAGGTCTATCTTTCAAAATCAGATAAGACTAGTTCTGAAATCACCTAATCTAATGAGCTCTGCTCTTTAATATTATAATCTCAAGGAACCAGCATACAAACCTATCAGTACACCAACAAAAGCCAAGAACCCTCTCCTATGAGAATTTATACATACATTTCAAGTCATGTTAGCAATTCCCCAAGCAACTAAAAAAGTCAACCTTTAAAGTAAACATTGTTTGCAGGCTCAAGCTAAAGTCTAGATAAAGTAAAAGCTATTTTAGATTAGAAGAATGACCTAAATATATGAAAGAAGTTCTTGTCTGCTTGAGTCAATTAATTCAAAATTCAGAATGCTGCCCCACAGCACGGTTCAGTGCCTATAGGTCCAAGTAGGATAATTTTAGTACGGAAGGGAAAATGATTCTGTAGGATAAGTTATCATTCCAAAACCTCCAAATAACATCTCTTTATTTCTTCCTTTCAGTTACTATATTTGCCCAATTACTAAATGCCACACACAGCTTCTGATTATTACTACTCACTGAGATACAGTTGTATGACTCTAGCTAAAATTATGAAAATGATTAAGTATTTTGGAGGTCATTTGTACAACCCATGCTCCAAGTTTCTAGAACATTAGGACAGTTTATATTTAAAAAAATATAAATATTTTATCTTTTAAATATGTTGGTTCTTCACAATTTTAATTGTTTTTAAGAACTGGAATTTATGATTACCATCAACCACCAGTGGTAAAGTTTGGGCTAATTATGTAATATCACTAATAAACAGCAGTTCCTGGCTGTCAGCATGAATGGGCCAAATTCACCTTCTTGTTTAGCTGATATCATATCTACATATCAGCTTCCAAAAACATCAGCTGGGACATGATTATTGAAACAACTAACTGTATTTCTTATCTAAAACAAAGAAGAAAGGATAGAGAGCAAAGAAGAAAAGTAATAAAACAAGTTAATAGAACAACAGACAAGAGATCCCAGCCTTGACATAAAGCAACATTAAATTGCTTTCTTCTCCTAAAAGCAGTGAATGTACAGACACTTTACTGCAAATATTGAACACTGCAAAGTCAGGACTCTGTCATAGGAAAGCTGCTCCTATATCAAAAATACAGACAAGTTGTGGATAACAAATTGAACCAGAAGAGAAAAAAGAATATACAGAACACGTTAGGAAAAAAGTTATATATTTAAAAAAAACAGAAGGAAAAAAGAAATCTTAATTTTCACTATGAAAAGCAATCCTTTGGACAGGATGACTTAAGTGAGGAGTAGATTGCAATACAAATTCTACAGTAATTTTTAGTATCTATTAAAGCTGACCAAAGTTGGGAAGGCTGGAAGATAATGCTTAAAGAGAACTAAAACCTCTTAGGCTATGCTATATTAACCAATTGTACAGGTTTAGGGTGGAACAGTTCCAAACACTGAGGCCAACAAGTATCAGGCACACACTAGTAACCTCTCAGACTTCAAAAGGAAGGACACAGGCAAGGCCTCTTGGGAACACTCTCTGCACCCCTGTAACCACCAAACTCTGTCTTGCAGTTGTGCTGGACGGAACAGACCAGTTGCCACCAGCGTATGTTCTCACAGTCACATTCCTATGTCTGGACATACCTGAATTTCCTAGCATAAGACAGAATGAGCTATCAGCAACAGGAAAAAGAGTACATCTCCAAGAAGATACATATCCGTGGCAGCATAAAAAAACACCCACAAAAAAACCCCAAGGTGGTGACAAATTCTAGGAGGGCAGCTAGAAACCTACAGGGTCTTCAGGAGCCAGGGAAGATAAGGGTATGGTTAAAAACAAAATACTATGTCTGACATGCATATATATTCTTCATATCTATAAGTAAGTAGTTTATTGACTGACCATAATGCCCTACACTACCTTCTTGTTGCATCAACATCTTTTCTCAGAGGGGCAAAAAACCCCAACTATGTGTACTGATATAGCAATTGCTAATTAGTCAACTATTAATCTCTAGCTTTTTCAGATTTTCAAACAACATTTGGGATATTAAATTAGACCCTTTAGCAGAAATATCCGATGCATTGTTTCTGTGCTGTTAAGATCACAAAATTATATACCTAACACTCCTCTATGTAAATATACACAGAACCATTACACCTGGTTAGTTCTAATTTGATCCTTGTCCCCAGATCAAATCAGCATTATAAAACTGATAAACTGAAAGCATAGTTTCAAATCCATCCTCTCTGAAGAACAAATTTTATCAAAAGTGATTGTGTGATAAAGAATGCATTTTTTTCAGTACAAAATAGCATTTAAAAGTTTAAGCAATATTTACTGTATAAATCAATGGCATACTTTGTTGCACCATCATCGTATGTTCCCATTAACACTATCGTTCCATCCTGGATGGACTTCAGAAATTCAATAAATGGTGCCACATCTGAAAAAAAAAAAAGAGAGAACACAAAATTGTTTACTAACAAGCAACCATTCCATATTTAAACACCTGCAATGCCTTCCTGTAAAGACATTCCTCTTAAGAGTATTTATAAATGTACTTATAAATTCATAAAAAGATGCTAAGTGGGAGAAAGATAATGCATCAGAGAACTCTTTCATTTTATAGAAAGCGTTTCATCCATATTGTGTAAAGACATAGCCACTAGTGGGAACTACTCAGGAGAACAAGCACATTTGATTAACCATATAACTCCCCCTCGGCCCAAATATTTGTGTTTCTTTAAAGTTGCACTCTCCTCACAATTACAAAGGTAGAGGTGAAGCACTCCCTTAACTATCACCTTAAACCACCACAGCAAATGAAGCCTGAAGAAGTGGGGGAGCAAAAGGGCAAAAAAGCGCAGCATTTAAGCTGTTTCTCTCCAACCAGCTAAGGTAAGTGCACCTACCTCCTCCCCACATGTCGAAGTATTTAGTGTCTAATGGTTCTCCTGTTTTACCTGGAGAAAAAGAAATATTTGGTGTCATCAAATAGCCAGTTATTTTACAGACAACATGTCCAACTCCTCTTAGCGACTCTTTCAGAGAAAGTGCTGCAGAAGACACCATATAAATCATAAATTACTATGGTCTTATCTTTTATGAAGATTGCTCCTTAAACACCCCAGTAGTCTGTGAAAATGCACAGGAAAAGGTAGGGGATGGGGGAGAGAAAGGATGCAAACTTTGTATTTTACTTCAAGTGGAATATAAAACAAAACAAAAATTCCACACCCTCAAAAACCAATAATAAAAAAAATTCACTTCACATATTTAGCCTTTTTTTTTTTTTAAAGTTATTTTTGCAAACCGTAGATAGTACAGCTATAGGTTGCCTTTAGTACCATGCGGAAAGCAAGATCAAAATTACACCGTGTTTTGTTACAGACGGGAAATTCTTAGTTGATTTAAACAGAGAGAACAAGCAAATGGACGGGAAATTCTTAGTTGATTTAAACATAGAGAACAAGCAAATGAAGAAAGTGGCTAATACAGTATGTTCATTAGCTTTTTTTTTTTTTTTTTTTACTACGCTGTCTACAAAGGCAGTATTTGATGGAAGGTAGAGTTCTCTTCTTAATACATACATGAATTTAAAGTTTGGAAGACAAGCGGAAAGACTGGCAGCCATATAATACCAAGCTAGGTAGTTTGGGTTTGAACAGATTGAGACAATTTAGGAAAGCAGAACGGGATTGAGCAAGCATTGTTCAAATCATGCTTTAGATGATGTAAACCTGAGCAGAACCCAAAAATAACATGAATTTATATTGCAGTGAAATGACAAAGTGCTATCTCAGTGCTACAAGGAATTGCTTCCTAAAAATTAAGGACAAGTCTGCCAGCACTGACATTCAGTTCAGTGTCCAAGGTGACACACAGGTAAATTTCTTTGGTTTTAATGAAGGTTAAGAATCCCTGAACACAATTGCATAACATGATGTATTTAGGGACAAGATGTATAGATATGGACTAATTAAGTATACTGATTTCAAGCTAGGAAATAATGAACTGGTCTTTCTATATAGTAACAGAATTGTTAAATAAGTTTCACTGAAAAGAAAGCAACAGAAGAATTTAGTCTACAAAGTTTTATTAGTGGTGGCAACACACAAAGTCAAAAGAAGTAGCATGCACCTCATGTCTTTTTCCATTTTAAATGTATATTAGGAATTTCTCTCATGATCACCAAGACAGTCACCACAGCACTCCACATTACTATTTTTGCTACACATTTTTAGAAACAAAAATGCACTGTTTTTCTACTTTCTAACAAAAAGGTGTAAGTGCCAAGATCTGACATTATCTCAGTGTAAATATGCTGAATACTTCCTTTTCTCCTCCTGCTTGCCTTTCACCATCCTTTAGTATTTCACCTTAAATTTCAGAAACATTGAAAATGTCTTGAAAATTAAGACAATCTGCTCGCTTAATATGTCACTTACCATTGACCAAGGCCACGTTTATTCCTCTGCCAACATTATTTTTAACTCCACTCATTAAGCTGAAACAAAATAAACAATTTTATTTTTAACAGGACAATTTTCTGATTTGAAATGTTTCTGGTTTTCAAATAGCATCAATCAAATTGTAAGAGATATATAGTTGAAAGACCACACGTTCATGAGTACTTAAAAGCAGCAAAATCTCCTTGAACTAATCTATGTGCTCTTATGGCACCACTGAATTGAGAACAATAAATCAAATACCCCAGTTGTATCCATTTCATTTGGTCATTTGATCACTTAATCATCTTGATTTCAAAGTATGTGTGTATATTAAAAGTGTCACCAAAAATAAAGCGCTATTAATGTATTTAAGAAAATTCCTTGCAGTTAAAGAGCCTGAAACAAGTAATAATTTGAGCTTAGCACAGTCATGCAACCAACATTTTAAGCTTTTTTTGTAAGCACATGATGAACAAAAACGTGTTAATGAGTTTAAAAGCTAATGGAACAGAGGCATTTAGAATTAACACTGCAGCATCACACTAAGAAACAAGAGAGTCAAAGCAGTTCGCTACTTGTACCTATAATAGGAAACCTAAAGCCATGAAAAACAGTTACCACACTGATGGGACTTTAAACAAAAGTTGAATATAATATTGGAGTAGTTGCACATCCCAACAAAACAGTCACAATCTATGACAGCAATTACTTGGCCAAACTCAGAGTGGCAAAGAAGCTGGAAAGTATAGATACACTGTGAAATGGAAGCTCTTAGGGCTGTAAAGAGCTAATGGGAACATCAAGGCTGTTAGCTAGGGGGCCGTACTGCCTCCGACCACAATGGGTGTACCACTCCAGTGAGAAGAAACTTGAGACCTCCTCATCCCTTTTCACTGACACTGTATAAAGATCACTGTTCTACCTCCAGGCCCCAAATATCCCAGCGTTAATATTTTGAAGCTAGAAGTAAAAGAGTTAACATGAACAAGGAGAAATAGGAGTAAGGGTCAAAACTACTACGTAAGATAATGAAGAAGTCTTCAGCTGAGATTCAAGAAAAGCATCTCAGCATAAGCATATGCACCTGGACAGGCTCAAGAGGTGGGCCCAGGCAAACCTTATGAGGTTCAACAAGGCCAAGTGCAGGGTCCCGCACCTGGGTTGGAGCAACCCCCAGTATCAATACAGGCTGGGGGATGAAGGGATTGAGGGTAGCCCTGCCAAGAAGGACTTGGGGGTACTGGGGGATGAAAAGCTGGCCATGAGCCAGCAATGTGCGCTCGCAGCTCAGAAGGCCAACCGTATCCTGGGCTGCATCAAAAGCAGCGTGGCCAGCAGGTCAAGGGAGGGGATTCTGCCCCTCTACTCCGCCCTGCTGAGACTCCACCTGGAGTACTGCATCCAGCTCTGGGGGCCCCAACACAAGAAGGACATGGACCCACTGGAGCGAGTCCAGAGGAGGGCCACAAAAATGATCCGAGGGCTGGAGCACCTCTCCTATGAAGACAGGCTGAGAGAGTTGGGCTTGTTCAGCCTGGAGAAGAGAAGGCTCCGGGAAGACCTTATTGCAGCCTTTCAATACTTGAAGGGGGCCTCTAAGAAAGATGGGGAATAACTTTTTAGCAGGGCCTGTTGTGACAGGACAAGGGGCAATGGTTTTAAACTAAAGGAGGGGAGATTTAGACTAGACATAAGGAAGAAATTTTTCACAATGAGAGTGGTGAAACACTGGCACAGGTTGCCCAGAGAGGTGGTAGATGCCCCATCCCTGGAAACATTCAAGGTCAGGCTGGACGGGGCTCTGGGCAACCTGATCTAGTTGAGGATGTTCCTGCTCACTGCAGGGGGGTTGGACTAGATGACCTTTAAAGGTCCCTTCCAACCCAAACTATTCTATGATTCTATGATATAGGTACACATCTCACACTATAACAGATGCTTTAATTCCATCCTGATCAGGATTGCTTTAACCTCCCTAGTTTGCTCTAGGAAGGGGCTGAAGATGCGTACAACCCCATTATTTTCAAAACTTTTTGCACATTGCTTCTGTGATCATACGATTGTCAGGTCATGTCTGAACATCCGTTCTAAGCCACACTTGGGAAGGACTGCCTCCTTACACACGACTGCAACATCAGCTCTCCCATGCTAACTCATTAGTGATGGGCTAGAAACAAGAAATGGTCTATCACAGAAGAATAACAGGATCTTCCTCTCTGATGCTATCCTTTTGCACCCAGGATGACGACAGAAGCCAAAATTCATGTCAAATTTAATAGACAACTCTATATCAGGAACAGACTCTGTATTAGCTAGTTCAGAGGCCATGAAAGACTACCGGTTAACAGTAACTCTTGGTACAATGACTTAGGTTTTAAAGAACTAGTAATCAGAGATGAAAGACTCCATATTACTCTGTAATCCCTCTAAGTTATACCATCTGCCAAAAATTTTAATTATAATTAAAACTCTAATTCAATAACTTCTGAAACAGAAGACTTGAAAATTTCTGCTGAAATACAGAATTCAGTTCCGCTTAGTAGGGAACTCCAGAAGTATTTTAGCTACTGGAGGATCATTTCTTCTCTGATCACATGATTTTCATGTCATGTCTCAGCATCCGTTCTAAATAGAAACATATGGCAAATAAAGACTGAAAACATAAATGAAAAAGGCAGTGAAGCTCTGAAAGCATTCCTTTGCTCATATAAAATTTAGTGGACATTTAATTTACCAAAAAGAGTAAGAACTTCCTTTTATTTTAACCACAAAATTCTCTGTAAATAAGTGCCAGTCAAAAAATATCCAATACTGGGGTGACTAGACACTGAAAATCCACACAAAGTTATAATGGATTTCAGACAACAAAAAAATCCTTAAAATATAAATACTAGAAGTACTAGTTACTAAAGGAATGTAG
This sequence comes from Phoenicopterus ruber ruber, assembly GCA_009819775.1. NCBI lineage: Eukaryota > Metazoa > Chordata > Aves > Phoenicopteriformes > Phoenicopteridae > Phoenicopterus > Phoenicopterus ruber. Next base: position 26,369,126 of record CM020215.1, on the reverse strand, counting down.
TGTGACATTCTGCTATAAGGGTACTGCAGCACAAACATGCAACTGCTGTCTTAATAGAAGTAAAACTGCACAGAGAAGTTGCTGGTAAAGCAGTACAGCAGTATCGCCCCTTTGTCTAAAAAGCCCATGAAGTAGCAACTACAATATTTAATATTTTGATGATGACTACCCTATGTTTTTTCTAATTTGGATTATGTCCTTCCAATATAGGAGAAACAGGGCTATAACTGCACTTCTGTACAGCAGAATTCCTATTTCACCCCAAAATATCTACATAACTAAAAAGAAAAAATGAGAAATTAAATGCATTCTGAATTATATCAGCACCTTTAGTGCTCTCATAAACCAAGTGACATCCTTATGTTTAATACACAGCAAAAAAACCTAATTGTAAATATCATTGACAAATTATGAAAACTTGTCCCTGCTTCCTTGTCTTGGAAGTATGAAGTTGAATACAAAGTAATCAGAAAAAAAGCATTTTGCAGGAGTGAGTTCACAAAATATCACTAAAAAAAGAGCTGCTGAAAAGGAAATAAGTTCTTTCAGAGCTCTCAGATACTACTTTACACACTTGAGACAGCTTGTGCACTAAGTCACAACCACTACAGGCGGTAATGTCACAGTCTTCACACAGGAGGGCAGCCGTTCATCAGTTTTAGAATTCTTCCAACAATTTACAATCAACAAGTTATGGGAGCTTTTGAAAGAGAAAGGAAATGTCTTATGAGCAAGGAGGAGATAACATAAAATTAATGAAATTTTCTGGTGGACATTTAAATAGACATTACAAGTGCTCTTCAGGAGGAATTTAGAAAGGTTTTTGCCAAGGGAAACTGGACTTAAGACTCCAATAGCTGTGCACTAAGATGTGCACTAGTATTAAAAGAATAGAGAATTTTTTGCCAGCAACTACTTTCTTTTCATCACTTTCTTCAGTGAAATATCCAATAGAGGATTTTTTTGTTTTGTTTTGGACAGGAACAATCCTCTCTTCTTAGTTAACCAGTAGGCGAGACATTTAAACAACCAACCAATCACAAAAACCAACCCAAACCCTACAATACCGAAGTTAAAATACGGCTCGCACTCCCACAACTTTTAATCAGTGAATCACCCTAAGTCTCCACAGATATTAAGCTTCCTAGCAACCAGAACGAGAAGCTGGCAAGTTTTCTAACACCAACAAAAATACCATGCAGAGAGATCAGATGAGACCGTCCAAGGTCACGAAGCAAATCAATGATAAGAATGGAAAGCAAAACCTAGCAGCTTTTAGTTAGCAGGTGCCAACAGCGAGCTCATGCTCGCTTTGCACATGCTTCCCGTCTACGCCGTGATACTCGGCTGCAAACGCACTCCTACACCAGCGAGCAAGCTTGAGCTAAGTCAGCCTCACAGAAGAACAGCTTGAAATTTGAATGGTGTTCATGTTTCTACTAATAATGCAAAGCAAAGACACTGCACATGAGTCGCTGTCGGGGAAAAAAGCTCCCATTTCAACTCCACTACATCTTAATTGCTAGAGGTAATGCTAAAAATACAGGCTTCTCTTTAAGATCATGTAAGACTAATCTTGCAGTGTTACTTTAGAGAGCAAAGTGATGGAAAATGTAAACTAATACTTTTTATTCTCTTATAGATTAATTATCCTATTTAGTATATTACATGGGGTTATGTTGTTCACGGTGAAGTTGCCATTCGCTCTAGAATTCATTAGCACTAACTGCTGTACGTGCTATCTGAACCACTCTGTACTAACATAGCATGGGCTGAGAAACAGCTAAACTGGAGTAGTTTAAATGCAAATGGAAGGCAAAGACTTGTAAGTGTGACTGATACTAAAAAAAAAATCTCCTTCCGACAACTCTATTATGTCTTTTCTGACATGTGACATGCATAATTGAGTGGATACATTATCTTATACCAAGCTGCACACGCTGGGTGACAATGAGCAGGAACAACCTAAAAGCAAGGAAACAAAGACCCTAAAAATAAATATTAATGTACTCATTATGGGGGTTACTGAAAGGTATTCAGTTAAATACTCTAGGCACAGTATTACTGATAATACTACGTTAAAAATACAGTTATTAGAAATACAGAACTTAAACTCAAAACCAAACTGCATTTCAAGCAGTTCCTTTCCTCATTTCACAATTATTTTAAGTTTGTTAACTTTAGTTACCATCAGCACAATTAAATAACTACTGATCATTAAAATACTATTTTTCCCTTTTGAAGTCATCCTTTAAAGGAAAGTGGAAAATACGTTCTGACATTGGTATTATGGAAATACATAGTTTAAAAGATGCCTTGCTAAAGACAATTCCACAGCACATTTTCAGCTGATGACATTCAGTTAGAAGTATCAAGAGTAATTACTTAAAAATACAATTGTTCACTGAATTACTATTAAAGGCACAAGAACAAGTTACTTGAAGGCAAGTTTGCGTCTGACTTGACAGAGCCTGACTAATCCTTAAGTCTGTAAACCTGAAATAAAGTGTATACTATCTTGCATGTATTAAAATAGCATACACTTCTGCATTTACTGCAGAGTATTGTGTGCTTCATCAGAGATTAAGTTATAATGCAATATAATTTTTTCATGTGGTCAAACCATTGGCAAAACAAAACCTACAAAGAATCACTTAAATTACTGATTTTGTGTGCAAAAAGTGACCCAAGACAGCATTTGAAAGACATAATTAGAGACAACAGGTAAAAATACTTACATATTATCTTCTACACAGATTTTAGGTCCCACTACATTCGCTGCTCCACTTGCCATTTTGAATGCAAAATGCTTTTCAGGACAAGCTTTAGAGATCCCACATTTGTATCTTGGAGGTTTTGTAGCTTTCAACAGGAAATAAAATAGGATTTTAGAGACATCACCACAGGTAGGCTAACAGAGAAATATCAGTTAATTTTCTGAAGGAATTCAAGGAAAAGAGCAAAGACAAACAGTATCTCATCTGCAGTTTCACAGCAGCGTAAAATAATCTAGATTCCTGCAGTACCTTATTATTCTACTTCTTATTCTCACCCCTGCTTGCTCGAGCACTGTCATCAAAAGCCACAAGACAAAACTACAAGAGAAATGCTGGCAAAAAACAGACTTTACCAGAAATTCAGGAAAATCAGGAAAGAGGAAAATTAGTTTCTGATTGCATTTAGAGTATAATTAAGACTTTCTTAACTATGAGAATTCAACAGTCTTTCTGTTATTAGCGAAAGCAAGTCACAGCAGTAACACATGCATATGAACACTCACAGCGTGCAGCTGCATCCAGTGCTGATCTAGCTAAAATGCAAAAAGAAAGTTTTACAAGATGTTACTATTAAAGTGTCGTCTGCTATAAAATATCCTATAAATTTGAAACATTTCTGTACCCCTAAAAAACAGGTTGGTTGAAATGAAGCATCAAATACATCTAAACATTATGTTCCAATATAAATCATTAACTTCTGCACGGTAGGAGAATGAAAGTGATGAGGGACCACATTTAGAAGAACTGCCTTAATTTTTGACTCTCCGATTAACACAAAGATCCATGGAGACATAAAACCACCAGGGATCTGTGGAGGTGTGGACACTGAAGTGAAATGAATTCCCCTACAGCTTCACCAGGATGGGGTTCCTTTCACCTAACACTGGAAGCCTGCAACTCACGTGTATTTGAACCCAACCATTCGTGACTCCCTTTCTTGGGGTAGGAAGAGACACAAGTGACCTCATCATGCACATATCTACGATACATCTGTAATACTTAATGACACCTGTCTCTCTTCAACGATTATTAAAGATGCCTCTGGTTACTGCTTCAGATGTTGGCTCACATTGTGGTAATCTGCAGTTAAATAACATGAACCCTACCCATGTACCTAAAATTGGAGGGTTTTGTCATAAAAGCCCCTTTAAAGATAAAGTTGGTTCAAAACATACACTCTGAATTTTAAGTCACCTCAGCTGCTAATCCTTTTCTGTGTAGAACCTGGGCATATCTGAAATCTTTCGACTACTGCACATTCAATTGTACATGGTAGTGTATCTGTGCAAGCAAAAAAGCCCACCCAAAACCTAAATTCCGAATTGCTTAAGCAACAGAAAGGCAGAGTGCAGATTTCCAGAAACATCATTCAAGTCACCTAGTTTACAACTCCATACTAAGACTGTAAGTATCAGTAAACAGAAAAAGCAGGTAAAACTATGCATACTTGGCAGGCAAAAGAATTAAACTGATTAAGAGAGTAGGTTAAATATTCCATACAGAAAATAACTTAATACACACATTATATATGTATAATAGATATAAAAAAATGATGAGTACACACATTAAAAATAAACATAGAATTCTTCTTAAGTGTAAGAGCCTAAGTCAAGCTTAAAGCAAAATGAATATGATATTCTTGATTATGGCTCAAGTAAATATTAATAGATGTTCAGAGAAAACAAAGTCATCACTTACCAAATATGTGTCCTAAGTTTGCATCCATTTTTATTTCAAACACTTGAGATATGACATAAAATGTCAATAAAAATATTGCTACGACTACTACCAACTTTGCAGCACCTATTAAGGAGGAGAGAAAAGTTTCAAAAAATTATCTGCAAATGATAACATGAAGTTTGCCAAAATTAACTACATGAGAAATGTATATCAGATTACATTAAGGGGAACTCAGAAACAGGATGATCATTTGTGGACTCACTAAGCAGAAATAATCTGTAAGAAATAGACATTATAATGTAGGATGCAACTGAGTCAGTCCATCAGGTTACTATACCAAACACATACCCTGCTCTCAGCTTTCTCCAGCTTCATGCTTGTCTGACACCACAGAACACCAACTCAGCTCACCAGCCAGGAGAAACCACAGACTTTTCCGTGGCAATCCAGTTTAACAGGATGAACTAAGGTGATCTCAACTGGCTGCTGTCCAAAGGGGAAATTCCCACCTGCCCCCATTCCACTTCCCTGTTCTTAGCCCTGAGTACCTGTTTCCTCACTGTTCACAAATACTCCTCCCCACTCCCCAACCTGAGCTACCTCTATTTTAACGTATGGGCAAGACTGAGTGATTAGGGATCTGTTCATGTACTGTAGCTTGGCTGCCTTGGTCAGTCAGGTCTGAGCATTACATTAAAAAAAAAACCAGAAAACAACCAACCAACAGAAAAAAAAGCCTCCTCACCTCCTTTTCAACAAATTTAAATTACTGACCTTCAAAAAGCAAGTCTGAAGACTCAAAAGAGCTAATTTAAAAAGTAATAAAAAGCAGTACCTCTCCCCTCCCCCTTTTAATATGCTGAAGCCTCAGGTAGCTTGAAGTTTTACAAGCCTAACCTTCTCCAGTGCTGAGCAGTCAAGCTACCTCCTGGGAGAAAAGCTGGAAGCACACAACCACAGCAGTTTACATCTGAAATGGAAACTTGGGTGTATGTGGTACTGCCATGAACCCCACCACTTTTTTAACATAATTTTCAATAGATTTTTACAGAATACTCCACTCTATTGTAAAACACTAAATGACTGAGAGTAGAAGTTAGGTGAGGAGGCATCTCATCAATATCCTGCTGCCTTGTCTCACCCCAATATGTCAAATTGTTTGGAAGAAGCAACCCTACAGCATGTTTCTGTTTCTCTGATTGCCAGCCAAGGATTCTGAAATTCTTCAGAAAAACCCAAACTTATGTTGTACTGCAGATCTCAGACTGCTGCTGTGATGGGCTGCTCAGAAAAGCTTAAAATAGACAGATTACTCAGCCTTCAGAAGGATGAGAGATGTTAATCAATCCTTCCAAAAGGCTAAAAAAAGGTAAGGGGATAAAAAAAGAAAAGAAAGATGAAGAAAGAGATACAACTTTCTTGTTTGCTTGTAGTTTAGTCTTCCTCTCCCGCTCTCCCTTTTTGTGTTTGAGCACATACATACTATGTAAGAAAACACAGACACAAACTTAATTGAAAAATATTGTGCTGGAACTCTAAAGATTATTGCATTTGAAAGGAAGTGAACCATGGGTAAGCACTAGAGAAAACAGATGATCTGAACATACATTAACAAGTGGAGAAAAGCTTTCAAAGTAACATCGCTTAAAAAGACGAGATGGTACCAGATTTTGAAATGTGTCATCTAGCAAGTGGTACTTGGAGAGCATGTTGTTTCAGTAGATAGTAGGTGAGATGAACAAGAACTCAGCATGAGCACTAAACATCCCCTCCACCCTATCTCCTGAGCCTTTCAACTGAACTGCAAGTGCTCCCTCTAAGGGAGAGGTAAGAAAGCTTCTAGAAAATTCTTTTAGCACTTGAACCAAAACAATCCTGTTTGCTACAGGTTAAATGTTCTATAGGGACTGCTGTATCTTCTTTGTCTGTAGGTTTTACCAACAAAAATAGTTAGATGGAAGAAAAAAAGAAGTTTGGAAGAGTCATTTTCCAGGTGATTTAGCCATCTTCTAAAAATTGAAGCATTTTCTAGTTCTTTATCAGATTTGCTTTAACGGGTTGCTCCCAGTTAAACATATTGACGTTAATAAAACAACTTTAGAAGTAGTGACAAAAATCAGGACTAGTTTCATGCACTAAGCAGGTTAATGTACAACTCTTCTGGAAAAGAAGGTGTCATTCTCTCCTAGAAGAGCCAACAGTTGCTCCTTCTGCAACACAGCACTATAACTTTTGATAAAAGTGCAATGCATCAGAAACTCAAAACTGTTCAATTGCCACACAGGCTATTCTACTGCAAGGAAATCTCTAAAATAATATTTTCTTGTAGTGTTATATTGGCAAAGATCTTATTTTTACAACCACTACACCTTCTGTCAAGTAAAATCAGTTTTTCAAATGCTGTACTACAGTAACTTACCTCTATGAAAAGGCTTTTATAGCTTTCAAATGCCCACTAACCATTCAGGAAGTTTCAGCCACTGTATTATAATAGTGCATGGCACTTTTGGTTGGGGTGGGAGGCAGGGAAAAAAAATCGCTTAAGACATCAATTGGTCATTTCCTTATTCCTTTATCGTCTTACAGAATTCGCAGCCGAAGTATATCAAGTCATGGCACCTTAACCAGTCACTGTAGATCAGCTGAAGCGTTTTAACCAGCTGCTTGCTCTTACACCATGCCAAATTCCAAAATGAGTTTCATTAAACATCAATTAAATGGAACAGCAATGCCTGTTATACCCATTAAGTTTATTTTAAAGTCTTATTGTCACAACTTGTTAATGCTGTCTATAACACTTGTTTCGCAAGCGACAAAAGTCTGATTTTACTGACCATACTTACCTGCTATTCTCATGTTTAGTCTTCAGCCAGCTAATGACACTACCGCATTAAAAATAGCCACCTAGGAATGAAGAAAAGCACACCATTGTAATTACAGCCAAATAAGCATTTTTGTGATGAGTTAACAGTAAAAAACCCCATAGATTTTCTAGCCAATAACATTAATGGTGATTGTCCTGAATACCTAATTCTTAATGCTCACAGTAAAGGGAAGAAGATTCAGGATGGACTGCTTTCATTTGTTACTCCACGAAACAAGTGTTCTGAAAACCCATTAATTTACTTTCATCAAATCCACTACAAATTCTGTTCAACTTTCAACCCTTCAATCTGTGACATAAGTATTTATCAGTGCTGTATCTTAGCAGTCTTTGATGTCCTAAAGCTATGTGCTAGAAGTCAACACCTCCATCTGCATTGCTCCAAAGTCCTAGCAACTTTCAGATCCAAGTTGTTATTTGGCAACGTAACACAGCAAACCATGCTTTGGAGAGAAAAGGTTTAAGCATTTTGGCCTTTAGGATACTGCATAAACTGCATCCAGTGGAACTGAAATGAGATTATTCTAATACTTTAATCTGTGTTACAGAAATGTAATAACACTTTCGTCTTTCATAGCAGCATCCACAAGATTCACATGAAGGTCAATGGTCACAGAAGCACCAACCCTAGAACTGTGACTATTTCAGAGTAAACTGAAAACCATTGCCTATGAGCAAACACCCTGTAAGCACCCAAAAGTTTCTTCTTGAGAAGAGCTTGCCACCACATAAAGTCCAAAGGTGCCACAACCTACATGGGCTCTGCTCAAAGGCTGCTACCACCTCCTCCTCAAGCAACCCCTTGTCCCTGGGCCATGCCAAGTTTCTTGCCCTCTGCCTGCACAGCCACAGCTGCTGCTGGCTCTGCACCACAGTCACGGTCGGCCACAGTGGGCCCACGCTGCACTGAGCCTGAACATCTTCTGTCTCGGGTTTCCCTCTACTCCTGATGAGCAAAGATGACCACGTGCACCCACTTGCACCCCCAGCACTAACATGGTGTCTGAGCAAACCAGGTTTGGCAAACATATATTACTTCATTAGTAAAGATTACAATATCCATTAGAAACACTGTAATTTGTTTTGAAACATTTAAATAGATTAAGGATGTTAAAAAAAAAAAATTCAATGAACTGAAATTAGAATTTACTTGGAAACAGAACAGATCAGGTACTACCACCTCCTCTCCTCTATTCTTATCATCATACATAAGAAAGAGCCCCCAGTTATTCAAAAATACATGAGGCATTCAGGCAAATAACAGTCTATAATCAGTACCTCCCTTTTGGATTAAAAAAACCAACAAGAACTCTGAATTTTCATTTTGCTGCATAACTATTTACTTTTAATATGGCAAAAGAAAAACTATTGGCATTCAGGGATCTTGTTAGATCATCTACACTAAGGCCAAATTTGAAAACATGTAACAAACTAACATTCTAATCCAAGTAGCCGCCCACACCCCCACCACAAAAGCTACAGCATCCCTAACACTCTGCAGTACTACGCCATGATTTCGAAAACCATCAAAAACATTATCTTTAGAAATTACTTGAAAAACTATTGTTATTAGAAGTCAGGAAATAGAAGTCATTTGGAGAAAATCACCAAAACCACCACGTAGTTCTCATGGTCTATGCTAGGGAGGAAAAAAAGATATTACACATACAACCTTTTGCCTTCACTTAACCCAGTATCTGTAAATTCAGTGATTTGTGTCCAGATCCTCTGTGCCAAAGACGCAGTCATTGTGCACTATTGCTTCAAGTTTCCAAGAAAATGGTGAGCAGAGAAATAAATGGGAAAAACCAAATACAAGTACAGAGATATTTATTTCTACTCTGTAAGAATTTGAAAGTAAGTATCAACAAAGTTTGAACAGCAGACAAATGTTTTTTCAATGCTAAGGTTGTACTACAAGGGAAATCTCATAGCATATTATGGACATAATATATCTATTATATTTATAGCCATATTATATCCATATATAATATCTTCTTTCAGTGAAAGACTAGTATTTATCTGTCTTATAAAAAGGCAAAGAGATCTGCCAGGGCAGATAAACTCATTTTATTTCAAAGTCTGTGAACAGAATTATTCTAAGCTCCTTTCTCTCCCCTCCCCACTCCCAGAAATATATCAACATTAAAATAAACACCGTCTGTAGTTTGAACAACCACAAGCTTGTTTTAAGTCAGTACTGGGGGGAAAAAAAAGTTTCCTTTTTGTTTGACTATAAACAAAACTACGAAACAAATTCAAAGCATGAGAGCAAGAATATGAACAAACCCCAAAAGCAGAAACTAAGTGAAACGATCACATCATCTAACCTTGACTGCAGAATGCCTTTATCTGAATGCCTGTATCCCCCATCTCGGTGATCATTATTTGTTGCAATCAACAAATATTGAACAGATAAGATCCTAAATTACAGCATACCAAAAAAATGCGGGGTTTGATGTGTAGAATAAATACAGGAATGCTACAGTACAGATAAATGTTGCACAGCATTTTCCAGCTGCAAGAGAGTAATTTATGAATGCCAAGTCCTTTTCCTATACAGTATTATCTTAGATTTTTTTATTTTTTTTTTTTAAATTCAAGACAGAACAGGAATAAAATAAAACAGCCCATGAGCCCTCATGAATGCTTATAGACCATTACGCCACATCTTTAGTATTAGACCTCATAACTGGAATTACAGAAGTGATATAAAAATGGATTTGGAATTTCTAGTAGTGCGTATTTTAGGATCATTTAAAAACAAGCAAAGAACACAGGACCACAACTGAGCTTGCTCAGACTCATGCACAAAAACAGTAGCAAGAACATTCCTCTGATTGCTTTAGGAATGGGCTAAAAAAACCCCAAATGCTGTTTTTCTCCTCTTTGACATAAGATTCCATCAAGCAGGGGCAGCAGAATTACAATCTAAGTATCTTCTTGACTTATGAATGTCCAGTAATATATACATGAACATGATTTATTTCTGTCGGGCAGTACAACATGGCTCACATTTATCACTTATTAGAGACTGAGGCAGAAGGTGCAGCTAGTATCAGGTTCTATAGGCAGCCCCCTGATGACTACAGCAGAACTCTATACAGATGCAAAGGCCAAGGAGAGCACCACAAAACAGGCAACAGAAGCGATCAACAAGTCACAAAGTAAAATGCCTGGTTTTGGGAAGCATTACATTGTATGACTGAAACATGGATTTTCTTTTTCTTCAGATTGTTTTCTTAGTGCAGAACTTAAGATGTTTATCAGTCAAGGTCTAAAACTTGGGCAGTGGAAAGAAACCAAAATTTCCCTCACATGCAGCATCAAGTGCCTTGGAACAGGAAGCTATCCACAGACGAACCTAAAATCGGTGCCTTCAGATGCTGGTTTTCCTCTACATCATGAGAAAGGAAGTTGTTATTCCCCAGGGTGGCCTATTGGAAGGAGAGGTGTGGCAAATTGCAGGTTTACATCTATCATCGACAGCAGAAAAGGTGTTTTAAGTCAGAACAAATTCGAGTTACAATCAGCATAGTCAAATATCTGCAGGCGGCACATGCATTCATTCAAGATGAATATCACTGAATTTCAGCTATTCCATTAAACTTCTGATATTCCTATTTGTCAAAGGAATCTTGCGCAACTCTTCATGAGGCTGGAGGAGCATGCTCTCCTTTTCCTATGAGCTCACTCAGTGCTAAAGGTGCAGACACGTCTTCTCTCAGCAACAACCAGATCTGTCAAAGAGCTTTCTGAACCCCGCTGCCTGTCATCGCCAATTCACGGGAGCCAGCGTTCAGAAGAACAAGAAGTGGCAAAACGTTCAGACCAGTGACCTCTCAACTACAGTAAGCCAAATCCACATCCTGCATAAAGAGCACAAATTTATGGTTCACTGGCTGGTAGAGTCAGGCCTCTTGTCAGTAGCTGGCGGTTATTTTTCTTACAAGGCTTCGATGGTGCTAACCTTCAGCCGAGCTCAGCCAGCCAGCCACGCTGGTCCAGCAAGAGGGCAAAATTCCAGTATGTAAAGCTGTGAAATATTGAATAATAGAAAACAAAGAAGGGAATGCTTTGTTAAACTGATGTAGAAAGTTCTGTCTGAACTGGCAGAACATGATGGACTCAACAACAAAAGTAAGAGAGAAGCAGCGGAGAGGCAGGAAGCTGGTGTTGCCGTATTAGCAAGTTCAGAAATTGCTCTTTAAGCACAGCCCAGCACACGGGTTCCTCAGTCCCTCAAGAAAAGGAAGGAAAAGGTAGACAGCTCACTGAACCAGAGAAGACAAGAAGTTACAGGTTATAAATCCTTTTTGAACGCTGCCATGTCATTGTCCAGTTCCCTGCGTGGAGTTGCACGTCTATCCGTACAGAAGAAAGTTATTTATTCTGGATGCAAACTACTAGGGAGTGGATATGTGGAAAGACAGTTGGGAGCTGAGGTTACTCAGCTTTTTCTACTCCACCCATCCTTGTGCATTGTACTTTGTCCCAAGGCAGGGGCAATTTCCAGATGTTGTGATTTCCAGTGCCAAAGCCATTCCAAGCAACCCCCATGACAGCCCAAAATGCTATAAATAGGGCAACATAACAAAAGTAGAAGAAAAAAAAAAAACAGAAACCAGCAGCTTACAATAAAAAAAGGAAGAGAGAAAAGGCCTTTCCCCCACTCTGCTCCACTTGTTGATAACAACTTGTGTGGGGACGACAGACTCAACACAAATCTGACAAATTCAGTACATACATCCACATAACTACTGCACGTATTTTAATACATACTAAAACTAGCTTCAATCAGTAGAGCAGCAGATACTAATTTTTAAAAGTGACCTGCATCTCTTGAGGGAACCCTGCCAGGTACTTCACACAGGGAGCTTATATTATAACTTCATTTAGGAAAACTATGAGCCTATAAAACTGCCAAGCAAATCATCATCCTGTTTTATTAGATGATATAAAGTTTCTAACATGCCAAGATTGAGTTCTTTCCACATTCATGTATTAGATATGATGGCCATCAAGCAAGTTTTCTTCCTAGAGTCAAGGTGCAAGAGGAAATTGTATTGAGGTGAGTAAAGTAATTGATAAAACACACACAAATAGTTCTTATTAATACTGCCACACCGACACAACACTGAACGAAGTCCAGATTTTGGTTTCGAGCTGAATGCAATTCAATTCGGTCAATTCTTCATCAGTCTTGCTCAACACTCTTGCCCAGAGATGGTGCCGTGGGACACACAACGCAGGGCACACGTCACTCAGGCACAGCCTCCGCCCTACTTACTGTGCGTGAAAGCTTTGGCCACTTGCAATCTACTTCTGTTTACAAGGGTTTTTCAAATACAATTGTAATAAATGTTTTTATGGATAATGAAACATGCAGATTAGTCTACTTCATTCCCAGGATAATAGTATTTCCATTAGCAATTTGATAGCGTGCGTAGATTATACTTATGAAACAGGCACACAAAAACAAGCAAAGATGAGAGGCAAGAATTTAAAAGGTCAAGATAATTTTGAATTCTGACCTTAGTTGATTAGAAAGAGGTCCCAAAATCAACAACGATATTTAATAAAACAGAAAGTAATACACTTCAAAACAGACATCAAGTGTGGCAAAACAGGCAGCAGTAATGAAGAACAGGATCCCAGAGATTATAGCAGCTTTCTAATACTGGGGTCAACAATGTGGTCCTGCTGCAAAAGTGTAGCTGCTCGTTATGAACTGTACCAATAGGGCTGCTGTGTGTGAAACAAAAAGCAATTATTCTGCTCTGCCTAAACAAACAAAAAATACTCTGCTCTGTGTGCTATCTAGACTTTTAACTGAGACCCATATGTAGCTTTTTCTAAGTCTATCTTAAAGCATAATCCCCAAATGGAAGAATCTATTCATGACCTAAATAAAACAACTAAGGGCTAAAAGAATCAGGTTTGCTTTGCAAGGAACTGCGAAAGGAAAGAGAGAAGTAAGCAACAGACACCTTTGTCTCTTACCTCCAAGGTGTAATTTAAAAATTGTTTTAAAGGATGCCGAGATGGACCGTTCTCAACATCCACTGTTTGCTGCTTATCTATTTGTAGCTATAATCTTGTACAAAAACAACTTTCCAGCTACAAGGATAAATAAGAAATACAAAATAAGGCTGTAAATCATCATAAAAGTCTGGAAAAATACAAGAGACAGGTTTCCTTCACCTAGGTAGTCTACAAGGTGCAAGTTAGTGCCCCCTTCAATATTAACCCCATATTTCTACACTATTACATGCAAATCTGCACCCAGATATGTAATACTAAATCTGTATCAGCCTGAGATGCTTTGAATTAAATTCAGAGGGAAATGTCCCCCCCAAAACAGGATTTAGAAGTTAGTACACTTTCAAAAATTGTCAAATAACGTTATACCCATTTTTATCTGTATTTACTATCTATTAATATGAATAGCATATCAAGTACACTGTACTAGAATTAGATAAGCATTCAAAATTACTTAGTACCAAAGAAAAAAAATAAAAGCTCAAGCCTTTTTTTTTTATTTCTGAGTCATGAGTAGATTAGGATGTTGTTTATTTTTTGCAGCACAAATTGCCTTCCTCAATGATTAGCAGATGCATTTTTTTTTCCTGTCAAAGAACAGCTTAAAAAAAACCAAAAGCCATTTTACCTTTTCACACCTGGTAAAACGCAATCAGTGAAACAACATTTTGTTTGATCCAGCCTCTGTTAATAGATATTTCAGTCTGTTGTTTTCAAGCAGTTCAGAGCGGTGGTGGTTTTCTACTCAAAATTACATAGCAAATTAGATATGTCAGGGACAGGATTAGCTATTCTTATGTGAGCTCTGGTTTTAAACCAGTGGTTCTGCCAACCTGAATTACATGCCACGGACCAAACAGCTGAGACAGTCGAAATCATTCCAAGTCTAAATTTGAGCAGGAATCTAGGCTTCTAATATGATAATTTTATTCAAATACAAGATGCATTTCCTTACCCAGGTGATTGCTTACCCTTCTGCTAGACTACACATAGTTTTTCCACCATGTTTACAAAATTTCTTTAATTTGAAACTGGTGAAGGGCCGACATAGAAAAGAATTACATCTTTAAAAAAATAACTACTGTAGTTCAATTTTATTGTATAATCATGCACCATTTGTGTCTTTTGATGACACAGGCTGTGACCCAAGTAGTTGTTCCCTACAGGCACTCCTACATCCATATGACTTCCTTGTGGTTATGGCAGACCTCCACACAGGCAAAAGGTTTGTCCACACGGAACAACTTAGACTCCTGCAAATGTATTTTTTTTTTCTCCTTTGAGACAAATACTACCATGAAGTATCATTATTAACTTCTTACAAAAATGATACCAACCGAATTGTATTCTTCCATATATGTGTAAGATTCAGTTTGGTATTCTGACAACACTGAATTAGACCCAAACTGCTTGCTTGTTAAAATGAGATTTTATTTTACTTCTATCAACTGTAAATGAAACCCAGATAATTTTAGCAAATGAAGCCCAAACTTATTCCAAAATTCAAAATAGGTAATTCAGCTACTGTTGCATGTCCTATGTTGCAAATACTGCTATGTGGTTTCACTTCTAAGAAAGGAAATATAGATGAGAAGCAGCATTATGCCAGTGTTTTGATACCTGATGTGCAAAACAAATATTTCCCAACGGAGGTATCAAATCACTGACCATGCAAGCTTTTGCTAGTGGCATCAATCCAGTACTTCCACCTTAGGCAACACACAAACTAGTCAGTCTCCAACACAGAAAAATTCTCCTGAATCCTGGGAAGCCCGAGATGGAAGTACTAAGGCATTCTTTCCACTGAGAATGAAACTCGAACCACATTCCTTTTGCAATTAAAACAAACAAACAAACGAACCCGCCAAAAAAAAAAAAAACCAAACCTCATAAGCACCCAATCCATACTTCGAAGACTCT
Source organism: Phoenicopterus ruber ruber (assembly GCA_009819775.1). Lineage (NCBI taxonomy): Eukaryota > Metazoa > Chordata > Aves > Phoenicopteriformes > Phoenicopteridae > Phoenicopterus > Phoenicopterus ruber. The sequence goes on along the minus strand of CM020215.1, from coordinate 26,353,823 downwards.
TCCCAAATATTACACAAGATTTACTGGTCCATACATTTAAAAATGGGATTTAATTTACTGCCCCTAAAATCCATACTATTTATATGTGATAAACTGCACCATTGCTGCTGATGTACCTATTAAAGAGAATCTTAGCCCTGTATTTCATAGGGTTGAATAAAATCACGTAGAGAAATTCAGATAGACAAAATCCTCAAGGACAAATTGCTGAACTTCATTCACCCACTTGCTTTCCAACTTCATCACAGAGAAGTACATAAATCTCACAAAATAGATTTAAGAGACTGAAGTTTAACATTTTCTTCTGTCAAATGATGAACAAACTATTTTGTAACTGAAGCACTGCTGCAATTACCACCTGTTCAAAAGTTCAAAATCACTGATTTGTTTGATCATGGTTTTTTTAAGAAACAAATTACCACCTCGATTTCATAAGATAAAGTCTGTTCCGGTCCTTCCACCACAGGAAGGAGTAAATAAAGCTTTGCAACGCATTTATCTGCAAGATCATCAGGTCTCACTCGAAACAAGGTGTTACCAGAATCCAGTAGACATTTCAAACGTACAACAGCTTTCACATCTTTGTATCAATAAAAAAAATACCAAGTCTGTTGTCAGAATAATGCATCACTACCACGCATCTTATCCTGCCTATACAGCAATTCTCAATACAACTACCATACAAAAAGGTTATAGGTCTGAAGAACAATTAACATACATATAATTGTCATGACTTGATATAACCACACACGACCACCGCAGAAATTTGAGGCTATGGTTACAGTGCGTCACTTCACACTGGGGCCCATTTTAAATAAAGTTATCAAGCAAGTGGAACAGGAAAGGAGCATTACATATACTTCCTCTATAGGTCCGAGTTTACTGCAGGAAGACCAATCTGCTCCTCTGCACTATTCTTCTCCCTAAGCACAACCAGACTCCAGACAGTAGCTTTAAGATGTCAGAATGAGATTATCATCTTATGCGTGAGAGTCTTTTACTGCACAGACCACCACATCAACCTCATCAGAGCTGCACACTGAGACCACAGACACAGCGAAGCACAGAGCTCCTATATACTTTGCAAAGCAGAGAGGATCGAGGGTACCAATAGTAGCAAGGGACATCACCACACGCTGCTGCCAAAAAGAAAATACTATGATACTACCAAGCATTTAAGCTTCTTTAACAAAAGCTCAGCATGATCTGAGGCTGCATGTTGGAGAGGAGTTTTAACCTTTCCTCAGTAGCAAGCTGATCTCACTGGGAAGCTGGGATGTGCCTCTGGGGAAAGTACTCCCAGGCGACAACCGCTGCTCAGAGCACTGTTGGTATCTCTCCCTCGTCTTGCTCTAAGGCATACAGAAACCCCTGCTCCACCAGACTGCCTTCTCATCCACTCATCTCCCACGTGAGGCAGCACTTGGCTTTGGCATTTTGCAGGACAGAAAGAGAGTGCCACTGGCTGAGGGAAGCACCCTGCAGAGAAAGCATCATGCCTCAGCTCAGGGGGAGAAGGGGTAGCAGGAGCACAGCAGGCCCAAGACGCAGAGGGGCCACGCTATGCCTACAGGACACTGCAGAGTGGGATCATATCACAGATTGCTGTCGGTGACTAATAACCTCCATGCTGCGTGATGCGCTCAGAATCGCAGTGCTCCTGTGGTACAGGCAAGTCATTGCTACTGGTCCATATTAGCACTGGACAGGCCATCATTTGTGAGGGATGGGGTGGAAGATGCTCAGCAATGGAGAAGTCAGTCGATCTCATGATCCTTAACAGCTCTAGAGTGACTGACTTCTACTGTAAGACACAATGAGACAGCAACAAAAATTGCAGTCTCTAAACTGGTTTTTGAGCATGAAGGGATTAGAACAGAGATCCATAACCCACCTCCTGGCTGGGTGCAATCCTTCAGCAACCAGTACCAAACACATGAGCCATACCCGAGCAGAATTAATTTCACAGAAAAAAAAAAAAAAAAATCCCAGGGCAATGTATTCTTTTTATATTTTTGTGTGTGTGTGTGTGTATATATATATATACACACTTTTATACTTTAATATTTAGTTAACAATTGGTACACACCACACTAAAATCCAACACAGTCATCTATCCTTTGAGATTTTAACATCTAAGGAATATCATAGGTGGGGAAAATTAAAGTTATGTGGGATAGCAACTTATTGCATGTCATCACCTTTGGAGAAATTTGCCACATTAAACAAATGTAAACCAATTTGAGGAACAGCATCCCTCTGCAACAAAAGGGTGCTTACCACAGTGAGCTTACCACTGAGACCCTGTACACATGAAGATGCTGATAGGCAATCACTGTATACTGTAACACCACCTGATGCCACGCCTCTGTGGATCACTCTGTTTTAAGAGAAATTCACTAAAAATTATTACAGAAATGCCTGTAATAAACTTCTGCCTGAATCAACTCAAATGCAGTTCCAAAACCATTCAGGTGCCACCGATGTTCAGCTGATCAGCAAACAACCAAAAAGCCACAGCAGTTCCCTCAACCACCTCACCTGGTACTTGCAAGAACATCTGGACTGATCCAAAAGCAGAAATAAGCGTCTGGGACCACGTCAGTAGCTTTCTAGCAGTGGTAGTACTAGCTTATACCAGACGAAATGTTTGTGAAATCATGACGCAGCTAACTGGTGTCATCAAAACAGATCAAGAAAAAAAGTCTTTGCTACTAGGAGACGGTTACTTTCTCCTCAGGTAAGAGAAAACTGGAGAGAAGGTGGGAGAAGGGAAGGCAGTCAGCCAGTCACAAGAAGAAAGCAAGTGTTATGAATAGAGGGGAGACTGTGTCATCTATTTTGATGTTACTCAAGATTTTAACCGGACTCGCATGAGAGCTACCATTCACACATGTACATTGTGCAACTTTCTGCCATTAAAACTGACTCAACAGTGCACATTTAATGGCAGGGCACATTAAATGCAGGGCAGAGTTTACTCCAGCAGCTCCCTCTGTCCTGATAGTCTGATAGTCCTGATAGCCCAAAGCTTCTCCCCTCTCCCACAAAGTCTCTTCCATATCCTCTTGGCACCAAGATCCAGTAAGAGCTGGAAAAAGCTAAGTTGCAGCTCTGTCTGCAAATGAAGATACAAACTATTTTTGTATCATAGAAATATAGTACTGTATATGGGGAGCAAAAATAGTTGAAGAACAATTCCAAAGGAGTAATTATTGATAACTCCCTGTGAAAACTTAAGTGTGACTGGATTTCAGGAAGCCTGGGTAAAATAATATTTAATATCATCATCAATGACTTTAGCTTTTTAAAACTTTAAAGCTTTTAAAGCTTTTTACATTTCTGGATAACATCAAGATGCAGGCAGATGCAAACAAATTAAAGGGCAGAATCAGAACTACAAATTACCCAGAAAAATATTTATTTCTTTTAAGAAAAAAAAAAAATCCTAAAGTCGTCTCAGGACGTATATACTATTAAGAAAAGCATGAGGAGGCTATGCTTGGATTGATGGTTAGACACGGCATTTTAGACCATTGGAAGCCAGGAGCACACCTGTTTATAGGTTACAGATGCTTTAACATCCATCCAAGTTGAAAATTCTGGTGCTAAGAAGTAAGGTTTCAAGCAGTAATACCAGTTTAAAGTTATTTCCTCATCACTGCTCTTTCATGTTCTCACGTCACTGGGCCTCAGGCCTGGATAGTACTAGGAAACATGAAAATTTATGATAGGTGAGCTCACCTGCCACGTTGCTCCAGTGCCACTCACCATTTCTCCAGCCCACGCCACATGATTTTGCTCACTAAGGAAAGCTAACCTAGTAAAAGAGAATTAATATAATTTCTGCCAGATTAGCAGACAACTTTTAGAAGTGTCAGGAGACAGAGCACAGCAGCATCAGGCTGTTAAATTTGCTCAGCCATCTCATGAAGTCTCAATTGTAAGACTCTAAGATTTCTGACACTATTGCCGATTACATTTTTCCTAAAGTAATCCTGAGAATTTATGAACAGACTTCCCAGAGGGATCCTTCTAAACTGTGAAACAATTATAATAATTCCAGTGCTGTTGACAGCAAAATGATTGTCACAGGGTTGTGCAGCTGGCCACCAGCAGAGAAAACATGCAGGTTTACAATAATTATGCCTTAAATCCTGAACTTTCTCAGCAGATTTCAGTGAAAAACTCAAAACTGAACAGATATATTGCTTGTATTAGCACTCACGGAGATACTGATTGCCCATATAAGTGGCAAGACTTGCAGCCCTTACAGTCGCATGTCAACCCTCTGACTTCACCGGGACTGTAGATTTAAAAACCAGAACCTAACTTCTATTTGAATAGCAACAACTCTTTGAACAATTTAAATCTTAAGGAACAAGTTCTCTGTGTCTGCTGCAGATTCATCTTGTGGACACCTAATCTTTAGGCTATGAAATAATCTATAAGCAAATTTGTATTTTTTTGCAACACATAGTACCGATGCATCTTGTGATCTTACAGAAAAAAATCCCTTTCCCATATAGTATGCTGATATTCCGAACAAAATCGGAAATTGAACATTCAGGAGTTTACTTTTTAAATATTAGCTTGTCAAGGTTCCACTAAATTCTCAAACACTATTAACACTCTTTCCTTAGAGCACTGAGAATTCTCATTTACTGTAGAGCCCTGAAGCACTTGGGCTGCACCTAGAGAGGCTGGGCCGTAACTTGTGGGTACCGTGAGGCGACCTTTCTAACTATTTACTCTGCACTCTTACTGGGTGAAATGGTCAGGACTGTTGGAAAGAGACGGAAGCAAAACCAGGTGCCTCCTCCATCCCGAAGTGATTAAATGATATTACACGACAATACTAAGCTATTAGCTTGTGAAGAGCCTACCTGCAGGCTTGAAGCAAGTTACAAAACTTGTTTCACCACACAGACAACTATGCAAACCAACAGATGAAAAAGATTTCTTCATACTTAAAAGAATCCCGGGGCTGGGGGCAAATACGTGCTAATGAAGACAGTCATACCTTGATTAACTTCGCAGGCTTTAAAAAAAGACTGTTGTGCCATTAACCAGACATTTCTGTGTTTTTTTCTAAATAATTCTCCTATTAGTATTAAATAAATAGAAGAAGAGGACCAGTCAGCTACATTCACCAGCAAAGAACCACCACAGGCTCTAAGCCTGCGTGGTGTTACGGGGCACACAGAGTATTACGAAGAATACCTCGTATATGCAGAGATCTTTACAGAAGTCTGGAGTTACTACGGTATCATTTAACCTCTTTTAAATGTGAGAAAATGGAAAGATAAAGAAATCAGGTGAGTTACACAGCCCCTTAGCAGTTCAGGCAAAAACATAACTTAAGATATGGTAGCACTTACCTACCAAAAAAAAAAGTACAGAATTACTAATTTTCTCCTACTTCAGCAACTCAGAAGCTAGACACCAAAGGAACACAGGTATCTCTCTGCAAACCTGAATGTACAGCACATTCTCCTTCCTTATCAGTTCACGACTGTTCTCTGTAACGGCGTGTTTAGTGTTCTAGTTAAACAAGAGTTGAGCCGTAAAACCCACATGCCACCAACGTCCGTGATCCGCTACTCAGCAGCGAGGGAGACGAGAACGCAAACGCTGAGACGCAGCACCGTTTCCTTTCACTGCGCTAACTCTTTGTCTCAGCAGCAAGAGGCTGCCTACGCCGCGAACGCTTCACTTACTCAACTGCACCGGGGCGCCGAGCCCCGCCGAGAGCCGCCGCCGCCGCCTCCTCCTCCCGGGCCTCCGGCGTGCCCGGCGCACCGACAGCGCCGAGCGCTCGCACCGGCCCGGGGCGGAGAGCAGCTCCTGGCGCCGCACCGCCCCCGCCGCAACCGCGCCGCTGCCCCCAGGCTGGCCGTGAGCCCCCTCGCCGTGCCGGCCGGGCCGGCGGAAAAGAGGAAAGGAACGGGGAGGCGGCCAGGGGAGACCCCCGCCCCGCTCGCCGCCCGGCTGGTTGCTCTGAGAGGCGCCAGGGGGCAGGGGTGCCCCTGGCTCTGCCCTGCCCCGCGCCCGGGGCCCCGGCCCGCCTCAGCCCTCCCGGTGTAGTTCCCCGGTGGGCCGGGGCCCGAGAGCCGCCGGGACCCCGGAGAGGACAGGGAAAGGGCCGGGCAGCTCCACGGAAGTTGCACCACCGGGGGACGGCGGCAGGGGCAGGCGGCCAGCGCCAGCCCGGCGCGGAGCGGCTGCCCCGCGCAGGGGAGAGCGATGCGCGCCCGGGCGGCAGGGGCAGGGGCCGCCCCGGGGAGGGGAGCGCGGGCGCCTGCCCCCCCGCACAGCCCCGCGGAGAACGCGAGCGCCTACCTGGGCTGTGCGGCCGCGGGCACGGCCACGTCGCGCAGCGTCTCCGCGTCCCCTCAGCGGCCGCGCCGCGCAGGCTGCCCCGGCCCGCCCGCCGGCGACGGAGCAGGAAGCCGAGCGGAGCCGCCGCCACTGCAGAGGCAGAGGAAGGAGGGGAGGCGACGCGCCCGCCCCCTACCGGTGGCGGACCGGGCCCACGGCGGTGCCGCCCCCCAGCCGCGCCCCCGCCCGCCCCCAGCCTCCCCGCGCCCCGCTGCTCCCGCCCCCGCGGCCCCCGCCTGCCTCCCCCCGCGGCCGGAGCAGCCGTCCCGGTTAGACACGGGTGGGGGGCACGTCACGGCGGGTCTGACCCGGCCCGGGGCCAGACCCCTTCCGGCTGCCCTCGAGGTCTTTCTGCGCGCCCCCGGAACGCGCCCCAGGCGGGTCGCCTGGGCTTGGCGAGCGGACCCCGGCCCGCAGGGCCGCAGCGGAGGGCGGGCTCCCGCGACGCTCCGAGCGGCCGTCGCTGATGTCTGCTGAACCGGGGGGCAGCGGGGCCGCCCCTGCACTGGCCGAGTGCCCCCCGGGCCGTGCTCTCGGGCGCCGTGAAGAGACGGTACAGGTCAATGGAGGTGGCGCGGCGCAGGCGCTTCGCGTAGGCCAGGCTGCTCTGGACTGTAGCTTTTTGGATAATTTAGTGAAGGCTGATACTCAAAAAATCCCTTAGGTGTGTACACCCGCAGCCGGGCATCCACAAGTGAACGACTGAGGGGCAAGGTGTGCCCAAAAGTCAGCCTGGTGCCGGGCCGGGAGCGACTGGGAGACTGAAATGTTTATGCTTGTTGTCTTTTATATTTTAAACATCTCCCCCCCCCCCCCGCCCCCTGCCCCAAACAGACCAGAAGTTGCCTTCTGTTACCGAACAGAAAAGGCATTTTCTGCTTAAAAAAAATCCTTTTTAAAAAAAAAAAAACTTTTTGATCAGTAGGACAGATCTGATGTGCATTATCACATAAGAAGAAAAGGTAATCCCTTTCTCTTCTTTAATCCCTTTCTCTTCTTTATCCTTGGTCACACTTTGTGGCTGTTGTTTCTTTTTTTTCCCCTTTTTTCTTTTTTTTTTTTTTTTTTTGGCACTGGTGTTGCTCTAACCCCACCATGAGCTGGCGTAGGCAGGGAGATGAGCTGGCAGGACTCTGACCGTTTCATTGCGTGGAAGGAGAGGTGTTGGTGTGCCTCCCTCAGCTGGACTGTTGCTGGGGTGGGTATGAAAGTGCTGGGGCAGCAGCCAGCCGGATTCAGTCAATTCCACTATTGTCAAACCACAAAGAGAGCATTTTTACAAAATCAGCGTGGCACTTCTCTTAGCAGAGAACAAAGCCGCAGCTAAAATACAGGGCGTATTACACATCATCAAAGTCAGGTGGACAAAAGGAAGTTTCCATGTCTTATTTTAACCGCGTCTGGTCAACAGATCTTTCTTTTAATAGGTTTAAAATAACGCACTTTGATACCAACTGGTGCCATACCTTGGTGTGGGATAGTTATTTGAACATCAATCAAGTAATTCCTTTAGTAAATTCTCACAACACATTGAAGTTTCAGGCATATTGTAAACTCAAAATGAGCAAAGAAATACCCAGAGAGAGCATTGCTCAAGAAAAGAAAGACTTTATAGCTTTTACTTTTAAGTGTTGATCCAGATATATCTTAGTTTGACAGTTATTTCAGTGCTTAATATATGAAATTTTACCATGTTCCCCTGAGTACTTCTTAGGTGACACTATCTACGTAACAGACTAATAAGGTCAGTGTGCTGAAGGAGGTTGGCTCCTTTGATAAGCAAATGTTTGCAACAGAAACAAACATTTAAAAAAGATTACATAAGTAGCAGTATCAAATTATTAGAAGGAGAAATAATACTATCTCCACAATGACCAACAGAATACATCTGTATCAAAGTCAAAGAAATAAATGAGACTTGCGAATGGCCACGATTAAATCCCGTTGATTATTTAGCTGGCTGAAAGGGTGTCACAACGCCCGCAGGGTGGAGAGTCATAGTTCCCTGGAAATGTGGCAGCTGGCAGGAGCCCAAAGAAGAGGGGGTATGCCAGACCCCACAGTATCTCAAGAAGGCTCCGTGTTCCTCTTCTCCCTTTCTTTTTTTTCTAATTTTCCTTACAATTTTTCCTTTTTTCTGATTTCCTTTTTTGTAATTTGCCTTATAATGAAAAGGCTATGGCCATTAAGTGGAGGTCTTCCATAAGAAGTACAAATAAGTTCTATACCTACAAGAGTTTATTTTCCTTTTTATTATTATCTGTGATGAATTGACCATTTTTTCTTCTGTAGATTAAGAAATTCAATATGAAACAATGTGTTTCATAGCCACATATGTTCCAAATGTTTGTGCTGGTTTTGGCTGGGATAGAGTTAATTTTCTTCACAGTAGCTACTATGGGGCTAGGTTTTAGATTTGTGCTGGAAACAGTGTTGATAATGCAGAGATGTTTTCGTTACTGCTGAGCAGGGCTTACACAGAGCCAAGGCCTTTTCTGCTTCTCACCCCACCCCACCAGTGAGTGGGCTGGGGGTGCACAAGAAGTTGGGAGGGGACACAGCTGGGACAGCTGACCCCAACTGACCACAGGGATAGTCCAGACCATACGACGTCATGCTCAGCATATAAAGCTGGGGGAAGAAGAAGGAAGGGGGGGACGTTTTGAGTGATGGCGTTTGTCTTCCCAAGTAACCATTACGCGTGATGGAGCCCTGCTTTCCTGGAGATGGCTGAACACTGGCCTGCCGATGGGAAGCAGTGAATGAATTCCTTGTTTTGCTTTGGTTGCACACGTGGCTTTTGCTTTACCTGTTAAACTGTCGTTATCTCAACCCACGTATTTTCTCACTTTTACCCTTTCAATTCTCTCCCCCATCCCACCGAGGGGGAGAGTGAGCAAGCAGCTACATGGTGCTTAGTTGCCAGCTGGGGTTAAACCATGACAATGTTTCATCACGACGTAATATATTCTAAATTTACAATTTTTAAATCCAAAATGCTTATCTTTATTTAAAGCAACAAAATAGCTTGTTTTTCTCATTAAACTGTTAAACTCTAAGAAAAACATATACTGTAGCTATTTATTTTGCAAACATCAGAAACCAAGGTGTCTTAAGAATTTGGGTACATTTGGCCTGAACAAAGATGACCTTGTTGGCCTTACTCGCATCTTTGATAAGTTTCTTTGTAAGTGTCTCTAGCATTTGACCTGAACTTACTTTCTTGTCTCTCTCATAACTACTAATTTTTACTAAGTGAAATTATAGCACTGCACTATGTTTATTTTTTTTTCATTGAAAATGAAAACATGCTACATGCGTTAATGTACAGGCACTTCAGATGGGCACCCGGTCGTGCTGATTTTCCGGAAAAGGCATGAGAGCTTTCCCCGTAATGCCAAACTGTTGGCACTTCCTTATTGATGTGCATTTGCTTAAGGCAACCTCTGTCACCCTGGTCTGTTGATTACACATCACTCTGCACCATTTCCTTACCAAACTGGTCCACCACTTCCTTGCTTGATTGCAGGTCGTCATCTCCCTCCCTTGTCATTCCTAGTTTAAAGCTCTCCTCACCATGTTGGCCAGCTGTTTGGCAGAGTTGCTTTTGCCGCACTTTGTCAGGTGGATCCTGTTTCTTTCTAGCAGTTGTTGACCCTCAAATAGGGTCCCATAATCATAAAACCCAAATCCCTGTTATTGATGCCAGCTGCTTGATGCCGGCTGGTGATCTGCAGTATCTGTCCACTCCTTCTCAAGCCCTTCCTTTCCTTTCTCTGGCAGGATCAAGCAGAAAACCACCTGGGCCCCTATGTCCTTCACCCTCACCACCAGAGCCATAGAGTTATGCCTGATATGTTCACGGCTTCCCCTGGCAATATCATGGCTGCCCATGTGGAAGAGCAGCAGAGGATAATAGTCTAAGGCCCCAGAAGTCTCAACAGTCTTTGTTCCATATCCGAGATACGATATCTTGCTATCCCAGCAAGAAGGAGGTGCCCTTTGCCAGCAGGTGAGGTCAGCCGATGGGGACCTCCTTCCCCATCAGCAGGGAGTCTGCCCCTACTATCACTTGCCAATTCTCCCTGGTGTTGCTGCGGGGTCAAGCTTAGCTGGTGCCACTGCTTTGCTGGACCAAGCTCCTGGCCCCTCAGCTGCTACCAGGGCCCTCAGTCTGTTTCGTAGGTGCGGATCTGCAGATGGAGCAGGAGCCTTCCTCCTGTTGCTAGAAGCCACAAGCCTCCAGCCTTCATCATCATTTCTTTCCTCCCACCTGTGTAACTGCATGAGCAATGTGCTCTGTTTCTCACAACACAACTCAAATGATGAGAGAGGAATTGATGGACAGTCTCCCCATGTCCACCCACACCTTAGCGCTTAATCAAGATAACAACTCTTCCTGTCTTACCAACATACAAACCATTGTCAGTAGTTGTCATATCTGTGCTTTTCTAGTGGAAAGGAAAGAATTCCATCTTGTGAAGAAACTCGCAGGGTGATGGGGCAAAAAGACAGGGCAGCTCAGCAAATATCTGGAGGGTAGAGCCAGTACTCAGTTGGGCCCTTAGGTGCTACTGTAATAAAAACCATTAAATCCTATATATCCGGAAATAAAAAGTAGCCCGTATAATTACAGGTTCTGCCAGCTCACACAGTTGTCACCAGCATGGAATGACCAGACCCCATCCTTCTAAGCCTCAACTGATGAGTAAGATAAAAAGTGCAGAGACATTGGTGACCACCCCATCCCTACTGTTGTACTTCGTTAGACCACAGAAAAGAAATTGCATCCTGAGCTGTAGATTGATAGGCACATCCCTGAAGAGGGGATTCTGTGGTTAGAGCTAGACTAACAACAGAGCGTTTCAGAACTGGTAACAGAGGCATCTGACTGACTTTGAAAGTGAAAAAGAGAACTTGGACAGCAAAGACACTTTGTGTGAAGCAAATCCAAATGCAGCTGGTCTTAGGCCAAAGAGAGGTATCCAGAGAGCAGACTAGGCTGCATCGTTGCCCAGCTAGTACAAGCAGCTCAGCTCTAATGAAAGGATCCCTGGCAACTGTGGTAACTCCAGGAGCAGACATCTGGTGATGCAGCAGAGCTTATGGCACACCAACCATAAGATCACACTGTAAAAATGATCTTTTCAAGGACCAGGAGATGCAGTACTCTCAGACTAAAATACTGGAGCTGTGGCAGTCTGGACACTGAGGTTAGATGGCATTACTTTGGAGCTGTGGGGAAAAGAACCACAACTGTGAGACCTTCTGGAATGACTTGGAAGGTGTCAGCTCCTCGGTTAACCCATGTGCCCTCTGACACTCTTCACTTGCCATCTTCCCACCGGTATTATGCTTCTGTGGATCTTGCTGCTATTGCTGAGAGTCTCAAAGTAGCACAGTAACGTTCATAGTGAAATGCAAGCCGACTCCTGCTCTGCTTGCAGCTAACCAACTCCTCTCTCAAAAACTCTTCACAGTCCAACTGGGACAGAGGTTCAGCCTTGGTGAGCAATAAAACAAATGCAGCGGGGAGTTTTTGTTCATCTGGTCACAAGCATCGTGGTTTTCTGAGCTTGGCAGTTTAGGAAGAAAAAAAATACTTCTTACTGATTACTTCCTCCTGCCACAGAGCTGACGCGGCCACTGAAACTCAGATATCTTTGAAGGAGGCTTACCTCAATAGTCAAAGTAGTATGGGGTGAGAAGCAACCGATTTTAACAACAGTCTCATTAAGCAAGATACCTTGCCAGAACTGACACCTCCTGTTTGCAGCAGGACACTCGCTCCTCGTACATCAGCACTTTTAACTGTTTCTTACGCTGCTGGGTTCAATACTGTACAAGCCTAATACTGTAGACTCTCTGACAAAAGGACAATATGGCTTTCATTGAATTTTAAAAACATATTCCCATATAACACAACTACAGATAGCTTAAATTTTAGTTCAAATTATGACATTGGGAGAATGCTTGCTCTGTTTCATAGTAATGCGCTGTGCAAGCAGCATAGGAAAGAAAGAGCTCGTGAGGTACAAGAAGATGTAGCTTGTAAGTAACTGAAGGCAGGCACCCTTTGGTGCTGGGGTGTTTCCTACTCTGCTTTTGCTGGGTCCCTTCAGCCAGTTTGTTACGCTTGAGTTCATGTCTCAACTTAAATACTAGTTTGTGGATTGTCCAGACAGCAAAATCTCCTAGATCCCCCCCTAAAAGTGCAGAGGGGCCCTCCTTCCCAAGGAAAGCCAGCTTCTTCAAACAAGCATGAACTTCTCCCTCCATCAGGTCTGCACAGAGGCCGTGCCCTGTCTTCCGAGCCTATGTCTCTGTAAGAAATTTCACTAGTTATAAAGGAAGTGAGACACTACATGTCCCTGCCTGTGTAAGTGCGCAAAATGGCTTGCACTTCTTAAACAAAGTGCTAACAGCCCTTTCTAGCAACACTCCCAAAACATGAGACAGCAGTTTCGTTATTTACCATTTGTATTTGCCTGAATGAGTTTTTTTCTTTTTCTTGGGTTTTGTTTTTTTTCTTTTTCCCCATTTTTTTTAATTTAAAAATATAGCTTGTCAAAAGGAAAATCTATTTAGTACTTTTTAAAAAAATAATCCAGGCAAGACTTGAATTCTAAACTGTTATTACTTGCAATCAGTCTTTTATCCTGCAAACGGAAACAGCATGAAATGAAAGGAAAATACTGGAGGAGTGAGAGTCTGTTATGCTGTTGCACAGTTAGTTTCTAGACAGGACATATTGAAGCTAAAGTCACTTGATTTACACTAGACAGAAGTGTTACTGTAACAGATTTGAGTTACAAAGCATCTTTTTGATGTACTTTCCTTCTTAAAGTGCTGTATTTCTGTTAAAAATTCGCTGAAGATGTTTCTCCCGGTACACTGACTTAAATTTTCCCTAAATCCTTTCCTTTTAGAATACGCCAAAACTGTTACTGGTTGATCAGATACAGTCACACATAGTTTTCATAGAATACTAGGAAGAAGCTGAAAGGGGCCCTTAGTGGTCACCTAATCCATCCTTCTACTTCCTATCAGAATCACGAACCTTTCCTTACAACTGTTGCTTCATATTTGTCTTATCTCCATCTGGTGATGGAGAATCTAGTTTCCCTAAGTGACCCATACCATTACCTACCTATGCTTATGATCCTAATGTCTAACCTAAACCTTCCTTGCTGTAGTCCAAGCTCATTTCTTCCTCTCATCTACAGTGGTGACAGAGAACCACGTATTTGCTTTGCCTTTGCTATTAGCGTTTTATGTGTTTGAAGACTTCTTTTCCGTTTTCTCTCAGCCTTCCCTAAACAAAGCAGTCACAGTTCCTCTAATCCTCGTTCACAGATCGTGTTTTCCAGACTTTCAGTCTCCTTCTCTGGATTACAATTTCTTTGAAACACGGTGGCCAAACCTCAACACAACTCTCCTATTTAGGCATTACCAACATAAAATTATCTATGGCACACAGTACTCTTACATGATGTTTTCTTCCATCTTTGCCACAGCAGTCTTGTTGAGTGATGTTCAGCTGGGGCTGTGTATGACCCCTGCAGCCTCTTCTGTGGAAATGCTACCCTGCTGAGTGTTTCCAGTCCTGTATTTATACAGCTGATTTTTCTAACTCTAAATTGTAGCCTGTCTGGTTTAGCCCATTTCTGCTATGTGTCAAGATCTTCTTGAAGTTAATCCTGTTCTTTAAAGTCCTCACAGGCTTTTTGCAGATCGGTTGTGTCTGCTTATTTAACAGTTAGATACTCCATCATCTGCAGGGTTAATGGGAGTAGTGTTCTGTACTAGAACCAGGACAGACCACTGGGGATTTTGGCACAAAGGGATTTTGGCATTATAGTGCAGGTTTTTTCTGTCAGTGTTGCACCCATGTCATAGCAGTGTTCTCTAAATTTTGTATGCCAAAATTGCTCCTGAAAATCTCATGAAAGGCAGAGTCCACAACCCCACTACCATCAAGGTCTATGGCATCCACTGCATTTCTCCTATCTATGTGGCCTGTTACCTTGGTTAGGTCGCTCACCTAAATAATTTTATTCTTCTTTAGCGTGGTAGGGCCTCTGATGTTTGTCTGAGGAAAGATGTTTTGTTCTCGTGGTATTTGAAAAAACATTTCTCCTGCATTAATAGAATCTTCATTGATTTCACAGCAATTAGGCGGTATCTGCCCACCTAGCCACAAAACAGATACAAAATCACAGAATGATTGCTATTTACATATAACCATTTCTTAATTGAAATATCCAGAAAATCTTTCACTTTTTGAAGCTGCTGTTGGGGGATTAGATTTTATTTCTTGTAGCACTATTACAAGCTGTCTAAATGAACACAAACTGCTTACAGAAACATGTACCAGGATTTCCATAGGAAATCTTCCCTTCCTGTGTTTAAGACTAATCTGGTATTAGTGTGTATCTTTAATCAGAGGAAGGCCTCTAGTTCAATTAATTGTGCAAGGGCTGTTCTGAACTTAAGAGCACTCATGAGCATATAAGAAATGTAGCAGTAGAGAGCAGTTGATTGTCTTTTGGTAGCACTGTACTTCACTTGATGCAGTTTCTCTAACTGAGGCCTGAATGATGGCGCTGGAACTTAGATTTCAGCCAGAGGGAGTGGCTCCTGGAGTAAAACCTCAGAACCAAATGCCATTGCATGTTCAGAGTGCTTTGCTCATTAATCTGATCCTACATAACCATGTGGGAGCACAAAAAAAAACCCCATAAAATAGCTTTATCTACTTCCAGCAGTCAACAATCTGGCTAGAAAATTTCTGATGAAACATTTTCTCATCAGGATATGTCATTCATTGAAATCAAGATGTTCCACAAGAGAATTTCCATTTTTGACCAATTTCCAATGGAATCCAGGCAGGTTTCCAAGACAACTGAGCCTGCCAGTTTGCCTGTCTGTCTTCTCAACAGCCCTCCTGGCTGGTTCTAGGGGATCTTGGGCTTACAGACTCCTTCGCTTTGGGGCTGACAGAGTGCTGAGAGCTGGGAAGGAAGGACCCACCAGCTTGTGGCTTCTTGGCAATCCCAATTCCCCCGACATACAGGGGGCGAGGCTGACAGGCTGCCCCAGAGCTGAGGCATCATGCCATGAAAAGACTCAACACTCCTTGGTTTCATTCCAAATTTTAAAATATTAAAATCTTTTACTGGGAAAAAAAAAGAATTTCTTCATACTGCTCTAATGAGTCTGTATTCCTGATCAGAGCCTAATACTGCAAGAGAGTGCATATCTATTTTTTACAAGCTGTTGTATAAAATTACACAGATAATAATGGGACTCTGGCAGGCTGACTACACGTAGATGTATAAATGATAAAAGTCACACATAAACATACGACACGGCAGTAGTACCCATGGTGATGTGTTTACATACCACAGCTATTACTAATGCTTTTCTTCACAGTACTTAACAACTGATTAGTTCTTCCAATATATCCTTGAAGTACTAATAAGCAATATTCCATTTTAGAGGCAAAAAAAACCTCACATGGAAATGTTACTGGTTTGCTCAGAACCACAAAACATATCAATATCATCAGGTTTACTATTTCAGAGTCTAGTATATTCTGTTGAGAGTCTTAGTTAACATAAAATATCTTCTTTTGTGCCTTAGATGATCATCCAGTTCTGTCTTCAGCCAATGAAAACACCACCTTCCCTGCCTGTTCTTTTCACTTTTCACATGCTAGTCTCACAGTCAAGGGACTTGCTGTCTTTACGGCTCAGCTCACAGAGGGAGTATGTGGCTGTTTCTTATCCGCTTCCATGTGATGGCACTGCCTCTGTCTCAAACTTAGCCTAACATGGCAACATGACCTACGTACTGATTCTGCTGTTGGCTTGGGGGTCTGCAGGAAAAGGACAGTAGAAAACAGCTATGGAGATGGTAGCGACTTAAAAGCCACACCAGATTTTTCCAAAAGGCTACTTGCTATTCATGTTATTCATGGTAATTTGGCATTCCCGCACTAAAATGTTTTGGGAAAAGCTCCAATATCCCTTTCATGATGCACAATGTCAAATATAGAAAAATATACAATTAGAATTACTAAATGTAATGAAAACTACTAACAATATCAGCTAAATTGAGGTGATGTGTGGCCTGCCAAACAGTAGAGTCCAGAAAGACCTTTGGAAACTTGATGATTGGGCTAACAGAAGCCTCATAAAGTTGTAAGAGGGCAGGCGCAAAGTTCTGCACCTGGAGCAGGATAACCCCATGCACTGAGGATTAACTGGCTGAGTAGCAGAACTGATGACAAGGGCTGGTGGTGGGGGTCACAGCGGCTGCTAAGTGGAATATGAGCCACTCACATGGTGAGCGGGTAGGAGCATGTGATGTACAAAGCCTGAGGGAGTTTGTTCAGCCTGAAGAGAAAGCCAGGAGAGTAATCCAATTGCTGTTTTAAACTGTCTAATGAGGGAGGGAGGGTTTAAAGATAAGACAGAGCTAGTCTCCTCAGAATTGCACAGCGAGTGGACAAGAGTCCACGTTCAAAACCTGCAGCAAGGAAGATATCAGCCAGATAGACAGACACGAAGCTTGCAGTGGGAGAGGTTAAGCACAATGGGAGAGATTGCCAACAGAGGCTGTGGAATCTCCATCCTTGGAAATACTCAAAGCCTGGTTGGAGAAGGCCCTGTGCATCTTAATCTAACTTTGAAGCCAGCCCTGCTTTGTGCATTAGGTTGGCCCAGGTGATCTAGAGGAGACCTTTCCAATCTAAATTATTCCGTGCTTCTGTAACTGTGCTCTCATGGTGAATAAGGCAAACGGCATACTGGGCTCTATCAAGAGGACACTGGTGAGTAGATCAGTGGGAGCTCTTATCCCCCTTATTCAGCACTGGTGGGGCTGTCCCTGGGATGCTGTGTGCAGGTTAAGGGTCACCAGTTGAAGAAGGATGTCAAGAACGGGATAGGACTCACAACACAGTCAAGGGCCTGAGATACTTGACTGATAAGCCATAGCTTGTCAGTTAGCTGGTTAGGTTTAGTTTATCCTGTAAACCAGAGCTTATAGGATTTAAGATTATTCACTCTGGAGAAGAGGAATCTCAGGGGTGATCTGATAGCAGCCTACAACTTCTTGAAGGACAGTTACAAAGACAATAGATCGAAACTCTTCTCAGTAGTGGCAGATAGCTTGACAAGGAGTGACAGCCACAAAATGCCAATTGGGAGGTTCCGTTTGGACATTAGGAATAACTTTATCTCTAGGAGAATGGCTCAGCAGAGAAACTGTTCACCCAGAGAGACTCTAATCTCTGTGCTTGCAGGTTTGCCAGTCCTGACTAGACAAAATCTAGCTGACCTGATTTAATGCTGGCTATAGTCCTGCTTTGAGTGGGAGGATGGACCAGTTAACCTCCATATGTCCCTTCTAACCAACATTTCTGTGATTCCATTAAAATTATATTTTCTAAAATTCTGTTTGATTAACATTAAACACAATTGTCTAGCTGAAACCAAGACCTCTGGAAGTTTCTTTATTGAAAATAAACAGGGTATCAAGGTAGGACAAACCATGAAAAAACCCTGTTGTACTCATGATTTTTCCTAAACGTTTTTCCCCAAGTACATAGTACTAGCCATTGTCAAATACAGAGCTAAAGGGACCATTAGATTGACCTGTCTACTAAGGAAAATACCCGTTCTGGATTCCTAAAGAAAAGTATAATGGCTCTTTCCACATTTGTAGAATGTAAACATTTACTGAAGGTAATAAAAAGTCTGACTATCTTCCAGTCGACAGTCACAGCCGGTAGACGCAGTACGTTCAGATACTGCCTCTGAGGGAGCATGAAATCCTGGCGCTATGCAACATCCGTGAAAGTTTTCCTATTGATTTCAGTGGAGCAGGATTTCAAGCAGATAGTCTTAATCTGCCCACCTACGAGACTGTAAAACAGTGGTAATTTACCACTCACTTGACTAAAATTGAGAAGTGTGTGTATTTTAGGAAGTAAACTAAGCAAAAGGGTGTGCCTTGCATAAGGATAAATATGTGTTGGCAAAGATGAGGCATTGGATGGATTCACCTTTGACTACTTACCTAATACTCTTTGCACATAATAAATGAGTTTTAAACATCCTTATTTTGCTATCATGCCAAATATACTGCCATGCGATGAATATGGGGGAAATCCTGACTTTGAAGTCAGGTCAAACTTCCCATTGCCTTTATTGGCCAACATCTTGTATGGACATGACTGTGTGAGGCACATGAAATGAAATTTTAACAAATGTGAGCAAGAGTTGCTGGCAGAGTTGTATGTAAGGCCAAATTATCTGTTATGTAGTAATTAAACTTTATTTCCCACTTAGTCAAACATGCAGTCATGTTATGGGATAACAACTACTATGCCATAGATGGCAAACACAGAGCGACTGGGCAACAGATGAAAGGCTGGTATCTGAGCCTATCTCAAAGCTCAGGCTCTTCTTCTGTCTGTTACAGCATTCTTAGGCTAAACCACACTCAAGTTTCTTGCCTTAAGGATGATCTTATTCCTTGATTTTCTTTCCAAAATACTGGGGCCCCAATTTTACTCTCATTGACTTCAAAGTGAGCAGATTCACTCGCTCTGTGGATACACTTTCATCTACTGTATTGCAATATTTTGTATTTAATGGGCTATTTTTAAATGAAATTCCAACTTCTTAGTTATACAAAACCTCTGGGTGGTTTTGACTCAATCTGAAATGTATGTATTGTTGGGCTCTTGCTACTATTTGTCTTGGCTTGCTTTGACAGTTCTTATTTCTCTGTATGTTGCAGTGCTTGGGAACTTAATTGGTAACTATTCTTGCTCTTGGATAGGATTTTTCAGTCTTATAACCTAACACTTCTCCAGGAGGCAAAAAAGAAATATTGGATGCAAGAGCAAGAGAAGGATTTAATTTTCTCGAGTCTTCTGCTTCACTCCATTGAGTACCCAGCCAGGCAGAAAAACACAGCTGAAAAGGCATTTTATACAAGTACGGTTAAGTACAGGTCAATTTGGCACAGAGTGGAGAACCTCACCCAGAGAAGTCAGAGACACCAGTATAAGATTAGTTACATCTATACTCATTGTTTCTGACATGGGTTTCCACTCCAATATATTCCCTCAGACATTCTGCTCACAGTTTAGCTTATACACTGTCTAAATAGTTCCCAAGACCTCTTAAATAATCTAAGAACCTAAATCAGTTTATTTGTAATGTAAATGGTCATCACACCCCAGTTACACTGCGGTCTGGCATTACAACTGAACTGGCATCGTGACCGCATTGGAAAACCAGTCTGCAGCACTGCTCTGCCAGGCGTGCACACTCGGACTTACCCATTTTAGCAGTAGGCTGCTGCTTTTGTGCATCACCTTCTGAACTACTGCTTTTTTGCCACTTGTCAAGGATTCCTAAGTGTCTGAGTGTCTGCATGTCCACAAATCCAGGACATACAGCCACTTCTCAAGTGCTTACTTGTGCTGTAGTGTATAGGCACAGCATGAGAGGTTTATAGCGTATGGGGCCCACTGTGCAGCTGATTTGCACGTGCACTGGAAGTAAGACATATTTTGAATATTGATTTTGCAGCACATGGACTGAAGTTCAATCTGCACGTGCACAATAGCTCTAATGCATCTGGGATACATCAGGCTCCATGCACATGCAAACATGTATGAGCTGTGTTAGTCTGAAAGAAGATTACAGGGGTAGAGTAGGCAGGGTTGAAAAGATGATGGTCTTTCTCTGACTTCATTGGACTCACTAGCCGAATGAGATGCTGTCCGACACATGCCTGTGGCATCACCGGTTTCAGACAACTCAGATCCTTTCCCCAAGGCTGCAAGATAGTTTGAAATCAGAAGGCCAGGGTGCTCATAGCTAAGGAAGAAAACAAGAAGTATTCTCATCTCAACCTCATACCTTGGTAAAGCCTATGTATAACTTCACAATTACGGGTTCAGAATTAATGGCTATGCATGAATTGTTACTGCATTAAAGCCTGTGGTAGTACAGCACGACCTCCCCCCTCAACCTGGCTGGCCAAGATGGACATCTGCCACGTGATCAGAATGAAACAGGTATGGTGTATGAAGAGACACCGCTGTGGCCATCTGCCTTACGTACGTAATGGCAAGTGTGTAGGAAACTTTCTCAGAACTGTGCTTCCTATAAGGACACGGTGCTGTCCTTTTATCCCAGTGCTTTGAGAGCTCTCTCGTACAGCACACAGCAAGGAACAAAATGTAAACCTGCAAATCAGGTACCTGCTCAATAAAGCAAACCAAAAAATTAGGCTTCACTGCTGAAAGCAGACAGACAGCTAGTGCTGCAGTAGCTGCTGAAAACTAAAATTTTGTTTTCTTCATATACAAGAAAACCACCAGACTTGCCCACAGAGCTTCCTGAGTCTGAGCAGGCTGCGCACAGGTATGTATGGTACAGTGCATTTCCACTGTAGTCGCTTCCATTGGGTAGAGGGGCTAGTTTTGAATAAGCTCAGCAATAGTAGAGGTTCTTATAACGAACGAATATACTTACTGCTTCTTCTCCCTTTTTACTGCCGCTGTTCAGTGGGGGTACTCACAGCCGCACCTATACTCGGCGGTAACGCTTTCTGTAGCAAGACATAGCTCTTGCAACATCACTAAATACTATATTATTTTCCCTGTTAGCTCGCAAAGCGAACTGTGAAGCAATATCAGTTCGACCCTAGCTGCAGTGGCTCAAGGTGTGAAGGGCTGTACAGGTGCAGGGTTTTCCACGTTGTTTTGCCAAAGTGCTTCAGCCGCGCTGTAGAGCTTGCAAGCTGTTCTGATCCCGAGTCTGGGCTGAACTGAAACTGTCAGCTCTGATGATTTTTGTGACATAAACGCAGACCTTGTGTGAGGTAACTGCCTCAATTTTCACTTTGAGCTACAGATTAAAACATAAATTGGTTCAAGTGCTACTGTAGCTTTAAGATCTTCAAGCTAAGGCCTTGAGAAAAGAAAGATATCTAATTAATTTTTAGGAATTGTTTCTTGAAGAAAGGAATATTAATATGGTGGTAACAGGTTACCGCATTTAACACTGTAGCCTTGACAGTTCTTATTAAATATTTAACTGCTGGCAACTGTGTACTTCACAAGCACCTGTGAAAATGAAGCCTATTTTTGAGAACACAAGGTTGATACTCATAAAATAAAGATGAGGACATGGATAAAAAGAAATATTATAAAGTTGTCAATCATTTGTTAGCTCTGGGACAAGATTTGAGACTTTTCTGATATTTACTTGAATGCATGATATTTTTCCTGTGGGGACAAAGACTTGTAGACTCACTGGAGTAAGTGCATTTAATTCACAAACTGTGGGGGTTTTTTTTTTCAGGATTGTATGTAAAACACTCCTTGTATTTTTAAAGCAGACTATTTTTGAAACATGGTGGTCAAAATAAAGCAAACAGGTGAAAAGGTGGAGAACTTCACAAAGACAGCAGCAGCGTGCACCTTTGTACCCAACCTCAGTGTGATTCCTTTTGCAATGATACTTTTACAATAAGAAACATCTGAGTCATTTTGCTTTTGAGAGCTAAAAGTTGGTGCTGATCTAAGTCTCTGTAGGAATTTTACCCTGACAAGTAGATGAAACGTGGCAAATTAAGAATTATTTCCCTAACAACTTTTGCGTTGAAGTGCTATTTTTTTTTCCACGGGAGTAATAAGAAATATGGTAAATCTAGTAAATTGCCTAAGCACCTACAGAGCTTTTTTATTATGTATTTATTATACACTGCACTTCTCTATCCATATTTTGCTGCATCATATGGGAGCATTTAAATTTTGATTGTAAGGAAGGAAGGCCTAGTAACACCTAGTTTGAACAAGGAATACTCTGAGCTGCTGGGGAGTAACCTTGGCAAAGTCTGCTTCTCAGAGACAGCCTACACGAGTCCATCTCTAGCTATTTCTGAGGACAGCAGTTTATTATTTTCTCTTCAGTATATTCAATCGCTTGAATTAGTGATAACTTGAATTTTCCTAGTTAAGGGCAGAAATACCAATTTAATGGCTGATTAAACTGGCTGT
Organism: Phoenicopterus ruber ruber; assembly: GCA_009819775.1. Lineage (NCBI taxonomy): Eukaryota > Metazoa > Chordata > Aves > Phoenicopteriformes > Phoenicopteridae > Phoenicopterus > Phoenicopterus ruber. The sequence goes on along the minus strand of CM020215.1, from coordinate 26,331,349 downwards.
AGTCATCTTGAATGAAATCTCAAAAGAATAAAACGTGGATGAACAAAACACTGATCACAAATAACGACAGTATTGCATACTTGGTATTGTCATATTTAAGCAATAGAATAGGATTCCTGCCTACATACCTGGAATATACTAAGCAATTATTTATATTCTGTCTTATTCTTTCTTAAAAAATAATACATGCAAAATATCAAACCTATAAAATATATCACATCAACAGGCCTGGAAGTTGAAGACCTCTGCTCACCCCAGGTGAAAGTCAGCCATTCCTGAAACAAGCCTCAAGAAACTGGCTTTGTGCCTAGTGACTGGTGGGAGTGAGAATGACTTTTTTATACGTGCTGGTACGTCATTTAGCATGTTCACCTCAGTTCTTTATCCATTTGAAAGAAAAAGGGAAGGTACGCTTTGGTGCTTCACAAAACATGACACACACACACACCCCCCGCTGAAGTAATTGAGTGATGAGAGCTGTGTAAGGATAGATAAGTGGCCGTAAGTTGGACTTAGCGGGAGCTGCAGGCTCTCATAGAGTCATAGAATCATAGAACCGTTCTGGTTGGAAGAGACCTCCAAGATCATCGGGTCCAACCATTAACCTATCACTACCAAGTCCCCCACTAAATCATATCCCTTAGGGCCTCATCTAAACGCCTTTTGAATACCTCCAGAGATGGGGACTCCACCACCTCCCTGGGCAGCCTGTTCCAGTGCCTGACAACCCTTTCAGTGAAGAAATTTTTACAAATATCTAATCTAAACCTCCCCTGGCGCAACTTGAGGCCATTTCCTCTTGTCCTGTCATCTGTTACTTAGGAGAAGAGACCGACCCCCATCTCAGGCAGTGCACGCAGACGCTCACTGCTCTCTGCTCCCGCGAGTGTGTCTCATGCCTGTCCCAAACGACAACCCCTAAGGAGCAGTAAAGATTTCATGCTCTGTCCTCTGGCAGTGCTTTCAGCTCTCTGTTGAAATTGCCAGCACAGATGCCGGTCTGTGGCAGGAGCTGCGATGATTTTGTGATGAAGACGTGTCTCTCTTGGGAGCTGGATGAAATCCACCTAACGTTTTGCAGGATTTATTTCAGCAGACTTTGTTACAACCTCTTTCAGTCACCATGAGCCTTACTTGATTCAGATGAGCAACAGATTCAGAAAGCGAAGAGGAGTTTAACTGCACTTTTGAAATGGCATTACCATATCTATTCCTGTTTCTATATGTAGTCATATTTTCTTAGCACTGTTTCTGAGCCATAGTGATTTTTGACAGCTTGTTGCCTAATTTGATTCCCCAAGAAGAGACACAAAACTGGATGGCAGATGAGGTGCTTTTATTAGACACACCCACGTCCCTCAATGTGCTGGGAAGGACCAGGCAATCAGTTCTGCCTTGCCCTTGCCCTTCCAGCGTGTTCACTGCTAACGGCCACAGCCCCAGAGCAGCCCTGTGTGATTAGTTTGTGCATCTCCCCATTGCTCTTTGGATGAGCCTGTGTGTTCTCTTTATGTTCCTCCGTATACAGACACCACAGAAGGTTTTAGCTTGTGGTCTGCTCTTCTTGTTTCACACCAAGGTTGATGTGATGTTCTGTGTACCTGCATTGATTTACTGTAACTACCGTGTTGCCTACTATTTCTTATTATTTGCTTAGTTACTACAGTGGTTAAGGCTTTAGGCTTGCCAAGAAAGCCATGGTGAAGAAGTAAATCTCCAAGTGAGCGAAAGGTTTCTGTGTCACACAGCCCACAGAAGGAAAATAATACAAAGTTCAGAATAAAGAAGACCCTATTTGCGCGGAAGTACCCCAGCACTTCCATTTCTCCCTTACAACAGAGGGAGATATTGTGGTATCCAAGATGATACTGAACAGCAACTATGGGCAAAGAAAGACTTTTTAGTGGCAACTTTTATCCACAGTAAGTTATAAATATATCATGGAGTGTCATGACTGTGTTATGGAAAATATTCAAGTTGTCATATATAATAGGGGTATAAGATAATACATGTTCATCCTCTGCTCTGCTGGTGATCTCTTAACCTTTTGAATTCCTTGGCTATATTTACTGTTTTGCAGGCAAATAAACAGAATGCTTATGAAGCAAATGGAGTTGGACCTTCTTGTACCAGTGGTGCATTTGGCCCTGTACACACGGTGAGAAAGTATCAAGCCACTTTCTAAATGTTCAGTATAATGCGTGACGCTGGAATATAGTTGAGATAACTAATTTAACACAGCAGTTTCTGTCATTAGTTTAAAGCAACATTTAGGTATTCTACCTGCATCTGTAATTTCTGTGTGTATGACTTGCTATGCAAAAGTACCGTAAGACATACAGAGCTGTATCATCTAAAAGGATAATAGCGTTATGAGACTGGATGAAATAGCGTAGAATAGCATAGTTACAGTGAATCTGTTTTACAGATTATTTTTATATTATAATATAATATTTGTTTATAAAATTGCTTCAGGACCAAGAATAGGCTGTCCTATATCCCTGGAAATGTACTGCTATGCAAAATAATAACAAGGTGTGGTCTGATTACCTGTGGGCTGGCTGTACTTACAAGGCACTCTGCTGTGTGTACAATATGAAGTTCCATCAGCCCTACACCACCACTGAAAATCATTAACATGTTCCAAAAAACTTTGGTCCCTTACCTGAATTGTCCAGCAAACCTTCTGTAATCAATGAATGGAGATAGACCCTTGCAGTTGGCTTGGCTGAATCACGCTCTAAGGTATAGCTCTGTCGCCCCTGGCTGTAAAGTAATACCCTAAGCAACAAATTAGGCACTTCAGTTAGGAGCCTAAAATAACCGAGATGAACTGTGCAAATGGCTGTCCAAATTTTGCAACATGCAAGAAAATGTTTGCACTGTTATACTTGAAAAGGACATTGTTTTCTTTCTGTCCTGTATCCTTCTGTGGTTGCAGAAGGGTCACTAGAAGGGACGCTCCGTTCTGCACTGCTAGAACGGAGCTGACCGTTTTCTCAAGGGATAACAAATGCTGGCACTGTAACCATTTCACATGCAGAGTGTAAGGGGATGTCTTCTGACACAATTTCGCCTTCTTGGATATCTACGGAAAAAAAAAAAAATCCTGATCTTGCTCTTTATTACTGCTCCTTAATTGATTTCAAAAACAAACAGCACTTCAGGCAGAGCATTTCTAAAGGCGAATTCCCTGGCTGTAGCAGTCAGTCACTTAGCATGCAGCATCATGGCTTCCAACATTCACTACCTAAAGTGTGATAATAACTACTCAGAAATAGATTTGTTTATTTGCCTGAGAGGAAGCCTTTACTCTTGAAGTTGCCTTCATAGGAATGTCAACAAAAGCCGCAGGCTTCCAAGGATGGACTGAATCTTTTTTTTTTTCGTATCAGCATAAACAAACTCTGCATAATTCAATTTCTAATTGAATTGCTCATCTCAGTCATAGCTGCTTGGCTAATTACTCTGGAAAATTAATTTTATTTACTTGACTGGCTTTTAAAAATGATTACTTCAGTGATACTGCGACTTAAGGGTAATTAGTTACTTGGGAGCCGAGGTGTCTTTGTGATCTAATGACTGTGAGAAAAGTGAAATCTCCGTCCTAGCAAAGTTTATTTTTAGTGCTGTGATTTTTACATTTACCGTAAGATGAATGCAAGCTTGGCACATCAGATTTTGAAACTTTTTAGATATCTTATGCTAATTTATGTGATGTGCCAGATCCATCTCTGTCAACTCTCAGTCAAAACCAGGATGTCTGTCATTGGTTTTAGTTATTGGAAAGCAAAAATTTGACTGCATAAAGCAGAAAGGCTTCATCTGGGTGCTATTAATAGAAGACAGATTGGTGGAGCTGAGGTCACGTAAGAGAAGGAGGAGTATGGTGGAACAGTGAAGTTGACAGAGGCCAAAGGTTGACCCTAGCCCTAGGGCATGACCTCAGCTAGAGACAAATGAATGCGCTTTTAGGGGGGTGCGTAGACTGAAGGAAAACTCAAAATGAATGAATAATCTATTTTTATTTCTTTCCTCTTCCTCAGTGCAAAGATATGGAGCTTGGTACGTGTTTGAAAATAAAGAGAACATTAACAAAGAAACACTGCCAACTACTTTTCTCCTAGACAGAGTAGCCAACAACTCCACCATTTTTGGCTAGCTGCTCAGGATGAAGGGAATAGCAGTACTACATAAAAATGCTGCTTTGTCAAGAATATTTTGAGACCCATTATGTTAGAACAACATTACGGTTTCATAGTTACCAGTCCCAAAGGAAGTCCAAAGCAAAGGTTGCTTGTGTAAAAATTCCCTACCTGTCTCCTACAGAGTGAAGCCTTTCAGATGCTTTTAGTGCAACGTGACAGGTGGGAAGACAGGTGCAAGCATATCAGCAGATCAATAATTGTGCAGGTGCATGTAGGGATTCTCCCTTGCGGCAAGTTGTGGGGACAGAAGCTTAGCAGGACCCTGCATCCACCAGCACCATGGATCCTAACAGGGAGAGCTCCTTCAGCTCTCGTGCAGTCCCTTGTGCCTTCATGCATGGCTGCTAGTGTTAGCTGTTAAGATTATACAGCATTTTTAATGGTCACACTTGTTTTTCAGTATCTTATTTTTTAAATTTTAGATGCTCAGAGCCCATTATGGTTGAATTTGTTGAGAAACATGGCTAAATGAGAGAAGAATCTGACATAGAAGTTCATTAGCGTTGGGAAAGCATCATTTGCTATGCTTGCCAAAGCTTGACTGCATTTTAAATCTCCAAATATTCTCAGCTCTGGAGGTGAAGCATGACTTTTTCTGTAATGCAGCAAAACAGAATACTGCTGTGTGTAAGTTCATTGGGGGCCTTTGGAAGCTAGGAAGGAATTAGGGAGGTAGAAGATTAACAATCTGAACGGCAGAAGAGCAGCAGACAAAAGAAATTGGCAGGAAAGAGATTATAATAACTAGCATGTATATCTTGGTGTCGGAAAACAGCTTCTAAACTTATTGTAACGTTTGTGACTCTCTTCTTAGCATAGCATCTTATTATCACTACCTGCTTTTCCAGAACTTCAAGTGGTTAAGTGGGCACTGGAAATGAAAGTTAAATGTTAAAAATTATGTTCAAAATTGGTGCATTAAAATAGAGAAAAGATTTTAAATTCGCATGTTGAGAACCTAGAGGATGACAGAATTGGGGATCTTTGTGCAATTTTAATTTGCTCCTTTGATGCACAGACATTGTGATTGTCTTTAACAGTATGAAACTGTACAGCCATTTTTCAGTAGTTTCCAACCTCATCCAGTGATTTGGATTAAAAAGAAATCTCATTTTCTTTACAGAGGTTTCAGGAGTGCTGTTAATAGAATAAGCTAAGTAATTCAAAACCATTATTATAGTTATCGCCACAATGTGACTGTTACATTATGTGGTATCATTATTCTCATTTTATAGGCAGAGGCAAAGAAATGAAAGCCAAAATTATCAATACAAAATATATGCCAATTTCTACTGTTCAAAAAAAAAAAAAAAATCAGGGCCCTAAATTGTCAAAGTACAAGGATCACTTATTGGCCAAGACAACAGGTTAAATGCAAAAAAAATGTCTAGAATCACAGAAGCAGTCTGTAGCTGAGGGAAGGTTAGGATTCAGTCCCCCAGTAAAGCACTCAATTACCTAGCCCTAGGGTCGTCACTTGCCATCCTGCTTTTCCCTGGCTTACCCACTGCATGTCTACTTACGTCTTTAAAGGAAGCAGCCTACAGCCTCTACCCTTACAGGCTCCGGATTTGTCCCAGTGCGTCACCCATTCCCTTTGTGAAGTTGGATTATCTTGTAATTACCTTACGATAATCATAACAGTTAATAATACAATATCATAACAGTTACGCACAGGGAAGAACAAACTGAGATAGCACGAAGAGCCCTAACTGGGATATCTTACAGGCTTGTGAATGCTTGGCTTTACTGTCTCATTTTTTTCAATGTTTGTATTAGGAGGGAGGAGGCTAATTTCAAGCATGTTTCCAGCGAGGGCATGATCATCAGCCTGCTGGAGTTGCACCGATTTTCAGTGTTAGTAATAAAGTAATCAGCCATCCAAGTAATCTTACAGTAACTACTGTGTACTCAGCTGGTCAATTGTGTGTTAATTACCTGTCATCTTTGAAATGGCTGAGTCTGACCCAGCTCATACCGAAACGTGTGAGAATCTTTCCATTGACTTCAGCGAGCACGACAGCATCTCTGGACGGCTGTAAGGTTTGTTGGCATTTGACCCAAACTAGGCAGATTCAGCACCTGCAATTTCATATTACTGTTGTTAGCTCTTTTCTCCTAAACACAGCGGTTTTACAGAACTTAATCATTATTCATTCGTCTATTTGACATGACGCTTTGTGGTAGTTGTATCGTCCTGTATTTTTAAACATATATCCTGTAGTAGCTGAACCTGAGAACAAACTCTGCAGAATCATGAAGAGAATGTCCGTACCTAACTGCGGCTTTTCAAGGAGCTCCTTAATGTTCTGATTACAGCTGTACAAACAGAAAGCTAGAAAGAGGGGGAAACGGCAAAGACTTACAGCTAGCAAGCCCCCACCATACCCACGACTACAATGAAAATAAAACTACAACAATCCCTCCTGCTGGAAAAATGCCAGGTATGACTTGGACCAAGTCCAAGATTTCTGCAAACTATATAAAAATAAAGTTATCGCTTGAATAAACAACTCTGTAAGGTCCAAAAAACCACCTCTTTTTCAAACATTCCTACTGCGTGCTATCAGGGCCACATGGGCTGCGTCTGGTACGCTCTCCTCTGAACGCAGGCAGAGGGAGGCTTGCGTTAACGTGAGGTGACATGCGTATGCTGCATCTCAGGGCTTCTGTCACTAACCAGGGCCCCTGGGCCCCTACAAACCTGCCAGCCCGTTCTCGGCTCTCCCCAGGGAACCCTGTGCAGTGCTGTCGCAGCGCGGGTGCCCCAGCAGACGAGGCTGACTGCAGCTGTCAATGTAAGGAGGGGGAAGAGAGAGGCTGGACACGGGGCTGGTGGTTCCCATGTCCATGGCTGGGGATGACATCTCACATCAGCTTGTCTTATAAATCAACACTTACATTTTCTTTTTTTTATTGGTACAGCCTGGCCAACTCTATCATTTCTTGTAATGATTTGCTGGGGTTTTCTGTGCTTCTTACACCATCACCACATTTTTGCAGGGATTTCCAGATGTCTCACAATGCTGTTCTCACTGAGGTTCCTACACTGGGCAGCCCTAAAAAGTGAGCACTTTCTACTTCTACTTTGCATGTGCAATGAGTCAGTTGCAGTTAAGATATTCCATGTGTTACAGAGCGTGGTGGTTGACCTTGGCTGGCTGCCAGACACCCACCCAGCTGCTCTCTCACTCCCCTGCCTCAACAGGACAGAAGGAGAAAATCAGGTGAAAAAGCTCATGGGTAGAGATAAAGACAGGGAGATCACTTGCCAGTCACCGTCATGGGCAAAACAGACTCGACTTGGATAAGATTAATTTAATTTACTGCCAATTAAAAAAAAAAGAATAGTAGGATAGTGAGAAACAAAGATAAAAGGAAAACACCTTTCCCGCACCCCAGACCTTCTTCCCAGGCTCAACTTCACTCCATTATTCCTTCTACCTTCTCCTCCTCCTCCAAGTGGCACAGGGGGATGGGGAATGGGGGGCTGCAGTCAGTCCATAACAGCTCCTCTCTGCCCCTTCTTCCTCCTCACACTTTCCTGCTGCTTCAGTGAGGGTCTTTCCCACGGGGTACAGTCCTTCAGGAACAGTCTGCTCCATCGTGGATCCCCCGTGGGCCACAGCTCCTTCCAGGAAACCTGCTCCTGCATGGGCTTTCCATGAGCTGCAGGTTCCTTCAGGGCACATCCACCTTCTATGGCATGGGGTCCTCCATGGGCTGCAATGTGGGTATCTCCTTCCACCATCATCTTCCATGGGCTGCAGGGGGACAGCCTGCATCACCTTGGTTTTCTCCATGGGCTGCAGGGAAATCTCTGCTCCAGCACCTGGAGCACCTCCTTCCTCTCCTTCTTCTCTGATCTTGGTGTCTCCAGGGCTGTTTCTCTCACATTTTCTCACTCCTCTCTCTCACAGCTGCTGTGCAGTGTCTTTAACCCTTTCTTAAATACGTTTTCACAAAGGTGCCACCAGCTTGACTGACAGGCTCAGCTGCGTCCTGTGGTGGGTCTGTTTTGGAGCCAGCTGGAACTGTCTCTGTCCAATGCAGGGGCAGCCCCTGGTCTCTTCTCACAGAGGCCACCCTTGCAGCCCCCCGCTACCAACACTGGGGCATGGACACCCAATACGGTTGCTGTGCAAGTGTGCCGTAAGTCCAACGTGTCCAGAATGCGCCAGGCTGCAGCACACATCCAGCTCAACTCTGCAACCGATCTGCGACTGCGTCTGTCCCACCCGCAGTGCGTCAGTGTGCGCGTCAGGTGTAGTCTGGCCATCCGCGCGGCTTCTGCTTCCCCGAAGACTGCTCCTGCCCTTTCCTCCCGTGCTTGCAGCCGCATAACTCTTGCTCTAGCACGCCTCACACCCCATGATATGCTGATTCTGTTTGTTAATCCGATGAAAAACTGCTCCCTTTTCATTTACAGAGTTAGTTTTCTGACAGGTTTGTTTCCTGCCAGATGGTGAGCATCCAACTAAGTTAGTTCAGCTGTAAGGTTTAACTGTGTGTGAAAAGCCATCATGGCACTCTGCAGAGTATGCATGCACGCATTTTTATTCCCAGAAATCCCAGACGAAAATAGGGGATGCTTTTTGAATGTGGAGTGGGGACAGGTATACATGATTTAAAAGAGCCATTTAAATCCCCATGCCAGAGCCTGTTACCCGCTTGGAGCTCTGGGGAAGAAAATGAACAAGCTTGTAGGATGCCCTATTTTGCACATTATACTCCAGACAAAAAATATCCCAAATTGCACAAAACAATTAAAACCAGGCAAAGGACTTGATAATAGGTAAGGAAACCAAAAATCTGCAGCCGAAGTTCTAGAGAAGGATAAGGATGATCAAACCTGTGGAACAAAAAGGAAAGGATTTGCTTAATAGACAAGGCTATTCAGCCAGGAGCGTTCCCCTGAGATACGATATGATAGCTGCCTATAAAATCATGGGTGTCATAGTGAAGATGAATAGGGAATAACTGTTCACTGTTTTGCTGAATCACAAATTGTTAGCAACTGGGGGAGTGTGCCTTGTTGCTATTCTTGTCTATCGGTGTCAGGCTGCTGGGCTGGATGGACATTTAATGTGAAGTACAAACACATTCTTAATGATAGCCTATAGTTTAAGTTGAGCAAGAGATATAGACAAACAGTATTATTTCTTGAACATTTGAAAAATTATCATTAATTGCTATGCTATGTAGGTAAACATGAACGTTAGCATTGGCCCCAGCCAAGGTGATAATACTGATGTTTTCTACAACTTGAACATTTACAGGGGAGAAGAGGAGAGAGCACCCCAGAAGGTGCTGCATGTTTCTTACTCCTGGAGGTCAAGCCAGCCCTATCCAGACAAGCAGGAAAACTGGGTGGAAAATGGTGGGACTGCCTGAGGACTGGAAATAAGGAGCAACTGGGGACAAAAGAGCCACAGCAGAGAAACTCAGTAGATTCTTTGCTTCCGTCTTGGGAAGGCTCCCATAATATATCCTTTATAGCAGAGAGATCAGATGAGATAGATTGGTTTGAAGTAGGCATAGCAAAAATATTTAGACTAGCCAGAAGATTTAAATTTTAATAAGTCACCAGGATGAGATGGCATTCACCCAAGAGTTCAGAAGGAAACGAGCCATAAAATTGCGGCAAGTGCCAGAGAGGGGAACCTGGGAGCCACTGAGCAGTGAGTCTGACTCATGGGAAAATGGTAGAAAAGGTCTATAATAAAGAAAGGGATTGCTGAATATGCGAATAAACAGTCTATTGAAAAAGTGTCAGCATGGCGGGGGTGAAGGGGTGTCCTGCCTCCCTGGCCTGCTGGAGTTCTATGGCATGGACAAATTCCTTAAAGGGAACAGGCAGCGATGTATGTTACCTTCTGACATCTTTTAACCAAGACTTGTGGATGCTGGGGAACTGTAAGGGGAATAAATTCCCGATAGCGGTCTTGTCTGCTTTCTCCCAATAGCATCTTGTATTGCCACTGTAAGAGACAGTATGGGCACTGATGGTTTGACTCACTGGTCTTACAATAGGATGTTTCATGTATTCTTACCCACAGACTAAATGGGCTGGACTAAATGAGACATAAGGAGAAACTTCTCTCCTCATAGTGAACACATACAAAAGCCACTGCCTTAATTTCTTCAAACCCCTTTCCAAAAAAAAAAGAAAAAAAAAAGAGGGAAAAAAGGAATTTTCTTTCACTAATTTCTTCCTCCCCCTCATAAAAACATCCTATTTCCATTCCTTCCTTTAGAATCAGCTTCTTAAACATTAACCACAATGCAAATTGTGCAATACACTCCTTTTGAATACTAATACAAAAATACAGAAGTACAACAAACACAAAGACACGACAATGTTAACAAATACTACATTTCTTTCCGAAAGCCCCTCGGCCAATGAAATGGAAGATTTTCATTTTATTTGTGCCCCGCACGCTAATGATCAAATGAAGTGAGACTAGACTTCAAGTTTTCACAGCTCTCTTCATCTCAGAGACCTACAAAAGGCTTTACTGTCCTCCCACTCTGCTCACCGCTCCCCCAACTGACATGCAAATAAAATCTGCTCTCCTCCCTCGCCAGCTCCCTTTCTCATACCAGAACCGATAAAGAATAAAACAAGAGTTGCTTTCCTGACTTCTCGCTCTGTTGATGAGCATGCTTGAAACTTACCCTCTCACTCCCCTCTCCCATTCACAACCATAGAGAAAAGAAAGGAATACTGGATTATTTCCTTCTGGTACCGGTAAAACAAAGCAAGTCAAAGCTTTTCTTTCTTCCCACACTCTCCTCTCTCACTTATCCTGCTTTACTTGCTATCCTCCTATTAACCCCAACAGGATGGCGCAGTTATCTTTAGTTGTTTTGTTACCTTTAGGTGTCTTTACGGTTTGTTATCCTCCTGTAATCCACATCTATTCAGGGCTCATTCATCCTGTTACCTTCGTTGAATGGTTAGTTATGGCATCCCATGTGTGTCCCCACCTGCACCCAAAGTCCCGATTGTTCTGCTCAATTTGAGTTGCCCTGGAAGCTGTGATACTGCCTAGTGTTGCCTGTTGCCCATGTCACCCATCCTGAGTGGGGACGCAGCAATATATTCCGCAGGCACGGCCCAGGAGTATCCCTCCCCTGCCGCTCAGGCAAACACAGTGAAGCGAGACAGTAAGACCCTTTGTCCCCAGTGAATATTCAATGGTATTCGTGTTGAGTTGGACTGAGTAAGGGCAAGTGACTGGAAAACCAAGTCCCACAGTCCCTGCGCTCAGGAGGTTTAGAGCGCTCCTCTGGATGATGTTTGTTCAGTTGTCCCGAAGCAGAACGGCACATTGAGCTCAGGCCATCTCCAGCCCTGGGGAATGCCCTCACCAAGGGTATCTGTCAAGTGGAAGTGAAGCTACAGCCGTCCTTGATTTCCTTGGCCCCAGCAGGGCCTCAGAATGCAACTTCTCATATCAGGCATTTCATTTGCTCTAAAACTAATCATTGACCCATGAATGCAAAAAAAAAAAAAAAAAGACAAGACACAAGACAGTATTCTAGGTTAGCTAAACTGCACTTTTTTGAAAGGTTTACATTCTGCCACTGAATCAGATGAGCGGTTAGTCATAGAGCTTTCACCTAATAGATCGCTCAAACAGCTAAGAGAGTCATAGCAATAAATGTCTCATCTGGAAGGACCACATAGTTCTAGAAAGCAAGCATAACTATGTAATATTTTTGTAAATTAATGTTAAAATCAACTTTTTATAACAATTAGAGATTTTTGTTCCTATTTCTTACCATTTATTATCCTTTTTATTTATTAAAAAGTTTAAATGGTTGTGTGGTATGTAAGCAGATGTTACCTTTTTATTTTAAAGACTGTAATACATTCCAAGCATTAAGATAGAAAAGTAAATCAGCTTAGAAGGGGGTGATTTACAGAAAAAGATCTTTGTTTTAAGGAAACCCACTAGGGCATTTCTCATTCTGTTTTTTTTTTTTCATAAAGATTCAGAGCACATAGGGCTCTGAGAGAGACATAAATGACAAAACTTTCCAGGAGCAAGAACTTCACTGTGAATTTTCAACACTTCAGTGCAGGCACCCGCAGGCATTCCTGTGTTTTGTGTCGCCCATTCAGCTCTGTATCTCCAGTCTGTGCTCTGTGTATTTGCATCAGTCTATGATAGGTACAAATTTTCGTAGCAGAACAGCTACATAGAATCAATTTTGATAACAGTCATAGCACGACAACTGTGGGAAAAATGATGTTTTAATTTATTGCTCCTGGTGAGCAAAATGTAACCCTCCTTTTACTATTGAGCAGTGCACTGCCTATTTCAAAAAGAATCAATGCTCAGTAACTCATGACAATACGGTCACACTCTTCAAACAAATAATTTCTGTGTTGCTGAGGCAAAAGCCTGAACAACTGCTAACGCATCAGAGAGAAAGCTGATAAATCTGGAATCATTCTGTAATACTTACTACTGTCTGATACCGTACACAATTCAAACAGTCCACAGATCTTGTCCAGTGGAATCCAGAAAAGCAATATCTACTGTGTATCTACAAACAAAATACTCATTGCGGCAAGTGAAATGGCTACAGCAAATTTCAGCAAGTTTCTGGTAATACGTTGTGATGCATAACACTGACATGAGCAGAAAATCATAATAGAATTAAGTAATGGATTGTACTCTCTAGCTCCTAGTTTTTGAGAGAAGTCTTCGAAACTCATTTAATTTCTTCTTTTTTGAATAGAAAAACCACAAATTGTCGTTTCTTCCAGTTCGAGTACTATACGATGATAAAAATAAGCAGAATGCTACTTCAAAAAACTACTTCCCTTTCAAAAGCAGGGAACAAAAAGCAACCAGAAGGGAAGCTTAAGGATTAAGAGAAGGGGCCCACTGGCCGACCCTCACTTATACCAGGCATGACGTCTATGGTATGGGATACTCTCTTTGGCCAGTTTGGATCAACTATTCTGGCTCTACCCCTCCCAAGTTTTTGCACCTGCACATTAGCAAAACCTGGGAAACTGCAAAATGTCCTTTATGGTTTAGCAGCAACCAGCAACATCAGTGTGCTATCACCATTCCTCACATACTAAATCCAAAACACAGGAGCTGCTGGAGACAAAACTAGCTCTGTCCTAGCCTAAACCAGGACAACCATTAAAATAGCTGTGAAACTTAGGTCTTCTCTTGTAATAACGCAAGAACTAGCCCAGGTGTCCTAGATCCTGTCTTGAGAACTTCAGTCTTGAGCTGTGTATCTAAAGAATTCAATGGTTTATGTATGCAATTAGGAAATTGAACTCCTGTAGGAGCAGAAATGCAGATGATGTGTGGTGGCATCCTTAAGAAACTGAAACGCTACAGCAGAAGGCTTTTGGTCAGAGGGACTGTACAACGGACTGAATTGGTAGTATTTTAAAGACTAGAGGCTTACAGTAACACTACCAGAGTTAAAAACTTAGCTGAAGCTTTGATTGTCTGGACATACCACCTTTTGACAGGTATTTATCACGTATGTTGGACGCAAACTGTCTTCTGTGCATTTGTCAGAATGACAAGAAAGGACATGAAAGAGGGCAATAACAACTAAAAAACAAGTGACTTAGTCCTGGGTGCTATCATTACTGTCATGAAATTGTATCTCAGATAATTCTTGCCTGTTCTTGGTTATCCAGTGCATCAGGGTGTGGAACAGCAACTGCAAATCCAGGAGCACAGAGAACCACTGTTCAAAAGAAAAAGAAACTCTACTTCCAGTTTTAGCCAAGTCTTAAAAGAGTTGAGCTAGATAAAGAATTTAGAGTGTGAGATTTTTGTCTAATACTTTGCTATACAGCATGCAGTTACTATATACACTATATTACATTACATGAATACATTTATATATATTAATTATTAAATAAGAATTAGGAAGATGATTACAAACTCAGCTGTCATCGCTAGAAGTCTGGCAACACTCACAGTTCTCTGTTAAGTCTGGATAGCTAAGAGTGAAACACAAAGATTAGACAGATAAATATAAAGGGATTTCTCAGTCTGAGACAGAATTTGTAACGGATGCATCAGTGCCTGTTAAGCAGTTGGAGAAGCCTTGGGTTATAACAGAGGCCCTCGGTTTTTACAGGAGCTTGGCACCTTGAAGTGGTGCTTGCCACCTCCAGGTGTTGGGCAAGCTGTTCAGCACCTTGAAGAATGAGGTTTTACTCAGAGTTGCACATAAAGCTCCAATTAATGTACATTAGATTCACAGGCTTGATAAAGAAACAGGGTAATTATCATCTGCCTGCTTAGATATTGCTGACTTATAGTGCTGAAGAGCTCCTAGCTTTTGAAAGAGAAAATCTGTTGGTTTAAGTAAAATAGCTTTAATGTATGGTTTATAATGCATAAAATCTAGAGGGAATACAGAATTTGTCTATGAATTATGTTTTAAATAAAAACTGAAGCAACAGAACAAACCAGTGATTCATTTAATATGAATGAACTCCATGGAGGAAAAGATGTTTCTCCAGGACTGCAAGGAATTAAACAGATTATGGAGAGACACTGCCAAAGCTAAGGACACAGTGTAATCACTTTACAAAATCCATTTTATTATTTTCTTTATCTGTTCCCCAAAGCCAAGGTATTAATATCCATTTTCATTCAAATTTGTCCCAGGCCTATTTTTTCAGACTAGCTCTTTTTAGACTCCTTTTTGCAGCAGTTTTACAAATCTGGGAGATCCCTACATGGTCAAAAAAGGAGGAGATGCATTCCCTGTACCTCTGAGAGTCCATTTCTGGGAATCATCTGCAGTCATTTTTACTGTAAAAAAGGGTCGTATTCAGAACTGTCAGTAACTGATGCAAGATGTAGGAGACAGTCAAGCGTAAAGCCTGTTTGTTGGCACTATTCATTTTAAGAGAAACTGAGCCTTATCTCGGAAGCCCATAAAGGATCTGTGACTCCTGAAATATAGACCACACTCACTAAGCTTCTGGTAAATTTTATATTGGCAGCTTGTGTCTAAATCAAGAACCAAACTCTAATCTCTTCCTAAGATATACTCCATGATATGCATATCTGGCTGAGAGAGAGAATGTGGAGTTTAAGTAGAGTCTATTTCATTTAACTTGCTAACAGAGGTGTCAGTCACATCTCAGGTTTTCTCTTTTGCGTTGGATTCACCACCGCTGTGCACTATGCACTGGTTATTTTTCTCATGCCTGAAACGAATGTAAATTGGCTTGCTAGCAGCTAACTGCATTGGTATAAACGACTGCCTAAGATGCAGAAAAAGGGTGATTCCAATGTGCTGCATGCACTTGGGGCAGACATGACAGAGCTGCCTTCCTCTTGGTTGTGTCAGAGGGATCTCTTTGGCAGTCCATCACACTGCAAATGTGTTTTTCTGCCTCACAGTCGAAGAAGATTAAGTATATTATTTTGTCCTTATACTGGGTCATAAAAAATCAATTTCATGACAGCAGCAAAGCCGCTCACTAAAGTGTCATTTTCCATGACCAGCTTGGAGCCCTGAGGCTGAGCAAAAACCCTTCTCAGCAGGGGCAGTCATGGATCTGCTGTGTCCATGCCTGGATCCAGGAAGCGCCAGCCCCTCTTTTCCCTCCCATCTCCTGTGCCCAGCCCTACTCAGGCGATACCATGCCACTGACCAGGGAAAAGGTGAGGCAAGGCAGTGCTGCCCACCACCGGGTTTCCTCTTTGCTCTCCCCCCCATGCTTGGGGAGACTCCTGCTAGCGTGACTGCTCTCCCCACGAGGTGCAGAGGCAGGCACGGAGCAAGGGCAGGGGTGCAGGCAGCAGCAGATAGCTGTGTGCTACGGGGGCCGTGGAGCTTGCTTGGTCTCTGTGCTCTGAACCAGTCACAGCAAACAGGGCCATGAAAGAGCCACTTGGCCACGGCTGCTGAGCCAGTGTAGATTTTTCTGCAATTATCTACTTCGCCTCTTCCCAAAGCCAGTCCTGCCTATGAAAGACCTGGTATTTATTTAGGTCCTTGTTGTCAAAACATGAGCTATGGGGATTGATCATCCTCTGGGGACATCATGGAATTTTTGTGTCTGACTTCAGTGACAGGATGTTCAGGTTGCAGATACGAGAGTGAAAAAGAAACTGAGCTATGTGTCTACTGAAACCAAAAGTGGCATTTGGAAAATTTCTGAGGCTCTACGTTTCTTTTTTTCCTTCCCACATTTTTTGTCCAAAATAGGCTGTGTAAAAAAATTCTTCACTAAACCATCTTTATCCTCATGATTGCTGGAGCAGGAACTGACAGTGGACAGAGGCACTTGATGTCAATAATGAAAGTGCCTTGCTGCGAACTGTAAATATTGTAAAAGTTAGAATATACTGTACTTAGACTCTGCGTTGTCTTTTGTAATCCTGTAGAAAGTTGATCTGTTAATATTCAGCAGAGAGAGGTTATTGCCAGCAATGAACATCCCATTTCAGGTCAGCACTAACTCCATGGGGAGACACAGATGTATCACATACCTACAAGGCTAAGTGGCAGACAGATTATGGTTTCTTGTATACCAGTGGTGTCAAGCCAACCCTTGAGAATTTAGCTCTAGTGTATTAATAAAAATAGAGGGCACTTTTGTGTAGTAACTGCTTTTCCTATGTCTGAAGTGCTCCATAAGTCAATCCTGTAAGCTAATGGGACAGTAACGGATCAATAGCAATAGCGTGAGAAAATGTCGCTCTAGCACACAGAGATCATCAGATAAGCTGATTAATGCTCCATCAGTCATCTAGTACAATAGAAATAGTCATTAGGAAAGAACACCAGTACGTGATCTCTTTGGAAAATAAACACTCGAACCTGACATTTTTTTCCACAAATGCTGGAATGTTCCCTAAAAGCATTTATGAAGTGGCCAGATGCATTGACCACACATAATGCTAGAAAAAACAGCTCTCCAGCCATAATTGTTCTTCAGCCTTAATCCTGAGAAACACAGAAAGTGAGTCTTTCATGTTTCCTAGGTCCCTTTGGTGTCAATAAGTCAAATGAAACATCTTTACAGGAATTACCTAGAGAGGGATAGGTTTGCTTATTGCTTGGGAGTGTATGAACAGGGCCATTCTGCCCCTCACTTTATGACCCACTGGCTAAGCTGCTAAACTAAAACCAGGAGTGTGGAGAAGAACACAAGGGCATAAGGATACAAGTAACTTTTCTTTCCAGTAAATGTTGTTATCTCATGTTATTCTGAAGGAACCTTAGACTTTGAAACCCAGAAATGAGGGCAGGATTCAAAGCCTCAGTAAGCTTATAAACCCAAACTGAGCCAAGTTTCACCCTGAGAAACTTTTTCATACCTGAGAAAGCCAAATGCCTCCCTAGCTGGATTTAATGGAAAGCACATTATCGCTGACAAGCACTGAATACTTTGCTAAGGGGACAGGAAAACCTTCATTACCTGAGGAAAGCTTAGGAAGAATTGAGCAGTTAGCGTATATGAATAGTGAATTACACAGTCCTACCAGTGAGGGTTCCTTCGACCCTTGAGTTTTTCTTCCTTTTGCCCTCAGATGGCTGTCAGCGGTTAGTGGAGTTTCTGGGCCTAGGGTTGTTTTCAGGTAGACCCATCTCCAGCTGCCTGGTTTCTGTAAAGGAGCCACGGAGATGCTCCTGGCTTGGTACTGTCCCCCATGGCTGCAGTATTGCTGGCAGCGTCACGGCGTTTCTGCCTTATGGCTTACCCTTCCATGTCATACTGCCTCTGTGCTCCGTCCGCTCACTACAAAGACTCTTTAATCTTTACCGCTGTAGCTTCAGCTCTGGGGGCGGTGCTCCTCCTGTTCCTGTCGTCCGTTTCTCCAGGCAATGCCCGGCTGAGGCGGGATGGTGCTCCACAGCCAGGATGGTTTCTGGTCAGCAGAGTCTGGACAAAGGAGAGAGCAAGTCCTCAGACCAAAGACTGAGTTTCAGCTCTGTGAGGACACTTGAGAAATGTTGGAGCACTAGGAATACCCCGCCGCTTGAGAAGACATCTCAAGTCTTGTCCTAGCCTGAGTCCCCGAACTGAGAGTTTGGATAAGGCAGTGTGTTCACTCAGGGCATTTTAAAGACTCACCGTTTTTTGGCATCCTTCTCTTCCCACCGGCCACTCTCACCTGCTGGAAGCTGTTGCTTCCTCAACTTCTTGCCACCAAGAGTGGTATCAGCTGCACACCATGCCTGTCTCAGGGAAATCTGCTGTTGCCGTAGGCACTGAGGGGGATGTGGGAGAAGGCAGCAATGGCTGGAAGGTCTGTCTCCTGCCCCCGCCTGCCAGAGGCAGCAGCAGCGCTGTGGCAGCTTATTCATAGCCTCTGGAGGAGGCTTCTTCAAGTGTCATTCATACCTGACTAGCTATCCCATCTCCTCCAGGGAAGAGACCAGATGGAAGTGTCCTGTATGCCAGATTTGACTACAGGTTGCCGGTTGGACCACACAGGGTCAGGCAAGAGGGCTTCACTAGCTTTACAGCAGAAATTCAAAGGATTTCTGGCCAAACCCCACGCTGCTTGGCCTGGCCCGAAATCATGCAGAAGCTGCCTGCCCATTTCATTCTCTCCTGTGTGTCCTCTGTAGATGGCATCAGAGAGCTCTCTCCATCTGTGAGCTTTAGCCTTCAGGGCTAATGATGCTTTTGTCATTGTCAGTCTTAGGTAATTCTCATGTGTGGCACTTCTACAATTATCACAAACCCGCTCTTCTCTGCGGTGGAACCAGTTGATTCACACAGCAATAAACAGAGCATGTCACTGGTCGTCAGGATACTCCTACAGAGTCTAGATGCTGCAATGGAGACCTATGGAGGAGGAACATTATCTCCCATGGAACAGCATGCTTAATCACACAGTTAATGCCTACAAAAATATGAAGTGTAAAAAGATGCTGTGAACTAATCTTGGCTTAAGCATGATGCAAAATTATGCTCACAGAACAAAAAAATACCAATCGATGTCAGTGTGCCTTTGGGTGTTCTCACTGCAGTAGAGCATAAGGAATTAGTATCTTACTAACTCATTCTTGGTTTTATAAAAGTTATTTCCTGTTAAAAAAATCCCTCAAGGGCATGACCTACTAAACCACATTCTCCCATACAGCTTGACGTATTATCTGTAAAATACCAGTTCTGTCACTGGAATGCAAGACACCACATTATTTTTAGCAGATTACTATCCAAAATCATTTGACCACAAGCCAAGGATCCCTTCTGAGAAAAACCATGAGCTCAATTGTCCGTTTATTACCTGCTAAAATGTTCTCATTTGCCTTCCCTTTGCAAAATTTGGCTCTCAGTACTCAAAGGGATTCAATTTCAGAAAGATATTTTCACAGTAATAAATCTCTGCATTGCGTCAAAGGGTGTGAGTTGGAGGGGAGTATGGGGCTGTATCCAGACAAAACTGTCTCTAGGACAGAAAGACAGGCTCAATTACTCTATTTGATCATGGGGGAGTTGTGGCAAAAGTCAGAGCAAAATGAACCCACTGTTGTAATATGTTGCAAACTCATTTAACCAGGTAATGCTGACTGGATGCCTCAGTCAGTCCTTCCCTGGCAGAGAGCAAAGGGAGCTCTATGGAGTGGCCAGCTGGAAACACCGTCTGAAGGTCTGAGCAAATGCCCTCTCAGTGCATTTATGTGAGTGGGCATGCGAAGGCAAGGAGACATCTTCCTAAATACGTATTTCTAAGATGGAAATAAATAATAGTCTCTGCCAGCTGCCGTGAGACTAGTGGTGGCAAAACTGTGAGCTAATCTATCTTGCTTTTTATGGTGACACTTCCCAGACAAAGCATCTCTGTGTCTCATAGGCAAACAGAGACCTGGGAATGTGACTGCCTTGCAGGGAGGAAGAGCTGAGTGTGGCATCACCTTTTTTGTCTCTTCCCAGGGAAGAATGCTGGCTCATGCATTTTCCAGAAGGAACAGACCGCCGCTCCAAACATTGCTTAGGGCAAAGCCATGTCCTAATGCTGCAAATCAGGCCAGATTTGTTTTGGAAACCTGCTTTTCCAGAGTGGTCTGGCTGACATACCAATTATTCCCTACTCTTGGCAATCTCTTGCTCTGACTGAATGTCCTTTTGAAAACTGTTGACAAGATCTATGCACCACCCAGAAGAGCCTGGTCTGCACACAGCCTCATCTACACACACAGAGTATCCTTTGCTGAAGTTCACAGTGTGCAAAGTAGGTGTTGGACAAAAAACTAGCTGCAAATATGGACAAGGAATAATTATGGTCGGCACCAGTGCAGCTACCAGGGTGAAATTCATATGAGATATCCACAGAGAGGCAAACCCCCAAAAATCCTCAGATATTTTATTTGCAAAGAATACCCTGACATTCTGTCATTTTAGGCAGTGCGACCTTATTGAAGACTCTTGATTATTGTCAAGAGAGGTTGGTCTCTGGATTTGTTTAAGTCAAATGCTGTAGTACTTAATGTCTGGTCTTCCCCTTTCATTAGGAAACATTCTTAGGCTGCCACTGTTTTTGCTGCCCCCAGTCTGAATTAAAAATAACTCCTTATGCAAGAAAAAGCAGGCACAGCTGTACTGCCATTGTATTCAGTGGCAATGCAGGAACTCCTGGGAGAAGCAGAGGTTTTGAAATGGAAGGCGATTGCCTTCACAGGACTGTTCTTTCCTTGTTTCTGTGGCTGGTTTCCTGCTTATTTCCACATATGAGACATTTCCTTGGGCTATTTTCCTTTAGTGAATTGTCCACGCAATATTAGCCATGAATAGAGATGATTTTAAAAGTGTCCCTTTAAATTCAGAGTGCATGTCAGCATCTCATCTCCTTCTTCATGCTTCTAGTTCAAGGATGCTTCTGAAATCCATTACAGGATGTTCACCTTCTTGCATTTTGCTTGTGAGTGCTAATGATGTGCCTTCTCAGTACTGTATTAGTCAACGGGGAAGAGGAAAAAGATGAATGGAGCAAGGTAATGGCTAATCACATTAATTTTTGCCTCAAAAGAATAGAGTTCCAGCAACTGCTGGTTTTAGTCCGTTTCTGGGGTTTTAGATTACGTTGCTTATCAGTTCGAGCCCAAGCCCTGAATGAAGCAGGTTGCTGTCAGAAACCTTTGGATGAATGATTATTGAACTTTGCAGTAACACTCTGCTTAAAAAAAATCACTACTACAGAGCAAAACATCACCTCCAGTGGTAGCAAATCCCCCTAAAGGAGAAAAATTGTGGGCTGAACAAGGAGTTTTTGCAAAGCGCTTATGATGGATTTCTTGGGCCCCTGCCTACTGCTGGCTGTGTAATTCCCTGAGGATCACCCTAGGATGCAGCCTGCCTGCACTTCCCTCTCTAGCACCCATCCTGCTAGCACAGAAAACAAAAGGGTGGTGCTACGCAGCGTAAGACTACCTCAAGACTGACTTTCAGTTGTAAGGCTGCAATTCCTCAACATGTTCTGCTTCCCCAAAGCTGCCTGATGCCCTCCTGCTTACATAGGACAATTTCTGTAGATTTATACAGGAGAAAGAACATGAAATGGAGCCATTATTTCTCCTTCACTGTAGTGTTTGCCTTTGCCCTCTGGTTCATTAGGTGCTTATTTATAGCATACTCCAAAATAAAGTTTCTTTCACTTTCTAGAAATCAAAGCTAAATGCAGGGGAGACTGAAGCCCTCTTTCATCCTGATGACTAGTTCAGTGTGGGAATGTTTGTGAACCAGGATAACACAGTCACAGCAGCTGAGAAGAAAAGTTGGTGCATGGAGAATCACGCACATTCAACTTGGGCTCCTCTGCAGTGCAAGGAAGCTGAATTTTGCCACGTCAGAGTGAATTGGCCATTTCTTCTACAAACAAGGTGCAGAAGGTCGGAGGGCGGGATGGATAGCTGAGGGAAGAGCCCAGGGAAGCTGGGCTTGCAGCCCCTGCAACATCTGAGGGGTATGGAGGGACAGAGGGGTGATTACAGTGCGTGTCAGAGCCGCTTGTCCTGCAGCAACAACCAGCTGACGCCCTCCTGCTGACCGCAGCCAGAGCAGTAGGTGGCCCGGCTTCCCACGACTCTTGCCTGGGCAAGGTGGCTCCCAGGCTGTGACGCTCCTTCCTTCTCCCCTTCCTCCCCAGCAGTCCTGCACCCTACCCCGCGGCCTGTTCCCCTCTGCCTCAAAGCAGTCCCGAAAAAGGGTGGAACAGAGGGGACCCACCTGCTGCCAACCCAATGCCAGTGCTTATTTTTCTGAAGAAAAACACGATTACAAAATAAACATGATGTAAATTCTTGTAATACTTTATAGTAGGTACAGCTTAATGCAGAAAAAAAGCCATTAAAAATGCCCACTAAAAATAAACCCTTTTAGTACATAACAAGCTTTTATTCAGCGCTGACAGTATAATCTCCTATCCTACAAGGAAAGCTTTGCACGTTTCTCTGTTTCCAAGAGCTCCATCATTAATATTATTCCTTCATTTATAAAGTGAACTCATGACTCTGCATAATCACTCTCCCTCCTGTACGGAACAGAATTGAGCCAGCATTGCACATACCATTATTCCTGAAGGGCAGCTTCCAGAGCTGCATTTTAATTAGGGTGATATGTTGTTTTGTCTCTAATGGTTCAGGCACCCTAGTGGGTTTCTGAACCTTAATAAGTTACTGCGTGTCAGCCGAGGCAGGTGACTGCCAAGGTGCTGGCTCCTTCCCTGGCAAATGCCAGGGAAAACATTTTTTCTCTTATTAACCTAGCCTGAAGCCTGAGCTGACACATTTTACATCACATCTGCAGTGAGAATCTCCAATCAATTACCAGTAGCTTGTTAAACTGCAGGTGAAATAATCTTGTCTCCTAGCACGGAGCGCTTGGGCACGGCTGTGACACTGCCCGTCGTATCTTCCTTAGGACAGCTTGGTTAATGGGAAAGAGGAAAGTTCATCTTCTCTGCCTTCTGTTTCTTAAAAATGCATGATAAATGAGCCCTGGGTTAATTACATAGGTTTGCTGTCTGTAGGAGGAAAGATAGTTCTGTATGTTAATGATGAATCCACAGACAGGTTATTTCATACATTTTGACTATAAAATAGCGTTGGAATTTTCTGTTATCAGCCTTTTCTTCCAGTAGAGCAGATACTGCAGTAATTTAGGATTGAAGCTTTCCTGTGTTACCTGGTGTCATTTAACCTTGCTTGAGCTTGTTTATTTATACAGAAAGTAGGGAAAGTAATGCTTGTGTTTCTCACAAGGCTGTGAGAAAGCTTTTATTGAATAATGGCTGCGAAAAGCCCTGGGAACCTTGGCTAGAAAAAATAACATAAACTGTTAGTTTGCTCACATTAGTTGGGGATTTTTTTTTAATGTCAGTCTACTGGAGTAGAACTTCTAGGATCATTTAGTCTTTCCAAGGAGACACCCAGATATTTTACTTTTGGTGACAGAAATATTGATTTGCTATCCAAAATAAAACTTATTTTATTCACGTACTCGCTAACCCGACAGCCAAAAAAAGCACATCTATAAATTAATCAGGTGAGAAAAGACTATTCTTCTTACATTTTTTTTCTAAGGAATTGATACAATTTAGAGTGGGCTATTGCATGAGATGGCAAAGCTAAAGAAGAAAAGGTGATAGTGTTATGGTTGGAAGTGTTGAATGTATTTCTCTTGTAGTAAAGTAAAACAAAAAATATTTCAAGTTTCTCATGCTGAAATTCTAGAAACATAGGTGATGTCCCTGTTCAGGTGGTGACTCACTGCGTGACTCACTGTCTGAAGCTGTGGTTGTCTCTTGGAACGGATGCCGGGTGCACATGCTTTTATCTGCGCTCTTTGGAGACGTGTCTGCACATGTGCTGGACGGGGGTGTGAAAGCTCGGCCGGGCATTTCTGCATGTGCTTGGGAGCGTGTATTTAGACTGCAAAGATAAGGTCCAGAGAACCCATCAGGATTACAAGGTAGACACACTATAAATGTAGATGCTCGATTGGCTTTACAGATACAGAAGAGCAGGCTGGCTCAGTCACTTTGTTCCAAATTTCCATCGTAGGTAGACACCCAAAATCCAGCTCTTAAAAAATTGCCATCTAATCCTCAAGATACTTTAAGTCCGCAGCTATTCATGTTTCCAATGTAAAATATTGCCCAGGTATTTGGAGTTTTTTCCATGTAAGTTCTGGCATCTACAAAAGCTCAGCAACTATTTCACATTAAGCCATATAATGATTTGTAAAGTGGTGTTTCTCAGACTGGGACTCAGCTCAGTGGGCATTTACATTATAATGACTAGATAGATCTCTCCCAAATACATGGCTGGAGAGTGTGCTGGCAGTGCTACTTTTCTTCTTTTTGTGTAGATGTTCAAGTATTAGCATTCAGGAGGAAAGAATTTGGGTTCTGCCTCTTCTTCTGCTGAAGGGGGTTGGAAGCTGCAAGCCTGAACTCTCAGAAGAACATCCAGACTTGCTGTGTATATGGCAGTGTGTGTTGTGCTGGAGATTGTGGGTTCATCAAAGCAGTGGACGCGACAGATGGGGATTGTGAGAATGAGTCAGGGATCTGATGATTCAGGCACCTGGGAGGAGGAAACCTGGCCTCTGGTTTGTGCTCTAACCTGTACACAAAGCATTAATGAGAGCAGAGACTGTCCTACTTACCTGTAAAGGTCTGATGGCACCACAGGATTTAAATCCAGGCTCTTTGTTGTTAGGTGGATGTTTTATCTGGCATCACCATGCTGCCAGAAGACCCAGGTTTCCCTTGGGTGACAGCAAGACTCACCTAAGAGCAAGACCATTGACTAATACTCACTTTAGCCTAGTGAGTAATGGTTTCTGTGCAAAGTGGGACTTTTAGGTTATGTGATTTAAGGCTAATCTCCATAAACATGAGGGACTAGGGGAGCAATGCAAGGCAGAGGAACACGGTAACCTAATCAGTGCCAGCCAAGCACGCCTACTCTCTGGGCTACCCCAGGGGATCAGCCCAGCTGCCTGGGGGGCTCTCCCCGGATCGCCTTACAGACTGGGGGGGAATTCCTGCCTCCAAGGGTATGGGACCCGTTATGGTATGCTGGGAAGAGCATTTGGGGCGTGTAAGAGACTTACTCTGGGATGTTTAGGGGAGGAACCAAAGGTGGGGCAAAGGGAGGCCTCAAGGTCGTTTGAGGAGGAACAAGTGTGGAAAAATAGAGGGGAAAGGAGATAAAATGTGTAAACAGGTGGTTGTGTCTGGCAATGCCCCACACCTTATCCCCACGGGGGGCGGGGGGTGCAGGTCAGAGTACCAGCAATTGGATTGGGGTGGTGGCCCAGAGGTGCCTATGTCCCAGTGCCAGCAGCAGGGAGACTGGGATCCAGGGCAGCTACTCGTCATATGCATGTATACATATTTACATATTTTCCACTAATCAGCTTTCATCCTGAGCAGCCAGAGAGGGGAACACGATCAGGCCTTTTGTGCTGCGCTTGCTTAAGTGCTGTGTTTTCTGTCTGTGTGGCCAGCCACATACATGTGTAGATACATCTATGTATATATGCATATATGTGTCTGTGTATTGTGTGCATGTGTGTGTGCCTATTGGGCGTACACGCTCAGCCTCACTACTAGCTGGACGTGGGGCCATGAAGTTGTGGCAGCCTCACCTTGAATGGGCTACTGGATCTGGCAGCTTGTAACAGGTACAGTCCAAACCATGAGGTGTGAATTTGAGGACCCAGGAGGGAATATGAATCCATTCACAGAGGAGAATAATGGAGACACCAGCATCTCCTTTCCAGTCATGACTCTAGAAGAAGGCTATGAAACTACGACAGGTTGAAGCTCTTTAGTGGTGCCCTGACTAAGGCATCTAAATTGCAGAAGGAAGGGAGGTTTTTTAAGGATTAGCCTAGATGGCTACCTGTTCACTGAGCCCATTTCTCCAGACCATAAACTGCTCCCTTGCATTGAGGCAATTGATTCAGCCTGAAGGAAGCTCTTACTGCTTGGCTCATATAATAATACGCAATGTTATGGTATTCTTTCTAAATGCTTCTCTTTATTATGAAAAGTTCAGACTTGTTTAGTTGTGCAAAAACAGGAGAGTAAGAAAGGGACACATATGCTGCTCATTCTTTGAGTGGGAGAACCGGATGGTACAGAAGTAGAAATTACTGTTTCTCAGGACTGTAAATAGCATTCCAACTGATTCAAATGTTCAAATTCAAAGATAAGAGCAGATAAAAAAAATAAGAAGAAAACTCAGCATCAACAAAGAAACGAAACAGATGTCTGTGTTTATTGGCTGCTGTCATCTATGAAAGTCTGGTCCTGGGGAAAAAGCCTAATGTATACAAAATAAAAAATCACATGTGCTAATGTCCTGTCCGCAAAGAAATCACATGGAATTTTATCACTTCAGTGAAACGATGAATTCACCAAAAGTTTTGTTAAAATATACAGGGAAACAAAATATACTGGATAGTATCTTGGTCTGGCTGAAGGCAGCGGGAAAAGTTCCACCAAATTCTAACAGAGAAGAATTTCTTAATAAAGAGAACAAGCCTTTGTTATAGAAAAGCACAAATAAAATACTATTGGGAGTAGCTGCTAGTCCTTAGCATGGCATTAATGGTGTTGTATTTGGTTCAGTAACAAAATGAAGTGCGGTTATAAATAGCACATGGGTCCTAAGGATTAGCTGAATCATATATGGAGACTGGGAGTAGGGATCCATGGAGAAGGAGAAATTTCCTAAAGCTTCCTTAGCTGACCTCTGATTGGACTACTACAGCCCTCCAAAATACGCTGGTGAGACTTTGCCTGTATGTGCAATATTTGTGGCTTGTAATAAAAATGGTAAGATTCAAATAAGCATTTGCTAATCTTTTCCTGATAAAAGCAGGAGCCTCCATCCTTGAGAGTAAGAGTGGAATCTCAACTTTCTAGCAAAAGCTATGAGCAGGATTTAAGAATTATACAAGGAGAAGAGAAACAGTAGCTCACGGTATCTGGGAAAATCTTGTTGTTTCATGTCTGGTTTGTGTCTGTGGTGCTTTTTGGTTATTAATATAAGGTCACTAATAGAAGTTGCTTTGGATGTTTGCACAAAAGTTTAATTATGGGAGAGAAAGGCTGACAGGAAAAAGCTTTCCCAAAGGAAACCTTAAGATTCAAGATTTTCATATGATTGCACGTATCATTTTCTTTTAATTCAGACAGTTTTTATGTCTTCAGTAATGTAATTTAACTAAAAGTTGGTGCTGCAAGTCGGGTTCAAGAATTGCACAATGCACATTCCAAGCTGATTACATCCACTTGCATCTTTTCAAATTACACCACTTGAGGTGATAAGATCTAGATACAATGGAAGGCAATATTTCCCTTCAGAGATTGCAATCACTGGTGATTTTGTCTATTCATATGGAGTATCAGGCTCAGCAAGGTGCTGTCCTGAAACATGCTGAACACTTCAGAATGCCAAATTGACTCAGCTCCTGCCGGAGCCAGCATTGTGGAGCTGGCAGGTGTTTGGCATGTTACAGGGCAAGT
This sequence comes from Phoenicopterus ruber ruber, assembly GCA_009819775.1. NCBI lineage: Eukaryota > Metazoa > Chordata > Aves > Phoenicopteriformes > Phoenicopteridae > Phoenicopterus > Phoenicopterus ruber. The sequence continues at coordinate 26,303,622 of CM020215.1, read as the reverse complement.
AGGGAAATGACATTTTAGGACTTTTCCTTGTAATTACTTTGCCTCGTGGGAACTCTAAATTTCCCTTTTTCTTTTTCTTCTTGCAGAAGTTACAGTCATGTGAGAGCTATGTGTAAATGGGTCGTTCTCATTTTATGAATGTTTCGCTTGTCACCAATAATGTGATGCCTGCAGTTATGTACATGGCTGTAGATGTAGTACGTATTGTAGCTTTACTTATCGTGAACTGAATTTAAGCTTAAAGGACTGCTCTGTAACTCCCTCTGCAGGAAAGATACAACAGAGAAAGAGCTGATTAATTCATCCTCTACGGCTAGAGGGAAGTAAGTGTCATTTATCCAAAGTGCTGAGAATTATCTCCTTTGCACTCCACACTCCCAAACGTACCCTTCGTGATTCCGAGAGACTAAAAGCTTCATAGACACACTCGTATTCACAGCTTAGTGTGAGATTTGCTGTAGCAGGTCTATAATATTCAGCAGCACCTTCCAGCACAAAGTCACTTTCTCACTTCAGTAACGCTAATTACTTTTATGTAATAAACATAAATAATTTGATATCGTTTCTACTAGATACCTGGTAGGAGGTTTGGATTAAGTTAACTTTTCCACCAAAAACTCTATTTTGGAACCAGGGTTTTTTCCACAGATAATAGTTTTCTTGGAGGGTATATGTTGAAATCCTTATTAACGTATCTTGTCCTCTCGCTTCTGCTCGCAACCCCTTCTGTCCCCTCAGGAGCCTGAGACAGGTTTGTGAGGCTGCTCGGCAGCTGTGACCCGATGGGTCCGATTCTGCCCGTGGGGAAGGGGACTCTGAGCTCAGTTACACCACTGGAGCACCAACGTGGTGTGCTCTTTCACATTTACACCCACTGGGAATAAAGGTAAGATTTACAAAATAATGATAAAGATGCTGCTTTTTAAATAAAGTCACTTCTTTTTAAAGTAAGAAATCCTACCTCATGAATTTTATATCGCTCCCGTCATCGCAGTCAAGATGTTCTGGTGATCTTTGAGTCATATTTTAGTCATCCCATTTGGAGGGATGTGGGGATAGTGAGCTTTTAGCAAAAAAGAGGTTTGTGTCATTTGTGAGGGAGAAATTATTATTATTATTATTATTATCAACAACAGCTCCTAGAGTTGCAGTATAATAATTTTGTATTATTATCTATAGTGAGTGAAAGTAGGAGCAGAGGCTTAAAAGGAATCTTCAAAGCTTGTACCTTGAAATTGCAGGTAATCATTCAATGACAGCAATCATAAAGGTCCCCACACAATCACAGTAAATTCAGAAAGGCCGTAAAAACCTGTCCAACACACCTGCAGTGTACCAGAAACTACACAACACTTCCTACAACAAGCAAATTTCAAATATTTGCATATAATAAGCCAGAAGCACAAAAAATACACAGGAACAGAGCAGGAGAGACCAAGGCCATGAGAACATCAGGGAGTTTGTTAAGATCTTAGGAAATGCTTCATGTTTCCATCATGTAGAGGAACAAACACTCCTCGCACAATCTGGTTTAAGGGAATATTTTTCCTGGTCTGAAGTCCCATGACTGTTTAAACTGCAAGAGTATTGCCCAGACACACCTATTCGTTACTCCCAAGTTTCTCTGCCCACTAGTTGATCTTTCAAAAAATAATTTAAAACTGAGTCTTGACAAATGTCTGCCATCACCCTTTATTTACACTGGCCTCTAGGTGTTTTGTGAAACTTTCCCCAAATAGTCAGCGTTTCTTACTATTTAACAGACAAAAAGTTGGCATGAATTGCATAAATCAAGGCAACAAAATTCTGGGGAGTAATTTACTACAGATGAGCAAAAAATGAGTGAACTTCTGGCTTGGGAAAATCAAAAGATGATAAAAAGGAGTCTGTATCTTAGTTTCAGCTTATCTGAACACTGCAACTATGGAGAGATTCAGATAAAAGCTTCCAAGGTCCTATGTGACTGCACGTGGATGGATCGGAGATGAAAACGCTGGACCTGGATTCTGATCAGAGTCCCCTGGCTGGGCCCTTGGCAGCTGGCACACTGAGTGCAGGGATAGATTTGAAAGATGCCATTTAGATCTGTGCTCAGCATTTTCTTTGCTTCTATTTAAGTTTGATCCCATCTCTGTTAAACTATTCTATTAATCAAACTACCATGTTGCTACATACCACAATTATAAAACAAGCTTATAATCAAAGAATCCAAGGGATGCACTTGAAAACTAGAGCCAGCTTTCAATGAGTGCAAGGATGATACATATCCTTTCAACACATGAATTATTTATTTACTATATTGATGTTTGAGGAAAATTAGAAATCAGTATCCATCAGAAGTGCACATGTGACATGGTATGATAAATAGGTGTTCAAAACTGCTTTGCTTTTGGTAGAAAATTCTTATAAATCTTAATGAAACATGGACACGATGAAGCCCAAGGCATTTGGTTTAATAACTGCAGCCTGTGACCAAGAATTGTTGGGGCTCTTGGTGCCATCTAGTGATGTTTGGGTGAAATTGAAATGTAGCTATTTTCACAGTATTGCATACACGTTATGAATATATCCTACAATAAAAAACGTCTCCTAGATTAGCAATACTGTATTTTTTTCCTATAAATAACTCTAAATTCTGTTGTGCATGCATAATACCAGAAATCACATATACATTGGTCAGATTTGCTTCTAGACTACAGTGTATTGAACTCTGAAATGCAGACACTTCTGACAGGAAAACAAAGCAGTAATTACAGCAGTCTTTCTAAAAGAGAGACAAAATGGTGAATCCAATTTAAAGTAAATGCAAAAATCGATTAAAGTTACTGAACCTGCCAGATTTGAACTATCTAAAATGTAAGCTAGTGATATATGCTTCATGACCTGATAAAGCAGGAGACAGCAGCCACCTGCTAACTTAGTGTCCCGCAGTTCTGGCCCTGCATCTTTTCCGGGTTCCTGATTTTCCCCCCACCTCCTTTTCTACCCTGTAGCATCTGTGTATTGCTTTGTCTTCACAGACACCTTGAAAAATCATAGAATCGTAGAATGGTTTGGGTTGGAAGGGACCTTAAAGATCATCTAGTTCCAACCCCCCTGCCGTGGGCAGGGCCACCTTCCACTAGACCAGGTTGCTCAAAGTCCCATCCAACCTGGCCTTGAACACCTCCAGGGATGGGGCAGCTACAACTTTTCTTCCAGTGCCTCACCACCTTCATGGGAAAGAATTTATTCCTTATAGCTAATCTCAACCTACCCTCTTTCAGTTTAAAGCCAATACCCCTTGTCCTATCACCACATACCCTTGTCAAAAGTCCCTCTCCAGCTTTCTTGTAGGCCCCCTGTAGGTACTGGAAGGCTGCAGTATGGTCTGCCCAGAGACTTCTCTTCTCTGGGCTGAACAAGCCCAGCCCTCTCAGCCTGTCTTCATAGGAGAGGTGCTCCAGCCCTCGGATCATCTTTGTGGCCCTCCTCTGGACCTGTTCCAACAGGTCCATGTACTTCTTGTGCTGAGGGCCCCAGAGCTGGACGCAGTACTCCAGGTGGGGTCTCACGAGAGCAGAGTAAAGGTGGAGAATCACCTCCCTTGACCTGCTGGTCACGCTTCTTTTTGCGCAGCCCAGGATACAGTGGGCTTTCCAGGCTGCAAGCGCACGTTGCTGGGTCGTCGTTGGTTTATTAAAAAAAATCAACTGAATAAAAAGTCATCAGAGAAACTTCTAAGGTCCAAACCATAGGTAAGGAATTTACCTTCCACATTCAACCCCAGAATAACCCTGAGGTTACAGCCTTTGTTGGCGACATTCACATGTTGTGTTCAAGGCCTATCTTTAAAACATACCATGGCTGGTTTTGCTGTATACTTCTCTCTCTTTCTCTGGATTTTCTTGTGAATTGCTGAAAAGCCTTAATTTTAGCATGGGAAAAAGAAATTTATTTCCACTTTTTTTTTTTTTTTCAGAGTATGAAAGCTGTCTATTGACCAGTTCAGACTGTAATGTTATAGTGTCTGAATTTAAACTAGATTGCTTCTGAAATATTAATAGTATTACAGTCTTATCTTCAGGCCTTAGTTAGATGTAAATAATCCTTTACTGACTGAGGATAAAGCACATATGAAGCATGAATTTTTGCCTCAACAGTGCACACAGTCCAAATCCAGAGTGCAACTGCACTCAAGTGGGCGTACTAAACAAGCGGAAAAACTGCTTTTTGGAAGACTGATAAAAAATGTTAAAAGTGGGTCTGTCTGGATGGTGGGCGCAGGCTTGCTCTGCCCCTGCTCAGAACTGATGGAGCTTGTGCCTGAATGCCTGGGAGCTGAGCTGAGCTAAGCTGCCTCAGAACCATCCTACAGCTGCTTGACTTCTGCAGGGCAGGAGAGGCATGTGGTGGTGTCTGAAGCCCTTTGTGCAGGGACACAAGTAAACAGGGACACTGTAAAGTCTAGGCAAACTATACAGTTTTGGGTCTTGGGGAAAAAAAAAAATACACAAGCAAGACCTGACTTCCACTATTATATTTAAACTGTTTCAGCCCAATCTGCTAAAATGTGGCAGTGAAGAGGAACTCGTTTCATAAATACTGGATGGGAGAGGGGACTGCTTAATATAGAAAACTTGCTGGAAAGACCACCAATTTCCCCTTGGATCACCTAAACCTCAGGGATGGGCCAGGGTCACAGCACTGAAGAAGGCAAACTGTGAGAGCAGGAGGAATTTACCAGATGTTTATGCATCTTTCATCTGCCAGATGAACTCATGAGAGAAGCATACCCACAGCCTGAGTCAATGCTCAACATTAACACAAAGCAAGTTGTACTGAGCATTTTTTGTAAAAAATTGCACAGCATCATCACTCCTATTTTGCCTTTGGAGCGACTGCCTTTGACAGGGATGTGTTTTATGATTGACAATAATTATTCATGTTGTAGACCTAAATTTCATCCACAGCATTGCATGCTGAGACTAGCTGAGTATTAGATAAATTGGGGCTCAGAGTCCCCAAGTATATAGGAGAAGCATTTCAGATCATCCAGCAAATCTCCCCTATGACAACAGAACAAAAAAAAAACCCTGATGACTTTCTATTTCTGGCTTCTAAGACAACAACCGTGACTCAAAAGAGCTTCTTTTATCTCTGATATGAAGGGATTGTATTCCTTCCTCTCAGATGTGGTCCTTCTCATTCCAATGTGTGCTAAATTACTGCAATTCCCAGCTGATCTTGAAGACCAAGTGTAAATTGAAATAAAATTTAGTGCCTGAATTGCACAGCCTTAAGGCAGCACAGCCCAGCAGCAGTATGGACATCAGATGGCTCCAGTCCTATATTGGTGTCAAAGGGTCTGTCTTGACCTTTAAAGCTAGCAAAAATCTAGGTCAGGCTTTCAGAAAGGCTGACTCTTCTTTCATGACCTTTGAAGCAAGTGCAATATCTCTGATTCAGGAGAAGGGGGAAAGGGAGGGGGAGGAGACCATTTCAGCTTCTTTCCTAAAACCTGATCAGTGACAAAATGTACCCGCAGTTGTGACAGGCGGTATCATCAGGCTCTGTCACAGCACATGATACCAAAGAGGATCATGCTTACTGCCAAGTACCACAGAACTGTTAACATTTTTGGAGAAAGGACCCAGTGGGACTTTTGGGGGCTGTGGATGGGGAGACCTGCTAACCTCCCTGCTGCTGCAAGCTCCCTCTGGGGAACTTCATCTCCTGATGCAGATGAAGGTGTTGGGACTGCTTCTCCTCCAGCCTTCTGTGGTAAGGAAGGCTCTCCTCCCTGCTTACCCCACTGCGACCCAAGGTGCTCTGCCCAGAGCTCATTCATGACAACTGCCCTTCCCTTCTGGACAGAGAAAGCTGCTGAAAAGAGCAGAATGTACTGTGCCAAACACAGCACAAGGCTAGTTATGGGGACCATGGTACCATGGTAGCTTCAGTGCTCAGGTTCCCTGGTGTTGTCTGGTGGTGGTTTAGCGTTATGATAGTACAGCAGCATCTCTGCATTGCCTTTCTGTGACTTCAGGGTTGCCCTGTGCAGTGTGACATGGCTATCAGCTTTGTACAAGTATGTCACGCTAGTCAGGAATGCACGTGTGGCTCATTCTCCTGTCACAGGTGATGGTCTCCGAGGAGGATGGGAAGCAGCATGAAGGGCAGCCCCGTTTAATCTGCAGCGCTCCTGAACACCCATGAGCACCTGAGGCAAGTGCCTAAAATGAGATTGTTAAATAGAGGCGGTTGCTGAGAATGCGCGTGTAGTGGCGGGGTGTAATTGCCCTTTCATCTGCGTGACTTGGTACTAGACTTGGTTTACACATCAGTGTTTCATCAGGATTAACATCTGATGAAACTCAGAAATTTATCAAATCCAGTTAAGCTTTCTAATTAACTTTCAACCTGTCACAGCCAATCACAGCTGCCAAGATAAGCCTCGTATCACTTGCATGATGTAGATTTTTTTCAATGGTTCATGAAGAAGTCAGCATTTCAGAAGTGATTTCAGAAGGCAACTCATTAAACTCAACCATATTGAGTTCAATTGCTTTCTGAAATGACCGGCATGTCAACTAAGCAAACCTTTTGTGAGTCTGATGTTTGAGATTAATTAAATTTCATTAGTCTGCTTCTTGCTTGTTTTCTGAAATCCATGGTAAATATCCATGACGTTCATATTCAGAAGATGACAGTGACTCTGTTGGACCAGACTAAAGGTTCCTATAAGTCCAGTACCCTGTCGCTGATACTGGCTAAAAGTGGATGCCTAGAAAAGACTATAAGAGCAGGAGGAGCTATGCCATGTGTTCCCCAAGCACTCTCTGATCTCTAACCAGACTCAGATACTTTCTAAGCTATATTCTTTATATTCTTTTTAACACAGAGTATTTGTTCTCTAGAAACCTATTGAGCCTTCCCTTGAATCAATACAAACTTTTAACATCCACATCCTTAAGCAAGGAGGTTTACAGCTTAACTACACCACGTGAGAAAAAACATCTCCTTTTGTTTGTTTTGAGCTTGCTTCTTCACAGTTTCCTTGATATCACCGAGCTGCTATACGGGAAGAGAGAGTGAACAATCAATCCCTAGTCCTCTTCTCATACCATTCATCACTGAACGGACCTCTGCCCAACCATGATCAAAACTTGTATTCTCTCTATTTCCATCACCTCTGAGTCTTGTCTGCATTCACTCCCTGCTCTTCGCAGCAGTCTTCCCACGTCTCCTTGAGGTACAAGGCTTCATAGCCTGGCTACGTCTCTCTCAGCCTCAGAAACCCCTCTGGTGCCTTTTTGCTCCCTTTTCTAACATGGAAAGGATTTCTCACTGGTGGACCTCCTTTGGCTTCAAGGGACAGAAAGAGATGCTCCTACTGCTGTCATGTTGCATCTGTCAGTCATGGTTTGTCATGTTGCCCAGGTCATGGTTTCCCTCTTAATGGTTAGCGTCTGTGATACATGATACATGCCAGCAATACTGAATGACTCGTTTTCAGTATTCACAAGGCCCACTAGTAAAGCCTGAGGCACTTTCCAGCGTGCAATGTCTAAAGTCAAGAGGAACAGATACAATATAAGGACAGAAATGGTTGTTCTAATTAGAGCAAATTGTTTCAATGATGTCAAGTTCTGGATAATGTAATCAAATTTCCCTGAGAAAGAAAAACACTCCATGCCATTTTTCTTTTGCAGCAGGAAATCTAGCAGGCAGAGCACCTAATGGGATCCTCATCTAAAATTCCTAGTAGTTAAATAATAAGAAACCCCTTGATTATAGCCATGTCAGACATGGAATATTTAATTGATTCTTTTTGACAGCACTGAAGGTGGCTGCCGTTTCTGTACATAAAATTTAATGCAGCACAGGACTCTTGAAGGTGGTCCCAAGCAAAAAAAGAAAAAAAAGTCAGATGTCTCTGAAAAGCAGATATCTTTGTAAATCCTTACTGAGCAGCTGAGAGCATTTTGGGCTGTAAGTCACAGGAGAAGGTAAGGCAGGTGTTCTGACAAATCTTGCCACTAATCAGAGCAGAAATGAGGCAACCACTAGTACTGTGTTTCAGCCAAACCTATGTCTCCTGCATTTGATTTAATAACTTTTTGCCTGGCAAGGTGCCTGCTGTGCAGTGATTCACTTCATATTTTAATAAAGAATAACTCAAGATAGAAAACTGAATATTGGATGTTAATGCAATGTAGGGAGTTTTGATGACCTGCTAATACAGCGAATTCAACTTAAGTGGTTTGTGAATGACAACAAACCCCTCATATTAAATTACAGTAGAGCATATGTTTTCAATCATGCACTCTTTACGTAATTTATAGCAAGAAAAGAAAATCCAAAACACAAATAGTCCAGTAAGACATGGATTCCTCTGCACAAGGACAAACCAGGTAGTTTGGGACGATAATAACAGAGAAACCTACCTCTCATTAAAATGAAAATGAACACATTAGCACCTTGATCTGTTTTGCTTGGAGCTGCTCCAACTGATAGATATGCAACGTGGGCTGCAGGGTTAACCTGTGCCACGGCTGAAGGGAGGTTTCTTCGCGTTCGACACGGGGCGGGTGGGGGAAGGAGGTTGTGTCCTAGCAGCAGCGGCGGCAGCGGCAGCAGCTGTGTTTTGGTATCTGATGTAGAAGTAGGATTATATTTGATAGAGTGAAAGAAGGATTACAGTGCATCTGACTGTAGAGGGGACCTGCAGGAAAATTGTTTGCCATGGATTATGGGGACATAATCTTTTAATGTCCCTAGTAAATGTTGATTTTGGAGGAAAGATAGATAAAGTGCATATTAATCTTTAGGGGGAGAGGGACTGTGTATGTAAGTTTCCATAACAACCTAATATGATTTTGATTTGCTTATTATTGAGAAGGACGGTTCCATTTCACAACGTTTGTTATAGATAGAGCACGGTACATGTATAAATATCACAGCTGTAAATAACAGACATGGAAACAATCAAGAATACTACATCTCTTTATCTAATACATTATTGATGTAGACTTCCTACCAGGAAGCCGTATTTTGAAATCATTCTGTAATGCCTGTCAAGACAAAGAAAGATCATGCTCAGCCTTTTTTTCCTTGTTTTTCAATTCAAGCCTCGCAATCATCAGATAAGTAAAAAAATACGTGAATAATCTGGTAGCGTTTCATATTTCATCGTCTTTAAAGAAAAATAAAGCAGAAGTGCTTTTAAATAACCAGTATTGTTACTCTCCTTCACTTCTGGGAACTCATTTATCCTCTAAAGCTTGTGTGAACAAGTTTTTATTGTGGGGATACAAAGTATTAGATATCAAATCCAGTATAAGAAGGTGCAAATCCCATTGAAAATCCTGCAATTTATCTCTTGCCTCCACTTTCTCAAGTTTTCTTCCATAAGCATTAGCTGACAATTTGCTCTGGCAGCGCTGACATGCAGGTCTGAGTACATACTGGATTGCTGGGTGGCCCTTGGGTCTCACACCTGAACAGCAAAATTTGGCTTACCTTCAGTTACTACTTGATGCTGGTGAAGATGGAAAATAGTATATATATTAGGATGTTAAAAGCGTATCTAAAGGCAGGCCAGAAGCTCAGGGCTCAGGCTGCTTTAACTTATCTCTCTGACAATAAAGGCAATTGACCTAATTTTTGTGAATGAAATCCATGGGACCAGGATTTTGCTCTGGAATTATCTATTACTATGTAATTAGACACAAGAGGATTGTAGGAAAAGTGTTTGAGGCTTAACTAGGAACTTTAGAATAAATAAATAAATAAATAGAGAACAAAGCACTCAGTAAAACCATGGCACCTACCACAGGAATTTAATTAATGCCTCCCAGGCACAATCTACTTATCCATATTTTGGTACTCAGAAAATGTGAGAATCACGTCTGTTACCCAATAGCCCGATTTCCTTCTTTTCCTTTTCAGCAGAAAAGTTGTTCTCATGAGGATCAGAACAGATAGAGTCTAGAGCACAAGTCCTACGAGGGAGGAGCGGCTGAGGGAACTGGGGTTTTTTAGCCTGGGGAAAAGGAGGCTGAGAGGAGACCTTATCACTCTCTACAACTACCTGAAAGGACGTTGTAGAGAGGTGGGTGTTGGTCTCTTCTCCCAAGTAACAGACAACAGGACAAGAGGAAAAGGCCTCAAGTTGCACCAGGGGAGGTTTAGATTGGATAGTAAGAAAAAAATTTCTTCACCGAAAGGGTTGTCAGGCACTGGAACAGGCTGCCCAGGGAAGTGGTTGAGCCACCATCCCTGGAGGTATTTAAAAGACGTGTAGATGTGGCACTTAGGGACATGGTTTAGTGGTGGACTTGGCAGTGCTAGGTGAACAGTTGGGCTTGATGATCTTAAGGGTTTTTTCCAACCTAAACAATTCTATGATTCTATGACTCTATGAAATAGCAATGAGCAGATAGTGACAGAGAGTCATGATGCCCTGTGCAAGGTCCCACTCAAGACTGTCCATGTCTGAGCTGCAGTACTTCCTACTGTTGAAGCACAACACTTTTTATGGTAAGCAAAAAATGGCCTTTGTGGAATTGTGCAGGACCATCAAAATCCTTAGAGACCAGACTGGGTGAAGGGCTGGGTAATTCCTGTGAGACAGATGCACCGAATCATTATAATCTGTCCAGGGATTTAATTTACTGACAAAAGTTGAGGACAACGAGTCTTCAAGCATCACTTCTGTGGCCAAAGCTCCAAGCAAATGCTGCTCTCCCCGGGCTCTTGTTTATTGCCACTGAAACCAATGCCAAACCTCATGCTGACTTTTAGAAGAAAGAGGTTAGGATTACCTCATTTTGCAGACTATGGATGTATTTAATGTTAGTTTTGAGTAGTGAATGTCATGAGGAAAAGCAGCTGAAATATATATGTGGCTGATTGCCAATGCTAGTATTTAAGTCTTCCTCTGAAATATTTTACTTGTCGTCTTCCAACATATTTCTGCACCTAATTAATCTACAAAACCTAAAAAATCATCAATTATACACATATTCTGTTCAAGTAATCTTCTATGGGTATCCAAAAACTACGCTGATTACACATGATCGAGGCAACATTTCAATTTTCAGGGAATTTTTACTACAGTAGCTAGACCATGACTAAAAATCACTGGCAGTGTTAAGTGGATTCCATTTAAACAATCACAACATAAGTGACATTGATTGTCACAGTGTTTTATATGGCAGCATAAGTATGACTAAAATTAATATGTGAAACAGAGCGTTGCTTCATTTTTCCTCTGGCAAAAAATGTCTTTATGCTATTGCATAAGAGGTCAGGGTGGTCTGCATCTTGAGCAAATGTGATCTTCAGAACTGAAAAAATCTTGTTTAATATAATAAAATACGTAGACTCAGAAACCCTCTCTCTGTTTTCATTGTCCACATTACATTTCTGGCATATAAAGAACCTCCTACATACTTAATAGGAACTACCTGTTCCTGTGTACCTGGAAAAATTATGGCCCTTGGTATAGAACTAATAGAAATAATTTTTAAGTAGAAACTGATCTGAAATTATAATTTATTAGTGTAGCATAAAATTCTAGTAGTACATCATTATAAGTACAGTGGTACCAAGCCATTAATACAGCAAAGCATTCAAAGAATTATAACATCTAAACTATAGTATAATTTTGTAACTGAATCATGTATAACATGTGAGTAACCTTAGACAACAGATGCAATGGAGATTGTTTGCTGTATGTCACCCAAGGCACACCTAATCACACAGGTGTCTTCCATAACAACACACTGTTCAGTTAATTAAAAATTTGAAAAAAAACAGGTATAGTTCTTATATACAGTACTATATGCAGTACTACAATTACCATTGACAGTCCAAAGACTGAGAATGTTTATTTCTAACAACTAAAAAATATTTTGCAGCTTGTTTTGCATAGTGCATCAGGTGGTAGGTAAAATACAGAACTAAAATGTAGAAAAATACAAAAGCCATGTGTTTCTGTGTAAGCTCACACATGGAATTCCTCTTGGCTCATGGAAGAACTGAGCCATTCTGCTCTTAGGAACAGATTTTTCTGCTTTAGTCTTTTAGAACTTAGATGTTTGAGGCTGTGCAAGATGCTAAAGGTTCCTTTCACAGCCAATGGAGAGAAACAGGCACCTTCGTAAAGTAACTTTTCCTGCAATGGGCAGATGAATCTTATTCTATGTGCTAGAAACTTCCTGGGCTTTGGAAAAATGTAATGGATTGGGGATCCTGGATTCTGGGCAGACATAAGGAGCTTACTGACAATACACAGAATTCCTGGGCTGAAATTTCTCCAATCCCAGTCTTGCACAGTGTGTCACAGAATTACCACCAAATTAAAAGTGTGTGTGTAAAAATTAGCTGCTTTTCCATATAATGCTGCTATTTTACAAGTTAAATATAAAAATAAGCCAAAATGCGATTTCCTGCAAATGCTGTTGGGTGCCATGAGAATACTAGATTCATTTTCCACAGGAGATAAGAACTAGATCCAGGAATCACAATATTACTAAAAGAAACTATCCATTTTCCTTAGCACACCATTAAACATTAAATTGGGCCATGAATTAATTCTTCTAGTGAACAAAAGACCTGACAAAAGTATTACAGAAGTAAAAGAAAGAGTTCAATAGGTAAGGCAAGATCATGGAATTTAGCACCTTTGGTACAAATACTCCCCCAAAAGGAAAAAGAGGGAAAAAAGCAGAAATATCTTAAATACATATATGTTGATGTGGACTGGAAGATTGCCTATAGAAATTAATTTCTCCAGGCACTAAATAACTGCGGTCTGTGGTTAGCAGACTAGATGAGGGGCTGCAGTGTCTGCCTGGTATGGATACATCTCACAGCTTCAGATTAGTCTGCAATAAAGTTTTTAGTGAAATTTGTTTTCTTGAAGAAGGTAGTACTTGTGGTAGTTCTGTTGAGCTATGAAATGCGCTTTTATATTTAGAAGCAACGGATTGCAAACCACATTATCTTGGTTTGTGAACCTGTCATGGTCACATCAAGACTGTACGAACATCTGCCATCAGCGAGGCCCTGCTGTTTCATCGAGGCATATTCACTTCGCCTGAAATGCTGTCGTACGGACTTCCCTGGGATTTGATGGGAAAATCAGTCCACTGGCTGATTTACCTGTAGCTTGGTGTTAAGGGATACATACTGTGAGCAATTTCGATAGAGTGTGTGGGGTTTTTTTCCGTCTCTAATTGCCTTTGTGTATGGATTTTAGTTCATGATGTTGTACGATAAGAAATTGTGTTCCTCTGGATAGAGAATAGTTTGTATTTTTTCTGTTCCTAGAGGTAGCAGGCTAAGTAAGAGAAACCCTAGGAGCGTGCAGGGCAGCGCCATGAGCACCGTGATGTCGGTTCAGGATCCCGAAGCTATGGGAAAGGTCAGGTTTGCCTGCCTCGGCAGGGCAGGAGGAAGCCTGGCTGCCACAATGTCACCTTGCAATACCGGCTTCAGCAGCGTTTGGTCACAGAAGTGACCGCGGTTCCCTTCGGCAGCAGCACCCAAACGCACACCGCCTTCGCGAGCGACGGAAACACAAATGTGCGGGGTTTGACCTCCGCGGGGAGGCCTGGCTTAGCGCGTCTCCCCTGACACGCTGTGGCGTGTCCCCCGGTGAGGGGACACGGGGACAGCTCAGGCTCCAGGCCGCTCCAGTGTCACGGTGAGGGCGGGAGCCAAGAAGCCGTGGGTAGGAGAGGGCACCGCCGGAGGTCTGCGGCGGCGGCGGCGGGGCTGCCTCGACCCCGCGTTCCAACGCAACAGGCCCTCTTGGGAGCGCGGTTCAGCCGCGAGGCTATTCCTGTGACTTTCACGGGTTTTGGGCTTCACACCGTATTTACGGCTGAGCGCGGGCTCGCAAGCAGCTGGCTAAATTGAAACGCTCACAGAAAATTACACCAGAAGATATGCCTAAAGCGGTGGGGTCTGAAATGAGATGTAGGTTAAAACATAAAGGGTGTAAAGAGAAACAAACCCAGGCATTTAAAGATAGAAAAATCATAGAGTAAATGAAATGAACCCTCTGGATTATACTTGTGCATTGAGCTCTAGGCGAAAGCAAGATTAACTTTATTGAGGTCAATAAATAAACCTCCCCTTCAGAAACAAATTACTTAATTTAGCTCTGTGGTGAGACAGAGCCATCTGCAATGCCCACCCATCGCCAGAGCAGTTCTATAAATAACTACCACCGTTGCACTAAAGCAGAAGAGGATTAAAGCTCTCGTTTAGCTCCCTTGCAGAGACAAAATACGAGGGTTTTACTGCATGTGAGCAGTGAAGTGGTTGCTTAATGCTAGGTGAATGATGGCCATCACAAAAACCTTCCCAGGGCACAGAGTGATGCACTCATCTTTCCATTTGGAGCTAACATTTCCAGATCAGGAATTAAAGAGAAAACCTTCCTAGAAAAAAATGTATAGGAGTAAAAGTGCAATTGAAAACAAAATCATTGGATAGGTTGAAATCTGAGTTGCCAAAACAGTTTGGGACACAAAAAATAACTGTCTTAAAGACTGTTTTCATTTCCTTTCATTTTTCTTCATTATATATTTTGATTATATAGGTCCCCTATCAAATATCAATGAAGAAGACACTGCGAATAAATTCTGTTTCAAATATACTAACCAATTCAGCGACAACCTTACTTTTTTCATCAGTTTAATGTTAGTAGCTTTAATGCATGCAGTACCAGAATAGGTTCTGCTTTTCCTAATGATTCTCTCGATCTTTAATTGAAATCTTACTCTGAATGGCAAAGGGAAATAGCCAGAATGCAGTATTTTATACTGACTTGAGATCCAGGAAGATTAGAAACAGAGAGAGAAAGATGGAGGAAAGAATGTCAATGACCAGATGACTCAGTCTGTTAGGCATACACTGGTATTTGTCACTGTCCACGCAGCTCTCCCGCAGGGATTATGAGCTACTGAAAAGAAGACATTTTGGGGGAAAATATTAAAGAACATTTTGGAGCAATTCTTTTTTTGTGAGAAAGTTAGCCACCGACTTCAGTAGCCGTGAGTAAAAGTAATGGAAATGGGGAGGCATCTTATGCATTTGTTCTTGGGGGGGTCTCTCTAGTTATTCTTTTTACCCATACATGTTGCCTTGTTTGCTGCCTGAAACAACGCAAGTCATTGACAGTATCAGCTACACCTACCCTGGAAGGGGTTTCCTAAAGATCTACAACAGCAAATCTTCAAAGGCCATGATCAGACCTGATTCTAAAGGTTTTGCTGGCTGAAACACTAGAAGACATCTCTCCATCAGTTACTCACTATGATCTACTACCTCAAATGTAGTGCTCTTCGGGGTAGTAGAGTAAATGCAGAGAAACAGCATTTTTAACTTGGCATCATAGTTTCCTACCTCCAAATAGACATGCGTTTTCTTTTTTATTGTGCCATTTTTATTGTGAGTAAAATCCATTAATCTCAAGATACCTTGCACAGTACAGGGATAGGTCTGTAGGCTCACTGAAGGTTTAAGCTGAGATCACTGGTTTTACGCTGATGCAGGTGAAGAACCAACACTTGTCTCCCTCCACTGAGTAGCTTGTGGCAAGAAAAGCAACCTCCACAGGGAAGAGGGGTACAGGAACGAGCAGGTGTGTTTGAGGGAGCAAGTGGTAATAATAGCCATTTCCTAAAGGAACACGTTCATTTTAGACATGACAAATTTAGACAAAGGCAGGAGACATCAGATACCTGGTGAGTTATGAGTTCCCCAGCAGCGTGTATGTCCATCCTCTTTTCTCTTCTTTCCTGTGTGTTCAGAGGAAAATCCTTCTTAACTAAGCTTGTAATGAAATAAATGTAAGAGCAGAGGAAATGAGATCGACAAGACAGTGACTTCTCGAAACATTCATTTTTTTAATCTAGGGCTTTGCTTGAGAAATCAGACAAGACAGAGAAGCTTTCTAAGGGAAGGAGGAAATGCAGGTGTGAACATCTGACTGACACAGCATTAAGCAGACGGTGCCCATGGTAGAAGTTGTGGAGTTTCTTCCACCTATGTCTCAACCAGTATATAAAAGGGGCAGGGGCGGCTGCCTCTCCGTGATGAAGGCAAGCAGCATGGCACAGGGCACTTCTAAGGACTAGACTTTTTCCTCGAAAACAAGGTGGCCTCAAAGACCAAAAAGGGCCAGAAACATAGTGAACTTTTTAACCAACTGGTTGGCTGGCACTTTCTTGTTAAGTGGAAAAATGATTCAAATCTTTTTCATACCAAAATGTGTACAGGATTTTTCTTTCTTCTGTCTTTACAGCAGGATTTAAGGAGCTGTAAGGAAGAATTTGCAGGAGATCACAGTAGGAAATAGGCATGAAAAGACAAAGAAAAGGCAATGTAATAAAAGCAGAGAAGACCCCAGGCCTTTGCCTCTGTTAAATATTTATGTATTCCTCTCCACATCCACCTCTGACAATACATTCTCTCTTTATTCATTCTCTTCCATGTCTCCATCTCTTTTTTTCTCACTCTTCTTTCTCCCATTCTCATCGTTAAAAATGTTTTCATTTCTTTTTTAATCCCCTTACTACAATGATTCCTCCTGCCTATTGCCCTCTGGCTCTCCAACCTACGGTTTCTCCCTCTGTTAAAGAATATTTCTGGCAGTTACATGTTGTGAGTAATTGACAGAAAACATTTCTATCCAAGAATAACAATTTGGCAGAATAGGGGACCACGAATTTTTTTTTTCCAAATTATTGCCATGAAGCACTGAGATATGCTATCAGACAGGCTAAAGGCAGTACATTAAAATGGCTTAAAAACCAACAACAACCTGATGAAAGCATAAATGGCACAAGAAAATACAATAGAATATCTCTGTACATTCTGATTTAAAGAGTTTCAGCTCAGTGCTTCTCAATTTTTACCATTCAATTATCTGACTAAAATGAGGTTTCCAACAAGCTCCTTATCCCAGAGTCCTGTTGAAACTATGTATTATTTTGCTGCTAACTCTGTCTTCCTCTTCCAAGGGATGTCACTGAAGAACTGCTTCCATCTCAGGTATTTTCTGTTGCAGGTATTAAAAACTGAAATACAAATTTCAGCTGACCGCCACAAGTTGTGCCCCAAGTGACTACTTCAGTACTCATGTACAGATCTCAAGATTTATTGAGACTTAGGCAAGGAATTGCTCCCTCCCAGAATTAATCCCAGACTCACAGGATGACAGAGCTTCTGGAAGGTACTGGAAGGTGTGATTGAGGAACAGTATTTTATGCTTCTTTATTATAAGCAGTAAACAAGATCCCACTGGAAACAGCATGATTGATGCTGTGTAAATTCTAAAAAAACATTTGGAGGAGGCTGGAAGAGTTAACCCAAATTACTTTAATAACCTGATTTTTAGCATGTCTCTGTGAATGGTTGATTTGGCACAAGCAGAAGAAACAGAGAGCCAAGGGAGGTAGAAAGGGGAAAAGGAGTTTCAGGGGGAGAGGTAAATCCAACCTTATCCTGTTAACAACTTTGATTCATTTATCCAGACTTCAGTCTACTGACACAAAGCAGTATAAACCCCAAAATACACACTTGTAACTGATCTCAAGTTGTGCCCAGCTGTACGCCACTTAACCATGAATTTTCACTCTTTTCAGGTAGTCTTGTTGTTGTGGTTTAACCCCAGTCGGCAATGAAGCACCACACAGCCGCTCGCTCACTCCCCCCGCCCCCAGTGGGATGGGGGAGAGAATTGAAAAAAAACCTCATGGATTGAGATAAAGGCAGTTTAATAGGACAGCAAAGGAAGAGATAATAATAATAATAATAATAATAATAATGATAAAAGAATATACAAAACAAGTGATGCACAATGCAATTGCTCACCACTGGCTGACCAATGCCTAGCCCGTCCCCAAGCAGCAATCCCTCCCCCACCAACTCCCCCCAGTCTATATACTGAGCATGACGCCATATGGTATGGAATATCGCTTTGGCCAGGCTGGGTCAGCTGTCCTGGCTGTGCCCCCTCCCAGCTTCTTGTGCATCCCCTCGCTGGCAGAGCATGGGAGGCTGAACAGTCCTTGACTTAGTATAAGCACTACTAAGCAACACTAAAAGCATCAGTGTGTTATCAACATTATTCTCATCCTAAATCCAAACCACAGCACTGTACCAGCTACTAGGAAGAAAATTAACTCTATCCCAGTCAAAACCAGGACACATGTCTTAACATCACAGCAAACCATCAAAATGAAACTATATTCAAACAAGCCAGCAATTGGCTCCTAGGACCTCCCTTATGTTTTGGAAAATCTACTGCCAGAGTGTGCAGAACCCAGGAATAAAAGACAATTGAGACTGTTATATCATAAATCCATTTTCATTGCTGGTATTTTTTCAAGGAATACAAAAGGGTAGCTATGGAAGACTAGATAATCATACTGACTTGCAAAAGATTAAGGGGTCAAGATAGCCTCTAACAAGGACTCCGTTCCAGAGATAGATTATTATGAGAAAATATATTAAATGTTAAAAGTCAGAGAGCCAGCTGAAAATCAGGGAGCTGTAAAGAGGTGATGGAGAACAGAGCATGAAAATGAGTAAGAAAGAGCCTCTGACCATAATACAGTGGAAAATCAGAACCCGTGGAGGATTTTTATCATTTAATTTTAAAAGGTCAGAAGTCAACTCTGTACAATACTGAGAGACTAGAAAAAGCCTGCATAAGTTTACATTACTCCCACAAATTTTATCAAATACAATCTTGGTGGCCTCAGTGGGTTTAAATCTGCTTACCCCTGGCTGAATTTGGGCTATGTAATTTAGAGAAAGGCTACACAGACACTCTGTTTGATTTCTAATGTAACTGATTTACTTAATATACTTAGATTGCTAGCATACACATTTCAGAGTTTACACCACCCATGGACACGTAGTTGAGTGAAAAGGAGCTATCATGCACTTCAAACGGATTGCCACAGTTCATAAAATCACTGAATCATAAAACATTTTATTTGGAAGGGATCTCTTGATGTCATCTCATCTAACCCCCTGCTCAAAGCAGGTTCAGTTAGATCACGCTACTCAGGGCCTTGTTTTGAGTTATGAGTATAACTCAAGTTTTGAATATCACCAAGGATGGACAATCCAGAACCTCCCTGAGCAACCTGTTACAGTGTCTGACCATACTCAGAGTGAAAAAATTTACCTTTAAATCTAGTTGGTATTTCCTCTTTTAACTTGTTTCCTTTGCTTCCTATATTGTCACCGTACCTTTGAAAAGGGTCTGGATCCATCTTGTCTATACCTCCCAATCAGATATTTGTAGATAGCAATTAGATCTCCTTTCAGCCTTCTCTGCTTAAGACTGAACAAACCCAATTCTTTCATTCTCTTCTTGTTATATCCTGTCCTCCACCTCCCAGTGACCTTGGTGGCCCTTTGCTGGACTTCCTCCAGTATGTCACCGCCTTTCTTGCACAGAGGACCCTAAAGCTGGATACTGTTCTCCAGATGTGGTCTCACGGGTGTCAATAGAGGGGGATAACCATTTTTTCTTGATTTATTGTCTATCTTCTTCCTAAACACAACTCCGTATTCAGTTGGGCCTTCTTCACGGAAAAGGCTAATGCTGCTGACTCACGTTCAGCTTGTTGTCCACCAGGATTTGCAGTTCCTTTTCTGCAAAGCAATTTTCTACCCAGTTGGTGCCCAGCCTGTACTGTTGCATGAGGTAACTCCTAGACATGGGACTCTTCACATGTCTTTGTTGAAACAGGAAGTCCTGCTTAATGACTTTCCATGAGACAGAGAGAAAGAGAATAACAAACATATAGGTTGGTTGATTGATCTAGTTGTTCGATTACTCATTTAGCAGAAAGGAGTCCTGCTTCCAGTCTGGAGATCAGGGAAAGCTTAAATATAAAAAAGGCTTAAGGACTGGACTGGAAATCATCTCTTCTCTCTGTTAGGTGAATACTGTAACTGCTAGACTATAGAACTCTATTATCTGCCTGGCCCAGTTAAACCTGGGATGGAGCAGGAAAGAGAGAGAGTTTCATTCTAAACAACTTTATAACTTAAAGATGAGAGTTGTGTTACACAATAACCTGATTGAAAGCTGTTCAGGAAAAGGAAGGAATCAAAGCTAATTCTACTATTACCTGGACAAAGTCTACAACCACTGAGCCACATGATAAAAATAGAATTATTCATCCTATAATATTTCATAAGAAAGGGCTGATTCACTCACTTATCTCCAGATGGTTTGAAGATTATACATCATAATTCAAGGCAGGCATATTTTTGTAATTAAGGTTCATGTGTTTAGTCCTGGTGGCTTTAGTGTACTCCTCCCTCCACTGCTATCGATGTGCTTAGCTGCTCAGTTCAGCATGACAGGTTCTGTGGAGTAAGGTGTTATCTCAGTCTCCTTGTCCACGTGTAAGGCAACTCCTTTAGGTATAAATCCATTGTGGGCTCCATTAGGTACCAAAGTCCAGTTCGATGTCAGATACTTTTAGGACTTTAATTATAATTCAGGGTGTTGGGGTGCAATAGCCAATGGAGAGAAAGGTCCAGACAGTGGTTCATCCCAGAAATCTTCTGGACCACACTTCACAGGTGCCTATTTTTCCCCATCGGCTGTTGCAGGAGTGTACAATGAGGATGTTCCTGACCTAGACATCTCAGGAAAATGTCTAAACTTAGCTGGGTTGATTCAGAGTCCTACTACTAAAAGTGTCCTGTGTAGATGCAGCCCTAGTCTTAATGACTGGAATAGCTCATGGCAAGTAAGAAGGCCCTCAGGGAGGATGCAGACCATTTGGGGATTTTGTGCTCAAAATTATTGTAGCTGAAAATAAATATTATAAATTGGCTGACATGAGACTTGTTTCTTTTTGTGTGTTTAGAATGGTCAATGCTGGATAAAAAAGTTCCTAGCTAATGGAAAATAAGCAAAACTTCATGTCTTGAAAGCACTACAAATAAGATGCACAGTAACATTCATAATGTTGTTGGGACTTTAGAAAAAATGGTAAACTTGAATTTGCAGAAGTATTCAGCAACATTACAAGAATCCTCTGTGATAACTGATTTGGTGGATTTATATCAACGCAGTCTGCTTGTCTAAAATGCACTTTGGTCACCACCCACATAGCAATAAAGAACACTGAAAATAATATACTTTTTATTCGGCAAATAAATCTATTTAAAACGGTGTTAAAGTGAGAATTGTTTGCTATAGAAAATAGAATGTGGAAATGCACAAGTCCATGATATCCAAATTGCAGTCCTGGGGAACTAGGACGCATTCTTTGGCCCCAAGAGCAGACGGTGGTATGCTGCTTGAATCCACACAACTAAATGGTTGTCCCCTTTCTTCCCATAGCCAAGGTGGTCTCATCCACACTTCCTCTCCAGAGCAGTCCCTGGCCCATGTTAGTGCTGTGCACAGCACCTGAAACGGATCACAGTTCTTCCCAGTAACACCGAGTAATTAAATCATCTGGACAACCATGAACAGACCTGTTTGGTTTAACATGTATGGACTCCTCCGTTTCCTTCAGAAATCCATTCCTTGAGCCAGCTGTGTCTGAGTCTTGACCAAATCTTTACTATTAATATTAAAAGTATTAAATTTAATATAAATATTAAAAATACCTGCTAATATTTTATACTGAGGGCAAGTGTCCCCTTAATTCAGGGGGAGATCAGATAGTATTTTTTTCTCTTTTTCATGAACAGTTATTTTTGTCTTATTTGGGACTTCTAAGTTGTAGCCAGTTTCTGATCAGTGTTTTTACGGTGATAATCCTTTTTTAATGCTGTTTTAAGCGGTTTCCATTCTCCTTTTCCCCCTGCAGCTTGTTCCTGTCCCATCAGCTACAACAAGGCCATTTGATTCAGCACGGCTGAGAGGGTAGAATGAAGCCGTGCAGAACAAGGGAGGGGAAATCCTATCAGTGACTGTCAGGTCCCCGAGACGTGCAGCTGAATGTCAAATCAACTGTCGGCCTGGCTGCCTTTTAATCTCTGGTGTGGGAGCGGGCAATAGGAAAAAGAGGTTTTTAATCTTTTTTTATTCCGTATCACTTTGCAGCTGAGCTTTGCGGGCAAAATTAATAGTCACATTTTGACTCACAGATGGAATTGTTGCTGCAGCTTTGGCTTATATAGAAGCTAGTTTTGATACCGTGTTGGTAAAACTCTGGGAGAAAGATCGGGGTTGGCGTCCTGCCTGAATCACACCATCATCAGCAGAAAGGTTTCCATTCACACCAACTGCACTAAATCTCACCACAGAATCCTTAAAATTTCATGGTCTGAAAGTGATTATATACCTCTTTTTTTGAATAACTTATCTGTACTCAGAGTTTACTCAGCCTTCAGGGCAGAAAAGTATAGAGGAGCTAAGTAGGACTTTAAGGCTCCAGGGCTGTGATTTTGCATGGCTAAAATACTAGTAAAAATGTCATTCTTGAGTAAAAGCATTGAAGTAATGTTGCCTCTCAGGAAATTGGGACAGACAAGAGTGTTACATTAATTGAGGGTAAAGGTTAGAATTTCTTCACTGTACAATTTCAATACAGCGAATCCATCACAGTTTCTGCTAATATTTGAATGTCAGCAACAGTATTGGGCTAAAGCAGTTCAGAGATTAATAATTTCACTTTCCACACAACACCTGACCTCTAATACCTTTGCTCCATGTACCAACAGTACAACATTTATCAGGGTCTTAAGGAGAAGTTCACGTAAAAGATGTAGTCCGCAGTGACAACACGTTCCTGTTCTCATGCATGTGATGCTGCAGAGGTTTTTAAGTCATTCTTCTCTCGGTTTAGAGAAGTAAGTCCCAAAGAGGCTGGTGGCCTTTTCTCACTCAGAACGGTGTTCTGTTGCTGCCTGTCCCTTCTGGGGCTCTACATGACCACTTGTGCTGGGTGTCTGTGGCATGAATAGGAGTTACTAAAAGTAGGGAGAAGCACCTCCACATCAGGGGAAGGCCCATGGCTGAGGAGCCTTGATGTGCACGACCACAGCTCTGAGAAAGATTGACTTAGCTGGAGAGGGAGAATTCAGTTGCCCTCCAGCTTCTGATTTTCAAGGATGCACACAAGGACTTAGGATTTGTCATATTTGCATTGCTATGAGCCTCCTTTTTCCAAGGGTCTCCGACACACTGGTTCATACTGTCAATCCTGCTAAGGCTATTAGCAATGATGTCATTATCCAAAGGAACAACATGCCTGCCTCCAGAGGCAGTCCATCCCAGAGGAGCCAACAAGAGGCAGCTGCCAGGGGAAATCTATATCCATCAGCAAACGATTGTACATGAGCCTGCTGCCGGCCCCTCTTTTAGTCCACCCCACTGTTCCATCCCGCAGCGGACACCTACCACAGAACAAAACTACTTCTGAAGTGAGTGGGCATGTCCTTCTGGTCACGACAAACTCCTACAGACCTCAGGTACAGCGGTTTAGTGCTGGTAAGTCTATGCTGATAATAATTTGCTGATTGCCATGGTAACTAGGGGCCTTACTGTGCCCATAAATGGCCAAAGTGTGCATTGCCATTCAGTGCTCCTCAGAGGACCACACAAATTATCAGAAACAACAAATGTGGAGTGGGTTTAGTTATGCGCATGCTGTATGCCAGGACAGGTGCCCTCAGCCTATCTCCCAGGAGCTTGTGTTGCCCCTGGTGAGACCTTTCTAACACTTGCACCACTTTTGACTTGTCTACAGCCTCTACACCCCATTACTTTACTGTGCAGTTGCACTTAGGAGGTTGCACCCAGCACTGCAGCTTAATGCCTACCACAATCTCTCTGTGCCATTGTAACATGCTCTGACTTCTGATATTGAGGCCATTATGAGGAAAAAAATGCATTTTTATTTTGAGAGGAAAAATATTATATTTCCAGAAAAAATATTTTTAAAATAATTGTTTGTTATGAGCAGATGATGGAAAGGAGAGAGACAAAAATCAATTTCAACCTTTTCTATTAAAATATATCATGCAACAAGAAATTTTTATGATCCATTGAATGTAAGACAGCCGCTGTTTACACCTACCTATGTACACTTATTTCTAAAAATCCTCATGAACTCTAGAACTTCTGTAATGGAATTAAATATAATGACCAAAGGAGGGGAAAGAAAAGGTCTCCAATCTATACAAAGAAAATGAAGATGTGTAATGGTCTTTGCAGAATAATTAGATGAAGCATGAGAAAATTATCCATTACTCTGAAAGGCACATTTGAAATAAAAATGCCAGCCTTATTATGTTATGAATAAATCCTTGGAGGTGTTAAATAAAAGCTGGCTATCACACATCAGGATTTGGTCAAGACAAAGCCTTCAGTAATGTTGTCAAGTTAGATGAACCTTCTTTAGTGTGCTGTTTAAATTAACATTGGCAAATAAACGTATTACGCTGTCTGGAACAACTTAGAAAAACCATACCCTGGTGCAAGTGAAGGAAGGAAATGAGTAGCTGGTAAAATCTACTTGGGTTAACTGCTAAATTTTGGTCAGTCTTCAAGCATAAGAGGTTTGGAAAGCATGGGCAATAATTTATTCTTTTTTTAGCTTTTTCTGAACCAGAATCTGAATTAATTTACCAGAAATACAAAAAGATTTTTTGCAATGCAGATTCATTTTAATTTGCAGCAAAATTCAGTATCTGTTGAATAATTGGTAACTGGATATTGGCACAAAGAGAGCTGAAATAAATTATTCATAACAATTAGCATAGAAGTGCAAAATTTCACAGGAGGGATTAAACTGGAGTGACTCATTCAATCTATCTTGCTGTTTACAGAGGTTTCAATAACCTAGTGAGGGTGGAAAAATTGCCATGTGACTGAGGTCAGGCAAAGAGACGGTTTGAATAAGTTAATTGTAACAGCAGTGTTTGCGTAATGTGTTGTCCATGAAGTGGGTCTTTTGCTTAATACAGTATAGCAGGCTAATTTACAGATGGTGCATATGTTCGGTCAATGGAGGGAGCAATCAAGTCTGCCCACAAAGAGTAACTCAAAACACCACTCAAGGCAACAGAGTCATGAAAAGACCTGATCAGAAGCTAGGGGACAACATTGCTGGATATCCATATGCATTTGAGGCAGAAGGCAATGATACAATCCATCAGAAAATAAAAGGGTTTCAAGAAGCAGCAAAAAAATGGAGCTTCTGGGACCCAGAACTAACAGAAGGTTCAGATATGGCACTTGAAAGCAAAGAAATTGCCTGTTTCTTACCTGCAAGAGAACACCTTTGTGTACATCCCTTGTAAATAAGCAGAATTGCAGCAAAAGAAATCCAATTCTCACCATTTGTCCCTCTTTCATAACTAATCTTGCAAGTGCCTGATCATTAACTAACAACTCAGATTAACGGGGCAAAAGTATACTCAGGAACAAAACACTTAGATGATAAGAAAGACGACATGTTTTATAGTTCTGTAAGGGCCTTAAACGTGTGTCTATCTGCCCATGATAATTTGAGGTCCTTTCTGAGATCACTTAGTATCTTTGTGTGACATCACATAGATTTTTAGAGGAATTTGAAAGGATGGCAAGATTTTGACTGAAAGACGGTTGTGAAAGAACATTCTAGGATTTAAGTCAAGCTGAAGAGCAAAGTTGGAGGAGAATTCATATGAGTAGAAGGTTATAACAAGATCAAACTGCTAGTAAGTATTTGTAATTTGTCATGCAGCTTGAAGAGAATTCTCCCCAGAGCTGTGAAATCACTTATAGTTAAAGTGCAATCTAAATAAGAGGTGACAAGAAAAATTCAATTTCTCCAAGATTTGATTCTTGGCTGTGATCAATGCTCTGTAAACATATGCCCATTTTTTAAATTAACATAATTAGTTAGAAGGATATTTTGTGCAAGAAATCTATTTTGGCCCAATCCTTTTAAAGCTAGTAGGTGATTTAAAATTAGTTGAATGTCTCTGCTGCGTTTTCAGCATTCATTCATTCTCTTGGATGATTTCCACAGGTTGCAATGATGTCAAACCGTCGGTTTACTAAATAGCAGCAGGGTAGCCACCTCTGTGTCAGCAAGTCCACTTGGCGATGGCACAGTATTTGTACGTCTTGAAGCACAGTGGGATTCAGGTGCAAATCTTCCAAGGCATGATTTTGCTACAAAGAGGAACAATCAGAGGAGGAATTTGGAGAATGAATTATAGTAAGTGATTCACAAGGCAGGGCCTAATTCAGGTTTCAGCACGGATCCCGAAAGCTCAGCAGTATGCTGGGACTTTTTTGCCAGGATGTTAACAGAAATGTCATTTATGGTATCAGACTATCTCAATAACTCCTAAGTTTATTCTATACTTCTGATAACAAGGAAAATTACAAGGAGATTTGCCTGGTCATGTATGCGCCAACTTCCTTTCTGCTCCACCTGCAGTGGGTCTAACTAAATATTATTGTTTTGTACAGAAGCATTTTAGTATCTTGGATGACTTTCTGCATACCTTTGTGCAAAAAAAGAGACTCACATATGGATATAAATCCTATTTTCCAAAGAAGCTTGATTTCTATGACATGGAAAAAGGATTATTCATTTCTGTAGTTTTTTACTTTAAGCCTTATTTTTCTGTAAATTATTTCAATGGCTCGTTCTCATTTTGATAGTTCAAGTTCTGGCCCCATGAATCAATCTTTTACTGTTACTTCTTTAGTGAGACAGTACTATTTTATGCATATACAATGCCAGCACAGCAATATTTATATTTGTGTTTCCATATTATTTAAAAATAAAAAAGCAAAAATATCATATAAATCATAGGATCATATAAATAAAGGAGAACAAGAAAAGAAGTACAACTGTGATGGGAGAACAGGATAAAAGTAAAAGATCATCTAGAGATGCATTGGCCTCTGATTTCAGTAAGGATCATGATGTTAAAACTAGAATCATGGAATAATTACATTTGAAATGGACTTCTGGACATCATCTAGTCCACCATCCACTGCCCACCCCCTGCACCCCCAACTCAAAGCAGATCTAATCAGAGCAGATTGCTCAGGGCTATGTCCCATTGATTCCTGAGCATCTCCAGGGATGGAGATCCCACAGCATCTCTAGGCAACCAGCTTTGGACCAACCTCATGTTTAAAAAATAATAAAATTGCTGTAATGAATCACAATTTACCATGTTCCAACTTGTTTTCCTCTCTTCCTAGGAACAAAGACAGTCTAGTCACTGGAGATGACGATATGAACATGGAAACAATCATAATCAAGAAGGAAAAAAAAACTCAACGGAGTTAATGATCTTAAGATGATTATTTAATTAAGGTGGGAACTGATCTAATGGGTAGAACACTGTGAGTTGTGCTGAAGAAGGAATTGGTGAGTTGTACAGAGGTTAGTAAAAGAGGCTTTTAAAGATCATCATTAGCAGTAAGTTTTCAAAATTTTAATAATCTGGGCACAACAAGTAACACTTTATTAATGTAATTTGCTGACAATATAAACTTGGAAGATAAGAACAATACAGAGAGAAATCAGAACTGTGTGGACACATAAGTAGATAACCTTAAGAACTGGACAAAAAAAGAAAAACATTGGATTTAATAATATAAAATGCACAGAAGTAAAGTCACATATCCCTCCATCCCCTCAGATTCACACTTTTTTTAACTGGACTCTGGCTGTGGGTCTTGGGCTAAGGCTCAGCCCACTCCCCTGGTTAGGGTTAGGAGAGAGGCAAACTTTAGAAAGCTGACAAACTATGGTGATCAAAATAAGGTCTAGGCCATAGATACCTGTTTGGGGCTAAGGCTCAGACCAAGACTAGGGCTTGTGCTAGGTTTAGGGTTGGGGTTAGAGTTCAGAGAGACAAAGGTTAGACCTTCACTCACAATCTGCTTTTGATATGAAGCACCACTAAGCAATTTCTTCTGTTATATTTGCAGTTTCTAAGGTGAGGAACAAACCTTACCCCCAGATCAGTGGGTTCATCCATCCATGAAAGCACCATTGCTAACGTAATTAAAATCTGTCACGGCAAATATAATCTAAAAGGCAACAATGCAGCTTTTAATTTTCCCCATACACAGTAGATCTATTGGCCTTAGCAATTTAAATGACTTCAGTTTTTTTCAGCTCAGGTTTTTATGAGTTAAAGGAATTTCACTAGAATACGGAATATTCTCCCAGTTCCTGGTTTCAAACATTATATTGCTCAACTACCAAAGAAAAAAGTAACCCCATGTATGGCTAGTTTTGAGCATTCAGCATTGGATTGTACCGATATGTGAAAATAAGCATTGATTTTAGCATGTATTAAGAGTTTGAGGGCTTATTTAACTCTGTTAGCACTGCTGAATCGGACTCATTTTATATGAGTCTCCTTTTGCTGCACATGCAGGTTCTCCCAACATCCTTAAAATTTTATTACAGAGCATTCAAGTAACCCATGTCCTAACACTGCATATACTGGGAGGGAAAAAATGTCCTACTTGTTTGAAGAGTTGAAATATTGAAAATAGAAACAGGGCAGTGTCAGAAAGTTCGTGTGACTGTAAAGTCGCTTGTCTGAAAAAGACTACAGCAGAAGCAGGATGAATAGAAAAGGCTTCTAATAACATCCATTTTAAATGGACTATTGAGTGCACACTGGGGAAATGAAACTAATTAGGAGGTTGCATAGTATGGTCCTAACATTTATAATCTTCCAAGCAACTGTCTCTACTTATTTTCTTTCCTTTCTGCACTGCAAACAGAGAAAATCAGGGAAGAGGGTTGCTTTGGGAAGAAAGTTTTTTGAAGAGCACATTACCAGTGTGCATAAGGGATAATTTCAGTGGTGACTGTGGAGCGTCCTGCTCACTTGTATGCTTCTGGCATCTGTGGGTCAGGGGAAGGCAAGGCCTGAACACACTGTTCAGCTTTGCCTTCCCTTGGCTCCCACCTACACTGTCTTACAGTAGAAGTGCACCCACACAGGAGATAATAACCTGTATTTAATCAACTCTCTTGTTAGTATTATTCTAAATAGTGCAGAGCAGTTTAGGCTTCATAGACAGAAGGAGGTACAGAATAATATTATTATTCTACTTAGTAAGGGCTAGAGTCTTCTTACCATTACAAATCCAGTTCAACACAAACAAATCATGTTACTTGAATCACGAGATTGGAGAGGAACAGAATTTGTCCTACTGCTGAAGGACCCCCTTAATCAGTTACAGCTAGGTTGTGCTACTAAACCTGTTAGCAGAGATCCTTATTCCCTCAGGAGTGCATATAGTCGAGAAAGAAAGGGCGCTACAGTGCCTTAGCACTGCTCAGGATTACAGGATGAGAAGATGGCTGTATTGCTTATCTGTCTCCTCCTCTCAGTTAACACTTCAACTCTGTCCCTGCCTATACTGTTATCACATTGCATAGACTAGAAACCTGGCTGTGAACTTTTCTTAGTATGAAAAAATTAGCCCATATTAATTAGATATATATTGGGAAACTCAAGATTGCTTGCTAGCTCTCAAGGTTATGTGTACCTGTAGGCAGATTTTCACAGGGACTTCATGGGGACATTCCCAAGAACGAGCGAACCTCCAGTTTTAATTACTTGGCCCAAAGCATTGGGATGCAGGAGATTTTCAGATAAAAATGACGCACTACAATTTTCTGAACTCACTTTTGGAAATGACTGGACCCCTCAAACTGAAATTAAAAATAATCGCTTTAGGTAGCCATCAGGGCTGGACATATGCTTAAAGACTTCAGATTTGGCAGTTGAAGAAAGGATCATATAATCAAAAGCAGTAGTGTGAATTACAGGCATCATTAAGAGTGCTGCCTATAGAGAAATTGGACCATTCACTAAACTATAGTTCTTAGCCAATTACAAGCTTTAAATATGGTGTATTATAAAAATTATAGCAATCACCATGATAATTAA
This sequence comes from Phoenicopterus ruber ruber, assembly GCA_009819775.1. NCBI lineage: Eukaryota > Metazoa > Chordata > Aves > Phoenicopteriformes > Phoenicopteridae > Phoenicopterus > Phoenicopterus ruber. The sequence goes on along the minus strand of CM020215.1, from coordinate 26,273,691 downwards.
GTGAGTCATCTATGATTACACATGAGCTTAATGCCATGCTTAAGGCAAGAGGTGCACTTTAAGCTTTAAAATGTTAATTGGCCTTTAGTAAAAAGAGAATTAGATGGACTTAATATAAAGGACTAGATGGTACCTTGGACTGTGTTCCTAAGCAGTGGAGTATAGGATAATAGCAACCTTCCCTATGTGTCTCCATGACTTCCTTGGACTTCTTTAAAGAAATATTACCTGTAGGCCCAAAAAACCATCAATTTTAAGACTTTCTATATTAAGCAAGACAATCACTCCTTATTTTTCTGTTCAAATTTTCAAGAATTTAAACATTTTAATAATAACAGTGGTAACTGATGGTTGGCACTCCTATAAGCAGCAATAATTATTGTCTGGCACGTGAGCCTGTGACATTTAATGTTTTATGTTAACAACAAAAAGACGTGAATAAAGCACTGAGGTTTCAGGGGACATCTGATATTAACTAGTAGCTGGGAGTAGCATAGCACCCTGCGTTGTACAAGATGTACAGGATCAGGCTGCATATATTTACAAGGCCTGAACAGCCTGAAGGAGCCTGAAACAGCCTGAAAAAGATGTGCAAAGCAGTTGTCAGATTAACATTGCACCCATCTGCCAATCAAGAGGTAACCGAGGTGGTTCCTTTCATTAGTCTTCCTTCTGATGGCCCATGACTGCTGTGAAAGTGTTACCTCAGTGTTCTGTCCTCACTGCCTGTGACTTTCCCACATGCTCCCTCCAGCTCCTTATTTCTCCTCGTCTCTAGCTCCCCATGCATGCAGAGCCAATGCTGGGATGTCCATGTGGCTAAAATGATTGCAATACAACACCCAATTACAATAGGTGTTTTTACCTACGGAACCTTTTGTTCCTTTTTTTTGTTTATATTTTCTTTTACTGTTTGTTACCTCGCCTTACAAATCGCATTGAAAATGTCTTTAGTCTCAGCCCTAAGTGCAGCTGTAATACCTAAAAGAGTCCTAATTTTGTCAGAGAACTCTGTAACTCAAGCAAATAATTCGGTACACGCTCTTCTTTGCCTTGGCTTCAGACTCCAGTATGAGGGTCACTAGGCCACTAAGCTTGCTTGCAGGAAGAAGTGATGAGCACAAAGCACTCATTGCCCCCCTTCTTAAATCCATGATCTAAGTAAGTCTTATATGACATAAAAGAAGCAAATGAAACTACCTTACATGAGGGACTCCCCCCTCCTCTCTGCCCTGGGAGTAGAAAGACAACAAATCCCATGGGTTTGGTTCAGATGCCCACCTCAATCAAAATCCAAAGCTATTTGATAGTCTATAGTATCTCACATTGCCGTTAGCTGATGATACAGAAAGGCGTGGATCTTTCACAGGTTTTCAGTAGCTGCATTTTACTCAGTCTATTAAGCACCTCTCATCTGTTCCAGAGACAAGTATGTTACTGGTAATTTCAAGGTAAAAATCTGCGTTCGCTTTTCCCCATGCACTTGTTCTTTTCTCTGATGGCAGAGGAATGTTGCTTTTCTGTGGGAAGACCAAAATTTCCCTAAGAACTCCCTTAAGACAGGACCTGCCGCCATACCCCTCAGTGGCTCCTGAATGAGTCTCCTCCAAAATGCAGTCTTCTTCCTACAGAGAGTGAGGTGGGGACAGGACAGGGTTAGTGTTTGTAGGATTAGGAAGTCTTCAGAAACGTGAATAAGCTCCCCTACCTCTGGAAAAGACTATCTAAACCAATATGACCTAAGGACCTGAATGAGAGCAGTCATACTCAAATGACCCCAGACCAACTTGGAATCTAGATGAAAACCCTTTGTCAAGGGGAGCTGAAGATTGCTCCCACAACCCCCTGTTTTCCTTGGGGAATTCTGGTAGGCAGGACGCCTATGCAGTTGGCAACGCTGAACGTCTCACAAAGGAATCACCTTTTTAGCACCCTTTTTCCTTCCTACACTTTTGTTGCTTTGTAGTTTAGGCAGCTCTACAGAAAAGATTTCAGGCTCACAGTCAGGTCGTTCAAGGGGGTGTCCTTTAACTCCTCAGTTCACTCTGAGCCAAATTCACTTTTTACTCCAGCGTTGTACTATGTTTTCCCCTGGACTCAAAAAACCTAGAAAGCTTAGTCAAAGAGGCAGAACATTAGTAAGAAAGAGACGAATGACAAAAACACTTTGGCAGACACTCTGCTCTTACCCACAGAACTGTGCTGAATAAGGAAGTGATAGACGGCAGCATTCACGTTAGGCGCTTTCAGGATCAGGAATGTTAGAGAAGTGGTAAACAACACAAGCATGGATAATTTAGCATGCACAGCATGAGGCAGAACCTCTGGAGAATAATAGGGTTAAACCTGAATTTGTTCTCCACTTCTAATACGTGCTATGGGCTCTGGCCTCCATTCCTCTGAGGAAATTGAGCACTACAAGTAGGCATGCACAGAATTATGACTATTTGTGTCTTAAGACCCTCTAAGATCCCCTATCCTGTATAATCAATGACAATCTGAAACTCTGACTATGTAGGAGCCAAGAAAACTGTATAACAGATAGCAGTGAAAGGCACAAGGTCCAAAGATCCTCTTCAGCACCCTGATAAGAGACTGTATCAAGATACAAACATTAGCTATCACTGAGGCTGTTTGGAAGTTGCTCACATTTTCTATTATTCCTTGCTTAGCCTTCTCTTCATGTTCATATTACAACCACTTGAGGGAATGTAACAGTCCAGATAATAGATCAGCTGCATCAGTTTCTGCCTGTTTCTTTCTTTTCTCCGGTGGATTTCTGGTCTCTCAAACCCAAGATGCTGTGAGGTATGGGCTACGGACATGCTGCAAGCCCCACATCTGATTCTGCTGCCTTGACAGCCACAGAAACGTTGCTGTCACAGCTCACAAGGCTGGACTAGTGCCAGCTAAACATAGCCGTAATGGGATCACTTTCTCTGGTGACTGAGGAGGCTTAGCTGCCATATGGTCTCCTTAGGCTTCTTTTCCGCCAGTGCCGTGGAAGTGAATTGCTCTGCCACAAGCTGCGGAAGGGGAGATCGGGAACTGATGTTAAGAAAGAGGAGATGAAAGTACAAGACGTCAGGCAGATTTATAGGTTAGCGGAGGAGGCGTTCATCATGAAGACTAAGTCCTAGTGCAAGATGGCAGCAAATGAAGGGGCGGAAGACATGAAGTTAACTGTCCTGTAGCACATTTCCCTTCTAACATGGAATCTATCAGCAGGTTATTTACTTGTGCTTCTTCAGTGCTTTCCAAACTCCGAAGGACTAAATGTTTAATATAATACAGATGAACCTGTAGAAAGTAGCCAGCAGTGTTGAGAGAGTAGGTTCTGGCAAGAGCATTCCCAGAGGAATGCTGCGGAAAATGGTCCTAGCAAGGGCCAGGGGTGTCCTGATGAAAGTAGCTATTGACTTTTCAGCACATCCTTGAACTGATAATTAAACCAAATTAGATGAGGAACAAAGTAAACGGTATTAAAATGTAATCAGAGAGTGCTAAATGCAAATGTCAATAATCTAATTAATGCTATTCTTCCTTGAGAGGCAGTAAGTAAAAAAAGACCCAGAAGATTACACTCCAGGACCAAGTCTACACTTCAGGACTGCCTGCTGTATGGCAGAAACTCTTGTGCAAAACCAGTTATACTTTCATAGCTGTCCTTCCACCACCATGGCGGTTTCTTCATGGGAGAAGTAGTTTTACTCTACCGATCCAGAGCATACACAGTACTGAGGCTGCTGAAACTGGCTGGCAAATACCTTCAGGACTTAATGCTGATGGTACAGACTTACCCTAAGACTCCACTGGCACAGCCTGAGCAACTAAGGCCCTTAGTTTTAGTTTGTTGTTGTTGAGAGTCAATATCCATACATCAGAGCTTTTTCTGACTGATTCCCCTGAGGGAAGCACAGGCAGTGCCTCGAGAAAGATGTTTTCCCTTGTTGAGACAGACACACCATCATATTTAGTGATGTTAACCTTGCCAATGAGAGCACTCCTCCCTCAGCCTGTTTCCACCTACATAAGCAGTTTTGCTGGCATAAGCACATGAAACAGAGGATATGATTTGTTCACGCTCCCTATGATGGCAATATTTAGTACAGCTCTATCAGTGTAAGTTGAGGATATTAAGCCAAATGCATACAAGCTTTTGCCAGGATAGCAAGTGTTGGCTAAGACAGCATCCTCCCTAAGCAATTTGGTTACACCAGCAAATGCCGCCTGTAGACTTGTCAAATAAAGAGTGGGGATTTTTTTCACTTTGTTTAGCTCTTTGAGGAAAACTATGCAAGCTGCATGGTTAGGAAAAAACCTCCTGCTGCTGCTCCACATTGCATCTCCACGAGAGGGCTCTGCTGGCGTACCACATGGGCCCAGCCGGAGCCCAAGCCAGAGCCACCTCCCACAGGTTCCTCTGATCCCTCTGAACTGCCCGGTCTCTCTAGGACAGTCCCTTGTAAACCCTCAGACTAGCTGAAAAAAATTAAATACACAGAAGTCAAATCTGGGGGAAAAAAAAAAGGCAAATACACCAAAATCAAGTGTCCGCCATTTTTTCATCTAGCGCTGACAGTTACAAAGGTCTTGACCCAGTAAGGAGATGTGTCACAGACCTCTTTACAAGCTAAGGATCAAAGTTTGAAGTGAGAAGTTGAACCCTGCCATAGGGCAAAAGACATACACAATATGTCACAAACTGCTCTCCAGTGCCGTTGGTTTTTCATACACCTTAGAGCATCATTAGGCTTGATCTTCTACTCCATGGCTGCTGTGTTTCCCTCAGCAGTGTAAACCCAGGTGAACAGAGCTCACCTCTCTAATCTGGACAGTGCAGTGTTTACCCACTTCATATGAGGACCAAAACAGTGAGATTGCTTTATTTCTTGTTTGCCACTGTACAACTGACCTCATACTCCCTCATAAGTGAAGAAGTTCAGTCTGTGTAACTAAGCGTGGGTGAAAAGAAAATCGAGGCTAGGGCTTTCACTCGTGTACTCAGCATAAAATCTTCCTGCACTGAATGATGAGATTTCTGAAACAGAAGTTGACTCTGATGTGTACAGCACCAGGAAAGCAGAACTAGGTCACTCTCATGTCTAGAAATAAATTGTATGTTTCACCATAGTAAGTGGTTGGCTTTATATATTGGAAAACCATGGAATATTATTAGTTTTCTAATAATGTAACTAATTTCTAGTTTTCTATCTAATAATTACAGAGGTTTTGCATGCCTAAGGCTGACTACACGTGGGATTGTTACTGGTTTTGTATATTTATGGAATATTGCTGTACCCTGCAAACTGTGTTTTCAAGACATCCTTGAAAACAGCTTCAGCAGTGTGAAATAACTGCAAGCCTAAAATCACCTTTTGTGAATGTGGCTTATGAATTTGAGACTTCTACAATTTTATTCAAATCTCATGGACATCACCCAGGTAAAGGACCTTGTGACTAGGGCTAAAGACATTTCTGCAGAGATCAGGAACGATAATGAATGTAGAAGATTCAACACTGGTAGAGCTAACTACTGTCACCTTCGTTCATGTCCTGAGCTCTCACGTGAGCATAGAGCCCACACACCAGTTCGTACTCTGACTTACGTCTGGAATGAGACAACTGGCTTTCCAGGCAAGCAAACTCATGTCCAAACTAGATCTGCCTCACAGGCTGGTTTTGCCCTTCTAGGCAGAATGGGTACATCCAGCTCCAACCCTAGCCCAGCAGACAGAGACAGTATGAAAGTACCCACCGAATGTCTCTTATGCTTTATATACACAGGGCAACAAAGGCGTATGCGCCAGTCTGTATTTTCCTGACTCAATGACTGCATTCTGCTATGATCTGCATTTGAAGACTATTCACAAATTTCAGCTGGTTCAAAATGCAGAAGGCAGCTGCCTGCTCTTTCCTCAGCATATGTTGAAAGACACGCAGCGCACTGTACTGCCCGCAGCGCCCGGGCTCCCAGGTCACTTGTAACCCATGGTCAGCTGTAGCCCATGGAGTGACACGTGCCTTTGTCTTTGGTGGTTTTAGAATTTGTTGCTACTCACTCTGAGGTTAATGATGAAGCTCATTTGGGCATCAGCGGTAGAACATTAGCTCTGAAAGAAGGACTGTTGTATGAACCCAAGTAATGGTACAAAAGCCTCACATAAAATTGGATTAAAAGTCTAGAACTCCTCCCCCTGCCCCTTCCCACACAGATATGCCTTTTTGGTCTCCATCACAACTACTGAGTTCATCTGGCAGGCCTAACTGAACCCCACATCAGTTAAAACTTCTGAGTCTTGGTGACATGGTGGTTTCAAGGAAGGGCATTTGGCTAGAACTTGCCTTAACCCTTGATAAGTGACCTGGAGCTCTTAATTTCCAGACCATGCTGAAACACCTTCCATTTCATTTGACTTCTCATGAAGGAGGTTGATGATGAAGAGTAGCATTTTAGACAAAGATGTTAAAATCTGATGTTTGATTTTTTGCATTTTACTTTGTGTCACTCTGGATTTGATTGACTTTTAATATGTGTTTTGTCCCAAAGGCTGAGAGGCATAATTTAATGAACTGGAAAATAAAATTATTAACTGTCAGCATGACTATTTAGAGATTGGAGTCCTTAGTCACTCTCAAGTCTGTGACATTTTTAAAAGTTGCATGGGATTTTAGTTGCATGAGTTCTGCCAAAGTCCTATCGAATCAGACACCTTTACCTCTCCCCTCTCAGCAACTAATAGGAGGAGAGCAGTCATTAGAATTAAAAGACCACACATGAGTTTGAAAAGGTAGTGCATAAAGGTTTTTTAGGAAACCTAGAATGGATTAAAATCTTGGTAGTAAGTCTGAAACTGTGAAGTAGTGCTTATAGAGAAACACTTTTCACTTTGCAGGCATCATTCCAGCACAAAGAGACTTGCAGCTAGAAGTGAGCCTAGCCAAGGTGTCGATCAGTTTAGGTGTGTGTACTGCTTACTTCTGGTGTAAGGGGAACATCTGGAATTGTGAAAACTCCGCCGTGGTATTCATATTGTCATTATTTTAAAAATGAAAGAGACAGGCAGAAGAAAGACGAAATGTGTCTGCAGCCATGGCAGCCAGGCATAGTATCCTCTCTTCTGAGTAAGCAGCCGGTAATGTTTTCAGGGGCAGACCCAATGCTGATCCAAATGGAGGCTCTTTTCAGCTACAAAGGTGGCCTATGGCAAACACCAAGCTGTGGCTTATATGCCCCATGTTTCTTTCCTTAAAATACTAGGCAGGAATTGGGACTGTTGTCCCAAACCCACAATATATACCTATTCCATTTTTGTTTCAGAGTGCTGTCTGAAGTCCATTTGTTCAGGATTGCAAATATCAAACAGCTTTCTACAACCAGGTAGCGAGACATCGGAAAGTCCCACTTATTCACTAGAGCAGCATGTTTAGCTTTGAAAATACGGTCTCTGTAACACAGTATATGGGGTTTTGCCTACTCTCTGAAATTCCTAGGATAATTCTGCTATGGGTGCTGCTATAAAATCCCGTGTTGAGAATTGTGTTCCATTGTCTTAATGACTTGCTTTTCACATTCTTCTGCACCTAATTAGATTCAGATCAAATGAAGTCATAAGTGCCTAGGGATAAAGAGAAACTCTTAAAGGGCAATTGACTCAGACAATGCAAGCCTCTAAGGGGAGTCTGAAGCAGATGCAGTGATTAATTGGTTATTTGAACTTCGTGTGCTGAACTGTTCTGACAGGACAGGTATTTTCATGCCAACTGGCTGACTCCATTGCAAAAGCAGTCTGGTTGTGTAACAAAAGTGCAGCAACGAAATGAAAAGATGACCATTTTATGTGCACATGGGGAGTGTATCATCAAAAGTAGCATATGGCAGATGTGCTCAATATTTAATAAAGAGCTGTAATAATTACTGTGGGGAGTCTAAGAGCATATTTCTAAGGTCTATTTGCCCCAAAAGGGGTACTGTTAGGAACTGTATGTCAAGTAATAAATATTTAGCTGAAAAAACTGACATCAGTAATTTAGAAGTAACTGTTGGAAAATGTAAATTCTTCCATATTATGATGAGGAAGTCTTAGAGAATATGCACTGACCCAGCAGAGCAATGGCACCAGGAGCATATGCAAGGTCCATCGGGACCCATGCTATTATTGAGAAGCCATGCCCTAGCACTGGCACCTGTTGCCTCCGGTTCTTTATGGGGTTGACAGTGTTAGGATAAACTTCTGAAATGTCAGTCTGGTCCTATTCTGCTCCAATTAGCCAGTGTTGAAAAGAGACTCCATACTCTACAGCTTCCATTCAGCTTCGCAATGCAAACTCTCAACTTCTGTTTTATTTACTAACTTGGGAGCGAAACACCTTCAGCAAGAGAAGGGATTTCACAACTTGGTCGCTTCCAGGCTGTAACTGTATGTCATTTCTGTAGTATTACTTTGACCTTCCACGTATGCAATATTGGTCGTGTTGTTAGAGTACAGTTTGTTCTGAGTTTAGCCGCTAACAATCACCTCTGGGATCTCTTTGGGCTCCAGTATTGGAAGTACTTTGCATAACAGACTTTCTTGTAACTGACCTCTTCCCATCATTCCCTTACTGCCACATCTTTTGTACAGACAGATCTACCTCCTGGCATCAGTTCCTTAATCTTTCCTTGTTTTGTTCATTGCTCTCTCTTTCTTCTCATTTTGCTTTGCCTTTCCTTTTCCCTACTGCCATTCCCTGTGCAGACACGTGCCTTCTTGCCCTAACATTGTTTTTTTCTTCTATTTTTATCTCAGTTATTTTTATATATATATATTTTTAAACAAAATACACACACAGGTATGCACAATGCCTGAACTAGTAAGGCTCCTGAAGGAAAAGAAAAAGAAACATATTAACACATTATATTTTGGGCTTCCCTTTGTTCTTTCCATTCTTTCGATTTTTGGCTTGATCTGTCATGAATAATGAAACAGTATAAATACTTTGGAGTAGAAACTACGTCCTTTATCAGTGCAGCACCTAACACACTTTTGGATGCTATATAAAAGCTACAATATGTGGTTGAAAATATTTGTCTTAAGAACTCAATCGTGTAGGTACTTAGCATTCAGACTTGATTATCTTTCTTACGTTAGGCAATTGGCTCTGAAGTAAGAACAGCGATAACAACATATGGAATTAGTCAGTTTGTATCAGTCAAGGGACTGCTCTTGGTTCATTTATAGCTTGTTTACATGGAAAAAAAATTCAAGGCACCTTTATTGTTTCTCTACAACTTCTGCCTGGCAGAAGAATACTTCTGCACTCAAGATGATACACTTAATTATAGGGGAAGAAGAACAGGAGAACAAAAGCTTGTAAGGTGCAAATACTGCTCAAATTACATACTATATTTCTCTGTAAACACAGTTCAGTGTTTTGAATTTTCCTGTTTTCACATAAGATTTTGCTACTGTGCATGCCCAGTGATAAGCTACAGGAGCACCCCAGTCACCAGATCCCTTCCCCAAGCAAACCCACTACACTCACGGGGCTCGCACTCCCTTTTACCATATCCCATGCTCAGCATGGGAGACATCAGCCTTGCCCATAACTTGGTGGTTAGCAAACTTGCCCGGGATGTTTGATCTGTGGCTCTGAGTCTCCTCAGGTGCCTGTGCCCGGCCTGAAAGATAAGTCTTTTCCCACGCTTGCAGGAGTGCTGTGACCACCAGAATATTTGCAAGGTATGGAGAGTATTACAGCAGGCATGAAGGAGGCGCTTAACCGTGCTGAGAGGGACAACAGAGAGATGATACGACAACTGCAGTCTCTGATAGATACTGAAGAGCAGCAGAACTTCAAACGTAAGTTTCCCTTTGGGTTTTCCTATGATATCCACTTACTTGGCATCAGATAAATCTTGATTTCTGTGCCACTAGTCCTCCATTCATTGCATATGAAATTCAGTCAGGACTATTAAACACTGCCCAAAGAACCAGACACCTAACTGTCAGTATGGCAAAATCAGAATCCTTCTTTGAAGCTGGCTGATAGCTTTGTAACTGGAGCAGTTAGACAGTGCATTAGACAATGCACAGAGTGAGGTCTTTTCAAACTGATTCTTTGCCAGCTACTAATGTCTTATTACAAGTACTATTTAATTAAAAACATGGAGGTGTTGGAAGAAAGCAACAAGCCTGGTTTTTTATTTCGTATCATACTCTTAAAGGGTATGTTTAAGGAATGCTCAATGCAAAATTAGCTTTAATGCATAACCTTTACAGCATTATGAACAACACTACATTATTAAAAGTTAATCAGTCTGAAAAATACAGTTTTGCACTCTTGCTGCTGGCAAAGTTTTTGCATTTTATTCATCTGTTGTGACGAGCATAGACCTTCAGGTTATCATTTTGTTTCAATCTAGTCTTACATTTCACTTTGCAGACAGGATCAAGTTTTAGCAAGCACTGAAGGGAATGTGGTTAAACTCCCTTTCACTATTTTTTTTTTATACAATAGAAACATGTGAATGGACTTCCAGTTTTGTAATTTTTTCCAGTGCTAGACAACACAGCAAAGCTAGGAAAAGTAATCATCCCCTCCTCAGACATGAGGGCTTTGGATTCAAAATTACATTATGAAACTTTTCAGTTAGGCTGATGTTCCAAGAGCACTTCAGGACAGCACAGGTCAGCCATGGTACCGAATGTAACCACCTGTCTTACAGCATCCCTCCACCTTGTGTGGCTATGGAGTGAGTACACAGGATCAGGGAATCAATCTGATTAGAACTAAAGTAGAAACAAACAATCAAACAAACCCCCACCCTTCTATTTTGTGTGTGTCCCATCTCCCCCTGCCCAAGAAAACAGTCTATGCAAAACCCTGGTTAGTTTTAATCGAGGTCAGTTCCCTGACCACATAGCAAGGTAGGATGGGTTTCAACTCGGACTCCTAAATGTACTTGTCTCCAGTGTCAGCATTTAAAGGTGAGTCCCTTACAGGGTGTCTGAACCTCCACTGCAGTCAAGAGAAACGTAGGCAAGAATTCAGTGGGTGCCAGCTAATATCTCGGATGCCCTAGCGTATCTAAGGTACCTCCATGGAGCTTGCATCTCTGTTGCAAGATCTAAGGGAGACCCATGCCCTTCCAGAATGGTAGCTGGAGGGCAAGTGGGTTAGTCTAGGGACATGCATGACACTAGATATTTATGGTTAGCAGACTGAATATGAATGTAGACATCTAAAAAATGTACCTGTCTTAATCTCAAGCTGAATCCCAACCCTAAACTGTCTTAAACTACAGCAGAAACCCACTCACAAACAGGCCAGCAAGCATCAGGGAGAAGGGTAGTGCAAGCTGTGGTTATTGCTCAAAGGCAATATAGGAGTGAAAGCCTTCTTTCTTACAGCAGAAATACTTACTTCTGAGAGTTAGAAGTGTTAAAGGAACTAGTGCCAGAGAGTTAAAAGAGGCCACAAAAATAGTTAAAGAAGAAAGAGAAAACTCCTATCAATTTCTCATGGGCACTAAACCAGAATGTTATTTAGACAATAGCATTCCTTTACCCCTTCAAATCTTTCAGATACCCAAGGTAGCTTAGCTGTAGCTACAAACCCAACAGTTTTAGTTTTACACTAAACATGGAGACCTGTACAGCCACACTAACATTCAGTATCTTCAGGGAGACTTCACTGAATGGAAATCTCCTTATGTACTAGAACGTGTTTTTTAATAATTCTTATGCTATTAGGAAAAGAAACAACAATAACCTTTTACTTTTAGAACAGAAGAGGCCATTAGTCCCCCTTTAGTCCTACAAAGCTCTCTGGGGAAAGAGGTCCAGCCCAAGATGCATCTCCTCTTGACCTGTAGTCTCTATCTGAATGTATATCAAATTATTTTGGAACATTTCCTGTAATTAACTTGAGTTCCTTTCTCCACAGGCTAGAGCCCCTGACTCGAAGTGCTTCTGGACTCAGCCTGTGATGAGGGCAGCCCCGGAGGCGCAGCTCCCACAGGGACTATGCTGTCTGTCCTGGTTTAGGCCAGGACGGAGCTAGTTTTGTTTTCAGCAGCTCCTGTGTTTTGGCTTTAGTGTGAGAAGAACAGGGATAGCACACTGATGTTGCTGGGTGCTGCTGAACCACCAAGGACATTTTGCTGTTTTCCAGGTTCTGCTAACGTGCAGATGCAAAACTTGGGAGGGGTAGAGACAGGATAGTTGATCCAAACTGGCCAAAGAGAGTATTCCATGCCATAGACGTCATGCTTGATATAAGTGAGGGTCGGTCGGGGGGCCACTAGGCTTTTAGGCTTTTGAGGCTTTTAGACCCTTAACTTGCCTTAATCCTTAAGCTTCCTGTCAGGTTGCTTTTTGTTTCCCTATTTTTACCTTTTTGGTTTTCGCTCATTTGGCTGTTGGTTCCCTCGCCTGCTCTCTCTGGAACTTGCTGTTCTGGGATAGCTGGGGGGGGGGATACCCCTGCTCCCCGCCTGCTGCTCGGGACGGGCTGTATCAGTCGTCGGGTGGTGAGAAATTGTGTATCGTTTGTTTTATATATTCTATTATCCTTGTATATATTATCATTATTATAATTATTAATATATTTTCATATTTTTCCTTTGCTGTCCTGGTGAGCTGTTTTTATCTCAACCCGTGAGTTTTCCTTTCTCTCCAATTCTCCTCCCCACCCCAACAGGGAGGGGGGGAGTGAGTGAGCAGCTGTGTGGTATTGGGTTACAATTTGGGGTTAAACCACAACAGTCCTTTTTGGCGCCCAACGTGGGGCTCGAGAGGGGTCCGGCCAGCTCAGCTGAGAGAGCATCAGATTGAGAGTCCAGGGTTTAAAGCCCCCGATCAGGCTCAAAGGGTTGAGATAACAACAGACTTGACCAGAGTGTGTTAAAACAATTTGTTATAAGCATCCGTTGTATTACTTTAATTGCTGCTGGTCACAATGTTGTTTGAATTGTTTACCGAGTGCTTCTCAGAGCTGTATCGTGTATCACCTTACTGTATGCTGGTTGTCACTGTTTATGCGTGGTTTGTTACCTCTGGCCTTTGGATTAAGTTTATTGCTTCAGTGTGTGGTTTAGCACTGGCTTATGGCATGGTAAAATCATTGGTGTTTAGACCAGTTTACTACCTGTATTCATATACGTTGGGGGGAGGCGATGTGCAGAATGAAGCGTCACCAACAGTTACAGCTTCGTACTTCGGGACCAATCTGGTGGGGACTATCAGTAATTATTCCTTTATTTTTTCCTTGCCAGGGGGTCAACAGGGGGAAACTTCCTCCTTTGCTTTCTCTTTCCCGTCCTGGGTAAAAATGCCTTCCTTTGATTTCTCGTTGCCCTCCTGGTTAGTTACGGGAGTTTCTGAAAACTTGGAATACTTTTGGGATGTTCGGACCGGATTGTTACTCCTATCAGTAGGAATACATTTGTGTCAAATCTTGTTTCAGCTTAGAAGCCGGTGCAGGCGTAGGCTCAGGGCCACCCCAGCTCCCTGCTACAGCCCCCGCGGCCGCGCCGTCCCCCGCCACGGGCGCCGCGGCCGCCCCACGCTCCGCTATGGGCACCGGGGCTGCTCCGCTCCTCGCCACACGGGCACCGCGGCTGCCCCGGCCCCGACCCCCGCCGCAGGCACCGCCGCCGCCCCAGGTCCCGCCAGGGCCCCCGCGACCGTCCCAGCCCCCGCTGCGGCCCCCGCGGCCGCGCCACCCCCCGCCATGGGCGCGGCAGCCGCTGCACCCCCCGCCGTGGGCACCGCGGCCGCGCCACCCCCCGCTCCGGCCGCTGCGGCCGCGCCAGCCCCCGCCTTGGCTGTTCCACCCCCTGCCACGGCCACTGCGGCCGCTCCACCCCCTGCAATGGGCATCGCGGCTGCTCCAGCCCCCGCCGCCGCTGCTCCACGCCCCGCCGCGGCCACCGCTGCTGCCCCAACTCTCGTAACGGGCACCGCTGCCGTCCCGCTCCCTGTTGCAGGCACCGCGGCTGCTCCGCCCTCCGCCGTGGGCATCGCGGTTGCCCCAGTCGCTGCTCCGGGCCATGGGCGCTGCAGCTGCTCCACCCCCGCGGCTGTTCCAACCCCTGCCGTGGGCATCGCTGCTGCCCCAGCCCCTGCCGTGGGCACCGCGGCTGTTCAAGCCCCAGCTATGAGCACCGTGGCTGCTGTGACAGGCACTGCAGATCCACCCGTGCCGTTATCAGTTGCCCCTGTACAAAAGAAGAAAAGCACCAAGAAATCAGCTCGCGTCCCGAAAGATGAGGATGAACCAGGGACATCACAGGAACAGGGAGAGGCAGAAGCAGAGATAATTACCCGACCCCTATCCCTGACTGAGCTGCGAGATATCCGAAAAGATTACAGCCGTAATCAAGGTGAGCAGCTCGTCACCTGGCTGCTCCGATGCTGGGACAATGGGGCCAGTAGCCTGGAACTAGAGGGCAGGGAAGCCAGGCAGCTGGGATCCTTGTCTAAGGAAGCAGCCATTGACAGGGCGATTGGAAGAGAACCAGAAGCCCGCAGTCTGTGGAGGAGACTCCTGTCAGGTGTGAGGGACAGGTATTTCTTTAAGGAAGACATTATATGCCACCCAAAGAAGTGGACCAATATGGAGGGAGGTATTCAGTATCTGAGGGAATTAGCTGTACGGGAATTGATTTATCATGACCTGGATGACGCGCAGACACCCGTAGATCCAGATGAGGTCCAATGTACCCGACCCATGTGGTGGAAGTTTTTACATAGTGCACCATCGTCGTATGCCAACTCATTGGCAACAATGAGTTGGAAAGACGATGAGGCACCACTGGTGCGTGCAGTGGCTAACCAACTCCGACAGTATGAGGACAGTATCTCTTCCTCCATACGGGCCTGTGTCTCGGCTGTGGAAAAACTGGCCGAAAGAATGTGCCAGGAGTTTCGGCAACTCAAAGAGGAAAGGTCCTGCTTGCCACTTGTACGGACCAGAATCTCAGCTGTTAGGAGAAAATTTTCCCCTGCTCAAGAGAGACGGTACACACGGCGAGGTACTCTGTGGTTTTACCTCCGTGACCATGGAGAGGACATGAGAAAGTGGGATGGAAAACCCACCTCGACCCTAGAGGCAAGGGTACGTGAGTTGAAAAAGAAAACAGCTACAAATAAGGGTTCTTCCAGGAAAAGTGCTGCTCCAGTCTCCAGTGGGCAGTTTCCCAGATGGGGTAGAAGGGCTTCTGATTCGTACTTACAAGAAATGAGAAACAGGGATGAGATTCAACCCCATGCGTCCCACACGAACCCATTTGTTGACAGCGGGTATTATAATCAGAATTAGAGGGGCCCTGCCTCCAGCCAGGTGGAGGAGAGGGACAACCGAGTTTACTGGACTGTGTGGATTCGATGGCCTGGCACATCAGCCCCCCAGAAGTACAAGGCTCTAGTGGACACCGGTGCACAGTGCACCCTAATGCCATCGAACTATAGAGGGGCCGAACGCATTTCCATTTCTGGAGTAACAGGGGGGTCCCAAGAGTTAACTTTACTGGAGGCCGAAGTGAGCCTAACTGGGAACAAGTGGCAAAAGCACCCCATTGTGACTGGCCCGGATGCTCCGTGCATCCTTGGCATAGACTGCCTCAGGAGAGGGTATTTCAAGGACCCAAAAGGGTACCAGTGGGCTTTTGGTGTAGCTGCTGTAGAGACAGAGGACATTAAGCAGCTGTCCACCTTGCCCGGTCTTTCAGAGGATCCTTCCGTTGTGGGGTTGCTGAGGGTCAAAGAGCAACAGGTACCAATTGCTAACACAACAGTGCACTGACGGCAATATCGCACCAACCGAGACTCCCTGACCCCCATCCATAAACTGATTCGTCGACTGGAAAGCCAGGGAGTGATCAGCAAGAATCGCTCACCCTTTAACAGTCCTATATGGCCAGTGCGGAAATCTAATGGAGAATGGAGACTAACAGTGGACTATCGTGGCCTGAATGAAGTCACGGCACCACTGAGCGCTGCTGTGCCGGACATGCTAGAACTTCAGTACGAGCTGGAGTCCAAGGCAGCCAAGTGGTATGCTACCATTGACATTGCTAATGCGTTTTTCTCAATTCCTTTGGCAGCAGAGTGCAGGCCACAGTTTGCTTTCACCTGGA
Source organism: Phoenicopterus ruber ruber (assembly GCA_009819775.1). Lineage (NCBI taxonomy): Eukaryota > Metazoa > Chordata > Aves > Phoenicopteriformes > Phoenicopteridae > Phoenicopterus > Phoenicopterus ruber. Next base: position 26,257,568 of record CM020215.1, on the reverse strand, counting down.
GAGGCGTCCGGTACACGTGGAATCGACTGCCCCAGGGGTGGAAACACAGCCCTACCATTTGCCATGGACTGATCCAGACTGCCCTGGAAAAGGGTGGAGCTCCAGAACACCTGCAATACATCGATGACATCATTGTGTGGGGCAACACAGCAGAAGAAGTTTTTGAGAAAGGAGAGAAAATAATCCAAATCCTTCTGAGAGCCGGTTTTGCCATAAAACGAGGTGAGGTCAAAGGACCTGCACAAGAGATCCAGTTCCTAGGAATAAAATGGCAAGATGGACGTCATCAGATTCCTATGGACGTAATCAACAAGATAACAGCAATGTCTCCACCAACTAACAAAAAGGAAACCCAAGCTTTCTTAGGCGTTGTGGGTTTCTGGAGAATGCATATTCCAAATTACAGTTCTATTGTAAGCCCTCTCTATCACGTGACCCGGAAGAAGAACGATTTTAAATGGGGCCCTGAGCAACGACAAGCCTTTGAACAAATTAAACAGGAGATAGTTCATGCAGTAGCCCTTGGACCAGTTCGGGCAGGGCAAGATGTTAAAAATGTGCTCTACACCGCAGCCGGGGAGAACGGCCCTACCTGGAGCCTCTGGCAGAAAGCACCAGGGGAGACTCGAGGTCGACCCCTGGGGTTTTGGAGCCGGGGATATAGAGGATCCGAGGCCCACTACACTCCAGCTGAAAAAGAGATCTTGGCAGCATATAGAATCATAGAATTGTTCTGGTTGGAAGAGACCTCCAAGATCATCGGGTCCAACCATTAACCTATCACTACCAAGTACCCCACTAAATCATATCCCTTAGGGCCTCATCTAAACGCCTTTTGAATACCCCCAGAGATGGGGACTCCACCACCTCCCTGGGCAGCCTGTTCCAATGCCTGACAACCCTTTCGGTAAAGAAGTTTTTACGAATGTCCAATCTAAACCTCCCCTGGCGCAACTTGAGGCCATTTCCTCTTGTTTTGTTGTCTGTTACTAGGGAGAAGAGACCAACCCCCATCTCTCTACAACCTCCTTTCAGGTAGTTGTAGAGAGCAATAAGGTCTCCCCTCAGCCTCCTTTTCTCCAGGCTAAACATCCCCAGTTCCCTCAGCCGCTCCTCATAGGACTTGTGTTCCAGACCCTTCACCAGCCTCGTTGCCCGTCTCTGGACACGCTCCAGCACCTCAATGTCTTTCTTGTAGTGAGGGGCCCAGAACTGAACACAGTACTCGAGGTGCGGCCTCACCAGGGCCGAGTACAGGGGGACAATCACCTCCCTACTCCTGCTGGCCACACTATTTCTGATACAGGCCAGGATGCCGTTGGCCTTCTTGGCCACCTGGGCACACTGCTGGCTCATATTCAGCCGGCCGTCAACCAACACCCCCAGGTCCTTTTCCGCCGGGCAGCTTTCCAGCCACTCCCCCCCAAGCCTGTAGCGTAGGGGTTCGAGCTGCTTCAGAAGTGATCGGCACTGAAGCACAGCTCCTCCTGGGACCCCGACTGCCGGTGCTGGGCTGGATGTTCAAAGGGAGAGTCCCCTCCACACATCATGCCACCGATGCCACATGGAGTAAGTGGGTCGCACTGATCACACAACGAGCTCGAATAGGAAACCCCAGTCGCCCAGGAATTCTGGAGGTGATCACGGACTGGCCAGAAGGCAAAGATTTCAGAATGTCACCAGAGGAGGAGGTGACGCATGCTGAAGAGGCCCCAACGTATAATAAACTGCCAGAAGATGAAAAGCGATACGCCCTGTTCACTGATGGATCCTGCCGTATTGTAGGAAAACATCGAAGATGGAAAGCTGCCGTATGGAGTCCTACACGAAGAGTTGTGGAAGCCACTGAAGGACAAGGCGAATCAAGTCAGTTTGCAGAGGTGAAAGCCATCCAGCTGGCTTTAGATATTGCTGAGCGAGAGAAGTGGCCAAAGCTCTACCTCTACACCGACTCATGGATGGTGGCGAATGCCCTGTGGGGGTGGTTACAACAATGGAAGCAGAGCAACTGGCAGCACAGAGGCAAACCCATCTGAGCTGCGGAACTGTGGCAAGATATTGCTGCCCGTGTAGAGAAGCTTGTTGTAAAAGTACGCCACATAGATGCTCATGTACCCAAGAGTCGAGCCACTGAGGAACATCAAAACAACCAGCAAGTGGATCAGGCTGCTAAAATTGAAGTGTCTCAAGTGGACTTGGACTGGCAACGTAAGGGTGAACTATTCCTAGCTCGGTGGGCCCATGTCACCTCAGGCCACCAAGAAAGAGATGCAACATACAGATGGGCTCGTGATCGAGGGGTGGACTTAACTATGGACACTATCGCACAAGTTATCCATGAGTGTGAAACATGTGCTGCAATCAAGCAAGCAAAGTGATTAAAGCCTCTCTGGTATGGAGAACGATGGCTGAAATATAAATATGGGGAGGCCTGGCAGATTGACTATATCACACTCCCACAAACCCGCCAAGGCAAGCGCCATGTGCTTACAATGGTGGAAGCAACCACCGGATGGCTGGAAACATATCCTGTGCCCCGTGCCACCGCCCGGAACACCATCCTGGGCCTTGAAAAGCAAGTCTTATGGCGACATGGCACCCCAGAAAGAATTGAGTCAGACAACGGGACTCATTTCCGAAACAACCTCATAGACACCTGGGCCAAAGAGCATGGCATTGAGTGGGTGTATCACATGCCCTATCATGCACCAGCCTCCGGGAAAATCGAACAGTACAATGGACTGCTGAAAACAACACTGAAAGCAATGGGTGGTGGAACTTTCAAAAACTGGGACACATATTTAGCAAAAGCCACTTGGTTAGTCAACACTAGGGGATCCACCAATCGAGCTGGCCCTGCCTAGTCAAAACCTTTGCGTACTGTAGAAGGAGACAAAGTTCCTGTGGTGCATGTAAAAAACATGCTGGGGAAGACAGTCTGGGTTATTCCTGCCTCGGGCAAAGGCAAACCCATCCGTGGGATTGCTTTCGCTCAAGGGCCTGGATGCACTTGGTGGGTAATGCAGGAGGATGGAGAAGTCCGATGTGTACCTCATGGAGATCTGATTTTAGGTGAAAATAGCCAATAGTCTGAACTGTGTGATGTTAATTACTATAATATACTGCATATAATCATTTATATTATGTATATATTGTATATAATAATGTATATAATAATTTCTATAGTTGTGTTCTATATCAAAGGTATTACAGCAAGAATCACCCGACTCAATGAAGAGCGACCTCTGATGAAACCGAGCAAAGTGTGGCAGTGATGGACTGACTTCAACAACTGGCGCACAGTCGAGATCAACACCTTCGACCTGCCGACTGCGGACAAGCTACACCAGCCGTGCCAGATACACCAGCTGTAAGTTCCAGATGCAGCATGCAACAATCCGACACCGCACACCATCTCTCCTGCCCTGAGAGACTGTTAGGACAGATGCAACCCAGGATCGTGGACTAAATGAACTCAATAGACATTTTGGAGGGATGGTCCATAGACTAAGGGAATGATATCTGTGTGTATATATTAAAGACAAAAGTGGCAGTGATTAATTGGAAAGTGAGAGACCTGAGCATAACGTAAATGGTATGGAATAAGGGGTGGATACTGTCCTGGTTTAGGCCAGGACGGAGCTAGTTTTGTTTTCAGCAGCTCCTGTGTTTTGGCTTTAGTGTGAGAAGAACAGTGATAGCACACTGATGTTGCTGGTTGCTGCTGAACCACCAAGGACATTTTGCTGTTTTCCAGGTTCTGCTAACGTGCAGATGCAAAACTTGGGAGGGGTAGAGACAGGATAGTTGATCCAAACTGGCCAAAGAGAGTATTCCATACCATAGACGTCATGCTTGATATAAGCGAGGGTCGGTCGGGGGGCCACTAGATCTTTTAGGCTTTTGAGGCTTTTAGACCCTTAACTTGCCTTAATCCTTAAGCTTCCCTTCGGGTTGTTTTTTTGTTTCCCTATTTTTACCTTTTTGTTTTTCGCTCGTTTGGCTGTCTGTTCCCTCGCCTGCTCTCTCTGGAACTTGCTGTTCTGGGATAGCTGGGGGGGGATACCCCTGCTCCCTGCCTGCTGCTCGGGACGGGCTGTATCAGTCGTCAGGTGGTGAGAAATTGTGTATCGTTTGTTTTATATATTCTATTATCCTTGTATATATTATCATTATTATCATTATTAATATATTTTCATATTTTTCCTTTGCTGTCCTGGTGAGCTGTTTTTATCTCAACCGGCGAGTTTTCCTTTCTCTCCAATTCTCCTCCCCACCCCAGCGGGGAGGCGGGGAGTGAGCGAGCGGCTGCGTGGTATTGGGTTACAATTTGGGGTTAAACCACGACACTGTCTCATAGTGGCAGTGAAGTCTGAGGGCTGGGATAGTAAGAAAGTTGGGATGAAGTCCCCTCCACTTCTAAAGCACTAAAATAACATAATTTCAAATATGTGCAATCGAAAAGGAGAAAACTGTATTTCAAGAATGCAAACTGCTGCTGTTTGTATGACTCCACAACCAAATATGTGGATAACCTGAACTGAGCAAGGATGAGAAGTCTAACTCCCCTCAAATTCATGAGTTTCACCTCAATTCATTTTTCTTCTGGTTTGATCTGAATTCCTCACTTACTGTTCCATAAAACTTGTGGATGATAAGATTGATTTGAATATTTCACTTCGAAAGAAAACAAGCATTCACACATCTCCCTGCTTAGGTGGGATTTCTACGAGTATCTTCCTACTGTGGGGAAAGGAGAAAAAAACTATTCATTCCCTATTGCCATCTGGACCTTCCCTTCTCAGAGGTTATTGCCTTCCCTTCATATCACTCCTCTGAACAGAGACTAAAAAAACAAGCTGAAAATGAACAAATAACATTCAGGAACCACAAAACCCTCCTTCAATATTAAGTTTACCATTTTTTTTCCCCAGTAAACATCATTGCACATTTTTTACGTATATGAACACTGAAGGCTCCAGACAGCAGCATGCGGCAGAGAGAAACAGCGTAAAGCTTGTGCAGAGAGGCTGATTCAAGAGCCGGGAGCAGCCAGGCAGTCTCAGAAGGCATGGGAAGAGCTTCCTGGGAAGAGTTGTTGCAACTCAGAAAGTCACTGACTCGGCTAAAACCAAACCTGGAAGCAAGGACTTGCCTGCAGGGACACCATGGGTAGGAGGAGAATTGGATATAACTCCCGTTTTTTTTCTCCCATTCTTCTTGACCTATTCATTTTGTATTTTCTCTGTGTAGTAAATTAGATCAGCTTGTATAATGAATACTGCCTTTTGTATTTAAAAGTCCCTTTGGTCTTCTTTGGGACACTCACTATGGAAGAAAACTTCAAGCCAGGGGACTCAAAAGCTCATTCATTTAAACTCTTCATAAAATTTTCAGGTAATAAAGTTCAAAATGTAAATTCTGAACTGGTGAAGGAAACCATCACTGGTAGTGAAATAGCAGGATCAAAAACTGCTGGGCAGTGTCATAATAGCTTTGCTCATACAGCAGGCATCTCACCAGGCATAGCAACAAGACTGCAAATCAAGAAGCACGTTTGAAATAATAAGATATTTTTAAAAGCCATAGAAGTATAATAAAACATGAAAATCAGAAATTATACCACATGAAATATGAAGTTATATCTTCTCTGGAATTCTTCCATGATTCTGTCCAAGAAGACAGACCCTCTGCAGGTGCATTGGCTTTACCTTCTGAGAATTACCTTCAACTGCCTACAAGTGGGTAGGCATACGAAGGTGTAATGAGAGTTTCTGAAAGAGACCTCACAAGGACTTAAAAAAAAGAAAAAAAAGCTTCATCTTTAGTTCTTAGTCAGGCTGAACACCATTAGGGATGACAGACACTTCTGCTAAAAACTCTATAATAGTTAAATATTTTACATGGAGAGGGCCAGTCCTTTCAGGAAAAGACACTTAGTTATCTTCAGACCATACAAATAGACCAAGGGTACAGCTTTTTTTCTGTAACAGAAGCATTTTAATGTCACAGGTACAGCTACAATATATTGAACTTACTTATATGCAGAAGAGTTCCCGAGAAAATTCAGACAAGGATGCTTGAACTCGCTTAATCAAACTTAGCAAAGATGTTTAAAATGATTGATTTCACAGTAGTTGACCTTCAAGCATTGCATGCACAGAAAGTCTTCAAAGTTATTAAGGATGTTGAAAATCTCATGACAAAGGTAACAGAAAATACAAAGGTAACGGAAATGCACATTCAAGATATTCTTCAGGTATGGTTTTAATTTCAGTCATTGCTAAATTGTTACTCAGTCTCATTTATTGTCAGCCGGATGTCAGCTCACAGAACAATCACTAGGATCGACTTAGCACATCTGTTGGCTAAGCTCACCTAAATAACAGCTGCCTTCAGAAGCAGAGAAGCTAATGGAAACGGAAGACTGCTAACAGTGAGCATAGCCATGGTCCGGTGCCTCAGAGCTGAACTGGTCTAATTTTTCTTATGTACCTACGGAGACTAAACAGATGTTTCAGAAGAGTATTATAAATAAATGCAAAACAAAGATCTTGTCTGAAACTTGTCTGAAATATTCAGTATACCATTATTTCGTTTTTCATGGAAAAAAAATTCCCCCAAACAAAGTCTTTGCAAACAATTTCAAGCCTTGTAATTCTTGGGGAAAATAAATTGTCTCTAATGCTTCATTAGAAGCTGGACAGTACTTCTTCCAGATTCTTTTTTTACTAGTGCAGTCTCCTAGATGCCTACACCCACGCTTTTCTCCACGTAGGGTTACATTTTGCACAAAACTAAAATCCAAAGTTCAGGTAGACAAGGTAGTCATCCTCAAGGTTTTTCCATTTGTGTTTTGCTGTATCTACACAAATTTGTTGAACCTGGAAGGTCTTAAGTTCCCAAGATGAAGAAAAAGCTCTAGTTTATTTAAAGAGAAAAACTTGAAAGGATGAGCCTTAATCCTATGAAGAGCTTGCAAGCCAGATCCTTGATGCTCTGACAAGAGATTACAGAATTAAAACATGTTTTTCAGCCAATGCTCAATTTATTACCTTGGAGCCCTTTATTTTTATGTCTAGCAGTGGACTTTTAGTTCATGATTTCGAATGTTAGTTTGGCAGCACTGGTTACCCAGCGATTAAATTAAACTTGGCATCAAAAGGATTACTTTCGTACTTAAAATAAATCACATACTTCATGCATATGTGAAGTCAGAATAGGATTTAAGGAAAATAATAATGAACACTTGAGTACTACCTATCAGCCAAACAGATGACTCTTAAAGGCCCTGATTCTTCAGACATTTTCAATGTGCAGTACTTTACCTGGTTTGATTAGTCATGTTGAAAATAAGAGGACCTTTCGTGTGCACTGGTGTTTGAAAGACATGCTGCTAAATTGGCAGGAGCTACTATATATCTATTCTTAGTTAAATAGGCTGAAAATCCCCAGTACTTCTTTGAATCCTTGACAGTTTTTAATTTTTTTCTCTTTACGGGTAGTGTTTTGGATGTCAGCTCAGTTCTCTGCTAACTCAATTGTTTTGGTTGGTTGTCTCTGCTAAACTGAAAACAGCAATTTTCTTTAATCTGCAGCTTTTAAAATATATTTCCCATAATTACCTGCTGTATGGTATTCCTCCCTGCAGTATCTGCTCTGTAATTTGCAATGGATTTCTAGCTGCTTTAGAGTGATCTGCAATACCAGTCCATTAAAATATTTTGGATGAATCTTCATGAATATTTGATTTGGTAGTAAGGCTGCAGATTTTTACAAGAAAATATATCTGGCCTCAATCAATTTCATAGTTGTTCTTTAGTATATTATTTTAATTCTATCCCTTACAGATAACTAATACCTGCAGCAGCTGCATGTCTTCCTGTAGGGACACTTTTGGAAAAACAGATACATTTAAGTATCTCAAAGAGGAAAATGCATCAAAACATTCTGGTTTTCTAACTTATAAAAATTCATGTGGTTTGCAAAGACACTAAGATCAACTGGTTCAACTCCCAGTTAGGAATAAAAGGGAGACGTGTTGGGGAATCTAACAAAACTCCTGAGAGAAAGGGGTTTAGCCTGGCTAAACCCAGCTACTTTCCACCACCACTTACCTACCTCTGGAGGAGCCTAACTTCATTGTACGCCTCATTATTTAGCATGAGAACTCTTAGACACTCTAATACCTGTTCCTGGAAGGGGAATGCTTATTTCCCACCCGAGGCTTTACTGCCTGGTAATTCATTCAGACAGGCAGCATTTAAGTCCTGACAGCAGCCTGGAAAGTGAGTTGTGCTCAAAACTAACAGCTAACTTCTCCTGATGTACTGGTGCTCTTTTCCCTTTCCCTGCATGTCTTTATAAGGATGTTTGAGGGGATCATGGAAAAAGGACTGGGTGCTGGTCTCTCTGCATTTGAGAAATACAGCAAAAATCACAAGACGGTGGGCAACGGGAAGCTATCTCCCCGCCTAGTGGGGAGAGGAGTCTCCTGCCTCCTAGCACTGGGGTTCTGCATTCCCCAAGAAGAGTCTGAACTTTACAGAGGGCTGTTGCTGGGTGGAAACAAAACCAAGACTGAAAGTAAGGTTGTTTCCCGTAGGCAAGTGCCATAATCATGAGGCCAGAGACAGGCTTTTGCTTGACTGCTTTCCTCTGGCTTTTGCTCCCAGCAGCATGGGGCTCAGCTTTGACAGAGCGATAGAAGACACCCTAATTTCCAGACCCTGGAATGCCATGAATTCAACTATTCTGGAGGGCTCAATCCTCTTTAGACTGGGGGAGCACAGACCCATCACCTAAGTCATCCTGCTTTCTGAGCAGTTCCATTAATCATTAGGCTATTACATTAAATATCACTGCTATCACACAGCTCCATTAAAGTTACCAGCCTCAGAAGAGCAGGAGTAGACTGCAACATGAGTGACAGATAGCTATCAGCAATCATCGGAATCATCCCTTAAAGTTGCCTAAATTCCCTACAGAGTCAGAGGGAATTGCTTAAATTAAGCATACAGGGTTCAATCAGCATGGATTTTACATAACTTTTTGAATGGCATGGATTCAGAACCTGGGGGAAGTAAGTTCCCATCTGGCCATGGAACAACAAAATTGTCTAAGAAGGAACTGAAATGCGTATTTTGCACTACATATCATGATCAAACTATTCTGTGATTGCAAGAAGTCAAGTCAGGCGACTTATCCTGGTGAAAAGATAGTCACATTTTGCTGGGGAGATAGTTTTTTACATTATTTTATGTGTAAGATGCTCCTGAAAAAAAAAAAAAGACACTGTGAAGAATCTTTTCTAGATACCTGCTGTTCTTTGGGCATCCCTTTATCTTCATTTTCCACATTCTCTTACCTTCCTTTCCATTAAGACAGGGAAGATGAAAGTCCCACAACTTTTGGGGTTTGGCTAAATTCCGTGGCTAGTTGCAATCTAGCAGCAGTCTGCTGTTTGCCATGCAGATGGTGGGTATCACTCTGATTAACATGCAGTTAATCTCATAGATATGTAGCTGAAGCTCAGGCAACTGTCGGACAACACGGGCTATAAATGGATTTCATTAGTACTGCACTAATAACTCAGTGCATTAGCAGAAAGAAAAGCACATAGGAAACACAGGATGGAAGCCGTTATCAGGGTACTTGTTTGTTTTCACTCTGGGGTGACAGAGCACAGGAATTGATGCCTCAGTGACTGAAGCCGGTGTGCAAGAGTAATACAGCAAATAACTGATAAATCCAGACCAATTTTTTTCTAATTGATTATGAAATTATACAAATTTATTTTTTAATTCTTCTGCACCGCTGTGTAACTTCCATTCACTCAGTTTAGAATCAGTGAACAAAATGGATCCTGATTCATGTGTTATTTGCCAATTTCCATTTTTATATTGAAGTTAGCATGTCCTAAAATGTGGGATTATTGATGAGTGTCAAGATGAATACAACAATTTCCTACAGCATACATTTCTCTTAAAAGGCAGGCAACAGGAAGGAGAGAAGAAAAGAAATTATTTTACAAGAAGGATTTGTCAAACAGCCACAGGGCTGTTGCATGCTCTCACTCTGAGTAGCCCCTTTACTTGAACAGAAAAATTATGGAAAAATGCACAGAGAAACTGTCTTACCGGTAGATTCCTCTCGTGCTTTTTTTCTCTTTCCTCTGTTTAAAGCTCTTTGCTTATGCAAGGCTTATGGGGAAAAGCAGTGCAGCTGTGACTGAATTGTCCCTGGGACAATGCTAATTCAGTGAAAGGGAAAGATGTTCTTTACAGTGTGGTGACAGATGCAAGAAGTTTACTTGGGCTCTAGGGCAGAGACAAGCACTTGAAGAGAGGTCTGTTACAGACTACACAATCAACTCAGGAAGCCTCCTGGACTGAAAACGGTCAGAGGCTAAGGGTGACGGGAGAAGCGTACTGCAAATGCCTCTTCCCCAGGCAGCTGTTCACAGCCACCGCTGGAAACAGAATACTGGCTTAGAAGAAGCAATTGGGCTTTTCATAGTGGATTGAGATTTTAAAGAAAAAAATATTTCTGCCTCATAATTAGGCAGAAGACTAGAAAAAATTCTAGCTCTAGAAAAAACTAGAAAAAAAATCTAGTTCTTCTCTCTAAGAAACATTTGAAGTCAGTTCATTAGATAAAGATGTCAGTTAAACAAATTTTCACTCTGAAAAACTTACTAGGGAGTTCTTCCTCATCTCTGACTTTACCATCATAATATAAGCCTACAGGTCTGTAAGTCAGATACCTCCTAACATATTTTCCCCTAGAAAGTTTCATGTATTCCTTTTGCTTTCTTCACAGAAATTTTAGAAGCTCAGTTAGGATCTTGCAGTGTGAAACAGTTAAGCAGCGTACAGTTATATGAGCATTAACAACTAAAACTACAGCATTCGTTTTATACACAACCTTGTCTATAGTGTGTGAACAGTCCAAATTGTCCTGCTGTGCAAATGAATATGAATAGTCAGCAGTGAGACTGGGCTGTTACATTACACCCAGGGAACTATTATTTAGCATGTACATAATATTTTCATCCTCAAAGAGTTTCATAAGCAACCACTCATTCATCTCTGAAAGATGCCTCAAAGCCAAGCAGGCAAATATTACCATATCTGTTTCTAAACATGAAACACAGAAAGGGTAGGGAAGTTAAGTGACTCACCCAAAGGCAATCAATAAAAGAAAGTCAGAATCAGAGATATAATTATAAGCGGAGCACACCTAATTATATCTAGACTGCGTTTAGAGGAGGAGCCTGAGGCCATGCAAGTCTAAATACTTGTGTCAGCATTGCAAACATGAGGTTGTGGTGACCTTTGGAAAAAGCCAGGGAAAGAAATTTTGGATCATATTATCCCTTAGTGCAGCATGCCTGATCCAAACACCTCTGTAACTCCTTTCAGCAATGTTGCCACCATTCCTTGCAGTATAATGAATGCTCACAGAATTATTCTGAGATCCCTGAGCACCTCTGCCCTATGATTGCTTGGGATTTGTTGACAAAATAAAAACTCCTACTGTCAGCAGTATGGATTCATGAGATCAGTTAATGATGGAGAGCAAGCTGGGCTGGACCCGATAGTTTCCTATCCTGAAAGCATCAGGTAGGTGTGGATGCCACCTCTAGCTCTCATGATTTGACCATAAGACTCCATTTTCCCATCCCTTCTCCTTTTATCCCTGTCACTTCCATCATGTGGAATCTCTCTTGAAAGTTCAGTCTTTCTTTGAAGCTTACTCTTCCCTGTCTGCCCTACAGAAAAAAAATCCTTTGTTCATGCCCATATGAAATGCAGCTTTGACTGTTAGCTATTGACTGTTCCTTCATGATGAGGGAATTCATCTCATTCTCTTAACACCGTCATCATTTCTTATCTCTACTCCTTATTAGCTTCATTGCACAAACTCTTCATAGGAGTCCTACATTCTCCATAGCTCTTCAGCACAGCAACTCAGTTCTACCTCATCTCTCACAAACTTTATTAACTACTTTTTTGAACTTTTTCTATGCCTTTTATCTCCAGTCACATTTGTGCAGTTCATGGTGCCCCTCTCTCCCTTCTACACTCACTTTTCTCCACAGCAGCTAAAAAATATCTTGCTTTCTCCTCTCCGTCTCTCGTTCCTTTCACACAAGCCCTCTGCACTCCAGCAAAACTCCTATCTCAGCACTCTTTCCCTGCTCCCCAAAAGCTGAATACACCAAGGATATTAGCATAATTGAGCAACTCAGATGACTTTAATCAGATGGAGGTTTGGGGTTTTGAAAAAAATTTACCCTGCTCTCTTTTGCCTTACCTCAGCCAGCCCTCCTCCACCCACACACGATCAATTCCTTGATGATTTATATCCTTGGTTTTTACATCTATCAAACAACATAAATTAGACTGTAGATGCTATAGGGCAGAGAGCTTGCCTTATTCGTTTTTCTAGCACAGTGACTGACTACACAAATAAGAGTTGCAGAGTTCTTTATAATTCTGTTCCTTCTAATTTACCATTCAAAGGTGGTAAAGCCTAGAGCATTCATGAACTGAGTGAAGTGAGGATCTCCTTGCCTTAGTGGACAAACATCCAGAGCCTAGAGATGTCTTTTCCACAGGGAAGAAATGCAAGAATTGCCAACCTGTGCCAGCTCACTTATTCACATAAAACCATAAGCTTTCAGGCACTGTTATTTCTTCTGGTTTTCTGTCCTTGTGTCCAGCACATGGCCAACATCATGTGGCCAGCACATGGCCAACAGTGCACAAATATACAGTCAACCTCTTTAATAATTAGCAAGCCCATTTTAATTGATTCATACTAGGGACTTTGTGAAAAAAAAACGATAAGGAAGAAGCAAGCTTAAAGGATTGAATTCCCTAGCCTTCAGAAGCATTCCTGGGTTTTGTTTGGTCTTCCATTATTGTATTTCTTTTTCTTGCCTACTTAATGAAGAATAGTGCAGCCTGGAAAGCTGAGCTTATCTCTGCTTTCAATGAAGAAACCTTGTCAGTAGAATTTGTCAGTGAGTGAAAAAAGTGAGCCCACAGAGACCCAGGTGGGATCCTTTTCCGAGATGAGTCTTTTCTGTTTGCAGATATTTCCAACAGTTAAAGCAATTCACTACTGAGAGCCAGACAATGATTGTAAAACGCTTTGCAACCCTGCAGAAATACACAGGAGACGGTGTCTCCAGTACTGTAAATGAACGTATCACTCTCAACTTCAAAGGAACTAAGATGTTTCACGCCAGGTGAAGACCCAATCCCGTAGGAATTTCCTGTTGTGCCGGTGTTCAGTTGCTGTCGCATGTCTGGCTTCAGCTGATCCGGATCAAAAAGGTTCCCAGTCCTAGCTGCTTCTCACTGTCTTCTCTGAAGGTTATCCCCCTGTTCCCCACGCTCCCCCTCTGATACGTGTACATAATTGCTCCCTAACCCAGTTCAATCAAAATGAAACAGGTTAGGAAAAACTCCCTACTATTTAAAGTGTGTGAGCTAACCTGGATCATTTTGACTGAACTGGGTCAGGGAGTGATTATATGTGCAGTTATACCAGCTGAGCGAAAAGGAAGGGGGACAATCTATTTGCTTGGCTTAGTAACAGTCAAAACAAGCCATAGGACTGCAGCTTTATGTGAACAATATTCATAGGCTGGCTTTGGATGGTAGAAATTGGCACGTGGCCTACGAGATGTCTCACTGTGCACAGCCACCTTCCTTTTGATGCGGTTTCTGCACACCTGAAATGCCCCCGCAAATCCTCCTGAAACCGTAATGGAGGGAGCAAGTGCGCATTTTGGGTCTTCCAACACGCCGATGCCTTGGGAAGTTCTGCCACACATGCTAAATACCGGCAAAACCCTGCAACCAAAATGGTTTAGAACAGTGCTGGGGGAGATTCAGGGCAAAAGCTAACATGTATGTCTTTTGAAATCAGCCTGGCGGGTTTATTCTGGCAGATAGAGGCAGCGTCCTTTTACCTACTCTGAAGAGGGGAAAGGATCTGCTATCCCCATCAGCACGCAAATGTTACCGCGTCCTGTCTAACAGATTTAACAGTTCTTCAAGTGAGGACAGTTAATGTAGACATTTGGGTTTCACAGAAACCATAGTCTTTGTCAACAGCTCATTTTCTATAACAAGCTTGTACTCTGCCTGACCTTTTACTGAGCAGAAAGGAAAACCGTGGCAGGCCCTGTGTGGCCTCAGAGGTGTACCTTTTGGACACACAGAAAGCTAGGCCTTTCCAGAGCTGGGCTAATATTATTACTCTGAAGCTTATTTCCTTCTTGAAAGAAGAAAATAAAAAGAAACGTCTAATGTTTTTGTTTGGTCGGTCTGTTATATCATAGAAACATTCTTCACTACAACTCCTCTTCCTCAGTTCTCCGTTATCCAGGTACTGACAAGAATACAGGAAACATCATTGTCCCAAATAAATCAACATTCTGGGAACCACCGGGGTAATGACAAAATGGGAGCCCAGAAGAGTGATAGTCCTGCTTTGCCTAATTCACCCCAGTGTCTGCTGCTCAGGGCAGGAAACCATCTTGTCTTGTAGACAACATCACCTGGATTCAGCACTACCATGCACTTTGAAAAAGGTCCCCGTGTCCCCAGTTCAGTGGTTTCCTGGCCGTACAACATTAGTTTAGTCATTTAACTTCTCTGTATCTGTCTCCTTTGTAAAACAGTCTGAAGAATATCATGGTCTCAGGTGAATCAGGAGGCTGAACTAGAGGCAACTCTAAGCATTTAGTACATATGCCCAGAAAATATTAATAAAGATTAAGGGCAGCTGCCAGTTAGTGCTATTGGAAAATCCTGCCCAAGAACTTTGGTTCGCAATGCCTCTCAAACTCAGCACCCCTTCCGACGTGCGGGTTAACCCCGGCTGGTGGACGTTTACACGGGTGCGCCTGGCTGGGAGGTGTGGAGGGTGAGGAGCGGACACGCTGCGCGCTGTACGGACTCCGCAGTGGGTTGTTAATCTTTCCCGCAGGAAAAAGGTGGACAGCTGGAGGCAGTAACCTCTTCTGCCGTCATAGTTAAATCCATCAGAGGCTGTGAATCAGAGCCCTTATTATTTTCCACATGAGTGTTCCCCATTTATGCTCTGATGAAACGACATATTCAACAGAAAACAAAATGAAGTGCTGAAAGCATTAAACTCTTTAATAACAGGACACGCTGCAAGTTTTTGTCATTAATCTACCATAATTAGGAGCTGCTGTTAATGTCTTTCAAAATACAGAATATTGAAATGTAATTACTGGAAATGTTATCATGGAATGATATGGTGGGATGCAGAATCTCATCCACACCCCATCTTGCACTCCTGCCTTTGTGAATTAATGTAAGAATAATACAAACATAAACTCAAAACAATACGGTTTGAAATTAAAGTTTAACTTCCAGAATTCTGGTGAGGTTTTTTCCTGAAAAAACCCTTTTCAGAATATAGGGGATGTGAGGGGAAGATCACCTGTTTAAGCGAAACAAAAAAAATGTCTGGTTTTAACTCCAAATGGAGATGAAGTCAAATTTCAAAGTTAATCACAAACCAAAACTTTGGAGTTTCAACTTGTGCTTGAAACCATGGAAGAAAAGTGATAAGAAAATGTGACATATTTGCATGGAAAGAGGAAACAGTTTTCAAGTTACCTGATTTTAGGCCACATAATCTGGACAGATTTGGCTATCTTTATCATTACATACAATTTTTGTTGAATTTATACAGGCTGAAGCAACATTACATGTATATGTGTGTGTCTGTGTGTATATATGTATCGTATGTATGTATTAGGTATATTCACATAGACATATGCATTTAGACAGGCAAGAACAGCAATATAATAAAGAAAAGAAGTATTAACTCTTAAGTATACATATTTATATAATGCATGCAAGAATGACAGCAAAAGATAAGATCTTTCCTTTGCAGAGCAGAGCCTGTTAGTTTTGACAGGCAAACGCAAAGCCAATTCTGATTTGCAGAGAGATGAAAAAATGGACAAAGATTTTTAAAAAATCTAATCTGAAAAAGAATGCCAACCTTCCTCCCCAATACTTTTCATGATTTCCAGGAAAAAAAAAAAAATCAAAACATTTATAAACAAAACTGAAATTTTCAACTTCTATGTAAGGCATGGAACTGAAAAGCCCGGAAAGCTGATTCTCCCTCTTTTCTCTCACCAACATAAGTCATGCTGCTGGCTCCTTTCGGAGCCAGGGTATTCAGACTCCCTGCCATAGCCACAACTTGGCTGAAACAGAAGGAACGGAGAGACAAGGGAGAGGTAGGGAGGGCACTGAGGCTTCCCTGCTTCTCGCCAAGCCTGCCTGTGGGTTCCCAAGTGGAAGACTCTTTTCAGCTCTCTTTTACTCCTGGGTAAAAGCAAAATTGATGAGAGCCTGCCGGGCTGAGAGCTGTGATTTCAGTTTTGTGAGGTGGAAATATTGCTGGCTATGCAACAGGATGAAAAATCTCTGTCGACCCTATGTACAACCTGCTTTTCGGATGTGTCACAAGAAATGAGATTAGTAAATAGTGTGAGGAGAGGAACCAAAGTGAACACAATCTCATGGCTATTCTAAATTGTGCACATCTTGATGGTTCCCTTCAAGATGATTTTTTAATGGCAAATTCAATTTTCTTCTTGTAGACAGAGTGGAAGTAGCGTTAGGCATATGTTATCTTCTATTTTATTGCAAGATCTGTTTCATTCTGCAAGAAAATAAGACCACTTACAACTAATTATCATGTAAAATCTCATTCAAGCACAGAATGTGGCAGCCACAGTGAAACTCTGGGAGATTGTTATTTATCATTTTTATTTATGGAAGCCTTTGATGTTCTTGGCACTGTACAAAATGGAAAAAGCCAGAAACAGTCTCTTCCCTATGGAGCCTACAATCTATGGCCTATGGTGTGCAATTTAAGAGCGACCTGATCCTAGAGCAGTGGAGAACTGCGTCGTTTCCTGCAGTGGGAGCGTGCCAGCTGCTGCCCTCCTTGCAAAGACAAAGTTTGCACATCTGGCGTGCTAAGCCAGCTTTGCTCTTTCCTTTGGGTCAGTGACCATCCCCAGGGGTCCAGTAAAAATGTAGGATACAACAGACCTTTGAGAGACAAGCAAAGCTGCCTTGAGGCACAAGCTGTGCAGGCAGTTGTCTAGAGCAGCAGATTGCTAGGCTTGTGAAATGGCCAAGATCTTGTCTGCTGTGCGCAGGGCAATCTACATTTGCTGCTGTCGGTACTGTTGCTAAGGAAGGGGTCAAGGTGGGTGAAGCAATAGTTACTGCAATGTGGGAGCAATTCCAGTGCAACCCTTTGTCCAAATCTCCCATTCCTGCAGCAGGGGTGGCCTGTCCCTGGATTTCCACCTTCTGAACAGTAAAACTTAGATTTTTCTGAAAAGGAGACTACTCTGTATATCTGTACAATTTATGCAGTGCTGTGTAGCCAGCCTGTCCTGGTTTCAGCTGGGATAGAGTTAATTTTCTTCCTAGTAGCTGGTATAGTGCTGTGGTTTGGATTTAGGATGAGAATGATGTTGATAACACACTGATGTTTTTAGTTGTTGCTAAGCAGTGCTTATACTAAGGCAAGGACTGTTCAGCCTCCCATGCTCTGCCAGCGAGGAGGCTGGAGGTGCACAAGAAGATGTGAGGGAGCATAGCCAGGACAGCTGCCCCAAACTGGCCAAAGGGATATTCCATACCATATGATGTCATGCTCAGTATATAAAACTGGAGTTGACCAGGGGGCAGGAATTGCTGCTCGGGGACAGGCTATCGATCACTGGGTAGTGAACAATTGTGCATTGTGCATCACTTGGTTTTCGTCTATTCCTTTATTAGTAGTATTTTATTATTATTATTTCCTCTTCCTTTGCTGTCCTGTTAAACTGTTTTTATCTCAACTCATGAGGTTTTTTTCCTAATTCTCTCCGCCATCCCACCTAAGGGGGATGGTGAGTGAATGGCTGCACGGTGGTTAGTTGCCAGCTGGGGCTAAACCACGACACAGCCCCATGCTAGGGCTGGATAAACAAATATAATTAAATAGTACAGTGCACTGTCTTGCAGAGATATTAGCTTGGCTCCCAGAAGCATAAATTAATAGTTTTCGACTGGGGCAAGTTTGGATGATGCATCATTCTGACATGGCTATAACCCTTGCAGTTTTTGAGCCAGTTCATGTGCAGACGGTTTGGGTATGCTACATGCTGCTACACTGCCTGATGTGGATTTATCCTTTGTGATCTCCCTGCCCTCACAGCCTCGGTAGCTGAGTAACGACCCACCCCAGGCAGGTCCTAAATTTGCTAGGGCAGCTCAGACACTGAATGTACTGAGTAAGCAGATGGTGTACCTAACTCGGAGTGGTTTAGATGTCATTTTATGATTAAAAACTGTATAGTGAGCATAATTCTTGGAACCGGCTACTCATGGTAGGCATTTATAAAACTGCATCTAAGGGAAGAGATAATGCATGTGGGTGGGCATTAGGCAGGAGTTCAACTATAGGTGTCCTTGGAGAGTGTGGGAAGACAAGACTGCGAGACCATGTGGCACTTAGAAGTGGCTTCAGACAGGGGTAGCGGAGGCAGTGAGAAAGGATTTGCACACAGAGTGAGGAGTCTGCTGAGCCTTCAGAACAGGTTTGAATGTGAGTAGAAAGGCTTAAGTAAATTAATGTAGGAATTTGGATCTTTCTTTCAAGGAGGGAGAAAGGAGGAGAGATCTGCCCCCGATGGGGATGCTGCTACAACTTGTCCACTGTACTCCACCAGAGATCATTCAGTGAGAGATCCCACGGATTTGTTTACTGGGGAGGCAAACAGCACAAAAGAAGCCAAATTAATTTTGTGAATATTACTTTCCCCTAAACGGTAGAATGTTATGTCATTTTAAATAAATTTTTAGTAATAATTCCATGGACCGAGAAAAAATAGAGTTGTTCTGCATATTCAGTACAGTTACCTTTGTTTCTATCCTTCCAATTGGAGATAGAGAGGAGTAAAGATAGAAAAACAGGGTTCTTCCCCACTCCTCCCATCCTTGCTGGCATAGCTCATCCTCGCAGTCAGACGGGGGGAAGTGCAGCAGCCCCGCGCGCGCGTGGGCTCCCTGCCTCCTCTCCTGCTCGCTGCCTGGAGCAAGCCGTCAGCCCTATGCATGACCCCCCTCTCCTGTGGCACGGGGGAAAATGTGAACAAAGAAGGACAAGTCACCAGTTAATCAGTTTGAAAGGAAGATATCATCTGTTACTAGTGTTTTAACCGTTGTGTACCGGCTGCATGGGTGACCAGTTATTTATAGCAACAGAGTGCATGGGAGAATGCATACTTTTGTCATACACATGCAGTCCCGCAGGTGCAGCTCCATAACCCATGGTACATCTTGCACAGAATAAGTTGTTCACCAGTTATCTAGCTCTTGTTTTCCACAGAAGCCTGAATTTATCCTTACTAAAATAAAACCCCCACTATTCTTTCAGGAGGTGTCTAAGGGGGAAATTGGATAACAGTAATGGTTCACACTACACATATGTATAAGCACTGGTATGTATTTTGGTTCTCTTGCCATATCTGCATGAAATTTTCCTTCCTTTATAGGAAGTCACGGTCAATACAAACAATAAAGTCCCACATTTCATTCCCTGTGAGGACATGCCAACTTACTAAACATAAAAAGGCCCCTATGGCAGAGAGATATTCTGTCTGAGTTCCTGGATTCTCCAAATATGAACAACAACTCAGAGTATCTAAGTTGAGGCCTCCAGGAGCTTTTTTTTCTGAAAGTTGGGGCTCATGTAGTTGTCCCTAAAATTGACATAGCCTAAATCTCTAAGTACATCAAAAAATGTTCTTACTCTTTCTTTTCTCTGCTTTCAGAATGTTTTGCCTAAATGTCCTCTCATATAGGTGTCCTTCAGGATCCTCTCCCCACTGAGCACATCTAAAATAGATAGTATTCAAACAAATGCATAGCTAGTGTCACTGAAGATGCCTGGGGCTGCCCTATAAAGAATATCCCATTGGTCAGGCACTCATCCATAGATGTTCTATATTTCTCTTGCCTTGAGAGCGTTCAAACCTACAGAGCCCAGCTCCCAAGAAAATAGTCATCAGACTATTATCACTTTTCATCCTTTTTAGTTGAAGCTGGAGTCACGATGAAGAAAAAAATATAAATTTCAGGGTGACGGAGGAAGGGGAGTCAGATTCTGTAGCAGTTTGCTTCACAGAATGAAATTCAATAAATCAGAGAAATAAACAAGATTTTTAAGGAAATTTGATGTTGAAAATTCATTAGTATGTGTAAAAATCATGCTACCATTAATTATGCAACTGTCTTCAGAGATGCTGCTTTAGAGCGGTCGAGATGCTGGTTACGTTCATGTATTTTTTTCTCTTTCATAATAAACATACTACAGAAATTCACTACTGAAATTATTATTAAATCACATACTGATGAATGAGCACAAAACTATTAATGGCACATAATTTGCAGAGCACATGTCCACTAGAGTATCTAGCAATCCATGCAAATCTTATAGTATACCCTATGTGCTTTGATTTTCTCTGCTAGATGATTGAAAAATATTCATTAAGAGATTTCTCTAATGAGCTGTGTTCAAGCATAAAATAGGCCACTCCTTTTATAATTTAAGTGTGGGTTTTGGAATATAAATATCCTCCAATTCCCTATAGGAACTGACTTCAAATAGGGATTTTGTCTTAACACAGATTTCGGGATCTTTGAAGGGTCTTTGAAGTTTATAATTGGGTCCAAGCTGAAGTGTCACGTCATTCACTCAAATACTGGAGTTTACTCTGCTTATGGCTGGTGGAAAAGATACACTTTATTTTTTGATACATATCCCCAAAATTCTTTGGATACACACTTAGGCAGAAAGTTGGGAGAATGTTCACATTACGAAATCAGTACAGCACCCCCTGAGCCTCTGGCCAGTTAATCCTGGATCCCATTCATACAATTACATCAGCCTTACTCTCTTTGTTTTCCATTAAGTTATTAAAGAGAGGGCTTTTTGTGCTTTTATTTATTCTGTTTTCATCTGCAAGGCAGTGAGAATGCTTAAGCAGAGAAATAGGCAGTTTTTAAGGACATACATAAAGGCCAAATCTTATGAAAAACAAAATAGTCTTTTCTCATCTGCACAGGTGGAAAGCAGAGTGAAACAGCCCTCTGAAATGCCAGCTGTGTTGCTGTTATGCCTTTCCAAAGTCTGTTAAAAGTAGGAGCCTTTGGAACATGTCCTGAGAGCGAAACAGACCTGAACTTCTGGCCTCCTTGGGGAGGTAAGCCTCGCTGAGGACATCGCTTGTCACACGTGGCATGTCTGAGCTGGATGAACTCACTGGGATTTGCTGTCCCTTTCAGGGCTGAGCAGAGTGACAGACCAGGAGCATCCTGCTTCAATGAAGTTAAATAGTTATGTGATGAAGTGAGGGGACTGAAGCTCCTTTCCTTTGCTATTTCCTCTTTAGTCATGAACAATTCATAGCTGATGTTAAATTGAAAACTCACTTTAGCTTCAAGCTCCACCACAGCTGTCCAGCTAGACTCCAAGCTGAGTTGCTGCACTCATCACTGCTTTGGCTTTCTCAAGTAGAGACAAAGGAGCCTTAACATGTTGACAAATCAAAAAACCCCACAGAGACAGAGAATATACCTTGGTACGGAGGTTTGGCAGATGTGACGCTGGGTGATGGTGCATTATAAGAAAAAAACCCCTCACATTGTAGCCTGCTGTGTCTTCCAATGGCTCCAAGGATGAACGCAGAACAAGGGTCCCATCAGAAATAACAGACTAATTTTGGAATGAGGGGAAGGTAGATCCATTGTCTGCTGCAGCTACTGAGCCATCTAACACAGCTAAAGAGAGCCTGGTTTCAGACTAACGACTGCTCTGGAGGGACAAGCACGTAAGGGCCCTGCTCCCACCGGAGTGCTCTAACCATTAGGTTATAATTACATTTCCTCGTGCCTCATCTTCTTTCGGCTCTGTGATCACTGGCCTCCTGGTGCACATTCACATCCTCCTGAAATATGGGACGTATGAGTTCAAACCTCTCTTCAGCTCAGAAGTCGGTGAGACTTCTTCCTTCCTAGGCAAGTACCCGAGATGGTAGGCTTTATGGTAAAGGAGAAAACTGCTGCCACCACATTCAAGTCAGCCATGATCTTAGATAGCCATCCAAACGGTGTATGAGAAAGAAAAAACCCCACATCTTTGTAATATATGCAAGGTATCAAGATGATTGAAGTCTAATATCAAGCTCGGCAAGTTACTTTCTTCTTTTGCTCAGCCAAAAGACTCTGGGGACACTCGTGAGACTGAGTATGAGAGTACTGTCACATCATAATGTAATCACTTCTTCCTTTCCTTTTCTTTTCCTGGAAAGTCATCTTGGGTGGTGTCTTCTGTGCTGAATGGTACACAATCAAAATCCCATTAGTTATACTGTCAAAACCAAATTCATTAAACTTCCCAACCGAATTTAGGTAATTGTTCTTCAATGTCATCGGTGCGGTCGGAACACTTTTTCAATTAATTTTCGGTGAGGAAAAATTGTGGGGTTGGGAGTGAGCAGCAGTTTCTGCTCCTGTAAGTCACATTTGCTTTTTCATTGCCCCAGTTTTATTGTAAAGGTTCAAAGACATAGTTTTCAATTCCTGTAAACTGGCAGTCTATTCACTGAGCCACATGAACAAGTCAGGTAATTAGGCTAATCTTGACAGCCATAAATCACCTGTGCCTTCAAACCTGAAATCAGTATGAAAGCTTGTTTCTCAGACCAGAATTCAAAGAGACAAAACAGCCATTTTCAACGCGATAGCCAGCTCATTTCCCTTTGAAGACACTTTTGATGACTGCCTTCTATTTTTCTCACATCACTGAAAACAAGCATGAATTCACTGCCCATACCTTAATAAAACTGACAGCTTTACAGCTAGACTAATCCACAGCCATTTCCAAGATAACTAGCAATTTTTAAGATGTAGTTTGCTGCAATAAATACCAGAGTGACCGAACTTCTGCTTGTTCTTCAATTCTCATCACTCAGCCGGGGCTTTCCAGTTGCTGCTCACAGTCCTGTGTGGGTTACCAACATCCACCATTCATTGTACAAAATCCACTGTATTTCTTTAGCCATCGTTCATTCTGGCACAGCTTTATGCTTTGAGAATACTCCATGAATAATCCGCTCAGATCCAAGCCTCCCTATGTAAGGGGCTGGAAAATGCTTGTGAAATGGGTACTTCTAATTGAACAGACCTAACCATTTTGTGAGCTTTTCCCATGCTCGAGAAACCATGCTGCAAATAATTTTCAACAAATACCTGTCTGATAAAGAAACAAGGGTATTTGGCAGCATTATCACTTAAGCCATATACAGAAAGTGCTAGATGGAGTGAATAAACCGTGCAGTGCGACTGGCCAAACATGCCACAAAAGACACAGTAGCCTCCCTTTTCTCCCTATGCTCCTCTCTGCAGAAAATCTGTGTTTGAGGGCCCTTCTTAGTTGTTATACCTATGATTAAGAAAGATGTGAACTCAAGTCACTGCTAATCAGCCAATGTCAGTTTATATGCTCAACGGAAGGAAGCACGTGCAATGACAAGGTTAGAAGGACTTCAGTCTCTAGTTGTACAGATTTTCTGTATATGCCATTGAACCAATAGCTTGGGGCTAATACCTGAAGAGCAGGTGAAACAAATTTCTCCCAGTTCTCTCTACTTTTGATACCACACTGAATTACTAAGATGGCACGCCTCCATATTGGCTGAACATGGCTTATATTTTGTTTCTGCACAAAGCGTAAGAATCTCATCCATTCTGTGAGGCTTTCAATTCTGCGTAATCTCACTCTGGGCAATGCTTCACTGTCTATGGCTCTTTTACA
The DNA here is from genome assembly GCA_009819775.1 of Phoenicopterus ruber ruber. NCBI lineage: Eukaryota > Metazoa > Chordata > Aves > Phoenicopteriformes > Phoenicopteridae > Phoenicopterus > Phoenicopterus ruber. The sequence continues at coordinate 26,233,616 of CM020215.1, read as the reverse complement.
CATTTGTTCATTCTCCTCACCACTCAAAGGCAGTTTGCAAGACAAGTGGTACGGGGTTGCACCTCCTAATGAGTTGGCAGAGGTTATTGCTTACCACAGGAAGTGTATTTAGTCGTGCCTAAGAGCTCTCCAAGTTCTTCTGCTCAAGCCTACCACTCGTCTGACCAGACCTTCACTGTGTTTCTACATGTTCTCTTTTGAAGATGACTACTTTATCTGCAACTCAGGATCACAGTTGCATACACAAATGTAAGACATCTCTTACACATCTAAATCAGGGGCAAGAGAAGGTTTCTAAAGCTATGTGAAAGCCAGTGTTGAACTAGGACATGGGAACTTCTCCCTAGTCTGATGTAGGCATGAAGATCTGTTAACGATGGCCTGGTTGGCAAAGATCTGCCTGTGACAAATTCAGCAAGAGCGGGGCTTGGCAGCGAGGGTCTGAAAGGGGGAGTGAGGAGATTTGAGGTAAGAGAAGGGATATTCTAACGCAGCCATGGGATGGGTGTGAGGGTTTGCATCTGTGTAAGGCAGTCCTAGGGGCAGGAGCAGAGCCCTTGGGAAAATACACAACATTTCATTTGGGCATCAGGCAACTTCAAGTCCTGCAGGCACTTTGTCTCTCCATAACAGCTATGGAGCAGTTACGGCAGCGGTGGGCAAACCGCTGCAGAGAGTCAGCCCCACACTCGACACACGGAGACTGAACAGGATTCATTATGTCCCCCCTGCTGTTGGGTAATAAAGGCTTCTGTCGGGCTGGTAGTGTAAAGGTAGTGCATGTACTGCAGCTATGTGTTGTGTGGATGCTCTGTGATCTGAAATGACCTGGAAAATGCATTTTGCTTTTCAGATATGTTCTGGCATGCTCCAAAGCACACACAAACAGTCTCTTGCAAACTGAAAGGCTTTTTGGCTTACCACTTCAAACAAGCTTATCAAAGAAATACCTGTGGTAGATATGTCTCTGGGCAAAAAAAACCACAGCATAGAGAATTAAAGTAATGACCATCCTCTGCATTCCCATGTATTTTACCACGTTGGAGCTCACAGTGTTTTAGGAACTCTAAGTCATAACACTCCAGCAAGCCAGAGCAGTGCTATTCTCCACTTTGATAGATGAAGAACCTGAAGCTCAGACTGGCCAGATGAGTCACCAGTCTAGCTAGGAGTATAAAACATCCCTGGAGTAGCTGAGATGAGAGTTACAAAGCAAGCCTAACAAAGAGCTTCATATGTATATATAACACATATCTCCTGCCAGTCACTTTCACCTGAAGAACATTTATCCTTTTGCCCTTTTTGTTGCTGTCATTCATCCTGTGCTTTCTCTAAATCCACATAAACTGTACTAATTGTTTGGTCCAATCATTTGCCATTTTTGTCACGGATAATATTTTGTACCTGAGGAATCTCGAACTCACAACTGCATCTCACTGTAGGTGGTCTAGCAGACAGCATCCACTGATTTTCATAGCTCATAAATTCTTCTACTCTTCTATTGCGTAGAAGCCAAGTACACTTTGTAGGATTCTCCCTGAATAGTCTACCAGCCCAATTGCTTTCAAAGAAACGTTATACAATAAATCTATTTCATTTGCAGCTTCCTGAACACCTTTGTGGCAAAGCAGAATATACAATCTGTACCTTGATTCATTAAAATTTCCCATGGCAGTTGATCTCTGAAAAACCTTTCTTTAAAGGCTAGCACAATATGTTAAACGTCCAAAGAGTTCAATGCTGTTGCCTTTGGATACCACATAACATGGTACCAAAATACGAGAAAGATATAGAACCAGAAGTGCTGCACAGAAGTGCACTAATTAGATCATTGCTTATTCAAGGGAAGAGATCTTTCATCTCCAGGAACTCAGGCAATTAGGTGAGTTCCCTCACAGTACACCACAGGGGCAGTCAGCTGATACTAATGAGTTTTGTGCTGTAGTTGAGTAAACAACCGGTCATCACGGTCTCATTAAGGCTCTTCCATTTCCATGTTTTCTTCCCAGATGCTGGCCTCTGTGGTCTGGTAACATGTAAAGGCCTTGTCATTGCTTTGTGCCTGCACATATCGCTTCTGCTTGGTCCTCCTACTCTGTGCCCACGCTGTTTTGTCTGGGACTGGTGCTGACCCTGCGCATTCAGCTCTCACCCCGACCGCGTGATTCTCTTCACGTCCTAGCACAGCTTCCACTGAACGCGCAAACCTGCTTATAGACGTGCCTCTGTCTTGAGCTCATTTTACCGGCGATGAAACTTTCACTTACAGAGAATAACTCTTTCAGTTCTGGTCAGCTGTGATGCTAGTCAGGATAGCAGTCATCACAACTGGATGAGTTTTAGGCTATTTTATAATGATCATTTACAATAAAGTAGCAAATTTTTAAGTTACACTGACAGCACTTCTACTCCAAGCTGTCCAAATGCTTCAACATAGCTAATTTTCATTATACCTCTTGAGCCTGTTGATTTTTTTCATCTATCAAATAATATTTTGTGCTTTTATTCCAAAATAAAAGTATCTGCTCACAAGAAATAACTAAAGTCTGAATGTAAATCAGTTTAGCCATTTGAATTCATAGGGAGAGTAAAGACTGGCTTTAAAAACAGATACACAAAGTAATTTGCGGACTCTGGGCCAGACTGTGCTCTCCAGTGTATATCCACTGTAACTTTATACTAGAGTAAAAGACAACAGACAGGTGATGTGAGAAGCTATAAGAGGCCAGAACCTGAACAGCAGAGCTGGTCAGAGACATTTGGATAGCACTAGAGACTGATGGAATCAGCCGTTCTGCTGAAATCTAAGTCCTCATCAAATCATATCAGTATCACTTGCATTTTATTTCCAAAGAAAACTAGACTACATCAATACACTGCTTTACGTACTTTATTTTTTTATTTAGAATATTTCAACATAGCTTCTTTTACATAAACAGAAATAAAAATACCTGCAATTAAACCAAAGATGGAATTCAGTCACTTTTAAACAGAGGTACCTATTGCCATTTGAGATACACTGGCTGCCAGCTGCTGCTCCAGAAAGGAGAAGGTCTCCCATAGGTCCTGTGCACAATTAATATCCCACAGGTAGATAGACATAGATATAGTTACAAATATGTGCATTAGATGTTTGTATTTAGGCAGCTAAATCCCAGCACCAATGATTGTCAATAACTAGGTTTAATGCCTGGGTAGATCTCCGCATTCAAGGTTAACATCTTTAGATTTCTCTTACAATTAAAGATAAATATGAATTTGCTTGTTTTGCAGTCCTTGAACTTATCCCATAACATCTTCCTTAAAATGCATTTGCTCCACCTTTTGTATATACTGCTCACTCTGATGCTATAGTGCATAATATTCCATTGCTTCTAATCAAGAACAAATTATTTTCATAAACAAGTATCTATAATGTCTGTCTATGTAGACTTTATTTGGGGCTACTTACCTTAAAAAAAAATCCAAATTAAGATACTTTTATTCCAGGAGGAGAGTGTTTTGGAAGTAGATAATGCCAGGAAAATGTGCTCTCATTCTGAATAACATATGTGCTTAGAATTATGCTGAATTCAGTAGTACTGAATACATATATACATATACATATATAAGTATGTGTATCCCATCTTAATCCAGGATAATTTTCAGATGCATGCAAAGCCTCGGTTATTTGCACTTAGTTATATGAAACAAGCTTTTTCTTGTCGTATGCTTTTCTTTCCCAACCTTTTCTTTCTTGAAGTAACCTAACCCTTTTCAAACAGAAGCCTGCCAGACCACAAACTTTTTTGTCACTGAGAGAACCCTGGGGTATCACTGAACAGGCACAAAGAACTTAACAATGCCCAAGAAGTAAAGTATGCTTTATATAAGCATATTTAAGCAGCAGAACCTGTCTCATCTCTCAGCTTGAACATATTTCACAATAAGCACAGGAAAACTTGAAAGGGTGGGGAAAGAAAATACTGCCTGTTTTAATGCCCTCTGAAATGGTAATTTGCTACGAAATTAACATTAAGGTGAAGAGAGCCACTCACAAAGTACACCCAAAACACGGTGAGCCACCAAAGTTTTAAAAAGGAGGACTTTTTGTTTTATATATATTTTTTTATGACACGGGGCTCATGAGGTGGAGCACAATGCAGAACTTCGAGTGCAGATTCAGCTCTTGGTTTAAGTTTCTGCTTTACCCGAAGCTTTTTAAATAATTGGAGGAGTCACCCAGGGACTAGAACCATAAAGGGAGCCTTTAACTTGACCCTCAGGCTTCTGTAACCCATGGGTATGTGCTGAATGTCGACACAGGTCTCATCCTGGCTGCAGATGCGCAGAGGAGATTCCTGTCTGTTTCACTCTCAAGAGACAGATTCTTGAGGATCAGTTAAATCGTGCCTGCACACGATTGACAAGTGAAACCCAATATAAAGAGCTGAACCAGCTGATTTCTGGGCATGGGAACTCCTAGCAGCAGACAGCTGAAAGTAGGGTCTTCCCCAGTGTCCTGGTTTTGGCTGGGATAGAGTTAATTTTCTTCCTAGTAGCTGGTACACTGCTGTGGTTTGGATTTAGGATGAGAATAATGATAACACACTGATGTTCTAGTTGCTGCTAAGCAGTGCTTACACTAACTCAAGGACTTTCCAGCTTCCCATGCTCTGCCAGCGAGGAGGTGCACAAGAAGCTGGGAGGGGGCACAGCCAGGACAGCTGACCCAGCCTGGCCAAAGGGATATTCCATACCATATGGCGTCATGCTCAGTATATAAACTGGGGGGAGTTGGCTGCGGGGAGGACTGCTGCTCGGGGACGGGCTGGGCATTGGTCAGCGGGTGGTGAGCAATTGCATTGTGCGTCACTTGTTTTGTATATTCTTTTATCATCATCATCATTTTTTTTTTTCTCTTCCTTTGCTGTCCTATTAAACTGCCTTTATCTCAACCCTTGACTTTTACCTTTTTTTTCCCTATTCTCTTCCCCATCCCACTGTGGGGGAGGGGGAAGGAGTGAGCAAGGAGCGTGGTGCTTAGTTGAACGCTGGGGTTAAACCACGACATCCAGTCAAAAAACCTCTACACTTACAGAGGATGTGTAACTGTGTGCAGAGAAAGGGACCAATAACTGAAAAACATGTCTGCCCTGCTTCCCTCGGCTCATTCATATAGGCAGCCCATCTCTATAGCAGAAAGAATTATACTCAGTTTTACACTTGTGAAGTTGTCTATGCTGGTTTTAATGGAGCACACATTGCAATGTCAAAGAGAGAGTCAAGCCCAGCCTTGTTCATGTGGCTAGTTTTTTTCCAGAGACTGAGACCGCCAATTAATTTTGCCCAGATAACCAAAAAGCTGTTGTGGTAAGGATTTGGTTTTTCCTACTGAGCTGGGCTACCGCAAAAAGCATTGATCTGGAAGTGAGATAACCACATAGCTTTATTCATCCTTGGATAAATTATCTCTTTAACATACCTTTACCTAATGAGTGACCAGGAGTTGATATTCAGGTTTTGAAAATTATTAAAGATCAAATTCCATTCTCATTTACACCGGTATGAATAACACCATTGAAGGATCTGGTCCACAAACTAATGGCGAATATTTTCTGACATGAACACGACTCTTTCTTCTGTTATGTAACTTGAACAGATTTTTAGCTTTTTTCCCTTTGTAGTTTTTTTTTGTTTTTTTTTTCTTCTCTAGCTTTAACATAAAAACAGATGGGAGTTCTGGTCAATACAGACATTCATGAAAGAGAGAGAAATTTAATGTAGTGGGTTTAATTTAGCTAGTACACAAATGAATGACTGTCCTTCTGTTCTTTGTCTTTCAGTTATTTTTCTCTTTGTCTGTGGTTTACAAATGAACTCTTCTTTCTTTAGTAGACAAGGTCATTGTGTTCCTGTAATTTTCATGTTAGATTTATGAGGCACATCCTTTTTATTATATCCAGTCACCCTTAACCCAAGCACCAAAAATTAAAAATACAGCACCGCTTCATGCATAGGTGGAACACAATGGGGAACAATCCAACTAGACATTGAGAATACTAGATAGTGTTACAATAGCAAGAAACTTATCTATCAATTACAATAAATGTATTCCAGAAGGACATTTAGATTCTTTAGTTGATATAAAGGAAAATACAGATACTTATCCAATTACAGCTAAGATACTTATACAATCACATGGCTTCCTTAAGTGCCTTGTTCTTGCATGCAATGTCTAAATAGACATTGTAACACTGTATTGAATAGTACTCTATAATGCAATATGGAATAAAATAAAACCCCACTGTGTTTATCATAGAAAAAAGACTTACAAACAAAACAGACTTACATTTTACAGGGACTATTCCATCTATACACACTCTTTAAAATGCCATTATTGTTTTAGCTATAGTTAAGTTTCCAAAGTGATTTCCATGTTACCCTTCTTCCTAATTGTTTATAATGTTCTGAAAGATTCTACTTTCAGACTCAACCTCTCTGTGTTTTGCCTTCTTTACAATCTGTTTTCCTTATAATACTTGTGTCTCCTTGTTCACTCTTTCTCTTTTCTGACCTCGGCTGAGGTGAGCGTAAGTACTGTGACCTAAAATTACATTCAACAGCAAATCTTTGTGCAGCAAAATCGTAAATATGTGCACTGACCTTTAAAGTTTATGCACAATGAATTCTAAACACACCTGTGATGTTCTGTAAGCCACAAATGAAGAGCAGCTTTTATGAATAATTGTGTGCAGTGATGAGTGTACTTCTTCTGCAAAGGTAAAACCTCTAAGTCCAAATACTGTTACAAAATTCTCAAGCTGAAAAATAATGGTTTTTTATATACAGAAGGGAGTACATTCTATATTTCAGTGTTAATACTCTACCTCCCATTCTGGTATCTGAAGCTACATCATACTGGTAAATAAAACAGAGCAGGTCCCATTCTTAGGCCCTGAGGGCAAGTTGCACCACACAGATCATATCTCTGCAGCTAAATTATATTTCTATCACCCACCTCTGAAAGACAATGGCCTTCCCTATGCTGCTTAAAGGGAACAGCTGCTGGCCTGACCTGTCCCATACGCCGGGAGTGTTTGCTGTCTTAGACCAAACCCACGTCAATGTAAGTGTGCTAGCAACGCGGAGCGATCAGTGCCGTGCTTTGGCCTTGTTTAGTGTAGTATTATAGCCCGCTCACATGATTTCTGCACTTGTTCGGTTGACGTTTGATATTTAGTTGGTCATTCAGCCTTTCTGCCTTGCAATTGTATTTTGACTCTGTCCAATATTACATCATGGATAACTTTTCAAAGATGTTCAGTATGCTTCCTTAGGTCATAAGAGTTTCAGAGGAATGTAGATCCTGTGTCATTAGTCCCTGTTCTATCTTTGTCTTCTGATATGTCTTTCAGAGTTACCTAGTGCTTCTGGAAAGAGTGTAGACCTTCAGGGATGGATGTGATGCTTCTTCCCCCAGTGTCTTGGATACAAGATACAAACATTGTACAATAGTTCACAGCGGTTCCACCCTCCTGTTTGACTTACCCTGTATATTGTCTGGAGCAAGGACTAAGGGCCTGAATCTGCTTTTACCCCCCACTCTCAGACCTGAGTAAGTCCTGTGTTATAACAGAAGTATAGCATTGAAGAATATTTGAATCATTTTCCTTCCCTTTTTCATCTTTTTGTCAACTGTCTAATCCAATTATCAATTATGTTAAAGTTAACTAATCATCAGTATGCATAAGTAATGCAGTGGCATTTAAATGTGATGCTGAAGTGCCATGAAGCAAATGACTCTTGATTGTTAGCATGATACACTTATCTCCTCATGCAATGTGATTTTTATAACAGGTAATGAAAATCTTCCTGTAAATATAACAATTGCTGCCACTAAAACTAATGGCCAAATCTACACAGAGGTACTTCTAGGGGGAAGGGGAAAAAAAACCCCTTTTTCTTCCCCATAGTCTCTAAATGGAGGCCTGATTCTGAAGTTTTTACATCAACATCAATGACCTCACACAACATACTTTTCTGGTCTGTATTCTTCACTGACTACCACTCTGGATAAGTGATACTGGTTTGGTGTTGATGTCATTAGACCAGAATTTATACCTTTCTACCTAGAGTACTTGGGAGCCCTCAAGTATCAAAAGTCTATCAATATATTTGCACAGTTCAGTGTGGTATGCTGCCATCACACAGAATTACAAACCTGGGAACGATCCCTCTGATTAGATAACATATCAGTGTTCAATGTAAGTCATGTATGCTCTTAAGCTTTCTTGGTATGAAGGGAATGCAGCATTTTATGTTTCCTTATCCAACACTCCCACTCAGGGTTTATTCTCGAGCACACCACGGTAACTGAAAGTAAGCAGATACAAGACTTTACAGGGTTTCCAAAACATAATTATATTCTGTTTATCATAAACATACACAGATCTAGAAAAAATTAGTAACACATCTGTCAGAATTTCCTCACCTCATTTGCCTTCTCTTCAACGTTCATTGGATATGCTCCAAAGTCCCCTGAGAAATCCAGGATCCTCCCTACTGAACGTGAAAGCTCTCATCGCACTCATGGCCTCTCTCTCGCTCTCAAGCAAGCAATTTTATTTCTTCTTTGGCTTGTCTCACCTGCTACAGCTAACTACGTGAGACTGGAGCTTAGTGATGTGCTGTAAACTTAGGGCATTGAAAATTTGCTGATGGCAAACCCACCTGAAATATAACTGGCTGCAATATTGGGGGGTTATAAAAGCACGTTATGAATCACTTCAGTGGGAGCTGCAAAACCTGAAATAGGGAAAGAAATGATATTCAGGTAGTTCAGGCTGCTTGAGGATGATTTTGAATATAACTGTAGACATAAACTCGTGTTGTATGAATTAATGTCCCTTCCCTGCTGTCCAGCATTCCTCTGTCAGTGTTAATTCTCCTCTTGTTCACCGCTTTTCAGCCATGGTAGTTTTCAAGGGCAGCTGTTTTGCCCTTGGAGAAATCCAGCAGCCTCAGATGCTGGTTTGCTGCACAATTAGAGAAAGCTGGTTTTTCTTTTGGATTCATCCATCTCAGGCCAAAGAGTTTTCTTTGACCTGTATCACTGACCTTTTGGATTCTGTTCTAGTATGTAAGCAAAAAAGAACCCCATATTCAAGCCAAGGTTGCAATCTGGACATGGCACACATGGGAAGTCCCAAATTCACATCAGTGTTCTGATCTGCATTTAGACATATTCCACAGATTATTATGTGTAGATTAGCAATTAAGGCATATGTTTATAGTTTTTAAATCTCTTAACCCAGTAGTTTCTTCTGAATAATTAAATAAGAGGTGTTTTCATGACAATAAACAAAGGCAGTGATTGCTTTCTTATTCATCACAAGATTTACCATAAGATCTCTTGATAACCACATTTCATTTATTGCTTTAAGGAAGGGTTAAGAAGGGTAGCTGTGTTACGTGCTTTTCCAAAAGTTTTCATAATAAACCAGGAACATCCACATTAACACCTTTGCTATCAACCACCACTATATGCTTTTTCATACACATCAGCATTTTCTGCCTGTTTCTGCTAAAGATAGCCCAAATGAGACTTTCTTTTAAGCAATTAAGAAATAATGGACAAATCTTGCACTTGATTTAGAACATCTGTTAGAAAATAATTTGCTTTTTCAGATGATAGCGGTCATTTATTTTTTTCACCTGGGACAGGTGAATACATTCAATATTTCAAATGCTCGTAATGGAGTTAAGGTGTAATCTTTGTCCTGCTTAAGTCAATGAGCTAACTCTTTTTGCCTTTTTCTTTAATATTTTCACAGAATGAGAGAATAGTTGAGGTTGGGAGGGGTATCTGGAGGTCATCTGGTCCAACCTCTCTGCTCAAGCAGGGTCACCTAGAGCAGGTTGCCCAGGACCACATCCAGATGGCTTTTGAAAATCTCCAAAGCGGGAGACGCCACAACCTCTCTGGGCAACTTGTCCCAGTGCTCAGTCACAGAGCACTGGACACCCAGGTCCTTTTCTGCAAAGTTGCTTTCCAGCCGGGCAGCCCCCAGGATGTACTGATGCCTGAGATTGTCCCTCCCCAGGTGCAGGACTTTGCATTTTCCCTTGTTGAACTTCATGAGGTTCCTGTCAGTCCATTTCTGCAGCCTGTCGAGGTCACTCTGGATGGAAGCAAGACCCTCTCGTGTATTAGCCACTTCTTCCAGTTTTGTATCATCAGCAAAACTGTTGAGGGTACACTCTGTCCCATCATCCAGATCATTAATGAAGATGTTGAAGAGTATTGTTACCCAATATCGACCCCTGGGGTACATCACTAGTTATTGGCCTCCAATTAGGCTTCATACCGCTGATCACTACCCTCTGAGCTCAGCCATTCAGGCAGTTTTCAGTCATGTCACTGTCAGCTCATTCAGTCCATATTTCGTCAGCTTTTCTATGAAGATCTTATGGAAGACAGTGTTGAAAGCATATTGAAGTCAAGGTAGACAGTGTCCACTGCTCTCCACTCTCCACCAGGCTGGTCATTTCACCATAGATAGTTATGGGGTCGGTTTGGGTATTTTGATTGAGTAAGCAACAGGGGATTGCTCTGCAAGGCATAAGGGCTGACAGAGCAGTGTCTCACACTGAAGCTATTTCAGGGTTTCTGAAGTCACTGAAGATTTAGAAAAGATCAGAGACAGAGTCCTAGAGATAGTTGAACTTGAGCACTTACAAAGGAGCGTAAGCTAGTTTTCTGCCAAAAGGCCTCTATAAACATGAACGCAGCGGTGCAGAAAGGGACAAATCTATCATTTCTTTTACTGACCAAAATAAGGTCTGAGAAAGAAGACTGCAGTCTTCTTCCTCTTCAGGTATAACAATGGAGACGCTGAAAGAGGACATCTAATTCTGTCTTAGCCCACAGTAGGGTTAATGCTAGATGGAATCTATCCTGAATCAACACAGTAAGTAATGGCGTAGGGTTCTTGAACTGGCAGGAGAGACCTGTCTGAACTAACGCTACCCCTGCTAAAAAATCTGCTACACAAAAAAAGGAAAGACAACTGGATTCGAGAAAATATCTCTCTTAAAAGAGATCTAAGGCAGATATGTAGAGGTGGCTGTGTGTTTCTAACTCATTATACATTCATTTTCCAAATGTGGAGATCTTTTTCTATCTCTTCATTTCAGTTTACCACAGTTTAAAAATTATTTGCTACCAGAAAATGAATTCTAATGGTGACCTTTGCCACCATTTTGTATCAAACTGCTTACTGAATTATAATTACTTCATATATTAGACAGCAAATTCTTTGCAGGTGGTATAGCATTACCTAGGTTGAATTGCTCAGGGAGTCACCTGGGAGCAATGTGAAAAAATCATAAAAATAACAGGATTTCATGTATTTCAGCTGATATTTCAAAGATGGTGAGCTTCCCCTTCAGAAAATACATGTTGACTTCTTCTAAATGGCTTCTATTGATCTTTGTTTTTAAAAAACCTCAAAAATCTAGTGAGAGCTTTTGAAGTTCTTTTTATGTTCTTGCTTAATCTTCCACATTGTTATACTCTACTTCAAAACCAGTTAAAAACAGGAGACGTGACTGTACTGAGGGAATACAATCTTTTTGGCATGAAGGACTTACAGCATCATCTGTGGTAGTTTTATACTAAAAGGTAGTTATGAACAGCTTGAAAACTGTCATTTAACATCTGTTTTTTTAGTAAACATGCCTATTCTGTATGATGAAAGAGAGTCCAGCTATTAGAAACACAATACAAAAATAGGTCAGTGGTGGATTACTGGATGCTTTGGGTTTGCAAATGTCAGTCTTAGGGGCTCTCTGAGAAGCTGGCGTAAGGGTGATTTCACTGAGCCAAACTGGATACATAGACTTTCTCGGTTCAATGTTTCATAGTAAACACCCAAGAAACATAGCAGCAATTAACTGGAGTGACTAAAGCCCATGTCAATGTAATGACAGCTCTTGTCTTTCGCTGGTTTTGGCTAAAGTCAGGTACAAGATCTGAATAAAGATGTACATACACTATCATGTATATTCATTAAAAATGGCGAATTGAAACTGCTTTGCCTAATTGTCCTTGTATTTATTTCCCATGGATATGATTTCAAACAGGAATGATCAGTTAAACAATACATTTCTAATGAAGCATTAGCAAAGAAATGCATATTTTTCTCCTTGTGAAGAAAGCTGTTTCCAAGTTTTACTCATCTAACTTGGGGAAGAAAGGAACATCATGTGATCAACATGTTCTAGCACAGTTTGGATTTTGCATATTCCTGCCAGCAGAGTCTACGTATAAAAATTATTTACAATAGATGTCTGGTGAATAAATTTGAATTACAAAAATGTTTTATTTTTAAATTGAAAAAAACATAAATAATTTTCAGGTGATTCTACTATGAGAAAAAGCCAAAATAACCAAATTATTCACTGAGGATTAGCTACTTAGCTTTATCTGAGATATTTTTGTAAGTAAATCCAAATAGGATTGCAGTTCACTCTTTGTAAATATCACAGATTATCACTGGAAAAAAATCAGTTGTTTCAGATAGTCAGATGACGGCATTGATTGCTTTCCTAACAAAGTACACGTGTGTAAATAAAAACTAAAGTCTTGCTGAGCTTTTTTAGTTGCTTATCACTTGATTACGAGGATGATCACTTTTAAAGAAGTTGATGTTTATATGAAAAGGTAAATAATTACTTATCAGCTCCTTTTCTGCAAGACAATTGCTTTATATCTGTAAGCCCAGGCAGGCTATACTGATAAACAGCACACCCATAATCTGCCCAAGCAACTTTCTTATTTTGTTTTTAAAGGGTGATCAACAGGTTTTCCTGGGTTGGGCTGGTTTTGTTTCAGCGTGTCTTGTATAAAGAGTTGACTTCTGTCTTACGTAATATGTGATTGACGATTGATTCTTTTTCTCCAACCTGCAAATCTTGCAATACCACATGGTAAGCATATTATTTTCCAGCTGATCAAAATCAGTATTTCATATCATAACTTTTATAGCATGACATGTTACTACTGCGGCATTTTTATCAATTATTTGAAACTCTTTACTGGCCACTATGAGAGAAAATATGTTTCTTCTTTGAAAACCTCATCTCCCTTACTTCTGTGGAATTTATTGCTAATTATTCCAACCAGTGACAATTTATCTCTTCCTCTGTAGAAATGTTCCTCAAATCTTTCCAGCATCTGACCATAGTTCAGTGCAGTGACTGTCTTGTGGACTGCCCTGCTCTCACTCAATAGCAGGGTCTTGCTGTAAAATTCCTGCAATGATGTCTAATACTGAATATAGGTAATATTAAGAAAGCATTTAAGTAGTGCTAGCTGCCTTTAAAAATTTTCAGTGAATGACAAAAAAAAGTCACTAACTCGAGTAAGCACTAACACAGAACTGTAGATTCATTTTCAGTATTCAGAAAAATTTCAATATGTTTCTTAGCAGGTGTAAATCCCTGAGGCTGTAGGGCAATGCTGATCACACTAGCTGAGGACTCGTTATTTTTTCACAGTGTCTTTCAGCATTCATGTAGGAGATATCGGCCTGGGTGATTTAAAAACATCCAGGAAGAAATTGAGAGCGAGATTTATCTCTCCTAACTTCAGATATTTAAATTTTACAAGTGGGATTCATGTTGCCTAGCCTATGATGTCTATATGTGTGCTATACACACGTGTAGACATGTAATCTGAATTGCTCTATAGAGACCACTGAATGCGTCTAAACAGGACTCCAGTTGTTGCATATTTGGGCAACGGAAGTCTTAGAACAGTTTGTAGTCGATACAGAAATATGTTATCTGTCTTAATGGTGGATATTGCTCTCCATTCCTCTTTAAAATGCAACAAATTGCTTCCGAGATGAAGTTTTGGCTCCATTAACTAGAAATACAGTCTAAATGAACCTCTGTTAGCTCTTATCATCAAGACCTTAGGGGTCAAATCATTTGCTCAGACTTCAGTGCCTAGGGCCATTTGAGCCTCTCTGGAGTATACGAGGGTATATGTATTTAGCTTGACAGATACGGCACAGGATCTATGGGAAACATTCTGGAGTGAGAGCTAGGAGCTAGGCAGGGCATCTTTGGGCAGCTCAGATGGCATTAGATCCCCATGTGGAGACAGTAGAATCAAGATCTCAACTTTTACACATATATATGTATATATATGTATGTGAGGTGCACCTCATCCTAACTGTGATTGCTGATTTAAGTCCACCATTTAGTTCTGCATTACTTCATGCCACCAATCTCTTGCACTGGATAAAACCGTTGGCTTAGCAAACTAAGTTGACTGTTGGGTTGTAGGGAATCTCTAAGGCCTTGGTAAAACCTGTAGCAGCCTGGACATCATCATGCTCTAATGCTGTGAGCTGCTTGCATCCTTCTCAGAAAACAAGGTCTTTGAAGATGCTGCTTTATTGGTCACCAGCCCCTGGTGAAAGTGAACAGAGCCATTAAAACTTGCATTGGATACATTTAGTTTGTATCACCTACATTTCAAGACTACTACCACAAGGAAAAGATTTAGACACTCGACCTTCTTTTTCTCTTTCCTCTTTTTTTTTTTTTTTTTAAATAAGCTTGGTTTCCTTTTCAATTTTTAGATGTCTCAAATTGGATTGTAAGGAGGAACAAAGAAATAGACGTTGATGTGGACTTCCTGGGCCTGCCACAGCCAGCTTTCGTTGCAGTCATGCAGTATACGTCTGACATGCAAGAACAAGAAGACTGGAAGGCATGTTTGTGAGTATATTTGTGCATGTTTTAAAGAACAACTGGGTAAGATGACAGGAAATGTTTGCTTTGAATTGTAATGCACAAGAAGAGAGTAGCTGCGTTGCCACAGAGAAAATGTTCAGTTGAGGATTGCCCTGGTCCTCCTTTTTTTTCAGGAATACAATCTGAATGGTTTGCACAGTCTCTGCATAAAATCCATGCTCACAGGGCCTCATAATTACCACTCCACTTCATTCTTGTTATTTTCTTCCTTCTCTCTTTTGCACACTTTCTCACTTCACAGCCTGTTTTTAACTGTGGAAAAAAACCCCACACAAATAAAAATATATAACCATATTAGGAGAACCAGAAATTATTATCAAGTTAAATAAGGAAAAAAAGTATTTTCTCTGTGTCAGTGCATGTGCAATTAATTATTCTCACCTGCAGAGAAGAGCAAGAAGAAGTAACGTGTTGGAGACTGTTTCATTTGGAAAGTGCTTTGTCAGCTTTCAAGTAGGTTACACCTCATGTGATTTGGTGGAATTACTTTGCCTTTTTCTTTTTCATCCTGGGTAAGAGTAAAGATTTAAACACTATAAAGCATGTATGCAACAGAAAGTAGGTTAGAGGAATTCTGTGATTATAGGAGTTCACCCAACTTTTTTCCCCAATTAATTTTCAAAGCTTTTCAACAACCGTTGCTGGCTTGTAAATTCTTGTTCGCTCATTATTTACTCTGCCCTGCATGTATAACCTGCAATATATGTAAACACTCCGACATACTAGGCTTACTTCCCATCTCAGCTGAACCAGTCTCATGCCGGTGGTTTTGGTGGAGTCATCCTTGTTTCAGGCCAGTGATGAATAGAAATCAAGCCTCTGTATACAGAATATTTGAACAAAAATGCATAATTGAGACAAGAGGGCAATGTATTAACAGCTGATTGCTGTCTAGTACGTTTGCCTGCCCACTGATTGCAGTGACAGCGAAGCTGATGAACATCTTGTTCAGTTATACTTGCGACAGAGGTGGAAAGCTCTGGGGTGGGTAGAAGTGGAGCTCTGATATAAGACCTGGCCCGGGTATCTCCTTCTGCAAACCTGAGTCAGAGTCCTCATGCACAGAGATTAAAAACAAAACATTTCTATTTTGGTGCTTTATCGTAATTATCCAGGTTTGAAAACATTAGCCTAATTTTCTTACCCATATTGACAGAGGATTTTCCTGACTCCTAGGTCTTTTTCTTATTACAAATCCTTTTTTCCCCCCCTGTCTCCTCATCCTGTTGTTTGGGGTTTTTTTAATATAAAATAACATTAAAACATTCCTTTTGTGCAAAAGCATCTCTAGGATGTACACTGTTTTTCTTTTTATAGTCACATTTCTTTACCAGTACTAAAATTTGTCAAAAACAATACAAATATTCATCTTTTTTAGGCATCTTTACACACAAAGCCCCTTAGAGAGGCAAGGACTTCAATTTTCAAACAAAAGACAGATTTTCAGAATGTCATTGCTTTGCACTTCTGCTTACTGCACTTCTTACTACTGCTAACTTCAAGTCATGAAACGCACGTGCTTGCAAATTGCTTTGGAAAATTGTAGTCCCTTCAATGAAATTTTATCTGTCTGGAGTACCTGAAATAGGACATCTGAATGACTTCTTAAAGGTCTGTTTCCAAAGAACATGCTTTTTGTACCAGTACCTAAAAACCCATCTATTTTTAACACCAAAACAATATGGTTTTTTTCAATATATTACTTATAAAAGTCTGGCTTCCATGAGAATTCACATTCTTTGTATGGTTTCCTTCACTTTGCACCTGAAAAAGTGCAAGAAATTCTGAATTTTTGCCAAGTGATGTTAGTGCTGTTGGCACTTTGGAAACACAGGGAAATGTGATTCTTGTCTTAAGGCTCAGTTCAGCCTTAGAAAATGGTTCAGACATGTCTAAATGTATGAAAGTAAGAAGATATTTTGTAGGCTTAATATAATAAGTGTGCTTAAAGGAATGGTTTGGTTGCAAGTTGGGAGCAATTCCATGCACAAAGGAGATGTTTCCACTTCTCTAAGAAAGGATGGAAAAAGTTACCTGATACAAAGCTGAAGTCCCAGGCTCTTAAAAAAACACAGAAGTGTTTCCAATAAACAGGTTGAGGATGCCAAATTTGGTGAAGGACAGTTTTTTCCCACCAGGACAGTTTCTCACCCCAGCCAAATTCTAATCTGGGAGGTAGCAGATTTCCCTGAAATCACGCACCAAGATGGTCAATGAGCCACCAGGCTCATTTAATTCAATTTTGGTGCATAGCCATGAGAGAACTTAAAAGTTTTTCCATCATAGAAAGGGAAATACCACCAGCAGTTGCAGAGAGCCAGAGGCTATGTGGCTTTTGGAGTAGCAGGGAGAAGTTAAATAGACCGGGAGCTGGCTGCAGAAAGAGGGCTCGGTGGCTTGGATATTGGGATGAAAGGCTCAGCGCTGGCACGAGAAACAGTATGTTTCTGGCAAAGGGGGCTATAATCACCATGAAAGAGCCTTGTGGGTGGCCCATTAAGAAGGGGGGTTACAGCTGGATCTGAAGGACGCTGGCAGAAGATGGTTCCTGGCTGTTGAATTTGCCAGCCTGAGTATGCTTGTAGCAAGGCAATGACCTACAGGGATTTGGCTGGACAAACTCCATCGCTACACCCAGCAGGCATTGGGCTGTCTTTAGGGCTGAATGAAGTATGACGATTTTACATTGGTTGGTAACCATTTGTATACACAGAACACGGTAAGAATATTCCTCAGAAACAAAGGTTGAGAAAGGTTACCTTCATTACAATAGGATCAAGTGAACACAGAGCATTCCTGAGAAAGGCTTATTTAAACACATCTGTAATCCTCTAGGTACTAAGATTGCACAACTTCCTTAGACCATCTTTTCTAATACTTTACTCATCTTAAAATTATAAAGTATTTCCAAATGAAAACAAAAGTTGTAGCAAATTAAGCTATTCCCTTGTTGCCCTACCCTCTGTGGACTTGGAGTACAAAAGAGAATTATTTCACTAACAAAAAAAAAAAGAACAGTTACAGAATTGGAAGGCTTTTCATGCCTTTCGTCCCTTGTTTAGTTTGTTTATATGTAGATTAAATACAGCCATAACTTTCCAAACTTTTTAATGGGTCCTGTTTTCTAAAGCTCTTTCTTTGCTGACTTTCTCTAGATTTTCTTTGACTTCATCTTTCTTAAAATATGATAGCCCAACTAAACACAGGACTCAAGCTAAGTCCTCACCACTGCCAAATACAGCAGAACAGTGCCCTTCCAGGCAACACAAAATGCCATATGCCTTTCTACAACAGCATGACATAGTTGATTCAGAGTTAGTCTGTGAAGCTTTCTACCTTCTAGGTCCTTTCTGTGTTATTGCTGCCAATCAGTTAGTGCTCTCTTCTGTATTAAATCTCCACATGCAGTGTATTGAATTCCACCTTTATTGAAATTCACCTTTTTTATATCAAATGATTCTTCAGACTGTTGAGATCATCTTCAGTGAACCTTGCCTGCCATCTTCACTCACTCAGTTTTTAATGAAAGTCCTTTCATCCAAACTATTAAAAAATATTGAAGAATATTGAGCACAGGACAAAGCCCTAGAGAACCTGATGTAATAAGAAATGGTTGACAAATAGCTCTGGAGCAGATGTGTGCTTTTAGCTGTGAACCTGCCAAAACCATCATCTATACAAGACTTCCTTGAGAGAGACACGTGTAGAAAGATCTCAAAGGCTGAAAGACAAGATACATCCTCCTGCTGCCTCTCTCTCCATACCTGATATGATTTTCTCTGGAGAAGAAAGGAATTGCAGTGGATGAATATGTTTAATTCTTGACAAATATCAGTCGTGTTTTTTCTTTGTACAAAATTATCCTTTAGATACGTACAAACTGCTTTTAATAATTTGTTTTTGATTCTTCATGGCCATCAAAATGATGTATTTTTATAATTCCATTCTACCCTTTTCAAAATTGGAAATATCTTTGCCATTAGGTTCCCTTGGCTTCCATGATTTCTTGAAGAAAATTGCTGCAGGGTTGGGAGTTGCTATAATACACTCCATCAGGGCCTCCCAAATTTGAGAATATCTAAAATATTCAAAGGTTTTTGAGCCTGGATTCTTACTTCTGTTTTTCATTCTTATTATTTTAACCATATAGAGGAACTAATTTTTTGTGATACTTGAAATAAAAAAGACTTTGAACTTCTCAGCCTTTTTTCACCCATTACTTTCTCCCCTTTCCTGTAAGTAGTGGGTTCATTCTTGTCTTTTCCTTTCATTTACTTCTAAGGCACAATTAGAAGTTTTTCTTCTTGTCTGTTTTCTCTTGTTAGTCACCTAAACCGAAACATTCCATTGTTTGCTCTCAATCAGTTGATTTTTTAATAATAATTTTAACAGTAATAATGTGTCTCAACTAGCTCAGCCTCCTGGCTCAATTGCATCATTACAGCTTGCTTCCACTTTTATCCTTCCCCAGAGTCTTCCAACAGATAGGCCTCTGGTTTCTTGGAAGCCACCACATTAAGCATATTCATTTTTCATATATTACATTGCTATATATGTTGTGTTTTCAGCCTTTATTATTTAATCTATTGCTCAGGTACTTATATGAAGGGGGTCTAAGGAACAGGAGATTCTTGTGTCATAAGAAGGTGGTGTCATAGATTATGGTGATCAACCATCATAAAAGCATAAGCACACTAAAAATGTAAATAGCAAAATGTGTACTGCTTTGCAACTTGCTGCTTAAGCGAAAAGAGAACTCCAGCTACGTTGAACCTCTCGGCACACACTGGGGCATTACTTTGACTGTCAGCTGAAGTAACTTCCTGCACAGTGAGCCGGGCCTCTTTCTCTTCTCTTGAGACTCCCTTTCCCATGAGGACGGAGAGCTGAGTGTCTTTTGTATTTCCTTGTGCCCTGTGCTGAACAGAAAGCCTAAGGTCTTGCCTGGCATAAAGGAACTGAAATAAGTAGACAGTGTATGCAACGGTGGCTTCTGGGAACGGTTTCAGGACTTTGTATTTCCTAGTTATTTTGTGCTTTTTTGTCAAAGGGTAAACATTTCAAGCTAAATTATTCAGAAGGGATTTAGGAGGTGTTTTCTTTAAGTTCTGCTGAATACAAATGTGTGGAGAGAAAGAAAAATCAAGCATTCTGCTTTGGTTTTGTGTTTTTGTTCACTGGTTACACTGAGATCTTTGAGGAGAAGGATTGCATAGATGTGTGGGGTAATCCAGTTCCGCCTCTTCCTGAGCAGGGTTTTCGTAGGAAGCCACTCCAAAACGCTCCTTGAAGAGGGCTACCTCAAGCCTACTAAAGGAGAGAAAAGAAAAATCCTGGCAAATGAAAAGCCATGATAAAATCTGAGGTGACTCTGCTACCAAGACCAGTATGCTAGCAACATTTCTTCAGCAAATACTGAGTACTTTCCAGGAGATGGTTATTATGGAAAGAGGTGGCATATTTTAGCAGTGCAAGCCCAGCACAAGGCCTCAGAGTGCAGAGTGAATTCACCTTCCTGAAAAAATATTTTCTTTACAAGCAGGTGGAGGGATGTAGCTCCTTAAAGTATAAGGTAGAAATTTAAATAGGAGCCATGTGCTTCTGGATTATCACACTGACAATACAATGTATGTCTACACATAGATTCTTGTAATTTAAAAAAAAAACAGCATCAGTAATTACTAGAACCATGACATGCCCCAGCACGCACGTTCTGCATGAAGCCAGAAAAAAGCCATTTGACCCCAATACAGTGAAGCCTCCCCCAAGGGGTACTGGAAATGCCGTCTTCCAGATTAGTGCTTGCTGCGGTAGAAGGGAGCAGATGGCCAGCCAGCCATGGGATATGACCGACTGTAAAAGAGGGCCTTGACTATGTTTCATTATTGTAAAGACTCAAAATTTTAAATATATGTGTTTTGACAAACTTGTGAGGCTGCTTATATGGGAAGCAAGTAAGGGGGGAACAAAAGTTGTTTCTTGACATCTCAGGAAGGACACAAAATTACAAGATATTGTGCTCTCTAGAGATACTAAGGACTTAAGGCTTGATTATGCTAAGTAATATGTGCTGAGCCTACGTGTCTTTATTAGGTTGAATAACACTGAATGCTCTTAGTAGGGTCACTGTCTTCCTTCAGGGTGCCTACAGTGTAATTTGGGTAGTGGAAGAAATAGTAACCCCAGAACGCTATCCTCCCCATGGTACACAGTCCCCAGGATAACAGTGGGATGCCTCCTTTTAAGATTGAGCCTTTTGGTACTCTAACATTCATCCATGCTGAGCATTATTCCTCTCATCTGTTATTATGGGTTTGGCCTAATTCCATGGGATACAGAAGCATGTGTTTACTTTTAAACATGTGAAGCGTTGTGCTGACTGCAGAACAATTAATCTTTAGCAACTGACCCCAGAACAACAATTCTGTTCCAAAGCAACACATTGTTCCAGATATTTTTATAATGATATTCTTTCAGAGTTCACAAAGTGAACAAGGTGGCAAGGTACAGGCATGCACAAGAAGTTGTGTACATACTGGCTTTTGACACATGATGTCCAGGTTTATATCCCTGTCCTCTGTCTCAGCATGATCTGTGATGTTTTAAAGCAGAGTTTTCAAGCTAGGACAGCTATTTCTGGGTAGGTTTCAGGTATGCAACTGTGAGAGACTTGTTTGAAACCTTCTTGACATTAACTCTATTAAAATAAATTTGAGTACTGCAAGGGAGCACTACACTTCCCGTGCTTAAAATTAAGTACATGCTTAAGGACCTCATTTACCTGGAGCCTGTGAACAAGAGTCCCCAAAACTAACAATAAATGGGAGTGAACTACTTATGACAGAGCTCCACTACAAAACGTAGCATCGGAAGGTAAGGATGAGTTTGATGTACAAGAGTGCAAATGCAGTTAATACTCTTTATGATGTATGCTTTGTGGATTTTTATCATAGGCTTGAAATGTTGCAGCATGCTTGGAAGAATTTTAGGGATGGCCGCAAGGCAGCAATGAATTCCTAATTTGCATAGAAAGGGACAGAGGTAAGTAGAGAGGAAGACCTTGCTGCTATGCATGACTTGTGATTCTTGAAATTCCTCTCCAGAAGTCAATGGGGAGAGATGTGAGACATGAAAGCTTTGTTGGAGGCGAGTTAGAATTACATTTTGCTGTTTTGTTTTTCTCTTTGACAATTTGTTTCCAACCCTAGTATTAAGAATTTAAGATTTTCCTTTGCTCGAATAAGCTTGCATTTATTTCCCCATCATCTTTCCAGTGCTAGAGTTGAGGCCAAGGGAAGCCAACAAATTCAGCTCACGTTCTGTCGCTGGAGGTAAAGTATGCAATCGTCAGTCTAACGCTCCCCCCGTGAGGTGCACCCTGACACAGGGCTGAATGCTCTCAGCCAGGCTGGAGGGGTCAGCCGGGGCCTGGGAGTGCCAAGTGCTGTATTGGGAAAGTTGTTCCTGGCAGGCACAGAGAACACCCCTTCTTCCAGGAGCAGGTAACAAAGGGAGACCCCTCACAGCAGACCCCCGGGGAACCTTTCAAACCAGTCCATGCCTTCAAGGGAAAATGCAGCAGCTTTCAGCACAGGAGAGAAGGTTGAAACTAAATTAACCAACAGAAAATGTTGGAGCATACTGATTTGTGAGATTGTGTTTGAAAAAAAATATTTACAAACCCTTTCTGCAAAGTTGTTACTACTGTAAAATACTCAGTGGAAGGTGTTTTCATCAGAATTAAGAAAAGAGGCAGCTCCTTTAGTCTAATAATTTCCAGGGAATTAGTTCTCTAGTCAACCCTTTGACCTGAGGTCCCTGCTGCAAAATACCAGTCTGTTCTACCTATTCGGAAAGGTATCTAGCAGTTTGCTCACTCCAGTAGGCATTGCAACCGTGCTGTTATTTTTATCCCTTCAGTCCATAAGGCTTCTCTCCACACTGTCAGACTCATGCCTCAGGAAAGTCACCGGGGAAAATACTTGAAAGTCTGCTTATAACGCAGACCCAGGCTTTGGAGTAGGTTGTTAATGCTAAGGAGCACACTACCAGGGTATAATGTTTTCATGGAGGTCCTCCAGAACATAATACAGACCATAAAAATACATATTACAAATGCTAAAAAGCAAGGTGTCTGTCACTTGACATTTGTGCCTACACTCAGCTTACTTTCTCCAGACACATCCAAGCTAGACGATAGACCCACTTGTACTCAGTTCATCAAATTATGACTGGATTTGTCATTTGACTGTTATATCTCTTTCCCCTTGCCCACATAATCCTGTTCCAGTTATGAACCATTCAGCAGCATTGTGTGTATTTTTCTAAGATACAAAATACCCCATATAATTTCTTTGCCTAACAAGCGTAGGACAGTGGGTTTGTGAAATGCTATGTCTTCTCTATTCCACATGGAGAAAAAGAAAAAGCTCAAACCCAACCTACAAGGCTGTTTGTGTAATAAGATGCAGTAGGTAAGAATCATGACAGCTGAGAAATAAAAGCAAGAAACCAAGTAATGCTAAATGTAGAGAGCCATTTGTTTGAAACATTTGGAACAACCAATTTGTACTCATATTTCACTATGAAGTGCAAGCAGCTCTTGGAATAAATTATGAACGTGAAAGCCTGTGAAAAGTATTTACTGCAACCTAAAACCCGATATTCTTCTCAGATTTAAAAGGTAAACAAGATGTGGGGAGAGTTGCTATTTTCTCCTGCAAAATAGGTGACAATTCCACTGACATTGTTTTACAGCTATTGTTGGATTCTTTTTTAGGTTGATAACAAAACAACATATGCAAAAGATAAGAATATATTGGAAGAGACTAATACAGGAGTGCATAGCTCCTCATGTTGCCAGGTCCTTTAAAATGTTTATACTCCACTCTAATGGGAAACAAAACATACAGGAGGAAAGTGCATTTCATTACAAGGAATTCAGGGGGGGCTGTCTGGGTATTCAGCCCCATGTTAAGGCAGTGTTAAAATAGAAACATGAACGCCCTATTTTCTAAATACAATGGTGTGAAATGTTTTCGCTTGGGATGGTCTCAGACCAGATATCACCGATACTATCAAAAGGAGAATCTCCTGAAGAGCTTATCTGATATTTTGTGTTTGTAGTCACATACTCTTCTCTTTCCAATCCTTTTGCCCAATTTAGGTAAAGCATTTAAAATAGAAAGTGGCATATGAAAAAGTGCACATCGTGCAGTAAAATAAACACTATCGCCATTCTAAATCATGGGGACAAAGGTGGAAACCAGGCTGCAGAAAACTGCAGAGTGCATTGAAAGTACTTTTAAGTAAAGGTTTTCAGAGATACCAAGAACTGTCAAAACAAGCAAATCAACTTTATTTGGAAGAGATGGAAAGCAACTGTGCAGAAAGAAACCTATGCTCTTCTGTAGAAGAGATTCAAGTGCAGACTGTAGGACCAAAGCGAGAGTAATTCCAGCTTGGAATGGGAAGTACAACAAGTGAAAAGGCTTAGCTTAGAATCATAGTGCCCAAGGTATAGGTCTTTCAAAAGGTCCTAATTAAGCAAAAAAGACTGCCCAAGAATATTAGCATGAGGAAAGAGCTCCAGTAACCTGAGTATCCTGACAATGTAATTGATATAAAATATTAAAACTGGTCTTTTTAATCCAACAGCAGCCCAGGTTAAGTCATGAACTTGTGAGTTAAGGATGTGTTACTGAAACATCAGAACCTAAATTTTACTCACAAAATACACACTTACAGAGAGGTTATCATACCCAGAGCAAGCACACACCTACTGAAAGTAGGCAGCCGTGCATGCAAAATTACCTCCTGTCTGTGCGGTGCAAAGGAGCTACTTAGATCCCTTCTGTGTTTAATAATGGGGCTCAAAGGAGAGACAGCTTGGATACTGTGTATTGCTAATAATTGAAAAAGGTGCACTGGAGCCTGCATAACTAACTGTAACAGAAAGGGTTATAGCAATGCCTGTGAGCAATTACAGCAAAAAAAAAAACCCAAAAAACAAGAACACTGAGCTGTGAAAAACAGTTCATACTCCTCCTCTTTAAAGCTTTTTCTTACAATCCTAATTAGACGTGTGCAAATAATTGATTTTTCAGTTTGGTGGCTGAACCTAAAAAATACTTTCTAATTTGTTTCAGGTCAACCCTGAACTGATTTCTTTTTGCCAACATAAAAAGCAGCAGCAACAATATTTGGTTTTCAAGCACTTTTGACATTTATGAAAATGATTTGTAGCTGGTTTTTTTCTAAATGAAATAAGACTTGACTTCTGCAAGGAATAATCATTAAAACTTTTATTTAAAAAAAATACATTTGGAATTTGATCTCAAAGTCTACAAATTATTTTGGTAGACCTAAAACCTCTCCTCTGATGTGAGGTTTTTCCCCATTCTAATTTGAATGCAGACACAATCATCTCCACTGTGAAAAGCCTTTATTTTTTTTTTCCCCTAATTTCACGTTATTAGACTTAATTCTGCCCTCATGTAAATGGAGCAATGTAGCTTTCACAATCACAGAGTCCTGAATCAGCAAAGCACTTGTGTATGTCCTTAATGATAAGGAACCTGAGAAGGCATTTGTATTTCTTTCTTAAAATCTGGGTCAATTAAAAAAAAATAGCTGAACATCATTCCAGCAGCTTACTCCTGCATTTGTGTCCCCCTCCATTGGTATCTGCGATAAGGATAGTAACTCTTCTTCCGTATTTTCCAAAATCTTGTCTGTCCTGTTGGGGGGTCCCCACAACACACGCTGAGGGAGAAGTGATGGAGGGTGGTCTATAAGCTCCCAGTCCACACTGCTGATTCCTGAACTGAGGAGCCCTTGGGGTGCTTCTGATCTCCAAGGTCTAGATCCACGCTGGTTTTATCTTGGGGTGATCCTTGGCTGTGTACATCTCTCCTCACACTGATTGTTGTGTGGAGGAAATCCAGGCATATGGGCTAGATGAGACCCAAGGAATAGAATCATAGAGTGGTTTGGATTGGAAGGGACCTTAAAGATCATCTAGTTCCAAGACCCCTGCCTTGGGCAGCAACACCTTCCACTAGACCAGGTTGCTCAAAGCCCCATCCAGCCTGGCCTTGAACACCTCCAGGGATGGGGCAGCCACAGCTTCTCTGGGCAACCTGTTCCAGTGCCTCACCACCCTCATGGGGAAGAATTTCTTCCTAATATCTAGTCTAAATCTACCCTCTTTCAGTTTAAAGCCATTTCCCCTTGTCCTATCACTGCATGCCCTTGTCAAAAGTCCCTCTCCGGCTTTCTTGTAGGCCCCCTTTAAGTACTGGCAGGCTGCTAGAAGGTCTCCCCAGAGCCTTCTCTTCTCCAGGCTGAATAACCCTGAAGACTTAGGTCAAGCTCTCAGCTCTTGTAATGGGGTGAACCAGGATCCCTGAGTTTCCCCGCAGAGCAAACCTGTAGCCATTGAGGAGTTGTGGACCATTCCCATCCTGCCATCACCCCAGTGGTTAACCCCTTACAAAAAAACAGGAGATGCACAATAAGACAGCAATTGATTGTACCAGCAAACGAGGAAAATTGACTTTGTCACTTGGGCAAAATCCTGAAGAACAGGAAAAAAAAAAAAGAAAAAAAAAAACCATAAAATTTCTTTAGCAATTTTGGCTGCCGCTTGTATCAACAGTTCCCAGGACTTTTTAAGAGGGATAGTGATTGTCATACTGCTTCAACAAGTTGCCCAAACAACTTTATATTCTTTCAGTTTCTTTACACTTTTCTTTCCCTTATTTCAGTTATGC
This sequence comes from Phoenicopterus ruber ruber, assembly GCA_009819775.1. Classification (NCBI taxonomy): domain Eukaryota; kingdom Metazoa; phylum Chordata; class Aves; order Phoenicopteriformes; family Phoenicopteridae; genus Phoenicopterus; species Phoenicopterus ruber. The sequence goes on along the minus strand of CM020215.1, from coordinate 26,207,031 downwards.
ATGAATTGTAGCTAAAGACAGGAGTAAAAACATTTCCTCCTATTTAGGGTGTGCTAGAGGAAGCTTAATTCAGGACATCAAAATCACAGCCAGATCCAGAGCCCTTTGTTAAAACCTGCTTTTGGAGAATCCTGACCCCTGCTGCTGCCTCTTTTCTGAGAGCTGTGCCACTGGTCTTGGCAAACCATGCCTCCTCTCCTCTTCAGAGGATCCTCATCGGATTCAGACTAGGAAATCCTTGTTCCCTGGTAGGGAATGAGGCAGTCCTTGCCATCTGCTCTGCCAGCTCTGTGGGTAGCTCCTATTTTTCCTTTCTGTCTGTTCAGGCTCAGACCTAGGAGTCCATGCTCCTAAGCAGAGAGGGTCCCCGCAGCTGTGCTGTGCTTCGGTCCAGCTCAGGTTCCTGGTCTCAGACCCTGTTGCTATTCAAACGACAATATATGCTTTCCCATTCTCAGTCCCAGCTGAAGTACAGATTTTGCCCCTTCCTTCCAACTATTGCCTAATTTTCCCCCCAGGCATTTAAAATTTGGGGATCCTACTGATGCACAAACGTTAAAATGCCAGCAAAAGGGTCAATCATCTGTCAAGTGGAGGTGTCACCATGTGTGTGCACACCTTTCTTTATGTGCAATCATGAGGGAGCAGAACAAACAATGCTGCAGTGTCTGTGCATACCCAAATGTCCCCAAAGTTTGAAGGTGATGCAATATTGCAGGAACTGTCTTGGTTGCAGAAAAGAGACTAATCCAGCTGAGTCATACTGGCATATTGTGAAGCTACAGATTTCCATCAGTTCTGTCATGTCACTTGACTTAGACCGCAAGAAGTCTGGGGCTGTGCTCCATGACAAAAATCTTCACAGCACCGAGACAGATGCTGAACTTTGCTTCCCACATTACAAGTCTGCATGCATTTGCAGCCAACGTTTATTACATAGTTGGTATTGGCCTCCACGTCTTCTGCCAAAATAGTTTTTCAAAGTATGCACTTTTACAATGCGTTTAAACAGCCTGGTTACAGCCTACCCTGGGCTGACCACTGTCTACACCAGCTCTCACAGTGGACCACTACGAGGAAAACTCACAGGAACAGAGAGTAAATAGCAGGTAGAGGTAGCCTGACTCTGGTGAAGTCAGGGCGGTATTTAGGAGGGAGAGAGTCCTGGAAATTAGTCTCTATTCCCAGCATTGCTCACACAGTTTGTCCAATAAATGTTGAGTGCACACAGCACAGGCAGTAGTAGCATGTGGCACAGCAACAAGAGCACAGGACCTGACCTCCCACTCCTTACAGAGCCTCTGTACCATAAGACCACGCAGTCAGGTCACCTCTTGATTAGTCTTTTTTTCACACAGATTCCTCTAAGTCATAAATGTCTACATATACGTGCCTACTGGTGAGCTAATGTCTGAGCTCCCACTGTAGTCAACTCTATTCATTAGCCTAAAGATAGGCGCCTACTGCTGTCTGAGACACCCTTGGGTCTCTGAGATGCCTGCACAGGACTAGCAGATATGAAACAGGACTTATGGTAGTTTGGCACTGAGCGCTCCACAACACCCGAAATAAACACCCAAATGTGTTTAGACAACTGAAGCCCATCCTAGAGATCTAGATGACACAAACGGTGGAAAACAGAAAGCATATCAATTGACTAAATCATTCTAGTCTCTGTGAGCCGTTGGCTGAATCTACACTGACTCTTTTGGGAGCTTCAACACCTAGTTAATAAGTGGACACCTAGGTTTAAGTGTCTTACTGTGAGAGCTGTGACTTGACCCTATGAATCTATGGCCTTTTTTTCACAACAGTTTTACTCTGGCAGATAGGACAGCCCAAGCACTTAAATTCTATGACTGAAACTACATTGGCAATTGAATTTAGAGCCATACAGGCTTAGATCTGAACTACTAGCTAATTCAGGCAAGCTAGACTGCCAGAATGTAGCCATTATTTCTGGATGCTGCAAAATCTAAAATTGTTTATCAGATTTGTAGTAAATATGATCAGATTATTTTAGAGCAAATGGAAAGAGCTGTCTGTGAGACTTCTGACCATCGACTGAGCAAAAGGGTGGGTGCCAACATTTAACTGAAGTTTCTTGCAGAGGTAAAAGGACTTGTATTTATATTAAAGCCACTTATTCAAACTATCACATTATAACCAGCTGCTGTTACTGTCTCATGGCCATTTGGCAGTGCCCATATACAATGATCCCAGTCTAGTTGCTGCACAAGGAGGGTCTATCACTGCAAAGGGGCCATTCAGCTCCCTCACACGTAGTTTTTGAAAGGAGGCAAAAGAGAGACCTGTCACTAATGCTTTTACTCAGCCTTGTAAGGAAGGCCTGAGCCACATTCACTGGACATTGTGTAAGGACAACAAATTGTATATTCCCAAGGTGTTTAATATATTTCTTCAACTTCTAGACTGCCGGTCTGCTAACCTTCACTAGAAAATCAATGCACATAAAATGAATACATAAATGAACAGCGGCAGCAGCATTAAAAGAAGCAGTGTTAAGAGACTGTGAGAGGAAAAGTAGATTATTTCTGACAAAAATATCTGTGAATTCTAAAAAGACAGTTTAAAAGACATCAGAGGGGCAGGGAAAATGAGATCTTTTCTACCAGTTCTGACTACAACTGTAGTGACAAAATTTTCCTGACACGTAATAATCCTGGCTACAAATCAGATCGACAGATCTAAGCAGTTGTACCTTAAACTCTTTTACTATGATGGCAAGCATTTTTTGCAGGTAAAGATGCAAGGTAGAAAAGTAAATATTTTGAGCATGAAAAATCTGCAGCTTGTTGCAAACAGACTGACATTGTTGTAGGAGAAAAGTATAATTAATTTGCAGGATTCTTTTCCAAAAGAGAAAGACTTTATTCTACAAGTGAAATCTTCATAAACTAAGTGGTTCATCTTGCTATCTGTAAATTCAGCTATCTGTAAATTCAACTCCCACTCCCACTGCCTCCTCAAAGAACTTAAATCTGAAAAAATGTAGACCTGAAACCAACATACAAAAACTGTGGTGGGGAAAAGAGTTACGAGATTAAAAGGGCAGATGAAACCATGCAAATCATCAATGAAATACAGCGTCTTAAACACAGATTACCCAGACAGCTATATGGGATCTGGGGGGTTCAGCCTTGTACTGTCCCCCGGGGCGGGGAGGTAACTGATGATGTTCAAGGCCTGCTGAGAGAAGGGGCAGCACCTACGAGTGAGCTTGGACCCGGGTTTACAGACTGACCGGCACTTGTGATAGCCTGGGCTAATTGCTGTCAGGTCTGCGTCTCCTGCAAAGGACTCCCCTGGCAGGGCAGAGCCCCTTTCACTGAAGCGGGGAGAGGCCCTCTTCACTGAAGCAGCCAGAAGTTAGGAGCTCCAGGGAAGCAAGGTAAGAGTGACAATGGGAGTTAAAAACTTTTGTGAAAAAATATCTATGAGCCAGGCAAACTGGAGAGGAGAAAGAAGTTGGGAGAAGGACTGAATAATGAATTATAAATAAGAGACGGACAACTTAACTGCATAAGACTCAAAGACAAGCATCAGCTTTAGAGGAAAAAGGTGTTCTGAAGACAGGAGCACTCCTGTAAGTGATGGGTCAGTGCTGGATGTGACAGGAATGAAGAGAGATTCTTGTTCTGAAACCTTGTTCTTGCTTCTGCATAAGTCCTCTTCACGACATAACAGTAGGAGAGAGTTGTTAAGTGTACAAAACAGCTGCTGCTGTGCTTTCTACTGTCTCACAGAGTCCTTTGATCACCAAAAAATATAAGCAGAGATCCAGGTTCATTGCTGAGCGACAGACTGCTTAACCACATACCTAAATTCAAGTGTGTGACAAAGTTCTGTTCGTGTTAGTAGGACAGAAGCTTGTAACTCAGTTTAAATCCACGTGAGTGTTTTGCTGAAGAGTGGTGGGATATGGAGGTGGTAGGGTGACCCTCTGCCCAGCACCACCAATGTCAGAGGAGAGGTCACATGAAGCTAGAGAGCCATCAGACTTTAGCTGCTTTCTCAGTCTCAGCCATTGCCTGTTTGTGTGTGTTCGTTCATTTTCTGCAGCAGTTCTTGAGTTTCTCCTTCTTGTAACATGGGTATGAATTAGGGAGAGGTGGAGCATGAATGAAACGTGAGAACATAACATCTGAAGGGATCATCTAATCCCATTACCACCATTGTGGGACACCATGCACTAGTCTTTCAACGTCAGGAAGGCTCTACAGAACGTCCTCTCCCATGCCATAGTCCCGGTTTATAGGACAGAATATAACATCTTCCCCTTGCCCATTCTAGGACAGATTCGTTTATTTGTCTCTGCCGCAATTCTGCTCAGTCAACAGTTGGTAGGATGGTTTAGGCTGATGAAGTTTTCTCAAGGAAAACTTGGGAACTTCTGTTGGCATTCTGTTCTGAAACTACAGCCCGTAAAAAAGAGGGGGAAACTGGGAATGTTCCCTGGCTGACTGACCAACGGGAAGACTGAGACAGAGGAGAACGGTGTCAAAATATTTCTCCTACTAATAAAAAGAGCAGATCAGACAGAACATACTTGGAGCTTTCTTGCAGTCTTATCACAGAAGAATAAAAGCAGTATGAAAACCACAGGCTGACAGGTTAAGGATTCATTTAAGGGCAAATACGTGATACTTTCTTTTTCATCCTCTTCTAAACATTGCCTTGGCTACAAGTTTCTTTCCAACATCAGTTTTGTTCACTAAAAACATTTTTTTTCTGCACTTAGATTCCTTCTTCAGGTCCCTTTCTTCTGCAAGAAGGGTGAGTGACCCAATTTTTATATATAAGTATATATGTATATATGTGTGTGTGTATATATATAAAAACAATACATACAATGTATGCACAAATATATGCATTTACACAGCTACTCACTTTCAAATCAGACACCTGAGAAAAGGAAATATGAGATCTTGCTGCTGTGGGACTTGTTCTTCCTTGCCCAGTATTCTCCCCACTATTTGTTACCTTCACTTCTCACAGCACTGTGAAAATGAGTTTATAAGCATTTGGGACCTGAGAAGCGTGGTTCTGTTCAGTCTCTCAAATCAATAGTTTTAGTTGCTGCTTAAAATCTGTAATCACTTGCTATAACCGCCACTGAAATTGTGTTAGAAACTTGGGGAAAAAGTAACTGAACCATGATATAAAGGGATCACACAAGTTCACAGTTGTTGTATTCATTTTTACTAAAATCTGCTGGGGAAATGTATAAAGACTCTTAGGAGGCAGCAAGGTGATGGCACTGACAGCCAGCTGGGTTCTGGGCAAGCACCTCCATGGCTGGGAATGGCACCAGGGCTTTGCCAGCTCTTCTTCAAGAGTCGGGAAGAAGAGCAAGAAATGCAAAATCTCCCACTGATGGGATTCCTCACACCTCCCTTCAGATGTCTGTAATGTAAATGCCTATGTTTGAGGTAGCTATCCCCAGGTAATTTTACCTGGAGGTAAAACATCTTTCCATTGCCAGATCCAGGGATCAGCCTGACTCATCAGATGCAAGCTATGTGTAATTATATAGGCTAATTGCGGTTGCAATTTTCTCCAGTTGTAACTTTGTTGTTTTAAAGTTTGGAGCTGTGCTCGGTTTACTTGAACCACACCTGCTCAGAGAGCAATTCTAAAATTTTGCCTCATGCTTTTTTTTACTGACATAATGATTGTAATTATCACCCCACTTCAGTTAGCAACGTTTTTGATGTGGCTTCTGAGGGCTCGAAGTTGACTGTGCAGGGAACAATATTCCTTCCAAAAAATGCTGATTTCGACTTATGTAAAATATTTCACACAAATGTGAATGTCATTCTGGAACCATCACTCTCTTCTTGCAAGTAGAAGAAACATCCAAGCAATTTCAATAAAAGGAATAGAGTAGCCCTGATTGAAGATAACCACAATGTAGCAGAAACAGTTAATTCTTCCCTCTACTTTCAACACAATTCCAATGTGATCTAATATTCTCTTCAGCAGCTCTGAAATATATTTTGTCTTGATTAAAGGCAAACATTTCATTTTCATCTTATCATTTCAGTTATTAGCTTATACTAAATGATAATGAGTATTCTATCATAAAGTTAAAAACAATTATTATTGTGTTTTATTGAAAATGGATATAGCATTGGAAGCAAGCAGTTTAATCTTATCTGAACAAAATATTCTGTATGTATGAAGATGAAACATCTCAAGAAGACTGATCCAAATTTTTCTTTTTTTTTCTAGAATTTTGAAATATTTCGCTTCTTATCCCATTTCATTTCTCAGAGTTCCTTGAGAAATGCAAATTCAGATGAAGTCTGGTGAAGTTTAATGGGGGAAAATGTGGGGAAAGTAATACCCAAATTCAGCTACATCCATTTGGATGAATTGTGAAGAATTATTCTTTCTAAAAACTGGATGAATTTTTAAAATTTGTGTCATTGTGGCACTCCATTAAAAAATCCATATGATACAAACCAAACAGACTCCTTGAATTATTATTACTGAGAAGACATAAAAAATCCTGTGCTTTTTACACAGAAATGACTGAACATAGTGCTGCATTCAGGTCTTCTCTCTGAGTCTCTCAATACGGCTTGGAAAGCTAACAAATTTAAGCCCCAGAAAGATCAACCCATTATTGGTATTTTCAGTAATTTTAGAAAATGGGAATGAAAAATCAATTAAATGGAAGCACTCAAAACAAAGTACTTCGATGTTATCTCAGACTCCAATTATAAAGACCAAAGAGCAAAACCTTCCAGCAATCGTTAGCATCACAGGAGATCTTTTTACTAAGCTCATTTAAAACCTAGATGTGCACCTAAATCCCTTCTCATGAAAATACCTTCCTTCTGTCTAAAATTTCCCAGAAGTATAAATGTTGAGGCACGGGTGTGCAAATGGAGCAATTAAAAGGAAGATTAAAAGAAATTTAAAGAATGTATTTCCTTCATAACTGCTCTGATAACTGCTCTGAAGTTCCTCTGAGTCCCATTTGACTTCCCCAATGGATTTTTAGTCTTATTCTAGTATCAGTATCAGCCACAATCTGTCCCTGCAGAGTAACACATCTATTCCCGGGAAAAAGAAGGGCAGACAGATACAGAACCTCTTCTAAATCAAGCCAGAAATCTTGTGAACTACTTATGTGTTTTGGTTTCCTTCTTGCATTCCCGCAGCCGTAGGGAAGCCATAGCAGGTAAAGAGGTACTCACTGTGGAGAGAAAAATATCACAAAGATTATAAACTACAGTTAAGCCGTGTAGTTCTCAAAGACAGTCAGGTGTATTTAAATAAGCAGAACTCATATTTATTGGGAAAAAAAATGGGGTTTGTTTTGGGTATGTTTTTCCAAAGGCAATTTAGGACTTTGCTTTTTTTACTGAGTGTAACATAATAAACAATTGCTTTTAAGATTGGAGTGATCACAAGCAGTTTACAGAGGCAATTTTGCTGAAACAAAATCTTTATGAGGAAAACCAGCTATATTTACCCAAAAGAATGGCTTTATTTATTTGAAAATGAAATGGCTTAAATCTTTGAGGGATTACCTGAGCTCTCACATTCCTAGACTACAAGTTGTATGCAAGGAACCCCAAATTGGGCCATCTTGAGTTTAAAAGCTCTTTATAGCTCTTGCAATTTGGATAACTCTGCTGCTGCTGAAACAGTTTAATCAATATGATCTCTACGGTTTTCTTGTACACAAGTTGCAGTTAATGGAAATAGAAAAGAGTCAGCGCAGTTAGGATTTTATTGCCAAAACAGTTTCCAGCTTGATTAGCCGATAATAAAAGGTGGCAAAACACCTTCTAGCATCTTTGATGGCCAAAACCCTACATCCCACCCTCTAGGAAAGGATCCAGTCACAGCAATACGTTTGATTTCTCCTACTTGGGTCTGGATGCTGAGGCAAGGCGAAACCTTCACCCCACATAAGGTGTAGCAGCTCATCTCTGATGGGCAAAAATTTTGAGAACACCTGAGGTTCAACACTAGCACCTGCAGTTGTCTCCCTTTCACTTCAAAGTCACACTGACACTGTGGGCTGTCAAATGTTTGATTTGTATTCAGCAGCCTTATTTAATTGCCTTCAACTGCTTCTATATTAACAACCGCACAGTCACTCTTCTCTTAGACAATTAAACCAACGGTGCCCAGGGAGTGCAGAGGAAAAGAGAGTTCTCCAGCTGTGAACCAGCATAAGAGAAATAGAGAGAAATAGGGAGAGAAATATAGCACAAAGCCAGGCCATGCTCGGAATAGACTATAAAATGTCTGCAAAAGGCTTAACAATATTTAAGAACAAAGGAAAAGAATGGAAAGAATACACTACAAAATAATGTACAAAAACCTGTCAAAGAAGCAAAGATCAGTTCCATTATGCTGTCCACTATTGACAACGCTGTGCAATCCCCATCTAGCATACTGAAAGTCTTAGTGCCGAGAAAGAAAGTCAATATGGAGTGAAATCACCTTATCTCTTTGTCACTTCTGGAATTGCTATAGTTCAAATTACGTAAGGCCCATAGCTATTTGATACTGATTGGCTGAAAATCTTAAACCATCCAGAAGCTCGATGTGAAAAGACATATTAAGTTATAAAATCCATCTTCTTATTTTTACAGCATAGTTTCCTAATCTATTACTCTTCCTCAAAAGGATTACAAATCATTGTCTTATGTGACACTGAACTCAAAATCAGTCTATGCTTTTTGAACATTTAGGAACATGTTTTCTGTACAAAAGCAGCAAAACAAGGCTGATTACCTTACTTTCTAAATGTATGGTACCTTACAGGCCTTTAAAGAAAACCAGAAGAAGAGCCATTTATTCCAAATTGCTGGATGGAAAATTGACCTCTACACTATTGTAGTTCCAAGACTGGACTGAATCATATTTCATGCTCTCCATAGCTTCTAGCTAGTTTATTTAAAACTTTCAAGGGTTTGTACATTGGTTCTAAGATCTTCCATTTCCAAACTCCAAATGAATGAAAGGACTCAGAATGCATCTCTGTACTGAGCTGTGCTTCTGCTTCTTTGCCAGCTGTAAATGGAGCACGATGCAGTGTCTTCCCAAGCGCTGCTACCCACCTAGGATGGGAGAACAGAAATATCATGTTCATGATAACCCAGTAGTGAGTAGTGGTAGTTTGTGAGGTGAAACATGACATGCTAAATGCCCTTCAACCCAATTTGTTTGTGGATTTGTTGATACTGCTTAGCACCAGACCTGACAGTTTGGGGCTTTGAGCAGGCTATCTGGATAACTGTATTCTTTCAACCTTCAAAGGAAGCACAGAAGGTAGGTGGCTTGATGTCCTGGACAATGGCTTCCAGTTATAGTAGATGGGAGCTAAAGGTGATGTGATTAACATTTACACAGTTTATAAAAGCATGCTGTAAGAGTCATTATGAGATATTAAAATAATCCTTCCTCTTTTCCCATCAGCAGCATGGCGCTCAACCTTTCTCACCTTTCTCACTTGCCCCATCTTTCTTCTGACAGGCATTGTTGACCTTGTTCTCAGTGTATACATGGGGCAGTAAGTTCCCCCATTCTTTCCCTGAAACAAAAAATTCTCATTTCCTTTTCCGAGCAAAAACCCACATAAATTTGGAATTCAGGGTGCACAATCAATGAATGAAATGACACATAGCTTCATGATCACCCCTACTTGCAGTGTTCTGCAGGACGGCACCTTACTTGGCAATCCAATGAGCTTATGTTTGCTTTGAACCTTTTGCTTCCTTGGGAGAACAGCTCTGACTCGGTTATGACTCTGTGATGCCATGTATACTGATCACATGGTTCGATTTGGAAAAAAACCCAGGTCAGTCATCAGCAATCTGCTAAGCTCTGAATGCACTCGCATAGATGGCGTCAGTATTACAACTGTTCTGCACATGCTGGGCTCTGAGAGGTTTTATAGAACTACTTCTGAATAAATAGTTCTGCTGGCAATCACTTATTTATTGTGACCTTCATATCTCAAGTTCCATACTCTTCACCTGACAGTAAAAACCGTTAGAACAATGAATTGACTGTGGTGTAACGTAATAGAAAATACTATGCATTTTTATATGTTGAGGATAATTATTGAGTCCTAGTTCTTAGGACTTTTCCATTGCCTTCAGAGAGTATTTCTTCCTCCCTGTACTCCACTGCCACATCTTCTCTCAAAGGTCCCAGTACTTCTACTATACTTTTCCGAGACACACACCGCCACCTCCAGATGCTCTGCTTTCCATCTGGCTTTTTACCTCCCCACTGGAATGGCAAGTCCTCTGCTCTAAAGAATCTAATAATTCTTTAGCTTAAGAATATTTTCTAACCAAATTCAGAAGTTCTATTGCCACAAGAGTTGCAACCAGCTGGGTGCTGAATTCCATGAATTATTAAAGTAAACTAACGCTTCTTCAGTATTTTATTCAAGACTGCCCTGAGTCTTACCCTACTGCTAGAATCATACTGGCGTGCTCATATGACTGTGCTTCTGCTGATGTTATAAAGTGTGTTGAATTTATGACTCATCTCCATTTTAAAGATAGTCAATATGCACACATATGCACAAAGATCAAAAGGCTTGTCATCGCTTAACCTTTTCAAATCCAGTTTACTTGCTATTTGATGTCAAACACAGAAGCCTTATCTGATCATAAATGCTGAATGCTGCTGACCATGACTCATTTTTGAAGTCTCATCATGGTGGGAGGCTTGAGTCAGAAACTGCTTGCTCTTTTATTGAAGATCTTAATGTATAACAGGTATTGCTTATTAAGTGAGGTATAAGAGAAGGAACAATATACTCTACTCATTCATATATCAGATTCCATCTCAGCAAGATAACTGCATCCTAACATAACAATGAGATTTCAGAGGTGCATGGCACTGTTAACTTCTACTTAAGTTGATGGCCAGCTGCATGTGCAAACTGTGTTCCAAAACTCAGATGCTGTGACACATTCCTAAATCCACTGAAGACAATGACAGGCCTCCATTTTCAGTGGAACAACTTCAAGTCCTATGGAAATGACTTTTCAAGTTGTACATGTCCGAATGTCAAATTGTTCAAGATTAAAGAAATTTTTATATTTCATTCGTAATTTTTGCCATGATTACAACTGAAAACCAACAAATGTCAGAACTTCCCAGTGAGCACATTTTCTTCTGAAAAGTTCAATGCATGATGTTTTGCATCTGTGGGTTTTTATTTATTTGTTTGTTTACATTCTCATTTTAGAATTGGTTTTACAGATGACTTACATCCTAAAAATACCTACTTCACTTTATTGACATAAGTGGAGCCGCAACAGCGTAGATGTCTGAAGTTAGATGGTATGAATCCCAACTTTTGTAATTCAGAAGTCACGAGACCTAAGGAGACATATAAGACAGCATGACTTGTTGCTCAACACAGACTACAGAACATTATCCAGTGATCCTTCCCCCAGATCAAGAACTTCTCCTAATAGGTAACTGATATTCCACCTGTTGAATGAGGTAAGTGAGAAAGTTAGGGATAGGCAAAGCAATAAATAATATAGATATAAAAATATATAATACATAATATCATGGATGATAGATAATCCATTATTTTAGAGCCAAGAGTGACAGTAGACCATTGACACCACTATAGTGAATAAATGTGTCTCAAACATACCAGCAAGGCTTGAAGTTTTGCGTCAGACATCATTTCCCTAGTAGTTTAGTTCCAACTAACCCAAATGTTAAAAATATATACCCCCTACCTAATTATCTGTTTTAACTTCCACACATCATTGACTTTGCCTGTTAGATTAAAGACTGTGATTGCATCTACTGATCTCTCCTTGTTGTGTACATGAATGTATATGTCTATATTTCTATAAATACCTAAGATTTAAGTTGTGCCTTGATTTTCTTTTTCATCAGCTAAATAAATTAAGGATAAGTCCCTCACTGTAACATATGAACACTTCATAAACTCCGTTACCTTTTTGATAAGTGGTGGCAAATGCGACCTGCTTTAATGTAATATGTCTTCATTGTGAGAAAATAAAAATAGAAATATCATACCCTATTAATTGCAATAAAAGTTTTAGTATCTGTATCTTGCTTTAGTGATAGTAATTAAAACTCTAGAAAACAGCCCTTAATAGGATCAAAAAGGTCTTTTTAGTTTTAATTCTCCAAATGCACATCAAAGCCTCCCACTCCCTCCATAGTGCTGTCAAGCTGCTGTATAAATATGTGCTCTGTTGTCTGACAGTGAGGAAGAAGGAATTTTTGGCAAAGCAACAGTTCAGCAGCAATATGACCATTGCAAAACACAGTGCTGCGGGTAGGAGAAAGAGAAAGTTTTACTGTGAAGGTATCATGAAACTCAGTTGAGCCAAAAGCAGCCGAAGAATAACCATGCTGGTTTTAAAAAAATCAGGTGTCCAAAGGCACCTTTGAACTCATGGAATATGAACATGAAAACTTACCTCATAACCAAGGCAGCCCAGAAAAGCCTTCCACAATGCCACTCAAAAGCAGAATTGGTTCATATTTCTGCTCGTAACAGTCGGAGAGAGTCAGTTCTGTCAAGTGACAAAGAACTGACTGCTCTTCCAGTCTACTGAGATCCTGTAAGAGCCTCTTTTGAACCTAGCTGCCTCCCCTGGAAGGCCAGACTTCCAGGCAAGTGCAGATCTGAGAGGACGAATTTTTGCTGGTTCTTCTACTTGGGAAGGATGTGTTAGCTCCATGCTGTTTGATCTTTAGATGTGGTCTCTTCATGACTTCAGTCATACCGGCTTCCTTAAATCCGTAAGGTTTACGCAAATCCTGAGTGAGGAAAAAGATAGATGCTATTATTTTCTAAAAGAGCACCAAATAGGAGCATGCATTGGCCTGGTCAGGCAGTTTGAACTGCATGGTGCTTGAAGGGCAATAGATAATTCTGTGCTCTACATAATTTTCCAAAGACCACAGAATGGCTGGTGTTAAATAAGCAATGGCAAATTATGCTGTACTGTATTACACACCAGATATGAACAGATTGTTTCATATAATAAAAGAAAGGACAAAGAATTGTTTGTGTAAATTAAGATTTCATTTGGACACATATTACCTTCATTCCTTTTGCTCTCCAAGCATCGCCATGATATATCAATCCCTATTACCTAAGGGATAACAGGTTGTTAAAGACTAAAATAACAGGTTGTTTCAGACCTCGGCAGAAGCCGAATCACACAATCAGCTTGGAGGTGCCTCTCGCTTTATTGGTAAGTCAAACCTTGGCTTTCGACATTCTTACAGTAGCTTTATGGAAGTTTTCTTATGACCAGTAATTTCAAAGTTTGCATTTATTTGAACATATAACTTATTATGCACATACAAATATCTAGACATCCAGATAGTATCTTTGTCTCTAGCAGGGTAAGGGAACAACTGGCTACAGGTATCACTCTTGTTGCATGTTGAAAGGCATCTGTGATCAGGTGGAAAAGAGCAAACTGGACTGACTTCTGGGCTCCAGACAGAAACACTGGATTGGAAATATCAAATGTCCTGAGTTTTGTGCCTGTTTTTTCTGCCTAGCTATTCCCATGGAATTGAACATGTCATGCGAGAAGTTCCCAAGAAATGAAGCCTTCCTCCTATCTCAAGAATTCTGGCTCCATTCCCAGATGCTACATTGCAAAGAAGGACAGGGGTTATTATCATGAGGTCTTCACAGTGTATAGTTCCAATAGCAAATTGCATCCTTCAGCACTGCAGAAAGCAGCCGATTAAATTAATTCCTATAAAGCTGGAAGGCATTATTATCGTTGCTTAAGGTAAAATCTTCAAAAGTGCCTAAATTGCTTAAGCTGTTGAAGTACCATTTTCAAAAATGGCATAAGCACTTAGAAACATAAATCCCATTGAAGCCACAGCCTCATGATTACTATAGCATAATAAGTTACTTCACGTCAGCTGAGCAGCAGTAACTGCTACACTTACCCTGCTAAGCTCTGCAAATGAGGCTTAGGTGGCTCTTCCTTTGGAGGTTAAGTACAGTCAAATTCTTCTTAGTTCCCGCGTAGCGTGCATGCAGCCTGTTATGAAGGCCTACCTGACGCGTGGCAGATGATTAAGTTGTAGTAACTCCACCATTAGCAAATGAAATCAACGGGACCTCAGAACTTATGAATATGTAAATTCAGCTCATGAGAGGTTTTTGACTCATATCCTAGACAGAATTTCACCCAGAAGTTCCTCCAACAAGCCCACAGTGGCTCGTTGAATAGATACCTGAATGCATTTGCTAGTCAGATACACACAGAAGCTTGCTTCCTTATTCTTAGAAATAGATACGGCTTTTCAATACTCTGAAATATTATTCTGAATATTCTTACACACAGGCATGTATTGTCCAAAGAGAATGCTTTGCTGAGAGCCTGTTGATAATTTCTATTCCTTTATTTCTTCTACCTATGTCAGGTTACCCAAGTTTTTGAGTAGGTATGTGCCTTCTGCGTGTGTGTGCATGTGTGCGCACACACATGTGTATGTGTTAAAACTAGAAATCGTGAACAACGCTCTAAGAAAAGACACACTAACAGGTTAATCATCCATATAAAACCATGTGTGGGTGGTTAAATAATTCATTTGAAATATAGCTCACTTCTCACCCACTCACAAAGGTGTTACTGAAGGCAAGAATTTTCTTTCATATTTGGGAAAAAAACAAGGCTTATTTTTTTGGCTTTTATAAGAAATGCTAAAAGCAATGTGAGAAATCATCTTCTCAAATACACACAGAGTTCTCACAAGCATTTATGCAACATCTGCTACCGTGGGCTGAGGCTAGTAAACAGTGATGTTAATACAAGCTAATAATATATTATTACTAATAATACAAAGTAATAATACATTCCTAATGCTTAGGGCATCTACAAGTGCGTATCCTAAGGCAAAGCCTGGATTTCATCTGGAGCGGCAGAAAGAAGACAGTCACCTGTTTACAGCAGTAAATGTCATCCTTTGTAGTATTTCAGCTTCTCTGCTGCAATATGATGTATTCATTTGTTCTAAATGTATTGCTCTGTACCTAAGAATGGATGCTGTGATCCAAAAGGCATGTACAGAAGAATTGCTGGTTTGATTTCAGGATCACACTAGTTAGGTCAGAATATTCTGGATGTAAAGATTTTGTTTTCATGAACATGGTGAGTTTTCCTGTGGGACTATCTGCAACTGGATACCCTGCTTTAATGAAAAGTACACAGTATTCTCTATTTACAGAATTTAATTGTTTCCAAACTGCTGGTGTTGGATAACAAAAGCTTATGAATCTTTTATATTCCCATGTATTAAAGTTCACAGTCAAATAGACTAGAAAGGGAGCATCTTGTGTTGTTTTTACTCATCAGGTAAATATATCTCACATACTCTATGAAACATGACTACCATCCTGTTTTCTTCCACCCTGTTTTATGCTTTTTAGGTAATTTTAGTTTAGAATCACATTGATAAATTCAGGAGAATGCTTCTGACACGGGCAAGGTATGCTTAACCTTCAAATTTAGGGACGTGGTAATTTAACCACATAGTGCAGCAACCCTGAGACTCTGCCCTTCAGTGAGGCATCGGCTTCCTGGCAGTCACCACGCAGTAAAAACAAGCTCAAGGTGGTTTTTGTGCAAGGGTTGGCATAATGCAATTTCCCACTATACCTTACCATGTGGGATCCAGCTCACCTGTTCACAAGGTGGACACTGTGCGTCCCGGGAATACTGTCTTGCAGAAGAGCATTTTCTGGTTGACTCTTTCTCAACTCAGACGCTCATTTCTCCCCTACGTGTGCTAGTACACAAGGAAACCCACTGAATTGAACTCTGCACCTAAACGCAGCCCAGCCCCTTTACTGATATAAAAGTCAGTCATCTGCACCACAGATCCAGTCCAAACCCAACTGGATTGAAAGGGGGTCTTTCCACTGTGTTTTAGACCAGGTTATGCATCCTGCCTAGGACAGCCCTACAGACAAATAAGTAAGAGCTGGATTTGCCCTATGTTACACTGTATTACCCTACTGAATTAAATGAATAATGCGCTGATTTTTTTTTTATATATATAAAAGCCCTTCTAATTCCATTCAAGTTCCCTCCTCAAAACATCTTCCTCTTCTATCAGGAGAAATTCTGAAATATTCTCATTTTCCTCGTGCTGTGAAATTACAGTACGTGGTCTTTATGGGCAGTGTATGATGCAACTGGCAAGTGTTAAATAGCTGGCCACCCACTGTGGAATAATAGTGGATGGTTGCAAAAGCACAGTAAAAGTCCATCAAATAAAGGGCCAGAATTCCTTAGACAACAGTTAAAACCCCAGGGATAAAGCAGTCGAGCATCACTTCCTGCTTAAGATAGATGACATTAGTACCCAATGAAAACTGCCCTAGACTCGTAGGCGAAAATGCAGACCAGATCCTGAGATCTAGATGTGAAGGCACCCCATTAGCTGCACTTGTTATCTGTCCACAAAACAATGCATAAATCTGTAGTGCCGCCTGTTTGGAAAAATAAAAGCACTATATAAACCAGTTTATAATTTTTTACAGTTCCTCATTGCAGCTGGCGATCACTGAAATAGATGATCTCATAGTCTGCTGTGTGCCTGCCAGATAGCTTGCATGCAGATAGATGCCTTTGTGCTGCAGACCATAGAAACCTGCATAAAATTGGCCTTCTTTCCTTAATAGAGCTGCATGAACAAAGATGAGTTTGTTGCTGACCAAGAACTGAAAGCTTTGTTTTGTAAGACTCTCTGAATGTATTGCACTTTGCCAAAGGAGAAGGTTCTCCATAAAAAGAGAAAGAAAGAGACAGGGGGAGAGAGAGAGAGAAGGAAAGAGATAGAGAGAGAAAGAAAGAAAGAAAGAAGAAAGAAAGTGAGAGAGAAAAAAGTGGAAACCAGACAAAGTGCATACACTTCTGGTGGTGGATATTTGTGACTAAAGTGGGCTGAAACCTTTTTTTTTTTTTTTTTTTTGAATACTGGTCACATTTCTTGAGCTGAATAAAAATGAAAGAAAAAGGAACTTTAATTAATGGGATGCCTTTTGATTTGTAGAGCAAAACTGCCAGAGCAGATGTACCAGCAAAGAGGATTAGATTGTCCCTTCTCTGACGCACTGAAAATTTCTTTTTCCCCTTGTAGTAACCCCCATTGAGGAGAGGCTGTCTTTAGTGTCTAAGATTCAGCACTGCTAAAGAAACTGTTGTATTTGGGTACAATGGGCAGCTCTCACAAGACTAGACAGAATATGTGAGGAGAGAGCTAATATTCCTTTAAATCCAAGGTTGATTCCACTTTAGTATTTAGAAAAGCCTAAATAAAAGAGAATTTCTGAGTTCTTTCAAATCTCATCAAATATGTATTAAAGTGAATCCTGAAACAGCCACGACTAACGTTCATCCTTTTTAAAAACTTAAATAAGTTAGATAAAGAGTCTTGAACCTATTTTTGTTTTATTTATATTAGTCCATGAATTCAACTATTTCTGAGATCTTTGTCTCCGGCTGCAGTCCTCCTTTAACCAGGATGGAATGATGAAGTGCACATTTAACTGATGAATTTTATATACACAAATTAGGCTTGATTAACAAATTCCTTAGGTATTCCATTTTAAATATTTAAAATCATGTTTTCAAAACTCTAGTTTGAAGAAAAACTGATCTCCACTTCACTTCTATTTATTTACCTTCCTTTACACTAGCTGTGAGATAAGGTGTATATTAAAAAGTCTTTTTTCCTAGTGCTTGCTGAAGTTCATTTTGAGTTTCTTCTGTACTGAGAAGCAGCAAAAAAGCCCAGATTGTATTGGAAACATGCAACTGGCTGAGCCGTGCACATGCTAAGGTCATGAGTATACAGCAGCCTAATTTATCCAAAGAGAAACTGAATGGCTGCAGGAATGAAAATAAATACTTATATGCCATTTCATATATTCTGTTCCACCTATAAACAACACACATTTTCTAAAGTGAATGTGTGCACAAAAAAGAGGGGCAATGAAGCATTTTAGTGCTTTCTTTAGTCATTTGCTTTGAAGGAATGGAAAAAAGTCAAATTTTTCAGGCCACGGTGCTTATTTTTTTGTGTTTTTGGATGACTCCTGAAATGGAGCAGGCACACAGGGCTTCAGTTTATATTTTCTTTCCTTTTCAAGGAATAGTAACACTGGACTACATTTATTCCCGCCTTAGCCAAAGGGACCTTGATGTCAGCTTTCATGAGGATGTGCCCAAAATCATGATCTTATTGCTTACTGGTTGGTTAAGTGATAATGTCCTTCCCTGCCTGATATTTTCCTGTTGTTAGACTGAAAACTTCTTTTTTCTGGACAGAAATATATCCCTGTTTTACCCAGAAGAATGACTCTTATATTGTAAAACTATTTAAAACAGTTAAAACTCTCTCAGCAAAATTCAGAAGTTCTGGTATAACTGAGTCACAATAAAAAGATAGGAAAGCACATTTTCACTGTAAAGCTAGAAGAGAAATTTAAGATAGGTAGTAAAAAAGAAACATTTTTGGCAATGTAATTTCAGAAGTCTCACGAATAACATCTTCTCAAAGACGAACAGAAGACATCCTACTGCAAAGGAAACCTTACCTTATTCTACCTATGTAAAATTCTGGGTTTTTTCTGGCTGTGCTCACAGGGAATTTCTCTGCCAGCCTTCTTTTCTATTCTCAGCAACAGCAGATATTTTATATCTAGACTTCCAAGCACCTGCTTGAAATGAAAATACCAAATATCCACCACATTATATCCTATTGGGGCAGTGCAACATATAATGAAGATACAAAGAAAACTTTCAAAAATGTGATTGGCACCCCAAGAATTTTCTTTTAGGTCTAATGCTTTATGTATTTTTGTAAATCAGACATGAGGAAGAAGGAGAATTGTAAACTAAAAAGGAGCTAGGTCAGAAAGACACAAAGACATCGGCAGTTAGAGCCAGAATTATATAACAGTGATCCTCATCATGTCACAGGCTGGGTCGTGTGATGACACCAATGCTGTCATTTTGAAAGAATTACCAAAATAATAAACTGTTTGACATGATCATTGGGTAAATTCTCTTCTTGTGTCACTGTCTCCCTGTTTTCTTTTAGAGCCAACACTGGTGAAGGACAGGGATCCCCAGAATTTTGTTCCTAGAAGGCCACTTTGGCCAGTCAGGCTGGGAACTACATAGCAAATGACAGAAATCCTCCACCACCACCTCCAGCAACATGATGGCCATTAACAAACCACTACAGAAAGTCACCTATGGGTGGGAGCATGTCCCTGGGGTCCCTCTGAGAGTCAACCTGTGGGTGCTTTGGTGAGGTGAGGCTGCCGTGAGCTCTGAGGACCCTGGATCCCATGTGTCCAGGCACAATCCTCAGTCTCCAAACAGCTGGAAAAGACTCCAGCCTCCGTGATCGCTCGGTCCCCTGGGGAATGAGCATAGTCCCACAGGCGGCCCCTCTCAGCGCAGCCGACAATGGACCTGCAGGCCACAGATGACTATAGTTTGGCATTACCAGGGCTTCTCTAAAAATTACTTTCAACATACCACTTCTGTCACATTTACTTCCCCAGAATGGTTTCTATTGCCAAATGTCAAACAAAAATCAAAGCCCCAATGCTTTCTTTTGTCAAAAATGGCTTCTTCTGGTACAGAACTTGGCCATTTATTGCCCTCCCACTCAATAAGTTAGTAGGTGGTTTAGGCTATGGTATTGAGAAGTTCAAGTCCTAATGAAACATTTTAAATTTGTTTCTTCTTCTTTCAAACCAGATTCTATATTATACTTGGCATAATACTCCTGTTGCTACTATAGTGTCAGAAGCTTTATATTGGCATCAGAAGTATGTACATCTTTTCCTCACTAAGACCTATCCATGAACAGTACACACATCATTGCCAAGGAACCAGAGCTTTTATTTAGCCAACTGTAAATCCTGTAGAACACAAATCAAAAGTCAATAAAGAAAATTGGCAAGTCAAGTCATCAACAGCAATTTTATGATGGTATTAAGTTGTTTCTACAACCTCTCCAACATCAAGACTGTGGAGGGGTTTCTGTGACGGATGTAATGGTACGACCAGCGCATCATTAGACAAGTTATCTCAGGGAAAGGCCTTACCAACATCAGCTACTTCCCGTGTGTGCATAGTCAGCCTGCAGTCCTTTCTTCCACGCTTACCTCACATACCAACGGTGGGTAAAAATGAGCACGTGGCTCATTTACAAGGGAACAGTGATGCACTGCTCTCCCCTTCCCAGCAGGAGCTTGCTTGGTTATGTATATCCAACTGTTGACCCCTGCCCTCAGCTTGGAAACTCAGAAAAAAAAAGAAGTGAAATGAGCTTAAAATTGTTACCTTTCGGCAAAAATTGCATGTTCTTATGAAATGTTATATCATCTGGACAACAGATCCCTAAACTGCCCGTTCTAAAACTAATTAGATCATTACAGCACAGACATTTTCCAGAGCTTTCACCACCCTGTAACAAGAATCCAAGATTGGCAGAGACAGAGATTGCAGTTCATATAGTGCACAGAATCGAAGAGCAAATATGTAGACTCATTTTAAGAAGTTATTAATATTTTAATTAGTAACACGATTGTGGCTGTGAAGCACAGGTGTAGTAATACTCCTGTGATAATGATGAGAAGCAGAGGGGTCAGGCAGGGAGAGAATTTTCTTTTCCCATAGATTTCCTAGATGCCACTAAGATTTTCTTCAAGTTTATTCCTCTTCCATTTTCATCATGAGTTTTCATGTACAATTTTACTGTGGATGCTTTGATTTTTTTAATGCAGTATTTATCATTCACGGACATAAAGATCGGTGATAAAATTGTGCTTTTGCTTGTTTAATTGTAAGCATAACATTTATTAGGAAGGAAACATAGCTTTTTAATACCCAACTATTGAAAGAGCTACAAAACATGTCTTCCTTTATACTGGTTTTGTTATATCTGTAGTGACAGAACTAAACCTAGCATTTTGGGCTTGTGCATGGAAATTGAATTAGCAACAGAATGTAATGTGAATAAGTTTATCACAGTCACATTTCCATAACAGCATTACAACCACTTTACTTGCACTTGCTGTGTAATTAAATTCATGATTCAGCCTGTTTTGTTAAATTACATTCATGTCTACATATGCAAAGACCCGATTCTTTTTCTTTATCTTTTTTTTTTTTTTAAATTCTGGAGCAGAGTTAAAATGGAGCCAGTGAAATCAATGCTTGCTTATGAAGCACTACACTAATTCTTTGTTCCTTGTAGTTTTTATTTTTTTAACTCTAACTTGCTTGGTTTGTAATAAATACACTGCTCTATTCCAATATCTTAGCTTCACTACAGTGATTTTTTTTTTTTATTTAATGTACCACATTATTTCCTATACTTAAATATTCAGATAAGGTAATGCAGTATCTACTGATAGAGTAATGCAGCCCCTTTTTGTTCCAATGTATGTTTCTCCAATTAATGCTGCTCACTTGTTGTAGTCTATTATCTACCTAGGTACTATAAGATTTATTCCTCTTTAAGTATCCCTCAACAATTGCCTTCCTTGGTTTCTCTGTATTCAACCTCATCCCAGTCTTATTGCAAACACATCTCTTTAACACCAAACTCGGGAGCTTTCAATCCACTTGTAACTCCAAACCACATACAGTTATTATTCAGTCATTTATCTCTCAAAATACAGAATATTCTAATTGATTCTGAAATTACCCACTCTGCAATTCATGTCATAGCCGCTAAAATAGACTTTTTCCATAATATATTCTATTGTCTTTCTTTTGCTCCTCCCATCAAACACAGCTTTGCAGGTTTTGCATTTATAGCGTGAGAACTAAGAAGAAGGTGATTTGTGCATAACATTATTTGATTTAGACACTGTCCTTGATAACTCATACGTCATGCCAGGAATCAGAAAACAGTTGATCCCTAGACCTGTACCAGCGGTGTTCTTGCCTCCTTACTCTGTGTGACATGAGAATGATTAGCAAAGTAAGACTTACTGGTGACTACCCCACTCCAGCTGCATAGCCTCAGCACGACTACCGGAGGCATCAAACACACATGGAAATATGCATCCGTGGGAGCAACTTCACAGTGACTCTGGCTATTATCGTCAAATCAACTTGCAAAGCACAGAGCTGGGTTGTCATCAGGCAAGGGTTACCCCATGAACAGCGAGGTGTCCAAGGCAGGGCTACAAAAACAGCTCTTGAGGGCTGCAGTCCTCAGTTGCTCTGGCAGAGTGGGACAAACAAGAAGTGTTATATTAAGAAGGAAGAGAAGATATGGGCAGAAATTCCAAGATGAAGGCAGAGGCAGAAGTAATAAGCGAGAGAACGAAGGTGGTTTTACTGCAGGAAAGAAAAACAAAGTAGGTGGGAGAAAGAGCAAAGATCCACCTGCATTGCTGTGTGATGGCAGCTCACACAGAGGAACAACGTGAAGCTCTTTCCCTTTCACAGCTCCTCTCAAATACTGCAATAGGAGGGATGATACAACATTTGGATACAGAGTGTATTCCCATCCCCTTTTTAATGCAGAGATTATGAACCCGATTTAGGCATGTCATTCAGGCATAGACGCACTTCCACTTTGGGTGCCTGCCACCAGCAGGAGGGAGCAGAAGAGGAACGCCTGAAAGCAGAAGGGTGCCGTCCCTTTACACAGAGGACAACATTGCCTTCGCTTGCCTTCTGCAAACTGCACCGCCCTTTGCACAGTGCAGCTTCAAGGGAGCCAAGTACGCTGTTATCCACGACACCACAGGGCTGGGGGGCTGGCCACCCTTCAATACGGCCTGAATGAAATCAAATCCTCCTCAGATAAAGAAGACCTGGATTCAGGGTTTCCTGTTCCCAAGAATGCGCACTAACTGGCAGCGTACGATGCAAAGAGGAGACGACTGCTGATCGCAGTTCAGGGTGGGAAACAGTTACCCGTCTCCTCAGCACGAGTGTACGTGAGCGTCAAGAAGGTTTTTTCAAGCCTTCCTTCAATGACATGCCTAGGAAGATCAGTGCCTAAGGCGTTAGGTAGGTACCTAGGCTGGAAAGATGCTACCCTGTTTCATCTATCTTTCACAAAAAATTTTATTTGTATTTATCACAAGATCCAATTCTGCCAACTTAACTGTCATTGAATAAGCACCTTGATCTGTGGGCAAATCCATCAAAATCAATCAGCTCTTCTCACAAACTGAAGTTCAATTCAATATAACTCTGAGTAACAGAGTCATGGCCTTCAAGAAAATATGATTCACTGTGTTACCCTCCCCACCTCCAAAAAACCCACTTATCATAGACTTTCTGTCATTGAATCTTCCTCTTTTCAAGGTTCAATTATTCTTTAAAATGTGTCTTAAAAGAACTCTGCTGTATTCAAAATTTGTAGTTGCCATCAGGGTACTTTATATCCCCGAATGAAAGGTCAGGACAGATTCTAAATTGGTATCAATTGGCAAAAATCCATGAGCTTCCATGGAGCTGAGTCTATTTACATCAAATGCCTTCCTGGCCTTTTGAGAACAAGATTTTATTGTTATTATTATTATCATTTTAAAGGCTACCAAGGCAGCAACATTTATGCAATTTGTTTTCTGAAACTTGAGTTTGTAAAAAGAAAGCAAAATAAAAAAAAAACCTACTTTCTCTTTATTCATTTTCTAATTAAATCCACATGGAGAAAATTGCCACTCTAAAAATAATTGGGTATATATTCTTGTTCTTGCAAGCATGAAAAATTTTTCAGCAAACATGATTGCATGAAATGTCCCTTATAATAGGCTCAGTGGCTCTCACAACTAATTGTGGCATTATATCATAGGAAAAAGTCCATAATGCTCCTCCACCACGGAACCAAAGAAACAAGCATGTTAATATATGCACAAAAGTTATCCTCAAGCTAAACCCCTGCCTCTTGCTCAGAGCCTGAAGCTGCTGCTATGCGCCTGCTGAAGGGAACTGCATTCAGAGCAGAGTCACGACAGCCACGTTACGTCTACAACTATTTTACAGGATCAGGAGCACGTATGCTGTCCCTTGGCTCCCACACACAGAGACTTTGGGATTTACCCCCACCCTGTAGCATCGTGGTGTGCAGTAAAATGCCATTTACCCTGTCCAAGTGACCCTGCATGCGGAGCGAGGAGGCCCTCACAGCTACGGCAGGGTTCCTCCTGCCGACAAACAAGCGTCTCGCTCTTGGACCGAGTTCCCGTAGCCACTCCTGCTCAAAAGCAGCACAAATTAACGAGGGTCTGCAATAGCAGGCACTCAGTTTTAGACAGACTAACAGTTTCCAGGCAACGCAGTGACTCTTTTTGTTCAGAGGTATCGTTTTGTTAACCGTAATTGTGTATACTATCCCCGCTTTAATGAGAGACACCTAGTAAATTATACAGGGAAGCATTTCACTGAGGGAAACACAGGCACACTGAGAAACTCCAGCTGTTACTCAGCAATATTTATTATTCATATGCCATCCCAGTTTTCTGTGTGAGGCACTTCACATTGCAACAAAGCAGAAAGCAAATATGCTATCAGTTGACATCTTGCAACTCTGACTATAAAAGTTTAACTGTTCAATCCTATGGTCTTCAGGCAGGTTGCTCTTGGCTTAACAGGGTTTTCACTGCCTAGTGAGTAGTTTACAGTAGGTGACCAAATAAGCCCAAGAAATACGGTATAGTATAATAATGGGCTTCATTTTTCTGATGGCTAGCATTAAAGCTACACAGTATCTTCTCCTTTCTTCTAGAAAAGAGCATAAGGATATGACAGGTCAAGAACGGTGTTGCTTGCCACAGCCTTTGGTATAGCAGACATTTCAGGCTGGCGGGCAAAAGCATGTGCCCATGTGCCTGATCCAGCTGTGTTGTTAATTGAGAGTCTTTGCAGAAGAAATGGGAGGTCATTACAGCTCATAGCTATTCATGTACGTGCAACAAACAGAGAGAGGGAACGTAATATAAAAAGTAGGAAAATGAGGGGAAAAAACTAGTTAAATTCCCCTTCCTTTCATTCTCTGGCTGACTTCTGCTCTGGCTGCTGTGGTACTAGAGAAAAGCTCCAAAGCTCAGAGAGAGTCAGATAAACTAACCTGCCTACCCACAGCACCCTCACATCACAGGCTTCAAACAGGAGCAAATGCACTGACAGACTGCGAAGGATGAGCCCGGGTGACACCATGTTGAGTGAGCATTCCCAGCCCAGCTGAACGAATCATCTCTGTTATTTTTCTAAGATATGCTTTGTTGAAAACTGTATTTTCTGGAGATGGCACATTTGGGGACATCTTTTTGCCCACTAATCAGAGCTCTGCAGACCAGGTAAGGATGGGTGGAAAGCGGAAAATTTCCCATATACTGCAGAGAATGAGTGACGACAGAGAACAAAAGAATTGGCATCACTTTAATTAAGCCTTCGGGTCTGTGGAATAAAAACACTAGGTTCATGATTAATAGCCAAAACACATAACGTTCTCTTCAGAGAACAAAGTGATGTACTATTCAATAACGCCATGGATACTAGGAGAGTGGGCAGAGCTGTGGTGAGTAAGGGAGAATTACCGTGCCATATGGCAGCAGAGCCCACACCGAAAGAGCAGCTGCAAATCCACAGTAGCAGCAGCAGCTGCTGGAAGGCACTGAGGGACAGGGAACCCAAAAAAAGCAGCTGTTGGAAGGGACTGAGGGACAAGGAACCCCTAAAAAAGCCCTGGAACAGAAAAATATGATGGTGTAGGAAGTGCCCATGCAGCTGTAATTCCTCCTAGAGTTCTGAACATGGATTAATCACTATTGCTAGACACTGCAGTGGAGTGGTGCAGGGTCATATGGGTATTTTCCTGGTTATGACTCTTTTGACCCCCAAGAGCATCTCAACTGACTCTGCCATGTCACTGTCCCCAGCCCCTCCATCCTTCCCAAGATGACTCCTCTGCTCTTATGAAGGGAAAATAACCTTGAAGAACCAGTTCTGTACCTAATCTGGAAGTTCCCTATATATAGCTCTACAATGAGAAGGTGTTTTAGATGTGGCACACAATGAGCAGTAGAGCAAAGGAGCCATGAGTCAGTTCTCAGCCTCCACTCTTCAATCCCACCTCGCTGCACATACTTGTGGTCAGGGAGAAAGGGAGATACATGCAGATCAGCGTTAAAGAATAACCCTTTACCAGAGGCTACTCCACCCACATAAATGCTGCAATAGCTTCTGTTATAAGTATACAAAACCCTATAACATTTCTAACACCACAGAAGGAAAAAACAGAAGGAAATGCTGTGCTAATTAAAATACAGCCCCTTACAAAAGGAGGCTTGGAGTATTTCAGCTATGATTTCCTGTTCGAATGTGCACCTCCCTTTTAGAAAAGCAGCCAACCTTAAAGAAAATTCCCAGCAATGGCAAATACATCAAAACCCTGAAAAAGTTGTTCCTCTGCTTAATTAGCCTCACCATAATATGCTAATCAATGGTAAATAATTGCTTTTTAATGGCAACCACTCTGTGCAGCCTTTAATTATCCACAAGTTTCCTGTAAATCATCACCATCTCCAACCAAGCAGCAACATACTCCCTAATAGCTCTGAAGCTTCATAAAAATCTTTGGTGATTTGACTGTCTCATCCGAGCAGCTCAGCCTTGTCCCTCCAAAGCCAGGTACTCACAGCAGATTGCGTATTTGGAGAAGATCAGACTACAAAAGGGGAAAAAGGCCAGTTTCATCTGTATTTACCAGGCAGAGTTTGACTTTTACATATCTGTTTTTCTCTTTTGCTTAACACATTTCATTTGTGATGAAAAAATTTATGTCCTCATTTCATTTTGTATGGAGTACATATGGGAAAAGGCTTCCATGTGGCAGCAGTGATCTTAACAGATGCTCCCCTTTGGGCAAACATGGGCTTTTAATGGAAAAAATACTGAGCGAGGTGCCAGGTACCTTATCTTGATGGAGCAAATTCATTGTGAAATGAAAGTGTAGTTTATCTCCAGTGTTCCTTATTTATGATGTTAGCTGTTATCCTGCATCACAAGCAATGTTTAACTTAAAGATATTCACATCAGATATAAAAACAGGGAACTGGAACTTAAATCAGTTAATGAGCACAGTTCGTTAAATTTCCAACCTAACTCATGAAAAGGGAGATTATAATTGCAGCTTATTCTTCATCTGTCACTCATTTCTCTTAAGGGAAATGATTGTTGTTTTTTACATGGAGTCATCAGTCAGACTCATGGGTGCCTGATGAACTGCGATAAAATGAACGTAGGAAACATAAAGAGTCAAGTCATTCATTACTTTCTCTTGTACACCACTTGTAGACAAGGTGCCAGCTGCAGGAAAATCTCTCTCTGCCCCACACTTGAGTTGCAATAGGCCTATTATTCAGTGCCAGGCTATGGTTTCCTAACTTTTCCGGCATCAGCTTAATAGTAGCGTCAGCTGGGCATCATGCCATGTACATCAGCTATGCCTCATTTACCCTCCTGCTCCCAATTAGCTCGATCATGATGATAAAACCAGGAGAAAGACCTTTGGATAGAAGGCACATATTTATTTGGCCAACAGTCTAGTAAAAGGAAGGAAGGATGGGGAACTCATAAAGGGGAGGAAGGATGGATTGCGATCTTGGCTGTTCTGCAAATGCTCTGCGTGACTGCCACTTCTCTCAGCCTCCTCTTCTCCTTCCCCCCCCAACTGGGATAATTCTGTGCTTTGCTCATGGGAGTCTTGTGAGCCACTCAGATGCCACAGTGACAAGACATAGAAATGACTATAAATAAAGGAGTCCAAGAACTTTAAATAGCAGGATTAAACACTCTTGTTCACAGATCTACAGTTACTTGCTGATGTCTGTTCATCAAAAATCTTTGTTGAATTTCATGTCATCATATTTTGTTTGCTGTGGCTGTTAGGTTGTGAAGCAATCATCTCAGCTGTTATCCAAAAAGCTGAGTGTGGTTATTTTGGGCAGAGGAGAGAAACCTTCTGCTTTAAGACCTTTGTGCAAGAGTTACAAGCCGCAGCAATATAGCTGTGAAAGAGAAAGCTCTTTTATTTATCCAGCAAGTAGTGTTTACACTAGCATGCAGGAGCATTACTCTTTACAGAGACTCCTAGATTTGAGATACAAGCAGGGCTTACTATATGCTGGCCAGGAAAGGGCAATTTGCAACTCCCTTCTATTGACTTTGTGACGTTATCTGGCAGTGTAAGGACAGATCACTTAAATGCAAAGATCCTGTATCTCCCTGTGAACCATACTGGGAGAAATATTGTTCTCCGTTCCAAGGCAGACAAATTGAGGAAGAAATGCTAAATACCTCTCCAACAGCAACAAAGACTCCAGAGTTTAAGATTTCCTTTATTTTGGCCTTTCGGCTCATTTTCTGTAACCTGTTGCCCACCCTCTAAAAAATCCTTTCGCCTACATGATTCATAGTGTTCTGAAGAGACATGTTCTTTTTGAAGATAATGGAATCGAATTAATGTTGTGTGAAATCCTCCAGGAAATCTGTACCCGGTCTGGTCGTGATGGACGTTCGAGGCTGGCACAGCCCATCTGGGAGTGCCAGCTCCCAACACAGGGCGTATTGCAGCCTCAGAGCATGGAGACACAGCAAGAGCCAAGCTAAAGGTCCCATCCAGACCAAATGCCTGTCTGTTCCAGGTCAGAAAGGTGGTGAAAGTCAGCTGCAGACCCCGTCTGATCAGGCCTAGTTCTTGTCCCTTCCCACCATCATTAAAATGGTCAAGATGGGACCTGAAATGAGCCTTGTTTCCTCATGTGGGCCCCAGGCGTTTGTCATAGTTTGTCATTTTGGCTGTGACCCTCCATTCATCAAAATGAATGACAGTGGAAACGAAAGAGAAAAAGATAGAGATCAACATGTGATGCCATTTTTATGCCATCTGGTAGTAAGTATGGGGATGCATATGGGCAAAACAATTTTAGAAGGCTTCTTAAAATGTTTACCTACAAAGATCTGCTAGTTCACACATGCAATCTTCCCTAGCAAGAATAATTCTCAGAATGACTATATCCTTTAGAACTGATAATAGTATTTACACCTACATTATTTAAAAGTCATGTCCATGTTCCACCTAAACAGGCTTTCTGTGGAAGGCACTGAATAGAGCGTAACTTGCTTACAATACCTACTTATCTGTATGTGACTTTCCTTCTCCTGATTCAAAGACTTTGAATTCGTTGTGCATAGCAAGGAGACATCCTGCTATTTGACTTCACTGAAAAGTTTCGGTTATTCTTTAGAGCCCAAATGCAAATTAATATCAAGTCTGTAGGAATTAATTTAATCTGTATTGTAATAAACATCTCTGCCTCTGTTCACTTTCATGTTTCTTTGCAAATTGGAAGACTAACACATTTGTTTCTTTCTAGCAATCATAATTCCAATCACTTTCAAAATTAACCCCAAGTTTCTTTGAGAGCCTTAGGTTCTTATGCAGAAGACTGATTTTCATCCTTGGAGTGTGCTTAAAAACACTTACCAAATCTCATTCCAGGATTCATGTGATCCCATTCCTCTTTAAAGTAACTGTCCAAAAGGTATACACTGTAATGCCTTGAATGTGTTGGTAACTTTGCTCACACAAATTAATAGCATTCACTCTCATATTTGTAGAATTGGGCACTGAGTTTCTACATGATCTGAGTAAGTATATAACCTCCAGCAAGCCATTAAAGTGAATAGATTTACTTTATTAAAGCAATGAAAGACTATTCCACATACTAACATCCCCAATCTTTCTTTCACTACTGCGCACAGGATAGCATGTCAATGGAAGAGACACATCTCAATTTCACCAGTATTTGGAATGCTTTCCATTTTTCCTTCAGTAGACTTTCTACCAGGCCATTGCAGCCACAAGCACTCTGTCATAATTCCTCAAATAATTAACAAGGAGATCATTTAAGTTGAGCAAGTCTCTGAATGCACCCATTGCTCTCTAACATGGGAACATCCACAAAATGAGATGGTTGTGCAATGGCATTTATACGCAATATCAAATAATCTGGAACACCATATGAAGAATATACCAAAAGTCACGGACAGGATGTCTCCTTTGCAGCCAAAAGAAAATGCTGGTTTTCAACTGAAATACGAAGTGGAAGAAATGCTTGCTTTCTTAAAAAAGTACTTTGGTGCCAAACATTTTGGAGACATTGTTGAAGAACAGTCCTTCCTCACATAGAGGTTATCCCTGTGATGCTGCCAAGGTCAGTGCCTGAGTGGATGATTTGCCAAGTAAGTGCCAGTTGTGTAATATATGCTGTAGCAGGCATGGAAGCAGATTTTACTTTCACACCCGCCTTCTGAATTGGCATTCTTTGCCTCTTTTGTGCCAATGTTGCTTCTCTTTCCCATTCTGTGCCCTCTCTTTTCACTGGAATGCCCTCACCCCTCACATATAAGCTGAATGTCCCATTGTTTGCTCGAAAGCAAGACTTGCTGAATATGGATTTTATGGAAGTCACACAGGAAAGACAGACTGTATCACTTACTACATACCTTATTCACATGTTGACCCTACCACGAGTATATTAGTTAAAAAAAAAAAAAATCCTCATATTTTGTCATATGTACTTGTCTACCTTATATAACAGGGATGAAAATAGCTCTTCATTCCTCAGGAGCTCTTCTTTCTCATCAACCATTCTGTCTTCACGATGGTCTAAATTTTGCTTCAACTTTTTTCTCTCCCAAGTCTTGATTGTCTTCAGATGTCTTCCTTTTAGGGTTGCAAATTTCCATTGATTAGATAAATATTTTCCTACTTTTCAGTCCTTAACCATATGTTTTCAGTCAAGTCTCTAGCAACTCTGTACAGAACTTAAGCGCTTCTTTCTGAATGCTGACACTTACATGTATCCTCTCAAGTAGGCAAACTGGGTTTACCAAAGACATTTTAGAAGCAAGTGTTAGCAGGCAGGTAGGTTTATGCAATCAAATAATAGAAATTGTTTCACAATATTAGAAAGTTTCTGAAAGTTAGATGTATCTTTGTCTGTCTGAGTTGGAGAGTGAGAACCCTGTTTTGTGTGTGCTGGTTTCCGTCCAGGCCTGCTGTAGACCACAACGTCCTCCTTCTTTGCTATGGGAGCAGGGCAGGATGAGCAGGCTGAACAGGGACCACATTTCAGAGTCCCACACCTACCCCTCGGTGGCCAGAGTAGGAGATCAGCCTTGCATCCTTTGAAGTTGTAAAGTATTCCTTCCAAGAGCCAAGAATGGGCTGAGGAACAATAGTTACTGTGAGGGTTTGGATGTACCTACAGGTTACCTCAGCTGCACAGGTCTTCACTCGTCAGTCGAGCGACTGTATTAGTCAGGATGCGTGCTCTGATCCTGGCGCGAGCATTAGGTGTTTCAACTTAGCTTGCATCTCTTTCACTACGGCCTAATCCAACTCAAGTTTCTTTTTCCTGTTATCCCAGGGCGTGTACGTAGGTAATTACTGCCACTCAGCCAGTGCTTGGTCAAATGTTAAATATAGTAACATGATGGGGTGTGGAAGCTCTGAGTCATAATACCGTTACTGAATGTCTCTAAGATGGATCA
The DNA here is from genome assembly GCA_009819775.1 of Phoenicopterus ruber ruber. Classification (NCBI taxonomy): domain Eukaryota; kingdom Metazoa; phylum Chordata; class Aves; order Phoenicopteriformes; family Phoenicopteridae; genus Phoenicopterus; species Phoenicopterus ruber. Next base: position 26,175,370 of record CM020215.1, on the reverse strand, counting down.
CTTAAACTGCTCCCTGGCTCAGGAAAGAGCCCAAATGTTAAGCCAACCGAGTAGTATATTAAAATATTTTGTGTATGTCTTTTAGCCAGAAGAGGCAGAAGGGACCTCATTGTGTAGGACTCATCAAGCCTCCAGGGATTTGTGAGATCCAATTAATACATACTCTCAAGAATGGTTGCTGCCACTGCAGAGTGACCATTCAGCAGTCTTATACCTGGTATGCACAATGTCAGTGGAGTCTTTGGCACGCAATGATTTTGCCATGGGGAATTCTACTTAGGAGACTTTTTCTTTGGAGGCAAGTATTAGTTACTCATCTATTAATGCCTGCTCTCAATAGGAAGCAAACAATAAAGACACCCTGCCGGAAAAAGGAAAAAAAATACTTTTTGAAACATCTGGACAATGTTCTTTTTTATTTCTGCTGAGAGCTATAGCTTCATCTAAGCATATGTCAAAGTAAGCTATTAAGAAAGAGTAGTTAACACTCAGTTTAGACTCCCTGTCAGGTTTCTCCATTTCTAGGTTCTTGAACACACAGAAACAGAGGGACATTGAGTGCAGCATTTGTATGGGGAGAGAAGGGGAATGAATAGAAACTCATTAATTTCTTTGGAAATGTTATTATTAAATAGGTCGCCTTCTTTAACAGGGAGGAGAAAGTCTGCAGGTGCTAATCTTTGATGCACTTTCAACCATACTTTCCTTTGCAGAACACTGATATCTGGACTTTGCTATAACTGAACTCAGAAGAAGTGCAGGTGTAGCCTTCTACTATTATTTTCAGGATTCTAAACAGACAGAAACCTTGCACAAGCTTCCCAATATTTCTTTGTAGAATTTGATTGCACAACATGTCTTTATGCAATTTAACTAAATTTGGAGGGAAAAAACCCCAAAACTTACAGACACGTGAGAATGTATTCTTACCTATGGCAAAATATATTTTATTCTGATTTAAAATTATCTTTTGCTAAGCTGACTTTGTAAGTTACTTTCTCAGTGGGAGATTTTATTTCTCCAGCTCTTCCTACAGTAAATCAGTTGCTCTTTTTTAATAACCACTGTTTATTAACTTCCTTCCTATCAGAGATTGTAACAGGATGCTCAAATTATCTTATTCTTCCAGAGACTGTATTTAATCAGAGACTTCACTTTATCTATTATTTCCACAGTTATATTACTCAATATATTTAACATCTATGTCTAAATTGTTAGTATGTAGTATCACAGCTTTGGTGGCTCTTCACGAATAAATAAATAAGAGCACAACAGGATAAGTTTCCTTTCTTGCATTTTCTTAAATTCATGGGAGATAATAAAACAAAAACATTTAAGTGTTTGTAAAAGAGGTTTTTCACTGCCAAACAATCCATCATCTGTCCTGTAACTTTTCTTAGCTGAACTTCATTGGAACAAGTGCCCGGCTCCTTTGTCTCTCTTTCCCTCCCTTTCCCTTTCCCTTTCCCTTTCCCTTTCCCTTTCCCTTTCCCTTTCCCTTTCCCTTTCTCTTTCTCTTTCATCTCCATCTCTATCTCTTTCTCTTTCTCTCATCCTTTTCGGTATCAGCTTCAGCTTCTTCTCTTTCTCAACACAGGTTAGACTCAATTTATGTCTAGGACACTGTCATGGTTTAACCCCAGTTGGCAACTAAGTACCACGCAGCCACTCGCCCACTCCCCTCCACTCCCCAGTGGTGGGGGGAGGAGAATCGGAAAGAAAGGAAAACTCATGGGTTGAGATAAAGACAGTTTACTAGCACAGCAAAGAAAAAGATAGTAATAATTATATTATATATTAATAATGATGATAATAAAATATAATGATAATAGAATATAAAAATTAACGATGCGCAATTTCTCACTGCCCAACAACCCGACGACCGATACAGCCCGTGCCAAGCAGTGATCACAGAGTGAAACGAGAGCGATCTCAGAAGGATCCCAAGCAGCGATCTCGGAACAGTGATTTCCCCAGCAACAATCTCAGAACTGCAAGTTCCAGAAAGAATAAGCAAGGAATGAACAGCAAATGAACAAACAAACGAATGAACGAAAGTCCGAACAAACAGCGTCCGGCCCACCGGCCAACCCCCACTTATATATTGGGCATGGCGTCTATGGTATGGAATACTCTCTTTGGCCGGTTTAGATCAACTATACTGGCTATACCCCTCCCAGCTTTTTGCACTTGCACATTAGCAAAACCTGGGAAGCTGAAAAAAGTCCTTGATCTCTTAGCAGCAACTGATAACATCAGTGTATTATCAGCATTCTTCACATACCAAATCCCATACTAGATACAAAACACAGTAGCTACTGGGAAGAAAATAAACTCCATCCCAGCCAAAACCAGAACAGACCCATGAAGGTGGAAATCCTACTCTCACAGATCTTTAGGCAGCCGAAAAGAGACTCAACCTGATCCAAGTTATGCAATATGCTAAAATGACGCAAAAGGAGCTAACTCTCCACAAGTCTTCCGTGTGTTGACTGTTGGACCCCTACAAGCTACGGCCCGTGCTTTGAGATGACACTGACTCCCATCTTATTACATGCCAATACTGAAAGGGAAACTGCACCTGCAGCTGGACTATTAGGCTCAAAAAGCAGAAGAGCATTAACATAGGATAAATTTAGCTTTTCTTTATTAAATAAAGTGCAATGAAATTTTTTAAGAGTTTGAAGTTTAAATTAATTGGGACATAAGTACCTGGACAGTATTTTGCCTTAATTAGGAACTGCTTATAAAGAAAACCATTAACGTGTCTCCGCTTCACTGATAACCTGACTTTATCTTGTTACCCAATAAATCCATTTATTTCTGTTAAGGGCCATCTGTTAAAAAAAAGCTTAATATTCACCCATCAGTGCGCATCATTAGATCCTCTATCCTCTTTTTTGAGTTGAAGACAATATTGTCTGAGTAACTCACACTCCTTGAGTGCTTGTTTCTCTAACCATATTAACAGTTACTCCACACACAAGAGCTTACATGTTTTTCCACTTCTGTGACACTCCTAGTAAAATTCATTTGTTGATCGCAGTTTCGGGCTAACATCTTAGCTCACTTTAGGGAGATAGCACAACATGTCCTGCTACATGCATCCTGCTCTAATATAACGGTATAGCTAGAACATCGAAGGCATTGGTTCTTTTTGCTGGGCTAATCACCACCTCCTTTTTCAGGCACCCATCATCTGATATACCCTTCAGTGGGTTTGAAATCTGCTCTAATTTGGTTTTGAAGACTATTCCAGCATACAGTGTGTCAAGAACTGGGCTATCATGACTTACAGAGTATTTAGAGAAAAGAGCAGAAGTTGCAGATGGAAGACTTTAGAAAAATGATGAGGAAATCAATCTCTCTGATAAAATGCTTGTTGTGGTTGCAGCCATGCTGTAAGTAGTTTTCTTCATAAAAAAAGAATTTATTTTTGCATGCCTGGAGTCTGCTCATGTTATTATCTGAAATGCAATACTCGAAACATAGGGGAGTGCAAATGTGAGGTGAGAAATTCCTAATACAATTCATTAGTGTATCTAAGCAACCAAGCAGAGGACTGGATGTGCTGTCTCATGGCCATCTGAAACTTTACAGTACCTGCCACTCACCAGTGTGGCCCACTCTGACAACAGACGTAAAAATGGAAACTTTGATCAATCTGACCCCAGGAAAAGCAATATGATTAAGCTGTGTTTTAGCATCATAGACGCATCGTATAAAGTATTCAAAAGAGCTGCTACAGGCTGAGAAGAATAAACTTTCCATCTCTGCTTCATTCACCATGATGTGCCTCTCGCCGCTTTCTTCTCTTCCTCAGCCCTACTTTCCCCTCCTCCTTCCCTTTTCAACTCCTAATTCTTTCACTGCTTCCCATTCAGGCCTTGCCCTCTGCATTCAGTTTCTGCTTCTCATTCCCCTTTGCCCGCTCCCCACCCTGCCTGCTCCTTTTTGGGTTCAGTTCTTCTTACTTCAGGCTTTTATTTCTCTGAGGGATTTGAATAATCACTCCTTCTTTTTTGATCTCATTGTCATCTCAATAGGTCTTGCTGCCTTCCACCCTTTCCTCAAAAGGTAGGTTTCCAAAGAACGTATTCCCTCCAGAAAGGAGGGAAAGGACCTCTGAAACTCACTGACCCTTTCTAAATTGGATGGCCCATTGTGTATCACAGAATTAGGAATTTTTCCATTGTACGAGAATGTTAACTTTGTTAGTGAATATTTTTTTTAATGAGCACGTTAAATTCCTCCTTAGCCTTAAAAAGATGTAACTTTGTCTATTACGTGACAATTAATCGTGATTAATTTCTGGCTCCACTTGGCTGATGGTCTGTTTTAACAAGGCTAATTTAGTCATACACTAAATTTTATGTAAAACAGCAGGAGGAATAGCCCTTACTAAAAGCCAAATAAATGCTCTTATAGTATATGAACTGGGACTCTAAAACAAGGCGGACACATAGTTCATACTCTGGACCACATTTTCAAAATACCCCTCAAATCTAACATCTGCAACTGAATGCTCTTGAATGCAACTATGCACAGTTGAGCGTCTGATCACACTGCTTGGGCAGAGAAGTCTTTCACATCTGTTCTTGTTCCTTCCCATAGGTCAGATCAAAGAAGCAGACACAAACACCAGGTATCTCAGAAAGAAATTTTACAGTGCTATTTCAGAGTCATAACTACTGAAAATAAATTAAAGAATAAGTAGAAAAATAAGAAACAATTCTGCAGATATTATCAAAGTCTGGCTCTTCCTTTTCACCATATGTGGAAAATGAAATAAAAGAAAATTCTCAGTGGTATGCAGTCAAGGCCACACAACAAGAAGGCCTTGAGCCAAACTTCTTCAAAGGTCAAGGACACAGGCATAAGATATTCAGCTAGACTTTTTGCTCCTTATGTATTCTTGCAATGACAGACCACTGCAAGTTTGCTTACAGCCCTTGTAGCTAGGCTAGGAAATGTTAAAACATTCCTTTTTTTTTCCCTGCACTACCCGATAACCAGGGTACTACATAAGCATTCCAAAATAAAATGAATGCAGAACCATATGGTTAGTTCTGACTACCATCTTGTAGAAAAAAATCACTCATGCTTCTGTTCTGTACTACAGATGGTTCTGATGGACAGCATCACGCAAAGCCACATTTTTATTGCTGAGGAAAATGTGAAGACAATTCTGAAAATCTATTTATGGAACATTGTGTTTCTATTAGACATAAGGATAGGTAGCCAGAGAGTGCCTTTAAAGAGTTGCCATTTCTAGTCTATATTCTGCTCCACATGTATTATCCGATCATGTAAACATCTTGGCAAATGGAAAAACTATCCTTTGACCGAGGCATTGCTGGATCCAGCCCTTAAGACTCCATTTTCTTTTATCACCTTAATCTCAGTTCCCAGAATTCTCATTTCTACCTGCAAGACTGAGCCTGTTGTTATTGACCTTTTCATGCATCAGAAAGTATGGTTATTTTGTCTTCTAAACTTGGTAAGCCTGACTGCCTGGTCTTTTGAAGCAACAGTGGTCTTTAGTAGTTGCATAGTAGACACATCTGACTCATCACCTTAACTCTGTGGGCCGGCGACTAGAGAAGAAGAAAAAAAAAACAACAACAAAAATGTGTCCAAGTCCTCTTTTCCTTTACATTGGTAAGTCCCATTCATTCATCTCAACAGTTTTCTTGTTAATGGATGATGTAAACCAATGAGTAATTTTAACTTCTAGGTTTTCATTTATAGTTTTCTTATACTATAGGACAGTAATGTCCAAAATGTTCAATCTAAAGATACCACAATATTGTCAAACAAAATTTTACTGCAAAACATACATATTTAGATAAAAATGTCTCAGAATGATCTCTTCACATAACATAGGAACATTCATTTTAACAACATCAAAAAATCATTTTCATGTCATCTGCCTGTGACCATAATATTATGAATTTCAGTCTGCTCCCCCCAAACTCAGAGGAAGAGAAATCCAGCCCATTCTGCCTCCTCCTCGTCCTCTTTGCCCTTTGCAAGAATTTAAATAAGATTTCCATATCCACTTTTACCACTTACATTCTGTTTCACAAATAAGCTGTTTTGTGTAAATGCAGATAGCACACGTTCACAGGCATTCCTGTTCTACATTCAGTTTCTACTAGTTTGCATAATTTTCTCTTTAGGGATTCTTACAAAAAGTGACGGGGGATGGAAGTCTTTTTTTTTTACCCCTCAGCCATGAATTCCATCTGTTGTCATGGCACTGAACCCAGTGTTGAATAGCAGCCAGCATTGCTTTTGATGTTCTGTAGGATTAGTAGAGATGTCTGATGTCATTGTGCAAGATTATTCATAGGAATAGCTCTACCTGAGCTTTATGCAAATGTTCAGTTGCTAAATTAATAAATAAATACGGTACGCCATCAAAGTTCACATTCTGGGGGCATTCCCTCGGACCTTTACTATTTCCATAATGGCTCACAGAAAGTTTTTGCAATTACTCTCATTTCTACAAACACAAACCAAATGCATGCAGCATTTTCTTAGAGGCAGTTGAGAAATAATATGGCCAAAGAAATATAACTGATAATCTGTAGCTGATGATCTGATGAGGCAAACTTTATTTGTGTGATCTTCTAATCAAAATATTTTGTGATTTGGCTTTACCTTTGACTCTGACATTTTTTACCGAGCTATCAAGTAGACAAAGTTCCCATTGATCCTAACTCTGGGAGGAGTCAAATATCCAATAATTAGAGGTACTCTTCAATGCTCAGGACATTCAGGTTGTCCTGTTTCAGACCCTCAAATCTCTTGACACATATTAATCAAACTTTCACAAATGTCCATGGAGTAGAAGAGCTTTTTGTTGTCGTTTTCTGTTGTTGTTTTCTTATAAAGCATCAGTGCTGCTTAGGATTTTTTCCTGCCATTTCTTTTGCATCAAAGGTCGACAGTCTATCAATACCTTATCTTGTTTATGGATACACTTTGGAAAGATTTCCAAGTTTCAAGATGGAGTTTCTGGTCAAAACAGAGAACGTCTCGCCTTGGCATGAGCTCAGGAAAAGGAAGTGTGAACAGTTTTCTGCAATAGATAATTGCGAAGGGCAGCAAACAGACAGGGCTCTGCTGCTTCCTTTTCCTGTCTCTAAGAAACCAAGTTTGCTTCTGCTTCTGAGGGAGCAGCCAGGTTAGACGGGGCCAGGACAGCGGCTTTCACCTTGAGGGGAAGAAGAGGCAGCAATTGACACCTCCTGCACTCAATCGTCCTTCCCTGCAGGAGCTGCAAGCCCATTTACTGTGCTGTTTCCTGTGGAGAAGCAGTCTAGCGCTTCATCCTCGGAAAAGAAACCTTCAGTTTTGCCTCTACAGCTGAGGCCTTGTCTCAGCTTTGGCCCAGGAGAGTAGCCTAGTGGATGGGTCTTTCTGACAGAAGGGGAAGCCTTAGGCCTAAGATGCAGAGCAGGCTCAGCAGAGATGTGGATTTGGCATCCCACAATGAAGGCAAGTGCCTTGCTACCGACTGTCCTCTATTGCTTCCATAAAATGTTTTAAAAGAGAGTGCTATCCTGCCCCCTGCATCCTGAGAAGACGAATAGGAACTAGATATTTATTTTCTTGTCTAACTTCTGTAACTGATTTGCAGCCCCTTAGATTTATGCTGTATTTCTAGATAAAAATAGCCTTTTTTCCCCCCGAGTTCATTTTTTTCATATCAGCTGCTTGTCCAGCCTACAAGGTTCTTGAGAATGGCATTGGACTCTTGTAAGTGCTTGCAATTTACTCTGCCTTTTCCACATGTGAACTCTCTTTAAATAAAACTGCGCAGCCCATTCAGCTGGTGTTTACGTGGAGTGAATCCACTGATTTCAGTAGTAGTATCCTGAAGTTACTTCAGTGCAAATTAACATGTTATTAAAGTAATTAATCAGCTTCTAATTAGAAATGCAAATATAGAATACAGATACGGTGCCTTGCAGTTCAACGACAGTTTTCTGAGGTTTCCCAGGGGAAAGGATAAGGATGGTGGGACTTCTTGGGATACAGGGTGGAACACAGAGTGGCAGTATGCTGTGCTGTCAGGTGGAGTTTCAACTGTGGATATTTTGCCCTGACTGGTGAGCCAGTAAGGCTGAATTTTGATAAATTTAGTGAAGTTAGGGAGCTTTAAAACTGCACTAACAAATACACAAAAAGCACCTGCTACAGACTTGATAGGGGTAATTTCTTGTTTAATTTGAGAAAAAAAAAATATCAGCATCATTTAGTCTTTTGGGAGTGAACTGGCAAAAAGACAGAAGTTTTTGTTTTAAAAGAAGAAAGTCATCATGGCCCAAAGTACTTTTTCTCCTTTCTACAAAGGCTTTTCACCCAAACCTTCAACTCAGCCTATTAAATGGATGTTTCTTTTGTGGCTGATGTATCAATGTCTGCACATATGCAGCACCACACGTGGATGATTGGGATAGGCCTGGACAGTAAATTGGTTTGGAAGCACCACAGCTTAGCCACTGGTGAGACAGAGACCAGACACTCACTTTATACCAACCCTTAAATCTCATTGCTGTGTGACGCCTCAGTCCCCAGCAGCTACCGCCTGCAGCAGATGTGTAGCACGGGAGTGGCATTAGGTTGGAAACTCTGCCGAGCATCAGCTGCAGCCCTGCTCACCGCTCGCTTCGATCTGGCCACCTCTGGCAGAGCAATGCAATATGCTCAAATATTTGCTGTGCAGGCTCTGTGTCCCCAGGGCTTGACCATACATCCTTCAGCAGGACTGAGAAAGATTATCACGACTAGAGATACAGTTGATAACTATACCCTTGCTTTTCAGTGAAGGGAGGGGACAAGACCACACCATTACCGGAGTGAACACAGAATACCGTGTCCGGAGCTGTTCTGCTGCGTGGGTGGGAGTCCCTTCTGCTGCTCCACAGGATGAAGAGGATGGTAGAGCACTGACAGTGACAGCACTACAATGACTCCCGTCCAAGGTCAACCACAGCTGTTTTTCTGGTTTTCATGTGCCACAAGGGAAGGGGAAAAACAGAGAGGCCAAGAATCTGGAGTTCATTTGCAGGTTAGATTGAATCTCATTGTAGTGAAAAATCTCTCCCTGATATCACAAATAACCATTTAGTCCCTGCATTAAGCATTCAGTGGAGAGTATACAATACACATGCATGTCATTTGTAGCCTGTAAAGTTAAAGATTACCTTTTCACTGATGATTTGATTTATAAAACACATCCTTCGTAGACTCCCAGTGCACAGGTGCAGCACTGCTAGCTGAACATGAGCCCACGAGCTGCGTGGTAAGGAGGGATGCACATGTATTAGCAGCAGGCTCCATCAGTGAAATTGCTGTCATTTTTCACTGTCTTACTCCTGGGGGTTAGACTGAGCTGCCCTTCAGTAAGCAGAGTAGGGCTTGGTTCCCTGTGCCCAAAGGGAAGAGTCTTGTCTAGTGAATAAGTGTCATGATATCTAACTCTGTGAATTTTACTCAGTTTCATTTTTCCAGTCATTATTATCTAATGTAGCCCATACACAAGATATCACTGCAGGAGGAACATATAGGTCCAGGGCCAGAATGATCCTGTCTCCTCTCAAGGACCTTCCGTGGCCACTAAAACATTTATCCTCCTTCTTAAGAAGATCAAAGAGTTAGTGTCTTTTTTTAAAAACACACACAAAAAAGATGTTGAAGCACTCTTTTTTCCGTGTTTTAGTAGACTACACTGTACTATTTACATTTTATTTGGCTTCGCACTGCATTGAGAGTATCTTCAGAGGTAGGAATCTCGTTGATAAAAAGCACAATTGTCTAATCTGTGTCAGTCATGCTGATGGATGCTGTAGATATCTTGATATTATGGTGCTCAGTACTGTCAGATGGAGCCTGCAGATAAGCACAAAATTATATTTATAATGAAGTTGAGAGCAAACGGCAATTAATATGTACTGTTAACAGGTTTTCAAAAAGTGGCAGGAAGCCTACTGAGCTCTCTTCTCACAATATATCACCGGCAAAAGTTTTAGAGACAACCTGTTTTCAAAAGACAGAGAGCGGGCAAGACAGCGAGACAGAGACAGAGATCTATCAAAGCAAGAGCATTTAGGGCCAGATTATGAAGCCTTTACTGAAGTTGTTGAGCAGTTACATGTCAAGTCCCATTGACTTCAACTTCTCATTAGCATGAGAAAGAGTTGCACAGTTTGGCCTTTAGTGAGATAGTGGGCTTAAAAAATACACATTTGTCGACTTTCAGCTGAAGCATCTCACTAACACTAATTCTATTCAGACTACCCAGCTAAAAGAAAATCAAATAAAGTACCTGCATGTTTTTTTTCTATGCACTTCTGTACGCAGGGGTGAAATCCTGTTTAATTTAGAGAATATAACTTCTAGTCTAAAATTAAAAGAAAGAATCACCATCTGCTGCATTTTCTTCCTCAAATGCCAAGCCAATCTTTCTGAAACTCATGATGATTTGGATCCAGTTTCTGAAATGTGCACAGATTTCACAGGTATTCTGAAATATTTCCTTTTTATGTATAGAGAAACAACACAAGTCTTACCAACAACTGAATATTCTTGGGCAAAAACTGCCTTCAATAAGTTTGCACTAGGAGAAAAATCTGTTTCTTGACATAAAAATAAACTACAGAGGGCTTTCCTTCACTCAGTGTTAGTAAGAATTAGTTATTTCCTAAATTTACGAGGATTTCAGAATTACATGATGCAGATATATATTTAAAGCTGCTCAGGCAGTGAAAAGGAAGGTGCTGATTCCAAAGCTCTTTTCTGTATATTCTTGAAGCTATTATGTATGCCAGACAAATTACACACCAGAGGCTGAGCATGTACTGGGATAGTCAAACATTTCAGGGTAAACGTTCAGGGCCCTCGTCTCTTTCAGTAATCCTGTGTTTTAATATGTGAACATAATTCAAGACTATTTTGGCCTTTGAGGATTTCCATAACTTTTTTGGAAGGTCAGTGTACAGTTCCAGTTGTTTTTAGATAGAATTCAATTGTATCTAAAGATACAATAATACAGACATGGCTCTAGATAAAAAAAAACTTGATAGAATTGTTCATCTACAGTATTTAAGAGACACTGGAGAGAAGAACCATGCAAATTTCAAGGTGGGGATGGGCTAGGTAATATATCTTGTATCCTATATGTTTGACGCTACACATTTTAATTATTCCACTAGTGTTTTTCCTACACTTTCTCAGTTGTCGCTGTTAAAGAACAACAACATGTCTCACTGTGTACATAAATCTTCCTCTCTGATTGTTCTGGAGGGATTATTTCTCTGCCTCTGCAATCTGGCTTTCAGAAACGTTTGTTTTGCACCTGGACTCTCCAAAGGCAGAAGGAAGTGGCAGCATTTAGAAACACAAGGTCAGCCCCTATTCCACTAACAACGTCAAAGCTGAACAAGAGTCTCTAAGTATTGAAGAAAATGAACCTGTAGTACACAAATGTATTTTGCAAAGTACAGGGGATTAGATTAAACCACGAACCCTTGTAAATAGGGGAGTAGTACCACTGACTCCACCAGAGGCCAGGATTTCATCCTCATTGCATCCCATAAAAGGTTTATAAATTCTCTACTCCACATAATCTGAGCCTGAATTGTCCTCAGAAACAGGAATGGTGCAGCTTGTTCTGTAAAGACACAATATTCTTACCTGAATGGAAATGAAGACAGATTTGGAGTGGGAAGATGTAGTGCTACAAGACTGTCAATCCCATGCCTAAAACTCGACACAGTGCATTTTTACAGATATATCCTGGGACGGGACAAGGAGCACCTCATCTGCGGAGATCCTGCCCATGTCATTGTCCTACCTGAACCTTGTGAGAATATTCCTCACAAGGAGGTGGTTATGTGGTGGTTACATAGGACAATGTAGAAAATATTAGGAAGAGAAAGGCCATCCATATTTTCAGAGGCCTTCTTGTCCCAGGCTTGACCTAGAGGTAGCACAATAAAGCTACAGTCCATGCCAGAAGGATAGCTTGGTTTTAGCAACAGTCACCTAGCATCTGGGGGAAAGATACATGAGGGACAATGGCATCTGAACCCAGGTTTTCTAATTTTACACAGTACAGGTCAGAAAATCCACCCATCCCGAGAAACAGCAATTTATGTGCCTCCCAGACTCATTTATATCAAGTCCTATGGTAGGACAGACATGGTTCAATAGTTCAAGAATGAAAGAAAATGTTTTAAATTTTGAACTGACCCATAGTACACCTATTACAAAGGACAGACGTATTAGCGTGGCATTTTAAAGCATCATGGTTTATGTTACTGTAGTGTTTTACAGCCAGTTGACAAGTACAGCAGTCATGTATGCCCCAGAAATTTGGGGAGGGCAAAGCAGCTGGGAGAAGAAAACCCTCCGTTGTTCACTGCCCTGAGTACAAAGAAACTGAACGCAAAAGATTTCTAATTCAGTCCTGTACGTACCATGTATACCAAGAAACCATGAACCTGTTCTTTCAGGAAAAAGCCAAGATGTTTTACAGCTACTGCACATTTGTTGCCTTTGACAATTGGACTTAATCCAGCACCACAAGAAGATCTGAGTTACAAAAAATCATTAATTTCACAACAAACTTGCTTGCCAGTATCATAAAGTGGTTGTGATACTTACCTTCATTTTAATAAATACTTGGAGGTGTGAGCCTGTTTTCTGATATATGGGAGCACATTGTGCATTTTCAGTTAATTTGAGCAGTTGACATAGCAAACGGCAAGTTTTATTCCAATCTTTGGTTTAACTGGAAGCTTTCAGTATGTACTCTAGAAGTGTGGAAAAGGGACCTGTTTTTCAGAGTCCTGCCTCTTCTAGTTATGGAATTTGTCGCACCTTTACACACAGAAAGTCTTTTAAGGCAGCCACCAGCTTCAGGCCAGTTAGCAGACAAGGGAGCCCTTCGCAAGCCTGACTGTCCAGCTCAGCCCCGCTCAGGGGGAACTGAAGTGCAGAAGCAACTCCTGCCACTCTGGCTACATCAGTCACAGGGGAAGAACTCTGCAATTCTGTCCTCATCTTTCCAATTTTGAAATTTGTCCTCATCTTTTCAATTTTTTGTTTCCACATTCTTAACTGCTGCTGGAGTCTGAAAGCTAATTTGAGATTACAAAATTAAAAAAAAAAAAAAAGAAAAAGAGTAGTGTGGGAGCTTGCTGCACTCCATACACACACACACGTACACACACAATCCTCCACCTTTCTCTCCTCCCTCCCCTGTTAAAGTAGCTATCATGCACATCAAAGGTTGGAGGATATTTTTGGTACATTCACAAATCACTCAGGAGATGAACAAGCGTATTTGTTCCAAATGATGAAAGTTCAAAGTATTTTGTTTATGCTAACAGTTCATTAATGTTGCCACTCATGTGTGCTAATCCCACTTATTAAGCCTCCCTTCTCCTATTAATAATAATTTAGCTAGATATAAGATATTTCAACAAGGTTATTCATACTTTCATATATAATTATGCCAGATACAGGTATAGAATCTCGATAATAATCTCCCTTTTCACGAAGTCTTTAATCTAAATAGAGCTTGGAGTGCCACAATCTGCATTAGGTGCTGCATGGGCTACGTTTGTCTGCAAGACTGTTACTGAGCTGTCTGCAGAGCTCTTATCTCCAAAATCCCAAATGTGAGTAGAGAAGCGCTGTTACCTTTCTTGAGCAGATAGAAACCTGTAGAGCAGAAAAACAAAGGAGCAGAACCCACAAAAGCACTTACACAACTTAATGGGTCCCAGGACCTTCAGGCAAACTCTGGGAATGAAGAGAAGCAGTGAACTTTGCAAATGAGGTGGGCAGAGGACCTGAGTGTCCTATTGCCTATGTGAGAGCTTCAGGTAGTACACAAAAAGCGGCCACTTCCTTCTTCAGCTGTACTTGAGAAGTGAGCCAATTGTCTGTACCTTGAGAGATGATTTACACCAAGATAATTAAGCCTTGGCAGCCATGGCTGCCAGATCTGGTTTTAGGATCTGCTACAGCTTTGTTCATCTCTGCTCTAAGTAGTCTATTTCTTTTGTCTCCCACATAAGTAGTCAACTTTATGCTTCCCTTTCCAAGCCCAAGAACAGCCCATTTCTTCCTCCTCCTCCATACAAGTATCACATCTTCCCTTTCTCCCCATCACAGTTCTGCCATCTCATTGATCTATTTTCCCACTCTCATACATGGTAGCCCACCTTCTCCATATACAGGATTTACACAATCAGTCCCCAAACTGTGCTGTGCAAACAGCCTGCCTTTCTCTCCATCCTCCTGATTTCTGGCAACATCAGCCTACCTGCATTCTCTCCCAGCTGTCTCACAAGTACCCAAATCCTGCTCTGCCAAGCACCACAGCAGGATGAAAGGTATCTCCTCATCTCCACCAGGGAAGAAGGAGGAGGCCAAATAGAAGCATCCATGATCCTAGGTACGTGGAAGGACCGTGACCCCGATCGTACATGCGCACCAGCCAGTCCTGCAGGGAGGATACCGATCTGGAGAAAGAGGGAATGTGTGCCCACCCCTAACCCCGGAGGGGTGTAGCACTTACCTCAGGACCATGAATCTTACTCCAACAGCCAGGCATCTGAAGGCAATATGGAATGAAACTCAACATCCATGCACCAAAGCCCCTTTTTGGATTTAGCTCCTAGCAGTTCCCTCAAGGTGACAAACGAGGGAGAAGATTCAGCTTGAAGATGATCACTGAGTGCATGTACCCATGTATAGGCATCTGGTGACACTTGAGATGCCTTATGAGCTTCATGCGACTCCTTATAGCTGTAGGTCTCATCTAAGTCCTGAGGCAGATCTCACAGCACAGTGTGCAGGTCACGGAGGTTCTCGGGTTCTCAAATAGCACTAAATACCTATATTTAGGAACCTGAATCGAGCCCTTAAGTGTCTCCATGTATGGGGGGTTTCTAAGTTCTCACAGCAGTCAGTAAATACTCAAATTGAGACACGCAATGGCACTTAGAGAGCTATTCAACACACACAAGCAGACACTAACATTTGGTCAGAAAACACTGACCAGTTCTCCATGAGCTATAACGGGAGCATAGTCATCTTGGAAGCCCTTACATTTACGTGTCTTTGTTTGCAAACTATAGCCTCCCCGTCGAGACAATCTAAACCAGAATCAGGAATTCAGCTTGGGCTTTTCAAGGACAGCCACAAAACAAGGCAGCCTACTGATTCTGGTTGGGTGAAATCATGTAACCTGGCACTAAGGATTGACTATCATCCCAGTATTCGCCCAAACTATATTATGCAGTATTTTAAAACAGTGAAAGATCACAATAGAAGTGACAATCCAGGCAATCAGATGGGTCTTCACGTATTGCTGCTGATTCATAATACCAACTGGGAATATTTCAGTCAGGTTGATTTAAGTAAAAAATACTTACTGACTAAATATCTGCTCACACATCACCAAACCCCTTTATGCTCCTCATCAACATTTTCCCATGCACATTCCCCCATCCTCCTTGATCCATCCCTTTTTCCACTCTGGTCTCCCTCCAGATAATCAACCAATCCTTAGTTATTTTTCCCCATTGATCCCAGTTTTCCTACATCTGTATCCAAACTTGGCATTTTTAATACAGTTACCTAGGTAATCTTGACCTTACATGGTTTTACTGATATCATTACCTAGGTACTGCTGGCCTTGCAAGTTCTTCTCTCCAGAAGACCCCGCTATTGCCCTCCAAATATTGTGAAGTTTGGCCACCTCTCATGTAACTCACCCTTAACCAACTGTGAAACACAGCCGGCCTTCACAGTCCTATTTGTAATTTTTGACAGCTTCTCACTCTGCTATTCGTTACGTCCCACAACATAATGTCTCATGTCATGTTCAATTAGCTGAACCTCGAGCCAGGGCCCAGTCATCTCCCTGCATACCTTACACTTGGCTGCTGAGCTTTTGCTTAATTGGTCCCTAACCCTTACCTTAACCATAAAACTTACTTAGGGATTTTGCTTTCTCCTGAAATTTAGTTCCATGGAAATGTTTACATTTTTTCCAGTTGTATTTTAAAATACGCAAATTACATTTGATAAAAGCATAACCTAATGGCACACTCATTAATTGCAGACAGAATATTTTGATGTTCAGATGGCAAACACCATTGTTATCTTATTTTTTTTTTCTGGCACATTTAAATGTGCTATAGTTTATGTCGTCACCCAGGACCATACCTGTAATTAATAAGACCTCTGAAAGTCTCAACTGTCTGTGCTGAAGGCACCTATAACAATGTAAGCCAAAAGTGTCATTTGGCTCAGAAAAAGCAACCATTCTCTCTCCAGTGGTAAGCAGATGCTCAGGAAAAAGAAGAGGAGGACTGGTATACGATACTTTCCCCAAGTAACCTGCAGCCACTAATTCTGAGTTCAGGAGGCTTCCTGAGACTGATGGTACATGTCCATTTGGTAACCTTTAATCAATCTTTCTTCCAAACTCTTGTTGATCTGCCCTTGAACTCTCATAAATTCACTGAGTCCAGCATACCATTGCCAAGGATCTCCACAGGCCTGACTCTCATCGCAGGAAGAACTTTGCGTTTGGAGTCTTTTTTGAACCTGGCGCATGCTAGCTTCCTTTGCTGCCAGTAGTTTCTTCTGTTGCACAAGTGAGCAGTCATTCCCCATCTACCCTCCCCATGGTCTGGTCTGGTTCTATACACCTTGATCGTAGGTTGTCTCTTCTCCAGACTGAGGAATCCCAGACTCTTTTTTTTCCTTCAAATTCCTAAAATATATTCCTCCTTGTTCCTTAAACATAGAAGCCATCCCACCTCATCTTTGATCACCCTTGTTCTTCTGAGAAGAAAAAATTTGGGGATTCGCATGTGTGTGTGTGTGTGTGTGGGGAGATCCTAAAGAATCATTTTGTATTCAGTTTGAGTTAGAAGTGGCAAGAGAGAAGAGGATTTATAGAGTGGCATAAGTAATGCTCTCTGGTTTGTTCTCTATTCACTTTCTAATAATCATTAAGAATGTTTTTGTCTTTTTTTGACATCTACCAAGTACTGAGCTAATATTTTCATACAACTATCTATCATAGGCACAAATCTCACTCCTGAGTGGTAACAGTAATCTCAGCTCTCGTCGTTTTCCATTAGAACCTAGGATTCTTTTCTCTACATGCATCACATTTTTCTCTATGTATACCAAATTTTATAGATTTCAGTTGCCACAGTTGATAGGCAGCTCTGAAGATTTAATAGCAAACCAAGATACGGCTATGTTTTCTGATTAAATTTTGTTCAAATTTAAGAAGTTACTCTTTCTAGCAATAGACATTCTGAGATCTTAGAAGCCAATACAATGGAATGACTACCTTCAATATTTTTAGATGTTAAGGAGGAATATTGTTTTACTTAGTTATTCCTTTCCCTACTTCAGAAATGTGTGCTTTTTGTTTCTATGTGCTAGAAGCCAACATCTCTGTTTATTTTCCTATCAATGTACCAGCAACATTAGTGGCACTGTCAAAAGAAGGATGAGCTGTGAATAGTTTATTTTGCAAATACCTTGAATGCTGACAAATAGTGGCTATTTTTGAGACGGGTTATGGCATATCAGCGTACCCTTTTTGTTGTTTTGTTGCTGTTTACTTTTATCCCCAGGTGAATAGTAGATGTCAAAAATACTTACATATTTAAACGCAATGAGAATAATAGCAGTCAAATACTAAGTCAGTTCCATAATCTAAGTTGCTTTTAGTTCCAGTTAAAATTGAAACATACCCTCTAAAAGTGGTACAATTTGCTATAAGCAAAAAAATGCAGAAAAAATTATAAACATGCATTTAAGAAAAAAAAACCTGTGCTTCATTTGCCAGCAGTAAATTGCTCCTACCATTCAATATGCATTATTTGAAAACTCCTCTGTGCAGCATCATCAACAATGTTTACCCAAGCATGATGATTACGATAAATTGTTCCAGGGACTTCATATCTATTGTGCTCGTAGGTCAGCACTTGCTGTAATAAGAAAGCCACCAGATTCACAAATGAAAGAGAAAAGAATAGGTAAATGTAATGTCAACATAGGAAATACTGTTTGATTAGATCTGCGAATGAGCCAAAACAACTTGCTTTTGGCTGGAATTGACCTAGTAGATCTCAGTTTAATGGCTGGTTGCAGGGAGGATTTATTTATTTATTAATTTATTTACTATGAAATGGGCTATTGTTAAAGCCTGCCACATACATAGGAACTGCCTGTTTACTCTGCATTAGCAAATGTTTGAGTCTATGCATGTCTTTAATACACAGCTTAAGCTTGCACTGGAGTTTTCCATTTTGGCTTGCCGTTTTTGTAAGTACACATTTTGGTTTTACTTGTCCGAATTTCCCGTCAGGATTTACACTATCTTTAAAAAGAAGGCAGCAGAAAAAGAGACTTTTAATCATCAACATCACTGAAAACAGTGCCTTACTCTGCAGTTACCGACTGAAAGAACCGTCTTCGCTGAGACAGAAAACATTTCTTTACACTCCGTAACAAGAGCTTTACCGGCTGTAAGAGCTGGAGGGGAAGGGGATCCGTGAAATTGTCACTTGTAGACACAGTTCAGTGCATGGGTGGCACGAAAAGACAGTGGGCTTCTTACGCGTCTCAAAGCGGAGGGCCAAATTCAGTGCCTGGATAGGTTGCAGAGGAGCCGGGAGAGGCTTCGCACCGGGCTGCCACCGTCTCCGGCATTCAGGCAGACCTGCTTCTACCTGCCCCTCCACAGAACGACGAGCAAAAATACGACCTCCCAGAAGATCACACTACCCTGTGTTTGGGGACTGGGAGGGAATCAGATGTTAAATAATTCACTCCTGCCCACTCTTCATTTATCATCTCAGGTGTTAGCCTTATCTGTCTCTGTGGGAAACTACTGTGTTGCTAACAGGTAACTACGCCGTGAGACGATATGCTAGCGTGGTTGTAGCTGTGCTTTGTGTTCCCAATTTTGCATTTAATAATCCACGTAGAAATGAATAGGAATGCTAAACAGGAGTATGAAATATTATTTTCATTTTCTCTGTTGCTGCATAGCAGGAGGTAAAATAACCAAATACCCCTAGAGGCATAGCTGTTTGTCTAGAACATAGGAAGGGATTTGCAGCCGGAGTCAGAGCACTTTATAACACAGCCATGCCTCTCTCAGAGCTGAAAGCGTAATCAGAAAGTCAGCCAGTGGTGCATCTTTCTTCACAGATAGGTTTAGTGTGGAAAAATAGCACCAACCTTCATGGAAAATGTTGGAAACGCTTGTTTGCAACAGGTGTTGAGTATTAGTAGTGGGTGTTGAGTAGCAGTGTTGAGTGCAACACTGCAGAGAGGTAAATTGTGACTGAACAGCCACAAATGAGTATGAAGGAAATGTAGACAAATTTGACTCAGTGCTCATGTGTATATATATAAAACCAATCTGTTCAAAGTTTGCATTTCAGCCCATTGTTGCTTATTTCTCATACTCTATACCACTCTGCTCAGCAAGCAGTGGGGTTAGAAGGTGATTCTTCAGCAGATTTAACAAGCGGCAGCTGTTCTGACACTCAAGGAATCAGCTAGGTACAGACTGGTTTTGCCAGAAGAGACAGAGTTTGTAGAGAGATGTGGTTTTTATTTCAAGATCAGCTGATAAAGCTGGGATAAACAGATATCTAAGATTTCTAGCCCACAAACCCTTCATTAGCTCATCTGCTTTGCCAGAAGACGTGATATTGAAGCCTTTTCCATGGCCAGGCCAGACAGACAGCTGCTTAAAAAGACAGGTTTAAACTGTGCTGTCTTTCGTGCGTCTAACAGTCCAGCTCTTTTCAAATGGTTCTTACTGAGAACTAAAATAATAAAACCAGAATATGTGAATAGACTTTGTCTCTCACCTAGCTCTTCCCAGGGTCTGATGGCACCTGGCTGCTATCAAACTGTCAAGTTCGGATCTTTTTCTAAGAGGAAAATATACACCATCTACTGTCCTTGGGCTTAGCTCTGAAAAGCAGTTGAGTTACATCTTCTGTTTAGCAAAGGGCCAAATAAGAGGTTCAATGGCACCATTTTTCTTGTCTTTCTGTGTTCTTGGAGGCAACCGAATTGGGAAATTAATGCCTCAGACCAATCCCAAGAGTGAAAGTAACACTACACAGAGTGCAAAAAATGGAACTCCCTTAAAATATGGAAAAAATAGTCTTTATTTATTTGTTAATAAGTTTTTAATGATCTTGAAACTCTAACATGCCAAACAAAACTAAGGTAGACAAAAATACTGGTTTTACTTCCATTTTGTACCTTAATACTACAAAAAAGCATTGAGATCCTATGCTAATACTCCTCCATGTAAAGGGATGTTTAATATTAAACACTCATGGGAATAAGTTCTCTGAAAAAAACAATACTGTAACCAGACAGATCTGACACATTTGACATCAGCATGACACAATGAATTTCGGTTTTGGTTTTGTATTATGTGTCTGAATGATATTCCTAATGATGGTAGTTATAACTATTGCCAGGACAACATAACTTTTGCACACACCTCTGTAATATTTTGAATTTACATGTGGGTTTCGCCAGCAAATTAGAAACTAAAGATGGAAGTCCATCAGATTCTTTATTAACATACTGTACCACATATATCAAGACTTACTGGTGGTATAGCCTTCATATAGGAAAGAAAGAAAAATAAAAGCTGCACGTAAACCCCCCAAAGGATTTGACAAATATCAAAGACAGCATTGAAAATGAAAACATTTACTGCAAGAGAAGAAGAAGATAAATGCAACAAGAAATTGACATTATTCTGAAAAAGACCATAAGCACTCAAAACAAGCTGGGAAAAAAGCTGAACAAGACACGGAATGACTCACCCTGGAAAATAACAAGATTGTCACAATACAAAGCAAAATACAGTATTAACACTGAGGAGAGGTTCATTTAGACTGAGAAAAACGTAACAATGGATAAAAAGAGCAGATTTAAAGAAAATACTCAATATCAGACAAGAAGAGTAAAGGAAAACTGAAAATTAAAGAAATAAAAAAAAAGGGGGGAAAGGCTTATCAAAAGGGGAAAATGTTAACACAGAAACTAAACAGGGACCAGTTTCTCATCAAGACTTGTTAATGTTCCATAGAAGGACAAGTAGAAATATTGTGTAAGGAAAGAGAAGCTTTATGTAAATCCACAAAATATTTACTAAAGGGTATAACGATGAAAATAAGTCTTATTTTCATTACTAAGTCATCAACAGGAATCATATGTTTTAAAGAAATAGAAATCTCCAATGTTAACTATAAGTCCTTTTCATGTCTACTTGCTGTTGTATCATGTTGTGGGTTATTTATACTTCATACAGGAGAAAGAGAAAGCAGGAATAGAAATCATGTCGTCAGAGCTAGTGAATTGATTTGCTTGACAGATTTCCTTATTTCCAAACTAATATTAGTGAATTTGGCTTGACGCAGCACAAGCTAGAACATCATGATGTGACAGCTAAAGGTGAAGACGAACAGTGTCACCCTACCACAGCCAAGTGTTTCCTAGACTATAGAGAGCGCTTCTTCACCAACCATTCTTCAGTGCAAGAACCAGAGGGGTATTTAGGATTTGGCCTCTGGCCTGGTGTCATTTCTAAACCATTGACACGAGTTCAAAGCAGCTGTCAAGTGCTATCACACCAGGATAGTATCATTTTATTCTTATTCTGACCAGGTATGCATATACACTGAAAGGCTGGAGATGAACCTTCTAATCCATCCTTATTATCTCTGTATTACAGGCTATAAAACTGCAGATGAGTTACTTAGTGCAGACATTTGTGGTCATGTTTTAAGGAGACTAAATTCTTGATGTAAAGGTTTCAAACAATGGAGAGTCTAACACATTCACTGATGAGCCGTCCTAAATGTTTATCATTCACCTTGTAAAATATTAGTGTATTACCTACTGGAAGTGAAAAGTTATTGGCATAACGACCGTATCAGGACCAGATTCTCCCTGTGTAGTAATTTACTGTGGAAAATTAGGAAATAGTTGTGCCATCTATGAACGCTGTGCTTGCCCTTTGGTGTGGGTGCATTCACGATGGGTAACTTGTTCATGGTATAAATAAAAGGGGATTCTTAAAGAAACCCTGTAAGGAAGGGAGCACACTGACCTACCTAAAGCTTTTCCAGCACCTACCTGAGTAGGTAACCACGTTAGCAGCTGTCAGAGGTGATCTTTAGCCTTGTCAGATGGTCACAAAGCTTTGACCACAGCCTTTCACCTGGAGGTGAAAAGGCACCAAACTGCTCAAAAGGTGGTCCCCACCAGGGTGGAGGGGGAGCCTGGAAGCTGCTGCAAGCTCACGTGTACTCACAAGCAACACAACTGAATTACATCTACCTACCAGCTTGAGAGGACAGCCAAGCGGACGTATAGCCCGAGAGCCATGCATTACTGCAGTCCTGCAGGCATTCACCTGTATATACTGTATATTTTAATAATACCTATACATATTGCTATGCAATATTGTATAATTCTTATTCCTACTGAGAAACTAAGCCAATTGCAAAATGGTGCTGGAGCTGGAGTTTGTCTCAAATACATTACCCAGGAGTGTTAGTATTTTGTCTTGCATATGTGTATCAGTGTGTTTGTGCATGTTTGCATGTGTATGGGTTTGGAAATCACTGCAGTTGTTTCCTGGCATCTAGGTTCTTTCAAGAAGATGAAAATCAGCTGACTAAAATCTTTAACAACATTTTCCCTTAGGACAATCCTAAAAAAGTTTTTTATTGATGAAGGTCAGCACATGGAACTTGTTTCTTCCCGTGACACCAGAAGTCCATTTAACAAGAACTGTCATTCAAAGTTAATCCTTCTCCTAATGAATCAACCTCTATTGTATGTAAACCCTGTAGTACCCTGAAAGATGCTGACCTTGCATGAGAAGACACGTCCACAGTATGCTTTCCAAATACAATCAACTGCTCGAGCATCTCGGCAAATTTCTCCTGTAACTTTTGTTCACGCAGAAATTTCCAATTTGCTTCATGTCAAGATAGCTCATAACATCCCAAACAGCCAGGCAGAAGAGGCGGACATAGAAACGAAATACTGACACAAGAGTTTTTTCTTTGTTTTCCTTGAAGGACAAGCTAGCAGAAGCAGCTCCGCTGCCTCAGGACTAAGAGGCCCAGTAGGGCAGGGTACCTATAAAGCACCAAGTGTTTTTACACTTAAGTTGCCCGCCATTAAAAGTCACATCACATCTGTGCTGAGTAGATGGTTTCACTCCGATGGGAACAGTATCGCAAACGCAGAAGCCATTCACACGGCTCCTGGGCTGCACTTGTGCGAACCTGGGATGAGGTGGAGGATCGTGTGTGCCATCTTACACTCCCAAAGCCTAGAGCGTTCGTCAGGAGCGTTTCTAGTCCCCCACGGGCCTTTTCACACCAGGACACCCAAGAGGGCTCAGCTCAGCACGGGAAGGCTGGGGGGAAGGCAGGCTCAGCCCGCGGGGCAGGGTGCCCGCTCCCTCCACATCGGGGTGCTGTGCAGGGTGGGGTGTCTCGGCCGGAGCTCCCCACCGGTCCCACGCGTGCCGCTCTGCCGCGCGGGTCCCCCCGGCCCGGCGCCCGCCCCGCCGCCCCCGCCCCG
Organism: Phoenicopterus ruber ruber; assembly: GCA_009819775.1. NCBI lineage: Eukaryota > Metazoa > Chordata > Aves > Phoenicopteriformes > Phoenicopteridae > Phoenicopterus > Phoenicopterus ruber. The sequence continues at coordinate 26,151,664 of CM020215.1, read as the reverse complement.
CACTTCCCCACCACGCGGGACCTGGTGTTTGTTTCCCTTAATTTTTCACTTCTTGTTTGGGTGGTTTGGGGTTGGGTGGTTTTTTTTTTTTTGGTCTTGTTTTGTCTTCCCGAAGAAACGGTGCCAGTGCCCGCGCCCTGACCCACTTCTACGGCAGATAATGAAATTCTGCTGCTCCAGCCCCCTTCCCCCGCTCCCCCCTCCAGTTCCCAGGGAACACGGATCCTCTCTGCCTCCCGGCTCGGGGAGCAGCCTGCAAACGCCACCTACTTACAGGGCGGCAGCGATTACCAGCCCCGCCGAGCTCCCCGCCAGGCTTCTCACGGTTACCCTCAGCAGCGACCGCTGGCAAAATCGGCCCCGTAAATCACCGCTGGGAGCCGTCCCCCAGACGGGCGCTTCTTAACGGGGCTCCTCCGTCTACGCGCTCTCCGGCATCCCCGAAGGGCTGCCAGGCTCCGCGTCCCGGGGGTCGCACCCACCGGCCCCCCACCTCGCTGCCCTCCGAGACCCCGGAAACCCCACATCCCCCCCCTCCCCGTCGAAATAAACTTTTCCTTCGCACGCCGGTGGCGGTGTCCCGGGGGGGCTCCCCCCGCGTGGAGCCGCTCTCCCCCCACGCCGGCGCTGCGGCGGTGTCCTCGGCCCCGGGGCCGCGCTTGGGCCGCGGCGACATGAGCCCCTCCCGGCCCCCGGTTTCCTCCCTCCTGCCGCGGGGGGGGTGGGGGGTGTCTGCCCCCTCCCGCCCGCGGGCGGGCGCGCGCCACCGCACTCGCTCGCGCACCCACACCACCCCCACCCCACCCCCCCGCACACACACACACGCACGCAGGCACACTCACACGCGCGCACACGTGCGCGCCCGCCCAGCAGCGCGCGGTCTCCGCCCCCCCGCGCACACACACAGAGACATACACATCAAGCACACCCGCGCGCACACCCGCACCCACCCGGGCACACACGCACCCAGCCGCGCGCTCCCCGCAGGCACTCGCGCCCTCGGCAGCGCGGCCGCTCGGCGGAGTGCGTGGCGTGGCGTGGCGCGGCGCGGCGCGGAGCGGAGGGCGGCCCCCGGCGAGCCCCCGCGATGCGCTGAGCCGCGGCCCCGCCAGCACCCAGCGCCGCTGATCCCGCCCGCCTGCCCGCCCGCGGCGTGGGGGCGGCCGCCGGGCGCGGCCGCGGCGCGGAGCCGGCTCCCCAGTGGGGAGAGGTGCAGCTGCCCGCGGAGGCAGGCAGGCAGGCAGGCAGGCAGGAGGCTGAGAGGCAGTCGGACAGGCAGCAGGCGGCCGGGAGGAGGCAAAGGACGATTTGGACATGCTCATTCTAGGGCGCCTGGTTGCCTGCATCCAGCTCGTCTGTATCCTCCGAGTGGGTGAGTGACATTCGCATGAATTCATCTGTGGGTTTCAGACCAACTTTTCTCCCCGGGCTCCGGTGGGGGTTTCGCCCTCTGATCCCTTTTGCTTAGAGCTGCAGGTGTAATCACCGGCTGTTCCACACGCTGGAAACACGCTGTCAACACCACGGGTGGGAACGTTCCTCCTACCCCTTTTTACCTCAGCCTCCTGCTGCCGGGGTCCGCGGATGCGGGGTACCCCCACGCCACCCGGCACAGGAGGGTTGCTCCGGGGGGGCCTCGCCAGCCCACCCCGCCTCTGCTCCCACAGCGGCGTCTCGCGTGGCGCTCCGCGCCCCGCGGAGCTGCTCCCCGCCGAGCCCTGCCCAGGGGTCCGGCCGCGCCGGGCAGCCCGCACCCGCGGGGGAGTGGGTGCCCGCCTGCGACAGGAGGCAGAGAGAAAATCCCTGCCAAGCAGTATTGACATCGAGCTTCTCTGTGGACGTGGGATAGGAAATCTTACTTTAGCCTCTCGCGTGAACCGTTTCGAAGAGAACCGGGGATGGGTGCAGAATTTCGGTCCAAAAAAAGACTCGTTCGCCAAGAACGGGCAACGTCAGCGATTGCCCTAAGCCAGGGTATAACTGCTGCCTCGAAAAGCGACATACAAGTCGCTCATTCACGTGGGACACTGCACACAGCGTATGGATTCATATATAGATTTTAGTAGGGCTACTTACATAACCAAATTAATTTTCAGCTCATTCAGATCTGTGCAACTGGAGTGCATCCTACAAATCACGCAGTGCTCTGTTATTCGGTATTATTGTTATAACCACCGTGAGTCAGTCGGTGCTGTTCGAAGTGCTGTCTTAAATACTTTGTCAAATAAGTATTAGGAGCTGAAGTGGTGCGTTTTGTATCGTATTGAATGATCGGATTGAATTTGTAAGCTTCTATCGGATAGATCACTAGAAAATAGTAGTCGTTTGCTTGTATTTAAGTGTGAGGAACTTGGGAGCCTCAGCTCATTATGTCCAAAACCAGTTTTACGATAGGTCTCTCGTGATAAAGTCGGCGCTAACCTACATTTTCTCCCCCAATAGGTGGTGCTGCTTCTGAAACCATGAGGCTCTATAAACAAAGATCGGTGTTAGGTTACTCGGAGTGAGAGCAGTTTCGTACCAAGTGCTGCTAGTTAGAGGAAACTACTTTTGAAAATTTTTTTCACGTGAAAAATATTTTCACCTCCTTTCTGAAAGTATGGTAGAATAATTCAAGTATAAATGTGATGAATGTAACTGACCTTTAATTAAAATGTATGGTCTTTGTAAGGGCATTAATAGTATTTTAATGTCACTTTTAAACTAACCTATTTCTAAAAACAGGGTACGTATTCTAATATAATTCTCTTATGCTAGTTTGGCAAAGAATGGCTTGTCCTAAAACTTTTGACAAGTTTTCATAACATCTTTCTTACGTTGCCAAACTTTTTCCTAAAATCAGATGTACTCTCAAGACTCTTTAAAGGAAAAAAATAGCAGTTGTTTGTATATGTGTGGGGAGGTATATGAAAATGTGTGAGTACAGATCAAGTACACCATGATATGATCGTAATGTAATACAACACAATTCAATTTTGGCGACTAACTTCCATGTTCAGATGATCCTACCACATTGCAAGCAATGCAAGACATAAACATAACTTTTGTAATGAAACCTATGGTTTTTTAATAATTTCATCTCCTGTCTTTTTAGAAATAAGGTGCTTTTGTATAATGTAATATTCAAATACATGGTGTGCCTGCGTATGTTATAGTCGTGAATTTAGAAGATCTGACAGGATGGGAAAACAAGGTTTTTTACTGACACAGGAGGTATAATATAAGTGCGGCTACTTTTTTATTTCTCTAGACTGATACACTATTGTTTTCAAACCTGACCTGAAGGGGACACCCTTTCTGGATGTGATGGATGATTTGATCCCAGTGGTGGATCATTCTGACGACTCATGAGCTAGACTGCTCAGTGTGCTCAACGACATGATTGCTCCCGAGAATGAATACCCTGTACAGGTTATTAGACTGATTTAACCAGATTTCATTTGAATATGTTCCTCTTTGAGTATCTCTCCGTAACTAAATGTGCTCTCATCTGATAGTCTTAGTTCATAGGAGTAAATATTTTGTTAGAATTTTGACATTATTTCCTTTTGCTTTTTCATAATAAAATAAGTGGTTGCAGTGTATGGTTCCTAGGGCTTGGTGAGAGAGGAGGACTGGGTCGGACAGGCTGGCTCTTACCATTAGGTATTTCTGGTACAGAAGAAACCAGACCCAGGGCTCTGTGAGTGGGATGTTGCTGAAGAGCATGGCAGTCTGCCTTTGCGTTCTGGAGACTACGCTTACTAGTTCGAGGCTAGGCAACGTGTAGATCGCGGCCTCATTTGCTTGTAGTTTCAAAAAATGTTGAGTTCTCAGCTGGTCACGTCCAGAGCTCCTTAGGAGGTCCTTTCTAATTACTCTGGGAGGTTTGCGGCTTCCTCTGGGAGATTGAGCAGGAAAATCTCAGTCTCATATGTGTGCAGAAAAGACAAGGTGGTCAAATCAACCTCACTGAAGAAAAACCTATTAGAGCAGACGGAGGCAAAAAGTTCTTTTGGGTATGACAAGACAGTGACAGTTCGTTGTCTGTGTTATTGAAGAAATGCTTAGGGGCTTGATTCTAATATCCCTGCTGAGATATGAATAGCACCTTCCTCCACAGTGTTACTGAAGCCAAGTACTGATGTAATTTGTGGAGCAGGGTATTATCTGAGTATTCTCAGTGAGTGCCATTCAGTGAAGTTCAATGGAACTACTTGAGGAGTGAGATGCTATTCAGTCACAAGTGAGGGTGCATGAGAAGTTCTGTGTGAATATTTGTGGACATTACTGTGTAGTTAGAATAGAGATTTCCTATGAAGTTCTTTCTGTTACTAAAATTAAAGGAAAAAAACCTCTGTGGACAATTCACTTGTTTTTTTTACATTTTTATTTTAAATGAGAAATATATGAATCTGTAATCTTCAGCCTGCATATATCTCAGGCTAAAGATATTCTTTGAAATTCTGCCCTGGCTTACTGATGTGTTCCATATAACCTTCTGAAAGTCAGTGGGGTGTGCCCTTTTTGTAGCTTTTGTCTCATTGTGCTTAAGGAAAAAAATATCTGGAGTCTTTTCAATAAGTAGACTATTTATGAATCTGTGTAGGCAAGAAAATGTTAATAGAAAAAGGAACTTGTTTTAACAAATTACATTATAATTGTGGCTAAATTTGAATCAAAGATGTGTAAATATTTAGGCAAGACTTGAAAAATATTCCCTGGTCTCACTAGCAAAATGTATGGGTAATTTCCCCAGATGATGTAAAAAGTCTCTCAAAAATTAGCTGATCTGCACCTTACTACTATCACTGTCTGACCTCAACCAGGGTTTTGCCTTTCAAAATGCAGCTAATTAAACTATGAATTGTTTAATTAGTTGTGTCTCCCTTTAATTTATCACTATCTAGAAAAGATCTCTCTCTCATTTTTAGTTTCTGGCATCCCGGTACCATGACTTTATTCACACAAAAGTAGTAATGTTTCCTTAAATATTCTAATTTTTCTTATACAACTAGCATCAGGACTGTACTTCCAAGCTCACAGACAGCATACATCTCACTACCAACAAGAAAAGCAACTTTCTGTGCTCTTTACTGGATGGCCCCAACTAATAATAACGAGAATCTGAAGGACAGCATTGGCTCAGCTTTCTAAATCCAATCACACTTTCTGTTCATTCGCATGTCCGCATGTTTAGATTCAATAAGCCCTTAGACTGTTAAAGGACTATGGCATCAGATCCTTCTTTTTTGCACTAACCTCTTAGTTTGACAATATTTTTGTAGGCCAGATACTTGAAGCTCAATTACATCACAGTAATATTACTATATATTACTTTTAATGCTTTAGCATATTTTACACTTTAGATGACATGTTCCTATGGAGGATGATACGTAGTTCCTACGGAGAAATTTAGTCTTGCCATGTCTAAAACATGAGTTAAAACAAAAATAAGAATTTTAGGACCGTTAAACCACCTATTTCAACCATCTATATTATAACTATCTATATGGTATGCATTTTTGTGCCATAGAGATGGATATATACCAAAATCTAAATATATAGTATGGATTTATTTTAGGTTCAAATACTGGCAGGTATGAAAAGTTGTGCAGAAATGAATGACATTTTACAAGTTACTGTCAGCGTAACCTAATATTTATTCAGCAAACTAGTCTGTAGGACATATCTAAAATAGTTAAAGCTGTAGTTTCCAATGTTGAATCAATACAATATATAAGAAGAGTTTTCTAAGTTGTATTTGGCATTACTTCATCTTTAAATATACTCTTCTATCAGAATTCCTGGAGAGAAACTAAATAATACATACAAAAATAAGGTAGTAATTTGAAACTATTATAATTATCATCTGGATTGTAAATCGGGATGTTAATTTATGAATGTAAGCACTTGCCCGTTTCTTAAGGAAGGCGATTTCCTTCATTTTCTGTGCTCATCATTTAAGTGGTCACTTCCCACTATGAGTTCTCTAATTAGGAATTTAAGGGTGAACAGATTCTGTTCTTTCGCTGACAATTTCAATTCCTCTTCAAAAGTGCCGTGCTTCTCAGTATTCCCTGTAGGGCCTGGAAGTCTGCGGCAGTTCCGGAGCCCCCCGCTCCCATTTAACAGCTCGATTCTCACAGCTTCGTGCACCATTTATGTGGCTTTCCTGTATGAGACATCCTCTGGCTATTCAATAAGCTTCTTTTCCCATAAAGACAAAAGTTACCTTTTTGAATACATGTCAAGGCTTCTGCATTAGAAAGATAAATCAACAGGAAGAAAAGGACTTACAGTATTAAATAAACAAAATCCACTAAATGAAAGATAGCAAATTTTTCAAAGAGGCTGGGACTGCAAACGAAACTTGGCTCCGGCAGGTTGTTGAGGAACTGTTGGCAGCAGAGTACTTTTGTAGGAAGGTATGGTGCAGGTTGCTTGTTGAATACAAATTACTGAAGTTGGTCAATTCAGTCTTGAGGCTCAGGTGGGAATAACTGGAGATTTTAGAAATGAGGTGAGGGTTTATTTTTACTTATTTTGCATTGCTGGCTGACACTGTGGCTCTATCTGGTTGAGGTGAAATAATACTTTTTAAGAAAAAACGGGCACTGCGTAAAAGTGTCATGGATTATTCTAGATGAGGCACGCCTCTCAGAAGTTCCTATTGCCTTCTACTTCTTGCCCATACTTGGACTTAGGTATTCTTTGATGCACCAGAAGTAGCTCTATTTCACCCTAGAAATCAGTATTTTTCATTACTAATCAAAGACTCCAGGAGCTATTGTTTGAGTTAGCTGATTTCAGAAATCCTTATTCTGGTAAAAGTCCCGTGGATGACAAAAATCCTATGCTACATCTGATAAGGAAAGCTCAGTACTGAAAGTAGGACACCAGTGGAACTTAGATGCCTGAACCCAAAATTTTAATTAAGAGGGTTCCTGACTCAGCTAGTATCTTTCGGGGCTTCCAGGGAAGCTTTCAGGCAGGTACAGTTCCTCTTCTGCATGTGCCTTATCTGACCCTACTATGCGCATCTCGGTGCCTCTTTCCCTCCTAAGTTTCATTGGGATCCAAACCCAAATGTTCTTTCAGATGCCTTCCCCAATTCCTAAGTCAGTAAGGCTTCCCTAAATAGATGTTGACAGGATCAGGTGTCTTGATCTGACTGCTGTCGCTACTTCTGTTTAAGACAAAGGACAAGGCGATGGCTGTGCCACCGCCTCATGTTGTGGCCCAGTGATTGAAGCGTTTTACAAAGGAAAGACAGTCTAGAGGGAAGACTTGTTCTGAGCTAAAGGGATGTGAACCTAAATCTCCTGTCTCCAAACATTACATTTTGTCAAATGAGAGGACTCTTCATATTTCTTATTTAAGCTGAAGCATTTTTCCTTAAAAAAAAGAAGAAAAAAAAAAAAGGTCAATTACAGGGAAGGACTAGGGAGAAGAATAAATAACATCGTTATGCCCATGCATAAAATCATAGCTAACCTACTTCTTAAATATTGTATATGCTTATGTTCCCCTCATCTCAGAAAGGGCACAGCAGACTCAGAAGTAAGGGAATGGCAACAGGGTATCTGTTTTTAGGAATGACTAGATAACCTAGGACTCCCTGTCAAGACCAAAGACAACTTAAAAGTTTGTTTTGTAGAGCATTATGAACTCACAAGTGATGGGAATAGATTCTTCACTGACTCATCCAATACAAGAGCAAGGGAACAGCAAATGAAGGCAGTAGGACACAGATTTAAAAATAAATAAAATAAAAGTTCATCCTGCAACAGGTGATAGACTTGTGAAACTCTGCTGTAGGTTGCTCTGAGAGCAAAATGTTTCGAGGGGATACTAGATAACCTCTTGAAAGAGAAACCTACTGAGGGTTGCTAAGCAGATGGAAACGACATCCATTTCAGGAATTTTTGGAGCTGAAAATAGAGCCTGGGAGAGTTTGCAAGGAAGTTTTCAAGCATATCACATCAGTTTGCCTTTTTCTTACTGTTCCTTAAGCATCTGCTTCAGGATTTTGGAGGCAGAACTCTGAATTGGTAGAATAGTACAGCAAGAGAGGAAATATGAGTTCTTATACCTGCTCCTACTCAGTATTTCATTATCCACTTGCTGGATACAATGCATAAATCACTACCACTGCCTTTTCTCTGGTTGTGCGCTAAAAAGAGCAGGTTTTGCTCATTTCTTTGAAAGCTGCAGATACTTACTCTCAGAAGGGAATTCTAGGCTGCAGTTCTGAAGAACCCAACCTCCCAAAGCTGGGCAGAGCTCAGATGCGTTTCCACCAACTCAGCATTTTACATCAGCTGTCCTGGGCAGCTGAACGCCGTTTGGGCAAGCCAGCTGCTTGTTACTGCACTCAGCTGCCTCGCTCACCTAAAGACAGTGTAGGAGCCTGAACTTATGGCTCTGGAGCCTGCTGCTACTGCCTAAGAGGTGGGTGATTCAGCTAAACGCCATCTTGCATCTGGGCTTTTGTCTAACTCAGGGCTCCTGAATCCATCGTTTACGCTGCACCTTCAGATTCAGCAGCTAAAAGATGGGCTAGGCGCGGCTTGGCTACTTGGCACATAAAAACCAATATTTACTTCTCTAGATTTTTATAGCATCCAGTTAGACATACAAGGTAAATTTTTTTTTTTTTTCTACAGCCCTTTATGTTTCACTAAACTTACAGACTGTAGAAAATTCTCTGTGTGATGTTGAAATATTAGCGATCCTACTTTGCAGATAGCATTCAGCAATGTACATTTCTGTGTGAAGATACTAGGACTGTTCACCTGACTAGTGGGAGATTTCATTCAGAGTTTTCAGCAGCGGTATATCTGTTAGTACTTTGGCTCTGAATTGTCATCCTCGTTGCCAAAAGGTTTCTGCTAGATACTGGATTACCTGAAGACTGAAATATAAAGCAGGTAGCATTTGAAGAGATATCCATCTTCACTGCCTTATTTATCTGTTTGCTGAGATAGGATAACAGTAAAAGCAGTGAAGAGTCGATTAAACAATAATGTCAGAAAGGGTGAAATAAGAGACATCTAGAGTACTTGACTGTATTGAAATCGTGTTACAAAATTGGTCTTCGAAATGCTGTAAATAAAGAATGCTGCATAAAAATAAATGAAATCAAATGTATCTTAGTGAATCATAGAATATTTTGTGTTGGAAGGGACCTTTAAAGGTCCTCTAGTCCAAATCCCCTGCATTGAGCAGGAACATCCTCAACTAGATCAGGTTGCTCAGAGCCCCATCCAACCTGACCTTGAATGTTGCCAGGAATGGAGTGTCTACCACCTCTCTGGGCAACCTGTTCCAGTGTTTCACCACCTTCATCGTAAAAAGTGTCTTCCTTATATCTAGTCTAAATCTACCCTCTTTTAGTTTAAAACCATTACCCCTTGTCCTATCACTACATGCCTTCCTCATTACTCCTCATCCTACCACAACAGGCCCTGCTAAAAAGTTTGTTCCCATCTTTCTTATAAGCCCCCTTTAAGTACTGAAAGGCTGCAATAAGGTCTCCCCGGAGCCTTCTCTTCTTCAGGCTGAACAACCCCAACTCTCTCAGCCTTTCTTCATAGGAGAGGTGCTCCAGCCCTCTGATCCTTTTTGTGGCCTCCTCTGGACCCGCTCCAGCAGATCCATGTCCTTCTTGTGTTGGGGGTCCCAGAGCTAGATGCAGTACTCCAGGTGGGGTCAACCAGGGCAGAGTAGAGGGGCAGAATCACCTCCCTCGACCTGCTGGCCACGCTGCTTTTGATGCAGCCCATGATACGGTTGGCTTTCTGGGCTATGAGCACACACTGCTGGCTCATGTTCAGCTTTTCATCCCCCAGTACCCCCAAGTCCTTCTCAGCAGGGCTGCTCTCAATCCCTTCATCCCCCAGCCTGTATTGATACTGGAGGTTGCCCCAGCCCAGGTTTAGGACCCTGCACTTGGCCTTGTTGAACCTCATGAAGTTCACATGGGCCCACTTCTTGAGCTTGTCCAGGTCCCTCTGGATGGCATCCCATCCCTCAGGCATGTCAACTGCACCACTCAGCTTGGTGTGCACTCGATCCCACTATGTCATTGATGAAGATATTAAACAGTACTGGTCTCAGTACAGACCCCTGGGGGACACCACTTGTCACTGATTTCCATCTGGACTTTGAGCTGTTGACCCTCTGGATGCGACCATCCAACCAATTCCTCATCCATTGAACAGTCCACTCATCAAATCCATATCTCTCCAATTTAGAGTAGGATATTGGGGGGACCATGTGAAAGGCCTTACAGAAGTCCGGATAGATGACATCCGTAGCTCTTCCCTTGTCCACTGATGTAGTCACTCCATCCTAGAAGGCCACTAGGTTGGTCAGGCAGGACTTGCCCTTGGTGAAGCCATGCTGGCTGTCTCCAGTCACCTCCTTGTCCTCCATGTGCCTCAGCATAGCTTCTAGGAGGATCTGTTCCATGATCTTCCCAGGCACAGAGGTGAGGCTGACAGGTCAGTAGTTCCCAGGGTCCTCCTTCCTACCCTTTTAAAAATGAAGATGTATGTTTCTGTAAATGCCCTGACAGAACTTGACAAAGAATTCCCGACTCATTTAAAATTTCCTTGGAAGTCATGACATGTTCTTTAATTGGGACAGGTTTTCTGGTATTTTTTAGAAGCTATCCAGGCCAAATTCAATTTTTTCCTTAACTAAATGGAAGGATTTAGTGACTTCATTGAGATTTAGACTGGTTTGTATCATAATTCTTCAAAACATAATTTTCCAAATATAATGCTATTTTTCAAAGTTGTCAAAGCCTTGGAAAGGCAAAATTGGTAGTGTTCTGCAGGGGCAGCTTATATTGAAGACACTGAAAGCTTTTTGAAAGCTAAAGCAAGTATTTTGAGGAAAAATTAAGCCTTTAAAATCAGTGTTTAAAAAAAGACTTGATGCTTCAATTGCTTTATATGCTGAACTCCATGATTTCAGCAGAAGTTCCCAAAAAGAAAAACATCTGCTTGCTTAGACTAAATAGCTCATGATCAGAGTAACAGCTGGCTTTGTAAAAGTGACCTATTATTACTCCAGGCAGTTTATTTTCTAGCTCCAGCCCCAAACTGACCAACTGTGTTTCATCCGTTTCTAGCCATTTGGAACGAGCATTTTGTTCCAAGTGTATGTCAGTTGTTTCTGTCATTTCCTTTTGTAACTCTTATTCTGATAGGTGTGTGTAAGTATGATAAGGAACAAATTTGGCAGGCTGGGGCTTTCTGGGAGGCTAAGGAGCCTTCTGCCAGCCCCCTGGAGAACTGCTGTTTGGTGTGTGGGACGTCTCATGTTCCGTGGTGCGGTCACCACACAACCCGTCCACCCATCATCTGCACATAGTTTGGGGTGAGTCCTGTGTGGTCTGTGCCTACTTCTTTCTTTGTAGTCTTTGATTTTTGAATACTAGCTTTGCATTTCATGTATCTTGCAATGTTGCAGAAAAATCCCAAGGAACCAGGTTCTCTCTGGGTTTGTTTTGTTTTGTTTTGTTTTGTTGTTGGTTTTGGTTTGTTGTTTTTTTTTTTTAACACACTTCAGGTTTGTGTTAAAAAAACTATATCACTGTAGATACACAGATCACAGTAGAACTACTTCTGGCTCATATCAGTGGAACTGTGCATGAATAAATCCTGGATGAGCATCAAGGAGAAAAAGATCCAGAAGAGCTATTTAAGTTTTAGGATAGTGCTGACACAAACCCAAATGCATATAAACTGGCAATGTGCAAATTTAAGATGAAAATTAGAAGAAAGTTCCTAACCATTACAGCGATGGGATTTTGGAAATTCTTTCCAATGGTAATAGTAGGAGCACAAAGCCAACCTATTTTTTTTTTTTTTTTAAGAATAGAGTACCATGTTTTTTGCAAGATCCTGTGCTCCTGCGATAGGAGAGAAGCCCATCAATGATCTAGGAGTCCCTGTCAGTGAGTACCATGGTACAGTTTCAACTGTGCTAAATAAGAAAACTGAGCAGTGTGCACGTGGCTGTGCCAGCCAGCTGCCCACCGCTCAAACAACATAAACCAGTCGTTCCTCATGACGGACTGATACATTTGTAAGCTGAGGTACTGGGGATGGAGTGGTCACTTGGCATCTCCAGAACCACTCAGCATTTCAAACTGCACTGAGTAGTAAAACATCATAAATCTATCCAGGAAAAGAAATAAAGTCTAATATAAGTCAGGAGACTTAAAAATTTACAATTTGGGGTTAAGTATTGTATTTTGAGGCTGTCGACAGTTTGCTGTTTTAAATAAGATTACTTGTACAAGCACAAGGTAAGAAACCTCCTTTAAAGAAAAGTATTTGAAATCTCATGTGGTTGTATGACTTCAGGAGCTAGGGGTTTAGATAAAATACTAGCCATTAGAGGATCTTTGAGAACCTGCAGTGCTCTCACTTTCTCACGTGATACGACCATAGGAAGTTTCAATTCATTATATTTCAGGGTCAAATTTTACATTGGCTGAATTCTGAGAGTATTCTCAGGCTCATCTGCCCATTTCTCTTTAATCCTCTCCATGTCCTCCTCTCACATTCTCATAGAAATGGTTTGGTCTCCCCGACAGCCCCGTGAACTCTCTCCTCACCACGTGCACATTTCCCCAAAGACACAGGCAGTTACATGTCAGTCTACTAATGTGAAATTACCCCTGCGACTTTGTGAGGGTCCTCCTTGACGGTTGTCTGCCCCCTTTTAGTGTGTATTTCTTACATATCTGATACAATTTCTCTTCACTGTTTGTTCCTGTATTTTGCATTAGCACTAACTTTCTCCCCTTCTTTATTTGGGATGAAGAAAAAGGGATTTGTATTTTGCTTACTGCTTTATCTGTATGGTAAAAAAACCCCTAAAATCAATATAATATGTACGAGAACTAACCAAACAGTGGATAAAAAATGTAAATTCCTTTTTTTTCTCTGAGAGTTTTATTTTCTGCACAGTTGTCTAATCATTTAGTCAAAGGTTTAGGTTTTGGTATCTCTTGATGAGAGAGAGAAAACAGATTTCTGTATTTAACATACATGTATTTGAGCAGAGGTCAAGTCAGTATTACATTCAACAGAATTAAGTCGGGAATACTTAGAGTAGAAATTATTCTTTTAATCCATTAGTGAAAAATGCATCCATACAAAAAGGTTATGGGAAGCTATCCTTTAATCTGAGTATTTTTCAGTCTTTTTTGGTTTGTGCTATCCACTGTGGCATTTGTAATGCGTGAATCAGCAGAGAAAATATGTTTCCATGTGGCAGTAGTCTTCACTGTCTGTGTAGGAAATTACAACCTTTTTCTGTGAGGTGGTAAGACTGTGACACAGAATCTGCTAAAGATTTGTCTGAGTAGCGGCTGTACTTGCGGAGGGAAAGGTGACAACAGGAACAGATATACGCTGTTCATTGGGAATATGTGCACATCTTAAATGATCTGATTAGCTTTTGCAACAATGTAAGTGTTTACAGTACGAAAAGAGATTCATCGTATTAAAACAAATTGGAAGTGCAATTTAGAGCAGATTAGAAATACCCTTATTGCCCTGCTGAATGGGAGAAGACAGGTTCAGCTAAATCAGGTGAAGCTAATAAGGTGGTGCTGCATAATGGATAGTTTCAGGTTACGTGCAACTGAGTGAAATAGAAGAAAATGTATATGGAGCAACCAGAAAATGTAGTCTTGTTTTTGGTGAATGAGGTAATATGAATTAATCAGCTTTTTCTAATATGATCTACACATTCTATCACAATTGTAAACAGTGCATTTGAATAAAACTGTAATCCAGGTTTCACGGAAAAATTATCATTATTGAGAGGTTTTTGTTCATTAGTTAAAGAATTCCTTGGATGTGCAAGAATTTTTCTAAACGTATGAAACCCTCGTCCCCTGAAATCTGCTGTTCACTTGAAAGCAACAGGAAATTTGACGCACTCAGAGTAGCTTTACAGTTAAATCAAAGAAGAGGTTTAGTCACCTTGCAGTGGAACTCGAAATGCTGGGACAGACATCCTGTTTGTTGGGTACAGAGCACGAGAGTTACAGGCACCTAGGCTGGGATTCATAGCAGCCAGCATGTCCAGTGGTGGGACACGCAAGCCTGGCTGGTAAAATAAAGATCAGCGTAGATACGGAAGTGTAAAAAAGTAACAAGCTGGGAAGTACCTCTTAGGGCCACATATTGGGAATAACTGTGCTGAAACATTTTGTTTAGATGGCTAGACGTGACAAAAAAGATCTCGGAGTTCAGAATTGTTGATCTTACTACTAAAACAGCCATAAGATGTTGATACTGGAGACTTCTCATAATCATCTAATAGTACAACATTTGCCAAGGAAGCAGGAGATGGCAATCCTAAACCTTTCCCGTGTAAGGGGGTTTGAACCACAGCTGTGGAGAGCAGTATTATGCACAGGATGGCAGAGCACAGCGGTTGAGGATGGGCAACAGTGCTGATCTATATCCAGGCTGAAGATGGGAATGGTAGAAAAGTTTGAAAGAGAAAACCTAACTGCACAGTCTAACAGGCGAGATAAGGTGGTCCAGCACTGCATGTCTGCGTGCCAGGCTAGGTTTTTGCCCTCCTTTCTTCACTGTGCCCCCCCTACCCTGCCCCAGAAGCAGCAGCTGCTACTGTGTGCAAGCAGCAAATCCCTGGTCTCCCAGTTCTGCTGTGGCTCCCCCCCACCTCCCCCCGCCCCGTCCCCCCACATCTCTGTCTCTCTGTGGCTGCAGTAGCGCATCCCTCTGCTGGGATGGATGCAAACGTGGACGAAGGCATTTGGCTGCAGAGGCAGCCTGTACTGCTGGAAGGGCCACTCTATCTGCGACGGGGGATAGGAGACAGGCCAGAAAATGTGTTCTGTAGGCTGGATTAAAGCCTTGGGTCAGCAGTTGGACCATGCTGGGTTATGTCTGTCAGTGAAAGGAGTGAGACATGGGGTTCCAGTCCCTGTCAGTTTGATTATTTCTGTCTTTTATCTAGCTGCTATCCAATGTAAAAACCACCAGGATTTCTGTTGTCTCCTGTAGTTTTGAAACGTGCTGAAGAATGCTACTGAATCTCCTGGATGGGTCGGTCTGATGCTTATCTAGGTCTTCTGGGCATCTCTGAATAGCCACCTACTTACCCTGGCTCCATGAAGCCTGTGCATCTTTCAGTCTTGGACCAGTTCCTGTTTTTTTATGTTGTGGAAACTGAACCAGTTAGACACAAAAGTGAACCAGTTCGACACAAAAGTGTATTGTATCTCTCCCAGAGAAGAAAACTAGGTAGCTGTATCATTAGTCTGTGTAGGACACGTATGCATTTGCACCACCCCTGTTGGAATAGCAGGAGATTTTCTGCCGCAGGCAGGTATGGCAACCGAGTGAGCAACAGCTGCAGTGTCCTGGAAGAAAATACAGCATGTGCTTCTTTTTGTAGCAAATCAGCTGCTTTAGATGGCATAGAGACAACAGATTCATTTCCCCGGTGAGTCACTGAGCCTCCCTAAAGCCCCGTATCTCCAAGGCTTTCAGCTGAGGTGGAGCATATTACGCTGCTCCCAATACAGCCCAAACCTTAAAGGCTTAGTCAAACCTATAATTAATTAACGCCTGTGTAACACTTAGAAGATATAACTCACTAGATGAGCACTAAGGCTGTTGCTAATGATTTTAAATCTACGAAGCAACTTCCTAAAAACCTTTGAAATTGGCAATTATAATGTTCTGTCTTAGATGGAAAAGCTTTGATCACTCCAGAGCAGGAAATAAATGCCTGACTTATGCTGGAGAGATACAGTGACAGAACAGCGGCAAACTGCTAAATTCACTGGCGTGGCAGAGGGCCAGAGGAAGATTTGCTGTTGCTCCTTCCAAAACTCAATTTGAAGCCATTTCAGTATTTCTGTATTGCATAAATGGCTGTGAAAGTCCTAGGAAGTCTGCAGTTGCATGTACTTACGGTCTGAAGATAAGACTTAATTGAAGAATTTTACTTTCATGCCCTCTTCACTTTTTTTTTTTAATTTCTATGCAATTACAAGGCTACATTCTGATACAGTGCTAGAAATGAACCTAATGAAAATATTCTGACCCGTCCTGTCATGTTCCAACACAGATACTTTAGTGAGATTAAAAAACAATTGATAAGATTTTCAAAAAATGATAAAAATGTGTGAGAAAGCCTGTTGTTTTCTGTTCAAGGGTAGGAATATTTTGTAAAGAAACTAACTAACTGCAGTCTAGAAGGTTGATTTTGCCATGGTGTTTTCCGAGAGCAAAATATGTGAAGCCGTCTTCTTTGCTTGACTAGTGCTGGTTGTGGGTTCAGCAATGACATCCACCAGACTGTTTCCCTAACTCATTCAATTTTTCATGAGGTGATTAAAATTTAAGAGGTTCTTTGGTATAAAGCAGTGTAGTCTTTGCTTGTGAACTTTCTACACTTCCTCAAATGACTTCAAGTTACTCATGGGTATAAGAAAGAAAATAAGAACATTTTAAGAAAATACAAAGGCATTCTAGGAAGGCTGTTTTTAAGGATGTATGGATATTTTAAGCTAGTGTAGTGCTGTCATGCAAATAATGTGTACCTGTTGAAGGCATCTTCAGAAACATGTTATTTACTTTGATTAATTGCTTAATAAGTTCTCCCTGATAGAAGTTTGAGTAAGTGAAAAATACTCTTCAAATTGCTTCTTGAAGGAACAAATATTATTGTTGTGGTTTTATATCATAATAACAAAACAAAGTTACATCCAAGTAAAATGAGGGGAAAAATCTATCTCACTACTTGTCTGTAAGCTTTCCACTGAGGGATTAAATGTTAGTACTATGCCTATTGATGCAATACCAATATACTTCAGAAATTTTACAAACTTTTGAGAAATATATAACTAGTTATGGGAAATATAGCCATTTAAATTGCACATCATACTTATTCCATGGACAGATTAATCCTCTAACTGGGCTTTTACACGTGTTGGATATTTAAACAAAAATGGGATCTGAGGTTAAACTGACATGTGCAGATGCTGTATAATCAGGAAATTGCTATCATTTATTATTTATGTATTGACGACATCTAAGTGCATTTGTCAGTGACCAGGGTTTCGTTGGGTAAGGTACCGTATGAACACAGAGCAGGAATATGACACCTGCCCTAGGGAATTTAGAAATAAAATAAAATACAAAAAGAGAAGCTGATAGGACAGAGAAGATGGGAGGAGCTGCTAAGAAAAAATCATATATTAGTCAGTATAAAAAGCAGTTGAGTTGGTGAAGCAGAAGTCTGTCACGTCTTTTCTAGCTATTCCTGTGAGTGAGAGTTTTCAAAGAGGTTATTGAACGGGTCTGTCTCCGTTCCTCATCTGTGAGGTAGAGGTAGTAATACTTTACTCAAAGGTGTTTTGTGTGAACAAGAGCGCGTTCGCATTTCTAAAGCTCTTTCAAGAGAAAAAAGGTTAGCTCTAAGTCTTCTGTTATAGGGCAGAGTCCCGCTGCGGGGAAGTTCTGCAGGTAGCCCTTGCAGCCTCCGTGGGACCTAAAGCGTGTGTGCAGGCAGTCGGTTTGCAGTCCCCTGGAGCCCCTGGTGCAGCCCCTTGCGCGCCACGTAAGCCCCGGGCAACACTTGCGGGTGAGGAGAAGCGTTCACGTGGAGACCTAATGTATTCTGGTGATTCAGTAGGAAACTGAAAATCAGGGGACCTGGGAACTGAACCTGGCAGACAGTGTCAACTCAGGCATGTCATTTTACCTTCTTTGCCTCAGTTTGCTGTCTGCAAAGCTGAGACAATACCCCCATACTTTCTGAAGTCAGTTCAGGAACAAAAGCACTGTGTGAATAGTAGGGCGCACAGATAGTACAGTGTGAGCGCTGGCATGCGAGGAGCCGAGGTGTGCTGCTTCTGATGACAAGATAGCCCTTTCAGCAGGAGCACAGCCTTCCTAATGGTGTGTGGCTTCGCTGAGGTGAGACGGCATGTACATTTACACCTGACAACTTGGGTCAAAACAGCTGATCTGAACATTTATCCTATAGTGGATCCTCTCTGATCATAATCTTAAATGGAAATTCTTACCCTTTGTGACCCAATGGTACCAGAAACCATGGACTGAAACAAGGCCTGTTACCTCACGGTTGCAGCCTGAAAAAAGTCAGCATGGAGAATGTGACAAAATCTGACAGGCGTTTGCTGTATAAAACAAAGCTCTAACGTCTCACAAAAGGAATGGTTATGCTGAGTGGGGATACCACTGATGTTATTTTATGTAATTGTTGTAATTTAATGTTCATATGCTGTGTATAGCTAGAAGTGTGGTAGGACGGTCATAACATACTAAAAAGTTGGGTTTTCCTCGTGTAGCAGTCAGTACAGCTTGGGTCCACATGTCATGTTTGATGATAATAATAATAATAATGATAATAACATCCTGTGTCATTCTTCTTCATGTATCATTCTTCTTCATGCATCATTCTTCTTCATGCTATGAAGGTGGGCATGTGAGTATGGGTATAGGGCTGGTGGCTGTCGGCAGCTATGTTCCATTAGCTGCCATCTCCGTTCCATCAGGTCTTGGAACACACGTTGTCTAGGTGGTCCCCGGTGCTGAATGAATCGGTACAGCTCTTCTCTCCTATGCCCTCCATACTGCCAGGTAGAAAGGGACATGGGTCACCGTTCACACTTCAGTGTCTGCTGCCAGTTACTACACTGCAGTGTCCTCATACATTATTGTTGTCTCCAATTGTGACTTCAGGGAGGTGGTGTTCTGTATCTGTTACTCGTAATTCAGAAGTAAATGTTGGCTTTTAAGTTGTGACCATAAGGACAAATACTGACATGGACAAAAGCTTTAAATTGAACAAGCGAGCAGTGGATGAAGACCTACCTTTCTTTTTACTCTCTCCTTAAAAAAAGCATATGTTAAAAATGAATAAAAGGACCATTCCAGATTTCTGTTGTCTTCCAGTAAATGACAATGTATGGGGGAAAAAAGGAAAAAAAAGTGGTGAGTCCTACTGACAAGAGGAAGAGCGTTAATGGTAGTTTCCAGAGTCCTTATTCCAGAGTTCATGGAAATCCCACAGAGAGATTAAGAGAGAGGAAGGGAGCAAATGGATGAAAAGAGGAGCAAAAAAAGAAAGGGAAAGGGAGAAAGAGGAAGGAGGGAATGAAGAAGGAAGGGAGGGAGGGAGGAAGGAGAAAGTTTACAAATGAGACACACTTGGCATTTGTGCAGCTTCTGTTTATCTCCTGTTTTTTAAGTTTGGTGTTGCTGCAGTCTGCAACTACTCACCATTTGTAACTACTAGAAAAGCAGACTGGGGAAGGGAGTTAAATTACTCCTGCTGCGACTTTTACAGGCATCGCATCACCAAACCCAGAGAGAAATGAAATGAAGTGACTGAACCCCAAGTTTTCAATCTCAGTTGTTTTTAACTACTCTCTTCCACATAATGAGGAAAATGAAGAGGGTAATTCTTCCAATTTCTTCTTTTTTTAAAAAATGCAGCCAGGTGGAGTTTATTGCAGAGCAGTTTATGAGATGTTCATTCATCGCAACAGAGAAAAAAATTGTTCAGAGCAAGAGATGAGGAGTGTTTATATATTTGCTTTTAACACGAATTGTTTATATAACTTTCTTGGCATCATCACCACAGTGATCTCTAAAGATACATAGGTATGTAATACTTCTAGCAAATACATAACGAACAAATTATAGAAAGACACTTGTTGATACTTGCAAGAAGTGATGCAACGAGAAGAGCAGTGATGGGGTTTGGGGAAGGAAGAGACACCACCCCCCTGCCCCCTTGCCTGCACTTCCACGCTGCCTTGGCCTCTCTCTGTGGGTGGCCCACAACCCCTCCTCTCTCCTCCTGCTCAGAGGGGACCTTACGCACTCCCCTTCCCCTCCTTCTCTTCCTCAGCCCCACATGTGGGTGCGACCCAGATTTCCCTTCAGAAAACCCTGTTCTTCTAGAGGCAAGGAGGGTTCTTGTCTGACAGGGGAGGAGGGGTCCTGCAAAGCCGATTCTGGGTAATGGTCACTCGCTGCCTGTGGAAAGCATCCATATCTGAGATTATCATTTAAATTCTGTTTATACAACATGCTGTCCCAATGCAGCTAGAGTTCTGTGAATGTTCTGGCAATATTACAAATAAATCATAATAATAGTTGTTAATAAGTGAGTGCTGACAGTGATATTCAGGCCATAATGACCTTTGTAACCTAAAAAACCCCAAGGAGCTTTATTGTTTTCAAAACAGAAATGTGTATTCTTAGGCTGAAAGGTAATTTGGTTGGAATTGTACATTTTGTTTATAATGAATGCATCCAGACCTAATGCTGCCTCCTTGCACAATATGCAAAACCAAGATTTGATGGTAAAACTCACTGCTCCTGGGCATAGCACACTGCTGCCTCGAGGGACAGAATATAGTGGCGCATTACAGATCAAACAGGGATTTTGCTGGTTTTCACCAAAATGTACAGACCT
Source organism: Phoenicopterus ruber ruber (assembly GCA_009819775.1). Taxonomy (NCBI): domain Eukaryota; kingdom Metazoa; phylum Chordata; class Aves; order Phoenicopteriformes; family Phoenicopteridae; genus Phoenicopterus; species Phoenicopterus ruber. The sequence continues at coordinate 26,131,156 of CM020215.1, read as the reverse complement.
CTGGTAATAACTGGCTTTGTGAGGGAACATCTGAAGAGGAGTTAAAAACTTGGACTTGTAAGGACCATGGCTGGGAAGAGTTTTAGTGTGCAAGGGGGAATGGATGGCTGGAATGGCATGTAAATTCTGTAAGTTTCAGTTCTTTTTCAGGGAGACAGTATTTGGAAATAAGTTTCAGCTAAATTTCACAATTATTTTAATTGGAGAAAACAACTCTAAATTCTTTTTGATGCAATATCTATAATGAGTGCTATTTTAAGAATCCACCCAAGGCTCTAGTCATGAAGAAACATGTGCTTGACTGGATTGCATTCACTCTAGAAAATAAAATTGATGTTCTACTTGCAGCTCTAAAGGGAAGATCTTTGTTCTCTTTCCTCCAAGCCAGAATTCCATGATGGCTGTGATGAATATCCTAGTTTTATGGGGGAAAAAATCAAAAGAGAAACAAGCTGTCATTTCCTATGGAAAAAAAAAAATAAATTAAAGATCTGACATGTTATTGGCAGGAAAAAAGGCATACTAGTGCAAATCCTGATCAAAAGATTCTTTTACTCAGTTCTAAACTGTGTCCATAAAATTTTTGATGTACATTTATTAGGCATTACGTTTTTCTGCCATATATTATACCACAAATAAATTTGTAAGAGTAAGGTAATATTAGGGTAAGAACTAGTATCCAAGAGCTACTCTTGGATTTAAGTGACTCAAATGCTCAGAAGGAAATTAGAAAAAGTTAACTGCTAATGCAAATGACCGTATAGCAAACTAAATTTGAAGAAGAGTATTGGTTCCAAGTATACATGAGCATCTGCTTTCTTTAACGTAGGAAAGTATCCAAAACATGGCCAAAAAGGTGGAATATTCAGTGCTTGAATGAGAACCACCTATTGCTCAACATGCACCAATGTAGCCTCCCAAGCGCTGTAAAGATAAAAGTAGGAATTAAGATACCAATAATACCAACAGAACCTTTTTTCCTACAGTTACATTCTTTCATTTCCTTTCCTTCCAGTGCTAATACAGAGTTCATAAGAGACCAGATACATTCTAGTGAATGAATACATTTTAATCCTAACATAAATAAACTCATATACTGCCAGTATAAGAGCAGTGAGCCCATTCATTTGGCAATAAGCCAGGCATTGCTGGATAAATTAAAATGCAACCCTTTCATCACTGCTTGATTTAGCAATTAATTGACATCAAACTAGCAAACATGCACTAGACTGAGAATACAGAATGTGATTTCTCCGTACTAATACTCTAATCTCTCTTTCATTGCATACCTTCATAGTAGGCAGAATTAACACTGATAGAATTTCCATTATTTACTCAAAAAACTTCAATCATATTAAAGTGTTAGTTTGCACTTACCTGGCACTCATCATAGATAAGATCTTCCTTCACCCTTAATCTAATTATGACAAAATTAATAATGACAAGCCTTGAGAAAGTAAGTACGTGACAATTAATAAAGAAGTGGTTTAGCCGTGAAGGAGTTTTCTTTGCTGATGATGACAGGGCTCAGCCCATGAATCAGCAGCATAAGAGGAGTATGCTGAGAAAAGACAACCATAAAGATAAAGGTAAATTATGAAATCCAAATGAGACCCTGGGGACTAGGAAGATAATGATAGGTAAATCAAATCTGAGATGTGGGCTGAGGCACAAATGTATAGGTGAAAAGGGGAGCTTCAATTTGATACAAGAAAAAGGGAACGTTCAAGCCATGGTCTATGTGTTATATGCAGCCTCAGAGAACAATTCATCCATCATTCAGCCCATAGCTGACAGCTTGCTTTCCCTGGGGAGTTAATTTGATGGCAACAGCCTGCCCTTAGCTGTCATTTTTACCAGGGCTGAGAAGCTTACTCCTATCACACGGAGCTTATTGTGCTTGTCTGACACCATGCGTGCACACAAATAGGTGTCTGCCTACTCTCGGGTAGAGATAGCCACTAAGAGTAGGCAAGAGCAATTAATTTGGCCATTAAAAAACTCTTGGTCTGCTCCCAAGATGACCCTAGGAAAAAGAATCTGACTGCTTTGATGACTGCAACCATCTTTCAGCCATCACCTGTATTGATTCTCCAGTGGCACATGAGCCTGCCCTGGCAGCAGATGAAGTTACGGGCCCTGCCCACCGGGTTGGCCTTTGCATGATAAGGCGTATGAAAACAGATTAAACAGAGCAATTAAAGCATTAGAAATCTGGAAAGAAGTGCATATGGAATGATGGCTGGTTAAATGGACAACTAGATGAAAACTTTCAAGCCATAAAATAAAGCAAAAAGAAAAGGAAACAATAGGAATGAAAGGAAGGAGAGAAGGAAGAAAAGAAACTAGAAGGCAGCAGAGTGAAGGTTTGGGTCCTATTCTGGATTAACAAAGAACTTCTCCTAGAAGACTTTTTTTTCTTTTTTCCAAAAGCTCTATTTTTGTTTGTTCTTTAAGCTCCATATGCATACTATAGTTTTAATTCCCTTTCTTCTGGAAAGAGAGATGAAACATTTATGTCCTGTTTTGGAAAGGTGTGATGACTTCATTTTGATCTTCAGCCCAGGAGTAAGTTTTACCAATAAATAAATAAAAATTGCCGTTCTGCGCATAGACCTCAGAAGTTAATGGGTTCAGGTATTTATGAAAAGCCATGGTCCCTTGAGAACTTCATAATGCTGCACCCTCCTAATGAAAGCCAAGACACATTTATGTGCAACTTGGAATTTGCAGTAGAAGCCTAGACCTTTATTAGTTTTTTCTTTCTAACCTCGGCTGTAAGATGCCTCAGAGATTCACGCTGCCTTGGGTCCTTTCCCCTGTTGTGCCTCAGAGGACAAGAGGGGGAAGAGTTAATGCTAATCCATATATTCAAACCATTCAAGGACCAAATATCTTTCCCCTTAGGGATGAAGATTAGAACTTTTCTAATGTAGACTTTGATACAGTTATCTATTTCTTGTTGAATTCAATTACCTGTAATACATGCCTCATGAGAACTTTCAAAAGGCACCGTTCGCACAGATCATAGAATCATAGAACAGTTTGGGTTGGAAGGGTCCTTTAAAGGTCATCTAGTCCAACCCCCCTGCAATGAGCAGGGACATCCTCAACTCGATCAGGTTGCCCAGAGCCCCATCCAGCCTGACCTTGAATGTTTCCAGGGATGGGGCTTCTACCACCTCTACCATAAGCAGCACACCAACAAGAGGTGTGCCTTACTCCTTCTCCAGAGAGAGCACTTACTTCCTGCTTACTTCCATGTCTCATTCTCTCAGAGTGAAAAAAATGATTTATTTCTCATTTTCTTCTCTTATGTTGCTTCAGTATACTTGTGCAGAAGCCTGTGGTTTGGAAAGAGGCAGTACTCTTCATCATAAATTATATGTAACTTCAAATAATCAACACTTGTAGCTTGGAAAATTTGCAGTTCCCATAAATGAAACAGTACATAATTTATATATTGCTTGTTCCCAACAAAGTTATTTCCTTTTTATGGAGAGACTTATTTTGATGGAAGTCCCTTGAAGCTGATGGTAAAACTGAAGTAACAAATTAATGATATGGAGTACCAAAGAATATTGCATGAAGTATTGAAAGCCGACTTGCAGAAAACTATGTGGATATATGAAATATATTTGTTGTTAGTGGTAGGTATTTATGGACTGACGAAAGATTTTTCTAGTTTCTTCTCCTAACTTTCATCTATTCTGTGCATGCCCTTGTACAAAGATCACTTAGAAACTCAGGATTCATGTCTTTTTCAGATGAGTGTCAGGATGCTTGATTTCTTCCCACATTCATTTTAAGAGCAAAATTTAAGGTACAGCCTCAAGATTAGCTTTGAAGTCCCAGGTGGAGGTCACTACATATATGCATGCATGATTATTGATGTCAAATCAAGGATTTTTACTTACTAGAATTCTCTCACACACAGAATAAATGGATGAATAATTTACTCAGAATAATTGGTACCTCTTAGTAAATTCTCTTTTTTCTTTTACTAAGGAATGTATTTTATTGTTTGGAAATAATTGTTAAACCTTGTATTTGGATGAGCACATAATTTAAAGCATAAGGGGTACTTTGCTTTAAAGGAGAATAGGGTAAGGGAAAAGTTTCTTCCAGTTCATTTATGGAAATTGAGGGCATTTTAGATAAAGTTATGAGTTTTTTGTACTCTCAGATCATACCTGAGTTTAATAGTCTCAGCAAAATCAGTGGTGAAATTTCCTGTTCCTGTACTGGCGCTACAGTTTCTTGCGGAGAGGCTTGGGTGCGTAAGGGAGGCAAGAATGAGCTTTGTAATTAGAATTGTGACATGGTAGTCTGACTTAAAAATAATTCACAGCTTGTCAGAGAAACTAGCAATTAACTCTGAACTCTGTAAAATTTCCATCCTTAAATATAAAAGAGAAATCTGTTCAGTTTGTAATTATCTTTATGGGCTGTAAAAATAGGCTCCAGATAGATAAAGAAAAAAAATAGAATTCCTTTCATTAAAAACCATGAGTTTTGTTAGATGGAAAGGGCTCTACTATGAAAATGTTGGTCAACTTAAAACCTCAATGTGATTTTGTTAGAAAAAAACCAACTATATATTTCGTTATTGGAAATTCCCTCAGCATGTACACAACAGAGTCACAGGAAGGGTTTTGCGGGAGCAGAAGCTGCCAAGAAAGGTTGGAAGCAGAGGGAGGGTTTTGTGGAGGGACAACACAATGTCAGTTAGCCCTAAATGAGCTGAGAGGGGTGAAAGACTAAAGATTAGATGTCAATAAGATCAGAAATATAAGCTGAAGCGTTTGGGACAGGCAGTGCATCCCTCGGTGCCTTTGGAGTAAGAAGAGACTATTCAAGTAAGCCACTGACCTTTCTTCATCCTGTAACACACCGTTCACCAAAAGGTTAGCCTAACGGGACCGGTCCAGATTCTTCAGAAAGATCTCATTTTCTACTCCAGAGGCATTTTCTAACAGCAAGCGCACTGCTGCTTTTCAGGGAAACATTTTTAAAAGAATTCATGTCATTTAGTTGCACAATATCCAGTTAGGAGCGTTTGAATTTGGAAGACTGGAATCTCCCAAGCTCTTTTTTAAGATTAATTCCTAATTATGATATATAAACATAGTTGCAATGACTCCAATATCTACGAGACCCTGTCCTGGCCTCTCCTCATTCGAAGTCCTTGAATGCAAAATTACAGTGATGTCTTACGGACCAAAACTGATTTCAGCGAAATTTTTTAAACAAAATTTAAAAGAATGTGTCTGAGGGGAGTAGAAGTGCCCTCCTTATGTTTGCAAGAGTCTGGTTGTGGCAAAAATGCCTGTCATTTTTAAAAAGGTCAGCAAAGCCAAGCTGCATTAAGGACACCTTACTGGTCAATTGAAGGTATTACATCTGTGTTTTGTTTTATGTGTGACAGATGTACTGGTGTGACTTGCAGAGTAATATTTTTGACATAAAACCCCTCATTATTATGGCATAGCAAAGTAGCATTTTTATTGTACATGGGATATTTCCAAACTGTTTTGATTTTGCAGCAAATTAGCTTAAGGTAGTTGGATAGTGATTATTTATTATAAAAGACCATTTTAAACAGTTACCTAAAATATTTTTTTCCCTACTGTTTAACTAATTTGCAGTTTTTTACTGTAAACTGTATTTTAGGAGACAAAAGTATGTATTGTTTGAAAGTTTCATCACAATATTCATGCTAGTGAAAGCTTGGCTGCCTGTTTTCTCTGCAGACTTATGTAAATTTCTGGGGACCTTGTGTGAATGGAGGGAGTCTGAATTTGTGTCCATGGTAATCTGTTCAATGTGTAGAGGAAGTTACAATGGCATTAACCCATGAAAAGGATCGGTTGTTTTCATGGAAAGCAGTCAAGACATGCTTTGAATTCAGATAGTCAACTTAATCAGAGCTGGACATCGTTTTTTAAGGGTTTCTCTTTGAAAGAGCTTAATGCTGGTCACCTGCTACAGTCAAAATACATCATTTATCTGTAAAGGGGCATAAAAATTTAACAGTTAGCTGAAGAATGGATACATCCCTGAAATAAAGAAAAAAAAAATCCTGCAGTTATTTACAAGCTCTACTTGGGCAACTAGAAGCGTGAAAATGCCATAGTTGTCCTGGCTCATTACCTGCCTTCTGCCGCTGGGAGCTGAGTGAATTCATGTGGTGCTTCTTTAGGACTGGAAATTCAGCAGCACCAGTCCTCACCGCCTTCCCGGGTGCGGCGGGAGTCCTGCCGGAGCAGGGGTGGCCAGCGCAGCTGAGAGGCCGGACATAGAGGGGCTTGAGCAAACGTGGTGATTCGGAGTCTTATATCAACCCTCATAGGACATAACAAGAATTCAGGTCCAGTCCCCCACCTCATCTTGCTTTTCCTCAGACATAAATGGTTCTGCTGCTGCAGCTGCCCTGGTAAGGTGGTGGTGATTGAGACTATATTCCCCTTTACCTGCACCAGAAGAAGTGGTATGTAGCAGCCTCATTTGGGTTTTTCTCCTGCATCTAAATTAAATTACAGTACAAGGAAGAGTAGCATTAGGCAACCTGTGTTTATTTGGCTATTCAGCAGAGATTTAATTTGCAAGATTAAATAATACCTGTCTCAGCTTCATCTGTTTCAGCTAGTGAAAGTAAAAGATCCTTCTGCTCCATATCTTAATTAATTTGCTACAGGATATTTCCACAGTTTAGTGGTAGACTTGTATTAGAGATGGCTTGATGATGGTGAGGATGACAAGGTTAAAAGTAATAAATACAATTAATGTAAAAAAATAAAAAGTTCAGTGTCCATAATTCATGTACGTTTTTTACAGTATCTGTCTAGTGCTACTTTAACGTTTTATACCTATGTTAGCTAAATGAATTTGCTGTATTGCTGCGTGAAGCTGTATTTAGAGAGCATTGTAACTACATTTCCTGGCATTCCTTGGAAATGGCATTACCCAACAGCTTTCCAGTGAGAAGAGACAGGTCTTTCAATGCAGAGCTCTGAATTAACGCAGCAAGAACAGCTGGTACTTACTTGCTCCTAATCCAATTTAAGAGCTGTAAATTCCTGGAATTATTTTCATAAGAGCTACTGTGCCCTGTGCAGGTTCACCAGTGGAGATGTTTGGACATTAAAACTATAATGAGAAACATAGTAACTGCTCAAGGCATAAGGGAAAAGGCCATTGGTGGATGATCATGATGTAAGCAACAACATCATCTCATCCAGACAGAGGAAGAACAGTTAGGCAAGTACTGTAATGGCTGGCATTTTTACTGGACATTTAAATTGTCTTTCTCCATGGGAGCAGACAATAGCAGCCAGAATTTTCTTACAAGTTGCAAAAAAAGTAAGAGAATAGACAGAAATCTGCTGTTTAAGAATGTCTCTTGCCTTTCCCAGATCAGGCTATTCTTCTGGTTCTTCAGGTCAAGCACAATTAGATAAAACAGAATGTGTAGAAACTGTCCAGAGGAAAAAGCAATATTAATAATAGCAGTAGTCACCTAAATAAGCCTTTGCAGAGGAATTGGGTTTTGAGGATGAACTGTACAGCGAGGAATCACAGCATTGTGCCATTTGAAAATACCATTGCCCATGAATTTATAGAAGGTGTACTCTGTGGTGTTGGTTAGGCCAAAATCTACTCTATCCTGTTCTCTTACAAGGGGAGTGAAAGGTACTGTCTGAAACCAGCATTTGCTCTTTGAACATGGTGGATATTGCAACACAAAAGTAAGAGTCGCGTGATCCCCAGTTCTGTAAGGAAGCTGCAACCGATGGATCTGAGATTTTTCCATTTATTAGGTATATCAATTCGCAGTCATGTTTTGCTGTCCCTGACGGAATTTCAGACTGTTAAGGGAGACATTGCTAAAAAGCACTTAGGGACACATTCCCTTGAATCTGAGCAAGGGAAGAGTCAGTCATATTACTTGCTCCAGCCAGCTTCTCGAAGTTAACTTTGTTGCCTACCTGGATGCAAGTAGAGTGTCTGTTACAGAACAGTAAGTGATATTTATTTTAAGTTTTAATAGTAGCTGCATTTCATCTAGGGCAAGTACTACCACTGTTTCAAATGCCGTGGATCATTCATGTGTAGCATGCAAATAGCAGGAATAGCCGTGTAGGGTCATACCTGAGTTCAGTATTGTCTGACACAGCCCAGTGCAGATACTTCAGAAGACCAGGCATGAAATCCCACAGTAGGCAGAAGTGAGATACGTCCCCCGTCTTTTCTCATACATCTCATCTGTGCCAGGTGCCTTTCTAAATGTATTGTGATAACTCCCAATATTCTTGATGTCTCTATAGCTATTTCAGTCTTCATTTAGCTGTTAGCCTCAACGGTTTCCTGCAGTGATAATTGCCTAGATGTGAAAAAAAGTGTATCCTTTCACTGGTTTTCTTACTTGCAGCCTTCTCATTAATGCCCCCGGGTGTTCTTGTTCTTCTAGAGAGAGGGAGAACAAAAGTTCCCAGTCTTCATCTTAGCAACATTCATTATTCTTTATATTTGTTTTCTTCCCAAAATAAGCATTCTTAACCTTTTCCATCTCCCTTTATTTGGAACTTTTCCATGGTCACTTTCATCAGTGTTCCCTCTCACCCATGTTATTGTGCTTAATTGTTTTTGAGAAGGCAAGACCAGCACAGAATGCAGTTTTCCAGACAAAACCACACTGATGATTTGTGTTAAGGGGCAATAATGTTCTTTCTTCACCATTTCTCACATATTTCCAAATTTCTGCTTGGACTCTAGCTATACACTGAATGCATAACTTGATTTAGCTGTCCAGGGATGCCCTGGTCTCTTCTTTCAGCTGATACAATTAATTGAAAACCCAACAAAGTAGAAGTAGTTTTTTTTTTCAATTATTTTTGCTGCTACATCTGTCAAAGCTGAACATCATTTGGTGTTGTTACACATTTACCTTGCTCGTTATAGCTCTCTGAACTTCCTTGAAACTGTAGTCCTACCCAATCTAAATAACTGAAACATCAGTGCATCACAACATTTTGGCATATCCTCTTGAATCTTTTAATTTAACCTACTTGTTTCCCTTTCTGGAAAATTAGTAGACATTTTGAAGACTTCTGAAAAGTGGCATTGCTATCAAAACTGGAAATATTTTTACTTTAGGGATCTTTTAAAAAACTTGTGCATTTTATTTGCTAAAGGCTGGTGTCAGTGTACTAATTTGGCACCCTTGCTGTCCCCTGAATGTCAATGCAAATTATCTTGCAGTCATCACTCTTTAATGGCTCATCTGCTGTTCACTAGGTGACCTGTCTGCTGTGCGTGTTGTGCGAGTTTCCCAAGAAAGGTCTCTGCTCGTTTGTGTTCAAGAGCTGCTTTTCAGATTTGCACCTGTATTGTTTCTCTAAGCTTTGTCCTGCTCGGCCATTTGGCCATTTTACGGATGGTAATTGAAATCTTACTGGTTTGTTACATTGTGCTGATTGTTTCATCCTGCTGCCTCTTGGGAATTCAATTTGCTTTTCTTTGCTAGACTCTGTGGTATAGCCATATTATTATATATATATATTATTAGGGTTCAGAGTTTGTTCTAATGTAGAGTCAGCTGTATGTTCCTCTCCTCTCAGCAGTTTTATTTTCCCCAAGGTGTTCTTCAGGGCCTAGAAGTTTAAACCCTCCTTGCTCACTCAAGGAAGGGAGTTTTAGGACCCTGTTTATTTTCTCTGTTTGGGCCTGCACCCTTAATTGGAAGCATTTATAAGAAAACAGGCAGTGAGAGAGCTTCTTCTAAGTCTATATGTAAACTTCCAGGCCATCCCCTATTCATAGCTGTGCATTACTAGGCGTGATGTGTAAGTCAGGCTTCCTCCCTAGAACAATGGCCGAAGTGTCTAACTGGCTCTGCTACAAAGCGTCCTCATTACGTGCCCAAAGAATATTCACAGAAGACACTCTGAATCCAGCCTATTGAAGTTTTTCCCCATACCATAAAACCTTTATATAAATATTCATAAGAGAGGGGGAGACAGGCAGACACGCTTCACAGGCTGCTAATTAATGCCTTTACCCGGGGTTTTAGTGCTCTCCACCTAGACCAAGGGCAAGTGTCTGTTTATTAAGCGCTTTGAGGATTTTGAGAGCCTGCAATGGGAGTTCAGTGTTAAAATCCCTTTCTAGAACTAATTCTTCGTCACTTAAAAGCCCAGACCCCTTAGTTCTGTTGGGAGTGGAGATCCAAACCAGCAAAGAGTTTAGGCAGGTGAATTCCCAATGTGAATGACTTTATCAGTCCTGGTGTAAGTTCACAAGTCACTTTAGGTGCATTGAAACCTACTTACAAGATTTAAGCGTGCTCAAACCATTAACTCACTATACATTTTTAGATAATGTTTTCCCCTGATTCTGGTTGCCGTTAATTGACAGAGCAATTCATTACTTTATTAATTGGCAACAAAAATCATTTAATCGTGGTAGATGAGTCATTGCAATTAACTGAAAACAAATTTAATAGTTAGGTACCTTGTATTTAATTTCTTCATGTTACAGTGTTTGGTTTGTACTAAAAATTTGCCTATGAATTATAATGACATTCTCAGGCTTTCTGATTTTTGTGTCAAAGATTTAATTTCTTACTGCTAGAAAGTCACAGTCAATTTGCAGTTGGTTATTGAGTGTTGACAGCTGACTGCCACAATATATGAACTTTCAGTTGTATTGAACTAATCTGAACCTAGGAGGATTGCTGCAATGAGATTCTCAGTTCAAACTGTGTTATACACTCAGTGTAGGATTGCAAGTAACAAGAGGTCAGAACCTCCATTTTGTGGTTCAGTGCACAAATTAAGGCTTTTCATGAAGTGCCACCACCACCTGAGACCTGGGAAAAGGCTTTTTACTGCCTTAGTGAAAGGTTGGATTATATGGGGAAATGGTTATTGCAGTAAGGTGAAATTTCATGTTTACAATGATTGATTAAACCATATATCTGTCATCTTATGTGGCTATTAATTCCACATTTTGAGTCAAACCTTGTTCAACTAGGTTTACATCTGCTGACAGAATTCAACGGGGATTAGAACTGAAAGAGTATGAACTAACAAAACAATGTTGTGGGGTTTTTTTCTGAAATCACAAAGCTGTATTCTGTCTCCTATTACTGTTATGTAAAATGTGCATAAATTAGACATTAGGAGGATGGGCGGTCGAGGGATGTATGCCTATACAGTGGTTTTGTGTTCTGTGTGCATTCACATGGGCCTTATATAGCTTCCCAGGCAGATTTACCTCCCCCCTCCAAGATGAAAAGCATATTGATTAAATACAAATGAGCAAGATACATGACATATAGATCATGCAAAATATGTGATCAAAACATCTGAGTCTCCACTTCCAAATATTATTGGCATCTGAATTCCAAAGTTGTCTGTGAAGTTCCACTTTTATGGGTGATGTGGGGCAGGACTAGGATGGGACTCCCGTTTCCCTCACGGTACTCTCTTGGACATACATAAAACATGAGACAGAATTTGACCTCAAAACTATATCAAATGGCAGTTACAGTGTAGATAACAAGGTACTGAAGAGAATGAAAAATGAAGTCAGGAAAGGAAATGTGACAAAAATAGATTTTAAATTAGCATGACCTTGTTTTATTTGATATGTCCTATATTTTTTTTTTTCAATCTGATGGAGAAAAAAAGTCAAGTGTTAATATTGCTGTAGTTAGCTACAATAAACAATCACCTCCAGGAGCAATCAATACACCTTTTTGTTTTCAGCAGTTTATGAAAGTAAAAATATTGTTCTATAGAATAATATACCACATTTGTGTGTGTTCGGTGAAGCAGAGGACCAGATACCGACCAGTTGCTTTTCAAAACAAGAGTAAAACATGCTGGCTAGCAAGAGCCTAGTGTGAGCACCACGTACCTGGATTGTATGAAAACACAGCTGTGGTTTGGCACTCTACTTACATGGCGCAGGAGTTGGCAAAGCATGGAGGAAAGCCCAGACCATCCACTTCCCTGTAGAGGTACCGTTATTCCATAAATCCTCTAAAACCCAGGATTAAACCTGGATTCCTTAAGGAACTTCAAGTTATCCCCTTTTTTTGGTACTCTTATTTTTATATGACATCTTTTCCGGAAGAAATCATAGCAAACTAAAATGATGTCATTTGGGTCTGTTCATACTGATTTACAAATTTTTGAAATCAACTTCAGAATTGCTGGAGCGAAATGATGAGTTATCCCACCAAAAGCAGGGGCCTCACTAATTAAACTCAGGACTGTGTGTCCTTGGTAGCTGTAAGGTCTGGATGAGGGTTTTGGGAACCCCAGCTCCATCCACAGCACCAATCCCCTAACAAACAGCCAGCCCCTTCCCACTGCCACCACCTCTGAGCAAAGCTCAATGATCTGGGAAAAACTCTGGTTGAGTGCACTAGAAATTTCTTCTGGATCCATGTGACATATACCTCTTTTTCCAGTCATTTCTGGTTTTAGGTTATGCCGTAAAGGTTAAATTCCATATGAATTCCAAATATGTCAAAGTGAAATCTGTCAGTATTAGACTGTACTTAGAGTCAACAGTTATGGTTTGGCCTATTCAACAGTGAGTTTTCCAAAGGCTTTTGTAATTTTAAACAGCAGGAGTCAGATTGAAAAGTGAAATGTAGGTAGAAGACAGACACCCAAGTCCAAAGTTACCCAAGTCCTGAAAATACTGAAAAAGAGTTGCGTGACTTCACAGATACCCCAGTTCTTAACCTAAAAGTCTCCCAAATGCTTAAAATTCTACTTTAGAGTTTGCTGAGAATTTCCCAGTCTGGATAGAGTAGAGCAGCTTGGAGCCTATTTCATATCTAAAATATGCTTCTGATTTAAAGAATTAGTCGTCTTTCAGGCACTCTTTCAAAATTAAACCTGGTCAGAACATGTTAAAACATACATTTGTAGTGTTAAGCTCCATGTAAGGTATTACTGACACTAATTCTCCTTTTCACTACATCCTCCTGGCTTGAAAACTCCGTGGACATCAGGAGACAGGTTCAGTTCCTTTCTCTGCCCGGGGAGATGTGAATCTACGTGGCAGTTGCCCCTCAAGAGCACCCAAAAGGCAGATAGAAGCTATCTGCGGGAACAGGAGGGAGGGTACGCCCCTGTGCTCCTGGTGAAGGGAACCTGGGTGAAGTGGGAGAAAACACAAGTGGCCACATGAATCTCTAGTCCTGCAGTCAGAGAAGCTGTAGGGAGGGCAACAGCAAGGATTTTGGTTCTTCACCTCAGTGTATTTTGAAATACAGTGTCATGAATGAATTTAAAAGTGATTGCAATTACTCTGACTATTTTATCTGTGATGTCCCTTATGCCACTATATTAATAATTCTGCTGTATTGTAGTAAAAAGAAAATTACTTTTAAAAAAAACCCAAACCCATACATTAAGTGTCTTTATTTTGCCTTTGGTTAGTGTTTTTAGCGTGCCAGTGTTTGTCACATTTTTCTCTGTTGTCTCTAGCAATCATGAGACACTTCGTCTTCTTTTCCAAATGATATGTTTATGTAATCAGTTGCATTAAGGAAATGGCTAAAGGAAAAGTTTAAACATGAGATTTATAACATGATACAATTGTAAGAAATTGCAAGATGTATGTGTATATATTTATGTACCCCGTTTTGACAAATCCTTACAGATACCCATAAATCCGGACATACCTATGCATATATATAATATAATTGTTAGGATTTGTCAAAAAATGTCAGGTTCTACATTTGTTTACAAGGTTTTCATTGTATTGTTTGCATTATGTTCATGTATTTTTTATCAAATAGAGACACATATTTTTATAGATGTGCAGTTGATACCAGGTGTCCGTGATGAACTTTGGAATTTTTCAGTCTTGATGTGAGTGTAGAGCTTCCTCAAGGGAGTAGAATGTCTTTGGTATGGTTTTATAAAAGGTGTGTGGCATAATCCCTAGATTTATATGAATACTTATACAGAAATCATCCAGGGCAACCTGTCTCTTCCCCTTTGTTACTGAAAAAATAATTTTGCCAAGACATTTCAAGTAAATACCTCCCTGAAGCAAAAGAAGATACTGCTATCTAAAGAGCTACCTTTCAGGAAACTTACTGTAACATGACTGGAGGGATAATGGTTGAGTAGAATTTGCAATTCCAGCATCAAATAAATGGGAAAGGAAAATATTTAATAATTAAAGACTTCCTCCTTTAGAGAATATATTTCTCTCAATATCCCCCCCACCAACACCTTCAGAGGATTCAGTCTAAGGCTGTTCATTAGGGTCCACAAGATGATTTTAACTATTGAAATAGTTCGCAAAAGGGAAAGTTTATAACAGCTTGACTTCACAGCCCCTACTGTGCTAAAAAGCATTTATTTCAGTAAATGTTCCTTTGAGATCACTTGTGTAAGGTCTGGTCTCAAGAGTTTTAGGTGGATATTACCAAAGCTGTGGAGCTTTACTGATCTGTAGATGTTAATATTAACAGGCAGAGAGGCATTGGAGAAACATAGTAAAGATTTTTAAAAACCTTTCCAAAAGCCAGTTAAATGTGAACTCTGAGATTTTGGGTACAGCAATTAAATTTGTTTTATTTTTCATTGCACTTCTGAACCGTCTATCACAATGTTTCTTGTTTGTTGGAAAGGGGATTGTAAATGTTTTTACACTCAGGTGCTAAATGTAAGAGGTAAAGCACATATTCTTCATTCCTAATTATATTTATTACAGTTCTTGACATGCAATTTTGCTAGAAATCAGAATCATAAAAGTTTCTCTGTGGAATACCCAGAACATTGAAGAGGATCATGCAAATAAAATTAAGTTACCATTACTATTTATGTTTAAACAAAGTCCAGTTCTGTTTAACTCTCTCTCTTTCCTACTTCTCTGGTACTGCTAAGAGAAGTAAATTCATTTTGAAACCAAATGCCTGTAGTTTCACTGACTTGATTGAATTTTTGTTTGTTTATGTCTGGTCTGGATTTACTTTTTGTTTATATGATTCCATGGACTTACATGTGTTGCGTTAAAAGGCTATCTGGGTATGGGGAAAGGAATTTGGGTAGCAGCAGAGTTATATAAAAGTGTGTCCTAGGAATCACTGCTTGATACCTGCTTTTTTGAATTGCAGTTCCAATGTCTGTCATAAACACCAGCTTGCCTCACTTCATACACGGGACAATAGCGTAACATCTTTGGGGAGATTACAGTCCTCTCAAGTCTCTTAAGATTTTAGCTTTGGGCACCTAAAATCCATTTAACATCTTTAGCAGCAAGCCAGTCTTTTCTGGGTTACCTAGTTCTGAGGGTTCTTAAATTTTTGACGTATCTTTGTGTTTAGCCCAAGAGCTTCACAGGCACTTAATTTCACTCACCATGCATATTCAGAAATATCCATTCTGGAAGGATAAGCACCACTCTCCCACCTAAAACCTGTACTGTCAGCTTGGTTTCGGTGAGCAGACACTTGAATGCTGCATCCGTTACCAGAGAAGCCTTAAAACTTAGTATAGCCAATGCTTCAACTGCTAATGGCTGTGTAGGAAGCTGAAGTCCATCAGACCATTTTACTCCGTCTTCAGATGATATCTCGGTGCACAAGATCACAAACAGAAGGAGACATCTGACATTTCCTACTACTTTGCCTGTAGTCACAGTGAAGGTGGAAGCAGGTAACTTGCGCAGATTGGATCATACCGCGTGGTATCCTGAGATCCCTCCCACTTGCCACTGGCTGCTTAGGGATTTCAGGGGCCCTGTAAACCCCAGGCATGTAAAATTCCGATGGGGTAGAACATAAATTGGTCAAACTGGAGTCCTTGTTGCTTTTGCATATGCAAATGCACTGGCAAATTGTGATTAAATGTGATTTATAAACCTTGGCTGATACCATAGGGATTATCCTTTTAATTCATGGCACTGTTCACTGTAAAGTTGTGACAGGTTAAGTAAGCAGAGTACCTATTAATACTCTTGTGCCTAATGATAACTGCTTTTAAATGAAACCAATCAATCTTTTTCTTCTTTTTTTAGTTTTTAAATTTAAACATAATTTGTGTTAGTAAATACACACGACAATTGTCAAATTGTAAGAGGAGTTTTGTTTTGGCTTTATATTTAGTGCAGGGAAGGTCTCACTTTTTCAATCTGTATTGGAATGAGCAGCCTACACTCAAGCATAATGAAGGGAACTGACTCTTTATAGATACTCGAACATGTACCGATGCCTAAAATAAGCCTACACAGAAGGAACTGTGGGTAAAAAAAAGGTTTTTAAATTTCTCTAAGGCTGTGAGAAAGACTCATCTTGACAAAAGATTTAGACACTTTGACTTTCAGGGAGTAAGAATATGTGAAATTGTAGAGGTGGGCTATTAAAGCATTTTGGTGGTTTTAAGGATTTTACAGATGCCATTACAAAATTAAATAAATCCACAAGAGAGGGACCTTACTCAGGCAAATGTAGATCATTCCCTCAAAGGGATTTATAGATAGCTCCTGTCAGTTAGAACTTCAAGACTGTTAGCAGGTTGTGCTATGAATCTTTTCCTTTCCTCCATCAGTATAAATCAAGAATTATCTCAGTTGAGGCAATGAAGCTACACCATCATAAGATGGATGAAAGGTATAGAAGTGGGTCCTGTGACCTTCCTGTCAATGGAAGGAGCTAAAATAAAGAAATGACAATTGCTGAAGCAGCACTCTGATTTATCATCAGAGGTGATTTTGCAGTTTTAGCTGGTTTAAGGTTCTGTGTTTCTTTTCAGAAGTAGAACCTGCATAATAAAAGTCTTTCCAATCATCTATTTAATTGCATTCTTTTCATATTTGAAAAGCACTGAGCATCTATTTTGCTATTCACATGTGGCTTCTTTTTTTTTGAATTTATTGCAGTTTGTCTTCCTCCCTTTGACGTCCTTGCAGCAACTTTGTCTGGTGTCCCACTTCTTAGCCACTAGCCATGTACAGATTCTCTTTCGGCTACCCTGTATAACCGTTGCTCTTATCATACCATTTCAATTTGTTCTACAAGTCTTAATGCTTCTCCAGTGAAGAAATTTGTATCTTAATCAAAAAATTTGACTTTCAAAATGTTTTACAGTGTATAAAAGTGCTGATGAAGAGTATGGATAGTAGATCAAGTAGGGAATAAAGACTGAGTTACCTCACTCTGTTTGAACTAGCAGCATCCAAGACATTCACATTTAGACATAAATTGGTGCCTCTCAGTAGTCTTCAGTGGACTTGGGTCAGTTTGTGTGGTGGAAAATCTGAACCTGGGTAACTAGTCCTTTGTCCTTCTAAACAGTTTGCTGAGTGTCTGGGCAAGCACAGTATATGTTTTTGAATAAAAATTTTAAAACCACTTTGCTAGTTCAAGCTACTTGTCTGATAACTTGTCTCTGACAATAACCTATAGCAAATGCCTTGGCAAGTGCATTAAAGTATCAGCAAATATGCAATGATAATTTCCCAGTATAATCCTCCCGGTGTCATCAGTGGACTTACTGAGCCAAAAGTGGTGTCACTGTGTTGAAGAGATGTTTGTGGATTTCTCCTTCACGGATTTTTCAAATCTTTTCCAAACCTTTGTAAGCTTCTGGTATTCACAGCTTCCAGTTTCTGCAGTGTCGGTAATACAAGTGTACATAGCAGAGATCTCATGAGACACAAATTGTTTAGAATGAGAAATCTTGTATTTCTCAGAGAATCATCACGTATTTTCAGTGATTGCTCACGTCCTTGCTGGCATCCTGAGAGTTCCTGTGCTCTTCCTTGGCCTAAGAACCACAGGTCGAATTCTGCCTGTGTAAATTGAAATTCCCATCGGTTTTAATACCAATACAGCCTTTATCTCCATGACTGTAATGCATTGCCATTATCCACTTATACTAGATGAATGCTTATGACTTTAGAGTCTATCCTCTTTGCTCCCAAATTAGATTTTGGGACAGGAGGAAAATGTTGAGTGAGACATTACTTCCCAGGACCAAACCGTGTCGGCAACCTGAATGCATGGTTAAGAGTGCCTACCCCTACTGTACACGCTGAACATCAGTGCCTCGTTTGTAGAAAATCTCACAAATGTAGACACAGCCTGTTACCTAAATGTGTCCCAATTCCCATAAATAAGTCACTCTGATGTCAGAATCTTGTAAATGCCGCCTCCGCTGGAGGTGCAGCTCACAAGTCCAGGCTGAGCAGAGGCGAAACCAAAAGGAGGTTGTCCTTTTGTCCTCTTGAGTCTAGCAGCTGCTATCTCTTCACATCACCATGGCAAAAAGGACAAGCATAAAGGGCTGGTAAAATTACAGCAGCCTGGTATAAATTACAGCGCCAGATTACGCCTGAGCTCGTATCCTGCATAGCAAAGCAGCACGTTGAGGGCAGCATCCCCAAACATACTTTGTGTCTCGGGCACTGTCCTCAGAATACCCTTTTTATCGAGGCTTAGGAGAGGGGTCTCTGGTGGATACTTGGGGCTTGTTGCCTCAGCATCTCTCAGAGGGTTTTCCCCAACAGAATTCAGAGGTTTAAGGTCCCATTTCCACGTCTGTGGCTCATTATCCTGGCACAGAGTGCCAAATCGAGAGGGTCTCCCTCGCAGACATTTCTTTCTGTTAATCTTTAAAGCTATTCATTTTTCACCTTTACATATGAATGCATACACACTGAGGAACTGAATGTTTCATTAACAGCGGTAAATCAAAAGCAACTCGACTGAGGCCAGTAAGTGCAAAAGAAATATCAGTCTCATGTCAGGAGGAAGAAAACCTGGTTATTTATAATTTTTAAACAGGAAAAAATCTCTACAAGATCTTAGTACTCCCAGCACTATGCTTTAACCAGCAACCCGTCTTCTCTGTTTGCCCCTATGACTGAACGTGAGACAAGGTCAGGCACAAATCAGTCGGCCCCGCTACCCCTCGTGAGCAGGGGAGCATTTGCCACCGTTACTCCCGACTTCATGGGTCTCGGGCACTGGGGTGGGCACTGGCTGGACAGAATATAAAAAGAAACAAGTCTCGCAGCCTCAGACAGAAAACTGGCTTTGAAGGAGGGCAGAAAAAGGGAACAAAAAGCATTTATTGGTAACTTACATGTCTCCTTGACGGGCATAGAAAGATAACCATAGAACTGTTTAAAACACGATCCCGCAACTGAGCTGCCTTGTTCTATGAATAAATCAACAATCTGTGGAAACATGTTCAAAGCTTCCTGGAAGCAGAAGAGAACATTAAGGATTTTTTGCTTCATAAAGCAGCACCTCAACCGGTAAAATTCAGACTACTTGGGGCACTGGCTGGAGATGTCAGTCAGTGTCACAAGAGTCATGCTGACTGTCAAGCTGATCAAGCTCAAGTATCAATATCATAGATTTACATATAAAACCACAAATTTGACATCAGATTTGCCGTCTCTTTTGTGAAGATGTTCTCATCATTACTATATTCTTTTAAATTAAATGTAAGGAATTTGAATACACTATTTAAACAGAAGCGCCTGCTGTCATATACCATGAATGAAAGGGATGTCCATTTGTTAACTCAAAATAAAATAAATAAATAAAAATTAAAATAAAATAATTTCCTTCCTGGTCTCTACACTGTTAGCTGGTCAGCACTGGCAGTTTACACAGCAGTGCTTTATAGGACGCGTGGTTGTGCTTTGCCAGGGCAGTTTGCACAAGCAGCTCGAGGGAAGAATTGCTGCATTCACTCATCCTCATACACTCACACACGGCTTTTCTCTGGCACCCATTCTAGCTATGATTCTTCAGACGCTTCCTTCCCCGAATGAAATTTGCTTTCCTTCCCCGATTTTGCCACATATTTATAGTGGAAAGAGGCAAGACCAAAACCGCTGACAACCCCTGCAGATGTGAGAAGGCGCATGGCTGTGGGAGTGCTGTGAAGGGGCTGTGGGAGCACAATAGGTGAATAGCAGAGGAAAGAAGGTGTATGAACTCCTGACGTCTCCTGGCATTTATAAAGACTTTCCGTAAGATTTACTGGGTCTTTAAGTGTGTAATGCACCAAAAAAGTGAACCTTGCCCCTTTTTTTCTTGTTCATTGAAGCTATCACTCCTTGTCCATCAGACCTCCATGTGGAATTTAAAAAGTGGTGGGACGCTCTCACGCCCAAACCCGGCTTAGTTAGCATATGAATGCTCAACTGATTGTTTGAAGTAACAATTAG
This sequence comes from Phoenicopterus ruber ruber, assembly GCA_009819775.1. NCBI lineage: Eukaryota > Metazoa > Chordata > Aves > Phoenicopteriformes > Phoenicopteridae > Phoenicopterus > Phoenicopterus ruber. Next base: position 26,110,933 of record CM020215.1, on the reverse strand, counting down.
GAGGACAATGGATAAAGAAGGAAACTGGAGACAGCCACTAACACCTGTGAATCAGAACTTAAACAGCTTTCTTTTACATAATTAATTAAAGAAGCAGGCACAATGCACATTGACTTGAAAACTTGGTCCAAAGACAATGCTGGTGCATGTAAATCCCTTTTCAGTGCCATTACTTACATGTAAGGTTTGATCTTTTTGTAAAAATCTTAGTCAGGAGTGAATGTTGCAAAGTGTTGCAAGGGTTGTTTGAGGTTTTTTATGGGGAGAGAGAAAAGGAAGAGAAAGACATTTAAGGCCAATGGCAATTTCATGGAGGAGGCAGAAGTCCTGATGAAGTTATTAAATCGTATGGACTTCAGATAGGTAGCAGAAAGTCATTGTAATACACAGAACATTTCTAACCTTGCAAATAGCAATTACGATTGAACATCCTGTAATAAGCACTACATACTTTTCTGCATTAAAGAAAAAGAAATGGATGCTATGAAACTGTTTCATTAAATTGTATTTATTGCAGAATGTGAGCAGAATTCTGTGGCGCTTTCTCAAGGAAGCAATCCATATGTGTGTTCAACGTGCTCGTATGCAATTATTTCTTGAATAGGTTATATTGTTCTTCTCTAGAACAGTATTTAATTAAGCTAGTTAACATTATGACTCTCGAAATGACAGTCTCAAAAAACCTGTATCTGCAATTTACATATATTAATAAGTATTAGGGGGCATAGTCTTCTATTTTCACACATCAGTAGTGTTGCTAGAGTTGTACTGGCGTAAAAATGATAACGATGAAGGTTATTCAATAGTCAGAATAAATCAATGAGTATTTCTACAGTTAGATATTTCTCTCTAGGGAAATATAATGTCATTAAAAAGTATCTAATATCTAGCCTTCTCTCTTCATAAAGTTTATGGAGATACAAGTAACTTCACATACTTCAGCTATAATATTGCCAATGATAGTACACAGTGAAATGACATTTTAGAATATTTTGTTCACTATCTTTGAATGATATCAGTAGTACAAAGTTAGAGAAAATCTGTGAAGTCCTGACCACACTGAAGCGAAAGACTAACTTGCATTGACTTCCAAATAATCTAGATGATTGGTTCTTTCTAAAGGACACCACAGAAGATGGTTCTTCAGGGGGGAGTTGTATTAATTTTAAAAGGGAAAGCATGGTTATGGTGAGAATGGAAAGAAAAAGAAGGAAAGAAAGAAAGAGAAAGAAGAAAGAAAAAGAAAGAAAAAGAAAGGAGGAAAGGAAAGAAAGAAATAATAAAGAAAGAAAGAAAAGCAATAGATGGAACATAAAAAACTGGGTGGAACATAAAGAAAATAGACATAATGTGAATGTAAAGAAAGAAAAATGGGTGGAATGAAGTTTGGGGAGAATAAACCATTAGTCCTACTAGTATGCATATGTCAAGTCTTAAGCTAAGAGTTAAAAAATTAAATAACAAATTACGTTCAGATAAACTGGAAAGCACTTCTGTTTGCTTTGTTTGTGTCCTTTATATGCTACAATGCTGATGGTATTTATATTCTGTTTAACCAATACTTACCATACAAAGTCCAAGACAAGGAGAAGGTAAATAAATCATCAGTAATTAAAGCAGTGATTATCTTGTTGGAGGGGGGTGTGTCATCTACACTTCATGTTCCTGTTAGGCTTCTGGTTTTCATATTGTAAATTCATTGCTGTTTTGCAGATTTGGTGTACGGATACTATAGACAGCAGCGGAAACTGATTGAAGAGATTGATTGGTCATACACAGGTAAGCAAAACTGTCTACTGAAGAACTTATTTGGCTTTGATATTTTCGTGTTCATTGTTATAACTTCAAGAGCCTGTTATGTCTGTATACCACTTTCCATATGCCTAAACAATTGCTAAAGTAAAAATGTAGGGAATGGAGTCTGAAAAATAGCGGGAATGTTACAAGAGGAAAGACTATTTCCATTTCTTACATCTGTTACTTTTGGAAAGAGAAAGTCCTCATCCTTAAAAACTTAACCCTGAGTCGTGACTTACTTGGTGAAGGCTGGGCCAATAAGTTGTTGAGTGCTCTTTTATCGTCTGAATATTACTGTTCTGGCAAGTTTGAAAAGCAAACAGAAAGGCTGAAACAAGGCGCAGCGTGTTATGTGGGTAAGAACATATCCATATACTGCATATCAACTTCTGCATTTTGCTTCTGAGCATGTGAACATCCTTGCCAGTTCCCACTCCGATTCTCCTAAAAAATCAGTCATTTGGGCTCTCTCATTTGCATAAGTAAGAAAGGTATACCCTTAAATTCTGCACGACCTTTGCCTCATGGCCGAAGGACTATGGGAAATTCACAAGTTGCCTCCTAGATTCTTCTGTAAAAGTCAAACCACTTTCAGTAATATTGAAAAGGTAATTTTGTCCTAAATGATGGGTATATTTTACCCAGAATGTAAGAAGTGACTTCCTGAGGATGTGCATAGACTCTTACATTTTTAATGATTTAAGTTGCTGTTTCAAAAAACACCAATCTGTGAAAGAAATAAGGAGAGACAAATTTCAGTGTTTCATATATTTGGTTGAAAATATGTTCCTGTAGTTAAAGAAAGTTAGACCATTCTTTTTCTTTCTTTCACACTCTTTCTCATTTTCAAGACAGTTTTTATCTTCCAGGGTAAAATATATCTAACAAGTTTTGAGCCTAGAGAGAATTGAAACAGGCTAGTCATAAACCCTTCAAAATTAGATTTATAATGAAAACTCCCACTTACACACATTGTACTGCAAAATCCAAGCATAAGATCAATCAATATGATATTTCATGTTCAAAATCCATCCATTTTTTAATATTGCAGTTAGGGGAATGCAGGGATAAGCCTCCAGGATTACAGGTGACCAGAGGGCAATTTATGAGTTTACTTTAAAGAACAGCGAATGGGTTTTGCATAGGATATCAGAGGACAGAGCTCTTCCCTAGCCTGCACAGGGCACCCACCCGCTGTGCAGCTGCTGCAGCAGCCACAGGTCACGTTTGTTGGATATTTTGGATGGCAAAACAGCACAGACTCTGCAAGCTGGAGGATCCAGACCTGTTGGTTCTCTCCCTTAACATGTGAGATACCTTTGTGTAGTCATCTCAATTCATGTGCCGTGCTGTGCCCTAGTGACCCTACTGTTGGCAAAGCCTTTCTCCCCATCCAGAATTATACAGTCAGGTGCATGAGGTGCATGGGGTAGCCGAATTCGAGAGGAGCACTGCTCAGCAGAGTGTACCCTGCCTGGCAGCATCCTGCCCCTGCAGCCTCCTGCAGCCTCCTGCCCCAGCAGCCTCCTGCCCCTGCAGCCTCCTGCAACCTCCTGCCCCTGCAGCCTCCTGCCGCAGCAGCCTCCTGCCCCTGCAGCCTCCTGCCCCTGCTCCTGCCGCCTCGCCGGGCCCTCTGCCGCGCGGGCTCCGTGTGCCCCCAGCACTCATAACACAGCTGTCTCCATGCGTGCTCAGACGTGGATTTTCAGAGCTTTTGCGGGGGGCTGCGTGTAAATCAGGTACTCAGTGTCTAGGGCTGGCAACGGTATTGAGAGCCGTGTGGTATGCGGGGCTTTGCTGAAATACCGTGTAATCGGTTCGTGGCATGGAGGGAATACACGAATTCAGCTTTCACTTAAAAAAACACAGTCTTCCTGAATGTGAAGAAAAGTTATAAATTTTTAACATTGTGTGTTGGAGGCACAGAAGTCTAGAAGATGACATATTGATTTTTATCTCATTCATTTATAATAATTCATTTATTTTAATCTCATCATTTTATTCCTGGGGCAAACAATATCAGGTACCGTCTGTATAACTACTATACCTAGCTCAGACTCGAGGCATAGACCAACATGCTCATTTCTGAATAGATGACCTATGCTTTGTCAGTTCATCCTTTCCTCAGATACCAGTTATATTCTTCTGACTTATAACCTGCTTACTGAAAGACCTGAAAAGTTAGCCTCCATGTGCCAATGAAGTGCTATAGGTGGGCCTTGGGATCCTGCAGCCGTGGAGTTTAATCCACCGTAACTAAGAAAAATCTAACTGGCTTGGTAAACTGATCTGATTTTGAGCAGATGTCATTCTCTATATTGAATGAGAAATTTCAGATACATTAGCCACAGTGGGTCAATACATTCCTTTACTGGGATGGTGCTGTGAGATGAAAGTAAAATGGAACTAGAGAAATAACTTGAATTTACCTGCTGAAATCACGTAATTTCAGAAGGTGAAGTTTCATAATAAAGCACTTCCACATACTGTAAATTATGTGACTCATCATTGGATTTTGGCTCTCGGATAAATGTCTAATGAAGGCATAAATGTTACTGGAAACATTTTGTAGTGCTTCTAAGGGCTCTGCTTTAAGCCATAGACAAATCCTGTGTCCTGACTTTGCATATATTTGCATAAACAAATACAGTGTTAAAGAAGTGGAAAGTGCAAGTGCACGTTATAGATGCATCCAATTTTTTCAGGAATAAGTGGCTAGTTTACTAGTAAAATTGCTTTATTTTAACAACCTTTCATTGTCTTTTTCATTAAAACAGTGATAGAAATAAAAATTTGATGACATCATGAATATTTTCGAATTATGTCATATACTAAAAGTGAATCCAGCCATTTTTGTTGTAGAAAAAAACAGTGTATTGAGAAAGTTCATTTCCTCAAATCAGTTACATACTAATTGATGACCAAAGATCATTTAGACATTATTTAGCTGCACCACTAAGGTTAGGCAATCTCATATTATTTCAAACCATAAGGTAAGCAATATGAGCTTCAGTTATTTCTGTATCATACAGATGAAAGATTGATTTTTACTGATGCTTTGTTTATCTGCATTGTTTTTGCCAGAAGGAATGATATAATGCTGTTTCTTGTTGTGTTTTGGTTTGGTTTGTTTTTTAACATGGCTGGTTGATAGTGGTCTGTGAAAACTCCAAGTCTGAATGTTCACATGTAGAATTATCAAATGATACCACAACAAAGATTTTTCTTTTTGCAGAGAAATTTCTTTCTGTTGAGGTTTTTACTCTTGGGATTTGGGTTCTTGTTCACAACAAACAAGCCACATGGTTTAGGGGCAAAACCAGACTGAATTCTGCTAAAAGCAAGAAATTCTAAACAGCCTTCCAGGAACTGCAAAAGCTGAGGGTTTTTAAAAATTGAATTTACTATGTAAATGAACAACGCAGCCAGTTCAGTGTTCGTTGTCTCGTCATTCAGGGTTATTAAGTTCAGTTTGTGCTGCCATTCGTTATGTGATATGCTGATACACAGTTGCCTTAGAAATACTGGCAACTGATCTTGAGCAAAGGGTGATTTTATTATAAACTGTTGTGTCTCTGGGTATTCAAAAGACAATTTTGTTGTTTGCAAGTGGAATGTGGATCATATTTCCTTTTTCTCTAGGGGGAAGGATGATAAATCACAGAATCACAGAATAATTTAGGTTTGAAGGGGCCGTTGGAGATCATCTGGTCCAACCCCCTGCTCAAAGCAGAGCAAACTTCAAAGCTGAAGCAGGTTGTTCAGACCTTGTCCAGCAGAGTTTTGAAAATCTCCAAGGAGGGAGACGCTGTGGCCTGGGCAGTGTGTTCCGCTGTCATTTTGAGGATTTTTTTTTCATTTACCCAACTGCAATTTCTCTTATTGCAACTTGTGATCATTGCCTCTTGTCCTTTCCCTGTGCACTGCTCTGTACATTGCCTTTACATAGCAGTAGACTTCAGCTAGGTTCCCCCTCTCTTCTCCAGCCTCAGCAAACTCAGGTGCCTCAGCCCTTCCTCGTACGTGAAGTTCTCCAACGCGCTGATCATCTCAGTGGCCCTTAGTTTGTTAATATCCATCTCAAACTGGGCTGGGGAGCAAGTCAAAACTGGAGTCTGTATTCTAGATGTCATCTCACTAGGGTGCAGTAGAGGGAAATAGTCACTTCCCTTCTCCTGCTGGCTGGATTCTTGCTCATGTAGCCCAGTACGCTGTCTTCCTGGCTGCAAGGGCACACTGCTGACTCACACACAACCCACTGTCCATCAGGATAATTAATTATGATCTTTTCAGATAATTCTGAATATCTGGTGTATCTCAGTAGTAAAACTTGGCAGTACATTGATGATGCTCTTCTGGCCCTTGCACCAATACCTTCCGCAATAAAAATTGCTAAACGCAATGGCTTGTTGGGTTTTGCTCCCATGTTGAACATTGAACTAATCTTGTTAAGCTTAAAATTGTTATCATTCTATGTCTGATTCAACACCCCCTGGAGATATCACCCTAGTTTATCATTCCCCATTACTATCACTACACAGACAAAACCGTAGTTGTCAGATGAAAGGCTGTTTTTGCTACCTCAATTCCTGGAAATTTGCACTGATGGATTCAAATGTTGATGCCTGTAGTTTGGCTCAGAAATGAAAATGGCCTTATTTTCAGTGGTACTGAGAAAACGTAATTATCTTTCTTTCTTCTCTTTTCTTCTCTTTCTTTCTCTTTCTTATCATCTTTGAGTACTGAGGAGATTCTACTGCAAAGTCACTGCTGATGAAGTTTATGGGAAAGTAGGTTGTGGCTTATATCCATAATAATTTACAGGAGTATTTTGCTTTTTGCTCAGCCTAAAAAGTGAGCAAGGATCATCACTATCTATCTCAGCTGTGACTCAAGAAAATGATTTTGACATTGGTAGCTAATTCTACTTATTTTGTAAAACATCTCCTGCTTCTATTGCCCCACAATTTGAGCCTGGTAAACTAGAAAGTTTCAGGGTGTCCCCTCATCCTCACCCTGTCCCCCTATTCAGCAGCGATCTGCTGGGAGGATGGACAAGGCCAGGCATCCAGGCGTTGCTTTCTGCCCTGGAGCTGCAGTGGAGAAGCAGCTGTGCCGCAGACTGTTTGTGTGAGTGTGGGCACCCATCCGTGCTCCTCATGAGACAGCTCCAGGAGCAGGGCAAAGGGAGCTCAAGGGTGGAGGCGCGGGGTTGGGTCCTATCCGTTGCAGGCCAGGGTAGAGTATGGTAGAGGAGCCATTTTGTGAGCCAAATCCTGGCAATTGGGTTGTGTGGGAGAGCAGAAGGCACCAACAGGAGCCTGCTGGAGGTGGGATCCAGGAGCTGCTTGCTAAACCGACTGATTTAATAGACAGTTCTACCAGACCAAGCTGAAATGTCTCCAAGAGAGCCCTGGCCAAAAGCTGATGAAACCTCCTGCCTTCACTGGATGGATAAAACCAGGGAGATGATGCATACAAAATTAAGTTCACATTTTTTCTTGCTAGCTAACTACCATGGCAGTATCTGCATAACGTTGTGAGAAGATCTGGTCTTTTTATCACCTCCTGTGAAATAAATCACTTTGTGGTTTATATTCACCAAGTATAATCATGACTGATGTGCTGTATCTGTTGTGAGTAATAAAGAGAAGCCTATACTCTTGGGCCCTGTGGGTTCCTTCTGTAAAGGATGCAGCATAAGAAATCAAAATAACATGCATTCTTTCATTAAGTCATATAAAAATAGCTCTGCAGAGGATCTTTTCTTTTTTAGTAGACCTTATGCTTCAGAGGCTGCCATACCTTTTCTTGCATGATAGCTCATTACATGTATTTACATCCCACAGATCACACAGTCACTCATGGTTCCAGTGTTTTGTCACTGAATTCACAGGCTCATTAATTAAAAAGCCTATGACATTATTATGATTTTGGGAAGGCTGATGATTCAGCAACAGAAATTACAGTGTTACGCATCTGTTCACATCAAAGAGACAAGGTGTCCTCAAGTGGGAAGCTACATGCTGGCATTGCTGGCCATAGAGAAATCCATTTTACGATATCTCAGTGTACTGAATCAACAACACAAAGCATGTTATTCAACACAAATAAGATATCTATTCAATATATTTGTAATCAGACTTTTGAATTCATATGAAGTGATACGATGCAGAAGAGTCTGTTTCAAACGTCCTTTCTTTTTAATCAGGAGAGCTGATCTTTGAGCAGTAGAAGGCTACTAGCAGCAAAGTGCAATTTATTTAGCTTTGATTCAGTCAATATTTGTAGGATAAACTGAGTGGAAAACTTACAAGGGTTTTTTTTGGAGGGGAGGTAAGAGGATTGAACCCCGTATTCAAGGACCTTTCAAAGTTGGATGCTTGTAGGACAGGTATGAAGAACCACATGTTCGTATTCATATTTGACTCCTCACTGGAGCATTATAGCATTTTTCTGTCATTAAAGATTGAAGTGATCTGTTTGCCAGAGTTTCCTGATAAGCAACTCTGATAAGACCTGTTCCTTCCCCCATTTCACTCCTTAAATGCTATAAGCAAAGGAAACAGCTGGGTCACTTTCAGAAACTGCACAGCATCTCATTCTGAGCATCAACTAGATTATTCCAACGCAGGAGGGCTGGTTTCTGAAGTGTAGAAATCAAAGCGTGAGGTATTTGCATAGTGTGGCACTGCTGTCTTGATAAGGTCTGGCCAGGGGTCAGAAAGATGTAGCGACTCATTAAGTAAATGCGTTTGGAAATTCAAAGCTTTTTTAGGAGTGCTGTCTTTGGGAATAGACCGAAGTAAAATGAAAAAAGCAGATTGTGGATGTCTCACAGTAGACTACAGCCTCTGGTTAAGCCTCTTTGCCCTTCAAAACGATCATAAAAGTATTCTCATGTATATACTACTGAATGATTTCTCATGTATAGGTGCATTCAATCTGTGCTGCAGTGGCAAGGATATGTTCTGGAGGACTACTTGGTTACAGAATGCACAGATGATTACTTTGAGATCATCATCACCTCCATATCAATATGATTTATGGATTTGTGAAGTTCAGAGCCCAGCAAATAATTCTCCCATTGCTCATGTTTACAGAAGGCCTTGCTTTACTCACCTGCTACAGCCTATTTGTTTAGAACTTTCTTACAAACATTTTAACTCAAAGGCTATTCTGCTCTATTTATAGCAGTTTCTGGGTTTTTTTCCTAATGTATTCAAACTCCATTCATTTCAGTATGCGCAGTTTGCTAATGTACTGGAATAAGGGCAATAACTAATTCTGTGCAACGTACTCACAAATTTGAAGCCATTCATGACCTTGCTGTAACTCATTAATTCAATAGAAAACAAACCCTTCTAGATGTAGTTTTTCCATGGGTCAATAAGGGTTAAAGCAATCCTCCAAAAGGCATGGTTAGACAAGTCTGCGTGGCTAGGAGCATGGAGAGCAGGAAGATGAAGGGCAAGAGGCAGAACCCTGAGGAGGCGGGGGCGGGAGGAGTGCGGCTCCTTGGCAGCAGAAAGCTCTCATGTAGGCTCAGGTGCCCCTGAAGCCACAACCACCGCAAGCTCAGTGAGGGATGTGTGCTTGGTATTTTTGCAAGTGCGCCTGACTTAGTTAAGCAGAGAATAGGAGAGGCAGCACATACTATTTCAATTTCTGAATTTTGAATGCTAAGTTACTGCAAATTACTGTAAATGACCTTAAATGACGTTTTCGTGCTGTACTTTGGAATTTAATTTTCAAATGTTATAATGTGACTTTTTTTCCACAAAATAATAATTTTTCCAAAACTTTTCAAATTGAGAAACGAGGGAAACATCAGCAGTTTTATTTTAGATGAATCAGCATTTGCTGAAAAAACCCCTAAACCACTGAAAAAATCCCAACCTTTCTAAAGTTAACTTGTAGAAATGGCACTTCCAGTTCCATAGGTCTGCCCTTGCCGCAAGTAAAGAATGTCACCTTCTCATTTCAGAGGTACAAATAAAGCTTCTGCTTATCTTCAGCCGCATGTTAGAGCCAGCCCAGGTTGTATCTTGGTGGCTGGACCCCGTGCTCTCTCGTGGAGCATTAGCCCGGTTGTCGCGTTGCTCTCCGCCTGCTCCCTGTTACGCAGGCCAGGAGGTTGTGCAGGTGTCAGCAGCAGCCAGCTGGGTCTGCAGGCTGGCTGTCAGGGGCGGTAATTCGTGACAAAGAGGCTAAATTAGCAAGGGGCAGAAATAATTTTTATTTGTACGCAGAATACTTTCTGCCAAGAGTTTCTGAGGGATGATATGTGGTGTTTATTTATATACAGTTGGCTTATATGCACTATCGTGACTGGCACATCAGCGCAGTTCTAAGAAACCTGAATCGTACAGGAGAGTTGTGCAGCTTATTATTTACAGTGGGGAGATCCATTCTAGGAAGTTTTCCCAAAGAAGTCTGTGCCCTGTTTCTCTACCAGGGTAGCAAGCTTTCCACACCACTCTGAAGAAATAGTGGGCATGTCGAGAAGCTGCTTACATCCCAGAGAAAGTATATGATTGCAAATTAAGGCTCTGTGCCCCTGCACTTGTCCTTGAATTTCACAGCCTTTCTTCCCTTTGCCTTTTTTTTCTACAATTGTGGTGCATGTGAAACCACTCTTCCACATTCAGAGTCATCCCTTCTTGTGGAGAAAGTCCTGCTGAAAGCTGTCAAAGTCTGTAACTGTTAATTTGCAGCAGTCCACGGGAAAGTGGCTGTGGCACTGTGCATCCACTAGATAGACCAGCTGAACTGTTCCCTCCATTGTTTGGTTGCCAGAATCACAGAAGTTCAGTTCTGAGCATCTCTTTCAGCTGTGAAAGGTGCACAAAGTCCTTTTTGTGAAAAGCCAGGTCAGGACATCTAGTTGCATACATATTTAGCTAGTTCTTGCTATGCGTCAACAGTTGTGCTTGCAGCGAACTCCATATGCGTCCTGTGGCGGCCTCTTTCTGCTCTCTTCCAAGAGCTTTCTTTATGAGAAATGAAACTATGGCTTGATCTGATATGGCCTGGCATTGATCCAATTTTAGGAGCCACAGAAACAATTGACTGTCTTCTTCCATCCTTTATCATAGATGCTGCATTTAAGAGCTAAGCTGTTTTCCCTCTGAATGTGGTGTTTCTCTGTCAGTGCCTTGTCTGTCAGTGAGCTTTATCTGATGAAAACTGTGTTAACCAAAGACATTTTTAAAAGGCAGTTAAGAAAACGGAGATAGTAAAAATAGAAAAGCAAAGAGAGGGACAATATGTGATGAATGCTGGAAAAGAGAAGGAAGAATCATTTACATGTGAGGACTTGGAAATTTGTTTTCAGACTTCTGTTATTTCCCTAGCTGTGTAAGGAGCCGATTCAGGGCTTGGGTGCATGGTCATAGACTGACAACAATTATTTTTACTGTTAATGGCAAAAACAGGCACACAACAACAAAAATCCCACCTTGCATTACCCTGCCTGAGCAACTGAAAGGGAAAAACTGAAAAAATACTGTTGCTGAAGTATTTAGGAATACTGGGTCAATGGCTCATAAATTCCTTTCTCCTGTTCCAGAATAGAGTGGATTTTCTGCCTGCTTGTACGTGTTCCGACCACTTTGCATATATGCAGTACAGTATGATCAATCTTTTTTTTCCAGCTACATTTTTTCTGTCAGTTTTCAGGAAAGCAAATATTTATGGCTGGAGTGCTAGTCAGTGAAAAATAACCAACAAGGAGAATTTTTTTATTATTATTCACATGCATCCTCATGAAGTCTAGCTTTACAGTAGAGCTGTGATATGTGTGAACAGAACTCTCCAAATAGGAGCCCTAGCACGTTACCTCTTTAATCTGTATTTTGCCTGCTTTCAGAGTATCCAGAACAGATTGAAGGTGACCAGCACAAACAGGCAATAGACAATATGTAACATGTTTTCTTGGGAAGGGGGCACATACTTTAAATAATGCAACTGTTTGTTTTCTTCAGCTGTAAGTACCTCCTTCAGACAGATTCAGTACGCTATCATAAATAATCTTTACCAACACATTTAACCACCAAGAGGAGATCTGTACACCTGCCAGTCCTAATGTGACCGTACCATGTGTATCTGATCAAAATGAGAACAATACTTGTTCTCCTCTGCATGAAAGGAACCGATGATAAATCTGTTGCAGGGGCTTGATCACACATCTGAAGTTCCCTTTGAAATCATCTGTTTTGTCAAGAGAAGCTGTGGTGCATGTGCTAAAAAAGAGCTTTTCTGGACGACTTCTGTGTCTTCTCGCTCCATCCCTTTCTTGAGAGCAATCTTCCTACCCTTTCCATTTGACATTCTTTGTCATATTGGCTTATTTCCTCTCTTATGGTGCAGCCATGACTTGTTTCCCTTGTGCATTATCAAATTCTTCTTTTTCCCACCATCAAATGATTGTATAGTGGTTTGTTGCCTACTTCTCTCTGACTTTCATTAATGGCTGCATGAAGTAACTGTCAGTTTGCCACTTTATCTCCTGTGTTTCCAGGAGAAACTCTTTCTCCTCCCAAGTAACTAATGGAGAAAGAGCCAGCTGAGCGTTTCCTTGACTTTCTTGCAGGCTCTCCCAGCTGCCTTTTCCGAAATGTCAGGGACACTCTCCAGCGTGGTTGCCATGGTGCGTTCGGCTGGCGTGCCTGCAAGGGTTCACAAAAGCCAGCGCATCCGCTGCACGTGTTACGGGAATACGATGAGGGAAGGCACTGATCTGCTGTATCACAGTTAGATAGAACGTAACGGAAGGTGCTTTTCGGTGCACATTCTGTGTAAGATTGTCCCCAGTTTGGTACTGTAAAAACCATCAATCAATTAAGAATATTCTCTTTGTCCCTCATTTGTGAGAGTATTGGTGTATGTACAGGTGTGGTACAAGTTACATATATAAACCAGCTGGTGAGCTTGCCAACTCAACAGGTCAGTACATAAATGTAAATGCTGATGAAGAACAGTGAGATTTACACTGTTCTATATTCATTAACTACCTTCTATAAAAAGATTTGAAGGTGTTTTCTATTTCCTCATAATTTATTGTTCAATCTGAAACATTGTTATTAGCTAAAAAGCTTTTCTTTGATACAGTCTCCTGGTGTGAAAGTCAATACAAATAAAGTACATCCTGCATCCAGCCATCAGAGAACATTTTTTTTTTAAACCTCAGGTTTATAGCTAGTAACCTGTAGACAGATTTGTAGCTGAGACAGCAAAATCCTTTTTAAAATGCCAACAGATTTAAAAACTCACTTTGAAATCCCGTGCAGCTGAGTCATATTGTTTTCTCTAGAATGTATCATTCACTTCATAAACAGATTTCAAACATAAACATGAATAAATGCCTTTGTTCCAAATAATAAGCTACCAGTAAGTTCTGTTCCAGTCACTTGCTTCAGGTTGGGTTGGCCGTATGCTCCTCAACAAATGGTTAGGTAGAGTGGAAACACCTTGCGTCAGATTCAGTGATCATACAGAGAAGAGCTCTGAACTACCCTGTACTTTGCTCTGTCTCTGTGATAAATGTTTCATAAAAACAAAATATTCCTGTCCCAGTTGCTCAGCCTTAGCCCTTGTGAATGAAGTCAGTAGGATTTTCCAGTGTGATTAAGTTCCTTTCGCTGAACTGTTTGGGTTTTTCTTACTGGGACCAGACATGGGCTCCCCAACCCCAACACCCTGCTGTTACAGGCAATCATGCCATCTAACTCTTGCATAAAATTAATCGAACTCTCTTTTAAAAGTAGTTGTGATATTTTACTTCATAGTTCCACTGAAAGACTATCTCAGAAGCTCACGCTTGACTTTTAAACCTTATCTGCATTTCCAAGCTAGCTGTATTAGCGGACTGTTGGGGTCATCTGGTTCTTCTGATAGAATTGGTTTGGTTGGTTGGTTTTTGGAGAGTTCTTTTCTATTGCCAATATTTGCCTGCACTGATAGCCCTTTCCTGTTTGTTTTTTAAATTAAACCAAGATAGGCTAGTCTCTTGTCCCCTTTTGATCATTGCACTAGCTTTTTCTGCTCACCCATGGGTCGGCTAAAATTCTTTTGTCTTTGACATGGGTGAGCAGCATCTCATGCACTTATCCCAGATGAGCTGTCCCCAGGATTTTGTGCAGAGACATCAGTGCTTTCCTATCTTTACTAGGAGATGCTTGGTTAGAGCTTCAGAACACACTTGCCTTTCCATCACCCTGTCTGTTTACAGTCCTCTGAGACTGTCAGACATGTTCTGATTCTCCTCCTCCCCCGTGTTTTTCCTATGGTGAGAGTCTCATTAGTAACAAAAACTCCCACTAGTAGTCTCTAAATGTATGATTTTACAAATTGCATTGTTGAATTTCATGCCATTTTTACTACTTCAGTTCTCAAGGTCGGCTGTTTTTCCTGTGTGCTGTACTGGACCTCCTTGGGATGGCATGTTTTCACACGTCGTGTCATCAGTAGGTGTAATTAGCAAACTGAGAAACTCCAGAGTTTCCTGCACGCACACACAGCCTGGTACCTCTCATTTACTGCTGTTTACTATTTTTCTCCTTCTCTTGTGTTTACTAAACAAGTGAAAGTACTGGTTTGTTAGATACTGTGGTAACAATTCGGGGTATTTACTGATCTATTCAGCACAATTACACAATTCTAGTTTTTGAAAGACTTCCATCCATTTATTCATTTATTTATATATTCTCCCTTTTCTTCCTTCTTTCCTTCTTTCTTTCCTTCTTTCTTTCCGTCTCCCAAGATATCTGAACTTGGATACCAGCTAAACAGCTGACTATGTTCTTATTCATATTCTGCAGACAAATTCAGCCTCGCTTTAACTCCATTGACTTTATAAGCATGAGTCAATATAAGGAAGTTGGCTCATAAAGTGTTCTGTATCCTAGGCAAAATATTGCTTATGTTGAAAGTTTATTTCCTGTTCAAGCATCATTAAATAGCAATGATTTATAGTCTTAAAATAAATGCTTGTATGAATATTAAATACCCAGTTAGCAGATTTATTATGCTATCACCCACAGATAAATCCCATTTTGATAAATTCCTACGTAAATAACATTTTAGTTATTGCTGTGTAAGTACTAAATTTTACAACCGCAACTAATTACCTATATTCAAATTTCAAACAGCCTGAACTAAAGCCAACTGAAATCAATGAAAAGATATCCCATAACTTAAAATTGAACTTCGAATCAGTCCTACCTTATAGTTATGACCAATTTATATCACATTAATAATGGAGTATGTTTGTAAACAAAATTTAAATGTATGGATTTTAGCAGTGATGGAGGGGGTGGCAAAAATACTCAGAAATGCATTGCGGATATTTATTCTACTTTCAGTGTGTAAAAATTATTACATGATTGGAAAAATTATCATGGCAAAACTAGGACTGTTTGGCAATTAGGTGAGGAATCACTCTATAATACCCAATGGCAATTAGCTGTCCCTGTGCAGACCCCTCATTATTTTACATTATAAGAGAAATTACAAGCGTATTAGCTTGATTCTAGAGAGTTGATCATCAGTGAAAATTGATGTTGACATTTAATTGTCCTGAAACTTCATATTTAATATCTCACTAAGATGAATGGCTCAGTTTACACTTTCCAGAGCTATTGTTTCAGTCTATGGTAGTACCAGATCCAAATTAATGCGTGCAAGTATGGCTTTTTCTGCACAACCAAGAACGATGGGAGACTTTTACAAAATTAATGGTACTGTGAAAATACAAAATAATTTCATAGAGCCTATCAAGATATATCCAACAAAGCTTCTTCCTGGATGTGATATTCTTCAGTATTTTCTTTAATATCTCGGAAGACAGAAGAAGGGGGGCATTTGCAAGTTCATGGAGGACACCATGCTGGAAGTTGCAACAATTTTGGGTGACGTAATCAGAATTCAAAAAGAGCTTGAT
The DNA here is from genome assembly GCA_009819775.1 of Phoenicopterus ruber ruber. NCBI lineage: Eukaryota > Metazoa > Chordata > Aves > Phoenicopteriformes > Phoenicopteridae > Phoenicopterus > Phoenicopterus ruber. The sequence continues at coordinate 26,095,194 of CM020215.1, read as the reverse complement.
GAATTGGAGAAGTGTTCTGAAATCAGTCAGATAGAATTTGTCAATACAATAATAACATTAAGCACAAAATACTCCAATTGGGAAAGAAAATCAAGCATATAGATGCAAAATGGGGACTGCCTGGTTAGGTGGCTATATGGCAGTTAGCTATAATTGCATCTGAATTAACAATATGCTGTTGTTGCAAGAAAGGCAATCCCATTTTGAGGTGAATTAACAGGAATGATGTATAAGGCATGGGAGGCAATTATTCTGCTCTACTTGTCACTAGGAAGGTCTCAGCTATACTTCTGTATTCATCCTCGGGCCGCACACTTGTAGGAAAGACAGTGACAAATTGAGAGAAGGTCCAGAGAAGAAGCAAAAAGAATGATGGGAGTCTAAGAAAGCCCAAACTCTTTGGAAAAACCTGAAGGGAATAAGTTAGTATAGAAAAGGGAGTTATGATAACAGTCTTCAAATATTTAAAAGTTGTTATAAAGTGATCAGTTGCTCTCCATTCCACTGAAGTGACAAGGATGAATCAGTTTAATTTGCAGAAAAGAAGGTCTAGGTGCAATATGAGGAAAAACTAAGTGTGAGAATAGCTAAACTCGGGTTGCTTAGGAAGGCTGTGAAATCCCTCTCATTGAAGCTCTTTCAAAAAAATGGGGAAGATAAGCGTTAGTGAGGGATAGTCTAATTATACTTGATCCTGTAATGAAGGAAAGGACCCAGATGACCCTTCAGTCTTACACATCTGTGATGCTTTGGGGCAACTTAAGACCCTATTTAATCGTCTTTCAAACAAGACCTAGTGTATGTGTTGTTGCATAGACAAAGAGAATACTACCAACCATTCCTGAAGTTACCCAGATTTTCAGTCCTTTACTGCTTTGTTAATCATCAACCATTTGTCCAAGAAAATTATTTTCTATGCTGGGTCATTTCCCCACTTTTGGCTGTTTGGGGCTGTGGGAGGGAGGGCTGCAGGGAGTATTCCAGACAAAAATGCGTGTTTCTATAAGAAGACCCAGGAAAATGTATAACTTCTCTCTTCCGAAAAAAAAATGGCAGTCTTTTCTCTGAAAGTCCTAATATGTCCTCATTTTGGATTTGGAACCTGGAAGGATGAAGTAGCTTTTATTTTATCAACTCACTTTCTGTCTTGGGCAAGTATTTCTTGGGTAAGCTCGTACCACTGACATAAAATATATGTTGAATTAACTTAATGTTACCTGAGTGATTTAGACTACTGTAATTATTTTGAATGGAAATACAGAATCCAATGGGGCAGAAACTTCTGTGTGAGGGCAGTAACTTCTTAAGTCACTCAGACTTGTTTCTAGGGCTTGTCTGATTTGCACCTACAATTCAAATTTGACGTGGAAGATTTCTTGTAACTCTAAATTCATAACTTTTTCTGGGTTTTATCAATCACTTACTTCTCCAAAGCTTTTGGATCCCATTTTGAAACCCAAACTCATTTGCATTTGCATGGACACTAAAAAGTGTTTTGCTTTTCTTTGGACGTTTATTGCAGACAATCTGAGATTAAATTCATTTCATTTTCTGTCTCTTGGGCTACTGCAAGCCTGCAGTCATGCATGCTCATTGCTTCTGTCTGAGGGAAAAGCTCTTTATGGTCGAGCACTGAGGGCTGGCAGCACTTTCTTTCTCATGCTGCTGAGCAGCTCGGACCAGCTGGACTGTCAGCAGCTGCAACCTGCTGACTTTCCTGTCGGAGCAGCCCAAGGGTCATATATTCTGCATTTGTACTGCTTTTAGCCTCCTCTGTATTTGTGGGCACAGCGTGGACTAGCAGAGCCTGTCATTTCATCAAGCCTTTAGCAGTCCTGCCATAGCAATGCAGCCACTCAGTGTCACCTGTTCACCCAACTAATGGCTTCTAGTGGATGCTCTGTGTTTGTCCCAGCATTCACATTTTACATTAACGGGATAATATGAGGAATCAGCTTTGCCAGCATGCTGTCTCAGAACACCTCCACAGCTTCCTTCAAGCGGCACAGTGCATCATTGATGCTCACGCATTTGTCCTTGGTGAATCAGTTTCCTTCATCTCATACTTCTTTGCTTTCTGCCTAGCTGATGAGTTCCTTGTAATATTCCCAGAGGTGACTGCACCATGGTGTATGATGAATTCGTGTCCCTGGGAGGATAATGTTAGGTTTCTTTTGTGTGCCATAATGATACTGCATAATGGAGACAGAATATATGCGTAGAGATGGAATAGTTACAAACAAAACCAACCCAACAACAGCAGATCTAGAAAAAACAGTTGTAATCACTTTTTTAAATGTCAGGCTTGCACCTGTATATCCGCATCAACCTTTCGTGTATATTCTTTAAAACACAATCCACTTTCTGTTTGCTGAGCAGTCCAGAGCAATGACATCATTGTATAAGTTTTGTGCATGCTTTTATGATACACTGGCACATTATAGGAGTACATTTAAGTGGATGCTCTTTTAACCTAAGATACAGTAACACACACATTTAGGACCTGATTCTAGGTAAGCAGTCCCTTGAGGTTATTGGGAACTGAAGGCACTGCAATTTACAGGCTTGTGCACTTGGCTGATTTAAAGACAGAGATGCAGTCAGGAAAAAAATGTCTCTGTCACTTCCCAAACATCTTTCTTCTTCCTTCTGACATCTTTCTATAACCCATGAAGTGGCTATTCTAGTTGTCAGAAATCATTGGCTTTTTTTCTGGAAGCAGAGCACAGAAGTGCTGGTGTATATGAGGAGCAGGGCTGTCTGTCTCTGCATAAGGGCATCGTGTTCATCAGGCTCAAGTATCACTTGTCTTTTTTTTTTATTTTCAAAGAAAGCATCCACTGCTATTAATTAGTTAAAGTGAAATGAAATATACAGTCAAACAATACTTTTCTGTTAAAATGCCCTTTGGAAATACATTCAATTTTCTTTTAACCTGTTTGCGCTCTCCATCTTACACACTCCAAAGTTTACAGCTTAGAGTCTCCAAAGTTGCAGGCTCCTACATGAACTGTAACTACTCTATCTAACCTCCTGCAGCTCATTTCTTCTTCCTGCAGTATGGTGCAATTTTCCTGCAAATTAGCGCAGCTCACTGGAATTGAGGTTCCAGATGCAGCTTCCCCACTTCTCAAATTAGATTGTCTCTGAATAAAAGGCAAAAACCAGACCTAGAAGGAGAGACCAGACTTCAGGCTGTTCCCTTGCCCTCCTTCCCCTCCACTGAATGCTGTAACCACAAGGTGAAAGTCAGGCTTCGTGTCTCCTTGAGAGCTGAGGTCTCCTGCTGCCCAGAGGCCACAGCAGCCCAGCCTTTTTGGAAAGGGTGGCCGCTTCTCTCTTTTACTGGTTAGGCCTTTGCGTGATGTCTTGGCATAGCTCCTTCAGGAAGAATAAACCCAAGAACTCAAATCACTGCTTCCTCACCCAGTGCTCTAACCACTAGTGCAGAGGCAGCGGTATATTGTCTGTGGCCATCATCCCCATTGCCATTGAGAGAGAACCGATTGAACTGGACAGACTGGACTGCCCTTTGAAAGATGCCTGCCTTCAATATAGCCAGGGAAGAGAGAGAGGCAGTTAATTTATGAACACTGGATCTCCCCCTGCAAGTCCTTTCACCTTCGGCTGTGTAGCGTGTGTCACTAATTGCATTAGATGTATTGCACTAAGCCTGTGCGCTGCCACAGAGAGATGGCCAAAAACTGCAGTGCATTTTCCCTCTCAGTTTCCTTTTTGTTTGAGTGAAACTGTAGCATATGGATGCTCAGGAGAAAAGCATCCTTTAAAAATAGGCAATGTGATTGTCAAACCTCAAAGGCTGACAAATGTGATCCCTCAAACCAAGTAATCTGATTTTCTTGACAATGACTGACCAGGTTTCAAGTTGGCAGCAGGCATCCTTTAAACTCCATTCAGGGCAGCAAACCTGCAGTTTAAAAGCCAAAATCTCAAGCAGAAATGCAGCTTATGAGACGCTGAAATGGCTAAACGTTTCTTGAAGGTTATTTATGTATCCACTTCTTACTTCTCATCCTCTGCTTCAATGAAGGTTGTTTTTACATTCCACAGCTCATGTAGGAGGCTGTGCAAGGATTTATTAATAAAATATTAATGCTGTCATCCCACAGGACATATTGTTTATACCATTACAGATGCAGATTACATCTCAGATCAATGGAGCAATTTTTTAAAAACCTCTTTCTAAAGCAGCAGTTGGAGTATGATTACAGTTGTCCGCAGTAGTTATATCATACAGCAAATGAGGAAATATATGTCAGGACCCATTATTCTAATGGGGGTCTTGTGAGATTTTTAAACAATGTAAGTAGATGCCAGACTTGCAAACCGATGACCCTCTTCGAAGCAATACCCCCAGTAGAGAGGAGAAAACAAAAATACTGTTGACTTGTGCATGGCTGTGAAGTTAATGCTTCACAGGAACCCACAACACTAATCACCCTCCTTGAATGCAAGTTCTTCCTTTCTTTAGCTCCCTCATAAGGTATCCCTTAAGCACTCATTAGACCAACGCAGCTGAAAATGGGTAAATTTGTTTTCAATGTCAGCTACCACCATTTCAGTCCTGGCCAGCCACAAAAGAGACAGCACTATACTGCTGATGTCGCTTTGTTTCCTGCAATATTTTGCAAAGAAACATTTTCTTTTCAAAACCCATTAAAATAGAGCAAGATCTTATATATTTATGCTCCATCAAATGCCCAGTATGTACAAGGATGAGAACTATAAAACCGTGTAAGGCAGAGGATGGAAATTCTCTGTCCTAAATGGCCATTTAAGTAGCACATCTGGAGAAATGCAACTGCCAATTTTTTAGCAATCAGCAGCAGCAACAAGGGAACCATTGTGGTATGTGTAATGGCAATATTTATTTTATGCAACTACGAGTTTGTCCTAATACCTAATTAAATTATGTACCAAATTAAAGGCAAGATCATGCTTTACAGTCTTTCAATCGGCTCTGCTTATTATGGAACAGGGACTTGTCATACCTAATCTGAAGGGGTGAGTTTATGCAGATATACAGCTGCAGTCAAGTCAAACGGCACGGGAACGCAGAGCGTGCAAGGGCAGGGAGTAAAGCTCCCTTAGTTCCTCCTTCAGCCACAGAAACTCTGTGCCTGCAAGCTGAGGATTATTTGAACAGTGATCAAATGTTCTCAGGAAATGTGTTTTAATTAAATTCTGCTCAGCTAAGAAGTGAGACAAGGACACAATTGTCAACAAAATCCCTCCTTGATGTGAGACTGAATGTTAGTATCATAAGTCCCTCACAGTGTCCCTCAGTATTTTGCTTTGGTGGGATGGCAGTAATATTACAGGTTGACAGCACAGAGGCTGGCAAGGACAGCACTCTTCAGGCTCCACTTACTGACGTTGCCAATGTGGTCATGGAGTATCATTTTCCAGCCTGTGGAGCAGTATGCACAACTCATCCCCAGGTTTTGTGGATCCCATAAATGAGATGGGGTGCCCAGGATGGCCATGCAGAACACTTGTAATGCCCCAGGAGCTCTAAGCTCTGGTATAGCTTATGCAGCTCTGGTGAAGAGGTTTTCTTTCTGAGTTGGCTTCATAAGTCCATATTATTTTTTCTTTACAATGTCCAGCATAATGGGAGAAGAGTATTACTGTATATCTTCATCAGTGATCTAGATGATGGGGCAGAGCGCACCCTCAGCAAGTTTGCTTATGATACAAAACTGGGAGGAGTGCTGAGGGACCTCAGCAGGCTGGAGAAATGGGCTGACAGGAACCTCATGAAGTTACACCAAGGGAAAGTGCAAAGTTCTGCACCTGGGGAGGAACAGCCCCAGGCACCAGTACATGCTGGGGGCCAACCAGCTGGCAAGCAGCTTTGCAGAAAAGGACCTGGGAGTCCTGGTGGACACCAAGTTGGATGTGAGCGAACAATGTGCCCTCGCAGCCAAAAAAGGCTTAATGGTAACCTGAGCTGCATTAGCAGGAGTGTTGCCAGCAGGTCGAGGGAGGTGATCCTTACCCTCTACTCAGCCCTGGTGAGGCCACACCTGGAGCACTGTTCTGGACTCCTCAGTATAAGAGGGGCATGAACATACTGGAGAGAGTCCAGTGAAGGCAATGAGCACAAACTGAAACACAGGAGGTTCCCTCTGAACATCGGGAAACACTTTTTACCTGTGAGGGTGACTGAACACTGGCACAGGTTGCCCAAGGAAGTTGTGGAGTCTCCATCCTTGGAGATATTCAAAAGCTGTCTAAACATGGTCCTGGGCAACTGGCTGCAGATGGCCTTGTTTGAGCAGGGGGGTTGGACAATGACCTCCAGAGGTCCCTTCCACCCTCAACCATTCTGTGGTTCTGTGATTCTGAGTAAGAGTCTCACACAACAGGCAGATCATTACTAAACTGGAGAAGGGAGGAAATAACAAGAATGTGGCAAGCTAAGAGATGACAAGGGTGGGTGAGTCTCAGTACAATTTGTATGGCAAATCTCCACAGAATAAGAGTTTCAAAGACAACCGCCAGTCAAGGAATTATTTCTCAGAACTGCGGTGTGACAGGATATTAGCAAAAGTGGAGGCAATATAGAAAAAAACCTCATTTTCAACAGATCTCCTGTGACTCACAGTCACAGACTGGCAGTATTTTCTGTGAAGTCAAAACCGTCTTTTCTTCGCAGAAACAATTCCATGGAAACTCCACTCACTGAGTCTTCTACATTTGATGTTTCCCCACAGGGAGGTAGGCTGTACTGGAAACAAGAGATTCTGGGTATTATTCCAAGATAAAGCTGATTCTCATGAAGGGAAAGGTTGTTGCTGCCTACAGCAGAGAAAAATTATTAAGAAAAGAGTTCACAATTACATATGCAAGAAGCTGTCTCTGCATTTTCTCAGAAACTTTCATTTACATAGTGCTTTTGCCTTGCTTTCCCACCCCCGAGCTCCCACCTTTTTCTAATCTAATATGTTATTCCCTGTCGTAGAATTGATGCAGAAGAATCATATAATTCACCTACGAGGTTTTTTGATCAGCCCCTTCGGATTGAAATCTCTGTGTAAATGTCATGCAAGTCATTCACGAGTGAGACTAATCTTTTCATATCTTCAGAACTATACCAAGAGATACAGATTCAGTACTTGGCCTTTAGTGTGCCTTGCCTGTGCGATATGCCCTAGCTAGAAACTCTGGCCTTGTATCTCCTCTTTCACCATCATAATCTTTTGCCACACTTTCCACCCCAATTGCAATCAATGCCTACATTAGTCATCCACAGCGACCCTGGTTAGGGAGAAGTCATACACGGGTCCTCAAAGAATGAGAGCACTGGGAGACTGACACATACGCTGTGGTGTAGTGTGCGCATGGTAAGCACAAGGGAAGTTATTCCAGGAAAAAAAAAAAAGTTTTAAAACAGTAAGTGGTTGGTTTATACTTTGCATAACCTAGGTGAGGTTTTCTTCTCTGATTTTCCTGATTATTATTTTTTATATGCAATCTGAGTTTCTCGTTTGAGAATATAGGAATTAGACATTATCATTTGATAAAGACTTTAGTCAATAGGGGTCTTGTGACTTTGGTCACAAGAGGAAAATTTTTCACAATGAGAACAATCAGCCATTGGAATAATCTCCCCAGGGAAGTGGTGGATTCCCCAACATTGGACACTTTCAGGATTCAGCTGGACAGGGTGCTGGGCCATTTTGTCTAGACTGTGCCTTTGCCAAGAAAGGTTGAACCAGATGATCCTTGAAGTCACTTCCAACCTGGTATTCTATGATTCTATGATTGAATAGTCATGGAATTCTGTCAGAAATCTCTTAATGTATGCAGTGCTATTTGGTGCTAAATGCTGTATGGCATACACTAGCCATTACGCTGGAAGAGCAAATATAAAACAACTAAAAATGTATTATATTTAATTATTTGTAACAATTACTTGCTCTAATTGCTTTAATAATAGGGAGGTTTGATTTGCCACGGAAATATGATCTATTTGTATGAACAGACTAATGATATAACAGGTGTTTTGTGGCCATCAGTACATTCTGTAACCAGAATAGCTGGCTGCCCACACGGGTCTGGTTGTGAGACTGAGGCCTAATTCAAACGAGAACCAAAACACCAGAGAAGTACTATAGAAGAATTAGACTATGATTTAGGGTTTATGTGTGCCAGTGGAAGCTACATGTGGAATAATCCAAGGTGTGAATTTGCAATGTGGTAGTTATTTTGCAGTAATTTGCTGTGTAGACTTCTCCAGCGCACAAAGGTTTAGCACATCCCGTTGTAAAAGTACTGATGACTGAGGGATCGTAGGGAACATATAACTTCTCTGAGATTCACAATTCAGGGTTAGGCACCTACATTATCTGCCTAAACAACACAAGGGGGAGTTACTTGCCTCAGAATCCACCGATTAGCAGAAAGGTGTGTGTCTCAGCCCATTTGTGTCATCCCTACCCTTTCCCTGCTGAATGCTCCAGCTGCTGAGCTACAAAATCAGCCTTCCCCCTCCTTATCTTCTTATGGCCCAGTGATTCTTGAATTTTTAGCCTCACCATATCACAGTGCTGGTGGGGTGAGCGAAGAGGACTTGTTCTCCTTCGCTTTTCAATATTCTCAGGCCTTGTCATGGGAAATGCAAAATACGGATCATGAATAATTTTTTTTTTGGCTGAGGAGGGTATTTAACTCAACTCATGTTCTCCCAAAGACACTGCCTGGCTGTAGCTGCTGGGATGTGGTATTAAAATGGGCATCCACTTGACTGTTCTTGAATGGCAGGAGGCGCAGCTGCAGGGCTTTGCTTTCATCTTGGTGCTGTTGGCTGCACAGTCTGAGGGTCACTGGGCACCTGCCAGCTAGGTCGGTGCCTTGGGAGATCATGGCAAGGGATTACTAGTCTGTGAATCCAGAATGGCCTTTGATTTTGGTTGCTCAGCTTAGTCAAACTGACAGTGCCTCAGGGCACACGCAGTGGTAGAGTACGTAGGGAGCTTTTCGTGAAAATTTGGGAACGTATGAACTCTAACGTGGCTTGGTCTCTTGAGCTTATTTAACTACATATAGCTGCACCATAGGCATGTATTGGAGAGATTTTATCCTAACAACTTACAGACCTGTTTTTTTAGTTATGGCCGTCTGATTCCTTGCAGACTGAACAGAGAAGATTCTTGTCAGAAATTTTTTACTCTGGAGTAATTCAGTAATTGTGTGTGTGTTTTTCAAGAGAACATAACAAAATAACATTTACATTCAAGATAACATGTTTAGGGTAGCATGATTTTTTTCCCGAGCATAAAATTGATACTTTCCACCAAGAGGGAAAAGGAAAGGAGAAGCAGCAGTAGATAAAATTTCACTAAAACTTAATCTACTTGTATAGAAGCCCTCCACAAATCTAGAATTGTTGGGATTCTTGGGTTTACTTGGTACTGAAGTCACTTGTGTGCATCCAGTCCCCTCTTAGGACTGACCAGTTTCCTTTATGTGAATGACAGCGTAACTCTGTGGGAGAAGATAATTGCTCCTCTGCACTGGGGGGAGGTTTGATGGTTAGCTGACGTTAATGTGTCAGGAATACCACGTGTTCCTCTTGTCCTGCCATGGTAACTTCCTGCTTAAAAGAGATAAATGAACCAAGAAACATGCCTTAAATTTATCCAACTGTGATAAAGTATGCTAGATCTCTTCCTCCTTGAATGGTTTACTTAGTAAAAAGAAATAAAGACTGTATTTGCAGGTGGTAAAAAGTACACTACATATTTGATCCCTGGGTAACAATGTGAAGAAAGTAAGTAACATGCTCTTCTGATCCTCTTCTACTTTCCTATGTGTAGAAATGTAAGGAGAATATTTTTTTCTCCACAGAGAAAAGAAAAAGAAAAATGATGACACAAATCTTCATGGAAGTTGATTATTCTGTGTATTAGCCACAGATAAAAAGAAAAAAAAAATGAAGTACTAAGCCATTAAAGAGTTTACTGTATTTAAAGCAATATTGATATGAAAACTGGAATCCCCACTATCAACTTTTGGCTCAGAGGGAGTAGGTTAGTTTCTATTTGTTTCTCAATATAAGCAGTGCAATGAATTAATTCTTAGTTTCAGAAAATAGGAAGTAAAAAGCAGTGCTCCTAACAGCAGCAAGGCATTTTAGGCCAGTTTTGTCACCACAAGACTCACAGAGGGGCAAGAGCTTACTGGCTGACTGAGATAGATGTGAGACCATGACTGCCCGGAGATGCACGTGTAAGTGTGTGCCTCTGTAGCAGTTAATGCTGCTTCCATCCTCATTTCAAACAGTTTCCACTGTAGGATAGAATGGAAAAGCTGTGAAGGTAAATGCTATTAATGGACAGAGAGTTCCCCACTTGAGGTGAGTTACACATGCTGCTCAATAGCTTTTAGCTATGCACTCTTAAGAATAACTACTCAGCATTGAAAGTGACTTTGAAAGTTCTTAATACTGAAAGATTTTGAAAACTGGCTAGGCCTTTTTATAGATCTGTGAAGGAAAAAAAGAGATTTGCACAACATGTTTGTGGAAGAAATACTTGGAAGAAATACCTACTGTGTAATTTACATAATGCTGCGACCACGTCAAGGCTGGGTGAAATCTTACTCAGTGGAAGAGTTGCTAAAGAGTGTTTTTGAAGATATGATAGTCTCAAAAAAAAGAATAATCACATAATAGTATTATTTAAATTTAACATGGAATATTATCAGAGGCAAAGTCATATACATCCAGTGGCATTGCTATGGCTGTTCGGAAAGCACCTTTTACAAAGTCTGTGGAAAAACTGGAAACATAATGGTAACACAGAAATTGTACTTAGTCCAAATAAAGTAATACTATTAGTGCAGGAAAGTTTGTGGAATGTAAGAAGGGGGTTGGTTTTTAACATTTTTCAAAGGATTTTCTTTTATTTGGGGAGGAAAGGGAAAGAGAATCAAAGTTTTTGCTATTGCAGTCAAAGTCCTTGCTAAAGAGCTATTTTATGAACTATAATTGGCTTTCTAAAGTAAAAAATAAAATAGGATAAGAAATCATGTAGATAAACACATACAGCTACAGCTCTGTGTAAGAAATCCATATGGCTCAATGTAATACTATAAAACAAATTCCTACCCATCACCTCCTCTTATCCTTACCATTATGCAAACATAATATGTATTGAAATTCCCATAGAAGTGTGATACCAAATCCTGCTAAAAGATGCTAAAAAGAAATCCCACTTTCCTATGGTATTATGTTCTTCTGGAGATAGGTAGGAGCTTCATTTTGTAAAAATTGAAGCTCTGTAAAAATGCGAACCTGGGGAGCAAAAAACCAGAATTACTTCTGTGTCCTTTTGGACATTAGGGTAATTTATCTGCTGGCAGCTGCTGGGACTGACTGGGCAGTGATATAATCCAGTAGTCTTTTATCCTTATGTTTGTCTTGCTTTGGTTTATTTCTCTCTAGTCCTTGCTTTTCAGGATCTTTATGTTATTCTTTACAGTTGAAATAAATGCCTTTTTGCTATTCAAGGGTAAATGCCAACTTTTTTCATGGCTATTTGTGGAATTTTTCCATCCAAGGTTCCACTAGTGTTGTTCAGTAGTGATTTTTTATGCATGCACAGCCGATCTGATCCAAAGCCCAGAGAACCTACTTGTGATTTTTTTATATACTTCAGCAGACTTTGGATCAGAACTTAGGACTGTGGCCTTTATGAGACGTATTATTCTTGTAGATAGGCTGGTACTGACAGAAGTTATCTTCCTAGGTGATAGCAACATAATAATGCCCGTGCTTGGGAACAGGAGGGAATGAATGCCCCTGTGGCATACTACCGCAGGACTTTTCATAGAACTAAACAGGCTGCTCATTAACATTTAATGGTCCAGGAGGGAGGGAGGAAAGGAAGGAAGAAGGAAAGAAGGAAAGGGGGAAGTGGAGCGGGGAAAAGAGGGGGGTCATACCACAACAGGAGAGAAAAGGAAACCATATTGATTTTCTCAGTGAAAGCCAATATTGTTAGATCTGTTGATCTGTTGAGAAGCTGAGAAGGAGGAAATTACGGGCTCTCTTTTAGAATTCATCGTTGCATTTTGTTTCTCTATTGAGTGCTTGGTTCTGCTACCCAAGATTATTTCTAAAGTACAGCAAAGTCTACCTTGTCGTAATGAGGAGTGAAAAGCGAAGACTGTCGTAGTGCAATTCATTAGACTTAGATGGTGCTCTGTACTCTGGTGAAACGAGGTTTCTTGCTGTTGAAGATGGGTTTCATTGTGCTCATCTCCTGGGACTACATCAACTATCACTTACCAGACAGATGCTAAATGCTGCACTTGAGGTAGATTATTGCTTCCTCTTCCTTTGCTCCAGCTGATGGTCCTTTAAAATGCATTTTTTTTGGTCTGTTTAAAATTGGTGCAAGCTTTGAGTCTACACAATTTTTGTCATATGCAGCCATTACATTTCTAATAGAATGGTACTTGCATGATATGGGGCAGAGGAAGATACCTCCATAAGCTTCATTTATGCCCATGTTCACCAACAGAAAGATGATACACATCCACTTGTTCTCTGTGCAGTAGCTGTAAGTTTGGGAGTAAGCTTTACTTCCAGTTGAACTGTGATGGGGCTGTACCAAGTTGGAAAGCTGTTGCTTTTATTTTGCAAATCAGGGTGGCTTTAGAGGACGAAGTCTTCGATAATCCCATTTTATTCGTCCTTCCTTGCTAGCAGTATGCCAAACAGCTCAAAAACAGGTGGGGAGTCTTGTGGAAGACCAAACAGGCCTTTGGCATTTCCATGACATAAAATTGACAGCTAATTCTATGATATCCAGCATGAAAAAAAGTGCAACTGTAGGATATATGAGATGAAGTCATAGGCCATGTTCCTCAGCGCTGGCCAAAAGGCGTTACCTATTTCTTAGCCTAAAAGTGAGTCTGCACCGTGTATTCCAGTTCTGTTTTCAACTCTGGTTATTTGTGATCTTGGAATGATCTTTGTCACGTAACAGTGTTGTATTCAGTTTCATGATCTTAAGTATTTCTAAAGGTAAAGGAAATCATTGCTACAACCTGAATTCCTCAGAGCAAGGTTTAGAAGTAGTCAGGGCTTCCAATTAGGGCTTCACATATTGTCAAAAATGAAATAATAGCAGGAGGAAGAATGTGTTTCTTTTTTACTGGACATTTTCCCATTTGGCACTGTACCAAATTTCCTTCCTTAATACTTACTTGAAAAATATAGCTTAGATCTTAACACTACGTTAATTATAAAAAATTACTTGGCAAGTTTTCATTATGTATTGCTACATGATTCTCTAGCAGCACTTATATGCAAATTCAGGAGCAATGGGATGAGAACAGTAGAAAAGAGGTATCTTAAAAGGTTGACTGAGTTTCTCCCATCATCCTTCTCCTAGTCTAAACAGCCATCCCATTGAGCGCACTGCAAATGGAGCATCAGTGATAATCTGTATTTCTCTGGCATAGAAGTGTTTGATTATATATTTTCTAACTAGCCTGCAATGGCCAGATTTATCGGGTAATGAAAGAAGAAGAGGAACAGCAAACAGTTGCTATATTGAAAGAAAGCTGTCCGTTGGCATTTATCCTCCTACGCATTTTGCTCAGTAATTCACTTAGTCTGACTATGAATCATTATCAGACTGACTCCCAGGAAGAAAAATCACCAGACAGCCACTGTATTAATAATACTGATTACAGTTTTCCATTGTATCTCAACAACTGTAGTTTATTCTATCTGATGGTTTTTTTTCTGTGGGGATAAAGTGAAAAAACAAAACATTTTTCTCACTCAATTGCTTTTTGGTTATTTTATTGAGCAATGTCTCAGTGACCATAGATGTGAAGGAAGCATAAGGTTTATGTTCAAATAAATAAACAAAAGTTGAAAGAAAGATCTGATAATCTGAAGATAGCAAAATGTTTTATCAGAATTTTCCTGACTCATCTTCTAAGTTAGATTTTAATAAGGAGTAAGTGGTCCAACACAATTTAGATGAGGAACAGGAAGATGAACATGCCAGAGTTCAACTGGAGACGGGTTCATGCTGTGCCATCTTTTAGGGTATTCTCAGGAAAAGTCCATATTTGTCTGTGTTTATACAGTTCATATTGTCTTTTTTGTGTGCACGTGCATACAATACACAGAATACAATGTAGGTATGCTGATACTTAGATACAAAAATGACAACTAAGGCACTAAACAAAATAATAGATTAGATGTTTTGGCTTGCCTGAATCCATCTAGTTGCAAAGCAACTAGAATTTTTTGTTGATTCTGTTTGCTTTATTCGAAATATTACACCTTACAGTAAGAAAATGTATTGCATTAATTTCTCTGTCACTGTTAAGTGTGCCAAAAAAATCCGTGGGATAAATATATTTGGCTCCTGCTCATTTAAAAGCAAGTTACTTCATTAGTGTTGAACTTTGACGGTTTAAATGCTATTAAAATTCTTTAGAGTGGCCATCCAGTTACTCTGTGGGCTGACTCTCTTTAACATAACCAGTATGATTTCATTTTTGAACACTTGACCTAGACATTGGCAAGCAATCCAGTCTTGGAAAACCCACAAGCAATTAAGTCACTGAGATGGGCATAATAATTGGCTAAGCCCAAACCTGGAAGCCAGAACTCCTTCTTTGTAGTTGTGACTCTGTCCTGACAAGTAATTTCACCCGTTCAAGTCAGCAGTTTTTCAATCTGAAGAATTTTTATAAACTTTATGGGACTGATCATGAACAGGCTGTGGGGGTAATTAGGGCTTTTGGAGGGGAAAAACACAAAACCCAAAAAATCCTTACAATGAAGATCAAGATGAAGCAGAAACGTTGTCTTCTACTCAGTAATATGCAAAACTTAAGTCTTCCATTTTTCTGATAACTAAAATGTTTCCCTAGAATGCAATGTGTTGTGTCATGGCCTTTGTAATACGAGCTATGGTAACATTCACAAGATTAGTTTTGGCAGTACTTCTCTCTTCGGGCCAGTAGTACACTCATCCAGAATGCGAACTGAAATCATTCTTCTGCCTTGGAGGATTAGAGACTGCATTGTGCAACTTTTGGTCATAAGCTAAATGCCATAGCTATTAATGGTATGAAGCATCCTGAGGTTTGTTGATCTCCATCTCCTCTCTTCATCCAGTTCGGATGCACGATCTAAACAGTGAAGCACAAATAAAGAAGAAAAAAAAGAATAGCTCTACAGTTTGGTGTTCAGAGCAGTATTGATTGGACATCTAAATTTAAACTTTGTCCCCGTATAAGTACCCATATCTTTTCATGCCCTTATTTCTGATTTCTCATATCCTAGATAAAATGTGTTTGCTCTAAAAAAACCCCCTTGAAATGACTTAACACTTCAAAGTGGTAAGTCAGTAACATTTTTGATAAGGCAAATCCATTATTAACAGTCCACACAGAGGAGATATCCATCTCCTGTATGTGTCCAATCTGTATTTATAAAAGTAATGATGTCATTGTGAAAGCAAAAGCTGATGAAGAATGGAGAGGAAGAAATTAAGCAGACGTAAAGAATCCATCTCTCTTTTCTGCTGTCTTCCATGTATAACATAAACCCTAGGGTTCACATCAGTTTAAATCATGAAATAATGAATGAGGTAGGAGCAATGGAAAACCCGAATCAGACCTAAGATTATTTCCGTACTACACATTATTACCAGTTTGAGAAGCAGTGTTTATACTCTTTATATAACTGGTGAGAGTCTAAAACGTACATGGTCTTATATTGTATCCCTATTTCTATCTAACAGTAGATATCTAACAGTGATGATGTTAACCTCCCTGTGTTTCAAAGCTTACGCTTGTGAAGGAAGTATGGCTTCTTCACCAATATTTAAAGCATTTCTTTTTCTTTAACTGTCATTAAAGCTAGAGCTTCTTATAGTTCCTGAGGGGGCACATGCTAGGAGTATGCCCATTCACGAGAAACATGATCCTAATAAGAGCTAAGAATGCAAACTCTGTGATGTCAAAACAGCAGTTACTCAAGTGAAGTGCTGGGAAGTAGAGTTTTCCAAGTAAAACATATCTCCTCACTAATGCAATTTTCTGACATCGTTATTAATCCCATAAAGCCCAAAGCGCTATTTTTAAGATTGTATTTCTTCAGAAACTACATCCATATTCAGTATGAGGAAGAAATGCAGAGTATTTGATTCATGTATTCAGAGTCCCATTCATTGAATTTGAGGTTTACATTTTAAGTCCTTTCTGTATAAAGATATCTTTCCATTGATTTAAAAAGATATCGTCCATTTTTCATAAATTATATCTTACATTCAGCCAGTACTGATCCATAGTAGTAAACAGCAGTGCTCATAATGAAGGTTTACAGCCCAGCAGGCACACGCGTAGTAGTGTGTGAGCACGCTGAGAAACCCCTCTCCTGGCAAGTTGCTGGGAGGACCACAGCCCACTCAGTTTCACAGCTTGTTGTCAGCCCTGCTCACTCGTTCCGCTTGCATAGGGTACCAACGCACGGAGAGTTGTTTGACAGATGCTTTTCTTTCAAGTATTTTTACAAAAGACAGAAGTGCAGTAACACCTTGTGGGCCAGATCTTCCAAAGACAGCAGTGGATAGAAGTGAAGTATGAAATGAGAATTGGATGCTCATTGCAGGGATGGGATCATTTGGGCTAAGGATGAGGAGCAGAATTAGGTATGAACATTTCCTAGAAAGAAAGGGTAGGAAAATTTTCTTTGGACATTCTGCCCTGGGCAAGAGCGGTAAAGGTTATGGTATAGGCAGTCTTCCATTACCTTGTAATCTGCTGTGTTCGAGCTCATTTTCATTCATTGTGAATTGTCAGTTACTTCTTCAGAGCTGACAGCTTTGACAAACATTGCTTCCTCTGTGCACTCTTCAAGATATATCGTGCACATTTTTATTCTCCTCAGATTTCCAAAGCACAGTTTGGGGGAATTCATTTTCAAAGCTCAGTTTCAACAATATTTTTCAAAATGGCTGGCACTGCTTAGATTTATGATTTCTATCATAACACCTACAGTAAAACAATCTGCTCTTGTTTAAAAACATTTGGTTCTTTCACTTTGACTTTGGATTTCTGCAAGTCATGTAAACTGCAGCAGTTTCACCACCTGCTGCCTACACGGGGTGCATTTACGTTAATGCTTTAGTTCAGATGGGGAGTGGTCTTCTGAAGCAAATCTCCTGGCTGCTCCCCACTTGTCAAGCTTTGGTTCGCAAGGTAGAGTTGTCTCACAGTGCGTGACATGAGTTCATCTCAGCTGATACTAAACAGGAGATGTGCTGCAGGAACATACCTAATGCACTTCAGCAGCTGATGGGCCTTCAGCCCATGGGACCAGAGCTAGGCTGAGGTAAAAACCTTCTGAAAGACATATGGTATGGGCATCTGGTGCTCAACCCCAACTGTTTCACTCGTATTGGTCTGCGCTACTTGCTAATATAGACACAACCATTATCTGCTCCAACATTTGCAGCATTTATGCATAAACATGTATTTTGCTGCTCAAATATAATTTGGATCATCATGACTGAACTCCAGATCCTTCTGGAATTCCCCATGTTCCTGCCTCAGACTGGAGCCTGCCATTGATTCCCTGTACATTTCATTCCATAGCTTTTGATCAGTGCTACAACTTCTCAGTAGTTATGCAAGTGTGATCTTCCTCTTGACACACAAAATGTACACAGATCTTGTTCCTTGTTACTGAGCTCAATATCATTTTTACCTGAGAAGGAGAGCTTCCACATGGCCTGTGTTCCTCAGTGCTGAGATCACTTGTACTTCTGCAACTGTAAGCAATAATGGTGTCCTTTGCTTAGGTAGCTTTTTCAGCTACACCAGCTGCTGGACCACAAAGAAGAAAATGCATTAAAAGTTGTCAAATACCTATTCAGATCTGCCAGCAGGAGCATTGATTTGGAGCATGCAGTTAATTTGTTGTACCTCTTGTCCTCTACAGCCATGAAATACTTCTCATTTATCCTTGGTTGATTTCAAGCTAGCATTCATACAGATAGAATAGATATTTTTCTTTTTGTCAACCAGAGAGTAGCTGAAACAGTATTTGCATCTTTTTCATACATAATATACGTAGATCAGCTTCTTACTATGACTATTGGTGAGTGTATGGCAGTATGTAATTACATGAAAACCACTGTTCTGAAACTTTCTTTGGGGCATAAAGATTCATAGAAGCTGTAAGATTTCAGTAAGGTGTAAACAACAAAGTTCTTTATGAAAGGAGAATCTTTTTATTATAATCACTTACTTGACTGCGTTGCCTTTGTTTCTACACAGAAAAACAGTGGAACATTACCAAATCTTTTTAGCAAGCTCATCTCATAGGTTTGAGACCTTTCTGAGGGATGGGATATAATGTTCTTCATCTCACCAAGCCTTCTAATTTCCCTCATTTCCTTCTGGCAATACTTACGAAAAGCTTCACATCCAGACTGAAAGAACAAACTTCCTTGGGCGGGCCACAGCATCACCGTACGGCCTACAGCCAGCATCCTACGTAACTCCGCGTGCCCTGGATCAGGGCGTTGTGGCGGATTACAGTGTTGGCATGACACTGTCTTCTGGGATGAGCTAAGATTACTATTGTTATCAGTAGCTTCATGCTAGGGATTTGTTATATTATACTCTGAGGCACAGGTAATGACTATCAAGTCAAAGAATTTACGTTCTACATAAGAAAACCACAAAATATGAAACTATGGAAGTTGGAAGGAGATTATACTTTCTCTAGCTTTAATGTATTTGTTTTAATTGAACGTGATAGTGGATAGTAGAGAATTTAAAGGGAAGATGCAAAAATGGGATATTTACATTCATCAAAAGAAGCATGGAAGAAAGTACCCAAAAGTACATTGGTGGAAGAGAGAAAAGAGTAGTATTTTCAGTCTGTCCTGGTTTCAGCTAGGATAGAGTTAATTTTCTTCTGGTATAGTGCTGTGTTTTGGATTTAGTATGAGAATAATAACATTCATGTTTTAGTTGTTACTAAGTAGTGCTTGACAACAAGTCAAGGACTTTGCAGCTTCCCATGCTCTGCCAGTGAGAAGGCTGGAGGTGCACAAGAAGCTGGGAGGGAGCACAGCCAGGACAGCTGCCCCAAACCGGCCAAAGGGATATTCCATACCATATGGCATCGTGCTCAGTATATAAACTGGAGGAAGTTGGCCGGAGGGCACCGCAGCTCAGGAGCTGGCTGGGCATCAGTCAGCGGGTGGTGAGCAATTGCATTGTGCATCACTTGTTTTGTAAATTCTTTTATCATTATTATTATTCTTCTCTTCCTATTCTGTCCTATTAAACTGTCTTTATCTCAACCCATGAGTTTTACTTTTTTTTTTTTCCTCCAATTCTCTCCCCTGTCCCACTGGGGGTGGGAAGGGTGAGCGAACGGCTGTGTGGTGTTTAGCTGCCTGCCGGGTTAAACCACGACACAGTCAGTTCTGTCAGTGGTGGAAAGAGCAGGATAAGGGACATGCGTGTTGGGAAAAGATTCGTGATGATGTTCTGAAGGAGAGACTGCAGGTAAGCAATGGGAGTGGGTATGTCAGTGGAAAGAGAAAGGAGATTTCTACTGCCTTGTGGCAGCAGCAGGAGCCTGGGGAAGTCTTGGGCTGTGGCAAAAGGAAGGAGCAAAAGAAACAGAGCGTGGAGCAGGGAGTACAGCCTAACTCCGAGGGACAGCCATGGGCAGCCAGCCCGGCCCAAACTGGCAGAGACTTTCAAGAGCCAAGGAGGGCTCTAAAGCGTTTGCTGCAGCTTGGAAAATCACCGAGCTGGCTGAAAGCAGACCTGGAAACAAGGGCCTGTCTGCAAGGATGCACAGGGCAAGCCAAGAATTGTTATTTCTGTCCTGTCTGACCATGTTTGGAGGTTTGTGTGTTTAAAAAGTTAATGATTCTAATTTATATTTAAATAAAATTGGCTTTCTTGGTTTTAAAAGCCTTCGATATTAGAAAACTCGCTATAGAAGATCTGAGCAGATTCATCTCCAAGTTTTGGTTGACTTGGGCTCAGAATTTCTTAAGGGAAGCTTTTGAGAGAGAAGGTGAAATATTAGCCACTCTTTTCTTATGAAAAGCGCATTAGAAATCAGGATGTTGCATTATTTGCCCAGGTGATAAACTAACTCACAGCTAATGTCCAGGAGAAGCGTGACTCAGGGAGGAGCTGGAGGCTTACCCCGTGTGCCATTGCCAAGGGGACCACTGCTTGCTCAGTACAGGGCTCTAAACCCCACCTGCAGGATATTCAGATTCATAACCCTATCACACAGAATCACAGAATCACAGAATGGTGGGGGTTGGAAGGGACCTCTGGAGATCATCTAGTCCAACCCCCCTGCCAGAGCAGGGTCACCTAGAACAGGCTGCACAGGACTGCATCCAGGCGGGATTTGAATATCTCCAGAGAAGGAGACTCCACAACCTCCCTGGGCAGCCTGTTCCAGTGCTCTGTCACCCTCACAGTAAAGAAGTTTTTCCTCAAGTTCAGGCAGAACTTCCCGTGTTCCAGTTTGTGCCCGTTGCCCTTTGTCCTGTCGCTGGGCACCACTGAGAAGAGTCTGGCCCCATCCTCTTGACACCCACCCTTGAGATATTTATAAACGTTAATGAGATCCCCTCTCAGTCTTCTCCTCCCCAGGCTGAACAGCTCCAGCTCCCTCAGCCTTTCCCCATAGGAGAGATGCTCCAGTCCCTTAATCATCTTCGTGGCCCTCCGCTGGACTGTCTCCAGTAGTTCCCCATCTTTCTTGAACTGGGGAGC
Source organism: Phoenicopterus ruber ruber (assembly GCA_009819775.1). NCBI lineage: Eukaryota > Metazoa > Chordata > Aves > Phoenicopteriformes > Phoenicopteridae > Phoenicopterus > Phoenicopterus ruber. The sequence continues at coordinate 26,074,359 of CM020215.1, read as the reverse complement.
CCAGAACTGGACGCAGTACTCCAGATGGGGCCTCACTAGGGCAGAGTAGAGGGGGAGGATAACCTCCCTCGACCTGCTGGCCACACTCTTCTTAATGCACCCCAGGATGCCGTTGGCCTTCCTGGCCGCAAGGGCACATTGCTGGCTCATGGTGAATTTGTTGTCTACCAGGACTCCCAGGTCCTTCTCCTCAGAGCTGCTTTTCAGGTGGTCAACCTCTATGACTTAAACTCATTTTGGTTTGCTTGACTATTGTGCCTAACAGTTTCTTCTGTTGCTGTTTACAAGAAGTAAATGGGTTTATATACTGTCTGACCTGCAGTACTTCTGATGTGGCAAGGTGATATTGGTAACTCACTTGACTTGATACTCATTGAATAATTTAGCTCAGGTTTGTTTCTAGGTAGCTAGCTACCCAGATGAGCATCTTGTATTACTGCCTATTGTCATGGTTACAGGACTGGCTGCATCTCTTCTCCCCTCTCTGAATTTTCTGAGAGCAATATGAGGGCTGTCCTTGCCTGGGGTACAGTATAGCAAATCTTCCGCTAACAGACTTGGATATAGCACAGCGGCCTGTAAATGAGCACTGGCTCATTTCAACATGTCTAATAGAATTCAAATGTGTGCATTGGATGCACTAATATTAGCTCTTAACTACTAGTAAGTGGGAAGCTAACTGAAGCAATTATATTTTCTTAGGTCTGTGCAGTCAAGTCTTGGTTTTAATTAGCCCTTTGAAGTGTTACCAGAATTCCCTGTCAGGAAAAAATATTTATATGTATGCAAACACATAAACATACACAAAATATTGTATTATTTATATTACATTATATACACAAAAGATTCTCAGAGCAGCTGCTAACCCCTCACACTGATCTGTAGAGTACTTGAGCATTTCTTACGGAAAATAATGAAGTCTTTGGTGAAGGGCGTGCCGTCTGTGTCCATGCTGTCTATGCGTGAACTGACCACAGTGAATGGCCATGCAGCCCCCGTGCCCTGGAGAAGGTGCCCTGCTGCAGCGCGGGACCTCCGGGCTGCCCTCGCGCGGCAGCTGCACGGGGAGATGGCTGGAGCGTGCGCGCACGGCGCTCCACGGGCAGCCGGCCGTACTGCCAGGCTCTCCAGCCGGAGCATCGCTCACCTCCTTCCTTTTTCAGCGTAGAATCACTTCACCTTTTTCCCTGTGTGTGAGGAGTTTTTTAAAGATCTTACTGCTTCTATTTATTTAAAACTCGTATTGGATGGCTGACTTCATTGGGCAGAAGGAACATTCATTACATTCATATGATTAAAAGAGTTATTTGGAAAGGAGGGTTTTGCAGTAATTCCCAAGTGTTTTTGAATGCCGATTTCTTTCACCTGAAAGCTTTTTTCCCCACCCCTGTTTTGTTTATTGTTTCTGTATATTGTGCATGAGGGTTTTTCTGTTGTTTTTCTGCTTTCCCTAGAGATTCACAAGCACGTATGTAAGATGTCTAAAATGGTCAAAATGTGACTTAACTGTTGCAGGTAGGATGCAATGGTAGGTGTGCTAAGTATTGCTACAGATGAGGCCTAAAAGAAGGGCAGGTACACAGATTGCAAACTGCGTTTTAACTTTCCCACATTAAAAAATAATGGATGCCAGTTTAGATTTTAAATGTATTTCCCCCAAATGTTTTGATTTCTAGGAACTTTGAACCAAAAGAACTGGGGAAAGAAATATTCAGCCTGCAATGGTGCCAAACAATCTCCTATCAATATAGATGAAGATCTCACCCAAGTAAATGTGAATCTGAAGAAACTTAAATTCCATGGATGGGAAAAGGAAACTTTGGAAGATACTTTCATTCGCAACACTGGCAAAACAGGTACAAAGTCAGATTTCATGTTCGGAGTTAAATGAAGTCAGAAAAGTGATATAGGGCGGACGATCAACCAAGGACTTTTAATGAAACATTTTCATTTCACTTTTCCTTAGCTTGTGCATTCTGAATTTATCCATTAAATAAAAAAAACAGGTGGTGACAATAGCCAAGCACAATAGAGAAATCCCTAAAACACAGATGAAAATTATGTGCGCAGACAGATAGAGCCAAAGCAATCACATCATTACTATCATTCCATCATAAGCACTTCATTGAACCTAAACAGTAATTTAGCATTTGCTATGAAATAATGATAATTTTGCTACATATCTAGAATCTGGAACAAGTATACAAAAATGATTTTTTAAAAGTATGAATAAATTACCTAGTCATCTGGAAGCACTTCATGGATGAGTTGTGGTTTCAAAAAACTCAGGATGGGATTCATCTCACCTACACATAGACGCCTATAATGTAGACACTTGTGTCTGAATTACTCACTTGCACTTCTTCTTACAGTCAAAGAAGAGAAATAGGTGCTTTTATGGTCTGATTTGTCTTACCTATCTTAGAAATGTATTTCAGAAAGAAGTGATTTATGCCTTCGAGTGCCTATTTCTCCCAGCTATAAAAGAAGCTTATGGTGGCATTTACATTGTCAGGCAAATCTTTTTGCAACCACTTTGCTGTATAAATCCAGGATAGCAGTAACTAAAAGCTGCTTGTTGGAAGTACTGTTTCTTGTTTCAGGCGTAGATATGGAGGAAGGAATGTCTTAACAACTGTCTTGGGCCTTCTTCCAGTTTCAGGAGGACCCCTAGACCAGCCATTTTATTTTATTTTATTTTATCTTATTTTATTTTATTTTAGTGTCATTGTTCCTAATTTCTGTTCTTGGCCCCATCATGTACTTCCTACATACTACTCCACAAATGACTTTCTTCCCTCTTGCCCTACTAGATGAGAGAAATAGCGCATTTGTCTTTTCAAGAGATCCCTGAGGAAACATTCTTTAAAGTCCATAAAAGTGAACTGAGCTCTTCCTCATCTACAGCAATTCAGATATTATAAAAGGAACTGCTAAGCTCTGCAGTTAAAATTGTCTTCAAGGTCTTGAGGAAAGGCATGTAATGAAACTGAACTCCATTAATGCTGTTTTAGCAAGAGGTCAAACAATTCACAATCACCGGAGGTGGGAAAGCCAAATGGGGGGCTTCGGTCTATTCCACCCTGCTCATCCCCTCCAGAAGACAAATGCTCAGTCCCATCTACAGTTTGTGTACAGTTATGTCCAGCTGAAGACCTGTCATCACCTCCTCCCATGGGAGACTGCTCCACAGCTAAGGGCTCTGACAGACAGGACAGTCCTCCTAGGAAGTGGCTAAAATTTTCTTTTCATGTGTTGCCTCATGATTTGTATCTAGAATTATGATAATAATGGTGGGGGCGTATTTTCCTTTTTGTTAAAAACATAGGTGCTTTCAGGAAGCCATGTATTTCAGGAATATCTTTTCTTAGGTGGTCAGATTGGTGGCTAAGCTGGTTTTCTGAGCTTTTTAGCATAGTTCTGTGGCTAGTTTCAGGCAACAGGAGACCCATATAATAGTGCACTTCACTAGATGACTATTTTATGAATTGCAGCATGAAGTGAAACATATATCTCCATGCTAATAGTGAATTACCACACTTCTTACTTTGTTTAAATAACCAATTTCCTGTCAAATTGCTTATGAAATACGGGGAAAAAGGTGTATCATATTTACCTTTTAGCACCTAATATGAGAGTCATAGATGTCTTGGCTGGCTTTTGTATTGACACTTTTTTTTCCTTCTCTCTCTCTCTCTCTCTTTGTTCAGTGGAAATTAACCTGACAAATGATTATTATGTGAGTGGAGGTGGCTTAGACACCGTATTCAAAGCAAGCAAGATCACTTTTCACTGGGGAAAATGCAACGTGTCATCAGATGGATCAGAACATAGTTTAGAGGGACAAAAATTTCCTCTTGAGGTAAAGTACGGAATAGATTTTGACAATTTTGACAATTTGACATTCTGCAAAAAGTAATACTGTTTACTAAATACCTTTGTTTATCACTTGATTAAAGTCTATTTGCAAATATAATGATTTACTTAAATATAAATTAATAGTATTGAAATGATGCATTTTAGAAGGGCAATGTAAGGCATTATTCCATGGCATGTGGAGAATGTCTAAACTGCATTTTCGTACACGTCTTCTAAGAGAACATTAGAAGTCAGTTCTGCTAATCTGACAAAGTTCGAGCTCCCACTAACAGTTAAGCTCCTACGAGTTTGGCCCATCACATTGCACAGCAGTGTAAATGGACTTTTCAAGGCTGGGGCTTTGCTGAGAGCCCATGGGAGCTGCTGGGCCTTACTGAGTCAAAGCGCGGCCCATGTCACTGGGCTGGAAAGAGCTGGCGGCGGCGTGCCAGGAGCCACCATGTGAGAGCCGGTCCCGGGTGCGGCGCATTCACGGGAAGCCAGGCCAGCGTACCTCTGGCTGGTTTGGCAGAATAGCTTGCAGCAGCATGGGGATGGAGTGGAGGAAAGGAGCAGCTCTCGCTGAGATCCATGAGGGCACTCTGCAGACCAAACTTTAAACCCTCAACAGGGCATTGTGATCATTTTCCAGCTAAAAAGACGTAGTTGTGGCAGGCAACTGTGCTGCTTCTCCCTCCGAGCACTTTGGACTTCTGTGTCAGAGCAAAGCAATAGAGCCAAGTTTGTCCTGTACTCCATGGAGAGCTGTGAGTCGGGAGCTTTCCCTGGGCAGTGTTGTTTCCTTTACCTCATCAGCCATTTAAAAATTCACACTCCACCTGTCCTGCAAAGGCATCAAAGAGAATATTCTCCTCTGTCATCATCACGTGACAAGCTAGTAGGAGCAGGACGCTCCCCCATCCATGTTGGTGACCTGGCACTGGAGGAGATTTCCCACCTGCATCCGGAGAAGGAGAGGAAGGGGTGCAACAAACCTAATGCTCATGACAGCAGTCAAATGTGGGCACAAAGTACCTGGTCGTCTTTCATTACCAATGCTTCTCTACACTTACTGCAAGGCAGATGCAGTAGGGGCATCTTGCCTTATTATTCATGTTTTGCCACTGATTTCAAGATTTATCTCACCTGAGCACTCTAGGTTAGATGTCCAGTGTCAGCAAGTTACCTTGGCTTACTGTATTATCTGTGGAGAGCGTTGTGCTCCTTGAAAGGATAACTCCTGCGTACTTAGTGGTTTTCCAGGAGAGGTCGCTTGTAGATAGCTAACAGCTGATGCATTCCATTCTATATCTTCAGATAATGCATGTAAGATAGATAAAAATTCCATATATTTGTAATTAAATTTATTGCTTGGACATTTTTTCTCAAAATGGGAATGTAAATAACTGCATTGATTAATTTTTTAAATTTTTAGTATATTTAACTTTTGAATATATTTTTATTTGCAGATGCAAATCTACTGCTATGATGCAGATCAGTTTACAAATTTTGAAGAGGCAATTAAAGGAAATGGAAAGTTAAGAGCTTTATCAATTTTGTTTGAGGTAAACAAAATATATCTTTGTGTCATTAAACAAGCTTTGAAACACGGCAGATGTTCAAACTGAATTTAACTGGTTCCAATGTGTGATCACTGAGTTAAAAATTTGCATAGATCTTCTAATTTATTCTTACAGAAAAGCAAATGGGCAAAATACGTTAACTCTGCTTTAAGTCATCTATAATTGTGGTGGTAAACTGCAACTTTTGATTTTTTTCATGAAGCCTGTACTGTTAAAAAAATGCAATTTCTTTTTAACAGATCGGACTAGAAGATAATCCAGATTATAATCCAATCATTAATGGAGTAGATAGTGTTAGTCGTTTCGGTAAGTCTGCCTCCATGTTTTATTGATTACTGATTAGACTAAATTCCATTTCAGTGTAATTATGAAACCTTAAAGACATGGGAGAGCATGGTTCTCCAGAGCTCAGCCATGTCTATTTTGTTAGGAACAGCAAAAGTCATCTGGGTAGACAGCTGCGCCATCACCAACCATATGAAATCTAACAAGAGCAAGTGCTGGATTCTGCACCTGGGACAGGGTAATCCTGGCTTTATGTACAAATTGGGGGATGAGAGGCTGGAGAGCAGCCCCACAGAAAGAGATCTGGGGATTTGGGTGATGGCAAGTTGAGTATGAGTCAACACTGTGCCCTGGCAGCAAAAAGGACCAACCGTGTCCTGGGGTGCATCAAGCACAGCACAGCTAGCTGGTCGAGGGAGGTGATTGTCCCTCTCTACACTGCACTGGTGCGGCCCCACCTCGAGTGCTGTGTGCAGTTTTGGGCACCTCAATATAAGAAGGACATTAAATTAGAGTGTGTCTGGAGGAGGGCGACCAAGATGGTGAAAGGTCTTGCGGACAAGACTGATGAGGAGTGGCTGAGGTCACTTGGTTTGTTCATCTTGGAGAAGAGAAGGCTGAGGGGTGACCTCATCGCAGTCTACAGCTTCCTCAAGGGGGGCAGTGGAGGGGGAGGTGCTGAGCTCCTCTCTCTGGTGACCAGCGATAGGACACAAGGAAACGGTGTGAAGCTGCTTCAGGGGAAGTTCAGATTGGGCATTAGGAAAAGTTTTTTCAAAGAGAGGGCGGTCAGTCACTGGAACAGACTCCTCAGGGAAGGAGCACCTGGAGCATGGCATCAAGCCTGTCTGGATGATGCTCTTAGTCATATGGTTTAGTTTTAGGTAGTCCTGTGAGGAGCAGGGAGTTGGACTCGGTGATCCTTGTGGGTCCCTTCCCACTTGAGGTATTCTATAATTCTATGATTTATTTACCCCAGGACTGAATATTTGTAACAACAGCGGTAAGTATAAATGAATAAATATAACTATCATGAGGAATTTGCAACTCTTTAAATGCTAAATCAAGAAAAGTGTCTAATTTATCCTATGAATTTTCTTAGTCATACGTTTCTGGATTTTTAGATGTGCTTGGAAGCCAAATAACCCTGTTGCAGCCATCCAAGATGCGTCTTACAAGCGTGAGACCTTATGATATCAGTATTCAGTAGACTCAGTGAAGATGAATTCTTTTTCCAGTAGCTCCTGTGTAAACCTGAAATAATCCAATTATATTATATTTGTACTAGCATTATTCAAACCAAATGTTGATACTTTGGTGTTTTAGAATTCCTCATAGTTTTACGTCAGAGCAAATATAGACTTCAGGGTGGTGCATGAGGAGATCTGGGCTCTGTTTCTAACTCAGTTTCACAATGGCTTCGCAGAAGAATAAACATGAGTGAGCACTGTCTTGAACAGGGATATTTTCTTGCATCATAGCCATGACCTTAAGTAAATGGCTGACTTTGTCTCAGTTTTCCTGTATATAATGATACTTGAGCTTTGTAAAGCCCCTTAAGATCGATAGGTTAAAAGTGTAAAAAGCTATTAGCCCACTATTTTAAAAGCTTTCAAAAGTATGACACTAAAATCAAGATTGTTTTTCTCCAGAAAACAAACACCATTCAACAAATATAAAAGGGAGCAACTTTCATAAATTGCAGACAGAGGAGGAGGAAATATAAAGCAGTTAAGATTCATTATCTTTGTGTGCCATCTTCTATGAAACACAAAGGAGAACAAGTAATACATCAAGGCAGATACTGTCCTACAGCCTTGGAAGGAGCTGTAAAACTATCAGCAGCAAGATTCAAGATGCAGCCACTACATGGCACTTCAGCAATGAATAGAATATCGTTTTCTTGAATAAAATACAAATGAGCTCTGAAAATTCAGGTCATGACTAAATCAAGTTGTTCCTCCTGAAGAAAAGTGAATAGCACACGATCTGTCCTTGTCTGCGATGTACATGATCTGTCCTTGTCAGTCATATCTGTATTGTGCTTATTGGAATCCCAGTTACTGAGTTCTCAAGCTCTGCAGAGGAGCAGTCCTGTTCTTTCTGGACAAACACTCTGTTTCTCATCATTCTTTGTAAGTGATTTTAGAATCTAAGCTGTCAATCACATTAAAGGGCTTTTTAAAATCCAAAGTTGCAAAATGTATGGCAGGATTCTTACTATAAATGAGAAGTTTCATGTCCCCAAGCATCTGTATAAAATGGACTGGCCATTCATTTTTGCTGAAGGAAGAATGCGTTAACGAGACACGTACCAGATAGCAATGATAGCTTCTGTCTGAAGGTTGATCAACATGTTGACAGGAGAAATAGAAGGACTGGATTTGCTCGACACTGCTAAATGTTCCCCTTTCATGACACCATGGGTAAGAGGGGAGGAGGGAGCTCTTAAACCTTAACTCAGTGGAACAGTCATTGGTGCTGCTCTCACCAAATTTGTAAGGAATTATGAAGACAAAGACAGGTCAGAAATCTGTACAGGGCTCAAGAAGTAACATATCTGTAAAACCACAAGTTAATGCACAGTCTGAAAATTCATTAGATATTCGTAAGTGAATACTTATCAAATGGGGAGAAATTTAAAATCCGTATCTTTAGATTGAAATAAGGTATATAAGGATCTACATTATTCCAGGGTGTAAAAAACAAGTATTATTTTGGATGCAGCAGACAATAAGACAGGTAATTGTCACAAGATTAATAATTGTCACAGACTGAAAAAACCTGCCTTGAGGAAGTTGGCACCATTTCTGCCAATTTCTGTTGCTGGACCCTACTGCCATACCAGCACGAACTCAGCTTTCTGTGGCTGGACTCCCAGCAATTCCTCATGCGTGCTCCCAGCTGACAAGGTGCCAGGTAAACTGCTGACCTGAAAGACATGATATTATTTTCACAGGACAATAAACAGAGTGGTCATACTCTCCTGGAGGAGGTCTTTGCATCCTTCTCTGCTTTGTGTAAAGCCGTTACAGTTTTTCACTCTATTATCACCATTTTAAAAAACCCTGATCCACAGAAATTCTGCTTCTGCCTTCGTGAGTAATATAACTCTCAGGTCTAACATAGCAACAGTTCCCCAAGCAGTGATTTTCTGCAGAGGTTAAGACCCTGCAAGAAACTCAGCAGCTTGACCAAACTCAGGGAGAGTTTGAAGCCATGTCATGAGACCAAGAACAGAGATTTAACATATTTTTTCTTTGAAGTTCACGGGTGAGACAAAGATTTGGCATCTTGGACATTTACGAGTAAACTTACAGGTGAACAATGTACTGATTGTACTGATTATTTATTACTGGAGTAACTCATTACACCTTCCCAAGTAAACAAAGCTGTTATTGAACAGTACTTATTAAAACTGACTAGAAAAGGCTCAGCAATTTATTTGTATGCTAGTCTCTCTGGAGGTCAAATTTTGAATAGCCTCAAAATTAGCATGTTCCTGTAATGGTAACTCTTTTGGAGAGTGTGATTTCTATTTATTGATTGCTCCTGCAGCATTTTAACTATCTGACTCTATTTTTTTTTTTCCAGGGAAACAGGCGGCCTTAGAACCCTTTATTTTGCTGAACCTTTTGCCGAATGCAACGGACAAATATTACACTTACAATGGGTCTTTGTCAACTCCTCCCTGCTCTGAAACGGTTGAATGGATTGTGTTTAAAGATACCATTAGTATTTCTGAAGACCAGGTAATTTGTTTAATGTATTAAAACCAAACAATTGTACATAATGCCAAAGAAAAGCAGTTGCCATGTATATGGTAAAAGCTCATGGCATTCATTGCCAACCCAACAACCTGGCTTTTCTTTCATCTAGTTTTAATTTTTTCATACAGCCATTAAATTAGAAAGCATATTTGTTACTAGAGTGTGTTAACTTTTCCCTTTTTTAGTTCAGGACTAGATTCTGAGTCATTTCTTGCCTTAGAAGGGAGTAAGAACATAAGTTCCTAGCTCTGCAGGCTGGAGTGCAAAACACTCTTTCCATATTCCCCCAGCTGGGTGGTGACTGGGCAGAGCGTAGCTCCAACAGCAGAGTGGTTGAGAAATACAGGTGGAGTAAACCATTAGATGTACTGCTAGTACAGAGGAACAAAAGTTCAGTGCCACCCGGGAGGGCTCAACTGGGAGACTTTACCCAACATCTTTTCCCCAGGGTTTTTGCCTGTTAGCAGAATCTGGTTAATTTGTTACGACTTTTGACTTCTTTTTTTCCTCACCTCTTCTAGTTAGCTGTATTCTGTGAAGTTCTTACAATGCAGCAGTCTGGCTATGTTATGTTGATGGACTACCTGCAAAACAACTTTCGAGAGCAGCAATATAAATTCTTTGGGCAAGTGTTTTCCTCTTACACTGGACAAGAAGAAATTCATGAAGCAGGTATTTACTGAATAATCATTCCTCTCTTCACAGGTTGAAAGACAATTTTCAGTAAAAGATTCATCCTAGTATGAAGATACTCATTTTAAATCGTGTAGAAAGTAGCATGCTGTATTATTATTCATAAATCTATCACTTCAGAGAAAAAAAACTAGCAAACGTAAAACATGTCAGATTAAATGGAGTGGAAAATTAAATGCTTGTCTTGACCAAACGTTCAGTGACGATCACGTCAGTTCAAGCTTTCTTGCACTGCCCTTTTAATGTGTTTCAGGCTTAAACAAAGCTGCCTTTTCAGGGGCTGCAAGAGGATTTTGTTTTACAAACCCATTTGGTTCTTCGTTGTATAATGTGGATGCTTTTCCAACAGAGGCTGAAGTGAGGTCACCAAATTCATTTCACGTAGTCTGCTGAGAAAGTGATAGATGGAGAGAATCCCAGAAGCGAGACTCTGTTCTCTGTTTTACCTAAAACCTCAGGGAAGTTTGTGAAGGTTATGTGACCAAAACAGTACATTATGTAATGGGAAACAGGTTCTAGCACTAAATATGGAAGCCGATGACTTCTATCCTCTCAAGCACAGAAGAATAAATAGTAAACATCTGATTTTGGGGCATTATGTTGCTACTTTGGTGGGGATACCTGTAGATTCTTAAACTCAGCTGCACTGAACTGTGCTTAATTAGACATAGACAGATGACTGAAGCATGTGGTGTAGGTGTTCTCCAGATTAGAAAGAAGTGTGGTTTCATTTTAATTCGCCTTGGTTGAGTGGGTATTTTTTTTCCTTACCGGAAGGATCCTGTGTATGAAACTTGTGTACAAGCTACGAGATGTTCATCATTCAGAACTGCCAGAGGACTGGGTCCCCCGCACAAGTACATCACACTGTTTCGCCACGGTGCTTCACAGGATAGCTTTACTGCTTCATTGCTATGTCAGTGACACTTCTGTTCTGACCTCAGCTTGTCAGGAACTCATCAGATGTGTGCCCAGGATATGAATTTTTTGCATTGGTCTAAGCCAAGAAATATCTGTTCTGGCAGGGTTTCTTTGTTTACATACTAAGTAGCACTTGAAATTTTGAAGTTTGGAGGAGTATGGAATTGAGCTGCAGCAATTAAGCAAATTATCACAATTAAATAAATTTCTGTTTCCAAATAGACTTAGAATGGACATTGTTGATTTGGCCTAACTTAAAGAAAGATCATGCTTCCCCAAGTCCCTCTGTTTAATGAATGGCACTGGGAGACAGGTCACTGCGATACAGACCACTTTTCTTATGTCCATGTTGTCAGAAGGAAATAAATCTTCTCAGTCCTTTATAAGTAGGAGTCAATCTACAGTGAAGAAATGGCATACACAAAGGACCTTTGAAGACAGAGATCAGGACTTCTTCTGCCACCTGCAATCCACTTGCCTCCCAGGTGGTTGCACTACAGCCATGACCTTGGCCTTGACCCTTCAGCTCAGTCGCTGCAATAGAAGGAAGCTACTTTCAGCTATGCCATCCTAATCTAGATTTCCATAGAGACTGACAAGAACAAAAGCTGGATAATACTGTTTAAGACAGGCTCCTGCTTCCTTCTGTCCACTCCATGTGCTGACACCTGAAGGAGCTTTCCACGTGCTGTCCCAAAGCAGTGTGTGCGTTAAAACTGCATAGGATGTTGCTTCCAACCAGTCCCATTTCTGCACTATATCAAAGAGACATTCTGTGTATTTTCTATCTTATCTGTGAGTTTGGTGTCCATACAGATAAGGAAAGACTGTCCAGCCTAAAGATATTAGGATCCTTTTCTGCATTGAGTTATACTGTTTAAAATTAGAAGGCCCTTCCACTTCATGTAATGATAAAATATGTTGTACAGAGTATCCAAAATTTCTCTGTGTGTAGACTTGTATAACACAAAACAAGTGGGTTTCAGTCTACCAAGTTTAAGACAAAAGTGTCCTGCACTCACATTACTGTGGCAGCGAACGCATGTAGTATTTATTCCAAACTAGGTATTTAAAGTAACAAAGTGTAGGTTAAAAATTCTGGTTTGGCCATAAACAAGGAGGGACAGAAAGTGATCACTAAAATTTCAAGTCTTCCTGTGTATATATTTCACATTTCTGTTAATACTTATGGGCACTATGTAAATGCAACAACATCACATACACATACATATTTATGTACACATACATGTATATATATGCACACAAACACAATTATAGGATTTGTTTAATGTAGAACATTAGAGGAGCATTTATATTTTCACCTCCATTTTAAGAGAAGTTAAATAAAAAGCCCTGGGAATCATTAAACTTAAACGTTGAGATGTAAAAACTGTAACATGAATGCCTAAGTCCCCAAGAGTAAATAGGCTTATGTATTCCATGTTTAATATTGCAAAGTTCTTGTGGTCAACAGAGAAAAAATAATCTTTGAAATCCCTTTAGACGATGCAAGAGAAATGACAAGAGTGGGTCTTACTCAAGTAGATCACTTATTTTGTGCTGTGAAACCTAGAATCCCAGTTTTCTCCTATTGGATTCAGTGCAGTCTCTCATTAGGCAGTAGGATTAAGTGATTTATTGCTGTTATTAATACATGACATATCTTAAGTAGAGCTAAGTTTCCTTAGAAGGGCTAAAAGGATCTTTCTATTCAATTATAAACTAATTTCAGCAATATATTGTCAGAAATGTTCACACAGTGACAACCTCAGCATTCTTGGTGTACAAGCACTGCCCTACTGAGGACATGGGAGATACTTCATTCCCCAAGTCTGCCTAGGGATACATGTAATTTTCCTATGTGATATGCGTGGATGCATATATGTATGTGTATATTTAAGAAGAAGATTAAAATAGCTAATCCGTACAGCCATACTTGAGGATTCAACTCAAAAAGCTTTTTGAAATTGTAATGCTTTATCTCCACCAACCTCAGCTGGCATGAAAATCCATTTATAATAGAAATGGTTGTTTATTCCCATAAACCTGAGAACCATCGTGGGAGCCGCTGGGCCGTTCCGTAACTTCCCGTCCGCGCCACCCTTCTCGTCATGCCCCGTGAGTTAGTGCAGAAACACGATTCTTGTCAATCTTCCTGGATTTAGTAAAGATACCAATAACAACACGTTCTTAAAATTCAAGACTGACAACATATATCAGTAAAAAATATTACTCAACCTGTTTTCCTGTAAAAATACAACTGTGTAAAGTTCAGCAGTTTAGTTAAATTCCTTTGCAAGACCAGGGGTAAGGACTCATGCCTTTACCATTTCACATACCACAGATGACGTAAATTAGCTATAACCATTCTCAGATTCACTCAAGACATTTCCCCTTATGCAGGATACTTTATACTGACATAATGCGCCGGGTGTGGGTGCCCCGGCGCTGCCAGCGGGGGGACTGCAGGGCGGCCTCTGTGAGGAGAGGCCAGGGCTGCCCCGTGCCGGACACGGCCGGTTCCAGCCGGCTCCAGCCCACCCACCGCAGGGCACGGCTGAGCCCCTCGGCCAAGGTGGCGGCCCCGCTGGGAAAGCGTATTTGAGAAAGGGCAAAACGCTGCGCGGCAGTGAGGAGCGAGGAAAAGTGTGAGAGAAACAGCCCTGTGACACCAAGGTCACAGAATCACACAGAATCACAGAATCACAGAATGGCAGGGGTTGGAAGGGACCTCTGGAGATCATCTAGTCCAACCCCCCTGCCAGAGCAGGGTCACCTAGAGCAGGCTGCACAGGACCGCGTCTAGGCGGGTTTTGAATATCTCCAGAGAAGGAGACTCCACAACCTCCCTGGGCAGCCTGTGCCAGGGCTCTGTCACCCTCACAGTGAAGAAATTTTTCCTCAAGTTCAGGCAGAACTTCCCATGTTCCAGTTTGTGCCCATTGCCCTTTGTCCTGTTGTTGGGCACCACCGAGAAGAGTCTGGCCCCATCCTCTTGACACCCACCCTTGAGATATTTATAAGCGTTGATATGATGAGGTCACCTCTCAGTCTTCTCTTCCTCAGGCTGAACAGCCCCAGCTCCCTCAGCCTTTCCCCATAGGAGAGATGCTCCAGTCCCCAGTCAGAGAAGAAGGAGGGGAGGAGGTGCTCCAGGCGCTGGAGCAGATTCCCCTGCAGCCCACGGAGAAGATAATGGTGAAGCTGGTTGTCCTGCCACAGCCCATGGAGACCCCACGCAGGAGCAGGCTCCGGGCAGGAGCTATGGCCTGTGGAGAGGAGCCCATGCAGGAGCAGGGTTTCTGGCAGGATATGTGACCCCATGGGGGACCCACACTGTAGCAGTCTTTTCCTGAAGGACGGTACCCCATGGAAATGACCCACACTGGAGAAACTCGTGAAGGACTGTATCCCATGGGTGGGACCCCACACTGGTGCAAGGGAACAGCATGAGGAGGAAGGATGGGCAGAGGCAAAGCGTTATGAATGGACCACAACCCCCATTCCCTGTTTCCCTGTTTTGATTAATTAAAAAAAGAATAAAATCAGAGTTTAAGTCACGTGCCTTCATGCTCAGAAGTGAGAAGGGAATCATCTTTGCTGGTCTAATGATTTCCTTTTGCCATCTGGTGGAAATCAGGTGGAATGACAAGTTTTAGGAATGGAATGGAATGGACAGAATTTGAGATTTTTTTTTTTTTTTAATTTGCTCTTCCTTTACATCAATTAAAAGAATTCAGTATAATGAATAAAATGGTGTGTCAGATACGTAGCACGGTAGATTCAAAGCCTGGCAAGCTACAGAATTCAACTAAATTACACAGACTAATACCGCCTCTACTATTAGCTCACACACACAAAAAAAAAAAAAAAGAAAAAAAATAATCTCGGCATATTTTCCATTAACTAGCTCAGACCAGAGCTGCTCAAAACTGCCCACCTGCATACAGAATGGACGAATTTTTTTTCAAAATATTGGGGTTTGAGTGCCCTCCTGTGTTCATGTGGCAAATTGCAAAGTTAATGGAAAAAATTCTTTTCCTTCCTTTCAAAATGCGGTATTGTCCACCAAAGTGTTGTAGTGTCATGGTGTTTGCTTCCTTTAAGAGAATGCCAAAGAATCTACACTTGTTTTCTTAATTAGCTAGATAGGTTGTTTTGCTTGCTTTTGCTAGATACTCAAAGTTTGTTTTAAACAGATTCTGAGATTTGAAAAATATATTCCAAATAGAGAATGATTATGTAATTAGTTGTGCAAAAGTCAAGCTAAAAGTTTGTGATAAAAATATATCCATCTAATCATTTTAATATATAAAATTTAACTAAATTGTTGAAAGATTCAGAGTAAACTTCGTGTACTCTCATCAGTGATTTTAACAAGTCTAATAGATAAAATAAAGCAATAGAGATGAGGTAATAAATGAAGCAATAGAGTGAATAATATGCTTTTTCAGTACATATGAAAGGAATTTCCCAAAAGCTAGGGCAGGGCCAGGTAGCCACTCTGAGCATTTCAACCAAAGTGCAAAAACTATGCAGTTTCAAAGAGATAAGAAGGGGGATTTGTAAGAGGAAACATCAGGGACCCCTGGCCCTCATTCTGAGACATCAGCACAGATCTACTTGCTGTGCTCTCAAGTTGAGAACCAAAAGTTAGTGACCCCTTTTGACAGTCGTCTCCGTTCTTCAGCGCTGTGTCTGAAGACACGGTGCCCCGCAGCAGCAGAGGGGATGATGAGAGCAAGGAAGGAGAATGGGGTGTCAGCCCAAATCCAAACCAGCCATGAATGATGCAGCTATGTATGACGTTGCTTTATTTTTTCACGTATCACAACTTACTGGTCATTTTTCAGTGAGCTTCAGCTAAATAACTTACATTTTCTGCTAATGCAATTTTTTCATACAGATTAATCTACCTTTGACCTTGTATATTATTTTTAAGCCACACATAGGTGCTTGGGCAATTTAAAAAACAAGTGGCAGAGTCTCAGTAGATTTCTAGCACACTGGTAATCACTGCATCTGTATGTCTAGAAGAGTATCAAAACGTTCAGCTTGAATAAGATGAAGAGTATTGGAGGGGGAAGGCTGGAAGACATGCAAGAGTAGCTGCCTGGCCAGGCTGCTTCTGGAGTGCAGGTTCCAGGCTCCCGAAGAAGCTGGGCGTGAGCCAGGCCCAGGACTGCAACAGGCTGATCAGGCTTTGTCAGTCAAGGTCTACATGGTGCCTTAAAATGCAATAACATGTAATCACTACCTGCTAATCTAATAATTTCTTAGCCTCTCCCTATTTGCTTTTTGTCTCTTCTTTAGGTACTGTGGAAAGATTCAAACACCCTTGAGAGGAAACTCAAGTGTGATAGGTTTACCTTTAACCTTTAAAAACGATCTCTTCTAAATTACAGTCTATAATAGCTGGTGGGAGAGTGTGCAGCTCTTCTAATGCTGCTCTGATAGACCCATAAAGACAGAATAATAGGTATTTTTCATCCCCAGGATACACATACGAATCTTTACGTTTTGTGTTTTATACTATATATCTTGGGCGTATTTCGCAAAGTACAGTATAGAAAAGGGGGGAAAGGGGACTCAGTCCTCAAATTAGCTTGCTTTTGGAAAATCTATTGTTAAAATACTGGTTCTGTTTAAAGTGCATGACATCTCAGATATTTGGAAAGCTAAAATGAGGCACATGAAAAGCACGGATTAATTTTCTCAGGAGGTGGCTCAATATTTTAGTAGAGTCATTTGTACCATTTAATAAATATCATGTTCTTTCCTTTTTTTCTTTCTTTCAGTTTGCAGCTCAGAACCTGAAAATGTCCAATCTGATCCAAAGAATTATACTAGTCTTCTCGTTACATGGGAGAGACCTCGGGTTGTATACGACACCACAATTGAGAGATTTGCTGTGTTTTATCAACAGTTGGATGGAGAAGACCAGACTAAGCATGAGTTTCTGACAGATGGGTATCAGGACTTGGTAACTGTAAACTCTTCAAGTTTCATACAAAGTGGTGATGGCAAAACACTCACTGTTAATTATCTTAAGGGATTAAACAGTAGCTGGGAGCTGATTCAATAAAAAAATTACTTCTTTGGCTGCGGCTCACAGAAGCTGTAGTTCATTTTTTGGCTGTGAAGCAACAAAGACAATTAAAAAAGAAAAAGCCTCTCTTGACCAGAGGAGACAGCTTTCACAGATTGCTGTTCTGATTTGCCTATACTATCCCCAAAAGTTTATGACCATGTCAATCTCGGAGCTCCTTAGCCATAAAACCCTTAGCCAATTAATAGTGATCTGTACTTCATTGCTCACTGACGTGCAAAGAATGACCTACACAAGCAACTAATAAGACTCAGTACAATCATACTGCTGTAAATATTAAGTTACTGATTACAGCTTCATGGTATTTTACTAATGTGATCTGTTCCTTTTACCCTCTTTAAAGACTCATAATTTATCAGAGATAACGTTACCTAAACTAATTACCTAAGCTAGTGTTCAGCTTTAAAGAATGATGTAGTTTGGTATCCTCCATTTAAAAATTCACAAGATTTTTTTAAAGTTGGCTGAAAAACATTCGTAACAATAAAATATAAAAAGCATACATTAGAGGCCTAGAAGAAAGGAGCTTTATGGTTCATATGAAAAATGTTTTATGAAAAAAATAACATTTCCAAATATTTGATACTTATTTGCAAGTAAATGATTAAACATGGTTTTTCTTTTAGGGGGCTATTCTAAATAATCTGCTGCCCAATACAAGTTATGTTCTTCAGATAGTTGCTGTTTGCTCTAATGGTCTATATGGAAAATACAGTGACCAAGTCATTGTTGATATGCCTTTAGAGGACCCAGGTAAGTGGTCTTTTGACCTTAGTGATCGCTTTTAGCTGAAAATCTGTATTTGAAGAAGTAGTTTGTTTGCAAACCAGTTAAAATGCGCGACTATCAAAATATGCTAAAATGAAATTTCAAAATCGCTGCAGTTAACCTTCAGCATGTTCTTTGCTACTGATATTTTACATGATTTAATTCTCCATTCCTTGTAAACATTACCTATGAAAGACTGCATGTTAATTTTTTTTAACTCTAAAAATATTCTGAAAAACACCTACCTGATTTCAAATCTCACAAGTGTATCTTTTAGCAATACAATGTAGGGAAATAAAACCACGTTTGGTATTATTTCTCTATGGTTCAAGCATCCTCCCAAAATTAATCCACTCAGCCAAAGTATTAAGGAAACAAGTAATACAAACCCAATATGTGACTTATAAGTCTGTATCAATTGATTTTGAAATTTGATTTCTCATGATTACTTGGAGTTTGATTTCAAAGGACTTGCGGTGATGGAATTCCCTTGCTTCTTAATGCTGCCTCGCAAAAAATCAAAAGGCCTAACAAACAAATCTTACTGATTTCACAGCCAGATTTACTTCTTCTGCCTGCTGGTAAACATGAAATAATTTGAAACTATAGCATGAAGCTTGATCTTGTCCTTAATAATTCCTTAAATTCTGTGGAAGTTTTAGCATCAGACCCAGTTCTTACCAAAGTGAGTGAGAGCTGTGGTTTTAATTAAGAACCCTGTAATTAATCACAGGAAAAAATCAAAGACTTCCTGATCATGCAACAAACCATTTTTTATCTAAGGGTCTGGATTCTTGTTGTTTATTTATGGATTCTGTAAGTTCAGTTTTACACTTCATAAGTCTGTTTAACTACAGCAAAGTCCTTAGCCATGTTGTGATGTACTTGGGAAAACAGGTCAGTTTTTCATTTCAAGGGAACCACATTCCTTTACTGTGAGAAAGAATATGATTCTTGACAATCTCTACAGCATGAATTATGAACTAATAATGGTAATAGGCTTATAATAGTGTGTTTTTATCTGAAGAAGGGGGACACAGGTTCAGGTATAGTACATACAAATTTTCAATAAACATTTAACTTGTCTTTCAAACACAATGTATTAAGAAGAATGCATTTTTGTAGTCTTATGCTAATATCTACTAGAATTTTCCTATTTCCTTTCAGTTTTCTAAGAAGTCCATGACAAGGTTCTGCCCCTTGGCCTGACATTCCACTTTTCTGTTTGTCCTTTATCTACCTTTTAGATACTATATTCCTCCACTTCCTTTCCAGAATTTGCTGATTCTGTGTTTGAAGATTTTTCTCAGATGAAATTTCATCTACATACCCCCACATCCATTTCTACGTGGAATGACAAATAAGCAGCGTAGCGTTGTCATTATTAAACAGTAGTCAGCTCAACAGATCCAGTCAGTGCAGTGCTACCATCACAGCTTTAAACACTCTGAAAACAGACATTGCAAAACAAAATCCAATGTAGGTAATATCCATAGGATAAGCTGCCCTACTACGACTGTCGTACATGTGCTGGGAGGATCAGTTGCATACCCCCCTGCCGTGTGCCGTCACTCTGGAAGGAAAGGTGGATGCAGAGGCAGGGAGGGAGATGGGAGCGCTGGGGCTGGGGAACCGCGGAGCCAGCGCCGCAGGCAGCGCTGCGCAGCAAATACTGCTGGGGAGCAAACCCAGCAAGAGGACGCTGGGGCGCTCGGCAGCCTGCAGCTGCCCAGCCGTGTCCGAACAGCCGCTGGTCGCGGCACCCCTGTTGTACCGCTGCTGAAGTCACGCAACGCGGCGGCTGTGCGTTCGGTTCAGTAGAAGGAAGAGCCAGGGCCTTGCTTTGGAGATACAGACTGGAAAACTCATTTCACCTTCCAGTATATCAGCAGAAAGTTCTCTGAGATTTGCGTTCTCAGACAAGAGAGTTCAGTGCAATAAATGTTACATTTAGCAGTTCTGAGTGAAAGTTTGATATTCTCCTGCCTTTTTACACAGACACACCACTAATTTCATGGCAGAAATGAGAAAATATGATGCAAGGATATCTAGGAGGCATAATAATGTAAAGATGTATCTATATAAAATATGAACAGGCTAGCGTAACTATGAAAATGGTATTTTTGTGTTTTCTGTCATTTGACCATTTAAATATGTCTCCTTAATGTTGCACTAAAGCAAATTAACGTATATAAGTATATTCTTATCCTGACTTTTCTTGTTTTTAAATAAAGCATTGTAAAGAGAAGAGTTAAATAATCTGCCTATCAGAACTATATAAACAGATGATTTTTCTTTCAAATTTCAGGCAGTGCTGAAAATTGTAGTAGTTTCAGGTCCACCTTAGGTTTTTCCTTTAGTTTTTCAAAAGCTTCAAAGTTGAGGAAGATTATTTCAGGTCAAATGAAGTGTTTCAAGGATATTTTAAACTAAAAAAAAAAAAAAAATAAAAAGAGGAGAAGTTTATAAATAAAAATAAAATACCAAAATGAACATTTTGCGTGTTTCAGAAAAGCTGTTTCTTTGGGATGCTTCCTATCTGAAACTGACCAAAGTTATTAAATGTACTTTGTGTTCTTTTATTTTGATGCTTCCACAGCAGTATATCTGAAAGCGTTGGAAGAGGAAAATTCAGGGAAAAATCACTCCCATGTAATTAGTATGATTACTGTGGGTGTACATTGCCCTATAGATAAGTTCTATAGATGCTATCTGAACGCTGGATATAATTTTAAAATATGAAAAAAACTTCCATTCATTTCTAATATTAATGTTTATTTGCATACTTACTTTTACTAATTATTTACATCTAAATTAACAGTTGCAAATATTACAAATATTTTCATATTTAATATTTTAATATTGCAAATATTACAGAAGAGATATATGAGAATGTAGATATCTAACGAGAAAGATTTGTTCAGAGCAACTTGCTGGTTACAACTATAACATCAAATTGGTTTTGTGATCTGCTTTATAGATCTTGAGGCAAAAGGGGATTTCTTGGAGCTCCTGCTTGTGAATTTATGAAAGAAAAGTTATCTTCACCATGAAGACATGAAATAAAATTGACTCACATAAAGCATAAGTTAAAACTTTCATTTTCAAGAATTACTCCGAGTAAGCCAGTTTAATTAAGATGAAATTCACTGCAGTCACCTCCAGATCAATTAATCTTCACGTTAAGAGCTAAAGTGAGGCGTGAGTCATGCGAAAGCATTAGATGGGCCCTTTTGCGGGAAGAATTCTGCCCTTGGCGTGGCCACTTTTAAAGAGGGAAGTTTCAGTACGCTGTGCGACACAAATTCGGTGCTCAGAAAAACTCACCACCATTGTTTTAGCCTTTTCCTTTTGCGATGCTTTCAAGAGAGCGCGTTTCTCATGCCTCTCCCCAGCGTGTCTGGGTGCCTCCCCTGAGCGGTTAGTGAGGGGTCTGCAGGCTCCGGGTGATCCACAGACCAGGTTTAAACCCTGTCGTTCTCGGCAGTGCTTCATAAGAGGAAGGACCTCTTTTGGACCATGATCTCTGCCTCCATGGAACCCTCAGGAGCTCTGGTATGACATCGGGCAAATGATCATAGTTGAGACCTCTGCTCTTTGGGTTTTTCCTAAACCGTTCAGAGTGGCAGCCTTTCATCTTGTGATATAGTGCACGTGCACATTAAAATTGTTTCCAGTTAGTTTGCATTTAGTAAAAGTCACCAGATGCCCTACGTGATGTAGCTACGCAACCTCCATTGAAAATGAAGGGAATCATGTACATAGTGTTTTAGTCAGCTTTGATAAAAGTTCAACTTTTATTTACCAATTTTTCATTTGCTATTAGAATTGGATTTTAAATAACTATCTAAATGCGTGCTTTGACTCTCTAGATAACATCTGTATAGCTCTGAAAGTTCTGCAGTAGTTTGTTGTGCAGTTAATACCAGTGTTGCTTACATGCTTTTGCTGATACAGAAAATGAAAAATAAGAATTTATCTCTCCTCTCATCTTCCTTTGTGGAGACTTCAGTTGGTGTGTATCCAAAAAACCCATGCTGGGATATGACTCTCAAATGCTGGCTCCTGCATGGCAGCTCATGCTGTCAGCAATGCTTTGTGAGGGTCGAACTATGCTATTTCTTTGTAACTTGTCTTTGTGAGTGATTTTTGTCCTAAAAAACACTAAGCATATCTCAAATGTTTCGTTTAGGAGATGCTTTTTTCTAATTTTGTACTGATACATGTAGAAATCTGAAAAATAATTTAATCAGAAGAAACAGGCTTTGCTTTTGTTCTTGCCATGCCATTTATTACATAAGACAGTACAGAAATGAAAACAGTTTATGTTGTGCACATTATTCTACAATTACAAATCAGATTGTTTTAAGAGATTTTTTTTAAGATTTGCATTGAACTTAAATGTAGGGAAATAGTTACCTTTTTTGTCTTATCGTTTCTTCATCTGTCATTAAAATGAACTATGAAAAGACCTCTTCAGAACTTTCTAACTAATGATTTAATTATTTTATTTTAAAATGTAAGCTATAGAATAATCAATATGTGGTTCCAGAAAAAATAAACAAGCCTGTTCATCAACCTACATCAATGGGTTGTTTTTTGGAGGGGGTGGTTCTTCTCCTTGGTTGGGGGATATTAGCACATTTCTATAATCTGCTGTCGAATCCAAAACTCAGCAACAGAACTTCTAGAAGTGTGCGTCTCTAATGCTTTTGACAAATACATTTTCTGTGACCAATTAAATTTAAATAGGCTTTCAAAAATGCCTGAAGATTTAGTGTTGTTAATATATATGAATATTTATATATATCTCTCTCTATATATATGTATGTTAATGCCTCTCCATGAAGACAAGAGCAAGAAACTGTAGTTTTCTGCTGGTGGAGTTTGAGGGCACGTACCATATAGTACCCTAGCACAATCAACACATTTTATTTTTCTGATTAAGTTTAATTAAAGCTCAACTCAAGAATAGTGATCACAGAATGAATAGATAGCATTTCTCTATATTAAAAATATTTTGCAGAGAAGTCTATTGAGTGCATAATACACGGTAAGGGTCTACTGTGGAAAGACTGTCAAATTAATGTCTGCAATGTTTGATTTATATCATTGAGAAGCCAGGGAATATCATTATCTCCTTCACCCCTTCCTCCCCACCGCTCCCCTCCCCACCCTGCCCCGGGGCCTCCTAGGCTTCCAGGAGTCAGAGGTAAGATAATTTTTCTCTATCTTGTTAATGAAAGGTTAATTCAGTACTTGGTAATTTATAAAAGTTTGTTACGAAAGAACAATTTATGAAACTTTTGTGCGGGATTGTTTAGTCAAAATTTATTGGCATTCTGTAATCTACAAACAGAACTGTCTGAGCTTGTTAGTGTGATAAACTTTATCTAGTGTATGTTGCATATAATACATGTCTCAAGTTGTTTCAAAAGGTAGATACAGACAGACCAAAGAGAATGCAAATTAAGTCATAGATCCCCATCTGACTTTGCAGAGATGAGAAGTGTAAAGATGACAACTTTATACTAGTGTATTGAGAAAGCTTCATTTGGGAATCGTGGAGGAAATGCAGACATGTAGCTCTGGGTGATGCCAGTCTTGCATTTTCCCTTAGTGCAAATCAGCCTCAGAGTACGTGCCAGCGCTGGTGTACAGACAGAGCACTAGAACATTGCTTAGAAGAAAGCCTTAGAAGGATTCAGAAAGGGAATGGACCTTTCTGTGGACCAAAGGAGCAGTAAGATGAGTTAATGCTGTGGAAGGGGTGTTAGATTTCAGCCCTGGGGGCCTATGCCGGTTCCTACCAGAGATTTGTAGGTTTCTTGCAACCTGCTTTGAAGCCTCTCTTGCTGACCACCATTAGAAGTATAATATTGGATTTGGCCAAAAAGACAGAGAGAAGGAAGGTGAGAGACTATCTCTAAACTTAGAGAGAAGGATTTTCACCCGGGCTGTAGGAGATTCATTTCTCGATCCTGCTTCAACTACTATTTATGAAAAGTGGGGAGGCCTCAAAAGCCTTTAGAGTAGTTCTTGCACCCAGTACCTGTTTATTAGGGACTTTTTGTGGCATGTGATACAACTGGGTTCATGTCCTTACATTAAGTCAAGTGGAGTGGGAGTTTGAAAAAGGCCTTAAGCACTGGGCTCTGGGAAGGGTGGGTCTCTTTGGTCTGCCCCGATGGAGACAGGTGGCCTCCTGCATGCTGGATATGATGGCATGGCTGTTGTGCTAGTACCTACCTCCGAGCCCGGATGCACAAATGAGGAATTTGCTGTATAAAAATTGTAGAACAGATCATTTTACAAGAATATCTTCAGAGTTCTCAGATTAAATGTAGCTAAATAGTTGATTCCCAGACTGACCTTTTTTCTCTCTTCTGTCTTTCTGCATTAAACTGTACTTTCTCATAGAAAATTTTCTTGTAAACTTGGTTCTCCCTGGCCAGGATGTGGTTCCTCAGTGCAGATCCAATGTGTACTGCAGTATCAAATTAGAGCCAGGCAAAACTGTTGTGGCTGGACATGTCCTGTCTAGATGAGCGTTGCTACCCTTAGAGCTAGTCCTCAACCCAAGTGGTTAGCTGCTTCTCTGAACACAACCCTATAAAACGTCTTAGACTGGGTCTCAGTAAACGTATTAACTAATCAGTTGAGTCCTTGCAGAATTAATAAGTCAGTGAATTTAAAATGTTGGATGATATGGTATGTATTTTTGTTTTATAGAGGCTGGCCTCATTCCTGAACTGAATGAAACTGAAGAATATGAGGTATAGCATTCATTTATTTTTAAGAAAGTATTTCAAATACATACATTTCAACTAAATTGAATTGATATTCTGTGAAAATTTACAAAACGATGTCACCAACTGAATGTATTATCTGCATTTATATATACATACATATATATGCATATACAGCCTTCTCTTTCAGCTATATTTCTCCCTAGGTAACTCTAGAGATGCCTCGCTATCTACTTCTCTGGGGCTGGAGATACATGGAGAAGTAAGGGATATCACAGGATATGCCTAAATATTTTTGAAAATGGGGCATCAAGTTACTGTCACCTCTGAGTGAAGTCGCACAAAATTGTTCATTCGGCAGACTCAAAGCTGACACCCAGTGTTAGGCTTTTTAGTTTGTTTAAAGAGAAATCTGACTCGGGCTTGCTTATGATGGTCTCAGCATGTAGTCAACTAAAGGAAGGGAGGAAGGCAGTTGTGCTGAAGAGTGAGATTCATGTGTGTCTGCTCTCAGTGTGCTATTAGTTGAATTTAACAATTATTCCAAAATTCTTGGAGAGTCATTTACTCTTACTTTTTGAACTCAAGGTAGACTTTACAGTATAACTCTATTTTACACAATTTTGGATGTGTTTATGATACCCTCTGCAGACTTCATATTTGGTCACTAGGTTGCTGGCGTCCCAGCAAGCAGAGAGGTGAAAATATCACAATAAAGTTTTTAACAGTCTCTAATACATATTGTACAACATGGACAGTTCCTTCAGTAAGACCTACATTTGCACCAAGTAATCCCTCAGAAATTTTATTTTATCGTTTCCATCTATAGCCACAATATTCTCACTGAGCGGCAAGTCCTTCTTAGTTAAATAGATAGCTTGTGCTTACCTGTCTGTCTATTTACCCTCCCTTGTATTTGTGGACACTGAGTAACCAATAATACAGTTATTTCTCTGTTGATGTGAGCTATGTATCTAGATTATTATACTGTATGTATCAGGACAGTAACTGAGTGCCCGTGAATGTCACTTGATTTTTACATGAACCATAAAAGCTTAAAAGTGTAGGCATTGCCCTTCAGAAAGCAGATTTTCAGAAACAAGGGCCTGTCCAGTCCAATTCGGGTTTGAGGACAAACAGTTTGTGCTGCGGTCCCTACGTTTTAGCTATCTAGCCTTTGGACTGAAATCCAAACCGGAGAGTCGTGTCTGAGGCCCCTTACCTTGTGTGAGTGCACTAGATGTTCCTGGTGCAGAAGGGGACCGCAGTGTGAAGCACGGCCCTAGCCTGGTGGTTAAAGCCCTCCCTGGTGAGGCTGGATAAAAGCTGACAACTCCTATTAGCTGAGTGCCCCAGCTAATCGTTTATTCAGCCGTGCCTCATCTTGGGCACTTTCTTTCAAAGACTCTTGATTTTACATTCTTCTTTCTGCTGTGCCGTGCTCACTTCAGTGCCGGAGTGGCATACCTACTCAGCCTAAAATATAGTGGAAACGGGGGATTTCGCAGACTGATAGCGGTGTCCCAGTCTCCTCTCTTCTGGATGTTTTCTCTTGACATTATGCTTTTGAATAAAAACAGATGGTGTTGCCACCACATCACCAAGACAGATCTTCAAAAGAAAAAAGAGTTGCAACCGTATTTTGCGAGAGGCTCTGTCCTGCTGGTGTCTCTTAGGGCTATGTGTGCCTATCAAATCAAGTCCCTTCAGAAACTGAAGGTGCCCCTCAATCTAGTTTGCAGAGTTGTGCTCGGACAGGTTTGGTTCTGGTGCAGTTCTAGATGGAGGCACGGCGCAGAGCTGCAGGCGCTGCTGTGGCTAGGTCAAAACGAAAATGCCTGCTGAGCAAGTTAGGTGCTCCCACATTACATTTTTTGATTTGGGGCAGGGAAAGTTGGAGAGGGGATGAAAGGATTTGAACTTAGATCCTCAAGGCATGTCTAAATCCTGACTGTATTTAGGCATGTAATTTTTTTTTTCTTTTTAGATCTGTACTTAAAAGTTAAAACTCTAACACAGATTTTTCATGAAGTATCGTTATTCATGTTCAGCAAACAAAGGGTCATAACAGGGACTAGGTGGTATCACTCACAACACTTGTGAAACTGTTTCAGTCGTGCTGACCATCCCGAAATCTTCTTTTCCAGAAAACTCTCAAGATTCAGCAGACTTAAGGACAGGTCATAAATATATTTTACAAATTCTGTTACTATGACAGTTTAATCAACATCAGGATATTAGTGCAAATCTCTAAGACATTCTGATAGCAAAACGATTTTTTCATTGATGTGTACTGCATATACAATTGCATTTTATTAGGAAGAAGGTAGAGCTTTTCAATAAAGTAAATAAATACTATGAGTGCTTTTTGTCTCTTAGAGTAAAAGTAACACAATATTTAAGAAGTTGTTGTGACATGGGATTTTTTTGTTTTTATTACAAATAAGTAATATTTTCAAGAAAGAAGAGGATACCTGTTCTTGCAGCTAAATATTTTGCTTTAAGACCAACAGTCTTCTCAAGTGTTGTCATGTTTTACCTCTCTTGTTTCTATCAAGCCAGAAAAATGTATTATTGCAGTTTTGGTTTTCGTTTGAGTACAGTGTCTATAAACATTTTTAATTGTCTTCGGCTATGATATTTTTTCAAAGGATGAAGTTGATGAAAAGGAAACAGAGGTGGATGAAGAAACTGCAGTGATTCCTAGCACTGACAGTACAATAAACCAAATAAGGAGGAAAGATTTCCAGGTGACTACATCCAGCTACAGTCAAGAAAAAATGGGAACAAAACCCAATGAAGCTAAAACAAATAGATACTTAACCAGAGAAGAAGAATTGCATGGTAAGGATGATGTTTTCAAAGCAGTGTATTACCCTACTTCTCCACCTGTTAGTGAAATTTCTGAAGAAGAGGAAGATCCTTTTTTGGAATCCCGAACAATTACTGGAATTCCTCCTCAACTCATTGGCTCCACCAAAGGCGTAGAAGAAGAATACCTTTCTTCAGGCACTGAACCAACAAGAATAACCACTACTGGTCATGGTGATGAAGATTTCTTGTTGTCTCCTTTTAAACCTCATCAGGAATCTGATGACTTCTGGAGTTCGGTTCTTACCACTTCTTCAGCACAGCTGGTTACAGAGGAGACCTCCCAAGAAGACACTCTTCCTTCAGGAAGCCCAGATATAAGCATGCATGATGTTCTTTCCCAAGGCTCCATTAAGTATGTTTCAGAAGGTGTAGCATCCTCAAGCTCTGATGAGCCTCCAAAGCATACTTCTTCCCCTGACGGAAATTTATGGTTTCGTAATGCTACGGATCTGACAACTCAATCTGTTGATACATCGGATAGCAGGCAATTGTCTCAGACCAGTTACACTGAGACTTATGTAGAGGGATTAAAGCCAGCTACAGTGCCCTATTCCAGCAGCCCAGTGGTTTCACAGGACACTTCAGATGCGGATTTAGAATTGCCACATTATTCTACCTTTGCTTTCTCCTCTGCTGAATTATCACCTCACTCTATCTCTTCAAGCTCTGGAGAATATGGTTCTGCTTCTGCTGCCAGTGAGGTACTCTCTCAGACAACTCAACCAGTCTATAATGGTGAGATACCTCTTCAACCTTCCTACAGTAGTGAAGTGTTTCCTCTAGTCACCCCTTTATTGTTTGACTCTCCGATGCTCGACACTACCCCTGCTACATCAGATAGTGATGTGACCTTGCATGCTACACCTGTATTTCCCAGTGTTGATGTGTCATTTGAACCCACCCTGTCTTCCTATGATGATGTACCTTTGCTTACATTTTCCTCTGCTTCCTCCAGTAGTAAAATGTTTCACCGTCTGTATACAGTTTCTCAAATGTTTCCACAAAGTGCTACTCCAGCCGTTGCAAGTGATAAGGTGTCCCTGCATGCTTCTTTGACATTGGCAGAGGGTGATACATTAATACAGCCAAGCCTTGCTCAATATGCTGATGTGGTGTCACATCAGACTACTCATGCTGCTTCAGAGACACTGATATTTGGTCATAATAGAACTCACATGTTTTCTCAAGTTGAACCATCCAGCAGTGATTTAAATATGCATGTACTATCTACAATGTCTGAACTTCCTTATGCTTTGTCTAGTAATGTGGGCTCCCTCCAAAGCTTTACTGTTTCCTATGACTCCGCAGAATTTGTGCATGATTCTGTTGACG
Organism: Phoenicopterus ruber ruber; assembly: GCA_009819775.1. Lineage (NCBI taxonomy): Eukaryota > Metazoa > Chordata > Aves > Phoenicopteriformes > Phoenicopteridae > Phoenicopterus > Phoenicopterus ruber. The sequence goes on along the minus strand of CM020215.1, from coordinate 26,045,417 downwards.
TATTTCGTCAAGATCCTTTATTTAGCAGCTATAACAATGTACTGGTGCATAAACCTTCTTCTGTAATATCACAAGCTGATACTTTGCTGCAGCCTACGCGCTCTCTGTCTAGTGATATGGATTGGTCTGAAGCATACTCTGGTAGTGAGTCCCTTTTGCCTGATACAGATACTTTGACGGTACTTAACGTTTCTTCCTCTGATTCTGTAGATGAAATTACGTATGAATCATCTGGGTTTAGTGATGTTAATAAGATGCTTCAAAAAGGTGATGTTATATATGGAGATGAGAGAGAACTGCAAATTTCCTCTTCTTTAAGCGAAATGGCTTCCAATGCTGAAAGTAAAGTGATACCTGAACTTGCTACATCTGTTTCTAATGATGATGTAACTAAGCAGAATGCATCTCTGCAAGAAAGCCCACTTCCTGTTTCTAGCACAAAGGGAATCCTTCCAGTCTCTCTTGCTTTTCCCACTACTAAGATATTTGATCGTGATATTAGTAAACTTACAGAAAATCACCTTTCCGTTCAGCCTTTGCATGTTACACCTCCAGCCTTTGATGACACTTTGCTTAAACCTGTGCTTAGTGCAAGCTCAGATCAAGCTCTCTCTGCCCCTGCTTATAGCAAAATGTTATCCTCGACTCAGCCGTACTCTTATGAGACCTCAGCTACATTAAATAATGAAGCATTACTGCAATCCTCCTTCCAGTCTTCTGGCAATGGCACTCTGCTTAACACGGCTGCAGTTGTGCCTAGTGATCCAATATTGGCTGAAAGCTCCAGGGTTCAAAAAGATAGTTCTACATTTGACCAAATACTGCATCAAATGGCACCAGGTTCTGCTACAACTGAAACCATGCTGCATTCTACATCTGCACCTTCTGTTGCTGATACGTTGTCAAACACTTTTAGTAAGCCCACAGCGTCACTTCAAGGTTTATCTGTTTCTTATGCAAGTGAGGAATATGATTCATCCAGTTTGTTTAACAGTGAAGATGTTCAGCAGGTTATGCCTTCATTGTACAGTAGCGATGTTTCATTCCAGCTGACCGGTTTAGAAAATACAAATGCCTTCCCCCCCCAAGCAGCGCATGCCGTAACAACTCCCTTCCTAACAGGTGATACCTTACCACATGTAGCTACTCCTGCAGACAGCCGTATCTCTTCAAGTGTTTTTGAAAGAAGTGAGGCTGCCAGTGTGTCTTCAAGTTCTACACTTGGTTTTGATCCTGTTCATATGCCTGCAGTTGTTTCTGATTCTGACGTGTCCATTCGTCACACTCTTCCTTTACCAAATATACATATTTCTGTTACGGCTGTTCCTCCCAAAAGTGAGATCCCTGTAACTTTGAGTAGGTTGCTGGTTCCTTCTAGAGAATCCTCTGGGTTGTCTCCCAGTATCATGTCCAGTACCGATTTGTGGCCTTCTGTAGTTGAGGATGACTACGATGAATATGACGATGGCTTCCCTGTAAGTAACTGTATCTCATGCACTTCCCATAGAGAAGCTCAGGATATGGTAGGAGAGGAACAAAATACAAAGGTAAACCATAACAAGGATCAGAGTAACCTAATTATAAGCTCACATTCTGAGAGACCTGAAGAAGAGGAGAAAACTTCGACTGGTGCATCAGACAGTCAGATAAGCCGTGCCATGGACAGACGCAATTATACATCCATACCGACTTTGACGGCGAGTGTGACACCTGAGAAGCACAACGACCCGACAGTTTTGGAGAATCACATTCAAACTGCTAGTGTCCCATTGCAAAACACATCAGAGTCTAAGTCTTGGGCTGTTTTTACAAGTGATGAAGAAAGTGGTTCTGGCCAAGGTACCTCAGATAGCCTTAATGATAATGAAACTTCAACAGATTTCAGTTTTCCTGACCTTAACGAGAGAGACACTGAAGGGGCAGTTGAAGCAGGTAACTCAGAATTAACTCCTGGATCATCACAGTCATCAGCTTCATCTGTTACTAGCGATCACTCATCAGTATTCAACATCTCTGAGGCAGGTTAGTTATGGATAAGTCTAATGAATATCATGGAAAGCTGTGAGGGGATACTTCTGTGCCATAGAGAATGAGGAGGTTTATCTGCGTGTAATAAAAGGAGAACATAACAGTGCCAGTGGGTGTAATTAAGGAAGCACTGGGGAACAGGGGTGCATGCTGAGCTGGCTGTCTTGGGAATGCTACTTCTGGCTACTTAAAACTGCACCTGAAATACTCTTCAGTAAGAAGATTCATGCTCTGCTTTTGGATAGAGGTGTACTGTCCGCAGAAGTTGGGTGGTGCACGATCTAAAACCAGAATTTGTTTCAATGTTAATTGTTTAATTTTAGTTTTAAAGGTTTAAGAGGGACGTAAGTTCTCTGCACAAAGATAAGTGCTGCCCTTATGGAAACACACCAGAGGAAACGATGCCTCTGCCAGAGGAAACATACCTCTGAGATTCTGATTTTTAACTTACAGCAGCTCATTGCCTCCTTGTGTTTTGTTCTGTATTTTCTAAGATGTATTGAGCAAGGAAGAAGATGCTTCAGTTTGATTCTGATTCATCTTAACTCATAAAACCATTCATTTTAATTCTTACTCTGTATGTCACCTTCAGATTTCAGTGAGATGCAGACTTTTTGTGCCAGATTTGCATATTTCCAAAATACTTAGAGCCAGATTCTCCTGTGCCTGTTTATATTTCGTGCTATTTTCCTATTTAGTCCTCTTAAAGTCAGTGAGAGTATTTGTAATCTGTGGTTTCAAGGTCAGAAGGCAAAACTGAACCTCACATAGATAAAAACCTGATACATATAAAGCATTTCCTTGGTATTTAAAAATGCATTGTGGAAAACTTGAAGAATTCAGACACATGATTTGCATTGCCTCTTGTTAGAGTATTGAAAAATCCAAGAGTAAAGTCAGAAACAATATCTATGATGTTTGAAAAAAACCACAACCCAACGACCAAGGTTGAATCGGCATTTTAGAAAATAAATTGAACTTCCATTAAGTACTCACAGCATCTGTAGAGGGCAGTATCATCCAACTAAATCCACTAAGGAATGGAATCCACAAAGCATGTGAAATTTTCGGCACATTCCTACAAATACACAGTTATATCCCATGAGTTCGTATTACTCATGAGCAACAGAATACTAATATGAAAAGGCGGTAAACTGACACTCTGTGTAGTTGGGGCTAATAGAATGTGCAAAATAGAAAATAAAAATTAAAAGAAAATAGGAAACATACTGAAATAAAGTAGAAAACATACTGAAATTAATAGGAGTCCTAACAAGGTAGGTGTTATAAAACTGAATCAATAAGTGAATTGGTTCAGTAGGTAAGTCGTTACTACATTATGTAAAATGCATAACATTTCTTTAAATATCAGCAAAAAGAAAATCAGTATTTCAAAACTTATATTACTAATGTGAATGAGTGTACCATAAGAGATTTATAGTTACATAATTGGTGTCATTTGAATTGTTACTGATAGTAATTCAAAAAGGATTATACATGACTGGAGTAGTAGTAGTACAACAGACTTAGTTTGTCTTCTAGATATTATTGAAAGACACTATACAGTATCATTTCATGTACATTATTTTTTCCAATAAATGATGCCAAATATTGTCTTTTAATAAACTGAAAATTCAATGTGAGCCTGTCTAACATGGTGTCCTGTAAATCAAAGACATCTTTGCTTTAATTCAATTATAAAGCAATGAAACAAACAAACAAAAAAGTCCTCAGCTGAGAACTTATTTATACATTACAGTGAATTCACCAGAAATTGATGAAATGTCTTGTTGTGATCATTACAGAAAAAATTATCATTTAAACTTTTCCCAGTCTTTGTCATTGTTAATGCATATTTATGCTTGTTCTGAACTAGGGCTTTCTCCATAACACCTCTATGACTACTTAACCTTTCAACTTCTGTTGAAAAACCGTAAGAGAAATTAATATAAAGAAATATGCAAAGGATCCAAACACATCCGTTATTAGGGAGCAAAGAAATCTGGTATAGATGAGACTGCCTTTTCGGCTGCCGTCATTGAAGTGATGGCCAAGCAGGCAAGAAACCCCCTGTTACAGGAGAAGCCTGTTCGTCATTCCCTGTAGAAGGAATGCTAACAGGATTTGGTCGCGCAGTTTGGAGGAACCCTGTCATCACACAGATAAGACTGGGTTTAACGCTGTGAACTAGTCCAGAGTTGGATAAGCAAGTATGAATGCTTCAAAGGGATTGTGTTCTGATCTCTCATGCATACATGTAGTTTCTTCTGAAACCAATAGGAAATACTGATTTTAGCCTACTCACCAGAAACTCGGGGACAGATTTTTCAGAAGCAGCTTGTGCCTGCAATCACTTTGCACGCTGAGCTACAGGATTTAAAAAGTAGTGATTGATTTGGGTGTTTGAGTACTTTGAACTAAAACCAAGAAGATGTTTGCAAGATCAGAGCCTAGACCTTTTTGCGTATAAAGCCCTGAAAGCCCCTAAACTCAAGAAAATGGAAGCAGAGAGCTGCCTGGAAATCTGTACTGTGTGAAGCTGTTTGGGTTTTGACATCGTATTTGGGACATGTGCTTTGTTGTCATTTTTTTTTTTTTTCAGCTACAATTCCATTCCCTCCTCCCTTTTGTCTGAAAGCTTTTTATTCACGTAGAATTGGTCCCTTGAAATCCCAGTGGAGTACAGCCGATTTCTAGACGGCAAAATTCTGCTCCCATGCAGAACATTCATTGAATTAGGACTGTTCACAAAAGCAGAAAACATTCTTAGAAAATCTAGGGGTTTAATTCTAACAAGTGCAGAAGTGTTTATTTCTGTGTTTTAACTCATGTAGTGGTCACAGATCACAGTAAACTGCACAGATTCAAAAGAATTAGTCATTTTGTGTCAAAATCACAGTTTTAAAGTGTTTACTTTTTGAGGTGTGACCAAAGTTAAAAAAGCAGGATTGGTCTCATCCACCATTGTGTTCCCTTATTTTAATGAAATTATAAACCACATTGTTTTAATCTTCATACAGATTCCTATGCCCAGATATTTCTGTTATCCAGCATTACAAGGCTGACAGAAATGTGAAGTCTAGACAATATCTAAATAATAATTTGATTGCCTGTAAAGATGGAGGTAGGAAATTTAATTCTGGCTCCAGTATGGTCAGGGGAGGAAGTGCGGCAATTGGATTCAAAGGAAGCAGGATGTATCTATAAGGCGAGTTACAGAATGGGAATGTATTAAAATACAGAAGGCTTAAATGCAATACAGCAAGCACACAGGGACTATTGTAAGAAAATTTTCCTCTTAGTCTATTAGTCAGAGAAGTGATTTGCGTTACATGAGTGAACAGTTTAATATCAAAGTGTTCTTTACATGTTCCAATATTATATATTCAGATTCCTTAACTCAGTTGGCTTTCAGCTAATAAACAGATGAAAATAAAAAGCTTTCTTCTATATTTTAACAACAATCTGCTATTCTTACAAAGAGAAGTCTCCACTGCTGGAAGGCTGAGTCACATAAGCTTGAACACTTTGCTTTACCCTCTATCTGCTTATTTTCTGTAAGCTGGTTTGCAAATGTATGTTTTCTGCAGTACATAGTAAAAAATAGAGGTAAGTGGTATTAAGTAGGCTCATTATAAGACACATTCACTCATGCTGTGCATTTGTAAGAATTTAAACATGGACTGTTTCAATTTTCTCTGACTGCAGAGGCAAGTAATAGTAGCCATGAGTCTCGTATCGGTCTAGCTGAGAGTCTGGAATCAGAGAAGAAGACAGTTATACCACTTGTGGTCGTATCAGCCCTGACTTTTATCTGTCTAGTGATTCTTGTGGGTATTCTCATATACTGGAGGTAAGTTGTTTTTTGGTTGTGGGTTTGGTTTTTTTTTTTGTTCTAAAGAGCTCTGATTTGAAAAATGTGATAGACATTCTTGAGCTGGTTTACAGGAGGGAGACTGGATCTTGTCTCTCACCGTGTCTTTGTGTTGCTCCCAGTGCTGCAGTGACATAAAGCTGACAGAATAAGGTGGTTTCTGTCCAAAATGGTCAGCTACAATTCCTTTTGGTTGAAGGGGGTTGAACCATTGCAAATAGTTTATTTCCATTTTGAGAGATTTTATTGAACTTACTTGTGATTATTAATGCCTAGAAGCCAAATAACTTAACAGAGCACTGGGAAGAACAGGAGGGAGAAGAAAAATAAATAGCATGGCATGGGTTTGTTTCCTATTTTTCCAATCCTTTAACAGTTAAAAAAGGTAGCTGTCAACTTAGGATGAGAATCTATGGTCCTCAGTAGGACTGTGTGAATAAGCAATTCATATAGGACTGTAGGAGTGTGCTATAGCTGCCATTGTATGCAAGACAGAAATGGGATAGTATAATAGTATAAATGTTTTAAGATCACTTACTGAGTAGCTCTTACGATGTTCTGTGATTAAAAAGTTGTTCTACTTTGTGATTCTGCCTATCTCCAAACCAAAATTTTCCCCCCATCCTTTCAAACCATTCCGTGGGTAACTAAGGATGTGTTTCACATGCGCACACACGCTCAGGTTCCCTCATGGGCCTGTTTCGCTGTGACTTGATAAGTTGATAAGACATTAAGAAAAAAAAAATAGGCTAAAGAGAAGTGATAGCTGTAAAAAGTCACGATAACATGATCAGTGAGGGCAAAAGACTATGTCTATACTGTGAAATAAAACAGACCAGCCGGCACAGCACAGATTTCTTCCATACAGCTGAAGTCTCTTCCCTCACAGGGGGAGAAAACAGAGTGGCTGCATTCACGTCACCTACTGGGGAAGGTCTCTGCCCTGTGCTAACCCCAAACTGTGTCAAGCATTGGGTGAAATAATGCAAGTTGGCCTGAGCTAAAAGCATACCAGGAATCTAGTTAGCCATGTGGCAGTATGTGGCAGTGCTCAAGCCTTTGGCTCCGTTTCGTTGGTTCTAGATAAGCCAGAGAGCCTTCCTAGGGACACGTCTGCTTAAGCTCTCATAGGGCTTTCAAAATCTGTGCAGAACCCTAACACTTTCTCGAGCGTGAAAGTTGCCAGGGAGGAAACACAGTGGTCCAGAAGGGAGAAATAAGTTGCAAAAACCTCCTGCCGTGGAGATTCTTGCTGTTTGGTGATTGCCAGGAACCTCGTCCTATTACTGCTTCTGCAGTACTAACGTAAACTAGCAGCAAGAAACAGGACCTTGCTCTTCCAGGAGCTGTACAAACAAGGGGGAAGGCAGGCCCAGACATCTCACAGATGCTTCTAGAGCTTGTTCCTTCTTTTTTTTTTTCCCTACTCAATCCTGCTTAATCTAAAATGTATAAAAGTGGTGAAGAACCAGGAACTAGACCCCAGACTGCCCTTTCCAAGCTCCTGACTACTGTAATCTCTAGGCTATGATGCCAGGGTTGTGCTTGCTGACTTTTCTTCTAGTCTCCTGACGCTGGTTTTCTATCGGCCTAGCAGGGTACATCCCACGTGGGGACAGAATACATCCCGTCCCTGAACATACTAGGTTTTAAGAAATTGAGTTGGAGCTTCCTTTGTTCCAGGCAAGCGTGCTAGCGAGTGAGACAGCCTTCGTCATGATTAAAGACACTTTTGAGCAATGAATTTTCAGAAAGATTTCTTCTTCTTTCCAAAGTAGTTAATTGCTGTAAGAATTGCACAACTCCTTTCTTAGTTTATGTCTAGTTGGATAATTATACTGTCCATCACAGGATTTCCAGCTAGCCGCTTTCATATTGAGAACCTTTTCCTGTCTTTCATGTTACACAACATGAACGTTCATATTCATCTTCCAAAGGGTTTCATCCCTGAAGCTAAATAGTATTTGAAATCTCTTCTATTTGCCAAAAACCACCATCCATTTTAAGACCCAGATTGTACAGTGCAGTTCTAGTAATCCTACACGTTACAAGCTTGTTTTTGTCGAATAACATTTGTGTTCATTTCGTATGCTTTCTCTGGGAATGAACAATTCTGTAACATAGGTCTTTCAAAATAAAACAAAAATCCCGTTAGCAGTAATATCTTCTTGAACTTGAATTTAATCTTTTCTGTATTTCTTGTGTACTACAAAATAAAATATGGAGCTCTTTTTTTGTTAATCCTCAAGAAAATTTGCTTGGCATTATGATAACACCAGTAACACGTTTCTTATTTCAGAGGAATGAAACATAAACAGTATGTATTGTAGGTAGGAATTTGTGGCCCTCTTTCAAAGGTGCCAAGACCCTCACCTCTTTTTAAGCCTGGGAAAAATGAGAACATTAACTTTATTACTATGCAGTTTTCTTTCTGCCTGGAAAATATTAGTATAAGGTCTATAAGCATTTTTATGGTTAGATTTAGTTTATTTTGAAATAATTTATGTAAGCTGTCAATGTTTCTTTTTATAACGCTTTTTTTATGTGGGCCAATTATTTTCACTTGTTAAAGTTCATAAAAAGTTTAGGTTTGCAAGAAGTTATTCTATATTCCTTTGGCAGCAGTACTCAAAAAATTGCATTGGTCTATCCTAGCTGAGTATTTGAGTGAATAGTGCTTTGAGTTGTTTCCACTATTAGCTCCTAATTTGAATATACAAAAGGTGTGTTTAATATGCAAAAGGTGTGTTCTTTGGTTTAAAAACCAAATAACTGCCAAGAGTGACAAGTTCTAGTTTCTCAAGGTTAAAAAAAGGCAAAATTATTTTGTTCTTCACTTGAATGGCTTGTATCAGAAAAATAATTCTGTACCATCTGTTGTTTGGGTTTGGTTTTTTTTTTTTTACATGAAATTGTTAATCAGCACTTGAGGAAATTCCCCAATCTCTTCACTATCTCATTAGGCACAATTTCAATCTTTCTGTGATAAAATATTCATTTCTCTGACAGGGATGAAAACTTTTAATGGCAATATTGTCTAAAGATTGCCTAATTGCCAGTAGGAATATACACAATTTTGAACTACTCTAGTTCTGTGTATCAAATCTTTTGTAATTCAAGCAATTTTCAAGCAATGTCATTTTCCTTTCATTTCTTCAGCATGATTAAGATTATAATGGAATAAACAAGGAGATTCTTTTGCCTGTTTAATGGCCTTGTTGTCCGGATAGATTTTTTTTTATAGCTTTAAAGAGAATTTTCTGTCCAAATCTAGAGTCTGTCCATCTCTCTCAGTGTCTATCTACTTGACTGAGTCCTTGCAGCAGAGATGCAACAGGGTTATTTGAATCTCCTTGCTCTGTTCTTTTCGTTTCTAGATGGCTTCATCATTCCCATTTTGCTGAATTAACCTTATCTGTTAAGGTGACTGAAATTGAAAGTTTCTCTGTGATGACATAAAATATACTGGAAATTGCTTATGCCTGTGTATACTCTTTTGGAACCGTTCATAGACACGATCAATGAAAGTAAACCTGATGAAATGATGTATAGGAAGAAATGTCAGGCTATTTGTGCAAATCAGTTTTTATAATGGTTATCATAAAAAGAGCTTGGAAGATAGTAAAATGGTAATGGTTGTCAGTGGGAGTTGTACCATTCAAGATTCTTTTTCAACAAATATATGTGAACCTCAGTAAGAGACTAGCTCTAATAATGTGAACAACAAACTGCTAATGCAGTTCCAGCTACATTTCTGTCTATAGACATACTGAACATCAGCTGGCTGTCATGAAGCCTCCTAGACATTACATGACAGCAATGCTTCAGAAATGACCAACCCAATGACAGACAACACCTTGAGTAGTCTTTTAAATTTTAACTTTCCTCTACCACCCCGTACCTTTGAAACACAGCTGTCAGAGAATGTTCATGTTCTTATCGATGATTTGAACTGATGCCTTGAATCCTGTGTTAGGTTTATGGGAACAGAGTTGAGAACCCTCTCTAAGGAAGCTTAAACTCACACATGCAGAGACACACTAAAAAGAGATTTAAATTTAGAAAGGCCACACTCATCCATCCATGAAGGAAAAACTTTTCAACTATGTGACATCAAATTATAAATAAAAGAGTTAATAAAATTGGAAAATTAAAATTTCTACTGACAAGCACTTAAAAATTAATTGGAACCATTTAAAAATGGAATAATTGGAACTACTGGATCCATTGAGGATCCACTGAAAGATCCTTTGGAACCATTGGATCTGTAGATGATTGGAACCATTTGAAAATAAATTCTAATAAGTGTTTGAGAATACCTATTGGCAGATGTCCTGTGAGCACAAAAGACCCTGGAATTCTCAGAGAAAGAAGCAATCGTGCCTCTAAGACCATTCTGGGCGAGCACGGGATGTGCAAACCCAGCCTGTCACAGGTGCCTCTGACTTGCGAGGTTCAGCTCCCTTCCTCGGCTGACACGAGCGGTGAACACCCTGCAGACACGCATGTGCTCACACGCGCACGCGGTGCCGCGCGGGGTTCCCTGCCTCCGTGACGGTCCCAGTCAAGCTCTGAGCGGTCCCTGCCCCAGGGCACAAGTAGGCAGCGCATATCCTCAGCCAAGGTCCAGGGGCCCGCGCGCCAGAAAAACGATGCCCTCTGCGGTCTGAGGCGTAGTCTTGTCCCAGATAGTTCTCATTTAAGTGTTCATTTAGATGTAGCATCCCTCCTGTTAAACCGACGAGGTGCCGCTGCATGGCTTCTTGTACAGATACAGGCACTAATTAATTCAATGGCTTAGCATGATCTCCATATATAAAGTGTGTGTTCGGAGAAGTGCGGTGTCTAAATTACAAATTACAGTTTTAGGTTGAAGATCTAAATGCTGTGATGAAAGGTGTAAATTAAATAATCAGGTTAACATTGAGTGATGGGACCTTTGTCTGGAAGTTTGAAATAGTCATCACTTTTTTCATTAACAACAAGTGATAATTAACGAGACATGGTTATTAACATTAGGTTTAGTCATGAAGGCTTTCACTGCTGATGCAGAAGCAGATGGAGTGCCTATTTATGAGACTTATTACAGGTTAAGTCAACTGCTATGAATTTGTCTCCCAAATGTGCTAAGGGTGTAATTTATTTTCAGCCACAATTAACTTGTTAAAGATGAAAGATACAGTGGCTCAGTGAGGGATAGTGAATGTATGGCATATTATGAGGACATTTTAAGTACTGCTTTAGATGTGAAAGCCATTATGCTAATTAAATTCTTTCTTTTTAGCTCAATCTTTTCTCAAGCAAGGAGGTGACAAAACTCTGTAATGTTAGTCCATAAACTTTATGTATGATCATTGTTCATAAGCAGCAGGCATTAGGGGGAGGACATTTTTTTGGTTTTAGAGCTTTAGAGTCAGGCTGGTTGGTTGGTGCTGTTTTTAATAAACACAGTACATCAGCATTGTCTGTGCCCAGCAGGCAGGGCTGGACTTTCCGAAAGTGTTTAGTGATTTGAGGTAGTTTGATACTTGCCTACCTCTCGCAGATGTTTCGCACACAGTCCTGAGAGTGACTCTTGAGTATTGCGCTAGCATTGAGACAGCCTCTCTCACCTCAGCAGCCGCCAGCTCTATGGGGTGCTAATGTTAGAACCTCTTTCAAAATTAGAAAGATGTTCCCAAGCGCATCCTGAATGTGTGCTTGGTCTGCATCCAAAATTGCCATTTCTAAGTAAAACTAAGTACATAATGGATAGTCTTACTCCAAATGTCATGCAAAACCAAAGCTCCTCTATGACCATCACAAATACGCCTTTAGAGGATTCTAGCTGGAGTCCAAATTTAGTTGTCATGTGAATCACCAGAACTATTTTGCATGCCACAATTTTCCCATTGGTGTAGCTGTCCACTTTTCCTCATGTTTTAAGAGAATCTGCATTGTACACAGACAGAAAATTCCCAGCATATTCCAAGAGTATGGGCATGTTTCCCAGAGGCTTAATTCAAATAAGCTTACCAAAGTCTTTATGATCTACATTAATGGTTCTGGAAAGAATGACAATATCTGCATATTCCCTATCTATTTCACAAAGTAGCCTCAAAATTTCTTTTTGATTATAACAATTATATGAGGGGTTTCATCCATGCAGTGATACAGGAACAGCACAGAAGAATTTAAAACACCAGTGATTACACAAAATAGCAAAAGATCATATAGTAGCTTCAGCCAACAGCTTTGAAGAAGCGGAATCTTGTAAATATAAAATGAGATTAGTATTTTCCTGATGCATATATTTCTTTTTAAATTTAATGACTAGTGAATAATATTTCAAATAGATTAAGTGACCCAGAGCAAAGATTGTTATTAGCATGTCTAATCATATGGAGATTTTTTAATTAAGGAGGCTTTGCAATGCTTACAGCAGCAGTTGGTTGTTTAGTCCCTTGAATAGCTTGGACTCTTAACAGATGCTATTCTTATTATCTTCACATCTGGATTACAGCACAGATACAAATAACGTTGTGGGTCACAGTTAAGGTTGATTCCATTTGTAGTCATCCTTCAATGTTTTTGCAACAAAGCTAGCATCTCCTGGAGTTACAAATTCCCCTGTTTCTGTCTGTCAGCGTCGAGAAGTCCTCCTTGGTTAAGGTGTCCCTCAGTGTTGCAATTACGTCGTGAAAAAATTGTTTAGCCCCAGTCATAGTAGTTCCAGAGCCGCCGTTTTGTCTGTTACAGGGCATGTTGCCTTTTTATTGCATTTCCGTGTCTGCAGTAGGATCTATCGATGAATTACCAGAACTGATCTTGTACACTGCTCCATCTTCAGGCTAGCATAATCACATGAAAGGGAACAGTAATTATGTGGGCGAATTTGGATAAGCAAGGAAGACAATGGCATTTTTTATACTTGGAGTTGTTGTGCAGCATCTACAGTAGCTCCTGATGCAGAGTTCCTCTTTCAGCTTTCGCTATGTCTGATGTGTGCTCTGTCTTCTGCCTCTGGTATAGGTAAAGATGCATGAACTATGTATTATGCTGAGTTAATGTAGTATCTTCAAGTTGTATGCATAATTTGGTGGTGTGTTGGGGGAATGTTTGTATTATAGCAGTAGTATTTGACACTCCATGAAAACTGGTTTTCAAAACCATGATTTCTTTCTTACTCAATAATGCCAGAATTCCAAAATGTCTGATGTTTTAATTATTGCAATATTTATTTATGTTTCTTCCCCTCTAGGAAATGTTTCCAGACTGCTCACTTTTATTTGGAAGATAATACGTCACCTCGAGTGATTTCTGCTCCCCCAGCTCCAATCTTCCCAGTCTCAGGTATTTTTTGTCAACTGTTCTGTGGGTTGGTGCCTTGTATGTGTCCATATGAATTCTTCACATACTGTAACATCTGTAAACCAGAGATTTGTACCCTCTTGTACTAATAAAGCCAGGTGCACTTTACGGAGGCAGAGCCTAGTGTTACTAATATTCTCTCCTGTAGGTAACACAGAAGAGAAATATCCTCGCCTTACAGAGCTGTCTCAAAGCTACGCTGTGCCTTCCAGCCGTTTGAGGTGTAGCCTCACTAGAAATGGCTTCTAGTGTAGCCATCTGAGCTCCACTGAACAGCTCTAGTTCACTGTCACAAAGCAGCACAGCAACATAGGCTGCTGTATTTCTTTCTTTAATTGAATTTGTCGCATCTGTATAGAACATGACCTATTCTTTTTACCAGCAGGACCAATATATGCCTCATCTGTCTGCATTTCATTTGCAATTACAATGTTTTCTTTAACTAATAGATTTTACTGGCATATTTACTACTGGTAAAGTTCTCTGTGAGCCTCTCATAAAAATTACACACAAGTGCAGAATATTATTCGCATCTTCTGGTTCCATATCCACCACAGTTATTTGGAAAAACTGTTTCTTTCCTTTCCTCCTCAGGGTATCAGAGGAGCACATGCAGCCATCCCAGCTTTTTCAATCTGAGTAGAATGAAAAGTCCCTTAAATAGCTTAATTCTCCAGCAAATCCCAAGCCACATTTTCACACATGAGAAAAGGATATCTTGTTCCACAAGTAATGCTTTTGCAAACTGTGCTATTACACAGGGGGATGGGTTCCCTTGGAATGACTCAGGGAAGCAAAATCAGCCCTTGTGTAGATAACTAGTAAACACATTTAATTAAATAAATCCCAAACATTAGACTTCTGTCGTAACTGAATTGTAGGCGTCTTTAAATGCCTCTTGTGTTGATTGCTATTGTTAGGAGATGCATAACCTTTTTCTAAATGGTTAATAGACAGGGATATAGCTTGATTTCAGAAAACATGTGATTATATATGGATGTCAAGTGGCAATCATTATAGAAAATCTCTGCTCTTACTCTCTATCATTAACTATATTGCAGTACAACTGTATAATTTTCTTTCAGTTTTTCCTGACCGGCTCACCTCAGGCAGATAGTGTTTTCAATTGTCATAAACCAGAATTGCACTTACAGTTATTCTGAGTGCTTAAAATATGTGTTTTGGTACTGGAGGTTTTCCTTCTAAAATACGGATAAATATTAACTTAAAAAGTGTTTCTAAGTGACTGAAAGATACATAAAATATTTTGTGGAAAAAGCCGCAAGCACCGAGGAAATATTTTTGTTTCATTTTGCGTGCAACAGATGTCAAGTGAGCAGTTTTTGTGTCTTCTATTGCACGAGTGTTTCAGCAGTGTAATTTTGCAGCAATTGAGACTAACCATGATATAATACTGGCAAAGAGCGTAGAGCAGGAAGAGCATTTTGTAACTGCTAAGTTTAATTTTTTATTGTAGCTATGACTAAAAGCACACTCCACAGATCTCATTATATATTAAGTTTTCCTTTTGTGAGGTTTCATTGGTAGAGATAGGAGAATTGCAGTTATTCACAGAAAATGCCCTGGCACTTCACAGCATAATTCAAAGAGGCATTCAGAACACATAATGAATTACAAGGTAATATTAGGACCCACTATCAACCTTTAAGTAGTTTCAAGTGATACCTGCCATCCAGCTATAAAATATATTCCTGGAGTCAGAAGTGATTGAATTGGGAGATTAGCACTGGCAAGGAAATAAAACAGTAATTACAGCAAACCTGAGATCTCTTTCTCCCGTACTGTCCTCGCTCTTAGGCTCATCTACCTTCCCTTCTGGTTTTGTGTTTGCATATCATTAGAATAAACACTTTATGCCAGGTTTCATCTCTGAAGTGTGAAGATAGTGTTACACATTTGTTCAGCTTCTCTTAGGCTTGACTGGATAAATTCACTTTTTGAATTCAGATCTATTCATGTAAGAGGGAGACCAGATGGATCTCGGTACAAACCAACAAATTCTTCGTAACTGAAAGCTAAAATTATTAGGTGGCCTAAATGCTGAACATCTGTTGATGTAAATAACAGGTCCTTGTTCAATGTTTTTGATATTTCTTTTTCATATGAAACAGTGATAAAATTACAAATTGTGAAATAAACATATTTTTAATCCATGAAAGGCTTTAAAAAAAAAAAGTTATTATTCTTTAGAACCAAAACTAGCTGAAATAATGTCATCCTTTAACAGGTAATTAACAGAACAGATGACTTTGTTTATATAGCATATTTGCAGGAAAGAGAAAATTAAAAGTCCCAAAGGTTTTTGACATGATCTCTAATGAATGTTCTACACAAGAATGTTTTTCTGTGTTTGTATAAAGTAAAAAAGAGATGTCCTGAAATATAAACATCAGATGGAAAATTCACACTCAGTATCAGGACCCAGAAGTTGCATGAGTCACATTTATTGGTTGAGAATGTAGATAGTGTCTTTGTGGGTATCCAGAAAGTCTTAAACTTAAATCTTTCACTTAAAACTTGAAGTATAAAGCCTGATGTGAAAATTTGCAGTCAATACTCCCAGGATCAGACATAAGATTATTGTCATAGAATCCTGGGGAGAATGGAGGAAAAATCCCTACTGGAAGTACTCACTCATGCAGTAAAAGATGAAAATTTGTTGTTGTTTCCTTTGGATGCCAATGCAAACATGCAACACATGAGGTAAAATTATGCTACTGGCATAATGCTTCATTAATTTAGCAGGCTTGGGACTATGCGGCTACTCCATGTACTGTGTCAGAGTCCCAGTGCAACACTGATCAGCTTCAAGCACCCGGTCTCCTCCGCCGGATCATTCTTTCTTTACCAGTATTATTCAGAGCTCTGCTCCTACCCTCTCCCTTTGAACATCTTGTAGCAAACCACTAATCCTCCCATTTCCCCTTGACTTCAAGGTAATTCTGAGTGCTCTTCAATTTACAGACAAGCTCAGCATCTTGCAGAATCATCACCTTGATTTTGAGGGCTTAAAGACAGAGCGAGACCTAGCAAGGCATTTTCGATACCTTCTTTACGAATAGTCATTTAGAAATGGGTTAACTGTTAGAGAATGATTTTAGAAATGTTAATGGTGTTAAAGAGTGTTTTTATTTTTGTGGGAGTTGTATATCCAAAGTTCATGCCAACAATTTTATTTCAGGATGTTGTGTGGATTGCCTACATACAAGCTTCTTTATATGTCACTGGCTTTTTATCCTTCATAAATATATTTTTTGTCTTTTCCCACCCCTAAGATGATGTTGGAGCAATTCCAATAAAGCATTTTCCAAAACATGTTGCAGATTTACATGCAAGTAATGGTTTTTCTGAAGAATTTGAGGTATGGCTCTATGACGTCATCTTTCTTCTTAGCACATACAAATAGTGTTAAGTGCCTGGAAACAAAGAACTGGGCATTACATTCTGACTTGGGGACCAATTTCATAAATGCATGTAAATATGAGTACTGTGAGCCTAGTAAGGACTGTTTATGCATAAAGACTAGGGAGATTTATAAAAGCTAACAGGACTGGGATGCAAATGGGAATGTTTATCACTGTTATAAATGACTGTGTGAATAAACTATGCAAAGATAATGCAAATCTATATGGTTTATCAGATACAGTTGTAGATCTAAAGGTTTTCCAACACTAATGACAATTGAATTTTGCAGAAGCTACCCACATTTGCTTGTTCCATTTACAGAGAAAAAAATATGGAAGTAATTATGAGTACACGTGGCAAGACTTCTGATTAACAGGGGAGCTAATGTAGTCTTCATATGTGGTAGTGAAAGCTTTACAGTTCCTTTCCTAAAATATATGGTTCATAAGAGGTATTTCAAAACTTTGAAACATATGCTCTCATCATATAATGTTACTGTCACTCTATGTAGCTAATGAACTTCATTGGTTTTCACATTCATATGCATTACAAACAATTTAAAGATAGATATGTTCTAATTCACGCAAAATAAACATTATAACATTATCAATCCAAACTCTGTAATTAAAGCTGTGCTATTAAAATTCTTGACAAGTGATTTCTAACAAAATCAGTCAGTTGGGATGGAAACAAGTTTTTTAACTGATGTCTATTAATTTAAAATATGATTGTAATATTTCTGCTGCAAAAACAGCGATACCGAAAGTAAAGAAATTCATAGTTTTACATCTTTGGGTTTTGCTTTTGTTTCCCCAGCCAATGTGTTGTGATCTAATGGACCAAAAATTCCATGTCATTCACCTAACCTTCTTCATCAGCATTTCTTCTCCTATTCATTTAACATTCAGAATATCCATCTGACTGGGAGACTAAACTTGTAAATACTTGTGAACGTCCAGCGCACGTTCATGTGTTACGCGTGCATACGCACAGACAGGACTGGGCTCCAGCTAGACTGGCTGTTAATAAGAGCAGATGTTGAAGGACTGTGTAAATACAATGGTAATAAAGTTCTTTCACCATTACTGAGGACAGCAATACAGAAATCAAATTGTTCATCCTAAATTGTTCTTTTCCTAAATTACAGCAGTGATCCAAAGACCAAATATGCTGCATCTCACTGAGCTACATCTACACCATCTGAAATATTTCATGCTTGTTTTGACTATTACAAAAAACTCAGTGTCCTTATCATTTCTTGGAGATCCTTTTTGGCTTTACAGATTGCCCCAGAATTAGTTTCCTGGTCTTTTTTCTACTGATAAAGAATTTAGAAGATATGGAAAAATTGAAATACAGTCACTGCCTTTGCAGAGTCAGCATACATTTGGAGAGAAGAGTACAGGGGTGGTTCAGGTTTTTTATTTATGTTACTATAAAACAACTCATATTTAAAATCTAATTTTCAGACTGGTAACCACTTTTCATAAATATACTTAAATAGCTGAAGGTGAAGGTGATTAATATTAAAATAAATCCTAAAAAGTGTTGGGAAACATTATTAACATACTTTTAGTCACTACAACATATTTCCTACTTAACAATGTGGACCTTATAAATGCTTGAGTTTCCTGTCAGTTAAAGTTAAAATCAATAAAATAAAATAAATTAGTTTTGTGAGCTTTATAGACTTTGTGCCTGCCTCTCTCTTTATAAGAACGTTGGGTTCATTGAGGACCTGCTGAGGGCTGTCATGCTGTCCTTCACCAGAGCGGCGTGAGGGTGTCGGAGCGGCACGCTGTCCTGCTCCGGTGGAGGCTTTACAGCTGAATGCAAAGAGAGCAAAAGCATTCCACAGAGAAACTAATGCAGTTATAAGGACCAATAACAAATCCAATGAACAGTTAAATATATAGGTAGTCTGGCTAAAGTCAGTGATGTTGCTCATACGTATAAGCTTTCACCGGCCTAAGGTCTAACATTAAAGCTAAAGACAGGAAAACAGATGCCAATATTTTAACGGGAAAATTACCTCTTGTTTCTTTTAAGAGTTACGTAAAAATATTCAGCTTTGTTGTTGTTATGGAGATATATATTGCATGACCATAACTGTTTTCCATATAGCAATTGTAATTTATACAAACACTTTTATCCATTTGTTCTGTGCTGTGGAATTTGATTTTTTTTACTTTTTTTGCATTCATTCCCTCATTAGACACTGAAAGAGTTTTACCAGGTAAGGAATTATTTCACTGCATTTTTTTTTTAGCAATGAAGTAGTTGTAAAATATCATAGATAATTGGGTATAAGGTTGTGGTTCTTTTTGTGCTGACTTACTGTATTTTAAGACATTTTATGTATCTTAATACTTACTAAAGTATGACATACATACTTTTTTTTTTTCAGGAAATCCAGAGCTGTACTGTAGATCTAGGTATTACATCAGACAGCTCTAATCACCCCGACAACAAGAATAAGAATCGATACATAAACATTGTTGCTTGTAAGTAAATGAATCACTTGGGTTTTTGTTTAAGAATTAGAATTATAGACAAGTATAGATTTATATGTTATTAGAGGAAAAAAAATACCTCTACACTGAAAGCTCTGGCTACTGCTCAGCAAAATGCTTGGGGAGGAGTAGCGTGGTATTTCACGTCTCTTCAAGTTAGTCCTCCGGCATGCTGCTGCTTTGATGAGCATGTGTTAGCAAGACATATTTGTGTCTTCTGCGACGACCCAAAGGGAGTTGGGAGATTTCATTATAATGCCATTATAAAGCCAAAGAAGCTGTGTTTTGATTGCCAAAATTAATCCATCTTTGATCTGGAATAATGATGATTTAGCCTCTCTAGGAGCTTCACAATCCCTGTATATATTTACTGTCATATATAAGTATAAATGTTCTGGTTTTATGTTGTATTGTGCCCTGCCACGGTGTAACGGATCAGCTTCATTAGCCAGGACACATGTTTTCCCATTGCATTGCCCTTCTTCACTATCCCAGGTTTTTCTTTTCTAAAACACATCTATTCAGTTTTGTTAGTCTCTCTTTGAAGCTATTGCCTCTGGGCTCTTGATCATTTTGGTGGCTTAATATATTTTTCTTAACCCTCTATAGTATTTCAACTTTGTTCTGATAACAAGAAGCTCTAAATTAAATATATGTTCAGCATTCAGCATCACTAGAGCTTAATAGAAAAAGAGACAGAATCAGCCCATCTGGCAGAAGACAATGTAAACCAGCAGCCAGAAATCCCATCCCACCTGACCGAACACATCTCTAGAGGGAAGGAAAGTCAGGGATTTGCCTCTGTCACCCTGTGTTTGTACCTGATGGTACAAAAGGTGCCAACCCAGGGGCTTTGTTATCAAAGGGCACAAGCAGCTTAGGGCAGCTCAAGTAGCAAGAATTGCCCTGTGCAACTGAATCAGGTCTCTAGTCCATATAATCAATGCAGGCCACAGAAAGCTTCAGCTCTCCCTGAGGCAGCCACTGCTGAAGCTCTTCAGCTGACCGGCTTCTCCAAGGTCCCGTCGCTTTCCAGGCTCCAGGCTCCGCTCTCTTTAACTTGGAATGACTGTGCCTAAACACCGGTGCCTGCTGTTGTTTGAGGCATCCCCGGGCAGCCAGGACAGCGTGGAGGCTTGGCAGTCACCACACGGGACCTACAGAAGACCCGTGCCCCTTCACAAGTAGCAGCTGGAGGCTGCAGGGGAGTATGTCACAGTGCCTACATTGACCCCAGGTGCTTCTGTTCAGGCAACTAAATTCTGAATCCGTGAATCCTTGGATCCGTTAGTTTATTTTTCTGCAAACCAGAATTTTGAATTTGATTCATACCTAAGCACAGGATGTTTGTATATGTGATGGTCACTGTATTAGTCTTATGTATTGTAAAAATCCATTTCGGTATGTTTTAAAAAGATTTCTTATGGAAAGAATATAATTCATCAGAAAACTATGCTTATTTTCTCCCTTATTTTACTACAGATGATCATACTAGGGTTAAATTAGCACAGCTTGCAGAAAAGGATGGAAAACTGACTGATTACATTAATGCCAACTACGTTGATGTAAGTGCCTTTTTCTATCTGCCAGCCCATTCCTCTCTCAGCCTTTTCTGTAAATACTGATGTATGGAGGTGAATAGACAATAAAAAAAAGGAAGCACAATATTACAGATTTTG
Source organism: Phoenicopterus ruber ruber (assembly GCA_009819775.1). Lineage (NCBI taxonomy): Eukaryota > Metazoa > Chordata > Aves > Phoenicopteriformes > Phoenicopteridae > Phoenicopterus > Phoenicopterus ruber. The sequence goes on along the minus strand of CM020215.1, from coordinate 26,024,547 downwards.
TTAAAAAAACCCTTAATGATTTAAGTTAAGCCTACAAAGTTAAAGCACAGGTAAAACTCCAATTCTTTCTTGAGTCCATCTTGATACTGTAGCAGCTGCAGCTTAGTGAAGAGCTTTATGAAACAAAAAATGTTCTGTCACATCTGCGTTGTTTCAGAAATATTTCACATCTGAATGTTTGTTCTTTTATACATTTTTGGTAAGTAGTTAATTCTTCTGTCTGAGATAATCTCATGAGAGGAAGATGCCAGTTGGCTGAGAGTCTCACCGAGGTACCATTTATTCAGTTTTCGTTACGCAGTAATTTACATGCGAATGATCTTGATTCCTTTTTTAAACCACTGTCATAACAGATGTCTCATAATCACTATCATGTCAACATTCTGCCGGAACACAGGCACTTGAACATATATCCTATTTGTTGGAATTATAAACATTGACATAACAGTTGCATTCATATGTCATCTGGTACTGCAGGGTTTCTGCGATTTGGATAGTTATAAATTCAAAAGTACTTAAAAGCTTTTGAGATTCTTTAAAAATAGATACATAAAATGTTATGTACTCCTCCCAACCTCCTTTTGCTCACGGACTGTGATTTGACAAGTGTCATTTGTTATATTTCAATTTAGGGCTACAACAAGCCAAAAGCCTACATTGCAGCTCAAGGGCCACTAAAATCGACAGCAGAAGATTTCTGGAGAATGATATGGGAACATAACGTAGAAGTTATTGTGATGATAACTAATCTCGTTGAGAAAGGAAGGGTATGAGTACCTTCGTCTGTTATTATTTCTCTGATGTTGATAGATCTACCTCTAGCAGACTCCTTCATCTCTTTTAAAAATCTGGTTTAGGCATTTATTGAGCAAAAAGTAACAGTTTGTAGTAGTTGCTTGTACTAGAATTGGCTATAGAAGTATAAGGATGGGGATTTGTAGTGTGAAACTAAAGAAAACATTTAAACTCAATTGTCAACAACTGAAGTCTTGAAAATACCATGTTCTAACTACAAAAAAAAAAGTCGTCTTATACTGAAAAAAAGACTTCTTGTATATATTTAGGAGTGGCCAGACTGTTGACCTTGTGCCACATTCTTACAGCAGTCTGCTCTCCGTCATTCTTTCTCAGGGTTGCCTTAGACCCTGGAAAGGAGAAGGCTGTAGTTCGGGTGAATTTTTCTGGATATTCACTGGCTGCTCCCTGTTAACATCCCATAGGACCCACAGTTCCTTTCCCACCACATAACTAGATACACGTTTGTCCAATGAGACAAAATGAGGTGAAACCCCATCACAGGATGTGTGTTTCTCTGGTTAAGTGATGGCAGTATGTACCCTGGGGTCACACGAGGAGAAATCGCGTCACGTTTGCCGCATACTGGCAGCAATGCCTAAAATGCATGTAAGTCTTGTCATGTCACCAATCGAGCATCTACCAGATGATACGGAAACAGCAAATGGAAATGAGGGCCACACTGAGAGTACCACTTCATTTACAATACCATGCTATAAACATACACTCTTCCAGTGTTCCTAGAGAAGGCTACATGGCTGCCCAACCAAAAGGCTGGACGTCACAGCTCTCTGCTGTGTATTCTGGCCACGCACCAGCTCACTCTTACCCTCGCTGGTCAGATGTAAGTATATTCTACCCATGCTATGAACGAACCAAAAGCCACATACGATTCTACTGACTTGAAAGTGTTCCTATTATTCCTATAGATTATCTGTTATTTTCTTTACATTTTAGAGTGCCTACAGAATGGCAAGTTCCACAGTATTAGAGTGCTGTAGCTCTGATAATATGATTTAAATCTCTCTTTTTTGGAGTATTCCAAATAAAGAGCATCTTTGCACAGCCATCTCTCTTTACAGCACAAGATAAATACACATTATTTGTTTTCTTGTGCTGAAGATCACGTCTATTATAAACTGGGTATATTGAGAGTCACTGTATGTTTTTGTGGTTGACTGTGCTCTTAAATGTGAACATTTCAGCTTGATAGTTTGACATTTTGTTTTCTTTTCTTTCTCTTTTTCTCTCTTTTTCATTTGCTTTCTAACAGAGAAAATGTGACCAGTACTGGCCTGCCGAAGGTAGTGAAGAATATGGGAACTTCTTGGTTACTCAGAAGAGTGTTCATGTACTTGCCTATTACACTGTGAGGAATTTTACTCTTAGAAACACCAAGATCAAAAAGGTTTGTGGCAGCCTGAAAACATAGTTTGGGCAAAAGGAAGTGTTAAAAGTTGCTCAGAGTATTTTTAAGGCAATTGGCAGCTCTTTTCTGTTGTATGTGTAAAGCTGAATCCTGTAGGTCTCAGCCAGCCGAGATGCTCATCAACTTCAGAGTTAATTTGACCAGATCAACAAATTGAGAAGGTACTGGCCTGTAGTACTGGTACGATACAGGACCATCAGGGAAAAGGCTGTGATCACATTGGAGGGCTGATGTGGACTTTGTCTGCCTGGTGAGCAGGAGGATACATTTTCAGAAAGAGAGCAGCTAGTAGAAAACAGGGTATGAGTTAAATCACCCGCTTTGGCTATCCATTTTCCTTTTTAAGGACTGATTTTTTTACCCCCCTGCAAAACAGGTGAATCCACACCTTGTTTTATTGTAATCAGACCCTACATGCCCTCAGCTCAGCAGTGTGACATTGGCTACTTTGAGGGGGATTCTGAAATCTTCATTTATTTCAGCCACCTAAAGGTTAGCTATCTAGCCTCTCGGCCTCCCTGTACAATTAATGAATAAAGTACAACACTTACTGTCAAGTAATTTATTCTACCTATTTTAGGAACCAATCTTTGAATGAGATGACCTGCTCTCTGGAGGTATCCGTGCCTCTGAGTTGCCATTGAGGGAGGGAGCTCAGGAGAGCAGCCTACACAAGGCTGCTTCCCTTGTAGATCACTAAATTGGGTGAGGTGAATCCTACCCTTTCTGTCCACCCAGCAGAGGAGCAGCGTGGCAGAAATAGCTGGTGACTTTTAACAGCAGCTGTAATTTGTTATCCCTCCAGTGCTCTTAGCCTTTCTCTATGGCTTTCTAAGCGACAGTGCCAGGTCATTTGTCCACTCAGTGGGCGAGCTGGTGGAACAGAAGCACTGGCCCTTCTTCTTCTCTTTGAAAGTTGGAATGTTCAGAGCTAGGTGACATACTGTTAACGAAACAGGAATGGTACTAATTCAAGAACTATCAGGTACGTAAATAAAACTATTAAGAGCTGCCTTTCAAAGTGAGCTGCTTACATACGGAATTGCTTTTCTGTTGCAGGGTTCCCAGAAAGGGAGGTCTAGTGGACGTATAGTAACTCAGTACCATTATACCCAGTGGCCTGACATGGGTGTTCCGGAATACACGCTGCCCGTGCTCACCTTCGTGCGGAAGGCATCGCATGCCAAGCGCCACGCTGTCGGGCCTGTTGTGGTTCATTGCAGGTGTGGTTTTTACCGCCGTAAGGTTCACTCTGCTTTTGTTTTGCAGAAAAAAGAATTTTTCTGTGGTGGGTTAAGTAAAGTTTCACTCTCACATTTAACAATTCCTGATGGAATAACATTAATTTCTTAGCTGATATTTCTACCCTTGGTAAGGCCAACTAATCAACTGTCTGTGCCACTTCTATAAATCTCCCTAATGGCTGTAGACAAGATGATGCTGCTCTGCACTCTTTTCTTTTTTTTTGCAAAAATGCTTTTCTTTTTACTTTTTTGCACATTTCTAGACTACTCTTTTGATTGCTATGAGCTTACCAGATACATATATAGCAGTAATTGTTTCATTTCTCCAAATATATCATTAGGATATTTTTGGCTCATGCTTTCTTTGGTGCAGGGATACTCTGTAATCCTAAGAGGAGCTCTGTCCACAAAAGAAGACTCACTCTATTCCTGGCTGAACTACAACTCTGCTGTTTTTAACATTACTCTGCGCTCTAGCAGTCATTGGCAATGGAGGAGCATTCTGGGGAACGGTTTGAGGTCTGCATGTGCCGCAGTGTGCAGGCAGGTGTTCTGTCAGTGCTCACTAAAACTGGGCAGCTCAGGGAAAATTGGTTAAAAAGGGCTTGTAGGGCCTGGAATGACTTCACAATGCCCGTGAAGGACCGGGTTATTGTAAAATATATAAGCAGGTTCTGGTTTTCCACTGTAGTACCTCACCTTTGATGGAACATTTGGAAAGAGAACCTCCTCATGAATTCTGTCCTTCTGGAGCTGACTCTGAGGAAGCCAACAGGTAAAGTCGCCTCACAAATGCTGCAAATGAAGATATTTTATTTCTGGGATGATCTAATCTGACTGAAATCTGTTTTTAGCTTGGAAAATGAAAATTCCACATTTTGGTTGTTCTGCCGCTATCTGCATCCTGCCTGTTCTTGGGAAGTTCAAAATAAGAGTTTCCCCAAAATGCCAAGTCTGAGATCTATGCCAGCGGGCTGAGAGATCAGCAATACATTATAAGTCAATTAAATTGAGTTTTTAAAAAGTGAACAGTGGTAAGTTGTGTGGCTTCAGTCAGACCTCTCCATTGGGTCATAGGTATAACTCACCTCCGTCCGTAGGCAATTTTATTCGGCTTTTAGTTCACCTGTCCCCATGCACTACAGAATTTCAAAGGAGTCATCTCATGTTAGAAATGTAACTTTTATTTATCTTTACAGGCTATATGGAGGACACATATGAGGAACTTCATGAAACTTTTTTTAGCTATTTTTTATGTTTTGGTACTTTTCATGTTTTGTCTTTCATAACAAGTACCGATGGTGTCTGGTAATCTTTCTACCTTATTTTTGTTTAATAGTGTGTTAATAACCTAGACCTTTCAGTGTTGTATCACGTTTATTTGGACAGTTTATTACAGCAATCTGAGCTCACACTGCCCATGCTTTGTGCCACCTCTGCAGAAGAAATGAGGTGACTGAATTAGCATGTACGGACTGAGCTTGGATCTGCCCGTAAGGGACCATGCAGACCCAGCAGTGTTGCTGTCAGGTTACATGTGCCAACACACTTAACGTTTCCTCATAACTTAGAGGGCAATTCCAACTGACTAATTCCCATAAATGACTAGATAACAAAAAATGACCTCTTGACCTTGTCCTCCCTACCCAGATACTTTGTGAAAGTTGGGTTTTAATCTTACGATACAGCTGGTTTTATGCTAAATGAGTCAGAGTTTATAACAGGAGTGAGTTGATTAACCCTTTCTTCTGCATCTTCCCCTTCTAAGAAGGGTTTCAACCATTGCTTGCCCTCTTAGCTGTATCTGGAGAGCACTAAGCTTTATCTTTCACAGATGTACCTTCAGCAGCTCTGCCACTTCCTGGGGTTTTCCTCAGTCCACTATCTTTGAAATCTTCTGTGCCTGTAATGGGTGGAATAATGCAACTTTCCCTTTAAAGTGATGTGTGTTTCAGCATAGAAGAACTTGAGCACATTAACTGTGCCCAAATGCTGATGTACGCCACCCCTTCTAGGTATACTTGACAAAGTATCCTAAGGAATATGAGAAGCCTGAAAATTACAGACCTGCAGGAAACCCCTTAGTTCTATTTCAAGTGATACTTTACTAATTGATACTTTTATCATTTGAGAAAATGATCTTTAGATCTATTCTTGCACAAAGAAAAAGATGACTTGAAAAGTTTTTTCTTCATTACCAGCCTTGAAGTTTTAGCAAAGTATATCATATACTAAAACGATTTGTAGAGGAAAATCTTCCCTACACACCGGTTTGTTGAAAAAAGCTATGTATAAGAAACAGTTCTTTTCATTGTTGTTTTACTTCAGGCTCAAGACTATTTTTTTTGTTTTGTAGTGCTGGTGTTGGAAGGACAGGCACGTACATAGTGTTAGACAGCATGCTGCAGCAAATTCAGCATGAAGGGACAGTCAACATATTTGGATTCTTAAAACACATACGTACCCAAAGGAACTACTTGGTGCAGACTGAGGTAAGACTAAATTATATATATAGCAAGAGACTATTACAGACTACTTCTGTTTTCAGGAGGAGAGACGACACAGTCCTCTTTTTGGCACCGCTAGACAGACTGGCAGCCAGTCACAAGACTGGACTTTCCCTTTTGCTTCCCTTGTTTTTATAGAGACATCCTTCCAGGCTCGTGTAGAGCAGCACACTAGAAATGACCTATCTGTGGGCTCTTGTCTGTTTATTAGGGAGGACTCAGAAAAGAGAAAGCCTGTATCAATCAAACTTCCTGCAGAATCACTTTCTTGGCAGGGCATGCATTTTTGTCATAGATTTTTTTAAGGAAACACCATTGTTAGGTGTTCAGATCTTCACTGAACCTGATCAAACAGTTGATATCAGGCAATAAAAAGTAGAAAAAAAAGCTGTTTCAGACAGAAGATTATCTATAGCTGCTTTAAACTGAAGATTATATATAGAATAGTGAAAGATCAGAAGGAAACAATAAGGACAACAGCAGGACATTTGAAAGTCTATTTCAGGTTTCAAGAACAGGTGGTTGGATTCCCCAGTGCCTTTCAATAGCAGAAAAGGTAATCAACAACAGCATGGGCACTTGTTCCAAAGGATGCGAGAGAGAAAATAGAGGATAGCAGTAGGAACTGGGAGTGATCACTTTATTGCAAGAAAGGCAGGGAGAGTCGCATAACAAGCTGACTTGAAAATTTGACTCAAGGCTATGTTTGCATTTTTAACCCTGTTCCGTGAACATGAGATACCACAGGTGGTGAGGATTTGGTATTCTATCATATATACACTGCATGCGTAGTTCAGTTGTGCTTGTAAATGGGTACTGTCACTGCGGAGGGACAGCCTTCACTGTAGAGGATCACTTTTGAGAAAACTCCCCTACAGCAGCAAGCTGTGAAGAAATACTGACCACGTCCGAAGTGGCAGCTTAGCCAGAGGAGTCCAGGGGAATCTGAAAATAATTAAGAGCTCAGATGTTTGGTTTTATTTTCCTAGGAGCAGTACATCTTCATTCATGATGCACTGGTCGAAGCGATACTCAGTAAAGAAACAGAAGTTCTGGAGACTCACATTCATGCCTATGTTAACGCTCTCTTGATACCTGGACCAACAGGAAAGACCAGACTGGAGAAACAATTCAAGGTGAGGCTTGCAAGCTTGAATGACTTAAAAGTAGGCATCTCAACACAACTTTCCTTAGGTTTCTCTATCTAAAATTTAACTGCTGAGCCTACATTCAGAGCAATTTAACAAATGCATGCAGTCTGTTGGCACAAAAGAATTATTTGCATACTCTTAAACAAGGAATTTAAAAAAAAAATAAATAAAAAAGAAGAGCATGAGAAATAGGCCAGTAAGTAGATTTTGGAAGATCTAACTACATGCCTTTGCACAAAGATCCCAAAGGTAAAACAACAGTCTGGAGAGATGTCATTCTGGCAAAAATATCATCAGCTATATTGGTCAATCAACATATTCCCCTCAGTGTACAGCACTGGCTAGAAAGCAGACTTCGCCTCAGCAGGTGATGAGTGAACACTTTGGTGCTTGTGGATGTGGAGATCAGTGTGTACATGCACGAGACACTGAGTCGCCCAGAGAAAGAGCAGACCCAGCCGGGTAACAGCTCGTTGACTCATGGGGAGAATGGGAAGTCTCACTCGCTGACTGGGTCACTTATAGAGGAAACACAGAAAATCCTACCTTTGTAAGTGAGTTTGAATTCAGAGGGGTAAATCACACTTAAATATTTTGCAGATTATGTGGCAAACAGACTTTGCTATCCCTAATTTAACAGGAAATTAATTATTAGAACCTTTCTCTCTAAGGATTTTAATTCTAAGGAAGACTGCATGGGATAATGTGCATTCTTTCCACAATTAGCTATTGGGTCATACGTAAAAAACTTAAGCAGATAAGTCTGTAGATAATGTCAGTAGATGATGAGGCTATGAATAATATTATTATTATTATTCATAGCCTCATCATCTGAATCTCCCTCCTCTATTGGATGCGGAGGGAAACTTAGTGTCAAGGGATGAGGAAAAGGCTGAGGTGCTAAATACCTTCTTTGCCTCAGTCTTCAACAGCAAGGGAAGTTGCTCTCTGGGCACCCAGCCCCCTGAGCAGGAAGACAGGGATGGGGAGCAGAATGTAAACCCCGAAGTCCAAGGGGAAATGGTCAGTGACCTGCTACGCCACCTAGACACGCACAAGTCTATGGGGCCGGATGGGATCCACCCAAGGGTGCTGAAAGAGCTGGCAGAAGTGCTCATCAAGCCACTCTCCATCATTTACCAGCAGTCCTGGCTAACTGGGGAGGTCCCAGTTGACTGGAGGCTGGCAAATGTGATGCCCATCTACAAGAAGGGCCGGAAGGAGGATCCGGGGAACTACAGGCCTGTCAGCCTGACCTCGGTGCCCGGGAAGGTTATGGAGCAGATCATCTTGACTGCCATCACGCGGCACATACGGGACAACCGGGTGATCGGGCCCAGTCAGCACGGGTTTATGAAAGGCAGGTCCTGTCTGACCAACCTGATCTCCTTCTACGACATGGTGACCCGCTTAGTGGATGAGGGAAAGGCTGTGGACGTTGTGTACCTGGACTTCAGTAAAGCCTTTGACACCGTCTCCCACAGCATTCTCTTGGAGAAGTTGGCTACCCATGGCTTGGATGGGCGTACTCTGCGCTGGGTAGGAAACTGGCTGGATGGCCGGGCCCAAAGAGTTGTGGTGAATGGAGTTCAATCCGGTTGGAGGCCGGTCACAAGTGGTGTTCCCCAGGGCTCAGTACTGGGGCCAGTCCTGTTCAATATCTTTATCAATGATCTGGACAAGGGGATCGAGTGCACCCTCAGTAAGTTTGCAGATGACACCAAATTGGGAGGGAGTGTTGATCTGCTGGAGGGCAGGCAGGCGCTACAGCGGGACCTGGACAGGCTGGATCGATGGGCCGAGGCCAATTGTATGAGGTTCAACAAGGCCAAGTGCCGGGTCCTGCACTTGGGACACAACAACCCCAGGCAACGCTACAGGCTTGGGGGGGAGTGGCTGGAAAGCTGCCTGGCGGAAAAGGACCTGGGGGTGTTGGTTGACGGCCGGCTGAATATGAGCCAGCAGTGTGCCCAGGTGGCCAAGAAGGCCAACGGCATCCTGGCCTGTATCAGAAATAGTGTGGCCAGCAGGAGTAGGGAGGTGATTGTCCCCCTGTACTCGGCCCTGGTGAGGCCGCACCTCGAGTACTGTGTTCAGTTTTGGGCCCCTCACTACAAGAAAGACATTGAGGTGCTGGAGCGTGTCCAGAGACGGGCAACGAGGCTGGTGAAGGGTCTGGAACACAAGTCCTATGAGGAGCGGCTGAGGGAACTGGGGATGTTTAGCCTGGAGAAAAGGAGGCTGAGGGGAGACTTTATTGCTCTCTACAACTACCTGAAAGGAGGTTGTAGAGAGACGGGGGTTGGTCTCTTCTCCCTAGTAACAGACAACAAAACAAGAGGAAATGGCCTCAAGTTGCGCCAGGGGAGGTTTAGATTGGACATTCGTAAAAACTTCTTTACCGAAAGGGTTGTCAGGCATTGGAACAGGCTGCCCAGGGAGGTGGTGGAGTCCCCATCTCTGGGGGTATTCAAAAGGCGTTTAGATGAGGCCCTAAGGGATATGATTTAGTGAGGGACTTGGTAGTGATAGGTTAATGGTTGGACCCGATGATCTTGGAGGTCTCTTCCAACCAGAACAATTCTATGATTCTATGATTATATTTATTTTCTGAAGTATTTTGGTCACATAGGCACAGTAACTAGTATTTCTTCAAGATAATGAACAACACAGAACAGAATAAGAACAACATACCAAAGGATTTCACAGTTTGCTGCTATCCTTGCTTGAATGATCTGACAGTGTTGCACTGTTTTTTCCTAGGGAAAGGTAGGGACTCTTATCTCAGCTGTGATGTGCTTGGAGAAATAAGCATCCCACCTTTCCTACACAGATGAAAGAATAAAACATAATATCTACAGAGTGTGTAAATACATACAAACACAGAGTGTGCAGTGCAAATTGCAGGAGCCGTGTAGAGCTCCAATTTCAAGAGGTTAAATATTATCAGAAAGGGACATGTCTCATTCAATCTCATTTTCCTTTGCAAGCTAAAATTATTAGAATAATAAGAAAAATGTGAAGTCTTGTTTTACTGAAGAACTGTTTTAGCTGAAAACAATTGTGGTCTAATTTGTTTTGATGGAACATCCCTGATTTGCTATGTTTTTCCAAAGCAGGCAGCTGCTGAAAGCTACACATGCCCAGCCCAAAACATCACAGAAAAGTCTTTTGAATTCTTTTGAACATTCTAGTAAATCTGGTTTATTTTACTAGCAATTTAAAAAACTCCTAAAAACTAGGAAAAACCTGCTTTCCAAACTTACTTCATGCCTAAGCAGTGTATATACACCATTGTAGTGTATGTATATACAGAAGAGAGAATCATAGAATCATAGAATCGTTTAGGTTGGAAGAGACCTTTAAGATCATTGACTCCAGCCGTTAACCTGTCACTACCAAGTCCAACACTAAACCATGTTCCTAAGCACCACAGCTACACATCCTTTAAATACCTCCAGGGATGGTGCCTCAACCACTTCTCTGGGCAGCCTGTTCCAACCCTTGACAACCCTTTCGGTGAAGAAATTTTCCCAAATATCCAATCTAAACCTCCCCTGGTGCAATTTGAGGCCATTTCCTCTTGTCCTATCACCTGTTACTTGGGAAAAGAGACCGACCTCCATCTCTCTACAACCTCCTTTCAGGTAGTTGTAGAGAGCAATAAGGTCTCCCCTCAGCCTCCTTTTCTCCAGGCTAAACACCCCCAGTTCCCTCAGCTGCCCCTCATAGGACTTGTGCTCTAGACCCTTCACCAGCTTCGTTGCCCTTCTCTGGACATGCTCCAGCACCTCAATGTCTTTCTTGTAGTGAGGGGCCCAAAACTGAACACAGTACTCGAGGTGCGGCCTCACCAGGGCCGAGTACAGGGGGACAATCACCTCCCTACTCCTGCTGGCCACACTATTTCTGATACAGGCCAGGATGCCGTTGGCCTTCTTGGCCACCTGGGCACACTGCTGGCTCATATTCAGCTGGCTGTCAACCAACACCCCCAGGTCCTTTTCTGGCGGGCAGCTTTCCAGCCACTCCCCCCCAAGCCTGTAGCGTTGCCTGGGGTTGTTGTGTCCCAAGTGCAGGACCCGGCACTTGGCCTTGTTGAATCTCATACCATTGGCCTTGGCCCATCAATCCAGCCTGTCCAGGTCCCGCTGTAGCGCCTGCCTGCCCTCCAGCAGATCAACACCCCCACCCAACTTGGTGTCATCTGCAGACTTACTGGGGGTGCACTCGATCCCCTCGTCCAGATCATTGATAAAGATATTAAAGATATATATATACTCATTCCTTCTCATGCTCTTGTCTGTTTGAATTGTATTAATTGAAACCAGTAAGTCAATGGGACCCCCCAGATCAGTCCTATTTTCCTCTCACAGGTTTAGAGGGAAAATTGGGAAGCTCATAACTGAGATATCTAGATCTGCATCACACCGGGAGTTATACTATCTGTATAACAATGCAGATTTTTCTGCACAGGCGTTTGCTATTTTCCAAAACTCTTTAAAGTTACACAAACAGCTGTGCAGGCAAAATGGAAGTGACACTGGGGTGGCAGCAAGCAGTGGGGGGCTGCATGTGGGAGCAACATAAAGGGCATTTCCTTCAAAGACATGCTTATGGACCTAGGGCTCAAGAATCATTTGAACTGACAAAATAGTGAAGAGAAAAGATTCTGATGACTTGCTAACTAGTTTAGCCAGATAACTAGATGCCTACAGTTACGAGGGACAGCTAACCTGCAGTATGTGCACCCTCCTGTTTAACGCAACTAATGAAGGAATGGCTTTTGTGCAGTGACCTGTTTTTTATTTAATTGTTTCAGTTACTGAGCCAGTCTAACACACAGCAGTGTGATTACTCAACTGCACTCAAACAGTGTAACAGAGAAAAGAACCGAACTTCATCCATCATTCCCGGTAAGCTTGTTCAAATCTCAGGTGGCAAAATGTTTACGAACTGTGTGTGTTAAACTTTTAACTTTGCCTCAGAAAGAGCTGAAGACATCTGCGTTGGTGTGGAGCAATGTTTTGTAAAGTACTTTTAGTGAAGAAATGATTTGTCTAAGTACTACATGCATAGGAAAACAAAATAGATGGCTGGATAACGCTTTGTCCTGATTGATGGATCTTAGTGTTATCATTCCTATGAGATATGGAAGATAACTGCTATAATATATGAGTCATTGCAACATCTGTACTAGTTCATGACTTTTTTTTTACAGTGGAAAGATCTAGAGTGGGTATCTCATCACTGTCTGGTGAAGGGACAGACTACATCAATGCTTCCTATATTATGGTAAGTCATTTAACTGTGATGCTGAAAAACAATGTCCCACTGTATAGCTGTTTTCAGAGCTGCCATGGGTCCACGTTAGGGTGGCACAGTCCTGATTTTGAAAGCTCCTTTCTTCCATTATTCACTCTGCCTGAAAGAGTTACTTCCCCTGGGAAGTATGATTACTGTTATTACTGGGTTTAAGTTTGGTTAAGTGTGTTGCATTTTGACAGTCTGTAGAACCAGAAATCCCATCATAGTTTTAAAAACTAGTAAAGCTAAATGCCACCTATGGAAGAATCTTTTGAGATGAACTAAAAGTGTTAACTAACAAGTTAGTTTTTAATGGCTGTACTGCGGTTTGCCTTCCTACCTGCTCATCTTACAGAGCTTTTGCAACCGGCATAGCCTGAGGCACCATAGCTCATCAGCTTTCCATTATCTTTTTGTTCCCTGGGTTTTCTTCAAGTCTTTTCCCCTTCATTAGCTGAGAGGGAGGAGTAAATGCTTCCTGGACATTCAGGAAAGAGATGGGAAAGCTCCCTGCAGTGCTGTGTATGCATGATCCTTCATCAGGTGCATTAGTGCAAAGGAACTCTCTTTTGTGGTAAGAAGCTGATCTGGGACATCTGTACAAATTAAGAGGCCACTTGGGATTTTTGCAGATCTTTCAAGTATTCTTTTATTTGTTTCAGGTTGCCAGCTCCTCTGGAAGTCTGGCTAATGTAGAACAATTAGCACGTGTCTATGAGTTAATGTATTTTCATTCTGAGTTGGCTGTTCAAGTCTCCACTGATTTCTTTTGTCTTTTTTTTTTAATCACATTTTTTGAAGTTTTAAAAATTATTTCAGTGTAATTGATTTTATTCTTTTCATCTGGAAAATACTGCAATGGAAGTTTTATATTCTTCTAATATTTGCAGGAAGCCAAAGGACACACGAGTCTGCAATTTATTTTCTAGGCTTCTAGCTCTATCCACTAGAAGCTTCCTTTAAATGTTAATAGTTGGGCATCAATTCTGAGTCTATTGATTTTGTTTTGCAGGGTTATTATCAAAGTAATGAATTCATTATTACCCAGCATCCCTTACTACACACTATCAAGGATTTCTGGAGAATGATATGGGACCATAATGCCCAGCTAATAGTCATGCTTCCTGATAGCCAGAACATGGTAAGTTTTGTGGCTGATTGTTATGGGTTTCTGTGTGAATTTTATTAGTATTACCATTTTGAAATATGCAGGACATGAGACAATACCTTGGATTTTGAAAAAACAAAACAAAACAAAAAATTAATAATACTGTACTGAGTGTAAAATCCCCAAATCATCTAGTGGAAATCTGGAGATCCTTGTCTGGGCAGATTGCAACTGGCATGAGAAAGTATTGAATCATTCCTGTATCATTTATAAAAAGAGCCAAACAGCAGAAGTAACCGTTACGCAAGGTTAGTTTTCGCTCCAGGACTTTTACTTTAGTTGTAATATGGCTTCTTCGGCCATTATTAGGTAAGGGGAGAAATATGAGGTTGTTTCTCTTGCTCATCTCCTACAGTTAAAAACAAATGTTTGGCAGCGATTTATCTGACTCTAAACAGCAAAGGAAGCTCACGTGTTCATCCTGCGTGTATAATTTAATAACAAATGAATACGTTTTTCAGTTACCAGAAGTGCAGGAATATCTGAGAGCTTTTAGGTTGGTACTTAAAGAAATCTTGAGGTGTGAGAGGGCATCATGTTTGGTAATGAGTTTGGAGAAAAGCAATGCAAATGCTTTGGAGAGTCTTGCATGATTGGAAAAACATGTACAACCAAGACAATGTTTGGTTTTTTCTTCTCATCATTTTATGAATGTTACACTTCCTATAAAACAGATGGATTTTTAAGTTAGCCTTTGTAATAAGGGAGGTTGTTTTGACAGGAGGTGCTGGTTCATTATGATCCCAGTAAGAAAGGCACTCAGACTCTGTAAAGTAGCATTTAAAATGCTATTGATTAGAGCTAACACTATAAAGGAGAGGGTAGTAGATAATCTTACATCCCTTCAGATGCTGGGAACCCTGAGTTGTGCAGCATTGAATATATCTCTGGTCAAGGTACATCATGCCACACAGCTCCCGTCCATGGAAGGGTTACCCCCATTTTGGTCATTCAAGCTATTACAGGATTTTCTTAAAAGAAAACAACTCTGTTCTTCATTTCTGCTGTCAAACAGAAAGGATGTTCTCATGAGAACTTCTTGCTGCACTTTTAGATAATTCCAAGGCCACGTAGGTGGCGTAATCGCCAGTACTGAGTGGGAGCTGCCTGCAGGCTCCTCTGTTAGATTCAACCAGCTGTGTTTATCCTGTGGCCGTGGGCTGCGGGCAGCACAACAGAGCCTGACGGCCAGGCTGAGCGTGTGGCACAGCGCAGCGCAGCACATGTTGGCTGTTACGTGGGTCGCTATCTCCACGGGGTACAGTGGTCTTCTGGTCAGGTTCGCTATAGGGGTGTCTGAAAACCATCACTTGTGATGTTTGTAATCCTACTCAAATTCTGATTTGTCAATTTAAATCTAGCTGGCTGCATTGATTACATAAGTGGCACATTATTTATTATGTCAGATTAAGTTTTATTTTAAGAGCTGAACGTTAATTACTTTTATGTTGGTTTTTTTTTTCTTTTCCTGGAGGCTGAAGATGAATTTGTATACTGGCCAAACAAAGATGAGCCTATAAACTGTGAGAGTTTCAAAGTTACTATGATTGCTGAAGAACACAAGTGTCTGTCTAACGAGGAGAAGCTCATAATCCAAGACTTTATTTTAGAAGCTACACAGGTAACACTGTCATAAACCTGTAACTCAGGACTTGATTTGTTAAAGGTAATGCCTACATTTTATTACATTTTCTAATGGTAAATTAGTGGTAAAACACCCAGGGAGACAGTAGCCTCTATAGGTAATTTGGTGACATGGGAATAGGATAGTCCAACCTCCACAGCAGTAGGATTCTGTATCTGGAAGCTGGAGCTGGACTGGAACAGGGTGAAGGACAAGAATAAAGACAGTCAATCTCTTACTGAATCGATTTATGCTTTTTTCCCCTCTTTTAGGATGACTATGTACTCGAAGTGAGGCATTTTCAGTGTCCAAAATGGCCAAATCCTGATAGTCCTATTAGTAAAACTTTTGAACTGATCAGCATCATCAAAGAGGAAACTTCTAACCGTGATGGACCCATGATTGTACATGATGAGTAAGAACTGCAGCTTTCAGTCTGTTTTGATGTTTTGCTCTAGAACGATCCTTTCATCTCATTTAGAGTGAAAGCCGCTGAAACGAGGCACAAAGTCTGCACCTAACAATAGTGCTGCTGCTTCTGTTTCAGCTGCATCAACAAGAGAAACATTTTTATTTCATCACACTTCAGTGCTCTCTTTTCAATTCTGTCATTTTGATACTCTGGATGATTGTCGAGTCGGGCACTGGAGAGGAAATCAATCAGGGCTTTGTTGTCTATTACTGAAAGAAGTAAGACTGTTGAGATAAGGCACCTTACCCTTCTCCAGCTGTTTAATAATGGCCCAAAATACTGAAATGTTAAAATACTGAAGGACCTGAGGATTTGGTTAGTAGGGGATTGTAGGGAAATAACTCTGAGACTGGCTTTTAAAGACTCTCTAGAAGTTGTAGCCAGGTGCTGTGAAGGTTGTGTTAAGGCACTGCCGGGCAGGCCTATTTCAGAAAGTGTGAAGACCACATGACAGAAATACATCTTATCAGTTTACCCTGGATTTTGTATTTTCTCCAGCTGTAGAAACTTGATCCAGTTTCTAGAGACTTTTTTGTTTTGTTTTTACTTTACAAAGGCATGGAGGGGTAACAGCAGGCACTTTCTGTGCATTGACAACACTGATGCATCAACTAGAAAATGAGAATTCAGTGGATGTTTACCAGGTAGCGAAGATGATAAATTTGATGAGGCCTGGAGTCTTCACAGACATTGTAAGTAATAAGCAAAATATGTGCATATTTTTTTCCGATGTGCATATTTTTTTCCGATTTTTTTAAGCATGCTTAAATCTTAGGGCAACATTACTGAACCATTGGCATCTTAGTTTCTGTACGAGTTAATCAAAACTGTCTTCCAGAGGTGCTGTAGTGCACCTGCTGCTTATTCCAAAGCATTTCCCATGAAAACCTGTTATGTGGTTATCAAGTGGTCATATTCAAAGTGTGCACAGCTGCCACCATCATCATAAAATCTGTACTATGTCATGTAAATGAAGGTTTTAATTCAGCAGGAATAAATTTGTACTCCGAGTAGACCCTGAAGTAGTTACGCTAGTTTTCCATTTCAGGATGGACTTTGATCTTTCATGATCCATTGAATGGTCACTTGACACCATTGTCACTGTGCTTACAGAAAGAGAAAACCATGAGAAGTATAATGAATAAGAATTACTTACTAAGTCAGTGTCATACAAATGAAAATTCATCACAGAAATGAAAAACTACGAACCCTGCCCCTTTGGTCACACCACTACAAGTCTGACTGCCGTAGAGCTACAATGAGTGTAATAAGGAGACCACTTCAAGAGTGAAACGTTAGGGTTAGCATTATCAGATTTTTGACAGCAAAAACAGGACATGACACAGGATTGAGAGATGTGTGCGCCCCTTGCCCTGCCCAGCTAGCCCAGACTGAGGAGCCTGGCAGACAATGGAGCGAAAATGGGAACTCTTCCCGTCTCAGCAGCACCGCCAGGACCTTCACTCCTCTTGCCCCAGGAGCCTCCAGCAAATACCTGGGCCCTTTATCTCAGATTTCCAGTTTCCCATCCTCCCACTGCAGATTTTCAAATTCATTGCTCCTTCTACCCCATATCTCTTAGTCCAACCCCAAAGTCCAGACCCCAAACCCCACTCTATTTAGTCTGTCTTACTGCTCCTCACTCCTTCCGTCACAGAAATTCTTTATCCTCACATACCCATCCTGGAACCCAAAAAAAATATGCCCTTTCAGAGCACCCACTGCTACCCGGTGCAGCACAGCCTCCGCTGTGGCTGCTCTCCCTGCACGGAGCATCCAGCTGATTGCTCCTTCCCAGCCCACACGGCAGTCCTGCTGGCTGCTGGCACTCCCCACGTCCCACCGCACCCGGCTGAGACCCTCCGCTCCCTCCAGGCAGTGGCCTCCTCAGTGGCTCTTCCCACAAAGTCTTGTCTCTCTTCCTACCTCCTCTTCCTGGCGGGATCTTCAAAATCATAAACAGTAACTGCAATTACCAAAACGAAAAAAAATCCGCCCAGATAGAATTCAGAGGACAAAAAATGAGAACCTATTCAAGGGGGGAAAAAAGCCAACAGACAGTCGCCCTAATCCTGACCCCACTCAGTCAATGGGAACTTTGCAATTGACTTTAACAAGGATCAGATTCAGCACATAATATTTCTTTGAAAATACGTTTTTCTCCCCTACCTGTACTGTGTTCCTTCATGTTGTGCTTTACATTGCGTACAGGGGGAGCCATTAGTCAGAAAATTAATAAAGCTGCTAAGTAACACAATAAATTGTGGAGCACAGGACATTAACAGACTGACACATCAGCTGTTAATTAATTTTGAGTAACAGTGTTATAGGATAACCTAGTGTTATTATTTCTGACAACACACTGACTGTATCCTCTTTTCCTCTCCAGGAACAGTACCAGTTTCTGTACAAAGCTATTCTCAGCCTTGTCAGCACGAGGCAAGAAGAAAACCCTTCAGCATCTATGGACAGTAATGGCTCGGCTTTACCCGACGGAAATGCAGCTGAAAGTTTAGAATCCTTAGTTTAATTAACACATCAAATGAAACACACGCATACCTACATCACACCAGTCACACCTGGAGTTTACCATTATTATTTTCAGTTTTATACTTTGGGGGGGGAGGGGAATCTATCCAGTCACTATATATATAATCAGATCCCAACGTTGCTGAAACAGAGAGTCATTTCTGTTACATACGACTTTACTGCGGAACTTTTATCATTAACAATGTGTGCCTTTTCTTGAAAGATTTCTTGTAATACGTTGTTGCGTCTGGACTAACTTGATTGACTTTTACAGTGTTTCTAAGAATTGAATTGTGGTATGTTTTTTCAGTATTAGTTTTTGATTTATCTGGCTTTACTTTTAACTTAAAATTATCATATTTATAGATGTTAGGGGATTCTCAATTACAAACATGTCATGGGTTTAGTATTTGATTTATTTGCTGTATTTATAACAATTTACATTTGCTAGAAATATAACTTTTAATATAGTAGAATGTAAATAAAATACTGTTCTCCATAACATTCAACATTTTAAGACTTCAATTGGACATCTAGAATAGTAATCTGATACTTACTGTAAATACTGCTACTTCTGTAGTGATCCATGGACCAAATTTATATTTATAATTGTAGATTTTTATATTTTACTACAGAGTCAGTTTTCTAGTTCTGTGTAATTGCCTTGTTAAAATGATGTAGTCCAGTATGTTTTTATTTTAACAAAAAGTCTTCTGATATATAATTGTGCATCTTAAGCGATTAACCTTCATATAGCTGCATGTGATTTTAACTTTTTGTGGGAAATAGAAATCATTTGTTTTGAAATGAGAAGTTTTTATGAGAATAACACCTGTACTTGGCATTGTTAAATTGTTTTTACCTATGGCATTGCAAAAATAAATATAAATATTCCAGTCTGTGCTGAGCAGTCTACCACATCCAGTAAACAGTCTTCACTGTCATAGGGAAGAGCTCTTACTTAGAAGAATAAGGACTCGAGGCTGACCTGGAGACGGCTGCTCTTCCTGTGGAAACTGCGCGTTCAGAAGACAGTTTTAGAAAACTGTACATTTTGTTATTTAATCTCTGCTCCATTTCCACCCGTACCCGTAGTGTCCACGGTAGCTCCTGGCTTAGGCTGTCCTTGCACGTCTTCCAGTCTGGTCACCCACACGGGCTGTCCCAGGCCTCCAAATTGCCCCCTTGCAAGACTTCTCTGTGCTGGCTTTGCTTCAGCTCCTTCATTCAGCTGCTGAGCTCTTTGCTGCCTCCTTTGGCAAAGCAAAAGCCAAACTCTGGGAAGCAATAAAGCAAGTAATCTCCGCAAGAACAAAAGCAAAATGCTTCAACTTGGCCACTCAAGTATTTTCTGTAACCTTCTGAACTGGCAAGAAAAGATGCTGAAGGTTGCAGTGCTGAGGAGGGTGAGGAGCCTGGAGCAGAACAGGTCTTTGTTTGAAACTAACACAGGCCACGAGAGTAACTGTTCTCTCGCTTTGGTACGTTCAGTTGCTACGTAGAAATATTGAGAGCAGAGAGACAGTTCTGGACCAGAATGCCACAGCAACTAGTGGACAGTAACTGATGAAAAACAAGCATGGGAGAAGACAGGCCTGATGTGGATTTTAGTTGATTGATGTCCCGAGGCAAGGGTGTGAGGGATGTCAGTGTGTCAGCAGAGAGGTCTAGAGCCCCTTCAGCAGTGCGGGGCTGAGGATAGGTGGAGCTGCAGCAGAGCCAAAACAAGGCTAGGTTCAGAGGAATCTAAACAGTGGAACTTTTAAAAAATCCTTGTACTGTCGATACACGAAATGAGCATGAAGGTGCTAGAGCAGGAGACAGAATGGCATGGAATGACAGAATAGCTAGCAGTAAAGCAGACTTTTTCCTGCTCTTGTCCTCTTTTTTAAAAAAGTCATATAGACAAAATAATTCAAAAAAACCTGATGTATAGTCTTGTAAAACTGTGTTAACATGTTAATGCACTTGAATTCTCTTTGACGCTTGACCACTTCTCGTTGTAACCACAGCAGCGCAGTCCCAGAGGCTACGGAGTGGCTGAGGCCATTGGGCCGGGAGCCCCAGGGGTCCCCCAGAGCCCCACGTGGGACGATCTGCCTGTCTCAGCCCAAGGCCGCTTTGCAGGTCTGGCCAGGGCCCACGCAGGGCAGGGAGATAAGCACACACACAGCGTGGTAGGAACAGGATTCATCACACAGAAAATGGGACGAGGATTTAAAAAGAAGGCAGGACAGAGGGCAGCGATCAGGCAGAGGGCACAAACGGGCGAGGGTGCTGCCCAGCAGCCTGCTTACACGCACGCGGCCCCTTTTACCTTTACACGGTTACCTTGGTGCTTCTGGCCTTGCAAGCTTTTCTTTCCAAAAGGTCTCCACCGGAGTCTGGCCTCCCCTCACGTAACTCCCCACTAACCGCCCGTGAAACGCAGCCAGGCTTCGTGGCCCTCTGCGTAACGCCCGCCAGCTGCTCACTCCCGCTCCGCTCAGCAGCTTCCCCGCTCGTGCCCGGTGGCGCCCCGGGGTCTGCGCGGGTGGCGCAGCCTCAGGCCAGCCGCTGGCCTGCAGATACCGGGGCCTGCCTCTTCAGTTCACAGCCACAACTAGCCCATCGAGCAACTCAGAAATGAGGGAACCTACTTTTCTGAGCCAAGACACCTTTATTCAGGTTTTACACTTTTTTTTTTCCCCCTGTGGTCCTTGTCATACCTGTGTATTTGCTAATTCTGAGGTCCGGGAAGAACAGGACTGAGATACGGCTTCTAAGTGAAAGCAAACTTACAGTGCACCCCTACTGAAATTAAACACCATTGAAAAATAGGATCTAGACTTTTGTGTTATATGTGTGTTATTTTGGAGGTGATAAAAGAGTTTCAAATACACAGAACCTGCCCATTGTCCCTAACGATATACATTTTTATAACACTGTTGAATTACCTGTACACGTTCTTCACAGCTTTCGGGCACAAAGTTGGTGTACGCAAAGGTGTGGCACGGTTGCTCTTTGAGGAAGGGAGTATCTTCTTTTTCCAGGTGGCCTGGGGGTTCCTTCCGACTTCCGCTACAGCACTCAGGTTGACTGACAGCCTTTGCTTGCACATCTAGGCTAACGAGGACAGCTGTGTTATATAATTTCCCCTGCTCGTTCCAAAAACATAGACACTATTTTTCCTTTCTTAATCTTGAGGGGTGCCTGTACGAGAGAGGTTAATTGTGATCTTATGGCCATTTCCAAACCATATTCCCTAATCTTCTTACCGTATACTTCTGCACTTCACTGTATTAGCACACAACATAAGAAACTAATGCTCGCGTGCTACTTCCCCAGCCTTTTCTTTAGGAAAATTGGCTTGTAGCCTCGTATAACTTAGCGCTTTTTATTTTGATATCTTCTATTAATGGATTTGCAGTTGCATATAGTTGTATATACAAAGTAGTTTTTAGGCCAATTAATTCTACTACGTTTTTCAAGCCTCTACGGACCAAAAGCAAAAAAGGAATCCTCCTTTCTGAAATCCCATCTTGATGTAACTGTTCCTTTCAACCTAAACTGTTTTGCAGACATTTTAAAATGATAATCCAAGGAATCAGCTGTTGTTCAAGGTTTCTTCCAGAGATGTTTGTAATCACATTCATCATCTTAGCATGCTGACAAGTTATTTAAAACATAAGTGCTTAGGATAATCTCTTTACTCGCACATATTGGTTCTGATCTAGAAAAAAATAAGAATCATAAAAAATCTTCTATAATCTTCAACCGTGATGGATTACAGATTTTAATAAATGCGTGTCAGTTCCCCTCTCAGACAGAGGCCATATTCTAATTAATTTTCTTCTTGTAATCCAAGCTACAGACTCAAAAGACATATAGCCTGCCTTTTCAAACTGGGTCAAGTGTGGAAAAGATGTTATGTATCTCCTGCAAGAAGTAGGATATTAATAAACAATGTGAGGTTAAGACTGATTTTTTTTTTTAAACAAAGCTGTAAAAGTCATGTGTGCCAAGGAAAACTTGATTACTGAGCTTCCTCCTAAGAAACCATAGGTGAGTAGAGAGTTAAAAAAAAAAATTAAAAGTTATTTACTAACATCACCTTTTAGTGATTGTGGTGTTGTGATTTAATAAGTATTGGAAAAGCTGTACAAAAGTCAACAATAAATGATGAATAGAAGTCACACAAACTCATAGCTATCAGTACAACAGTGTATTGGTTAAAGAGCTTAGTGCGGACTTTGAAAATCAGTTGACTAAACTAGTTAGCAACGTTTTATCACAATGCTTTACCTGGCACGGTTCATTGCAATGTCCAAGGATAACGTGCGTTATTTCAGATGAGCTGAAATTTTCTGTGATAAATGCTTACTTCAAGATGAGTTTAGCAAAGTTGTACTCGTTTCTCTCTCTAATTGTTCTGAAGCATAACCAAAGCAGGGCTGGGGAGGAGAGGAGCTGTGTTCTCTTCTTGGGGTTAAAAACAGAAACGGAGACCCAACTGCTGCTGCAAGTCTGAGCCGCCCTAGGTTTTCGCTGCTTCCCTGCAGCAAGGCTACGGTCTGACCCCCCACTTCTGTTTCACGGGTTTGTGCTTTGGTGGATTAGGGACTTTACTTTCAAAGGGACAAGAAGGAAGAGAAGTCTCTCAGGACATTTGGCCACATTTCCCCTGATTCCCCTCTGTTTCCAATTGCATTCTTTTCTTTTTAGAACAAAAAAAAGTAGGAAAAAACCCTTCTGGCGTACTGAACTCATTCCGTTGTTTTAGCAAAGTCACATCCTGTAATTAGTCACAGTGGATTTGAGATGGTCTGATTTGCCTTGACAAATTCTGCTGGACACTCAAAGCTAAATTTCTTTTTTCTCTCCCTCCTCGTTAGTTTTCCAGCCTAATCACAATCACTTTACTTCAGATTTTTTTCCCTTGAACAACTATTGTGCTATGAGCACATGCCCTTTGTCCGGCAGTCACGCTTTTGTGCTCCCATCCCTGAAAAGGGATGCGATTCTCATCTACAGGAATATCCGGGGCAGAGAGAGTATGAAACATTGAGGCAAGGAAGGGAGTCTGAGTGTAATGGGGCTCGAGCACCTCCATCTCAGAAAGAAACTGGGATCTTATCTGCCATGGAGAGCTGGCACTAGAACAAATTCCAAAATGAAAAAATAAGAGACACGCCGTGACAAACAATCCGTTCCTTGCGGCCTGATGCGAACAAACAGCTTAAGAGCCTTTCAGCACAGGCAGTGATAGCAGAAACCAAACACGCACTCAGCCGAGCAAGGCCCTCAAACTGAGGTAGGCAGTGAGGCACCAAGCTTTCATCTCTTCACAGGCCACAGGGAGACATCATACATCCACTGTTCTGCAGCTTGCCACTTAAGTAGTTATCCTTGTGCCCAAGCACAAAACGTGCTAAAAAAAATAACGTGTATCTTAAGATTATAGCTGAAGAAGATGTCTAGATACAGATATACAGAGATATATAGAGATATAGGTGTATATATATGTGTCTGTATTAGATGCGGATACTTAAACATCCTTGAAAAGTCTTCTCTTGTGAGTCTAGCAAGAAGTATGAAAAGGTATTTCATGTACATAGAGAAGTCCATGTGTAGACACCCTTTCAATATAACCATCTATGTAAAAAACCAAATCCCATTCATACACACCTCATTAGACTGTATAGATGACATGACAACGAAACACAGGTTTTCAGATTTATTTTTCAAGCAATCTTGTGTGTAAGATACAATCATCTTTCCAATAATATGCAAAGAGAACTGAGAAGTCTAATCTTCATACAAAAGCTGAGCAATAAATTCATTTAAATCTAAACTTAGAAAATGAAAAGCAGCATTGCACTGGGAAACAGAAATATATTCTGATACAAAATGTTTCAAAAATAGTAGCAGTGTTTCACGAAGAAAACACTCCGTAGTGCGCATTCTTTTTATGCTCCAAAGAGACTACAGACTTTTTAAAGAAAATCCAGTTTTCTTTGCATACTGCATTTCCTGGGCAGAAAAGTGAGCAAGGTGCATGCATATATACAGTCAGAACTCCATGGTTGCGTATTTGTGAGGTAAAGGAGGGAACAGAGGATTCTCGCGTGAAATCCTGGTCTCACCAAGCACTGGACTGGAAGGGATCAGCAGATACAAGCCTAATTTTAAGCCTTAGTTGTAGGCCTTTAATCTACCGAGGGAAGGAGGAGGCAGCAGAGAGCAAAACATCTCTCAGGCTCATCAGCAGGCCCCATCCTTACCCCAGATGCACATACCCGCCACACAACAGACCAACAGCCTGCAAGGTCAGTGGGAAGCGAAGGAACTCAGTGGAGCCAGGATTTCATCCGATACTCAGAACATGGTATGGCACTGTAAGAGAATCCAAATTTGGCAGTACAAAAGCATTCAGTATGAAAAGCCCTCCTCTTTGATAGTAATACTCTGCCCTTCATTCTTCCTTCTCCCTTTGGCTCCTTTCACCCTCCTCTTTGTTGCAGTTGCTACTTCATTACATCTACACAAAGAAAATCCAAATCCTGAGTAGCAAGACTGGGAGATCAAAACTTCAGCTACTGTTACGGCTGCTTTTCCTACCGTGCAGAGCAATACCTGGAATTCCAGCCCCTCGGAACCATGATAATAGCACTATGCTTCTCAGGAAGTAAAAGTCTGTGCGTTTATCAGCAAAGTGCGCTTGTGAGCAAAGTTGAAAGACAGCTTCCAGCATCAGTATTCAGCTTTAGAAAAGGGGAGCTCCAGACAGTTGCGCAGGTACCAGTGCAAATGGTATCTGCCCACAGCATTGCATCTGACAGGCCTAACTGGTGGAAGTCTAAGCCATGCTTGCATTGCAAGGTGGTGTAGAAATCCCTGAACAAAAGCCACAGAAGCAGCCCTGAACTGGAAGGAAGCAACTGCTGTTTTGTCAGAGAGAAGCTGCACTCAGGCTAAAGTTCAGTCCTGGGCTGATGCGACTAAAGTGCGGCCAGAGCCAGGCTGGCACGCCTGTGCAGCGCAGCACTTCACGTCCCATGAGCCGGTACGCTGGCAAACTCTCATCAGCCTGAAGCGGCACTGTACTGAGTAGTATGGACAGGCTCCCAAATGAACGCTTCAAAAGCATGATAGCAAAAGCACAGAAGCTAACTCAAAAAGTAGCAATTTAAACCTCTAAGCCTACTGCATTTCAAAGCTGCTTATACTACACAGTCTATTCCCTTTGTAACAGTACTTAACCTGGACAAGGCACACAGTGTAAGTGGAAAGAGTAAACATGTCATTTGGAGCGGCTCCTAAGCACGTTAACCGTGTTGTATTTCAGAAGGCCCTTCCTAGCTGCAGAGCTAAATGCTAATGTGCTCTCTTCACAGCACAAGGCAACACGTAACAGCAGGTATTTCAACATATTGCAACCAGCTTCCACTCTGTAACAGGAAAGGGTATGGGGGGGGGAGGCTTGCTTTAAACTTCCTCCCTCCCCCAATTAATTTAAGTTTACATTCATAAGAGAGGGATTTAAAAAATATTAAGCTCTAGATTTCAAGTATTTAACAACCGAACATTTTCAAGATTTAACAGGATCTTATTTCCTAGTAGTGCAGAATTTCCTACTTCTTGCATATTGTTATTGTGAAAACATTCACAAATACTGTTAAAAGGAAAGGGACAACAAGACTTAAAATTTAAGTATCACTTTCATCTCTGTTATTCTGATAAATTATTTTTACCACATGAACAATCAAACTTAACCAATGGAATTCATTAACCAGGCTTTTCCACCACTAAAGAATCCACTAATAGATTTTTCTTTCAGCTTAAATTTGTCTCAATAATAACCTTATACACTTAGAAGATAAACTCTATTAATCAAAAAATTACTCCCGAGATATTTTAGGAAAGATATAAGGAAAGATCTGATTGATGCTGAAACATGTACATGAAAGCGTAACAGTTTTAAGAGGAAAATACCACAATTCATGCATCTGGGCGTCTACAGTTTCTACATTAAAGTCAGGCGACCGGTTTTATGGACGGCATCATTTGTGTGTGAAACGGCAGGCGCTGCCTTTAGCTGGTCCAAACTGAGATTCGTAAAGGGGGGCAAACCAAAGAAAGCCAAAACCTGATTCAATCCAGGGCTTCCAGTTACTGTTTGATAACGCTGTGAGTACTGTACACAATGCCTTCTGCCCGAACACGTTCAAGTATTGGTCCGTAAACATTCTTTGTCAATGGTATAACCATACCTTTGGCATCTATTTCACCTGAGATAAAGGTAGGAAAAAAAAAAAAGAGTTGAGTGCTGTACTGGGTTTACACGGCAAAGCTTTCGCAGTGGGGACTGCAGGGCGGCCTCTGTGAGGAGAGGCCGGGGCTGCCCCGTGCCGGACACGGCCGGTTCCAGCTGGCTCCAGCCCACCCACCGCAGGGCACGGCTGAGCCCCTCGGCCAAGGTGGCGGCGCCGCTGGGAAAGCGTATTTGAGAAAGGGCAAAACGCTGCGCGGCAGTGAGGAGTGAGGAAAAGTGTAAGCAACAGCCCCTGTGAGCACCAAGGTGAGAAAAGCCAGAGGGGAGCAGGTGCTCCAGGCGCCGGAGCAGAGATTCCCCTGCAGCCCATGGAGAGACCTCGCTGGAGCAGGGAAAAGTGTGAGGAGGAAGGGGCGGCAGAGAGGAGCTGTTACGGACTGACCACAGCCCCCATTCCCCGTCCCCCTGCGCTGCTCGGGGCAGAGGGAAGAGGCTGAGAAGCCAGGAATGGAGGAGTGAAGTTGAGCCCGGGAAAAAAGAGGTGGGGGCAAAGGTGTTGTTTTATCTTTGTTTCTCACTATCCAAACCTATTTTAATTGGCAATAAATTAATTTTCCGCAAGTTGAGTCTGTTTTGCCCACGACAATAGGTGGTGAGTGATCTCCCTGTCTTTATCTCAACCTATGAGCTTTTTCATCTTATTTTCCCCCCCCGTCCTGCTGAGGAGGGGGAGAGAGCAGCTGGGTGGGTGTCCAGCAGCCAACTAAGGTCAACTCACCACAAGTGAAAATATCAATTTGCAATTATATAAATTTTAATTTTTATATTTTTACATATATATACATGCAGATTTATCAACCTCGGCATTATGTTCTCCGACAGCAGCAGTACTGTATCAAAGAATAAGGAAAAAAAGTTTGAAATACATAGTAGCATACACAGCTTGAATTTAATGCATAGAGCTGTGAAACTGCGATTAGGTGAAAAGCATCTGAACTTCAAAAGTTTGTTTTTCATTTTTTTAAATAACAAAAAAGACCCCTCCCAAGAAACCACCCCAAACCCAAAGTTTTTGTTCATTTCAGTTAGCCAGGAGAAGAATGAAGGTCTAAAGATTAAGAGCAAGCAAGGGGAAATCACACTATTTCCTTAAACATGGTGATGACTAGGCAGAGTCTGCCTGTTTATATATACACACAATGTGATCAGGTAATATGCCCCAAGCCTCAAATTTGATCAATCTGGGAAGTAGCAGTGGAAGTCACTAGTTTGTTCAGCACAGGTATATTTTAGCCTGTTTAACTGTGGCATAATCAATTGTAATTTACCATACCAAAGATCTCCTCTACACTAGTGAAACACTTAAGATTAAATTGTTGAAAAACTCTATAGATTAAGAAGTTAAGAAGAGTCACTGAAACATACAAACATGCAGATTAAAAATTCCTGTAAAGACAACAGGAAAAGTTTGATTAAATTTAGAAAAAAAAAATATATACATATATACACTTCAGAAACACTACACATCTGCTTTCCACAGGCAGGAAGATCGAGTGATGAAATACTGTTACTGAAGCCTGAACAGTCACTTACCGTCTAGAACCATCTTAGCAGCAATAGCCGTGGGGTATCCTACTGTTTTAGCCATCGCAGAATATCCTTTGTTATCACCATAGACAACCAAATCAATAAATTTGTCTTCCAAATGACCAGAAGGATGCCTGAGACCTATTTCATTTCTCATAACAACCATATCTCTCTCTCCAGCGCCTAAGAGAAAAGCACACAAACTATTCATTACTTACATTTCAATCATATAAAGATGAGGTTCCTGACGAGCAAGGCCCTATGCACACACAGCACATATATCAGGGAAGTGACTTAAGATAGGGAATATTAGGGAGGACAGAATATTAAGATGAAACTAAAAACGTAACAGGGAAAGAAAAGGATAAATTGGGGGAGTAGAGAACATCACAAGACATTAAAAAACCTAACATGAAGGTTTTTTAATGAAGGTGAACAAATTAATCTAATTAAGGCTGATAAGAGATATTGACTTGTTCCACTCAAAGCCATGAAAAAGATTAATTTCTCACATACCATAAGGCAGCTTCATCTCCATGTGCTTTGCAAGAGCTCCCACAATGGAATCTGCTGCTGGAACTGGTTCATCTCCCAATAAACCTAGCCTGGCAGAAGAAAGGAGACAGAGTTATATCAATGTCTATCAACAGTTTAGCTTCAGTTTTGTAATTTCCAGCTTGTTCAGCATACCAGTTTAACAGTTTCAACATGGACCAAAATGGGTAGAATTGCAAACCCTTTTTTCTTTCTTTTGTTTTTTTTTCTTTAAAAAAAATAAAAAAATAAAAAAAATCATTGGAACATCTTACCATTCCACTGCCTCCAGCTGACTTTCATCCTTTTCCAGTTTGCTAAGTACAGCTTCTTTAAGAACATGGTACTCAGCAGGTGGCTTAATTCCAACCAGTTTGCACATGAGCTCTTTCTGTAAAAGAGAAAAAAGTTCCTGAAGGCCTGACATCTCTTCCCACACCTTCTCAGTCAAGGTTTTGAGAATCCACCACTTCACTCAGTTCAGTTAATATCCAGGACTTCTACAGGTTATGTTTATAGGGAAAGTGAGACAGTTTGAGACTTTTAATCGCAACAAGTGAGAATAGGGGTCATCTTTTCCTAAAACACTTTGTACCCCCCCCCCCCCAGCTGCTTCCCCCTACTCTTTAGTCTTATCCCTTCCTCTGGCAGTGAAGAAAACATAGAAATCTGCATAAACATGGAACACTGGGACGATGTTAGGGTGAAAGAGAAGCCACCCGAAGACAGCCAGAGTCAGGAATTTAAGGACATCTTTCAGCTGATCTAGAAAAGGAGAACGTCCCTTTCAAAAGGAAAGAAACAGACTGATGAGATGAACAAGGCTCTGGCAATCCTGGGAATATTACCAAAAAGCTTTCTGAAGATTTTTTGTGCATATCTGAAGGCCATTTTGTGCTATCTAGATGCTAATTATTGCTTGCTTCATTCATCGCAAGACACATAATAAAAGGAGCTATGAACAAGATGTGAAGCAAGCAAGAACTGCAGAGCCTGTTTAGAAGCTCAGGTTAGCCTGTTTACAAGAAAACTAAAAACACAGGGCAGAGGAGATAAAAGGAAAGTACTAAGATGTAACAACATTGCTGAGATAAGGTTTGCAGTGAGACTAATGAGTTTATAGTTATTTTCACAGATTCCAGGACACCGTATCCTTATTCATTGAGGCTAGAAGGACTGGAAATTCTAGCCATCTTTGCAAAGAAATCTTGGAGATATCAATCCTATAATTGAAAGTGGACAAAAATCATCTCAAAAAAATAAAAGTAATTCCTAGCCTATTTTATGATGCTGGTGGACCGTTTTACAGTCACTGAAATGGACACACTGCTGAAACGGCAGCCCATACGGCAGCCCAAAAACCCTGGAGTTTGCAAAGATGAGCAGTGCTGTATGTTAGTCAGAGATAAACATGACTGGGCCTCTTCACCTTGTGCTTTCTTGGTTTTGAGAACACTCAAGACATTCTTAACTTGAAATAATGGCACAATCAGAAAAACACTGTGCTCTCCTCAGATCAACAGACAGCATAAGCCTGGTGTCTTTTCCAGGTTAATGCCGATAAAAGCACAAGGAAGGAAACAGGAGACAGATTTGAATTTTGTTCATCTGAGTAATAAACAAAGTTACTCTTTCAGGGGTTTGCAAAACAGAAGAAAAATTTCTCACAAAACAGACAAACAGACCTGACAAGTAGTCAGCTGTTTGTAAATTCAGCTCTCTCTCTACCATACTGAAATATGAAATTCCTTGCTTTGCCCACAGAGACAACCAAAACATTGATTATCAAACGTAATAGCAGCACATCATAGGAGTCATCCTGAGATTAACACGAAGTGAGGCATCAGTAAGCGAGACAGAAAAGCAGGATAACAGAAGACAAAAAAAATATGCTTGTACAGAGTTTTAACAGGAAAAAAAAGATTTTAATATACTCATTTAAGCATGATCTCTTACTTCTTGATGCCCTAAAAAATACTTTTACACTGAAGATCATGGGCCAGTAACAATATGGACACTGCAAACTTATAGCACTGAGGGCTGGATTCTGACTAACAGAACATTTAAGACAATTCATAAAAATATTGTATGGGACCTCTGGGGGTCATCTAGCTCAATGCCCTACTTGAAGTAGGAGTACCACCAGCACTCAAGTCAGCTGTGGCTTTGTCTAGCTGAGTCCTGAAAGCCTCTAGCGTCAGAGACTCCAGAGTCTCTTTGGGGAACCTGTTCCAGCACTGTATTACCTTCCTGCTGAAGAAAATCTTCCTAATTTCCAGGAACAAAAAGCAGAGAAGGCCGGGATGTAATACAAGATTCCCATTGCTAAGCATATCCAAGCCTAGCAGTAAGAAAAACATCAATGAAACAGAGGAAAGAAGGCAGAGTAATCAGAGTAACTCACCCAGGTTAGAGGTGGTGTGGTTGAGCTTAGCAAAGGATAAGGATCTGGGTTAATTAATCCTAGTTTTACAAAGCCTCCCATAGTTTTAGAGTATCCCTGAAATAAAAGAATAACATGGTTAAAAATAATAATCACTTGAAACGGGTGAATATTTCTCCTTGGTTTGAATGTAGTGTTGGACACAACCATGGCATTATTCCCACGGGAAGGCAGCCACAATAACACGATGCCAATGGGGTTACTGCTACAGAGCGGTACCTTCCCCAGCCCCTCTCCACTCCTTCCCCTACTTTTTCAATACCCTCTTTAATGACTTATTATTATCCTGCCATCAGTACTTCCATGGCAAGTAGCATTGGTTCATGAGATCAAAGGGCTAAGCTGGCCAGCACTAGTTCAAACTCCAGCACATCATTACAGACGGGGTTACATCAGCCAGCTGGCCCATAAACAAACTACTGAACATAGCCCAACTCTGAACTCAGCTCACCCCAGTTTTACACCAGTGTGATTGTACGGACATCAGATAAACTGATTTTAAAGATAAGAATCCTGTGTGTTTATATCTTTCCTTCAGGAATATCAGAGAGACAATCAGGACAGTAGTGGAATGGTATTTAAAAGGAACTGCAAAGGCTGCAATAGCCTGCACGATAAAAAAAAAGTCTCAACTGGTTTCTGCTCCTTTTTGTTTGTCTTCCGTTAACACTCCCACACAGCTGCTGGACACCTGAAAACACTTACATGCAAGTGACTAGAAACACTGTAAAAAAGCAGAATGGTGGAAATAAAGCACCCTGAAAGAGGGCTAATTATAATTAGGAGCTACCTCCACCAGCACTAGGTTATGAGCTCAGATGGCCTTGCAGTGAGATCCTTCTGTGACACCTCTTTTTAACTGAATCCATTAGCTATCTGAACTTAACCTATGAAAGGCACTCTGAGGAGATGTCAGCCTCCACACTGAGCGGATTGCTTTCTGCTCTGCGACAGAGCAACACGTGCAAAGGGCCAACATTAACTTCTGCCCTGCTCAGCACTGTGTAGGTACCACGCAGGTAGAGGTACGGCAAGCTCTTCCATGCAACCCTACCAACATCACCCCAACCCAAAGTGATGGATCTGCTTTGGGGGTTAAGAAAACAGCACTAACTACAGACACATCATTCTTGCAGCACGCTGATAACGACTCTTCATGTCACCCTGACAGTTTTGCTTTTCCTTGTGCTAACACTTATACAAAAGAAGAAAATTTTACCAGGCACCAAATGGAAGAGTAGACACTGTCATACTAAGACTTCATGACGAGATAGATGCCTTCCACATATTTTTAGCTTCTGAACAAGAGATCGTATCTAGACTGACAAAAAGAGAGCTATTGCAATTTGTAACCCTTATTCCCCCACATCGGCCTTCCATCTTCTTTTGCTAAGCAAGCCTCCCTCCCTCCCAGAAATAAAGAAAAAATCCTGTTGTATTGCAACAGAGGAATTAAGAGGGAAAGGACATACACATTCCTGACGCCATGTACAAAACAATAAACTTTGACATAAACCTTAACTCAATAGATGTATCACAATATCCATAAAAGCTTTTTCAAACCTTCAATATGGTTTTAGGTTTATTCCTTCTTAATGTATACTGACCAACAAAATAATAAAAAAAGAAATCTGAAAGAAAAAATATTATGTTTTGATTTTGTTTTGTACACCTAACAAATGACAGGAAAAGATTCTGTCAGTTAGAAGGAAAACACATTTATCTCTTAACATTTTACTCAACTGACCAAAATGTTAAAGCCGCTCAAATTCAGTATTTCCAGTTAATTAATGAAAAACTTTCTCAGTTTGATGGAAAACTATAATTTTTTATAAGATTTTTACATTATGTTGTTCATAGGAATATAAGCAACAGACTGTAAGTTCAAATTTTTATCAACTTTAAGAGAATAGATCAATTCTTAAAAACATATAACAGCAACACATAACACACAAACCAAGTCAGATTTTTTTTTTTTAAATCTTCTATTGATCTGACACCAAATACAGAGCCAGAGAAAAAAAGAAACACAGATACAGACTATGCAAGCCAACTGACCAGCTGCTTAAAACAGGTAAAACTATTTTTCTGGTTTGCAACAAACACCTGTTAAATAAACCAAGTAAAGCTACATTAAAAAAAAAAAAAAAAAAGGAGAGAAGTGCTTTCAGTTCTTTCTCAATTGGGACAGTGGAGAGCTCATAAATAGCAAGTACAGAGCTATAAAAGGCTGACTTTTAAATACACAGTTTTCTGGAAATGACAACATTCATCTCTCGAGGAAAACAATAATTAATAATAACAAGAACAACAACAACTTACTTTGTATCTTAAGGTGCCTCTCAACAAAGTATGAGCTGTCTGAATACCATACGGCTCAGCATATTTTGTACTGTCTCTGTTAGGAAAACCTTCGAGATTTAATCCTGGGAAAAAGTCCATTGGAGTAACAGAATCAAGTAATGCTCCTCCAGCTGGAATATTGATAATCTAAATTTTGTGAAAGAACAGTAATATTATTTTGGTGCAGTGTTATTTAATTTATTTTACAACAGAAAAGATGAAGCATGCTCAAAATAGGAACAATATGCTTAGTGTTTCCGGTGCAAAGAAAGGCCCGATCTAAATAAAGCAGCTGCACAAGCCATTTAAGCGTATCTTGTGATGGAGGAGCATGCACTATGTCAGCCATTACTAATCAAAGGGCTAAAACAAGCCACATCCTTCTCACACACACTGTTAATTCCTGCTGCACTTATACTAAAGTGACAGGTTCCCATTTCACTTACATTAGTGTAATTTTGGAGCACGTCCCCAGACTATACCAGTGTGAAGGGAGATTCTGCTCACAGGCTCCCTGTTTTTTGGTCAATTTTTCTTCCTCTTTTTTTTATGGGGGAGGAGAAGGCGAATGTAAAGAGAAGGATGGGGGGTTGTTTCTTTTTTTATTTTAAAGATTAAAATAAATCAGGTGATATCACACTGATATAAAATTGCTGCCCATGTGTATCTTTACTTGCAGCTACAAAGCACAGAGAGAATGCACCATTGAAGGAAAACAAAATAAGGTTGACTAGTTCTATTATCACTCCCATCCAAAGCCTTGAACCCTGCTTCCTTCAAGCAGCCGATGCACAGATCTGCTATGCAGCATCAATACAAACTCATTTTGTGCCTTCTGAGCAAAGGGGCAAGGTTTCCTTCTAGAAGGAAAACTAAAGCAATGAAGTCTGCAGCAATGCCGAAAGGTCTTATTGTTTGCCAGGCAAGACACTAGTGTGGAAGAATCCTGCACTACACTCAAAGACAGCTAAGGATTTAGTGGCAAGGAGGAAAAATTGCACAATTTACTGACAAACTCACATAGTGCTCTCATAATGAATCATTCATGTGCATGATCTAATTTTTCCTAGCAATGGGTGGAACAGGTCAGAATTAAATAAGAAAGATTTTCACATTCTCCAAGAGACCCTTTCATCTGAAACTTATAATTATGTGTTGTTGCTTTCTAAATAATGATCCAACGTACAATCCCTAAATTTCTCCTTTCTTACTGCAGTAAGAACACTAGAGCACCAAAATGTCATGACAAAACATCTCAAAAGATTTCTCAGTTTTGCAGATCAAAAAGTTTAGATAATTAGCTAAACTTTACAGTGGTTATACAAGGCAGTCTCCTTGACATTTGAAGAGCCCCTGCTCAGTAACTACTCTGAGCAAGTGCGAGTGATCAAACAGATAGGACTGGAAAGCAGAAATGTGATAATGGCTTGCAATAGCTTTGCACAAATCAGTTATGATCCTTCCATAAAGCAGATGCAGTGACATTTTCTAGGTTAAGTCTACTCTAATGACTCCTGCACAAACAGCAAAACAGATCTTATAGAAAACACATCAGAGAGCACTGTACACTTTCACAAAACCCACTCAGTGGGTTATTGGTATTACAGATTGCACCAAAAGAAAAGGAAATCAAGAGTTCTGCTATACACTGTGCAAGTACAGAATGAAGCTGTTTGGTTTACAAACACGACTAGACAGAAAAGCAAGTAGAAGGGTGTACTCTCACCTTTGTTTCACAGAGCCAAAGACAGGGCAATTAAGTGGCAAAAGCAACACACAACAGGGATGGAAGCTGAACCCAGAGCACCAACCTCAACCCAGTGCTTTAGTCCTTAGAACATGCTCCTTCTTTGCAATCAGTTTCCATACAGTAAGTAAGAATTAAGCTGGCAGCAGCCAGGCACCATCACACTCCAAACATAGGATTAAGTGATGTATGCAACTTGCTTAGGCAACTGACTGTCACTGGCTTGAAAGTAAACACAGCACCTTACAAATCACAATTACAATTCCCTCCTTAGCCCAATACCACCTTCTTTGTCTGGCTTTAAATTGGAAATGTTAGGATTACTTCACCTCTCCATTTTTTAAATAGGTAGCAGCCTGAACTGTATTCAGCAACACTCCCTGTGGGCTCCAGCTGAACTTGTATCTCAGAGGATTGTCAGATTGCTCTGGAGCTGGTAGGCCACCGCAGAAAGAAGTGTAGGATACAACCTGTCAGATTTATCCACAGGAAAGAAACAATGAAGAGAAGACAGACCATGATGCAAACAGTACAGAGCTACCCTGCAGAACCCCCATTAGTTCTTAAACTTTCTGTTGACGTTACCCCCCAAATGGACCACATCAGAAGATCTACAGTGGGCAGGGGAAACCAAAAGAATTCCACTGAGCAACAGCATCAAGCTGTCACACTGCAGGCACTGTCCGTAAAGGAGAGGAAACCAAAACATACACTGGGGCAAAGCCATCTTAGTTGATGGTCTCGCCAATTGCATTAGTTGGCACCAAATTCCAAGCATCAGAAAACGTAAGGTGTCCAGAGTCCATTACATATCAGTGATGCCCAAAAACTGGCTGGTGTTAAAGGAACAACTTTACTAATAAAATCTTGGCAGAACTATGCACTACCTGCCAACCTTACCATAGCACCAACTTCTTTTGCCTTGTCAATACATTCCATCGCCAACATATGGTCAAGACCGGGATCCAAACCCATTTCGCTGATAACTGTAATACCAGCAGCTTCTGCGCTAAAAATAAAAGAAATGCAGAGCTGTTAGAATATTTACTATTACTGGCCTTTTATTCAGGAAATCTGTCCAACAAAGGCCCAGCAAACTTTCCCCAACACAGTAAATTCTGGGCTCTGTCTGCAGCTTCTGAGAAAAAAAAAAAAGCAGCAGATGTTAAAACCTGAACAGTACCAGTTGTCCTAAGAATCATTCTAGCCTTGGTTTCTCTTACTTTGCTGCAACATCTAGGGGCTGGTGGAAAAAGAAATTCCTACCAGCTCCTCCGTATCCCCCATTCTCCTGGACAGTGCTATAATGCAGGAAGGTAGCAATGCAGAGGACAGCACAGGGCTAGTCATAATTGCCCTAAACACCTCCTGTGGGGGAGTGAGATTGAGAGGCCTACTTTCCCAAATTACAAGCATTTGGGTTTTCTTTTTTTTAATAGTTGCCTAAACTCCCAGAGCAGCTCACTTATCACCAAACTGAGGTGATTTATTTTAGTTTCAAAATCTTTTTTTTCCCCCCACAAATGAGAACTGTCTTTTTTTTTTGAGAGCGCGTGCATGATATGACCTCTCAGCATCACAGCAAGATGGGGAGGAGAGGACCCTAAACCTCCCTCATTGTCTGCAACACTGGTTCTGTCTAGAACAGAACCTGTCTAGCTTTCTCTGTTTTATCTTTTGTAGAGACACAGCATGTACAATTCTCATCTCGCTCACTTGAATTCACTTCAGTGTTTCTAGTACCATGACTCAGAGAAGCACCTAGATGAAGCTCCATGCCCCAAACAACTTCCAATCATAATAAGTAGGACAACAGAAACATTAGAATAGTTAGAACTGTCACCAATTTGAGGCTAATATAGTAGGCCTGTCCAAAAGAAGGTGGCATGAAGGAGGATATTACTGTAGATACAACAAGCCAAGAATGAGTTTTTATTAGGGGACTGCGAAGGATGACAAACAAACTTGCTGTCACTGGTAGACCAGGGCAGCCCACCTGCTCAGGTTGAACATCAGCCCAGCTCAAACATCCTAATAGGTTTGAGAGGAGAGGGCAAGCCACATTAACATGGAATAAGATGGGGCATGCAGAACAGTATGTTCCAGCGTTTAGAGCCCTAGTCTGACCAGATCGGTGTACGCACTCATTTCTCCACTCTGCCACAGCCTCCACATGCAACTTTGGGGATAGGTACTTAGCCCTCCGTCATAGAAAGGGAATGAGAAAGAATGCAGAAAACAGTAATTCACAATAAGCATGGCAGGTGTAACAGACTGCAAATTATTCAGATAATGCACTAAAGAAGGAAGCAACACCAGGGAGATGCTACTCTCATACCTACCTCTCCTGGAGTTCTTTCATAGCTGGTGTTAAGTAGCTGGCTGTTACCAAGTTCACTTTGTTGTCAATACATTTCTTAGCAACCAAAGGATGTGCTGAATAAGGCAGCAAACTACAAATGAAGGAGAATTATGCAACATCAAAACCCAATCAGTTACTTACGCTGTCACTGGAAAGACACTCACAAATGTTTTTTGTATGCCTACAAAAGAGCTCAAGTAAACGCAACAGTCATACCTGCCTTGCCCTGAGCAGTTTCACACCTACATAAGTGAAATGCTACCCTATCAGAAGAGCATTGTCGTATGCACTCAGAACAGGGCACAGGACAATAGGGGAGTCATTCTTTAGACGGCATCTTTTGTCACACTTCTCTTTGTAAAAAACAAACCACTGACCTCTTTTCAAGACCACCTTCTAAACACCTCTAAAGCTGTAGGTTTAGAAGATGCAAAACTGTAAAACCATCCTTGAGAAAGCTCACATTACAATGATCTTGCTGAAGTACTTTGTGAAAAGAATGCTCTACATGGAAAGGAAACAACACTCGTGACATCCGTGGCAAAAGGGACTAAATGGCAAGGACTATGAAGTCACTTCCTCCCCTCTTTCAATACCTGGAAAGACATCTTTCTCAATGTGATATTCAGGAGAAATGACCAGGATGCCAGAATTTTGCAAACATGCAAATTTGATCCCAGGAACACATACGCTGGTGGACGCAACTGGCCCCTCACACTAAGAAGGCTGCACACATAACTGGGAACACTTCTAAAGAGATGCTGTAGTCAAAGCCCCTTTCAAAGTCCTGATGCCCCACTACGTGAGAAGGCAGTGGCCAGTTACAACAATTTACATACACAAATATGATGCCAATTCTTAGGCATTAAAAAAAAAGTTACCATGTTGATTTAGGTCAGTGAACTAGGAGAAAGAAGCAGCATGACTTAGGGTTGAGCCTATCATGTTTTACACAGAATTCTGACCTGATCACAAGGTCATGTTTCTTCACCAAAGAGGACAGCTTTTCCTCGTGCTTAATGACATCCATATGAACTGAAGTAATGTCGTATTTTTTCATCAGTTCTTCAAGTTGTTCCTTCATGATAGATGCTGTTTTAAAAGCAAAACACATCAACTGTTACCTAAAGATGAAGGTAATTCCAAAGCACTCCAATGTGTAATTGTGCCTTACATACACCTCCTCCTTCCCAAAGAGAAGCAGTTGCATGGATGTTTTCCTTCACTAACAGTTGAAGAGAAATCAGGCATAAAGCACCTTACTTCCCCTAAAGTAGTCAATTTTATTTCAATTGCCAGTGTCAAGCCATAGCAGCTATAACTCAAGAACAAGAATCTACAAAGAATACTTACTCTCAGAAGTAAAGAACCACTCACTGCTAAATTGTGTAATGAGAACAGACTTGTAACTAATTAGCAACTTTGTGGGTGTACTTAAAATTACCAAAAGTTTTAACTGCAGTTTTCCTATCAACAGACTAGGTCAACGCAAATTATTTATGCAAAACTGTAAGTCATCTCCCTTCTTTTCCACTCTATGAAGAAGTAGGTCTAGAACATGAGATAAAGGACTGTTAAACCTATTTTTGTGCAGTAGGACACCTCAGAACCCACTGTCTCACTTGCATCACGTGCACATGTCCTCCTGGCATGGTTTTCTACAGCAGCACTGTCTACATTTGCCAGGTAACTGAGCACACGCATGGTGGGAAAACAGATAAACTAAACAGAAAGAAGCATGCATTCATATCTAAGTGGTTTTTTAGAGAGAGGGAAAAAAGTCTGCTGAATGAACGCATCTCTTATAAAGAAATGTGTCACAAAAGCGTCATTAACTAGTTATAAAAACCCAATGCTTTTATTATAGGCTAGGCAGGGTTGTGATCCACTCCAAAAGCACACTCCCATGTCTTTGACCCCTCACAAAAACCTGTGGCAAGGTATATTCTAGGTTTTAAAAAACATACATACTGGAGGTTCAGTCTTTAGATATCTCAGATGAACACCTGCCACTCTTTGGTAAGTGTCAAAACATAGAATCATAGAATAGTTTGGGTTGGAAGGGACCTTTAAAGGTCTTCTAGTCCAACCCCC
The DNA here is from genome assembly GCA_009819775.1 of Phoenicopterus ruber ruber. Classification (NCBI taxonomy): domain Eukaryota; kingdom Metazoa; phylum Chordata; class Aves; order Phoenicopteriformes; family Phoenicopteridae; genus Phoenicopterus; species Phoenicopterus ruber. The sequence goes on along the minus strand of CM020215.1, from coordinate 25,984,957 downwards.
CTGCAATAAACAGGGACATCCTCAACTCCATCAGGTTGCTCAGAGCCCCATCCAGCCTGACCTTGAGTGTGTCCAGGGATGGGGCATCTACCGCCTCTCTGGGCAACCTGTTCCAGTGCTTCACCACCCTCATTGTAAAAAATTTCTTCATTATGTCTAGCCTGTATCTCCCCTCCTTTAGTTTAAAACAATTACCCCTTGTCCTATCACAGCAGGCCCTGCTAAAAAGCTTTTCCCCATCTTTCTTAGAGGCCCCCTTTAAGTATTGAAAAAAGACATCACAAACTTTTCAAAGAACAAGTGAGCAAACCACTGATGGAAGGATAAAACCAGATTCTTTTGGAATCCTTAGAAATGCACTGTTATCTTGGATCTAGAAGCAGATCAATTAAAGAAAGTGTTTGCGGGTGAAGAATGCAAACAACAGTCACACAAGAGGGGTGCTTGGATGTGTACGTTCAGGCTCGAGAAAAGTTTTAGAGAAAGATCACAAGAAAGCAGGAAGAGCTGTAGTAAACACTACTATTGATATAGGAGAAGGCAGCTCATCTGAACTAGAACAATAATCCTATCATGCAAGGTCTGGGAAAAATAAAAGATGACCAGCAGAAAAATATTATGCCCAGTCAAAAGTACCACTAGCCCATTCAGGCAGACCAGTATTTTTTTTTTTGGAGATAGAGTATTAGTGGAAAAACTGTTAGGGGTAGGGAGTCAAAAGGATCAGACAAATGAAAAACTTTAAAAAGGAGAGAAAGAGAACCAAAGTAGGAGTAACAAGTAGGAACTCAATGACATCCTACATACAGCACCATGAAACCAAGTAGCAATTTTTCTTTTCCTTATTTATTTGGTGGACAATCACAGAACAGACTTGATCTTCACGCTTTGATTTGGGGGGACATCATCCCTTGGGTCTACCAACTCTTACTTAAACGAGTCATCCAGTGGTCTGCTTGGCAGAAAAAGGTGTAGGAGAAAACTAGAATGCCAGAAACTCACATCATGGTCCTAGATGTATTAAATACTATTGGCATTTGACCTCATCAATTTGCTGGAGAAGCACTGTACAACTGGAAAGGTAGGGGGAAAAATAAAAAATAACTGCCTACCCCAAAAAGTTCCTTTTCTTGCAGGTTTACAACCTCACGTGAAATAGAATAATTAAATAGCATTGAAACGGGCAGAGGTTTTGTTCTTGCTTTGACTTTCAAACAGAAATACAGAAAAGGCATGCCTGGTGTTTCCCAATTTAATGAAATACTGTGTTGCACTGACTCTTGAGGGAAGACTGCGATGGAAAAACCGTATGCCCAATGCGTTTTAAAAGTAAACTGGTTTTGGATTAGCATCATCCTGCTGAAAAACAATCAATTAGTGTGACAATTTATCTTGAGGCCTAAAGTATTTCAGGTCACTATGCAGTACATATTTTCTTCTGGTTTTAAAAATGGTCACTTCTCTAACCTGGCCAAATAAATGCAGAGCTGAAGTATTCAATCAGTGTTTGATGGTAGGAGCTATTTCTGCAAATGCATGGACTACTTCACTGAAAATCAAGACGCTAACTAGAAGTCCAAGAGGGGAAAAAGTCCAAAGAGGAAAAATTGTTTTTCTTTTTCAGGCTGTGCTTGGTTTAAGTGAGACAGGAAAACCTTAAATAGTTTTAAGGTCTTGATGAACATGCAGGTTCAACACAGCTAACTAACAGATTTAGTAAACAAACACGTGCCCAGAAAAGTTTACCCCATCCCTCATTCCATGTAGCCATACACTTATAGATAAATCTGGTTAAAAAAGAAATCTTTCAAAACTCTGTTTCAGTACATTTTAACAGAATTCCTATTTATAGCCAAGAACAACTTAATAGCTTAAAACAAAAACAATTCACATCATTCACCATTTTTAACATAACAAAGATAAAAACATTGAGCTTTTGCTTAGGCCAAATATGACTAAAAGGCCCAGATTCAATCTGACTAGTTTCAATATTTACCTATGGCTTAGTCCTACCAATCCTGCCTATACTAATATTATCACTAAAAGGGAGAAATCCAGTCCCTGCTTGCCTCCACTTGTTCCTTCCTATTATCTTGCTCCTACTGCCATCAGCACTTACCATTATAAGGAAAGCAGAACTGAAAAAGCAATCCAGGTTAAAGCAACCATTATTTGCCACATCTGACTAAAAGTGAATTGGTTTCCTGTCCTGGCTCACCATGCTGCCAGCACAAGAACAGCAATGGGAACACAGCCAGGAGAAAGGAGTGGGCAATGAAGGCGGCAGGTGGGGCACAGGCTTACGGAGAATTAAAAGCATCTGTGCCTCTAACTTAGAGCCTTATTTCCTTATGGCCTTTCCAAAGTCAATGGGAAATAAACAGTGCCAGAGGGTGATTCTCCGTACTCTACTAATCAACTTGTGCTGAGAGAGAAGAGCTAGGCAAAATCATCTACAAATTCAAACCAGAAAAAGGTGATTACATGAACGTTTCCCAATTAAGATTTTTGTCATTTGGATTTAAAGCGGTGTAGCCTAACAGTAGGGAACCAAATGCAGCACTGTGATGTGCATTTTATGCTTGCTTTATCTACCTGCCTGCTGTCAAATATTAGACAAGTAACATCTTTGTGTCTCTTTCCTTCTGAGCTTTTTTTGTGTGTGCTGTAGAAACCGCATGTTTTTAAGCTATCCAGATAAGAGGCACCTGCTATGTTTGCTCAGTGCTTGGCAAAACAGATCTTCCAGTTCACCTGGTTTTCCTTACTGCTACTGTATTGCAGGGACTAGATGCAGCCTCTGTACTGATGAGGGGATGGATGCTGTACATATTGCTGTAATCCTCCCCTGTTCACAAGCAGGCATGTGGGGCTGACGGGAAGGTCAGGGTCTGAAGGTTTACCACCACAGTACTGCTTATACCAACAGCAGAGGCTTCACTCATACAGATGTCTATAAAAACAATTTCATCTTCTTGTTGTGTGAGGCTGAAAACACAGCCAAGCACCAACAAAAGTGACTGACTAGCTACAAAACCAATCCCAAGCCCAACGCAGGTTAGAAGGAAAAAATACTTCTAATTTCCCTATAGGTTACATATGCAAACAGTAAACTTTTAATGTGGCTATGTCATTTTCAAATCCATTATATAAACTCAAAATGCTCAGAAAGCTACAAAATCCTTTTCTGCTGTGCATAATAACAGAGATTTTCTTTATCCGTTCTCAGAACCAGATCCATTTATTACTTATGAGGAAGGTTCTGCCATGCTAGCAGGTTATAATAAGACATAATTTTTCAATGAAAAGCAAGCAAAGTCTTACATACCAACTGTGATGTCAACGTTGGAATCCCTAGTGAGATATTCAAGCACAGGGCCAGAAACATAGCCAGATCCAAGCAACAAAACCCTCTTCTTATTACCCATCTTCAGCGACTGAGCGTATTCCCTAGAAGGTGTTACAGGCAAAATTAAAAACCACACAGAAGAAGGAAACTGTAAGCTGCTAAACCTAACAGAATAACTATGTTTTAGTAAGTCTACAAACCAAGAGCTTTGTTCAGACCAAGAGTTGAGTTCCTGGTTCTCTAATCCAAGACTGGGCAATCACTGCCTCGTACTGCTTCCATTCTTCTGCTGCCTAACTTGTAGTTTTTTTCCTCTAATATAAACACGATCAAATCCATCAACATCTCCACTGCTTCTCCAATTGCTGCTGGCTGTTCAACAATTTTTTCCTCAGTTGTGACTGTATTTTTCCCAATGGCCAAATTACTGTAACCTGATCACTTCAGGACTGCCAAGCTGCCTATGTCATGTTGGGCTGTCAGAAAGGGATTCCAGGCTCTGCTTTGCTCTGTTTACATCATGGGTAACTGTTAAAGAACACAAAACCATGCTGGTGAAAGAGTATTTTAGGTAAGTTATACTAGGTTCATATTAGTCCATCACAGGAATATGACTGTCAATAAAAGTCAAATAAAAGTTAACGCCCAATTAAAAAATCCTGTTTGCAGACAAGAACTCAGATTTGAAAACCATCACAGAGTGTTTCAACCAAGTTTCTACTACTCTCCTAAATAAATTTAAAGAAGTTGACTTTCAATATAAAATGTATTCACATCAGATTTTGCATTTCTTTTTGCCAACCAGAATAACATAGTTCAGCAGTTGTTCAAATATGCTGTCATAAATGTATAAATTATAGTAGGAAAACACATTTTGGTTGTTTATAATTATTTTCCCTTTTAGCTTAAATTTGCATTAAGTTGTAAAATTAGGATTGTAAAACTGTTTGTCTAAAGTATCATCACTATGCAGATAAAAACTATTTTGCAAATAAAAAAAATTTTCTTAAAGCACTTTTTATTGTTGAAGAAAAGGAAGCTGTTCATTGCCCTATTGTTTAACCTAATTAATGGAGATTGAGGTTTGGCTTTCCTTATCTCATATCCTGAAAACAGATTTCAATAAATAGGTAGGACCTTTGAAGATACAGACTTCTGGGAAACTTCATAAATGTATAAGCAAGTTCCTCAATTCCCCCTTTATCTACTGAGAGTTTACAGAGGCATATACTGCACTGTGGATTATGCCACAGAAAGAATCCTGACCTCTAGCTGACAAGCTCATGTCCACTTTCCTTAAAGCTACTGTCCTTAGAAGAGGACTAACTGTATGTCTACTAAATAATGTTTGGTTCAGACCTTTTTGGGGCTCCACATGGCATCTGTAAGTCAATTTTCGCCATAATAATGCAGGATGGTGTTGCAGCCTGCCAGAGTAATACCTAATAGCATGACAACAAGGGCGGTATTGCACGACGTAAAGCATGGCATGAAGTACTCAAGTACATTTGGGGAAACAAGGCCTCAAACAGTAGTGCTGAAAGACTACCCTGAGTGAAGAGAGTTAAATCAATACCAAATACATCTATATCATCTGTCTGAAGCACATTCCAGCCTACTAACTGTGCCTGAGTGGTTGTAAAGCTTGAATTACTCTCCAAAATTCCAGATGTTCCATCCTCCCTTCCTCCACTTTCAGGCTTAATTAAAATTTTTTTTAAAGTCATTCTTTTCAATTCATTAAATCTGAATGGGATGTGCCAATGTATCACCTCTCTGATCTATCTAAATTATTACTACAGATTATGGTACATTTTGACCTTCATACAAGTTTTACAAATTTGATTTTGTTAAAAAAGTTAAATCATGATTTAATCCATTACAGAAAGCCTCTTAAGCCCATCATATCCTTTCATATGACAAACACAAGGACCTTCCTCCTCTTACTACCAGTTCTAATAGAACATCATCTTCCACAGCTACACCCTCATGGGCAAGGGAAGAGAAAGAATTCCTCTCCACCTTTTACTTATAGGGAGCAGCAGTGGCATGCAGGAGCTTGGAGCAACAGTGTTGACGAAGGGAAGACTTCCTATATGAAAGAAAGCTGGATTTTGTAATCAAACTTCCTATCATATTTATTAAAAACTTTTCCAGTGTCTAGAACAAGGTCACACTTGGATCAAACACAGCACGTCTGCTCTAGGACAGGCGCAAACATGAGCTGCCAAATGACCCATCAAGAGTGGGAACAGAATCTACACAGTCACAGAAAAGAACATTTCAGATTATGCCTATTCTCTACATACAAGTTTAAATAATTCAGTTATGTTAATCTATGAACAAATAACAGTAATACTTAGAGGTCCATATTGTTAATGGGATATGCCATTGCAGCTGTGGATAAGGAACTGGTAGCAGATATGAGGCAAGTAAAGGTAAAAAGACGGAGATAAGTTCAGTAAATCAAACTGCTCCTGCATTCTAATGGCACCAAAGACAGTTCAGCTCATACAGTCTGGCTATCCTATGTCTGAAATGTTCATGGACTTCCAAAGGGCATAAGCAATTAGTCTAAATAGAGCCCTCAGAAACTAAACTACACACAGCGTAATACTTTGTTAGAGTAATAAGACTTCAGCTCACAGTGGTTTTTGTTGTGTGCCTTTTGGTAGACCACCTTAAGAGGCTGTTTCAGTAACAAATGTTGTTATTCCTCACACAGCACGATGATCTGGGGTTTTTTGCTGTCTCCATAATCACTTGCATGGTCTTGTGTGAACTACCCTGAGAATCTGGAGACCTCATTCCCAAGGGTTTTTTTGTGGGTAGATTTTTGATAGTTCTGCAGACCTGTGCGTTGCATGGGATGTTCAGTTGTTCATTGGTGTTGCTCACTTAGCTGTCAGAGAAGCAAGACCTGCTAACAATATCCTCCTTTACTTTGCAAACTTTGGAGATAATGCAAATGAAAGCAGGGATTTTACTGCTTAAGGTGTGATGGTTCAGCTAGAGATAGTCTCTCATTTAGAGCCTGTGAGCTGAAGTCTTTGAGAGGTAAACAGCATGCTACTTTGTGTGGAAGACGCACGTATAGTTCATCAGGCACAAGTTCATAACCAGAACTCCCAAAGTTCCCAAAGGAAACTGGAGAAGTTTGGCGTGCAAAAGTCAACACACTATGCTTTTAGTGCATGCAGTGCCTGTGGTCAGACCAATTTCAGCTTTTATGAGGTACAGTGCAGCTGGCACTGACCATGAACGTGAAGCCAGAGGTACCCACTTACTGTCAAATTAACATTTTTCATAGGTAAACTATAGGTGTTTGTTAATAATAGGGAGCAAGGGGAAGGGAAGGGGATATCCAGGTTATTTATACTTTTGTTAGCTTAATCCACTCAATGCTACTTCTTTCATGTTACCACTGGTGGCTAACTGCTGAGACAGGGGATGGATGAAGTGGTAGCTAAAGCTGTAGCTACGGGAATATAATGAAAAGTCTGAGAGTCTCACAGAGGCTCCTGAATACATCCAGTCACAGAACAATGCTATACAGCACAGCACTTGAGCCATACTAGAGGAAACTAGATTCAAGGTATATTAGAGAGCCTTTTCCTTTCAGCCATTCCTTTCAAAGGACTGTATGCTATATCCATTTTAAAAGGGCAAAGAGTAACAGAATAATAGTGGCATGTGGCTGTTTTCTGCCTCTGGTAAAACAGTCTTCATAACGGAAGAAAGTGAAAAGTGACCACCTTCTCAACTTCAGTATTAGTTATTAACAACACATGTTAATGATTTAGGCAATGTGTATGAAGAACAAAGGAAATGATCAAGCTAGGAGACATTTAGACACAGTGCAATATAGCAGTATTCCACCAAAACACAAGAGTAAATAAATGCAAAAGGGGAGATAGGATGCAGACAAGTTTTTTTTTTTTAAATCCTGAATCAAATAAACTTTAAGAAGCTAAACATTACCTTCTCTCTCTCAACTTCTGGATATATTCATACTTAGCTGTCAGTGAGCCATTGGATGCAATCACTGCCTAGAAATACATGAAACAAATTTTGAGGGTTTTTTGTACCTGCACGTTTTAAAGCAAAGGAAGACAAGCAGAGTGCCAAATTGTAAAACTTACATCTCGAACAACAGATGAGTAATTCTGGACTTCAAGAGGTTCTGAGCCTTCTGATAACAGCTATGGAGATAAGTTATTTCAAACCAGGTCATTTTATTTTCCGTATTTTTTTTTCAGAGTAAAACATCAAGATTTTAAGCAACATTTAAATGCATGCAACAATACCAATCAATATCTTGTAGATCTGAAATTCTCCTGTCCTTGATCAGTGTCATTTGACTTTTATGAAAATACAGGAATTCAAACAGCAGTCTGATTGTGAGTGATTGTTGAGTGCCCCAAGAAAATCAGATTTAGACATCTACTGCAGGGTTCAGGAGCAACGAACCACCTGCTAGAGCCTGTTTCCTGCCTACAGAAAGTGTTCTTGACAAATCCCTAAGATATCCAGGTCACTAATGTCTCATTCATATGTTGCTCTTTGAAAGTATTGCCTCAAGACTTAGAAAGCTTTTTTCTTTTTTTGAAGTACAAAGTCAGTTATGTTCTACAGCAGATTCCTTTTGAATGTATACAGGAGACCAGAAAAGCAACAAACGAGCAGACTAAAGTCCGAGTCTTTTACCTTCTTGTTGGATACATAAGACCTTACCATCTCTTCAATATACGGGAAAAGCATGTCGCCAAAGTACTCTGTTGCTTCTATAGGAAGCTGTGCTGGCAGATTGTCGATGGAACACATCAGAATCCCAGAGCCTTCAACACTGAAAGAGAGAACACAGTTCCTCTAAACTACTTCTCCTTGGTACCTGAAAGGTACCACCTTTCAGAAGTGTTTTAAATGCATGATTTTTCAATATAATGTTTCACTGTACAAATTACAGATGAAAGCAATAAAAATTAAAGGCTCTCCCACCTGTCATGAATAATATGCTGGTCAGCATCATACATACAAAACGGACTGTCAATTGTTGTACACTCCGTCATAAATTCTATAGATCCTCCAGTGTCTGCTGAAATGTCACATATTGCCAGAAGTCTAAAGCAATTAAAAAAGACAAAGGAATAGAGCATTATTCAAATTATGAAAAAACATAGGTATATGTCGTGGTTTAACTCCAGCCAGTAACCCAAATACCACGCAGCTGCTCACTCACTCCCCCCTCCCCAGTGGGGTGGGGAGGAGAATTGGAGAGAAAGGAAAACTCATGGGTTGAGATAAAAACAGTTCACCAGGACAGCAAAGAAAAGGATAATAATAATTATATTATATATTAATAATTATAATAAAATATAATGATAATATATAAACCGAACAATGCACAATTTCTCACCACCCAATGACTGATACAGCCCGTCCCGAGCAGCAGTCAGGGAACAGGAATATTCCCCAGGAGCTATCTCAGAACAGCAAATTCCAGAGAGGGCAAGCGAGGGAACGAACAGCCGAGTGAATGAATGAAAAGGCCCAAACAAATGAAAAGAACAAAAAAGGGAACAAGAGAGAACTGGCCCACTGGCAGACACCCACTTATACTGGGCATGACATCTATGTTATGGAATACTCGTTTGGCCAGTTTGGGTCAACTATACTGGCTATACCCCTCCCAAGTTTTTGCCCCTGCATATTAGCAAAACCTGGGAAGCTGGAAGATGACCTCAACTGCTTAGCAGCAACTAATAACATCAGTGTATTATCAACATTCTTCACATACTAAATCCAAAACACAGTAGCTGCTGAAAAGAAAATTAGCTCCATCCCGGCCGAAACTAGGACATAATGGAAATCTGGCCCTACTGTAGTCATAAGATTTCCATTCACATCAACAGGATCCATATTTCATGTGTAACTTCTCAAAGACCAGGAGAATCCACTCATCCATCATTTTTTCTCTGTACTCCATGTGCTGCCAACACCTCCCATTCATTATGCATCTACCAATTCCCCGAGCTGTCACTGGGCAGTCCTGCACTAGAATAACTTCACCATCATAAAGGGAAACCTAAAGAAGTGGCTGCCTCCTTTCAGTTCACAGATAGCTGGTGCAGGTGGAGCATTCATTAGCCTAACTCACAACCTCTGGCTCCACTCAAGGTTAACACTTAAATTCTTTGTTTGTCATGTGAGAGAAAGAAAAGTGTCAAGAGTGAGCAGAGAAGAGACAAAGACGTGCTTCCTCATCAGGATACATTGCCATACCCTCCCCAGGCCAGTCTCCCAGAGAACTATTACACAGGGCTATTACAGAAAGGGTGGCTCCCACCCACACTGAAAGGAGACTAACCCTGGATTTGCACCCCACGTTCAATCCTTAAAGCTATTTTGGGTTGTGAAGCATTTCTGCTACCTGCTGCAGAAATCAGAGGTGTTAAGGAACGGTTATTGAACTTGTACAAGCCAAATGATGGGGTAGGAAGAACTTAACCAACAAACGCTGCTCAGGCATAGAAACGTCCAGCAATAAGGGTGCAGTAGGTACATTTCCCAGATGTCACACTGTTTGTATTGGATTCTGCACAAGGATCGATGGCAGAACGACCTTTGCAGAAAGACAGCCTGTCAATCATTTGTACTGTGACGTTTTCAAAAACTCCAAACTATGACAAGACTGCAAAGCACAGAAGAACAAAAGTAGAATCAATGGGGCATTGTGCAACATGCAAGAGGAACCAGGTAAGCAACAGAATCATTTGGTAGATACTGTGGTGAAACTGCCTAACATTACGACCTAATCATGGTGCTGCAGAACTGTTACAAGTGAACTGAGGTGTCTTACTTGTGTGGTAACTCAGGACAGCCCTCCATTGCACACGCAGCAGATCCAACTGGCACCAGCAGCTTCTGAGCATCCTGTCGACTTAACAAGCGAGGAGTATGTTGTTCCCAGTATATGCCATTAATTAAACAAGTTGTGTAGGGTGCAATCTGCAAAGAAAGTTACAGATGCCTGATGTTCTCATGTAGTACTTTAAGAAGTTGAAAGTACCTGGTCTGGTGTTTTAAATGAATGCTCTCTCAATCGATGGATATGCAAAGGTGTAGTAACTACCAACATTCTGTGGAAAACCTTTCATAAAAGAACAGAAGAGGTGCTCACATCAGTGTTAAAGCGAGAAGTGTAAAGTTCTGGATGTCTATCATAGTCTACTGGATCATATAGTCCATCACGTTTCCTTACAAGATGATGGTGACGACTTAAAACTGTCCCATAGACTTTTCTGAGGTCTGAGATAAAAAAAAAAAAAAAAAAAAAAAAAAAAAAAAAAAAAAAAAAGCTGTTATACTTGAACAAAAAGGGTTCCAGTATTTTCAATCACTTTATTGTCACAGCATACCTCCAGACCTGGAAACTTCCTTCAACTCATGTGGTTCCACAAACTCACATGGGAGGGCATTGAACATTTCTTGAGCACCCTGTAAACCATGAAGTAGGATTCAGAATGAGTAGAGAATATAAAGGTAGTGTAACACTGCTCATTTGGTGTGTGAAAACAAATATAAAAATGCCACACACAACTTGACAGTCCTGCCAGAGAACATCTTCAGAGATGTACAAACTGTTTCACACATACCCCCACTTATCCAAAACAAAGCTGCCTGGGCTCTACATACAAGTAATTTACATCATTCCCCATTACTGCAGTATGCCTGACCCGCAATCCAATGTTTGGTTTATATTTCTAATGGCAGAGCTGGGAGGCCTCAACTCAGCCACAACAGATGGTTTTGCTGCCACTCTGAGGAGCAGTCTGCTCTTTAGGGAAGACCCCTGAAACCACTCTTCACCAACCAGGCTGTTCTAAAGGCAAAGAACTTCAAGATGACTTTCCCAACGAGCTGTGATCACAGAACACAGGCCTTTCAGACATGTCATCATTTTGTCCAGAAAGCACACATTTCCATAGGCAGTGATTTCACTTTATAGCTGGAGCCTAGTTAACTGATCTTTGTTGCCAAAACCAGGGGTAAGCCTTTTCCCTATGTCATAGAAAATAGCTCTAAAGTCCAGCACTTGTAAGCCAAGTCAATGCTATGAAAACAGATATAAAAACTCAGCAAGTATTACAAAAAGTAATTCTTTCCCCCATACTTTAATAGGGTGATTCAACATACCTTGTGAGCCCAACCCCAACAGAGCAGAGAGAGGGAGACAAAAATCATGCAGGTGGGAAAGGAGAGAGAAGCAGTAAGACTTAACCCATTTTTCACGGTAAGAAGTTAGCACGGTCAGCCTTGTCAGGCATGATCTCATCTTAAAGGCGTTAGTTCAGGGTACTTAAAAATTCTTAATGGCAAAGGAAAACCTGAAGTCCAAGCAAACAAAATGAACCCATCAACCCATTTAACCTGATATGTACCCAATGCCAAGAAGTTCTATTAAAAATAATATAGCATTTCATCTTGAAGACAGAATTCTTACCTTAGAAACATTACCAGTGCCTGTAAACACAAATGTTAAGGGCCCAACTGACTTTGGCATCAATCCCAGTGAAATTTCATACCCGGCATCCCGTACTGCCTGCACAGCCTGACTGCTATTCCTGTAGTTATGTGCCATCCCAATGTGCTGAAATCAAAGGCACAGAACCATCAAGATATTTTCCACATTCAAATACAGATAATTAGCAGATGCCCGAATGACATTTTGCTGAAGAAAAATACATACACATATGCTCTTACCATGAAGGGAGTGTGATGTCCCAGGGCTAAAAATCGTAATCCCAATCCATGTAGAATGTTGATCATTCCTATTGTTAAAAAAAAAAAGGAAAATCAGATCATCAGTGTTATGAATACGCACAGTTAGAAACGGCAGAGACTGGCTGAAGTCTAAAATCATCCTGGGTATTTTTGTCCATGTTTTAATATTAATACTTTACATCTAAAGAAAGTCTACATAAAACCAGGGAAGGAGAAATTCAATAGCAGGCCATGACCTTAAACCTGCTCTTGGCCCACATTATGCATTTCGGCACTATTTAACACTTGGATATCCTTTTATGAGATGCATCCACATCACCAGATTCCAAAGGAGGAGACAATAAAGAGAGACTCCTGAAGAAATAGAGCTGAAGTTCAGTGGAAAGGAATGAGAACCATGCCTCACAAAAATCAGTGTAAATGCATAACAGAGTGACAAACAGATGTTGTTCAAACTCGCGGGACTAACAGCAGCCATTTCTTTCAAAAGCCTATTCAGTTGATCTCTTGATAGTTAGTCTGCCTCAGATTAGTTGAATAGACAAATGGGACTTCAAGACAACATAAAATAGTAGATTTGCCAGGAAGCCACAGGACTATTCGACATGTAGTCTCATCAAAAGTAGGGAGCACAAAACAGAATGGAAAAAAGCTCTTAAAAGCAAGAGTTAAAAATGCAGTTAAAAATGCATAGCAAGACTCAACTTCCAGGAAACGCAGACAACCAGAAGTATTACAAGAAGTTACTTGTTGCAAGCCTGCCTTTACTTTATGGACTATACCTGCTACACCAGCCCACTTTCCAAAGGCCACAACTCGCATTCCTTTATGATCAACCATTTTTTCATAGTCAAATAGTCGAATTTCCTGAAAATACATAGCAAACTGAGTATTAAAATTTTCAGTGAATGCAGTCAGTGGCACATTGCTCTCCTAGGAACTACCTTTTCACATGCCTTTGTCATCCTTTGTGATAGAGCCTGATGGGCATATATGAGAAAGGCAAATAATTCATAACAAGATTTAAGTATAAAAATAAAAACCTAAAGGTTGCATTGAATTCTTGTTTCAAAGAGTCTCCGCACTGCTTATGCACTCTTGGCACAGAGCTCCCAAACTTGCCACTCCGGCTGCTGCAGACCCGTTCTCATCCTCTGCCAAGAGGCTGCTCATTTCTGAGTGAACCAGCTGCTTCCCTCTGTAACGACCAATACGCACTCTAGCTTAATAACTTCCCAACAAGCCTTCGTGCTCACACAGCAAGAACCTCTCTTGAGCATACCATGCTCACAACTCATCTGCCTTACGCACATAAACAGAGATCCTCCAAGCTCCAGGAAAGGACGCTGAAAACAATCCTCATTAGCTATCTACAAATATGTACACTGAAGGGAGCCATACTAGGCAGCAAGCTTTTGATCACACTTCAGCATTAAGTTCAGTTTCCACCCCATGCCAACAGCCAATTGTCTTCACTATAACACAATTTACCTGTCTTAGAATCTCATCCAAAAGGGGCATGTTTGCCTCTTGGGCTTTAATAGTGTGAGAGAAGAAGGCATAGTTCTTTTTAGGTATTAATTTGTCCTCTGGAGGTCTCTTCACACCTACTATCAGAGAAGCCTCGGAAATATCTTCTTGAATAACGCCACCTGCTTTGACGTAATCCTATGAAAGAGAAAAATCAAAGTAAATTTCTCTGTTTTTTTTCCTATTCAGATATCAGCTCATACGCAACCAGAACAGAGGACAAATAGATAATTCTACAAAGCAGAAACAAGTTACCGCATGTGATACATTCATAAACCTCTTTATCAAAAGGGGTATCAAATATCAAACTGAATTTTCATGCTATTATCCTATTATACAAGGCCAAAACATAATTATGTGTTAGTAAAATCCTTCATCTTAAATTCACAGACTACAAAAAGGATATTTACTACATTTAAAGTATCTTATAGTATTGCAATAATGAACAGTCCTTTGTAATGTGTTGAAATAAGCTTAGAGAAATCTGACAAATTACTCTGAAGACTGATGACATGTGATGACATTATAAAATTGTATCAGACTAAGTCCAAGCTGAAGAGCAACCTCTAAAATAATGTTTTTCCATATCAAAATTTATTTTTGTTCTCCCTTATCTCAAAAACATATTAAAATTCCAGCTTTCAATATCGTGGTTGTGTACCTAATGTGACCTGTGCTTTGGTGAAAACCAGCACTGTGCCTTAATTAAATGGTGATATGTGCAAGTGATCACTAATTCCCTACTTATGTTTCAATTTTTATCTGTTGCCTCAGATACCTTACAGCAGAGTATTACTGCTGCTACAAGAACTGTAGAATCTCTCAGTCCTGAAGCTCATAGCATTAAAGAAAAAAAACCCTCTCTCCTCATTTTACATGAGGAATGGGATTGAAGCAGGAACAGGATTCACCAGATTCATCCCTCCTCTTTTTTTTTTAAATATGCTTATTTTTTAGTGTTGCCTCCATACAAACAGAAGACAAAAACACCAATATTAAATGAATTCCCAACCTTCTACTTCAAGAGCACCTAGAACTTCTTCAGAGGCAGATGAAAGGGCAAAAAATCAGTAAAAACAACTCCAAAAACTCACCAGTGTGCCAACATTACATTAAAAGGCTAAACAAACTACTCCTTTTTCTCTCCACTAGGACACAATGACTCCTCATTTAACAATAAAATTAATAGTATGTTTTCTCATGTGTATCCTTTGAATATTATTTTTCCTGTACTATGGTTAATAACTGACTATGGTTTTGCTTATCTAACTCAAAATGGGACTTTACCTTTTCATGGAAGGCTCTCCGGTTTGACGGCTGCACCAAGACCTTGTATCCCATCTGTGTCAGTTCCTTAACATGCTTTGGTGCTAGAGGTGCTCTTCTTTCCCATGCATTAACATCTTCCCTCCTGATTGCCAGCACAGACTTACGATGATGCCAACACTTAGCGTGGTGGAACGCACACCTACCATTTGTGTGACTAAAGGCTCGGAGCATGGTTAAGCCTGATGGCAGCAAAGACAAAGTAGTAAAACAATACATATATATGTATGCTTCAAACATTGTTTGTGCAAAACTTCTGGTCTCCTTTAACATCTGCTGTAAAACACAAACCAGATACTTTATACTCCAGTTACACCCTACTTTTGTGAGACATGAATTTACTTTCAGTGTACTTTGTTGCATCTCAGTTTGGTGGAGTGTTGTTACAGAAACAAATTGTTTGTACTACTGTAAAGAAAGGCTTTTAATGTGTTCAATGTACCCAGTTTTTAATTACACGGCTTAAAAAGAATGCTGGAAACTTAAAGATACCAATTAAATTCATTTGCCAGCATAAACATGCGAAGACCAACCACTTATCAAAGCTTGCAAAAAGAACAGTAAGAAGTAACAAACACACAGAAAGAAAGTGGAACACAGGCTATAATGCAAGCAGTTGATTAAAAGAGAAAGCTCAATTTGTAAGACCAGCGCTAAGTATTTTTACACAAGCCGAAAACGGAAGATAAGGACAAGTCCTTGACTGTGGCTTAGCAGTCAGCATATATGTGGCCAGGAGCAACAGGTTTTCTTCCTAATCAAAATTTTAGGCAAAGTGGAAAAACTTCATTAGGACAGTTTCCCACTGCAGAGGATTAACCCTTTATTTTCTCTCTCCTCTTCACTCCCAGTGAAGCATATATGCCATTGCTTAAGGGCTCTGCTGTGAATGGCAACGGCTCTGCACAGGTTCAGCACCAAATACCTAGGAGCCTAAGGACTTCAGATGTTTATGTGAATAAAAGATGAGGATCTCAAAGATAGAGGCTTCAGATGTGAAAGCAATTTTAACTGATAATTACATGAATCTCTGTATCTGAATCACTTGGAAAATCCTGTTCGTCCTCATGCCTCAGTCTGGTAAAATCCCTATATGCCTAAAGCCTTAAGAGGTCCTATTTAACTCCAGGCTTGCTTAAACAGAAAACCTAGCACATGAAGGAAGGCATGAACAGAAGCACACAGTCCTCTAAGTGAGCTCCAAGTGTGGTCTTCCTACCATCACTAGATTTGTCCACTAGCAGAAGTTACAGAAGTGTATAGAAGCTGGAGTTATTTTATGACGCTGCTCTTCAGTATGCTAACAGGATCCTCAGAAAGCATGTCGGTACCTCTCAAAAACAGATGAAGTCTTGTCACACAATGTCACTATTACTGCATACTAAAATACAACGACGAGAGCAGTTCATATCAATGCACTGTACCTCATATACCCAAGCCTGCAGTGAAGCAAATTTCCCTCACACAGAGGAGTCCTACAAGAAGAAAAATGCTGCTTTCAAGAGGGAGTGAGCTGCCCTGCACTTACAGCATGTGAGAGGGAATCATGGCAGTAAGCAAACACTCCGTGTGACCTCTGGCAGGCCAGAAGTTCATACGCATGCCTCCCTGTGTATGCTCAGGCTTAGCCACAGAGATACTGATATCCTGTTGTAACGGTGAAAGCAAAGCCTGCAGACCTGGTGAACCCTCCCTGGCCTCCTCAGCACGCCGGCTGACCATGGGAGCCAAATGGCACCGGTTCTTCATCACTCATGCTGTGGGACCTGTTCCACACAACTTTTAGTTTCACCGAGACTAAAATAGCACTGCGCAATATAGCAAACACACAAAGAACAACAGCAATGCATCTGATTGCAGCACACAATTTGAACATGATCCTATTTCTAGAGTGAGTTGAATACACTTATACGGGCATCTTGTGCCTCCCCTTACAACTTAAGGCCCAGCTAAACTAAAGCGCCCGGCGCTGCCAGCGTGTTTCGCACCCCCGGGACCCGCGGCTGCGCGTCTCACAGGGCCCCTCCAGCCTCCCGCGAGGGGGGACGACGCGCAGAAGAAAAAAAGCACTCCCCAGTAAGAGAGGCAGGGAGGCGCGGGCGGGCAGGGGGAGAAGCGCAGTGAGCGGGCGGCACCGGCCGCGGGAGGCCCGGGCGGAGCGGCCGCCTTGCCCGCAGCGCTGCCCGCGCGGAAGGCGCCAGGCCGCGCCCGTTGCCGGGGGGAGCGCCGGGCACCGCCGCCGGCCGCGGGGGAGGCCGGGTGCCGCGGCGGGGCGGCGGGCAGCGCCGTACCTACCTCAGGGCGAGCGGGGCAGCGGGGGAGGCACGGCCGCTCGGCCCGGCTCCCTCCTCCGGCCAACGACCAGCGCAGCGCCGACGCCCAGGGCGGCAGCCAACCGCGAGCCGCCCTCCGGGTACACCCTTCGCTGCCCGCCAATGGGGAGGGGCCCTGGCCGCGGCGTCACGGTCGTTGGGCGGCGCGCCCCCTCAACGCCCCCGTTTCCTGGAAGGGCCAGCGCCCCCGCCGTGCCCCCCCGGCGCCTGGCGCGCGCCCGGCGGCGGGCCGGGCGGGCAGCGCGCGGCCTGCGGAGCCCCCTGCGCCGCGGGGAGCCCCGCGCGCCCCACGCGGGGCCTTGCAGGCCCCCCGCACCGGCACAACCATCCCCCCAACGCGGGGGCAACGGCCTCCGCCAGCGCCCCGCACCGGGGCCTCCCCCCGCCGTGCGCAGGCCGCGCCTGACCCGTCACAGCCCGGTCCTCCCCGGTCTCCTGCTCGGACCGCGTTCCTGTGACACGCGGGCTCAAATGCGTTACGTACGTTCCGTCACGTCAGTCCTTTCGAGTGTCTTTAACGTGGTACAGGAAACGGTAACGGTTACTTCCTCGGACAAATAGAAATGGCAGAATGACACACAATTTCTTACGTATGCTGTCACCAATTTTCAGCTGGAACTTAGGCCTTGAATTAGGTCTTTTACGATGGGCCTCAACCACTAAGTTGGCTTATCACAAATAATAATGGGATGATGTAGCTATAAATCATGAAAATTACGATGCGTAAGAAACCAAAGCAGAGCCAGAGTCACGTACTGGGTTTGCGGGGTGAAGAAGAGCTTTCCTCTTGGAGAAAGGCAGGCTGCGCGCTGCGGAAAGCACGCCTTGGCGAGTCTCCGTGGAGCAGATGCAGTTGTTGTCACCAGTCGCTGTTAGCAGATGTGAGGACATTGCTACGGAGTGTGAGAGCGTGAGGCATCGTGACTGCACTCAGCAGAAGCCACAAGGACTAAAGGGTCTGAGGAGAATTTGTCCATGTCCCACTTTGCCATGAGGGAGAAGTTGGAGCCATGGCGCAGCCTGCTCCACCTGTACTAGCCACTACCACTTTAACTCTTCTTAAGAGAGAGTTAAATTTTGCCGGTACTGCCACTACAGCGCTTTAGAGGTACCTCTTCATAGATTACTTTCTCCTTACAGTTTTCATAGTCTTCTTTAAAACATGCCCTTTTTTCATGATATGACCCTGAACTTTTCCCTCTCCTCCTCCTGCTTCTGGAGGCAGCATTCGACTGACGATGGTAATCTGTGACTTCAGTTCTTTGGTTTAGATCCAAGTATTTTCCTAACTCACCGGGGCAGGACAGGAGAGCTGGAAAACCGCATCAAGGCTTGACCTGCACTTCAGGATTGCTACTGTAATACAAATTATACGGGGAGGTGAGCATTAGGGAATGAGACCCAGAATGGATCAGCAGAGATTTTGGGGGTGAAAGGAGGTAAGGACTGAACAGGAAGATCTGGGTTGTATCGTTTCAGAGACTGGGAGGTGAACATTAGTAAGTGAGACCTGGAATGGATCAGCAGAGATTTTGAGGGTTTAAGGCCTCAGCAGAATGGATGGAATCAATGGGATTTAGGGATACTGCACGAGTACAAAGTCTTTCTTTCCACTCACTAACTCCCACTCTTCCCTGCCCGACCTCAATGTCCAGAACCTTCTACAATCTGCCTCATCATCCTGCAGGATCTTTATCCCTTTCCTTTCCTTGCTGGAAAAGAAAGTTACCTCCTCCAACTAACTTCTGGACCCTTCTTTTCCCCATGTCTCTGAAGTACGAGGTCTCCGGCACACCCAGCCCTACAGAAGCTCCTGTCCATCCTTCTGTTCTTCTTGGGAAAACGTCCATTGCAGTAGGTAGGGGCTGGGTCCATAGGTGGGAAGAAGTGGCAGGAAGAGCTGGCTAGAAAGTCTTGAAGACCACTGGATTTGGGAATCCTTCTGCCATGAGAATAAGGGCAGTAACTGCTCTTGGTTTCCAAACAGATAGAAGTAAATTAAAAAGCTGTAATAACAGCAACAAAAAAGACTTTCAGGATCAGAAGACAGGTTGTCAAGAGAGAGTCTGTGAACGTGCCATGGATTGCAAACTGCGCCCTTGCTTGGGGTCAGAGGAGGAAACCATACCTCTCAACCACCCTACAGAGATCAGCTTGGGCAGAAGCTAAGGCTCCAAAACCAGCTCCTACATATAACATTATTAAAACATATGAATCAGTTTCATTGAAATATTGAGAACCCAAAAGGATTGAGATAGTTTTGTCTGTCAAGCAGTAAGAGACATGAAGAGTCTCATGTTCTCTTTGGGCCCAAGAAACAGTGAGACATAATGAGCTTTTTGCTTGACCCCAAAGACTTTACTCTAGGAAATATTGCTATTGCACAAGGGCGTTGTCTATATGCCCCCAGTGTCTAACTTCTACTTTGTGGGCTTAATAAAGCACATATAGTTCTATAAGGTACGTGTTGACTATAAATATATCCATATCTTTTAGAAATTGTATCTTTTTTTCTGTTTTATTGATAAAATTTTCCAAAACTGATTCATTGGAGGCAAATTCAGTTGAACTGCAGAAAGTGTAAACTAAATAGAAAATAAGAATGGTGCCATTCTTCAGTCCTCGCACTCAATGATTTTAAACTACTCATAAGAACTGATTTTTCAGAGGTTTTTTTTTTTCATTTTATGATTAAATGCAGATATGGACTTTGGCAAGAAAGGAATTGTTGGTATGTGCAAAGTTGATTGTTCTTATCTTTACTTATTCACAAAATTCAACTGAAATATGACCATTCTTCTTGGAAAAGCATGTAATTAGTTGGTGGTTGTAGAATTTAATTCAACCGTGACACTGAAGAAGACACAATACTGATGGTTCCTCATAATTTTGTGTTATTTCGTCATATTGATTATTTCATATTGTAAACTAGTAGAAAGTACATACTCCTGCATAGCCTGTCTTCGATTAAATTAATGAAAGTATTTTAGGAGCTGCTTTGTTTGTTGAATGAATTGGGAACTAAACTGTGATGAATTTATTGCAGTAAGTAAACATCACCAAATCTACTTGAAGAGTGTTTTTATTATTATTTTCAGTTTTTTTGGAAGTTCTTTGTGTAAGATGTTATCTCAAGACTGTCTACAATAGTTTCTTATAGGTTTAGTGCCTAATTATGTCTCAGTACTCTTCCAAGTTTTGCAGATAGGAATCTGAACCCAGAGAAATGAAGGATAAAACCCACAACGTGCTCTGTCTTGCACTGGAGTTCCCAGGCCTGAGCTGGGAGCTCGCCCTTTGTGCTGCAAGGAAATGCGTGGAGAAAAGGTATTTACAGAAACTGAGCAGGAGCCATCGTGGCAGCTCAGCGGAGCATGCCAGGAGAAGGCACTGTGCTTGAACCTAGTGCTGCTCGGAAAGGAGCTGACTTCTTTTGCCAAGAGCTGTCAGCTGTGAACTCTCTCTCCCCAGGAGTTCGTTGCCCTTGCCAGGCCAGGTCTGCCTTTCCAATGGAAATGTCACACAGGTACCCTCCCTTGCCTCGCGTGCTCCAGTTTGGCCACTAGCCAAATGCTTAGAGCACTCTACTAGGAAGTTGAGGGCTGTTTTCAAAGTTGCAGTGTCGTTCAAAGCATTGAGTTAAAAGCATGTGTCTGTAGCATAAGCAGTAGAAAATTGGTGTTTCTAAGGTGAGCGTGTTTCAGCTTTTTACATTGGAAGATACCATGTGTAAACGACTACTTATAACTGAAGGGTCTTATATCTGAGTCACTACTGAATGCCCTAACTACTGTGATGGTGATGAAAAACTTTTTACAGATTCCCACTGTCCTTTGTGGGGGCCATGATATGATCTAGACACCTACTGGATTGGCTTCTATAGACGAGAGGAGTAGGTTGATTCCTAATTTGAGAGTGTTGCTTGGATATATGCAGGAATAAAGCTCCAGTCAGTTCTGCAGACATGGAACTGGATTTTTAAAAACAGTGGCTAAAACATTTTTTAACACCAAAGCATTTCACTTTCAAAACATTTCTGTTTGAAAGAACTTTTTATTTTGAGATTCCTTCATGTGTATGTAAAAGAGACTTCACTTTTAGCTAAAAATCTATATACGCCACTTCACTTGGAGTCAAAGTATTCTTTGTATAATTTGAGATGATTGGGGTTTGTACATTTTAGTTTACTGATCCTTTTAGAATGTTCTTCTAGGGAAATGAAGTTCCAGGCTGGGCCAAAACAGTCAGCGAACCAATGATCCATCCACCTCTATTCACAGCGATATACTTGGTGACTCTGGCTGTATCCAGCAGCAGAACTTTAAGTGCAAGCAGGAGGACCAGAACAAGTAAGGACATGAATGAGATACTCTGCCAAAATGCCTATCGGAGAGTTGATTTCTGCTACAGATTGGCCATCTCTCTGAAGGGAGATTGAGAATTTTATCAGCACCATTTAAGTCTCTCCCTGCATCTAAAACAGACGGGTGAACTGCTCTCTGAAAGTGCCTGTTGTGCTCCATAGAGAAAAAGGCAGCCTAAGTAACCAATGTGGACTCGTGCTGTGACAGTGTAAAGCCAGGTAAGATGAATCCCACCTGCACCGTACTGTGTTCCAGATAGGGAAGGCAGAATTGCTTAAAAAGAATAAAACAAATCTGGAATTCAGGTTTTACAAAACATGCTAATGTGGAATTGGAGCTGTTTTCTGTAATAAATACCTCCTGTTTTGGGTGGACTGTGATTCCATCTGTCCGACAATCCCTAATTATAAGGTCTAATTCTTACCCAGCTGGAACGCTTTTTACTCAGCACTGTGGGGGGAGTGCTGACTTCCATTACGGTAACAATAAACTCCCAGAGCACCTAGAGAGAGGTGGACTTCATAGATTTTATTCTTAGAATATCAAGGATAAATCTTGAATCCGTTGAAGTCAATGAAAAACTCACACCAACTTCTGCTGGGCTAGGGTTTCTCCCTAGGTCTCAAATGAACAGGGGAATTGGCATCCTGAAGAGATTTTTGCAGACTGTGTATCTACCTGTCAAACTCTGTTTCTCGTTTAATTCTGATTTTATACTGCAGAGATCAAGAAGTTCCAAGAAGCTTTCAGGCTTTCAGTCAGAATGAGGCTATTGAAAAACATGACCTTTTATTCAAAAGCCACTACCTGCAGTGGCTGTTGACTGCCACTGTGAATACTGACCTCACAGCAGAGTACTAGACATCACTGAACAGCACAGTGTTGTGTTCTCTATGATCATGTAGAGAATATATTTACATTCCTGTTGCCCAGTAGGGGAAATTGCCATCTCTCAGGGTTTACAGCACCCCCAAAGAAAGACCTTCTACTTCTAGTGACACCTAAGACATAGGCTATATTGGTTCACATTTGTACACACTAGAATTCACGGTAGCATCATATATGTCCATGTTCACCATAAAACTTGGTACTTTTGCATTTGCAGTGCATACTCAGACTGCTGCATCAAATTGAGATGCCCTTTTAAGTCATTCTCTTAATTCCTAAGACCCCACATAAGTATTTTAAAATTGGTGTGCAAATAAACCTAAACACAGAAAATTACAGCCTGTGATATCAAATTAGTGAATTGACTCATTAGAAGACAAGTACTAGGTTCATTGCAAGAAACTGCAGCAGCTCAGCTAAAATAATCTGTCTGAAGTATACTTCCATAAGAATATTCATTGAGTCTATTAATTAGACTTACCGATGCTCACGCTAATAGGGCTTTCAAGTCAATAACAATCTACCACTAAGTATGGATCCATAGTGTGAATAAAATCAAAACTGGGGCCTTCTTTTGAGAGAATCAGGGTTTAGTGCTTAAAGAGTCCATTAAAGCAATTATGCCATAGCTGCATTAAAAGTGCAACCTTGCTTCTGAGGCTCCTTCAGCAAATAATGGTTGTCCCTGCCTTAGTTCCTCCAACCGCGGTTTGTCTCTGTCAGAAAGTGCTGACCTTCTTCTGAAAAAATCACAACAAAAACTGTCAGCTTTTTGCATTTATTTAGCACTTTCCATTTTTGTACTGCTAATGTCTTTATCAATTTGGCAGTAGGAGAATGTGTATTACTCACATTTTAAAGCTGGGAAAAATAACACAAAAATTATGGTTCAGCCCACGATTCACATTCAGAGCGGTGTCAGAACAGAAGTTCAGGATTTCCTGGTTTTGCCAGACTTCTTGATTCTTTATGGGCCTTTAAAATCAGACATTTAAGAATTATTTCAACAAAACCATGAAAATAGTAGGAAGTATGTAACATGTATAGTGACAGGTTCTAGACCAGCACAACTATCTCTGTAGCCATGTAGTAAAAGAGAACTGAGCTGGCAAAAAAAAAATAGCTGTTTTTTTAGTGAGAATACTTTTCATTCTTCAGTACAACTCAGCAGAGTCAAACAACTGAAGGTGTGTGCAGGCACGGGAACAAAGTGGGACAGGGATGGGAGGAGGGAAAGAAGATGTCTGCTTAAGCCACAATTGCTGATGAAAAAAAATATATGTTAGACTATTGCCTGAATATGCTGGGGTTCGGCTTCCATTGCGAAGTACATGTTGGAGCAGGTCCTGAAGCACAGGGTGTAACCAAAATTTTACCCAAGAATAACAACCAGCTGTCCCAAGCTAGTTCCCCAATGTGCTCCTGCATGTAAGCAAGGTGACAGTACACCCAAGGGCCAGCCTGCTTCCAAATGACGTGTGATTTCTGGGTGTCATAATTAGGCAATTCTGGAACATCTTTGGAAAAGATTAGTCAAAACGTTTCTTTGAAGGCACTTCTACTTTGACCCAAATTTGTGTGCATACTGAAACATGGAAATTACTCTTTAAATCCAGTTTTCAGTTTTGTTCGGTGGTTCAGCTGCGAACTGGACTATGGTTAAATTAGAAGGGAAATTCTTATATCACCAGAAGCTATGGGTAAAAATCAGGACATGATCTAATGAGTCTTTTGCATTCCTAATTTCTGTGGTGCACTAAAAAAAGGACAAACAAGGATGCAAATGGATAAAAAGAAGCATATCATGCTTCCATTGTTTCCTTTGTCTAGTAAGAAAAATACCAAGGTGCAGAAGAAGTTTACCTGTTTGATTATACATGTAAATAAAAACATTTCAGTTGTCAACCTGTGTGTAGTGAAGCTAGTATTGACCTCAGAGCTATATAAAGAAAATGTGCAAATCGCTTTGTACAATATGTCCCTGTGTAATAAATGGATCTCACTGGTTATGGTTTATGATGACAGCCCACCAAAATGTAAGGTTGTGTCGTATATAAATGACTGAGTTTATTTTAGCTAGTCTGTACTGTTACTGGAAAATGGAGATGAAGATTCAGTTGCCACCAGATTTTCCCATATTCTGATCAAAATTCTTCTGTGAGACCACAAGCAGTTAAAATTGAGCCTACTGAGATTACCCGTTACATGTAATTGAGATTATCTTCATCTCTTCAAGGGAAGAGGCCACTTGGACACTTCCCCTCGGTTGTGGAGTTGCAGCTTCCCTGTAGCACAAGAAGTGCAACTGCATTTTGGCCTATACAACGAAATTCCTTTATGGTTGTCTATGGTTGCTTAAAGTCAAAATTGATTCCCTAAACGTAACATGCAGTTTATTCATGCAAAGGTGCATAGTAAGCACAGATGGGTTACAAATATCCACATCCAATTAAACTTTTTTTCCCCAAGTTTTACCAACCTCTGTGCAGGCAGCTGCTTACATCTCTAGCAGGGACACCAAACCTCTGATGATGGTTCTCTTCTGGTCAAAATGTCACCTCCAGCATCTGAAACCTGACGCTGTCTGCTGGAGAGGTAAATATCGAGAGTTATGTCCTTCTGATCCTCAGCTCTGGCATTGTGAAGGAGGAATGAGAAAACAGACTGGCTATGCAGGATGCAAGTATGTTATTTGCCATTTCACAATTAATGGTTCCATTATTAGTGCTTCTTTAAGAAGTGAGACCTTTGCTGTCTTTCTTTCCTCTGAGGTCCCTAACAGCTCTGGTAACTCTGTAGTCCAGTAGAATCAAATTACTAGGAGGAAGAAGATCTGATAGTCCTAAAAGCAATAAAGTATCATCCTCGTTCCTCCCTTTCCCTCCTATTTAGGAAAAGAGCCAAATGAGTAAAGGAAGTGCAGAGAGTTTTAACCCCCCTGTCATGGGCAGAGCATAATTGCAATACTTTTACTAGAATCACCTTCGCAATAGAACTATAGAGGACAAAACTCCACTCTAGCGTTGTTTTGACTACTTCACTCTTCTCTACCAGCTCAAAATCTTTAACGGTTTTGAGCACTTTTCAGCATGAGCCACATGCTGCTTCTTCTATGGCTGGATGAAAACACATTCATGTATGCCATGGTAATTTCTACATGCCTTCTGAGACAGAGTCAGAGGAGCTAGCTAGAACTTCTTTGAATCCACAAGATGAAACCAGGAATTCAGAAAGTCCTTCAGAAGAGTGGAATACTGCTTGAAGCCTGCCTGCAAGTCCGTCTTTGCACCTTTGTAAGATCAGATGTAGAAAGATGCATGCATTTTGCCCAGTTGCAAGTCTGTCAGCGTCTCATCTGTTCTAGCAGTGGCAACTCTTGGAATAGCAGATTTTCTGACTCAAGCAAGAGGGAGTTTTTGCCTGGTTGAAGTTTAGTTTAGGGCAAACTCTCAGAGATAGGGCCAGCTAATATGTTCCGGCATCTTACTACTACAGTTGCTTTCAATATCTTCCTCCTCTGATACCACTGGCTGGTGTGTCCCCAGCCTACTACTTCCAGCCAACAAGCTTTGGTCTTTGTCCTGATCTGGTGCGATTCCTTGCTTGCTCATCTCGATACGGCAGAACGATTACTTGAACCTTCTTTAGATTGTTTGAGTCTAGCCTCTGTTTCTTCACATGGCTACACAGACCGCACCTCATAATTTGTCTTTTCTGCGTGTCCTCTTTCTCTGTCCAGAGAGATCCCCAACTGTCTGTGCTGGTTTGGGCAGTACTTCCTTTTCACTGAAACTTTTGTCTCAAGCCTGGTGTCCCCAGCCTACAACAGCTGAAGTGCAAGTTTCGTTTGAGATCGCACGCAGATACACACCGACAGACACGCACACACACTCCCTCAAGCTCACAGCTCAGGGAGCAGGCTTGGCTTTCCGATTAATAGCTCCTCCGTTATTCCCTAAAGGCCCTTAGTATTTTTCCGTGGTGAGATCTTATTGTTTTGGCATTGTTTTGTTTCCTCCTTGCTCTGCCTTACAGTCTACTTTTATTTGTCAGAGCGGTATTTTCAAGCTGAGCTAGGTACCGACATATATTAGTAACTAAATCATACTAATCTCGTCTTCTTTCTTCACAATGTGGTGAACTTTCCACCCCAAAATTTGTTAGCTGATGAAGCCTGGACTGAAATCTTTTTTCCCTTGTTCTTTTCCAAAAGATGAAGTGTTCTTACATGATCGTTAACTGTAAACTGTGGCACATTAGGGTAAGAGCCTGAATAGTCTTGCAAGTGGGACAAAGCCTGCTCTGCCTCCCCATCCATGTAGCTATGGAGATTCCTTTCACTCCACCATCTGGAAGAGGGCGGTGCAGATGAAAACCAGGTCTCCACAGAGGGAATATGAGGGCCACAAACAGGACCTAGACTAAAAAATCTAATGCCGTGAAGATTTTCCCATCTTTTTAATCCTCCTGTTTTGCTATATGAATTTTATGACCTCATTCCTTTTCCCTTGCAGCCGATTCCACCTGCCCAGGAACCTGCCCAGGTGCCTGACACATAAAATGCTTCTTTTGTGCTGCCCTTTAAAGAATACTTATGTACCCCATAAATACTTCATAAAACATCATACCATTAACCAAGGCACATTATCTTTCTATGTGATTTCCAATATTTAGATTTTAAGTCTGGTATGTTTAAAAACACTATAGAAAAAATTATAGGCCCACCACATAAGTATATGTGAACACATTTATATGTACAGACACACACACATACAAACACATGTGTGTATGCATACTCATACTCTATATGTCTTCATCTTCTTCAGGAAAGCATTTAAAATACATCCAGCACACACATTTGGAGAATAAAAAATGTACTGAAAACTAGTGTGCCACATAAATTGTTCAGTAAGAGTGAAAGGATTAAAAGCTTCGTATTGTGTTTATGAAATCAAATCTTTGTGTCTCTGCGCTGTGCATCCCATATCATAAGATAATGAATAGTTCCATAGCAACAAAAGTCTACCACTAAACCATTACCTTGATTTCAATTCTTGAACAGAAAGAACACAAAAACCAGAAATAACAGCCCTAAACTTGAGATAATAGCAATGATTTAAATAGGCTGGTTCAGAGTATCTCTTTAATCAGAAAATTAAAATGTTTATCATTTTATCATTGAAAAGGAGAACATTAGAATGAATCAAATAAGGCTGCCTTTGGGTTCAGAAATTAAATATTGTTTACGCAATTATAAAGTCTGAGCCACCTCAGCAATTTTTAATCATTGGGGTATTGCTTTAACATTGATGTTAGAATTCAAATTACTAATGGCTCTGACACTATTCAGCAAAATACGAGAAAGGGTCCACCTATTAGGGAGATGAAGATGGAGAACAGCAGCATGTATTAACTGACTTAAAAACAAATGGTTTTGCTACTAAAAGAGATTCTAATAAACGATCAAAATCAAGGCACAGGATGCCACTCCATTTGTTAGTGGCCAATAACAAACTAAGAAAAATTCTCATGTTATTCAAAGTGATTATAGAACCATTTTCTCTCTCTCAAATATTAGAAACCAAACCACATTTCCAAAGAATTAAATAACAAACTCCCCATTCCTTTTAACAAGAGTACACTGTTCTTCTGATGTGGGGTCTTACAGTTTACATATTAGTTTCCATATGCATAAACAACAACTACATGCTTTCCTCACTGTAATATCCCTGGAGACTTCAAGAGGTAAGACACTGAAAGCAAAGATATATAATAAATACATAGTTAAATATACTTCATATAAGATCCTTGAAGCATTTGGCCATGTCCTGTCTGCTCTTTTTCCTAAAATACCCACGTATGTATTATAGTTAGTCTCTCCTCCAGATACAACACTCGAAAATGCTTAAGTAAATTAGTATTTCAAGTACAGTCATACTATTCCCTTGAGATCCGAGGGGCCCAATTCTCAGTTATATCCTTTTAACCACTTTGCAATGTAGTGGACTTCTAAAACCCTTCAAATGCGTATAAACAGCCCCTCTGAGAGTAACCTTTGTCTAAGGAGTTTCTTTTTCTGGTACGGTACTGGGAGAGGGCTCCAGAGCAGCCGCCTCCCCAGAGCCCCGTGCGGGGAGACAGAGCAGGAGGTGGTAGGTGGCACAGGAGCAGCCAGGAGCGTATTCGGCGTTGGGCAATCTAGAACTGTGCTCTGGTTGCCAGGCCCCACGCAGAGTGCTTTGTACATTTACAGCGTCCTTAACGATCGCTGAGGAAAAAAAAGCAGGAGTCAAACCTTACCGTGAGAAAAGCATCAGTGATACTTTACTCACAAGTCGGACCCTTTCGCTGTGTGCCTGAGGGCATGAAAACATGGCAACGGCACGCTAGAGTTTGGCATACCTTCCCAGCTGTTTTCCAGAGCAGAGTATAGAATAGTATTTGGGTCTAAATCCGACTGAATATTATAATGCTTCAGGAGAATACTTTACCAGAGATGCCAAACCATGGAGAGAATTTTTTTATAAATACACACATTTGTGTCTATATATATAATGTGTGCGTGCATGTGTGTGTGTATATACAGAGACCATCTTCTGAATTTAATTAAAATAATACAATCTACCGATTTTGCTTTCCTAGGAGAAAATGCAGTAGTTGATCATAGAATCATTTAGGTTGGAAAAGACCCTTAAGATCATCGAGTCCAGCCGTTACAAACACGTTATACTTTATGTGTGATATCTGATGGCAAGAGTGATCTCCCTGAATATAACAGAAACAATATACTTTGGTGTAATAACAGTTCAGAAATTGAAAAAGAAAAAAATTAGAAGTGACCAAAATGAAGGTTTTTTCCAATATTTCACTTAACAAAAGAGTTCAAAGATTTTGATCATTCAGTTCGAACTGAAGACTCTTGGTTCAGCAAAAATGAAACAACTTCGTTTCTTTTGAATCATTATTAAAGTTCCAAAATAAAATTACTTCTGTTTATAAATAAATGGATTTTAAAATAATAAATATCTAAATTTTTGGTTTTAAAACATTTGGGATAGCCATGGAAAAACTCAGTAAAAATAACACAAAGTCCTGGGTTATTTAGGTTAATCCAGGTGTCTTGATGTTGAAAAAGAAGCCTCCAGAGGGCAGGAAATGTATTTTTTAAGTGGCACAGGTCTCTGAAACCCATGACTGTTCTTTCTGTTGAGCTGAAGTTTATCCCGTGCAATTCCTCCCTAACATAAAGCCAAGGGATTTGATTGACACTCGGCGAACGAGCAGCTTAGGCGGTGCCAAGCGTTACCCATCTCCAGGGGATGTTACCCTCTGCCAGTGCCGGTGTGAAAGTCGGGTGCTTCTTCCAGGACCACGGTGAAACACTAAGGGGCTTCTTGGACCGCTGCAAGGGGACTTGCCAGAGCGAGTTTCCCTCCTGTCAGGGGATCCTGCGTTAAAAAAAAGTGTTTGCTGTGAGAAATTCAGAAATGCAAAGGAATGTGACTTTTAATCCCCGCACATTGGAACAAATTCAACGTGTGGCGTTGACTGCTGGCTGGCTCTGCGGAAGAGCTCCCTCAGGGGCACCGCTGTGCTCTGGAACGGGCATCTGGCAGCCGGCAGCAGTCCCGCCGGGAGCACGCTGCCACGTCCACAGCAGGGAGATCACAAAACCGGAGAGGAATAGCCTTTAACGGCAGCCGTAAATGTGGTTTGTCAAAAAACAAGAGATTTTTGCCGTGTGTAAGATAGGAGGATGTTAGCTCCTAAAACGTGTGAACAGGTGGGATTTCTTGCCAATTTTAGACCAGGATATAATGTGGATATAATGGGGAAACATTTCCACTGCAACAGTTAAAGTGCTGGTATTTCTAATAAAATCCATGGACTGCCACTTTGCCAGCTCTTCTCAGCAATACAGAATATTTCCACTTGATGGCACCAAATTTTATTTTTTTTAAAACCTCAACTCAAAACAATTCTCTAACAAAAGAGATACTGAATTCCGAGAAGATAATCAGGAAAAAACATGCTTTTTTCTGAGCACATTTCTTTTCTTAAAAATCTGGCGTTGTTTATAAGGAATACAGTAAATTTGTTACAGTGGCTTTGTCTCTTCTATTTGACCATGACCATGTAAGTCATTCGAACTGCCTATTTTTTTTTTCCACTGCTTAGAGAGTATCTCCTTTCAGTGAAGTAAATGTTGTGTTATCATATTGTTATAAGAGCCAGCTCCTGAATGTGGATGAATCATGCATTTTAAGCTAAATTTTGGTTCTAGCCCCATCCTTGAAACTCATCATGCATTTGCTTATTTTAAAAATGAAAGGCACTCATACGGATCATAGCAAAATAACAGGCAATTTTTTAAGGGCTGAGTATCAATTTTGATTCTTACCCTAAGTTACCTGTTGCTTATTAGTAGTGATTACTGACTAGTAATTCTCCAATAGCCTTAACTACTTTAAAAACAACTTTTAAACCTTGCTTGTATGTTCTATGTAGGCACTAAAAGTGTAAACAAGCAAAACTGTAGTTTAGATAGTTGTCCAGTTCTTGGAGATTTCACAAGCTTTAGACAATGGTCAGCATCATGTACAATGTACCAGATAATAATAGATTATGTACTGGATAATATTAGATTACAGTAAATATCCATTTATTGTTTCTCATCTCTTCTTTCAGCAATAAGCTGGGTAAGGCAGGGCCAAGTTCTGTGTCTGTGCGGTACCCGCCTGGGGGAGGGAGGATGACCCGGTTCGTGACTAAGCTTCTCAGATACTTCAGTGACACAAATGATGTACAGACCCATCTGCTGAGGTTCTACAACTGCAAACTAGTGGTTTAGCCATGTATAATGAGATCTACCACATTTCTGTCCGCAGAACAGAGAATGCAGTGTAGCATTGGGGTTTGGAAGGATGAGGGGGGTAGTCCTGGACAGGGAGAGGATTGGGAAGCAGGGACAGATCAGTCCTGTGTATGTCCTCATCCAAAATTAGAGTACCAGTTAAGGGTTTTCAAGGCAAAAGCTAATACCAGAAGTCTTCTGCCACAGGCTGTATTTTTGCCTGGGCCTTGTAGTAGTCGTCTCTGCAATGCATGTTCTATACAGACATTGTGCATATGTGCAGTAGACAAGCACTTAGGATGTGCTGTATTTATTGTGCAGGTGCAAATCAACTGCTTAGTATGTGCAAAGCAGGGCTGACACTTCCCAAATGTGTCACATTTACTGTATGTCCATGACAGAGCTTCTCTGTGCACGCACATGCACTGTCACTTAGATGTTCAGATATGCAGCATGGCTGGAGCTACTGTCACTGCCATGACCAGGCTGCTAGATGTCCAAAAGTCTTGCTCAACTTACAGGAAAGAGGACTTCTTTGGAAAAGCCGAGGTATAGGTTGCTTTCATCCACAAATCACTCTCCCCTTCTGCTACCCGCTGTCTTTTCCTGTCCTTGAGGTCCAAACTTCCCAGTTAAGTCCTGAGTCCACCTCTAAAGGAGTCCTCTGATCCATAAGTTTTAAAGGATTATCCCGTACAACCTGTTCATCGACCTCCAGTTCACAAATCTATGATCAGACTGATTTCCTATCTTCTTCAGAAGTATCTTTCAACTCTAATTCCCACAAGATTTCTCTCTCTTCTGGGAGAAAGTAAGCCACTTGCCTAGTCCTGGTTCCCATCAGGAAGATTTTCACACAATCTTAGCTCCATTTGAGACCTATGCTTGAAGTCAAACCCCTCTCTCTGAAGGAGTGAACATTTCAAGTAGCTGGGTTTCTTGGACCGGGAACCGAACTCGGTCACTGAGATCAATGTCTCTCATAGGCTGGCTTTCCTCCTTTCCTCTTCAGAAGAAGAGCATGGAAGAAAGCCCAGTCCTACAAACGTGTAAGGACAGCACTATTCATTGAAATTCAGTTATTGTTTTAAACAAGTCTTCTTTTATCATTTCTGTCTAATAACATCACTCATTGCAAGTAACTAACAAAAAAAAAAGCGCTTTTCATTTGACTTTACGCTTTTCTGTTATTTCTTCCCTGCACATTGCTGTCATTCAATTACTACATGACATTTATGGTGTTTCATTTTCTGTTGGAAGCTGAAAAAAAATTGGTGAGGAAATCCAAGAGCCTGTGAAAAGAGCATGAGCCTCCTTTCTGGCTCTGGAAATACAAAGAGCAATCATTACTAGCCAGAGCTTTATTAGAGATGAAAAATAGCAGCTGGGAGCAATATTTGTCTTTTCCTCACACAGAGGAAGAAAACTCCTGGCACCATAGCGTCTTCCCAAGCCACTTCAGCTATCTCAAGTCCAGCCCAAAGCTGCGTCTCCGGGAGCAGAGATCCTGCCAAGGCACGTCAGCCCCGGCACACACGCCACTGCTGCCGTTCTGCTGAACTATGTGGGGTTTAATTAACAGATGTACTTCCCCTAGGACAGAGCTCTGACAGCCAAACTCATTTTTCATGGGCAAGTTAATCTCACTTAAACCCTTAATTTTCCCTATTTAATAGAGGCTGGTCATGTTAGTCTTAACTCACAATTAAACCAGAAGTTACTAATGCCACAAAAAACCCCTCTCTTTTAATTACTCTTTCCCCTCCCATATTCCAACAACTACTTTTGCCTGAGTAGTATCCTGACAACATACCCGTGACTTAGCTCTCATGTTTTAGCAATCATTTACTGCTGTTCCACACAAATTCTGCCTCCTCTTATTTTTATTACTGAAGATTGTTTTCAATTAAAAAGAGAGTCATGGAGCAAAGAGAAGGGATGCATGTCAATGCCAAATAATTCTGCAAGCATCCTACTCATGTACTTTTGCCTCTGTTTTTTTCTGTCACACGGGCTTTGTGTTTAATTATGGTTGATGTTATGAAGTTGTTAGGAAATTACTGTCTCTGTGCTTAGATTCTGTTTGATTCTGGCTGCAAGATACTGCTTTGCTCACTTTCTGTTTAAGGGTGTTTCTGACATGGTTTTAGTAACCACACTCAAGTCTAGGTGCCACACACTAGTCTAAGTTTTCAGAGACATGTGGTCTGGGCCATTTTGCATCTATATTAATTATAGTGGAAGAGCTCAAGCATGACCCAGGACCCCCACGTGTTTTACCTTTCCCGGGTGGGCAGCCAGCTGACCCTCTCTGAGGCAGGTGTAGAAGATGCCCAATGCGTGGGATAAACTGGGACTTTGGGCTCCAGTAAGAGTTTAAGCCCTGAGGTAACATGACAGGCATGAGCCAGGGTACAAGATGCATATTCAAATTGCTGTTTATTCACGGGTCTTTCAGCGTACCATCTGCAGTTCTCCATTGCCGTAAGCAGTCTCACCAAGATGATACAGTATCAGCAGAAACAAAAATTAACTGACCATGGCTGCTGTGCAGATTAATGCCAGAAATGTGTTCTGCGAGGACTTCAGAAAACAGAAGCCGCTGAAGAGAGCTGAACTAAGTGGAAGGAGTTAATGGTGTTAATCTGTGCAGGATCTGAAGCGGCTAAGTGGTCTGCAATCCAGGAAGCTGCTCATTTCCGAATAGTGTTGGGCAAAAAGACAGAGATACCGGCAGAGCAGGGGTCTCAAGTGGCAAGCTCACTGAAGCAGAGAGGGAAAAAAAAAATCAGATAGGTTGTTTATGCCATTTGAGTCTTATTGTTTTGTCAAGAAAAAGACCCTTCATACGAAGAAGTGTTTTCTATGAGAGAAATCAGGAACCCACAGAGGCAGCTAGTGAGTGGGTAACCCAGTTATACCTATTACTACAAGATGGCTATTTCACTGATAAATGTGACATGATGATGATCAAGATCACAAGAGGATAACACTCAGAAGAAATACAAAAGAAATCACTAACATAGGACAACTTCATATTAGAAAAAATCATTAGAAAGCCAGAACAAGCTACTCAGAAGAGCAGAGAGAAATTTTCGCTAGCACCAGTGACATACATATTATAAAACAGAAAGGTAGTACCAGCAAATAATTACACACACACAAATGCAGCAGTATGGCACCAGACACTCCAGCTTAGAAACAGAAGCATATAGCACAGGCAAAGATGTTACAGGTTTTTAGCAGATGTGGATTATATGATGCAGGAAAGGAATGAGTATCATTAGGGGAGCTATGTACAAAGTGACACAAAGCAAAGTGTTTTACATTAGCATCCCTCGCAGACAAACAGAAGAAGCAGGTCATACAGGGCACACAACTGAAGAACATCTCCAAAAAAAGTAATGTAACAGCAGTGAAACTATCTTCCTTTTGGCCACTATACAAACTTGGAATGGCATTGTGGTAAAGCATATACAAATATCTAAACGGATCCAGGAAAAAAAAGATGGCATTTAAAATGGATGTTGAAATTCAAATAAGCTGCATCTCTTAAGAAAGAAGGTAGATAAAGTTTAGCCCATACCATGAGACTATTATCTTTTGGGAAGTATGATTAACAGGATATACAACGCAGAAGGTGCAGAAGGAAAAAACTAAGACCACCACCAAAGGAAATGCATCAGTCTGGTTTTCCATGCGGGAGGACATGCCTGCAAATGGAGCACAGGAAGGCTGATACGTTTGCTAAAACTTCTACTGGTAAAGGACATCTCACAGCTGAGGAAATGAAAAAAAATATTGAAAACAGAGGGTGTTATCATAGAATCATAGAATAGTTTGGGTTGGAAGGGACCTTTAAAGGTCATCTAGTCCAACCCCCCTGCAGTAAGCAGGGACATTCTCAACTAGATCAGGTTGCCCAGAGCCCCATCCAGCCTGACCTTGAATGTTTCCAGGGATGGGGCTTCTACCACCTCTCTGGGCAACCTGTGCCAGTGCTTCACCACCTTCATTGTGAAAAACTTCTTCCTTATGTCTAGTCTAAATCTCCCTCCTTTAGTTTAAAACCATTACCCCTTGTCCTATCACAACTGGCCCTGCTAAAAAGTTTTTCCCCATCTTTCCTATAGGCTCCCTTTAAGTACTGAAAGGCTGCAATAAGGTGTCCCCGGAGCCTTCTCTTCTCCAGGCTGAACAAGCCCAACTCTCTCAGCCTGTCTTCATAGGAGAGGTGCTCCAGCCCTCTGATCATTTTTGTGGCCCTCCTCTGGACTCGCTCCAGCAGGTCCATGTCTTTCTTGTGTTGGGGGCTCCAGAGCTGGACGCAGTACTCCAGGTGGGGTCTCACCAGAGCAGAGTAGAGGGGCAGAATCACCTCCCTTGACCTGCTGGCCACGTTTCTTTTGATGCAGCCCAGGATATGTTGGCCTTCTGAGCTGCGAGCGCACATTGCTGGCTCATGTTCAGCTTTTCATCCCCCAGTACCCCCAAGTCCTTCTTGGCAGGGCTGCTCTCAATCCCTACATCCCGCAGCCTGTATTGATACTAGGGGTTGCTCCGACACAGGTGCAGGACCTTGCACTTGGCCTTGTTGAACCTCATGAGGTTTGCCCGGACCCATGTCTCAAGCTTGTCCAGGTCCCTCTGGATGGCATCCCGTCCCTCAGGTGTGTCCACCACACCACTCAGCTTGGTGTTGTCTGCAGACTTGCTGAAGGTGCACTCAATCCCACTGTCTATGTCATTGATGAAGATACTAAAGAGTACTGGTCCCTGTACAGACCCCTGAGGGACACCACTTGTCACCGATCGCCATCTGGTCTTTGAGCCATTGACTACTACCCTCTGGATGTGACCATCCAACCAATTCCTCATCCATGGAACAGTCCACTCATCAAATCTGTATCTCTCCAATTTAGAGAGAAGGATTTTGTGGGGGACCATGTCAAAGGCCTTAGAGAAGTCCAGATAGATGACATCCGTAGCTCTTCCCTTGTCCACTGATGTAGTCACCCCATCACAGAAGGCCACTAGGTTGGTCAGGCAGGACTTGCCCTTGGGGAAGCCATGCTGGCTGTCTCCAATCACCTCCCTGTCCTCCATGTGCCTCAGCATAGCTTCTAGGAGGATCTGTTCCATGATCTTCCCAGGCACAGAGGTGAGGCTGACCAGTTGGTAGTTCCCAGGGTCCTCCTTCCTACCCTTTTTAAAAATGGGTGCAATGTTTCCCTTTTCCCAGTCCCCAGGGACTTCACCTGACTGCCATGACCTTTCAAATGTCACGGAGAGTGGTTTGGCAACTACATCAGCCAATTCCTGCCAATTCCAGCCAATTACTGCTATTAAGAAGAATAATTAGTCATGGCATTTCTGAATGCCATCTATTTTCTGAAGAATGCATAGTATGTGGGTGGAATTAGGTAACCGGTGTGTGTGGCCATGTGCCTACCAGAAAGGTTCAGGAAGGTGTTATTCAGCCAACTTAGCACTGGGTGCTTACAACTGTAGGCACATACCCCAAGCTGATTATCACTACTCCTTCTATACTCAATGAAAAAAAAAAAAAGCACATCTAAAGCACAGTTCATGCAAACAGTTTAAGAGGAGATGGATCATGCTCTAGAAATTCTTATTTCTCTCCAGTGACTCTAAGGGGAGCCTGGACAGGTAGATCATTGGCAGACCATTAGACTGTGAACACCTTCTATTAGGGAAGATTAATGTCAGACAAAGTACCAAAAGAAATGCTTTCCAATGATTCTCTGTATCTGTTGGACAGAACTCCTGAAAAAAAATGCATGTATTTTGAAGTCTTGCTTGTAACACTTGTTTAGTTTGAATATTTCTAGGTCATTTTCCCTTGCTGTGAGCAGTTTGACCCAGGACAATATGTTAAGTCAGGCTTATCACTTTTTATAGAATCAGTGACACTAAATACTGGAAAGTGGAAACATCATGAGTATAGAAAAATATATATAACAACCTTCTAAATGCTGCTTCAGACCTGTGTCACCACACCAGACAGCACCAAAAACATGGTCTCACGTCTGAGTGGACCATATGGTTGACGAAGCCCTGGCAGGTTCTTAAAGCTTCATAAAGTTTTAAGTCCAGTTCTCCCTTCAGCACTCCTCAGAAAACGAGGGAGCAGACTGCTGGCTTGGACATGCTCTATATGCCCAGCACGGGTTTTTTTTTCCTGTAGATGTGCAATCAGTCCAGCCCCTCCATGGAAACACCACCTGAATCGCAGAAGCACAAGCATACACAATAGCTGCCTCTGGATTAGTAAATAAAACACACACTGGACCGGTTTGCAGGCACAAAACCAACCTGTATCTATATTATTCAACTTTCTTACTCTCCAAAAATAGAGTGGCTGCATCCAACTTGCCCAGTGGGAATGGTCTCTGGCTGATACTAATCCCTTAACGGTGCCTGAGAATCATTTTGGCTGGCCCACACTAAACCAGGCTAATGACTGGACTAACTAGTTTGATAGTATGGACAACTGAATTTCAGTGCCCGAGAGGGTTCCCTGGCTCTATGCAATCAACTATTTTGGAATTAGCCAATACAACCAATCAAATGGTTGTGTGGTGGGACCTGTACAGAGTTTTCCTTTTGCTAAAGCAGAGTCTATGTCTCCACGACGGGGTTATTTACGAGCCGTTTCCATTCTGATGCTGCGTTGAATAGGAGGACTTCATGCAAGCCAAGTGCTCATGTGCAGGGGCCCCTCACAGAACCAGGGATTCAGGCTGGGATGGCGAGTAAAACACAGGTACCTGCTCTCTGCAGGAATTCGTAAAGCCCCAGACCCAGAATGAGTATACAGTTATGGGTTTGAATGAGTATACAGAAAGTATTTTTTTCCTCTGTATGTGTGTGTGTGTGTGAGGGAGAGAGAGGGGTGGGGAGAAAAGAATTAACTACTTATGCAAAGGGAAATTATGGGAAAAACAAGTTTCTAATCTTGGGTTTTCCCAAAACCTCCCACCGAATTTCCACTGTTTGCTTTCAATTACCAGCCACAGAAAACAATTGCTTAAATCTCTGCCCTTCACAGCTGAATCATCAAGCAAAGATTTAGTTCAATTGCATTTCACAGAGATGACAAGATCTGTCAGTGACTTTAACAATGAAGATTTTCTCCTATGTCTGGTTTTACACGCCACGTTTCTTTGTGCTTAGCTACAGTCTTAGACATGAGCAGTGTAATTCCAGTGCAAAAGCCTGTTCCTTCAGAGCAGGAAGGGGTCTGTTACGTATTACAGAGTTTTATAGCCAGAACAGGTGCTCTAGTCACCCATCTCATCATCATGAGGAGCATGCTCCTCTTAATTAAAAGAGTATATTGTTCAAGGATATCTTGTTATGACCCACTTTTGTCTTTAAGATGGACAAATACAAAATGATGGCATTAGTGGTCAGATTGAGATTTAAAAAAAAACAAACACACACACAGTTTTGAATTCCATCTGTCTTCCTTGACAACAGGTTCCTTCACTGGTGCGATGAAGGTTCAGGACAGAAGGAGCCAATAACAAAATACCTTCTCAACTCATAGGTACTGAACCCTTGCATCCTTCCTTATGGCAAAGACCGGGAAAATCTCCTGGCTTGGGAAAACAAAGAAACAAAGCAAACGGACACGATACTCCCTTGCAAGGATCCCATGAGAGCTCAGTCTTGACTGTGCCCACCAAAAAGCCAGAACACCAAGGGATCTGTCCTCAGAAAGCTCAAAGAAGACTTGAGTTAGATCCCTAAGCCATCAAGTCACATTTGAAACCTACTCCCTGTTACTGGATAATAGCCTATACAATATATCACAAGAAAATTAGCAATCCCTTTACAGTGCTATTAGTGTTAATAGCTAATGAACTATAAAAGCAACAGACAGTTGGGGTTTTTTTCTGATTCATTCATTTAAATTTAACCTTAATTTGTTTAGATCTCACTGAGAAGCTGCTACCTTATTCTGAGCTACAACTGTTGCAATTAGCAGCAGTATCCCACTGTGAGTATAAGGCTGATTGCATGGTATACATCTACAGCAGAATGACACTGCCCAGATATCCATTGGGAAGATCAGACTACTAACTCCAAAAATGCAAGATTATCTATAAATATTTATTCAGCAGCACATTTTGAAATGGACTACAGCATGGTAACATTTTGTGGGTGGAAAATATTGTGCACCTTACTTATTGTACCCACCATTGTTGATGCTCAAACATTTTTACAGATATAAACAGAATCATTAGATTTTTGGGATACATTTCCATCTTCCTCTCTATCTTCAGAATGCTTATATTTGGATTTTAACATAACATCTTCACAAAGCAATTAGGTACCAAAGTGGATAATATTTCAGCATATTCATATTATCATCTTTCAAATACCCATATCTGATGCTGGTCCTACTGAAGTTGGTGGCAAAATCTATGTTCTAAGAAGCTTCCAGATAATTGCCTACCAAAAACTGTCTTATCTGACCAGTTGGACTCAAAGGAGAGAGGTTTTTTCCATTCACTTTAATAGGATTTAAATTCCACTCTCAGAAAAAACAAACAAACAACAAAAACCCCTCACCCAGACTGCAGAGACGCTCGGTGTGATCAGAACAGTATAATTTTATGTTAGCTCTTCAGTATCGCAGCCTGGCAGGAGCCCCAGTGCTCGAGATCAAGGGTCCCCAAACTGCAGTTCTTCATTGCGAATGGATCACACACCCTACAAGTGCAGCTGCCACATTGAGGAGATGTCAGATGACTTACAGGGGGGTTCGTGCTGGCACATGGGCTGCCGGTTAATTCAGGTCCCCGGTGGGGGGAAGAGGCAAGAAAGCAGGAGTGTGTCTGCAGTCGTCGCCACCAGCTCGTCTCGGTCTCGGCTTCACATGTGATCCAGCCCCAGCAGTCTCAAGACCACCGTGAGACTCCTCCTAGTGCTTCCTCTCCTCTTGGCTTCCCAGGTATAAGGTATGGATATGATGGCTCTCAAACATTTGAAGAGGTTGATAGGTATCCAAGTGTCAAGAAGGTTGTCTGCACTTGTTGCAAATGTTTCACAGAAAAAGCAAGAAGCATTCCCTTTTATGTGACTTCATACAACCCAAAGTACTATATGTGAGTGGGAAACATGGGGAGGTTTATATAGTCAGATTTGCTTATGCTAGCCTTCACGAGGTAAATACACTCATTCTCCAGTGATAATATTTTCAAAGACTATTTTTGTTGGAAAGGTACAGATATCCAAAAGAAATTCCCCTCCAAGGAAGAGCCTTTTTCAAAAGCAAACAAAGGACAGGTTTCCTGATTATTCCAAATAGTTGCAAAGTTTTAACAATTCAATAAATTCAAATTAATCTTGAGATATGTCTTAAAGAGACAGGAGGAATCTCCTATGAGTTTAATTTTTCTTCAATGAAGAATCCAGAACCTTTCTGTTCCCTCAGCTGTGCTAGCTACTAGAAACAGTGACTACTTTGACGTTACCTGCAGCAGTTACAGCCGATCTGCCCAGGCACTTTGCTAGGCTGTAAAGTCCACAGTTGAATATGGACACAACCATGGGCTCCAGAAAGAGTCATTCCCGCTTGCATTGGCGGGAGCCTAAGGTTTCTTAAAATCTACCAGGTGCAAACAAGAGTTATGTTTGATAAAGAAATCTAGCAATTGTCAGAATTCAGCTCATCCAGTGTGAAAAAGTCCTTAATCTGCACAACACAAGATGGACTGTACTCAAATTCAAGAGGAAAGTTGAAAACAAGCAAGCCACACAATATCTTACATGGAAGCATTTTTCATCTCTCCTCTTTAAACTGAGACGCCGCGCAGCCAGGCGTGCAAGACACGGAGCAGCCAGTGATTACAGCACGCGCTTGCAAGGCAGTAGGACTGGGATTTCATCCCCGCTTCCAAGGCTGCTTGAAAACAGCACGTGCGCCCCAGGACACCCAGCTAGAACAGCAGCTCTGTCCCCTCTGAAAGCCTGACCCAGGAGGGCCAGGGAAGGATCCCTTTTTGCTTACTGTCCTGCTGGCCCCCTCGATGTTTTCATGTCAGATGCAAAGCAAACTAGGAGGCTTGGAGAGTGCTTTCACTCAGCATACTCCGTGGCCTGAGGACTAGGATGGTCTCCTAGGATGCAGATGTTGGCGGTGTGAATCAGCCCAGCAAAGCAGGGTACAGCTGCCCATCCTCCGGCTATGTGGATAAGCAACTTCACCACCAAATTATTATGCAAAAAGTGGTCACTAGCACCATTTGCTGGGATTTCCTCTTGTCCTTTCAGAAGTCATAATAGAGAAGAGGGATGCTCTGGTAACTGGATTGCTTTGGAGGCTGCTAGAAGAACTGGAGACTATCTGCAGTGAAGGCAGTACCTGACACGGGAGGGACTGAATCTCTTTTACACGCTGCTAGAGGCTCCTGTGTCTCTCCATTGTCGGTGTAGAAAATACAGCCATTTGTGTTCGTTTGCTTCCTGTTGAGATGCCCAAAATTTTGGTGTAAGTGTTGCCAAGTTAGACAGGCCGGTTTGACTCATCACAGAATCACACAGAATCACAGAACGGCAGGGGTTGGAAGGGACCTCTGGAGATCGTCTAGTCCAACCCCCCTGCCAGAGCAGGGTCACCCAGAGCAGGCTGCACAGGACTGCGTCCAGGCGGGGTTTGAATATCTCCAGAAAAGGAGACTCCACACCCTCCCTGGGCAGCCTGTGCCAGGGCTCTGCCACCCTCACAGTGAAGAAGTTTTTCCGCATATTTAGGCGGAACTTCCTGTGTTCCAGTTTGTGCCTCATGCCTTGAACAAAATTGTTCTGAATTGAACTTTGCTAAAAAGAAAACAAAAATCCGGAAAATAGATGATTCATAACCTAATTACTCCATGTGGTGTTTGGCAACCGCTTGATTAAAAAAAGGGGGGCGGGGTGTAACTATGTCTAAACCTTGGATAAAACTGCGGGACACTACAAGTTGGCGCTTCACACTCCTTAAGAAATTAAAACAAAACACAGGCTAAGAGCTCTCTAAAAGAAGCAGACAGCTCTTGCAAAGAGCACGACCAACAAAACTGGCTGGGAAAGCAAGAATGCCGGTTAGTGAATAATCTCGTAATTCCAGAATTCATCTTCATTGTGCGCTAGGGTAAAACGGAGATCTTTCAAAAGCATTGCAACCCCACCCTGAGTAACCGACAGTCCTTTTCTGGCACTCACAGAATGAAAACTTAATTCTGGAATAGCAGAATCTGGCATAGCAAACATCCTGGGGACTGGGGAATGCTCCTGAGACACCTGACATCCACATTTAAATGATTTCTGTCTGCTTATGAGTTGCTTAAGCATAGTAAGATCATTTTTAATTAATCCACATTTTAAAAGGCTGTTCTGTTGCAAAATCTTGGTACCGAACGCGTGCAACTGGGCCAATCGCATGCTGCAGATCGGGGACCCAAGTCCAGTCTCCAGCTCTTTCTCTGATCCTCTGACTGTTTGTCATTCATGCGAAGAGAAGCAGTCCAAGGAAAGCGGGAAAGACCAAAACAGACACACTGCTTGTATAGCACGGGACAGGCGCTACTGGAGTGCCTGGAAGCACGTGAAGCAGAAGGGGCGTTTGAATGTGAGTGTGACCTTCTCAGGCAAGAACCCAACCCAGCAGACTCTTCCTTACCCTTAAGCTGGTTATCTCTGGTTTCAAGCAAATTCCTCCCAATACAACAAGTTTTTATACTAATGTTTTATCAAAATCTACTTGTAAACTTCTACACAGAGTTATAAATGCTGATTTGTCAAAGAAGTTTCTACAAAAAGATTCAGAAAAAAACAAACTAGCACCCTGTGTAATTAGTATAGAGACAGATGTAAGTTAAATATAGTAAATGCAACTCAGCTGTGATGTACTCCTTTGCTGGCATAAATTAAAGTACCTCTTTGCCCACTGTAACTTCCACTACAAGTCAGTCTGGTGTGCAGTAACATTAAGCATCAGGGAGGATTTAGAACAATTTCTGACTGCTTTTTCAAGAAGTTAGAGTTTTGCATTGCTGAGGACTCAGCTGCCTGTCTTGTGGCAGATCCATTTTGGGGTAACTCAGTCTCTGCTGTAGTTATAATCCTTATGTAATTTAATATTTTCACAAAAAATGTAACTGTACACTGCATTTCTAAAGGTATGTGAGAAGAACATACCTAGAGAACCAGCACGCTCCACAAGAACAGAAGAAACACTGTTTGTAGGGAAGGGTGTCTCTGCTTCTTAGGACTAGCAAATCAAAACCGTCTATGACTTTATTATGTGAAATCGTAATAATTACAGGTTGTCCGCAAAAGTAATTATGAATTTGTTTTGGTCTTTACCTAACTGTTCTAGCCAGTTCTACTGTAGCTCCTCAAACTGGATGTTCCCATAATTTGAAAAATGTCATCTAAATTAATTTCTCTGTATCTCTTGCACTTCCCAGGCTCAAGGGATGCAAAAGCATTACTGGACATAAGCAAGCGTTAGCCCTCAGCTTTTAGTATTCAGTTAAAGTAGCCCAGAGTGGTTTTTAAGAGGTATTCTTATTTATGGTATATAGATTAATGTATTTGCTGCAAACATAACAGAAAAAAAAAAAGATTAAGTGATTCCTGCATTCCTCGTAATAATTTTTTATTATTTATTTTAAGAGCTGACATATTGTTCCTTTAAAATATAGTAGGTTAAAAAATAAGATTGCCATTTCTTTTTTATTTTCTGGCAAACACAGGAAAAGAAACAATCAATCAGAGCCTTTTCTAGTTAAAGCTAAATGATTATTTTTCTGAACATATCGTGGTTCAGATTTTGTTTAACTTCTTCAGCAGAGATTACTTTTACAAATTCTTACTTGTTCAGAAAAAAATATTCATCTGAACGTATTTATCATCCAAGGGTTTTTCATTATTGTTATTTAGAAAGAAAGTTCTTGTTCAAGATTATTTCCTTTAAATCTGAGTTAGGCAAGGTTTTTATGTGGAGGTATAAACTCTTCAGATGTTTCATGGCAATATCAAGAGGTTAACAGGTGTCTTAGAAATATTTTGAAAAGGTTTATTTTGTGTCATCAGTTGTATTTAATCCCTCTAAGCTAAAGTACCGTGAATCAAGGTTTCTCTTACATGCTGTGTCAGTCTGCAACTGAATCTTACAGTCCCATCCCTGAAAAAAACCATTTAACCTACCTGTGCAGTTGCAGATAAGATCCTCACGCTTACATTTGCACAGTATCACTCTTTCATTTTCCACCCAAAATAAAACTTATCATGTATTAATTTTTCATAGAATTATTCAGAAAAAAAAAATCAGAA
This sequence comes from Phoenicopterus ruber ruber, assembly GCA_009819775.1. Classification (NCBI taxonomy): domain Eukaryota; kingdom Metazoa; phylum Chordata; class Aves; order Phoenicopteriformes; family Phoenicopteridae; genus Phoenicopterus; species Phoenicopterus ruber. The sequence continues at coordinate 25,940,179 of CM020215.1, read as the reverse complement.
AAAGAGCTTCTGTATGTGTTTTAATTGATTAGTAACTGAAGATGATTTCTTAGAAATCACATAATAATGGTGGTGAAATATTAGCCATCTCAAAGGCAGAAAGGGAGGAGTTTTTGTATTTCCACAGGCATGGTTATTGGAATTAATACTGTGCCTAGTCAAATACGCAAGGATTCGATTACAACAGAGTGACCGAACAGCGGAGCCATTAAATAACCTCCATGAAAGCTTCAAAGAAGGACCGAAGATAGGCACTGCCCATGCTTCATAATCCCACCAGAGGTTTTAAACTGAGAAGTTTTTTTGGGTTGTCTCAAGAGTCGCAGGCTACCGAAGCAAAACGCCGGGTCTCTGCAGCGCCGCGGGACGGGCGGTGGGTCCGGCCAGCCGCTGCGGGGGGCCGCAGCCTGCTGTGCAGCCCCCACGCGCGCAGCCAAAAGCAATCCAGCCTGCGGCCTCCGACCGGGAGGGCAAGGGGCACCCAGCACGGAGCGGAGCTGGAGCTACCGCTGCTCTTACGGGAGCTAAAACTACCACTGCTTTTACGGGAGAGGTGGGAGTTACTGCGGAATTGTTACTGCGACAGTTGCCGGCAGGGTACAGCGCGATTCTCCCTCTGTAAGGATGGTCCCTGAGCAAACCAGTAGCCAAGCGGCCAGTGGGTGGAAAGGTTTACATACCTGCAGAGTTATAATTATTTCATGTTAGTACGTCGAAACGCCAGGCGCAAATTAGGTCCCTATTTTCTTTACCAAGCACCAAAGAACAAGATGGTGACCGTCCCATTGTAAGCATGGCACACGAGGTGCAGAGTAGGAGCTTTCCAATCTCTAGTTTTCAAGCACTGTCCAATTAAACTGTTCTGGTGCTGAGCTGTGACCGACGTGCCTTCATTTGAGCTGGCTCCAGATGAATTTGTGACACTTTGTTTAGTCCCTCTATTTTCACCACTGTGGTAATAAAGGAAAAAAACAAAGGAAAATTAAAAACAAAATGCTTCAATGGGTAAATATTGTCCAATATCCATTTTGGGTACCTTGAGATATGCTGCATTTCTATTTAACTACCTGTGACCTAGAGCACGGGTTTAGGTAGCTATTGAAAAGCTTTGTGCTTACTTTACATTTTGATGTGCATGGATTTTTCTTTAAAAAAGAAAACAAACAACAATCAAAAAAAACCCCCCAAAACCCAAAGGACATTACTAATATCTTTGTCTCCTTTTTTTTTTTTTTTTTTTTTTTTGTTGGGGAATGTCTGATCACCAATAAAGCAGCAGTAAAGCAAAGCCAGTACCATTCCAGCTTCAGAGAGAACTTTGTATCCAACTCTGCGAGAAGATCCTGCTGTTGCTGTATTTTATTTCTACAGCGATATATGGCAGCTTTGGTAATTCTGGCAGCTCTTTCAGATACACGGCACTTTCAGCGTTGACACGTGTTAACATAACTGTGGCATCTGACAAGCCCAGAAGAAATTCAGGCCTCTCTGAGAAATCCTGGGCAGGGACGGGGAGGGGTAGAGGGCAGCGGCTCCTCCTTTGCAAGGGCTCTCTGCTCTGAGTCCCACAGGCACCAGACTTGTCGCCCTTTTATTCGGCACTGAAGTGAAGCTGTTGTGATTGATGGGGGTGGGCTACAGCGTCGCCAGGACGCTAACGCTCAACTCCGCAGCTCTGTTTTGGCAGATCCGGACGCACCGATGCCCTTCTCCTCCCAGCATCCACGGGGGACTGGTAGAATGAGGCTGACCAGTTGTCGTACGGGATATGGACAACATGGCAGTGATGCTGACTGGCAAGCAGGAACCAGAACATACAACCTTTCCTTTAGGTACAGATGGCTCCATTTCTCCTATCAAAATTATTCACAATAAAAAAAAAAAAAGTATTAATCTTGTCTGTGGTAAGGAGAGCTGTTAACAGCTCTAAGCTTTGGATGTATATGAAATTATAGCTTTTGTCTCTCATGATGCTTTCACCAGCTTTGAATTGCCTCTGACCATTAAACTAGAAATTCACTTAACCCGAGATTAATCTTGAAAGACAGGAAATGAAAGGTAATGCTGCGCAGGCCTTCCGAGACATGTATTAATCCCAGCCTTTGACACAAACATGGTTTTATACAGCGAAATAACAAATGAGCTATCCTTATCTCCCTGTGAAGTCCCACGTCTGTAGTGTTTACCTCAAGAAATCTAGGAAGGAGAAACACTTATCCATGCCCATCACTGACTTTCTCTACTTCACCTTGGAATAAAACTAGAGTGCCTCATTTCCACTCCATTTCAAAACACGGTCACTCCTGCACGCGAGTTCCTTCGCAAAACAGCATTTTCCATCAGGAAGGCAGAGAAGAACCCAGATTATGCAGTGACTGCAGATCTTTTACAGCAAGAAAGGCAAAATACCGATTACTATTTATAGACCTGTAAATGGTCTACGGTCAAGCAACGTCGGAAATTCTCTCTCCCTCTCTAACCATACAAAAGGAATAAATTAACTGCCGCTGCCTGGGGAAGCCTGAGCCCTCGTTTCTCCCAGCACTTAGAAAACAGTCTGGAAAAACAAGGTAGAGCAAAGACTTGCCAGGCATCCGGGTAACGAGAGCACAGAGTCTTCTGTGGTGTCTTCAGGCCTCCTGTAGATGTTTGATTTGAGGGTGATGTTACACGCTCATCACAAGGTGGCCAGATTAGATTCTCCTTTCATTTCATCATATATTTACATTCATATCCTTTCGTCATGATAAGAAATACTTTTGTGACTGTTCCAGGATACTTGCAGTACTTGAATAGTTTTGAACTGTTTAAAAGAGCTATAAAATGAAGATACTTAGCACCTTGCCAAGATAGTTGCAGTGTCTTGTACTATCACACTTGCTGAGCAATAAGAAAAGTTGGGCTCCTGCTTTATTTCACTCAGGCAGAGGCTCACAGAAATGGCACACCCACATAATTTCAGTGGGATCTTTGGGACATCTTACCTTTCATTACATGTTGCAAAAGTTTACCTTTGGCAAGCAAGGAAAGAAGAGAAACTAGCGATGCGCTGCAGTTATCTGGTTTGGGAGGAATTTACCCCTGTTGAAGCCTGAATGACCCTCTCCTGGCCTCGGGAGCCGGGCAGAGCTGGCGGGGAAGTGACCACAGGGACGGATCCTCAGGGGAAACCCAGCCTGTCCCCACGGCTCTGCAGGACCCCCGCCCCAGGCTCCGCTCCTCCCCGCCCGCCTCCCAGTTTGCCCGGGGTCCCTTCAGCTGGTCGCTCCCCTCCCGCATCCCGCTACCTCCGCCACCCGCGTCTGCCCCCGCCGCCGCAAATCGGCGTGGAAAAGCGGGGAGCGAGTCCCCGTTTCCCCGAGGTCTCCGAAGCGGAGCCCCGCTCCGCTGCACAGGCAACTGAAGTCCCTCCGCCCAAACCACCGGCCGCCCTCCGGGGGGGAAGCGGCTCCCGGAGCCGGGCGCCCGGGGGTCTGGCGGAGCGGCGGAGCTGACCTGTTGCTTTCCGCAAGTACAGCCGTCCGCTCAGAGGATCACTTCGGTAATCCGAGATGCGTGAAAGGAGAAAGCCTCGCTTCCCCTCTCAGCCGCTCTCGGAGGTGCGCGGTGGCACAAGTGCCGCCGGCCTAAACTTTAAGGCCGGACCTGCCGGTTGCGAACACCCCCGAGAGGGGCGGCCCGGGGAGGGGGCCGGGAGCGCCGCCTGCGAAAGGACATCCCTCTCCCGGGTGGAAGGCTTTAGCCGCGGTTACAACCATCGCGTCTCGCTCCTTCCCAAACAGCCAAAACCCGGGAGGGCTCCAGGTGCCGCGAAGCCCAGGAAAGAGCAGGGATGCCCCGCGGGACCAAAACAGGCGTTTGGGAGGGGGCCGCTCCGGAGTGGTCCCGCAGACGTGACCGCCAGGTCCCCCGAGAGCGGGGCAAACCCCGGGCGCCCCGCGCTTCTCCCCGGGCCCCTCCGGCGCCGCAATCCTCGGGCCCTGCCCTGGAGAGAAGCACCGCCCGCCCCCCCGCCCGGAAAGGGCCCCTGAGCCCGAGGTGGGGCCCGCGGGCACGGCCCTGCGCGGGCAGCGGGAGCTGAGCGGGCACGCCTGCTCTTCCCGGGGGGCAGCACCCGTTTTTCGTGCCTGTTTCGGTTACCCCCGGGAGCGTTACGAACGCAGCCGCCCCCTCCCGCCGCTCCTCAGGCGCCCACCGACGAGCGGGCTCCGCTTTCAAAGCTCGACTTGGCAGAGTCTGCTGAGCAGCTAATAACATAACAACCCGGCTTTGATCAATCCGAACTAATTACCCCTCTTAATTAAAGTCTTTAGCGGTTCTTTCAGTGTTTTGGCAAGGAAGCGGGAGAGGTTTGCCGTTAGACAGCGCCGCGCTCCCCGCCCGCCCGGCCGAGCCGCAGCCCCGGGCCGGCAGCGCCAGCCCCGCCGCCGCAGTCACTCGTGTTCAAATGTTTATTTTCACCAGGTCAACGAATTCTTTCTTTTTTTTTTTTTTTTTTTTTTTTTTGCTTTTTTCCACGTGCAAGAATCAAACTGAAATTCAAATCCGTACATAGCGAACCAGCTCTGTCCATATAGATACGATATTCAGGGGGGAGAGGGAGAGGAGGAAACCAAGAAGGGGGGGATAATCAGCAGGCAGCGGAGGCAGGGCAGGATCAACACAATGGAAATATATATACATCGAAATAATTAAAGTGGTGCAGCGTTCCCGGCTCGGATAATACAGATCCCAAATAAATACAGCAGAAATTGGCTTGGCGCTTTTTCTTTTTTTTTTAAAACCATCTCTCCACCTGAGATGCGACGACAACAAAAAATAGAGTCTTTAAAAAACAAACTAAAAAAAAAAAAAAAAAGAGGAAACAATCAGTCCCATAAACGTTAGTGGCGATATAGAGCATAATACACAAAACCGCTTAACAGGTGCATGCAAAGGGGCGGGCGGGCGGCGGCGGCGGGAGCTCCCGCCGGCGGAGCGGCGCTCCCCGCTGGCGGCCGCCCCTCACGGCTGGAGCGGCGGCGGGCCCTGCAGCAGCGGCCCGGGCGGGGGCGGCTGGTCGGGCCCCCCCAGCTCGGCGGGGGGCCGGGGCAGTCCCAGGGCGCTGTCGTGCAGCTTGCGGACGTGCTTCTTGAGGTCAAAGTTCCTGCAGAAGCCTTTGCCGCAGGTGGGGCAGGTGAAGGGCTTCTTGTCGTTGTGGGTGTGCATGTGGAAGGTCAGGTTGTACACCTGGTGGAAAGCCTTGTTGCAGATATTGCACTTGAACTGCTTCTCCCCGCTGTGAGTCAGCTTGTGGTTTTTGTAATTGCCTGGGAACGAGACAAGAAGGGCGAAGGGACCTGGGGCTGAGAACTGGACGCTGCAAAGAGGAGGAAAAAAAAATCCCCAAACCCCGTCCCATCCCCAGAGCTCGGCTTTAGCCGAAAATGACCGCCGATCTCTTAGCAAAACACCCGCCTTCTCCCCATCCTCCCCGCGGCTGTTCCTTTGGCAGACGAGAAGGGAATTATCGAATAAACCAAAATCACATCAACTGCAGAACTAAAACCCCTGGATTTAACTTTCCCAGCAAGACGGGGAGAAAAACTAACCAAACTCCTGCCCTCGGAGGGGAAAAAAAGCGGCGAACTCGTTTGCCGAGCTGCGCTGGAAGCTGCGCGTTGCAGTGCGCGGAAAACGGGCGCTGCCCGCGGAAGGGCTGCCCTGCGCTCCCCCGAAAACGAAAGCCCTGCCCCACTCCCTGGGCCGTGCCGTAGGAAATGTGTCAGGGCTAGCGAGACTTAAAATTAACTTAAATCTCTAATACCAGAAATTAAAACCAAAATCGACCCGAGCCCCCCCCCTCCCCCCGTCGCAAATTGCCCCGACGCTTGACCTCGCCTGGGGGGGGCCCGGGCAAGGGAGAGGGCGCTGGAGACTGGTACCTTTCTGGTGAAATCCTTTGCCACAAAATTCGCAGACAAAAGGTTTGTAGCCGGCGTGTATTCGCGTGTGTGTGTTCAGGGTCGAGCTCCGGTTAAAGGCTTTGCCGCACTGGTTGCACTTGTGTGGCTTTTCCTGGAGGGAAACAAACGCCAAGTCACGGCTTGTGTGCTGGCGTGCAGGGCTGGTGTGTGTGCAGGGCGGGCGTGCTAGCTGGCGGCTCGCCGCTCCCAGTGCGGGGCACCCCGCCGTACCCCACCGCGCCTGGAGCCGGCCAAATCCCCCGGCGGCTCCGGCTCAGCCGCCCCCCGCACCGCGCCGCCGCCTCGGGGCAGCGCCGGGCTCCCCAAAAAAGCGTGCGCGGAGGGGTCTCGGGGCGGGCGGGAGGGAGGGGAGGCGGGATGGAGGCTCACCTGGGTGTGGATGATCTTGTGCCGGCAGAGCGTGCTCGCCTGTCTGAAGCCCTTCCCGCAAACTTTGCAAACAAAGGGTCTGGCTCCCGTGTGCACCGGCATATGGCGAGTTAAGTTATAATGTGCATTAAATACCTTGAGAGTGAAATCAGACAAAAAAAAAAAAAAATAATTGCGATTAGAAGGCGAGAGCGCCGAGGGGAAGCCGTCGTTTAAAAATAAAAGCAAGCAAGCGCCCGACAACCCGGCGGACAGACGGACGGGGGTAGGAGGCTGGGGAAGCAGGGGGAAGGGAGGCGGGCTGCGGCTCTACTTGCCTTTCCACAAACTTCACACGTGAAAACTTTGGGCTTGCTGCTCGGGGAGCCGCGGCTGAACTCCGAGGTCTTGTAGGCGATTTTTTCCGAGAGGATCTGAGCACTTTCTTTCATGTAGTGCTGCAGCTGAGCCTGCGATAAGTCCTTGAAGGCTACCCCCGCCGGGTACTTGTCCACGGCCGGCAGCACCAGCTTGTTCCGCTCCGCCAGGTAAGCCTTGGGCTGCGGGTGCAGGGGAGAGCTGAGGAAATAAGAAGCCACCGGGTGGATGTTGACACTGGAGGACGGGTGACAAGGGCTGTCGCCTCGGTTGAAATAGCACAGGGCTCCCATGGCGTGGAAGGAGGAGTGATTGACCACTCGGGGTCTTACCAGTTTGTACTGCTGCAAGGGCAGGGCATCGCGGGGGAAATCTCCTTTCAAGCTCAGGGCACAGTTCAAGAGATCGCCGCAGCTAAAGGAGGGCGAGGAAGAGGAGTCTAAATGAGCCTTCCTGGGTTCCGCTCCGGCCACCGCCGCTTTGGGCAGGGGGTCGTACGCCACCGGGACAAAGGGGATCATGCAGGGGATGGAGGAGTTGAGGTGCAGCGGGTGCTTGGGGTCGCCTTTGGCCACGGAGCCGTGGAGGAGCTGCGGGACGGGGATGGAGCGGGGCTCTGGCGTCCGCGCCATGATGCGCTCAATGGAGAAGGCGAGGGGCTTGGGCGTGCTGATCATGTTGCTCCTGGCAGACAGGCTTTCTCTGGCCGGAGGAGTCGCTAGGATTTTGGTCGCCGTGTGGTGGCCACTATTGTCCATGGCTGGATTGCATTTGTTCGCCCGGTTTGAGCCGCTTTGGTAGACGCCTCTTTTTTTTTTTTTTTTTTTTTTTTCCTCCTCTCCCCTCTCTCTCTCTCTTTCACTCTCTCTGCCCCTTTTCTTGTCACTGATCTGCAAGGAGGGAGACCAGCATCGCCGCCGCCACCATCACCACAGCCTCCGCCGGCGGAACCAGCCTTCTCAGTCCAGTGGACTCATGCCAGCCCGTCACAGTTTACTTTGGCGCACCAATGACTCGGGACAATCGCTACTTATTTCTATCAATAGAAAGTGTTGTGTCAATAACGCAGCCAAGATCTCGCCAATCGTTAACTTCCAAGAGGAGAAGGTAAACTAGATAATTGCTCAATTCGCTTCCAACAGTCAACAGGAAAAGTTTCCCCCCCCCCCAGTAAGCGGCTACTTTTCATTGGCGCCCGCGCCTCCCCCGCCCAGGGAAGGAGGCGTCTCTCCCTCCTTCTTGCCTCTCTCCCCTCTGCCTCCCTCTCTCCCTCTCTTTTTTATTATTATTATTTGCAATCTGCTTAACCAGGCTTTAGAGGCCAAGCAAATCCGAGATCAATTTTCTTGTTTGGCTTTAAGTGACATCATCTAAAATCATTGTCCAAGTGCTAAATAGGGATGTGAAACCCAATTCAAGGGCAAGCGCCAGGGTATTTGTCAAACGAGGTGCTGCAGAAGAAGCGGCTGGAGGGGAAGCTGCTTGTTTCCTTGCCACTTTCCAGCCCGAGCTCTCTTTGTGCGTGGGGGGGTGTGTGTGTGTCTGAGGGAGGGAGGGAGATGGCTGCTCTGCTCCTGGGACTGCTCCTGGTCTGCTCACTGCTTTAAAGAGCAAGGTCAGGTGGCGGTGAGCTTTTGGAAAACACAGTAAACAAATGAGCGGGGAACTTGCGACAAGCAGGCGGCCAGAGCAACGCATGGGGATGCAGCAACACCCGGCCAAATCCAACGAGTGCTTGTGAGCAAAAGGAATCAAAACCTGGGGCTGGGGAGGAGAAGGGAAAGGAGGTAGGAAGAAGGAGTGCCTTTTAAATCTGAAGCACTATTTAGAGAGGGATATATAAAGTAACCTGCATATATACTAGGTATAGCTTCTCTGTCCTTAAACAATACATACACAACACAAATACTGAAAACTCAGGATCGGTAGAGATACACGAAGAAAAATACAGCGCACACACACTGCTTATAGGTATATGTGCACCTAAACAGATGCGCTCCCCATGTATTTAAGCGCAGCTTGGCGGCCCTGTTCCGGACGGGTCGCTCCAACGCCCCGCGTGTTTGTACTTACAGCGAAGCGGGGGGTCGGGGAGAGGAGAGGGACGGCGGTGGGTAAGGGGCTTTCTGTGGTCACCCCCCGTCCCACCACCCGACGGCTCGGGGTCAGAACAAGTTCCCGTTCCTCCCGCCGGCCTGGGGTTCACTTGGCTGGTGAATCAGGGGCCGCTGCCGAAATCCCCAGGAGCGGCCGAGGGTCCCTTCGCCCCCCCCCCCCCCCCCGCCTCCCCGGGAGGAGGCGGCCGGCGGGGCACCGCGGGGGGGCCCACGGGGCGGCCTCCGCTCCCGCGGCCCAGCACTGCCCTTCTCCGGGGCCGGGGGAGGGAGGAAGGAGGTCTCGGGTTTGCTAGTGGAGAGAAGCCTCCAGCGAGGCAGGGAGGCCCGGCCCCCGCTGCTCGGGTACCAGCTGGGGAGCCTGCAAAAGGCTGTCCCCCCCTCATCCCCCCTGGCCCAGGACAACCCGCTTGCGGGGAAGCGGGAGCAGGGGGGAAGGGCTGGGGCCCCGGGGAGGAAGGGATGGAGGGAGGCATCCTTGCCCCCGGCGCTGTGGCCGGGCCGGCGCCGCCCTGGGTCACGGCGGCCCCGCTGAGGAGGACAAGGCAGCGGCTGTTGCACGACGGTACCTGCGCAGCCGGGAGCTGCCGGGCGAGCATCGCGGAGCTGCGGGGGACGGAGGAAGAGATGCCCCGCCGGCCCCGGACAAGGCGTCCGACGACGGGCCGTGGTCCGGGCATCCCTCGCTGCGGAGGATGCGCCCCGCACGCCCTGCGACCTCCGTGTCCGCCCCGTCCCCTCGTGCCGCGGAGCGCAGGCAGCCGGCGGGAGCTGGGGCTGACCCCGCGGGCGTGCCGGGATGGACACAGCCGTGCGGACACGCGTGGGGCGGAGGAAGGGCCCGAGCCGTGCCGTGCCGTGCGGGGTCCCCGGCCGCGATGCTCCGCTCCAGCCGCGCTCCCTGCTTTCCCTCGGCCGAGGTGGGGGCCGCCGGCCGGGGCGCAGCTGCCGCCGCCCCCCGGCAGATGGGTCGCGGCGTTAAGACCGTAATTGCTGCCCCGGCTCGGGTTGCCGCAGCCGCCCGCCTCTTACCTGCTGCTTCCCGCACCGCCAGCCCCGGCTCGGCCGGTGTCACCGACCCGGGGGGGGCCGCGGGGACCCGGGGGGGGCCCGACCCGTGTCCCCCCGGCGCCGTGCGGGGCAGCTGCCCCGGGCTGCCCGCTTCTCCGGGGCGTCGGTGTCTCTCGCTTATTTTGTGTCTGCCAGAGGAGAGTTTCCTCCTTCAGAGCAATTTACATTTAATTCAATCTAGGCAAATTTCCTCTTGATTGGTGCTGAAGAAGGGAATTATTGTTGAGTGGGTTTTAGAGGCTTCAAATCCCATATACTTAATATGTTAACAGCTTGCTCTTAACTGGTCTTTTTGGGATTGACTTTTTGACATGTGTTTGAAAGTAAAATATGTAGTGTCATTTGAGCAGGGTAAATATCCCAAAGCAGCAATTACAGCCCTGCCATTACAATTATACTGGCCTGCTCAATACTGAGATACACTCTTGGAGAAGCGGGAGTTTTATTATTCGTTACTTCTTTACGGATATGCCCCCCTTTCTTTCCGTACCGCACACGAAAACTTATGTTCGTGCCTAATTATTAAATAGCGATCTAAAAGCCGTATTTTTATTTTTTTTAATTTTTTCTTTCTTTGGGAAGTCGTTCCATTCCGTCTCAGAGATGGAGCCTCGCTAGCGCTGGAGTTGCCCGCGCTGTAGATAGACGTACTTAAAACCCATGTCGATATATTTTTGTAGTCCCGTCCCGAGCTTTGCCTTGCGCTCGGACCGCATCATTTTAGCGATGCTACGGATCTGCCGAGCTGCAAATATCCTGCAGTCGCGCCGGTGCGGGGAGTTTTTTTCCCGAGGCAGAGAGGTTTACAGGCTCTGAGGGTGGCGAAAAGTAGCCTCTTGGCCGGTTTCTTTCGGCGGGGGCACGGCGGGCTGCAGGCTGGGCCGGCCTCCCCGGGCCCGGGCCTCTCTCCGGGCTGGCGGCGCGTACCGAGCCCCGGCAGAAGGGGCCGGCGGGCGAAGGAGCGGGGCCGGCGGCCTCCCAGAGTTACAAACCGTCGGAGGAATTAAGGGCAAAAGTTTTGCCTCGAGTTGATTTCGTGTTCTGCCCGGGAAAGCTGCTGTTCTCTTTTTCCCCGTAATCGGTTTTGTGTTTCATTCGCTCCTAAGCTATGTTCTTGATATTGCTCACTTGCATTATTATCATAACGTATCTCTACATGCACTCAAAATCCGAGTCACCGGCGAATTCATCTCGTCGTCAGGATTACTCCAATCCGATCCCAGAGGCGATTAGAGGGAGGTAAAATACTGCCTAAAGCCTAATCTTTAATTTCTTCCTCCTTAATAAAATGAATAATTCCGTTGCGTTTTTAAGTAAAAAATGAATTGAAAAGGATAATAACTCCGCTAACCTTCTGTTGCGTGTATTAATCTTTTCCTGGAAGTGTTTTACCGCAGCCCTCCTGCCCGAGCAGGCTGCACCTCGCAGCGGGCTCCCTCCGTGGGCTCCCAGCCTTCTCCCCACGGCTGGGGCAGGGGAGACACCCACCAGCCGGGCTCCGGGGCGCTTTGTCTGGGCGACCTTAATGCGGAGGGACCAGGGAGGTTACGGAAAAGACTTCTGGCCGCGGCACCGGCGGACCCGACGGCGCCTGGTCGGAGCCCGATTACTGTTATTGCTACTGTAATAATCATCATTAACAGTGCCACCGTCGCGATGCGCCGCGAAAGCTGGGGTTTGCTCTCACTACGTGCCGGTCCTCGCCGTCCCCTCCCGAGCAGCCGGCTCTGTGAAGGGGCCATGTACCCCGACACGGGACGGAGCTGCCTCCGCTCCCCGGCTGCGCCGCCGCGCCCCGCGTCCTCCCGCGGCGGGACGCGCTGGCCCTGCCTTGCTTAAACTCGGAATTAGCCCCTGGCTGCTGGTCTCGCTGTTCATTCCCACTCGGGGCTTGCTTGTTTGCTGTCTTTTGAAGGGAAGTCAAAATACGAACGGGGGAAAGAGTGGAAGCGGGGGGAAGCAGACCCCGGGATTACCAGGATGGTGGGCCAGCTGCGGGCCCCGTTTAGCAGCCGGCGTCGGGGGAGATCCAGCGCCGCCGTCCTTTCGGTGGGAACCTGCTGCCGCCGCTGCCCGGCCGTGGGGCGGGGGACGGGGCTCGCCGGCTCGCCCGGCCCCGGCGAGGCGAGGCGAGGGCGGCAGCGGAGCCCGGGCGCACCGGGCAGCAGCCTCGGGCTCTGCTGCTTCGGCAGCGCGGGCAAAGGCGCTTGGGCTTTGTCGGGTTGTTTTAAGTTGTAACACTTCGGCGTTTTCTCCGCTGACATTTTCTCCGGTGAAAATCTCTCCCTATATGTGTATATACCTTCTGAGACTATGCATAGTCTCCCCATACAGCGAGTGCGCGTTAGCATCCCTCTATCTCAGTTCCACGGCAAGGAAAAGAATAAAGTATTGCTATTTTTAACCGAATCCGTCACAAAAGAAAAACAGTTGACACTGACCCGCCAAACACAAGTGTTCCCGGCGGTAAAACAAAGTTTGACAGTACAGTACGTCTCCTACAGACCCCTCTAAACCGAAAACCAAACGGGTGCAAATTAAGCCTTTTCACGTATAAAGCCTTTAATCACATATAATCGAAATTACAAGTGACCCTCTAAAGCAGCGCTCCCGGCCCTCCCGTAATTCATGCAAGCGATTTGTCTAAGTGTGCCAGCTACGAACGTGAACTGCAGCAATCACGTCTAATCTAATCAGTCCGCCTGTGAGGGGACCCGGCGGTGTCATCAGCTCCAAAGGGCCCTTGGTGAAAGTGGCTGGGAGGGGCCAGCGGCAGCTGGAGCCATGAATGACACTTTCTCATTTGTTCCTTTCCCAGTTCAACAAATGTTTAGCCCTGTTGCTGCTAAATGAACGCCTTGCGCTCTTTGGCTCGGGGAAGCTATTTATTTTTAAGATTCCTGAATAGGATCAGGAGCAATTAACTTATTTTTGTTTCTATTTTCTCCCAGTGTATTGGGAGCTAACCTGGAGCAAAGCAAAGAGCCGGTCGGCTGCGTGGGCGCCTGTGTGCTGCATTCCCGGCACCGGAGTCCTCCGGGCTCTCCTCGGCGGCGGGGAGAAGGTGTCCGCCATCCACAGGCTGCCTGGCGGGGAGCCGGGACAAAACCCCGCGCTCCTGTGCCCAGGTCCGTTTCGGTGTGCCGCTGCCGAGAGGCAGGGAGCAGCCAAGTGAAAAACGGGAAAATAAGAACAAAAGCAGGACGGCGGCCGGAGAGGGCTCCCCGCCGCCCCCGCCTGCTCGCCCGGCACCCCTACCCGGGCACGGACACGGGGGACAACCGAGCGGCCCTCGGGGAGGGACAGTATTGTCCCAAAGGTCAAAAACTTTGGGTTTTGGTTGTTTGATGTTTCGGAGTTCTTTTTGTTTTGTTTTGTTTTGTTTGGGTTGGTTTGTTTGTTTGTTTTGTTTTTCTATTTTTTTTTTTAAGTCTCTATTAGACCAAAACGCGCCTGGGAGCCCGGCCAGGCCGGGAGCTGCGCTGGGCATCCCGGGCCGGCCGAGGTGTCTCTGCGGGTCCCACGGGGGTCACAGGTTCCGTCCCTTTCGCACAAAACGAGTCCGCCCCCCCCCGCAAGAGGACTCTCCTGTTGCTGCCTGGCGGCTCCCGCCGTCTGCTGCGTGCTCGTTTGCTGTTACTCCAACGTTTGATTCAAACCCCCTTCGGAAGATGCAGAACGGGTACTCTCTGTGCAGGAAGGCTCACCAGCAACCCACCTCACAGCCTTACACCCCCTCCCTGGCATTGCCGTGTCCCTCGTGGAGCCGCACTCCCTGCCCACGCAGACGAGTCCCGACCGCCCTCCGCGCCGAGGGTTTGGTGTGTCCCAGGAGGAGCTCTGGCGCCTCACAAGCCTGGAAACACCTGGGGCCTGACCCGAGGCCCCCCCGGGACCCCAGGAAGCGTTGAGTGGGCGCCCGTCCCCAGGGCCAAGGAGGGAGCCTCTCCTCGCTACAGCGCTCCCTCCGGCTCCTGCGGCGGGGGCCGCCCGCTCTCCGCTCGGGATGGGATGTAAAGCGCGGGCTGCCTCTGCCGGAGCGAGTCTCACGGCGGGGACCCGCCGGTGCGGGCGCAAACGGCGCCAACCGGGAGCCGCGCTGCCCCGCGGGCGGCAGCGGCGGTGGCGGGCAGGGGCAGCGGCAGCCGCGGGCCGGGGCAGCCGGGAGCTGCGGGGACTTGCGGGGCCCGGGACGGGCCCGCCGCGCTCTCCCCTCATGGCCTCAAGCAGCGGCGGAGGGCTGAGCTCGGCTGGAGGCGGGGGGCTCGGTGCCCCAAACCCGCCCTGCCGCCGCGGCAGTTCCCCGGGCCTCTGCCTTGCCTTCCCTTGCCTCGCCTTGCCTTGCCCTGCCTTGCCTTTCCTGTCGCGTCCTTGGGCCGGGGAGGCGGGAAGCGACAGCCGAGGGGGGCGAGCTCTTGGCCCTGGGCGTCCCCCTGCCCCGCCGGCGGGCGAGCAAGCAGGGGCAGCGCCGCGCTCCCGCACCGGCCCCGAACACCGCGGGGCGCGCACCCGGCCGCGCCTTTCCCTGGTTCGGCTTCAGCAGCCCCTTTTATGCCACAAAGATGCAGGGGGTGAATTAAACGAGACCCCTCCTGCCTCCTTGCTAAGGGCTCCCTGCACTCCGCGACCGCTCAGCAAAAGCGGAGGCCGCGGCGGGGGCGGCGGCCCCCGCGGAGCCCCGCGAAGCCCCACGGAGCCCCGGGACCCAGCGGCGGGAGAGCCGCCGGCCGCCTCGCAGCAAGGCGTACAGCGAGAGGTGATGCTCGCCTCTCCCCGACGGGCACACACCTCCGGGAGTGTGTTGAGGTTCTAAACACGTAAATTAAAATGTACAGGCGGACCTTGCTTCCATGTCAGCGGGGTTTTGCTGCGGCTGCTGGCGGCGGCCGTGCCTGACTCCGAAGCTGTCACACAGATACTCACTGGCCTTCTCAAGCTTGGCACTGGTTCACGGTTTCACAAATCTTGTTACTAAGAAAATATGTGAATTAATAAGAAATGGAATGACCTTTGGAGTGCTGTCATTTCTGTACCTGCCTTCCTGTGATGTCTGCTGTGCTGCCTTTCTAATAATAACTTATCACATACTTTGAGTTAATTTCTCTGAAATCACAAACATCTTGTAACTTCTTCATGGTTACAACATCTTTGGTTTTTTTTTTTTACTATTTCCTCACTCATCTCGATGTTACTGACAGACATGTCTTGCAAGTACTGCATGCAGATGAAATTATATAGCAAACTGCTTGACATATGGGGTATACATGTATCATGCTTCATGAAATTTGAGTAACTCAGACCCACTTCAAGCCACAAGAATTCATAGATTTTTTTTTTTTTAAAAGATTATGTCAAGGCATAGGAAGGGTTGAGTGCTCCCTAAGGGACAGGGAGCTGGGAGGAGTCCCGGGGCTGGCAGGGCAGGGCTGGGCTCTGCCAGCCAGGCCTGGCCCCACCGCCCCCAGCCAGGGAGCAGGGCAGGCCAGAGCAGGGCGAGAGGCGGTGGCAACCCAGAGCCCAGATCACTGGCACGTTTGTGGTGACCAGGCAGGTCTGAAGTCGGTCCATGGGTCAGGGTCTGGATCAACAGGGCCCGTGAGCAAGCACAGGCAGGGCTGTACCTGAGCCAGAAAGCATCACTCCTACTCCATCGCTGGGGCAGGGACTGACAGCCCTGGACAGACCTGAGGTGGAGTTGCTGGGCAGAGGCTGTGGGTGGGGATCCCAGGTGAGGCCAGTCAGGACCATGATGGCCTATGAGTCCTCTTGAGGCCCTGACAGGTGAAATTACTATAAGGTACTTTGTAATTGTCCAGATCAACAGGGAGAGTTGTTTGCCTTCTCAGGAAACCCTTCTTGGTGTGGGGACAACTTGGGACAGAGGACAAATCCACAGGGGAGGTGAGTGAAACCAGTGTGTTTCCCACAGGACATTTGGCTAGCAGGGCTGGGCAGAGGGGTTACTGCTAGGTTGGTCTCTGCTCAAGGAGAGTTGGACCCGTCACCTCCTGGGCTGTGCTGGTTACAGCAACTTCTGTCCCACTCCGGGCCCCCACACTGTGTGTGACTTGCTGGGGACAGCATCCAGTTTTGATACTGCTTCCTCCTCTTGTGTTATCTCAGAACCTTAAACATCTCCTAATGCCGCCTTCTTGGGAGAGCGCCGCATGGAGCTGGCATGTCCCTGCGCTGGGAGGCCTCAGCAGGCACCGCAGTGACACCTGCCTTTGCTAGTTTACAACTGGCGTCCCCACAGGCACCTCCACAGGGTCTCAGGGAGGTGAAGATGGTGGGGAGAGGGCAGTCAGGGGGATGTTTGCAGAGACAAGCTCCCTCTGGGCCTGACCGGCACCGATCTCTCTGCTTCATTGGGTTTGGGAGCTGGGTGTTACGCTGGGCAGCCCGGCTTCCTCCGCACCCCGCTGCCTGCTCCAGCCAGACTGGGGCTGAGGCTGCAGCTCCTGGCCCGGCGGGCGACCCCTTACCGAGCCTGGGTTTCAGCCAGAGCCCCACCTGGCCCTTCAAATGCCGTCAGCTTCCACGCACTGGCACGACTAGGATGAGAGATGGGAAAGGGATACGTGGTTCTTTTAGTGCTATCGAAGCCCAAAACAGCAAACCCTGGGAATGGTGGAAAATACTGTCGAGGCTCCCTCCCGCCCAGAGCCCAGCAGAGCTGGTAAGGTGAATGCAAAGCGATGGAGGGGAGCCTGCGGTGTGTCCCCCCCGCCCCTCCGGCCACCCTGCTCCGCAGCAGCCGCCTCCCGCCCTGCTGCTCCCCGAAACGCGTTTCCCTGCAGCTGCGCCTCCAGGGTGCCTCTGGGCGAGCACTCAGGGCACTCAGAGCTGAGAAGAACGGCCATCCCCACCGCCTCCCATTTCTCCCTTTTCACTGAATTCACCTCAGCTCCCACGCAGGTGAGGAGGCTGGTTTGCCGCAGGAAAAAATTGCCACTTTGGGTTTCTCCCTGGAGAAGCTAGGAAGAAGCGTAACTTGTCCCTCCCTTCTTGACCGAGCTTCCAAGTGTGCTGCAAAAGACTTTCCTTACAGCTCTCGTTCTCAGTTCCTGCAGCCCCGTGTGCTTGCGACAGACCCCTGAAGTTCTACGGCCTGTTCTTGCAGGGAAACTTCACAGCAGCCTCGCAAATGCTCAACAGCCCGTCAACGAAGCCCCGTGGCTCAGCGAGGACCTCGGCAACCCTTCTTACTTCTTTGGGTATCATTTTTCTATTCTGTCTCTTTCAGATTTTGTCTACACAAACCGAGGAATTAGTCGTGTACCCGCAAAAAAAAAAAAAAAAAAAGGCAAGCTGCATTTTTCATAAGTTGTGTGAGTTTTGACTGATGAAAACTGGAATTCTTTCTGGCTCATATTGAGGGCATAAAAAATGGGCAGCAGGCACTGCCTGTTCATCTGTCAGTGAGGGGTTTTTGTTTCCTTTTTTTCTTTATAACGGCATCGTGTCCTTGGATATTTGTTTGCTATATATATCTGCTCTATAAACCAAATATAGTCACTATAATTTGCTATATAAACTAAATATAATATTCTTTCAAAAAACTTGTTCTCATGAGGAATCATACAACAGTTCAGATGGTTTGAAATATTGAAAACATCTTTTAATTGTAGAATTCTATACAAACTTGGGTAGATACAGAAGTGGTCACGACAAAATGTGTTCTTATTGCCTGGATTTTTTCACAGAAATAGAAACATTGATGGCAAGCTTACTGACATCCAACATGATGAGATATCTTTAAACTTGCAAAATGAATAGACACAACAACACTCCTAAGTAGTTTGTATGTGTTTGACTGTCTTTGAAGTCCTACTACTTATATACCAACCTCAAAATACAAAGAACCAAGATTTAAATTTTTAATGCACATCACATAATAATGTAAAATTAAGCACAAAAAAGGTAAACAAAGTGTAATCCTGAAAATACACTATTTTTTTACCTAGGGCACTGACTTATTCCAAGAGTGATTTCCTGTATAGTTGGGTTTTAAGCGAGGCACACATTTTGTTTTCTGCACAGGACATCAATACCTGATGGAGATACAAGAACGAATGGTAACGAACAAAAGGGAAAGAAACGTAATCACAAGTGGAACTCAAACTCCATGCCAGTGTTCTCGCAGCCCTAAGCAAAGCTATACATTAAAATATGCTACAACCATTGTTCTCAAAAAGTCCTTGGCACTTTTCCTCTGATAATCTTACTTTCATTTTTTTAAAAAATGGAGCAAATTACATTTCTGCACCTATATCATAAGGCAAAACTATAAATGCAACTACAAGGACAAGTTACCAAAAAAAACCCCCACGCCAAAGATAACCCCCACCCTCAAACCGTCACCCCACAACTCCAAATGCTTGGTGAAACAATATCATCCTTCCTCTTCATCACTGTCTTTCATAGTGATGCCCTGAAGTCCTCCCGCATCCGTGACTGAGACTGTGGCCTCCTCTACGGTCAGACGGCTGTGAACGGTGTCGTAGGTTTTACTGTTCAGCGTTGCCTCCAGCACGCCTTGCAATCTGAAGTCTCGGTAGGTTTTCTGTGGCAAAAATAAAACACTCTGAATTGGACTCGAGCAAGTCTGAGCAGTCTTCCGCTACATACTGGCCATTTCTAGCATGCCAGCGGAACAGCTTCGTTCCTCCTGCAGTTAGGGGTCTGTCGTCTAGAATTGGTAAAAGATTTCGCAGTCTTAGTTTCTGGGCTGCATGAGATTTCTATAAACTTAATTAAAAAAAAATCTGAACTCTGTGGAAAGGTAGACTCAAAGTGACGCATTTAATTTGAAAATGTAGCGGTCAGTGACAATGTTTCTGGATCCACAGAAACAGATTCCAGTTATGATTAACCATTAACACTTTCACAGGAAAAAACTTTGCTATTTGGCAAGCGTACGTAGACATGGTGCTAAAAATTTTGCCTGAGTGCTCAAGCCTGAGATCATGAATATGTAAACAATCTTTTTATTCTTTCTGGCAATTGTTCTGCATCTTTTGTTTCTTGAGCACCATTTTGAAAAAACAAATCTTTCTTGGGAGTCAGCTTCTCCCTGCATACACCAGTCCCCCACGGACTTTTTCTGCACTTCGGTCTCGCAACGGTGCTGCCTTTGCCCATGACAGTAATGCTGGGCATGCTGTTAGTTGATGGACTCAGATCGTAACATTTTGCAGGTGTAATTTTTCAAAAACCCGTATCAGTGTAGGCAAGGTCACTTCATTTGACCCCGAGAACACAAAGAAGAGAGCCCACAAGCCACACTTTGATGGCCATTACTTTAAGAGATTGTGTTTTGTACTACATTTCTATAACTGTATGCAGATTTCTCAGTAACTTCCATTTGTCTCATTTATTCAATAAGAAACCAATAAAGAATTTTTCTAACTGCACATTGAATGTGAATTTGGCTACAGGTAGTTCTGTCATTTCACAGAAAATGTAAATGTCTGACTCTTTCCTCATCATATGATTTTATTTGCATTTATCTTTACCTTTATACACCTAATGTGGAAAAAGAAAATAGATTTTAGATTATGATTTATATTCTGCGATGTAAAAGTTTCTTGGGTGACTACTTCAGTCAATTAATTTGCATTCTAAGTCTTCTACATCTACATCTTTCTTTCACAAGTTTTGTTTCCTTGGTAAGCAGCCTTCCTGTGAACCAGCAGATACGACTTCTTTCTTTGACTTTCTATCAAGTAAGAATTCTGAGTGAAATTGTTTTATTCATTGGTGCTATGTTCAAATGAGCATATGGAAAATCATCTACTCTACCTTCCTTATTTTTATGTTGTAACATGCTTGAAATAATCTTTCCTGAAGTTAGCCTAAAAAGCTTAAGAAGGAGATGTTGATCTACCTAGTTTCTTATTTTGTGTACACTGTTACTATGAGTTCCCAATGTTTATGGAATAGACTGGGGGAAAAAGAAAATGGAAAATAATTAAGAGCTACCAGACTCATTCGTCTGCCAGAGGAGACCGTGCACAACCCTTAGAGAAAGAAAAGAGAAAAGAGCTGATCTTGTTTCACTCGATAGTTCAGAGAACTGCAAAAGACACCTCTCAAAATGGGTAACATTCAGCTGGGAGAATTTTTTCTGCCACTATCTATGATGATTATTTAAACCTTGTCTGAATCACTGCAACCAAGATTTATTTGACTTTCATAGGTCAACTTCAGAGTCAATGGATGCAGCTTATGTTTTGCTCACACACTCCTGCGAGTACCCTGCCTAGTCTTTTTCAAGTGTCACCATTGCATTCCCTTTTTATAACACTGTGCATTCAATTTCCTTTGATGTTGCTAACAGGTCCTACAGCAATTTCTTTCAGTTTTACATTGTATTCCACCCATTCTCAGACCAGCTCTCTGGGGTTCAGTCATTGCTTTTCTCTTGACATACTTTTGCAGGATAATAATGTTCACTTCCAAGCTTAATTTTTAATTTCGCCCTAACTTTCCTCTTGGTCCTTAACCCTTCTTTAGTCACGTCCCTCCGCACGTGTCTCAGACATCTAACGATACCTTTATGCCATCATCCCTCAGTCTTGGCTTTAATGGGAACAAGCAATGTTTTCTTCTGGTCATTCTTAATAATGCCACTACCTTTGCTGCATCCAAACATGAAAGAATCATCTATTTCTTACCCATCTCATGTCCCTTAAAAATGACCTCCTACTTCTTTTTTGGAATCTTTCCAGGAGATGACAGGGGCAACACAGCCTCCCAGTTTTTCCAAAGGCAAACAGAAAAGTGCTTCCATTCACTCTAGAGTTTGGAGGAACTGTGCCTCCCCTGTGCCCCTCCCCAGCTGGGCTGTGGCAGCAAAAGCTTCTCACGATACTCTGCTTGAACCATCGTTTCTTATTTCCCAGCAGCCTCCTGAGTTCCTGTTTTACCAGTTCCGTCTTCTTCACCCACCAAAACACAGGTCGACAAGATCTTCTGTCTTCCAGTACATTGACCAGAACCTCTATGACTGACATCATCTTCAATCTTCTGTATCCACAGAAGGCGCCACGGAGTAACACGCTTGGCATTCACGTGCCAAGCAAAGGGGCCCGCGGGCACAGCAAGGCCACCGCCATAACCGGCGTGCTCCCGTCGCCGCCGGGAGCCTGCTTCTCTGGAGCAAGGCTGCTCCGTGTGCCAGGCGGCAGAGGGAAGGCTGGCTGGCAGCACTGCTCCTTCACCCGAACTGCAGTTTCGTAAGACTCTTCCTTTAATCTCCTGGGTGATATTTAACCGGTATAATTTAGTCTGCCCATTCTTAGATCTCACTGGGCACAGTTTTTAGATCCTGTAACACTTTTTTTCCCCCCAGAGGATGATTACCCTCACTTGAGAAGAGCTTTAAACCTTTTGCAAGAGCCATTCATTTCAACCACAAATAGCAAACTGCTTCTACCATTTCGGCAAATGAAGAGCCAAATCCAGTTCCCAGAGAAATCAGTTAAGTTCAAAAATAGCAAAGCTAAGCTTAGGTGGTTCAGAGAGCCATGATGCCATCATTATTACGACTGTTTTCTTGCCTCTCTCTCTCTCTTTTCCTTTTAACTAGTGAATCCTGAAAGTTTCAGTTGCAATTCTAGTGTCCATGAGTTAAAATGCTTCTGACTTTACAGTCTTGCATGAACTTCATGAGAAAATACTTTGAAGAAATCAAGATCACCATTGACAACAGGTGCTTCTTATTCCACATTTATACAGATAACAAGAATGTTCGGAGTTAAACAAGACAGAATTAAAATGAATAAAATCTGTAATGGCTTTCTGTCTCTTGCCTAAGGGCATTAACTGAGATCTGAAAGGGAGCTAGGAGGAAATTTTCTTTTATGGTAGGTTAACCCATAATTGCCTATTGCAAGGTATTTTACACTTTGCTTGGAAGCACTTGACATTGGCCAGTGTAAATGACTGAGGACTGGACTGGAGGGATTGGTTTTCTATCAATATTTATCCCAGAGTATGAAAGATTAGAAAATGTTATCTAATATATTGAATATTGTTTTCCAGTTGAACCTAGTAATCACATGTGTGCAAGAAAGAGAAAATAGTTACTTTTTAGGAGAATGGGAAAAAATGGAGAAAGAATGCTATTATGATTATTAAGGTAAAGCAACAAAAAATCAGTAATATGACAAAAAATAATTTATTAGGAATATCGTACAACATTGCTGTATGCATAGCAGTAATCTGTTAAAATTCCTTGGAACAATTATAATTGTCACTGAGTCGAGAATGGATGACAATTACTAGTGCACATATAATTAACACTAGAGTTTTTAATAAATTGCTTTTCTTCTCAAATTTGCAACTACTGTGGAAAAAAGAAACCCCAACCCCAAACTACATAAGTTGGTAATTTTATTCGACATTTTTAAACTTTTAGGGAATTATCCATGTTAATACTTCATCACTTTTCTGTCTTTACTACACGGTCTAACTCAAACACATTTTATTTACCTTCACTATCTTGATGAGAGTCTTCAGCTGGTAGATGTGAAGCTGAAGGTCTAATCTATCAGCCAGCCACATGCATATGACTTTCATGGAGCTGCTATACCATTGCTGAAAAGAAGGATAAAAAAAAAAAAAAAACAACAACCACCAAACAACCCTGCAGTATTCATTTAACAGATTTGGTAATGAGAGGTAATGAAACACTTTGAAATGATCACAGATCAGCACTTGAAGTCAACAATGATATAATTTCCTGTTAAGAGAATTGCATGAGTCAGTAGGAAATCAAATAACTTGACCTAGACTGTTCTTTACATGAATTAGCAACTGCCATTTTATCTTTCAGTTACAACATTCTCAAGCAAAATAGCGTTATGCACTTTGCGATCTGTCACTAGGAATGGATATTAAATACACAATTACATCGGAGAATTGACAGCTAAAACAGCACAGGGAAAAACATGGGTAGGGTATGTTGAGAGAGATTTTGCATTACCTAGATTTTTCAATCCAAACAGGAAAACAGCATCAAACATGGAATTATGGAATCTGTCTTGCTTTTTTTTTCTTTTAAATCACTTCTTTATTAAGTAAAAAAATTCAGAAATCCATGAAAACTGTATTTAAGTATGATCAAAACACCACTCCACCCCTCCCAAAATAAACACGTTAAGGTTTTGGTTTACGTTAATTACTAATTATAATTACAGCCTACCTTATTTCCTTTTTGTGTCTTAGGCAGGGTATGTTTTCACTCAAAGCTGCACAAACGGATGGGGTAAGAATAAGCTCTCTGCTGTTGGCGTCTATGTTACCGTAAAAAAATGCTCAGATCCAAATAGCTACTATAATGGTTCTTTCACGTTAACTGGATTAAAAGAGATTTTACTAAACATAGTTGCAGCAGCTTTCCTCCCCCTCCTGTAAAATACCATCCAGATGTCATTTAGTCAAACTGTAAAAAGGAAGGGATTTTTTTTTCATTTTAGCAGTGAGAGATTAAAAAAGTTTGTGTCGTAGTTCTGTTTCTAGTCTCCTTCCCCACAGGGAAGAGGCTTAAATTCTTTTCTAATGTAATTTCCTCTGTCTTTACAGAATTCACAGATACGCAAAGAGAGGAAACATTGTGCATATTTTAGAATGCGTCATGTTAGGCAAGGTATACATCATGAAGTAATTCAAAGGAAGGATCTAACCTGTCTCATTAGCCATTTCTACATTAACAAATAAAATAAAAGATATATTGAAAAAATGAAGACAAATTACTGGCTACTGGATGTAACAGAAGACAAAACCAGAATTCTTTGATCAAAACGTAAGGTCTCCGGCAAAAGCTTTAAATACGTACAGTAATTATACGTAAATACTTTTTCCTTACAGGAAACAATCTCATCTCATTGTAACTACCAATTTTAAGGTAAGTTGGAAATAAGAAATAGGATTTTCATATAATAATGACTTCCATTTATTTTGTTTAATGTGTTAAAATGTGTGTTAATTAGAAATCATTGGAAATAAATTACTTTTACATTTTTTTAGAGTTTCTGCTATTAATTTACTGTTTTACAGAGGTGAACAACACACCACACAAAATGCAGATAGCTGCACGTTTCATAAAAGTAGTTGGATTTATTCAATAAAATGTGGGACTGGTTGGGTATCCATAAAATACTGTTTTTTATCAGTGAATGACACTCTTATAGTATTTACATTATTTCACCCCAAACATGCATGCTGGTTTTGATATCCTTTATAAGTATCTGTAACGTATTTTTAATGTGACAGAGTCGTTACTAAGTGGCAGCTGTAAACTATATGACAGGTGTTGTATGTATACAGATGTCTACAAAATAAAATACAGTTGAGTTTATTCGCTCGGGGAACACTATCGATCTAATAAACATAAAAATTCATATGCCAAGCATTCTACCCAGAATATCTATTGTTATTTGCAGTAAGATGAGCCCAATTACTGTATTATCACTCAGACTCGACAGTTGTTAATCTTTAACATAATCACAGTAGAGAGAATGATTTTAGTAGCGGAGTTCTCTCAAAACTGATATTCTTCCATTAAAAAAAAAAATCCAACAACATATCCACGATTCATTTGGTTTGTATCAAGTAGAAAGCAGAAGGGGCTCAAACTTGCTCACACAAACAAACTACAGACAGGATCGAAAATTCTGTGATCGGTTTCCCCGTGCAACACCACCGAATGGTGCCGGATCACTGAGAATAGACCCAGTCCCAGTTTTCTGGCAAAACATGTGTGTTAAAGCCCAGCCAGATAACTGAATTAAGATGGATGTAGTAAAAATTAGACTCTCCATACATATCTGTGATATGCTTACATGCACTGAAAACAAAGCTAAGAAATTGGGGGGAATGGATTTTGCTACTCAAATTTGTGGATGAAAACAATACAATATGTTTTCCTGACTTGTTTTAATACGTTAAACTTTCAGTAGAAATGCTTAATTCGGTGATTGTGAAATGATACTATGGTATTTGCTTCTCTGTCAACATACACTGTTCAGAAAAAAATACAACTGCTATTATATTAGAAAAAGATGTATTCTTATTCTGAATTGTCGCAGTATTTTCAATAACAATCACATGCAGTACATTTTGAGAGTCCTCCCAGAGGTATTTGTGGGGAGCATTCCTGTTCACTACTGGCCTTATACCCACTGGTTTTGAGCACTTAGTATAGGCTGAAGCTGCATAAACATAAATCTGCTGGACTTCAGAAGAAGAAAAGTGAATATTTCCCTGTCGCTTCTTTTGGAGCCTGTTAAAATGCACAGCACTGCAAATGCCTCTCGGAGGTGGAATCCAAGGCCACACATTTTGACAACCACGAGCATGTTATAGGGGCAGGGATGCATCTGCTGTGACTTATGGGAATCTATTGCAAACTCAAAAGCTTCAGTGATTCAATAATGGTCCTGAGATTACAGAGTTTTTAAGTAATAGTAATAATAATAAAAAAAAAAACCCTTCTAACTGGTTTTAAGAAAAAGTCACTTTCCTGCTACTAACAATAGCACTGAAAGGACAATGAAACTCTTGCAGATGTCAATGATGTGGTATTAGTGCCATATTCTTTGCTGTTGTCTATGAAAGAATAAAGCAGTAAGTGTTTATTATATATTTTTTTCACATCAGCGCATGACAGCAGCCAACCACTTTAACAAAAATATGTTTGCCTCCCTGTTCCCCCCCCCCCCCCCCTTCTTATTCATAGCTCATCCAGCTCCTGTAAGGGCATGCATTACTCACTTCATTTTCCTGAGATACCTCTTTTAAAGTAAAAAATAAGAGAAAAGGAAAGGCTAGGTTTGACTCTGCGAGACCCCTGTATTTATTCACACTTATTGTGCATGACTGTAGACTGGTAAATCATATTAGCAGCCCGTCTCCCCATCAAGCTGCTACTTGCTTTCCAGCCCTGGGAAGGTTCAACAAATCAACAGGAGCACGGAAAACAGAACATCAGTCTAATCTAGTGTTTAAGGTGAAGTTTTCAAACCCAATCTAAGAAGATCTTTAGAGCAAGCAACAAGCTGAAGGGCTCAGAAGGTGGTATTGACAATGAAAGAGTGTTGAAATATTGAGAAGCGCAGCACTTGTGCATTTTTAATAACAAGAGGGTCAACAAGGACACAGCTCCCTCAGTGCCAATAGTTGCCACACCAGGGCTATAAACGCTCTCAGTTCATCAGATTTCTTAAACAGTTCATCAGCTTTCTTAAACACCCTAAACCCCCTCAGCGGACCTTTAGTCTTAAATTAACAAACCAAAGCAATGAAAGAGGGTGCAGCTTGAATGGCCAGCATTGATCCCCAACGGGGCTCGGTGCGGCTACAGGCACTGAAAAACTCGCTCCATTGTCGGGAGGAATTGACAAACCTCCTCGCCTAAATAGTCCAGCTGAGGCGGGCTGGAGGCACGCAGCTGTAAAGGGCTCCCCTCGCCCCGCTCCCCGCGCTCACAATGCGCCAGGCATGAGCTCTTTGTCAGGCCCAGACTCTGCAATTTTCTAACAAGGATTAAAGTTGTTTCTCGGCAGGGCCAGTGAAAAGCGATTTAGCAACATACCGTGCTTTCTTCAGGCGAGTTAAAGAGAAGTAGTTAAGGAATTTCATTATTCCGTTGACCGGTAGAAATACAAAACAAATATATTAAATATTCACCATCTTTCTGGCTGCCTGAGCTATAACATTCGCAGAACGGTTCAATTAAATATAACACTTATCGGCTGAAAGCAAGCACTTCAGATTTATTTTTGAAGTTTTATAAAAAGGTGCAGCTGTTTGCCACCTGGAAGGAGGCTCAATACATACTAATACACAATGCTTTAGTCCTTCTAGGGCTGGTATCCCTAACGCCTGAGACACAAGACCCCGTCGAGTTTCTATATCTTGCCTGCTCTTGATAAATGGGCACTGTCAAAATGCTTTTTCTGCTGAATATGGCAGGGGGAACAGCTTTTCTAGGAACCGCATTTTATGTTCCTACGGAAGCCTTTATCGCGCTATTGATCAGGAATTGAGTCGCTCAGACGACAACGGGATGTTTTTGCTTCCTCCAGCTCTACTTCTCCTACCAGGAACAATAACAAAAAGTATTCTTCTCACTGAAGAGATTGTACATCAAAGGCAGCATAAGCTAAAATGCATAAGAAACGCTATGAGCATGTTAAATATTAAGTGCTAAAATGCCTAGTTTTTATTAAAAGGCAACGCTATTACATCATTCCAGGATTTTGGTAGCTAGCATTACTAGTGTGCCATGGAACTTTTAGAACATTTTAAAAAATGTTAAATGACGAAAGAATAAGTAAGTTATTCCTTAAAAATGCAAACAGTAAAAGTTAGAAAAAAGTTCCAAAGTTTCACAATTTATTTCTCTCTTTGTAAAATATGAATAAACATACTGACCTCCTTTGTTGAATGTTAATGATAACGAAGGAACCAAGTGTTATTTGTAGTGTCTTTGAAAATACTCTGAGGTTTAGAAGTGATAGCCGTATTTTCAAGTTTAGGTGGAGTCATCATTCACCTAAATGAGGATTTTTACCTGAGCAGAGAAGAGTTCATAGACTCTTCTGAAGGCTGGAAAGCCTTGGTAACTCTTAAGAAAAAAAAAAAGGGGGAAGGATTTCTCAACCTGTGGGCCACCATGATATACCAGAAGGGCACCTGCATCTTGTAAATACACACAGGAACACCAAAGTAAGAAATCAAGTCAGAAGAAGTAATTAACATTCAAAATATCTTTGTATTTTTTCCAGAAATGAAAAATATTTAGTTGTAAACTAAAAGCAACAATGAAGTAACTTTACGTAAGATGTTTATGCTTTTCCCTCAGGCTTAGGTAGCCTTTTGATTAAGAAAGCCTGAGAAATCTTTGAAGGTTGAGGCAACTGTAGGTAGACAGAGAAAAAAAATCATATATCAGCTTCTAGATATTTTGTTTGTACTCTCTTCCTGCCCTATTAATTCTGATTCCTGACACAGGTGATTTAGGAACTGGTCAATATACCCATTTCTTCTGCTGGAGGGAGACCAGAACTTGTTGACTAGCGACATAGTGCCCTACCACCACTCCCTGCTGTATCCTCACTCCCCTGGGAGGAACAAATTATCTCCCCAGTGACTTTTCTTTTCTAGATTGCAGTCGTCATAGATGTGGACTAGTCTGTGAGGCACTTCCAGTTGTGTTTCCAATGAGAACAACTGTGTCATTGACTAGGAAAATGAGGGAACAGAAGCTGGGGAAACCTCAGAGGTGAGAAAGCTCTCACGCAAGAGCTTTCCCATCCCACTACCAACTCCACGTAGCTTCATGGTGACAGCCACCGCCCTCCTGCAACAGGTCATCCAACCCCACAAGAATGTGGTTTCTCATTATACACAGCCTCATAGTGCCACAACTTAAAATGTTGAGCTAGGTTTGACTCTGAGCACTCAAGTTTACAGTGACATCCCTGAAAAAATATTCTCACCAAAATTCAGAATTTTGCCTTTGTGGGAAGCCCATGCAAAGGTGGGTTTTTTTGTGTGTGTGTGTCAATGTTGTTTTTCTGAATTAATAGAGAATTTTATGTTATTGAGATGTGCTTCTACATTAGAGACAGAAAGATTCGGTTGGCAGAAGTGGTCATTTAGCTGGCCCCTGACTCTATGAATAAAAATGACACCATCTCTAGATACAGTAAAATTTTCAAGTACGCTTGTAGCCTGGATATTCTTACAGCTACCCTAATGCTTCTGGCTGTTTGGTTTTTGGCAAGATAGTAATCTTTCTGCTTGGAACATCAAAGAAGTTTACATTATTTCTCTGAAAAATAAAAAAAAATCTCCACCTTTTGATTCAAAGCACTGCTATGACCGGGGAAAAATTTTTACATGGCATACATTTCATAGCAAAATGAATATAGAGGGAAACAGCTGACATTACAACTGTGCCGAGAGTTAGAATTGTATCTCCGCTTCATGGGCACTGATCAAACTCTATTTACCTACATGTTCACTTCCTGTATATTTCCTGTATCAGGACACATTACTTCTGTTGTTATTTACAACATACAAAATACAATCAATACAAAAATAAAACTGAAAGGATGTTTTAGCATACTTTAGCTTTCATCCAATAACAGTATATATCCATTAATATGCAGACATCAAACTTGGAAAGTTTGCATTTTCTTCAATGTTCACAAAATTCAAGGAGAATAATATTGGTTTGGGGGGTCACCACGATGCCACTATTTTTATTCCTTTTGCATTTTTTTTTCCTAGGAATTTTCATTTTAAAAAAACTGAAAGAAATGAAGATTAAATTAAGCACGAGTGGAAAATCCACGGAGTTAGCCTTGCAGGAACCATGAGTTTAGCTGGCAGTACAAACAAATGAAGCCTTTCACCTACACCGAAAATCAGATGTTTAAAAGCCCTTCACCTGGAAAATGCAAATGATTAAATCAATAATAAGTGTAGCATGAAAAACCTGTATTTATCTCTGCTCCCCATTTTGCTTCAGTTCCTTCCCACATTTTCATTCAAGGACCCATCTGAAAGTCCCTCTATTGCTGTATCACTCATTTCTGCTATAAGGCTCCCAAGCCCTGTGTTCCCTCACGTGCTCCTACGTTGCGGAGACCCCTGGCACACACCTCTTCCACCCCACCAGTATCTTGCGCTTCTAATGCTCGGCATCACTTATCAAGGCATCTTCCTGGAAATATCTAAGGCTTTTATCCGGCTTCCGTGTTTTGCTTCCTCCTCTAGGCCTGAAATGCTAAGCCAAGTTTCGAACTTTGGCTTGGGACTGTGCTAAAATGTTCACAGCCTAAATTACAGCTACATGTATCAGGAAAGGAAAAGTGAGAAAGAAACCACATACTACCGTCTGCTTCAACACTCATACTTCTTGTGATGAAGGGATCAGGACCAAGATTTCTTTAGCTTGGTCATTTCAAATTATATACTCTGGCTACAAACCACAACTTACTTTTTCTTTTTTTTTTTTTCTTCCCTCTTTTTTTTTCTTTTTTTTTTTTTTTTGTGTGTGTGTATGTGATTGTAGCGGATTTATTAACTTGCCTCTTGCACCCTTGCTTGGCCAGGGAAGAAAGGTTTTCTTCCTTCCAGTGGGACTCTTCCTTTGACTTCCTTCTGCCTTTTTTGTGCCATTGCTCCAATGAACCTCTCAGGGACCTCAAAAACCATTTTGTTTTTCTTAAGAAAGACTAATTGATGAAACAAACACTTTAGTCTCTAGTCAGTCTCTTCCCTGCCTATCCCAATGAAGGATTCCCACTGTCGCTCCCAAAGCAATTGGGAGAAAAGGGAAAGGAGTTCAACAGAAAGAGGAACCCAAACCCTGACAGAAAGACCCCGTTCAGCAGGACTCATGACAACAAACAAGTGAACAGTTGCTGGATGAGATATTTTGGTGATACAAGGAAAGAAATTAGGCAGGCTAGTTTTCAGAAATCAGTAATGAGAAGAAAAGAGAGAACGGGGCTCACTTAAAAGCATATTAAGCATCTTTGAAACTTCTAGGCAAAAAGGATATTGTTCTGAAATAACAAAGAACATTTAACATACGAAAAGCTTATCTTTTAGGAGGAAAGTCAATTTTTCATTTTTTAGGCTTATAATTAGAAGCTGGCTAGTTGCTATGGAACTGCTGCCAATTCACAAATAAATATACACTTTTCATACAAAATATACAGTACTCATCTCTCCCTGCATTGGATATTGGTTGCTAAACAGCAATTTACAATATTTATGCTACTTTATAATGTTTGTGACCTTTGTTTTTTTCTGGCTTCTTCACATATGGTAGATGCGCTCGGAAACTGGAAGTTTGCAAAATGAGACATGCACAACTTCCTTCCATATCTGGACATATGTAATGTTGCTGTTCTGATTTTAAACACTAGGTACTAACATAATGCTCATGACTTCGAGAGACTAACAGCACAAACAGTTTCCCTGCTCCGCTCTGGATATGCAGTGCATCTGTGAACAGTACTTCCATAGGTTATTGTGGTGCTAAAACTCTCCGGAGCAAACACTGTCAGTCTTGCTACACTGTGTGTTGCGTTACAATTTGGGTATATCTGCAAACATCCTCCAAGGCACAGAATGGGGAACATCACTTGAGTGACCTTGAAATGAAAGCCAGCTTGGATCCTCAAAATAAACAAATGAACATAATGCAAAATGACCAAGTTGTTACTTGCTATAACACTAGCCTCTTGCTGTCAGGCTCTAGTTTTAACATCCCTGCGAATGCACTTAGCTGCGCAAATGCTAAGCAGTCTTCCTAAGTGCATGCGTAACATTAGTAAGGTTAAAGGTCCAGGTTCACCCTGCCTGCAACGTATGTAACTGAGACACCTAGCTCTGCTTTTCCCCAGTCATCCGGGACTCCTCGGGGAGTCCCCGGAGTGAGGCATCGGCAGAGGGACCACAGGAAGAGACCTCCTGTGAGCTGCATCTCTCCCTCAAGGTGAGTATATTCTTAATCTCTGTACCATGTACCAAAAGTGAGGTGGACCGAAGTTGGGCCAAAGTCTGCGTTGTAGCTTTTACACTTATGTTAGTAGTTCTTGTCCTAGAGCCTTCTATTTAGAGTCCCTGCTCCCCGTGGAATGAGGTCAAGTATATATTTTAACTAGAGTATTTAAAACATTCTGGGTTCCTCTGGGTGAGTATTTACAGGCAGCTCATTTTTTATTTCCACCTCAGCAATCTTGACTCATCATCCGTTTCCTCTGTCTGTTATTGCAGCGGCATATGACGGGGCTGGATGCAGCTGTGAAGCTGCTAGGGAGTTGCACAGTGGTGGAGCCACTCCTCTCCTACGCCGCATCGACTGGGCACCACACTGAGCAGCGCTAATGCGGAGCAGAGGTCCAGCCTCCTGCCTCCCTCTTGCTTCTCTCCTCCCCTCATCTCTTTGGAGAAAGTGTTCTTGGGCTGGGCAGGTGCCTGGTTTGCTCCTTTCCGTCTCTGACCCTACTGCCCGCGTGCACTCTTTCGG
Source organism: Phoenicopterus ruber ruber (assembly GCA_009819775.1). Lineage (NCBI taxonomy): Eukaryota > Metazoa > Chordata > Aves > Phoenicopteriformes > Phoenicopteridae > Phoenicopterus > Phoenicopterus ruber. The sequence continues at coordinate 25,908,242 of CM020215.1, read as the reverse complement.
CTATGCAGATTTTACAGCTGCGTTGCTTTTTTTTGGAGCTGATTTTTCTATTCATTATTTGTACTGTTTTTCTTCCACATTGTAAGCGCTTTTAGTACAGTATAATACAAAGGATAGTCAATGCAGTGTAAATTAAGAAAATATATGATCAAACACTTGACAATTATTTAAAGGAAATCATCTCTATATAGGTCAACACTTTTGCACATTTAAATCAGCACTAAAGCCTCAGCCCCCCGTGATCAAACAAGTTAAGAAGCTCTTTCCACTGATGAATCACTGACTGTGTCAGAGCACTCTGCAGCATCCTCACCTGGTACTACTTTGATTTACAACATAGCAACCTCTTTCTGTTACTCCCAACCCATTATAGTAAAACTAGATTATTCTTATGCTTTCTGGCACTATTTTTCTTGTAATACGATCAACAATGTGGTTGTGTGTCTATTTGCGAACACTTACGCAGAGGTTTGCTTGATTTTCCTTTTTAAACTAAGCTTGACCCAAAATGAAATTCAAGTATAAATATCAAACCCGCAAGTAAGGTTTGAGAAACCACAAGGTTCTCCTGCTGTTTATACGTGTGTGAATTACAGTACATCAAGAAATCAATATTCCCTAGATGGTGCTTGTGCCTGGCACTTCATGGTGAACAAACATTAGATAAGACAATATAAATGGTACAATCCTTATTGATTTCTCTTGACTGCGTAGAATGTGAAAGCTGCAGCCACAGTTAACACTTACTGATAGACTCATCTAAAGTTTCAGTGCTATTTTATATTTTTATAGTTGTCCACGCTCAATTGATTCCATTAAGTTGCTAGACACATTTCAAGCCATCTAGATAAGAAAAAAAAATGCAGTGCCTGGAATGAGATGCTGCTACTTTGTGCCTAGCAGGATAAAAAGGTTAAAGGACTAAATTGTGCCTGGATGTTGGAAGGAGTTCTCTTTTATTTGATAGAATTGTTATTGTTTTTAGTGAATGGATACTGTGAATGATGGATAGATGCATTTAACTAAGTTAAATAAATTAACGAACAGTATAGACCAGAAACGTCTATGGGGAAACTGTACTGGAAGCTCCCAATGTTATAGCCCCTCCCCAAACAAACAAGCAAAAAACCCTCGTAGTTCCACCCCAATTGATAAAATTCCCTCAGAAAAAAAAATCAGATGGGCTTTAAAATCTTGAGTTTGGGATTTTTTTCCATTTTTTTTTCCTCTTTTGACTCAAGATGCACATTTTAAATTGCCCTTTTATAGCAATTTATACATTGGGGTTTTTTGGGGTTTTTTTTTTTTGGGGGGGGGTTGTGTTGTGGTTTTTCTGTTTGTTTGTGGGTTTTTTTGTTTTGTTTTGTTGTTGTTGTTGTTGTTGGGGTTTTTTGGGGTGTGGGTTTTTTTTGCCCCCCCCCCCCCAAAAAAAAAGGAAAAAAAGTGAGCTGCTCAAACAAGTCAGGGAAATTAGGGGGTAGGACAGCATAAGAAATTCTGAGTATCAGGATATGAGATTTAGTGGCCCGAAAAATAATTCTCTATTTCCCTTTTATACCCAAAGAGCTCTTTTAGCAAGATATCAGAATATCTATTTCATAGTTTCTTACTCCCCTGCTGGGAAGATTTAAATAATATGATTGAATTAGTGTGAAAAAGGTGTCAGACATCCATTGCATGAATACTAAATACAGACTGGACTATGGGATACATAATGTCTTGAGAAAACCCTTTTTATATCTTTTTGGGCTGTTTAATACCCGAGGAGACGGAAATTCAGAAACTAAAAATGGCATAAAAAATGAAGAAGTGGGAAAATGTATCATATCAAAACCATATTAAAACCAGCCATTGTGTTATGGTTTCCTCTAGAGAAAACACTCTCAGCTACAGTGTAAAACAGCTTACAAAGTGCTGAATATTCTGATCCTGAAGCAGCAAACTCTGAAGCACATGCTTTGCTTTAAGTGTGTTGTGGTCCTATTGATTTCAACAGTGCTGAGCTTTGCTGGATTCATAGCAGCATAATCAGCACCCTCCAAGAGTGGGCACTCCTTTTCTCAGCTTATTCCAGGAAAAAAAAATCAGAGAAAACTTATATACTATATGAAATCAGATCAAGGTTACATTTTTCATCTTTCAAATGAACAGTTGTTCTTTTATAGAGATTTCTATCTCCAAAAATGAGGTGAATCTACTTCAAAACATCAGGAACAATTTAGTGAACTTTGAAAAGACTTTGAACAGTAAATTTGCAAGAAGTTGCTTCCGTCTTGCAGAAGAGTTTCATATATTTGAGCACGTTAATATAATTCACTTTTTCAGTCCACATTTGGCGACATTGCCTACAGTTTTGTCTAAAATTCTTTTTTTTTTTTACCAAAAAAGACACGACAAACTGTTTTAAAATTACCAGACTGTCTTTAGATCAAGGGAAAACTGCAGAGTGGTTCTCATATCAAGAGATTTCTATTTTCCCTATAAAATATTAGGCATAATTAAAGGTGAGTTAAGACTTTGGTGAAAATCTAAAGAGCATCAGCAAATCTGAGCACTGCTCAGCTTTTCAATTGCTTTTCTACTTCTCAGTTCTTTTAAATGGTTTTCTATGGCAGGAACATTTTTCTTAATTAGTCACAGCTAATTAGTGTTCTGGCATAGACAAGTAATCAGAAATGTCAGAGCTGCAAGGCTACATCTCCCTAATCCTTTGATAATAATTTAGCCTCCTGGGAGGGCCTCAAGCTGCGGTAAGTAGTGGCTGACAATAAGGCAAAATTAGGTGGGCAGCAGACCATTAGGATAGAAAAATAAAAAGCACTACCAAATCCTGCTGAGCACCATCAGGCAACTAACTACACTGCCAGATGAGGTGCCTGTTTAAGCCTGTGTTGTTAATTAGCTGATTCTACCAGACCTGCCACATATGTCCAGGTGCATCATGCAAAGATGTGTATTTCTGGGTTTGCGCCAAAGGACAATTTTGCACTGTGATCAAATTTCAAGAATCTGAGAAAGAAGCCCGCATATTTCTTGAAGATTATTCTGAGATATCAAAGAAATAAGAAGATCAACAAGCTACAATCCATTTTTGTTGAGTCTCTTTTAAGTAATTAGGCACGGTCCTCTCATGTTTCTCAGAGGTTAATACAAACACAGCTTTTGATTCAAATGTGGCCTTTAACCAGTCCTACCTAGTCTCAACTTGCTGAAGTTGCCTTGGCATATAACCTAGATCAAAAAGTAGACCTTTTGTCAAATCACACACTTGCAAATAATTACATAACAATGAAAGCGCAGATTACTTATTAAAATTAACGTGACAGGAAGCAATTTGAGAACGAGAAAAAAAATCACAATTGAAGTTTTCTAGAAAAACATTGTCGGATACTAAATACTACAGTAATGGTACTTCTGAGGTAGACATGGACAGCACAAGGAGTCGGTACTACAGAAAACTCACATTTAAAGTAAGTGTTCCTCTTAGCTGTGTAACACCAGCTGAAGATTAACTCACTTGCCAGGGGGAAGCATTTGCACATTTTTAACACATTTTTGTAAAAGGTCAGAAAACTTATAGAAATGATGCAATTAAATGAAGCGTTTGCTAAAAATGTACTTGCAGATATGATGGCAAATAGAAATGAATCAGATGAGTACTTCCTATCTCCATTTAGGCACAGAATGAAGTACGTGACATAGTAATCTTTGGAGAATAATTGCTACCTCAAATAACCTCAAGGACATCATTGAACTTAAATTGTCCGTCCCTGCTACTAACAGAAAAGGAAAATACTGGTTCTGATATGAGAACACTACTAGCATTTAATTCACATTCCAGACAAAATGGAAGCATTTTTTCAACAGAAAAAGAATATCGCATTACATCTGAACTTTTGAAATACAAAAGCCAAAAGCAGCTACGTAACTCTGGAGTGCTTAAGCATTTATACTCCTCGTAAAGACGTTCAGGCTTTCTGCACTCCAAAGAAAGTTGTAAGAGTTCCCTGCCATTAACATCTCTTGCACTGCTTGTTGCAGCGTTACCCTGCACGAGGCCACAACCCCGAGGACATTCTCCTACGTGAGCAGCCCCTGTGAAGTCAGCGGGACTGCCCAGTCACACCACACCAGTTCAGCACCCAGAAGAGATGGGCGATCAGGGCCAAAGTCAACACCTGCTAACAGGTGCCATCTTGCACAAGACAATGAAGGGACCTGTTTGCCAGTGCCGACCTTTCCAGGATGCCCACTCTGACTATTTTATGTGTTTATGGTACACTTCTGCACAGGTTTCCCAGAAGTTATAGCCTAAAAAAATTGGAAAATCTTTAAGTTGTATCAATGGCTGAACATTGATATGTTAAAACTGTTCTCTTAAACCATGCTTTATTTCTCAAAGCAGCAATCAATTATTGCATAAAGATTTCATTGCATATATAGTCTTAATAAAATTGGAATCATACATCTATTTACATCATAAGTTTTTCACAACAGGCCCAACACAAATATCACCTATACGATAATGCTCTTAACGGCAAATAAACCAATATGGGTTTTGAAGGGAAAATGTTTGAAATGAATTTTTGCTGTGTTCAGACAAGAATATCCGTACTACACGTGCAATTAACAGGTACAAGAAAGTGCGAATCTACCCAAGTGGCACTTAGGAACTATACATTACTACAGAAAGTAAGTATTGCATTGAAGTTTTAAATGGTGCTTTATGCAAAACGGCTTATCTTTTTTAAGCTGGCTTGTTAACAAAATCCAATTTTGTTTTAAAGTAAACAGTTTTTAAGCTGTAAGTTTAATGTAATTTAAAGTGCTCAGGAGTTCAAGACTTAATAGTCCCATCTTAAAAATTCAGGTAGAAACATGAATCTAAGTCTAGTCGGTGATGATAACCTGGCATGTTCACAGCACTGCATTTATTAAGGTTAATGGTAAAACTCCCATTGATTTTGATAGTGTAGAACCAGACCCCATGGGAATTTCATAGTTGGATGTTTTTTACATCTGTTAATTTTGTGATCAGATACACAGCACTCTGATAGGCTGTACCAACGTGCTTACATCATCCACCAAGCAGATTATAAATAAAAGAGTAGCCTTAATAATAATTAGTAGTATTTTAGATTCATTCTAGGTTTGTGTAATTCTGTTCTAAATACTTCATTTTCCCATTCAGCAACTGCTACTTTTACAGCCTTTTCTGAAAATAAGTATTTTTCAAACACTGGTTCAAAAAAAAAAAGAAATTAAAGTACAACTTTGTTTCTAAAACATTTTACTAAACATTATTTTAAAAAATGAGTTCTTAGTTTAAGTGATTAAACTTAAAAAAGTTTCCATGGGTGATGCTTTTAATCATAATTGAAAATTGTAATCATTAAACAAACACTGTAGTGCCTGTCTTCACGATTTAGTTGTTATACGTTGAATCTACCTGAGCCACTGCAGCATTAATGGTAGAAAAGTTTGCTTTATTTGAGTTTATTAGAGAAAGTTGTCTCAATGTGACTTCATTGTCTTAGTTTACTTCAGTGGAATATGAAATTGGAAGGAAACACATGGATCATTCATTGAACTAAGCCTTCAGGAATCATGAACATGGAGCAGACATTTAACCCAGAGCTACTGCAGACCATCCACATGCACAACACACTACAGAACCTTTCTAGTGCTCTTTAAGATCTGTGGTGTGAAAAACAATCAAGCAAACAAAAAACCCCCCACAAGTACAAGCTGCTACAGCATGAGAGTAGGAGATAAATGTCCTGAGTTCCTGTGACAGGAAGGAATTTGATAGGTAAAATTCCCAGCTGATCTTAGGAAGAAGACCATGTCCCAGACTGCAAAGGAAGACAAAAAGTCCCAAGTGTCTCTGACAAACTGACCAAGCAAAAACTCTTTGTGACTTCAAATCTGGCAATTAATTTTGAGAACAAGAAGATGGCACGCTGACCTGGGAGAGACCAGTGCTACCAGGAGCACCAAGCCTTATTGTTCTGTGTGCTGTCTATACCCCTCCCGGAGGAGGTAAGAATGAAATGCACCCAGAAGTCAAGTTTTTCAGAGGAAAGGAAGGAAAAAAATAACCACCTCGGTTCTGCTGCATGATCAGCAGAGGTACTGAATCATAGGATTGAAATGGTTTAAAAATGGTGCAGCCCAGTCTTCTTGCAAAGTCCCCTGGAGATTTGAGCCTCTCTCATATGTAAGGATTCGTATCCCAAGCTTAAATTCTATTTTCCTGATTTTCACATTTTGTATAGCATGGCAATGCTTTTCCAGGCTTATCAAGCACCACCATAAAACAATGCACATTTTTTGTCTTCTCCCTAGATTGAGACTTCTCAGGTAGACAGAAAATTTTCCAACTTCTAGCCTTAACATATTGTGACCCACTGGCAGACATTTGTACTTGTATCGATACTATTCTTAAATTTAAATGACCTTCTTTGTTACTTACATTATTTCATATGATAGACATCCCATTCTCTTGGTCACTGTAATAGCTTTTAGTATATAGCAGCCTTGAATCAAGTCAATGAAATCTGTGCATAAATAGTTTGTAATTATACATTTTTGGGGACTAAAATAGCATCCGAGGCCTGATCTTGTTGGTAACTAACACCTCTAGCACACAGAACAGTCTGGGCTTTTTTTGGTTATTCTGGATGAGGTGTTTCCCTGGCTGAAGCACAGACATGCACTTTTCCTATTTTGCTTGGCTGATGGTCTCTTATCTGATACAAATACAATGTATTTTAAGGGGAAATCAAGTGTGATCTATAACTGTAGCCAGTCGAATGGCTTGAAGTATATTTACATAAAAATGTAACTATATTTTATTATTTCTATTGAAATATAACTCGATAGAATTGAATTTATAAATAGTACCCAGGTTTTGTTATATCACTAATTTAAAAAACCCTTCCAAAAATCATGGACAAAATCTTGCTCAGTTGTACTGTTCTAAACCTGAATTAATGTCAGGAAAGGTGAGTTAACACAGTGAGATGCCTTTGTTTTAAATTTCTGCATGCTATGAGCTTGCATATTTGTTAATGCATTTATCTGAATCTGTCCAATTGGTTATATCTCCTAGTGTGATGTTATGTAGAAATGTGATACCACCATATATAAAGAAAAATAAAGATACAAACAGCTATTTGATGCACAGAATACTTATCATGTACAGCTTTTCTCTTTCCTTACAGCTATGAGCATTGGCCATGACAGCATACAATGCATACTACTGAGTAAAAGGGGACAGGAATGGCTTTGTGCCTCAAAGGCAAGTGCTATGTCATGACTTGCATCCGTCCAGGAGATGTTTTCTCGTGCTGAAAAGCTTGATCGCTCAAATGAAACTTGGAAGAGGTCCTTGACCCATGCTAACCCGATTGGACTGAGGCCCTGTCCTTGGGTTAGTGCTAGTTGGCCTAACCCAAAATCACGCCAGGAACCATGCTGATGACTTAATGGTATGGATGATCACTTGCCAGGTCCTGGCCAGGTTACTGCTATGGACATAGCCTAAGGCTTGGTCCAATCCCACTACATCAACAAAGTCAATGTGGTCTCTCCAGTGAGTGTTAGACTTGGCCTTAGGCGCATAATTTTATTAACGTTCAGAAAATTACAACATAAGCAAAAATAACCCCAAAGAAAAACAAAAAATAGAAACTTGAAAATGAAACATATGCTTGCAGATTCAGTGCAAAAGCAAACTGAAGCAGAAGTTGCTAATATGGTTTTAGTACTTTGTGAAGGTGCCAGCTGGATGGATGATAATTTTTCTACCCCTGCAGGGCATCAAAGCTTTTATAAAATCATTCTTTTCACACATATTAGCACTTAGCTTATTAAAACAGATGATACTTTTTTTTGTAAAGCTGCCTGGGAGTGTCTGGAAATATAGAATCTGAGAGATAAGTCTCATTTTGACCACCCAGTCTAACAAACAACAAACACTGACATGACATACCATGGCTGAGAGTCTATGTTATGGGACCTTCTGTGACTGCCACAACTGTAGTGTCACAGTAAAGGCTGTGAATTGCTGTTATGAAAACATTTGCTGTAACTTGCATAATTAAATGAAACTGCCAGTAAAGCTTTCTAAAATACTTAGGAGACGACACACAAATAAATACATTTCAAAGTCAGTATTATGTTCCAGAATTTGTTTTGTAATAAATTGCATTGCACAGTGCCAGAGATGTCTTCCTTCCCTGTTCAAATTCCTACATAATTATAAGCGACTGACATCATTGTCATGTAAATTGATCCAAGTTTATAATAAAATAACTTTTATTTTAGACATATTTTACATGTGTAGTGCTTTGAATTTATACAGAAGGTACAATTTCAGCTGCCTACAGCTTCTCCTTCAGACAACTCAGAAAGGGACATACTAGACATAAACGAGTGGTCAGAACTTGAATAAGCAGAAATATGCCCAAGCGTGTTGCTCATGGCCTTATAGGAGAGCCTTGTACGAGGAAAATTTTGGCAGAGTAGGTAATCATTTCTAAGAAAAAGAGGAGGAATCAGGGCAAAGGAATGAGTGGAGGGAGGCTGCGGAAGCCAGTACCAAAGCTGAAGGAAATTATTTCAAAGATACAGGCTGGGTAGCAATGTGTGGGCCTCGAGGATGAGCACGAGGATTACTCTGAACTTGCAGAAGTGGGATTAGAATTTTGAAAATGAGTTTGACAATTCAATAAATGTTTGGTCAACTTTAAGAAATTATAAACCTTGAACTAAAAATCCATAAAACAAAATTCTAAAAGTCATTCCATGAAAGTACTAGTCAAACCTGTAGATGTACCTGGCATAACTGGCCTCTTTATCTGTATGAGCAGGCAGTGATATGTACAAGTTCTTTATTTAGGGAAATTAGGTCTGCAATGGAGTCCACAAACCACACCAATTCAATTCCCTCCATTAACACATTCAAAATCAAAAGATGGAATAAAATTGGACTACTCACAGTGGAAAACTGACTATTTCAAAGAATAATCTTCTACCGATTTTATTTATGCCTTCTAGCACTTAAAAGTTTAATGCAGAAAATGCTTAAAGAAAGGCCACCCTTTGACAGCTGAAGATGGTAAACAGAAAGCAAAAGAAAAAATGATCAACAGGGAAGAACATCTGAATGGCTTGTTGAATATCATCAGCTTATCCCTCTCATGTAGTAGTGATACCAGCAAGCTTTGCAAAGGTAGTTACTTACATCAAATAACTTCTCTATGTACATTTCCTCATTGACCTTTTCTCGAAGTATATCCTGGTTTTGTCGAACAAACATAATGTAGGTGTCTGCTAGATCCATCCCTGGTTTCTGTGGAGACATAAAGTAAGGGGAGAAAGTAGTGGGAAGGAAAAGAGATAGACCACTCAACAATGGAGACTTATAAGAAGTTATACTTCAACATAATGAAGACTAGAGATTATGTTCCAATGTTCACACATGTATAAATTGTATTTACTAAACCTGCTGTGAATTCTGGGTTAGTTACCAAGTTCAGGAGGGTTCACTATTAATAAAGTTCTCAGCGTTATAATTTATGGATGCTTTGAGTCATAAATGTGCATTGCCATATGTAATGGAATGAAGTCTTAGCTCTGGTAACATCAATGGCAAACTTGGACATTTTCCCCTTTTTTGTTAGTGAGGTTCTCATAGTTGCTCCACCTTCAAGGTCCAGATCCTGCTATCACATTCAGAAATGGCTAAAAAAAGCATTCAGTTCCTTTTACATTGCCTCAGATTTGTTGTGATTTGCTTCCAACGTACAGCCGAATTTTGTGTTTGAGGTTAGCTTCTACTAATTCTGATTCAAGCTAAGTTCAAGCATTTCCCTGAGAGCAACGGCATAAAAAGGTTGGTAGGAGAGTAGACCTGCACCCCTATTTTTCTGAAACCGTTGCACTGGCACAATCAGCTCAGAGGATGACTGGGGAAGGAGCAAGGGCTGAAATGTTTCCCTTCTTGTACCGATCTATGTTCTGTATGAATAGCAGAGTAGGCGTAATTTTCATACCACACTCCCAAACGTGGGACAGGCTAGGAGGTGTCGTGTGTATGTGATACTATGTCAGGCCAGCCAGAGCGGTGGCTGAAACTGCTCTCTCCTGCCCAACTGGGACTTCTGGACCTCCGTATCCGCAAAATGTTGTTCCACACTAAAGCCCCTGGCAGCCGGCAACAGCCCCTTTCCTGGCAGCGTATGGAGAGCTGGTCAGGAGTTCACCTTTCTCTAACAGGACCCATGAATGAACATAAGCACTTCGGAAAGTCTTCTGTAAATGCCCTCTGTGTAAGCAAGTTTGTAGAAGTATCACTTGCTCCCAAATAATAGTTTTTAAAGTTCATGGCATGCAAAAGAAGGCTAAGTTTTATAATACTTTACAGTAAGCCTTAGAACAAAGCTATTTATAAAGGATTCAGATTTGGCGAAGACTGACTCTGTACAGAATAATTAAGAGCTGTAGGGAAGGAGGGTGAAAGCCGCTATATCCATTCCCTGAATTCCCAGGCACAAGTCATCTCTATTTCTCAGAAGCTGTTATTGTCTGAAAACAACATACGTACAAAGCCGTAAGAGTAAAATATTTAGCATATTTTAAAGGTCTGTATGCACAAACATGCTCATATAGTTAAAAAGTTTACCTATATTTTTATATTAAAAATAGTCTACAACTGGATAACTTTTAATTTTTCTCATTCCTTATTATCATGTATGTAATGTATTATAATGTATATAAACATGTCTGAGCACAAGAGGGAAGGAATGGTGCAAAATGCCCAAACGAATACCTGTCCAGAAACTGCCATTACAACAAAAGGATGAGAGCATTCTCCCCTCAAAACTGCAGTGAGTGAAGCCTCCTGGATAATGAGCTTCATCTCTTTTTCCCCTGAATCTACCACGGATATATATAGGAATATGATCCAAAAAAGGAAGATTTTGTTTTTCATTTATACATGTGCGTCAAAGGCAGTTTCATTTCTTAAAAGTAACAGTTAAATGTGGAATGATGGCCTGGTTTAACACTCCCAGCATCTCCAAAACTCACACTGAAAAACTGAAACGTCTCCTGCGCATTTAGATTGGTCATTCCAGAGGCAATGAAAGCTCATTTCAAAAACTTATACATACAAGCCTACATGAAACTCTTAAGAGGAAAGCAGGACCATTTATATTTACATCTGAGTTACGCACCTTGATCCTAAGCATAGAAATAAAAATGTAAGATTACAATAGATAAAACAGTTTTCTGTTGGAAAACCTGGTTCACAGAGATCAATAGATTTTCTTCATAAAAATGTGCCTTCATTAAAATGTGATACAAATGTTTTTAAATTGAACTAAATCACAAAGTGAAGGAGATTTAAAACAGAAAGCTCCATACCTTACTTTAGTATACTCATTTTTGATGGTACAAAAGAATACAACCAGTGTTGAAACCTTATGTCCTTTCTAAAACCTGATAAGCAATTTATAGGAATTGGACTAGTTTTAACTTGGAGGGATAATGGGAAAATATTTTGAAATCTCCAGGGCTGGGTGAAGGAGATACTCTAACAAATGAAAGGGTGATTATAATTCTTGGAGATATATATTCAAATATATAAATGAATTTTCCACTGAATGCTAAAACCTAATGGTTCTCTGATTCATGCAATTTTTTCTTTTATGAAGTTCAATAAAAAATGTTCATCTTGCAGACAGCCAAAGCTAGAAAAATAACATTTCCCATCAGCATTAACTCTCCCCTTATCTTTGAGATGTTTACCTAGTCTTAAAGCTGTGACATATGGGAATTTCACACCTAGTGAATATATTTTCATGTAGCTTGTGGCACAGGAGTGTAATCATTAAAAGAATATACACAAGTAAGAGTAACTGCAACAGCTGGTGACATTTACCAATTAGAATTACAGTTCTTTAAAACACTTCATCCTTCTTTAATGTGTGCAGGATAATTATCTTTGAAATTGCTGTGGAAAAAAAATTAATTTTCCTTTTAAACAGTATCTGCCTCCAGTAGAAATATGTCTGGGTAAGGCAGATTATCAATACTCCAACAGTATGACTCTCTGTTTTAAAACCTCACCAAAATCACTGCAAGTGAACCATCTTTGCTCATGGTGGGCAAACCACACATCAAATATTGAATGAACCAACAGTATATCAAATACTTCATTATCTCTCCATATTGCATGCATTGAATTTATTTGTTTTCTCTAAACATGTGAAAGAAGAGAAGAAAGATATTATAAGCATCAAAACAGGCTTAGTGCTATATAGTTCATGTTTTAGCTTTTTTTAATAGGGATTATGTATTGGATGGGAACCTCTGATTACATGATGCTCTATTGCTCTATTTTGGATTATTAAACTTCAGGAAAAAAAACCAGGTTAATGTAGAATAAAACCCCCAAACAACAATTAAGCAATTGGATGTCCCTTAAAAGACAAACAAATAGAAACTGAGATATATTTTAAGTAACTGTCACAGTGGGCATTTCATTACTAATATCAGACAGACTCAAGCAACTCAGTCTCCACTTCTATACCCAAAATAAAAAATTCTGCTCCTCTGAATCTCTGGCAAAACATGTGCTGAAGTTAATGGGAGAGAGTTATTTGCACATTTTTGGGAGAAGAATTTAACCTGGTATATTTATCCAGATAAGTGTAAAAAAGGTATTCTGTCTGAAAACTTCCCCAAGAAAAAAAAGTGTTTTTTTATGATAGATAAAGAGTTATTGTAGGTTTGTTTTATTCAGAACAGCAGACAAGATGTTTTGCCTATCTGAAAATGAAAGAGAACCAAACAAAGAGATGAATGGAGAAACTGGAAACACAAAGACATCAAATAAAATACCAGGAAATGAAGAGTTGTAAATAGGGTTACTTTGTCGCTGGTTACACAAGTAACTGAATACACTGGCGAGTGAATGAGTTTAAACAAGGGTGTAGGCTTCAGCACATTCTTTTTTAGGGTTAATCACTAGTTAACCTGGCAAGATGAACATGCTGTTTGGGAGAAAAAAAAAAAAAATCCTTGTTAATTATATACTGCAAGTGCTCTTACTTCCTGCTGCTGCACCTAATCCCACAGGTGCAGGTTGTCTCTTTTCCTATTCACTGGTAGGTGGGTCCAGATCGACAGGCACTTTTTCATAGCAACAAATTCAGATAAAGAAGAAACAGCTTAACTTTCCCCCTTTAAACAGGAAAACACCATCATAGTGTCTATTTAACAAGGAGGCAAATTTTAAAATTCATTATTCCAGTTTCCAAGATGACGTAGAAGCTGTATTGACACACGTCGCTCCCACTGGCAAAATTTGCCTGAGGCACCTAGTCAAAAGTAACGCCGCATTGCCTTGATTTCCAGGCGTTCAGATATTTTCCTGCTGAAAGGTTTGCAACAAGCTTAATAGTGCCACTAATATTAGTCTTTCCCTACAGGAGAGATACACCTGAGTTTCTGCACAGCTTTTTGCAATGCAACAGTTTGTCACAAATCTCAATAAAACCCGTGTACATTTGTAAATCCTTGAGTTACGTTTATTTGCACTTTGGCATTTGTCACAGAACATTTCTTAGCATCAGAGAGTATTAAACAAACTTGTATTCTTGATACTACCAAAAAAGAAAAAAATCTAGTTTTACTGAGTTGCTATCCTGTCAAAGCATTCGTGGTTCAAAGATGAGAACAGATGCTAGAGACTAACTGTATAATAACAAACTTCATCCCGTTTTGTGTTTGCTCTCCTCTCCACCCCCTTCCCCTCCCCTGCATCCTGGAGGGAGACGTTTTAACTACAGCGCGGATGGAACAATGAAATGAAAAGGAGTGATGAGCTGGAGGGGGCTATTGTGAGAAACATAGGAGCTCCTTATTCAGTGTCCACCACCAAATGAAAGAGCACGTTGGAAAATTTCACCGCCTGAAATTTCTTCTCTAAATACTGCAAGGCTCATCACTTGGGCTTTGGAATGACAGAATTAAAATATCATTAAAATATTTTTGGAATAGAAACTACTTGTACTCATGACAAGATCCTTGTGCCGTTCATTTCTTACAAATCAAAATACATAAGCCAGGCAGGAAGATGTATCATTTGTATAATCAGTTTATTATAAAGGTAACATTTTATTCTCACATGGTTATGAAAAATAATATTTTGCTTAAATGAAAAAATACAATGCATTTTGGCTGCCTCTTCTTGTAGAAGAAAAAGCAACCTTGGCAAAGGCTAAACGTGTATTTTGAGAACTGTCATGCAGAACTTAAGCTGTGATTCTGCAAGCATTTACGCAAACACTTTTTCATATATGTGTAGTTTCATTGTATTCACGGGGCAACACAGGCGTGCAGGTGTCTGCACCAGGATCTTGACTCCGTAGTGCAAAAGGTCTTCAAAACCAAAAAAAGTTCCTATGACAAAACCAGGTATTAAAATATTCTTTTTTCTCAAAATAGCTATGTTCTGCTATGCTATTTTAACTTTCCTGCTGATTAGCAACCATCCTTCTGATCTCCATTTAAGAGGTATATCAAAAATACTGCTGACTTAAAATAGAAGATGCAGGGCTTTCCTTCCAGTTCTGCAACAGCTTGTTTTTATGGATCTGAAAACAGAAGGGCCAGTTTCCAGGTTTGGGTATACAGAGGAGGAGGAAGAGGAGGAGGAAGGCAGGAGAAGCCCTGAGCATGACGATAATGATTGTTCTGTGCTTTTTATTTTTAAATAGAGGTTTCCAAGTAAACCCTGCTTAAAAATGAATGGCACGGTATGGCCACACCTGAATAAACACTGATTTCCCAGAAAAAGTCATTTGCTTCTTAAAACCAGCTAAATGAGGCCACACAGTACAAGTGTGCTATTTGGAAATGGAGGTATCTGGAAGGTCCCAATGTGTATCTGCCTGGTAGGAGGCAGAGTTCCTACTTTGGCCTCTACGGGACCCCATAAGTCAAATGCTGGCACATGTGTGAGGCCCCTTTTCATACCTTTGATCCCCGCATAAAGGCAAGAGCGGAGCGAGAGGCCTGGCATTGTGCGAGCTGTGCACTGCTGTCAGCCCCGGGTCCTTCACATGGCCTCTCTGCACTTGGTATGACAGGTGGCCTACATGAAGTGAGGGAGGATTAGGTTCCTTCTGTGCCCTCTAATTGACTGGCATAGATTACTGGCTCCTACAAAGGGATTTAAACATACCTTTCCGAACAAAAAGCAGTATATAAATATGCATGTAACTGGATGCTCAATTTGTATAAGTAATTGCTCTGGTTATATTTGTAAAGGAGGCAAATGTGTGTAGAAATGACCAGCTAGAGACACAATTATTTGTGGGCAAAACTGACTTACATGATGAGAAACTGAACACAATGAAACTATCTACATGATTGAGGAATAATAATCATTTGAGATTAACAATATAAATTTTTTGCTCCCAATTCTACTGCATTCTTTCCGTATTCTCATTAATTAACTGCCTCTGTGAACAGAATGTTACAAAAAAAGGAAAAAAAGTAGACAGGTTGTACTTATACATCTCCTAAGGATTGCTTGGGCTTTAAGAGAAACTAACAGAGTTATACAGGATATGGGCAAGGTTTGGTTTTTTTTTTTTTAAAAAGTAACCTAAATCATGTCCTGCATTCCCAAACATCAAAACATAGCATTAACAAGAGGACAAACTGCACCCTTGCTACACTACTTATATTTGTAACGTTTGTGTTATTTACCTCTGAACATTTGGTTTCTTTCACGTGCACAGCAGCCACAACTTCTTTCACTTCAGAGCATGGCGTACTGTGACAATTCCCAACAAAAAGAGCGTAATAGCAACTAGATTTTTTCATTATTATTTTTGGGAAATCATAAGCCTTCATTGTTGTTAACCTTCTTACTCTAGGTTATTTTACACTGTTCCTAGTATTTCTGTTGGTGTTTCAATTACCAAAACATACACAGTGTTCATATAGCCCTATACGCAATGGCTGGGGACAGCAATGAGAGCTCCTTGTGGCTGTGTATGTCCCACTTCCTAAAGGACATTCTGAAAAATGGAGACTTATGTTGAATGTTTTCTTAAACAGGTTAAAAAAAAAAAAAAGAAACTTTTTTTGGATGGAGTTATTCATAACTCTCTGGCAAGATTAACGAATGGAAGGGTAGATAGCAACATTTTTACAAACATATCTGCCAAATGAACTGCAAGTCTGTGTCTACCTTTCCCACCCTGGCCCTGAGAAGTTGAAGGATGCCTTCTGGGGAGTGTGCATCTCCATGCCCAACTATTTAATGTCTCAATCCAGGACTGGCAGGGGAGACAAGGCGGGAGTATCGCCCTCTATGTCCATGACCAGCTGGAGTGCACGGAGCTCTGTCTGGGGATGGATGAGGAGCCGACTGAGAACTTATGGGTCAGGATTAAAGGGAGGGCAGGGGCAGGTGACATTATAGTGGGGATCTGCTACAGGCCACTCGACCAGGAAGACCAAGTGGATGAAGGCCTCTATAGACAGATAGGAGCAGCCTCACGTTCACAAGCCCTGGTCCTCATGGGGGACTTCAACCACCCCAATATTTGTTGGAGGGACAACACAGCAGGGCATAAGCAATCCAGGAGGTTCCTGGAATGTGTTGATGATGAAAACTTCCTTCTCCAAGTGACAGAGGAGCCAACAAGGAGAGGTGCTATGCTGGACCTTGTTCTCACCAACAAGGAGAGGCTGGTGGGGAATGTGAAGCTCAAGGGCAGCCTTGGCTGAAGTGACCATGAAATGGTGGAGTTCAAGATCCTTAGGGCAGTGAGGAGGGCGCACAGCAAGCTCACTACCCTGGACTTCAGGAGAGCAGAATTTGGCCTCTTCAGGGATCTGCTTGGTAGAGTGCCATGGGATAAAGCCGTGGAGGGAGGAGAGGCCCAAGAAAGCTGGTTAATATTCAAGGATGACCTCCTCCAAGCTCAGGAGTGATGCATCCCAACAAAGAGGAAGTCAGGCAAAAACACCAGGAGGCCTGCATGGATGAACAAGGAGCTCCCGGACAAACTCCCACACAAAAAGGAAGCCTAGAGAGGGTGGAAGCAAGGACAGGTAGCCTGGGAGGAATACAGAGAAATTGTCCAAGCAGTGAGGGATCAGGTTAGGAAAGCTAAAGCTCTGATAGAATTAAATTTGGCCGTGGATGTCAAGGACAACAAGAAAAGCTTCTATAGGTATGTTGCTGATAAAAGGAAGACTAGGGAAAATGTGGGCCCTCTCTAGAAGGAAATGGGAGACCCAGTTACCCAGGATATGGAGAAGGCTGAGGTAGTCAATGACTTTTTTGCCTCAGTCTTCACCAGCACATGCTCTAGCCACACCATCCAAGTCATAGAAGGCAAGGGCAGGGACTGGGAGAATGAAGAACCGCCCACTGTAGGAGAAGATCAGGTTCGGGACCATCTAAGGAACCTGAAGGTGGACAAGTCCGTGGGACCTGATGAGATGCATCCACAGGTCCTGAGGGAACTGGTGGATGAAGTTGCTAAGCCACTATCTATCATATTTGAGAAGTTGTGGCAGTCCAGTGAAGTTGCCACTGACTGGAAAAGGGGAAACATAACCTTCATTTTTAAAAAAGAAAAAAATGAACACCTGAGGAACTACAGGCCAGTCAGTCTCACCACTGTGCCTGGCAAGATCATGGAGCAGATCCTCCTGGAAATGACGCTAAGGCACATGGAAAATAAGGAGGGGATTGGTGACAGCCAACATGGCTTCACTAAGGGCAAATCATGCCTGACAAATTTGGTGGCCTTCTACAACGGGGTTACAGCGTTGATGGATAAGGGAAGAGCAACTGACATCATCTACCTGGACTTGTGCAAAGCATTTGACGCTGTCCCGCATGACATCCTTGTCTCTAAATTGGAGAGACAGGGATTTGACGGATGGACCACTCGGTGGATAGGGAATTGGCTGGATGGTCACACTCAAAGAGTTGTGGTCAACGGCTCGATGTCCAAGTGGAGACCTGTGACGAGTGGTAGTCCTCAGGGGTTGATATTGGGACTGATGCTGTTTAACATCTTTGTTGGTGACATGGACAGTGGGATCTAGTGCACCTTCAGCAAGTTTGCCAATGACACCAAACTATGTGGTGCAGTCGACACGCTGGAGGGATGGAATGCCATCCAGAGGGACCTGGACAGACTTGAGAGATGGGCCCATGTGAACCTCATGAAGTTCAACAAGGCCAAGTGCAAGGTCCTGCACCTGGGTCAGGGCAATCCCAAGCACAAATACAGGCTGGGCAGAGAATGGATTGAGAGCAGCCCTGAGGAGAAGGACTTGGGGGTGTTGGTTGATGCGAAGCTCAACATGACCCAGCAACGTGCGCTCACAGCCTAGAAAGGCAACTGTATTCTGGGCTGCATCAAAAGAAGCGTGACCAGCAGGTCAAGGGAGATGATTCCACCCCTCTGCTCCTCTCTCATGAGACCCCACCTGGAGTACTGCATTCAGCTCTGGGGCTTCCAACACAAGAAGGACATGTACCTGCTGGAGCAAGTCCAGAGGAGGGCCACAAAAATGATGAGGGGGCTGGAGCACCTCTCCTATGAAGACAGGCTGAGAGGGCTGGGTTTGTTCAGCCTGGAGAAGAGAAGGCTCTGGGGATACCTTCTAGCAGCCTTCCAGTACCTAAAGGGGGCCTACAAGAAAGCTGGAGAGGGACTTTTGACAAGGGCATGTAGTGATAGGACAAGAGGGAATGGCTTTAAACTGGAAGTCGTTGATTTAGATTAGCTATAAGGAAGAAATTCTTCACTCTGAGCGTGGTGAGGCCCTGGAGCAGGTTGCCCAAAGAAGTTGTGGCTGCCCCATCCCTGGAAGTGTTCAAGGCCAGGTGGGATGGGGCTTTGAGCAACCTGGTCTAGTGGAAGGTGTCCCTGCCCATGGCAGGGGAGTTGGAACTAGATGATCTTTAAGGTCCCTTCCAACCCAAACCATTCTATGATTCTATGAAATCCCCTCTCAATATTAATAGAACTAACATTTTCCTCAAAATGACCAGGAATCATCCAAGAATGTCCTCCATCTTTTTGAATCCTTTATTATTTCTATTTTTATTTAGCTTTTAACTGTTTTATCCCCTGTACCTCTCATCCTCTCTCTAAAACATTCTGCTCAGTACTACCTTCATTTTCTTCTAACATCTCTTTTGTTTAGTTAGTTTCTTCTTATTTCACTATAAACCAGCATATTTTTCCCTCTTTGCCAAATATTGAGCCTGGTAATCAAAGCTCAAAAACTCTGCTGAATTCACACACTGAACAAAACCCCAAAGACCTTTTGCACCCCCTAACCTCCTTCTCCCCCCAATCCACCAAGTGATCAACAGCTCTGTTTCAGATACCCCAAGGACAGTGCTAAGGTGACCCAGCGAGATCCTCGAATGGAGGTGAGGCATGGGGGCAGAATACGGTCATCTAACAAAGTGCAATTTTGCACATATTTGCAACTATATCAAAAGAAAGGGCCTACTGTGGTCACCTTTAAGTCACTTTCATATATGCAGCTATATGGTAAGGAGGGACAAGAAGAGACTTTAAACCATATCAGTTCAAAATACAGCCATACGAGGCATTTAATTAGCTTCAGTGCAGGCTTGCTAGGTTACCATCACACGACCAAGAGCTCGGCGTAAATTCCTCACCCTGTGCTGCCCCCCTCTCCACTTCTCACTTCAGTTGTGAGCCCAGGAGATGACCTTGTAACGTGATGACTTACAGCCTCCTTTTGCAGTTGGAATTTGTAACTTCCACAAGCAGTGATTTTAGACCCTATTCAGAATGGACACTCGCTGTCAGTTGTGACAGTAACGGCCCTTCTTGGCCTCAACTGCATCTTCACAACAAGAGGAAGAATGTTGAGAAGCAAAATCAAATCCTAGCCTATCAAAGTCCTTCAACCCAGGAAAAATGTCCTCCAGAACTTGGAAAATGTTTGCTTTGTCAGACCCACAGCCTCCCTGAAGTACAGTTTACACCTGTAGTTTACAACTGTAGTACTGTTACTCTAGTGCAGTTCACATCTTGGGCTGTGGGAAGGTGTGTGGGATAGCTGAAAAGCAAAGGGGCTGTAAAAATGCAAGGATCCTGGTAGCCTCTCTATAATCTGGTCGCCTCTTCAGAACAACCACCACCACTCAGTGAATGTGAGAAAGGCAACGGGGCTCTGGCAACCACCTCCCCTCTCTGTCTTCCCCTCTCTCCGGAGCAGTGCATCCCTGCGTGACCTGACTCGCAATATTTCCCTGAGCTTGTGGCAAAGGTATTTTTCAGTCTCATCTCTATCACTAACTTCGACATCAACATATCCACGCTAATGGTAAAAGATTTTGACATCTCCTTCTTACAGATATTCTGTGTAATTTGGAGAGATTGTCATGTTACCTATCAGAAGTCAATGAATTTCTAGTCTGTTCAGTAATTTTTTCCTTAGGCTTTTGAGTCTTAAGTGCTTCACCAAGGACCTTTTGGGGCAGCTCCACAGCACAATATATTAACAAGAGGTATTCTAAATTAACTGGATTTGATATGAGGTCATCCCTTTGAATGCAAGATTGGGCCTACTTTTTTTCTTTTTTATAAAACACAAGAGCATTTGTACAATTCAAGGAAAATAAAAAGTCCACACGTAACCAAATAAGAAAAAAATTTTGAAAACATCATCCAAACAAAAATGTTACAATTTGTTATCTTATGAATAAAGTGAATATAAAGATAGCAAAATAACATGTTACAGAAATAGCTATTTTTCCTTTTATTTAGCATGCATGGGTTTTAAAAAAATATGTAATAATGTAAGCTTGCAAGTATTATATTTTTAAGTGTAGAACTGCTGAAAGGATTTCTGGAACCATACAGCCTAGCATATCTGGCGTTCTACTATATTTGTAATTTTATTTCTTATAAGGTGATTAACATAATAGTAATTTTAGTCATTTTTCTGCTATGCTTCGAAAATAAGATTGTCTTAGACTCACATTAAAAAGGGATGAGAACACAGACTTGTGAGAGAATAAAGGATATTTATTGACAGTGATAATGACAATATTTGATAACTTCTTGCTTTTTTTAAAGAAAAGATATTCTACTATGATACTCTAATAAAAATATTCTAATAGCTGAGTTTTGCTTTTATGTATAAAAGAGCTCCAACAGGTACCCTTTTTAGTTTTTATTTATACCACACAAACATTGCATAAGCAATTGCAATTCAAATAGAGATTTAGAAAGTAAGGGATTGAATAAGCAAGATTGGGTCCGGAAGTAGGAAATCAATAAATAGTTGATAATCAAGTATGATGCTTTTACTTGTTGCTTATCCTGTACATTTGAACAATTTATCCAAATGATGGAAAGACCCCTACAAAAGAGTATCTAAGCTACAATCCTCACTCTTCCACAACTGAAAAAGTGCATTGAGAATAACCTTTCTAAGCTTTGCTTTGAGAGTTACTCGTTGCTTGAGGGAAATGAAATGCCCTCTGAGGGCTGTAGTGGCTGTTTAAATACTCTGTGTAAAGCTATAATGAATCTCTGTAGGAAAGCAAAATGTCAACAATAAAAAATGCGAGCTAACAAAACTCTTATTTTCTGAATTATTATGAACACTAGAAAAAAAAAATTAAAAGGGTTGTACTTACGGGAACATCAACATATTTTGCAGCTGCTTTCACCTTTAGAAAATTAAAAATAAAACAACACACAGTAAGTGCTTATTACAACAGATTGTGCACAATTTCAGAATTAGGCACAGAAAGAACAGCAGAACCATTGTGATTCCAAACACTTACAGTGAATGAAACTAATGACGAGAAGAAAGTGCCTTCATCATATCTTGACAATTTAGACAGCACACCTTCTAACACTGAAACAACCTGGAGGAAAAGCACAGAGAAAAATCTAAATGCACAATACGAAAAGTAAATATTTTGAATGAGAATGTGAGTTTTTCTTCCTCGGATTTTTATTGTTCAGCAGCGCAATGCAAACTGTAAATTTGATCGCTTTCTCCATCTGACAAAGTGCTGAAATTATGGACAACATTCTTTTCTCAGCTTCACCTATTGATTGAACTGATGGAAATCATTGTTGAACCACTGCAGAAATAGAAACTCAACCCAAAAATTCTCCCGATGTGGGCCTGCTACCCAGCACCACTTTGCTGCCTCTAGAACGCGTGGTTAACTCCAGGAGTGTGTGTACCCTGCATGTATTTTGGGTAGAAAACACAGGTTATTTTCTAGGACCACAGTTTCTAAGATCGCAGCTTCAGAGAAGATGGAGCACAATTTTTAAAGCCAATTATCTCGGTATCATGTTCCTTTTATCTTTGCTATTGAATAGAAACCTAGCCTTGATTTCACCCGACACTGTAACAGCACTAGTGTTTTCTGTCAGCTCACCTTCAGCAATGGCATGTGCTCTTGAACTGCTGCTAAGAAGGGGCAAGAAAATGTAGGCCCCAAATCTCTGGTATGGTGTGGTTCCTCTCCCCCATACTTTCACCTGCGATTCTCTGAGTAGCGTGACTCCTCAGCAAGTAGCATGAAAAGGTGTTCTTGCCACAATTTATTTCTGAACAAAAAAACCCCTTACTAATTATAGCCTTAATGTTTAAACTCCCCCAAATTAGCCTTAAAGCAAACAAATCCCCTCCTCATGTCCCTCTGTGATGTTATGTTGCTCAAGTCATTCATAGTATATAACATAAAATATCTGTCAGCCGTTGTATTCGTGCGCATTTATTTTACACATACGAATTGCTTTCCAGTTTATATAAAGATTGTTTTAAAAGTCATCCCTTGCTCCCAACACAGTCATTCCCACAACCACGAGTATCATTTTATGAGTGTGAGGACAGAACAAAATTCCATCTGGCATGCTGTTAATGGGCACTGTAACAGTGTCACAACAGTGTCACCTCCAGAGGAACTGAGATCATCACTTTACAATAAGCCCTGCTCTTAACAGTTCAAGGAGCAGGAGCAAGTGCAAACCTACATTTGTCATTTATCAATCTAACCTGTCATATTTACAGTGATTAATTAAGACATCAGTACGTAGGTGCCGATCAAGGAATAAAATCACATCACGAGACAAAGAGTGGCAGTTGTTTCTGCACCCCATGCACAGCATAATTACAGTCCCTCTATTAGACCAAACACCAGCTTTCTGCTTTGCCGCTGTATGCCTGTGAGAAGCCGCTGTTCATATTTCAACTCATTTTATCTGACTGGCAAGGATTCTCTCTGCAGAAGGGTGTTTGATCTTATTGTGCAAAGATTCGCTATGGAAGGGGCCGATCTCACAAACAACATGGTGCCCACAGTGCCAACAAATGGTTCCAATACAAGTGGGACACGAAAGAACAGAGAGCAAAACACTGCAGTGTCAAGGATGTCCATTTAAGCGAAAGGCTTAGTTATGAAGCTGGAAACTTGTTTTCTGAGATCTCAGGGTATGGACATGTGAAGCTTTAAGAGCATTTCTGTGTATACCTCACATTCTCTGAATTGGTTACCCTGAGACACACTGTGCTTTGTTTCACTGTTTTGTGCTATTCCTGTGATTTGTTAAATGCTTTAGCTTGGTAAGTCTTGTGTATAAAATGCACAGTATAGTCTTTACCAAGTAAAGTCTCACTGAAGTGAAAGTACTCTTTTCATTTTCATAGATGACTTGCAGCTAAAAACGATTATTGAAACACTTATTCCACTGGAACACAAAGGAAATAATACAGAGGCAAAGGCTAAAAAATAATTAAACTACATTAGATGAAAAAAATGGACACACATGGATATTATGCACATTAATGTGCATTTTTCCTGGCCAAAACCACGAGTGAAACATCAGGCTTCCTCTGTACCCTCAGAGGCTTTCTGCCTTGAAACAGAAGCAATCAGGATGTCATTGGCATTTCACATCTCAAGTGAGGAGAGACCAGTTAAGCTTCTAATGATCAGCCAATGACACAATATTTGCTTCCTGGTCTGAGATTTCAATCTTGTAATAGTATATGTGATGCCTAATAATGCAAATCCCTCTGTATTGATGGCAATTGTCTCTAGAATTTCTTGTACATACATCCAGGAGGAATGTGACTATTTCCTTCCTTCTTCTATAACCTCAGAGATTAAAAAAAATAATCAAAAGGTTTAACTTTTAATAGCATGATTTGCTCTGTTTAAATTCTCCTTTCTTCCTCTTCAATAACACTAAACCCATAACCTGACAGGTCAGTTTGGAGTGATGACAGGCAGCATGTAAAACTTGAAACTGTCGAGTTGAATAATTTGTATTTACATTTACATCAAAACTTCACTTTAGAGAAAAAACGTGTGTGGTTTTTATACATTTATCAGTAAGCAGACACATTTTGCTTAAACTTCTACAACGACTCTACAAAAAACTTCCTCTTCGAGTCCTGTGCAAGCATGGTGGGTGTCTGTCCGAAAGGAGATTCCTGCTCCCCCACCCCCTGCCAGCAAGCTGTAACAAGTGAAAATGAAGGCACGATGAAAACATGACCACAGTCTTATTTTTTCCCCACTAACTCACAAATCGTAAATCTACAGCTTATTTCTCCTATTTTGAAAGTCAGATATTTCTGGGTAGTTTGCAATGCAGAGATAACAAAATGTCTTATAAAATCTTTCTGTTCTGTCATCATTTGCTGTGTCCTTCAAACTATTAGGGACTGCAAGCTTTTCTTTTATATCAAGCACTTAAGATTTTTGCTAGAGTAGAGGTGCTGCAGCAACATAAGACATATTGTTTAGCGTTTTCTTCACTTATTATCCAAGTACCTATATCATGTCAAAACGTATTTCTTTTTAAACACAAAAAACCTACAAAGTCAATTTCAAGAAGGAGCAACTTATAAAATTTTCTTAAATTAAATCGTTTGTGGAGCAAAATCTCATAAAAAAGTTATACTGATATTCTGGGTGTTGTCCATCTTTAAATACAAACTTTAAATACTACTTAGTGACAGGAAGAAAGTTTTCATGTGAAAAATTAAACAAAAAGTAAAACATGCTATTACTTAAGATAATATTGACATAATCAAGTCCTGCCAGCTCTACTAGCTGCTAGCAGTTCTTATCTATAACAGAAACACAGAAGAGAAACTTATCCAATTAGCAAGTTGCACAGAAATTGTTTACCTAATGGGTTATAAAATTTAATTTCGTAAATTCACTATTATTTGCATGTCCATTATTTACAAATCACGTTGCTGTCCCCCCAATCTCACTGTGTACAGAAAACCTGTGCAGTATTTAAAGACATTTCAGAAGTTAAACAGAGATTATTTTTCTGCTGTATTATAAGTTAAAATCTAAATTGTTTTACCTTTGAAACAAGAAGTGAAATAATTTCTTTAACAGTTTCTTCAATCAAGTCATCTATTTTTGAATGGTATTGTTGCTGTATTTCAAAAGATAAAGAAGCATTAGCATGTATATGAACACACACTTTTGTCATAAGTCATAAATGGTACAAAGCTGATAACCCTGCCAGATCAGATTTACTTAAAATTATCATTTTGAACATCAGAAGAACAAACCCTTGAAAACGATCCACCCAATCAACACTTTCTTACATTCTGTGTTGAAAATTTTCCCATGTACACTGTTGAGTTAAGCAGCTAATGGGGTTATTATTTAGATGAATTGAGTTCTTATTCTTATTCAGGCGAAGGAATGTGAAGGATACTTTTTGTCTTCTCCTATATAATTAAGGTGGCCATGTATTTTTTTTCTAAAGGGTTGGTTTAGCTGGAGAAGCAAAAAGACTAGAATAAGATTTAATTAATACAGCATTTCATGTCTGACAACTCTCATTCATAAGTTATTTTAAATGTCCTCTAGAAATAAAATGAGCTCCAATTGTTCATCCTAAAAGAGCTTTTCTGTTAGCACAGTGAGCTGCAGTTTATACAAATCTTACAATATGCTCAAGCAAGGGCAAAATTAAAATTTCATCAACAAAGCAGAATAGATGGTAACAAATTAATAGGCCATAAAAGGCATAATAAAACAGACTTCATTCTCCATAGCCGTTTTCTTTTGCTTTTTCATAAAGAAGGTGCCTTTAAGTAAATGCTTTTAAAATAAATCTGAAAGACTTTTTAGATAATACTACAGAGTTCCCTCCTGAAATTAACAGGAACTAGGGATCCCATTCTGTCAAGGAGGCACAGCAATTTAAACAGTAATTCTTCCTTTAGAAACATTTATCTGACAGCAGAGATTGTCCCCAATAGCCACTTCACAGAAAATGTGACTTGTAAAGACTAACCCTGTCTTCATAGTTCAAGGCTACTTGGAACAGCTAACAGCATAACGCTCGGAGTAAAAGTACTGAGGTCAGTATAAACATTAGCCTAACTTAGCAGCTGCCAGCTGAATAGTTTTCAGAGCTGTAAGTTTTTAAAGGCTATTTTTCATCTGTCTCATCTGTTGCTGTACAAACCAAAACATTAAATCTGATCCGCTTAATATATTTAGGAACGATTTTCTAAACAGCGCACCTACCGAACCCGCGTTTAAATTAAGAGAGAATAAAACTATGAGATGTGTTTGTCCACACATATGTATCTGTTCCAGGTACCAACGTCAAGCGTGTTAAATTTTTGGTTTTAATTTCTTTTCAAGTTTAAAAACACTTGGAAAATGTGAATACACATCTCAGACAAACATCAGCAAACATCTCAGAGGAGTGAAAGAACATATTAGAAATACATCAAAGAATTTTCCATAGTTCCAGATATTCTGATCATATTAGTGTCTTGACCAATATAATATTCTCTTGATCTGCTAAGGAGTTAAATCACCCCAAACTGTCCGATATCTGTTATTTACACAGTCTTCAGAAGGCAATGGTTTCTTACTCTCTGAAAACAATAAATAACGATGTTCCCACAGATGCATGTCAAAACTATACATATTCCTATGATCTATCAAAAATCACAGTTGTCCCTCCCATAAAGCATCTGCAACTTTATCTCCACGGCACATTAAATTAATGGATCGATGTATATTCTAAGATCAGTTCCTTTATTTTTTCTTTTTTCCTTTTTTTTTTTTCTTTCTCCTCACCACTAGGCAAATATAATTTTATAGGAATGGAATATAATCACTAAGTAACTTCACTTATGACCAAGAAAACCAAGAACTAAATCAAATCATTCAAAAATCACAACAAACTTCCAAAATCGTTATGTTTGTGTAGAAATAATATTTGAATTTTTTTAACCTGAATTTAATTTCCTTTTTTTGAGATTTATTTTGCAAACTATGAGATCATACATTTTTTAACCCACTCCTCCCCACTGCCAACCTCCACTAAAACAGTCACTCTCGACTGTCCTGGTTTAGGCCGGGACGGAGCTAGTTTTGTTTTCAGCGTCTCCTGTGTTTTGGCTTTAGTGTGAGAAGAACGGTGATAGCACACTGATGTTGCTGGTTGCTGCTGAACCACCAAGGACATTTTGCTGTTTTCCAGGTTCTGCTAACGTGCAGATGCAAAACTTGGGAGGGGTAGAGACAGGATAGTTGATCCGAACTGGCCAAAGAGAGTATTCCATGCCATAGACGTCATGCCTGGTATAAGCGAGGGTCGGTCGGGGGGGCCACTAGGCTTTTAGGCTTTTAGATCCTTAGCTTGCTTGAATTCTTAAGCTTCCCTTCGGGTTGCTTTTTGTTTCCCTATTTTTACCTTTTTGTTTTTCGTTCATTTGGCTGTTTGTTCCCTCACCTGCTCTCTCTGGAACTTGCTGTTCTGGGATAGCTGGGGGGGATACCCCTGCTCCCTGCCTGCTGCTCGGGACGGGCTGTATCAGTCGTCGGGTGGCGAGAAGTTATATATTGTTTGTTTTATATATTCTATTATCCTTATATATATTATTATTATCATCATTATTAATATAATTTTATATTTTGCCTTTGCTGTCCTGGTGAGCTGTTTTTATCTCAACCCGCGAGTTTTCCTTTCTCTCCAATTCTCCTCCCCACCCCAACAGGGAGGGGGGGAGTGAGCGAGCGGCTGCGTGGTATTGGGTTACAATTTGGGGTTAAACCACGACATCGACAAAACAAAACTTCAGATCCTCGTGGAAGATTATTTGACTCCAGGAGACAGGCTTTGAAAAGATGGCAGATGTTGTAGAATTAATGATAAAATCGTATCAGCTGACAAGGTTGTATGCCCGATCCTGAAATCAGCACCTGTAGGACTGCAGCCTGTCTGCTTCTGCCAAGGTTGCTTGGTGAGAGCAGACAAATCCTCACCCCTTTTCCAGACACATTTATGGGTAGTTGTGCCTTTACATTCCTCTGCTGGTTGATGTGATCACAGTCCACATGGGATCTGGATCTAGACACGTCAGCTCCCACAGCTAAATTATTTGAATACACGTTGCAGAGTCTTTCAGCATCATCCCAAAGCCCCTGAAGGGGGCTCTGCCTTTCCAGCTGCCCTAGAGTCGCTCCCAGTGAAATATGAAATGCAGCTGCAGCTGTAGGAGGTACATGGGAGAAAACTACGCTTAGTGGCAAAGTGTGTCATGCGATGTAACCAAACAGGATTGTCTTCTGAGGACAATCCGGATGGTCTTCCCAATATGGCTCCCTGCTCCTAGTAGCACCCCTAGCATCGCTATTATGAAGGAGACAAAGTATTTGAGTGCCTTTCGACACCTGTGCTTTTAGTTTGCTCCTAAATCCTGTGGTGATAAGCTGAGAACTGCAAGTTGCTCAATTCTACAATATATCCAATTTTCTTTTCCATTCTATGTCACTATGTCCCAATATTGGGGTTGGCTTTATTACTTTAAAAAAAAAAGAAAAAAAATTCAAGCTAGCTTTCTTTTATTTGTTTTAAGGTTGGATTGCTGTGAAAATAAATTGCACACGATCATTTGAACCGAAACTGCTACTGCCAATATATAACAATATTACATGTACATTAAATTGTCTCTGCACTTTTTACTATCAAATCAGCTATAATCCTCCACTACTTATGCAGTTAAATGAGTCTCCTCCTTGAATTTTATGAACGAAAATAGCTTCAGAAACAAAGTTCTTCAATTAAAGCCCACTTTTCCCTAAATTTTTCTATAGATATACACAGCAACAGCTGTGGCACATTCCACTGAAATGGCACTCACTTTTCCCCAAATTGAAAAGTGTATCTCTGTTCTTTGATGAGCGTGACAGGGTACTGGGAGGCTGGGATTCTGAAACAACTAAAACAGCTTCTATACACATTCTGCTATGAAGCACTCAACACTATAGTCCAGCGGCATTTACTGCTACCCAGTTACACAAAACAACAAATAGGCTCTGGCTCAGACCTAAAAATCCTGTTGTCAACCTAAGTGGCCCCAGAAATATTTTCTACTTGATTCTTGCCCCCAGCAATATTTCCTGTGTGATTCTTACCTATCATACTCAAAAATGTGAATGTTGCCAGAATACTGCAGCATCTAGATTGTAAAGTTTTAAGTTAATAGGTTTTAAACTATTTATCCCAAACGACAAAAGCTGAAAAATCTCTGGATGATTGAACGTTGTGTGTCAGAAAAGGTTTCCCTTACTGCTGCTATTCATTTCACTTGGGATCCATGGACTGTAAAGGAGAAGCACCTGTTGGCTTCTGGTTCAGGAGCAAAGGAAGGGGGATACTGTTCCCCATACAGCTACCCAAGATTACATACACTGAAACTAAGACGACGGGCGGGCAACTGAGAAATAGCAGCAACCAGTATGCTACTTAGCTGTCTCGCTGTACCCTTCCCCTGTACTCCATGAAGTGCCGTTCTGGTTGTCCGTGAAGCAGGCTGCAGGCGCCAACAGTTAGTCCGAGATAAGGTGATTCTCCTCTGCTTCCCAAACCCTCCTAAGGCAACTGCAGAAGGCATCCAGCCAGGTAAGCTCTCTTTAAACACAATCGTGCCTGTAGCCAAATTCTGCTGTGGTTCTCTTAGGCTTTAAGATGATATCCAGAAGGCAAGGAGGGGAGCCCTCCTGAATGGCAGACTTAGAGACTCCTTATGAGAGTGGACTTAATGGGAAGATATTTGGGAGAATGGTGACCAGTGCGTGAAGTAACATAGGAAAACCAGGGGACTCGATCAAATTTAAACTCTAAACTCAAGGTGCTGATTGCTAACCATGACCAGAATGCCCTAATTACATGTTAAGTAAGAATTCCCTCCTATCTGACAACACAGGGTGAAAACTTCCACATCTGACTCTACTTGAACAAGATATATAACTGCTTATAGCTTCATATAGGGAATGAAAAGAGCATGCTGTATTCAAGGAAATGTTCAAGTCTAACCATCTAATTAAATAACACCATCTACCACTTGCAGAGTAAGTTCTAGAAACTGTCAGATGGATATTCAGTGTTGAGTTTAGGCGAATGAACAGCCCTTTTAAAAAATTTTAACTTGGGCATCATGGAATGCTTTCCTTGACTGGCATAAAAGACCATGTTTAAGACTAAAATGAAGATGAAAGAGGACAAGGGAAAGAAAGGCAACAGAATCACAGAATCATAGAATTGTTTAGGTTGGAAAAGATCTTTAAGATCATCAAGTCCAACTGTTAACCTAGCACTGCTAAGTCCACCACTAAACCATGTCCCTAAGTGTCACAATATGGAAAAGGTTTCAAGACCAAGTGGCCAAGTAGGAGTAACTGGAAATTCCAGCACTCCTATAGAGGAGTCAGAGATGCAACTGTTTATGTTGTAAGATGCTTTCCTGCCTGTTTTGACAGATGGGCAGATTCCAGAAGTATCTCACCCAACAAATCTTGAAGTGTTTCAAACAATTATGATATCAGCTACAAGCAACTGAAAAGTCAATTTTTTCTTAATCTTCCAAAAAAGCCTTGGGAGTGGAAGAAGCTGATAGACAATAATTCAAAGTTTATGAGAAAGAAGGAAGTTTCCACATTATCTGATCATTTCTGATATGTGAAAAACTTGAGATTCCTTTGGTTTATTAGATGAATTGGGATGAAGATTAATTTGGGGACTTTGAAAGAAGTATGTATTTCATCACAGGTATGCTAAATTGTCAAACTCTTCCACTGAAAAGAAGCACTGGAAGCATTTGGGGTCACGGCTAGACCTAGCAGGGAACAAGGGCTGTATCTCTGTTTTGGTGTTGTGAAGAGCATATGATGGAGCTTGAAAATCTGGAGAATGGGAAGATTTCAGAAGAGAATCTGGTGAGGGTCTGCAGTCCAAAAGGTAACTGTGAATGCTGAACTTTGTCTCTCAGGGGGACTGGCTGATGATGCAGGAGGCATTGTCCAGAGCAAGTGAGAGGAATGGAATGACTGTAGAGAATAAGGCTCTGTCATCTGTCTGCAGATCTTTATGAAGGTATTGGTATTGCCTTTCCCTTGGTATTGCCTTACCCTAAAGAAGGGTGTGCATGTGTGTGTTTGCAGGCTATTGCGCAGACACTAAGTAAAAGATGAACTGGCAGCACCAGCCTAAGGGGAAGAGTTGCTAGTCTAGTTTACTTCTGCTGAGCCTGAAACAAGTCGTTTGTTGCTCTTCTGTTTCACTGAGAGGTGAAAGAGTCGAAAACTTTGTGACCCAGTAAGACAGGACATTGGGTCTGAAAAGCAGAAGAGTGAAGAATTCATCTGGAACCACCTTAAGAGGATGAACAAGGAAAGAAGAATTGAGAAGCTGATAATCAGTTTGCAGCAAGGTCAGGCTGTAAAGGAATCTGAGGGCTAGGCTAACAAATTAACAAGAAAAGCAGTATTACCATTTAAAATAAAAACTGGCTGTTAATAAACAAAGAAAAAAAGTATATTAAAAAACAATGAAAAGACACTTACCCATTGACTAGCTAACTGGTTCATGTCACGGAAAACCAAAAGGAAAAATAAAGATGACAGGGTAGAACAGGAAAATGATGAATGTCTCATTGAATTGGGGAAAAAAAAAAGACAATTATATTGAATACGCTAACTTAAAAAGACGAGTCAATAAAATGAAAAGCACAGTACAGAAATGGAAAAATCAACAGAAACAATATAACCAAATAATGTAAGCGTGAAATTGCCCAAAGCAGACATACTTTTTTGTTGCCAAATTCTGACAAATGTTTTTACCCTCTCTCCAAAACCAAATCAAAAAAAATTACACTGCTAATGCATTAGCACAGCAAGAACAGTTTTAATTTTATGCTGGTGATCTCACCAGTCTACGTAGTATGCCCTTTTTCACTTCACAGATTATTCCTGCCGAGAGTGACAACATGGGAAGGACAGTAGTCAGTAAAGTCTAAATATCCTTCAGAAGCACATCAGCGCTCCACCATGGAGTATCTACAGTCCCGGCAGCAGCCTACTGCCAAAAAGGTCCCTGTCCTTGGAGACCAAATAAAAAAATCCCATTACATTACCTGATTATTTCTTTCCTCTATTTTCAGCATGTACACAGGCATGAATGCTGGGTATATGAGCCATTTAAAAACAAACCTTACTCATTTAAAACCTGGCTGCAAAGGACAATGTTTTGGCTCTATTTTACTATTACAAAAGAGTCCTGAAGTGGGCTGTTTCTCTGCTGCAACCCAACAGAAATTCCCGGAGAGGCTGTGAGTCAAGAAATCTTCTGAATGTTCAACAGACTCACAGGTCAAAGCAAATAAATTACAGAAGCACTCTGTGTCTTCTCTGGTGGAAGATGAGGGGTTGTGTCTTGTGTGATGCTTCGAGGGAGCAGTCTATGCATGCTCCTGCACAAACAGAGCTACGTGACACATTTCAGCTACTTTGAAATTAATCTACTAAGTACTGTCTGCAGCGTGAGATGTTTCAGATTAACTGAACGCAGGAATTAAACATACAAAATTCCACTTACCTCTTGCCCCCCATCCAGTATGCAGAGTTTAGCCGTCTGTTTTTTGGCATCAACTAAGACATTAAACATTGTACACAGAGAAGCAGGGATACGCAAGTCCGTTGATTTGTTTGTCTTTTGCAGCTTGAGTTCAAATGCAATTCTTGTTCTGTTTATTAAAACACAATTCATAATATGAGTGTCTCTGATAATTCTGAACAACCAGTGCACAAATGTATAAACCTTACTAAACATGTGAGCTTAACAATGTACATGCAGGTGAGAAGATTTTAGAAATAAAATTCTGTAAGTGCAGAATATCCACCCATTCAATAAACAATTGCATTGCTGGTAATCTCAAGGTTCTGCACTGCTTCAGCTAATTCAGTTGAATAATAAAAGTATTATCTTCTTGCCTACTGGATAACAATATGCTTCCTTGTATGATGACTAAGAACAATTTAAAGCAATGAAAATACCCCCCATTCTCCAGCTATTCTATGTTAAAACGTAGTTTATCGTACCAACTACTTGCTTCTAAGAAATATAATTAAAAAATCCTCTTCTGGCTTTAATAGAAAAGAGAATTTTATTGAAGAAAAGGAGTTTATTATTAAGCAAATATTAATATTTATTGAAAAGTAATATGTATCAGGAGATACATAATACAAAAAACCTATTTTCTTCTCACATCGGTGTAAATAAGGAGCAATGTCACTGAAATAAATTATAATAGTTCAGAATACATAAATATAAATGTAATGTTTTATTTCCACTCTTATTTTCAAATGTGGGTACCAGAAACTGACGCAGTATTTTAAGAAGATGGGAGCAGAGGCATCCTATTTCCATTTAAAAAGTTTTATAGATCATATTAGTATCACAATGAGAGTTGTAATAGAATAGCTCCATCACTCTTTTCTGAGTTCTACTGTCTAATACAATCCATCCTATGGATATAATTTACTTTCTTTGTTACCTGATGTACAGTATCTTTGACAACACTAAAACACACTTAGTGCATTAACATTAGCCTGTTACGTATTAACTCTAAAATATTAATACATTTCATGTATTGACACTAGAGTCATTCTGTAATATTAATTAAACCTTCATTTATTGCCACCAGTATCTTCTTATTCTCTACAAAAGCAAGCAGCAAAGATGTCAGGATTGGTATCACAGACCAAAACCCGATCCATAAGGAATTATTTTGTAATGCCTCTGTGTTCTGGTTGTGATCCTGACATTTTTAACCTATTTTGTGTGTGCCATTAAAATCTACACAGTCAAATCTGTATGGTGCAACGTTCTAGATAATGACAATGTGTGGCATTAGATTTATTGTCTAGGAGAAGTCCAAGTATTTATATTAACACAATTGCCTTTCCCACATTAATCTGTAATAATCTTTAAAAAAGACATAAGACGAATTTGAAAAGATTCATTTTTCAATGAAGTATTTTAACTAGTACTAATTATATACATCTTTGTATTTTAGTCCTGTTGAAAAGAGTCCCAGTGTAAATATTTTTTTTCATTTTTTCCAGACTCAAAGTCAATATAATCAATATATTACTGCATCTCAATGCTACTCCTTTTACGGTTTTTAAAACTAAGATTACACTGATAGTCTTCCAGTCCTCTGAGATTTCTCCATTTTTCTAAGATTTGTTCGATATTTGTAGCTGACTGAGCTTCTACGCCAAATTCTTTAGAACAGATGGATGTAAGCTTACATGACTTCAATTTTAGTAGATATTGTCTCATATCTTCCTTTGCTACAGAGCTTAAACTTTTATTCCATTTACTGTATCATCCCCCTTCCAAAATTAAATAGAAATGTTTGTGAAATGCTTCTGCCTTTTTTACCATGATTTCATCACTGTAGCTCTAACAATAGGCTCATATACTAAGACTGAGGTTCTCCTTGTTTCTACTACGTTTAACAGAAAATAATAAAATACTATGTTATCAGATTTACCCTTACTGGATGTTAAAGGTTCTCTGTTTCTTTATCTTTCCTTATCAAGGTGGTATATTTTCTGACTGACACTATTAAATTGTCTACAAACTTTCTTAATTTTTTCCCACATTCTTCTATTTATTTTTTTAAAAATCATATTTTTATGTGTCCAGACTAAGCTTTCTCTGTATGTGGGATCATGGCTTCTAAAGCAGCTAACAGGAGATCCCTGTAAATTTTCTAGACATACAGATATTTCTTCTAAACTCAATGATATGTACTGAAAGATATGGCAGAGATCTTTTTAGATCACCTATGCTTAATTTAAAAGAATATATCCATAATGGTAAGATATAGCTCAAGAAGAAAACAATACTATGTTTTCTATAATTTCCAGAAGCTTAGCAATATAAAACTTAGTTTCAGTTGGATGACTTACAGATAGCCTTCCTGCATTTATTGTATAAATGCAGAAACTCTGTATACTCTTTGGTTTGTAATATATTTCTTAGAGACAGTACTCTAAAATAATGACAAATTAAGTAGTATTATTAACTGAACACAAAGAATAATATAGTAAAGGAGAAGGGAAATGTACAAAAAGACAACGGATTTCTTCTAGTAGAATTCTGAGATTTGTTAATATTTGCCACAAATATGGAACAGAAGAGAGATTTGGTTTATTCACTTCCACAGGTCTATTCACAACACATGTAGAAATTCTCCTTGGTATTTCCTAGATGTTGCTAAATTGCTGATTGCCAGATACTGGGAAATACACACAATCTCTTTATTGTTGCCCCGATTCCTATGACAGAATTTTGGTACAGATGTACCTCTGCAAGCCAGTATGGCTGTTCCTGTGTTAATTTTCAAATCTCTCTCAATTTCTAATCGATCATTTCAACTATACCTTTTAACGCAGGCTTCTATCATGTCAGTGGCCATGAGTTTAAGTCTCTGCTCTAAATGGTGGGCAAATTCTGGTTCTGGCCAGTGAAGATCAAAAACAAACATCTGCAGAGCATCCAGTTTCCAGAAAAGATCTTCTGACGTAGCTGAGCCATTGCTATAAGAAACAAAACAAAACAAAGTCCCCAAGAAGCAGAAGATAAATGTATAGGTGTCTATCCCAGTTGCCACAGAATTATCTAAGGTAATAAGATTTCCTTATCACACCATCTTCCTCCTTCACTTCACTGTATCTCATAGCACAGTTGCTCTTATTCCAAGAATGTGAGAATGGTCATGGAAAATTTAAAATAACTCCCATTAGGGTGAAAAAAGTAAAGTTTTCTCATCTGTTAGCTGAGAAATATGACAGGCTAGGGAGGTAAATGGGATGATGGGGAACATGGAAAATGAAGTAGCTCAAATTTCAGATCAAGTCAGGAAAAATAAAGGGTACAGGAATTATTGATTTGTAAGGACCTTTTCAAAACAGTGAAGACTTTGCATATATGTATTCTTGCCTTCATAACTTTGGTAGCTAAGCCTACCAAAGAAATGAGGATGCTAGTAATATTGTAAAAGAGATACCCAGACAAACAGTCCCTTGATAAATGCCCATTAATTCTAACTGAGGGAATAACATCAGATCCCGGTGGAAAAAAGAGAACAGAAACTATTTAAAGAAATTTACGCACAAACAAAACAGGGCATTAATATGGCTCTATGTCATCTCAGATTGTCCACATAGTTTTAAAGTTCTTCTTCCACCCTGAACCGATTGTTAAATTTAAAGACATTTGCTTGTGATAAGATACAACAATTCAAGGCTGATCTTAGCAGTAACTACAGTTACGCTTCCACTGTCATCATGGATTAATTACATTTTCACGATGCGTTGTATTGCAATGCCTGGGTTATCGTTTAAGGACAGTTACATTACGCAGCATGGCATTCCAGGATGTTAGCAACACAAGCAACCAAGACTCAGCCTGACAGTCCCAATTCAAATCCAAATAGTTTAAATATGTCGCTACCGCCATTTTCTTTCTTCTGCCTCATGACAAAAGAACATAATTATGAAAGTGTTAAGGGATGCCAGCGCTCATGGAAGGAGTCAGCGAGTGCCGAGTGTGCTCAGAACAGAGCAGGGTCAGATTAAAAAACAAATGAAACAAACAGAAAGGACCTCTAATATCTGACTACCTAACGCACCCCTCGGACAGCAGCACCGCCACCGGTTCACACCAGGTTAGCCGAGCCAGCGGGCGGTGAAGTGAAGCAAAGCACAGCACATGTTCGGGGCTCCGGAGAGGCAGCACGGATGCAGCAGGAGCACTGCTTCGGTCTCACAGCACCCCGCCATCTTCCAGACCCACCCAGCTGCCCCCTTGCCCCGCTGCCTTAACGCACCCACGGCGTCAGAGCCACTGCTGTCTTCTGCAATGCCGTCTCTGTGCCAAAAGGGGCTGCCGGGCCAGGGGAAGGGGGCAGCCAGCAAGGGCTGGGCGGTGGGTGACCAGCTGGGAGCAGCCGTGCCTGCCTAAGGAAAAGGCTGGCTCCAAGCAACCCACCCTGACTTGGGCTTCGGTTTTAACTGGCGCATGTTTGGTGCCTTCACTATGCATCGGAGGCTATCCCACAGCTTCAGACAGGCCTTTTCGATATCATGTATATTTCCCCCACTTATTTTAAATATAATTGTTAATTTTACATTGTATCGTGCTCCTGAAAGAAAACAGCAGAAACAGGAAAAAGGCCCATGGGACTGCTAAGATTTCAACTTGCACAGGGACGTTACCTGTTAAGGTTGGACCTGAATAGGTAGCACCTTTATACACCGCTAAGTTTAATTAAGAAATAGAAGCAACAAACCACCAACACTCCTTAGAAAGTTTATAATCCTGTTGGACTGTTTCTTAAGTTATATAATAACCAAATATTGCATATTTCATTACATCTCCTGTGCACACTGGCAGTGAGTGAAGTTGTAGATGCTACGTTATACACAATATTTGATTCAAAAGTGGCTTAGTCAATTTTTGAGATGACTGGGGTAAAAGAAGAAGACATTATATAGGGACAGAAATGGGGACAATCTTAGTATATATATATATATCAGTTGATAACACATTTTCTAGAAAACAAAACATACTTTCTCAAGCAACAGAATTACCATTTTTCATCATCAGATCATACAATTTAACCATATTTTCCTCTTCCATAGTTTTTTCTTTGTTGCCTAATGGAATTCCAAATGAAATTCTTTAGGACTCAGGAGGACTAATGTGCTCTCAATAACACCAATGTATTCTTATGCACGTTCACTCCCTGGTAGCCACTTAATTTGGTTTCATTATACTACCAAATAAAGTTTCATAATTATAATAAATGTAATAATAGACACAGGTTCATGAAACACTAATTCATTCTGTGAGAAACACTAATTCATTCATTCTCTTTTCATATCATTTTCAGGTCCCGTTCTTCAATTTTTTATTCAGCATTGTCCAGTGACATTTGAATTTGACTAACATATTACAATAGTAAGATGGGGAAGGAAAATAAAGTGCTACAACAGCAACTATTTTTTCCTAGTTCACACATCCAGACACAAATGTCTAATTTGTTCCTTAAATGCTGCAGAAAACTGTGATTTCAATCAACTTGTTACTGCTATTTGTACCAGATACTTGTTTTATTTGGATTTTAGGATTTTTCCTGGCCCTTATTCAGTAAAAGCATTAGAAATGGTATTAATTGTCAGCACATACCTCAATACCCTGAAGTGGTTGTACAGTCTATAGATTTGCTTTCCCTACTAGGAGCTGGTTATGTCACTTCAGGGTTTAATGCTCCATAAAGTCTAACATGAAGAAGAGCCAAACTCAGTTTTCACCTCCTCCTGGCAGCAGGAGGAATTCTTGCATTCGAATCAAACCACCAAAGCGTTTGAATCTACATTCATAATTGCAGAACCATTTTTTTGTGAAGGGACTGAACATGTTCTTGGCTATTGAACAGTTTTTATTTGAATATGTATGGTAAAGCTACTTCAGTCTAATGAATGGAATAATATTGCTCTACCAGGAAACTGAACTGGTACTCTTGTTTTTAAAAACTGTATTCAATATAGTCATCTGTATTTTTAAAATTAAGCACAAACTCCACTGTTTTGCTGGTCAAAACTTAAGCTTTCAGCACTAGTTCTTTGTGCAAAAGGTACTATGTAGTTCTCCACTCTTTTTAATCAGGTCATGGCAGTAAGAGAAGGTTTCCAATGATTAAAAGAGGCAAATAGTATACTCATCCTGATTTTTTTTTTCAATGGCAATTTAACTTTGTATTTGGTCACACTTCGACTGGGAGATTGGACCAGATATTTCCAGAGGTCCATTTTAACCTAAATTATTTTATGGCTTTATGCCTTGCATCATACTGAACACAGCAAAAAAAGGTCCAAGATATAATGTTTCTCCAAGACCCTGCAGAATATTAAACTTAGGAGCTGCATACAGTCTCCTAAGCAATTCACTTATCCACTGACAGCTGAGAGAGGCAGCTTCCCACTAGGCTTGCCAGCTACCTAAGCAGCAGCAATTAGTCAAACAGTCCACTAATAAAGCACACTGGCTGCACGATCAGCACACACACGACTCCAGAGTAGACACAGAATATGTCATTTCTAGCCTAGATGTCAAACTCCATGGGCTAGCTTGGGATGCGAAAATATAAGAGAAATATTAAATATCTAAGGACATTCTCAATCAACCGCAAGATTTAAAATCAGTTGGCTTCCATTCTTGTAGAATTTAGCAAGGGAAATGATGGTGATTTTATAAATTACTGCCATTATCTTTTTTTAAGGTTATTACTGAGTTACTACCCATTAGTGTTTTGTGGGGACTGTTTACAAAACAGGGCACCAGCTCTATGTCCTTTGTGAGTCCCCAGGTTGCGAGCTCCAGCTCCACTTCCTTTGTGCTGCCTCAAGACGTCTATTCAGGGCTCAGAAAGTCAACTAAGAACTTCTTCAACAGAAAAGGATTTTCAATAGTTACAGAGTCAACAGCGCTTGCCCCATCTCTCTATTTTCCATGAGCAGATGAGGGGGAAGGATGGATCAGAACTTTGGCATAGCAAGTAACTGCTCATGTACAGTCCCTCAAAGATATTAGGGACAGAGTTACCTCACGGTTCCTCCTACTTAGTTCAAGAGTGAGGCAGCCTGAGGATCAAGCAGCCAAAACATGTTTCTTGATTCTTCTTTCTTCCTGCATGTTAGTATTTTTGGAAGAAAAGAAATTTGGCCCACAATATACATTTGTTTTCCAGAACGCTCAATAGGAACTAACTATATTCAAAACTCCTTATTCTACAGCCTGAGGAAGAGAAGACTGAGAGGGGATCTCATTAATGCTTATAAATATCTCAAGGGCGGGTGTCAAGAGGATGGGGCCAGACTCTTTTCAGTGGTGCCCAACAACAGGACAAGGGGC
This sequence comes from Phoenicopterus ruber ruber, assembly GCA_009819775.1. Taxonomy (NCBI): domain Eukaryota; kingdom Metazoa; phylum Chordata; class Aves; order Phoenicopteriformes; family Phoenicopteridae; genus Phoenicopterus; species Phoenicopterus ruber. The sequence continues at coordinate 25,867,845 of CM020215.1, read as the reverse complement.
AATGGGCACAAACTGGAACACAGAAAGTCCCACCTGAACATGAGGAAAAACTTCTTTACCGTGAGGGTGACAGAGCACTGGGACAGGCTGCCCAGGGAGGTTGTGGAGTCTCCTTCTCTGGAGATACTCAAACCCCGCCTGGATGCAGTCCTGTGCAGCCTGCTCTAGGTAAACCTGCTCTAGCAGGGGCTTGGACTAGATGATCTCCAGAGGTCCCTTCCAAACCCTACCATTCTGTGATTCTGTGATACAGAAAGTAGATCAGATAAATGTCACTATTTCATCATTCCTATGGCTATACTTTTAAACGCCCATCCTTAAAAACACAAACCATGGCCTCCTTCCACTTTACTGCAGGCAAGCACTACAGCAGGACCATATGTGGCATGACAGATGCAATCCCTCAAAACAGCACTGAAAGGTGGCCTGCTGACTTATTCAGCATGCACAAACACTCAGAGAGGTCCAGCACGGGAGCTCAGACACATTCAGACCAGATCCCTTCATATCACAATCGGAGCACCACAACTGCTCCAGCCAGTCCCTCTTGTCACTCATTACAGCTGAGTCATAGCAGGAAGACTATAGCTGACACATTTCCTTTGATGTTGCCTGTTCTGGCTGGAAGACAAGACAGGAGCATGCTCCTGCAAGCATGTATCTTATTCCATGTTTCCCCAACCTTGAGTTTTGCTGAACCCAATGTTCTAGATCAGCACTATAGCAACAGACAACCTCAGGTCTGTATCTACAATATTTTTGGTCAGTGAATCTCTCTCATGTCTGCACTGAAAATAATAATATATAAATAAAACCATAAACAATTAAAATCACCCACAAATCTAACTTAAAAGCCAGGTCCAGAAGAGGCACAGAAATTAAATTTAAAATATGAAATGGAACAAAAATGCAATTTAAAGGAGTACATTTGAATTCATGAATAAGTAATGAAAAAACCCCTCATTCTGGCTGATTAGAAGCTTTTACAGAATATTCAAACTTTTTTGCTCTTTCAGGATGTTGTCTTCAGCCAAATGGAACAGTAATTCACAGTGCTCTGCATGTCTAGCCAAGGTGTCCTCTGAGTTGTCCTCTCCTGAGACCAATCAAGAAAAATAGACTGCTACTCATAACACTTTCCCCTTTTCATGTCTCCCTTTCCAATGCCCAAGAATAAAAGGTTAAGCCAAAACAACTGAAAATGAGGCAATGATCTTCCTAAGTGCTGTTACAAGCAGCATGCATTTATTGCTCCAAAACATGTGATCAAGGAAAAAAAATTGCAACAGTTAATTAAAAAATATAAACAATCTTCTCTAGTAATGTTCAAAAGAATTGCAGCACCTTTTAAGCGAAAGAGAGGAAAATCTGTTTTCATCAAAAAAGCACACGAAGAAATGCCTAACTGTGAATGCCTCTTTCTCTTCAGCAAAAGTTCTTAGGTAAGCATGTAACAGCTCTGTTGAATATGAATGGACTTAAACATGAACATAAGAGCATGAACATTAGTGAAGTTTGGAGAATATGCAATCTTCCTATTGCAGCCAAAATAAACACAGGACTTGGCATTCTCAGTAAACATTTAACTAACTCAGTGAGCTCACAGACTATTTTCTCTTTTTGCCTGTAGATTCTTCATTGTGTAATTCAAATTGATAATGATTAAATGGCCAAAATCATCACTTTCAAAGAGAAAGAGGGAAGTCCAGCACAGCTTAGTGCCATACGTAGCCACCTTCTTGTCAAAGCATCAGCTGTGTGGCCGGGAGGAGGGAGCACAGTGGACTGGGAGAGAAAGACTTGGGGGAGTCAGTGGGGAGAAGGAGCCACCTGCGATGTCTGACAAAACAGGGCCTGGGGTCCTGAATTGAGGTGCCTCCACCGACTCTATGTACAATACAATATGCCACTCCAGTCCATTTAAGGAGGCTGTGCATCACATTGAAAGGGAAAACTGACAGGAAACACCAAGTTTTGCTTAACAGGTATTGAAGCCTAGGTATTTGGTTACTCCCCACTGGAGAATTTAACTAGAAGGAGAAAGCTTTGTTCTTCCTGAAAAGGACTGGATGGGAGCAGTGGGGGAAATAAAACCCTCCTTCTTTCTTTCAAGTAGTAGTGAAAGTACACCACTTCCTCCGCTGGAAGCTGAGACACCGTAACCAGCAGGAAAGAGGAAACTCATTAGCTTGGGAGGAGGAATAACTGGCTTGCAGTGCTTTCACTTTTATTTTTTTGATCCAAATGCAATACATAGCCATTCTGAGAAGCTACTTGGCTCTTCAGTAGGACGTAGATAGGCTGATTCTTAAAATACTACCTGAATTCCACAGTATTATAAAGGTAACTTAATACTACCTACAATCTTGAATGTTAATTCATACACATTTCATAAAATACAACTTCAAAGCTCTATGTTTGGGAATAAAAAACATGAAGAGGTGCCTACAATGGAGCCAGCACCTTGATAGACCTCTTTTTGAATGCTGTGCGGGGCGGCTGAAAGGGGATGATGGCCTTACAGAGGCCACACCGCAGTGGGGACACTGCTCATCCCCACTTCTCTTGAGAAGTCGCAGAGCAACAGCTACTGCTGGCAAGTGTTTACAGCACACGTCAACCTGAGTGTTCACCAAACGCTTTGAAAACCTCACTGATTAGTTTAGGATGTTATGCATACGTTGTCATACACACCATGAACCTTAAAACCAGAAGATGTGCAAGAGGGTTGAGCCAATGGCTAAATTTCACTATACTCGCATATTTTTTGACAATACAGTCTAGGAATTTATTGCTACACCAAAACCTTCATTTAGGAAAGATCTACCACTATAATCCTCCAACCAGAATCTATATTTATTATCTATTAATTATAAATTCAACATTCAAAATGCATGAATTTTAATACATACAAGTTATTTTCACTGGATAGGGCTGCTAGAATACAAACTGTAAGAAGACCACATCTAAGATTATAACAACTCTTAAGTCTGAAAGCTATTCTTTAAAAAAAAAAGTCACCCTTAAGAGGATGGGAATAACAGAAAAGAATTTGAGTAGCAGAAGACCAATTCGTTTGTATTCAAAGCTGAAATGACTTGCATAAGCACATCAGGTGAAACCTAGCATTATTACAGTAAACACAAAAGGTAACAAAGCCAAGGATTAAGAGGAATTTTGCCAACTTTTAGGGGAATTAGCAGCAGAACAACGATCATAATACTCAAAAGACGAGTGCCAGAAGTCTGGCAGAGCACAAACTATCAACTCTTGCAGTAGTGGATGAGTGCTTGTTCGGAGTGTTTAACTCTGTCATGAAACTTAAGAAGGCAATACTTGGCTTGAAATCATATTATCAAGCTTTGCATCTTGAACGTACATTTTTTGAAGTCTTTCACATTCATCCTTTCCTAATACAACTTTAACTAAAATAAAGTTCTTCTTGAGCCTTTCTCTAATGTATATGAATGTGTCCTCTCACAGAAATCCAGCCTGTAACTATGGGAATATTCCCACAGAACAGTGTACATCTGCTCTATTTTAATTTTTTTTTTTTTTAAGAAAAGAGCACTGAAGTGTTGGGGAGAAATCAAAAAGAAATACATATTTTTTCAAAGAGATAAAGCAATGGATGTACTTCTATTCTGAGTACTTATGAACCTTTTACTATCTCCCTGTAACATGGATATTTAATCTAATGACAATATTTGCAATCAACGATTTTCAGAACCAATATCTACATACAATGAGTAATCAAACCCATGCAAAAATATGATGGGCTGCCTCACTTTACAAAACCACAATCTAAAATCAGTTATCCAAAAGGTTTCCCACTGCTTATTAATTCAGAAGAATCATTAGGTTGTTTGGGGTATTAAACACCATTCATACTGTAACAGACCTTTGCCAAGCTGATTTTGTAAGTTATCAGGTTTGAGACTGCTCCGTTTTAATGCACTAAAAAGCGCAACTCACTAACAGTCCATGCTTGGCTTACTCCCAAGAAACAATAATTTCCAACTAAGAGATCATAAACACCATGCAATCCAAATACAGCTGCACAGAACACTAGCAAGGCCATGCAGAGCTGACATACAGTCAGAAGGTTATTGAAGAATACACACGTGGAGTCATACAAAGAAGTCATCCAGGTTGGTGTAGTAAAGCTAGGTATTTGTGGAAGATTAAGAGGCAAACTTGGAACTTTTGGAAGAGCTACATTAGGAAGACTGTTGGTGATGCTCCTGTGAAGAAATAAACAATGTAGGAATACAATAAAAAATAGAATATTTAGAGGACAATGGGGAAGAACACCTGATTAGACAGAAAGCTATAGGCAGGTGCTTTGTTCAGATCTTGTAGAAAGCACTTACTTGACAGGTTGCCATGACTCTTGTTCAAGACCTCTGTGAATGGACTGGGCAATTGATGATTCCATGAGATCGATGTAGCGGATGACCATGGGAACAAAAATTTCTTGCAAGTGCTTGTGAAACTTTCCGTTGCACAAAAATGCTTTAAAAACAAAGAAAATACAAGTAAAAAATGTCAGGCCTTTCCCTACTTTATTTTGCTATAGGAAAAAGTATCTCTTAAAATGTTTTAGTACACAAAAGCACTTTAAGAATAAGATCTAGCTTGTGTAGGAAATACAGTTCATAAAAGATAAATTATGTGCTCCATGAGGACACTGCAGCACATTTTAAACTGTCACTGTTACGAAAACTAGGCACTAAGTTCTTTGCTGAACCAGAACACTTTTGCATCTTGTTAAAATTAATAACATACTTTGCTGAATCTAAGCCTTAGCAATTTTACTCCATACTTAGACACCAAGACAGAACAAAAAAAACAAAGCAGACAAACAGTATTTGAATGTCATTCAATTATTTTTATTCTCCTTATGCTGAGAAGAACAAAGGTTACAATAAAACATTCCAGCCTCACTAGGCTATGTGCAAAAATATAGAGGTATACAGCATTTCCTCCAGATTGCTTAATGGAAAAAGGCAATATGTGACATATGAGTGTTTGTGGGAATAAGAACAGTTTACCCATCTGCTCTGTGTCCTTAGAAGCTGGCAAAGTCCCGAATCACTGCCTATAGCTACACAGGACATCCAATTAGCTCTTGAATAGAAAATATGTCTTGGTATGCCTCTGCATGTCCACACATAAAAATCTCGAAGGCCAGAGCTCACCACCAGAATCCTGTTTTTTCCCATTCTGACATGTGCACAAACCTCATCAAGGCCCCCAGGAACAAAAGTACCTCCCAGCCAGTACGTGTTCATGCGAAACTCGGCCCCAGCAGCCACACTTTCCTCTCCTTTGCCCTCTCAACTGTCTTGCAAAATTTTAAAGGATGCTAACTCTACACTGCCCTTCTGGAAGTTTGCTAGTTCTCTGGTGTGATTATCTCCAACTCGACAGCAACTGTCATTTTATAACTATTTAAAGGAAGTCCTGAAAACTAGTTGCCTAAAGCGCTTAGGAAAGCTGACAACATGTAACACACCTAGAGGGGTTCTCTTGCTTTTTGAAAGAAATGGAGTTCACTGGTGAGCATACTATAAGCATGAAGCATATTACTCAAGAAAAGTAAAGTAGCTATAAGCAGTAGAAAATTATCTGCTTCACAGATGGGATTTATTGCATTAAGAACTGTATACACAATGCAAACTGAAGATGCTTAAAACCTGAAAATTAGTTTGCCACCACCACTGCTTGTTCCTGTACTCCCTGAAATGTTCTCTTAGCAAATCCTAACTCTTAGCACACTAATGTCTTGTCCCACCAAGGGACTGTATCAGTTTCATGTTTTGAATGTGTCTGTGTTCACCCATTAATCCAGCACTATTATTGGGACTGATAAGAATATTCCCATGTGTACATGGAAATCATACAGGCAAGCTGAGCCATAGAGAGTAATTTTCATGATTTTGGTAGCCCTCCTTTTCTCCCACTCATATTCTGTTGTTTTAAATTCTCTTGTGCGTTTCTCCTCCCACCTATTCCTGCATCCAGGCTCCTCATTGATTTGGATGGGTACCACACCACATTTTGAGGAGGCTTCCTCCTCTTCCTAAGAAGAAAAAGCTGGATCATGGAGCTCAAAACCCTGGAAACCATCTCATAAAATTACAATCCCTCTTGTTCCACTACCGGTACAACTCCATGCATAACATATAAAAATAATTTCTGTAACTTCCAGAAGCTCCTTTGCCTTCCATTCCTGAAAGATGTCACAAACTGAACCTGGGAGAGATGGCAACTATGGGGAAAATGTATCATCAAATTTCAGTTCCCTACTGCTATTTGTATGGCAAGGAAGTGCCTTTATTGCTGAATGTCTGGACGCTAATATTATTTTTTTTTTTCTTGAATACAATGATCTGAAAGCAAGAACTATTTTCTTGAAAACATCCTTGTAGAGTATTGGGAAATTATGCATCAATCACTTTTACCTAAGGAGACAATACTAATGCGATCAGCTCTCTCTGGTTTTGTTCACCTGCCTCTCTCTTGCTAAGAATTTTGAAACTTTTAGCTAATTTCAACCATATTACACACAGGGGCGGAGATATCAGATATATGAAGTTACATGAAAACAAGCAGCTAGGTAGCAGGCAGAGATTATTAGGGTTTCCACTGAGAAAAAGGCAGCGGCATAGGCTCATCTCTTATTAAACACTTGAGAATCCACCCTTGAGAGCACCTATGAGTCCATTACAAACATGCTCCATTATTTACACTGCTCATAGAACTACTTGTTAACTAGCTAGTCCTGCCATAATTATTCATATATCAGGCACTCAAAACAGTGTTATTTTTCCTTATATTTATATATCTTAAACCTGCAGCATCTGTGATCAGCAATAATAACAACTGAGAAGGATTTGGATATTAACACAAAGGTGTGGAAGCTTGCTCACACGCCGTGTGTTTCACAGTAAACAGCTGATGAACATTGCCTTCGAGAAACAAAAGGTGGCTGGTATCAAGCTACATATTAGGCTGATTTTTCAAGGCAACTTTGAGCTTAAAAACAACAACAAGAATACAACTGTGTCAATTAAGTCAATTTTGCTACTTTATAGTGAATCAGTGCAGGACTGGCATTAATCAGGCAATCACAGTTACTTGAAGGGATGAGCTTGTAGTTTACTGTTTTCTGAGCACACCACAGAAATGCTCTGCCACAAGCCCCACTCTGGGAATTACAGTAATAAAGCCTCATGGGCAGGAGGGCGGCTCCTGTTATTCTGAAGACAGAATGAAATTTAAAGAAGTCACAGGCAATAAAAGCTGTTCAACTTAAAAAGCTGAATCATTTTCCTAACATCCTGACAGTGGTCTTTGCAGGGAAGTGAAATTTTCCAAAATGATGCCAAGACTCTTAACCTGACTGCACCTCCACAGAGATCCCTCTGTACGTGGGCACACACACGAGAGCGCTGTCTCGGATCAACAACTTGGTGAGCATCCTGTTTTCCCAGGGCTGAGGACATGGCAGCTCTGATTTGCCCATCTGGAGATCTCTGTCAAGGATTACTGCAGGGCAGGGAAAGAACTCAGAGTGCAGGGGAAAGTGATATAGCTGAGTATCATCAGCAGACTCATGGCACTCTACCCTATGATTAGAATTGATCTTGCCAAAAGGTACCACCTGTGCATGAAAGCAGCTGGGAAACAAGAGATCCTTGAGGAAATGCCACACTTCAAATCCCTCAACTACCACTTGTCTTCAAAGATATGTAGCTTAATTCTCCATTGTCTTGTCAATATAGACACCCCGCACCCTCTTCATATGAGCCATCTTATATTCACACAAACAATAACAAAATGAAAGCCTATGCCAGGGCAAGCTAATGCATAGACAAACAGATTGCAGAAACAGATCCCCAAATGAAAAACTCTTGAAATACTGAGGTTGAAGATGAAAGTTATTCAACTTCTATATAATAGGTAGCTGAAATATATTAAAATATGACAAGAAAAGACCAGAGATGAAAAGTACAGTCTAATAACACAGCACTGGAATGAGTTTTTTCCTCCAATAGCAGGAAAAGGATCTACTGTGCGTGTACATCAGAAGCTGCGGGGCTTGCTTTGCTTACACTTATACAGGCAAGGTTTAGGATTTATCCTGGAGTCAGTGTGTTAAGCTGTTCTCAAGAGCTTCTGCAGAATCAAAGGAAAGGAAGAATGACACAGGTTGACATGAGTCTCTTTTCCACCGGCAAAATTAGCACTTTGGCAGACAGTCTATAATTATCCTGCTCTCCATAGGATTCTCGGGAAGGCATCACTTGGATTTCCTGGCATATTTTAAAATCCAAAATAAAACCAGTAAATTTCAAGAAGGAAATTTCCTTGGGGCTCCATATTCATAGAATCATAGAATCATAGAATAGTTTGAGTTGGAAGGGACCTTTAGAGGTCACCTAGTCCAATATTCTATTCGTAGCAGTTGAAAATCATCCAATAACCTGAAAAAAGAAAGCTTGTATTTCCATTCATTTGCTGTTTGTATTATATTCTGCCACCACAGAGCATTTATTAATCAGTTAGTTACTTACATTGTGGTGAAAATTGCAAGTGTCTCAGCTCATACACAAATTGTTGTGTATTTTTACATACAAGACATACTTTACTTTAAAAGTGAATTTTAGAAATCCACTATATGGAAGCAAGCTGAAAATTTACTTAAGAAGCAAAAATTTCCCTCCCTGTCAGAACTTTGGCAATGAAACTGCAAAGTACTTCATCTTTACAAGACAGAGTGACACAAACAACTTATTGCCCAATTTTCTTGTGCCTAAAATGCCCATTCAGTCAAAAAGGTTATAGGATATTCTGGTAAGCAATTATGCAGCTTGAGTTTGCTCTCAGTATCAGTAACCAAAACATGTAGCTCTAAACTGAAGGCACGTTATTATTTCAAGGCAGCTCCTAGTAGGAGCAAAAATCATGAGTCCCTGATCTAAGAAAAGATTCCCACTACAATTAATAAGAAGTGTAAGGTTTGATGAAAGGTGTCTTTATGTGTGGCTATAAACTTTGCCCTGATTACCTTAAATCCAAATTGTTTTCTATCTATCTCCACCCTGTAGTTTAAGATGGGGGCTATGATGTTATGAATAAATTCTAGTACAAAAGTGGTACCCAGGCTGTAACAAAGCGGGAAGGCGATGCTGTCTTTGGTGGTGTTTGCTACTAGCAACAGCAACAGTGGAAAAACCATATCAGAGAATACCTGTTTGAAATCAATAGCCACGATAATGGCAATGGCTTTCAAGAGGCTAACACTCAACATGCTAGTTTTTCTAAATCAGCTTCGTCAGACTGTCTACAGGTGTACCATGACTGAGTGAGAGCATGTACACAGGCATTTCACTGAGTAATACTTGATGGAAAATGAAGATTATGAGTTAACTTCGTAATATGCCTAGTTTTGCCTGATTCATGCCAATGTAGTAATGCAATAACGCTGAGCAACAGCACAGCACATAGTGTCAGCAAGTGACACTTGGAAAGAAAACTTGGCAAGGAAAGGGGCAGAATATTGAATATAATTGAAAAACCTCTAAAATAAGCGAAATATATGGACACTTCATGTAACTAAGCGCATGCCACTAAAAGATATCTCTGACACTGTCTTAAATGAAGAGGAATTAATACATGTCTGTCTTGAGGCACTAAAACCCTGATTAACCTGAATAATTAAACAACTACAAAAAGTAAATTGCCCTCTAGAGCAGGGAGGTCCCTTCACAACATAATTTATAGGCTCTATGGACAAAAAGTAATGTGGTCATTACAGAAAATAACATACAATCCTGGGACAACCATGTCCTTCTTCCCTCTACAGATACCCAATTCTGGAAAAAAATAATTTTGCTATCGTAGAGAGATATTGGGTACTGTTATCTCTGTAAAATCTGCAAAGCTTTACACAGTCAGGCATAATTGTGCATGAACAATAGAAACTTTGGAGATCGTTAAAATTATACTACAAAAGCAGCGACAACATGTTTTTCAAATCTATACTTTTTGAAAAGCCACAACAAATTTATCTACAGTCTCTTAGTTATCTCCACAGTAAATGCCATTTTATAAATCCCTTTTTGTTATTTGTTAGCTCTTGTCAGAAAAGCTGAAACATTTTATAGGATAGGAAGATCATACTCCTCCATCCACTTTTTTAAGTAGTTCTTCAGTTAGACTTAACACACCAGGAAAGCAATCACTGATGAACTCTTAATTGTTGTGGAATAAGGTCAGAAAAAATGGAGAAGCTTAAAGTGACTCAAAATGGAGTCCTTCATAATGGAAATGTGAAGCTTCAGTCAGGACTCCCCCTTCCTCCCCCCTTTTACTTCATGAAAAGTTATACGCTATATCGGAAAATGTATTTTTTTTTTCTTATTGTTAAATGAACATTGGCTTTGAAGTATTCGGCCTGAATCTTGTACAATGTTTTGTATACTATGTATAATAACACATTTGATATTATTTGAATAGCAAAGATATGCATTTTCATTATCTCACAGTCTTTCTAATACTATATTTTAGTGACATAGTTATAAAAATAGTCTTACATGTAAGTTTTCTCTAATGGTGTAAATGTTAGCCTGTTTCTTTATTGTTAGGAGTTCGCTCATGTCAGGTTTACGTGAAAACTGACTCCTGCATCAAAGATTTAGAGCTCATTTAAAGCTCTTGAGATAGAATAACACGCAGGTGTCAGTCCTCCAAATTTCACTGGAGATTAACCTAATATGCAATATGGTGACCTAACAGTTCTTCATTTGAAAGAAATCTGAAAAGTAATCTCTGATATAGCTGGAGAGTGAGAATAACCCAGTGGGATTTCCACCTCTTCATTTCCTAATGAGTTTTTTGATAATGAGAGGTGACTTTGCCAGTCACTGTGGGCTCTATTATGGCTAATTTACTCCACTTCACTCTCCTTGTTAATTATTAACACTAGCCTTTTTATCCTCATGAGACCACATTCCAGTTTTTCCCTTTTTAGATTTTTTTTCTAAATCTGTCTTTATGAAGGTGATAGTTTTCAGGAAAAGGTTTTCACTTAGGGTAAAGCCAGAATTATTTATTTCATTTTGGAAGACTGTAAAATTGATTATATAAGCATGGGGAGCTCTTTCTAATGGCTTTAATGCACTTGCAAGGTGAAAAGGCTGTTAATTAAAGAATAAGCACTGAGGTATGTTCCACTTGGGAATCAGTTCTTGGTAGAATGGTCACTTGCCACTTGCTAACATATCCAGCGATTAAAAGGTGACTAATTTCCACGGTTGCTTTCCAATAGTTCTGGGAAAAAAAAGTGTATAATTTTCCAGATGGCTTTCACTTGCCAGAAACTGTCATTTGCTATATCTATTACCATTAGGGAATTACTGAAATTGGTATACAGGTGTGACATTTCATACAGCAGTCGTTTCTTATCCTTCAGTTAGGGTTTTACAATCTTGCTAATAATTGCTTTGACATGAAAGTTTTCATAAAATGTCTTTCCTAAGGCTGTTTTAATCATTTAGCATTATTATCTATTTAATCTTTTAAGGAAAGAAAAATCAGTAGCCTACCAGCAACCTCTTTGCACGTGAGGACAACCCTTGTTTGTTTCTATCACTTCTCTCAGGTTGGAACCAAAGTGCAAGGGAGCACAAACGACACAATAACGTAGTTAAAACTGATGCCAGAAATCCTTCTTGTGAGACTACTGCAAAATACCTCCACAGCTTTCAGAAAACAAATAATTGTTTTAAGTGCACATAACATCACAACTTAGAGACGTGCTTCCTAAACTGAAAATGTAAAATGCTAGGAAAGATACCTGAATATAGGCTTCAGATTTTTAATCTGGATTTGAGATGATCAGACACCCACTTCACGTAATGCAGAACCCACCTTGCAGGATTCTAACTCTTATGAGATCCGCCCCAAGATCGAACAATTCATACACCCTTCCGAGCAGCCTTCTAAATCAAGCTTAAATTACCACCAGCATGGCAATTTTAATACGTTTCTGTAGTTGTAGTTTGTCCAAGAAGGGATCCAGATGAAATATTCATGAATATCTTAAAAGCAACCTAAGGGAAACACTAACAGATACACTTTCTTTCACTAGGATAACGTGTGAAAAAAGAAATCATCAGGAATATGGCATTTCATGTATTGCTAAATATCAGGGTACGGAAACGTAATTGATGAAAAGAGACCACTAAGACTGGATGTTAATGTTCTTTTGCTCTGTCCTAGACCACATCCAAAGTGGTGCAGTAACAGTGACTTTCAACAATCCTGTTTAAGATTCAGCTTTAGTTTAGTGGCCCTGTCCATTTGCCCCTTTCCCTTCACGAAGTTCATCACCCATTGTGTTACAGTGAATTGTACATTTGCTAGTTGCTCCATTTCATGATACGGTGCTGTGGCCAACAGGTACTATACCAAGACAACCTATGTATTTCAATAAACACTTGGCAGCTAAGGTTAACAATAATACAACGATAAATAATATAGGTTGCAATATGTGCAACCTTGGAGAAAAGCTCTTGAATACTATTCACGCTAAGCCTACAACACCTTTATAGACATAACTAGTCTGAAAGTATTTTACATGAAGGCTTAGAAGGAAGTATTAACTACAATTTTATTTAAGCAGTATTGATTAAACATGAAATATTAAATACATATTATGCTGCTTGTACATCACTGATTTAAAACTGAGTAATTTGTGATATTGAAAGGTTAAAGGATCGCCAGAATAAGGACTGAAATGGTGCAAAGTTAGAGAGAAACTGCTCAACTTCCAAGAAATGGAGCACCAGGATATATATCATGAACATGGGCACTGCCGCTTTTATTTTGAGAATTATATTAATCAGAAATACATTTCTAAGATGTAGGCACATTGAAAAATCTTATGCACACAATAGGTAAAAAACTTAAGATCTTACTGTCATTTCTGAGGGCGTTATTCAGCAGCTGGAAAAGTGGGAAGCTGTCCCAGGAGTCCTGCGGCTGTGCCTCGAGTGCTGAATCCATATCAACAGAATAAAGAGACAAAAACTTCTCTGCATGCTCAGCCAATAATTCTGGCCACCAAGCAAACGCCTGCAAACATGACAAAAAAGAATTACTAAACATAAGTCATAAAGCAAAGAGATGTGTTGTATCTATGGCAAAATACATTTGGACATGTCACTTCATGTCCCGTCTCATCTGGGGAAGGTGAATAGGCCAAGTGAAAAATGTGAAAATATTTTATAAAACCTTGCATCAAAAATGTAAGAAATCAAATAGATTATGCTGGGAAAGATGATATAATCAGAACAAAAATGTAACACAAAAAGTCAAAAAAGGAGTATAAATCCCTGCAACTTTGTTTGCCAGAGAGCAAAGAAGAGAATGAAAGCCTCATCCTTGAAAAATTACCTTATACGCTTCTTTTGATTTCATTCACTTCTAAGGTTATAAGTAATCAGATTAATTTATTTTTCAATGTATTCTTGTGAATACATTTTGCACTTATTTGTTAATCAGAAGGGATGGTTTTAATACGAAATTTTATTCCTTGAAGTCTAAGGGTTTTTTTAATAGATACAGAGCACTTTTTAATTCCTATTTTTGCCTTAAAGATGTTGGCTTCTCCTGAGGAAGGCATTCAGTTTTCCTTCCACAAATTCTATAAATACATCTTTAGAAATTCACTAATGTCTATATTAATTTTCAGTAACTTAACAACATGTCTGAATACACAGTTTTCTTTGGTAAAAATTTAGATTCTTACATAAGCTTAGCTTAAAAGAAGAGAAGAAATCTGTGAAAAATAGTATGTCAGCAAGTAAAGCCAGCTCCACATTAAAGACTGCTTCACATATCACTCTTGTACCTTCACATATACCTCTTGTACCTGAGTATTGGATCAGAGGGAGCTGTATGATCCTGGACTTAAAGACGAAGGTAAAGTCAGCTTATGAAATAAGATGAATATCACACACTACTGAGAGTGTTTTATTTAGAGTTAACGAAAATATCTGACAGTGAAATACCTACACATAATAGATAAGAAAATATCTTCGCTTTCAAACTTATGCCACTCATTTTGAATATCTCGTTTTGAATTTTTTTGAGTTACCAACACGGGACATATGTAGATTGATCTATACAAGTGCTGGGTTCCCACAGTTTCAAATAAAGTCATAGAAATCCTCACTTGCATTTCTGAAACATAGGTCCCAGGTAATGCAGAATTTTGTACTCAGGCCTGAAAGGCATCAAACAAAAGACGACTTCTGAAAAGTGTTCTACAAATATTTTTTCGCATCCTGAACTTTCTGATGACCGCCTGTAATTCTTTTTGACATGGGGCAAATGGAGAAAAGATGAATTGGCAAGAGGTTTTAAACAAAAGCTGAGCATCCTCTGCTCTTACTGAAAAGTAATTTGTGTGTTGCAGTGTCGGGATCGAAGGATGCTGATTGGCACCATAGTGAAAAGGACAGATGAGGCTTCAAAAATTTTGGCAAGAGTTTGAAATGGAGTCTTTTTCCTCAAACTGGAAGAAGTTTCTCATTAATAAATCCTGTTTAAATGGGAGCTCATTAAAGGAACAGACTCCTTACCCTAGAAAAAACTAAATGCAAAGAAATAAAGAAATGTATACATGCATTGGCGGGTGTCCCTTTTAGGAAAGCAAAACTCTTTTCAGAAAATATTGCCAAAAACTCAGAACAAGCAAAGCAAAACCAAAACCAGAAAACCAGCACATTTTCTTTCCATCTTCTTCCCCTTTGCAAATGACACTTTCAACCCAGACAGAAATTCTTCTGACCCTCTCAAGAACTACCCATCATTGCTTAGGCAACAAGGAAGAAGAATAGAAAAACAAATACTACAGCTAAGATAGTTGTTCAGTCATTATGGATAATATGAAAACAGGCCAAGGGCAATTACCAATTGGTGACACACATTCTAAGAGAACAAAAACACTGACCAAATTAAAGGAAGACTGAAGTTCTTAGATTCTAGAAAGACACGCAAATGTGGCAATACAACACCAGAAATCATCAGAACAATTTATGCTACACATTCAATGCACAGTTCCATGCTATAAATGGTGAAAAATAATGCTTAGTTCATCAGGAATCACATACCTCTCTTCCCTTTGGGAATCCCAGAAATTTGGAAGTGTTATGAATTTAAAAAAAAAAAAAAAAAAAAAAAAAAAATCTAGTATTAAAAAATGTGATATACTATTTTAGAGATTACTGATCCTTTTTGCCAACTGCATTGTCAAACACTGAACATTTACTTAACATTATAATGTGAAGTCATCATACTTAATCTTCATTTTTGAGTAGGGAATGTATAATTTTGTATTTTAATATTGAAATTCTGCACGCTCTATACATTTCAATAAAATTGAACATTTATTACATGAATGAAGGAAGGGGAAAATAATCTTAAATTATCTTTATTCTTTTCAAGCTGTCTTAGATTAGATGATAGAAAACTTTTGCTGAATTGATTTTTCTGAAGGCACATGCAATCTATTCACCCTTCTGAAAAATACCACATCTCGGATTGCAAATAAGTAGCACGGAAAGTAATCTTTGAACAGAGCTGTTTAATCATACATGTATCATTTGATCTGTTTCTTCTGTGTTCTTTTCCACAGAAGTCTAATATTCTTACAGTAATGCAGGTCCTTAAAAGATAAAGACAACAATATATACATTTTATTAAGTAATCATTACAGAGTAACACAGTGGTAACAGTAGTGTAGAACAGGACCTCCAGGGAATTAATTTCAAATCATTGAAACAGCTGTTTCTTCGGTATAAGATAAAACATCTATAACAAGTTCACACATGACAGATGTAAGCTAAAAACTAGATTCCATAGTGTGATATAAAACCAGATGTTTTGAATGATCATATTTATAACGATATATACTAAATCATGTTTATGCCTTTGCATATTTTCCCCAAAAATATTTATTGATTTTTTTGAGCACATTTTTAAAACAATTTCCTGAACCTTAGAAAACTGTATTTATTAATTAAATGTTAATAATACATACAATTGTGTGTACCTGGCCAAGTTTATTTTTGTAATTCCTTGATATAAAAGGTGCTAGAATTCTAAATATTCTAAATATTATGGTTTCTGTATGATGAAGCAAAAGACTTGAGAGTAAGAAACATGAAATTGTTCTGTTTTGTTTCTTCTACCTTATAATGCCATTTTAAAAAGCACAAGTTTAAAAGCAGTACTTTTCCAATCAACAGAAGAGCAATGTGAACATGATTATTATACCTATCATTATTTTTACGTTAAAATCAAGATCTATACAGCATGATGAAAACTGGCATTCAGTTATATTTTCTTTCTATTTTGAATGACAGGTGAAAAGTTGGAAGGAACAACTGTACAGGCTATGAATGTTTTCTGTACCATTTCACCACCTCCAGCACAAAGATGCTTTCTCTATTTTATGCTCTTTAATTTTCATTTCTAAACCTACAGTTCATTCAAGCAAATTCAAGTAGAGTTTTATTTCACTTCACTTTTCATAAGCTTCAAGTCTCTTATTGCTCTGTAAATGTGAACTGCCTTAAACATATGTCAGAAAGTAAAGCTAAAATGTTTCTTGACAGAATTGCTTCGCATCAGGGGAGAAAAAATCTAGGAACAAACCATTTTCTACAGCAAATGCAGTTACGGCCTCACCTCTGAATGATGTTCTTCATTTTGCTGCAATACTTCGATACAGAGTTCTGCAAGGTGAAGAACCTCTTCCAGTTTTCTAGCAGGTGTTGCTTGATTCATGGTCTCTACATGAATATAAAATGCAAACCAAAATTGCTTTAGTTACAAATAAGATTCAATGGTAAGAGCAAACAATGTAAGAAAGGAATGGGAATGGTGCAATGTTACAATTTGCTGAAGTATAAGCAATTTCATGTGTTAAGGACAATCATTTAATACAAGTAAATGCAGCTGAATGTCCTGATCACTAGAAAGAGAAAATATTTAATTCACAAAAGAATCACTGATCATTATAAACATTATCTGATTTAATATGCGAGAACTAACAGGTGCATCAATGTATTAGATGCTCAACTTCTGCAACAAGCAAGTTCTAATTCTCTTCAAGGTCAGATATACAAAGACAGCAGACACTAGAGACCTTTTTGTTATTGTACCGTTAGTGCGATGCTGTTCTTGCTGGATGACTCATTATTGTCATCAGCAAGATCGACGCATTTTGCAGCAAAAATTCCAAATGTTTTATCTGAATAAGACACAACATTTTAGGCGTATTTAAAAATAAGAAAAGTACAAAACACAATAATTATTCAAATAACTAATTTCTAATTACTAATTACTCAAATAACTAATTTTCTACCTGCTGTTCAGCCATAAGAGTGAATCTGCATTCTTTTCAGTACCATAATGAAAAGTAGCACTATAAAATAAAGATGTTACAATAGAATTGACACAAACCTACTAAAAACTCCACATAACAGAAAACAAGGACAAATGCAAAAGTTACAAATGATATGAAGATCACTTATACTACATAGGAGACTTTAAAAAGAAAGCAAACAACAAAGGTAAAACACATGTAACTAAAACTCTCATAGGGCAATTAAACTCTAGTTTTCAAGAAAAAAAATTCATAGGACTAAATCCCAGGAAGAGTCATGTGAGATAAGGGAAGAGACCAACTAAAATTTTTTACAATCATAGTTTAATCAGTGAAAGTAATTTGTCCAACTACTTAATTTGTATCATTAGGAATAACTTCAGTATTAGCTATCTGAGCTTGTTTACCTAACAAAGCTCTTGTCCCTAAGCGTAAACCATGGGATGGAAATGATGTTGTACAATATAATCATATATAAAGTATGGTCACATTAACCATGTTTGCAGAAGACTTTCGAAGCTAATAACACACGGTGAGTGAGGGTCTCAGGAATCCTATTTTCTCATTTTCTGTGCATATTCACGGATCACATGAATAGCAAATCACATGAATACACATCTTCATAGGCAGAAAATTCTGCTGACATTTCGTTTCCACTTTATGCATTCGTCATTACATAGAACATTAGCAGATAAATTAAAAAACTTACATAATCCCGTCGGTGTCAGTAAGAATATCAAACTGCATGCACTAAATACGTGTAACACTTAACATTTCTGGCAAGTCAAAACAACTTTTCAGACATCTTAAAGGCAGGTGACCTTGTCCAGTTCTTCAGCACTAACATACTGATGCATAGTACCTTGATGAAATATACAGCTTTAATGCAATTTTTGAAGAAACATTGGATTAGAACCTCCAGCAAACATCTACTTAAAGGTGTCTACAAAACCACATTATCTTCATGCAAAAAACAAAGCAGGCAAATTAGTTACTGAAGCAACTACAAACAAATTTTCAAAGCTCATTAAAACAGACCACATGAACAAACATGTTCAAATACCGCGATTTCCAAAACCACAATCTAACTCAAGAAAGAGTTATTGTATGAACATGGACCTAGCACACCAGGACAAAAACTACATTCACAATGTCAAGATCAGGGTTATTAATACTGTACTGAATTTGCAAATTTGATACTGTAGAACAATTATATGAATATAACCACAACTATATTAATGTAGTACGTCAAATGAGATTAGAAAGGATTGGTCCAGCCCCTATTACTTAGGTTATAGTATAAAGACTACTATTGGATTCAGACTTAAACAGTGGTTTCTATGCTTATCCTGGACTGAAACTGCTGTTTCCTCTAGTGGTCAGTGTCTTCCCCTCCCTGAACGCACAGCAAATACTATTCATACAGCTGATACACCACCATCAGTATCACTGATGTTAATGAGTCTTAGGAAGAAACCAGTGATATTAATACAGAGTATGACTGGCACATTTGATTTCAGCATGAACAACTAATTTTATTACAAATTCAGTCTAGTCTTCATAGACCTCGCCACTAATCAAGTAAACAAAGTAATCGCATTCATAATTGCATTCATTCCTAATGAAACTAAATAAGCTGTAATCTATTCAAAAATTATATCCTAGAAGGGCTCCTCTAAATTAGTAAGAAAGTAATTCTAATAATTGTATTGAATCTGATGTTGCATTTTTGCATTGGACTAAGTTCACTTATTCCACACCTGGAATAAGCTCAAGATAGCCTAAAAATGGCTATTGAACAGACATTATCAGTAGGGAGAGCAGGAGAAAGACCATAGATTTACCAGCTAACTGTGAGATTATCCTGAACCACCACTGCGACGAGATCATGAAGAAGAGAAACATGGTCTCAGGGAAGTATTAATTCCATTGACAAGGCACTGAGAAAATGCAGTTCTGGTCATCTGTGTTGAAGTGATGAATTTTGATCAGAAATGCCATTGAAAGGACAAGAATTCTGAATTTCAGTCAGAAATGGCATTGAATGGAGAGTCTGGTTTTGTTTGTGTGTTCGTTTGTTTGTTTGTTTGAAAGGCATAATAAGCCTAATAAAATGAAGGATGACAGAGGGGATCAGAAGTGCTCCTACACAGGCAGCGTGGGAACACAGTGTTCCCACAGTGGGAATACTTGGGAAGGACAAGACCTACTTATGATCAGGGATGATGCTGGCATAAAAATAAATCAGTCATGATAGATTATCTAAGCCAGAAATTGCAAGGATTTCAGTCATTATGGGACTAATGTCCAGGAATATTTTTTTCAATAGGATTAGTGTGTTTAGGAGGAAAAAAGAGGATGAAAACTGTAAATTTCCCTTTGAGGTGCGTATGGCAAGTTTGTGAATGATGTTTCATGGCAGGAATGACTAAAAATGTGGGACAGATTATGCTCAATGAATTCCAGTTTCAAGTTTGCCCATGCTATCTACTGTTTACTAGTTTACTCTGAAACTATTTACTACTTGTTAAAAAGATTCAAATTACTCCTGACGCTTCATACAGCTTTCAATAATATTTAAAAAATCATTATTTTCCTATAAGATTTGTTGATAAGAAAAGGTGGCAGAGAATTGCACGCACTTGGACAAATCTCTCTAATTTTGTTGTTGTTTACTTATTCACAGAATAAATCAATACATGCAATTTCATTTGGATGGTATATGCTCCCCTACATTTCACTTAGACTTCATCTAAAGCTTCCTTTTCCAGCTGTAAGTTACCACATCAACTATTCTTTTTTTCTCTGTAACTAATGACCTTTCTCTTCCAAAATCTAGCAAATATGTGTTATGGATAACCACCATTTACACAGGTGTATAAACAAGCGGCCACGAAGCAATTTGAGAGAAAAAGAACTAAATATTAACTTTTTTTTTTTACCAAACAAGTAGTATATTTGAAAGATGAGCACCAATAGACTGCTATCTGGAAGTTTTAGAACCTTGAAAACATCTGAGCAAAATACTGTGCTTGTCTTTATAAGCGTAAAAAAATTACAGGAATGGAAATCAGTGCTGTCAGTTTTCATTATATTCATGATGTCTCTCTCCCCACAATTACTAAGGGTTGTTAAGATGTGTTTACACTGCTCAAACTAACAAGTTGCAGCAGGAGTCGAGTCAGTAAATATGCTGCTTGACATCTTTTAGAAAATAAACAAAAAAAGCCATCAATCATCTGTTTTCAGCTTCACATTCTGCCGAAATGAAAAGCAAGTCAGGCTTCGCAAATAATGGATGCTTTCTCAAGTACGCATTATCAGTGACTCACGTAGGTACCAAGAAAATGTTGTTAAATGAGTTAACTGGACTAAAACGTTACTGAAATGAAAAGGTGACTGCTTCATGGACCGATGGAGCCTGGGGCCAGAAGGGACTGCCAGATCATCCAATCTGACCTCCTGTGTCACACAGGTCAGAGAACTTCTCCCCGTTCCTCCTTTCTTGAGCCCATCAGTATGTCTAAAACCTAACATCAGTGTGTCTAAAACCTAACATCAGTGTGTCTAAAACCTAACTTAAGCTTGCTTTCCAGAAGAGAATTTATCCTTGGAGGTAAATGTACAATTCACCTCTTTTTCTCCCCAGCATGTAAGCCATGTGTTTAATTTCTCATTGGCATTTGCTGAGCACAGGAATCTGCTGATTAAAGAGGTGATTTTCCTTCTCAGGTATGAGTACAGTGCAGCTGGGAGCTGCCTCTCTCTGGCCTGCCAGTCCTCCCCCGTGGCACAGCATATATCCCTCACTGGCTTTCCCTGTCCAGTATTTCACCCTTCCTCCTTTTCTTCAAAAAAGCATATCCAGACCAAGACACTCAGGAGAGCCAACCTGTCTCCAGCCCAGAGGGTCTCCCACAGACCAATGGCAGGGATATTGGAAAAAAGGCAAGGAGTTGTGTGATGCTTGAGAACGGCTGCTCCCTTGGATCATCACTTCCCTCCATGGCCAAGGATGCTGAGAGACCCCGAGTTCACAGCCCCGGTGGGCTTACAGGTACCTTCACATCCAGGCAGCTAGAAGGGGCTGGAGATGTCTGCGGTGATGTTGCAACTTAGGATTTGGTCCAGCTCATTTGATGCCAAACTCCAACAGAACATCCAGTTTGCATTTTGATCCTTCATGTAAGATAACTGGCATTTGTTTTAATTTTCATCAGCACTGTTGCTCTGGTTTCTGGCAACACTCAGCTGTTGTGCTACTTGACATTAATGCTACCAGCACTCAAGCCTGGAGAAAGTGTAAGATGTCTGCTAATGGAGCTGTCTGACCATCAAACAACTTGTTTCTATGCATGTGCCAGAATTAGGCCCACAGGAGGGCAGGTAACGCGATGACTGTTGGCTGTCGCAATCCTTCCAGGATGCGCTGCACACACAGCGGTGCACGGCCTGGGCAAGTTTTGGAGTTTCTGAAGGAGTATTGCCTGTTTGGATATTGTGCAGAGGGACCTAAATGTTACGTACTTCTTTCCAAATCCAATTGTAGTGCGTGGAGCCTAAATGAGCTACCCTTTATTCTAAACCAGCTCTCTTGCCAAGGAATCTGACTGATTCACTCCAAATAGGAGCCTGGGAGTGAACTCATATTGATACAGAGGGGATGACAGGGAAGCCATGCAGTAAAACAGGCCATAATATCATTTGATAATACAGACACATCATAATTTCAGCTGTATGGAGCCAGCTCTGCTCCAGTAGGGCCCATTAATTGAGACTTTTTGACATGTGAAACCAGCAAGATTGCTTCTAGACTTGTATCAAAAGCAGTACAAACATCAACAAACTGGAGCTAATATATGTTACTAGACCTGAGCTGACTCTGCAGAGTTAATCCGCAACTGGGATAATCCACCCACAGATAATTTACATTTGATTGTGGTGGATTTTCTTGCAAATTCTCACAGAATTAATTCTGCACAAAAAAGTAAGGAGTGGACATCTGGGAGGACATCCTATATTCTCCTGATTAAAAAAACATCTAGCCTTATATAAATAATGGAATTTAGCTTTAATTATGAAGTTGAAACCAGTCTTTCCATAATTGCTTTCTAAGAATTCAATAGGATTTTAAATTCTAGGGACAAAAAAAATTAAAATTAATTACCGTTATCACCTATGTACAGAGACATTATGAGATTTGTAGAAAGTTAGAGTTCACATCTCCTAGTCTATAACCTATCATTTTATAAAGTGAGTCACGCTACAATGTTTTCAGTTTTTTAAAATTTATCCCAGTATTCAATGGAATTACCTTTATGGGACAATCACAGGTTGGATTTGTGTTTTGGTTTTTTTTTTTTTTTTCAAAAAAGGGAATCTTGACTCATGGAAAAAAATTGCAACAACAAATCTGAAAAGGGAAAAGCAGAAGAAAAAAGGCAGAGATGAAAAGAAATCTCAATTTTAATTGCTGATCAAAGGCACTTAACTTATGATTCTTTGTATTCTGGTTGTGGCAACACAGATACAAGCAGTTGGTGTTTTCTTCTTTTCCCTCACTTCTAATTTCTCTTCAAAAGGGGAAAGAACTAATGTTCTCAGCACTTTCTGTTCCTGCGGAATAAAACTCAGAGGTAACAAACATGGCAAACTGAAGGGCTCCATAAATGGAGAGACCTGAATAACTGACATACTTGATTGAGAGAAAACTGGCACTTGAAAGTGCAGACTTAGTAATAAGTGTTTTTTTAAAAAGTAATAATTTAATAGTCTAAATTTTAGAGAGTTCCTGAAAGATGACAACAACAAATCTAATGCCAGCAGGTAAGGAGGGAAAAGTGATGCTGACAATTATTAACTTTAAAACAAATTTTGAAGAAATGACTAATTTAGGACATAAAATGAACAGAAAACAGAATAAAATGTAACACAGATTTGCAAAGGTAGGTTGCACTAGACTTGTGCAGTAGCTTTTCTTGATAGGATATTTTCTCATAAAAGAAATTCAGTAGATCTCATCTATTCTGACTTCAATAAAGCATTTGATACTGTGCCTCATGGGAAAACTACCAGTTAAGCTGAAGAAAATGAGGATTAAAAAAGAAACTACGTGTTGGATAAAGAAGCTGCCTCAAGAGAAAGGCAATAGGTAGCGCTGAGAAAGAGCAAAGAAAGGTTTCTTGAGGAATTCCTTGAAGATCCATCTTAGGGCTGAGCTTCCTTAATACTTTCACCAATGACTTCAGAATAAATATTAGGAATGCACTGATAGCAATGTTGTAAAACACTGGCAATAGGCAGCAGGGCCAAAATGCAGTAACAAGAATTGGATAATGCCAAGGAGTGGGAGAGAGAAACAAAATTTAATATTTAAGAAGGCGAGCAATACATTTTGACACATAAATACCAATAAACTTGTCAGCTGGAAATGATCAAAACTCTGAAGACTGGGCTGAATTAACTTTTCACAGAATGGCTGTGTGCCACAAGCATGATATAGACATCAAAAGACAAGTGTTCCTTGAATGTATTATATTAAGTATTTCTGGTATAATAGTACTACTAGTACTGTGCAAGGCATCTCATGGGGTGACTTTGTACAGTTCTTGTCACCAATGTTCAAGAAGGTGGAATTCAAACTTTAATAGAGAAAGGCTCCTAAGATGACAAAAATGAAGAGCAGGAGGCTAAAACTCCTGGTTTAGGACACAAGGAGACAAGGTGATGAAAGCATAGGTTGCATGCGTATAAAACAATTGTCTAAAAATGCATCATAGGGCGAGAAGGAATTGGAGATGATGAAATCCTAATGAAGGAGGGAACTCTCCTTCATTAGGGATAGAGAACAAGGTTAGCAGGCTAAAAACTAGGAACTAATTTGACTGTAAGGTGATTCCTACACCTACAGAGCAAACAGGACTTGAAATGGCCTTCACATGGGCGAAGCAGGGGGAGGAAAAGGGGAAGAGCAGTGACAAAGACTGACTCAGCCCAGCTGCTAAGAGAAGATGTGGGTATGTTTATGAAGGAGTATCAGGATGTGGACCTAAGCATCCAGGGGTTCTTTTCCAGACCTCTGCTCCAAAACTGAAATCAGGGACATTTGCCCATATCCTCTTCTTTCCGTTTAGTTGCAGAACAAACAGAGACCAAGAAGGTGCTATGCTGCTGTGCAACTCATACGTTTTTGTTTGTTCAGTGAAATGAACATGCATGGAGAGCTTTAATCAAGTCCTCTCCAGGTACAATGACTCTCTCCACTTGCCTTCTCAATTTCAATAATGTTTGTAGTGTTCTTCTTTTTAAGCCAGATAGATCCTTCTGAGCCTTGAGGGCATTTACATACTACCCTTCCTTTAGAAACTTGTATGTAATGAGTATGTTAACGATCGATGTCCTTTAAAAAACAGCAAACTGTTGAGTTGCTCCTGACCTTCTATTGTATGGAGTTAACAGTTATTCAGCCTTTGGCAGTCCGTCTGATAGAAAGAAATATTGGGATGACAACTGTGATTTGTCTTTGAGCAATTGCACACTACACAGTAACTATTTGCTCTGATTTTAATAGAATTTATTCTCATTCCTTTTATTAAAACTGATTGGCAGAAGGAGTCCAGTATATTCAGTTACTACAGGCTTAAAAATAATGACTTAAAAGACAACTACCTAATAATTCAACTCTTTACAATCTATCACCTCAGAAATTAATATCTACGGACAATGACAGATACTGCCCTGCTCGCTTCACAGCCATTTACCACTTTAATCCCTAACCCAGTCCCTTTATCTCTCCACAGCAAGGTAATGCCCTTGTGCTGAAAAATGTATTTACATGTAAGTAAGTTTCTATCACTTCTCTTAGGCAATGACAGCAGCACTAGCAGAGTCCATTACTCCTCAGCCATTCAGATTTCAAATAAATTTAAATGGGGAAAACCATTCATTTCTGAGAAGGAATAAACAAAGTATTTTATTTGTGTGTGTTAATGGATGTGTATAAAATACAAGTAAAAAATATGAATTCTGTATAAGGAAGGCCATCTTTTCTGAAGGAGAGAAAACAGGTGAGAGAGGCATGAAAATTTCTGTAAGTTGTTCATTGGAAGCTATACAAAATGCATCTGAAGAATGCTATTTGTCTCTGGCCTCAGCATCTAGCAGGTCCAATTATGTTCAACTTTATCTATAGGAAGAGTTAATTCAAGTTAAATACTGAATAAGACAGGAAAATATGCCATACACAAAATGACCTAGAAAGTACTTTCAGGTAGTGAAGTCTCAAAGGCAGCATGTGCTGAAATGAAAATGGTTTATACTTAAAAAGAGATTTTCACATATTGATGCTGTGATCATCTCCTTGACAAATTATAAACCCTTGCTGCAAACTACAAGGGCATTATATGAGAGTTCTTAAACATAGTTCAAAATTATAATAGTAGGTTTGCTGCTATTCTCCTCATAACAGCAATTATACTGACTGAACAGATTAGCTACTCCATGAGAATTTCAGCTGTACATATCGTAAGGAATGACATGCTGAACCCTGTATAATTGTCACTGCAAATGTAATTTTTATTGAAAAAAGCTGTTCTATATTCATAATAGTACAACGACATGGGAGTGCTAAATAAAATGTCATCCTGACTGCAAACAAATCCTGTTGATGCAAGTGCTGCTTATACCACTGTGTCTGCCATTAAGAAAGTAACCACCGTCTTCTGGGAAAGCATTCGGAGTCTTGTTCAATTGAGACTGTGAAAATGAGAGCACTTGGGGAATAGACCTGGGAACCTGGCAACCACACTGCTGAAAAAGGATTCTCGCAACAAAAAGAATTTGCATGTTCACCTCTGTATTACCTAACAAGGACACTCCTGCAATTCAAGAATCTCTATACAGTATCTAGTGCACAAGTTAAAGGGTAAATAACAGTTATTAAGAAATAGTTTTTCCTTATTTTCCATGACAATGCAATATATGGTATTAGGGCTAAGCATACTATACATCGAGTTCATGATGAAATCTGTAGGAGTTTAGGTAATGACACCAGCAGGAGCAGGATTTGGCCCTGTTGGCCAGCCTAAAATATCATTTTAGGGATTCTTTTCAGCTGCTTCATCTTTTGCATCAGAGAAATGGGTTCAACAGGACACAAAATTCTGGTGGAACACAGTCTTTTTACTCCTTTCAATGAAAGTAATTTTTCTGAGTTGTCTGATTAATTTTCAGCTGCATTTTTAGTCAGAAACAGAATTTAATTAAGCAATTAAATTATAAACACAGCCTATAAAACTCTAGCTTCACCTAACTCACACAGTGAATTTCCATTTACTCACTATATGTGACAGGCTTTTCTCTCATCCATTCTCTAATATAGGTATTTGCCAGGTCACTTAAGGGACAGCTTTGCTATCCTATCTTAAGAACATGGCAATAGTTTCCTTCAGAGCATGCATAAACCTAATGTAAAGTGACTGAAATCAGGTACAGTCTTTTTTTTTTTTTCTTTTCTGTGCTTGTAACTGTATGTCATCTATGCTTAATGGTCTCTATTTCTGACATAATGAGCCTGAGAAAAAATAAGAATAGTGTGTGGTACAATGAAGATTTGTACTTGAGGTGAGGCACAACATATAAAAGTGTGCAGCTGAGGTTTTAGAGCGCAAAGGTCAAAGGACAGAAACTCCAAAATTAGTTTTCTCATTTCACAAATTAATTTCAACATTTTTATAAATTTCTAATTTGAAGAGATATTTTCTTCAATACCTATAGGCATAAAAATACTAAATGGAATATTTGTGCTATCTAGCTTTAGGTATCTTATCTGGTAGGGAAACTCCTAGGGTGCATTTGTATTTGATGGCGTGAGACAGGTTCTTTCACAGAGAAATTGCTGAAGGAGCATCCAAGCTCTCTGAATCACCTGCTTAAGGAACCTCTCCCTGTTGATCAGAGGGGGTTGGGAGATCATCTGACCAACATGAGCTTGTATCAACTCATTCTAACAGGCTGTGGCATGAATGCCCATACCACCACTGTATCGTCTGCTCTCTTTTTTAACAATTCCAAATAGAGCTCTTCTATTTCCAGGTCATTTAAAGCTTTCACACGAAAACTAGTGGAAGTCTTGTGAACCAATGGTATTTTCTGAATCTTTAGTTATGAACACGAACTTAAAAAAAAGTAGTTTTTATAATTTGCTAGTATTTTTTGCTTGTTTACTGGCTAAAGAAACTGTTCCTCCAAAAATGAAGCATCTTTCTCCCTTCAAGCCCCTCATTGGCAAGGAGCTCTATTTTGAACTACTTTCATGCAACCTTTAAAGTCATCATCTCAGTCTGTCTTTCCAGATCGAAAATGATTTCATCCTGAGAAAGCTACCTACTCAATGCCCCTTCCCATAACTGTGGTTGATATTTGTGGAAACCCCACAAAGCATCACGATCAGGCTTCCATTGGGTCTGTGTGTACATCTTTAAAAAAGGTAAGACAAAGTAGTGCATGCATCTATTTCAAAGTGTATATGTGCACAATCCCTCATATTTCTATGCAGCCAATACTACTCAGCCACAAATACTACTTCAGCTATGCTCTTTTTATGATCACTCTGCTAAATATTTGGATATAAGCACTCAAAAAACCTCTCTGCACTATTGGAGAATATACAACATATCAGCTTCATGAAATTAGGAACACAAAAAACTACCATCCTCGCAACCTTCAGCTGTAACTAGAAAAATAAACACATTGCTAAACAAAGCCATATCAGGGAAATGTAAACCCAGCTTTATGAAATTTGTTCTCCTATCAAGATCGTCATCAATAAATCCAGCAGTCCCACTGAAAAAATGGATACCATTTTTGCTAATGACTATGAAATTACATTTCTCTAAAAACACAATCTGATTTTGAATTTAACAGACAAACTTTTCTGCATCACTTAGTTACACCTCTTTCACAGAAACTACAATTGCATCATATTCCAAAAGATAACATTATCTACATTGCTAACAAATATGCACATTGTAGTTAAGTATCAGTGTAAATGAAGAATGCATGTACTATACTACATCAAAATTAATTTTAATGTTCACACATGTTCTGGTCAATATCTTGATACTGTTGAAATCAGCAAAAATAATAAAACAACAGACACAACACACTAAATCTGTAATACATGCAAACATGCACACAAATAGTAATCACCTGAGTCCTTTTCTGCTGTTGCTAAATATAAAACAAAAGAAAAAAAGAGAGAAGAAAAACATCATTACAGAAATATAACTATTTTAGTTTCATTAGAGTAGAATAAATACCAAATAAGGAGTTAAAATCTTCTTAAAATCTTGAGTATAGCAGTGAGAGTCCTGACAGTCAGCTCACCCAAGTGATGGGTTTTGTCAGCTGAGGGAGAAATAGTGTGTGTGTTTAGGTAGCATATTTTTATTTACTAGTTCTATATAGTCTCTATTTCAGGCTCACTGGCTGAGTTTGCATCCGTGTAAATAATAGTAAAACAGTATAAGAATGTAAGAATATAAGAATATTATTTTTGTTAGAGCCCTCATTGCATCTCTACTTTTTAGGTAGTTACTATTGGTCTATAGCTGATATTATCATGCAATAGTTGCATTTTGACTGACTGATATGATGTTGTTCACCAAAAAAATATTCAAAGAATAGGAAAAAAATCCCAATTATGTATGACAGCTCTGTATGACATTTGAGGATATCAGTAATGTTATAAAGATAATCACTATATGCTTTCTGTATGCAATTTGAAGAGTAAGCAACTAATGCAAACACTAACATGCATTACTTTCACGAGTACATTTCAGTGTACAGATACAATAATGCTCCCATAAAGCTAAAGAAACAGAATGGAACCTATTGCTGAAAACTATTACATTTATACTGGTAAAAATGTAGGATATTTGTAATGACCTGAGTATAGAAAGAGACAAAGACAGGTCTCATTGCTACTGAAAACCAATGCGTTTAATTTTCTGATGTTATGATGCTGGAGCCCTTCACTTTCAAATAGTACTCTATTTTATTTTCAGAAAAGTACTCAACCTATTTCTCGTTGAGGTACTAGACTTATATATGCAATTATCTATTGTGCTTTGGGTTTACAATTACATGAGTGTAAAACTACTTACAGAAATCTAGTTGTGTTTCAACCAAAAGACAATAAATCCAAAAAGAAATTTGCAAGTCAAAATATGCCATGGGATGGATGGCAGTTTTATGTGCTGTTCCAGCCTACTGCAGGGTTAACAGTGTGCATATTTTAAAGTGTAAAATTTGCTACTTGCAGTGGAACTGCCACAATTCTCTAGGCTACAGTTAAAAATCCTGGGCAAAGAGGTATTTACTTCACTGTAAAAAACTTTTCCAATCCAATTTAGTGTCAGTGAGTTTAGATATCTTTTGCATGCTTTTGTCATCTTTTAAAAATGTTTCTATTTTTATACCCATTATTTCAACAGGTTTGCTAAAAAACTGAAATACTGAACATTAAAAAATCCCTTTTATGAATACAGAAAGATAAAAACTAAGGAAAATAGTATTTTTGCTTTTTCATTTTCCAGAACAGATTTAATATTCCTCCTTCTTTCTTTAACACAACATGATATCATAATTAATTATGATAAACTGGTTACTAAGATGGTTTCATGTTGTTACTCCCATGATATAATACTGGTTGCTATAGTGATGAGATGGGTTTTTTGTTAATCATTTGTGAGATTGGTTAACTCATGTTTTTCAGAGAATTTGAGTAGAAATGGAAAAAGGAAAAAAGTTGGCTTTATAATATTGCTAAACAATGAAGCTTCTTCATTTTGTTGCTATGATAACTCTATTTCTTCTAGTGCATTGCTAGAAATACATGCTATGAAAAATGATACTATGCATAAAAATTGGATTTTTTTTAAAGCAGAAGTCATCCTTCATATATTTTCCTGCTAATTGACTCTACTTCCAAAAAACCAGTTATATAGATGCACACACAGTGTTTCCTACTCCTCAATATATCTGTACAGGTATATCTCAAGCTTTCTGCACTTTATGGAGAATAACAGATGTGTCTTGAGAAGACAATTGACTAGTAAGACTTCCTTTTTGTTCTACATAAGGTTTACAAATATTAAAATGACATTGGGTATGCTAGCCAATTTTTTTTGAGAAAAAATCTTCATTACTTTCATGGTATACATTCTAGAACTTACGTAAATTCCAGAAAAACTGCTGATTACCATTAGATCTAGTATTTTGTCCCATTAGTTCATTCAGGAAAACAGGATGTAATTAAGGTTTTAATGATCAGATTATTATTATACATCTGACAACACAACAACAAAAATAAATAAGACTTATCTGCCTGCCTTATAAGTACATCAGAAAAGCATCTATACCCAGAGTTTTCAAGTTTCAAGGTACTGTTACTGCCGATAAGGAAAGAATTTCCTGTCAGTAGTTTAATTACTAGAAATAGTTAGAGAAATAAAAAATAACCCATAAACAGCCTTTTAGATTTATAGAGAACTCAAAAGTAAGAACAAAGGGCAACTTAAATTAAGAAGTCCTAGTCTTCCATTCAAACAGGGTCCCAGGAGGCATATTAAAGCAATGAATAGGAAAAAGCTCCATAGTTCACCAGCTGAGATTTTAATGAGACATTTCCCCTTGCTGTGGAAGGGGTTTGTTCAGGAAAGGGAAAAGGCTGCTCACAGAATATTCAGTTAATAGGCATTGTTGGCTTTTACAGCCACTTTGGCAGTTGATTGCTGTACTAACCTTCTATTTTGGCATATTCTGTAAGTCGAGTGTAATTGATCAAGGCAGCCTTCTCCAGACATTTTCTAACCACTTTCTTCACCTCTTCTGCTGGTATGGGAGTGGCAATATCTTTCATTAAAACCTGTGCCAGAGACAATTATACCGCTTGGTTACACTCATTACCCAAAACCCAAGGGAAAAGGATAAAAGTATCCTAGAGTTACTACAGATCTGATAACGATTAAAGGCAGAAATCAAAAAGGAACTATTTCAGCTGGTGGAACTAGATATTTGTCTTTGAAGGTTTCTGTTCAACCCTAATTTAACTGCCTATATGTTATTTATATACAATACCCCTACTGTTTGGCATCTTGCAGCATGCCAGTCAGTCTTCATTTGGGTGGTGTCAAAACCAGTCAGTATAACAAGAGCATTCCGTGGATGGGCTGGATCATGGTGCCCACTAAAGACGTAGATGTGGAAATTTGCTTGGTTCTCACCTGTGGAAAAGCTTCCACCATTGTATAACTATTGACTCTTCAACAGTGTAAAGGAGAAACTGTGAACACCGCCATCAGAGCTAGCTAATACCAACTTGCTTTGCTTCCTTCATAAAGTTATTCAAATTCAGCCTGTCCTTGCTGCAAAAAACGCCCATCTATAGTAGGCAGGGGAAACACTGAACTTCTGGGGGAATATTTGATTATGAACAAGTAGAAGAACAGATCATATAAAGCTTTTCTAAAACCTGCCAGTTTTTAAAGCCTACTGATTTTTAAAATACAGGATTTTGATAAAATGGATCACCTGTTGCAAGTGAGGTAAACTGAGAATATATACCTCTTTATATGAGTGCAACATTATATACTTTGAGTTATTAACATTGACATTGATCATCCAAAAAAATGGAATACATATTGTTAACAATTCACTTGCATTTTTACTTTAATTCTATACTCCATTAACTTTCAACAGGTAGATGTAAACAAAATTCAGTATGTTTTTACCCCATTTTAATGTAAATAATGACATTTCAGATAACTCACAACCTTTTAAAATGGCTTCTCCAATGGATCCCAACACAAGCTACACTCTTATACAACGTATCTAGAAATTACCGTTAAAGGGAAGGAGAAAGAGGTACGGCCTGAGGATATGGTAGAAAAGAAACAGATTCAGCAACAGAGGAGCTATTAGGAAGATGTGGTTGCAAAGCAGACTTCTTCCGTTACTTGCACACATGTATGCAAGTTAACCTTTGTTAACTTGCTTTTTTATAATGAATAACTTCTGGGTTTTCCACAAGTGAAATACAGTATTCAAAACCTTCTATTCTGGATCTGATTTTTTTCACAATTTTCAAAGACAAGTAAAATAAAATGTTTGTAACCCATTGTGCATCCACAGGTATAGGCATGTGCATTTATTCGCAGTCAAGACTGACAACAGTGTTGCTTGAGCACCAGCGAGTACCATTGCCATTTGTAACAGCAGGAACAGCGAGAGGAAATGGCTGTTTCACGTAACACAAAGGAATCTACACAGCACTACAATCACTGAGATTATAAGTGAAAGAAAACATATATACCCAGACTCTCTATGTGGTTTTGGACATGGCAGAGGTTTTCTAAGACAGAATATCCATCCATGGAGTGTTCTGCAGTGCAGAACAACTGACACTCCCCGGGACCAGACCCCTCAGATTTTGGCAGAGCTACACAGACTGGGATCTAAGCTTTTTTTCAATTCATACCTTCATTGGGCTCCTGCTGATACAATTCCTCTGGAATCTTTGCTGGAATTTAAAGTTCCCTTTCCTCAGAGAAGTCTGAGATGCTTTTACCATTACAAGACCTTCTCCCTTCCAGTCAGTACAAGAGGATTTGCTGGGCAGGAGTTTACATTTATAGCTGTGCATGACAGTTTTGCTGCCTATAGCTTTTTCTTCTTAAATTAACTCAGATTATGTGTTTATGGAAGATTATTTGGATTATATAGAAGCTTTTTAATGTTACATATCAGTATAGGCAACATCATCAGCATAGAGGCCATAGAAAGCAGGAAAGGGGGGATGTAGAGTAGACTTGTACTACTTTAGAGGTAATGCTGAGTAATCATTAAATTATAAAGAAACAGAGAGTCACTGCAGTGGTTTGAAGTGAAAGTCCAACAGATAAGTCCTATAGAAAACAGCTGTTTGCCTCTGTGGAAAATGTTGAGGAAAAAAACACCCAGTGAACAATTAAAAACACTAGTAAAATACCCGAGAAGACATGAGTCTGCTTTCAGCAGCCTGAGGGCAAAAGACAAATGCAGGCTTAGTACTCAAGCAGAATTTAAAATATGCTCTCAAACTTACCCTTTCAAGTAATGAAAGTGTGGCTTTTAAAGCTCCTTCAGGACGTCCAAAAGGGAAACAGTATCTTAAAAAGTAAAAAAAAAAAAAAGAAAAAAGAAAAAAGAGGAGAAAATGGTCAGAATTATAATACCTAAGTTAAGAATTTACTTTGAGACGTAACTGTACGCAACTGGCATTAAATTATGTCAGCAGAAGACTCCCACACGCAAAGTACTAATGAAAGCAGGAGGCTTCTTCAGTAGTCTACCACGGAGCATATACATAGTACAGCAGCACCAGCCCACCAGCAGCTCAGGCCTAAATACAGAAAAAATACAAAAGGCAAAAAGCATCACTTCGACTATGAAGGATATTTAATGGTCTCTGATGAGTTTAATTGTCATCTTCCTGGAAAGAGGTACTATTTCTCATCTAGCCATGACAGCTACTGGGGCTGTGAAGCAGGGCTGCATATTATATCTTGTTTTAATATTGGATTAAGATAAGGATAAAATGTCAGACATTTAAGTTTCTAGAGATATATGAGAACTAAAATGCCTGCAGATATTCCATAATTTTTCCTATTATATTATAAATAGCTTGGAAAAGCATTTTATGTCATCTTAAATTTTATCAGCTACAACTTAAACTATACCCATGTCTGTCCTGATACTTCTAAAATTATGTAAATTAAAAAGTGATCCCATTCATAGCTTTGTTTTTCATTTTTGTCTACTGAATGATCCAATATATCAGCTCAATAAGACTACAATGCTCAGGCAACTGTAACCTCTCTTAATCCTTTCTATAAAATCTTGCTGGGATATCCCCAATTGGAAAAAGGATTTTTTACTTTGCTGAGATTATTTTTTACTTATTATTACTCACTGAGAATGGTAGCCTCATATTCTAATGTTTTCCAGTAGTAAAATGTTTTCTGAAGATAAAAGGATTCAGACCAGTGAATTTTAGATACACATTTTGGTCAGCCAAAATAAAGCCCTGTAAATGAGGTCAAAAAAGGATTTCCTGCAGCAAGAATTCCAGTATTTGCTTTGCCTCATTTTATTTTTTTCTTACTGTAATGCTAACAATTTTGGGGGACAGGTTACCAAATTAGCAAAGCAGATTTAATGACCTTTAGGCATTAAGTCATCTTAAAACAGAACACATCTTTAGGTGTTTTGTCTCCTCCTCCCTTTTCAGTACATTTCCACAATCCTTGATTTGTCTTTCCCACTGTTTATTCCTATCAACCTCTAATAGTAGTTTTTGAACAAATGTCACACATTTCTTGATTATACTTAATATTTCAAATCAAAGACTTCCTTCCAGGTATGTTCTGCAATGTAAATAACATAACAAACTTCTAAAACCCAACCAGTTTTAAGTTCATGATGCAGACAGAAGTCCCACAGTAGAATAGGGGTTACTCAGTTTGTTGCAGAGACAATATGTATAAGAGGGGCAGCAAGCTTATGTGTGCAATTGGTGTGAGGAGCTTCTGACAGAGAAGAGTTGTTTTCTTGACACAAGCAGCTTAAAGAAAAGGAAATGTTCACAGTAGAGGCCTAAAGGGACACTCAGCAGTCCCACCTCTGTGCTGCTGAGGAGGCAGGGAAGCAGCATCTTGCTGGCACGGAAAAATTCAGTCTCTTGGATAAAACCCCCATGGCAGCTGATTTCACACTGTCCAGCTGTGCCAAGGATGCTCCTACAGCTGAGGGGATCTTTATGGATAGGGAGACATAGATGGTGACAGTGGTCAATTAAATTACCAGACATATGGACAATTGGGTCTGTGACATCCAAGAGCAACAAGCAGTAAGTTGCTTGCTGAATACAAAGGTAGTGGACCTCAGGAGATGTTTATATAAGTTACCTAGGGGAGAACAGAGAAGGAGCAGCACTCATGGTCTACATTAGTACCAGTAACATACAGAAGTACAGGAGGAACACTCCAGAGATTAAATTCACACAGCCAGGCAAGAGGTTAAGTCCAAGACCCTCACGGCAGCTTTCTCTGAAATATTGGCTCTTCCACATTTGATGCCTGAGAGGCAGGCAGGGATCTGGAGTCTCAGTGGGTAGGTAAGATGACAGAGAGGAAAGGTTTAAGTACCTTAAGAACTGGGAAACATTTTAGATGAGAGCCACCAGCATGGGATGGGCAGACTGCCTCTTAATCAGAGTGAAGCCAGGCTTATAGCAATGAAAATTAAAATTAAAAAGGCCATAGGGAAGTATTAAAACTGGAAGCTGTGGGTTAGCTGACAGGCATGGGAGAGCACCTTTTTCAGACAGGTGTGACCTAGTGACCTAGGTGGACACAGCAAATGTTCAGTGCACCTCTGAAAAGGCAGGAAGAGAAATCTACTCTTCAGTTAAACTGTCCACAATGACAGCTGACCAGTGCATGCCATGCTAAGCGAGGGCAAAGCTTAGAAAAGTTGTGACACATTACAGAACAAAAAAAAGTGCTGGTGATTCTTGAAAGTGTACCACTGACCCCCTAGTTAGGATGATGAGAGTGATTAGGAAGTGTCAAGTGAGATCAGAGGAGCTGCAAATTGATGACAAATAGCAATAGTAAGAGATTTCAACTATACACATGTACACTTGATCAATGTCTCATTAGGATGAGATATAATGATAATATTTTGGGACACAGTTTTGAATTGCTTCCTTGGATAGCTAATTTAGGACCCACAAGAAAAGATGCTATTCTGGATTTGGTCTCAAATGTGAACAGGACATAGTTTGAGAGGTGCAGAGCAGGAGATATTCCATTTCAAGAATGGGAACTATGGAAAAACAATTTGAAAAACAAAAGCCAAAACCTTAAAGGAGCGATCAAAGAAGCAAGAAATCTACAAGCAGCCTGAGGGAAAATTCAAGAAGTAGGAGCCCCAGTCAAATGCATGTCACAATTAAAAAAAAAAAAAAGTGGTCAAAAACCCAAAGAAAACCCCCTCTATGTGACTCCATGAGAAAGATAAAGAGGTTATTGTAGAGAATCTGGCATTTAAAAACTGTAAAACCTATCAGAATAAGGAGGACATGAAAGCCTCTAAAATATTCTAGGGCACACGTAAACAGCACAGATGCTCAAACCGAGAGTAGAAAGAACAGTGGAAGCAGGAAGCCAGTTTGGGAGACAGTGGGACTGCCCAGTGACAAGGAATAAAGGGCACCTAGGGACAGTAAGGCCAAAGCAGAGAAACTCAGTGCATGCTCTGCATCAATCTTTACTGCTGAATGTATTTTTCAAAATATTCAGCATTTCACAGTTAGCACAACAATTTTGATGGATTGAAATATGGAGTGGTTTTAATACCATGTTTTCTTAAGAAAGCAATCTCACAGCCAAGATTATTCTGTGTTAATTAATGATACAGGTGATCCTTTTACATTATTTGAGTCTAGGTTTTCTTTTAAAGTCTAATGCCAATTCTTTACCAGGATGTCCTATATTGTGACTTTATATCCTTTATATAGGCACTGTTGGGCACTGTTTATTCTTTCTTCTACCAGTATTATGCCAGTACCCTTGTTTAAATCTAGACATTCCACCTATTTTTTTTTTATTTCTAACATTTGATCAGAGAAAAATATAATAATTGCTCTTCACCTGGCAAAGCACTGTTTATCTATCTTCATTAAATAGGATTTTAAGGCAAACCTTAGAGTTCTCTGAAGGATGGAGGCATTCATCTTTGAATGACACATTTAATTGCTCTCAAGAAGGAGTTTTTAGCATTGTTTAAATTCCTTCAAAACCCACCAAGACTGAGGCAGAAAGATCCAATGGTCACTGATATAGCCCAAGCTCATCAACATAGTCTAGTGTATAGGTAAGCAGACATGATGGGTTTTACCTTTATTTGTTCCAACTCAAGTAATTATTTAGACATTGTTACACATTTTCTAATTAGTATCATGCACATGAAGGCCTGAAGGCTAACAGAATTATCCTGAAGATGCCCAGCTCTTTTCTTGTTCCCTTATCTCCTTCCTCTCTCTGCACATTTAGAAAGCTTCTGCTGCTTCAATATTTTTGGGGCCACAGCTACTCTCACTGACCTCACCACTGTGTATGAGTAAAAGGAATTACATTCATTGGAAATTACAGTGATTGTGTTTCTACCATCAATGTGACATGATATGGTCGTAAGTATGCCAATCACAGGCCAGAGGTTTCCCAACTCCAATAGCCCTTCATTTTTCTTTGCCGCAAGCATGAGAAGATTGTCACAAAAACAAGTTTTCCTTCCCCTTGCAGATGATGTTCCTTGTCAGTACTCTCCTCCTGCCTTTCCAAGACCTGGGTAGGAAGCACTGTGTCCTATGCTGCTCTGTATTGCTTCTCTGGCAAGAGCTATTTAATCCCACGGAAGAAAGGAGATAGGAAATGTGTCAGGGGAGAATCTTTAAAGAAAATAAAGGAAGGGAGCATTATTTTTTCCCAAAAGTAACTGTCTTCAAGGACAATCCTAGCTGTCTTTAGTTCAATACAGAGATGAAGTCTCAAGTGAAGACTGCTACGTCTTCTACGCTCAAAAAATCTCTAAGCAGCCTAGTTATCTACATGATAGATACCAGTGATTACTAGACACTTACCTCATCGCACCAGAGTAGCATCCAACAAACTTATAGCCAATTTTGCCAAACAAAAGAAAGCTGTTTCATACAGCATTATTTAAACTGTGAAACTGGTTGTCATAAGGTGATATAGAGACAAAAAAATTATACAAACACATTCTAAGAAAGGATTAGATTGACAGAACGATGGCAGATAGGTTGGCTTAGTGTGATAAACTAACAGATTTGGTGGTCTGGATGCCAATTTTATGCTAAGGTTCATAAACCATCAATTGCTAGAAAATAGAAGGATAGCAGAGGAAATATCACCCCAAGTTTGCTCTGTTTCTTGTATTTCTTCCCTAAACATCTGCTGCTGCTATAGCAGTCCTTACATTGACAGTCCTTACATATGACAAACTCTTTATTGAGGATGACGGACCTTTGCTGGTTTAGGAAAGAGAAGTATGTCATGAAACCGAGCAAATGACACTAGACATCCAGAAAAGTTTTAGCTGCCATATATCAAAGATATTCTCTACTTACATAATTTTTCTGATCAGTACTAATCCAGAAACTGGTATGGCTCAGTCATTTTCATACAGGCAATTTTCTTAGTTAGAGTTATAGAGAGCTTAAAGTTTAAAGGGACCAGCAAAAATCAGGCCTATATTCTTGCAAAATCTTTTCTACCATAGAAAGAATACAGCTCACATGATACACAAATAAATTCTAAGCACAATCACTCGCGTAAATAAATTATTCCATATTTAATACATTAAAAAATTCTTTGCAGGTAGACTATTTTATTTTCACTTTGCTTATTCAAGACCAAAATTGAGCACCATAATGAGAAAATTCTTCCAGACAAAACTTAGTAGTAATTGAATAAATTATACACTCACCTGAAATGGCTTATTTGGTTTTCTAAAAGGGAGGAAAGTCTGTCCTTAATTTCCTCAAACCTTTCTTTCTCTTCAACAGATACTGTTCCGATTCCATCTGGCCTGTAATAGTAAATATTTAATATTTGTTGATTTCTCTTCATGCCGATTCCTCTTTGAACTTCAGTTAACGCGCGTGCTACTCTCCTTTCCCCTTTCCCATTGCCTTGAAGGATAAACAGTAACTTGTGACTATAGTAAAGACCAAACTGCAACTAGACAAACAGCTTAACTTTTGAGCTGAACTTTTAAATTCAAGTCCTAAGTTTCCACCTGGTCCCAACATGAACACAAGGTAGTATATATTTCTCCCAAATTATTCCCAAATATATAGTATCCTTTCTGAAGAAAATTAGTACTATTAGCACAATAGAGGGGCCTACTATGACCTTGTTGAATTTCAATGTCTTGAATCTTCCAGATATTTTCCCAGAGGCACAATATGGCTGAAAGTGATTTTAAAATAACAGTGGGAGCCAAACCACAGTGAGAACACACTTAGAGTCTTATCCTAAAGGTGTTACTAATGTCTTTATATTAAAATAATGACAAAATTAAAGAAATTTAAATACACATTTCCCAAACGGTATTTTTGCCATGCAGTCACAACTTCCCCCCACACAGCATACTTTAAAAAGAAGTATCTGAAAACTTCCTGTTACTCTCTCAACTTCCAGCTCCAGGGTAACAGAAGAGCTACTGCTTCCCACCTGAGTTTACTACTCTGACAGTAAGTACGGATCGGCCCTGTACCTCCTCCAGAGCCTCCAAACCTGTATCTCATTGTTTCTAGAACTGATAAAACTGTAGTAAAATGACCTGAAGAAAGAAAACATTCTATGAATGTTCTAAGAATCATTCTATGATTCTATGAACATCTTTTTGCTAAATAGTTACTTTAACTTTCTGCACTATACTTAAATCTAGAAGGGATAAGCTGCTACCTCGTCATGACATAAACAATTCTCTCACCCTTTAAATCACTTATATTTGTGATCTGTCAAGTCAAGGTGGAAAGAATGCCTGAACTCCTTAAATTATTGTGAAGACAACAATAAAAATCAGATATGGTGGAGATATGAGTAACCAGGCACATCAATATACTATTGTATAAATCTGATGTGAAAGAGCAAATAACTTATCTTCTCTCTTTTGATGGATGCCAGGATACTTTACCTCAGCCTTCTGACAGATGGAACGGGTTCAAATTTAAGTAAATTGCACTGTCTGATTTCATTGTCAGGAGAGATCGTGCTCTGGAGTGATAAAGCAAATAGTTCTGTCATATTAAACCTCGCTGAGGCATGTCATATATATGACAGAAAAGACCTAGGGGTCCAGATAACAGTAAGTGAAAAAGGTGAGCCAGTAGGATGTCATATCTGTCAACCTGCACTAAGGCTAGGATCACTACGTACTGGGGACCTGTCACTTCACTGAGTTTGTTGTCATAAAGAACACCACTGACAACACCTAAAACTTTCAGAACTGTTAAATATATTTTCAGTGGATGTTTGCAGAGAAGCAAATGTCCCAGAAGAAAAAGAAAGAGTACACAAAAAGGTGTTAGAAAAATGTACCATCTATAGCACTGAAAAACTCATCTCTTGAAAATATGCTTTTAGAAAACAGCACAAACTCTGAATAATTATCTTGTTTCTTCCTGTTAGCCTTATTGCAAGAAGCAGACTATAAAAATGCATTTTCGTAACACAGTTCTGAGACACGTATTATGCTGGTGATCATTTTTTGCTGCTCTTGGGAATGTCTATCTGCTACTGAGAAAAAAGAATCCACAGAACAAAGAATCTGATTCTGAGATGAGCTGAGATAGAAAAAATAGTTTCAAAACTTCCACTAATTTTGTCTTCTAGATATTTTTCTTTAATTGCTTTAAAGACAGAATAAAATAAAATAGCACTGTTTTGAGCTGGTTATTTTTATTTACAAATTACTGTGCCTGCCAAGAAAATCAGACTTAAGCAGCCACTTGGTTTTCAAAGGTTTAGGTCATCCATAAACTACAAGAACTATTTTGCAGCGAAAACCAACAACACATGCCTTTCCTACTATCCCAACTGTTATGGATAGTAGTTTGGACTTGATTTTTTCAATTCAAAACCAGTATTCAGCTTTCTTATTGCAGCCTGGGACTTCTCTTTCAAGAACCCAGCCAAGAAAAGTGATGGACTTAACTCTTGAGAAGAGTTTTCATTTTAACATTATCTTCTCAAGAAGGTAAAAGGAGAGTGAATTTTCCTTTCCTCTACATTCTTTTCCTCCTTAGTCTTCACAACCGCTTTTGGGATTAGAGAACTAGGTGAAACTGAACACTCAAAACCTGAGTAGCTTTCTCTCTCTCACTTGTATTAGTTTTCTATTTGTTGGGAACTCTGTCAACTGGATTTGGATTGGCCTGTCTTGTCTGCTTAGATCACAGTCTAACTGGCACAGATGGAATGTTGTTTCTGGTCACATCTCAAATTGTTTAATTCACTCAGACTTAAATATCAAAAGAGATTTGAAATAAATACCTCATAAACTAGAGCTGGTAAATTCAAGTGGGAAGTAGCTGTTTGACCATAAAATACTTAAATAATGACACCAAAAATAGAGGTTGATTGGAATTTTAAAAGAAACTTCTACTATGAGATCTTGCAAGATTGCTATTCTGATGGCAGTTACTCTAGGGAAGTTGATTGATTAAGTGGTAGATTTAGGTTTTCCTCTGGGAATGGACTGTTTTTCCTCACTTGATATAACCCTTTAAGGCTTGGAGTACCCTCTAGAAATATTTTGATGTCTAGAGGTCTTAAGACCTGTAATAATTTGTAGAGATCACTTGATGGATTAAGATTCTTGTGAATAGCTACGGCACATGAGAAAAAATGGAATTCCAGTTCCAATGGGAATCAGAGATGATGGACACTGGGTTGACTGTAGATTGTTTCCAGCCCTCAACTTTGGAAACAGCTTCTCCTAGTGGCCTCTCAGAGAGTGAATTGTTACCTTAAGCAAGACTGCTTTGTTGAGACAGCCTTGCGAAATACTGACTGAACATGACTGACTTTTTTCCTCTGGAACATGGTTGATACTGGTGCTTTTTGCACATTTGCATATTTTAAAAACGTTTAAAGTCTTTTAAATAAGCTTTCCCCATTAAAAACATAGACCATCACTTTGGTCTGTCATGAAAAAAACCAGCATGAGGAGAGGAATGTACAGATTGATATTCTAAAATGTACACACACACACATACGTAGATGAGAACAGTAAGGCTGACCAAAAGAATCTGCCAGAGAAAGAAGAGAAATTATGATGGAAAACAAAATACAAGAAAAATACTTCAACTAAGGTCTTACTTCAAGACATTTATATAATAAACCAGATTTCAAGGGTGTAGGAAAAACAAAACTAAAACTTAAACATCATCTTGGCTCCTAGAAACAAATTGTTTTAGAAGACTTCAGTGCTTTCTAAGAGCACTTGTTTTTAAATTCAGCAGGATGCACAATAAAATGAAAGAAGAATGACAATTTTCAAATTAGCAAGATAAAAGTTTGACTTCTTATTTCTTAGTAAACAGAAGATTAAATGGTATAGAATTTTGATGTAGAGATTTTATTATCTATTGATAGGACTTTAATATCCGAAGACTTTAATACCCAAATTTTCCTTTAAAACACAATTGTATTAATTAAGGCTTTTGCAGAGTCCATGGTTTATGTTAGACAAATCTAAGAAAAACAATGATTTACATTATCAGCTTAGAAGCAGGCAGAGCAGACGTCTTTTTATTAACAGAAAATGAAGAGAGCAAATTATCACGTGGCATTTAAACATAGCTTTAACCATCAGGCACTTGAAGACCGAGCATTTTGTTGTCTATATTAACTATTCTTCAAACATTCTGACAAAAACCATGGCACAATAGAGCCTTCTGCTGTATGCATTTCTCAGGCTGATCCTGCATCTGCTTACAGGTCATACCCTCTTTTTCACAAGTGAACGAAAAAGACCAATTCTGAAGGCCACTAAAACAGATTAAGACGATAAATCAGGTTAATTTTAATGATCTTTTATGCAGTTATATTTTACGTGGTATTCATTAATGCCCTTCTACTGAAAAGCTAAGCATGTACTAATATAGTATCATTTTACCCAAAGTCTAAGGGTATGTATAGGCATTAATCACTTGAAATTAATTACAAAACAATGTATAATGTTTAGGGAAGGTCAAAGTATGTAATAACATAAGCTGTTCCTTCATTGCCTAAGATGGCATGCATCACCTTAAATATGCAGAACTTTGTCCTAATATTTCTTAATAATGTGTGAATTGTGATTAATTTTCTATTGACAATTTCTGTGAGGCTTTTCAGAAGCAGATTTGTTTTGATATATTGAAAAATGTGCCTCTGTCAATATTGTAGTGAGGACACATTTTATTATAACCTTATTACAGTTATTAGCACTTTCCAACACAGGACAGTATCCTTCCTTAAACTAAAAGTGAGGTCAACATGGCTTCACTTGGTACCTGCAACAGGGTGAAGAACTCTGCTTCTAGCTTTGAACTCAAGAGAACTCTACTGATAACCTTCTTGTGGCTATTTACAACAGTAATATATAGAAAGCTCTGTCACTACATTGAACAACATTAACTAAAAGAACCCCAAATGTAACTATTATTTAGAGAGGCCTCACATCAGAGGCTTGGGGATATGATGCTCATAAGTGAACCACTTAAAAAGGAGAATACAGATTAAATTAAAGAAGGTTTACCTTCCTCTGTGCTCCATGTACCTTGGAGATGATCAGCTTCCAAAAATGAAGGATGGGCTGGATGATGCAAGATGCTTGGCACAGGGCAGTACACAAAACTGAAAGACCTAGTGAAAAAGTTCTATTCTCAGCATTGCCCAATGAGCCTCAGAAAAGGGGAAGATTACATTCACTTGAAGAAAAGGGACATAAATGTCCAAGGATCAACTAGTTTTTCCAGTTTTGAGAGAACACTACTTCTTATCTAGAAGCACAAACTCACATAGCATATAAATCCTAAAAGGTCTATTTTCTCATTCCATTATTCTGGGGAACTGGTGATTGATAACAAATGACTTCTGAATAAAAACACACTTTCAAGTATGAGAAATCCACTCTTACCATTTCCATTATAGAGAACTGATAGAAAAATGAGACAAACTACAAAATCAAAACCTCTTGTTAAGCCTCTAGATGCTGTATCAAACATGAGAGGGAATTTATATAAGATGCTGGTAGACTGATGGAATATAACTTCTGATGTAACACATTTCCCTAAAGAACCACATTGTAAGGGATCTCAGGCTCCTTCCTCCAGCTGTTGGACAGCCTTGGAACAGATCTAAGACTAAAGCAGAAAGCCCAACTGACAATAAAAACCAGTGAGAGAAGACCTTGCACCTTCTATCATTACAACACAGACAGAACATGTGGGGTTGAGACTGAATAAGAAGCACAGCAGAAAGAGGAAGCCTTTTCAACTGCTTAAAATGGAAAGGTTCCACAAAATCCTGCTAGCAATGGTTTCTTGGGAAAACCATCTAAGAAGAAGTCTACATACTATTCAAATATTTTTATATACAAAATTATACATATAAAAACATAACACTTCTGGGAAGAGATCAACTGGACAAAACCTTTCATGTCAGATGGTGACCATGTGCAGATAAACGGTGAAACTACTGACTTAAGTTCTGGAATTTTACATTAAATCTTATTAGATACTGTTTAT
Source organism: Phoenicopterus ruber ruber (assembly GCA_009819775.1). Classification (NCBI taxonomy): domain Eukaryota; kingdom Metazoa; phylum Chordata; class Aves; order Phoenicopteriformes; family Phoenicopteridae; genus Phoenicopterus; species Phoenicopterus ruber. The sequence goes on along the minus strand of CM020215.1, from coordinate 25,822,954 downwards.
GAAAGATATGAAATGAAGAAGAAACCAGCATGATACAGACAACCTTACTTTAGAGTTAATTTAGTCAGAAGAGAAGGAAATATCTATTCAGAAGCTCCACAAAAAATGATTAGAAGAGACAGAACAATGTAATGATATTTTCCTTATTTTTACAATGTTCCTTGTCCCAGATTTGAAAGGGATGATTTCTCTGAACATTCTTTTATCACTTGACACAAAGTGTAAAATTGCAATAAATGGTTCTTATCACAAAACATTGAAAAATGAAAAGAAATATATGAATGCATAGCACTTTCTAAAGTTTCCATAGTTTCATTTCTCTTATGTGTTCATTTGCTCCACTTTAAGGTATTTCCTCCAAGTATAACAGCAGCAAGAAGCCTATCAGAGAGTCTACAGTGGCAAATGATGGCAAGGATCTAAAAGGAGCTCTCAGAAAGGGCAAGGCTATTGCAGAGATACAAAATGAATTCTTTGCACTGGTGTTTACTACAAAGAAAATTAAGACGACTCCTATGCTGGTACCCTTCTTTGTTCTTAGCAAAAAAATTTATTTATTTTCAGCATAGAATCTGTCCAAAATTAAAGTAAGTAAGAAAAACCTTATGGAACAAATTAGAAAAATGAACAGCAGTAAGTTGCCAGGGCCAGAACTGAATTAACTATGGTTGTGTGAAAGTTCTCACTGAGAACTGCCTTCCTCCTGAGGAATGGGAGGTGAAGAATGTGAGATCAATTTAAAGATCAGAAGAAGTCTCCAGGGGAGGTAGGGGGAACTGCAGGCCAGTAAGCTTTACATACCTCCCAGAAAATTAGAAGGAACTATAATATAAGGATATTTAAGGATAAAACTAAAGAAAATTGGGTAAATATTATCTATTGTGAAGAAGTCTTTATGGCTTTGCAGCCATAAGGCAGAGAAATCTTACCTTCTGATCTTCTTGAAGTTCTCTAGAGGATCAAAACCAGGTGGATGATCGTGACCTGACTGATACGATGTACCTGGATTTCCAAAAATCTTTTGTCAGAGTTTTAAGGCAATTAAGCAGCCACTGAGTAAGAGTGAAAGTCCTTACATTTACACTGAAAAAAGAGTATAAATGGTGAGTACCTGCAGTGAAGATAAGTTATCAGTAGAGTTCTGCAGGGATCTGTGCTGAGACCTGTGTTATTTTACAGTATTTGTAAATGACCTGGCAAACAGCTAAGAACTGAGGGGACAGTAAATGTAATTGTAATGATAGGTATGTGGCATAGTGTGGAATTCCAGAAGGACCTTATGAAATCAGGTAGCAATAAAACAGCAAACAATGATCAAGGTAGATAAATGTAAGGAAAAAACAGTTGCTATTCAGGACAGAGACCTTGGTGTTATGATGGGTAATTCCATGAAACTGTCCCTGTTCAGTGGCAGTCAAAGAAGCAAATCAACATTGGGAATTACCAGAAAAGGATAAGGAATTAACAGAAAACATCCATCCAGTGTAATCAATGCATGGTTCGCTCATACTTCTTGAATCTTAAATAGCAAAGAGACAACAGAGAAGGATTTTTTTTTTTTTTGTCTCTCCTCCATCTCTTCCAACAGCAACAGAGAATGAAATGAGACATGTAGGAGTCAAGTTCAAAGCAAGAGTTCTTCAAGCAAGAGAAGGCTGAGTTGTGGAACTTCCTGCCAAAGGTGTTGAGGGCTCAAAGGGCTTACACAAGTTCAGGAGTGCAATGGACAAGTACCTGAAACAGAGACTCACTCCAGGTTGCTAACAGGCATATTCTGAGCTGCAAAGAGTTGGAGACTGAAAGAGCACTAAGAGGAAATATTGCATATGCTTGCCCTTCTCTTACTGCAAGCAGGCCAGTTCTGGAGACAGATGACTGACTGGCTTAGAAGAACCCTGACTCAATATGACTGTTCTTCTACGCAAACACACATGCACTGAAGATTTCAAAATGAAGGCAGAAAGAAACTATTTACCTTTGGTTATAAACTGATTTTTGTAGCATTACTTTCATCTTCACTTCTCATATATGAACTTCCAATAAATCAGCTTTCTTTCTGAATAGAAAAAGGTATAACCAGGGAATATGCTTGAATTTTTGAATTTTTCAATTCAGTCTGTAACTCAGCAGGTGGAAAGAAGTCACTTTGCACTTCATGTGATACCCACCAGCATCCATTTCAGACAAGAAGGACTGAATAGAAGTCACAGCATGAAAAGTAGACAAAAGTGAACGTGATGGGGAAGAAAACAATAGCTCCTACCTGGACTGTTTAGACTGAAATGTCAGGAATATCCTATAGTTCCTTGTTCTGCCCGTTTCACTTTCACCAGAGATACACAAGTGTATGCATAACTGCAGGGCAAAAAGTTCACTTGTGAACTAATGACTTTGATGCGGACCATATAGTGGAACATTTCAGAAGAAAAACATTGTGAAGAGGAGCCAAAGGAGATGCTATTGCAAAGTTACATAGCACCAGAAGCACAGCCAATGGAAGCTGATTTTAGTTACTGGAGGAAAAGGAATCAGTTGAGTCAGAAACAAGGATGTGTTTTTGTTTAAACACTTAGCAAGGCTATTGTTTTACTAAAACATTTTGCTTTTTGGCTATTTAGGAAGAGAATGTCCTTTTCTACATAAGCAGTTTGTTAGCCCAGTAGTAATGCTCTTCCCAGCAGGAAAGGAAAGGCACGAATGAGGCTTGAATTCATCAGTCTAGGACTCAGCACATTGTGTTTGACTCTGCATAAACATTTCTGTTCCCAAACCAACAACACTGGCATAAAAGACACACAAACTACCAGTATGCTTGATAACTCTCAGAACTTGTTACCTATGTCTTTGGTTCAGGAAAGAAAACAGTTGGGGACTGTTCTCTGGTCCTGAGACCAGGTGGCAAGGTCTGCTGCACACAGCCTACACCAGAGCTCAGTTCAGGTCTCCTCTGTGCTCCACAATGTCCCTGAAGCTCTAGGACAACAATTTACTTTTATGTGTTTATTCCAGGTGTTTTGAAATAAAACCATGGCTGTTGTGTTACAGCCTGCAAGAGCATTACAGACTGCAGCATGAAACAGAGTTCATATTTCAAGTCCTAGGGTGCAGCAAAAGAGCACAGGGGATATCCGAGGGTTCAAAATCTGCCGGAAGAGTTCTGGAGACATATGAAGGGTGGAAAGAGCCAAAGCTGATTCGGCTTTGTTCATAGTGTTTACTGGGAGCAGTATTCAGTATACGCAATCCCACAACCATGCCTGGTATCTTAGAGACTGCCTGTGACTAATGGGCAGTTGGGGTCCACTGTATGAGACTGCTTCCTCACCAGTTTTATTTAGCAAATCAGATGTAGTCATCGGTGTGCTCAGCATATGTCCTGGTATGGCCCCGGTATATTTTGTAGATTTGTGCTGATTTGTGCTTGAGTTTGTCCTCACCAGACTACCAGAAATGAAGGTGAGTGACACCTTTATCTGACCATTTGACTGATGTCACTAGATTGCCTGCTACTCTAAAATTCATGCCCAAAAGAAACTGATAATTTGAACTACAGATATGGCTGCATTTCTACATGCTCCTCCATCACCTGACTTCAAGATCATTTTTGATGATCTTTCTCAGGCTAGTGGAAGGTCTAAGATCCCTCTGTGAAGCAAAGGTGAAATATAAATTGAATACATCATGCCCAGAATATAAAGCTCTTTGTCTTTGTTCTGTGGTCTTTCTAATTCTCAGCCTGACTTATAAAACTAAGATGTATAATGCCAGGGATCAGCCTAGAACTTTGGCCTGTCATGCATTGTCTGTGAAATTCTTTTTTCCCTTTTACTATTTCTTAGTGCTGCGGCAGATGAATGAGTGGATGTATTATGTGTGTATATGTGTGTCTGTCATCCTCAGTGAGTGTGTCTGCTTCTGTCCTTGACTTACTTTTCTTCTTTCTTCATGTTTCTTTTTTCTTCCTTTTTACAATATCTCAGTTCTAGTCAGACCCTCTCTGTTCAACACTTCTTTTATTCCTAAAACACTCATAATGCTATTCAGAGAATATCTGTACAGAAGGAATAGATAGAATACAGAGTGCTTACCACCGTGTAAATGTTGTGCTCCCTGAGATATTTTCATGCACTGCACGCACTGTTGTCCTTCACTTAAATTATGAAATAAAAAGAAATGTATCTATCTACCTTTCTTTTGAATTCTTGAAATAAGTTTGAGCAATTATCACTGTATATTTGTCTTGTTTGGTTGAAACTAGTAATAAAAAGGCTAGAAACAACAAAGACTTAGACTCAATAGGAAATACGAATGTGTCAGGTTCTTCAGGAACTGACAAAAGAAGCATGCTTTTACGGAGAATAGGTTACCAAGTAAAAGCCAGAAAATCTCCTAACTTACCAGTGTGAATGTTAAGGTTCTTGAGAGTATTTTAGGCACCTTCAAAAACATTTGAATTTTGGATATTATTATCAAGCATTACATAACGTTAATCTCCCACTACCAAATCATGCAGGTCACAAATGCCCAGCTCCTGTTCTTGGAGCTTTTTTTAAGGATTGTCCCTTCTTCACTGTCTTGAGGACAAGTAAAACAGCCTCTGTGACTGACTGGCTGCAAGGCAACATAAGCATACATGTTGGGAATAAAACCTCTCTTTCTCCTCATGCCTACTGGGATTCAGTTTGGGGGATTTACTGACAGCATCACAGTAACCGCTTTTTGGGACTGTGAGTAGGTTTTTCTCCAGTGGCAGGATTGTATCAGTTGAGAGGAGGAGATCTATTGGGTTTTCCCATTATTTTTGAACTTTTCAAATGTATTTCCTGCAGCAGTCTACAAATCCAGTGTGCACAGTAGGGTATAAATGCATGTTGTCCTATAATTTGAGAGATTGCCTGCCCCACTCCCTGCTCTAGTACAAAGAAGACATGGATAAACTGGAGCAAGTTCAGTGGATGGCCATCATGACTGTCAGAGGCCAGAGCACTAGCTCCGAGGAGAGGCTGAGGGAGCTGAGCTTGTTCAGCCTGGAGAAGAGGTGTTGTCTAGGAGGACTGAATGACAGCCCCCCAGCTGCTACTGGGAGGTTGACAAAAGACAATGGATATAACTACACTGAAATAAGACAGGTTCAAACTGGGTAAAGAGCTTGCTGGATAAAGCCCAGAGCAACCTGGTCTGACTTCACAACTGACCCTGCTTTGAGCAGGAGGTTGGTCTAGAGACCTCCTGAGGTCTCTTCCAACCTGACTTATCCGATGATCCTATCTCCAATACCTGCTGTTCAACATCAGAGCTAGTTCGCTCACAATTTGGATTAAGACACAGATGAGGTAAAAGCTTGTTTTAAAGAATGTGCACTAATGTTCCTAATGCTTAGCACAGCAAAGCAACAACTTAATTTTTTCCAAGTCTTTCACTTGCAAGTGGAAGGAAGACATTGTCCCAAGAGCATCACTGTGATCAACAGCTCCTGAAGCAGCCTATCCCTTGAGTGGAAAGAATTACAGAAGTGTCCTAGCTCCTTCTGGATGGGGGTCACGCCACATTCCCAATATGTTTTTTCTCCCTGTGGTAGCACAGCCAGAAGAATTCAGTATAGTATGATTAGTTGCCAAGCTACAGACTGTAGAAATAGAGTCACAGCTTCACTTAAACTGCAATATTGTTCAAAATGTTCACTGAAAACACCATTCACTAACACAACACAAACGCAGAATGCAGAAGACTACTTTTTTACCAGGATATCCTTTAGCCTTGAATCAGCCTGTCTGTACAATGCCCAAGAAAACAAACTGCATTAAGATAGCACAAACTGAAAGGTTGCTTTTTTTTTTTTAATATAGCAATCTGTATAGAACCTCCAAGACCCCTAGAGAAACTTTCATGAACTGATTTCTTGTGTGTGCAACTTCCCTACCTGGTGAATGCAACAGCCTATAAATACCTTTGCTTCTTCCTAAGGAGGAATTTAATGAATTTAAAAATGTACCATAAAATTACCTGTTACCATGAACATGAGAAGCACAAAATGCAAAACTGTAGTGGAGCAAGGTTGGATCAATGACAGAACCATTTTCTGAATGTTCAATCAATTCATTGAGATAGCAAAGATGGCGGTGACAGCCTCTCACTCCGTAGCGAGCACAGTATTCGTCTAATACGAAGACTTGACCTGGGCTAAACCAACCCTGAAAGAGAAAGGCAAAAAACCCCACAACATTTTGAGATTACTTTTCCCACTCGCAGCTTTTAAATCAAAGAAAGAACAGAAGCATATATCTTTATGTGCATTACATAAACTTTTTATACTAGAATGATTTATATCCGACTAATGCTGATGGCACTGGAAGCTAGATCCAACAATAGCCCTCTTGCTGAAAGGAATAAATGTCAGGAAACTATTTGCAGTTCTGAGTTACCACTACTATGAAATATAAGGTTTACAAAAACATGCTAATTCATCCAAAGGCTGGTACAGATTCAATTATATCAAAACCCAATATAAATTAACACTTGAAAATAATTAATTTTGTTAAAAGTAATTAATTGTAAGCTATGAGAGAACATTTGAGTAATGGTGAGGAATATTAACATGGACAGTTAAAACACAGTTTCCGGATAGTCAGTTCCCCGTGGCTGCAACTGTCATGTGAGAGAACCACAATTTCACCATTTACCCTGTTTCTTATGTAACACACGTGCACTTTTAACAACTTTTTAACAACTTCTATTAGTAAAGAGATACAAAGCTAGGTAGTTTGTTAAAAGCCACCTGAATAAGATGAGTATGATTTGACCTTAAATAATAATTAGATATTCTGGGGCATACTAAGGGCTTACTCGGGCAGAGTCTTGATGAGACCAGAACAGTGTAACCCTGGCACAGACATGAACAAAGTAGAGACTCCTTCCCACCACAAAAACAGTTCTTGAGTGAATGCAGAGTGTAAAAACATAATTGATTCTTGAGATAGAAATGTAAAACAGAAGAGCGTTGATTGCTTTGCCTCCCAATATGAAAAAAGATAGCACATGATCTTCCAAAAAGCAGCAGGGAGAAAAACCATAAACCTTGGAAAATCACAACTACAGCATAGCTGTTCTAAATAAGCATTTTTCTTTGTTCTTTTCTTAATTGTGGTGATATTTCCCTCTCATCATTGCTGCCGTATTTCCCTCCCATCATCCCTGGTTAAGAGAGACCAAAGAACACCTGAACTCAAATGCACAAATAACTTGGATAAGCAAAATGATTTTGCAAGTCATGAATTTGTAACATCAGTTTAGCAGCTGAAGACCAATATTTCCCTATTGCTTGTGAATACTTCTGCAAGCTCAGATGTTTAATATTTATACAAAATATCAGCCACTATTTACTATTAAATACTTAAAAATATATTCACATCAAGTTTAAATCATCTGTGTTTTAACTTTACCAAAAGACTTGCATGAGACAGGAATTTAAATTTTATATTCTCCTCCAACTCTTGAATTTAACATATTATTTGCAAACAAGAACACCTCAAAGTTATTTCATAAATTTATTTGCTCCTGATTAATTTCTTTGAAGTCAATGTTTCCACTGCCTTTAAAGAGCTTCAGCTGTTTCTGGAGAACACTTAGCTTTATTACAGCACCTAGAACAGTATTCAGTGTTTTAAACTAATATCCAGTCATGTTGCAATGGCTCATGTACTTTACACAGTGTTTGCTAGAAAATATGGTATTCCATTGAAAGAAGAAAGAAAATAAATTTCAGCTGAATTTCTGCAATAATATGTATCCTGTCCCTGGATATAATAAACAGTGGTTATTGTGATTGATATTCTGCCAATACGTCGTCATTGTCACTGATGTGTCTCTACATTTTTATGGAAAACATGACAAAATGTTTTCCATAAAAAACTCCATGTCAATGTCTAGCAGTACAAAAAGAAATAATTATTAACATTTCTGTATGTTCTCATAGGAGAAAACTGTGACAAGAATACAAATTTTTAAAGAACTCATTAGTTTAACTTCAGTCTCTAAAAGATCTGTTTCAGTGTGGTCATTTTCATATAAATATGTGCCTTCCTTGCCCTTGTTCAACTCCATACCATGCATAAGTCTCACAAACACATAATGACTATATGCTACAGAGTATTAGATAACTGCATATTTTTTTATTGTATAATTGAAAAAAAACAAAAAAAAGAAGCTTCCCAATACCGAGAAGAATGTAAAATTAAAGATGTTTAGTTCATATAGTAATTTAATACAGAACTGTGCTTAATATTAATTCTTACACATTTGTTTTTATTTTTACAAGTTGTATGTGTGGTTATTTAAATCTATTGAAATAAAGGGATGCATTGTTTCTAAAAATGATAGGAAATCAGCTGTTCAGGAAAAAAAATCACACTTACATGTTCATGTATTCTATTGCTACCTTGACATTAGCAATATTTTTAATTAAAAAATATAGTTAAATATGCAATTTAACAAAAAATGATCACCCATTCTACTTATTAAAAGCTGAATTTTAAAAAGAACAATAAGAAATGCATCTGCTTTACGGTTGCTATAGCACTGTGTATTTCACCTAACCTCTTCTAAAACTTCCTGATTTCAAGGTTATATTAAGTGTCTTACTATATTATTATTATAAAAAAAGATTTTGACCTCAGTGCACTGTTAGAAAGCTAACCATTTTCTCTTTGAGTGCCAATTACTTTGTACAGATGTACCTTCAGGCCTCTTCTTTGATTCAGTGTGCAACCCACAGACAGAAAATGAGTCCTTTAACTTTTTCTATACATACTTATCTGGTAGTATTTTAAAAAGGAAGCAACTGTCATCAAATAATAATTTTTTTTTTCTTTTTTACACTTGCAAACAAACCTAAAAACTCCTATCATTATCGTCGTATTGCATGACTAGTCAGATCAATGGAAAAAAGAAGCAAAAAAAAAGTTATCCTTTTTTGTTACTGTCAGGATAGCAAGTGCGCTATGAGGCATTTTAGGTCCTTAGTGAGAGATCGCTATTTCAGACACGGTATCAGGTGAAAAATAAAGCCTCGGGAAGTTATGAGGTCTGACCCACACAAACCTGTTTAACAAGTGTGTATAGTCTGACGGACTTCCACGAGATTATTGCTGATTTCCCCTACTGAAAACAAAACCCGAAGCAGCCCCATCCTCAGCTCCCAGCCCCACAAAGCATAGAACAGAAAGTGTCATGTAGGAAAGGGAAACGGCAGCTACAAATATGGAAGCATGTCATGCCAATATCTTATGTTTTATAGCTGTCATTGAATGTGAAAAACATTCATTTTGATACAGAGATCACACTTTACTTGTTTTTGTTTAATAATTATACTCCCATTTGTTTTTGGCAATTCAGGTAATACATATATGCCCATATGTCTATATTGCCTGTGGTTCTGCTTCCCTTCTTTTGGCGTTTTTCCTTCTTCACACCACAGTGGAATGAAGAATTACAAGATAGGTGAAAATGTCTGACATGAGGTGACTGCATTTGTACCTTAAAATGCCTGTACAGGTGTCAGTAAATCCTACCACAGGAGCTCTTACCATTATCAAAACCTTCTGTTTTTATTCAAACCTCATACAGGACATGATAAATTTCAGCTGATAAAATCAGAGACAGTTTGGGTCTCTTTGCTCTCTATTGAGTGGCACAGCAGCAGCTTGCAAGTGTATAATTTTCAAATTTGAAACCAATCGATTGGACCCTTTATTCCAACTACAACCGCAGCTATTGAATGAACTAGGAAGAAAGGACTACTTTGTAACAACTATTTCTCACTTCTTTATATCTATCTTCCAGCCAGTACTCACCAGACAAGAATAGGAGTCATTCAATCTGTGATCCAAGGTCTGCCTCTGAAGCAGTCTAAAGAGGGAAGCATGGTCAAATTTGCAGGGATTAGCAGAAATAAACTCATCCATGCCATGTTTCTGACCACGGTCTGTATCTGTTCATACAAAGGGAAAATGTGCAGAACAATACACGTGAATGTGTGTGCAGATTTACGAACACAAGTGTACACAGGGTATGTAAGTCTCAACATATAAACTTTCTTGAAAATACCTCAAATAAGTCACATAAGTAGATGCTTGCAGGTGACTTATTATAGAATCACATTTTTTAATCTGAAAATAATATTACTGAATTATTTTTCTATCATACCAATCTACAGAGTGTAACAGTGAAAAAAAAAATAAAGTTGCTACCCACTGACAGATTAAACAAAATTTAGAAAGGCTACCGGAAAATACAACACAGTACATCAACATAATTCTTAAAGCATGATTTTCTAGTGGACCTCTTCAAATGTTACAATTTACAAAACAATGTTATGAGTATGAAAAAAATGTATTCTATAATTTCCTGGGTTTGCGTGGCTCTCTTTCTAATTTTAGCAAAATAACCAAATACATATCCTTCCCTCCATTGCAAAAAAAGAAAAGGTTTATGCATTTATTTCTTCAGATAAGAAAGAGCATCTTTACTGCAGATCAAAGTACCACTCATAGAAATATTCATCATGGCTTGAAGCCTACTTCTCAAATGGCAAACTGGAGCAGAAATGAACACACTGGCTTGAGCTAGGTCATTTCCAGCCTTCTTTTTGTACTCAGCTTTTAATGAGACAAACCTTAATGTAGTAATGGCAAAGAGCTCCTTCAACCTTCCAGCAAAGAGTAGCAAAAAAGGGAGCAGCATTTTTGTGTAAATACATCGAGAAAACATACCATCCCAAATGGCACTTCAATCAAAGGCCCAAATTTATTGTTCTTCACAGATTGCATCTTTCAACGCCTTTAAACCCCGCGGGTTTATCAAAAGAGAAGCTCTAGTGATTGCTTTCATTAATGCTATGTTTTGTCAAAGTCCTCAATGTGAATTATCTATCAAGTATGGACAGAAAAAGCCTTACAGTGCCCAAAAGGACTAGTTATGTATTAGCACATTAGCTGTCTTGGATTCTATAGACTGTACCGGGGTGAACAGTCCTATCAACTTAAAAATTGACTTCCCCTTTCAATAGGGTCTCAGCTCTTTGTTCCTTTAAATTCAAACCTAGGTCTTTTTATGTTCGTTACTAGAAAAGTACAGATCTAAGTGTATCCTAAATGCAATTTTGAAAACCTGCATAGCACAAACCTAAAATTTCTAAAGAAAAGGAGACAAAAGTTTATTGATTAAACCCAATTATAGAGTCAGGTTCATAATAAAACTCAATATTGATCTGTGGGCATGATGCTAACATAATCAGTCACATTTAGAAATTTAGCCCCAGATCATATTGATCCATGTCAAGTCCAACTTTCAGCTGTATTTGTGGATGGGAGAATTATTTAATTCAAGCTGAAGGATCTGCAGCATCACATCCTGGGAAGATGCAGAAACTAATTCATATCACTTGGCTTTGCATTGTCAAAGCAAGAGTCACATCCATGTGACAGATTTCGCCAAGGTGGATGTAGCAAATAAACAGTATGACAATACATCGATGGAGTAAGGTATGAGAACATCATCCCAGACAAACAGCAGCATATATTTTTAATGGTTTAAGGATCAGTAGCGTATGTGATTACATAGATTAACAATATTTCCATGAGCATTAGACTAGCCTGTCATTAATGACAAACTTATCTCACATTTTTGACATAGGTACATGAAATGCTGTCTTTTAATTAGTGCACTTTAAATGTATTTAAACACATGAATTCAAAGATAAACAACTGATATCAACACAACTACATTAGTGAAAGTACTAAACCACAATGTGAAGTTATCTATAGTTTCCAAAAATGATCCACACACAGATAAAAGTTTTCCAAACTCAATATGTTTAATGTGTAAGTGACTGGTTTCTATGTTTCTTGTATTTTTCCTTCTTATATGGATATCTGATTTCTTGAGCCATTATTTGCAATAAGACAGATGACAGAAAAGAAAAGGATTAATATTTCTTTCTGCCATTGGTCTCATGTACAAATTATACACAGCTGAATCTTTCTTAAAGTATCTGGCTTGATTTTTTTCTCTGGTTAACCACACAAATATAAAAGATTCTTTTTTTTAAAAAAGAAAATCTGTGTAAGTACTGACAAGTAATTAAGTATTTTGAAATCGGGAGAGTGGATATTGCAACTGAAACAGATTCAGCATTCTGATACAGTCATCCAGATGATCAGAATGTATAAGGTGACCTATTGAATACAATGCAGCTTGTGAAAGTAGAATCTGCTATTGCATAATTTGGGCAAAATAAGCAAAAATATTTATTTAAAAATACAAATACTTGCTAGATTTAATTCTACAGAAAGATCCATGACTGGTCACCATCTTTTTAAAGGAATCAAACAGTACAAACAACATTGTCAAATAGTAACAGAAGATCTGTTACCAAATATATTTTAGCAACAGAAAAACAATTAAAACCTTACCTTTGCCAGCTGTAGGTAAGCAGTAAATAATAGAAAAATAGATCTAGTGTAATACTTTACATTTTATTTTCCTATTATGATATACACACAAGATAACTGGTAAATCTTTTTGAAACAAAATGGATTTTTAAAAAAGATATAAGAACTTGATCAAAGATTATGAGGAATTAATAAATGTTATATGACTGTGATTTAAAAATTATTTAACACCCTACTTTTAAAAATTGTTAGAGCGATTGCATTTTTCAAATTCCTACACAAATGAGCTCTAGATGTCCTGTTCAAGCTACACGCAAATGCAAAAGACAGAAAGAGTGCTACATTGTGATATACAGTTAGGAAAAAATATAATTCCATGTTATTCTCTACACTTTCTCAATCTTGGGAAATATTGGGAAGATATTTGGGGAGAACTTTGAAGCGGTAATACTTCTCCTGCTTTTTCACAATTCATTTTCTTCCCTTCTTAATGGCATTTGTTGTTCTGCTTTCAAGTTGCCTCTAACTCAAACTCATTGTTTTGGCTGCAATTTCCATGTTACACTGTCTGTTTCACGTTGTGTATTTATTTCATCTTTTGGAAACTGTTAGCCAAAAAACTATCCCTTTTTTTTGGATCAAGGTAGGACAAATATATATATTTTAAAACCATGGTAAAAACTTTAAAAAGCTATTGCAGGAGTTTTAGCAAATTCTTTGGGTGTTCTTTTAGACAAGGATATTCATTTTGGTAGAATAGCATCCTGAATATAACTTTTGCCATCATTGCAAGAAACTGCCAATTTTAGTCCAGCTGCAAAGGCTATAAAAATCATCACATCCTCGGTGATTCAGTAGAGTGAATTAAGACTACAAAGAATTCCATGTTTATGGCACATGCTCGAGTGGCTCCTAGTGATAACCAAATCACTAGGCATCATCTCTGCCCCGTTCCAGCCCAGAAGCAAATACACATTTTCTGTAGCATTTACTCTGTGCTAGGGTGAACTACAGGAACTGGCCTTGCAAAGTGGTGACCTCCTCCCTTTTGTGGCTCTCAGTGACATCCCTGCTTGAGTTTAAGCATCGTGGATGCAATTTGAACTAACTCGGGCAGGCAGGAAAGAAGAGCAGGTAGAGACAAGAAATCTAGTATTGTAGGGATTAAAAAGATTTAGAGACTGGGAGTAGTAGGGTAAGATCTATGACTCTGGCACAGAAGAGGCTGGAACTGGTTGGACGAAGATGAAGGAGCACATGCTCTTTGCAAAAGACAGTGGCAAGACATGCATTACATTCCTTCAAGTGCCACTCCATACACATAGAGACAGCTTACATCGGGAACATTTCGACTCCTGATCATTGACCAGGACTCCAAAGTGCTACATGCTTAGAAACACAGGCCAAAGAGACAATCTATGCCCCCAGAACCTTATCATTTAAATATCAGACAGTGAAATAACAGATAGAGAGAAAGTGGCAGAATACGAACAAGCAGCTGGCCCGCATGGCCCGACCGTCAGGCTGGGGATACCGCACTGATGGACTGCCAGTATTTTGCCGAAGGACAGATTTGAAGAGAATACTAATTAGTTTTTGCATGTTTCTGGGTACCATGGGAGAGCGCATAAAGGTGCCTTACTGACTGTCTAAGGTGGTGGAGGCCAGTGTTAACCTTTTCTTTCTAAAAGGGAGATGGGGGTAGTTGGAGGCAAGCAGGAATGGGACGTGAAGGGGAATGGGGGAACATGCAGGGAGGGTGGAGTTACTCCACTCTTCCAGGTGGCAAAGTGTATGATGGATACAAAGATGCCAAACCTGCTGAGCAAACTATGTCAAATGAAAACATATATTTTATTTCTGTTTGTTTCTAAAAGATTTAATTAATTGAACATACAGATAACAAACATCTCAGAACTATTTTAAAAGAACTGCTTTACAAGAACGTTAGCAATTATTCCAAAACTGAGCAATGCCACCATAGGGTTAAGCAGTGTGTATTTCTTGTGTGTATGTATTATGACACCAGTACCTTAATACTAATCATATTCTGGTTTTCCCACAGAGTCTCTGATGTAGCCAGTTCAAAGACTGAGAGTGATACAAATAACGTTTAAAAAAAAATATGAAATACATAACTTATTCCCATACCATTAAACTATGATGGAGAAATCTTATAGTGCTTATCATCAGTATATCCAAATAGACTGAAAATGTTAATGTTATATTTTCATGACTAATCCCAATGCATTTCTTTATTTGGCAAATTGCCTGCACTTTCTTCTTGATTACACTGACTGCTCCACTCAGATAATTTAAATGTCCACAAAAGCTTCCACCATGATGCTCTCTGGTTGGATGGATGTTTCATTTGGAAATGTCTTCAACTTTGCTGTCATTGGATCTTTGTCTTGTAATACCAGTGTATGGCCTATGTATTTGACTCCCTTTGCTACTCCCTTGCTATTTAATTAAGAGGATTTGATGTTTTGTACATGGGTTCTAACCAGCATTTTTATGACAACTGTTACAATTGGTCTCTGCAAAATCTCAAATTATTCTCCTTTTGTGAGCTGTTTTGATAGGTGACATCATTCCAAAAGAGAGATGAGGAAAACTATACATCTCAGATCAAATGATTCCTCACCTAACTTGGTTTTCCAGTATCTGTCTCTCTCCTTTCTTCTCTGCAGATATTTTCACAAAGAGACCATCTCTGAACTCATGGTGGTGTAGGATCAGAATGACGATCAGCTTTGTGTTGCTTCATTAAGACATGACAATCCCCTCATGTGCTGCTGTTACTCCTTTGTTAGGACCAAGTTATTAACAGTGGTCATCACTTCAGCAGCCTTTCTAACTGTATGAATAGATCTCCTAATACATTGCTCATTAAGAAAGGGATTGCCTCCTGCACCTTTATGTGGCTCACATGAATCTATTTTTGATTGGTGCTTTCCCTGAAACATTCATGTCCTTGGGAAACTTCTGACTTTTCTACAATTATGCATCCTTAAGTACTCTGTCCTTTGCATTATAGCGTGACTATTCAGAATAGTGGAACTGAAGGGCAGTCTCTTTTTCTTGATCATTGCTGACATCAGCCCGTCTTCACTTTTGGAGCCACCTAATGCTACAAAAGTGCAGTACCAAGTTGCTTTACTTAGAAATGAAGAAATTGGCTAGTATTCATTTAGAAGTTGGACTGGTACAATAGTAGTTTGATTGCAGTGCCACACTTCAATGTATATTTACCTCACTGGTAGTATAGAATATCAAGTTTTTTCTAAATGCCCTACATGAATGATCCTAAACTGCCATACAGCGTCAACAAGAAGAGACTGCACGTTCAGAGCAGTTAGAGGTCTGTAGGGTGGCCTCCTGGAGTGCTGCTGTGCACATGCAAGAGCAAGGTTTCCTTTTTCTGCATTTGTGATAATTGCTGTAAAGATCAGTCAGACCCTTGGTGTCTTATTATAATCACGTCTAGTTTCTTTTCAGAAGTTCCTGATGCGTTTGTTTTGATCCAGCTCTGAGGTGGTTGGATCTTGTTCATGTCATTTTAAGCACTCTTTTGCACAAGGAATTATCTTACCTACAAGGCACTAATAACTGCAAGAAATACAGCCTTTTTTACACAAAAGGAGTCTCTTACTCCTTCCTGTCTACTACTTTCTTTTATACAAAAGAAGTTCATGGTAGAGATCACAGAAATAATTCTACCACAGCTTACAAAAACTCTTAAAGAGCTTTGAACTCGAGCATATAGAAAACAGTAGAGGCTGTGAAAACAAAGTGCCATGTACACATATCACTTGATTAAAAATGTTAAATATTTAATGAAATGCTTGCACTTTCACAAGTTGCCATTTTCAGCTAATAACGTAACATTAAATTTGGAATGCAGACTTTTTTCTACAAGGCAATGGAAAATGGAAATGTTAGAATTTATTTCTAGCAAAACGTTAACCTTAATACAGCTAGGTACATGACATATTAATCATCATCTGATGTTTTAATTTCTTTAATGGCAGTTTTCAGTTGCTTTTCTTATCTATCAAGAGAATTTCAAGCTTACAGAAGATAATTTATAAACACAACATATAAAAAAGGTTGAAACATGTCTCCTTAAGTAGGTTTTCTCTACATCCAGCAGTTTAAAAAGACATTTTTTTTTTCAAGTTATTGAAAACTCTTTTTGTACATTTTATCAGGATGAGCGAGTTGCATTTCTTGCCTTCCTAAAGGATGAGGAAGATGGGGATAGACTTTCAAGGCTTGAATATTAGTAAAGGACATTTCTTTTGCCAAGACCTAGTTCGTTTTCTGTTTTATGTATGTGGGGGGGGGTGTTGTGTGACATACTTTTAAAACTAAAACAATGTGATCTTGCATTGGCTGGAAATGTTTACATGGTGTATTAATTGAAAAATAAGATACATAAAAAAGTAGTTGACAAATTCTCCAGTCATAACTGTATTTCCTAATACTAAAACTGTATCATAACAAAGAAGAAAAAAATGGAAATGAATTTCACTTAATATATACACTAGTTCTCAAGTACTCGGTGTTATATCTTGATTAAAAATAAAATACTGTCAACTTTGTACAAACATTTTTCTAGGGGGAAACAAAATTAACTTCTTCAGAAACTGAGCATATTCAAATCTGATAAAAGGTCAGATATAGATTCTTCATAGGAGTAAAATTGTGCCCCAAGAAAATCAGCACAGTATATGTAAATGAAGCAGGAGTCTTAGAAAATTGTGTAAGATTGTATCTGTAAATCCTAGTTCTTGCAGTTTCTTAAAAATTGATTCATTTCATTATGCTTATTTCTACCTCAAGTGCAAAAGAGAAAGAATAAAATTTTCCTTATGTAGGCAGAACTGGAGATACTACAGAAATCAGTCAAATATTGATCCTTTTAAAACTAAACCTCACATTAAGTTAAATTTCACCAGTTACTCTATTGCAAAGAATTCTGTGAATTAATTACAAAATATCAACATTGAAGTGTATTAAAACCAAAGGCAAATAATTCAACCACCAAGTTTTGATCTCCATACAGTTCAGTCATATCAGTTTGCGCAAGTTGATACATAAGCATGACAGAAAAATACATTATATTTTGAGGCTTTTGAGCTTCCCTTAAACTGTCTTTAAAACAAACCTTATTTTTAACATGGTTTCCACCTAAGAACTGTAGTCACCCTAACTATCTAAGGTAATATCAAGATATGTCAATTTTGTTTTTTCTTTACCACTATCAGTAATTTTCTCTCAGAAAATATAATTTCAGTTTACCCAAACTTGCAATTGTTCTTTGTACCTCTTTCTTTCTATAACTTTCCCTGCCCTGTGGTCGGTGTTTTCTAGTTGCTTTCACTTCCATGTAAACCTTATGTCCAAGAAGAAGAGTAATTCCTTGGCTACTTCTGACTACGGTCACTTATTTTGTGCTTTCTGACTGATGCACATGAAGAAGAACCGTTAGGAGGGGAATGCAGTGAACTCCCAGTACCCAGCCCAGACGCAGGTAACTGGGAGGAGGTGAGTAGAAGCACTCCTTGGCTGTTTCCCCCCCTTTGCTTTTGCAGTGTTACTTACATTCTGCAAAATACTTCACCGTAACACCCCCCATGATGCACAGTTAGTTCACCCTTCTAAATTGGTTCAGATATTAAAAATTCAATAGATGTCAGTGCTTTTGTGAGATAAACCATGTTTTTTTCAATGTTCTTGACAGCTCAGTCAGGATTTTAGATAACTATTACCGAGTTTAACGAGCACATTTTACTGTCTTCTAATAGCATAATGACAAAAGATTACAGGATGAATGGAAGGCTGTGAGACCGAGTGATAGCAGAACTGATGGAGGAGAACGGGTTTGGGTCAACCTGCTAGAGACTTCAAACATTAAACCCAGTTGAGTCTAAAACATGTGTCTCCCTTCTATCACTCTACATATACAGATATATGATAACGAAGGATTATTGTACACAGTCCAATGATGTTGTAAACATTTGATGGCTATTACAAAATCCTTGGATTGCACTAGTTTTATGGGATAGAAAATTTGCTCCCCTTGGCCCGTGAAACAAACAAACAAAATCATATATGCTTCATATGTGCAGGTACCTACGTGACAGAATACTTTCAAAGAGATTATATGAAAATTTCAAAATATGGTTAATATATGCTATCTACCTTGATTTTCTTTCAAACAATATTTTCCTCAAAGAAAGATGAGGAAAACTTAAACCTGATTTTTTTAAAAAAAAAATTTATATGTAGTTTAATATTACACTGAAGGGTGCAAAAATCCAGCAGCCTATCTAGTGCCTTTCAGCTCACAATGTATTGTCTGCATTGCAATTTTTAGATAACTAATATACAGAATGTATGATAAAGCTGACCTAAACCTATAAAATTCTGAGAATAGATTGATGCTTTTCTATTCAACACTACACTGACTGGCTGCTGAAAAATATAATGTAAACCAAACACCATCTCCATGGTAATATGTGAGTCAACTGTAATGAATATAAAGCTAATTGCCGTATTTTTATGGATTATAATAAAAATAATGACCTGCAAGTCAGGATTTCCCTGGCTGGTAATAATAATCTGAGTTAAAGAGCTTCTGGCTAACAACAAACTGCTAGGCACATTTCCCTAGTGAATGAGTTCTGCTTAATTAAACTTCACTGCTACATATTTTACCAACTAAAACCAAAACCAAAGCCACAAAAGAAAAAGAAAGCCAACTTACAAAGTGGGGATATATCTGTGTTGACATTTCCTCCTTTAGGATTCATCTTCTGAGCTTGACTTGCAGGAATAGGCTTATACGATTGACCTGTGGCTCTGTACATGGCTTGAACCCAGAGTATTCTATCCTGCTCATCGTCACTGGCAAATATCACAGTATCGCCTTCTTTAACAGCATTGAAAAACATTCGACCACCCTGAAGACCTGGAGCAGGAAAAAGGAAGGTAATCTTAATAAATACAAGTTACTTCTAAATCACCATTACTGTTTATTAGATTATTGGTTTTCCTCTGTGTGTGTGTGCGTGTGGGGATGTGTGTTAAAACATTTTATAGATATTTATGACCTAGAAATATGATAAAATCTACAGCTATAAGGATCAAATGGTAGTACATGGAAGTAACATACAAGTAGACTAAATATAGAAGTCACAGGAGAAAACATTTCCACAATTCCATTTCCAATTCAATTCCAATTTATTTCTTATTCATCTTCTCTGTGTCACATGCTATGCTGCATTTCTCTAACATACCCTCCTTCTAGGCATCATTTTCTTAGCTAGAAGTCCCCGTCAACTCTATCTCTTCCTGAACAGAGGCAGCTCCATACCTCTTATCAGTGTTGCTGCTCCTTCCTTGGTACCTTTTTCTCATTCCAGTGTTTTGTTCTGAGAGCGCATAACCAGAATAGCACACAAGAGTCAACGTGGCTGCGCCAGGGATTTTTTTCTGACAACATCGGTTTTGTTTCCAAACACCTTCTGAGCATTGTTCACCTTCTCAATTATTCTAAACATCGAGTCAGCATTTCCACAGATCAATCTTCAATATCTTAGAAGTCTCTTAAATTCATAACCCTCCACTGCATAGGTAGAGTAGAATAATTTTTCTCTACATGTGTAACTTTGATTTCCCTCTGCCATTTTAATACTATCTTGGTAGATTTTTCTGATATCTTCAAATTTATTTTTGATTACTCTGAGTAATTTGTCTTTAGCAAGCACTGGCATCATTCACCTTCTTTTCTAAGTCATTTACGAATATACTTCACAGTACACTAATGCATGACTCCACCATCAAAAACAGAGAGAAAAGGGAAAGACTGACTAGAATTCATTATTTTTTTCCTTGTCTCATACATGGTCTTACAATGTTTCAGGCAACCTTAGTGTAAAAGTTTATTGTTCATTCTTCTTACAACAAGCTTCTTTCTAAAAGCACGATTTTTCACAATAGAAAATCTTAGTGGAATAATTGCAAAACCTTCAGATGCTGAAAAAAAGAACCTTGGGTTTTTTTGCTGTTAGATCAAAACAAACAAATTGAATCAGCTGTTTTACACAAACATATCATACTTCAAAATCATGAAAAGTACCTGTGTGAGGAGCTGTATAATCCACAGTGTATCCTTCGAGTTGCATCAGTTCCTGAGGCTCAGATTTCTTTTCTCTGTAACTGCACATTGCAAATGTATATTGACTAACCTGAATAAGAAAGGACATCTTAATTGCTGAATCCCATTCCAGAATTGTATAACACACGTATCACTGTTTAAATTAGCTTTCAGTTGTGCTGAAGAAATAAACCTCATTTTTTTTTCCAGAAATATTTACAGTGTAAAACTTCATGTTCTTTCCCCTTCCTGCCAAAAGGAAGGAAAAAAAAAAAGCCATAAACACATCACTCTGCAGTTTCCTGAAATACAAAGTATTTTGGGTTCTTGCTTTATGAAAAATTGAAAGGAAGCAAATCAGGTTCTGATAGGGAAAATACTTAGTACCATGGTACTGACCAAACTGCTCAGTCTACTATGTGAGAAAAAAAGTCCTGTATTCCAAGAAGTTGGAAAAAAAAAAGTACTGTTTGCATAAGGAGTGCTACAATTATCATGAAGCTGGAAAGATGAACACATAATCTGGCCAATTCTAGTTAAAGATGGTAAGCACCAGAACCTTCAGTTTGATTTTATAGTTTAACTTCTGCATCTTTTACACCTGTGTTCACACCCATTTCCAGGTTGCTTGGCTCACTAGATACAGTACTGTGTAGGCCAAGCAGCTTGCAGCTGGCATGAACAACATCAGTTACTTCTCATTAAGTAAAATTATTAAAAAAATAATAAAGCAATAAGAAGAGAATCTGTCATCACGTGGTTTAAGACTCCCTAGACAGAACAGAAAGCAATAAGGAGAGCTGAGGAAAAAGTGACTGGAAAGATAAAGGAATGTAACAGCTGGGAGAGGAAAAGCAATCACTGAAACAAAACTGAGACGTTCCCAGCCTTAAATGACGAGCTGGAAAGACTATAAAAGGTGACCAGAAGAAAGAGCTTGTGAATCTCTTGAACACTTGAAACTTAAGGGAACTGAACTTGCACGGGTCTCTGAAACTTTCGTCTCCAAGGACTGTAGGATACCTGGCCAACTGACTCATTTTGAACTATAACATCATTTCTTAGATCTGTAAAATTATGCAAGGACCTAAGGACAGGCAAGGAGCTTGTGATAGACGATGGATCGTCTTTATCTCACTTGCTGACTGCTCAGCTAGCTGTTACCTAGATTTATTGCTTTGGCTACAAATTCAGGAATGATCTGTTTTGAAGTAAAATTTTGACAGTGGATTTCAGCTTCATTCATGTATTAGCTGGTGCTGTACCTGCACACCACTCCACCTCAAAGCCCAGTGACTTCAACTGCTATTGACAAAAGATTTTTGACTGTCTGTAAAAGACTGACATTTTTGGAAAATAAGGATAGAAGGTGTGATTATTATCTGCACAATGCTCTAAAAATATCTCATTATTAAGTATTTGGGTTGTTTTGAAACAGGAGTATGCTGTGCTATGTGTACGCAGCGTATGGTGACTGAACGTGCTCTGCCACAGCATGTACAAGCAAAAGGAATGAGTGTTACAGCTCTCTCCGCAAAATTGCCATCAGGCCTCAAATGCTGAACTGATGTCTCCAAAACCACAGCAGAAGTCTACGGCTGAGAGAAATTAAACATAGGTATTCCAGTTTAATTAATACATTTGTTAAGCGAAGGCAGTTTTATCGGAGATAAGGATTTGAGAGACACTGTCAGGCAACTGAGTGCCAGCTTTCCACATCAAACTTAGTACATTCACTTAAGTGGGCTGTACCAAGGAGAGAGAAAGAAATATAAATAAACACAAAACCAATCTAGCCCATCACTTTCAGAAATTCAGATTTTCAGGCAAGAAGGGACTATTTCAACCAGCCAGCCTGTCCTCTAGCATGACATAAGTGAGAGAATTTCACCTCACTCTTTGTGCATTGAGGCATAGTTATGCTTTCATTTATAATACGTGTTTTACAAAATTACTGTATTTTGGTTTAAGGATTTTAAGTTATCCCCGGGGTGGCAGGGCAGGGCCTGGCAGCCAGGGCCCAGCCAGGAGCAGGGCAGCTGGGGGCACCAGGGCGGCAGCCCCAGCCCCAGGCATTGGGCACCTCCCTGGGCACAAGCCAAGGCTGGGCCGGGATGTGGGCCTGCGGCTGGGCCTGGCTTGGCGGGGCCTGTTGCTGGGCAGGGCAGGGCTGTGGGGAGCTGGAGACCAGCCCTGCCGTGGCATCACTGCGGCAGGGCATGATGGCCCTGGGAGGCTGAAATGGGGTCCTGGGCTGTGGGCAGGGTGGGGAGGCCCTGGGGCGCTGGGCAGGGACAGTCAGGGCCGGTGGTCCCCTCGGGGCCCTGACACAGGGCTCAGGCCCTGCGCCATGGCATCTGCTCCAGGCCCAGCAGCAATATCACCTCTGTTACTGCTTGGCATTTCCCTGTTTATATTCCCAAGAACTGTATTTGCCCTCATGCACAAGCACGGAGGGAGCTGTTGGTTAGTCACACACCTCTAAATCCTTTGCAATCATCACTGTATTTAATGAGAGCTCCCTCCTCTCCTTTTCTTGTAAACTGAACCTACAGATACCTGGCATTGAAGGAAAAACATTTTTCAAATGATTCAATTTTGTTGAATGAAATAACCTGACAGGCACCCACATCACTCACATTTTCATGTCAACAACTCCGTAGAGGCACACTATACAGACAAACTCAGCCATCAGAAAGGAAGTCAGCAGACACTAACTCTAGAAATGCATAGAATGCCCAGCTTTTTCAGATTTCTTCAGCCACTCTATGGTTTTGAAGATCAGCTTGTGGAAGAGCTGGGCTATGTGTCTTTGCTCATTTTTAACCTTACCTCTATAACAAGACAGAGGTTATAATGCTGTTGATTTTACTTTTTTCCAAACATATTTCAAATGCATTTTCTTATTTTAAGGGAAGAATTTATTAAAAGATATTCATGTCAAAATCAGTCTTACACTTCATCTTTTTGTTGAAAATGAGACATTTTAAAATCTCTTCACCAAAGAAACAAATAGAAAAACTCCAGAAAACTTGGGGCGGGGGGGGGAGGTCTCAACAAAATAAAGAAATACAGAACTTGCCTTGTTTGTTTACATTTGCAATCTGTTAAACCCTTTTCCTTATCATTATCAGTGGCTGCTATCAGTTACTATAGAGAGAACTACCAGCACGATCTGAAATTGCACTTTTTTATATAGATCTATGACTGGGTTTAAGTGTATTTTTAGTAGTTAATGGAGCTTTAGATAGTTTTTCCTTAGAATTCAGCAAATTAGTATTAATACTTCACGGAATAATGGGTACTCCAAAGTCAGGATTATGTACAACACATTCTCAGACAAAACCAGACTCAAGCCACCTTCTTAAATAGTAATGCTTAACAGCAGAAAAGGGAACCTCCTTCCTATAACTGCATTTACCTGAATTTCATAATTTCACAGAGGTCCAAACACCCGACTAGCAGCTGTTCTACCTACTTTGTAACAAAGTGGAAAGCCAGCCACCTGTGCATGCATGACAGACAGATACGCACAGAAATGTGGACATGATTTCTGAGCAGTGTCACTAGGGGATGTCCCTATGGGGCAGAAAGACCCCATGTTCAGCGTGCCGGGAGGAACCGTTACTGCAGACCTGGAGGATGACTCTGTGGTCCCTGCTACAGGGCATCACTGGGCAGCCTGCTTCATGAGTTCAGCAGCAAGAACTAGCCTGCATAGCCGGGGTGTTCAGAAAAAAATTATCCATGAAACCAATGATTGACTTTTCAAACATTAGAACAGATGAAATTAAAACGACAGAAGTGAAACGGTATTCAGATTAGCGGAGGAAGATATTTTCAGACAGTAAACAAAGTAAAACACAGCATGTCCAGCTGAGGCTTTTTACCTAACATGTTATGCCCCTGTCTTTTTCTACTTTGAAATGAATAACCTTTTAGAGAAGTGACTGGATTGTAAAAGGAAGAAAAACAAATATAATGAAGAGGTTAGAATTTCCAGATTCTGTAACCTTCCTATAACATTGAGCTGTTCTTTCACAAACCACTAACAACTTCTAATACGTGTAGCAATAACGAAGATGCACATTACTCACATCACGCTCATGAAAAATCAATATTATTCATCTAATTTCACACCTGAGTTAAATTTCCAAAGCATGTGTAAATCATATTGATAGCGTGTCTTACAACTGAATTTCATGGCCTTAATATTTTACTAAAGTAAGCTAAAAGCTAATCTATAGAGGAAGGCTCATCAATATGTCAATAATATATCAATACAACAGACTGATATTCATTACTGAATGTTTATTTCACACATATTGACTTCAGCTTATTGTCAGTGTATATATCACGGTTGGACTATATAAATGAGCCAGAGCTGTCTGGACAGTAAACATTGATTTAACACAGTATTTTTTTATATAGCCTTACTGAGTTGATAGCCGCTTTAAAATGAAATAGATGTCTAAATCCCATCACAGTTGGAAAATTCCTGTAATATTCTCCTCCAGTATTTCAATTTCAGCATAGAAAGCAGAAGATAGTTAAAATTAACTTGGCTGGAATAAACTGGTCTCCCAGGTGGCTCCATATCACAGGCACAGAAAGACTATGTGTCTCTTAGGTGTGCACTTTAAAACTCACATGACACCTGTGGCTTAGAGGAAGCGAACAAGGTCTTTCTTTTGGTGATAGGAGGGATGTAAAGTAGGAGGAGTGTTAAAGAAAAGCATGAAGGATGAGGGAGCATCTAGCCTTTCTTTTTTTTTTTTTCCTGTAACTTTAAGTTATTTTCCCTTCACAAATCTTAATAAAGTCACAAAAAGTCCTCAACTCTTCACAGAGGACCTTGGTAAAATCATAACCCAAATGAATTCAGTAGACTTTCCAGAAGATGCTGTTCGTCCTTATAACCATTACTCACGGATTATCGATATGCAAGCCAATTCCCATTGAAGCCAGGGAGAACACTGTATTGACATCCAGCTTAGCAAGAATACTATGCAAATACTCTCAGCTTTTAACTTTATTAAAGACCTCGTTTGGGATTTTTTTTACATCCTTACGATTTTCATCATTTAGGGGTAGGAGGAGACCAGGTGAGTGTGACTGACAGAGTGGTAGAGAAAGAAATCAGGCTTTCTAATAAAGTAGTTTTAGAAGCCTTAGTTCTTAAAAAAGCCTCGTTAACAGGCTTTATCCTTTGTACGATGTTCACGGAGACTCACACTTTAACAGTTTTCTGTCAACAAAACAAAGGACACAGAAGAACAGTGTTCTCTGAACTGACTCAGAAGAACATCAAATTTGTAACTGCAATCTGAAGACAAGCACAAACAGAAAATAATGATTTTTCTGAAGACTCACAAAAATTGGTCATTTCTCAGTTTTGACCACTCAAAATCTACTTTTCTGTTCCTATTCTATTAATCTCATGTTAGTGTCACCATTCGCTAGCATGTGAAAATACTTACAGTTCTAGGTTTGGACAAAAAGTCATGAAATATCAGCGCAGCACATTTTTGTGCCCAAGAACAGTTGCTACACTAGATTTTCCATAACAACTACATAATTTTACCCAATTTAATATTGCAAGGAAGAACAAAAAATAGCACTATTCAAAAAATATTTACAAAAAAGTTCTTGATAGTAACTATTGTTGCTTTTATTTAATTTTAAAGGCAGGAAATCCTTGTTGACATAGAACAAATGAAACAGTGAGTACAATCCACTTTGTGAAATATAACTTTATTCTAAATTGAGTGCTTCTAGAAGGCTGTCAGTGGAATGTTTCAAGGTCACAACAATTTCATTCAGAAATTTCCAGGTTTCAGTTGAAACATTGCTCAATGTAGGAACTCATTTATATATATGTAAAACTCAGTGACATTTCTGTTTACTAGACATGTAAGTTTAAAAAAAAATACACTGGACATCTCTATGCTGTAAGAAGCTTGGCGTAGTGCTGCATATGTTGCCTTAAGATACTGATTTACTAATGGCTCCAGAAACCATACGTAAGAAAACTGATAGTCCAAGACTACTTTTTAATGACATTTCACAGCAGACTACTAACCTGAACAAGAACAAAGTAGCGTTTTTTCCACCTCTTCCAAACCTTCTGTCCTAGAGCATACAAATATCTGCAAAGGAAATAATAAAGGGAATGTTTTTCTGTTAATAAGGAGAATCATATTAGAAAGACTCAATACAAATGAGTGTATTCATTTGCTCTGCCTACTGAGCTGCTTCTTCAGTGTTGTCACATCTAAGAAGTGATTTTTTCTTCTATTTACTCAGATCATAAAAATGCAAAGAGATACTCCTTTTCACTCAAAATAAGACAAAAAGCAGAAACAAAAGATCTCATGTTTGAGAAGACTAACCTGCTTATCACTTACATTTCACCAATTGCCTCTCAAAATAGAAAAAAATAGCTTAAAGTAGAATGCTTTTGACTACACAGAAATACTGAATGTTAGAAAAGTTAAACTCCCCAACACTTTTTTTCCCCCCGTTTGCTAGTGTTTCTGTAGTCTGTGAGAAGTCAGTCACAGTGTCAGTTTGGGAAAATGCTCAAATAACAAATTGCCAGCAGACACACAAGATTAATTTTTTTTCAACAGTAAACTAGAATCTAATTTCCCAAACAGAAGCACTTCACGATAAAGACTCTTAGATTACAAAAAACTCCTTGTCACCTTGGCAATTTCCAGGCTTTGAATCAGACGATGTAATCAGGAGTATCAACCAGTGAGATGACAAAACCACAGATGTTGATACTGTTTGGTGGTAGAAGAAGCACCCTCATTACCCAAGAAGTTGCAGCAAGTTTTATGGCATTATAGTGACACTTTTTTCTGTCACTGTGGTCAAGTTGCACTGTTGTTAACAAAGACAGCAAGAGAAAAAGGATGAGCTGTGGGATTGTAAGCAAGAGCCTATGAGAGGTAAGGATCTGCTGCTTAAAACCTGACAGGAGAGCAAAATACGACCTATGAGATGTCCCTCCTGGCTGGCTAGCTTCTATCGAGGGCATCTAGTACAAGTAGGTGGGTCAAGGCAGAACAAAGATCCAAATGTTCAGACCAATGAACGCTGGCTTCACAGGGCACTCTCCAGAGGATGCTGGCACATATATTACGGAGAAGTTATAATAGCTAGGATCGGAGATGGTTGGTTGGATGGTTGGTAGATGGACAGGTGCCTTTGTGGTAAGAGGATACGGTCTGCTGCCCTCTACTTTCCAATCACTTCTGGGCCTTTGTTGCCCAGTGGTTTTTAACTCAGTCAAAAAACAGAGCAATGAACCAACATCTCATGTGAAACAGGCAAGTAAGATACAGGCGAAACCTTTTTTCCACCTGTCCTGGGCATACGCTCAAGCACATTCTTTCCTGCTTTAGGTGTCACAAAGGATGAATTTTTGTTTAACGTGAATGTTCAGCGTAATGCTTATTAACCGTGGTGGTTTGTCAGATTACATAGCGGCTCCCTCATTACTACGACACCAATATCTTGCCCTTCTTCAACTCCTGCTACACCTCGGTTGAAGCTCTGCCTCACTTGGTTACTCTGCTTTTTATTCGTATGAGAGAGAGGACAATTGGCTTTGTGTACAGGATTACCATGTGATGTGGCTTTCTTTGAATAGTCCAGATCCTGCCACGCTTTTTAACTTCTTAATTCTGTGATTATTATAAATTCAATAAAAAGAAAGGAGAGGAGTAAGGGTTATGTCAGAAAAGGTACCAAAAAAAAGGGCCTACTAAGGTTTATTTGAAAGTTTATAATGTTTTGCAACTAAGGAAGCATTCACCTCACAGAGTGATAGGCGCATATTCCCCCACAAAATACAAACTGTTTTGCTTTTCATGTATGTTTCAAAAGAGCCAGGCATGTTCCCCTAAATCAGAGCATTTACTTTCCCTAAAGCATAGCACATTGCTATTGCCCTGTTAATCTCTTTACTATTGCCATAGGGTGGAGGGGGAATGACTGATGAATTTCACTCAGCCTTGAAGATTAATGACCAGGGGGTATAAAAGTAGAAGGGCCCACAGGTGGCCTTCGGGCTCTCTCATTCCTAAACCACCGCATCCCTCAGAATGTCCTGTAGGTTTCTCTGATGTATGTCGGAGGACAACTGCACCATGGGCTGTGAAGACCAACTGAGAATACACAGTCCTCAAATGCTACAGTACAAAGACATCCTGACCATGTTCTCACCCTCTTGGCACGCCTTAAATGACTGTAAAGGAGCCACAGACTAACAGAGGATTCTTGTTCGAGAGTAATCCTGGTATCAGCAGCGGCAGTGACTTTATGTTCTAACAGGAACACAGCAGAAAATGAGTAACCCAGCCCTAGAAACACCGGGTTTAATTTATTCTTTTTCATTATTAACTGAGCCTGGTATAGAAAGGTGCTTTTAAAGTAAGAGATCTTGAAAGAACATTTGCTATCAGAGAAAAGGTTCGTTGCTTTTTAAATTACTTTTCATGTAAGATATACCACATATGGTCATGCAGTGCAGGCAGAACTATCACAAGTTACAGTAAATTCAACATTATAAAATAAGAAAGCATACAAAAAAATTAAATAGCAACGTGCACATTTTATTCCTCCTACAAATCACTTCCAACTAAGGTGTTAAATAAGAGCTTCCTTGGGAAACAAAGGAGTGGAACATTAACTACCTAACTTTAAAATCCGCTGGTCTTAGATAAGATTAGGTAACAAAGAAAATAGCATTCATGACACAAAGCTGGGATTTAGTCTAGAAGTGCAAAGCCTTATGTTACTTGGTTTTACAAATCACTATAAACACACAGTTATAATCTTATGTTATTAATCCCTCTTCCAGTGCCATCTCTAATGGTGACAGGTTTTTTCTAATGTAGAAAGTTTCAGCCATTTACAAGGGATATATCCTGTGCTCATCTTAAGTGTGCATGCTCCTGAAAGATGAGGAGATTAATTCTTACTCAAGAGTCTGACATTTATACCCAGAAGAAGCCAAACATCCTAAACTCCTAGAATCCTGTTTGAACTTCTCTTTCCCATTTATTTTCCGTTGACAAAAAATGGGAAGCAAAGGACCTAAGAACCTTGTTAAATTTGGACAGTAGTATCTGGGATTTGTAGAAACTGCAGCTGATGCCTAGAACAGAAAAAGTCTACAAAAGCCAGTTTCCAGAATTAAATGACACTTGGGTTTCACAACTGGAGCGGAAAATGAAGAGGTTAACAGATTCAGAAGTGAACTAAGTCCTAGAGCTAAGTTGAAGAATGTTTTAAGATGGGGAATTGCATCATTTTTCATGGGTCTCAGGTAAATGTCAGTACTACAAACCAGAGCAGACCCTCATAGTCACCAACTCACAGAGCTGCAGCCTGCTATTTCTCTACCCATATGTGTATCTGTATTCACCTACAAGCGGTGCTCACTCTCTCCATCCAAAAAAATATGCACAAGATGCATAGCGTTAATTCTTCAGACTGTTTTAAAAACCCTCAGCAGCATTCCTTCAACACTGTACCTGTCTTTAGGTAAAACATTCTGTGCAACACAAAGAAGAAGCTGATATTCAGAAGTAGCCAATTCCATATTTCTAAAAATTAACCACACCATTTGCTACAATTTTTCTCATTCTAATTTGGGTTCCACAGTTGGAATAATCTAAAATAATTCTTGAATTATTACAGTTCAGCCATACACTGAGAAGGAAGATACTTAAATAGTTCCCTTGTATCTGAGCACTGAAATAGTAATTGCTTATTACTAAATAGATTTATTTTGATTTCTCTTTAAGACCACATTTTGAGAGTGTTTAATGAGTAGACTGGCAAGAAGTTAGGAAAGATTGGTTTTCTGATGTACATAGAAACAGATATAGATGGCAGACTTTTAATCTATAAAAATATATTAATATAATAAATAAGATACATATACATAACATCTGTATCCGTACATGTGCATTAGAAAGCATATTTATAGTTAGTATGTATATGCTTGGTTGCCGTTTTCAGTCTTTTTATATTACTTACATAATTTCCAGTACGTTAAGACTAATACACCTGCTTTTATACAGCACATAGAAAACAGGACCTTGATCAAACGTGTTGAGTCATTAAGTGCTTCTCCAATGTAAAGATTTTCTAACACAGTTTTGTAGTAATATGAAAACACAACCAAACGTACAAACCATGCAATCACTTTCCTGAGACTTTTGCTCTTAAAAACAGCTCTACAATTTTCTTTTCTTCAACATTATTTAATACTACTTTCTTTCTCTTCACTCACTCCCAAATTAAAAAGTAAAAATCGGATTTGTATGAAGTCACAGGTTTACCTGATTATACCTCACAAAGCTTACAATATGGTAGAAAAATAAACATTTAACATTTAAAGTTCATTTTCCTGGAAAACAAAGAAAAATACAAGAAATAGCATTTCCGCTACAAAACACAGAAACAGGTGGATAAAAATGTTTTACATATCATCTTGTCTCAGTCAGTATAATTTTCTCCTCCGGAAATAGAACAAACTGAACAACGATTTTCTTTAAAAAGTCTGAGCATCACTATATTTTAAATATATAAAGGTGGAATATTTTTCAAAGTGCATTTCCTTGTGTTAAAAAATGCAAACCCATTTTGCTAAATATTATAGTTCAGTTTCAATTATGTGATGGCACACACAGGAAAGAAGATGGCAGCTTATTTGCTCTAAGTCCACGCTGCGAGAGTGCAGGGTTCTACTTTTTGATGAAAAAATCAGCAGTAATGAATAGCTGAAAAACATAATTGAGTGTGGAATACCAGAGCTATTCACTGCTGGAGAAATGAGAAAGGACTTAGTATTTCTACAGAGATCATTTTTAGACCAGCCTTTTTATTCTAAGGAATGAAGCAATCTATCTACATCTTGAATGATAAATTCTCTACTTGTAAAAGGCTTCATTTATCACAAACAATGAAAAAAATACAGAAAGAAAAATCAATACGTGTAGCAGTTTAGTCCAGCAAAGGCCTTTCTTAAAGAGAAACCCCAGTCAAGGTTGAAAGAGCAATTAATGCAGTCTCAAAAATCTGGGCCACTCTGATAGAGTTCGGTTAACATGTGGCAGAAGTAATCATCCACTTGTGAAAATGATTTTCAGTTCATTCTCAAACACCTTTCAGACACTCATGATCCCATTTAACTGACAACAATACAGGCTATCTGTGGGCATCATTGCATTCGCTGTGAGAGCCAATGGGGACCAAATGCCCACAGGCACTTTCAGTCATCCCTGCGCGCTTGCATAAAAGGAATCTTCCTTGCACCGCATTCCTTCTTTTATTTAACCCCGCAAGATTAAGCCATTTTTTTGTCTTCAGTTGAGGACGAGAGAGAAAACTGATTCAAGACAACAATATGACCTGGGTCATAAGAAACCTAGCTGTAAACATTCTCGGATTCATTTTAGTACTTTCTGTGCTCTTGAGAAAGAGAACTAAATAAGCCTTCAACAGATGGAATGAAAAAAATCAGCCTAAACATCTACTGTAATTATGCCTGCTAAGGATAAAGAAATGTTGAAGAATGTCAAGTAATACAAACACCACAGCCACAGAAAACAGTTCCATTTATTCCAATGAGCAAGATACTTGTAATATGAACAAGAAAACCTGTGGGGTTTTTTCCCCCCCCTAAACAACTTTTCACTTACAGTATAAATGGTTATTGGTATGCTGGAAGATCAGATATCCCTAGATTCTTTAACAGTGATATCTTACTGCACTCCAGAGCGCTTCAACATTTGTGAATATGCATGCCAGCACTTAGGGAACCTGTGAAGTAACTGCAATGGCAACTTGAGAATTATTAATCCAATTTATGTCATATCATGAAACCTATTTGGTATGTAAAGTGGGAGTGTTTGTCAAGACAGAAAAACATCCTTTAGCCTTGAGAGAATTCCAGGCAACAAAAGAGTGAAATCCTTCAGAAGCAACATAAATGTAAAAAGTGCTCCGATTCTAATGTAATCTAATTGTAATGTAAACAGGTAACGCAGCACAACTTCGAAACAGCTGGTGCTGAGGAGCAGACATCCACTCTCTGTGCTTTTTGATGCAGCTTACATTGGACTAGCTCTAGTCTGAACCCATGGGTGCACCCCTGGAGCTCATCTCTTGGTTTAATTTCATCTAAAAGGATAACAGTCTGTGAAAACAAACTGTTCCGTGATGTGAAACAAAGCACAGTAAGCAGGAACAACTAAAAGGTTGGTTTTAAAAGTGAAAATCTGAATTTAAATGCTAATGTTGATGTGGTAGAAAAAGTTTCAATTGCACTGCTCTCCTTTGAACATCCAGTCTGGCTGCGGAAACAGTTCTTTACATTGCCAGACCTTAAATCAACTCAGAAGCATCCTGAGCACCCAGAAGCATCCAAGCATCCAGCCTAGAGATCTCTCCGTGTCACTGGAAGCACATGATACTGCAATTAGATAGAAAAACTGGTGACCCTTTTTCCAGCCAGGCGGTGGTATTATTTGTGATCTAGAAAGCCTAAATGGCTGAGGACCTGTTAATATGAAAAATCTACTTTTGTTTCTAGGTCATACACTGCCACTGATGGAATCAGTCAAAACACCCTGCTCAGTGTCACACTGGGATAAAACAAATCAATGAACTAAGCTGTCGACGGAAGCAACTCCACTTCTGGAGTCCCGGTGTTGAAAATAGCCCACTTTTGGGAAGAGCGGCGGAGGCTAGTAAGAGCAGTGAACTCTTTTAGGGATGATACTTGGCTTTGGTTATCTCTGGCAGGTTATGCATTTCTTTTCACTGTCTAGAAAGCTACTTTTGAATTGATATAACTTTAATTTGTAAAGAATACAGACCTCAGCAGAGCTAATTTTGTATTTTTTTTTGGTAACAAAACATATAAGCAGAACAAGTTGCATACTTTTCCATCCTAAAGATTGTCAGTTCTAAGTATTTTCATAACATTTGTTGTCATCATCACTAGTAGGTATTTTAAAGTCCTTCTGAATTAGTATAAAGAGGTACATCTGATCTAGCAGAGGCATGAGGAAATATGTTACACCTGGTATCCCTATTTGTGATTTGAAATGAAGCACAGAAATGATGATAATGAATTAGTCTAGCGCTTTCTTTCAGTTTGTGCACACAGAAGATGTTTATTCAGAATGTCATGATGTTTTAAAACTATTTTTTAAAATTCTTGACAGCTCGATTTTTTTAAAAATCCCTAAAACAATTCAATTAAAAACACTATCTTGAGACATCACCAAAGTTTTGAAACAGTTTAACAAGTCCTAATTTACCTATCATTATTTTCTTAATAGGAACATTGCTTGGCACTTGAGCAGTGCTTTATAAA
This sequence comes from Phoenicopterus ruber ruber, assembly GCA_009819775.1. Classification (NCBI taxonomy): domain Eukaryota; kingdom Metazoa; phylum Chordata; class Aves; order Phoenicopteriformes; family Phoenicopteridae; genus Phoenicopterus; species Phoenicopterus ruber. Next base: position 25,788,936 of record CM020215.1, on the reverse strand, counting down.
CTTCAGGTAATTACTCCTCACAATGTGTCCAGTGAGGGAGGTCAGCATTATTACATTAGCTTCTGTGGGAGAGAAACCAAAGGGGAGAAAAGCGAGAACTGTTCAGAACCTGAGGTCCTAGCGCAGCGGAAGAAACGTTCAGGAAAGCCTCACACCAGCCCTTATCTTCCAGACATTGGAAGATGCATTTTGGAAGCCTGTAAAGCTGCTCAGCCTTCTCACTCCATGTGTCAAAACATGCAAATCATTCATGAATTAAAAAAATATAAAAGAAAATGTTGCAAAGTGAAACAGCAAATTGAATATGTTTGTCTTTGCAACTCCACTATGCCACTTCCAGTGACCATGCTTCCCTTGTGCTTTGTATGGATCCAGTGTAAACTACTCGGGGCATATTTCACCTTCAGAGCTTTGCAAATTACCCTTTGGAAGCGCCCTTCTGTCTCCGTTGGCTAGACCAGATCCCTGCAGTGCCAAGACTCCAAACTTAGGCATTGCAGTTAGTTGCCTGAAAACAGATGAAATGAAGGAGGCTTTCTGTACCTAGGCATCACGAAAAGCAGATAGTGTGACAGTCACAGAAAATGTTTGTTGTTTGCAGTCTGACAAAAGTACTCATTCTGAAGCACAATTCATAATAATATATATTAGTTCGCTCTTTTCAGTCAGTGCTATGAGGTGAAGCTTGGAAAACTCACTTTTAATCTACCACACTTCACGTAAACTTTGGAACCAACGAATACCACTTCTCTTCCCATCCAACACATAACAGCAGAAGAACACACGATGTTGCCTGTATCAGTGGTGCAGACTGTCTCTGTTGCATCTCTAGCACCTCTGAGGAATGCAGGAACAGTGCCAGACATTAATTTCCATTCTCACACAGCAATGCAACTGTTACGGCTTGTTTCCATGAACTCAAATGAGTTACATTTCATTGTGCATTTTAGGCGTTCCTGGACAGGTTTGTGAAAGAAAAATTCAATTGCATTGAACGGTAGTATACACAAAGAACCATATCTGGTTCAGAAAGTCCTTGCTCTGCAGACAGGTGGAATCTGAAAGAGTACTGAGACTACTCTGATAAACTTTCCCAGTCATCTGCTGCTGGCCACAGTGGGAGACATGATACCGGGTTAGATGAACATTTGGTCCAAGACAATAAGGCTAATCTGACCTTCTGATAGAGACATTCTGCCTTGGAAAACCTGCCAGTGCAGAACGACAACTGTAGGTGATCCTTTCATCAAAAGTTAGAGTCAAAAAAGTACTTTTATACTCCTGGCTGCCTTTTGATGACGATACAGGAGTAAGAACAAGGAAGAAAACTTTCCTAGTATGACCCAGCCAATCGGTTCTCTTAAAATATCCATTTTAAGAAACTTTCCTATACAGAATACATGGAGAATTTTAAAGATGCCAAAGAAACAAGACGACTTCTGACACCGTGTCACTTCAGCTCTTTTGAAGAAACTTTCTCTGTGAAAGAACGTAGAAGTGGCCACCCAAAAGCACAGTCAGGCCTGTACCTTGTTCCCAACAGGATGCGGAGGGAAGCAGCAACCGGGTGGAAGCACGCAGTTATACATCCACAGAATTTTCTCCTATACTCACGCTATTACTGGCTCTACGAGTTTCTTTATCTAGAAATGGTGTCTCTGTATTTACTTGTTCACGCATTTTTGTTTCAATGAATTTCCATAATGGTTTTCTCAACCCTTTTAAACTTTCAAAATCTACACTTAATAGCACAGTTCCACATCTCAACTGCCTGTGCCTAGAAGCAGCTCTTTTGGTTTGCTCTGAAACTGCCACCTACTAGTATCATTTAGCGATTGCCTTGTGGCACTGGAAGAGACAGTTTCCAGTGTACAATAATTTGCATTAGAACCGTTAACGTGATTGGATGTTTATCCTTGGAAATGCCACACAGAAGCAAACAACCTAAAACTGAATTCCGCAGGAATTATTCTAGGAAACAGTAGAAATACATCACTGAGAAATATACGCCCTTTGAGAAACTTACTTTAGTATCCCTTCACGGAATTCAGGGTTTTTAAAATGGATTAACATAATTAGGAAAAAAATTCCTAAAGAAAAGTTAATATCTTGAAAATGGTTTTGTTTTGGGTGGTAGTTAGATAAAAACAAAAAAGTGATATACAAGAAAGATATAAGCCTATAACAACAGCATGGATTTGCTCTTTGTCAAAAGTTCTTTACCGTAAAAAATACGTAGAAAATAAAAACATTCAAATGCACTGTCCCTGCACTAGAGTAATTAAACTGGAGCTGCTTCGCGTTTGGAGCTGTAGAAGTAGGACTTCAGGAATACAGAATCTCCCACCTGTGAGGGAGCATCAGAGCCATCTACTGGGGTCAGCCCATTCCTGCTGCACAGGATTGCTCTGACAAGCAACCGTCTCCCCCAAATAGCAATACTAAAGTGATATTCAACTGTAAAACTGCTGTTACATAAAAATAATAAAAAACCCCACCCCATAAAATCTAAGGGAAAATATAAGTTGTAACACTGATGAATTGGATGTAAAGGGAGGTTTGAGTGGTTTCTCCTCACTTGAAGTTTTACAAAATACTTTCTTAAAAATAGCATTTATTTGTATATAACACAAAAGGTAAAATGCCTTCTATGAGTGCTTTGGTGATCAATTGAAATGGAACAAAAATTAGAATTAATCTTTTTAGTATCACTCATCGATTATTGTTCAAATCTGAGATTGAGATTTTTCAATCTCTTTCCCCAAACAGAACTTTACGTGTGTGTGTGTGTATTTAGACACACATATATAAAAGGACTAATTTCCTGCTATAATTCAATCTAGAGTTAGAGAGCAGAGAAGTTCGAGTGTCCTGTAAACCTACTGGAATAGCTACCTCTGCTCTCCAAATATTTGATTTACCAAAATACTATAACAGATTTTATTGGAATTTGCAGAGCTAAATTTCCAACTAGGCTTTAATAACTCCCACATTAAATATTTTAAAACCTTCTTGTAAAACAGACTGTACATATATAGAGAAAAACTTAATGTTTGTAGCTACTAAGAAGCTCCACTTAGAAACTTCTAGAATTAACATGTAATTGCTTTATCTGTATTGGCTAGGAAAATATGCACTCTTCTCAATTATAAAAGCTTTCACAAAACAATATAAACAATCAAAAGTGAGATTCATTTAGCTGCATTATAATGGTATTCCCATCTTTTCCCTTAATTTAACCATGCTGCCCTCCTGTGGATGTCAGGATATGGATAATGCAATGGCCCAGACCAAGAAAATCTAGTTCAAATTGATCCCTGCTACCTGTTTGTGACTGACTTGAAGAGGAAAGAAAATGCCACTGGGTAACCACAAAAAGTGGTTAAATTAAACTTCAGGGCAAGGACTGTGAAACTTATACTTGAAATAGTTTTAAAATGAACATTTAAAATAAGTAGAATGCCTTATTATCCCACAAATCATGTCTATATGGGAGCACAGAGTCATACATATTAATAATACACTTATTCTCAAATTAGGGGGAGAACGTTCATTGCATAATGACGAGTTACTTCATCCGTTGAAGTGCCAACACAGTTGAACACATATATTATAAAGATTATCCAACAACTCAAAAAGCATGGAAATCATTTGCAAAAGTATCAGCATTTGGTAAAATGAAAAAGTATCAATTGGACAAATTGTAATATTTTTCCTGATACAGAGATACCAAAAACATCTTGAGGAATTGCTGAGTCAAAAATATGTTACGTCTTTAAAGAAAAATATAAAAAATAGTTTGGACTAGAAGAATCTAAAATTAAGCAGAGGTATAATCAATTATTCAAAGAAATTCTCTCATGCAGAAAAAAAATCTTTTTTGATCAATTACATTTCCATAAAGTCTCTGTTCTAATAAGCTCTGTTACTATTTAACTGGCAATTAATATTATGCACTAAAACATTTATCTAATTTGAGCTCATCTATACTCCGAGTTGTCAGATTTGTTAAATCGTTGGTTTAAAACAGATCAGTACAGAACAGATACCAAACCCACTAAAGTACAGTAGCTGGAGTGACACAATGCTGCTGGTTTTCTTCTGACTAAATTTGTAAATGCTGACAAATTATGCTTAAAGTCTTAGTGATAAAGAACGCTTAAAAATACATTTTCTTTCTGAAGAAAGACTAAGATTTCTAAAAGCTACAAAAGGTAGACTGATACTTTCTGATTCTAAAATATAATGTTAGAAAGTAAACACTTTTTCTTTAGAATGTTTTGTCTTTAACTCAGAAATAAAAATGAAAAATGGAATGCTAAATTTTAAATCAAGCCACTCCATGCCAAAATATTTTATATATTATTGAAAACACTATGAAATATATAAAAAGTCTCAGGAAAGCAAAAAACCATAAGAAATTATTTTGGACAAGACATTTAGTATAGTCACATGTTATTTTGTGCCAATTAGTGAAGTTGCTAACATGCCATATCAATAAAAAACAATTGACCTAAGTAGTGGGGCTAATTAAATGAAATAAGATAATTAAATGCTTCTCAATATATAATAAAAAATGATGGCTGAAAGTGTTCCATAATGTTGTCTTTTTGTTTTCCTATTATCTGCTTTTCTGCCGAGTTTTAATCAGTGTATCTATATGCATAAAAGATAGATAGTGTCCAGATGTGAATGTGTTAGTGGCAGGAATCAGGTGTTCAATTAAAATTTATTAAGTGTGCAAGGAAAAAACCCAAGCCTTCCATTAAGCAGAATACATACAGCTCAATTAAAAATGAATGTAGCATTTGTGATTAAATTGAACACTCACATTCTGTAATGGCAATAAAATTTTACATGCCATATTATTACTTTATTAACTTAATCATACAATATTAGTCTAGGGATAAGAGTTACCTTCTGATTGAAAATGGATCCATTGCTTCTCAATATACAAAATAATGGTAAAGCTGCATTTACACAAATTGTTGGTTCTTCTCTGACGCATTTTTTTTGGCATAAGTAGTGAATGAAAGAAAAGCAACTGTAACATTTTTGGAGATCTTAGTCTAGTACATATTCTCAGCTACTGGCAATGTTTGTTATATTTAATACCAGCCCCGGTTGTGTTGCTTGCATAACATGTGTTTCTAAACGGCTTGACTGAAAGATCCTTAAAATGACATCTCATGCCCACGTAACATGGTATTGGTTCCCAGCCTACGGCGCTTAGCCTAAAAGGAATCACTCTGTAGTGTACGTGTTCAGACCCTTGCTTCAGATTTCAGCTTGCCCTTCAAAGCTAAGAGTTAGAGCCAGATGAAGAAGGGCTAGAGAGCCATAAACATTCCGTTTTAGAAAAGAGACTGGCCGTCAGGAGCCCAGCTGTGAGGGGGCACATCCTCAGGTAGACTTCTCCACGCCAGCGCTACTATGAACTGAGCCAAGTTTCTTACTCTCTTCTACTTGGTCAATGGCATGGCGCAGTCCACTTAAAACTTTGAACTAAAAATAGTTTCAAAATTTAAATAAGCTTAAAATATCAGTGGTCAAAATCAGAAATGGAAGAACACATGACAAAAATAGTAACTTCTAAGCTACTGATTTACTGAACAAGGGTTACTAGTTTTGTATTTAGGAATCTGCTCTCTCACCAGAACCATATAGCTTTTCATCTTTGGAATAAACTTTGAAGAAAAGCAGATGGCAGTTTTGGGCTGGCAATCTTCTAACGTTATCAGAGGAGCTCTCCATCTGGTAAAGCAAGGGAATTTGGTCTGACCCCAATGGAGACTTAGCAGCGGAACTCAAACCTACACCTACCACAACACTTCCCCTGCCAATTTGTCCTCAGTTTACTCCATAAAAGCAGCATGAAAGATAATCGAACAGGTCTTTTCTCTCTCTTGCTCCAAAGACAAACCATGCACAGGATTTGACATACCATTTCATATGTATTTTTCGCCTACCTGATCTCTTTTATCATTTATGCATAAAGTGAAAAAAAAAAAATCCCACACATTACAAAAAGACAAAGCAATACTACATTGTTAAACAGACACAAAGTTAATTTAGGATAGGATTAAATTAAAACAAGTTTGTGACAGTAAGCATGCTAAAAAGATTATTTGTAGTGCAGGGTGAACTCTTCATTACAGTTTTTACTTAAATAAAAAGACAGAGTGAGCTTATCATGCAGAACTCTGTATGAAAGCGCCGCTCCAGCAATGACATCGCAGAAACCACCAGCCTACCACAGTGATGCTGTCACGTTGCTTATTTGGGGATGTGAGATGTACTCAAGGACCCTGACAAAACCGTACAGTATGGAACTGCCAACACAATTGTGTTGACATTTAACAGGACGTGGACTATTTAAAGGCAGCTGGCTGTGATGAATATACTATTTGGGCAAAACAACAGTGGTGCAGGGCCATGGAGACTCTGTTACTATGTCAAAATTAAATGCAATACTGTAATAATTGAAATTATGTGACTGTGGAGAAAAAAAACCCACTAAATTGAATTTATAAAAAGTTACCTCTGCCTTTACATCCAGTATTGTGTTAAAATTATTTTTGCCCATACAGAATAGCGTATTATGAATTGAAATCCACCCTCAGACACAGTATAGCTCAACTGACCCTACAGTATCGAACTGAGCCAGCATTCTGGCACATACAGAGGGTTAGATTGGTTATGTACAATTAGCATTTAAAATTAATTTTGCTGTCGTAAGTGCCTTTGCTTTGGCAAGGGTTTATATTCCAAAAGACAAAAACGAGGTGAATTTTGCCTTCCTACAAGTAACAGATGGATGGCACAAGTGACAGAAGGACACAACAGGCAGGTGGCATGCCCCCATCCTTGCAGCTAATAGTACTGGCACTCTCTGTATAGAAATAATGCCAGGCCATGCCAGACCATATGCAATGTCAATGTATGTCAGGTGGAAATAACTCTTTCTTAAATTCTGTGTCACAGATTAGTGTATGCTACCAAGAAACAAGTCAGATCACCTGATGAGAAAGGCTAATAAATAAACTGCATCTTTCACCTGCGTGATATGTTTGCTATGCTGATTTCTAGTAGCATAAAGCAATATAAACAAAATCTAAAGCAGTTACTTCAATGATGTTTGGTCCTGCAGTCTGGGAGTATAAGAATGTTCCTTAGGTGACTATGTAGAGTAATAACGTTAAGAATATCACAATCAGTTACATCTTCATTACTACAGACTCATGCACATAAGGGAAGTTCCCAGACAACTTTCAAAAGGAACTTAGATGGCAAAAAAGTTAAAAATTATAATACAAAATAAATAAAAATATAATACAAAATAAATATATATATTCTACTATATATAATTCTGGAATAGGTTATGAAGCAGGGATACTTGCGTGTGATTTCATTCTAAAGATACTGTCAGCAATATTTTGGGTGTATTTACAGAATAGTAATTTCTGTAAATAAATATTAGTAAATATTGTAAATATTGTAAATAAATTGTAATACATTATTGTAATATATTATTGTAAATGAATTGTAACACAATGTAAATATTGTAAATAAATAATATGCATAAATAAAGTATGCATCTACATTGGTAACTTAGTCTGAATCAGGAGCGTGCTATTGAAGAGAATCTCTCCATCGCCCCCGGTTGCAGCACCTGGTTCACATGGCAGAATTGATTCAGAGCACATGAACTAGGCTCCTCTTGCATGAAATGAAATCAGATGCGGTGCTCAGCTAGTGCATCTCGCATATTCCAGCCACTAAAGGGCAGTCAGTCCAGGACAAGACCAGGCAGAGACTGAACTACATCCCCAGAAATGCATCTAAGGTGATTTTCAGGTCCTCAGCAACCCCTGAGCCACTTTACAGATCTGTTTGGGCACACTTCACACTTGGCTCCCTTTGTAGTCAAGGAGGCACATGCCATGCACAGTTCAGGTCTTCCAGATTTCCATCTCTTTGTATTGGGTAGCATAATTTTGGTAGCCATCAGTGGCTAAAAATCCTTCGTAAGTGCCTCAGTTAGACAAGTCTGGGTTACTGCTCTTTGCACCATTCACCCCTTAATTCTTCTCTCTCCATGGCAGGACCAACACGTGCAATCTGCCATCTGGGTATAGGGCTTAATCTCATCCCACTGCTGCAACAAGCGGCTGTGGCTAGAAGGTACTCGATCAACCAGCCTCCCTCATGCGGTGATGCTGCATTCAAATTTGCTCAAGTGCAGTAGCCACAAATTAGGAGTCAGTCACATAAATTATGATGACAAGTCCTCAGTGATGGTCCAGCACAGCTCATCACCATCTTTATGGTCTGTAAGTGACCTCTTCTCTAACACGATAAACGGAAAATTGCTGCCTAGGTTTTTTTCATTTTTTTCTCTCACACATGCACACAAAGACCAGGAAGTTTAGATGGGGAGAGATTTAAAGTTGACAATTGCGGACAGAAATTTGATAGCATAGACTAGAAAAGTCTACCTAGCTGTTCTATGGGTCACTGAGATGCTTGGTCATATGTTCTGAGATCTCACATGATAAGAAGAAAAAAATGGCATTTACATCTGAATGCAAGGCACCATTAAGGTAAACCATAAGAGATAATCCATGCCAAAAGAATAAGAGGTTAGGACCCAGTGAGACTACGACATAACTGCGTTAAAGAACGCTGAGGAGAGAACAGGGTACAAAAACCAGTACGCAGGAAACGGGCTGGTGCCAACAGGACCAGCTCACTCCAACTGATCATTTTGTGAGGCTGAATAAGGCTTTTAGCAAGGATGAACCAAAGAAGGATTTGACACACACGCAGTACTGCGTATGGGGATTCTCCATACCTGATCAATTAGGCATACTCAGTCCTAGTGAGGGCAGGAAGATATTGAACAAGTGTGAAAGTTATGATCTAAAGACAATACCTATACAACTGAACTTGCATCATTTTGCTCATCACAGAACTACAGAAAACCCATCTTCTTTTCAGAAGCATGTAGCTTTTCAGTGAAATATAAGAAGAACGAACACCCTACATAAACAGTTTTAATGATTTTTTTAATGTGAGTAGAATCACAATTTAAATATAAATTAAATATTCATGAGAATAGATCCTTAAATCTATTCTCAATTCTTTTACTTCATGATTTAAAAAGTTATGAGTAAAAATAAAGCAATTTTTTTTAAGAAAAAAATTATGTTTTAAGTTTTCTGATTATTAACCTTGCTTAACCCATAGATCGTTTTCACATAAAGTCTGTTGTGGTTCAGCTAAGTGAGTTTGGATCTAAATTTATATCTCAGCTTTTACAAATATTTCAGATTAATTACTATGGAATGAATGAAGAATGACACCTTAATTAGTAATGCTTCTCCTGGCAATTAGGATTCTCTTGGCTTCTCTTAGCAATTAAAGTGGCAGTGGCATATCATTAAGGTCTTCAAGATTCCCCATGCCTCCTCAGAAGCAATTACTGTGGGAAGCACTGAAAATCAGGCTCGTAGCTATAATCTGTTCTCTAAGGATCTAGCAGCAGGATAAACACTTTTGCTTCTTCCTTCTATAGTAATTTTGCATTAACCCATCATCATTATCCAATCAATCATTAATGTAATTCTAATGTGTCATTTTTAATGAAGTTCAATTTTCATTTTTAAAAAGTAACTGATTACAGTCAATTGATTTTGCAAAAGTGTGTGATACTAAAATCATTTAAGTGAAGACAGTTAACACATTAGCACTTTTCTTCATGGCAAAATGCTAGCATTCATTTAGCACAATGAAATACTAGCGTTTAGCACCAGCGTAACAGAAAATACTGCTATGAGACACCTTGGAATAATAATAGTAAGGCATCCATACGTCACTAGAAGTGAATTAAAAATCAAGCCATTCTACCACGCTGCTTATTACGTACACAGGAAATTTTTACCTTAGTATATACAAGTGCATGTTGCCTTATGAATGTAAGAATGAGACAGGTTTGTCAGAATTTAGCAAGAAATATAAGACAATTATACCTACACGAATGACACTTTTGACCCTCTGACTAAAAAAATATACACCATTGCTATTGGACTCAAATTTAAAAATGTTTATTAATTATGGGCCAAAATTTGACCAATAGTTCTGCTGAACTGTACAGTCACTGTTTTAGTCTTCAAATTTTGTGTTACTTTCTCAGTAGTCTCATTCCATGTGTCAGAAGTTCTGGAAACACTTGGGTTTACTCTGTGCTGGGATTTGTGAGTCTTGTCTTGCAGAAAGGGATACTCGCACGCTTGTCTTCAGAATCTTGGATCTTTGGAGTCAGCAACTGTCTGAGTGTTACTGTTGAAAAGAAAGATAATCTCTTCCTAAGTTTTACTAAAAGCTCTTATGGCTTCAAAAGAACCATGTAACTTCATGCAGCAGGACGAGTAGTTAAGTTACAAATGAGCAATGCCAGTCCTTTCCAGTTCAAGGTATTCAGCGATAAATACATTTCATGAAGTAGTCTGAAGTTTGCAGCCAGGATACTTTTCATAGTAGTTTCTGACATAGCCTTCTGCAGGATCGTTCACTGAGTAGAGAAAATATGCTCTACGCATATAAATATGCGGTGCTGGATGTTAGATGACATTTGGGCATACCTTGATGTAAAGAGAAGAGCAGACATTCCTGAATATGCAGTGGTATTTGCTGCACTGTATACTCCTGTTGCTGCTCACATTTTTTGCTGAAACCCCTTTTTTCTTCAACTGTCAACTTTGAAATTCAACCAAAGCCTGTTTCATCAGCTACACAACACATCCTCCGTAAGTGGTGTTGAGTAAAGCACTGGCATTGATACAGTTTGTTTCAGCACTGCAGAACTACCTACAGCTCCCGTGCTTGTCTTGATCAGTCCTAAGATTCTGGATTGTCATGCTAGGTCTAGGTTGAATATGGATTGGAAAATGAAGCTTTGCAGTTCACACGTCTTCTGTCTTCAAAGCCAATGAAACTTAACTGAAACTCTGATGCTTCTTTATGCTTTCCTGTCAGAGACTACAATGAAATCTTTCGCCCAGTGTTCAAAGGTCCTCTGTATATGGCAAGCAAATACGAGGTCACATTGTCCATGCTTTGCGTCTGAGCATGAGCCAATTCAAGTGCTGTGACCGTGTTGGCAACCCCAATGGCTCTGCAGTGCAGGTGATGGCATCACACGGTCAGCTTTTGGTCAGGGTGGAGAGCTGGCCAAGTATAATCTCTCTCTCTCCCCCCGTCTCTCTCTCCTGCCAAGTCCCGTGACCTCCTCAAATGGTCATATCTGAAATACTTTGTTAGATTAAAAAGAAACCTCTAACTCACTTTTGCTTCATAAATAAAGTTTCTTTACTAGAGAATTCCCTTTAGATATGTCTGCTTTTGTTCATCTTCCATATTACTGACATCCCCATTAGCTTATAAGGAACTCTTCAGAAAAGAGTTCATCTACATGTGTAGGTGAGAATGAGGTTCTTAGGACAACTTGGGCCCTAATTTTGAGGCCAGCTACACATATATATGTACATAAAATATGTATTATAATTTCATTCATCTTCATAAGAGTGTGCTTGTTTTGGCTGTTCGGGTTAATTTTCTTCACAGTAGCTAGCATGGGGCTATGTTTCGGGTTTGTGCTGAAAACAGTGTTGATAATACAGGGATGTTTTCGTTACTCCTGAGCAGGGCTTACACAGAGCCAAGGCCTTTTCTGCTTCTCACCCCACCCCACCAGCGAGGAGGCTGGGGGTGCACAAGACATTGGGAGGGGACACAGCTGGGACAGCTGACCCCAACTGACCAAAGGGATATTCCACACCATATGATGTCATGCTCAGCATCTAAAGCTGGGGGAAGAAGAAGGAAGAGGGGGGATGTTCGGAGTGATGGCATTTGTCTTCCCAAGTAACCGTTCTGCGTGATGGAGTCCTGCTTTCCTGGAGATGGCTGAACACCGGCCTGCCGATGGGAAGGAGTGAATGAATTCCTTGTTTTGCCTTGCTCACGCGTGTGGCTTTTGCTTTACCTATTAAACTGTCTTTATCTCAACCCGTGAGTTTTCTCACTTTTACCCTTCCGATTCTCTCCCGTGTCCCACCAGGGGGAGTGAGCGAGCGGCTGGGTGGTGCTTAGTTGGTGGCTGAGGTTAAACCACTGTAAGAGAGACACTATTTTATCTATAAAGATCACTATCTATAACTAGTAAGAAAAACAAGAAATATCACAGGAAGTGAAGATATTTCTCCTAACTGCATGGTTACCTGTAGCGAAATTGTCTTACTATCTATGAATAGCCCGAATTTCATTTAAAATAAAAGGAGACTTAGCTTTTAAAAATCACTTAGGCAGCGATGCATAGTTTATCTCTGATCTGAACTTAGATTTAAGAAACTGTGAATTAGGCAGAAGAAAAAAGATGACATGACTGAAGTCCACCTCTTGCTCTGGTAATCCATCTTTCCAAAGCTTTGCTGTCTGGTGATTAGGCATTTACTTTAATTTAGTAGATAATCTATACTTCTTCTGAATGCAGTATATATATAGAGAAAAGTTTACCTTACCAACACCAGTGTACCTTTCCTTTTTTTTCCTTAGCCAATGTCTTAGCATTGATAAACCAACCTATCAAGGTATTCCTCCCTACCTAGTGGCTTTGAGAAAACCCAGAGAACTCTGACATAGCCTAAAGTTTTGGGCTGCAATATTGAAGCCATATGACTAAATGATCAGAAAAGGATTCCAAACTATGTCATGTTATGTAAAGTTTGCAAAATTCAAACAACTCAATAGTTTCTTCCATCTGACTTTCCTTATGCTTCCCAGTCTTGATGTTCACAAACTGAAAAATAAGCCTTGTACCAAAGGACAGTGAGGACCTTTCTCTTCAAAGCAGCAGCTGAAGTCAGTGCTCTGCTACCCTCTTTTCAGCTGGAAGAAAACGTGCAATAGCAACAAACAGAAAGCTAGATGGTGCTAATATACTGACTTTGCGGTTACAACTAGATGTACTGTGCACAAACTTGGAAAGACAAATCAAATGTTACAAAGAGATCAGAAGAGTTTACGTACGTAGATTAAAAAATGCTGTAGTTAGATAAGTATCTACTTATCTTAGCATTTGGTTCAGGCAATTACATTGTATTGATAAGAAATGAAGAAGAGCAACAGGAATCTCTCAGATAGCCCCCTCTCCCTTTCCTAAGAGAAAAATGTTACTGTCTTCACTAATGACAAAAGTATTTCCAGTAACTGTTGAAAAGTAATGTAGAAAGTTATGGTCTTTATCTCATGGAAAATACTACTAATTGAAGAAGTCTATGCTACATATAACCATATCATAACAAGTATTAGTAAGGATTTTCTAAGGTGTTGGATACATACAGGTTTCTAACACTTTTCTTCACTTTGAGGCAACTGTATACCTACTCTTTCAAAGAGAAACTGAATTTGACATTTTAGCTTAGCCAAAATTTTGTTTCTATTTCATCTTTTTAGTGTTGGTAAAACAAATGATTTAGAATTATTCTGACATATCTATGTGTTTTGGCTGAGAGAAAGGTCTGAAACCAGTTTCAAATTCATTATACGCAACACAAAGGCCTATCTGTGACAGGGAGCATGTAGCACTTGCTAAGAGAAGTGTGATTGTATTTCTGACATCTTTCTTATTTTATCTGTAAAAGTAACCTAGAATTGAAATGGAGTCATTTCAATGTGGTCACCTTGCACATTTCTCTGAAATAACGATACTGGGAGCAGATTTCATCTTCAGATCAGCCTTCAGATTACACATCTTGAAGTTACAAAGCTAATTCTGTTTCTCCTCCTGCCCTCCTTTGCTAGGTGACCATGGACAAGCAGCACGGAAGAGCTGGCACCACCGTTGTCCTGGCTAACTTCAGTGTCCCCGTGGCTCTTCTCAGCTGACTGATGAGCTCATGAGTAGCTATGACAGATGTTTATCCAGGTGACAGCGAGACCCCACAGCCCTACCCACTGAGAAGCCAGCAGACAGACACCAGTGCTGTCCTCAGCTCGGTCACTGAGTTGCCTGTGACCTTGGGTGAGCTCTGTTCATTCCTGTGCTTCATGTCACTCATCTGTAAAACGGAGATAATGATACTCGCCTTCCTCTCCAATGAACTCTTTTATCAACGGGTGACATGTGTCATAAAAATGAGAGGGGAAAGTTACTTATCCTCTAATTCTGTATCTTGGAAGACTGCTAACCTTGGCATTCGTCTCACGGGTTTCCTTTAGCTCTAAAATCACAGCAGCAGGAGGAGAAATGTGATACTTCAGTCACATACAGGAACCAGTACCTGTATTTACTGTTTATAAATGCTGTCCCAAGAACATTGCAGTCAATTCCAAGTGCACAAGAGAAAAAAATGTAAAAGGTTAGGAAATTCATGGTGATCTTTATATTCTGAAAATACACCCATAAAATAATAATAATAAGCTGTGAGAGAAAAATGATTTCACACAGATTCCTTACAATTTTGCAGAGTACAAATTTGAAAAAGTCACCAAAATAATTGGTTTACAGATGAGAGACAGGGAGAAAATACGGGCATGTACACACTCAAGTGGTTGTAGAATGTATATTCCAAACATGAAAGTTTAAGAAATTAAAGGTATAACATTTCTATATGCAACATGTCATAGCAGAAAGCAGTACAAAACTTATAAGAATGAATTTTGCCTTTCAAATCTTGGAAAAAGTTCTGGACAAGAGCTATGCTGAAATATTTTACCTCAGAAGTAAAACCCAAATAATACTACTTTGTAATATTGTCCTGTTCAGGCTGTTCAATTTGTAAGAATTTCATTTTATGTTACTATTTATTTTCCTTTTTTGGTATGACTAATCCTTTTAAAGCAAATTATTTGAAAAAATCTTTTTTATTTCTAGATTGGAAGCAACAGAATAATAGCCTTTAGTAACCACTAGGCTATGCTAACAGACAACCTAACTGACACAAAATCTGCTTTTCAAAATAATGCACGCTTTAAATGCACGCGGATGTGCAAAGGCACCTTAAAAAAACCCCACGCATTAGAAAAAGTATTTACGGTAATCCACATATCTTGAGTGGATTAACCTGTCCTGCTTGGGTTTTCAACTCTAATTTAATTATGAGTTAAGGAGAGCCAAGTGAGCCTTCCTGAAGCAAACAGCACCTCCCCAGCGCTGCTACTCTAACTCGCCAGAAATAAGCAGGCTTTTAGCATTTTATTTAGGAAGTTTTTAGGTCAAATTTTGCTTATTTCCTCTGATGATTTGTTTTAGATTCAAGATTGCAACAGAAGAAATCAATAGAAATGTTAAAAAACCTCCTTTTGTATCGATGTTGGCTTTACGACCTTAATAAAGAAGATTTTAAAAGTATCTTGTATGTGCTCTGCATTTTAGACGAGGAAAAGGTTACCATATTCTATGAGAAGACGACAAATAATACATTACAATTTATGAGAAAGGAATCTGAAGTATCACGAATTGCCAATAATCAGAACTGTTCTACAAACCCCCATTAATGAGTGACATATTGTCATTACTTAGAATTTCTAGCTGTGCATGCTTCCCTTTGTAATCTGTTGACAGGGTTTAAATAGAAAAGGATGGTTATATATCCTTTGGGTTGTTTCATACTTTCAGAGCCTTTCATGCAAGAATAAAAAAAAAAATTATCTAAAATAAATAATAGGATTATGTTTACTGTAAGATGTATATGAGTATTCCTTATTTATTAAGCATATAACAGAATGCATAGAGAAGTCACGGAGTGTTTTTTTAAAAATCACATTAGTGGAGTAACACTAGATGAGCTGTATGAACGTGTCAACATAAACACTAGTGTAAAAGTAATGTGGCTAGCAAAGCTACCTCTTTTTCACAGAGGTACAAACGAACTGCAATTGAGATTCACAGTAGTGTTGAGTCATAAGGATTTTTATTTCTTGCTTTTAGAAAGGTTACAATTTATAATGAAAAAAAATCTCAAGTTTCTAATTTTATTTGAAATGTAATTATTTGTTATGACTGTGGAAACCCAAAGAGGGAACGTGATCTGAAGGTGCTGCAGTCCAGAATACTACTTGTGAATTAAAAATCTCAGTTTAAGTACAAGACAGTATAATTTGTAAAACTGAATATTCTTGAAGCATAAATGTGAGACAGGTTTTGAAGTCTTTCAGCATATCCCCTGGGTCAATAAGTCAAGTCAGCCTTAAATAGGAGAAACTTTTCTGAAGGAGTAGAACTGTAAACCCACGATTAGCTTGGGCCTGGGGGTTTTGCTGACCCTGCAGAAACTGAAATATTTGAGCGTAGCTCCCATATCTGAAAAAAGGGTCTCTTATTACCATTATTATTTTTTTAAATCATGATAGAACATTAATAAAACCCCTCTTTCTGCAAGTGGCTGTGGGGTAAAATTTCAATTCAACTTTGAATAAATTTTGAGATTCTCAGCTGAAAGGCATTATCTAATGCAAAAGATTGCCTTTTTCTCCTATAAGCCAAATATGAATCTTGTATGTTAGCTTGTTAACTCAGACCGACACAGAAAATGTACGTTGTCTAGTTCAAAGATTGGGCAAAGATAAAGCATGATATGTTTCTAAAAAATAAACCAAAGAATTAGCAGTTAACTGGGATAATCACACTAACTACATTAGAAGTCTGTTATTAAGGTTGTAAAATTCAACTTGCTAACATGACGAAATTCCAGCAGCAATGATGATCACATTCTTTCATCCTTTTATTTCCCCCCTTTTGTGTACTCTGTGACACTGTGCTTAAATATCTGACCGCATACTAAAAATAAAATAAAATAAAATGAAACAAAGTAAACCAAACCCAAATAAAATAAACAAAAGCCTCCCAGCCCTTTTCACTATTCAGGATAGCAGCAGCTGCCTTCCAGCTCTTCAACAATTTATTTTCTCCTATGGCCTGTTTCATTGCATGTTACGCAAACCCTGCTGTACAGAGAGAATCGAGTTACTCGCTTTTCTACCTCGTGCAGGTTCACCAGGGAGCCGCAGAGCCCGGCACCGCAATCACGCTGCCCAGCAGAGCGTAAGCCTTCGGCCACGTGTTAGAGGAGTGACCGTGCCCCGCTTCCCCCAGCTCGTGAGGTGTGCAGGAACCTTTTCTACCAGCTGCTTCCCAAGATTTTCCTTCAAATGTCTGTGACGCTGGGAGGTGGTATTATTCTCACTTCAAAATGGGAGAACTGAACTTTAGGCTTCAAATATTAAGATGAAGATCTGATTTTTAGTATATTTGGACTCTAACAGCACAATGTGTACTTACACCCCAGTTTCCACTGATTTCAGCTAGTAGCTGTAAGTGCTGGCACCTCTATGAAATCAGATTCCAGTTTATCAAACTGGGCACAGGAAACAAATAACATACCACCAGTTACTATAGGTGGAAACGTTTCAGTCTCTTACGGGCAGGCCCTTCTGTGTAGCACAAATGGGGATAAAAGCCAGTTCTTCCAGGCATCCCTCGACTACCTTAACCGCAAAATATTCCTTTGCCTTCCCGTAGTACTGTCCATCATCCACCGCGTGTTTCCAGCCTCTTCACAAGTGAGGATTTCTCTCACAACACAGTATCAGTTCAGAACCAGGATAGCTTCAATCTGTGTGTTGAAGCAGGTGGGAATCCCTCTTGAAAAAATAGCAAATGACCACTTAATGCTTATACTCACCCAGGAAGCCAAGACAAGGCTGCAGAGAGTGGACGGACGATGGCTTTTCGTAACATTAACGGATCCTGACTGTACACATTAACAATTCTTCTAGCAGGTGGTTTTTTCCCCTCCAAACAAACAAACACCCTATTCCTTCCTCTCACTGCAACTCCAGGGCCATCATACAGTATTTCGTCAACCTTTTCAACGGTTATTGGAGGAATTATTAACCTTTTATTTCATTTCACTTATATTTACGGTGGAGGAGTCCATACAGTCCTCCCTCGGTGCCCATACTTCTAGACACGTGTAGGTAATAATCATTATAGCTAATGGCTATAAAGAAAGGGAACGAGGACTGACCTTGCGCATTTTTGGTGGGAAGAACAACAATATTTGCCTGGAGAATAGTGACAGCAGTGAGCCTGAAGTAAAATGAAGAAGTAAACAACTGTGCCAGGAGATTAGGATTCAAAATCAATGTGAGGAAGTAACCAGCGGCAGCAGATGAAAGGGATAATGATTGAATTAAATTATTGAAGGTAATATTTGATTGGGCAATCCATTTAATGCTCAGATAAGAAGACTAGTGACATAAACCAGTATGGAAAAGCAAACTGGGGGGTTAGGAAGACCCTCCGAAGACCCCAGAAGAACAGCTCCCAGTCAAGAAAGCCTCTGGGGAAACCCAGGAGCATAATGGGAGGAAACACTGGAGCCTTGTCCTTGTTTCTGGACCCAGGTGAAAATAAGTTGCATGTTATACCCTAATTGGGGTTGCAGACAGCACGACCCCAACATTATCAGTGACCTGATCAAAAAAGGGGACTTCTCCCAGTCACCTGCTGGGATAGGTGCACGGGAGAACAACATCCCTGACGTAGCTGTAGTGTGGAGTATGCAACCGAACCAGGTCACGTGCAAGTTAGATGCATCTGTTGTGTATTATTTGTTACTGATGTTGCTCAAGTCATCCCGTCCCCACGGCTGCCTTTTGACAAACCACCGAAGAACGCAGGCAGCACCGTGCCACCCCTGCAGCTTTCACTACTTCAGCTGGCTGAACGCCTTCCAGCAGCAGGAGACTGAAACCATGCTAGCGCACTGAATCTAGACAAGGATGTGCCACAATTACTAAACCATTTCAGAAGTGTTTGGTGAGTGCAAATGATTGGGGTGGGGGGTGGGGACTGACAGGAGAGCACCATGCTTTAGTACAGACAAGCACTTTTCCCTCCTCTCTACGTCCTCTCCACTCCAACTTACTCATGTCAGCCCAGTCCTCCTGCTCTCTCCTGCCACATTATCCCGTTCCCCTTATTCATGTATTTGCAGCCCTCCTTCTAAGTCTTCCCATCTCAGTCCCAGTCTCCAAGCACAGTAGCCCCAGTTCCCCCGTTGGCTCCATGACTGGTTTCCCTCTCTTTCCTCCCAGCTCCTGGTCACTGGCCGCAGGTCTCCAGCCAGCAAGTCTCATTGTTACAGTCCTGATCATTTGTGTCTAAGTTTCCCAAAACCAAAATGAGGGCTGACGTTGATACCTGGGAAATTTCAGCACAGCCAATTACAGTTTTGCCAAAACCTAAATAAGTTGGAGGTTTTTTTAAAAAGTATTGAATATAGGAAATTTTGGCAATTGCTGTCTGTATACAACCAGCAGAATATTAACAGGAGGAGATTAAAAAGAAATCTAAATAGTATGGCCACTACATTAATTCTACATTAACATGTTGAATAATCCTCTTTTTTTGAAATGTACTTCTACTTAATTCAGAAGAAGTTAAAAGGATGGAAAACAGCCCGGTAATTGCTTTGTAACAACCGATACAGCCTTGCTTACTGTCAGCAACACGACCTGTTTTTGCAGCTGGGATGAGGAATAGCGGTGGCAGTTGTCTAGGGGAGCTGTCTTTATGAATACTCTATTCTATATAGTTTCAGTGTTAGACAGAAGAAAGATCCTTAAACTGGTATTAGTACATAAATTCCTTTCAAGAGAAATACCATACAGCGGACAGCAAAAGAAAAGGGGACACTGTGTTGCAAGTACCATCACGTTCAGGTATATAATTAATCCTATTTTAACGGAAAAATATGTTTCTCCTAAATATCAACTTTTTCTCCGCATGTGCTATAAATTGCAACATTCAAAACCAGTTTCTAAATGACACTGTACTCTTAGTTCTGCATTTCCGAGTTAGCTCATCATCTGTCTTTACACATCACTGAACATCTGAAAAGAATGTTATTCCCGACTCTTCCAAACTTTATGTATAAAATGAGGATATAACACAATGCCATACTATAGGAACTGTTGTACACATTTATAATGTTTTACAAACTTTATGTTTTTAGCTAGATACACTTAAACAAAGGCACAATGAGGCAAAATAATAAATACAGACGGACAGAAAATGGACACTTACCCACAGTGCTTCATGTGAGGTGGTTTATCCATTCTCACCGCCAGTTTAATTTTCAAGTCACTGTCCTGGCTGTTTTTGGGGACTATCATTTTATGCAGATCAGGTGACTTTGGACTATTGGATGTTGGATACAACACTACCTGCAAGTCATAAAATAAAAACTTCAACCAGTTGATACAAAAAAAAATCTGCTGGTCTTTAATGGAAACTTCTAAGCAGTGAAGACTCGTGTTGCATCTCCTCCAATCTGAAAGATGACTAAAAAATGTTTCATAAATCTAATAAACCAGTTGACTCAATCTTATTGTAATAGACGAATTTCCAAAATTAACTCATTTATTTTCTTACAAATGGGAATTTTCATATTATGAGCTAGTAGAATTTCCCCCTCTGTTAGTTCATTCTGAATTAACAGTTTTAAACAAAAAGGAACAGTTGACACTTGAAAATGGTCATGTACAATTAAACAAGAACCTAAACTTCTACATTACTCAGTGCTCTGCTGGAAACATCCTATTGAAACAATTTGCTGTAGCATTATGCAACAGATCACTCCTGCAGCAGTGACATTGCTTGAGTGAAGAAAACCAAAATATGCTTTCTTACCAACTTTTTGATCATTAGCATTAATAAAAGCCAATTATAGTAAAAATCACAGAAAGTGGAGATTCATTCCAAAGCATCTTTGCAGCAAATGGACTATAATAAATGTAAGATACTAAATCCAGTTCACATGTGGTATGACACAAACTTTTTGTTTAATCTTCAGTGGCAGACATATAAAAAAAATACACTGAACCTTAAATATTTAATTTTTAAATAATTTATATCATTTGATATTTTTACTAGCTAACCATTAGTTTTAGATTAATACTAGTCATAAGCTGTTAAATACTTGTTTATTTACCACCCAGAAAGTGTATCCATTTATAGTCAGTACAATTAAACATTACTACTTCATGAAATTCTTACCCACAGTCATACATTTGGCAGTTAAATGCTGCTGAAACATAATTTCCTTTCATTCTTATTATAAGCACTACTTTTCAATCAATTTAGACTCTAAAATATTCTAAACACGCTATTTGGGAGACTTTCATAACATTCAGTGAGTTCTGAATTACCATTATCATGAAGCAGTATTTCAAAAGTAACAACACTCTAAAAATCAGTGTTCTTCACATCTTTTATTTCTTGAAAACTAAAATTAATCATAACATTAACCATCATGTTAATTTCTCAAACATAGTCCTTGTGCCCTGTGTCACATATATAAAACACAGTATGTTCTCCTCTGTGTTACTAGGAAAGTTAAATCGAGGATTTCAGGAAGAATCTCCAAGCAAGCATAAATCTAACAGGTATTATAAAGCCAAAAATATTACAATAGTTTCATTCGGTTCTAATCATCTGAAAGATGACGTAAGCTGAAGGCCTTCAGTTGCTCATCTCAGTATTTTGCAGAAACACGTTCCTGCATCCCGTTACTATCAGGAGCTCTAGCGAGGCAGAGAAATATGATGCATCAACGCTAATCAAGTGTGCAACCTTTCTAACACCAGTGGGAGAAATAACCTGTCAGAACTATTGAATATGTTCCGTACCTTTCAAAGAGATAGGAAAAGAAAAAGTATATTCTGGTTTTAATAAATCAGGAGGCTACTTTTTTTTTTTTTCTTTTTGCAAATGCATAGCAAACACTATTTATAACACAGCTTATTTCTTCTTTCCCAAGAAACAAGCTGATTTTCATTTTGAGTAAAAGCCATCCCTTAAAAAAAAATTTAAAAGCATTCTGAGTACAGCAAACTTTGAGTTCTGAAGCACCAAACAGAAAATGATTTTTAGTTTGTTTATCTTTTTAAATGTAAGATTATATAAACAGAATTATTACTCATTCCTTGCATTTAATCACTTGGCATTCACACAGGACTGTAGGTGGTGTTACGAATTTTTCCTTTGCTACAGGCTGCAGTTCCTGTTGTCCTATAACAGCTTATTACAGCTCACTCATCTCAAGCGACATCTTTCTCCTGTCAACTTCTTGAGTTTTCAGAATGCTGATGAAAATATAAGCAGACAATTGTATAATTAATTCCTAACCTCAGTACTGACAATTCTTTTTCTGAATTTTTAAAGAAGTATTTTGGAGCTTTGTTTTCAAACCTCTCACAATGAATAAGGATCTGGCAGAACATTTAAGTATGCACTGTGTTGTGTTTGTGTTACACTTTGTCATGCCTTCCAGCTTTAAACAATGAGAGCTAAAAGAACGGTGTCATCAAACTTTTTATTACTACCCACAAACACACATGTACACATGCACACAAAGCGTTTGACAGGCATTAATTATCTTCACAATAACCTTCATACTAATGTTGCCCTTAAGGGCAGTATAACCATTGTGTACCGTATCATCAGGTGGCACAAACTGTAAGCTCCCATGAAATCACTGAAACCAAAACACCGGGCAAATGTTCCTTGATAGGAAAAGTAAAAAGTTGATGAAATTTGTATTAAAAGCATTCCCTCCACTATGGCACACTGCAATGCAATGTCATTGCTGTTGTCCGTGGAGAAACTTTCTAGGCTATTCTGTCTCAGATTTCCTTCCAGCACTGCTTAAGGGATTTTAATCTTCTAGTTGTTGTTTATAATCTACTTGAAAAAATAAAATGGTATCAACTCACATGTCATCACTGGGGGATATAAAACTCACCTACAGGATACTTTTCACTATGCCTAAAACTTCTAAAAGTTTCACAAAATTCCTACTACATCATGCATTTCTGAATTATTTTATTTTATTTTATTTTATTTTATTTTATTTTATTTTATCTTATCTTCTTCTATTGTTTATATACCTGTGAATATCACCATAGTAGATTATTCAGCAGCAGCACAGAGAACTATGAGTTGCTAGTCTAGGACTGTGTTTACAAGAAGTAAGCTAACAGGTAATCTGCATTAAAAAGTATAATGAACTATGAAAGCACCAGAATGCCACACACCAAACATAGCTGCTGTGCATTGCATTGCTTCAGCTGATTTAAGGCAAATTAATAGTATCGGAACAGTGTGGGTTGAGATAATTCAGTAAATTCAATCATCTCATGATCATTAAAAATACTCGACCATGTGGTCTGATTATATCTAGTATTACATTTCCTCAGACTACACTGTAACTGAAAAAGTGGCAAGTTCACTTTATGCCTCTCCTCATTTGGATGTAAAATAAACACAGAAATCTGAAATATTATAGAGCAACACCCTTATGGATTTGTGCAAGGTGATGTTCTCAAAACACTGTTTCTTAATTGCGAATGACTGAAAATGTTTCTCTCCTGGGCTTAAAATATGACAGGTTGAAAGATATGAAGCCAATATCATTCGACGACTTAACTAACCATCATTTATTGTGATTCAGTTGTGTATTTAAGTCCCCAGCTGGATCACAATGGAAGAAGTTATTTGAAGTACACTTGAGCCAAACAGTCAATCCAGACAAGCAACTATTAACTCTCCTCTATCTCTGGCACAGTGATCATATCTTCTTTTAAAGGTATGAACGGAAAGTTGAGTTGTCCAAAATACTCTGAAAGCTTGAACAAACCAAATTTGGGACAATCTTGCTTTCCCAGAGCAGATAACTAAGCAGAAGGTTCACAGTCAGAAGCGCTGTGCAGAGATACCTCCTATTGGTACTCCCATGTTTAGACAAAGCTCTCAAACTAACCATACCTGGCCGCAGTTGTCCTGTTGCCAAAAGAAAATGCAGCCTTCAAAAGGCACCGACGAAGCTAAGAGGCGAGCAGGCTGGCAAGCCATAAGCACACTTGAGAAAAATCAAGAGTCAAGATAATCTCTACTTTTTCCCCCATCCCACACTTGCAGCTGAGTTCAGTTTCAGCCAACTCGTGTCCTCGCATCCCGGCTGCTCCCCCTCCCCATCCCCTACTTCCACCCAAAACCATGACATTCAAGTGTTGAACCCAAGCGCTGGAGTTACCCACTCTTTTGACCCAAGTATTTGAAATGAGATAGATTTTACAAGTTGGGGTGGTCTAAGACACATTTTGAGATCTCAGACCTTGGGCACCAGACCTTGGTAATCCTGGTAATTCTGAGCAGACTATGCTGAGTTTTGGCCACAAGCAAAAAAGATGAAAGTGAAGAAGATCTGCAGCTGCTCCTTAATGCCCTGGCTGAGAGACAGATGACACTTAACATGCTATTACAGAAACCCCTTATCTTGCCTTCAGTACAGCTCACACCACACAACCTTAAAGAAAATAAAGATACAGCCCATCAATAGTCTCTTCTTCCTAACACAGCCCGGGCCATCTTCAAAAAGCAGACCAAACCCTCAACCCGTCCCCATCCCCAGGGAGGTGCCCGATGCCTGGGGCTGCCCTGGTGTCCCCCATCCTGCCCTGCTCTCTGCCACCCCAGGGAGCCCCTGCTGCTTCTGGCACCCAGCTCCCTGTCCTTTCTTCAAACTGCACGGTCCCCAACAGGAAAGCTAGAAGATTTTATGAGACAAAAGAAGTTCTCATGCCTGATGTACTCTTCCAGAGCACAAATGGTTCTACAAATGATTGCTTGTTGCCATTGACCCAACCCACATTTTCTCTTTATCTTATTCCATACCTAGGATGAAAAATTTTATCCTCAACACTTAAGGTCTGACTAAGTTACAAGCAATTGAGAACTGAATCTTACGTCACATGGCCTTAATCATAAGCAGCATTGCGAGCTCTGTTCAGAATAAACAATACACTTGTGGTCATGCAAGAAACCCCACGATGAACCGGAGAAACCAAGTTCTCTCCCGTGCTCTACCAGAGACACTTCTAAGTCAATTTGTAATTCTTTAAAACTATGAAAAACAGCGAGTGCCCCACACATAAGATCATACGCTCCCTCAATTGCATTTGTTGAAGCTTTCATCATGCAACAGGACTAATTCATTCTATGGAAGACTTTTTCTTTCATGTTTTAAAATGTAGTGATTTGAAAAGATGCCAGTGCAAGCAGAGAGGACAGGCAAATTTTATGTTATGAAATAAGCACCCATTATTGTTTGGCACATGCAAATTTATGCTGCTGGTCACAGTCTGAGCAAAGATCACAGGAAAATTTCCTAGTTAAATACACTCTTTTTTACTGATTTGAAAATAGTGTTATAGACCAAAAATTATTGAAGCTGGTTTGGGATAGGAAATAGATGACTAGTAACAGTGTAGAGACCCTTTAATGTCACATTGTTTGTGTCACTCTGGCCCCAGCCTTGCTTAGGGGACACTTACCTGTTTCTGACAGAAACATCTACTGACTCCTCTCAAGTCACCTTCTCCCCTAAATTGAAAATTTGGAGCTGTTCTGAGCTATGTCAGCCCCGTGCCCAAAGACAGGTTAATGTCAGAAAGCCAGCAGCTGCTGTCAGCGTGACAAGAAGTGAAGTTCCCTCGAACGCCCCAGCAGCAGCCTGCGAGCACAGCACCGCGCTCCGTCCTCTGAGCGTTAAGTCACGATGCACTGCTGCCAGGAGGACGAGGCAAAAGAAGCTCAAGGGAAGGGACAAGGCGGGAGGTAGAAGTGAGAAAAGGAGATGGCTCCCTTGAAAGTAACTCCCTTAGAGAAGTTCTCACCTAGGGAACCCCTAAAGAAAGGGTTAATAAGAGCTTGATCACCAAGGGAGCTTATGAGTATTTTACACAAGCTCCATCATCTCACCTATTGAGCGATCTCTGGCTTTTCAGCTATGATTGTATTACAGCTGAAACACTGAGACAAGGCTTCGGGCAACAGGTGGTTAAAAAGAAAAAAAAAAAGAAACAGAAAAACTGAACAGGCACACAGTGAAAGAGCTGTCTAAAACAGTGCTGTTGACAAAGAACTGGGAAGACTTTGCAATTTATGCAATCATTGGACCTCTGCTGATGCTGCCAGCTGAACACTTACCTTAATAGATCTTAGCAATTGATATAAGTTGTCTTTTAGTCCTTCCCAAACAGCCTGTCCCCCAAATCTAAGAGAAAGCATGCCTGAATGAAAAATAACTCAAGAATTTCTGACAAGAGGCATTCTCAGAGAAGCTACTGAGAAAACCCCTGTTAGCGTGGAAACAATAACACTCAGCCAGACATAGCAGGGTGCTGACAGGCAGACTGCGCGGGGAGCAAGAGAAAAAGGGGGAGTGGAAGCAATCTCTTACCATTTTTCAGACTTAAAAACAAGACAGAAAACCTCAGACCTGCGACACCTCAGTCATTTCAAAATGTGATGGAGAAACACATTCCCCAGGATGGCAGGCTTTAAATTGATATATTCACAGTACGAAATCATCTCTGCTCAGCGGCCTTTCAAACGCGGCACGGAAGATAACCAACATGCCTGGTGCAGTTGGCATTCAGAAACTAGGCAATCATGCAAGTATGGGTACCTAGCCAGTAGAGCTGGTTTATAATGTCTTTAAATCAAACCCAGAGTAACAGCACCGATGAAAAAAACCCTAACTGCACAGCTAATTATTGCTGCTGCAGCTGACTGTGACAAGCAGGTTGTGAGACATTAGTTCCCTTTTAATTGACTAGTCAGAGCGACAAGGCTGAAATATTCTTATATTCAAAAAGTATCAGCAATCAAACACCACCTGCTGTTCTCACATTGTATTCACATGTGTGCTAAGCAAGCACAATGGCTGTCACTTTGAATTACTAGGTTTGAACATCTTCATACACAAAGGAACGAACAAGGAAAAGTGGTGTCAGATCCCTGAGTTTCAGAAACCACCAGGCTGATTTTTCAGAAGTATTTACTCCAAACTCTGAAGGCTTCTTCACGCTTCCTCAGTTGTTGCACATACAAACGCAAACGTCAATTCTGCCTTCTGTACGCACATACAAAAATTATTGAAGCGGCCAGACCAGTGTCAGTCACATAAAAGATGTGCCACACATTTCAAAGATATTTGAATAAAGGAAGTTCTTAACATGTCCTCATTACAAGAAACTTAGCTTCAAAGATGCAGCCTGCCTCACGTTCTAGAAGTTAAATTCAGTGGTTCACCGTATGCAAAGGTCCGCACAACCACAGCCACAGACCGTGACTCCAGAACCTCACGTTCTGCAGAACCCAAATCCAAATAACATCCTTTCCCCTCCTGTGCAGCACACGGCTCCATTTTTTCTTACAGTGAAAACTGAGTTTTCCAGTTTGTGTAGAAACAGAAAATAAAGGTTAAGACTTGTTTTTTGTTTGAAAACACTTAAAGTGGTCAGCAAGGGAGCCTGAAGAATATCCCCCAGCAAGCAAAATCTTCTCTCGGCATTCACGACTGGATTTATTTTGGGTTTTTTTAGAGGAAGAGAGCAATGTCAGACAAGCGACATAGTACGTACTACTTCCTCTTGGTTAAGCAGATCTTAAATGCCTTGAAGGGAGAAGATGTGAAGTACAGACAACCACCCTTCTGTCGCTTGGTGCTCACCTGGTGACTTCTGCAGCAGGGGGTGAGCAGCCCCCAGCCCCTGCTCCCCAACAGGGAGTATAAAAAGCTGTGAGCATGGTCTGCCCTCTCTACTGAAAGCACGAGCCTGCATCCCTTCTGCTCCACCGTGAGCTAGTTAGTTCTGGAAATCAGCAGCGTCTCCTCCTGAAACCGAGGAGCTGTAGTGCTGTCATACTGAGATCAGGGCCCTCATCTTCAGTTCGTTAGTGTGAGAGCCTGCCATGCACTGATGGGGTCAATGGAAATGCCTTCTCCTCTGCAGCTCTGGGGAAACCTTTGCTGGCTCCGCGTTTCACACCTTAGATCTGTTCTCATAAAAAGCCGATCCCTTGGTGGCAGAAGAAATCCTTTGGTATGTGATGGAAGTTCAAAATTCAAATCATGTAGCTTGATGCCGCCTTCTATTGCTAATTACAGATTAAACAGAACAAAACCTTCACAATAACCGCAGGGTATGGGAAATGCAAACTTCAATAATGTAGAAAAGTGGTATCAGGTCAAGACACATGCTTTGAAGAAAGTACTTGACAGATGAGAATTAATGTCCACAGCAAGCCTACCTCAGAAGGAGCAGGTTTGAGTGGAATTTTTAAGTATGGAAAAAACATCTTCAGGCCTTTTCAGAGCACAACAAACCTAGTTGAATCAGCTGCACTCCTGCAAGTCACTGCGGAGTACTGACCAGGCATAAAGTTGCCAAACTTTATTAGAATTAAACTTACCCAGCGGGATCCTGCACCTTTTCAAAGGCTACCTGAATTTAAATCTCTGAAACTTGAAAACAAAGACATCGACAACAAAACAAGCCTTTGAAAGCTAAAACGTATACCATGAGCATACACAGTACCTTAAAATTATTTTGTAAAAATTCTGTCAAATATTCTCCCAGTCTCCCCTGAAGGTAGCAACCACCGCTCTCAAACACTCCGGTTGAACCGGAGAGGTAAGTTGGCAGATTCCCCCTTCTCCTGAGTTGAGCATCTACCACCAGCAGGTGGAAGGTGTCTGTCAGCAGCCCTGGGTATTGCCAGACCTGGGAGGCGCAGGACTGACTAGATGCCTGGACGATAGGGGCTGGACATTTTTGGTAGATCAGGAACGGATTATAAAATGTAAAATCAGTATCCAAGCATGTCTCAGGTACTTCTGTTTGCTACGCCCAATCTCAGGACAAGCTTTAACACAAGGGGAAAAAAGGTGATGGCCTTTGTCCTTTGTGACAAGGGGGGAAAAAAACCAGCAAAAAGCAATGATTTTAATGTCCTAATTCTGGTATGAACTGCCAAACCTCAGAGCATCTGATAAGAGCATGCAGACTCTCTGCCGAAGAACAACAGGAGAGTAAGAACCAGCAACAGAAACAAAAGATTGCTCTTTCCTCCCTCAACTTTTATATATCTTGCTTTGTCTCTGGGAAAGCTGGGTCAGACTCCATCCAACAACAGGCCAGGGAGCTCAGCCCTAGCCCCTCTCAACTACCTATTTTTATTTTCTCTCTCTCCCCTCACCACTCCCAACCAAGAAAGAAACGTTATTACCTTCTTGAAACTGGTTTGGCCAGCTGACAAATACAGATGTGTCAGAAGGCAGCCAGGAGTGGGAAAGGAGAGGAGGCAGGGAAAAAACACAAAACAAACCATCAGGGGCCACAGGATGCAGTTGAGGCAAAAGCTACATTCAATATTTTCCATTTGAAATGTTTCCATTCTTTAAAATCATTTAAAATCCTTTTAACCTCCTGTCCTAGAAACTCAGACAAGCTGCAGTGTAAGAAAGGAGACCAAGCTTATACCTGAACTTTGGCTATTTAAGGTTGCAGAGCAAGAGGATCCTGTTAACACTTGTAGTTCTTAGCCTCTTTATTCTGTTAATGTTTCCTTTCTCCTCTGACTCCTTGGCAATGACTATGCTGGCTACTGTTCACAAAGGCCACGTAGTCCCTTCTCCACTGCCCTGCACCTTTGCATTGACGTTCCTTTTGCTTCTTTGAAAGGACTGAGCGAGCAGGGACAGAGAAGAAACTTCTCTGCATTTAATAGCACTGTGCAGTTCCCGTGAGTCCACGCTTTCAGTGTCTCTTTTCACTGTTTTGAATCCAGCTATTGCTAACTCCGCTCTGCTCAGCTGCACCCCGGGGCTCCTCTCTGTCTGCCACAATGCCTGCCCGGCTCCTGCCATGTGTTACCCCTACTGGAAGTCTTCCTCACGCAGATCCCACCTTCACCTCAGCCATCCTTGACCAAGTGACCTTGGAGGCCTCCTAGAAGGACATGAGAGGATGCAAGAAGAAGTAATACTGGGGATACAGTCCTGACCTTAACAAGTGACCCAATGTGTGGGAAAATCTGTTTTTGTGCAGCCGCCTGCACTTGGAGGACACGAAGCAGGGAAGAGCCCTGCTCTCCCCAACAAGCTGCCCTTGCTTGAATGAGAACCAGCCATGACTCTGAATGCAGAACTGAGCGTTAAAATGTCAGCTCTCCTCCATGCGGTACATGTCAGAGGGGAGAATTTCAACAGGAGATGGGGGGGGCGAGATTTGCAGACCCTCTCTGCCTCGTTCACACTACCCTCCCCTTTCTATGATACATTGCACTGTCTAGCCCGATTTTGGCCTAAGAAGGATAAATGATCCTGTCAAGATAGGGAAAATGTGAAAAGGAAAGGGAAGGTCATACAGCACAAGATTGAGAACTCTTATTTTAGTCTGACATATTACCTCCATCACTCCTTTCCCCCTCATCCTTCCACCATGTAAGTCCTTCCTTCCCTTTCCCCAATCATTTGCTATATTTATTACAAGCCAAGTCTTCTCTTTCTCCTCTTCACTGCTAATTTGAATAGTTACAAGCATTGGTAGGTGACCTAGGAATTAAAAAAAGTTTTAAACAAAACAAAGAGAACTGTCATGGATCCCTGATGCAAGTTTCGGAAAGGTAATCCAAGTCAACATACCACATTTTGAATACTGGGAAAAGTCACCCTTAAAAGAAAAAGCACCGTTTGGTACAGCTGCAGCAGAGCAGGTGCTGTACTGGATACCTTATACCATTTTATGGCTTGTTTTATCAATACTCGCATTTCTACGCATCATTTCCCACATATTTCTTGTTTCTACACATAATACTCACTCTTCCGAGTTCTTTATCTTCAAGTGCCAGCACCCCGGTGCTTTCTGTAAAGAGTTTTACTTTGACAACAGGCCGAGGGTGAGTAGTGGTGAAATCCCCTTGAGTTCCCCATCTGCAATAAATAAAAGAACAGAGTTTAACGGGGGCAGAAGACAGGCTGGAGAGTGATAGGACTGTAAACTTTTGCACAGAATATTTATCAATGCACTCCTAGAACTTAATTTCCAAACTTTTGGGAGGAGAGGGCAAGAGAGAGAGGGGAAGTACATTTTTGAGCATCTAAGATTAAATATCTACATGGGAAAATTGGCTTTTCTCTGTGATAAGACAAATCAGGGTTTTTCTGTATGACTTTTGTAATAAAAAGAATCAATCATAAATTTGTTAATGGCAAAACCCAAAGAACTGAAATTATATCCTCATAGGGAAAAACAGAACCAAGCAAGAAAGCAAAAAAAGAAAAAGAAAGAGATATTTTTTTTCTATTATGTTTATTGTCTTGTGCCTACAAGTCAAATAATTCAGCAAAGAATCATATCTCAATTCTAAAAAAAATTTGCGTTTAACTTTAGGTGACCAAACTATGCAGAAAGTAAGAGACTTGACCAGAGAAAACCTTATATTTTATGAGACTTGACCAGAGAAAACCTTATATTTTATACAAGTTAGTATAAGCACGTAGGAAAAATGTAAACGCAAACACAAAAAATGGAAAATAAATGTTATTTATCAGAGTGACCATAGCTCTGCAAGATAATTACTGCCACAAGGCTTCATGCTTTCAGAGAAGCTAAATTAGACAGACAGACTTCTAGTTGTTAATCTCTTATCTCAGTTAGGACACTTGGTTTGTCAGCCTTTCCCCCCCCTGTGTGCCAGTGGTACAAAAAAGGAAAGTTATACGAATTAGATTGCAACTTCCTCCGACAAGCTATTCCATTTTCCTAAACAATTGCATGGTACTCATTGCATTGACGATGCCGATTCCGATTACACTGCTAGGCACAAACAAAATGCAAAAAGTAAGTGCAGCTCCAGTTTCTCTTCATTTTTTTTTCCACTACTTGAGATATTACAATTAGCAGAAACTAAAGAAATACAGAAAATAAGTGACCTTAAGAGTATGCTCTATAAAAGGATGTATTACACAAGCTAAAATCTTAGAAGGCCTCATTTACAAAAAGCAGTATTTTCACTTTATGTTCAAGAATAATTTTATGGACTCTCCACTGTTGGAAAATGAACATACAGTAGCAACCCTCCAGCAAAGGGATCTAATAGGTAAAAGAAAATCCTTCAGCTAACACAAGTTACAGACTTCAAGACAAAGTCTTGTAAGTAATACGCAACCAAAACCAAAAAGTTTTAAGAAAGCGGTGGTTCTGTATAAACCAGGGGCTGAACACACGCCAGACTACGAAAGTGAGGTTCACTGAAAATTAACCAACTCTTATGTTACATTCTGTCGTCTTTGCTTTGTCTGGATTAGACAGATGCCCGCTCTCTCTGCCTGTGGTAGACACAGCCTTAGCCTCAGCTAAAGTGGTAACTGAAACGGGGACTCTGACAAGAGATTACCTTCCTGAGAGGGAGAAAACCTGGTTTGTGATCTGATGACAGATGCCGCAGCCGCAGGACGAGGCAATGCCTGGCACTGCTGCTCTTCCCAGCGGCGCTCCCGGGGGTAGGTTTTCTCACAATACAGAAATGAGACTTCCAAGGCGAAAGCATCCTCATAAAAGATGAAATAGTTGTATCTTCAATCTCCCCGCCCAGATCCTACTATTCAGGGAGAATGCTGCCTTGCAATCGCAAACACAGTCTAAGCGCTTTGTTAGCTGCACACTCTCTCTCTCTCGGGCACCAGCATAATTTGTCCCTGAGATTCCAGAAGCCTTGAACTGTGCACATCGCAATGGATAGGACCACCCAAATAATCAAGAGAAACTCCTATTAAAACAACAAACCAAAACAAAAGCCTCTCTACAAAGATGTAGTGTCAGCATTAACTCACAGACAAAAGAAAAGAAACCAGAAGAAGTCACGCTGGCTACAGGGAAGAGAAGAGACCCAGACTGTTCACCGATGAGAGCATCGCTGGCGGCGGCTCAGCTTGTGTGAGCTGAGCAGCAGGTACATGCTAGGGCACGCCCTGGGGTCTGGGCACCCCAGAATCTGGCTCCAGGACCTCCCCAGAAAGCGGTACAGCTTCCTCTGGAGACACACACCCAGGCTCCATTTCTGCAGGTCACAGCAGGGAGGGATGGGGCACACGGGAGCCTTGCCCAGGGAGAATTTGCGTCTTCTCTAATTTAGATGCACAATCAGAGACTGATGTGGATGGGACTAACACTGGGTCATCACCCGTTCTTGTCACAAACGTAGTACTGGAAATCATCTTTAACGTCAGATCTGATCACTATCCTTGACTGACATCTTTCTCCCACTCATTTTTCCATCTGCAGCAGTAAGTGAAAATCCTGGGCTGAAAAGCAACAGCCTGAATCTATTCCTAAAGCTTAATGTTCATGGTGGAAACATTCCACGCATCGATCTTCATGCTGCTTGCTGATCAGGACTTCAGCTAACTCTCATAGCCTCTTAAGACCATGTCTTTGGAAGTGAATTATCTGGTAGAGCAGATGGTCACAGATTTTACTGCCTAGACTTTCACATCATTCTTCATGAAAGAGCACATTTCAATTTATAGATTTTATGTGCTAATATAATTATATCCACTTGCTTTCTCGAAAATTTAACATTTTTCTTCCAAAACACATTTGTCTTCTGTCAAATGCATTTATTAATACCTATTGAAACGCTAATGTTTCCTGTTCTCATTTCTGCTTAACCTCATTGGAGTAGCTGTAGTGGAACATTTCTTTTAAATTTAAAAGCTAAGCTGCTAGGTAGAGGCCAGACAAATTTGTATTTTTCTTTTAATGCTGGGGTTGCACTTTGATATTTTCCTGGAGAAAATTCAGTACTTCTCAGAAATGTCTTTCTCATCCACAGATTTAAAAAAGTCAACCACCATACAAAGGATTGTTCATATTATTTGTAAGACAGAATAACTTTTTAATTGTTTAATTGAATAACTTTTTGACTGTTTTTAAATAAGAACTAACAATGTGGTCTCCAGAATCTGAGCACTGAATAAAGAAGTTACTTTTCTTTATATTTTAGCTTTCCATAGTAACAACAGTGAAATATTTTCTGCGAGAAAAGAAATCCTACACCTGACACATACTTCTCATGCAGGGGAGCAGGTGAACCTGTAGGCTGTGACTTGGTTTTCTGTGAAAACAGAAGGAAATGGTATGTGCCATTTTGATCTCATTTGAGTCAAAGTATGTCGCAGATAATTTATTTCAAGCTTGCTCTGCTATGGAGATACTGAACTGTGGAAGGAAGAGTGAGAAGGAAGAACAGGCAAATTAATTCATCTGCTTTCTGAAATTGCTGTTTCCAAAAGGTCTGTCTTTAATAATTCTTAACATAATAGACAAAGGTGATGCTTTAAATTTGTAATAGCATAGGTTTTAACTACCAAATGTATGTAAGCAATGGAAACAGCAAATCAGCCACTTCCACACATTTGGAGGAGCCGTTGATTTATGAATATCTGTCCAATGATTTCTGCTAATGTGAACAATTTTGGTGCTGAATGTGTCTAGGTGGGAAGTGCAGAGTTTTTGTCCAAACAAGTGTGGATCTCATGTAGTATTCATATTAAGTTAAATAATTCCCATTATTGTCTGGGTTTTTTTAAAAATCTTGCTAGAAAAGTAGTCAAAAGTAACAATAATTTCAGTGCTAAATGCTGCAGCGTCCCTCACTGCACTATCAGCTGCAGCCTGCGTAGCATACTTGAGATCTCTAAAAACACCAACTTTAAGTCTAAAAAAACCCCCAATCCTGCCTCTTCAGGCTCTCATTTTGCCACATCCTTTTCCTTTGTATACACAATTTTCCTGCTTTCAGCTCCTCATTCTCTTTACTATAGAAACTGCAATGATTTGATGTTTGATCATCTTCAACCATAAGCCCCAGTCTTTTCACCACATTGACACTGCTGTCAGAGGCACGTGGGCCGATACCGTAATTAGTGACAGAGGACTTTGCCAAAGCTGATTTCCCTTCACTGCAAAAGTACCCACTACCAGCAAGGAGGTGGATGTTTATTTCAGGTAGAGATTTATCACTGTGTCACAGAACCCCCTCTAAGCAAATTTATTTTTCTACTTCATTTTGGAACATATTTCGTATACTGGAAGCAGCAGCAAATTTGTCTCTCAGGTTTTCCACTCTAATCATGGTCTCTGTTAGTCAAAACTTTTCTTTATGAGATCTTAAATCTCCAGTCTTACGTGGGAGTGAATGTTCTAAAATTTCTTATTCTAAGCAAACATCTAGAAATTTTATTTTAGCCCTATTGATTGGAACATTTTCTTTCTGAAAAAATATCAAGTCTACAGAATTTTGCACCATCAGGAAGAATTGATTTTCCTCAGCAACTAGGAAATCTTCTCCTTTTTGAAACCAATACCAGAGTGTATTGGTCTCCTTGGTGCCTCCTTTTGCATCTTTCCAGGTCTGATTCTTGGTTTAAATCTACTGCATAAATCTACCGCAAGAGGTTTCTTAATTCTTCATTAAATCACCTTAAGAGGTCTTCTGAAAGAGTTTTCTTATTTCCTGCCCACACAGGGATGTGCTACAGAGCT
Source organism: Phoenicopterus ruber ruber (assembly GCA_009819775.1). Classification (NCBI taxonomy): domain Eukaryota; kingdom Metazoa; phylum Chordata; class Aves; order Phoenicopteriformes; family Phoenicopteridae; genus Phoenicopterus; species Phoenicopterus ruber. Next base: position 25,753,413 of record CM020215.1, on the reverse strand, counting down.
GGAAGTAGCGGGCAGACCCACACGAACCCGTTGTTAGACTGTTCCGCAGCACTAAGAGCTTTACCAGCACTTCATCTTTGCACATCTCGGAGCTGGACTGGAAATACGATGTTCAGGTCTCCGTAACATCTCTGTGTCTCAACTATTTCAAGAATCTATAACCGACTTTGTTGTTTCTACTTTGTTTAGAAACATACTTTAACTGTAGAAAAACGGGTGTCTCTAATCTTCGGGTTAGAAGTCGTATTCACAGTGCAAGTCGTGAGATGAAAGGCCAGGAAACAAAAAGATGAGACTCAGCACCTCCCTGACACATCTCACTACATTGATACTTTAATCTAGTTCAAAACACCTTAAATCCAGGTCTGGCAAACATTCTGACGTTAGTGAAGTATTGTGTGAATGTGGAATTTATGAAGTGTTGCATATTACTGACTACAACTGCATACATACAGAAAGAGAGAGAAAAAACGAAAGAGAGCAAAGCAAGCCGCTGTACCCGCAGTGCAAGTTACCCCACAGCGATCCGACAATAAAGCTTTAATTTGACAAGGAGGCTCCATCCAGCCACACAAAAATAGAGTTAAATCCATACTTGTCTGATTCTGGCTTTTTTTATTGAGACTCCTAAAGAGAGTATTAGTTGGTACTAATTGCTGCTAGTTCTTCACTAATAATTCGATAAATATCGTAAGCACTTCCTTTTCTCTTACGAGCACAGAAATGCCCATCCGTTTGGCAATGACTGACACGAGGATGCTACACTAGAAATCATGGCCTTAACGCTAACAGCTGTCTCACACAACCCAAAGGCATGTTTATTTTCTGTCTTTTGCACACCTTACAAAATAATACGAATGTTCAAGCTTCTCCCTTTAATGAAAGTTCTTGAAAAAGGATGTTGAACTGTTACTGCACAACCAACAGAAGTTTATTATGCAGCATAAAGGATTTAATAGGGTAATGGTTACTCCTATATGACACATTACAACCACTATTTTTTCATATATATATATATATTTATGTATATATTCTCCATTACATCAATGGGATCTGGAATTCATGTTTGAAACCACAAGGGAAAGAGTTTGTATGTTTGTACCTTTCTATAATGCTTATAATGTGGTTTAGGTTGCAAATATTTTTCTTAAGAAAAAAAACATCTACATTTTCTTATTTCTCTGTTTGAAAATTACTCATTTATTTTGATGGAAGTACAAGGAGTGTAATTTCCTCCATTAGAGCAAGCATATGAAACTGCACCTGAAAGGCAATGCATAAAGAAAGTTCTAAATAAATGACAACATCCTTTCACAGCAGAAGCACAGACAAGCTCCGCGCTCAGGCAAACTAAACCGTGAGCTTGGCCGAGTATCTTGGCCTTTCATCACTAGCCTCGTCTAATCTTTTATATGTCTTGACTCTGTTCTTCCCTGTGTTACTGCGATTCCACTATTTTATGCAGAAATCTTGCTGAGAACTACAGATTCATTGCTTTACAATCCCTACTACAGAAACACTGATACTTGGCATAAATACCTTCAGGGCTGTCAGCCAGCGAAGGAGCACTGCAATAGTAATGGTTTTAACCCTGAGGTGCCCATCAAAATCTTCCTAAAACTACAAAATATAGATATGAGAAAGATAATTTGTTCTACAGAGATGGATGACAGTAGGAAGGAGAAGTACAGAAAAAAGGGAAGTTTTGGTATAAGGATGGAAAGTCATACAATTGCCTTCAAGTGTCACCTTTGATTCCACCTAAGCAGGGTCTACGCTACTGTCCCTGGCTTTTTATTTTTCTTTTTTTTTTTTTCTTTTACCATTTTTCATTTATTTCCATCTATATGGGAACCTTTGACTCGGCACGCTAGCAGTTTGAAATGTAGACTAACAAGCCATCTCTTCAGCACTTCCCTTACAGAAAAGTTGGGTGTTCAGCACCTATAGCTGCATACACCAAGTAGCCCGGCATTCAATTGCTGAATGCACTGTCGAGGCACTATCTTGTATAGTCACTCAGAAAGAGTGAGGTCTTTTTTTTTTTTTTCCTGTGGATTCAGCAGCAAAATTAAAGGCTTTTAGGCTGGTTTTTACAAAACATTGGCAATCCCTTCTTGGAACTCTGCTCTGAAGCACTGAAAGCTCCGAATCAGATCCTCACTTCAGCAACAGCAAGAATACAGTGTTTTAATGGATACGCTGCATTGTAAAGCCCCTTTACACAACTAGGCTAATATGAAAGGGAGAAAAGAATAATCTGACTATATGGTGTTTTTTTCAGGGTTTGCTTTTGGTAAAAATAATAACTGTTTTAAATAAAGGTATTAACAGAGCTCAAAATTACTAACCATTTATCACAGAGCTAATAATGAGCTAGACACAATCATATATTTCATTTTAAACATAAAACATTATTAATAGCTGAAAAAAATTATTTGTAAAAAAAAGGACAAAATTGTGAATAATTTTTCTTTAAAGCAAAAAAGTGTCTAATACAACACAGAAAGGAAAACCAGAAGAGGGGTTCAATGCATAATAAAGCAACTAAGTAAAAACACTCATTTAGGCTTTCTAGACTGACAATGAGAAAAGCGCACTCCAACACTACAGAATGCTATTGTGTCATCGCAAACAACACAGTATGAATAAATTATTACTTAGTCTTGGTTTCCCATCTCGCTTGCAATACAGGCAACCAAGACAAGTCATGGTGAAGGTTTGCAAGGGTTTGCAACAAGACTGACACACTGCCAGGCACTCGAAACATTGCTACATATTGCGTGAAGAATTCATGACAGGCATTAACTCCTGTTTCCCACCAAGTTTCAAACCCAGCTAGGGGCTGGTGACGGACACAAGGGCAAGACACCGTCATTTATGCTCTCGAAGTTTCTATATGCATATTTACTTCACTTTTGCCTTGAAAAAGATAATTATGAATCCATCACAACATTCTTAGATGTTGCAAATCCTATTTCATGTTATTTAGTATTTGTGTGACACTTTAAAACTTCAAGATGTTGTACAAATGTTGATAAATTGACAGTACTTTGCTGAAGGAGATAGATGTTGTCATCTCAGTCTAAAGATGTGGGAAAACAAATCACGAAATAGACTGACCTATCTGAGCCTGCACAATCTATCAGGGAAGACCCAGGAATCAAATCAGAAAATTTCAGGATTCCATCTGGCATCACACCACCTCCCTTTTATTCTGAAACCCCTTTTACTCCTCTTTCTGATTCCTACTGTTCTTATCAGCTGTCCACATTATTCTGCCTTTGTTTCTGTTGTCCTCCTACTCTCAGTCTGCTAGTATTGCTTTCAAGTAGGTACATTAACCTGTAGGCTCACACCTTATATGCCAAGTAGTTATTAAAAAATTTCAAGATCCAGAGATTTTTTTTTTCTTCATCTGTTCAGTGGCCTGTTCTGCATTCTTAATGTATTGGACCTCTTGATACCTCTGAGGATCAAGGCACATACTAACAGAGCGACAGCAAAGAAATAGTGGGGTGAAAACCAGTTTTCTGAGTGACATGATCATTTGAGATGTACAAAGTATTCTTAACTTGAACAGAGCTCAAAAGAAAAAACCTCTTTCTTTTACACCCAGTATTATTTGAAAATGTAAAATGGGACATTCTGATCATATAAAAATTCCAGAGAAATCCAAAGGAATTGTTTTCACGTCAACTATTGCCTGCAGACAACTGAAGTTTCAATAATTCAGTTTTCCAAAGATGAGGCATGTGCAGACCACTTTGAATGACAAATTTCAGATCCACTCTACCGGACTATTCCAGAGGGAGACTGGAAGTAAAATTTGAGGCAATCCTTCCCAATGCCATTTTTTTTTGACAGACCTCCATCCCTCCACATGATACTTCAAGGCTGCCTTTGCCTTCACTTTGACCCAGCCAGAGACCGTGTAGCTATATTAGGATGAGGCTTAGCCTGATCCAAACCATTTTTCTTCTAAGCAGGATTTAATTGGCTTTGGCTCAACACCACACTATTCATAGCCAAGTGCCTTCCAGTTTGAAGCTGGATCACACATCTGTAGATGCTTTACTGCAGTGTTAGAGAACGCAAACGGATATATTATGTACAGTAAGCAACGTGTAAACAGTCTTTCTCCAAGCCCTGATTGTTACAGTGAAAGGGATAACAGTGGGACGTGCATCTGCAAGCCCCAAGGTTTCCAAAATGCACTACGAAATAAAACTGGTATCAGTCTTGCAAGAGACATGTAATGTCATTATACTTTGTAAAAGAAGACAGTCACCCCAAAACAGCTCTTCTTTCCAGCAGTGACACTAGGTGAGGAGGGTTAATATCCCGACTCTGAACAGAGAACCTATTAATCGTAAAGCCCTCATCCCGCCAGCTTTCTGCCTGGGGTCTAAGCGCTGCAGCAGAAGGCAGTGCACCAAAGCCGCAGTCTTCAGAAGTGCAAACATCACACCAGGGCAGAAATCCTGGCTGCCTTCAGTCAATTATTAGCATGCTGAGCACACAGGAGCAAGGAGAACAACCAGGATTTAGCCAGAACAATCAAAAAGATTAAGGTGAAGAAAATTAAAAAAAGATATGCCCTGGTGGCAGAAGGATTATGTTTATTGCTAACTATCCAAACAGAGTAGAGATTACAACAAGCTTTAATTATCTCTGTCCTCCTCTCATCCCAATTTATTCTATGCCACGCTTGTCTTGATCTGACAAGTGAATATTCCCTTCTAACAGTGGTGATTTTCACAAGTCCCCTAGGCAGATAGACTTATGAGATAATATTTTGGGAGTTAATCATAGAATCACTGAGAAATTTAGGCTGGAAGGAACCTGTGGAGGTCATCTAGTTCAAACCTTGCTCAGGACAAGTCCAGTTAAAATCAAGTTGCTCTGATTATTATCCAGTCGAGTTTCAAATTTCTTTTAATATTAAGAGCCTGTATATAATTCTTAGTTCTCTGCAATAAGAGAGGTGAAAAATCTCTTGAACAATATAAAATAGTAATCAATGACAGAACATAGCTCAGAAACTTACTTATGTTAGAAATCCCATATCTTTTTCCTGTGGCTATCATATTGCTCTTTATATTTGAGCTGATTAGGTATTATTTCTTTTCTTTAAAGGAACACACAATTGATCAGGCATGAATAACAACTGAATAAAGTTGTCACGTAAGTTTTCAGCTGAATCCATATTCCTTTTGTGAAACTCTTCCATCATTAATCCAGAACACAGGCTGGGATAAATGTGTATTTTTTTCTTCTCCATCTTTTCCTTTGCAGAACCAAGAAAACATCAGATAATTTTGTACTGGCAATTTCTTTTTTCCTTTTCACAGCTGGATACTGGACAGGCATATATGGTATGTGCTCATAGCATCCAATTTTTTGAAAGGTAACTTCTTCCACCCCATTTTGTGAATTGCTCCAATCATGACAATCCAAAAAAGAAAGTCTTACTGACATATGACAAGATGAAAGCCATGATGGAATTTATCATTTAAAGATTTATCATTTAAAGATGAATCTTAGAGCAAATGATAATTATTATGCAACTCAATCAAACCTAGTTTATGAAAGCAGACACACTTTGTTTCCTGCCATGTCCCCACTGGCTTCCCTAAAATTCCAAAATACTTATTAAAGGATCATGCTCACCCTCACCAAGTTTTCTACATTGTCCACATCAACATAATTATGTCTGTCAGGCTTTAAATGTCTGTCAGATTTGAAATGACCTTGCTAATAATACACAGAGGTTCTCTCACATACAGCCTCACTTTTGTAAATGTTGCATAAAATGTATTTATGTCCTAAGAAAGTAAGTCTGGATGCCAAAAGCAGGCTGAACAATCCTCCTTTGTTATCCTCTGTGAGGTCAACGCTGGATTTCACTGCACTTACCTGTAAGTCAAAAACTTCCAGAGGTAATAGTCAAAAGAACAGGTGAAATCCATCAAGTACAAGACACTGTTTAAGGAGCTAAATCCTGTACAGAATTTATCCTCAGAAGATATAACGGGAAGCGTATGAACAACAAGCTAAGCGCAGTTAGATCAGGCACTATGGAAGTGCAATCTCGTTATCCCTCTGCAAAAATCCCATGTGCAAATATTCTCATTTCAACAAAAAAGCACCCAGACAAGCAACTGAAAAACCCCCTCGCCCTCAGGCGAGTTGGTCGGCTTGCCAGCCACAGACCGGTTTGATTGCTGCCTCTCTGGTCAGTAAATACCTGTCTTTCTGTCCCTTGTTTCTCCCTATGTTTAGTCTCTAGTTTTATACTTAAGACTCGAAGCAATATGAGGCAGGGACAACTTTTTCATTTTGTTTTTCCTCCTGTGCAAGAGCAGTAACATGGATTCCTACACATGCAAACAATATAAGGAATGATTACTAAAGGCTAACAGTATAATTAAAGTATTACTGACCAAAATTAATCTCATTTATGCAGATGTATCAGACACAGACCAGTAGCAAGTGGAAAATACATAATAGCTCTTTTTATAAGGTTATGCAATCACTGGCAGCAAAATATGATGATCTTATTTGTCTTGTTTACATGAAGAATATCCTGGCTCCATTAGAATTTTCTCATCATGCAAGATAAGATCTTTTTCCTATTTCATAAATATGTGACAAGGGAATATCACTTGTAGTGATAAAAGATAGCATATTCCCGTCTTTTATCTTTAGGCATGATTATACATATCCAAAAGATTACACTTTCAAGAAACCACATTATTTAACATTCAGAATGAATAAAAATCAATGATAAAAAAACATGTGGACACCAGACTCCACAAGACTAAAAACTAAGCCACATCAATAACATTTGAAAAATGAAATTAGCGCTGGATTTTGCAAGATGACCCCCTGTGGCATCACAGCAACGAAGTTATGCAAAGCTTCATACAACTGAAGGGGTCCTCTGAAGGCTCTGCTCACTGATCTCTGGCAGAAAAGGTCACAGGCTATGTTGGAGGGATTTTCAGCAGGGCTAAAAGGCAGGAAACAGTTGGAAGGAATGAAGAAGTATTTCACAGGCAGTAATAAAAATTTTATAGGGTTTGCATGTGAAGCTGTATAATTGATCTGTTTGTAAAATGGTCCAAGACTTAAGCTCAGTCAAACCATATTGTTCTATAGCATTTGCATTTCAGAATGACCATTAGCTACTCAGTAACATACATATAATCAGTGCTTTACTCAGCTTGTTAAAGAAGGAAATGAAGCACTTCAATATAAATTCACAAAATTATTATTCAAAGAGAGAGAAAGCAGACGGGGGTTAAAAGTAATAAGAAACCAGAAAATATTTCTTACTGATCAACTGTCAGGATAAAACTGTGCTCTCCTCTCTGGGACTCTAATTAGGTCTTTCCCCTTTAAGAAAGAACATTGTTTCTAATTTCCTTATTACTCTTATGGAAGCATTCAGGGACTCAGAGGAATACTTAAATACATATTCATAAAAATAACTGAGAAAATATTCAGCCTTTTAGAATAGTGGATAAATCCTGCATTAAGTCTCCACTTGACTCATGCTTCCATTAATCTCCACTCTAAGGTCACACTGGCTTGCACTCCATTTTGAAGCATTTGTCTGAGATTCTCATTTTCTTCTTTTCACTGTCAAAGCTTTTGAAACTTCTGACTGAGTAGTAGCATTGCACTGCATACACTGATGTTTCGCAGATGAAAAAAAACCAGGCATAAATAATTCTTTATACTGCTTCTTTTCACAAATGTAGCTACCAGTTCAAAACGATAAACCAACTACAGAAAATGTGTGTGACAAGCACATGATTTAGAGCTCTTGCCAGCAGTCTCCCACAGCAGGCTGGTGGTAATCATTCACTTTTCATCACTGTCTCATTCTACGCTTAGTGTGAGAGCTTTGCTACCCTTTTCTAGCTGCACGTCCTATATAAAATCTGAAGTTATGTTCTCATTTATCTGGGATTTGTCAGAGCAAATATGTTACTGCTAGTGATTTGAAGACTTGAGCTGAACTACAGTTCTTGATTCTTTTTTTTTTTTTTTTTGCAACGAGTTTTGTGTTTTCTCCTCCAGCCTCACTGATTATTTCCCTTCATATCAGAATGACAGCACTGAAAATTATCCCAGTAAGGAGCCAGCTCCAGCAGCAGGCAAAGTAGGCAGTAGCCTAGGGCAGCCGACAGCTTGTTTTTTCTGTATCAGAAAAGAGATGGACTGGCTGCGCTTGCCCAGCTGATCACTGGCCTCTACTTACATGACTTTGCCCATTGCTGCCAAAGGACTGAGGCGGGAAGGAGGCATCTCTCTTCCCAGTAGTAGTACCATTACTAACATCAACAGGAGCAGAAAGTCACTTCTGTTTCCACCTCTTTTCATATCTCCTCTTTGCAGGAGAACATCCAACCCTTCCCCCAGTGACCGACCCTCCCCATCACCCTGGCAGGTCCCTATCACACAATAGTGATGAGTGCTGGAAGAAGAAGGAGGGCAAGAGGAGGCAGGTGACTGCATGGGGCAAGGGATGTGTTGGTCATAAAAGTAAGAAAGATCTTAGAAGGACTGGGCACGGGCTGGGATAGGAGAGAGAAAAAAGAGACACATCTTAAGTCTTCTGAAACTTGGGGATTCCTCCCTGCCTATAAACAGTATTTCCTCGGTTCTCTTCCACCAGTGCAATTTTCTGGTTAAACTCTGCCAAGCCCTCTTAGTTCCCTCTGCCATCATCCAAAAAAAAGCAATATTGCTAGTGTCAAGAAAACCTGATTTGGCTCTAACAGAAAAATTAAACTGTGGAATAAAGGATCTCCCATTCCATAGGCAGCATACTCCATCTTCTTTACTGTTTGACCATAATCTGCTAATTTCATGCTTGTCTAATTTAATATCCTCTTCTGTTGCCTCAAACTACATCTCTGTATATGCTCAGAAACTGCATGTCTCTATATGCTCGTAATCATACTGTATGCCAATGTCTCATAATTACTCTGGCCAGAAATGGAATACAGTACAACTCAGAGGAGCACAAGAACTAGATAGATTTTAGAGCTCTATCAGCTGTGCCTCTTCAAGTTACACTGTTTTGTAGGACAGCAGGTCAACAGCATCAGTAACTCCCGTTCCTGTCCTTCCAGTGCATGGTTCAGGGCACCTCTCAACTGTCCACTTCCTAAAGATGCATAATTTTTTCCATACAAATCCATATGAATTTTGTTCAGACAACATCACTTATATGGAATAGCCTATAACCTGTCTTTCTTCCATATTCAATCAACTCATACCTATTGAGCCTGAAATCCAGTAGATCAGTTTACAAGCTCAGAGCAGGTCCTAACATTACCCCTTTTCCTAGAAACGCTCCAGTTGTTCTCCTGTTGACTCCATCTATTCTGGAACTTCCTTTTCACAAAGCTTCTACTTGTAGCTTTCCTACAGGTAGGAAAATCAGCTAATCTGTTATTAACTTCTACCAGATGTATCTATATACAATGTATACCTTCTGATTGTTTTACAACCTTTACCTTAACCTTAACCCCTCAGTACGTAATAAATAAACCATGAACTGACCATGAACCATCCCTACCATGTTTTGTCCACCATATCTGGAAACGGCTAGAAAGAAACAAAACCCTTAACATCTACAAACTTTTCTGGAAGGAGAACAACTGTGCCCAAGATTCAAGAATTTGTGCATTCTAGCTGATTTAGGGAGATTTGAAGACTCATACCAATGACATCAGGGGTTAATCAAGCATTTAAAACAGGAGCTAATAAGTTCAAGGGTGAAGAAAAAGAGAGACACACCATCAGAAGAAAGGGGAACCTTGACTGTGACAGCAGGCAAAGGTTGGAGGCACTCGTTGCAGAGAACAGTACGAGAGCAACTCTGAGTTTGAAGAGAAAGCACAGCTTGGAGACGCGCCCTCCATGAGAAAGCCTTGCAACTCTCATGGGACTCCGAGCCACCAGAGAACGCCCCAACAGGTTCACAAATGAGCAGGGGATGTTGCACACCCACTTATGACCTTGCTTCAATGCGTATATCTGTGTATCTTTTATGCTATTGTTGCTTTTAGAAGTTCCTCACGTACCACGTGCAAATGATAAGACTGAGCATTCCTAAGCCCTGGAGAAGGAACACAGCCAGGGACTGCGACAAGTGAATTTTACATCTTGTCCCACATACTTAGAGTTCTGCAAAGCTGTCTGGATATGTTACTGGAGTAGGCTGCTGGCTTACTTGCCAATGAAATTTGCTGCAACTAGGAGAAAGTCCACAAAATTAGATCTCCTCCTCCTCCCAACCCCAGAAGAGGCAGATAAAACTCTTTGCTTATACTTTTGCCTAACAGAGGTCCGTATTTGTGGTCTGAGTGAAACAGAAACTACCATCTCCACTCCATTGAAGATGTTTTCTCAGATACTGTAACAACTGCAATTTTTAAATTGTTTTTCACAAGGCACACTATGGTGCCAGTAAAACCCCAACATGCTGTCTGAAAGTTATCTACAAAAGATTCCAAATGCCATTTTAACAGAGGAAAAAGTGTCTGAAGTCAGTGTGTAAGGTCAAACAAATCAACCAAAAACCACACTTAATTTTCTTCCTCTCTGCCACTCTGACTGGTTCAACTACAGATGGCGTGATGTTATCCCCCTCCAAGTTAGTTTGCTGACTGCCTCCCTCAAAAATTAATTGAAAGAAGTAGATCCTATAATTTAAAATGAAATAGGCTCAGCAGGTGAGTAAGTTTTGTCAAGATTGATTACTGAGTATTGATTTTCCACCAATTGTACAAGTTACACTCCACAAGGCCACCCGCACATTAACCTAGAATATATAAAATCACCTCGGGCTAACATCTATCGAGAGGTTTGTGTTTTCAGAGGATGCAGGTAAGAACACAATGCTGCAGTCTCTAGCTCTTTTCCTCACACGTACATTCAATGGCATTTATTTGGACAGCATTCACACTTTGTACCTACTTCACCATAAGTAACTATTATTTGTATTTTCAGTTTTCAGAAAGAATTGAATTTAATTACCCAGGAGAAAACTTCATATAACCTAGCATTAATTTAATTGTAAAAACTGTAAAGATACTCAGTTAGGTTCTCCCATGATATGAAGGAAAGAGATGCTGGATGCAGCAACAGCAGAGCGGCTTACTGTGGCCTGGAAGCTTCTGCTTGGTCCGTCTGAAGCTTCTCGCCCCCTTCCACTTCCATGGTGCAGTAGACAATTCGATTGGGAGCGACTGACTTTAAACCTTGTACTTCCATTATAACAATCTGAGGAAAAGAAAGCAAACAGTTTACTCTTCAGAAAACATTACATAGCACAGCTATTGCCGTACTAAGCTCCACACAGGTTAAAAAAAAAAAAAAAAGAAAAAAAATCCCCAAACCCCATTCACTCCAATCTTCACAGACACAGAAGAGTTTTAATGTTGCCTTCTTTTTCCACTTCCAACAACATATAGTAGGAATTGAAATTTTTGCTCTGTTTCTACTTGGACGATGACCAAAAACTCACTCCAATCGTAATTTAAATGCTAGTAGTTGAATCTGAGACTAATGTCTAAATATAATTCCAAATCTTAATACATGAGGAAATGTATCTCTTAAGGCAGTCACCTAAATAAGTATTCATAGAACAAATAGGTTACTAAGACTGTAAACAAGACAAGTAAGTACACTGACCACATCTTGAAAAGTTAACCGTGGTGCTGTGACACTGGAGGTTGCAGCCCTTGAATCTCAGAAGCGCTTTGGTGTTGTGCTGAGTATGAGGCAGGTCGGAGCATCGCTATCAGCTGCTGTAATTTTTTTTCCCTGCTCCCTACCCCTTTTCCTTCACCCAGCTCAGTGCTTGCAGTCAGGTTCAGCAGGCATATGGGGACGGGGGGAAGAGAAAGGGAAAAAGCCACCTCCACCAGCTGCGCCCTGAGAAGTTTCCTCACCAGGGAAATTCTGAGCTTGGCAGATCCCATCATTTTTCAGCTCCTCTAAGTGACTCAGTGATAGCTCAGAAGAGCCAAATGCAGTCCTACTTCAAATGCTCTCCGCCTTTTATAAACCTTACGGTTTGTCACAGTGTGAAATTACTGGAATTTTTACACTTCAGATGTTTCTCAATCAGAGAAGATTTGAGAAGAAAGTCAGGTTTCCCTGCTTGCTCTGGAAAAGCTACTTTCCTTTCCAGCCCATTTGGGCCTATGAGAAGAAACTGGGAAAAACATAGTCCATTTAATCAGCGGAGCAGCTGTCCTCAACTGACCTACACACAAACCCCAGTATTTGTTTGATTGATTGTTTTAAAGGTGATAAAAGTAATGACTACTTTTGGTCTCATTAGAAGCAATTGGTTTCTTAGGTTAGCAAGCAACTACTAAAATGTTCTGCTATCAACTGTTTACGTATTTGCCAATTTGTTTCAATTCACGTGTGTTAAGCCAGACTTCACCCCTAGCTGTAAAATCCTTTGTACTTTAAAACTCCCAGAACCTTAGTAATAGATATCTTGTAAAATTGCTAGTTTGGTAATATCACAGTGAAATGCCAGTCATTGATCATTTAGAACATTTTTACATTACTCATAAATTATCAACACCACCTATTACAGTTTATAAATAATAACAGCAATTCAGGGAGAATGATGTAATCATTTCTCTTTTACATCTTTTGCGGTCCAGGAATTCAAGTAGTTATCAAAGTGATTGACGATCACTGAGAGACTGCACTAGAGATCCTTCTAGCTAATACTGCCTATACAGTCATTCCACATGCCAAATGTATGTCCTTGTTGAATGCAGACTTAATGTTTATTCATTTTTATGTTGATACTTCTTTTCCTTGAGTTTCCAATTTAATTCCACAGTACATTTGTCTTTGGTAGCAATTCTGGATTCCAGCAATAGAAAAAAGTGGCATTTCATTAGGAAGGAAACCGTCACTAGCTGGTTTACTAGCTCATTAGCTGATAAACAGCTCCCTAAATATTGCTTGTCTATTTCTGAAATTGTCCAACAGCTGAAGAACATAAGCGATTAAGTCTTCTCCTACTACTTTGATATTTTATTTATGTATTTTACAAATTTCTGCAAACAGGCTATTTCAGGAAGCATCCACCTTGCAAAAACAGTCACTGTTGCTTGTAGTGACGTGCAGGGCTGTCTCTTACCTTAGCCAGCAAAGTCCATTCCCACCAGAACATTATAAACGTTACTAACATCTTTTGCTGTTCTGTCTTAATAACAACATGCAGTGGCAGCATGAACCCCAGCCACTTCCCCCCCCGCCAAGAAATTTTCATCGAGTTCTTCTACGCTGTCCTAATGTTTAGACATGTTATTAAATCTCTTGTTCATTTATGTGCCTGCGTAGCAGCCCTCGGTGGGGATTTTGCCGGTTACTACACAATTTAGTTAAGTCAGACCACAGAAGACGTGACATGGATATGTTTATGTGTTATTCAAGAAATGTGAAATTGTGCACATGACCTCACATTTTCCAAAAATAAAGTATTCTGTCTCCAAGGAAATGCAATCAGCTTTTCTTATTTGCCCATTTGCATAGAAAAGAGCAGATCTTTCATGTTTCAGTCCAATGAATATCAGTTCAGCTGTTCCCTTTTGCCCTGATATCCTCTGAGATTTCGCTTCCCAAGAGTAAGATAGGCACATACTTGTTGAGCAAGAAACTCAACTTGTGTGGTTAACATCATGTTTAAAATGAAAATTTGCCCTACTAAAAGCTACTACGTGTAGAATAACACTTTAATTCTTTGCCTCGCAAAGGATGAACTGTAGATTACTAACCTTGTAGAACATCTGTGTGTTTTCTTTATCAGTGATGGGGAGGAAGGGGGGGAAGCTAAGTTCACCAGACCTAATAGCCTACATTTCTGGTGTGACAGAGGAAGGGCTGTAAACAAAGCAAAACCGTTCCAAATTTACCGGAAATTATATCTCCTGTCTTTTTTAGTACATACTTAATATTTCTCTCTAGAGGCACAGAGAAAGCTTTTCTTCTTCTTCTTCCATCCCCCACAAAACAAACTTTCTTGAAGACAGAAAACATTACCGACAAACTTTTTCAGGTACTTTGGAACTGCTCTTTGTTATTGCTATTTACGGGTCATTCCAGGCTTGGGATTCCACTTGACGCAGACAGAGCACACGTGATGGAGACGCACCGAATTCAGCCCAGGAGTTATAAAATGGCTTTATCATTTCATGTACTTCAGTACTAAGGCCTGCACTCCAGTTTTGCATCCTTGATGAACTAATGCTTTTTGGCATACAGAATGATGGATCTTACTACCCTTTGAAAGCTGATGTTGGGCTTTCACATTATTAGCTAGTAATATTAAAATTGCATACAGTGGGATAAGTCATTTCTCTTTTCCTGCTAACAACGTTTCATTATTACGTTTAAAAGTATACTTAGGTATTTAATGTACTGGAATTCATTTAAAGTTACATTTGTGTAGGAGATTCAACTGCCCACATTGCTGTGTGGGCCCAAACACAACTACTGCTGCAAGAGGAAAATGCATCATATAGCTTATTCCAACTCCCAGTTATCAAAGAGATAAAGAATAATTTACTTCTTTAACATAAAATTTTAAAATTACCAAGGAAGGATTAATAACAAAAAAGTATCAAGACATAGATATTCTATTAATTTAAACTGTCAACAAGTTTTCTGTGAACTATGTGATTACCTCTAATGTGAAGGAGAGGACCACATCAGACTTCGACAGCTGAACCTCATTTTCATCTCCTATGTCCAAGAACGCAGAATTCTGTGATCGCTTTAACTTCTGCAGTTTAAATTCCGGCCCACCTTTAGACACTGGAAGACTTTCCAAATTTGCCATCAGCAAATTCACCGAAGACCGCAACTCTTCTATGTACATGTTCTCCATTTCTCTTGTTATGAATTTGGGGAATTTTCTTTCCTTGGAAGATATATTTTAAAAGTTAGGGAGGAAAAAAAATCATCCCACATTATATGTCAAGTTAATTTACTGATTTGCTGTCAGTTAAGAGATATTTAGTAAAAATAAAAGTCTTAATTCCAGTGTCTATCTATTTTTATATCTTCAAAACAGCAATGGGAAGGCTACTCCTGTTCCATAAATACAGTCAAGTTTGACAAGAAGAAATGTAATTTGAATCGAGACTTCCATCATATTCCTCAAATATAGTAGACAAAATATGTCTTTGAACATGTCAAAAAAATAAAGTAAGGGGCATTTGTAAAAATGGAACCTCTTGCCCCCCCAGAAGCATTTAACCATAAACTCAGGTTGAATATGTACACTTTAGATATTTCTAATACGCATGTTTTAAGTATATCAATTGGCAATATACCTTTAGTGTTACCTTCAAATATTTTATAAATTGACAAAAAGAACTGTCCACTAATAATTTTGTTACTTCATCCATTTCCCATGCTACCAAAAATAAGTCAATCACATTCATGCTTCTAACATAAAGCTGTTAAACTACAACCATGACATGAAATTCCTATCGTTGTTTATTTCTGTTTTTAATAATAGGTCATTCGTTTTGAAATTACACATGGGATTATTTTAAACATAAGTGTTAGAGAGAACTTAAAAATCACTTTTTTCCTCTGTCGGAGTTAGATAATAGTGTTTAAATACTGTGTTTATAACAAACAGGGAACATATAAACATATATCATGCATATATGAACATGTACAGAGACAATTTTACGCACAGTTTCTCCCCTGATATTGAGTATAAGGCAGCTTGGGAGAATATGTCACTCAAGATTAAACAAAAATGTACATTATTCTAAAATACATGTTTTACGTATAAATGAGAAACAAATACTGCTCCCCATGTATTGTCTGCAAAGGTAGGCACCTTGCTCCTAAACCGGACAATTTTTATCGTTAGCTGTTATAAGGTGTATCACAAAATGTTTCACATAAAATCCATTAAAATCCTTTACAGTTGATTTTGTTTCAACAACGAAGACCAAGCAAGTTGACTGTGACACCTGCAGCAAGGCCAGTGGTCTGGCTCATTACAGCGTTCCAGAGCCAGTATATTACAGATTGAAAAAGAAAAACAGTTATTTATAGTTAGAAACCAAAACCACAGGGTAAGGTTCAGGATGCTGTAGCCAAACCCCCCACTTCTGAGTGTTTTTCAAACTGTACCTTATCCTGTGAGGATCATTCAAATAATAACATGGCGACACAGAAGACAGACTGTTATTATGTTGTTAAGAGATCTTTCCTCTTCTTAGGATGCTTTTTCCACCCCAGTGTAAAAACTGAGGAAACTTTTTACAATGCCTTTTGCTGTATGTTTTTTATGACTATAATCTTCCATGATTTAAGACAGCACTATCAGAATATATGGAGGCCTTTAATTCTGTAAAACCTGAATGTTTGTAGCCACTTCTCTTCCTCACAAAACAAGTGTGAGGATCCTCCATAAAGACTCTGAGGTCTACAAATTCCCCCCGCCCTTTATTTGTTTTCGTAAGATGGTGAATTTGTAACAAATTGCTATAGCACATAATAGTTAAAATAATTTAGAGACACAAGAATAGTGGGGTTTTTTCCACTATTTTTTAGTGCATATGCACAGGAATGTAATTACGTTGATTTGAAAAGCCCAGATCGTCTGAAGAACACATCCCCCTGCACCACGCTGGAATTTGGGGAACTCTTGACTGCAAAATACGGGAATACATCCTGAAACAAAGACCCTGGGGACAGATGCGAGACACCGATCAGGCTGATGTACACACAAGCCTTTAGGTCTGGGTCCTGAGAGTGCTAAAATGGATTTTCAGGATGCATTTCTCAAGGAGAAAAGACACTGGGTAGTCTCTTCAAAGGATCACATAAAAGTTTACCTTAGAAAAGCACAGCACCAGCTACAATAGGTAGAAAATCCCATTAGGTCATACACACTTCGATTTCAACTACTTTAAATTTAGTCATATGAAGAAACAGATGGACAAATAGATGCACAAATTCCCCATTGATTTTATTCTGTCATAGATGAACATATTTCTAAGGTTCTTGCCTACATTAAATAGGCTAAATTATCTTTTCTGCTAAAATAAACTTCTCATTTATAATTAACAACCTGTAAAATCGGCAAGAAATATATTATAGGAACCAGGAATGAGAGCTCAACAACAACAACAAAGCTATATGCAGAGATTTCTCTTGAGCTGTGCTGATCTTTTGAGACTGCAGTTTAATAATTCTCTTACAGGCAGGTAATCATTGAAAATCCTTTTATTTACCAACAAAGACACTAGACTACATAATCCAGTATCAAAACGTTTTTTACCTTGTTTTTGAGCTCTGAGAATACAGTTCATATTTTGCAGCATTTGATTGCTTAGACTTAAATGATTTTAATAAATCTCACAGCTGCTAAAATTAGGATGAGCTCTCAAAATCCCCCACTAAAAATTCTGCATTTTAAGTAGTTCAAAAGACATGTATGAAAAGTGATTTCTGACTTGGATGCACCATGTAGGACATGGAGTTCCTTATTCCATGCAAAACTCTGCAGTTGACACTGTGGCAACCATAAGAATTTTCATGTAATGGTTTGGGGAAAAAAATGGATAAATAAATTTTTCTTTAAAAATCTACAGATGTGCAGTGTACGCACATTAGAAACAGAATGAACAAGATTTACGTGGTTAAAATAGTGCTCATAATCTTCACTTGCTTTAAAATGAATTTGAAACTTCTATAGACAGCATTTTGCTTTTTAGGAAGATTACACCTCCAATTTGTTATTTATGAACTTCATAGACCTAAATGATAATTTTTTCCTTTTTCAGAAACAAGCAAATCTTAACTGTGTTACAATTAATATCATATTAGTATCATGTAATCATAGAATCACAGAATGGTTTGGGTTGGAAGGGACCTTAAAGATCATCTAGTTCCAACCTCACTGCCAGAGGCAGGGACACCTTCCACTAGATCAGGTTCCTCAAAGCTCCATCCAACCTGGCCTTGAACACTTCCACGGATGGGGCATTCACAACTTTCTCTGGGCAACCTGTTCCAGGGCCTCGCCACCCTCAGAGTGAAAAATTTCTTCCTTATATCTTATCTAAATCTACCCTCTTTCAGTTTAAAGCCATTAACCCTTGCCCTATCACTACATGCCCTTGTAAGAAGTCCCTCTCCAGCTTTCTTGGAGGCCCTCTTTAGGTATTAGAAGGCTGCTAGAAGGTGTCCCCAGAGCCTTCTCTTCTCCAGGCTGAACAACCCCAACTCTCTCAGCCTGTCTTCATAGGAGAGGTGCTCCAGGCTTCTGATCATTTTTGTGGCTTCCTCTGGACGCGCTCCAGCGGGTCCATGTCCTTTTTGTGCTGGGGGCCCCCAGAGCTGGACGCAGTACTCCAGGTGGGGTCTCATGAGAGCGGAGTAGAGGGGCAGAATCACTTCCCTCGACCTGCTGGCCACACTTCTTTTGATGCAGCCCACGATATGGTCGGCCTTCTGGGCTGTGACCGCACATTGCCAGGTCATGTTGAGCTTCTCATCAACCAACACCCCCAAGTCCTTCTTGGCTGGGCTGCTCTCAACACATTCTCTGCCCAGCCTGTATTTGTGCTTGGGATTGCCCTGACCCAGGTGCAGGACTTGGCCTTGTTGAACTTCATGAGGTTCGCACAAGCCCACCTCTCAAGACTGTCAAGGTCCCTCTGGATGGCATCCCTTCCCTCCAGTGCGTTGACTGCACCACACAGCTTGATGTTGTTGGCAAACTTGCTGAAGGCGCACTCAATCCCACTGTCCATGTTGCCAACAAAGATGTTAAACAGTGCCAGTCCCTGAGGAACGCCACTCGTCACAGGTCCCCACTTGGACATCGAGCCATTGACCGCAGCTCTTCGGGTGCGACCATCCAGCCAATTCCTTATCCACTGAGTGGTCCATCTGTCAAATCCCTGTCTCTCCAATTTAGAGACAAGGAAGTCGTGTAGGACAATGTCAAATGCTTTGAATAAGTCCAGGTAGACGACGTCAGTTGCTCTTCCCTTATCCACCAATGCTGTAACCCCGTCGTAGAAGGCCAACAAATTTGTCAGGCATGATTTGCCCTTAGTGAAGCCATGTTGGCTGTCACCAATCCCCTCCTTATTTTCCTTGTGCCCTAGCCTAGTTCCCAGGAGGATCTGCTCCATGATCTTGCCGGGCACAGAGGTGAGACTGATTGGCCTGTAGTTCCTCAGGTCTTCCTTTTCTCCTTTTTTTAAAATGGGGGTTGTGTTTCCCCTTTTCCAGTCAGTGGCAACTTCACTGGACTGCCACGACTTCTCAAATATGACGGATGGTGGCTTAGCAACTTCCTCTGCCAGTTCCCTCAGAACCTACAGATGCATCTCATCAGGTCCCATGGGCTTGTGCACCTTCAGGTTCCTTAGATGGTCCCAAACCTGATCTTCTCCTACAGTGGGTGGTTCTTCATTCTCCCAGTCCCTGCCCTTGCCTTCTGTGACTTGGGCGGTGTGGCTAGAGCACTTGCTGGTGAAGACTGAGGCAAAAAAGTCGTTGAGTCCCTCAGCCTTCTCCATATCCTGAGTAGCAAGGTCTCCCGTTTATACTTTTTTTCCGCACACACACAGTATAACATACATGCTTCCAATATCTTGTAACTTTTGGAGCTAAAGGCAAGAAGGCAACAGAGCAAACATAGGATTGTTGGACAACTTTGATTATAAGCCCAGGCTTCACAGAAGAGTGAAGAGACTTGAGATTGCCTTTCTGTGAAAAAGGAGTCTTTCTCCAAAATGTAATAAGATATGGCCAGGGACAATATCAATCCCACCTGTGATATTTAATATAGAAGGGCATAATCCTGTCCACTGAAATAAAATACAACCTATAGGAGAGAAAAATAGGCTTGGCTTTCTAAAATTTACAAAAAGAATTTGTAATTTACCAAATCACGACTAATTTGACCCACAAGACTCACTCATAGTTTTGTTACTTGCAGTACTAATACAACCATTATGAACTTAGACTTAATCTATAAATGTAAATTATATTACATGTATTTAAAAAGTGTATCACATATAACCTGTACTAAGACATAAACATTATGGTTACACCCTAAGCATAGCATAATGCACTTCTGTATGTAAAAGATGACTTATTTTAGTTCCAAAATACATAATCCCAAATGTGCAAATAATGTACCCTTTGTTTCACCACTGGACTTGCTGATGAAGGAAAGGTAGGATCACACAGTATATGACTGTTGAAAAACACGTTTTGCTTTCTCCCTACCCCTCTTGACACAGATACTCCAGAGCAGAAGGAAATGCATCTGCCGGACTGTTTTCAGATGATCTTCTGCTTAATTTTAGAATCAGAAACTGGAAACACACTCTATGTATCATCCTACTGTCCTGGTTTCAGCTGGGATAGAGTCAATTTGCTTCCTAGTAGCTGGTATAGTGCTGTGGTTTGGATTTAGGATGAGAATAATGTTGATAACACACTGATGTTCTTAGTTGTTGCTAAGCAGTGCTTACACTAAGTCAAGGACTGTTCAGCCTCCCATGCTCTGCCAGCGAGGAGGTGCACAAGAAGCTGGGAGGGGGCATAGCCAGGACAGCTGACCCAGCCTGGCCAAAGGGATATTCCATACCATATGGCGTCATGCTCAGTATATAAACTGGGGGGAAGCTGGCCGGGGCAGTTGCTGCTTGGGGACGGGCTGGGCATCCATCAGCGAGTGGTGAGCAATTGCATTGTGCATCACTTGTTTTGCATATTCATTCTTTTATCATTATTATTATTATTATTCTCTCTTCCTTTGCTGTCCTATTAAACGGTCTTTATCTCCACCCATGAGGTTTTTTTTCTATTCTCTCCCCCATCCCACTGGGAGGGGGGTGGTGTGAGCAAGCAGCTGTGTGGTGCTTGGTTGCTGACTGCGGTTAGACCACAACACCCACTCAATCTCATATGAAGATACGTTTTTGGTACATGAAAGCAACCACTTACCCTTGCCATTTGTTCTGCCAACTGTAGTCGTCCATCTAGTTCACGTCTGATCTGAGCTGCTTGCTCATCTCCATTATCCAACTTGGACAGAGAACAAAAATAAAGTTAACTGTGAGAAACATACACTATATTTTAACTTTATAGCAAGTAACGTAGCTAAAACAAAATAGAAATGAGTTGCAACCTTTTCGTCTTAAAATCAGTGAAACACTAAGCAAATACATGGCTTTGAGTCTTACCAAGACGAAAGAAATGTAATGGCCACCAGTTACCCATGACAGTCAGGGTCTCTGAAGGGCAGCCAGCATTCCCTTGAGATTTTAATACTCAGGCTAAACAGAAGCAGCATTATTTCCTTATGAAAATAGCAGCTGAAAACATTTCTCCATGAAGAAGAAAATCGAACTGACAGACTGGCTTAGAAAATGTTTGCAAGGAAATCTGCTCTTTGGTGCCATGAGTTCCTGTAGAGAAATATATAAGTATAGGGAAACAAAACTGTGTGGCTATGCCTTCTAAGTACGGTATTATTTCACTCACATAGCTCTTTTCCCCAAATATTGGCCAACTGCTCACATCAAGGCATATCCAGTTTTTGAGCCTCCAATATTTTCACACCTAGGGAATAGTCATGACTAAACATCTGACTTCCACCAGGGAGGTAAAGAGGAAGGACATATCTCTTCACCTCAACAGAACAGCTGGGTCTCAACAGAAAAGAGACTCCCCAACTCATTTTTCATGTGTTTACTTCGTAAGGGGTGGGAGGGGAGTGTAGGTGAAGTGGGGCTTCCCCTCAACGCACTGACCTGCATGGCTGGTTAAGAGGAAAAAGCGTGATGCATCTGGAAAAGATCGGGCACAACTTCCCTTCTTACCCGAATAAAAGCCAAACAAGGGCCAAGACAGAGTCCCAGTGGAGGGCTCGCTCTGTCCCTAGGGCTAACCACAGACACGATGCGACATGCTGATACAACCCTAGTGCATTTAGTATGCGGCTAAGGTTTAAGGATGCCTGAACTGCTCTTCACTAAAAAAACTTAAATTGATTGGGGATATAAACAGGCAAAAATTGGTTCTCTAATTAAATGAGGTCTTCAGCTAAAGAATGCACAATTAGATTGGTAAATGATTGATTACATTAAACTAAGCTTTTTAAGTAAGACCACTATTCAGTGCATCAGGCCAAATACATAACACCATCTCCTTTGCAACGCTCCTCAGTTAAATCCAGTAGATCTTATTGAACCAAGGTGCTCTTGAAAATTAGGCATTTTTTCTTTCAAAATCTAATTTAAAAAAAAAAAAGCAATAATTATAAATACACTATCCAGTGCTTACAGGTCAATTACAGCATTGCGTATAATGCAAATCTGACCACATTTAGCAACAGGATGAAAAGTTTTCCACTGCTAGGATGGAAGCGATGACAGAACCTGCAATCTGTCACCTGTGCAATCTGGCGTCTCACAAGATCCTTGCAGGAACCGATCCAGACTACCAGAAAGCAAGAGAACAAAACCTGATGGTGTCCCCAGAAGAGGCTCAAATTTAAAGAAGAAGAGATGAAACACTGAAGAACGCTGCTTTACGTAAAGAAAAGAGCCAAGGTAACAATGACTGGTAGGTCATTCTAATAAGAAGTAAAGTTGTTGATATTTTTGCAGTATGCAAAATGAAGTGACAATGAAAAAAACGGTTACTTTGATATCATGTTCCATGCAAGGTCATTCTACTTGTTTTTATTCTAAATTCAACAAAATGCATGAAAAACAACTTTGCAAGCAAAGCAGGGATTATGAACGTGTAATCAATCATACTTTGTATATCTACTGAATCTCAAGTGACAACAATGGTAAGACTGAGTAGATTCTGAAAATGCAGGTGGCATTTGGAATTTGTGAGTTGTGTCCACTTTTTTACATAGGGAAGACACTTGATACAACCCACCATACAAGAGGGAAGCAGTGACAAGGGTTAACATTAAGTGTACCCTTTTCCTTATTTCCTTATTCATGGATCAAACCCGTACGCAAGACATCTGTGGAATACACAGTTATCACAACCATTGTAGTAATTTTCAAGCTGTAAATAAAAACTAGAAAAGCATAAGACACTCTGCACAGATATTAATATAAATGTAACATTGCAGAATAGCAACTCAGATTCCTAATATTGCAACTGAAATCTGGTTAAAAAAACCCACTAATTGGTAATCACTTAAAATTCAAGTAAAGGTGGTTTGGTTTTGGGTTTTTTTTGTGTAGGGTTTTTTTTTTTTTTAAAGAATAATTGGCATTTACATGGCATCACATAATGCTTCCCACCTTTAAATATGAAGGCATGTTTTTTAAAAGAAGTTGTAGCCTTAGAGATTATTTTAAAAGAGGGTACACATAAATTCCATTTAATAAAAACATTTCAGCTTTCGACAATGGTAGTAATTATACAGAATAGGTATTTATTGACTACACCAACAATAGAGATGCTCCTCATGTCGCTTAAATCACACATAACCAATTAGTCAGTATTTTACCAGCAGGGAACCTCACTACAGAAGACTCTACAGACACCAGAGACCTGTTTTCAGTGTAAAATACATTCGAAGTCCTGACCGAACAAACCAATGTTTCCCCTAAATGCCATATATCTGCCCCCCCAAACTTGTAACACCTAGGCAAAGAGATTGACTCTCCTTTTGAGGGCTAGTTAATTCAGGAGGAAAATTCTCAACTGAGCAAGAGTATGAATAAACAGCCGTGTCACTTGCACCCTTTCTTTTTGTAGAGATGATTATTTGGATTTTAAAACCTTCTTTAGAAAAATCAGCAGTTATGAATGACTATGCTTGGGTGAATAAGAAGCTCCCTTTTATTCAAAAAAAGAGTGGTAGCTCATCATCTTTTTTTTTTTTCCCCCAGTGGTGTTATATAAAAACAGCTTTCTAAAATAAACCTGCCACTGTTAGACATCAAGCTATTCATTCGAAAATGTTTTTATTCATTAATGCTTGAAGTTGCCTTTATTTTTCTCACTCTGAAAAGGGCAATCATTTTTATTACTAACTTCTTTATTAGTAGAGATAGAGTGGGAACATCCTCAATACGCAAGTTGCCCAACAAGTCTTATTAGAGGATGTTTTCAGTTACTTATGTAAGTGTCGACTTCTAAAAGACAGACTGAAGTTTTCTACTCCAAATTTCTGCTTTAACCATTTCAACCGAAACACTCCATTGCTTCTGAAGAAGCCAGGGAAGACAATACACTGCTTTATCCATAAGACAAAAAATGGTGACCATCTTGTCCAAGAGCTCTAGCACCATCTTGCTTTGAAGCAAGGACTTGAAATTCAGCAGAGCCCCATCTGTGAAAATCGGCTCAACTCTGGCCAAGCTACCAACCTTTGAAAAATGAACGTTGCAGCAGTCAGGCTGCAAACAGCCACTACCAGAGGCTAAATCAGATTCAGCATTCAGACTCATCTTCAGGCCGTGCTGCTCTCTGTCTTGAATATGCATGGCATCTACACTCCTCAGATTACTTGCTCATTTGAGAAAGACTGTAAGCTTGTCAGAGTTAAAAATTACTATTCGGATCAACAGCATGGTATCTTGCTTGACAAACTGTTGTTTAATTTGTGTGCCTAAACAGCACAGAACAGAAATACATCTGAATGAATTAATGTTTACATACTTTAAAAGACTGGAAAAGACTGCATACTTTGTGATTCCTGTTTAAATAACAACTTTAAAAAAAAAGGTTACTTAAAAGGCTGTGAAATATTTGTGTATTTTGGTGCAAATTAAAAATGATACACTGGCAAAAAATTTGGTTAATGTACAACAGCAACTCAAGGTAAAAAAGGTACTAGTAGTGCCAAGCGGTACTGCACTGAAGCCCATGGCACTCATTTGCATTCCTCTACATACAAAGTAAGTCAGATCTCCTTTGCCCAAGAAGCGAGACCAGTCTGAGCACGG
The DNA here is from genome assembly GCA_009819775.1 of Phoenicopterus ruber ruber. Taxonomy (NCBI): domain Eukaryota; kingdom Metazoa; phylum Chordata; class Aves; order Phoenicopteriformes; family Phoenicopteridae; genus Phoenicopterus; species Phoenicopterus ruber. Next base: position 25,728,373 of record CM020215.1, on the reverse strand, counting down.
GTGAGTGCTGACCTGCTGCAAGTTATCATTCTTTACATTCACAAGTGCTCAAACTAACTGATAGTTCCTCCAGGTAACTATTTTATTCACGTTCGGTTAGCTTCTCTGCAGCTTCCTAATTCACATCAACGTGAAATTACATTTACCTGCCCACAGCGATATAAATTTCTCCACATTTAATGACTAAATTGACTGCACACATATCTTAGGACTCGCTCTTATTTCTGCCACACAAAATCCAAAGTCTTTTCACTCTGTATGACAGTAATGGTCATTTTTACTTTATAGCCACTTTTTGCCACACGTCACCAAGTCTGGGCCCTGCTGAGCTGACAGGTTATTTGTGGATGCCCACGGGAGGCAACCTGCAGGGTCCATCCCCGACTACTGTCTGACAGCCAAGGCAAAAACTGTCAACATACACCAAATGGAGTAAAGGGCTTGGATTACAAGTGTTGTGATTATATAATGCTGAAAAAAAATGGATTTCTGGAAGTAACTAATGGCATCCAGCAGCAAGGCTGGAAGAGAAAGCAAATGCCAGAGAAGTCCTAGTGCTCAGTTTTGGTTGTCAGTCAAGTAAGCAGCAAGCAGGCAGTAGGTGTAGCAGATGCAAATACCAGCGTTTTTCAGACCATTGTCCTTGCTCTCTTATCTCTGACTCTAAAATAAGGAGTTTTGCTTCAGACAGACCTGCCGCCTCTAAGACTCGCAGGATTTGTTCTCGTTCTTATCTTTACACAGGCAGAGCTGCTCTAAAGGAACAGACTGGGAAGAGATTAAAGGTGTCTGCAGCGTTAAGGAGCCGCCGTGTGCTGAACACAAACAGCCTGCGGAGATCCACGAAGTTTCCCAAGCTTGTGATCCAAGATTAGCAGCTATGTCTGTAAAAGTAGAAGGATCAACAACTTCCAAGTCGGGCGGAAAACAGAGCGCCCAACTCCAGGCTCCGACAGCAGATACTTTTGGACGTGAATTCAACAGGACTTAACTTCTGAAGAACAAAATCGTGACAGAAGTAAATTGCTTCCACTTCCTACAGGAGGGAAAAACCAAATTTGATTAAAGGGCAGGATGTGTGAAGCTTTCTGAATGGCTTCTACTGGACCCTTTCATAAACCGCCTGCCTCCTGTTTCACAGCAAGAAAGACACAGCTGTAAAAGCAAAGAAAATGTGGTCACTCCTCTATTTCAGAGGAGGCTATGCCATTCAGCTTCAATTTTAAAATCTTTTATCTTCCTTGTGTATAGATTATACAGAGGATTAATTCAGATTCATAAAACAACAGCTTAATAAAATGGTATTAAAAACTCTCTCATGTTCTCTGCACCCTGCAAAGTCCCTATCATGTATCACGCAAATGGCTGCGCTGATGGCTGACCCTGTGTGACAGTGAAATCCCGTGGATTTCCCACGGAACTCTGCAGAAGGCAAACTTCAAAAACTCAGTTCCTCAATCCTCCTCTTCCCAACTTGCTCCTTTTCCCAGTCAACACACACAAACAACAACAAATTGCTAGATTTGGCAAATAAACTCAGAGATGTGTTTTAGAATATGTGCAACACAGAATGAAAGTGAAACATAAGAGGAAGGATGTCAGAGAGAAAATCTGTTAATGGTTAAAATAAAGGGGGAGAAAAAGCACCTATTTTTGAAATTACTTCTCTTGTGGAATACCAGTATGCATATTTTCAGCTACTTCTAAGTCAAAAGACAAACTCAGCAACCACTGAAAGCATTTCTGCTTTCAATCTGTCTGCAGCAAGTAGACTTACAAAAGCCAACAGGTCCGAAGCCCAAAGGCGTTCTAACAGCTTTTCGCAATGCACCTCACGGCCTTTTCCTACCGGCTGTGCTCCAGTAGAGCACAAGATCATCGCCCTTCAGACAATTGGCCAAGAGGATCACTCAGTTTTCCTGCACCACAGTGCCAGCAAAAAGCTCCAACATCAGTTGGAATTAATTTGTTTTAATACAAATTCTTACTGATTGCTATTATTTTTTTTTTCCTCCATTTTTTTTTTTGGGGGGGGGGGGGGGGAAGCAGCAGTTTTGCAATAATATAAATATTGACATTAGGATGGAGGGGATATAGATGCACAGAGCAAGCAATTAGCATATCACTTTCTCTGTAGCCAATATTGTTAACAACAAGTAATAATGCAGATAAGGAGCAAGGCCAGTCAATAGTCAAATACTCTACAGTGGCTTCAGCTGCATAAAAAAATAAAATCCAGTCAAATCAATGTTTTCAAAAGTTGTGCCAGGGTACCTTCAATAACTCCATGAGATATAACACCTCACTCAAAATTTTCTAACAAGCAACCCCAGAAGCTCAAAAAATTCATGCACAATCTCAGATGTGAGAGGTTTTGGTCTCTGAAATATTTTTATAAAGTTCTGGACCTGCTTATGTGATTTCAATGTTGGTTTGTATATGCATGACTGATTAAGGTGGCAGAAGATATCATTTACACTAATTGTACTCATTAATTATACTGATCATATATTAATTTGTAAAAAGTGGTTATCATAAAAATATTAAAAAAGAAACGAAAATCTAAAGTCAAGATTACATTAATTAATTCAGTGCAATAAACCAACTTCAATGTTCACAAACCCAAAATTGAATGTGAAAACATAATTTTAAAATCTTGGAGTTTTTTTTAATCAGCCATTGGATGGACACTTTGGCAGTTTCCAAACAATCCAAGCTGAGGCTTTGATATGGCATTTCCTTACATTCGAGCTTTGAAAACATTTGAAGAGCAGTTCTGAGTGTTTCAGCACCAGCTGAAAAGTTGTCTCTCGCAATTAGATTTCAGTTTATTCAGGGACTACCAATATCAAAACCCCCAGGAAAACCTTCAATGAGACTTAAAAATAAACAGGAAAGGAAGCACATACAGTATTCAAACCCATCACAATATATGTAAAGGGAATAGTCAAAAATTTGTGTGAAGTCCATTCCACTCAAACTTAACATCAAGTACATGTACACAGATCAAACTTTCACTGTACTTACCAACACGGTAAGTGGTAAGACATTTGAAGAATTAAGTACACACCATGTATTAATGAGAAAATCTCTAGCAAGAAGCAGTTTCTTTTACACTGCGATGTGCAGATGTACAATGCAACTTGAATCACTGTTTCCCTAACAATCATCCCTCATATTTGACTGCTATTAACCTTTCAGAGAAACTGTAACAAGTTAAATGCCTTTTATTAACAGCTAACTTGGTTAACCTCACCAGACAACCTTAGCCAAAATGATATGTCCCAAACAGCAGGGAATAATCCAATCTTTAAAAAGAGCTTCAAAGGATTCTTCAAATGCAACATGTATCTTCTGATTAATATTATCTTTACTGAAGAAAATCGAAAAAGAAATTAATGGGTCAAAATCTGTCCTAGCCCAAACTAAAATGTAGTCTTCAATATTTTATTGAATATTTCCATCTACTGACTCGAACTGATATTTTGTGAACAGGACACTTGGAAAAGTAATGCAAATGTCTTTGCCCAATAAAGAATGAGTTTTTTGTTTGTCTATTTGGATTTGAACAGACCCCAGCACTCTTTTTATCTCTATGGGCTGAGGAGAGAGTAGGGCTTCCCAACCAGGACTTTCACTAATTTATATGCACGATCTTTCCACAACACACTGTCATATCATTGCTCTGCATCAATTGTCCAAATGAAACATTTTGTCCATTTTATTTTATATGACTGAACTGAAATTAAAATTGGTGTTCTGCAAACCTAAATTCCAAGAATTAAGAGATCTGTTTCTCCTCTTGGCCAAATCTTGACATGTGGTATGTAAATAAATAAACAAAATTCAATAGTGCACACAAATCACCTTTTTGCCTTGGTATTTAGATGATAACATTTGAAGAAAGTCTGCTAAGCCCTCATATTTACAGATCACCCTATCTTAATACTGAGTCTACGACTAGTTTTTCCTCTGATTTAATGGAAAGATAAAAGTTGAAGGTTTATTTGGTTCACAGAGGCTGTTAATTATGCAATGTGGGGTTTTAGTGAAAAAGATACACTGACCTAGATATAAATATTGATTTATTTAGGGACAACAGTCTGTTTAGGAATCAAGGAGAGAAAAATCAGACAGTTAATGATTTGTCTTTAGCTAGCATTTCTTCGGTTGTATTTTCATTACAGCAGTTCTCTGTAAGTATTAGAGACTCTTTACATACACGGGTAGAGAGGCAATAAAGCCTGCATAAAACAAGACAGATTATTTGTTTTAAAGCTTAAAAGCTTTAGGGATATGATTTAGTGGTGGACTTGGTAGTGATAGGTTAATGGTTGGACCCGATGATCTTGGAGGTCTCTTCCAACCAGAACAATTCTATGATTCTATGATTCTATACAGACAACTGAAGGAAACTGAGGCTAGCAAACTGACAGAACATCTAGTTTACAGAATCCATTCCACTTCTATAAATCAGTTCTATAAGAAGAATTAAAAAAAGAATTATAAATTGTGCTTTATTCTAAATTGCTCACTTTACAAACTACTATTTTACATCTTTCTTTGGCATTTTGACCAATCTCATAAAATTATGCTATTCTTCAAACAATAAAATATGTAATTATACATATGTATAATTCCTGTTTCATCCCTCTAATTTTAAAGGAAATACCTTCCTATTTTCTCTCTGGATTATACAATCATCTTGAGTGCAACAGACATAAGAAACACCCTGTTAGATCAGACAACTAGTCCATACAGCCCAGAGTTGTGAGTGTGACAGTGACAGCAGAGGAGGTTATTTAGGTAAAATGCTGGAGCCTGGTTGTTCTCCAAAGCGTATTACTCTAAAGAGAGTTGTGGAGCTTGAGGAAGTGAGAGGGATGTTAGAGGGTACATCCAGCACTAGTCCTGTTAGCATCAATTTATGGACCTGTTCTCCAGGAACTTGTCCAAACCCTTTTGAACCTCCTGCTGCTGTCTGCCCTCATCACTCCCCATGACAAAATGCTCTGGAAGTTCTCCAAAAGTCAGATAAGGAAGCGTTGCATCCATTTTAAATCGACAAACATCCTTGAGCGTCCCGGTTTCTAGTGGTGTGGCATTTGGTGAGTGAAGGTACACATTCACCTTGGCCACTGCCTTCATAACTTTGTAAACCTCAACCATACTCCTCCCCGTCAACCTTCTCACCTCTAGACTGAAGAGCTTCAGCCCTTTCAGTCTCTCCTCAAAAGGCATCTGTTCCGTGACATTCAATGCCACCCTTTAGTCCTCATTGACGTCCCCCATATCCCTGACATGGGGAGACCAAAGCTGCACACAATGCTCAACATATGGGCATAAGAAGGTTATATACAGCAGGAAAACGATGCTACTGTTGCACACAGAACTAATGATTTCACCCCAGGGAACCCAAAGTGTCCTTCTTGAGCTGTAACTGCTCATGCTCAGTTCAGCATCCCGTGGGCATGCACTAGGTAATTTCTCCTCTGATGTCTTACCTTATGTTTAGCTACGTTAGAGCTTATCTGTCATGCTTTTGCCCATGCAGTTTTGTGAGGTCCTTCTAGAGTTCCCTGCAACTAGAGCAACATTAGAGTACCCAAAAGAGTTTAGTATCATCTGTAAACTCAGATATTTCCCTTACACTGCCTTCTCCAGGGCATTCATGAAGATGTTGAATAAAGATGCTTCTCCTAAATAGAGTGAATCAGATAGAAAGCACACTTAAACTCTCTAGGAACTAATCAAAAGCAAAACAAAAGAAACCTTCCCCCCAAACCTCCTTCTAAAATATCAATACTGCACCATAAATACATTACCATCAGGCCTTGGATATTTACTACAGAACTGGTCATTCAGAAAAATGTGTCATGGGCTGATGACGAGTCAGTCCACTGGCTGTTTAAGAAGAGCACTGTTTTTAAATCGACAAGTATTAACATTAAACTCCAGAATTAGATGTGATTAAAATCACATTAGGATGCACATCAGTAGCTCAGTAGTGGATTATAGAAGAGGAAAAAAATGTTAGCACAGGTCAAAAGTGTCACTACAAGCAATGGAATTTTCTGCCTCTCATGCTCTTGGCATTTGTCATGATTGCACAGATCAATAGGCAAAACCCAGGTTTGCCTTTCTCACTGGTTGAGACTACAATATTCGACCACCTCTGCTGGACATGATGAAAACCCGAGGAGAGCGTGTTGTGCTGAGAGAGAAGGAAGGAGAATAATGGCAGGCTCTTATTATTTACAGATGTAATCACTCTAACTATTAAGAATACGTCCCATAGATAAATCAAGGACATGGATGCAAAGCATCATTTTTTTATTAACAGGAATGGAAAAATTAAGATCTGTAGTATTTCATACTGTAAACATATTTTATCTAACTGTATCTTGGTTTTCACATCTACACATTGGAGTTCAGGGATGCTGTCAAGACAGACTCTACACACTCATCACAGTGCTGTCTTCCACACTGTAAAAGTCAAACTCTTCAGTTGTTGCTAACTATGAAAATGCCTTCCACCCCAACTTTGCCACCATAAAATTATGAATATCCACACACAAAATGGTTTTGTTGGTTTTTTTTTTTCCACTCAAGCCTTTGTCTTGTTATTTGTATGGGTGTTCTTCCTACAGCTAGGCAGTGCAGAACGCTTCAGAGCTATGCACAGACCCTATTTTACCATCCAAATAAAGTACCTTTTAAGTCAGAAATGTAGGGTTCCTAGGTAATCAATGGAGAGACAGAGAAGCCTCCAGAGAGTTATTAAAAGCACTTAAGCAGTTATCTACACGCCTACCATAAACACTGTGGAGGTCCCAACTGCACTGGCAATCTCTGGTGAGTAAGATGATCAAAGAAATGGGCGTTCTTATTCTCCCTCTCACCTTCCCCCAGACCCTGCTGAAATAGATATTGGCTGTCTCCTTCAATACAGGTTGCTTCAGGTTCTGGCTAGGGAATACCCTCCCACATCCACCCTAACCAGGAAGCGATGGGCCTTAAACGAGCTATGACTCATGTCCTGGTCCTCCTTAGAAGAAGTCTTCCACCCTCCTCCTCTCCCACCCCCTGCACTGAGATTACCATATCCAAGACAACCCAAAGATCAGCATGCAAACCTTGTTGGTATATGCATATTTATGTCCTAAATGGGCTCACGGTGTTTTATATTTTCCTGAAGTTATGCTTGCTTCAGAAGGAAATCCCCCTCTCCTTTTGCTTACCCTCCTCACTCTCCAGAAATATCATGCAGAATGTTTTCTTGTCTTATTAATCACTGATGAGATTTTCTTTGAAGTGTTGAAACCAAAGGGAATATATGCAATTAGGGCAATAAATGTTAATGAGCATTGCATTAAGTAAGCAAAAGCACCTTGAATGTCATGCCAATATTTTTTCCCCAAATAATTACATGTGGCTGACTTAACTAGATAGAAAACTTAAAATTCAGGCTGACAACTCACAATTGAAGCACTGATTTATCACAGATTTTCCAAAAACTATATATGATGTTGCTTTCAAAATGCGCCATGAATAAAAACAAAACCCCAGATCAAAACACTCGGCCACATAGAAAAAGTTCTTATTTCAAATAGGTAAGATGTTTCTATTTAGTTGAAAATCTGCATTTGGATTTAAACATACACAATATCTGAGCATATTAATAATAATTTTTTTTAAAAAACAGCTAATAATTTCTTCAAGAAAAACTATTTAAGAAAATCAGTGGATAGAAGAAATATTGTTGAAGTTTTTTGTAAACACGATGTGGAGAAGCTAGAAGATGACAGAAATGGAATCCCATTTTCTCCCTTTCTGTTCAATTCTGTAGCATCAGCTGGAGAATGTTCTGTATTGCTACCTTTTTCGAGAAGTCGGTGGTATTAGTGATGTGTACATACCTATCCATAAAAATAAAAATCCCAAATAGTTGAGTAAGGACTAAAAAATAGATTTAATCCAGAGGTTAATGTATAAGAAGAAAAGCTTCATCTACAGATTTGCATTGCACCATGAAAAAATGACTTCCACATCTATGAAGGTTCTAATGTTTGGAGAGAGGTCTAAAAGAAAACAGATTCTAGATCTTCAGTGTACATTCTGTTTCCTTAATGATGCGGAAAAAAGACCATAACAAGGAAGATGAAAAAATATTGCTTAAGAGCATGTAGCTAATATATCCTTAGCATGGGGAACTTTTTTTTTGGTGATGCAAGAAAAGAGCCAACATCTGTTTTCCATGACAATCAACTGTTACTCTTCTGAAAGAGTAATGTAATCAGAAATTTCCCATGTTTACAAACAAATTCATTGGTAACACATAGCTTAGAAAATGGCTCAGAGAACACCTCGTACACCAGTTATCCCAAAAGAAGGACCAAGCTATTTAGCCCTGCCTATTTCTCCAACTTACTTGAAAACACCTCTAGTGACATAGACTCCATATTCTCTCCAAGCCAACTCTAGATAAATGCTAGTCCAGTATTTAAGAAGCTTCATACAGAGTTCAACTGACCAGGAAGGAAGGGTCTACTTGATAGTACTCTCTAGGTCCCACTGCCTGGCTAGATCCCAACTGACTATAACAAAGCTTTGATACCTAGCAAAAATATGAACAGTAATATTTAGGTGTTTGTATCAAGAACTGTCAGCACCTCCTATCAATATTCTCTTCGTTTTTGATCTAAGTACAAGATACAGCACTATAGAAACATTGGTTAGATAGGCAATTTTGGGTTTATCAAGTCCAGCCTCCCACTTGACAAGTCGATGAGTCAGCTGTGACTATATCAAGCCAAGTTCTGAAAACCTCCAAGATGGAGATTCCACAACTTCTCTGTCTGACCTGTTCCTTTGCTGCACTACCTTCATACTTAAGCTTTCCTCTAATGATCATTCTGAATATCCTCAGTCACAGCTTGTGATGGTTAACTCTTGTTGTACCATCTGCTACTACACAGTAATAGTGCCGTCATCTTTCTTTGAAAATTCCCTCCAAGTTGCTTGCGGTAGGCTGCTATTAGACTCCTCTTTGCCAGACTACGCAAGTCTATCTTCCTCACCACTCAGGAAGAGGGGAAGAATAGTTCCTTCAATCTCCTACCTATGCTTCTTCTAATGTAGCCCAGCATTATCTCATCTATAAAGAAAGGACATTATCGGCTCTTACTCAACCTGGCATCCATCTTGCAAACCACCCCTCCCTCCCTCCTGCCCCTGCTTCACCCTTTTCAGCAGAGCTGCAACTCAACCACTTGTTTCCTAGTCCATAATCATGCCCAGGGTTACCTTGCGCAAGGTGCAAAACTTTCCACTTCTTGATGAACTTCATGGGGTTTCTGTTAGCTTAATGCTCAAGATCACCCTTAACCATTCAGCATGCCAGCTGCACCACCCTCCCCTTCAGTTTAGTACTGTCCACAAATTTGCTGAAGATAGATTTTGTCTCATCGTCCAAGCTGTCAATAAAAATACTGAACAATACTGAACTCTGGAGTACTGTGTTCCCAGCTACCAACCGGGCTTTTAAACCACTGCCTACCACCCTTTCAGCATTGTGACCTACACAATTTTCAAGCCCTCTAATAGTCAACTTGTCCAGACCATATAGTTCCTCAACTTACAAATGTGAATGGGGTGGAAGATGATGTCAAAAGTCCTACTGAAGTCAAGGTATGTTACCATTCACTGCTCTCCTTATTCACATAGTCAGTCATTTCGTGAAAGAAAGCAGTCAAGTTGGTCAGGCATGATTTGCTCTTGGTATCCATGTAAACTAATAGCGATTACATTTACACATGTGAAAATGGATTGCAAGAGGTTGTGCTCCACAGTCTTTCCAGGGTCTAAGGTAATGCCTATAATTCTCAAACTTTCTGTAGAACAGGACGGTTTGCTCCCGAACTCTTAGTATGTTTTCTTAAGAAATGAGTGAACTCCTGGGCTCTCCTTTTCCCCACGCTGCAGTTTCTTAAGGGTCTCTGCATAGTAATTCTTTAAATTAGGAGTAAGTTCACAGCTTATCTTCTCAGCCTTCCTCCGACTCCTGAACTGTCTACTGGTGATTTCTGCAGCCCAGCTGTGGTCACATTCACCTCCAACTCTTCCCTGTTTGTGAGCAGAAGGTCAAACAGAGCACAAATCCCAACTGCTCCTTTTGCATTTGTGTTCAGAAATTGTCACCAACACAATCTAGAAGCTTCCTCAATTCTTGCACAATGCCACGTTAACCTCCCAGCAAATTGGTGGCAGGTGTCTGAAATCCACCATGAGGATCAATGCCTGCCACTAGGAGACTTCTTTTAATTGTTAATAGCCTTATCCTCTTGGTCAGGTGGTCTGTAACTCACCGCCACCACAACATCACCAATATTACTCTCCCTTCTGATTTTGACCCAGAGACTGGAGTTCTTGTTTGTTGCCCAAATAGTGTAGACACTACCATGTAGGCATTAGTGTAGACACATTTATGAACACTCTCCTTTCTGAGAGGGAACTTTATAGCCTTCTAGCCTTTCAGCTGCCTCAGGAAACCCCAGTGGGGGCCCTCCTGGCCCAGAAATCTCTCTTCTTTACAGGCTGACCTGTCCGTGCCATCATGTTGAGCCTGCTAGCCTTCATTCTACCCTTGTAGCCTTCTACCATACGTATCTTCTCCACATGCATTGCTTTCTCATTTAACCCTGAGATTATCTCCCTATCTGCTAACAAACCTAGTTTAAAATCCTCCATGCTAGGTTAGCAATCCTGTCCACAAACATGTCCAGGCTTTCTTGTCAGATTCATGCTATCACTTCTTACTAGTTCTTCTTCTCAAAAAAAAGGTGCCACAAACAAAGGGCAAAGCCTCACTGATCACATCAATTATGCAGGTTGGTTGCGTCACCCTGGGCCATCTTTGGTCGTGGAGTCTTAAGTCACCTTTGATCTCCTCAAGGTCACGTCACTGGTGCTCACAGAGACAAGCCACGAGGGGCAGTAGCTGGAAGGCTCTCTGCAACATCACAGATCCAGGCTAGAAGCAAGTAAAAAGGTCTGGCCAGCAGATGGATGCCTTTGTCCTGCACAGGGTAGAGTCACCAAACTCTAACACTTGTTGCTTCATCTTTTTGCTGGTCCCAGACCCATGGCCTGAGGTGTTCAACATGCATTCTTCCCACAACAGGACTCACTCATCCTCCTTTGCTGCCAGGGACCTGAACCGGTTTTGTAGATGAACAATTGCAGAGAGACAGGGAGCCATTCTGCTGCTGGAAGTTATAAGCTTCCAGCTTCCATCCTCCCGGAAACATGGGAACAGGAGGAAACTACTGACGTTAAACAGGTGGGAAAACAGCAGTTACAGAAAGTCTGATTTCCATCTGTGGAACGTAATAGTTGCTCCAGTATGGTAAAATTGGAATACTGGTCAGAGAAGTTTCCCTAAGGAGGGACAGGTGTTTCAGGCAGGATCATGCTGTCTCCAGTCTCCTGAGGAAAGACACAGTATGGGGAGAAGTCTGTGTCAGATTGATTGGAGCGTGATTTTACAGTGCTCCTAGGAATAAAACAAAGCTACTTCAGAAATTGTGTGTACCTTTGGAAGCTCTCTCAGGCATTGCTCAGTATTATATTCCCTCATTTATGGGCAGTCTTAGTGCTCCCACATTAGAACAGCTTGGCACTGCATGACCAGTTAGGAAAGCAGTTTATTCGGAGGTGACAGAGAGACCGACTCTTCCCTTACTTCATCTGCAAAGGGATATTTCTTCTGCCATAGCCCCAGAGTGCTTACCATACCACAGCTCCTTCCTTTCAACACCAGCTAGAAGTCAACATTTCTACTAAATAAGTAGCCTCAATTTTATTTCAGATTTTTCCTGTTTATAGCTAAAATGCCTGGAAGTCAGTTTATTTACCTATTATCTTAAGAAACAGATTCCCATAGAGGACACAAAGTACAGATAAATCCTATTTTTACTCTCCTCTTACTCTTCCCCTTCCCAGTAGGCTGTAAACTTTTTGTCTGAGGGTTGCAATTATTTTTTCTTCTCTGTACTTATGTTACTGACCAAAAAATGGTTATTTCAGTTGGCCTGAGAATTTTTCATGCCTGTAGCAGAAAACTAAAATGAAGATAATCTACCTACCTATAGAAGACTTATAGAGAGAGAAATAGGCACTTTCTTGTAAACATGTCAGAAGTTTGAAATGATGAACATCTAATCACAAAGCAGACAGTCTCAGCACTGACACCAGACTGAATCTGGATGATACGAACAACTATCTTTGAGTCTTGTAATATAAGATATGGGAATAAAAGACAGGCCAGGGAGCATCTCCCTGCACGACGGCTCTTCTGTTGAGAATCAATCCTCTTTTGGGGTGAGGGGGTGTCTGGGGTGGACAGCCGGGAAGATTAGAGATTGAGAGATTAGATCCTAGAGATTAGGACAGCCTCAGCAGAGGAGACAGCTGAAAAGGTGACCTGAGAGGTCTCTCATTTTTAGGATAGCCACAAAAACATCTTCCTAGAGGATAAAAAATACACACAAAAATTACAGCATATTCAAAGAGAGCTGCAGATTTCTCAGCCATTTCACATACACAATTACTCTTGCATAGGACAGTCTATCCTCTGTTATGGCTGTGCTTTGATATTTCTGTTTAAAATATGTATCTACCATATATATTAGCTGGCTCATTTCAGAATTTACCTGCATCTTTCCCTTTGGAGTGACTGAGGTGCACGAACCCATTTGAACCTTGTCCGGGCAGCCAGCTTCAAAGAAACTTCCTCTCAAGAAGGGAGAGCTAAGGGGGTTCTCCCTTAAAAATTTCAAAAATGGGGGAAAAAAGCAGCTAAGCTTCAGAACGAGGCATTCAGTACCACCGAATGAGAGGGAAGCACAGGCTCATTCTTTTCCTGTGGCTTTTTCAGCTGCTTCTGCTGGCTTCACACTGGCTGCTGAAGACACCTCACAGGATGAAAAACTCTGCAGAGGAACAAACCTAAATAATCAAATTGATCCTTGGGGTGGAAGTGATTGCACTAAGCAAAACTGCTTTACTTTGAATTGATAAAGAGGGAATACAGAATACTACCATGTTTTAAGCGGAACAGGTGACAAATTCATGCTAAGGGTCGTTAATTTACTCACCTTGCTCACAAGCACTCATTCAAATACACATATAAGCTAGGAATCAGACACATTAATAAACTTAATCATCAGTCTGGAATGTGGCTATAAAAATTATTTGGTTTGTATTTATTTACCTGAAGACACAAAATCTCTCCTTAAAAACAACAAAAAACAATAAAATAAAATAATACAACAGCCTTTGGGAGAAAAGATTTCTTTTTATTGCTTAATACCAAACTAGAGGAACTTTATCCTCAGCTGGTAATATTAAACATGATGAGTCAAATGCACTGGTGATGTTAATATAAGTGGAAGTTAAATGCTGGATATATTTGGCTTTGAGTGTTGAAGCAGCTTAACTCACTTGGATCTGGAACTCAAGAGAATGTCAAAACAGCATTAATTACTTCAGGAAGGCTCCAAAAGAATATTTTAGGGGAAGAAACACAGGGAAAGGTAAAAAATAGAAGCAGCTTAAAAGGATCTGCTTTAACAAAGCCAAAACCAACTTCCTTATTTTTTTATGCTACGATGCCCATTCTGCTACTGTTTTCCTGCACGCACTGGATGCCAGAGTCTCAGAAAACAAAATAGCTTGAAAGAAAGATCTGCAGCCAAAATCCCCACGCTGATGATTTCAATCCTCAGAGGAGGCACAAGACAGAGCAGAAGAGATGGATAATTCTCAGCTTCTCTCTGCTGATTCTCAGTCAAGCCTGGCTTGCCTCTTGTGACAAGAAAGGTGATACACAGGAGAACAGGCCTAGAAGGACCTAGCTTAGAAAACACAAGTAAATCCACTAGTCTCTGAGTGCGGGTAGTCTCTCAGGCTACTAGAAGCCGTATCTGTCCAACTCCTTCACGCAGGTGGAAAACGAAACACAACAACAACAGAAGCCACATATGCACCAAGAGAGCTCTACGATAGAAAAATCCACATGTAAATTTTGTCTTAAAAGTGATTAAAAGTAAAAAACTATTCCTCAGTGGTTTTTCTTAACACTTACACTGAACAAGTAAACCTTTGAATGTTTTCATGGTTTTCGGATCTCCTACTCAAGTTTTCCTTTTAAATGTAGATGTCAAAGCCAATTTTTCTCACCCAGGAGCTGAATGTAAGAAGGATACTGCAATACCTCAAGTACTGAAAATACATCACTGTTGCCAACACACCATTTCTCTCTGGTATTTTCTCAATATTCCTTCAACTACAAACAAAAATATATCAAAAAGTACTTCATTATGTAACTTGCAAAGGTTTTAAACATTGTTCAGAGTCTGCTATTTAAACATGCTAAAAAAGTAACTTGCTTCTCTGAGGATGCTTTAATATTCTTTCCATCATTCTTCTGTCATTACAGTAAATGAGAACAAATCAACACCCTTTGGGGCAGAGATTTTTTTTCCAAAGTAAACTCTGCTATTATAGAATAAACACTTGTTTACAGGAGCTAGAACTTTTTTTTTTCTTTTTAAATATCATCAGTGTGTGTTAACAGAACTGAATCACTCTGGGGCTCCAAGACTTCCTTTTTCACCAGAATTCACATTATTAAGCTGAAACTCCTAACTGGCCTGACATACACTGTTCAGCTTAGCTCTGGATTTCTCACAGTCTCATTACAGAAGTAATCTTTGGAGGAATATTTGATGTTGCAGCACTATTTTCCAAAGCAATGAAACTTGTGTCTTGAGCAAGATCTCTCCAGACCTCTCGAACGGAGGTAAAAGACAAATGAAGCAGCTCAGCAAAAAACACATTTAAAAAAAGGTGACTGTTGAAATAACTTCATATTAAACTCCTATGAGCATGTAATCAAGAGTGACGTCTCATGAAGAAGAGATAACATCTAAAATCCCGTGAGAAATGACAATTTATTTCTCCACTGAAGTATTTGGTTTGAATTACCTTGCTCTTGCTCAAGAACAGACAATGGCAGAGCTTTTTTCCCCTTGAAGAACAGGGAAAAATCAATCAGAAAGCAGATTTTTTTTTTGTGAGGACGACGGCATGGGAGAAGATATACATTCTTGTATTTACAGGTACTAGAAACCATTAGAGTTGACGTGTGAACAAGCCTGAAGTGTGAACATTTGAACGTTTCTGTTATCAAAGGCATGAAACACTTTTCAGTTTGACAGACTCATACGACAGTTTTAAAGCACTGACCTGTTCTGTAAGGAAGCATATCATTATTGCATCATGACTGTGTGCAGAAACTTTCCAGACTCACATTTATCTCATAAAAACGCAGGCAATACCTGAATACTAACTATAACTCTATAGCCTCCCACAGTCTCACAAAATTATTGCTTTTCGTCTCCCAAGAGATCTCCCACACCACTGAGGCTCTTTCTGCTCACCGAGAGCCCGGGCAGCTCTCCCCACACTCCTATCCTGCCTGCCGCCTGCTCTGCCGTCGCTGCAAAACTGCCTCGTACCGAGAGACCAAGTAAACCCTGCCCCACGCTGCGGGCCCGCGCCGGCTCCCCGGCGGTAACCTCTTACCAGGTCGGGCCTGAAGGTAGCAGAGCTCCCGTATAAAGCAGGTGATCAGCACAAGGGGGTTTTTTTGTTTGGCTTTGTTTTGTTTTTTTAAAGGGGAGTAGGAATATTTTAGGCTGGGTAAAAGCACATTTTCTGCCCAGAGGGATGTTTAAGACATCAGTGGATGTCTTATCCAACAACGGATGCTACCTCGAAAATACAGCAATGGACCTTGCCAACATTTTTCAGAGGTTACTTTGTTGTATCAGGTATAATTTATTGTGAAATAAAGAATGACAGTCATTGGTGACCATCAGAAAGATACCGGCTTAGCTGAAGCCCTGGTCACATTATAACATCTCATGGAGCCAGCATCTTTTCTTTTGACTAAAACCACTCAGATATAGAAAATACACTGTGATGCAATATGTATAATATATGGCCCAAACCTATTTTTTTCCTGTGCCTTGCCGCAACTTAAAAAATTAATGAATCTGTTTCAGTTTTGGTCTACATACTAAAGGGAATCTTAACACTTGTTTAATTACTTCAAGAAGATTATCAACTCTACACTGAAACTCTCTGTACAAAGATATCATTATTTTTTGTGCTTCATAAAGTTGAATTTGTCCCCATAACTTATACAGGGTATGAAAGTTTCTAAGAAAAATATCCAGCAGTATGGGAAATTCTGTGATCCGTGACATAACTGCACTACTTTTTATGATTTTCCTGAGCAAAGGATCAGAACTATAAACATTCAAGTCATGAAGGCCTTGTTGCAAATTAAATTGCCCTTAATTTAACTTATTTCCAAAACTGCATAATTAACTGGACTTCAGTGAAGTGCTGGGTCAAACAGTCTAATTGTATTGAGCACCATAAGCAGACTTCAGTTCAGGAGAAATTCTTGACAGAAAATATTCTCATAATTAAAAATACAAAAATTTATTATGGAAGATACAATATAGTCCATCATTCTCAAAATTAGACACTCTTACAAAGAGTTACATCTTGAAAAAAGCTAAAGATAATAAAGGATGTGAAGCAGACGCAATACAAGGCTTTTAAACAGAAAATAATATCTTGCAGCAAAGTACCATCTAAAGCTATTTCCAGAAGAATTAGTTTGTGGTTGATTCCCAAAAAGTCGACAGTGGAAGACTTAGCAAATAATTCTTCTTAAAAACTGTTACATTATTCTCAAAATTATTTATTACCTGTCAGAAAAGAGAATGTGACTCGCAAGAATTCTTTCATTATGAAAATCAGTGGTGTTCTCTCCTCCCTCCACCCAAGACAAGGGGTTTAGATCAGCCAAATAAGTCAACCTTATAAAGGTACTTTCAAAATAAAATAAACTCTGCGTGGAGTGATGATTTACCTGATACTGAAATTCTGGTACTGGTGAAGTGGTGTAATAATACTGCATGACCACACATCAGTTTGAGTTTGACTTTCAGTTTGACTTTCTGCATCAAAGTTATCCTCTACATCAATGAATAATTAAAAAAAAAAGGAAAAAAGACTGCATCATGTTTGATCTTTATAAATCAAAGTCATAACAACACACTGTGTCCAGGCATCTCAAAAGCAAGTCAAGGAGCTCATTAAGTCCCAGCTAACTGGCAATCATTTCTTCATCATAAAACACACCTCAAGGTAACACAATGTAAATAAAAATCAGGTGAAAGTGTTAGCACTTACCAAACAGAATCTTTTAATCACAAAGAGATACAGGTGGTTGGCAGCAGTTGCTGGCCTTGCTCTAAGTGGTAAAGTTGAAAACAAGACCATAGAAGAAGTCTTCAACATCCTAATGTGAATGTCCTGTTAGTGATCACTACCTAAGGACAAGCTTGGGCATTTAGTAAATGTTAAAAAGATTGTGACAAAAAGTTGTTCTTTGAAGAAAAATGCATAAAATTCTCATAGCCATGTAGACTGTGTTTGTCAATGTCAGAAAGCTGGTCTATTACTATTCACTTTATTTTTGATGAAGTTCTTGTACTGACTGAAGGAACACTGTTTCTCACTGCTGTCACGCAAAGGATGGAGACTGCCAACCCGTGTGGACCCACAGTAACCCCCACCCTAGCAGAATTGTCTGATGAGCTGTTGCAAGATACCCAAGGGTTTAAGACTTGAAGGGAATGCTCCATTTAGAACAGGCTGGGGAGCAAAAGCTGCTGAAAACCCATAAAAAGTTTCTAAATGCAGAGAAAGTCACAAGGGGAGGAGGCTGGCAGACAATACCTCCTACTGTTACAAATAGCATCCTTGTCTGCTTAGCAGCCCTGTAGGTGCAGGATAATTTACTCTTATCATCGACGTTGTAAGACATTTTTCTGTTTCCTGTTTCCAAAGGGCTGGAAGGAACAAAAAAAGGGAGGAAAGAAAAAGACAGAGTTTTCTGCACAAATTGTAACTGTACAGATTTGCTGCTAAGGGTGGCTGTTTCTCAGAGCCGCAAAATATACAGAATTTCATATATCTGATTCTCTGCTGGAAGCCAACTCATCAAAACCTCTATCAAAAATACAATTTTAACATCTGTTCGGACTTTCACTTATCTCACTGCTCCCAGACACTATTGATTATCATTATCTGCAAGTCTCTAGTATTTTAAACAGCAGCGGCAAAGGGAAATGAAAGTGAGCATTTTCATACAGATAGAGGCTTCCAGGGCAGAATGAAAATTGCTGGTGCTGACTGAAATCCGAGTCTAACACCATCTCATCTTCTGTAAGTACACTGTCAATAGAAAGGAATAAGAGACAGCCTAAATTAAAATATTTATTAAAACTAATGAGAAATAAGGGATTTTGCCAAAGGAGAAAAGGTATTACATTATCAGAGCCTGGTTGCTGTCTGCAAGACACTTCCTGGGAAGGCTGTTATTGTTGTCTTTTTCTTTGCACCAGACTTCTCCTCATACTTTTGGTGTATTATGTGCTTGACTGGACCACAGGAACAGGATATAAAATGTATGGATGGTAGCAGCTCTGGTGGAGTACATAATAAAAGTTTTTGCTTTAGCAAAGTAATCTCATCGTTGCCTTGGAAAACTAAAATCTTCAGAAAGCTAGAACCCCAAACAAGGGTATAGGCTTGAAGCCTTTCCCTCTCCATTCTTCCCAGCTTGAAATACGTAGGTGCTCCTATATCTGCTCCCAAAGAAGTAAGTCTCCCTTTCTTCCCATCCTCCAATATTTATATGAATCGAGGGTAAACAATGTGTACTTTGGAGACCTGCATAGGAGATTTTACAACCTTCAGAGCTCAGAATGAGGAAGAGCAGGAGAGTCTTCTCTTAATCCCATGGAGTCACCTTTGCACACATCAGGATGATCAATCAGTCTTTCTCCCTTCCTACCTACCACAAGATTGTTTCCTATTTAATTTGCAATTCAAAAAATAGAAAAGAAAATCATCACATGCTCAAAATTCTACCATGGTAGAAGATAAAAATGAGTCACTGCAATTTTCAGTCTCTGCGTAAGTTACGGACCAAGAACAGACAGAAAATTGTTGATATTTGCCAACCAGTTTTGTTCCATCAACATTCCTACAATTAAGAATGAAAATAAAGAAGGCTTCAAGTATACAGATACAAGAACCTAGTGGACTGTATCATCAGAACCACTTCTAGACTAAGGGAACAATTTTTTTGTTTGTGTAATCGTGCAAAGCTCTACAGTCAGGTTTGTTTGTGTTCCTCTAGCACAACGCAGACTAACAGCAGATTTTGACCATTCACAGTGACATAGAAAAGTCAGACTTAGCAACTATCAGGCATCAGAAGAGAGAGGAATCCATACAGAGTTTCTACTAAAAGTAATTGATTATCTACTTTAGGGGAAAAAAATAGTTATTTTTTCATGTTTTCAGGCATTGGAACAGGTTGCCCAGAGAGTTTGTGAAGTCTGTCTCCATTCTTGGAAGTTTTAAGACCTGACTGGTTAAAGCCCTCAGTAACCTGGTCTGTCCTCACAGCTGACCCTGCTTTGAGCAGGAGGTTGGACTGAATGACCTCCTGAGGTCTTTTCCAAACTGAATTATCCTATGGCTCTATGTTCTATTATATTAAAAAAACCCAAGTAAGCAGGATTATCCCCCAAGATTTCAGTGCTTCTTCATCTTGTTATTAACCTGCATATCCCAGAGGTTAGCTTCATGATTTACATGCATGTGAATTAAGAGGCAAAAGGAAAAAGATGGTGCAAACAAGAAAAAAAAAAGAAGGAATATTTTCTATCTCTTTCCATTCAAAACTGCTGTTTCAGAAGTCTCTCTCCATCCTGTCGGTAAACAGCTCACAGTGAAAAAAGGCAGTCCTCATAATTTGATGCAGAATAAAATATTACACTTTCTCATGATAGTTGGATCTACGACCCTGAGAAGCATTAAACACCACAGATGTTTCAACCATAGAACAGTTACACGGTTTCATGCCACACTACTCCATAAATGAAGTTGGCAACTATGTCTAAGATTCCTCATTTGTTAGAATAGAATCATAGAATCATTTAGGTTGGAAAAGACCTTTAAGACTATCAAGTCCAACCATTAACCTAGCACTGCCAAGTCCACCATCCCTGGAGGTATTAAAAAGACGTGTAGATGTGGCACTTAGGGACATGGTTTAGTGGTGGGCTTGGCAGTGCTAGGTTAACGGTTGGAGTTGATGATCTTAAAGGTCTTTTCCAACCTAAACCATTCTATGATTCCATCATTTCTAGCAGACATCTGGCAAGTTAAAGCTCCCCACGACAACAAGGGCTAGTGGTTTTGAGACTTCTCCC
This sequence comes from Phoenicopterus ruber ruber, assembly GCA_009819775.1. Classification (NCBI taxonomy): domain Eukaryota; kingdom Metazoa; phylum Chordata; class Aves; order Phoenicopteriformes; family Phoenicopteridae; genus Phoenicopterus; species Phoenicopterus ruber. The sequence goes on along the minus strand of CM020215.1, from coordinate 25,707,941 downwards.
AGCTGCTTATAGAATATTTCATCTTCCTCTTATTCCTGGTTGGGTTCTCTATAACAGACTCCCACCATGATATCTGCCTTGCTGGCCTTCCCCCTGATTCTTACCCGTAAACACTCAGCCCTGCTGTCACTATCATTAAGCTCTAGACAATCAAAACACTCCCTAACATAGAGGGCTACCCCACCGCCTCTCCTTTCTTGCCTATCCCTTCTGAAGAGTTTGTAGCCATCCATTGCAGCACTCCAGTTGCGGGAGTCATCCCACCATGTTTCTGTGATGGCACCTATATCATAGTTTTCCTGCTGCACAATGGCTTCCAGCTCCTCCTGTTTGTTGCCCATGATACATGCATTGGGATAGATGCACTTCAGTTGGGCTCTTGATCCCGCCACTTTTTTTGGGGGACAAGCCCCAATTCCTATGTGACCATTCTCGGGCACTTCTGTGGTTTTCTAACACATCGATAACCCCTGTGTCTTTGCTGCCGCATGGATCTCCATCCCCTACCTCCACTGAGACGGCAGACCAAAGGACCTTGCTAGCACACCGTCCCTCAAACACTGGTGTGCGGCCCCCAGGCTTATCTCTAGTGAGCCTGGTTTTATCCCTTTCCACCTACAGTTCCATTAAGATGGCGCGTAACTACAAGCCAGCCTTCGGCATAATATATGAAAACCAGCTTAGCTGTAGTCTGGTGTACTATTTTATAGACAGTGTAGAAAGCTGTGTGAACTCAGTTTAAATGCTACATCCACGCTAGTCGGTTGCGCGACTTTCAAAAATACCTCGCTTTTTTCAGGTTTTTCCTCCCTAAGTAATTGCTAATTTATAGTTGCATCACTATGAAGACTGGCCAGATAAAATATTTTTACATACCATTTACCCTACTGATTAGCAATAGATTATACATATAAATCCAGATACGGTTGCTGAATAAACTATTTGTCTTAGCCTCAGTAATTTATGGGGAACATCAATTTTATCCAACAAAACAACAAAGTAAAAATGTGCACATTAGCTTCATAGGTGGTGTTTGAAATGAAGCACATTGAGTTCTAACATACCAAACTTCTAGACACTGGATGGCCAAGAGCGTCCTGAATTCAATCACCTGTCACCTATCTATTTATGGCAGCAAATTTCTTTTAAGGATGGACGCACATACACACAAATGTATGTACAAACACACATATGTAATTTATATGAGGGTATGCAGGTATATAGACCATAGAACATCCTGCAGAATCACGCACATCACTGGAGCTGTGACACTGTAAAAGGTCTCAGGGGATCCCTGTAGCATAAGTACCATATACTCTGGCATACCCTTTTTCCAAGTGCTCTCCAGTGACCAAATGATGCAAAGATTGCTTCCTGAGGGGTCTTATCTCCTCAGACTGTGGAGATGTACTTAAAACTGCAGGCTTCTGCACACAGGGAGGAAGCACTTGACCTGTTGGTGAGGGGTAAGGGAGATATTTTGAACACAACAGAACCGAGTGACACCAATACTTACTTGGCAGGCATTATAAATCAACTGGTGTTCCAATTTTTTGATCCCTAGAATCTGCTGAAACATTTCATAAAGCTGTTCCTTGCTCAGAATCAGCTCCGATACCGCACTTAAGGCCATTCTATTCGGCTGTTTGCAAAAGTCCTCTTCTCCCCTGTATATGGCATCATATTTGGCTAGCCAAGAACTTAACACTGTCTCTTTGCTTAATCCATCGATTTCTGGCAAACTTCGGACCCTCTTTTCTATGTTTTTCTTAAAAACATCTCTAAAGTCATTTGCAGAACATCCTCCGCTGTGGACCATTCTTGCAACCCGGTCACTCTTGAGAAATACCTTTTAAAATAAAAGAAGAGAAAAAAAAAGAAACAGAAAAAGTTAGGCATGGACACAAACACGAAACAATCCCTTATAAAGGGATTACAAGCTAGTATTTTGCTTCTATGTAAAATGACTCTATAAGGAAGAGTTATACAGGTCAAGTTTGCTATATTTTTCATAAAGAAACAAGTGACCATGTTGAAAAAGTAAGTTTCTGCATTGAACAAGTACTTAAACTAAGTAGCTTTTAAAGTATTCATGCATAAATTTACAATAGCTAAGGTAGAATGAGGTTTGAATTAACATCAGCTAATTTAAAACTTACCTGCAAGATTTAATTAATCTTTTTGCCATTAAAACCACAGAAATTTAAAGTTACTCGCAAGTAACTCATGGATAAGCTACACTGTCTTAAAACTCAGCAGCATGAGTTAAAATATGATCTTTAAGCCAGCCAAGAATCTCATGGAAGATGAGACAGAAATACAGGGGGGAAAAAAAAGTACTACAGAAATACTACAACCAATATTAACAATAGAGAGAAGAAAGACTAAAAGATACAGAACTGGTTCTACTCGTGTAGATACGATACTGGAGACACAATATGGGATTCTCTGTGTAAAAAAACTCAAACAAAAACCAACACAAAAAACCCCTCCCAAGTACACATACTCTAAGATATGACAAGTCAAATTACAATAACAAACCAATTAAATCAGTGTCAGCATTCTGTAAGAGCTTTTCAGTGTTTAAGGACAGTTGCATTCATCTCTTCCTCTTACGTAGACTTTGGTAAGGTTGATCTTTCCAGCCGCTGTGCATGGCCAGCTCATTTCTAGCAGCAAGACTGTTCCTCTACAAAATGCAACCAACAAGACGATGACCCCTGCAGCATGATCAGCCGTGTAAACAACTGATGTGTGCCTTGGACAAGGGATAAACTGCATCATGCCATTGAACAGATAATTTGGGGAGAAGCACCCGGCTTCCCGCAGCAGAGGGAGATGGGTCGAAGCCCTCCACCCTGCCAGGCTTGGTCGCTGGGGGACTGCTTGGGTGCCACACCAACAGCTCAAGCACAGCTAAACTGCAAAAACCAGATGGGGCACCAAGTAGCCTAAACAGATTTTCTATCCATCACCTTCCTGACTGTTTGCTCTCTTCAATCAGATGCTATGAAGCGGAAGATGAGTTAACTATGCATTTTCAGACTGTCATTTTAGCCACCAAGAGCTATGAAAATGCAATGAATGGAGATGACAGCACAGTAGAGCTCTGACTCCATATGTTATCACATGTTGGAAGACGGTGCACCTAACAACCGACCTAAAATACTATTGTGCTTCATTTGGAAAATACAAAACAGAGGGGTAGGAGAGGAGCTAAAAAGCTGAGCAGAGAGGAGTACACAGGTGGAAACAGATCAAGAAAAACATATTCTAAAAGTTCCAGTGCTTGTTGATGCATGTTTCCCAGTGGCATATTTTAAAATGCAGTTACTTACAAAATATATCTTTGAATAGATATCCTAATCGATATTGTGCAGAAGGCTGCAGATTAAGCCTAAAAATACTCGCCCAAACAGATTATTCAAAAAAACCCATCACCAATATCTGTTAATCACGTTTTATGCTCTAACTGTACCATGATGGATTTCCTTTTTTTGAAACGTAAGTATCTAAGGTTAAATTCTTATCCATAAAGGGACCTGACATGGTTACTGTCAATTAATGCGGATACTAATTTCCTCAAAATGCTACACAAATATTGAATCTCATTTCAAAACAAACAATAATCAGAAATTCCTCTCAGCAATAAAACTTATCAACACAAACAGGTACAAGGATATTAAGCCTTTCCTTGTTTTAACAGTCTGCAATTACAATTGATTCATTCCTCCAACAGCTTCATTGGAAAGCAAATAGAAAAAAAAAAAGATGACTTCAAACTAACTTCAGCTACTTCGTACTGCTCATAAACATTAAATCTTCCATCACATTAGTTTGCATACCCAATGAGAGAAAGCAGATGCAGAAGAAAGAGTGAAATTAAGAATATTTATAGGCTCTTCCCCCTAAAATTCTCATGTTTATCCAAGATTACACGACTCTATGTATTGCTAATATAACTGGATCAGTCTAATTAAAAAAAAAAACCTGCAAAATACACACTGTAAAATCATCAGAATATCCGTCACCTTTCATTACCTTCTTTCAGTCATATTATTCAAAACCAGTAATCCAGAATGGAGGGGCTGAAAAGCTGCTAGCAATTCCCTTGACTTATGAACCAGGGTAATACAAAATTTATTTCTGATTTTGAAGTTGATTTTCTAGGAGACTGCAGGAATAATCTCTTCCATTTTTTCAGCACTTACCCGTGGAAGGGGAGCGCTACTGTAACACTTGGTGCCCACTATGTTGACAAAATGATGGCATGTTCATGTTGGGCACAACAACAGGTATGTGCAAATACAAAATACAATTTGCATGTATCCCTGACCTTAAAATGTTCCCTCCTGAAGCGTTTCGGGTCACAAAACTGTATTTTTATTAAATTTTCAAAAATTATTCCAAGATCATATCTTTTGCAAAAGGAAATAACTCAAAATATGAACCCAAGGTGTGAATAACAGACTAGAAAAAGTACATGGCTGGTTCTGAAAAGGAATCCGTTGGACCCAAAGCTCTTATTGTACTGGTCCTTTCTGAGAAGCAATTTACCAAAATTTTTCCAGAGGAAAAAAAATGGAACATCTTCTTTAAAATGAACCACTTGTATTTGAGATAATTAAAGAGTAATAAGAACATTTGAACAGAAAGACTCCGTTTTCAAGGCTTTGTTTGCAACAGACAACCAGAAGAGAATGGAAATTCAGTTAGGAGAGTACCATATGTGCCTCAAATTTGACACAGTAAGATGCATTAAAAAGCTATTAAATGTCTCGCTATTCCTATTCCTGAAAGACATATGGTACACTTCATGTTAAATGCAAAATCCTTTGCTTCAGTTATATTTCTTGAGATCTGTCTCCTCAGTTTCAAAGCTCTTCTGAGCTGCTTTATGGCTGCTTTTTTAAAAAAAAAATTCTAAATAGAAGTTTATGGGAATTGCCATTATTTTGTTTCACGCCAAATATACAGTTTCATGCCAACGGAGTTATTGTTTCCACCATTGCTCCAGAAAGCCCGTCTGGCTGAGTATCTGTGGGTTCAGAGTCTAGGGATACATACATGCTTTGCAACACTGGTGGTACTTTCTCGGCAGCATTCATTTTTACAATGAAATATGTAAGCTTTTGTAGTCGTCTTAACATAGTCTGCCACTTTTTCTTCAACGTGGTTTATATGCGCAGCCCAATCATCCCCATTAGGGAGAATATTTGTGTTGATATCTATCTTTAAAGCAAAATACTAATTAAGTACATTCTCTAAATTGACTGCTCTTCTTCCCTTTATTCCTTTCTTTAGATTGCCTGATCATTAGACTTAGTTCTAATTAAATAATCACTCAAAAACCTCCAGTGTTAAAATGTTATCTCAGGTCTCTCAGCACTAGGGGGGAACCGGAGAGAAAAAACATTACAGGTTTGAATATAAAATATAAAATCCCAGAAAAAGTTATTGTGGGGACAAAGACATCTATTTCTACAGGGAACTTGATTTGGCACATCAGCCACGATTGTTTGGAAATCCTCGTATTATTTAGAAATAATTTGACAAGAGTCAAAGTTTTTAATGAAGTATTTCCTGTTTCTACCAACATTTTCCAGACTTCCTCAAAGAAATCCTGGAGTGACGCTACTTGTCAGTCAGCCTTTGAACTTTTAGTATCATTATTGGTTCCTTCAATCTAGTCAAAATCAACTCTTCATGTTACCCACTGCTAACAAACTATCAAACACCAAAAAAGAAACGCTCTATTAACACAGACAATGCATTCAGGAAAAAACAGATAGTTAAGACAGGTTTTGATGGGCCCAATATATCCATTTTGAGGAACTTTTTCAATTCACATTATTCAGAGCCATTCTAAATACTCTTGGACTGAGCCATACCTACAGTCTTTGATGGATAAAGTTCTCCTCGTATCATAACCATTCAAAGATGATCAGGTAAGGAATTAAAAAAAAAAAAAAATCCTCAACTTTTTCTTCCCTTATAATTACAGTAACAATTATCATTTACATCTATCTACTGAAGTATGGTTTAAACTCACTTTTTTCCCATCATTATACATATGCAATTTCAGCTGTTGCAAATGCTAGTAAAAAGCTTAATTTAAAATAGTCTTTAGCACTAGATAGTTACATTAAAAGTGTATTTCTGTTTAAAGACGAAAAATCACCATTTAGCAGTGCCCACAACTTGAGAAAATATTGGATATATTAAACAAAGAACTGCTTTTACATCTTCTAGCACATACTCCTTGAATAACATTTCTATTCACCGCACATCATACCAAATTTAACTAATTATATATGCAGGCAACACAAACATGATAATCTTATTCTCTACTGTAAGGCTTAGAAAAAACCCATAAGCAATATGCAAAAGAGTTTGCATAAATTCAACTGTAGATAACCTTTCCCTTTTCTTTGTAAACGGATTAAATATGAGGCCCATTAGGCCATGCATTACAAACTTCTATACCTGTTTTCTTTCATTTGAAAGACACATACTGATGGAGTTTTCTATTGAGGTCACCTTTTTAGCAAGTTGGGAAGAAAAAACCCAACACAATACTTATAAATATCTATAATGTTTCCACCAGTTTGTATAAGTGGTGTTATTAATAAAAAATAACATTTTGTAATTCTGCTACACATACCAGTAAAACACAACCTTTCAGCTACTTGCTTATACATCAGTTCTAGCAGAGCCTGACTCAGCTCTAGGCACAGCACCAACTGGCAACACACTGAACTTGCGCTGACCAAATTATTTTACAAGCTCTTTTATTCTCAGGCAGAAAACTTTGCGAAAGGGTTTGATAAAGAGAAAATTTATGATCTAAGCCCCCCTCACGTTGTAAACAAAGGATTGAAAAAACAAGCAAACAAAAAGTGTGCTCCAAACAGTACATTACATCAAAAGGGAAAAATATATATACATTAGGATACATTATCTCACTTTCATACTAACATTCTCTTCCAAAGTAAAACACAGAAAGTACCCCCTCGCCCCCCATATTTTTAATTGTGAAAATGTTGTGTCTACAATACAAACCCCTTGCAGAATACCACTCACATCTGGGGTATATCCAGCGCTATAAAACAAAAATCCTTGGTTTTGTAGGTAGTAAGTTATAATGGAATACTTTTTTCAACATAAAAGTGCTTTCTTATTAACCATGCGAAAACTGAAATTTTAGTTTCAGGGAATATAAGTGTGTATATATATACATAAAAATGCGTATGTGTCTATGTAATGCTTGTGTGTATACACACACGGAGAGAAAAGCATTGCAGTCAATCATGTTCATCCGTTATCCATTTTGGAGACAAACTGAATTCAGCTATGACTTATTGCTTCTTACGTTTTGAGTACAAATTTTGTGTGGTAACATAGGATTTTGTTTAAGCAAAACTTTGTTTGCTCTTTTAAAATTCAAAAGGGTGCCGAGAAGGGCAGAAGGACCACAAGAATGATTTCTCAGTCTCTGAAAAGGAAACTCCTTACTCATCTGGCCCCTGTACACCTTCCAGTAGTGCAACTGCACCGACATTCTCCTCTTTATTAAGCAAAGCAGCATTGGGAACTTCATTTGCCACACGAGTAGCTAGAGAGTTTTCTTCATTTTTGACAGTCACTGCTGCTCCTCTAGCTTTGAGGAGATCACATTTACACTCCAGACACGTCCTATGTCTTAACAGCCAGGGCTCAATGCATGTCTCATGGAAAAGATGGCTGCAGCTCAAAATGCACACTACGTCTCTGGGACAGTAATCTTCTAGCCATACTAGACATCATCTGAACCAGCTTCCTTATCACCTTTCTTTACAACACATGGTTCAAGCTGCCTAATAGCTTTTTTCACTTCTGTCAAATTCGGGCATTACTGGATCCGAGCTCTTGGTATCCTGCATGTTCCAGCACAGTAATAGGTGGAATAAAACACCACAGCTCTTATACACAGAGAGGGCCTCTATAATAATGGTTCACCCAGGAGTTGTGGTAGCTTCCTACTTCTATTGCTATGATTACTTGTATGCCATTCTGAATTAAGCATAAATTGTCCTTGTCTTCCAGACTACCAATCACAGCTGTAACAGTATCACCTGCACTGATGTAGACCATAGGAAATGCTTCATTACCTACATCTGGACATTTATAAGTGATGGCACGAATTGCTCCAGTTGATGCTGCACACTTTATTTTGCTTGTGAAAGTATACTATTTCCTCCTAATTAGACTATCCAGGTGTCTGTTTCTGTTGGCTTGCTAAGGAGCTGCAAGCACTGCAGTGTGGTTATTTGGGTAGCACCACCAATCCAGACACATTCTTTAATGGTGAAGTTCTTCCAAAGACTTCCCTGGGTGCTGACTCCCACACGGTCCTCTTCTCAGCCTGGAACAAAATGCTTAGGCAAGGAACTACCAATCCATGGGCTTGTGATAAAAGCAGACAGGGCACCATCAAGACTGCAAAGCATAACCACTGGGAGGAGGGAGGATTTGGCCTCTCTTCTCCACGCCCCAGTCACATCCTGTTCATGAAGAAATACACTTTAAGGGCATTTTTCCCAGTTGGAGCTGGAGCTTGTCACAGAGGCTCAGTCTGCTTGGAGTTGTGCTGCTTCACCGTATTACTGCCACCACTGATGGCACTGCTGCTCTTTAGCTGGTGGGATCCTCCTTGGGCAGGTGGGATACCCTTCCCTTTTCTGTGTTTTGTGGTGCTGCCATGTCCATCTCCTGTGCTCAGTGCAGAGAAATAAGACTCAAAAGATTTTGGTGAAGTTGGGTATAGACCCACTGTGCCCAAGATAACAGCTGCCCCAATTTCAACTGCTTCTCATTGTTACTTATTATACAGTACTTCAATCCTACATTCATTGAAGAATGGGCAACGAAGGGCAATGAAGCTGGTGAAGGGTCTAGAGCACAAGTCCTATGAGGAGCGGCTGAGGGAATTGGGGTTGTTTAGCCTGGAGAAAAGAAGGCTGAGGGGAGACCTTATTGCTCTCTACAACTATCTGAAAGGAGGTTGTAGAGAGGTGGGGGTCGGTCTCTTCTCCCAAGTAACAGGTGGTAGGACAAGAGGAAATGTCCTCAAGTTGCGCCAGGGGAAGTTTAGATTGGATATTAGGAAACATTTCTTCACTGAAAGGGTTGTCAGTCACTGGAACAGGCCGCCCAGGGAAGTGGTTGAGGCACCATCCCTGGAGGTATTTAAAAGACGTGTAGATGTGGCACTTAGGGACATGGTTTAGTGGTGGACTTGGTAGTGATAGGTTAATGGTTGGACTCGATGATCTTAAAAGTCTCTTCCAACCTAAATGATTCTATGATCAATGCCCCCACATAAACCTTTAAAGTTTAGTTTACTCTCTCTTTCTCTCAGGGAAAAAAAAAATAAAAAAGAGCAAATTTCACTATAAAGCATGTAAGGAAAGTTCAGCCTCTGACAACATCACACATTCCACCTTTCAAGTGTTTCCAGAGCTTTCAAACCGTATTCCACACATATATAAGTGTATTGCTATACGTGAGCCAAACACTGTCTCTCCTACACCGGCTCACAAAGATCAATGAGCCAGCTACTTATCTAGATCTCCAATGTATTTATTCATGCCGATGTATGCAACTGATGTTTGGGGCATCCTTAAAACCCACTAAAGTTAAAACTGAGCTTTTTCATATAACTAAGAAAAAAGGTTGTCAGATAAGGCTTACAGATATTCCTCTTTGGAGATTTTTTTCAGGAGAACCCTATCAACCGGACACAGATATACAACTGCAGAGGGCAACATTTTGTCCTTAAGGAATCATTCTTGTATTAAAGAGTGTTTTGTTTTTTTTTTTTTACTTTAAGCTGACTTGAAACAAAGCTAGAACTATATTAAAGATTAATGGCAACTATGTGATATTGGAAATTGTCAACTGAAATTAAAAAATGTAAATTGATAGAAGTACCTCTTTGATAAAGACTGAAAAAGGGCAAAAAAGACTTTGACGGAAGTCCAAGGAACAATCAAGTTTGTGAATGCTTTTCAGGTTTCTGATGTGCTTTTCTGATGAGTTCTCCCCTCAGGCTCCTGATGTGCTTCTTACAGTTACCAGAACTCTTGAGTTTATGACACACAGAATAAATTTTTTAAAATGGCCAGCAATTTTCAGGGCTAAATTGAGCTCCAAAGTTTCTGCAAAAGACGATAATTCTCTTTCTAGGAACCAAAAGGAATTCAAATAAGATTCTTACTTAAAAATTTGATGTGACATGCATCGTGATGCTGTGCTAGAAGCATTACTTGATGCAAAAGCAAGCATAGGACATTTACTGTGTGACATTCAATAGCACCTTCGCTGCTGCTGCAGCAGCTCTTCAAAGCCGCTCATACAAAAGCTCATTACCAACTCTCGTCGCAGTCAACTGCTCTCACCAACTTCTTAAAGTCCTTCCTGCTCCACAGGAATAAAAATATTCCCCATTTCAGTCACTAGCATGAGCAATGGTCTCTGGGACCAGCTCACACAGCCCTCAGTAGTTCTACTGTATTCTGAAACCCCACAATGCATCGCATCGAGAATTCGGGCTGGTTTGACGAACATGCAAAAAACTTCTGACAGTTTGAAGAACGGCTTCCACAACTACAAATTTTAGGAACAAAGGCTTATGCCTAGGAGGACTTAACATATATTACAACCAACACTGTTTGCCGCTATACCCTGGAGCTGCAGAAAAAACCCCATTGTTTCAGATATGATGTTCTCACTGCACTTATGAGAGTCTGGAAAGAAATAAAAAAACACTCCAAAAATTATTAAGTTGATGTTTAGATTAGGTTTAGTCTGATCAACCTATCAGACTACAAGAACAAGATCATTTTGGGTCAAAAATAAATAGCTTATGCAGTAGCTTTGTACATCTAATAGTATATACTAATTATTTTTATGCTAGTTGAATAAAATTACTGCATTAGCCATTGAAACAGCATTTATATTCTAGAAAGAGACTAATAGTTACCAATGCATTTTAATAACTACTTTTAATAACTATTGGCTGCTGAACATGAGTGGAAATTGAATTACTTACTGAGATTTGCTCAGTATATGGAAATCAGAAGGCTTTTTAATGTTTTTAGAAAAAAAAAATTATAAGACTGGCTTGCAGGTCTTCTTCCTCCCTCGTTCCCTTTCACCCCGTAGAAATATCCTCCAGGCACTATTGTGATTTTTTTTTCAATGAAATTATCAGAGTTAAAGGGCCATTTTTCTTTATCTGTTTAAGTCTTCAGAACAGAGTCCTTACCTTTAGGTAAAAGCAAAAGATACTCAAATTTTAAGAGATCACACTAATAAACTCCTATTTCTCTATTGAAGTATTTCTGTCTATTTGTTAATCACAGGTTTCTTCTCCTAAAAGTATACTGCACTGTACAGTTTTCCCTAATTCAGGGGAAACAAAATGCTGAAATAAAAAAATGTTAAATTTGTGTTAACAGCAAGATTTTTTGCTTGTTTTTAAAACCTCCTTAAAATGTCACGTTACATTAAGATGCAAAAAGGAAATAAAATTTAAAGTAATAAACCATCATTATCTGAAGAGGCATAATCTTCATTTACTATTTTTCCTCCTTTTTTTTTTTTTTTAATATCATGTCTACTACCCTTCTGGAGTATATTAAGCTATGATTTCTTCTTATCAAGAGTAATGGTACAGAAACCATCACAAGTTGAAATCTTTAGGTTTACTTTGTTTTATTCAACTCTTTTGGGCAGTATCATAGCTGCACATTGGACATTTCCCACAGCTTAGCAACCAGCTATCTGTAAAAAAACCCCACCAAAACCCAAATTCTTGCAAATCAAAATGTGTGCTACTTCTCTAGACTTACATGCTTGTAAGCATACTACACAACACTGTGCACTGGGAGTTGTTTCTTTGCCTCCTTTTTGAAACTGGCAGAAGCAATTGCCCAAAGTCTTCCCGAATTTCTGTTCCTGATGGCTACACATTTCACAGACTCATGTACCGCAATGTTCGTGCCTTGGGGACAAGAACAAACAGAGCTATAGTGACAATCACCATAAAAAATCCACAAAACTATTTCACCCAGAGGCAATGTTTTCTCCTGGATTAATTTATTAAAGTTATCAAGACGCCCTTTTGGAACAAGCATATTTATCCTCCTTTCAAGGCTGACAACAGCAACAATAGTTTTTGCGCCCTGGTGAGACATAGCAAGTTACATACTGTTGCCTATACGAGCATAGTTGTGGATTACTCATCATTCCTATTCCACTGTGTAAGGCTGCAACATGCTCACTGTCCTTGGTTATATCCATCGCCATCTACTTGGCAGAGAACTCATTTGCAAAGCCTCTTCTTGCCAAAGTACATTTTCTTGGTTAGTAAAGTGAAATTCAGCAAGCATTAGGAGCTCATCAACACGTTGCTTCCAGAGTATCTTGCCTCCTTACAAAAGAGCTGAAAACTTGCTCCCCTGACCAGAACTCCTCCCTTCGGGAACCAATGGAAAGCTCCAGGTGGCGAGAGTTTCAAAGGGTCTATTTTAGCTACCGTAAGCCAGAAGGCGGCTGTTAACTTGAACACGTAACACAGCGAGCCTTGGAGATATCACTGACAAAAGGCTTACCCTCACTGCACTATTGGTCCCATTCATTTTCCAGCAAATGAATTCCAGAGGAAGGTGTTTGTCCCTGACTATGAGGGAAGAAGGTGAAGGACAACAAAAGCAGCTAGAAATAATAAAGCAGAAAGAAGAAAGAGGAAACTGAAGATTGAAAGAAACTGACTTCAAAAAGGAAACATACATACACAAAAATAATGAGTAGCAAACACAGCCATGCTGAAAGGATTAGAAAAAAACCCATTTACTTAGCATACTTATTTATTTCACAATCACAGATGATGATTAGTTTATGCATAACTACCTCCTTCGGTACCTGCAAACTTGAGAAAAACACACAGCTGTTGAAAACCAATATCCCACATTTCCATTTGCCTTGCTAAGGAGCTCCTCAATTTGCTGATTTTTTGGTGTTTGTTTGGTGCTGTACAAAATACAACAAAACCCAGCACTTCATCTCTTACGATAGCGTTTCTCTCTTAGGATACAGTCTTTCTAAATATGAGACCCAATTTCTTGCATTAACTTTGAGAAAAAGTGAAGTAAATGGCAAGTATAATAAGGAAGGGAAACCAGCCCTTCACTTCACTGAATTTTCCTCTAGAGTCACTTGTGGTTCTTCTATTTATTCCACTTGACTGAAAAGTGGAAGTTATGTAAGTGACAGTTTTCATCATTGGTATTGCACTGGGCTCATTTTGTCAGACATGAAAAGAATTGGCTATTTTATTTCCCTATTACTATTAATGTTCTCCTGCATGAACCATTTTCACCTAAGTATGGATTAATAGCTTTTAGCTTGAACTAACATACTACTGTATATCTATTTTTAAACATAATACCGGACAGCCTATAGTCAGAGTAGCTCTGCTGAGATCCTTTCGGTCCTTATTCCCCACTACCCCCCTAAATACTTTCATTTAAAATGAGAAGGACACTGTTTCAGAATATATTTTTTTACTCATCAAGATCACTTTTTGATTTCCAATTCATATATTCCGTCAGTGCAGACAAATGCTCAAAAAGCATATGAGCAAATAGAAATTGGGCTGAAGTCACCTGAAACGTCATCACGTAATATTTTTTTTTTCTGTCTCTGATTCCACTGCAATCTCCCACCTCTGGTCCCTTTGGAACAAGTTATAGGGTTTAACATTGCAGTGAGCTCCTCCCCTTGCTCCTAGCCTGGCTAGCAACAAGGGGTTCCTGCTATAGTAATTCCCCTAACATGCAATTCAAATCTCGGGTTATAACAATTTAAAGGTATTTCCATTACAATCTCCACCCCTGGTCCCTTTGGACTAGACCATAGGGTTTAACATTGCAATGAACTCCTCCCCTTGCCCCTGCTCCAGCTTGGACTTACCCACAGACTGCAGTCCCTTAGGGGTGACCTGCTCCAAGTGGAGCCTTATCTATGAGCCACAGTCTCTGCTCACTCCCCCCACGGTGTGATGGGGGAAGAGAATCAGAAGGGTAAAAGTCACAAAACTCGTGGATTGAGATAAAGACAGTTTAATAGGGAAAGCAAAAGTCACACATGCAAGCAAAGCAAAACAAGGAATTCATTTCCTCCTTCCCATCAGCAGGCAGGTGTTCAGCCATCTCCAGGAAAGCAGAGCTCATCACGCCTAACAGTTACTTGAGAAGACAAAACACCATCACTCCGAACATCCCCCCCTTCCTTCTTCTTCCCCCCAGCTTTATATGCTGAGCATGACGTCATATGGCCTGGAATATCCCTTTGGTCAGTTGGGGTCAGCTGTCCCAGCTGTGTCCCCTCCCAACTTCTTGTGCACCCCCAGCCTCCTCGCTGGCAGGGCAGTACGAGAAGCAGAAAAGTCCTTAACTTAGCATAAGCACTGCTGAGCAACAAAGAAAACATCTCTGTATAATCAACACTGTTTTCAGCACAAATCCAAAACATAGCCCATAGTAGTTACTATGAAGGAAATTAACTCTATCCCAGCCAAAACCAGCACAGCAACCAAAAATGAGTCAGCAAACTGATGACTGTTTAAACAAAAATCCCGTCATTACTAAAATGATGGAGGTAAGAACAAACAGGCTGACCAGGAGAAAAGAAGGTAAAATCTGCTGTATACATCAAGAGCTGTATGATTGGAGACGAGTAAATAAAGAAGAGATGCAAACCAGAAGATTAAAGGAGTAAAACCCCATCTAGTTCATAACTTAGCAATGTCTAAACTCTCAGCAAAGAGAAAAATGGAAAGTCTCACTATTGTGCCTCCATCTGTATTTATGCACTAAGAGAATGGAACCATTCAGAGGAGAATAAGGACAAACAGTCCTACAACCCATGTTTAGCTATGCAACTCACCCATTTTAGACCCCTTTCGATGTGCTGGGAAAGGGCGTACTCATCCAGAGGACAACTCAGAGCACTTAACACAGGCTCTGCTCTGAAGCACTCCCTGGAGGAACCTCTCTCTCCACAATGAGGACACAGAAGTTCACAAATATTCATTGTCCAGACTGTTCTACAAAGCATCTCAAGGCAAGTGGTGCGAATGCTTTCCAAAAGTTTCTAAACTAGCCAAACAGAAGACTTCAAATGATTTTGGGAGAAAAAGGATAGAATAATACAGTCAAGTTTAAGTGCAAGCTGATGTGATAGATAATACTTGCTTTGTGATGACAACATATTTGGTGTTACAGAAATTGCCTCCTTGCGCCCCCAAAAAGACAATCTGTACTTCAAAGTGTTTCTGTTCTAAGAGGAAGACATGAATAACAGAAAATGAGTGAAAATGCAGACAGGGACAATGTATCAAGAAAATGGGACTGCTTGGGGAATTGTTTGTTTTGTTTTTACACTTAAAATGCATTATTATTTGTCTGGACATTCATCTTAAAGCAATACCATCTCATCACTCATTATAATGCATTTCTATTCTGGAAAGTGGTACAAAGGTTATGCAGAGCTGTTAGACACCAAGCCATTGCCATGTAGGATTTAGCTGTTAACTGTAGTCTTACAAATATTTTTATTCCGACACAACTTTCTTAAAAAGTCAGCCTTTATCATAAATACGTTCCCTTCTCTCTCCCATTATAAAGTGTAATCTTTGTGTGTCAAAAAACAACAATACGTTTTCCTTGATTAATTTTTCACAAGGGTGATCAATTCATGGTGTTGGTAGAAAAGTTATAATACACATAAAAGCTTCAAAATGCATTCTGAATCTTAAATCCTTCTTCAGATTTAATAATCACCCAGCTGGCTACACTTCAGACAGCAATGCTTCAATGGGAAGATTAATGAACATTTGGTCTGCAGCTTATTCCCTCTAGATTTTAGCATGCAAAGTGCAAACTTTTATAAAACTAGACTATTTTTATGCATTCCAATTATATGTCAAGGTCCAAATAGCTTTAATGGTAACTTTGAGGCTTCTTAGTCGTAGTTTGCTCTCTCTTTAGAGTACTTAAGTTTTTGAAAATATTAATTCACTCCACTACAGTGTTCTCTAGACCATTTTAAAGATTACTTTTCAATATATCATCCCAAGTCAAAACCACCTTCAATTTCTTATTTCTTTATTTTATACAATCATCAGTTATTTTGCCTTGCCAGCAGTATATTCTACAGCAAGGATTTAACTGAGCAAACAATTGAAGACACAAAAGCGAACACTAACTTCCCAACAGACTTCCCTACAGTCACTATGGTCACTTACTGCCTCTACCTCTTACAGCAGCAATTGCCACTCGCCAAGCTCCCGCCGCCCCGACCTCCGTGGTGCCCACACTGCTCAGATACTGCATAAAGTCCAAAAGGATGCTACAGTTGAGGTAAGAAAATCTGCACCCAGGTTGGGGCAACAGGGAAGACGTTGTCCACGCGGCTTTGTCCTCCTCCCTCAGCGTTTCCACACCGATGCCTTCCCTTTTCTGTGCTTCTGGAGGGAGATGCTGGTCATAGCAGAACAACCTATGAAACTTCATTTGCAGTTAATGGGGTAGTCGGAAACGATTCCAGTCAGAGGAACCTCTTTCTTAGAGATAACTTTGGTCTTTTACCATGAGACAAAACCTAGTTACCAATCCAGTCTATTTCGAGATCTTGCAGACAGTTTTGTTGGACAATTACACGTAGGAGCAGGAAAAAAAAATATTGATAGAGCTCTTACAATTGAGTCCTCCCCAAAACCCAGAATGCTTTTGTTTTTCACAGTCCCCAGCAATGAGTATGGGGTAGAGAACTGAGGGTGGAAAAAGGAAGGAAAACCACCACCACCGTAGTGTTGAAAAGTTTTCCTTCTCCGGTTTGCTCCTAGTCCGGTTTCAAATTCACAGTAACAAGACGTCATTCTCTTTCTCTTTTCCTCCAATTATGGGCACTGGTTTCAATCAACTAGAAAGACACAGGAAGGTATGCTTATTTTTTAGGTTTTTCCTTTAAATGCTAGTAGCAACTATACAGATACTCCAAAATATTTTCAAGCTAAGCCAGGCAAGAGCTTTGGCAAGAAATGCAAATGGTATACAAGTCAAATGTAATAAGCAAACAAACATTACCCTCCTGCTGTAAAAACAGTGCTACTCACGCCAAGATAAGGCTTAAGTTATTTGGTTATTGTGACTAGCCTATTAGTCAACATCCTAATGCATTTTTAATGCGCGGAGAGAATGGCGCGCATCTCTTGTCACCTCTAAGGCTAAATCCTAAACACTGCAAAACCAAAGTCTGATCGCAAATTCTTCTCATTTTAGTTTTTGTTTTGTTATTCCACTCAATTTCTAGTCATAATTCCACTAATGCATAAGATTTTTCATTTTTATTACAGCTTCTTCTAGACTATTCTGAAAACATATTTCCCACTTATCTAAGAAGCAGACTTGCACTGATCTAAGTAGTTTTTATAAAAAAGGTAACTCAATTCAGTGTCAGGCTATTTGGAAACATTTGCGCTATTCGTCTGCCAACTTCTGAAACACATTACTCATACCAAGAGCCTTCTGCCATCTTCAAACACAGATTTTCTAATTTGATGCTCTGAAAAACCCAGAATAATCACTCAAGGTTTTTTATTTTAATCATAAATTTTATGACAGCCAGAAACAACCTCCTTATCATGGCCACTTCTACAAATGATTGTACCTTCCAAGACACTTATATTACAAACAGATTAATTTACTGTGGAATTTGCATACATATCTTAATCACTATTTAAATAATGAAAAAAAAAAACAGTTAGTAAAAAAGCAATAAGCCATGTATTTAGAATTTATATTCTTGGTGTTGTTGCAGAATTAATGCTTCCACTCAGTGAAACAATTCAGATTATCTCACCCTTACACTAAGAATTGAGCTCATAAATCATGAAACAAGCAAATAGAATTAAATCTGGCCAGAGACATCAAGGATAACAAGAAAAGCTTCTACAGGTGCATCGCTGATAAAAGGAAGACTAGGGAAAATGTGGGCCCTCTCTAGAAGGAAACGGGAGACCTGGTTACCCGGGATATGGAGAAGGCTGAGGGACTCAATGACTTTTTTGCCTCAGTCTTCACCAGCACGTGCTCTAGCCACACCATCCAAGTCACAGAAGGCAAGGGCAGGGACTGGGAGAATGAAGAACCACCCACTGTAGGAGAAGATCAGGTTTGGGACCATCTAAGGAACCTGAAGGTGCACAAGCCCATGGGACCTGATGAGATGCATCCACAGGTTCTGAGGGAACTGGTGGATGAAGTTGCTAAGCCACTATCTATCATATTTAAGAAGTTGTGGCAGTCCAGTGAAGTTGCCACTGACTGGAAAAGGGGAAACATAACCCCCATTTTTAAAAAGGGAAAAAGGAAGACCTGAGGAACTACAGCCCAATCAGTCTCCCCTCTGTGCCCGGCAAGATCGTGGAGCAGATCCTCCTGGAAACTAGACTAAGGCACATGGAAAATAAGGAGGGGATTGGTGACAGCCAACATGGCTTCACTAAGGGCCTGACAAATTTGTTGGCCTTCTACGACGGGGTTACAGCGTTGGTGGATAAGGGAAGAGCAACTGACGTCATCTACCTGGACTTATTCAAAGCATTTGACATTGTCCTACACGACTTCCTTGTCTCTAAATTGGAGAGACAGGGATTTGACAGATGGACCACTCAGTGGATAAGGAATTGGCTGGATGATTGCACTCGAAGAGCTGCAATGGCTCAATGTCCAAGCGGAGACCAGTGAGGAGTGGTGTTCCTCAGGGGTCAGTATTGGGACTGGCGCTGTTTAAGATCTTTGTCAGGGACATGGACAGTGGGATCAAGTGCACCCTCAGCAAGTTTGCTGATGACACCAAGCTGTGTGGTGCGGTTGACACACTGGAGGGAAGGGATGCCATCCAGAGGGACCTTGACAGGCTTGAGAGATGGGCCCATGTAAATCTCATGAAGTTCAACAAGGCCAAGTGCAAGGTCCTGCACACGGGTCAGGGTAATCCCAAGCACAAATACAGGCTGGGCAGAGAATGGATTGAGAGCAGCCCTGCTGAGAAGGGCTTGGGGGTGTTGGTTGATGAGAAGCTCAACATGAACTGGCAATGTGCGCTCACAGCCCAGAAGGCCAACCATATCCTGGGCTGCATCAAAAGAAGCGTGACCAGCAGGTTGAGGGAGGTGATTCTGCCCCTCTCCTCCGCTCTCATGAGACCCCACCTGGAGTACCGCCTTCAGCTCTGGGGCCCCCAACACAAGAAGGACATGGACCTGTTGGAGCAAGTCCAGAGGAGGTCCACAAAAATGATCAGAGGGCTGGAACACCTCTCCTATGAAGACAGGCTGAGAGAGTTGGGGTTGTTCAGCCTGGAGAAGAGACCTTCTCCAGAAGGCAGACCTTCTAGCAGCCTTCCAGTACCTAAAGGAGGCCTACAAGAAAGCTGGAGAGGGACTTCTTACAGGGGCATGTAGTGATAGGGCAAGGACTAATGGCTTTAAACTGAAAGAGGGTAGATTTAGATGAGATAGAAGGAAGAAATTCTTCACTATGAGGATGGTGAGGCACTGGAACAGGTTGCCCAGAGAAGTTGTGGATGTGCCATCCCTGGAAGTGTTCAAGGCCAGGTTGGATGGGGCTTTGAGCAACCTGGTCTAGTGGAAGGTGTCCCTGCCCATGGCAGTGGGGTTGGAACTAGATGATCTTTAAGGTCCCTTCCAACCCTTTATCCAAAGGGATAAAGATTAAGAGAAGGAACAAAACTGTAACAGGAGGCAGTCTATTAGAAGGTAAGTCTAATATGTGCTGCAGCCACAAAGTCAATACACAGCTGCTTAACAGGAGGAAAAAAGGGAAGTCTCTATTTCCAAGACAAGGAGGAAAGAGTTTTTACAAGATCATTAGATACAAACTACAAAGCCCAGCACATTCGAATACAGCTGCGCAGCAGCGCTGCCACGTCCCAGAGCATGTGCTAGTGGAGTAGCCACAGCTAGCAAGACGCGTGAATCTACAACAACGCACGCAAGCTACAGCAAATACAAGAAAGCTGCCTCGGCATTACCTGGAGCTGCCTTCGTTCTCCTCGCTCAGCGCATCTAATTGGTTTTGGCAGGTACTTCTTCACACGCTGACAGAGCCAAGTTCAACATCTTTAACTTCCAAGATAATATATATTTTGGCAGGTTGCATTTGGAATCTGTCTGCACTAAATTATACCAAAAACCTTGGAGCTTCCAGGCACAGAGCACGGTGCGGCATCACTCTCGTAATCAGGAAGCAATTAAAGCTGCAATGCCGTCAAGTTAAGAGACTGGCAGTGAAATGATCACAGAGGCAGCTCATAAATACATTGTCAAAAGGGATGAAAACTTCAGTGTCACTCTCAGCCTTTGATCTTTTGAGATGCAAGAAGAACTGACACCAAAATAAAACAACATCCAGCTGAGCAGCCACTGCTAGGTTTGAACAAACCCTAAATTAAAACTTCAGCAAAGGTGGTTATGTTTTAATGTCAGCAACAGAAACAGATTTATATTGAAGTTTGACCAGATATCGGCTTTAATTTGAATAAAGATTCATGATCATTTTCCAGCAATTCTTCCCTGTAGTTAATTAAAAGCAAGATGCTACTTTTGTAACAGCTGCCTTTACCTATGCCATTTAAGATAAGACTGTAGACCAACTTTGTCCCACCTTCAGTTTAAATCGAGCACATCAGAAAATATCAAAGCTTCCAAATTATAAAGCTATGTTTCATAAAAAAAAATTGAAATAGTAATCTAGGAGAAGGAAACTTTGAATACCAAGAACTCAGATCCACTTGGTAATCCAGATAAAACAGTCCTTGAACTCAAAACTTAATCTGCTGTCCAGCAGCCCTTCAAGGTGGACCCCTTTTCCCATGGTTTTGTTTTATAGTCTAGAAACTTTCAATGGCTTCCTGGTCCCCAGGAAAGTAATTTTCCTCTTTATTGCCCGTTAGGCTGGGTCTGCTCCCTGCTAGAAGACCCCTAGGAGATCCTCCATCCAGGAAGATGGAGCTCCCCCTCATCAGAGGTCTCCCCTGACCCGGTGTGCAGCAGCCACCGAAATGCAGCTGAGTCCCTTTCTCTTGCCTGCCCAGACACACTCAGAAGTAACACTAAACTGAACAAAGGCATTAAGCCAGATGCATCCTCCACACCACTGTTTTCTTCATCAAAAACACTGTTTATGAACAGTGCCCATTTATGAACATTATGCCCATCAAGTTATCTGGTAAGCAACTCAATGTGAGAAAAAAGGTGGTTTTGTTATATATTGCCAAATATTGCATGGTTCCAGTCCAGAAGTAGCTTAGCTAACCCTAATTTGCTGGAACTTTCTAGATATTATGCTTATATATACTATGCTTCATCTAGTGGTTTTTTGCTTGTTTGTTTTTAATTTTAGAGTAAACCTGAGGCTGGGCTTCCATTCTGCAGCATTATTCAGAGAAGAAACAAGTGAAGGATTGGAGAGAGCTTCAAAATAATCCATTATACTGAACAGACTTTAGTCTAAATGCTATATAAGCAATATGAATTTCTGATTCCAACACAGCCGTAGAGAAGAAATCAATGTCATCAATCTAAAGCCCAATGGAACTGAGTTATTGACTTTCTCATCTTTTTAGATGACATCTTTTGGTATTTCAATTAGGATCAGAGGACAGTAACTCAGTTTTTCTCATTTTATCTAGTTGGGAACTCTGGGAACACTGCAGAAAAAAAAGTTATTTTCTAATCTGTGCAAATAGGAGTAGGAAAGAAATGTGCTACAGATATGTACCCCAAGTACACAGAGGTGGCTTCTCCCAACTTTTCCTTTTTCATTCCTGCAGGTGTTTAATTGCATTCACTTCACTTTGTGTCTGTAAGAATCAGGAACTACACAGCACATGGAGCACATAATACTAAAGCTGTTTCACCTGTCAGAACAGAGTCATGATTATCTGTATCTAAAAGTGAAAAAGTGTGCATGGGGAGGGGGGTTGCCTTTTATTAAAAAAATAAAGTTGCTATCTCTGAGTGGACAAAGTTTTAGGACCTCTGTTATAGAACGCTGGAAAAAGGTGAAGAAGCACTGGAATTGTTGTCCAATTACTTTCCAAAATAATGTTAAACTAAGAGTTCTTGTAGTGATCAAGTCTGAATTATTATATGTGCGTACATGAACACAGTCTCTGTCACCTAAATAAGACATCTAACAAGGCCAATACTATTCTCATTCAATTTCCCTTGCAAATTATTAAAATGTTAGGAACAAGAAGTAGTTAGGAACAAGAAGTAGTACAGCAGAAACATTTAAGGCAACCTGAGATTGGCGGCCAACAAAAGGCAGCCGATACTCCTTGCCCAAATCCCTCATCAAGTGTTCGGTGGCTGTCTTTCAGCTGACTCAGATCTGCTGATGATCTTGTTTACATGACCCAGTCATATAAATCAAGGAACAAATCCAGCAGAAAATTAATAAAATGACACAAAACCAGACAATATTTGAAACAACCTGCTCCACCTCTCTGCCCATGAGTTAGTTTTCGGAGGAGTCTGGCTCACAGCACGGCTGTGCAGCAGTGACGGCGAGATGGAGGGAGAGAAATCCTTCCACAGTCAGTTTTCACTAAGGTTCCCTTAAATGAATCCTTAAACCGCTGTCTTTGAAAACACTTACGTACACATAATAAAAACCTAATTTCACTCTGTCCATTTATTTAAATCATCAATTATTTAGGTAATTGTGGCAAACAGACGTGAGAAGCCACAGATACCCTCTATACTGCAAGGAGCTGGGGAAGCTCTGGACAGACCTCAGAAGGACCCTGGTGCTCTGACGGTGGGAATTTACCATGCAGTGGAGAGCCCTAACCTAGACACCTCCATACACTAAATCAGTGTACCAGGAGGTTTGGCATAACATTATACAGTGCACAGATGTCTAAACACAGAGAAAAGGGATCATATCTAAAAATCCTATTCCTCTTTGGAGCCCAAGTATCAAGCATCAAGCTGGAGGACCTAACCTGCCTCACAGTCCTGAACACTGTCGTGGAGAGAAATGGTCAAATGATTTCTCCCAGACACAGACGAGAAGCCCCTTTATCCACAATGTGAGGTGATGAGGGTTGGGAGAACGAAAACTATGTCTCCCGTTTCCTAGAAGAATTAATTCTCCATCAATGGGGAGACTGACTGTCCTCTGTCAAGGAATCTACTCCGTCTTCCTACTACAGCTGAGACATAGGCAGTTGGCTCTCCAGACCAGTGATATTACAACATCCACCTGGGAGGAAGCAGTCCATATTCTTATTTCTTCTCCAAGGTATGTTAATCTGTTTTAACCAGTGATCAATTAATCTAAAATACATAAACAAGAACATGAACAAATCGCTGGAGAGAAGCCTTAAAGAAGATGAAATGCCAAGAGAGTAGACAGAAACATAGATAAAAACTCTGGAGGAGCTATTGCTATTATACTTCCTAAAGTCAGAAACTGCTTGCAAGCTTGACATGATCATGTTTTCATCATTAGGAAACAAATACATGACCTTCTGAGCAAGGAATCTTACTCAGTTACCATGTGTTAAGTCTGATAACTTAAGGGAAACCTAGCTTATATCTAACTAATACATCAAAGGAGGTACCTATTCTAATCTTAAAGGCTCCAATCAACTAGCTCTTATCGAAGTCTACCCAAAAAAGCCAAAGAGTTAATTACTGTCATATTAGTTACTGTTATATTATTTTTTTTTCTTGTGCTAACAAGAAAAAAAAGCTAAAAGCTCTGTCTCTTTTTGTTAGACTAAAACTGGTTTAATAGTAGTTATAGGCAGTATTTAGAGAAGATGCTGAGCAACACCTTTGGCATTTTAATTTATAGGACTCTTTTTTTTCTTTTATGAACTGTATGAAGTGCTAAATCAAAGGCAGAGAACACGCATCTTTGCGTTGGCAAGTATGGCTTTTCTTTTTTTTTTTTCCCCCACCTTCAACAAATACTTCTCTTATCAATCTCCTATGCTTCATATATTCTCAGTTATACTGATTGCTACCAGTTCCCGCTGTTTTACACTCATTCTTAGTTTAATTGCATGCTTTCCTTCCTCCTGGATATGGATGCTTTCACCCACCATATTTGCAATCATGGTTTGTGGGTGATCAACTTTTATTAAACACCTCTTAATTTTCCACATTCGTTGTTCCCCTCCCAACCAGGGAATGTTACCAGTTCCTTAAGCTTCAGGAAGTTAGCAGTTCTGCTGCGCTTCAGGAACTGCAAGAGTAGTTGCATTTACTCCAGAAGCCTTGCTGAAGAACCCTTATCATCTGCAAACTGTTTTATATATACATATAAAATATAGACACATAAATATATATTTATATATGATGTCCTTTCCTATGGCTCTTTTAGTTCTGCTATATCCTTTTCTGAAGATGGAACAAATGTAGCAGTAGACAGCAATTAAAGTCATAGAGAATAATTGTGGTTTTGTTTTCTTTCTTGAGTAGTCTTCCCTCTGCAGTGTTATCACTTGCTCTCTACAGATCATAGTTTGGCTCCTGCCATCTGAAAATACGCTGCATCCTCCTGAAGGTGTCTGTCCCCTTCAATTGACTACAGGGAGCATTTGCATGACTACTCACTTGGATTTTATGGCTGAACTTACTGGAAATTATCTTCAGTTTTTAATTTACATGCTCTGCTTAACTGACATTTGTTTAGATTGCTCTTTACTATTTAGTCAACTGATTTTTACAGATGTTTTTCCTATTTTTTCTAAGATACCATGTTATGATTTCATTGACAAACAATGTATTATCCTGAAGTCATTGCTTTCTCCTATGGTTTACTTTAAAAATCTGGTACAATCTTTTTCTAATTTTAGGTACCAGCAACCTAGTTCTTTTCTGGCTTAGGTGATGCCCGTCTTTTTCATACAGCCCTCTGACTGCCGAAACTTTGCTAGTTCTTAACAAACCTCCTCCTCCTTGCAACATTTTCCTCAAGAACATACTGAAATGCTCCCAGCACAAGGCACAGGGCCAGCTAAACAGGCAGGACGAGCTTCAGAATGCTGCTATGGAAATTCTACTCTTTAAATCCTATTTTTACATGACCCAAAAGAGCTCCTTCACTTTAGAAGCCTATCCTATATGACAAAGCATTGCAAGAAGCCTTAAAAGAGCTGATGGTATTTTACAACCAGCTACATGAAATCTCCAACCAAAGCCATCTAAATATAATTTTTCCATGATAACTTTTCCCCTCCTTGAAACAGAAATTAAGAAACAAGTTTCTCCCACTCTCAAACTTAAATCAGCGGCCTGCAGGAGATGTCTTCTCTTTTATCTGTGAAGCCAATTTTGCTGAATTTCTTATCTTTCAGACTGTTGCTTCCATTATTACTCTTACAAAAAAATATGCATAGCCATAAGACATATAAGATTAGAGCTATTTTTTAACATAATTACTACCTTTTTTGTTTCGGGGTGCTTGAGGTGGATTTGTTGTGGGCAGGGCTGTTTGCTTTTTATATCTTTTCCTTGAGGCTGGATACATCTTTCCTTCCCTACCCTTGGTTACCCTGTTTGTTAATCAGTATGATAGAGCAGACACTGACTGCCCTGGCCAGAGTTTCTTTTCCAGAAGTGTGTCTCAGGGTGCTGTCAGCAGACAGAGGGGCCCTGCAGAGCAGCACCGGGTGCCTCACGCGTGGCAGAGGTCTCAGACCAGCTACGAAACTCACAGCCCATCCAGCAGCGTCCCTTGGGTCAGCGCTCTGCCTGTCGGGCCCCGAGCAGGTGAACCGTGCAGCCGTCCAACACGGCACGGAGATCCAGGAGGGGGACGACAGGAGCCCTCAGAGAAGGAAGCCAGAACGAGCAACGAGATTGATTGTCGCTCCGGTTGGGGTTAGAGCAGTTAAGCGGCGTGCTGCAGAAGCACGGCCACTGTTTGAAATGAGTGGCAACACCAAGAAACCCAGCTGAAAGTTATTCCTGAGGGCTCCTGACAGACCACTCCATCCACCCTGCCAAAGGGTAATTTTTTAACTCAGCTGAAGTTTCCCTGTTACCCAAACGCTGTAACAATACTTTCCCTCTGCTGCACCGAGTTTATTTTCCTGCACCTAGCTTTCAGGTTTCCTAATGAGCTGTCGATTAGTTATGCAAATTTGAAGAAACAAACATTCAGCTCTGCTTATGGCAACCTCTTGCTTCTTGCCATTTAAGTTTGCTAGCCCTCCGCTGCAGAGTATGCATTTTATTATCAATCCTGTCCCTCACAGAAGGGAAGGCAGCACCAGCAGTTTCTGTGGAAAACACCGACTTCATGCTAGAACTGTAAATAACTGCACATAAAATTCCCACAGAGTTTTGGTCCATTATTCTGCCTTCAACCGAACAGATGACCACTGGAAAAACCCATTTTCAATCCTGGTTTTTAAAACACCATGTCTGGTTATTATTCAGGAGCCGAAAAAATTTTAAACCAATCTCCATGTAAGGGAGAAGACGGGTTTCTGGGCCTTGCACAGGACATGTTGAAACTTGGCACAGATCTTCTAACAAATTGAGAGGGATTTCTAGTTTAAACAGCCCTGTCAATCCAGACGCGAGCACCAGAACTTTAGCATTTCTCCAGACTGTAGCCTGATGTGCTGCTGTAGTCCAGAATAAATAAATTTCTGTAGGCTGTGATGTGATGACTCCCTTGCTGAATCTCTATTAATTAGCTGAATGCGTGCTGAATTACAAATTTAAACAGCCTCCCTCGTAGTTGTTCTTCATGAATGCATTTTATTTCACACTGGGCCATGCTCAGGACATCTGCCCGACCCATGATCCAGCTGACAGGTAACAGCTGGATCACTTTGGGTCACACAGCTATATGTGAATTACCTCAGGTGCTCAAAGAACATTTTTATAGAGATCATCTTAAAAAGTGTCATTGTGGCTTTTCCAGACCTCCTTTTTAAAGCTTCTATATATTCCAGACCTACTTTACCTTCTTTCTCCATAATGCTTACTCAGTTACTGAATAAAGTAAGAACAAAAAAAACCCAAACCCAAAACCACACAGTAATTTAGGTATTTTGCACTTATTCCAAATCTCTGAAGTGCAATGGGTTTCTCTCTCCAACTGATTTCAACCAGAACAACAACTGTTTCAGAATCATTGATTTGCATATTCTAGAAATATGTTTTAAAGGTGAATAAATAAATGTTTAAAAAAACCCAACAGACTGAGCTAAATGCTTCAATTAGTTCAAATATTCTTAATATCAGTATTATTCTATTGTTACATTGGTATCCAAACAGAAGAATGTCAGACACTGAAGTCCTGAGCATTTCCTCAAACAAGGCAATGGCATTTGAACATGCAGCAGGTGGATGAGACCCTTCTGCTACCTGCTCTATGCAGAGAACAAGGTGATAAAAAGAAGCAACGCTGCTTTAGTATGAGTATCAAGAGTCATGCTTCTGGTGCTGAAGGTAACAAATTAAATCCCATATTGCAGGCTGTCATCGGGCTGGCTATAACATTACTTTGACAGGAAAAGTAGACTTTTTTTTTTCAAATCACCAACTCCTTTGTCATAGTCTGTTGTGTGGAAAGGGAAAGTTGTCTTTACTGAAAGCTGTTAACATGTCCACGCTGCTGTTAAACCATAACCTTTTCTGACAGTTTAACAGCATCAACTTAACATTCATTAACATCTATTCTAACTTAGGCTAACAGGCAAATCAAGACCATCTCCAAAAATTAAATTTGCAGACTGACTGTTTTTTAAGTAATGTTTTCTATATTGTTAAACTCAGTACATTTTAAGAGCTTTATTAAAAAAGGATTCCCCCCCCCCCCCCCCCCAAACTAACAGTAATAAGAAGGACTTCTCATTACTGCTTACACTGAACACACTTTTCAGTCTACACAAGCTCCTGTTTCGCAGACTCCCCTCCCACCAGTATTCACGGTCATTATTACTTTTTCAAAGGATCAGGTCTGGGCTCGTACACAAAGACAGGGCTTGTGCACTTCTTCTAAAAGAAATGTCTCCTTCCTTGACACCTGAAGTTATTCCAGTGCCTGCAGCACACGTTACTTACCTAGGCATTTTTTCAGACCTTTAGGACCACTTACTCAACTTCTTAACTGTTGAATATGAACATGTTTTGGAAGCAGCGTTTGCCTCCTGTCTCACTTGAGGAAAGGCAGAGGTACCTTCCCTTTCAGTAGAGGAGACTGGGTTTAAAGAAAGAATTATTGAGGCCTACAGCCATCGTGAGTCTTCATATTTTAAAAGTCAGGAGAAATGACTATGCATATTCAGATCAAGAGCCATAAAACAATGCTGACCCTGAAGACACCCTTGGTGATCAATCTGATTCTGAAGTGATATACACAATTTATTCTTCTCAGAGTTAATAGTAGAACCAAAATCTGCATTTCACAACCACAAAGAGTTAAAACACCTTCCCCTCAACTGCTTGGAAATTTCTCTGTGACTCCAGTTCAAAGGGGCCTTAACTTTTTTCCACAGGCTGTCTTAAAATAGTTATGACAACTCTCACACGTAAGTTTTTCCTCTCTTGCTGCCATTTCTGACCTCTGCATCATCAGCCTGTCTTGTAATGCTGGCAGACAATTCAGTCTCCTCTTCGCAGATCTACAGAATGCAGCTAGATACAAGCTGCACACGTGTTGGGTCACAGTGATCAGGCTGGCATGTCAGAAGGGCAGCAGCCTACTTGCAGTTCTCACACCCATCTTTGAGATATTGCCAAGGAAACAAAGGCTACGTACTCATTCTGGCTTCATCCTCAAAATGTAGGAGTTATCCCTTGCTTAATGCCATAAACAAGGCATCCTTCCAGAAGAGAGCAGGTCTTTTCAAGTAGAGCCTGGGGTGACATCTCAGCTCTTGTTTCAGAGGTATCCACAAAAAGGACTTCAGCATCCATACATATCTGGGTCAATGGCCACTACCACGAGTCCTCTGTGTTTAAAGCTCACTTCTGTAACAAGTGCTAAACTCTCTACTCATGTAAGAGTGACGACTCGTCTTGGACTTCTCCTATTCATCTTCTCTTCAGGGCCCGCGATTGCTGTGGTCTTGGCTCCTTCCTTTCAGTCTTAGCTTTGAAGTTCAACACTGGTGTTGAACTATACTACACTCAGAGTAGTATAATGGTGGCAGCAGGAGCTCTTCTGCAGTTGGAAGAGTCTTTTAGGTTCAGGTGAGAAGTGGTTCCCAACAGTGGTACTGTATTGAGGAGACAGGTGAGGGGAAAGGGATTCGCAGTAGACTTTGGAAGTCACTCAGATGATACATGCAAATGATGAGCTTTCTTGTACCTTATCTGAGGTATCACATGCCAACAGAACACGTTGTTAGCAAATGACGAAGATGTAGTTTTAGCCATGCAGCTCTGCACATTTGAAAATCCTTCAGACAATAAGATTTGATGGTGTAGCGGTCATATGAAGGGAAAACAATAAAGAAAACAAAAGCATCACAGTGCCAACTGAGCTGCAGAGTAAGCTGAACATGACTAGTATGAAGAAGGTGTAGAGCTGCTGGTGTAGTTAACATTGCATGTCACACCCAGAGTACAAAAGGAATGTATTTCTGTTTAGGTACAGATAACTTGTCTCGAGTTCATCTTTAATTTCAAAGTTATGTTCATGGAAATGTAAACATAAAAATAGGAAAGCAGTTCATCCTTTTCAACCCTTCTCTGAAGCGAAGGGAAAATGCAGTTAAAAGTGATTCACATGCTCAAAGAAGAACCCAAGCAGGGAGAAAGGACACTCTTTACCTTTTCCTTCTTCATCAGTTCATCGGCGGCAGAGATTGACTTTCTGAAGCAGTACTCACTGCTAGTTGGATTAGAAAAGTGGTAAATCTCTTTCATGCTGAAAGATGAAAGCTTTAGCTTATTTCCCAGTCAGCCTTTATGGATGTGCTCAGTAGTCCAAGAGGGAAATAGAGCTAAAAGTATCACGGCGAGCTGCACAGTGGGTTCCCTGCACACTTTGAGACATATGCTCACTCTTATTCCCCTCTGAGTGCCTTGCCAGGAGCAAGGCACAGAAGATCCATCAACTCAAAGCACGCAGAAAAACAGAGGGAGCTAAATGGAAAGCATCACTTCTTTTTGTTCCCTTGTTTAATTTTCTCAATTGTATTTGCTGCATGTCTGAAGCACAGTCAGAAGGCTGAGAGTTGGAATAAGGCAACAGGGATCATTTACAATTAATCACCAATTACTGCTGCAAGCCTCAGATGAGAACCTGTATTTCAAAAGAACTTTCTTCTCCGGCTACACAAATTACATCAGTTACTGGGGCCCTAAGGACCAGCCTACTTGGTCTTTTCACAATTGAACATTTGTGTAGTTGTTAGGACAGGATGCCACTGTCCAGAAGAATAAAGTTTGTATTTTAAGATCTCTTCTGTAAGTCCATCATTCCCTCCCAACATAAGCAGAGAAGGAACGGATGGATAGCAACTGAAACCAGCTCCACTACAGTAAGGACAAGGAAATTAATTGATTCTGGAGCTAAGACTACAGGGCTTCTAAAATTTCACCCATATCTCTTCCTACCCCTAAAAACAAACTTCTGAGAAACGAGAAAAGGGAACATTTTAACAACTGAAGCAAGTCTCATTTTCCAGACACAGAAGACTGCCTGCACAGAATATGAACACAGTAATAACAAGCTCTTCCTGTTGCTGAAAGTCAAAATTGAAGAACTAGTTAATTGCCTTATGCTGTTACCAGTGATGGAAAGGTGGCCAAACAGAGGATGACCCTGAGCCCTGATGACTGGAATCGGGGAGAACACTCATGGAAATCATCGTGTGGGCCTCCCCTGCCCAGGTATTTTTCATCAGATATATCCTTTGATCTAGTAATATCTGAGAAAGGATACTGAATTCCTTGGACTTTGATCTGACACAATATTGCTGCTTGAATGTTATTAAGTTTGGGAAACTTGTAATTGTCCATTGCCTTTTTTGAAAATCAAGTTTTGTAAAAGATTTGGCTATGTGTTTTTTTCAGTTTTTCACTAAGTTTTATTGAGCTACCAAAAGCTCAAAAGCCAAGTAAAAAGGTCACTTGCTTTCCCTTATAAAAGATTAGATTTTAAAATTACAAAATTACTTCTTAATTAATGGCAAAAATAAAGGATATTTTCTAATCTGCAGATTTATCTCAAATACAAAACTGCTGCACTACTGCCCTGGAGGAAGGTGCAGATAGAGCACGAGAGAGTAAAGCCAAAGGGCTTTGACGTGGGCATTTCAATACTACTGATCACATTGCGTGTGCCACAGCTCATTACGACAGTGCAGGAAAACAGTGCAGAACTAGACAGTTAGCTTCGCTTTGTTTCATTTTGTTTCCATCTAATTTAACTATTTATAGAGAAAATACTCTCGAAAGCATTAAAAACTGAAGTGCATTCAGAGACAACGAGTAAAACAGACAAGGGACAGTACTAGGATACTGACTCTTGTAATTTGTCCACAGATTTCTCCCACAGCATTCTAGACTGTCCGGACATAAAGAAACCAAGGCAAGGAACTAAGAAAGACCAATTAAACAAGCTGTAATTCCATATATAAACTGACAAAGGTATACTCCTTTTATTGTTAATGTTCAAAGGACGATTATAGAAGACTCACAAGTGAATAGACTCAAAACAGGGAGACAAGTATATATTCGTGGCTAATTTTATGCTGGTCAGGAAGAAAGGTCTGAGAAAATGTTGGATTTCATTGAAAATAAAATCCGATCTCTGATTACAGTACTTCTTACTCTTACACTTGGAAGGCTCTGCTGCAGTAGTATCTACGTACGATGAGCAGAGTAACAGATTATTCGTGGTGCATATTTATGACAGTGAAACTGCAGAGATACAA
Organism: Phoenicopterus ruber ruber; assembly: GCA_009819775.1. Classification (NCBI taxonomy): domain Eukaryota; kingdom Metazoa; phylum Chordata; class Aves; order Phoenicopteriformes; family Phoenicopteridae; genus Phoenicopterus; species Phoenicopterus ruber. Next base: position 25,675,886 of record CM020215.1, on the reverse strand, counting down.
ACACATACAAACAAAGGATGCCTGCTGCTCTCAAAGGAAAATCTTTCCCAGTTTTAGGAGAGGTACACCAAGGACAGAAAACTTAAATGTAACAAAAACATCATCGTCTCACCCCCAGGAGATTATTTATTTTTTCATGCTGGGCTGTGAACCAGCATGCTGACATTCCAAACTGAGGGAAAACGCTGAAAGGAACGCAATGCTCACAAGTCCCAAGCACGCAGTTGCAGCTTTCTGGCTGGGAAGTGCTGGCCTAGTAGCATGCCACAGGTGAGCATCTTAACATTTATTTTGCCATCACTGCTGAAAAGATCAAGAAACAGAAAGAAAATGCCCAGAGAAATCATAAGTACGTCTAGGAGCATACGAATCTATAAATATAGATGCAGAATGGCATTTTTTGACTATTTCATTTCAGAAGAAAAAACAAACAGACAGTAGCACTGTCTTTAATCATCTTGCCAGTCACTGGCAACTGTGCGAGCAGGCATGCTGTGTGGGACTCAGCTCTGAACGCTGGAGTACACCTCCATGACAACGTGCTGGCAAGCAGACAGACAGAAGCTAGTTCTGCACCAGCTAACTGAGGTACTACAGACAGGGTAGCTCTGTGTACAGCTGCCCTAGACGCCTGCTCAAAACACCTGCAGACGTAGCTCCAAGGCCCACCGTATCTCCTATCCTGGTACAGACACTTGTGAATCCTCCTTCCTTTACATCAGCCTTAAAATTCGTATCCCTGCTGATCGCTTACTTCTGTAAGGACCATCACCTAGCTGGGTGAGAGGAATTACAGGAGTAAAACATAAAGCAGTACAAAGAATCAGAACCGCACCAGGATTTGGGGCTGTGTCTGGAATCCTAATTAGAATAAGAAAAGTGAAAGGTCCAAAGAGAGACCATAATAAATGCCTGATATCAAATTATTTACTACAGACTAAGAATATGTAATTTGCTCAGCATTTTTGTTTTGCTAAGGAGGCACAAGACAGACCCATTTATACAAAGGGTAATACAATAAAAGAAGAGATTGTACAATTTACATTTAAAAACCAGCAAGCTAAGCAATGAGCTTAAGTTAATAAGAAAAACTGAACTAGGAAATTAGGGGAAATGGTTTGATGGTAAGGCCAAGTGGAAAGAAGAACAGTTTCCTTAATGAGGTAGTTACTGTTCACTAGCAGTGCTCAAAGCAGGCATTTACTAACAGGAGCAGACTGGGTAATCTATTTCTCTTAGTATGCTCCGTTTAAGATAATGTTGTTTCTTGTTGAGAATCTTGGGTGGATAGCAACTTCATGCCTGGATTTAACTTTGAAGAAACTTCTTTCTTGCTCTGTGAGGAGTAAAACCTTTTTAAGGCAACACGAAATAGAAAAAGCCATCTCTACGGCAGCATAAAGTTTACTTCAGAAAATAAAAGCTTGAGAAGAATCTCATTTTCCAATTTGGCTTTTCAGCAATACCCTATGGTGGGAAATATAGATCAATCAAAACCTGAAAACGATCACTAAGAAAATATTTACATCATCATTGTCTGTGTTCTGCCTTCACGATTCTCAGGATATAAGAATTTGTTGTTGTCTTTTGAAGTTAGTAATACAACAGAAATGAAATGGGGTTGAGAGAGATCAGTGAGAATTTAAAACCTCACTTCTCATTTACTGACTTCTGGATTTCAGCCGTGCATTTGCTGACCTTTTTTATCCCTTACTGTCATGTTCTCTCTAGCTTGGTTTACTCAGAGATTATCAATTCACCATTAAGAACAAAATGCCACTTTTCCAAGACATTACTTTAAAGTTTGAAAGATTTTGACAAGTCACACATCTCTAAGGATTTGACAGGTAAAGCTTTCTATCGCAAAGTAAAAGGTTAACAGAGAGGTTCAATCAGAATATGCAAACAAAAAGTTATTTATCCCACCATCTAGAAATCTCAGAGTAAATGAAATAATATCCAGAGTAAATACCAGTCCTAGAAATTCAGTCTAATGGTACATCAAAATAGGAGGTTTTCTCCTTTACTATTTGTTTGCTTGGTGGGTTGGGTTTGCGGTTTTTGGTTGGTTGGTTGGTTTGGTTTGTTTTTAAGATCAAGAAATCCTTTAGCTGTTAGTTGCTTGCAATTCAGTGGAATGATTAATTAGAAAAATATGGCAACTTTCTGTAGTGGATCTCTAATCAAAACTTGGAAGCCTAAAGAAATTACATGAGAAAATTCCAGCACCTACAGAGTCAGGAGAGAGACACCCTGGTTGAACTAACTTTGGCTCAAACAGAGTCCACAGGCATCTTGTGGAAATTTTCACTTGTCTTGTACTCAGATACTTCAAGTGTACTATTAACGTGAAACTACATGCCTCCCTCTGGTCGTGGAGAAAGAGAGCAAGTCGGAGATTGGGCTGAATATCCGTTTGACTGCTGAAAGGAGAAAAAAAAGTGTCCTGTTGCTCCCCATTATTTTGGAGAGTCCCTGAGATACTGCTGACTGGACACACAGATATCACAATATAAAGGCACAAAGGAAAATTCATCGGCATTAACATAACTCTTTTAAGGAAATAATTTGCAGTATTATTTCCACTTCCAAAGCACCTTAAGGTCAGCTCTGTGCGGAGACCTAGAAAAGGCAGTGGGAAGGATAACTTAAAAAGATCAAGAGTTGTCATCCTTTCATCATCTAGTGAAAGAAAAATCCTTCCAAATAATTATTTCCAAATTTAAAAGAAGAGAATGAAATTTTACTATCTCCTGTAAGACTTCTGCAGCACTGATGTTAAACTCACATTTCTTATTAGTATCAGGCTAGCTGAAAAAACCTCCACTGTTTTCAGTTGCCCAGAAGAAAGCATCAACAAAAATGTGTATAGTCCCTGTCTCAGCGCAACATACTGTTAACTGTGCAAAACCAACGTCTAGATAAGTTTTGTTTCCCTTTGAGGCTGAATAAAACAGCATGGGGATTAGGAGAAAAACAGTTAAGCAACACAGACCAAATTCACTGTTGTGTAACAATTTGAGTCATTCCTGGTTTTCTAATTGGTTTGTTCAGATTAACAGACATTCAGGATTTACGTAATAAGCAAGTAAATAATGTCACGTAATGCTTACTACAGTAGAGACATACCTCACAACCCAGCACTAATTACTTCTGCAGTGTAGTGTCACATCTACAAAGCATTCCTTATTTGCCTGGAACAACAGCGGTCACAAAATGAACAAAAAGGATATCGTTACTGGATTTCTTTTTTCATTTAAATTCAATGAGCCATTTCCTCCTCTCTTCCTATCAGCACACACCACTTGGCAAAGCTAAGGATTGGTACAATTAATGCACTAAACTCCATCCGTCAACTGTCTACCTCATTTAGAAGTTTGAAATACAGGTCTGTTATAATTACATCAGTAATGCTAATATGGAAACTGTATGACATCCTCAGTCAAATTAACAATGATCATCCACAAATATCAGTGTCCAAAGAGACTGGATAGACACAGTTTCAACAGCCAGCAATTATGTTCTGTGCAGATGCACAGCAAAACGCTTTGCTTCTTTGACACCGTACAGGTGGAAGTGAAAACGGGATTTCCAGTCTCGAAAACGCAAAGAATATAGTTACATATAGGTATTTGTAAAGCAAGAGACTACAGGATTTCAGCACTGACACGCTTTCCATGCAAGAGCAATACAACAGCATTCTCTCAAGAGAAAGCTGTGCATCCCAAAGCCTGCAATTCGACTCTATCAGGTCTCTCCTTAGCACGGAAGAGGTCTAGATCATGTAAAGCATGTTTTAGTTTGTTGTGTCTTATCTCCCCCTCACTTCTTTGAGGAAATAATTAGACTGCCAACACTGAGACAATCTCCATTACACGCCAAATTGTGGTTGCTGATCCAAAACGTTGAAGGCATAGTGCTTCTTCAATGAAATGGATGACCTAGATAAACCTTCGTTATGCCTCTTTCTTGGAGGTGACCTAAAAAACATTTTTTATGAAGCTTTTCAAAAACTGGCCTAAACAGACCTTTAAAATAAGAGCTCCCGTGCCCAACATTACACTGACCTCAAGTCTGCCAACGTTTTAAAGCAACTGGAAGGAAACTAACTGTGTAAGTGCTGATAAGTGCAACTATAAACGTGTTTGTTGTTGAAAGGCTCCCTCACAAGACAAAACACAAGATTATCCTAAAGTTAATGTAAGAAAACATCCTGTTGAAACAGTTTCTCCAAATGAGACTGTATCAACAACAAATCCCAAGTTGGCCTAGTAGTCACGTTTTTGAAGAGGATCTGAACAGAGAAAAAAAGCCCATACTCTTCAATACCTATGTACACCAATTACGACTTTTGAGAAAAACAAATGAAAGCAGAAACCAGTGAATTTATGCCCTGAAACCCAGTTAGCTTCTACAATTATTATCCTAATGTATTTAAATAAATGTTTAATCTACTGATTCCATTATTTTGCCCCAATAATATCAAAACAGAATGTTCCAACATTTAATTATTATTTATTTTGTGTGTACTATGTTTTGATTCTAATGAATGCTTTTTAGTTCCTTTAGGGGTCATCTTCATCGCTGAAATATTCATCAGGATCAACTATGCCTTTTGTTGCCTTGAATAAAAACGGTGTACCTAAAATAGCTGATCCTAAAATCAAGCTGTAAAAGCAACCAAAATACCACTTAGTCCAGAAAGCTAGTTCCTTTCTGCAATTTCATCAGCAAGATCCTTTGCCCCTCACTTCTGTGCAAAAAACCCTTCAGACCAAGTTTTCCACAATTAGGGCAGAAATAGCATCATTGCTTCACTCCTTCCTTTACAGAAATACCTCAACTTTTTTCAGACTAACAACATAGAATCATAGAATCATAGAATAGTTTGGGTTGGAAGGGACCTTTAAAGGCCATCTAGTCCAACCCCCCTGCCATGAGCAGGGACAACCTCACTAGATCAGGTTGCTCAGAGCCCCGTCCAGCCTGACCTTGAATGTTTCCAGGGATGGGGCTTCTACTACCTCTCTGGGCAACCTGTTCCAGTGCTTCACAACCCTCATTGTGAAAAACTTCTTTCTGATTTCCAACCTATATCTCCCCTCCTTTAGTTTAAAACCATTACCCCTTGTCCTGTCACAACAGGCCCTGCTAAAAAGGTTCTCCCCATTTTTCCTATAGGCCCCCTTCAGGTACTGACATCTGAATGTCTTCATATAAAAAAGCTCCAATAAACACAATTCATCTTTTTCTAAGGATAATAATGCAAGAAATAATCAATGTTTTTATCACACCAGCGTGTGCTTCCCCTACGGGCCAAACAATTGCTCTGTGTTAAGGGAAGGAAAACATTTTCAGGATGCCTGTAAATGCTCACACAGGTTTGATCAAAACAAAGAAACAGGGATATTATCACAGGTACATCTACGCTGGCAGACATCTACAGGATTATTTTATACATAATTTTCTTTCATTCTCAGTCTCTGTGGACCTTTCCAAACTCGTTAAACAGCCCAACATCAACCTCTCTGTGCCCAAGACTGGGGCTGGCCACCTGCGCCTTGCACCGTGACCACCTCAACCAGCTGCTAAACCCCACGAGGAGGCCTTTCCGCATGCCGCCCGCAGCACAGGGAAGGACGGAAGGACGGAAGGAAGGACGGAAGGAAGGACGGAAGGAAGGACGGAAGGTGTCCTCGGCCTCGAGAGCAGAGGGAAGGCAGGCTACAGGGGCAAAGACCGACCAAAGCAGCCCAGGCAGGTTTAAGAGAGGTGTGCCTACACACACCGGTGCATGTCTAACCAGCAACGTTCAATTTGCCGAGGACTACAACACCTGAATTTAAATAGAAGTTAAGTTAAATATGATCTCTGTATCACAGGCAAACAGGTACAGTTGAACTAAGTCTGATTTTAAATTCTGAAAACGCCTCATAGTGGTAACTGCCACAGATCCCACATTTAACATTCAGATTTAAGCGGCATGCAGTAATTATGGCTTAGAACCACATATTTAAAATGAAGCGGCAAGAAAAACTGGAAAAACACCAGGAAAAACACCAGTACATAAAATTTCTTGCAGCTGCACAATGCTTTAAGCAGAGAGCTGAAAACCTGAGAACTTGCAATCATTACTATATTGAAAACAATTTTACAGTATTTCAAACATTCATTACCGTTCTTTGCACCCATTTTACTCATATCTAAGACTACATACATGCAAGACTAAAGAATTAGTACTGTGAGTTTAGCCCAAGGTATATGCATACCTATTAAAGGTAAGTATATTAAAGGTGGCAAATGAACCTCTTAGGGCTTCACACAAGAGCATGTTCCAATCTCCACGAAAGAGCATGAAAGAATCGATGAATGAAAGATTATCTACTATTTTACTGATAACTTTTTAAAAAACTGGGTTGAAATATGCAAAGAAAGACTTTATTTCATAAGTCATTTTCTCACTTAATTTTACACTTAGCAGTGTGTCCAATACAATTACTCATAATAAATTGCCATATGATTGAATTTTTCTCTTTATCCAAAAAGCATCACCAACATCTGATGTTCTACCGATTAGAATCTGGCTCAATGTCTGTAATGGAATTTTCCACAAAAAAAAATCCTGTGTAAATTCTGAGAGAATGATTACAGAAAGAGAACTATAAACATTTCCATACCTTCTCTAAAACAGGGATGGAAGAGGAAATAATTCCTCAAGACAATCTTAATTATATGTATACAAAAATGAATCATGCTAAATTTCAGTGATACTTTCAGGAAGTGCGGTGGGATGCTAAGGGGAGATTATGTAGAACACGAAAATAACCATTTCTGAAGAATTAAACAGGGGTTTATTAAACTTTTCCTATGAATTACTTTCCTCTTAGATTTTTAAGACAGAGGAAAAACAATGCCAAGAACATTAATAGAAAGTCTTAAAAACCACAGCAGCATTATTAAAGACATAATGCTGGAGGATAAGGCAACAAAATTGACCACCGTAAACCTTCCCAAGTAGTCCTGACAGAGGAGCATGACTTTCTTACACAGTGAAATTAATATTTATTTATTTATTAAATAAATTACTCTTTCAGTAAATATTTCTAGAAAAGTAAACCAAAGACTGAGCTATAAGTTTCTAAATCCTAGGAATTTATTAGATTCTTAAGAGGACAAATTCTGAACAAACCCAGTAATTACAGACAGATTTAGTGACTCAAAACACCTGCAACTAGGGACAGAGGATTTATGTCACATGCCCAAAACAAACCTTCTCTTTCACATTCAAAGTTGAAGAGTTGGGTGTGGAAAAATCAACCACAGTAATGAGAATAGCCTGGCTTTGCAAGCAATATTGTAATAAGTCTCAAACCATAACTACTGCATAGGATTAAAGGGAAATTAATCATTTTCAGAGTAAAATAATTACTGTGCAGACCACGTATGTGTTTCCTTCCGTGTCAGATAAAATTGAACTGTAGCTCAGCAACTAAAGTATAAGGAAATTAACACTGAAGCTTATGAGATACTCTATGACAGAAACAAGCAAGATGTCCATAATTCAAACAACTAACATCATCGAACAGGAGATGTGCTGGATCATATGTGGAAGACATAGAGATGAGAAAGCATCAGAGCACAGCAGCAACAAAACGCACAAAGAAGTAACAGAGATTAATATTTTCAATAAATGGATAACGAAGCAAATGAAAAAGGCACAAGAGACACATATAAGCGATGATATGAGAATATGTGGTAAGATGCATAAAATTTGATTAAAATGCATTGAAGAGGAGCAGTAGCTTGAACTAAGTCTCCAGCCGGATCCCACCATTGCAATGTTCAATATTGCATACTGGTAACTATCTACCCCAACCCTGAAAAGAAATTAAAAATGACTAGCAAACGCTGACTCAAACTGCACAACTTGGAAAAGGTGTGCAAGTCTGGAAGGAAATCTCTAGAAAGAATGGAAAATGGAATTGGGGGGGTGGAATAAACAAAAAAAAAGACTGAAGAACCAAATTGCAGCACGGTGTATTAACAGGGGATGAAGATCCCACTAGCCCATAGTGTCATTATAGCCTTGACAGTGATGCCAGATCTTTGGAATCCTCTGTTTGAAACTGGGCAGCTAGAACATTTGCACACTTAATTCAAAGTGGCAAATGGCTGAAAATAGCTGGAGAATTTGAGTCTTCCATTTTGTAGGGCTATCCTAGATTGTTAAGCGTAGCCCTTCATAGCAACAGCAGATATGCTGAAAAACATAGTTCTCAATGTGTCCAAAAAATCTCATTAACAAGAGACACAAAGTAAATCTTAACAGGACAGTTACTGTTTAGGCATTTATTTTAAAATCATTTTTATTCACTATCACATCCTTTCCAAAGGGCAGGCTACTCCCTCTAACACATCAAGCTTCTTACACAGCTTGCTGAAAGACAGAACCATAAACATTATGGCCTCTTCAATTCTACCCCGCGTTCAGCATCTTGAGACATCCCACTCCTCTGAAACCTACTGCTGGGCAGCTAACTAGCTCGGCCTTGCCCTGCACCATCTTCCAAACTGTCCTACCTCCTCGTCTTAGCTTCTTCATTAATTATACAGAAAAAAGGATGACTTTCTAACAACTTCTATACTGTTCTCGCACCCTTACGTAGTACCTCGTGAAGATTCATATTCTCTTGTTTCACCTGCTGACTTTTAAACTAAGTTAGACCCATCTCCATCCTTTCACAAGCATTTTTATGAGATTTCCTTCATTTCAACTGCCACAATACTGATCAGACCATGATATGGAGAAACTCGCACTGAGCTCTCACATTTCTGTACAACAGGGAAACCATTTGTCCACCTGTGTCTCTTCTTTTTTTTTCTGCAACATAATCTAATGTAGATAAAACCAAGCTAGGACATAAGTCGCATCTTTTTCTCCATGAAGAAAAGTTTCATTCACTAGCAAAGGATAGCTGACAGAGAAAAAGGACAAATAATATATGAAAAATGGAGTTAAAAAATTTGAAAAAAAGATGTGGTAGAGTGAAATATGGAGGAAGACCCTTCAAATAAATAAAAGTTTAACATACAGCCCTTGTGATTCATTGAGCAAGTCTGAAGTTAGATGAGACAAAACTAATTCACAGTACCATTTGCTAAGAGTAAGAAATAAATTCTCTAGCCATATGCTGCTGATGTCACAAAAAGGACAGTGAACTGTCCTCTTAGTTTGGAATGGGACGCAATTAAAACCATGTCTAAAGATCTGTATTGGTGGCTGTAGGCACTGAACAGGCCTGGGAGGTCACAGCAGGACATGAGAGCTGGCCCAGCTGCGCGGAAAGAAGGGAACAACCAGCTCCTCTCTAAAAAACTCTGCACGGTAACTAAAAATCAGAAGACACATTTCTCAACATGGCAACTTACAACTGAAGCACTGATTAAAAGAGGTAACTTAGACATACGGAGATAAAGATAGCGGTGCCTAGTTATATCAAACGCTGCCAGAAAGATTTTTAGCACCAGGGGGTTTTCGTTTTGTCTTTTTTTTTTTTTTTTTACCTTCTTCAAAAAGGGTGGATATTTTCCAGTCCAGTTTATCTCTTGTGCCCAGGCAGTGGATTTCAACCTTTAGAACAGCAAAGCTGGAGTAGGAGGAAGCTGTTTCTAGAAAGTTTGGAAGTTCACAGCCCTTGAAACTTAAAATTAATTTCCTTTTATCTGCATTAAAAGAGATCCTATGAACTTTTTAAACAATAAAGAAAACAAAGCACATAACTTACCTCATAGTAACTTCGCACAGCATTGCAAAATGCTTCATCTGCTACAATTTGCGTCTCCCCATTCAAAAATGCCTGGAAACGTTCCTTCAGTACCTGTAGCTGCTGCTTATTGAGCTATGCAAGAAAAAAAAGAAGGAGAGGGGAGAGAACAATAATAAATACAGTTAGTCTCGAAGTAAAAATATGCAGTACTATACACACTTGGAAGATGTGAACAGGGAAGAACAGGCAGAGGCCCACCGGCCAGCTGGCTCCCTAGTGAGTGGCAGCTCTTCAGAGTCCCACCTGGGCAAGCCAGGTTGCTGCAGCGAGTCATGCACGCACTCGGCATGCAACTCTGCTCTTTCCCTTGTGTCCTTGGGATGCTACAGGTAAGTCTGCATGGATACTTCTTCTGAGCACTATTTTATATGCATATGCTGAATAAAATGGCTGACCTTCCCCATGGCAGAAGCACTAGCTAGTAAAATCTAGCTCTTAGCTCCAGTCTTCAAATATTTCAATTTTTTCAGCCTTCAAATGAGTGAAAAACAACTGAGATGCCTCCATTTTTTGGAGTAATCTAGGCACTAGCATTGGCATGTTTTAATAAGCATGCTCCCTGTGAAGAAAATGGATGAAACATGCTCCCTACAAAGAAAATGGACTTCTACCCACTCATTTGTACCACTATGAATGACGTGAAACAACTCATCTCGGGGAACAGCAGCCACAAGGCTCCAAGACTGATACCAAATTACATTTGGTGGATTTCATATCAAAATTGTGTGCATTTTGAAAACAGACTCCAAGTAGAGAACATTACATGATTAAACCTTGCAATCAACCCATTTTTATCAAAGTTTCATGTTATGGGAAAAGGCAAAATCTGAAAGCTCTCCAGGGATCCAGACACTGGCCTTTTGCCAAGCTTCCTATCAACTCTTGAAATATTTAGAAAGATATTTCTCCTTATCAAATCTGTGAGAAGTTAGAATGTCACATCAAAGGAGACTGCCACTAACATACTAATATAACAAAGCAACAGTTAAAAATAGTTGTTTTGTTTTCCCAGAACTTTAAAACTAATATAAAGCCTTTATTCCGGTGAGTATTCCTGAACTTTAAATTTAACATTACAAAAATTCAAACACAACTGATTGAAAAGTTTTTTCATCCTTCCTGTGTTTTGCCTAGTTAAAAATAAACAAATAAATAAATGTATAGCCAGAAATTGAAAATACTTTTCCAGAGGGCAGAAAGTTAGATTTGTAATGACTAACCTGCAACAAATAACATTACCCCAATTGCATCAGCATTTCTTACAGAAGAACTTTTTGACATCTACAGTAAGTACGGTGACCTTAGGCTTTCAGGTCTCTAGTGTCGACACTTTGAAGCCATTTAAGCTACAACAGTGTTACAAGATTAGCAAAATTACTGCTATCCTGATAATGTGCCTACTTTGGACAATCTCTATTTCCTTCATGTCAAGGGATGATTTTCATCCTACATAAAGTTTGCTAAGTTTGTCAAGTCATGTGCTTCTATGAAACATGTAGCAATTTACTGCAAAACTCTCTCCAAATTGAATGCAAACCTGAAAGCTGTTCTATTTTCATAGGAAACAATAGTATAGATGCCATCTAGAAGTCCTCTGAAAAATGGCGAATGTAGGTAGCAGCAGTGCAAAGCCGAAGAACTATGCCTTTGAAAAAAATCCAAGCTAGTTAAAAATACATGATAATTCTGTTCCTCATCTTAACAAAACGATTAGCAATATAGAACAAGCCCCAAGAAATCCCTACAGCAGAAGAGGTCTCCCGTTGAGGCAAGCAAACTTCAACAGAGGTTGCTGTGACTTGGAAAAATTTCCCGCATGAGCTCTCGAGAGCAGCAGCCCAACGCTGACACGTTGCCAGCCTGTACCACTGCTAGTTAAAAATCAGTGGGAGAGAAGTATTCATATTATGTCTGCACGTACACCAAAATCGGCACCTATCCACCTGCCTGCCAGACATCCTTTCCTTGCACAGAATGTGCGCCACAGAGGTTAGCTGTTTCTCACAGAAATCAAACTTCATTCCCAGGTACGCAGGACAGGTCTTTCCCTTTATTGGCTTCCCCTTATTCTTCTCTCATTTTCTAAAGATATGGGACAAGTTGAGATATTGGAAAATGCAAATCATTAAGGATAGTTTGAGGGTTTTTTCCCCGCATACACTTGTTCTCTTAGGGGACCTAAAAAAGAGCCGAGCGCTCCCGCAGGCGGTGCAGCACTGCTGAGCAAGCAGCTCCTTCATCCCATGGAATATTCACAGCTCTGCCACGAGAACACGCGGGCTTCCTGCCAAGGCAATTATGGAAATGTGTTTTCATGCTTGCAGACTTCATTCTTTAGGTGATTTGCTTGTCTATTACCCACATATCAAACAAAAACATTATGAATAAGGCAATGAAATATAAATTTAATTCTGACTTCCTCATTTCTAACCATCATAGTTCAGCAAACTGAAATGTCTTTAAAATATTTATATATGGCTTTCATGTTCACTGCTTCAGGTAGTAAGTAATTCTAAGGGTTGAGTGGCATTTTAGGATTACTGTACATTTCTTAAATTACTTATGTTTTAGTGTGAAATCTGGATGTGTAGGGGAATAAAGTTCTCCTGCAAAACTAAAACATAATAATAATTCCAATGGAAAATACGAAAAGCTACATCTTGCACTAAGGATGATCTGAAGTCTATTTTACAGGTCCCAAGTACTGTCATATATAGAGACGCAGTTGTGTTAACTGCCAAGATACTGAATAATTTATAGTAGGCTGCTGTAGCATACAGTTCCTCTGGTTTTTTTACTTGTCAGAATACTGAATGTACAGTGAATTCTAACTTATCTTTTATTTTTTTTTTTTTTATGTTGGTCATTCTTACTGGATTCATTAACACTCTTCAATTTGCAGCCAAGTGCCTTTAAAAATGAAACAAAACAAAACTAACAGTAGAAGTAGTAGCTTAGAAAGGCGGAGAAAAAAGGGAAGTCTAATTGCATTAGAATGCCATAATAGCAAATGGAGAGAAACAGGCATCTGTACAGGACATTAACTCTTGGACATTGCCGAACAGCTCAACCTATCCAAGTCTGGGCTACCTTTGAAGTTGTCCATCTTGGTTAATAAGGAACAAGAGACGAGGACATCATGTGTAACCGGAATCCCAAGTGAAATGCTTAAACTTAAGGGCAATAAGCCTGGCCAGATTCTCTCTGGGAGGAGTTTACGTAAAGGAGCTCAAAATCCTTCGGCAGTAGGATTACCTTTCCACTGCACGTGCCCTTTCCTCCTTTCCTCTGTGCGAGACCCACACATGTCAGACCTTTGCTTTCAGTCCCTCACTACTTCTTTAAATCTTTACTGTCAGTGCCTCTGAGTTCATATTTTAATTCTAAATGGAAAGAACCATGAACAGCAAAATTAAAACAAAAATTGACATTACTACATGTACCCCCAAATGTAAATTGAACTCTGAATATCACTTGACGTGTACAGCAAAGCATCACTGATTCTGTTGCTTTCCATCAACCTACTTCAGTTTTGTTTTGCTTATTTGGATTTTCATTCTCAGTCATATGAAATCTGTTGTCGTAACTGTATGATGCTTCATAAATAACTGCTGCTGCTTCATGGGAGAATGTATAACTAAATTCCAGCAACTCAGAATATCAGGTTTGATTGCATTCTGCAGAATGACTGAAGATAAGCAAAGACAACTTTAAGGGAAAACAAGATTAACTGCCCTCAATTTGCTTTTTCTATATTGCAGCCATGCAACAGATAAAAATTTCCCCTCCATCCCTGTGCCTTTCACAAAAGGTAACATTTCTCTTTTACTTTACATTTGCTAATCTTAGTAGACTATCAAAGAATGAAAACATATATTTAAGATAGAATAAACTTCTCAAAGAGCTATTAAATTAATAATAACTTGTTTTCAAGTTGCAGTAGCAATTTAACTTTTCATAATTTACAGAGCAATACAAAGGTATCAAAAGAGCCTCAAGCACTTAACTATTAAAAAAAAAATCTCACCTTGCATTTAGCGTTTCAGACAAGTCTTACATATACCAACATATTCCTCTTTGAGCACTAATTTAAAGATTTGCTTTTTCCCTTCTAAAGTGAAACTTGGGTATGAAAACCTAGAGGCATTTCTGGTTTAGCTCCACTCATACCTTTAAACAATTTCAATAAATGGATTTTACACAGAGTTTAAATTCTTATTTTTATAACAAGCCGCATTTCAAACAGATCTGGCAGTTTAGAGAGCTGTTCCAATGTCACAGGTTTTACTTCATTAAATAATAAACTCCAACATTTTGAAGGAAAAATGAAGCACATATATATTTGTAACAGTAATAATGTTTATCTTCTCTTTGAAAGAAAGAAGAAAAATAATAAAAACCCTCGCTTCATAGAGTTTGATGCCAGGTTTAGAGCATTTTCACCTGCTTCTCACTGCCTAAGTACACAGAGCAGCTCACTACTGCCCTAAACATATGCAGCCCAGCAGCTGGCAAAGACATAACTCACAGCACAGCTGTCCCCTAAGAAACTTTGGCCTTTAAAATGAAAAAGTTTAAGATGTGGCCTGTGTGTTGGCCACGGCCAACCTCTCCCCCCACGCCCCAGAGCACCGCGGGCGCTGGCTTGCAAGCACAGCCTGCGGCTGACCCTATTCCCCGCAAGCGCAGTCAGCCAAAGAGCTGGTACTGGAGGAATAACATTCTGAACCATTGCCACCTTGTGGCAATTTTAGAAATATAGCAAAGAAAGAACTGCAGGTTGCACGTCTTCACTCTCAGAGCTGGGATCTGTGCGAGTATCAATAAGCCCCTGACCTTAACACAAGCAACAGCATTGCTTCTTCCCTACTCCCACACTGTAGTGTGAAATTACCCTTTCTCAGACCATATGGGTATTTTAGGAAAATAGCAGGAGGTGATGACTGCAATTACAGAGAGAGCTAGATAAAATATTTCTTATGCAGACTACAAAAAGTAGGGAGGAGCCAACCAAGAAGCCACTCCCCGCATTCTCAGCTGCAATGTATATATCTGTAGCACCAAACATGACTTAAGTCCCTGAACACTTCCTAAAAATAAGAAGCGTTGTTATTTCAAAACCATGCCATTTTGTCCAATGCCTTCCACAGCAGCGACTGCTTTTGGACAACTTTAGCCAAAACTATACCTTTTGAGAGCAGAGAAGAGTGGAAAAAGAAATAACTCAATGAGCATTCCCTCAGACAGCTGTCTCTCCCTTCCATTTCAGTCAAGAGATAAAAATTTGCATCTCCTGAATGAACAGAAATGAAGGTACAAATCAATCCTTTTCCATCCAACTTCTCACACGCTCCTTTGAACATAACTTTGTTTCTTGTCCTGCCAGGCTCTTTGTCAGGGAGGAAAAAAAAAAAAAAAAGGAAAACAAAGAGTAGAAATGATGCCAAGGACTAACTTTCTGATATCACGAATTGAGTTTCGCTATAGGATAATTCATCCCACTTGCCCATACCCTCAGCCAGAACCAAACCTGGACGATACAACCGGTCAATGCATTTACAGTGACACTCAACTTAACATACCACTTTCAGGATGATGAAAATTCAACTACTAATAATTTCCTAGCAATTCAAATAGACCATGTGTTCAAGGCCCTACACATTGAACAGGTCCACTTGCACATCAAACCGTTTTCAACCTAAGCTCCACATGCCTACAAAAGGAGCATGTGTGCGCTTTAGATGTTTTGTGATGAGGTTTTTTAGATATTGTTTCATATGATTTCACACTGCCTCGAAAGGCAGCTGGTTAAGTGCCAATCTAACTGCCATCTCCCTGGTCTCCCCACCTTCGCAAATCCTCCAACCGCAGAAGCGTGCTCAAAGATGTCGACCTCAGCGACTCCCTTCCTGCGCCTCCTCTGCAGGGTCTCCTAGCTCAGCTCTGTGGGGGTACTGGTCAGCCCATCACAGCGGGCTTTCCTCTTCCCAAATGAGCCTTAGAAACAGCAGGACAGCACCTAACAACACTTGAAACAACTCTCACTCTACTGCTGAGCAAGACTCAAGAGCCACCCAAATCTTCGTCCCTGACCAACCCTGCTGTAACCCCAGCTTCCCAGCACCACCCATGGTGGTGGGGAGGGCTCCATCCACAGGGCTGGACTCTGGAAAGCCACACGCACACTTCCTCTGCCAGAGCCAAGGGCAGGGCACGGAGCCTTAGGCTGAACCCCCATCCTTATCCTCTCCTTCCAGAAAAACAAAACACCTGTGCCACATCATTGGCTGTTAATGAGCTTCATCTCACATCGGTGATGAGGATAAGCCTGCAAAGCAAAGAGCCAGTTATAAACAGCGACTCTCACTCCATTTTCCCTCCTCCTCCCCCACCTTGCCTCCTCTTCCAGTATCTGCCTACATAAACAAGAATATTACTTGTGTTTCAGAGCAGAGACGGAGAGTGTTCATTTATAGTGAATTACTCGAGAGATTTGCTTCTGAGGAAGAAGACTAAATAAATAGTGTTAGAGAATCTCAGTACTAAGACAGGGATGATAGCTGTGGTTACTGTGCCGAATTACGCAGGTCTTCATCGTGTACAATAATGGTCCTATGCAGCATGTGGGTGGCACACAATATATGCTGTCCTTTACTATTCATTGCATAAACTAGTTTGATTTTCTAAATAACAGATAAATATTTTGCTGTCACTTAGCAACCTTAGCTGTTCTTTGATTTTCTTAAAGCTGAAGTTATTCCAAGTAAAAGAGTGTCTGTAAGGATTCTGTTTGCTGTCACTCAGTGCAGACTGCCCTGTGTAGATACTCGTTGTGCAGCAATTCAGTGCTTCATAGAATCAAATATTAGATTTCCAAAATCAGCTAATGCATTTACCAAACAAATTTCTCATTCTTTATAATCAAACAAGCATAACACGGCATTTACCTTTCGTTGGTCTGCCACTTGTTTAAAAACCAGAAACACTACCAATAATGTACTGGTCATTCAATTCCACTTACAGGGTATTTCATTATAAGTTAGAAATATTTTCTGCATTATCAAGTCTGAAACTTTAAATATTTTCATTGTCTAGAGCAGCATATTCAAGATGCTTTGTCAGGATTATAAAACATTTCTTGAGGAACAGAGGGTTTGGGCATTGGTTTTCTTCAGGGAGTAGAGGGGATAGGACAAAACTCACAGGCAGTGAGCCAAGGCAAAGTCTGATTTATGTGAAGGAATTCAAGTGTACCACACTAGCTGCCAAAACATAGAACTGAAGAGAGCTTCCAAAAAGGTCAGATTGGTCACCTGAGAGGAAAAGAAAAATAGGTATTTTGATAATGAAGGGGAACAAATATTGGGGGTGGGATATTAGACTTTCCTAATTTTTAGACAGAAGAATGAAAAGATATAAAGAAATGCAGAAAAATGTAACTACTTAAAAGTTCCTCATAGCAATGGTAGATTTCTTTATTGTTGAAAAAAATTGTCAACCTTTTACAGACTGTGCCACACTAGGAAAGAAAGCAGCTGCTACGTGTTTGTCCTAAATGCAGCAAATATCACACCCCAATAAAAGCTATCTCCTCTGAGATGAGGTTGTCAGTGCAGCTGCAATCATTTTCTTTGTACCTACTCCTACTACCTGAGATTTGCTGTAGAATTTAGCTGACAGTCATCAGCTAGATTTGTATTATTGTAATTTGTTTCTTCTGTGTGGCAGACTTCGCTGATCTCCTCTCAGTCTTGAGTGGCTCCACAGACACGCTACAGCTAGGCCAGCCATGTTTTGCTGTCCCTCGTGCCACCACTGTTTGGGGCCATCTCCCATGCAGAGAACACAGTGGCACCGCGGCTTTGCTCCTTGAGGTTGCCAGAGCCACCAGGAGAGCAGTCACGCCCGAAAGCTACGCAAGCAAAGCTTCCAGTCAAGGAAGCTGACGATGGCTCATGCGGGTGATCATGAAAATTACACCTAGCAGAGATGCACACAGTGATCCTTGCCCGTGGTGGGAACCTCAGCTACCAGTGCCTTTCCAGAAACGAAAACTGAGGGAAGTTTTAGAGGTAACCGCTGCTGACATGTAGATAGATGCGCAGCTCTGACTCACAGTGTACGTCAGCAGTTCAAACTGTGCTGGACTGAATGGATTTGCATCACTTCCTACAGCACAGCTCCTGCCTTCCTCCTCTGCATCTACATCATCTTTTCCACCCCATGTCAACTGTGCACCCCCAGAACTATTTGTCAGAAGAACTATTTACTCCAAGAAACCAGCTTTCTCATTTTGCAAAACTTCTCCACGTATAAATTAAGCTACCAGAAACAGCTTTTTCATACCTCAGAAGTGTTGCACTGAAGAGCTTGCTTTGCCAACAACCTTACACCAGGACATTTTGCCAGCAAAGATCTCTAAGTGTAGCTGAGGAGGCTACAGCAGAGCTGCTTGAATTAACGGAAGCATCAGCAAAATATATGTTCCTCCAGCCTACTCTCATCTTTCCAAGGTTGACATTCACGTTCCGTTTTAGCCCAATTTCTAAGGAGACACTGTGATCATACAACCCTTCCTTGGTTGTGCAAATGTCAGCTTTTTCCCCACACACCTAACTTCTGCATGTACTTCGCAGCTTCTATCAGTTCTGAAAAAAACCCCAAATGTGTGGAGACTTCATAGATAACAAGATTTTCCCTTCTCTGAAAAATTGAATTTAAAAGAAATCCAAATTATTCTTCTCAGTGATGGAAATGCAAGCAAAACTAAGAGACTGTAATTTCTGTTTGACACCTGGCAAATGCAAGTTATATGCCCATCACACTCTGTGGTAACGTGTTTTGGGACTAGTTTGGCTTAAATTCAAGGAATAGAAAGGATAACAATAAAAGTTGAAATAAAATCCAGAACAAAGTATCCATTTTATTTTGTGTTCTAATAATGTTTAAAAAATTATTTCACCAAACTGGGTAATTTCACAGAATATTTTCCACAAAAATTTATCTAGTTTTATTAATAAGCAGAATTGTGTCCATACTCCGTCTACCTTCTCTATATGGGCTGTGAAACAGAGAAATTTAGGATGGATGGGACCTCTAGATTACATCTAGTCAAATCTCCTTCTCAAAGCAAGGCTAGCTCTGAAGATACACCATGCTGTTCAGGACCTTGCCCAGACGAGCTTTGCATACCTCCAAGGATGAAGATGCTGCAGATTCTCTGTGTAACCTGCTCCAATGCTTTTTCTGAAGTTCCTCCCCCGCCCCCTAATATCTAGTCAGAAGTTCCTGTGTTGTAGCTTGTGACTATTCCTTCCTGCTCTTTTCTCATGCACCTCTAAAAAGAATCTGGCTCCATCTTCTCTATAGCCCTGTCCCCCTTAAGGGCTACAAGACAGCAGTTAACCTCTTCACCTTCTCCAGACTAAATCAACCCTGACCTCTCCACCTCCCCTTGTGACCCTGATGGACTCCTTCCGGTTTGCTGGTACCACTCTTCTGCTTGGGGACCCAAAAATGGACAGAGTATTCCAGATGTGGCCACACCAGTGACAAGTAGATGGGAAAATAAATGTAATTCCTTGACTTGCTAGCTGCACTCGTGCTAATGCAGCTGAACATGTGGCCAGCCTTCATTCCCCCAACTCACGCTCTACTTGCTCGCCATCAGGATCCCCAGGTTCTTTGCTGCAGAAGACCCAGCTAGTCAGTCCCTTGCCTGTAAAGATACACGGGGCTCTGGCCTGAAAGTGTGGCTTGGCTTTTGTCTGTACTGAACGTCTGGAGATTTTTGTTGGCTCATTTGTCCAGGAAGTCAGGAGTCCCATGAGTAGCGGCCCTGTCCTTCTGCTATCAAGTGCTCCTCTGATTTGATGTCATCTGAGAATGTGCCAAGGCTGCATTCAGTTCTATTTTCCAAGCCAATCTACGCTTGATTACTATACTTGTACATCAGCATCTTTTGGTTGACCCGCTCATACACTCCCCCCGTTCATCATCCCAACGGAAACACAAAAATACCACTTCTTTATGGAGATCGGAAAGATAAATTGATAATACATAAATTGCAGCACAAACAGTTATTTTGAACTGAAGCTTTTCGACTTCCCTAGAACTAGATAGGAGCAGACGGTCCACACCACTGAATCACTCTTCAGGTTAAGGGCAATAAATTCACACTTAAAAACTCTCTCAATAATTACATGCCTTCAACTCCAACTAACAAATTAATGTCAAGAAATTTTAACAAGATTAGTGGATAACAGACATGCATCAACACCTTGTCAAAGTACACTATAGGTACCAAAAATCTACTTGGGAGATTAGATAAGTTTATGGAAGAGAAATCTACTGCAGATTATATGCACAGAAAAGCTATACACGAAATACAACTCCCACTCCCCCCCATCTGGTACAGGAAATTCCTGAGATTAATGTAATTATGGGAATTACCACATACACTTGCTCCATTTTCAGTCTCCGCCTAGGCATCTGATTAAGGCCACTGCTAGAAATAGTGTAGTTGGCTAAAAGAAAGAGAGGTAAAGCCTGGCCTGTAAGGTCATTAACAGTTATGTCTTCACATCATACAGACACGCATACTTTACACATGACCTCACACAACCCAATTTAGCTACGGTATGGTAGAACTGGGATGCTTGAAGAGCCATAATATCAAGGACCATAGAAAAAAAAAAAAAAACAAAAATACTGTGCTAACCCAAGTGACCTTCAGTTTGGTCTCACAAGGACACCACTGCTGCAAAAGAGACTGCAGCTTTGAATGAGTAATCCAGGTATCACCTTATCTCATCTTGTACACTTACGTTTGTCACATACTCTCCTACCTTGGAAATCTGTAGTGGGAGAAATTTCTACTTTGAAATCCTTCCCCAGCCTCTCAAGATGAGCCTTAAAACAATTCCATCTCCTGCTTTTCAAGGAGCCTCAGGAATCTGTTTATTACAAACAACATCTAGACGCTATTTGAACAACACATACAAACATCTGCATAGCCATCACAATAAACATCCTCTGTGACAGACACATCCAAATCCCTGAATACATTTATTTCTCAACGATTAATATGATTTTGAACCAGCACAGCAGATGATCTCATGAAAACCACAGGGATGAAACTAAGCAACTGCACATGGCAACCAACTCGCACAAACATTTCCTTAACAGCAAAGAGAGCACTTCTCATGAAAGTGCTCCATCCCTGACCTCCCAGCCCCATCTCTCAGAGCTATCTCTGGGAACTAATTTTCATAAACCTAGAGGACTGCAGTACTCGTGAACCCATGAAAGTTTAGTTTTGTGTTGCATTATGAAATTATACCAGAGAAATGTCCAATAAGTAGGTAAAAGCTTTATCATGTCCTCCTCAATACCCATGTACACTCTCCACAACTACCTATTCTCTAACACAGCCTGATTGACTACCGTAACATAGTTCAATGAAGAGCAATTATGCCCAGCTAGCAGTTAACTCTGAAATTTTATGCTTCTATCTCAAACTTGAATATCTCACATGCCTAAAACTCCCTCCCCTTTCCACCGTCTCCCAGTCATACAGACCGGTCTAACAGAAGGTATTAATTTTCTCCCACAAAGCTTCTTCTCCTTACAGTCAAGAGCCATGATGGCTACAGCATTATTCAACATCAGCAGTCAATCTAATCTAATACACTCAAATGCAAATTCTTAAAGAAAAAAAAAATACACCACTAGGTTCTGCTCATCAAGATATGTAGGAGACTTTCCATCATTTGAAGACTTAAATACAAAGGAATATCTTCCTGAACCAAATGTTCTAGCAGAAAGAAAGGATTTGAAAAAGGGAACAGGATGCATTTTTAGATGCACATGATTAGGAAGTCAGACTAGATCATCACGGTCCTTCTGGTCAGTTTGCAGAAAGTTCTCAGGGCTTAATTTACACAGCTGAAGCTACCGGGTGAGCAATACAGATTTTACAATGACATCTGATTGCAGCTTTAGGCAGTACTCCACTTAGTTTTGAATTCTCAAACCCAAAAAAAGAAAGCCTTCCAAAAGGGATGCAGAGACAACATATGATCCTTGAGCATATTACAATCAAACGTATTTTGTCAGATGTCTATGTACACCAGATTCAATTCATCCTTTCTATACCAAAGTACATAGACATACTATCCAAATTTACACACTTGGTCATATTGACCCACATATCTGAAACACAAGACTGAGCATTCCACAGTCAATCTCATTTTGGTTATACATACATATGCCTTACATGACTACGGTGTCCTCTTTTGTCGAAGCGTTATTTTAGTCTGTGAAAAGTTTACACACAGCACTCCAACATCTGTTGACATCTTTTCCACAGCATCTTTCTTAACAGGTAAAGTAAATTCATCAATTAGTGCAAAATTCACTCACCTTTCTGGAAAAATGAGCTTGTCTCAGAACTGTAAGCTATAACATTAAAATGCAGAAGGAAAATACAGTATATAAATCTAAATGTACAGTTTTCACACTCTAAATAAATCTGTCAGACTTCACACATTTCTTAAGAGAGGCCCAAGAGATTGGTATACTAATTCTATCCAAAGTTATATTTCCCTGGGCAATCTTTATATAACTAAGAGCCACAAGAAAACACTTGATTAAAATTGCCTTAAAAGGAGAAGTACTCAAAAAAATCCCCCTAGAATATCACAAATAAATGGCTGTCCATGCTGTTTTAGAGATTCCAAGCAATGGAATCCTCATGATCGTTAAATTGGGAAATTATAACAGTAGCTAACAGATTTTATTGTCAGGCTTTTCCTGATAGTGACTCAGAACTTTCTCTCTTTTTTTTCTGAATTTTAATCCTATTTCTAGTGCTGTCTTTTGCTATGCTAAGTGATTTCTTTTGCTTGGCACGCATTCACATCATCCAAGCCTTTAGAATTTACTTCTGTTTATGAGCATCTTTTTCCCATCTCATCCTTGTTCCTGTGCTTTTTTTTTGGAGGGAAGAAGCAGCTTCATACATTAAAAAGAACACATTTGTTAGTTTTTTTTCCTTTCATAATCAAGATTCTGGATTCTGTTTCCTTTTTTACTTAATTAAATATTTCCCTCTTCTTAACCATTTGAAATTAAGTCGCAGCAGGCATGACCAAAGAAGGGCAACAAAGCTGGTGAAGGGTCTAGAGCACAAGTCCTATGAGGAGCGGCTGAGGGGAACTGGGGTTGTTTAGCCTGGAGAAAAGGAGCCTCCGGGGAGACCTTATTGCTCTCTACAACTACCTGAAAGGAGGTTGTAGAGAGGTGGGGGTCGGTCTCTTCTGCCAAGTAACAGGTGATAGGACAAGAGGAAATGGCCTCAAGTTGCACCAGGGGAAGTTTAGATTGGATATTCGGAAAAATTTCTTCACTGAAAGGGTTGTCGGGCATTGGAACAGGCTGCCCAGGGAAGTGGTAGAGTCACCATCCCTGGAGGTATTTAAAGGACATGTAGATGTGGCGTTTAGTGGTGGACTTGGTAGTGATAGGTTAATGGTTGGACTCGATGATCTTAAAGGTCTCTTCCAACCTCAACGATTCTATGATTCTATAATCCTATTTGTTATCACACCACCTACTAATTATCATGTACAAATTTAATTCCTGAGTGTTAATTCTGTCCTCCCTTGTGAAAATGCTGTATAAAGCAACCCAACATGGATGCTCCTTGGTTCTCACCAAGTTCTGTGACCTGATGGGCACAATTCAGGCCATCACAATTCCTGTAACTGCAGACCTTTAATTTGGTCTCCAGCATACATGTTCTCGCACCCCAGATGACTTGAATAATGAACAGTATTAGTATGTTAACATTTCTGAGTAAAATACCTGGTTTTGTCACCTCTGCTGTACAATGTGCTGGCCGAGTTAGAGATCAGCCCCTTTGTGACAAAAGAGCTGTGGTGGAAAAGGGTAGCAGGGAGGTTCTGACCCTCCTGCCTTGGGAGCCACTCGCCCCGGCCCCTGTGGCGGCTGCATGGCACTTGTCAGCACCCCGTCTCCTGCCTCCCTGATCCTCAGCCTGATCCTCACCCACTGACATGACTCCTTGGCTTGGCCTTGGACCTGCCTCATCACCGTGGCCTTCCCAGGGGATCACCAGATGAAGGATGACCCTGAACACTGCTTCCAGACCTGATCCTGACTCCGGCCCCCTGCCAGCATCTCAGCTTGCCTCTCCTTAAGGGCCAACCTGCCCCTACTGCTCCCCAACGTCTCCTTCATTTCCCCCCACCGCCCTCAAAATTGTCCCTTTCCTAGCAATAACCTAGGGCCTCCACATCTGCTCTCCCCTTCTTTCCTTACTCCTGCCTCCAGCTTTGGTGACCACAGAGCCTCTAGCATGCTGCTCCCCATCTCACCTCTCCTCCTTCTCTTCTGTCAAGCACGCTCTCAGCAGAAAGGCAGAAGACAACCCTGAAAAACAATCACCCCCCACCCTCATGAATAAAAATGTACCTTTAACATTTGAATCTACATTATTCAAAATACAAACAGAAATTAAACCATTTATAACATCTCCCTGTAGATCTCTACTTCCACCCTACATACACTATATAAGCTATTCACTGATGTTATCAGAATAGCTTTCATCAAGATCTTCAACAATTTCTTTCCAAATGTAACCCACATTGTATCTTTGTCTTCACCATTTTTATACTGTTTTCAAAATTT
This sequence comes from Phoenicopterus ruber ruber, assembly GCA_009819775.1. Taxonomy (NCBI): domain Eukaryota; kingdom Metazoa; phylum Chordata; class Aves; order Phoenicopteriformes; family Phoenicopteridae; genus Phoenicopterus; species Phoenicopterus ruber. The sequence goes on along the minus strand of CM020215.1, from coordinate 25,651,347 downwards.
TGCAGTCTTTCAGCTTTCATAAATCAATTTTCTGCTTATATATCTTCTTCCTCACAGATGCTTCAGAGCGGATCCAGATTTCACTTTTGCATTCACCCCAGCTCACATGCACAAGCAGATCTCATTCAACAGGCTCATCTAAGCAGACGACCCACAGTTCTCTTTTCTTCTTCCCTCAGCTCAGGTTTCACTTAGAAAAATGGACTAGTGTTACATTGTCATCCCGGTATCTCTTCCATGGTGCCCAGGTGCCAACCTGGGTCCAGTACAGCCCTCCTCAGAGGCTCACAATGCTGTCCACACTTGAGTTCCCCTTTCCTTCCTTCCTTCCCTCACCACTCATGGATGGACATCGCAATTCCTGACCAGGACTAGAAATCTAAATCAGCTTCAGCTCAGTCCTGCTTCCAGGCAGAATTTTTGCTTCTCCCTAAAAAATCACTGTGATCCAACTTTTCCTACATACAACGCAAACTACTTACACTTGAGTTATTATTTCAAATTCTACCTAATGAGCACAGTACCATTGTCTTCCAAAGACGTGATTATTCACCACTGCAAATACCTGCTCCTTTCTTTTGCCATGAAAAGAAGGTAGACAGTTGAGATATAATTCAGTCATATCACCAGTTTTACACAGATGCGTTTTTCTAAAACAATTAATAGAGAAACTTTGTGGTTTAGGTCCCTAATATTCTTGCATATTCTATCATAGAATCATAGAATCATTTAGGTTGGAAAAAACATTTAAGATCATCGAGTCCAACCGTTAACCTAACACTACCAAGTCCAACACTAAACCATGTCCCTAAGCACCACATCCACACGTCTTTTAAATACCTCCAGGGATGGTGACTCCACCACTTCCCTGGGCAGCCTGTTCCAATGCCCAACAACCCTTTCAGTGAAGAAATTTTTACGAATATCCAATCTAAACCTCCCCTGGCGCAACTTGAGGCCATTTCCTCTTGTCCTATCACCTGTTACTTGGGAAAAGAGACCGACCCCCACCTCGCTACAACCTCCTTTCAGGTAGTTGTAGAGAGCGATAAGGTCTCCCCTCAGCCTCCTTTTCTCCAGGCTAAACATCCCCAGTTCCCTCAGCCGCTCCTCGTAGGACTTGTCTTCTAGACCCTTCACCAGCTTCGTTGCCCGTCTCTGGACACGCTCCAGCACCTCAATGTCCTTCTTGTAGTGAGGGGCCCAAAACTGAACACAGTACTCAAGGTGCAGCCTCACCAGGGCCAAGTACAGGGGGACGATTACTTCCCTTGTCCTGCTGGCCACACTATTTCTGATACAGGCCAGGATGCTGTTGGCTTTCTCGGCCACCTGGGCACACTGCTGGCTCCTATTCAGCCGGCTGTCAACCAACACCCCCAGGCCCTTTTCCGCCGGGCAGCTTTCCAGCCACTCTTCCCTAAGCCTGTAGCGTTGCCTGGGGTTGTTGTGACCCAAGTGCAGGACCCAGCACTTGGCCTTGTTGAATCTTGTATAATTGGCCTCGGCCCATCGATCCAGCCTGTCCAGATCCCTCTGTAGCGCCTGCCTGCCCTCCAGCAGATCAACACTGCTGCCCAACTTGGTGTCATCTGCATACTTACTGAGGGTGCACTCGATCCCCTCGTCCAGATCGTTGATAAAGATATTGAACAGAACTGGCCCCAGTACTGAGCCCTGGGGAACACCACTTGTGACCGGCCGCCAACTGGATTTAACTCCATTCACCACAACTCTTTGGGCCTGGCCATCCAGCCAATTTTTTTACTCAGCAAAGAGTACGTCCATCCAAGCCATGAGTAGCCAGTTTCTCCAGAATGCTGTGGGAAATGTTGTCAAAGGCTTTAGTAAAGTCCAGGTAGACAACATCCACAGCTTTTCCCTCATCCACTAAGCGGGTCACCTTGTCATAGAAGGAGATCAGGTTAGTCAAGCAGGACCCGCCTTTTATAAACCCATGCTGACTGGCCTGATCACCCAGTTGTCCTGTATGTGCCGCATGATGGCACTCAAGATGATCTCCTCCATAACCTTTCCTGGCACCGAGGTCAGACTGACAGGCCTGTAGATCCGCAGATCCTCCTTCCAGCCCTTCTTGTAGATGGGCGTCACGTTTGCTAACCTCCAGTCAACTGGGACCTCCCCGGTTAGCCAGGACTGCTGATAAATGATGGAAAGTGGCTTGGTGAGCACATCTGCCAGCTCCCTCAGTACCCTTGGGTGGATCCCATTCGGCTCCATAGACTTGTGTGTGTTTAAGTGGTGTAGCAGGTCACTGACCATTTCCCCTTGGATTACAGGGGCTTCATTCTGCTCCCTGTCCCTGTCTTCCAGCTCAGGGAGCTGGGTACCCAGAGAACAACTGGTCTTACTATTAAAGACTGAGGCAAAGATATTTTAAGTTTTCAAAACAATGTTTAACTAAAAACTTCATGTCCTTTACAGTTGTATCCCAGTAACTCATTTCCCACACAGCCCTTTTGTGCAAGCAACAGGGACCATCAGACACATTGCAACGCACAATACAAAGCGCTGAGAGAAATTTAATTCTGTGAAACTAGAGGATAAAAATCTGGAGAAGTTTGGCCTTAGCCACTTATCCTACTTAAAAATAAGGAGGAATAAAGTCACAGTAAAATTCTGCTTTCCCACAAGAAATAGTACTGGAAGAAATCACCTTTCAACTGAAGTTTCAACTTAAAAAAAAAAAAAAAATCTCACCGCCAATTATAAATCAGAGGTTTGATTTACATAAGATTTCAGTATCAGTAATACAGACTTAGAGGAAACAAAAAATCTAAAAGACAAGTTTAATTAAGGTGTTCTCCACTGTGCAGTAATGTTAGCACTAATTTAAAAAGTTATTAAGCTGCACTTATTTCCATAGAAAGTTATTGGCAAAATGTATTTCCTTTATTGCAGTCTTTGATGCCTTGAGGGAACAGAGTTAAATGGCTGAGTCAGTCAGTAAAACAGCAAACCAATTCCCTTACATCACGTTCTCCTCCATGCTCTGAATACTAAACAGGACAGAATATTGAAAACAAAAGCTGACTGTCTGCCAGTTGAAACATGACTCTGTACCGTTGGATGTATTGATAACTTACTCTCTCTCCAATGAGTAAACCAAATGAATCACAACAAACAACGAGGTTGTATGGTGTAATACTACAGATTTGTTTACTCCATACATGTATATTCAACTCAACAATAAATATAGGCAGTTACTAAAACTCATTGCCTAGGAAAGAATTTTTTTTTAATTTTTGATATATCAAAAAGGATTCGCCGCTAATGTTACCTCTGAGATCTTAATTCTTACTCTGTACAGCATAGAGCAAGTGTGTTTTATTTCCCTCCTCTTTTTGTACAGTCTACATATGTCAAATAATGAAGCACAAAGGCCTCCAGACATTCTCCATTGTAACAATCCAAATAATCACGTTAGGGTCAGGCAAAAAGTCACTTTAAACACAAGTACTTTCATTACAAAAACATGTGCATCTGAAGATTTACCTATGATTAATTTTTTAGAAAGATGTTCTTTTCCGTACTCATAGTACAATTCACAAGTCTTTGCCAGAACAGCCCATGCCTGTGAAACCTCAGTATTCCTTTCTTATATCAACAGTCCACGCTTCCCTGCTAGGAAGTGAAAGCGTAGTACACCTGCGGGAATGAGGCCGGAAAGAGAAGCGTGACAGAAAACTTGCGAGTTTTATACTATTGATTTAGACTGCAATAGTTCCCGGAGCACACTGTGGAATCAGGTTTGATAAAACCCAACAACAGACTGGCAGGAAAAGGCAACGGCATCGGATGTAAGCCGGGAGGAGCAGGGACAGACGGTATGAGATCCAAGTGAGGGAGTCAAGTTTGAGCCAAGTGCAGTAGGTTGTCACTTGCCGAAGCGTCTGGATAGAAGAAATAGCTGTTCTTTGACTTGATAAAGCAACCCAAATGTGGAAATCATCATATAGCAACAATGTTCTGCTGACCCTCAGCTCAACCCAGGAATCAGCCAACAAGTAATCATGTTCATTTCCTCTTCTCTAATGTTTGCTAGAGATTAAATCACTTAAACCAGTGCCAGGGTTTCTCCTGGAATGACAGGACACAGCAATAAATGAATTCCATTTCTACCACCTTCAAATTTTAACTCATACAGGATCATTTCTTTGTTCAAAGGACAGTACAGCATCTAGTAACTTTTTCCAATAAATATATTACTAAGTCTAGAACTGTCATAAATATCCCTAATTAGCTTGTCACAGATTGTTCATTAAGGTTTGAAAGGGAACCGGATTGACACAGTATTTTGGGATATGTGCATTTGTTAAACTCAGTGCAGAGGAAAAAAAAAAAATGAGTCAGATCAAGATTAAATAAATATTGTAGAAGTCTTACATTTCTGATTAGGAGCTAGCTAATGGAAAATAGACAAGAAAAAGCACCACACAGTTACAGGAAATCTAGTTGTAAGAAATATTAGAATTCAGTGATCACTTATTTAGAAAACAGCAATCGAGGGAATACAGTCTACAAAAATAATCTTATAAATAGAGTTTGGTAACTGCTTGGTTACTAAACTGCTTGGTTTTTACGTACACCCTAAACAGCTGTGAAACAACAACTGGTTTTAAAACTTGGTCTGAGGGTATGAAGGAGAGGATAGAGTCTAAGTCAACCAGCTTTCATACTTGATGAAATCCCTTAACTACAGGCATCCTAACACAAGAAAAGACAGTAACACTCTTAATCACATATTGTGCTTGATTTCTGCTTACACTGGAAAAAATTAATTTCTAATGTTAAGAAATGGCGGGGGGGGACACACATACACAAGTGAAATTGGTTAGTTGTGAAGCATCAGATTCACCAGGGTTTCTGGCATTGAAACTGGCCAGCTGCAAGGCAAGGACAAAGCTCAACACGATCCAAGCACCAAGGGGTAATGTCCTGTGCCAGATTTTCACAGATGAGTATGAAAAAGAAGAAAAGAGGGAGCAAAGAGCTTTAGGAAAAAAACGCTAACTGGGTACCACAGTAATCAGAGACTTGCCCTCACAGTAACGTGGGCTGCAGATAAGTGAGTGGAGATGTGACTTCCTACCTACTTGAGTTATTCCTGAATGTTGATTCAAAATCTACTGGGAACACTTTCACTTCAGCCTGCTGAAATTCATTCCCAAATTTATGAAGTGTAGAAATGGAACCAGTGAACTCTTCTCAATTTACCTTTACTTCTATGCTGACAAGTATTTGCAGTATGATGTGTCTGAATTAACACGTTACAAGCTATGGTTCTGAGAGTCATTTCACTCCCTTAAATTGCTACCATCCTAACATATATAAAAATCAGGTATCCAAGTAATCTAGGAAGAGAAGCAAGAAACTACACATCATACAGCTCTTGGAAGATACACAGGCACTACTGTTGATACCAGAAAAAATGTTTTAAGTTTAAACTAAAAATTACATCTTTGTTTGTCATCTAGTTAAAAAACTCATAAACCCTGGAGAACAGAAAATCCGTGAAGTTTAGGATTATGGGTGGGGGTTGTTTTGTTGTGGCTGTTTTTCCTATTAGTCAGTGGAGTTGTTCCAGGTGATATGGGAAACATATTGCCTAACAGGAGATATATCTTCTACCTCTAGGATGCCCCTTTTCAAAATCAGATATATCAAAATAGCTTATTCTACATAACACAAAGGAGAAAATTAAAAAGCCATCATCCTTCTCTATTCCCAAAGTCCAAACATTTGATCACAAATTTTGCAATATGCACATAATAAACTGAAAAGTGTTTTCCATATGCATTTTATTGCCTTCAGCTTCTACAATTCTTCCTATTTTTTCCACCCTCACAAGGAGCAAAGTTTTCCTAAACAAAGGGGAAAAAAAGGAATGAAATAACAATGATGTTAACTGTTTTCTGTCAAGTTAAAAGACTAGGGAGAGACGATGAAAACAAGCAAGCACAGACATACCAAAATTGCCTAGTTGACTATCAACAGTTAAAGCTACTGGTTAAACTAAACACTGGAACAAGTTTTGCCTCCAACATGCTAAGCTATTAAACAAAAATTTAAGCCTTCAAGGGCTTCCTATAATGACCTGGATGAAGACTGCATAACTGAGGCTGAGCAACATTTAGTGTATGAAGCAATAATTCAACCTCTTTACATATAATGCCCAAAAGGTTATGTTTAAATTGTTACTTTAAAACTGCAGTAAGCTTTCTAAGAATCACAAAACAACTCATTAATGATCTAACTCAGCTCTTCCAGAGATACAGCTTTTGCAAAAGTCTTTATTTTTTAAGAATATTTTTAAAAAGAACCCTCAAAAAACAGGTAGTTTCCCATACAGTTAAAATTATTTGAAGTCAAGCAAATAGGCTATATTTCAAGGAAATATATAGTAATTAGGCTAAATTGCAACAACTGCCTTTAACTGAGACTAGAGAGCAGGCAGAGACTAACCAGGGAGGGTATTCTGACATCATCAAAAGTCAACTCTGTCACCATGAGTATTTCCCATGTGTCCTGGTTTAGGCTGGGACGGAGCTAGTTTTGTCTCCAGCAGCTACCGTGTTTTGGATTTAGTGTGTGAGGGGGTAGAGCCAGAATAGTTGATCCAAACTGGCCAAAGAGAGTATTCCATACCATAGACGTCATGCCCGAGATAAGTGAGGGTCAGTCGGTGGGCCACTTCCCTTCTGGTGTCCTTCTTGTTACCTTTTTCCCCCCTTTTTCGTTCATTTGGGCCTTTTCGTTCATTCATTCGGCTGTTCATTCCCTCACTTGCTCTCTCTGGAACTTGCTGTTCTGGGATAGCTGGGGGGGATACCCCTGCTCCCTGACTGCTGCTCGGGACAGGCTATATCGGTCGTTGGGTGGTGAGAAATTGTGCATCGTTTGTTTTATATATTCTATTATCCTTATATATTATTATTATCATTAATACATTTTTATATTTTTCCTTTGCTGTCCTGGTGAACTACTTTTATCTCAACCCATGAGTTTTCCTTTCTGTCCGATTCTCCTCCCCACCACACTGGGGATGGAGGGGAGTGAGCAAGCAGCTGCGTGGTATTCGGTTACCATGTGGGGTTAAACCACAACACCATGGTACAGGATTATTTCCAACATCATTTACAGTACCAGCGGCACCTCTGCAACTTCAGCTGTGACAGGAGCTCATATGTTCCAGTGCACTGGCATATGGCATTGCTACAGTCCAATTTCTTCTCTGTTTTGACACTCACATTCAGTTCATGGTTCTAGATCATGTCACAAAATAAGTTTGCCCCATCCCTCCCTAGCTAGTATACCTAAGCATATTTCTTTCTAGGATTTTCCTAACAGTTACTTATTTTTGGGCAATGTCGCCAAAGCTCAGTATGTCCCACGCTTTTGAGACACATCTGTTTTTCTGTCCGTGTCTGAATACATCATACAGTTGGTACACATATGCCCAAATAAATCAATCCAAAATTTCTTGGAAGCATCAAGCATACTGTGCAAGTACACACCATTTGTGTATTGCTCATGCACAAAAATCACAGAAAAATTTAGGATAGGTGGGATCTGAAGAGGTCATCTGGTCCAAACTCTTAGTCAAAGCAAGGTCAGCAATCAAAGTTGCTGTATTAAAACTACTGCAGTGCTCAGGGCCTTGGCCAGCCCAGGTCCGCACACCTTCAGGGATGCAGATTCCGCAAAACCTCTGAGCAACCTGCTCCAGTGCTTAACCACATTTGCTATCAGAAGGTTTTTCTCCTGATACCCAGTTGGAGTCTCCTTTGTTGCAACTTGCAACTTTTGCGTCTTATCATTTTAGCTGTCCATCTCTCAGAAGAATCTGACTCCATTTCTTCCATGCCACTGACCTCAACTCTGCAGAAGCTGCCAGGAAATTGCTTTTGCGACCATTGTCCATGATTTCTCTACGTATCAATAACAAAGTTATTCATAACAAAGATAAACGCTGGAAGATATCCAGGCAGAAAAGAGGAAGACACATCAGGAAATAGCTAAATGGGTCTTCTGCACACGTGATTGGTAGGTACAGGAACACTTGCATGGTCAAAAAAAAGTAGCAGAACTCTTAAGTACTTAGTTGTCTGAGAGGCACTGCACACATTTAAGTTTCTCTGAGTAACTTACCTTGCAAACATCTTTGCATTCTTTAAAGGTTCCTCATCTCCAAACCATGCTGGCAATAGCAGAAAACATGGATGTCACATTCAAGGTACCACAGATAGGAGATCCTGTGCTAAGGCCCTTAAAAGTGCATACATTGATCCTACAAGCTCATCTCTCCTGCCTGTACCAGAAACTGAATTTCTGATACAGTGTTTCTCTATGCAAAGCAGTTTAACAAGATTTTCAAAACTAGGAAGAGCCACAGTATACTGGAATTATGGGTGCCAGTACAAGGTTTTTAGCTTACAGATTGCAGTCATCCTCCACAACTATGCCTTACAAACAGTTGAAATTCAGAGCTAATTATGCTGAAATCCAAACTTAAGACTAAAAGCAAAAAGTATGATTAAGGCACTCACACACAGTTCCTACAACATCACCCAGAGAAGAAAAAACACAAAACGTGATGAATCTCCTGTTTCTATTAGAGTCAGATCAAACTAACTGGGGAGCAAATGTCAAAGCGTGTCTGAAAGTACTGGTTCTTGTGTGGTCCACAGCAGAACAAGACAACTGCTCTGTAGATGTCTTACAGCACTGGGCTTTTTTCCTAAAGGGACAAAACAGCAATACTTTATGAATATTTTAGAAGTAATGTCCTGACTGTCAAATCATAGCCTTTACCATATGCATGGGGAAAGTAGCTGTGGACAACTAATTATTTCTTGTGGGAGGGGTTGTGTTTGGGAGGGGGATGCTGTTTCAGACAGTTGAGTGCTTAGCCTAGTTATTCAGAAGTATGACTTACTTGGATTGCTAAATAGGGAGTCTTCAGGTTTTGGTGACCTGACTCTAGAATATTCCTGTTTATTTTATTCAAGATGAATTACACTCAAACTGCAAAGGAATTAAAGGAAAGACTCCCTAATGACTTAGGTCTGAAGACCCAACTTTACTGTCGTGGCTTAACCACAAACTGTAACCCAATACCACACAGCCGCTCGCTCACTCGCCCCCTCCCTGCCGGGGTGGGGAGGAGAATCGGAGAGAAAGGAAAACTCATGGGTTGAGATAAAAAGAGTTCACCAGGACAGCAAAGGAAAAATATAAGAATATATTAGTAATGATAATAATAATATATATAAGGATAATAGAATATATAAAACAAATGATACACAATTTCTCACCACCCAACGACCGATACAGCCCATCCCGAGCAGCAGTCAGGGAGCAGGGGTATCCCCCCCAGCTATCCCAGAACAGCAAGTTCCAGAGAGAGCAGGCGAGGGAACAAACAGCCAAATGAACGAAAAACAAAAAGGAAAAATAGGGAAACAAAAAGCAACCTGAAGGGAAGCTTAAGGATTAAGGCAAGTTAAGGGTCTAAAAGCCTAGTGGGCCACCGACCGACCCTCACTTATACCGGGCATGACGTCTATGGTATGGAATACTCTCTTTGGCGAGTTTGGATCAACTATTCTGGTTCCACCCCTCCCAGGTTTTTGCATCTGCACGTCAGCAAAACCTGGGAAACTGCAAAATGTCCTTGGCCGTTTAGCAGCAACCAACAACATCAGTGTGCTATCACCATTCTTCTCACACTAAATCCAAAACACAGGAGCTGCTGAAGACAAAACTAGCTCCGTCCTGGCCTAAACCAGGACACTTACATAAGGCTTCTCCATCACTAGACATGATGGCAAAAGGGGTTAAGTTCTTAAACAGGTGAATATATTTTCTTCCAGTATTTTTGAGCATCACTTTGCCTAAAAATCTTCATGTGGACTCTTCTGTTAACAATAGAGCATGGTTTAGTTGGTATTGTGTATATACATCTGAAATTTATCATTCTGATCAGAGAAACAGAGTATGGTCACAGCTACAAATTACGTTTAGTCATACATTTGCAGCACAGTTAGCTTATGTCAACTATGGTAAGAAACGTCTGCCAAAACTCTCCATATACCAATTCAGATTTTTTTCTGGTTCATCAATATGTAATTCTTTGTCACCACCTCCACTTACTCTGCAAGAAAATGTGGGAAGGAGGACAGCGAGTTCTTGACTGATATAGTCCAAGTGAGTTTTAATTCAGAGGCTGAATACAACAGGAAAGCAGAGAAGCTTCTTAGGGAGCAACTGGATCTTTCAACTGGGTTGAAAAAGATACTAAAAGAGTACTGATTAGAATCTTCTAGTTCCCTTAAAACAACTTTCTGCCCTAAAATGATCCTTCCCACCCCTTCCAGTCCCTACTGGACTTCAGCCTTATGTTATTTGTCTTTAGTCTGTTCCACCACACTCCCATTGACCTTCTCCCTGACTTCAAAGGCCAAACGTTCATCCATCTTGAACGAGGCTTTCCAGCATCCATGACTACAGAAGAGTGGGTGCCAACTATTTCAACGCTGGCAGAATCTACCCTTGAAAGAGGAGAAAGAAGAAAGGGTTTCCTCACACAAGCCCAGACACATCTCTGCCAGCACACACAACAGCAATGTCAACAGAAGAACAAAGATAAGCGAGCAATAAGAGGAGGATTACAGTGATATGGAGAGCAGGAAAAGCCCTCACACAAAATGGTATGGTTTTGTGCTTTAAAACACAGCCTCAGATACTTATGCCTCATCAGCGGGATGGCACTGCGTCCAGAAGATGACCAGCTGGCAGTACTGGCTCCTGCTACCTTGCCAGAGAGAAAACAAGTGGCAGAGGCAAGAATAGTTGCTTCTGAAAGGCCCTCTGATCTCAGCAATGGAGTGAGTACAAAACCCCCAATTCATAACAAACTTACAGAAAGGAGAACAGGCAAAAAGCAGAAGCATTAGCAAGGCACTACGGCCACTCCCCAGTTGAGAGCTACCAGTTACCACCACTTCCACACCAACATCCGCCCAAAAGCAACAATTTGAATACCAATGAGGAAAATAAATCTCAGAGTTCAAGGCCTTGCTAAACTTTGGCTTGAAGAGAGAAGACAGAGAAAGAGGCATGATTATTTGAAAGCTGCATACACAGGGTTTTAGTTTGGTGTGGGTTTTTGTTAAGCATTTTTATTTGTTTTTTTCCCCCACTCTCCTGGTTTTCTCTTCAGCATCTGGTATTTTTCACTGAAAAAAAAAAAAAAAGAAATAAAAATAAAGAAACACTTCACTAGATCAAGTGATTGAATCTTTTTATAATTTTTGGCCAAAACTCTCTCCAGTAAAGCTACATTACACCTATTTTAAACACTGTCAGTTTGGAGGAAAGAACTGATGCCCATTAGCTAGGTTGCAAGCTGTCAGGATTCCAGTATTGCTTTTAGCTCTTTGCATAAAATAACACAGCCGATGTAGTTTTCTCTCATTTCGGTATTTTAAAATATTTGCTACTCCTACAAATAAGTAAAGAAGAAGCTGGTAATGATCTGTAATTTTCACTGCCTAACATTCTGTCCTTTTAGAAAAGCTGCATGCAGTATCCCATAGAAGCTCTGAATCTCAACAATATTTGCAGCAAATCCTTGAAGTTAAATCAAAGCCCTAGATTTCAGATTTATTTTGTGCTTGCCCTGAAGCAGCTATATACATCTGAAAGTCTCCTGGCTTCCCATGTAGAAACTAAAAAATTGTGTGTGTATCAAGATGTTTGACCATACAGAGGACCAAGCACAGTCAATATATTAATAGCAGCACCATTAGCTCGCCTCTCCTTCTGTAGTAACAGACATTTGCAGGCAGTTCATAGTACGTTCTCAAGAGCTGGAATTCTTGTTCTGAGGTTTAAAATGGAGTGATTATGGAATATGTTTTATTAGTTAAAAGTTAAGGAACTGTATACTGAAGTTATGTTTAAATTACCCATTTAAATCGCAAAAAACAAGCACTCAAAAAAACCAGAATGAAAGTTACCACCTTAACTTGCCTCCATTATTTCTATACGCATCACTGTCACACTGACTGACGTCACAAAAATAATCACAAAATATTTTTCTCACATGACATTCATCTTAATAAATAGCATACACACAGACGTATGTGTGTTTGCCTTCCCTGCATGTCAGGTATCTATCTAGAAGACAATTCCCATCCTGAGATACCCCAGTGCCCCAGTGACAAATTCAGCTGTTGACTGTGAAGACAATTAAGCTGTTTAATCGTAAGCTCAGTAAAGTTTTATAAAAGTAGCAGATATTTTAATTAAGTCAGGAAAACTGCAATCAACTGACACAACTCTCGTTCCACAAATACAGCATTTGTCAGGACAGAAGCAATGGGTTGTTCAGTCCCAAGATCTGATTACCTCAGTAAGGATGAGGTTAAGAATGCTCATTGTATACCATTTGTTGCTGTAAAAATAGGCAGTTAAATAACTGATGGAAATCCCAACTAATCACCTCGTTCTTTTCTGCGATACGGTGATCTCATTTACACAGATGAAGCTGAATCTCAAGGGGAAGTTTAAATAAATAAGCAGTCGTGGAAAAGAACTGAATCAAGCAGTTGAACCAAGTATTTTCAGATCTGTCTTATTAACTAAAACACTTCTATTAAATCTGTTGTGCAAGACTGCTTCACAAATTTCTTAGTAGGAAATCAGGGCAGGAAATAAGATCATTAGTATTCTAATTAATGAAAGGCAAGGATGACGGTTGATAGGTTTGGTCAACCACAATGACTATATAGGATACACACTAGCGTTGAAAGAAGCAGAACAATTAGTTAATGAACTCTCTACATCCTAGCAGTCCAAACAGGACAAGAAATCAATCCAAGTGACAAATTCTGAATCTTAGAAACTTGGTTTAGAATTCATATTGAAGAGTCTAAGACATTACTGACAAATAGAAACATTTGCCTTTATTTCAGAGTAGTCAAATTGTCCTTTCCAAACCTACATGAAACATGAGTTCCAAACAGAATTTAACAAACTAATTGCCTAATCTGCAATCACACATGCGATCAATCATGTTTGCAGTCCTGGAACTTTTAATTTGAAATATCAATTGAATCTAATCATGTAACCATCCATTGTTCCAATATAGTAATAGAGAAATTTAGGTTGGCAGGAATGCCTGGAAGTTATTTAGTGTAACCCCAGGATCAGAACAAAGCTAACTTCAAAGATAAATCAAGGTGTTTAGAGCATTAACGGGGATATAGTTATCCAGATAATTTAGAAATCACTCATTTTTAAGTCTCACGTTGATGAATTTTTATAAGAAAGGTTTAAAGAAAAAAACACAATAAATTACTTCAATGTTATCAAAAGAAATGAAATTTTACCTGTCTATTCAGTAATCTTAGACTAGTATTTAAAAGTCTTACCTAGATAATCAAATCAATCCAGTATTTACCATCTCTGACGTGTCTCAAGACACTGTCTTTTCACTGTCCTAATTTGTCAAATGTGTTGGAATCATGATATGTGGTAGGTTGGTGCTTTTATAGTCTTTATTGTATAACATGGCAAATAAACACAGAATTGCCTGTTTTTACGGACTATCATAAACTGGTCACCCTTCCCATCCCCTTCTTCCTTACACACTGAAAAATTGTGACAAACCAGCTAATCTTATCTTATTCATTAAAACTGGGAAATGCTTAAGAAAATATACTTTTTCCTCCTCCTTTTCTTCCACCCCTGACCCTCCAAAAGAAACAACATCCTACAAAAAATGGTGAAAAAATGTTTACTCTTATATTTAAAACATATGAAATGGTTAGATTTGGGAGTTCATCAGCCATCGAAAGTCAATATAAACTTTCAAATATCCCCCAAAATCCAACATATACCAACAATTGTAATAAAATCATTAAATTCCCTAATATTACTACCTCAGGAAATGCTAGAAAAGGTAACTCTCCTAGTTTCTTTGTGACATCTCAGTTCATACCTTCCTTCTAAGATTTCACAGAAGCATTTAGGGCAGAGATATGGGAAAGCAAAAGGCAGCAAGAAAGGTACAGAAACTGTACAGAACATAAATTCGGGTGAAAGAGGTAAAACAAGTAGCTGTGCCTTAAAAGAAGCCAAATTTGAGACCTAAAACCAGAAGATGTACCTATAGAACAGAGAGTGCATCCTACAAGTAACAAATACGAATGATACAAACATGGGTCACTTCTTGTTCCATATGGGGACATAGATCAGGATTCAACGTTTTGTTTGTTTTTTTTTTTTTTTTATTGACAGGGTTGGGGGTTTTGCTGTTTCTATTCTCCTGGACAGGAAAAGATTTGAAACATACAGAGGAAAACAAAAAATAGCTTCATAGCTTTCAAGCCTTAGTGTTTACATCAACACAGCTAATTCCCAGTTTTATTTACATTTGTACAGGAAAGCCCCACTGAAACCAAAATTTATGATCTGACATCTTTTCTCATCTTCTTAAGACATTACTTAAAAGGACTAGCGTCTACTCCAGCTTCTACCCCTCATTTTATCCCTACAGCAGGGTAGTATTACCATACGAGATCCTAAAATACTGCTCAGTGAAGAGAGACATCCTCCAGCAATTTCGGATGCTGATCAAGATACTGCAGCTCCTGGGAAGAATTCAGACTCCTTAGTCACTGAAGAGACATTTCTAAAGATGGAGAAATCAGTCTTAACAGAGGCTTATTGCTCTCTTGTCCTGGCCAGGGCTTCTTTCCAAAAGCATCCTTCCTCTAGAAGGCGGCTTACAGATGAGAGGCTGCCTAATTTCCCAGGCAAGATGTATAAGCAGCACACAGAGAACAAAAAGTGAAATGCTTTTCCTTCACTACAACAGACTGAACTGAATAACTGATCATCTGGCTCCAGGATACAGTGGGAACAGGTCATAGTTAAGAACTGGTGAAAATCCAGACTCCATCAAGCAAGTAACAAAAATCTCGGGTTTATTCCTTTGTTCACAGTGCAAAGGTCAGCAAGTAGCAGTGCAACCACCACCAGAATAACAGGCTTCTGTACTAACTAAAGTTGATTGGAGATTAACTATAAATTCCTATCAGTATGACAAAAACAATGAAACTTTAGCAAGACAACGAAGCAGAGGTAATGCACACAGTGCGTAACAGTCTTACAGCTTCAGAAGGGAGTCAGTAAGAACCACGCACAATTTGTACAGGCCCAGTCCCAAAAAATTATAATTTTCCTGATCAGTGTCATCTTTTTTCACCTACAAGTGCTTTTTTCGCAGAGATATGCAGAGTGAACTCTCAGAGAAGAGCTTTTTTTCCCCCTCCATTGCCAACATAGATGAAAAGTTAGCACATTACCGAACATTATGGTAATAGCGAGGCTGGTGCTAAGTCTTTTGTCAAGAGTTCTTTACGCTGACGATTTCTACTTCTTGGAAAGAGGATGGAATTCTCTCACTTGAAAACATCCCACACAATCGCAAATACGTACATCAACAAGGGGAATTGCAAAATATTATTGGAATGATTGTATTTTAATAGTTTTTTCACTAGATACAAATAGCATTACTTTTTTTTTCCTTTTTAAAGAATTGTAGGACCCCATTTTATATATATGCACACATGCTAATGGTAATACGACAGGTTTTAATAGTGTCTCATGTTAGCAGATGGCCCTTCGGTGCTGTGTTTTATTAGTTTGTTTTGCCCAAGAAGTATTTGGCTACAGGATGTCATTGCACGTCATTGATTTTATTATATTGGTGAATTATCTCAGAGCCTGGTAATACAAACTGCTTAGGCAGTTATTCATTTGATTTATGCTTTGTTGTTGTTGGAGAAACCTCTTTGTCGTTCCCCCCTGCTATCAGTCCTCAACTATCACTCCCTTCTCATCAATCCCAATGGATGGTTTTCCCACGTAACATACTTGCCATCAACTCATTTTCCCTGTTTCCAGTCCTTTTGGTGTTCAGAGTGGATTCAGCATCCAGCTCAGCTCACACTTCAGTTTGTGCCCTGGCTCATCTCCCTTCCTCCGGTCAGCACTGCTGACAGACTCCTTGCCAGCCACCAGGCTCTGGGGCAGCTGCCAGCCTGGCTTTTCTTACGCTTACATGCTCCAGCGTCTCTCCATCTTGCTGTGCAGCGTGAAGCTTGTGCGCAAGCAGAACGCAGGAGAGGAGTGCTGGTGTAAGATCATCTTTCATCCCTCACAGAGGCACCTGGCACAGCGGTGGCTCTTCCACATCCTTCTGTCAGGTGCCAAGACCACAGAGCACACCTCCCCGGTCCGGTCTGAGCAAACACACACTATTAACCAAAAGCACACAATGCAAGTGTCTCACACAAAGCAAGTGTGACATATTTACTTCCAAATACAACTTATCCTCCTAAACACTTTCAACAGTTGCTCCAAAATTAATTATAGTAGCTAAAAAAAAAAAAGTCGTCTACTTTTCAGCCTTATGTAGGTCATCCAGTGTTGGAACCTAAAACTCTCAGATCCACAACACAGTTGATAGGAATGACTGGAGGGGAAGCAGCATGTAGAGAAGCCCATATGGGCAACATATGCTTCACCAGGAAACCACTAACTTTGTGACAGCAGCAGAATTTTCAGGGTAAAAGATGTTTATACGTGGCTCCAAGAACAGAGTGTGGTCTAAAGATGGCAGGCAGCATATCCAATTATAAAATATCCCATTAGAGTCATCTGTGGCAAGAGAACAGGCATGATCCCCTGCTAGAATACTAAACAGCTAAATGTGCTAAAACACACAGGCACACTAATGCAGCCAAGGATTCCTTGCATGAATTCAGTTTAGAGGCGATGCAGTGCAGCATTTTTTGTCTAAAAGACAACATATATTCAAAGAAAAAATAAAATTAAAATCATGCATGGTACATATTAAAGTTATGCCACTTAGCAACAATTTGTGTATTATCAAATATAATGTTAAAGTTTACCCAAGTCCTTTCCAAGAAGGCCAAAAAGCAGAAAACTTCCAAATAGTCCTTAGCACAGAAAGTGCTCAAAACCACCAGCTGAGAAAAGATCCAGTGAGCTTGGGAAAACTGACTGCTTAGGACACGAAAATGGTAATAATGTTCTATTCTTCCCTTAAAAGGTGATAAATCCTACTTGTGTCACATTTAAATATGCAAAACCTAAAATAGAAAAAAATAAAAATCCAGTGTTCACCAATTCTTCAGGATCTTAAAAAAAAAAAAAAAAAAAAAAAAGGCAAGCAGGGAAATACTGTTAGTATTGTCCTTATTTAGATAGGAGCTAATTACTAAAAACAAAGGGGTAAAAAAAAAAAAGAAAAATGCTCTAAGAAAGAACTGTTAGCAGGTGGAAAAATGTGTAAGTGAACTATTGCAACAGCCAAAGCTGTTTGTCATCTCTAGGTAAGATTCAGTGGTGACTATGAAATCCAAACGTGAATCATAAATTCTGAGCCTGCCACCATTTCTTATTTGATGTGCAGAAGGGTGTGGAGAAGCCTCCACACCTCCTATGTTGGATGATCACTGTAAGTTACAGAGCTAAATTCTATTCAGAACTCAGCATGAAGCCACATGTAAGCCTACAGCTTTCAACTGTAAAATGGGCAACTAACAGCTGCATCCCACAAGATAATAATACACAAAATCTTGAACAGTTCTGAAAGTGTCTAAAACCACAGAAAAAGAGCTACAGCCTTTGAATGAGCTGGGTTGTTTTGAGCAGAGTAGATAAAATAACATTTATTACTTTTTCTGTGTTCTGCTTTGACTAGACATTTAAAGATTTTCAAGCAAGCCTATGATTTTCTATGAGCAGAAATTAAAAAGTAAAGTTAAGAATCTTGGGGTGGGGGGAGAATCAGAAGATATTGTAAGACAGCAATTTATTGTTTCTTTCATATTTCTCAACTTCCTGGATTGAAAGACTATGATCAGAGCGCTTCGGTGTGAAGACAATTCCAACAACTCATTTCTTCTTCTTTTATAACCTATATTTAGAGTACTTCTTCATTTACTTATATTTTTCCATTTAATATTAGGGAACTAAATTCTACTAGCTGAAATTTCAATGTATTAGTGTTTACATCACTTTCAACCACCTTGTAGCACAAATGATTTTACAAATGTTGTATGAAAATATAAATCTGGGCTGTTTAGACAGGAAGAAAAGGCTCCTTATCAAATACTTTCATTGCCCTCTAAATACATACTACCCTGTAAATGCATACCACCACAACATATTAAGACATTTCAAGGCATTGTTATCTTTCAAAAAAACCCAAAACAAAACCCAACCAAACCCTCCCCCAAAGCCCCCACTGTATCATACTTGCTACTTCAAAAGCAAATAATCCTATTTGTACTACCAGTGCAACTTTCAGCAAGCAAGGTCTCTAGAATTCAAGTCTATTTCTACTCACACTACTGAAAGTACCAAAAGCGTTCATACATGCAACAGAGAAACTCATGATCTCCTCCTGGCTGACAGAAGATTCCCTGAGGATAGCAGACAGTGTGAGGTTATCTTCTCCTCTTACACTTACTTCTACTCTTTCTTTTGCATCCTTACACGTCTCCCCAAACCACATACTTCACAGCAGAGCTCCTGTAGTGCACGTTAGGAGCATATTTTTGTGATAAGACTGTAGAATTTGGTAGTGCAGGACCTTTGGAAATTGGCTCTTGGCATTCCTCCCTCCTCATTTATTCTAATTTTCTATAGATAGTACCATATTTTAAGTATTCAGAGCTACACTCTTTGCCATTTCATTCAGACATATACAGATAGGCTTATACTATACATGTCAAAGCCATTTATATTGTTGGGGTGACTACACAAGTGCATATAAGGGAATACAACAGTCATTTCCCCCCTTCTTTTGCTTATACATGCAAAATGCACTTGAGGCGATGACCATTTAGTTCTAACCTAAGTCTTAACATAATGGAAAAGCGAAGGAAGTAGAGGAAGAGGAAATCCAGCAATTTGCTAAATATTATCTTGCTTAAACAACACATTCTATATGCATATATATTCACAGTGTCACAGACCACCGCTCTTTCTTTTATAGACTAGAAAGTATGAAGGACAATTATCGCTTAAAACTCCTGCGTGCCAGTAGAGAAGATTTCTGGTTTGAACTTCAGGGTATGCAATGGACGCATTATGGAAGAAAAGTGCATGGAAGGAGCAGCACAACACTATCAATTTTCTTTCCTTCCCTTTTCCATGTCTTAGTAGTAACTAGTTATAAAGCCTCAAACCATTATCTTAAAGGAAAGCGCTAGCTAATTATGTCTTTGTCAGCATTTCTTTATATTCTACTTGCTCAAAAGACGAAAGTCATAATTTGCATTTAAATGCAAATTACTGAAGATAAGCCAAATATTCAGAATTTTTACGAAAATCCATTTCCTAAAGAAAGAGAATCACAAAAAAATAGCCTAAGTATTAAGAAGCAGCGGACAATTTACCTTGTTTTTAAACAAACAGAACTCACTTAATTCCAAATGATGCAGCAGTTCATTTCCTGACAAGAACTTGTGATTCCAACTCATCAGCTAATTACACAGCAACTTGTCTGGCAATAAAATCCCTGTGCCAGAAGTCCATAGTCTTACAGCTCAAAGTCTTCCCAGCGACAATTTCCCTCCACAGATTCAGGAGCTTATGTTATGTCAAGACACAGATTTCTAAGTTTATAAAGTTTTGGGAGAGCTTTCAGGGATTCAAATAGACAACCTACATCCTAGGAATTTTCTAGGCTCTGTCTTTTAATTCGAGGTAGAAAGGTAGGGAGGGGAAATATAAAATCTTGAGGTCAGACTGGATGAGTGAAGAAACTAATTTAAATTTACAAGTAGAAAGCCCCTGATCCACTCAAGTAATGCAAAATAAGACAGTCATTAACAGGAAAAGGAGACGGTAAGAAGTGTTTAAATTAGTGACTTTAAATATGTTATTAGGTTTTTTTAGATTGCATAAGGGTTTTAAATACTTCTACAAGCATTGTAGAAAAAAAAAAATGGCAACAGAGCAAATGCATTTACAAAAACATTGTATGACAAACTAGGAGCATGAAAATCATTGTTAATAAGATACGACTTTTTCTCAGTAAATACCGACTAAGCTTCCACAACAAGAAGTCCAAACGACTGAAAACCCAAGCCTTCTCACACATCGCAACTGCTGGTTAGAAAGCCTGTTACATAAAATTTAATGCAATAGTGACAGTGCACACTGTAATGCTCCCCTTCTCTCCTTCAAAAGCACAACCCAAAATATACAGCCAATATCGAAGGCATAATTCATCTAATCTGAGATGTCTTTGAATATATATTTATGTCCACCTGAACCGTCAGCTTAGGCCCCTTCCAGTCAGTGGAGACAAACAGGCGTAACACAATCCGCTCATCCTAATGCAGATATCTACAGATGAGACAAATTGCAGCCCAGAAACGCCTGCTTCCCCTCTGCTGACGATGGAAAGTGACCTGCAGTACAGGCTCGGACGGACATCTCCACTTGGTAGGATGAATTCCACTTGTTCTGCCATATAGAGTCCAATTCCCTCATCCCTGACACAACTACTAAAACTTAAAAATGAAAAAATAAAACAAGATAAATCCATTATTTTAAAAGTAAATGTAATTCGTACATAAAAATCATCCTCCAGTTCACAAACTGTCAGAAATGTATTAAAAGATATTTCAATTAAAGAAGCCATTAAAAATGACTATACTGTAAGTATCAAATAAAATCTTACCCAATCCTAAAAAACGTTTTTTCCCTTACGCTTATAGAAAGGTCCAGCTGAAATCATGGCGTCTAGGAAGGAATCTGTGGTACCATTTGCATCAGTAAGCAATAATTGGAATATGATTCAACTCCTGATTTAGAAAGACAAATACAATTTGAAATGTTTTTTGGTTAAAATTCATCAACAATTTCAACTTAACATCAAGTTGCACTACTATAGGTACTTGGATGCTGCTCAGTTTTTAGCTGTAGGTTACTAGTGCATTTCTCATTGCATTTCTTTAGCTTCCTGATTCTTCCTGAAGAAATTTACCTTGTTTTACAGACGTAGTCTTCTCACAGATAATTTTTTCCCCTTGTTTCATATTTCAAGTGACCACCTACACTAGAAAAGCCAAGGTGACGTCTCCAGCAAGAGGAACAATGTAAACTCACATCATGCATCTACGCATTGCACTACCACAGTTAAAGCCTGAGAACTTCTGACTATGAAAAATCCTCTAGCAGTGGTTATTACTGGAAAGCATTAAGTCCTGTGCTTCTACATCACGCGAAGTTTTGAAGTCCACTCCATTAGACACGTACATATAGGAACTATAGTTTAACTTGCCAAAAGATTTGGGCATTTGTAGGATTGGGGTTTTTATTCTATTTGGCTTTGTATGCCAACCCAAATTGTAAGGACTCAATAGTACGAAGGAAGTTACAATAATTCTTAGGATTTTAATTGTTTCAGAACAAGATCTCTCAGTGCTAAAGAGTGAGCTATTGAGAAACAATGAAACTGAGTTTACAGCAAAATTACTTGTAATTCAGCATAGCTTTTCCTTCAAAGTCAACTGGACTATTCAGCTATAACAGTGTAAAACACTAATTCCATTCCTTGTCAACGTTTCAGTCCGATTTTAATCAAAGGGATTTAACTTCTCTTCTTCAGGAAAGTACAAGAATGCATGTAAATGTGAACAGAATCAGGCTCACACGCAAACCTTTCTGTATGATGTTTGAATACCAGACTATTGGATACACCTAGCTGGCTTTCTCTGCTATTTTGAACAATAAAAAAGTGTCTTGAAATCCAGAAATACAGTTTAGTTGCCAATGTACCCTATGACAGACGTAGGATGCAGGTCTTCATGTTGCCTGTGTCCTTGTATAAGTAACACTGAGGTTAGCTCTCCAGGCGCCGGGAGGAGCTCCATCCTTCCCCAATTCTCACGTCTCAAGCGCTGAGCTCTCCCCTCCCTGCTACAGCCCCAACAGCCAGCCTGCTCCACACCAGCTTTACTTGTCTATTAGTTCTCAATGCCAGCCCAAAACTAAGCACTGTCTCTAGTGCATCGGGAGAGAGGGGAAAAAAACAGAAAAAGCAAGAATTTCTGCTGTGCAATAAAGCACCAAAACTCTAAGCTTTTGCAAAGAGGTTTGGTCCTCTGTTCTTCCTTCCCTGACACATTAAAAGCGAGGAGGGTGAAAGTCAATCTCTGATCTCCAATAGCGGTGGTACAGGGTCACCTTTAGAGACAGGGTGCTGCAATGCAGCTCTCATTTCCCCTCCTGGAACTGATCAAAGCCACAATGGACAGAAACCTTTATATTCATGTTTTCTTTGTCTCCTTCAAGTAATAGATAAAACCTGAGAGAGAGAAAAAAAGAAAATAAGTAGCCTCCCAAGACACCTCCAACTAAAAGAGCTCTCTCATGTTCCAGACTCAAAATTACATCCAGTTTAGGTATGAATACTTGTGGCACAGATACTGCAAAATAAAAAAAACCACCAATGCCACTGGCATGAAAAGGGAATGGTGTCTTCTTTGCACCTCTGGGGGTCTAGCCTCACGCATAGGGAGGCCGAGTTCAACTTGCATTCCCTCTCTCTTTTTAATATTAAAGACAAATCACAAAGAACAACAATAATCGCCATGAAGCAATAACATTTAATACAAGGGGGTTTAAGTGACTATATTTATCAGAAAAGCTTCCCCATCCTCCCCAAGCTTTTATCGGTAGAGAGCATAAAAATGAAATCTCTGTAAAACCTACTGTTTTTTTCCTCCTGCATTATTTATCCCAATTGTTTTTTTTTAAATAAAAAAAAAGGGGGGGCAATATGACAAAGGACCGTGCAGTTCTTGATTGAACACTATCCCTTCTCTGGCTGCTGCCGCAGATAAATAAAAAGAGCATAATACCCAGTCAACCTAGACCTAAAAAAAACCAAACAAGAAGTTAATTACATCTTTTCAAATAAGAAAAGGGGAAGGAAGATGGATTTAAATGTTATCAGAAGAAAGTAATCAAGATTATTATTCTACCAGAAAATATCCCAAATGCTTTGAGAAGAACAAAACCCACAAATAAATAAGCAATCACTGTGTTGGGTAAATGGACAGTTCACTTCTTAATAAATCTGCCTCTTCTTATGCATGATTAAACATACTTATACAGATGTTTTGCTATGGTAAGCGAGACTGACAGCACTATATTGGAACCCCCCTTAATTGAATCTCACGGCAAAAATTTCCAACAAATTTTTAGGCTGCAACTTCGTATGGATCTGCCTGCAGTGATCCCTCCCATTCAACCAAGCCAATTCAGCAAGGTCTGGAGGGGCGGCCCGGGCAAAGCCCGCTGCTACCGGTACAGGGGGGTTCTTGGGAAAGCTCCAATACCTCCGTACGCTGAGAGGCGACGGTAGAGCATGAGGAAAGAATGTTCCCTGTGTCCAGAAAAGGTATTTTGCCACCTACATAAAAACAACCTCTGGTTTTAGACAAGCTGTTGTACTGGGTGTCCGTGGCAAGCTGCTGGCGGCGGGGCTGCGGGGCGGCCTCTGTGAGGAGAGGCCGGGGCTGCCCCGTGCCGGACACGGCCGGTTCCAGCCGGCTCCAGCCCACCCACCGCAGGGCACAGCTGAGCCCCTCGGCCAAGGTGGCGGCGCTGCTGGGAAAGCGTATTTGAGAAAGGGCAAAACGCTGCGCGGCAGTGAGGAGTGAGGAAAAGTGTGAGAAACAGCCCTGCGACACCAAGGTGAGAGAAGGAGGAGGGGAGCAGGTGCTCCAGGTGCTGGAGCAGAGATTCCCCTGCAGCCCACGGAGAGACCACGGTGAGGCAGGCTGTCCCCCTGCCGCCCGTGGAGGCCCCACCAGAGCATGTGGTATTTCCTGAAGGACTGCAGCCCCTGGGAAGGGCCCACGCTGGAGCAGGGGAAAAGTGTGAGGAGGAAGGAGCGGCAGAGACGAGATGTTCTGGACTGACAACAGCTCTCCGTTCCCCTTCCCACTGTGCCGCTTAGGTGGGGCAAAGAGGTAGATGAGTTGGGAATGAAGGAGTGATAATGAGCCTGGGAAAAAGATGAGGTGGGATGGGGGCGGAAGGCATTTTAGTTTTCATGTGTGTTTCTCACCAACCAACTCTATTCTGATTAACAATAAATTAAATTAATTCTCCCCAAGTCAAGTCTGTTTTGCCTGTGATGGTAACTGGTAAGTGATCTCCCTGTCTACCTCAACACACAAGCTTTTCTAGCTTATTTCCCCCCCCTGTCCTACTAAGGAGGGGGAGAGAGCAGCTGGGTGGGTGTTTGGCAGCCAGCCAAGGTCAACCCAGCACAGCTATAAAACTCTTGTTTCTGTCTGCTCAAGTCTTTTGCAGCTGTGTACTCTGAAAAACCTCCAGAAGCTAGAGCCTCCCTCTGCAGCCAAAACCCCAAATGCTGGCCTGCCCTCTGACACAGCTAACAAGCTAACACAAGTTACAAGGGAAAACTCCGAACAGCAATGCTGCCTTTGCCAGTCTTTTTCCCCCATCTCTCAGATCAATGAGATCACCCTCCTCAAGTCAGGGTATCCTTGACACTAGGTACTCAAAGATGGTAAAATAGAAGGTGACTTGATGAATGAAGAAAGGAAATAGAGTGGGAGGACAGTGAAAGCTTGGAAGATAACAACTGAGGCAAACAGGAAACTAGAGCCGAGGCAGGTTGTGCAACGAGGCTGGGACAGGACCTGGAGGTAGCACAAGGAGGTTGAATAAAGATAAGGCAAGGAGATGAGACTGGCAGGAGAGCCCCGTTACAGCATGAATCTTAACAGGAAAGCAAAATTAGTCTGGAAAATGAGCAAGAATTGGGTCGAAAACCCCCCACAAGTCAATCTGGTGAAATAAGGAGGGCTGCTGTCTGTGTGATGCCTGCCCTATGGCATACACTTCAACATGTGCAGGAAAAGCAGCAAGCACTGGCAGAATGGAAAGGCTGTCTGCTATGGCTAAACCAAAGCCAAAACCCAGCCTGTTCTCACTGGCAGCAAATTGCTCCTCCCCAGCCACGTGGGCAGTGATGATATTTTACACAGGGCTCTTATTACTGTTATGTGCCCTCTGACAGGGAACGACCAGGCAGGATGGCAGAGGGCTGCCCACCAGGCACCCCACGGGGCAGAAAGAGGGGCCTGGCACACGCTAGGGCAGCCTTGCAGCACCGCAGCTTGGCTGCTGCATGACGCTTCCCCCACCAGTGCCTCCTGCTGCCAGGTGGCTGCAGCCCAAGTCACACCATGCTCCCAGCGTGACGCTGCACGGAGGGCTCCAGCAGCATGGGTGCACCAGGGTGGCGAGGGGAACTGCAGGCTTTGGTGGGCAGCCAGCCCCAAGGTCCAGCATGGAAGCAGTGATCCAGTAAAAAGAGAGTTAAAAGGTGCTCAAAGGGTGAATTTCCCCAGCAGGGGAATGCGGGGAACCAAATCCACATCTACACATCATTAAGAGTCCTTCACCACTTCCTAGCATAAAAAAAACCCTACAACCAAACTATCAAGATAACAGGTTATCTTTTGGAAATAGTCACTGCGGTTGCATTGAACCAGGACACGGGGAAATACCAATGGTCTGAAGGAAATAAACTCAAGATCATTTATAATGAATGTAAACTTGCAGCAGGTTTGAAATGTCTCCCTTTGCCATCTGTAGTTCTGCATTAATTAATATTAAATCTTTCCCAGTACATTACCACAAACAGATACTTTACAAAAATCTTAAACTACTTATCATAAATTGTGCAATTCAGTAAACACAATGGGAAATGTTACTGCATTGAACATTATTTGTTTAAAAAAAACCCTTCATAGCCTCTAATAATTTAAATAAATCTTATGATTAATACAAGAATTTGAATGCAACCCATTCCATTAATTATGTGGAGGCTTGGATGATACATCAAATGCAGTTTTTTTCTTCAGTTTTCACTTGCTTCTACTTCTCCTCTAATGATTTCAGACTCCATGGAAATGTATTGACAAAGGATGTTTGGTAGGTGACCTTTGAGTTTTCAAGTAACTTGATTATTCATCACTCTGAGTGACATTATATACTAACCACTATTTACATTTGGCCTTTGAGCGGCTATGCTCACTTATGTATTTTTGAAAAACAGCATCTTTGTCATCCCTTAGAATTTTTTTCTTTTTTTTAAATGGAGTCCTCTACAGATAAAGAACTACCTAGGAAAAAAAAAAACCACCACACCGTAAATTAAGTGATTGTGCCAAAAATGCCTCTCTGACAACATAATCGCTGTACTATCCACATGAAAAGACTGCAACAGCAAAAAGTTTCAGCTTCTTAATATCTTTTTTTTAAAAGGAGCTTACTGTGGTTTCGAAGTAATTTATTTTGCCCTGTAGTCATTCAAAGGAAAAAGAGAGGTCACAATGGTATGAAAAAGAGGAAAGTGCACAGAACAAAGAGATTCACCGATTCTCTGCAAGACCCTTGCAACAAGGTTTCTGGCCTTTGAACAGCTACCTAAATAAAAGTTTTCCCCTTCTGTCCTGTGGCACATACAAGTCTCCTCTCGCACCCGAATTTCCCCCTTCGCAGCTCCACACTATTCCAGGCAGAGTGAAGACTCCAAAAATTGCACACCAGGTTTCCCAAGACGGCAGCTCAGACCACCAGCCACAGCCTTCCTAACTTCTAATACAGTTAGGAGACTTCAGTCGTAGGACTACGCCCATGTTTGCCAGCAATGTCATCTTCTTGGCTACAAACCTTCATAAAGCTTCTCAGCTGCTTTTTCACCGTCATTCAGGTCTGATGTGAGCCTGGACTCCAATAGATATTAATTTATCTATTATGGTGCCAATTTGTTCTGTGCTTTAAGTCACAGGTAAGCTTTCTACACCATCTGAAGTGCTGTAGACCACTGTATTACAAGTAGTGATTATTTGAAAGACTGCATCTCCACAATACTTTTGTTTATCCCTCTGAAACAGCTTACTCTTTTCCCTCATCTAAGTGAACTCTTCGATAGCAAAGAGTTTGCACAGCAGACTGCTAGGCAGCACATCGAAAGCATCTCTACCCTTGAGAGACAAGTAGCAACACTGATGGGAGAGCTCTTACAAATTCTTGAGTGCCAGATCTTAGAAGGATGTTACACTTGAACACAAGATCTGCAGCAAACGAAAAGAGAAATCAATAGAAATGCTACATTATGCCCATGGAGTGCTTGGTCCCACTTTGTAAGAGTCTCCTCTAAGTAATTGCATCCCTGTGCTGAAGGCAGACGGTTGTTAGGAGCGCAAGTTCAAGAGAACAGAGCTATAATTCAGTCCCCCCATAGGTGAAGTCTGATTTCGCATCCCTAAGAAACTGGAGGCAGCTCTGATCCCAGAGCACCACGCGTGTTCTGGCAGGGTCACTGCTTTAACTTCTGAAGTCCCCATTCCAGCTAAACAGAAGCCAACAAAAGGCTCCAAAAAAACCACCCCAAACTAAATAGGGAGAGATATTAAACCTAGTGCCAAAATGACTTTTCCCCATAGTCAAGGCAATTTAGAAGAAATTACTAAACAAAATGATTTTTTTTCCCACAAAGGCCTGTGAATAATGTTAGGGTTCTGTTTTGGTTTTTAAACAAAAAGCCATATGAAGACCTACAAATAAGGCTTAAGACTTCATGAATGTAGGCATTTAAGTTCTGACTTTTCTATTCTTGTTTCAAGAAAAACATTTTATACCGTGGCTCCAAAATAAGCTCATCAAGCTGACCAACTTGCAACAAATAGTGGTATGTAGTAAAGAGAGAAACACACAATAATTTAAAATAAGGAAAACAAACAAACAAGCTGTGTAATTTAAATTACAAAAGCTACGTGACCTCAGCTTCATTTAGATTCTGCGATAGAAGACAGCTTTCTATGAACACAGGAATAAGCAAGTCAAGAACTCAATACAAAAACTTTCCAAAGCTTTCCTGACCAGAAATTCCAGCAGAACGGTGCACACCTATTACAGTGTCCCATGGGTGATACAAGTAAATGCAGTTCCCAGAGAAGAGGAAAAAAGGGATTGCGAGCTCCACAGCAGCACGAAGATAACAGACCAGAATTGGTCATGGAAGGAATCATCTACAGCAAGATAATACGGCTTTTACGAAGGATTGACTACTAAAATATTGAAGGTGTATTCCATCATCTTTTGGGTCTTGCAGATTACGCTCCTGTTCTCTAAAGGCAGCACATTACTTAACTTCATATTTTAGTTTTCATCTTTTTTAGTTACTTCATATGCACCTTCAGCTACATTCATTAAGTAATTCACTTTTACAGATGTCTTTCTCCTAACATTTCAAAACTCCTTGGTAATCCAACCTGGCTTTACAAGCTAGCCAGCTGAAAACAAAACAAAAATTACTAGAAACGAGTAAGTTTTTCATGACAATTCTGCTCTAACAGTATTGAAATACCAAAATCCCACATCACGATTTTTCCTGATATTAGAATTCATTATAATCTGCACGTCTGTTTCTTTGAACAAAACACTGATTCCCCAAGGTATCGTCTCTGATGTGTAAGAAGTCGAAGCTTGCAGGGAAGCAAAGCATTCTCATAAAGGCATTATGTCTTCCTTTGAAATAAAACTTGAAACTTGCAAGTTTAATTTTCAAAAGCCCATATCCCTAGAAAGTTTGCTTTTAGAAACTGTAAAAAGGAGGTAGAGTTTCTGTTCTTATTTTAAAGACAAACATACGAAAGCATGTTGTGAAGCAATAGGAGCTGTAGCATGAAGTTATGAAAGGTTTCAGAGGCAGCAAGCTACCTTGAAAGGATTTTCTCTCAGGAGAATGACTGAAAATAAGATTAATAGTCTTGAGAAAGCAGAAAGCAAATAAATCATATAAAGAAAGAATTAGCATAGGTAGAACAAGCAGTATCACCTCCTAAAACCTGACTTTATAAAGTTAAGAACTGGACAAACTAATACCTACTGCCAAAGCTAACGCAGCAGCACTGTAGGAGCCACTTCTCTACAGACAGAAGATTTTAGGGAGAAGTATCTTTTCTAGGACCACTCAATCCAGCAGGAGAAAAAAAGGAAGAGCAGTGCATCAGGAGAGAATACGTCTTCCTTCAAAACATTGTTTCTGAAGCCCTAAAACCAGGAACAGGCAGGCAACCAACACTGAACAAGCAAACAATAATAATAATAATAAAAAAAAAGACATCACCCCCCCCCAAAAAAACCCCCACAAACACAAAAACAACCCAATAAGCTAGTTGGTATAGAATAAGGCCCTTTTTCGTGGGAAAATAATTGTCAAACATTTTTTTATAAATAAATGTAAATGTATTTTGCTAAAGAAAGTTTAACATAATTTGATATCACATTAAAAACACAACTGCTCTTCTATTTAAATAAAACAGACCAAGTTGCAAGAGGTCTGTAAGAGGTACAGGAAAAAAACTAATTGGCACAGCTAATTATCAACATTAAACACAAGCTACAAAAAAAAAGCATACTACTTAATCAAACAAATGTACTTTCTAATTGTAACTATTTTATTATATCTATTATAGAGAAGGGTGTGTAGCCAACTGACAGAACACTTGTCTTTATTAGTCAAGTGTACTGGAGTGAAGTTATCTTAACTTCAGATAGCACAGTATGCCTTCAAACTTAAGGCCTAACTGTATTGCATGACCCTAAAGCATCCCAACCCACCAGCTGAGAAGTGCTGGTCTACAGCAGTGTACTACAGCAACACTGATGTACACATGGAAACAAAGATTCAAGTTCACAGAGAGAGATTCATCTTCACAGGGAAGTTGTGGAACTCCCATTAGGTCAGAAGCTTTTAAATCCAATCACCTGGCCAAAATTAAACGGGGTAGCTTCATGCTAGTGCTTGTCCCAGTAAATATGGGGATATCATTTTGGGAAGTGATGTTTGTTTTCTTAAGAGAAAGCAGAGGTTTCTTAGGGTCTCCTCCCCTCTTTCCCCCTTACATGCAAGCAAAATAATGTTCTGTGAGTCCTAATCACTGTGGATTTGATGAACTCTGGTCTTGAAGGAAGAGATTCCATGAAAAACAAAACGTGGTAAAAATGAATGCAACACCCAAATTCAACTCTAGATACAGTTTATACTGTAAGCAGTTTGGCAGCACTTCAGGATGCAGGATATATTTCCTTATGACAGAGTCACATGGATATTCCTTACCACGACTTGGGCTGCAGCCATCACGCCCCAGCTCAGCACTTCCCACTAGCCAGAGACCCACACAGCTGTATTCCACCTACACTGCCTACAGCTGGAGAACTCAGCGAGGGAAATTCTTCTCTAGACATATGGAATTTCCCTGTCACCTCCTCCCCGCTCATGAGAGTGGTCAAATCCCAGAACAGATGTCCAGAGAGGTCATAGTCTTCATCCTTGGAGGTGTTCAAATTTCCCTGGATGCTCAGTGGAGATCTTACCCACGCAGTCACCTCACTCTACAGCAGACACCTTATAAATGGCCCAAACGAGTGGATGACCTAATGAATGAACTGACACACGCTAGCCTCTGCTGACCAGATCACCACTATCTAAATAGGAGTCCAGAGAAGTGTGCCCAGATTCACAGATCTTACTGAACCTCCCCCCTTCCCAAGCTTTTCTTCTTGCATGAGCAAACCGATCTCTCCAGTTAAATAAAAACATTACAACTAGCTAACTCATTTCTGAACTACTGGTTACATCCATGACAATATCTGCCACTTCAACATTACAGCACTTGAGAAGTAATAAAGCCTCTCCATGTATCCAGTGAGAGAAATAATCCTACTGTATGGATGATTCTGTAATTTACAATAATTAGGTATATTCCCTGCAAATTTTCCATTCTTTTATTTGTAAAATACCTGAAGGCTAGTTGCAGTGCACGGTAGCAAAAGGAACACAGATTCATTCACAGCATGAAGGACACAAATATTGTACAGTCACTAGAAAGGCTGATGCAAAACTTTACATCTCTCTGTTTCTATCTTGATGGAGCATCACAGGTTACAAGATACTATGAAAGTGGAGCATTTTATTACCCCAAAATACCAGACATTTCTGGCATCATGACAAGACAGCAGCATGCTCACAACATCCACAATAATCTACAACTTGTAGAAAAAACACACTTAAGGGGAGTAACACTTGAGGACCAATGCCTCTCTTACTTAGTTAGAAAATATATTCTGAGTCAGCCAAAAATTGGAGTTTTTCATAACAGTATTTCATGAATTATTTAATCATAAACATTATCAAACAACAGAAAAATAAGGAAAAGAAACCAAGATTCTGTGAGCCTTCTGTAAACATCACCTCATTTTTCAACAAGGGAATTTTTCCCCAGTATTTGATCTCCATTTCTGCTAACTTTCAGAGCTATGGAAATAATGCATATCCAGCCTAGATTCCTAACCTCTAACAACCAGATGCAGGACTTTCAGGCATATTTAGCCACACCATATTACTCCTATGAACAACGGCTACAAAATAATCTAAAAAAAAAAGAAATGATTGATAACTATGTTGCTTATATACAATGAAGTCCCAGAGTCACATGTTAAAGAATAAATTCACACTCCCCATGAGCCATCTGGTTTAAAGCCAAGTATTTTTCTCCTCCACCCAGAAATCTTGTATAAACATAAGAATAGTACATTACTGTTCTTTCAAGATGAACACACCTAGCAAAAATCAACAATTCCCTCTAAGGCGGATTCATGAACACATTTTATGAGGATAAATTTGCAGCCTGTCCGTTTCTGACAGCAATCAGAAAGATTACCTCTTTCTGGACAGGAGGCTGAAAGAAATACCAAAAAACATAAGATATTTTAGAATCTGGTCATGGGCTGCTATTGCCACACACCTAATTTTCAGTGCAGCAGTTCTCATTCATAGCGGTATGACCTCACTCAAACAACACTGAAGTCCTTTCAGTACTTCCAGGTTATCCCACTGCTCTTACATCACAGGCCAATTAGTAATTGCTCAGCTGTATATTAGCTCAACAGGCATCTTAAAGTCAAATAATGACAGTTTTGCCTCAGACAACTAATGGTTGATACCAGTGTTTAAATTATCCAAGTCTTTCAGATGCTTGCCCCTTCTCTAATATTGAATTTTACCTTTATAGTCATAAACAGTAGGCTCCCATCCACCAATAGTTTTGTAATTCCTATTAATTTGATTAAATTCATATCTTCAAAGCAGAAGAGCAACAAAAATGGACAGTTTGAGGTGTTTTTTCTATTCATGTCTGACCTTCAGGGGCACTGTTGTCAGAACAGGTAAAATCAATTAAATTCGGTTTTGAAAAAATATAAATTACTAGCAAACACTATACTACTCAAACTAAAAGTATACCGAGTTCTGAACAATTATGCCAAAAAAATTACAATTTGCCTTCACTAACCCTCCTGCAGTTTTCTCCCAAGTCAAAACATTCAAACAAGGGTGTCCATCACTACCAGTAAGGGAAAATCCAGACGGCCTCCCCCAGAACAACTTATTCGCCCTTTCATCTGTCCGTCCTTAGGCCATGTATTGACTCCCCTGCCACCACGTAGCCTGCTCCCCGCCCAGGCACCCCGAGCGGGCGATCTGCAGGCTCTGCTTGCACCCCTGGAGCTCTCCCCAAGCCGCCCACTGCAGCGGGACAGAAGAGCCGTAACCTTCAGTCTCAAGAGGGCTTTTTGCCTGCAGAGCAATCAGACTAGCGGTTTCACCAGCTTTCTAGCTGTGGTGGTTTGACCCTGGCTGGACGCCAGGTGCCCACCAAAGCCGCTCTATCACTCCCCTCCTCAGCTGGACAGGGGAGAGAAAATATAACGAAAGGCTCATGGGTCAAGATAAGGACAGGGAGATCACTCACCAATTACCGTCACAGGCAAAACAGACTCGACTTGGGGAAACTAGTTTAATTTATTACCAATCAAATCAGAGTAGGATAATAACAAATAAATAAAACCAAATCTTAAAATACCTTCCCCCCACCCCTCTCTTCTTCCTGGGCTCAACGTCACTCCCAATTTTCTCTCCCTCCTCCCCCCACACGGCACAGGGGGACGGGGAATGGGGGTTGCAGTCAGTTCATCACACGTTGTCTCTGCCGCTCCCTCCTCCTCAGGGGGAGGACGCCTCAGACTCTTCCCCTGCTCCAGCGTGGAGTCCCTCCCATGGGCTGCAGTTCTTCACAAACTGCTCCAGCGTGGGTCTCTTCCACGGGCTGCAGTCCTTCAGGAACAGACTGCTCCAGCATGGGTCCCCCCACGGGGTCACAAGTCCTGCCAGCAAACCTGCTCCAGCGTGGGCTCCCCTCTCCATGGGGCCGCAGGTCCTGCCAGGAGCCTGCTCCAGTGCAGGCTCTCCACAGGGCCACAGCCTCCTTTGGGCACATCCACCTGCCCCAGCATGGGGTCCTCCATGGGCTGCAGGTGGATATCTGCTCCACCGTGGACCTCCATGGGCCGCAGGGGGACAGCCTGCCTCACCACAGTCTTCACCATGGGCTGCAGGGGAATCTCTGCTCTGGCGCCTGGAGCACCTCCTCCCCCTCCTTCTTCACTAAACTTGGTGTCTGCAGAATTGTTGCTCTCACATATTCTCACTCCTCTCTTCTGACTGCTGCTGGTGTCATGCAGGGTTTTTTTTCCCTTCTTAACTCTGTTATCCCAGAGGCACTACCACCGTCGCTGACGGGCTCAGCCTTGGCCAGGGGCAGGTCCCTCTTGGAGCCGGCTGGCATTGGCTCTATCAGGCATGGGGGAAGCTTCTAGCAGCTTCTCACAGAAGTCACCCCCGTAGCCTCCCTGCTACCAAAACCTTACAATGCAAACCCAATACACCAGCAAAGGATAACTGAACCTCTAGACAAAACCGAGGCACCTCCAATCTTCTCCCCTTTCCTGATGACATTACTCCTCTCTTGCAATGACAGTTAAGAAAGTATATTCTCTACATCTCCCTGAAAACAGAGACAACTAGTACATCATCATCTTGCACATGCCTCCAAAATTTCTCATTCTGACTACTATCAGGGATGATGCAGAAACTCACATGCCAACCATTTTACAGTTTCGGCCTGTTTTCCTCTACATCTTATATTTAGCTCATAGGTGCCTTTTACAGAAACTCACAAATTCAAGATCTGCTCATGTCCTTCAACCACGACACTTAAGGGGTCAAAAGCATTTCCACCCTGTTTCCGATTAAGCCAGTTTAGCCCAGTCCTCTGCCTGTGACAAAGGCTAGCACCAGGTTCTCTAGAGGAAGACACAAGATCCTCATGATAGACTGGAGGCAATTTCCCTTAAATAAAAATTTCATCCTGTAATAAACAGAGATAAGCTTAGACCTTCAGCCATAAAGCTCAAGGGCCTTAAAACATGTTTTGATAGTAATTCAAAATGAGGGTAGTCTAGTCCTGAATATTAAAGTTTTTTGAAGGTAGGAAGAAGTTTAGAAAAAAGATAAATTCCTTCCTTGCTCAGAGCAACAGGCAGGAAACATCCTCCCAGCACTCACTGCAGAGCGAGCAGAGGGCTTTTGTCCGAATAATAACATGTTTCACACCGAGATGCATCACCAAGAACAAACTGCACAGGTAAAAAGCCTTCAAAATATTATCAACCAAAGGAACAAAGCTCAGAAAGTGTCTGATATACCAATCCCACTGCAAAAATATTAACGAATAAATGAAAACACCATGAGATAACAGTGATAAGAGAGAGTTTTCTCCACTTGCAGGGTTTGTTTAGTTTGGGGTTTTTTGTTTTAAAGACAAGTTACCCAAAGTTTTAGTCACCAACTACAGCAAGTTATTTGCTGCCAGATTTGCTATTCCTCAATGACAGTAAGCACAGCTGAGAAGACTTCCTTCCTGGAAACTTATTATCAAAATTATAATATTCAGATTACATTATCTCAATTATTTCATTAAAAATCAAGAGCGAGGATGGGAGTTGCACTGCTGTACAGCATATCATGAAACATCGGCAGCTGCAGCTGCATCCTATGATCTCACTGAGTTTCAAGACAGCAGCTGTTAAGAAAAGGAAGACAAGGGACACACCAATTTTTACCAGAAGTGCCCCCCACTTCCATCAGTAGGTCTTTAAAATAACACTTCCAGAAGCAAACCAGTGAAATAAAGGGGAGTAGGGAAATCCCTCAGTCTAGAAACAAACCCAGAAATGTAGATGCAACATCTGACGAGAGACAGTGAAAAACTAGTAAGTTTTGAGTAACCTAATAGTCCATGCTCTTACTTACCTGTTTTAATACAATGGCTGGCTCCGTAGCCACACCGTGTTACGTTCCTCCGGACAACTAGGAGGAGCTGACATTTGACATTTGCACACTGATAAAGACAGGAACCCAGGGGGGAGGGGGACACGACACTATTTAGCCATATTTCAGATCCGTGTAGATTAGGAAAAAGGGTACAATGATACCATATTTTTAATTCTGCACCAGTTATGATTTAATTATTTGATTTCTGTTTAAAGGAAATGGCCAACAAAATTTTCTCTCTCTGCCTGATGCTGGCAAACCTATTCAAGAATGAGGTATTTAAATTAAAATGTTAAAGTTTACCAGCCCTTTTTTTTCTTCCCCCTACTGCCTTATCATTGGTGAGTGGTATGATTTTTCTCAAAGTCTACCACTTAAAAAGCTTAAGGAACAATCTCAGAAATGTTTATTTCAAAGTGTTGCATAATGTCATTATTAGCATTTTATTTCAAATCATGACTCATGGATATTCATTCTGAAAAGCTATAAAATAAAAGCACTAGGAAGCATGCAGTGAGAGACCAGGGCAATAATGAAAATGAGAATGGAAATCAATAGAGAGAAAAAGAACTAGAGCAATGGGACCTGGACCATATCACAGACCATAATTCACTGGTGACTAACTTAGACTGAATGCTAACGACTGAATGCTGGCAGGAACACATTTGATCAAAACCTACCTGACACAGCACAGAGCTCAAAAGGCAAATCAAGCAGGTCTCTCTGAAGCTACTGTAATTAGAGGTTAGCGGTGTGACCATTTTTTGTTCCCTTCTTAAAAAGAAAAAAAAAAAAGGAAAAAAGAAAAGAAGGAAATAAGTCTTAAAGCTATTACTCTCTGTAAATGCTTAGTTACAACTTCACAATATATTCACAGAGCATCTACTTGTGCAAAATCCCACTGACATGAAAAAAGTTCACTTGCTCGCGTTCCCTAAAGGCCAGGATCTGAGCAGGGCATTGCAGGCACACAAATGGGAAGAGGTTAAGTGATTCCAGGACAGCACACATATTTAATAACATGAAGGCAGATGAGATAACATCAGATGTTTGAAAGAAACAATGAAAGGAAGTCAGCTGAAAGCCTCCCAGCCTTCCCTGCTGACAACAACCGTGCTCAAAGACGAGCCTAACAAAAATGGGCCAACAGGGGAATTACCGGAGTAGAACGAAATCTATAAAATCCAGACCCAAGGGAGAATAAAGGCACTTTCAAACACGGACCACTACAGGTCTGCATTTATACAGCAGTCCCTCCAGGCGATGGGGAGTGCTACCAGGAGCCCGGGGAAAGAGACTGGAATGTCACCTTGGCACCACGAAGCAGGAACACAAAGGTTCGGGCAGCAAGGACAAAATCCCAAACTGGTAGGTTAATATGCTTCACTGCCCAGTGAACATGTCCTGTTCATCTCTAGTCTATGGCCAAGAAAATGTAACCAACTGCTCTCCCGCTCGGGTGTGTGAGTGAGTGACAGTGTCTTTCCTTCCATCATATTTAAACATGGGGGCAAGCCACAACTTTCTCCTCCCAACAGTTTAGGACCCATTTTAATTCACTGAGAACACACTGATCGGCCACAGTTTATGTTCAGGGTTTATTTTCTGTCCTCAGGTCTTTCATTTAAATTCACACAGAAGAAGAAACCCTACCTTACCTCGAAACAAACTCACCACTAAGTTCTTTGCAGGTGGTTTTCCAGTAAGTTCAGGAGACAGCTGAACCGTAGCTTTCTGCTTATGAATGGAGCGGTAAGCTGTAGGAAGCAAACGCAGTGCCTCCAGATGTCTTTTTAAACCTCTGATGAGTTAACTCAAGTGAGGTACCCGGTCAACCCATCAGTGTCTGAAATGACACCAAAGGATTACTCAAACCAGTAGGAGTGGAAAACCTACATTTTTTTCCTCCCCAAAACACTGCATAATCTAGAGGTTGGGTATTTGTTTGTTGTTTTTTATAATATTTTTGAAAAAGGAATTAGATTAACCTTGTCACATACAATTATCAAGTACCCTTCCCTCTTGGATCACCAGGAGGGGCTGAGCGACAGATCTTTAGATGCTCAGCACAGGCCTTTCTCATTTAAGTTGGGAGTAAATTCTTATCTTTTATCCTGCAAAAGCTGCTTAAGAAGATTTCTGTACATACTGTGCTGGTAATTTATGTATCAACCAAAAGCAACAGAACAGGATTCCTGATCTCCATCTCTTCCACTGTCACAGAAAAAAAATGGCACAGTGATTAGGAAAGTGGCAGAGGAACAGAGCTGACACTCTTGCATAGGTATTGAATAGTGAATTGGGAGGGGGTGTCTATTATTCTAGAGATGCAATTTCCTTTCCAAACTTCAGATAAAAATCAACTTTCAATATTTCTATTATTTGCAAAGTGACAGTAGAGGACCAATACTTAGTGATCCTTCATGTTTTGCACAGAGGGCATAACAATGAAGGACCGAAGCATACAGAAATCAGAGCTCTCAGAGGGAGAGACTGAGCTTATTCCTTCCTCCAGCTCCCAGTTCTGCACTCTCCTATGCAGACTACCGAGTTAATTTGACAGGATGCCTCCTTCCCCCTTTCTAAAGCTTTTCTTCCCTCTGGTGCAAAGGACCACACAACACAATCCTGAACCAAAAGAAGAGACACACATGCTGTTCTGTTAAATCCAGTATAGTTGAGGAGTGCGAGAAGCAGAAGAGAGTTGTGGTGAATGACATTTGCTTAACTTTGTGCAAGTAAAGCTCAAAGCAACAAGAACCAGAGTTTCCAAGTGATTCACTCGGTCCCTAGCACAAGTGTGAGCGCTGTTCCCAAGAAGCACAGAAATAATGACTGACCTTCAGAATAATTCACAGCATGTTCTTTGTACCAGCTTTTCCCAAAATTATAATTACTTAGAAGTGCTGAGTAGCAGTAAGGCAGACAGGTCAAGGCTCCTTGTGACTTTCCAATGTTGGGACATGCCTGAATTACAGCGCTACAGGCAGGATAAAAGATGAGGTAGACCCAGAAGTCACACATTGTTGTGCTCTATTCAACCACAAAGTTGTGGTGTCAAAGGAAGTTAGGAAGGAAGCACGAATCTATGTCTTCTGTTGCACAAAAACCCAATGTATACACATATCAGTGGGTCTGAAAACAAAAACATTGGCTCAAGTACGCTGGATAATATTTTAGAGGGGAGAATTAACTCCAAATGCTGCGACATAATTGCACTGTTATACATTTGCTACGAGCATTCAAGTCATATGCAAAAGTATAGTAAAAATTCACAAGTCTAGATACATTCTGTAGAGAAATCAGCATGTCCTGACCATTTAACCTCCCACGGTCAATGAAAAGCTTGACCCAACAGATGTTTGTTAAACTCTGCTCTGCAGCGTGCCAAGTGTGGCCAGGGCAGAATGCCAGAAACAGCCTTTTTACAAGCTTATTCGACAACCTGGAACTCAGCACTTTTGATAGCACTCGGCCCTAAAAATGAATTAAAAGGAAGGCAGACAGCAATGCTGCCATTGAATGCATATGAATTGTGCCACTGAACCGTCTTTGTTCTTTATCACTACAGCACTTAATTATTTTGAGAGCTTGCTGATATGCATGGTTATGGAACGTGAATCCGCTTTCAGCAGTTTGTATTTTGTCAGAAAGATCTTTTTAGCCTGGAAACCAAGAAGTGACAATTTATTCTCTACGTCAAGGAATTAAGAGGAGTTAGTCAGTTCAGTCATCTAGACTGAAAAGTTGAGAGACCTGAATGAGGCAGCATGGAAGTTCTTTAGAACAAGAGTCTGAAAGTTGCCCAGCATCGCTCAAAGAAACCTCCTTCCCAAAGGAGGGCAGCAGGTTTCTATATTCAGAGGAGTGTAGACTCCTCAGGAGAAGGATATAAAACTAAGGTTAGAATCAGGGTAATGGGGCAATGTCTGACCCAGAATGGGAAGGATTAGTCATACAAAGTCATAGATTTGCCAGAATTATTTAAAAGATGATAAAATCAAGCAATCCGTTTGCTTTTTATTCTTGCTTTCTGGCTAAAAGAATGCTGTAGATCTTATCGAGACAACAGTTAAGCAGCTGAGATACTGCCAGGAAAGGGAAAAAAAAATCCATAAAAACATGAGGGTAAGTGTTAAAGGAGAAATAGCAGGCCTCCAGAAAGGTAGCTGCAAAGTTCTGGAAGGCTGTACCTGCAAATGAAACATAAATGCAGTATTTCCATACTCGTTATGACAGAGAGAACAGGAGCATGACACTGAAATCTTCTGATTTTGATGTCTGATATTGAAATTCAAGGCTGGGATGCACTGGCACATAGAGTGGATAAGAAAACCGTACTGGAAAAGACAGCCAGCGTGGGAGCTGTGGTTGCAGAAATGGGGTGTAATTCAGAGTCCCACACTTCAGGCCAGGACTCACAAGAACTTCTGCAAGATTTTCGTTCTCCTTGGCTGCTCTGAGCTGAAGGCTCAGATGCGCTGCCACAGCCACACCGTGCTAAGGTGAAAGGCGACATGAGAAGGAGGGTGCATTCATTCCAGCTGCAAAACATACAGAGAAAGGCCTTTAGGATAATCGGAGAAGGAGGGAGACTACTGCCCGAGGGATGGTTCAGAGCTTGGATTGTTTCATATAGCAGAATGAGACACCATCCTCTATTAAATCCTTCAGGAAGGAAAAGCTGTTATTTTAACCGAAGCTGACAGAACAGCGAGTGGGTATAAAACAAACTGCAAATGCATTCAGTCAGGAAACAAGTCTCACCAATATTAGAGTAATGAAAAACAGTGGGGATGTCTACTAACTGAAGTTTTACCTGTTTATAGAAGAGCCAACAGGTCTCTCTTTGGGACACGAGACTGCCTCGACCCAGGAGGCCCCTTCCCATGCGGTGTAAAACTACGATACACAGTAACTTGTTCGTGTACTGAACACATTCATCAGCTTTGCAATAATTTTGCATGACAAGCTTTCCAGCAAAGCAATAATTTCATTCAGCCTCAATATATGCCAGGGTGCTTACTTCGTGTACCTGAGGCACGATAGCTTTGTTAGCCTAGCTTACTACGTGTTCTGTCAAAAGCAAAGCATTTAATTAAACAGGCATCACTAAAGGCACAAATACGGTAGCAGAGCTGTTTGGCAATAGCGGTGCTATTCCCTGGTAACTACTTTGTGATTCAGAAAGAATCTTCTGAACTGGCAGATGGATAAAACACCTGTTTTAACACAAAAACTATTGAGGTGAAACCTACGTATATCGTATTTGTGCCACCTTTCAGAAACAGTCCTTATTTTGGTTCACTAAGTTGTATGCACACGATTTGCAAACACACACATGAAACTGCTTAGAAGCTACCGCATCAGAAACAGCGTCCCTAACTCAGCCTATCTCAAAGCATCCACAAGTGTGACTCTTCTTACAAAAAAAAAAAATTCTCCTGCATTAAATGCCATCCCCCCTTTAAAACTGTATTAGTTTAGTCCATTCTGATCTGTCTCACTCTTCTGCACTGATTGCACAAATGTATTTACCTGCTATAGAAAAAAAATCAAATTATTTCAACGTTATTATTTGGCTTAAAATTATTAGGCTTAAAATTAGCAAGCAACTTACAAGCATTTTGATACTATGTCCTACAATTTTGATAGTACTCCAAGTTCTATTTTTTTTTTTTCACTTATTCATATAAATAGCTGTAGTGAATAACTATTCCCTGACACCTGCCTTAAACACACAAATGCACATACTGTCCAAGGATGGGTTCAGTCCATTGACAAAACGATCTAGAGTCTCACTCTGAATCCTTCACCCTTTTTGAAAGAAAAAGTTAGGGGCTACCTATCTTCTTCTGATGTTATTATGCAATTCTGTCCATTTTCCAGGCTCTCCAGCATTATAGATTGAAATGGATTTGCATCACTGACCATCTGTATTGCTCAGAGCTTCAACATCTCACACCTCTTTACTCAATCTCCCAGTCTACGTATCACTCCAGCTACCACCATCAGTATGCATTACCCCATTTATCTTATTAGCACTGAGGCACTGTGATTCTGATCACTGATACAAAGAAGCTGTTCCACTCTAACCACATCACTATTAAAAATAAAATGGGCCAACTTCTTTTTTTCCCCAAAGAGTGGCTTACGACAGCTGCGCTAGTTGCTCTGTAGTCTCACTGAAGGCACAGTGAGAAAAAGGTAAGAGCTATCTCCACAGTTGTGCAGTGTAGGGGGGTAATACATTTTTTTGCCTTTTTTTTTTTTTAACCACACAATCATGATAGTTGTTTTCCTGTTAGAACTAATTATTTTTCCACTGTAGGCAAAAAAATACAAATTGAATCAAATTAGGAAAATAAATTATCCTTCACACTGAGAACACATATGCTACGTTTCAATCCAGAGCAAGTTTCTGCAGCCAAGGTATAAATTCATCCTCAAATACAAAAACAAATCAGATATTTAGTCTTATGCCTGTAAGACTTAAAGAGCAGCAATACAAAAGTAGAAATCCAGCATACTGCATTCACCAGGGCACACTCTGAGCTAGCCCTAAGGAATCAGATCAATTCTAAAAGCTCAATATTAATAAAAAATAAAACCTCCACTGTTAACAGAAGCCATAGGAACATCTTTGCTTCCTTATCACAAGATTTAGGAGTTTCTTTTTGTATGAAGTAGCTACCAAATTGAGCCAAGGTAGAAACACAGATCTGCAGGGTTTGGGGTGTGGGGTTTGTTGATTTGGTTGGGGGGGCGGGGGGGGAGAGGGGGGGTGTTGTTCATTTTTAAAGAAAGTAAATGGCAATTTACAATTTTTACAACAACAAACAGAAAAAGATGTTTCTGAAAAACTAGTAGTATTAAATGACTTGTATTCAGTATTTTACGCTCAGTATGTATTCTCTTTAAAACAGATTAGATCATAACACACTATATGGAGCATTCATTCTACTCCCCTCGTATCAGTATCTATAGCTTTTTTCCCTGCCCCTCTCATGCATACACACACATTTCCCCTCCTTTTCTATAAACCACACATATGCGTATTTTTCACATCATACATACAGACACTCTCTCCCTCCTTTTATAGACAACCCTCCATACGCATATTTTTCACGTCCCACG
Source organism: Phoenicopterus ruber ruber (assembly GCA_009819775.1). Lineage (NCBI taxonomy): Eukaryota > Metazoa > Chordata > Aves > Phoenicopteriformes > Phoenicopteridae > Phoenicopterus > Phoenicopterus ruber. The sequence goes on along the minus strand of CM020215.1, from coordinate 25,608,785 downwards.
GGGAATTTGGCAGAACCACAGCGTGCGGGGAAGCGGGGATGCACCACCAGCCGCAGGACCCGCTGCCTCGGTCACAGCCTCACTTCAGGCGTACACGAGTCGATTGTTTCCCCTTTCCCAGTATATGAATATATTCAGGGTTACAACACAACCTCCCGGGACCAAAGAGATCAATTTATTGAAGCCTAGAACAAGTAAAAGACACTCTGGAGGATATGGATATTTCAATTCTGGGTCTGCTCCCTCTGTGAACACGAATCCCACGTAAAGGGGGGCTCACTAGAATGGTCGCAGCTCGATCGGCAAGAATTAAATGTAACGCTTGTCTAGAGGGACATCATGCAGCAGTGGGTTGGTCTCACGGCCTAATTACTTAAAGGCAGCCATGTCCCTCTTGGCTGCCTGCACGCACACCCCAGCACTTCGGGGAACCTCCAGCTTCCCACCTCAGCCTCCGAGATGCTTAGAAGCAGCATAGGAAATTACACCTAGACCTTGATGCTTCCAAGGATTTATAGCTTTGTTATTGCTAATCTAAGTTTCTATAAACATGTCAAAGTAATTGAGGACCAGGGCTATTTAAAACATTTCAAGTTTATAAATTAAGGAGTGCCCAATTAGGCAGGAACACCCAAACAGGTGCCTAGATAAAACTTAACCCCTGATTAGCTCCTTTAAAGAATTACTTAGGATAAAAGAAACTCATCAATCAGGCTAATTTTTTTTTTTTTCAAGGATGATAAATCTTTGAACTTTCCATTTTTGTTCTGTCAGACATAATTTTCAGACTGCTATTTTTTCAAGAACCTAGAAAAGACAAATCACAGTCCATTTGGTGGCCCGTACACCTGACAGCCAACAGTTGCCACACATACACATGCTACTAATCAATGCAGAGAGGATGCTACCCAAAGGCCCTCTCCAAGCATTAAAGATCTCACTCAACTGTACAAGCAGCAGACTATTGCAAAGCCAACTATTCAAATAAAATACAGTATGTCAGCATATTTCATAAGCAGGTTCTATTGAAGTCATACATAAAAAAAAATTAAGAGAACATTTGATATTAAAATGGAAATACTATTCCTATTCTACCTGTCATTCTGCCCCCATTAATCCCTACCTCAGCACTACAAAGTATAAGCACAGCAACCTCTTGCAAATCAGTCCAGGCCTATCTGCGGGATTAGATTCAGTGGATGGCTCTCGGTGTCACAATATTTTCCAAGGGCACTTTATTTGCTGTTTGAAGATACTCTTGAAAATGATTTCTCAGTCATTAATTATGCATTTTATTTCTTATGATCAGTTCTTTTAATTAGTATCCCAGGCAGCTTTGCTGAGGATCCCACACTTCTAGTAATTAGGGGCAGTTTGTTGCCCCTAATTAACTTCAGACATAGCTAGATTCTATTACTTTGTTACTTCAGCTGTTTTTATGTTTGCATTGCATATTCTGTCCTGCTTTACTGGCTCAGAAAGGAGACTGCCCTGTTGTGCTATTTATCTCATTTAGGTTTCATCTCTCTTTCTTGATTCTGCGTTAGTTACTGTATTTTAAATCTCTCTGACTCTCTCTGAAGTCACGTCTACACTACCAAGCAGTGTGGCACCAGAAACGTGCATCTGTACAGTGAAGCAGTTCACGCTGAGGACCTAACACCCATCCCAAACACATTTCAGGAGGCTTTAACTCAGCCCGGTTGCGCGGACTTAGCATGCTCCCAGAAGGTAACTTCTGGTTTAGCTTTGCCCGCACACAGTCATACTCACGGGGTCCAAACCAGAACCCTGCAGGTGGGACAAGGAGGGGATTTAGTGGGGGACTTGGTAGTGCTAGGTTAATGGTCGGACCCGATGATCTTGGAGGTCTCTTCCAACCAGAACAATTCTATGATTCTATGACTTTAAAGCACACTCCTGAGCTGAGCTGAACTGGTGAGGCAGACGCCAATGTTGTCACTGATTGCGTTACCTTTGGGAATGGTCTTACTTTTTAAAAGTGTCTCAATTATCTCAGCAGATCATACTTCCGCAGCTACTGGACTGCAGCCATGACCGCTGCACATCAGCCCAACACCATCAGGCATGGATTAGCAAAAAACAGCAGTCGGGTTCAGAAATAGATCTGTATAATATGGGAAGAGCTCTGCCAGCCTGTACAGTCTCCTTCCCTTGCGTCCTGCTCTGCATAATTAAGTGCACTTGTAACAGATACAGCTCGTAACACAGCAAGAGGGTCATGTATGGAGGCTTCAGCCGGTTTACTGATTTTATCACACTCTGTGACCTCTTGAAGCCCATTCCATACCGAGTTCTGACTAACAACCGTAGTTAGCAAATTAATGTGTTAATAATCTATTAGAGTCTAAATATTCAGAACACATAAAACAGCTAGCGGTTTAGTGTAAATCTGAATAATTTTGTTGCCATTTTAAATAAATAATACTTTTCATTCTTTCATGATGCTTTTCATCTACAGACAGCAAGTTGTATTAAAGTAGCAGGAAAGACTGTTGTAATCCAGTTGCTCCAATGCAACTTTGAGGAAGAGCCAAGCAAAGGCCACCGATAATACCCAGCCCTTTTCACAGTGTACCGCTGTCCTTCCCTGTGATTTAGAAAGTAAAGAGGGCTTAAAAAGCAAGTACTGCTCCTATAATTCCCCACCCCAGCCTGTGGGAGATGGGGGCAAAGAGGGGACAAATGAATCTTCATCCCGCTGTAAGAGCAGCCCCATAAGGTACTAACCATCCCACAGACAGGGTGCCCGAGCAAGAGCCGCGCACAAAAATACTCACATCCACTGATACTAGCGGGTGACTGATCTGCAGATTGAGCAGATCACCTTTAAATTACATGGGTAAGAATTACATTCTTAATTTATTTCTTTTTCAGCAACACATGAGCAAAATATATCTATATATCCACAGGCTGCCAGATCTCATAATTCTCAGAATACCTTTGTAGGATGTTTATTTTTTAGGTTCCAAGTGGTAAAACAGTTTATATACACAAAACATAGCTCGTCATTTTCTAACATTTATTATCATGGAAAAAGGCCTGGAAGCATTAAGTAAGGATACCTAAAAACTTGGATGGCAGAGAAAGACAACTTTAAAAGTTGGCCTTAAAAAACTCAAGTGAGGTTTTTAAAGTAATTGAATTTGGGAGCCAAAGTATGCTGAACAGAACCCAAAACCATATAAACGAGATGATTGGTAGAATCTGTATCACAGAATATTTAAGCCAAAACGCTTCTAATTACTTCATAACCACGTACTGGGATGCTCAGAACCTCCATCGTTTGTAGCATATGTTTAGTTACAAGAATGACATTGCATTTGGTGTTAAGTCACCACAAGCTGAATCTGAGTGCTCATTCAGGCAAATACTCCAACTCTGCAAGTTGAAGATTACTAGAAAAAAAAATTTCTAATGGAGTTTGTTAACGTCCATCTCCAAATAATACTGCTACTTCCTGTTCTTCAGTCCTCACTGGTAAGAGACTGAAAAATCCTTTGCCTTTTAATGACACTGTAGGAAGGAAGAGAGAGTCAGAGGGGAACTGATCACTAAGATGATTTAATATCAGATCTATACCAAACATCCACTTCTTTATTTTTATTTCATTTCTTTGCTTATACTCCATCCATAAGGAGATCAAAATAAAAAAATAAACTGGTCAATATTAATATTTTAACACTAATGCATATTTGATGTATTAAACAGTTGGAATGGCGAAACATTCGTAGAACACTTTTGAACGAGAAACAGCCGCCAGTACCTTGCTACAAGGCCTCAGAATACATAATTTAGAAAAAAATGAAGGAATGTATGAGCAATAGGCACAAACTGGGGATGCTCCCCAGCAAAAGCTAGCAAGATAAATATTCGGCACAGACTGCCTGGAGGTGGATTTTTTTTTTTTTTTTTTTAAAGAAAACTCATGAATTCACCATAAGAAAAGCCTAAACACACAAAACAACTGCAACCTTTTGCAGAAAAAAAATCTAGGACCATGGAAACACTGTTTTCCCCAACGCACTGTATCTTACCACTCTGATTTCCATGGACTCCAACTTCTGAGCACCAAGTTTCTCACCAACTCTTTGCCCTTGCTATTCTGTTATTACACTGACATGGATATTGAGACTATTCACTTTTTCCTCGCTTAATCCTTATCTTTTTTTCCTAGCCCAATATCTTTCTTGCAAACTCTTATCCGCAAGATATTCCTCCTTCATTTCTGTTTCATACTGAAAAGCATAACTCTCACAACCAGTGGATTTCTCTGCTACAAATGCATTCCTCTTAACTTTGTCATTGTCCTTGCTGAACAGTTCCTCTACTCCCAAATTAATTCAGTTCCACATACTTTCTCAATACGTTCAACTCAGTCCATGAAACTCTCCATCACTGATTTCCATTTCTCCCCTAATCTTTGTAGAGGTACAACATCTCTTTGGAGATCTCAGTTATACACTATCTGAGCTTTGCCCTTTCTTCCATGTCCTTGTCTGTGGCTCAAACAAGTCTACTCAAAGTACTATTCTAAGGATTTTTTGTGTGTGTCTATACTATCACCCAGAGTATCCCTCCAACACTTTCATTAAACAGAAGCTGCTGGCCTCTGTTTCCAAAACGCCACAGCCAAGACAACTGAACATAAATGAATAATTAATGCATGAGAGAAAACTGGAAAGAGAGCTGGAGAACAATTCTTGTACAATCACCTTCTCTTCTTCTAATTTTTCTTCACCAGGTCATGTAGTTAAGGAAGTACTCACTGTAGCTCTGCTCATTCTTCACAATGCTGTTAATTAATGCTTTTCCTCTTCCTGACAGGAAAGCCACTCAAGAACATTCTTAAACTTATGCATACAAGTAATCACGCTTGAAGAGAAACATATGCTTTATCTCCTCACTGCAAAATAAATAAGAACCAGAAATAAATTCTTTTGGGCAAGTACCATCAACTTCTAGAGAATTTTAAACAAAAAATGAAAAGCCTTCAACGCTTATGGCTGTGAAAATAACCTTCAAAACGCAAACGTAAGCTGATGCAGCCTGGTACCCACATGCAAACACTCTGCCTCTCCTGCTGCTCAGTTTCCCCCACACAGCAACAAACTGAAAACTGCCTTTTCACAGCTGCTATTCCGAAACCTGGGGGAATCAGCTGCAACACACAAGAACTGGGCTGCTTTCAATCCGGTGCCAGCACTTCTAGGCAGAAGAGGGCATTGGAGATAGGCACGAGGCAAAGAGAACAGGAGCTCAGCAGATGCTGTTCCTCTCCCTGCCTCCCCTCCTGAACAGCAATAGCTAGAAACCAAGAAGTTGGAGTACCAGACCTGCACGCTCCACAGCCATCGGCAGGCGGCAAGAGGAGTAAGTTGGAAAGAAATATAGGAGGCATCTTTGCAGCCACTGTGCCAAAACAACTATATGAAAAGAGACTTAAAGATTAAAAGGTTTAAAAACCTCAGAGGCTGGCACACAGTTCAGACAGAGTAATATACTAACTGGGGCTCAGTACAACTCAATATAGGGCCAGAGCCAAGGCACAAAGACTAACACCCCAACACACATCCCTCAATCAGCACAGGAGACCCAAGCACTTTCCTAGAAGAAGACGCATCATCCCATCTTCCCGCATGGACACCTCTTGCGACGATAAACGGGAAGCAAGTTTTGTCCCTGAGCTATTAGCTTGCCAGTTCTAGCAAGCATACGAATAAAAGGGAAGCAGCAGGAGAGAGGGATGTGTTAAGCTAGCAAAGTAGGAGACATCTACACACAAAAAAGAAACTAGGATAACAGGAGAGTAGAACACAAATACAGAGGTACATTAAAAAAGCAAAACAATATATCCCAAAAGCACCTTCAGGATGATATTCACCAATATTAAAAAGAAATGGCACAAAGCCAGAAAGAGAAAAAAACAAGTCTAATAAGCAGCATGCAAATGGAGAGGTGATTGGTTAGTGGTGTCCCCAAACATGAACTGGTGACAACAGGTGCGCATGGGGGAAGAAGGGGGGAAATGGTAAATTTGCTTTTATAGAAATACATCATTCAGTGAACAGTCAACTAGCAACCAACAAATATCTTCTGTTCTGGCAATATTCTACAGTTAAAGACAGTACATGGTAATGAATATTTTGATATACTGCTCCTCTTCAGATACAGGGAAGGGAGTATAGATCGGAGGGGAAAAGAATATTTTCACCAGCGTTGTTCTTCCACGGCAGCAATGAGTACATTTCTCAGATGATGTCAGAGAAAGTTACAAGAGCGAGATGAGCTGATTTGGTATTTCTGCTTCTCTGTCACCGATTACCAACGGTTCAGGTACACAAAATAGAATGTGAGAATAACAACTGCCTGCAACGGGTGAGAATGCAAGGCAGCCCAGCCAGCCAACTCCCTCATACTGTTCCTGCAGAGATGGCGACAGTCAACTGATCCTTCAAACTCCCTTCCTGTCAGCTCCCTTGTAGAAAAACTAATAAGTAGTCTTCCTCAAGCACTTTCAATGGGGGATTTGCCAAGAGAGTTAACACACTTGTCAAACTGCATGGGCGACAGAAAGAAAGAAACAACCCGAGGTCACTCATTCAGAAAAAAAGATTGAAGTTGTCGCCTCAAAAATAATAATTAAAAAATAATCAAATTTAAATGCAAGTATGGGTAAAATAGGCAGGGAAAACAAAACAAGCAAGCAAAAGAAGAGACTGATGAATTTTTCAGCATAGTAAACTAGGTTTGCAGACCATGCCTACACGACCACTTCATTACCCAGCTGTTTGCCAAAGCCTCGTTTTCCCAGCACATTGCCTAGCTTTTGGCCAAGCCACACCGATCAATGCTGAGCTGGCAGGGCAGCAGAACAGTTTAAGATTAAAGAAAACTCTGATGGATTGTCATTTCTGAAGTGGCACTGGTAACTAGAAGGCTCTGCTTCTTTCATCACCCTTCAGTATTTCTTCAGCCATGGCTGACTCAATTGCCCACTGTGAACAACTTCTTCCCCAAAGAGCAAGTTTTGACTGGGGTAAAAAGATCTATTTGCGAATAATCTTAACGCGTATAGAGCTGTGTAGGCCACCATCTTAATGGGCTTTGACAAGATTTACCAAAATACTCTATACTAACTTGACTGAACAAAATACACATGGCTTAGAGCATCATGACAAGGTGTTATCAAGGTGTTTGTGATGGGGAAAAAAAAAGAGGCAAATAAACTTGATTTAAAATGACTTTCTGAAACAATTCACAATAAAATTGAAATTTGTAAAGGAAATGTTGAAGGTAGGAATGGAAGATGTCATCCTAGAAAGCTCTTTAGCAGAATTTTGACCAGATGGCCAAGTTTTATAGTTCCCTCTGAAATGCGTCTAGAGTTTCTGGCAAGAATGGCTTTGGATGTACTCTCCTTGCTACCTTAGCAGTGGGGGGAAAAAAACATCTTATGAAGGAGGCTCAGAAGCCAAGAGACAATTTTTCTTTCCCAAAACACATTCAGCCAATCAATAAGTAGACACACATCACCAGCTCAAAAGCACGGAAAAGTAGGGCTTGGGGCAGGAGAAATAAAGACACTGAGAATAAAACTGATCCAGAGAATGAAGCCTATCCCTGTAACCAGCGTTTTCCTGATAAAGTTATTTACTGGACACATATCATTACAAACCTCTCATTCAGAGGTAAAGTACAAGAAATAGGAAGGAACAAACTCATGGAGTTCAGACTACAATAAATTACTGAACAATAGCACTCCGACTTTTGAGAATTAACTAGAAGTCAATGTTTTTGATATACTCACGATTGAGCAGGTAGAGAGAAGAGATGGAAGGCAAACAGGTCGTATTCAGATGTACAGATGTACTCAGGAAGTAAACTCATTTAGTTACGATTTCTAAACAGCCAGCTCAATCACTTCTGTTACTTATCACCTATGAAAGCAAGACTTGAATTATCAGCTTTGATGTACTAAGCCTTTCGTGCATTAGGAAATCTTGTTTGGCATAGGAGTGTCACTTCTCCCCCAGTCTCAGGTTTCTACTGTGTGACCACTTGATTACTAGAGTAAATTTTAAAATGTTGAGGAAGAAAAACACTGGAAGAACCCCTTTTTTGTTAGTTAATTGTAGCATTTCACTGTCCCTTCCATCCCCAGGAACTTTAACTCTGATTCATCTCCCAGATACAGAGCCTGCCTTTAGCACACGCTCCCTGAGTAAAACTCAGTATGTACATACAAGTGTACAACTGATTAGTATAAACCGCAGTTACCAGGGTCACCGACTCCGTGTATGCCCACATACATCACTTTCCCTTGATGGAAGGCAGCCACACAGGGAATACATTTCTTTTCACCACCTAAATCCCATCCTGAGGACAAATTCAATATGATGGTTTGTGACTCAGTTTGGCTGGGGTGGGAGAGAAGAAGGAAGAGGAAGGAAATCAGTTAACTATTCTCTTCTTCTCTTTTGCTGGACTAGAAAGGAAGAGGAGTGGAGAGGCAGAAAAAGAAAGATGTTGAAACATGTTCCAGAGGACTCATTAAAAAAAGTGGAAACTACAAGAAAGAGACAAAGTCTCTTTAAACCAGGGACAGACAAACCTTGCTTGATAAAAGCATGACATGTAATGCATTGATGCATTAATATTTCTCTAAAAGTGTGGAAAATACATGACCAAAAGTCCATAAATATCTATGGAAAATATGTTACTAAGTACATATTAGTTCTACTCTGTAGAACTAACTCCATCTTCATCAGGATCTGCTACCTCACCTTGAAACATCATGCCATGCTTCAGTTCCACATCTCCAACATTAGCTTATTCTTCCTTTTCCACCACAAATCTGCCAGTAACCAAAGTAAAACAGGATATAATAGTATACTATTATACAACTAACTCTGAACAGTTAAAAAAGAGTATTTCTACCACATAGCCTACAGATTAAAAAAAGAAATGCAGCCAGATTATAAAAGTATGTGTTTCAGCAAAGTCTGGGCTAAATTACATTGAATTTGGCATTAAAAGCAAGTTAGCAGAGTTGATGGACTCTGGTGAATTATAACAGGGGGTTTTTTTTAAGTTTGATTTTTTTTTTAGTTAATCTTATTTAGCTAATTTTACTTAGTGAGAAGAAAGAAGGATGAGGAGGATGATATTAAGGACAACAGAGGAGTGAAACACTGCCTGCATTTAAAATTCTTTACGTTAATTAGTATAACTCAGTCCATTAAGTATGATGGTTTCAAGATACCATAGAGCACATTTTAATCTGATACTGAAGCAAGAACGTAAGAAGCCAGCCATATTGTAAACCATTTCCTTACTGATATTACAATTCAATTGAGGATATTTGATATGTGAATTCCAACTCATTCCCTTACTGGATAATATGTTCCATATTAAAAAAGAAGCAAACTGCATTCTGCAATATTTGCTCCGCAATATGCCAAATGAACTGGCAGAAAGAACAAATTACTTCTGCTCTCAAGCAGGGTGGATACTATTCTTAGGTTATCAGAGAGACTGCTGGTGCAAAAGCATTACGAAGAGTGCACAGCCAGAGACAGGCAGGCAGGGCTGGGAGCTGGAACCACAGGGCGTCGTAGGTTCCGGTTCGAAACCGTACCTTGGATCACTTCTCCACTGATGATGGACAGGGTGTGCGGCAGTTAACGCCTCCAGTTAAATAACACAGGTAGGGAATCTCGGTCCAGCTCGCAACGGACAGCCAGCCGCATAACAGAGGGCAGATGTGAGGCAAGAGAGCAAGAGCTTAAGGGACAGTCCACATCTGTATCACATCTTGGCAGTGAGAAAATTCATTCAGGAAATAAAACAGACTTTTACCCTACAGAACGTGAGCCCAGCTATCACACACCCAAAAGTGCCTTACCACAGGACACAGCGCAAGACAGGTGGTTGCGCTCTCATTCCTGAGGCTGACACAGGGCCACCGCGCAGCACAGAGGGCAAAAATCAGAGCACAAAAGAGGGCTCCTTCGTACGCTCTCAGCGATCCTGAACTATCAAAGCAGGTTTTCCGAACTCTCAAAACTCAGGACCAGTTCTGCCACCCTATGTTCAGTTCTTCATTGGGCAATACATCAAATTGTCAAATACAGGAAGGATGTGTATGTGCGTTTCATTACTTCTAGAAAGAAGTGCAACTCCTAGAATTACCTTTTTGTGTTCTCTCTTATTTAAAAACACAAGTTCCTGACCAGCAAAAGACAAATCATCCTTGTTCTGCAGCTAAACTCCTAAACATGACAAAGAATCTCTTTCTACATATAGTAGTTAAACCAAAAGTCAGAGTTCACTTAAAAACAGTAATTAGCAAGAGTAACATTTAATTTTAGGTATCAAGCCAATTTTGTCAATCAATCCGTTCATTGCTCATATGTTAAATCCACAACTGCTGTATTTCTGTATTCGCTGCACATCAGTGATCTCTTTTCATACATTTTATTAATAAAAAGAACTAATACTGTAGTTATTTTTAAAACACAGTTCCTATACTTAGTGACCGAGATCAGTGAGAACTTCCGAATGTTCAGTATCTTCTGCAGTTGATGGCCACAAGTTGTAACTTGGAAGCTGATAAGGAAAATTTCATCAAGTGGAGGGCAATGCAGCACCGGAGCAGGTCACACAGGTGGGCTGCGGGATCGCATCTCGGGAGGCTTCTGAGTCTCCTGCTTCAACCTAGACTGATATCAACACTACCTCAGGTCAGCTTTGGTTTTGTCCAGTGGGAAGTCACACTTAGATGACCTCCAGATGTGCCTGCAAAATATCATTTCTATGATGACTCTGTTTTGGGGTGGGGAGTCCTCAGTGGGGTGGTGAAAATTCTCATTTTGCCAGATTTTCTTTGGCTTCCTGCTTACAAGATGTCTTTATACAGGCTTCACAGTTTAAGTACCTAACACTTAATAAAAATAAAATGTTCTTCCAGAAATAATCTTATTATTACCGCTATGTTAACTTGTCAGAGAATTCACTAAGCGCAAATTACCTATAGCAGGCATAATTCAGACACCCCAAAACATTTAGTATTGGATTTTACAAACCCTTAGAGATATGGAATTACCAAGATCATAAAAAGCCAAATGGAACTGAATTCTTTTTTGTGTCGTATCACTATCCCTCTGGAAAGTCATGTGGAATGGGGTTTTTTTTGGTTTCTTTTCTGTTTTGATTTGGGTTTGTTTATTTGTTTTACAGAACTGAAAGTAAAAAAAAAAATACACATTTTTTTTAAACCAAACATTTCAAGAACTGAGCTTTTAAGTGGTTATCTGGAAATGCACCTTGTTTCAAAACTTTAAGTATTCTACCTATTCAATAGCTCAAACGTAACATAGAATAAGCACCGTTGCAGCATAAATACCTACCACATACCTGCCAATTCTCAAGAGCTTGTCTCTGATGTACAAGATGCAGAGAATAATTTTGGTGAACCTTCACTAGACGGCCACACTCATCACAAACACACATGTTAATTGTTTCTCTGTACAGAGAGACTGCACTTAATTATTAATGAAGCAAAATAGTTTTCTCGTTCCCCTCTGTATTACGGCTGAATTTGCTCGAGTTGGGCACAGATGGCCAGAACACGACTTGCAGGAGGCACCTCTGGGAGGTTTAACTCCATCCATCACACAGCGCCGAGCAGCAGAAACATCTCTTCCACCGCAGAGCGGCCCTGGCGCCCCACCCCCGCCCTCTGCGCTCCTGCCTCCTTCGCACGGCCACTTTAAGCGCGGCTCCAAAAACTTAAACGACTTTACTCCTGTTGACTGGAGGATTTCTAGGCAAGCGTGCCGTTCGGGAGACGCCGCGCCGAAACCCAGCATTGCAACACCCTGCTCTCGCACCGCCTGCGCCCGCGGTGCCGCCGGCGGCTCCCCCCGCCCTGCCCAGCGCCCGGCTCAACCTGTTGCGGGCCGGAGCGCGGCGGCGGCGGCAGCGCGGCTCCCGCCGGCGGGCGGGCACGGGATGGCCCGGGGGGGGGCGAGCGCAGGCGGCGGGGCCCGGGGGAGGTGGGGCAGGGCGGGAGCGGGGAGGCGGAGGCTCACCTTCTGCTGCCGGCGGGCCATGTCCGTGGGCTGCTTGGCGTTGAAGGGGTGCGCGATGCACCTCGCGATGAACACGTAGAGCTGCAGCCGGAGCCGCTTCTCCCGCTCCTCTCGCTGCAGGCGCTCCTGCTCCTCCCGGCCCTCGCTCAGCACCGAGGGGCTGGGGCTGACCGCCCGCGCCGCGCCGGCCTCCCTGCCCCGCGGGTCCCGGGGCGGCGGCGGCAGCGAGCGCGAAGAGCCGCCGCCCGCCGCCACCAGCACGTCCCGCCGCTCTTCTTCCAGCACCTCATCGGACTCTTCCTCGCTGGAGGACGGGTCCAGCATCGCGGCCGGCGGGCGCGCCCCGCGGCCGGGCGCGGAGCGAGGCGGGGAGCGGAGCGTACCTTTCCGGACACGTCGAGTTTACACACAGACTGTTTCCGACCGGTGGCGGCCGCCGGGCGGGAGCGGAGGGGCGGGGAGGGGAGGCGGGGTTTGGGAAGGGGGTCGAGCCTGGGTTGCCGTGGGAATTGCTCCGAGCGGCTCCCGGCGGAGGCGGGGCCGGGGCCGAGCTTACACCTCCGCCCGCCCCGGCTGGGGGGCAGCGGCCCGCGGGTGGCTGCTCCGGGCGGGGCCGCGCTGCACCTGACACGGCTCGGCACGGCACGGCACGGCACGGCTCGGCTCGGCTCGGCTCGGCTCGGCTCGGCTCGGCTCGGCTCGGGTGCCCTGCTCCCAGCGACGAGGGCAGCTGCTGGCCGGGGAAGCCCCTGGCCCCCGCTCAGCAGCGCTGCGCCGCTCGGCCCCTGCCGGTCCTGGCGCCGGCTGGCCCGGCTGCGCCCTGCCCCACGTCCCGGGCAGCGGGGCCAGCGTGGGAAACGCGCCCGCCGCTCGCTGGCCGGCTCCGGCACACGGGGGGGCGCCGGGCTGGGGGAGAGCAGTGGGCTGTGTCCTCCGCTCGGCACGGCTCGGCACGGCACGGCTCGCTGCCGACCCCGAGCTCGCTGGCATCCTCTGCCGTGAAGTGTGGGGGAAAAACGAGAGGCATTTCAAATGCCCCCGGAAAAAGAAGCCACTGAACCCGTGCCTTTCTGAGATGGGGAGTGAGGTGGTGCTGAAGCGTGCATCGCTCTCGCAGGATACCTCTGTTGGGAGCCTGCTGCCACAAATACGTGGTTCACATCTCTCTGAAATCGTTGTGCCAGGCTATCTGCAGATCCAGCCAGCTTCACGTTCACAATAGTTATCTTCACAGTTAAGGCTGTGAGAAACGTATGAAAGCCTACCACCATCACTCTCTAAAATGAAATAAAAAAGGCTTCACCGTGTGAAAGCTAAATTTCTGGAATCTGATGAGGGTGCTGTGGACAGGTAGCCCTGGGGAGGGAAGGGACATCACATTTCATGTGGATCACCGGTTCCTCTCTTGCTCCCTACACACCCATGCACGGTGGTGCTGGTACCAGGGAGGTCATAGGAATTACTGGATGGGGAAGAACGAAGGGTCAGGGGGCAAAGGCTGGAGGGAGGGACTGGCTCACAGAAGGGCAGTGTCCCGTAAGCTGCTTTAAAATGATGGGAACTGAGGCTCTGCCCACACAGCTCTTGGCCTCTGTTGATTAGCAGTGGCAAGTTTTCAAAGCCCTGAATGGAAACTCGACAAACTCCGAAGGCCTTCCCATTTCTCACTGTATGAGCTGGGCTGGGTTTAGAGCGGTGAAAGGCTCCAGCCCATTGCCAATATTTTGAAGTGGCCAGTCCTCCAGGAGGAGATTTAGGAAAAGATCTTTAAAGCCGGCAGTTATCTCCTGAGTGAACCAGCTTCGAGAAGGTGAAATGACTCCTGCCGTGGGCAGCAGCTTTTAGCTAGATGGCAGCATTAAGCATCAGGAATCAGGGTTCTCCCTCTGGATCTCTACCAGAGGAACGAGGTGGAGCACTGAGGGAGAGCCATGCTGACAAACACACTGGTTTTCTTGGAAGTCTGGGTGCTAAGTGTAGCAGTTATATGAAAATAGGTGGGTTTTTTATATTTTTGGCTCGTGTCCTTAACATTAACTGGTAATAGTAGGCAAAATTTGTGGAATGCAGAAAGACAGTCAGGGAAAAGCATGAATGTCAACATATTGAACATCTCTGGTCGCATTTCCTTAGTCCAGGAATTTCTAAGGCCAGTTTTTGTGGGTACCACCATCACCAGTTACATGTCAGTACTTGTGTTCCCAGTGTATCATTGCAAGTAGTGCTAGTCCTGTAGTAGATAAGAGGTAGTTCCATAAAAAACATGGAACTCGTTACTGTAAACTACTTTTTTCACTAAGAGGAATACAATGTGCGCTCAGATTTGTAGGTGTCTTTTGCAATAACTTGTTCTCATTCCAATGGCAAATAAAAATAAAGTAACACTATAAAAAACTTGCCACCAAAGATATGGAGAGCACCAATTGGGATATGAACTCTCTGAAACTTCAAAACAGTCAGGTTCCAAACATTTTTAAATGTAATGGCTCAGTCAGCAGTGTCATCATCTCACAACTGCTGCTGCATTAAGGCCAGGATGATCATGTTATCATACATAAGATTACACAACTCGTCTTTATAGAAAAGAGTACATTTGTTCCACTAGCTGCCTGCACCTTTTTGGAAGGAAGGTATCTCTGATTTTCCTTCATGCCTCATAACAGAGTCACAGGGTTGTTGACATTGGCAGGGACCTCCTGAGATCATCTAGTACAAACCCCAGAGCAGGGTCACCTCAAGCAGGTTGCCCAGGGCTGAGTCCAGTTAGTTTTTGAATATCTGCAAAGATGGAGACTCCACATTCTCCCTGGGCAACCCATGCCAGTGTTTGACCACTCTCACAGTAAAAAAGCTTTTTCTTACATTTAAATGGAATTAATTTCCTGTATTTCATTTTGTGCCATTACTTCTTGTTCTTCCCTGGGTACCACTGAGAAGAGTCTGTCCTGTGTTCTTTACTCCCCTCCATCAGATATTTATACACATTGATAAGATTCCCTTGAGCCTTCTCTTCTCCAGGTTGAACAATCCCAGCTCTCTCAGCCTCTCCGCATAGCTCACATGCTCCAAGTCATTAATCACCTCCCTGACCTTTCGCTTGCTCCAGTATGATTTTAACAAGGCCAAGTGCAGGGCCTTGCACCTGGGTCTGGGCAACCCTCAGTATCAATACAGGCTGGGGGATGAAGGGATTGAGGGCAGCCCTGCTGAGAAGGACTTGGGGGTACTGGGGGATGAAAAGCTGGACATGAGCCAGCAATGTGCGCTCACAGCCCAGAAGGCCAACCATATCCTGGGCTGCATCAAAAGCAGCGGGGCCAGCAGGTCAAGGGAGGGGATTCTGCCCCTCTACTCTGCTCTCATGAGACCCCACCTGGAGTACTGCATCCAGCTCTGGGGCCCCCAACACAAGAAGGACATGGACCTGTTGGAGCGAGTCCAGAGGAGGCCACAAAAATGATCAGAGGGCTGGAGCACCTCTCCTATGAAGACAGGCTGAGAGAGTTGGGCTTGTTCAGCCTGGAGAAGAGAAAGCTCCAGGGAGACCTTATTGTGGCCTTTCAATACTTAAAGGGGGCCTATAAGAAATATGGGGACAAACTTTTTAGTAGGGCCTGTAGCGATTGGACAAGGGGTAATGGTTTTAAACTAAAAGAGGGGAGATTTAGACTAGACATAAGGAAGAAATTTTTTACAATGAGGGTGGTGAAACACTGGAACAAGTTGCCCAGAGAGGTGGTAGAAGCCCCATCCCTGGAAACATTCAAGGTCAGGCTGAATGGGGCTCTGGGCAACCTGATCTAGTTGAGGATGTCCCTGCTCGCTGCAGGGGGGTTGGACTAGATGACCTTTAAAGGTCCCTTCCAACCCAAACTATTCTATGATTCTATGTCCATGTCCCTCATACTGCAGAGCCCAGGACTGAACCCAGCACTCCAGATGTGCCTCACTGGTGCTGAGGAGAGGGGAAGGATCATACCCTTGACCTGCTGGCGACACTCATCCTAATGCAGCCCAGGAGGCTGTCGGTCTTCATTGCTGCAAGAGTTCATTGCTGGCTCATGTTGGGCTTGGTGTCCACCAGGACCTGAATCTTTCTGCAAAGCTACTTTCCTGTCAGTCGGCTCCCAGCCTGTACTGGTGCATGGGGTGTTTCATCCCGAGGCTCAGGACTTTGCACTTCACTTTGCTGAACTTCTTGAGATTAGTTTGCTGTTTTCTCCAGCCTGTTGAGGTCCCTCTGAACAGCCACACCACGATCTGGTGTATCATCCACTCCTTCCAAGTTCATGTTTTCTGCAAACCGTCAGAGTGTGCTCTGTTCCATCGCCCAGGTCATTAATGGAGATGTTAAATGGTATTGGTCCCAGTATCAATCCCTGGGTACAACACTACTGACTGGTCTCCAGGTGATCTTTGTGCCGCTTATCACAACACTCTGGGCCAGACAGTTCAGTCAGTTTTCAGTCCACTTCACTGCCCATTTATCTAGCCTGCACTTCACCAATTTGTCCATGAGGATGTTATGGGAGACAGTGTTGAAAGCCTGGCTGCAGTCAAGACAAACGACATCCACTGCTCTCTCCTCATCCACCAAGCCAGTCATTTGGTCATAGAAGCCTATCAGGTTGGTCAGGCATGATTTCCCCTCCATAGATCTGTGCTGGCTACTCCCTGTCACTTTCTTGCTTTGAATATATTTGGAAGTAGTTTCCAGGATTATTTGCTCCATCACCTTCCCAGGGATCGAGGTGAGGCTGCCTGGCCTGTAGTTCTTTTTTCTTACCTTTAGTGAAGAAAGGAGCGCTGTTTGCTTTCTTCCACCACTTGAAACAGCCATTTAAAATGTCTTCCCTAGAGCTGCATGCAAAGGACCTTTAGCAAGGCAGCAAAAGTCTTGTACTTTGCTTTCAGGCCTCATCGTTTCTCACCATATCTATCTCCTTATTTGGGGAAAAAGATAAAAACAAGAACAGTTTAGATTTTGGTTTCTGTCAGACCAGGCTCAAAATAGAATGTTCTCAACTTGGAATTGGCTGCATCGATCAAATGAATTGACAATATCTATCAGCATATCTAACAGCTTAGGACGAACACGCCTGCCTTCTGCAGCTACTTTTAACGCAATCCTTTATTTGGTATTGTGTGGTTCCATTCTGCAAAGCTACTCTCATCTAACATCATCTGAGTTTCTGGTTCTGATCTTTTGTTGGTTCTCAGTGCTATTTTTTTGTCTGGTGCATTTAAACGTAGAGTGTCTTCTTTTATATTCTAAACATTTCTGCAGAGCACGAAAGCGACCCTTCCTGAATGCCCTTTGTCTCCTTTGCTGATAATGCTGCCATCGAACACTGGTGGTATCAGTCTTGTAAGAATCAGTCAGAACTTGTCCCTGAATTCCTCAGATGCTTCAAATGCTGCTCAACTGGTTAAGTACACAAATGTCAATGTCGAATGTTTATATTCAAATAGCTATATGCTTAAAATATCCAGCCACAACAATGAAAAGTCATTCATTAGTCCTCATTAGATAATCTAACCAAACCCGGTTTATTTGTACTTTCTCTTCACTTTGTCCAACCTCAGCACAGGTTTATTTACAGTTGCACTCATTCAAGTGCATTTTTTTTCTGCCTAGATGTTATATTTTGCCTAACATAGTTTGTAAAGCATACTTATTTTAACAAAATGATGTTAAGAACTGGACTGGGTTTTTTTTTTGTAGGGCAATGACATGAGGATTTTGTCAATAAAGGTTTCTATTTAGGGGATAAAAGAAGCAGTAAAACTAGTTAATGATGAAAAACTCAGTTTTGAACTGATCCAAGATTTTTATTTCAAGATGCAGATAAAAATTTCAGCTATGTTTTCAAATCCTTCATTTGGGAAAACATGTGACTAAAAATAAGGTGTATAAAAATCTATTTATGCTCAGTAAAGATTTCCTATTATAGAATCACTGCCTTGTAATTCACTTATAAACTGTCTTTTGGTTATAAAATTCATTATTATTTTGAGGCTCAGTAGTTCACAGTAATGAGTTTTAGCTTCATGCAGTGCCTTGTCAGTTTAGACACTTCTTGTACTGTTTTTCCCTAATGCTTTGGATTACCACATCATGTGATTAAGCAAGAATCTCACCTTATGTGATTTCTAAGCAGGCTGTAGCCAAAGCCAGGCACGAGGGCGATGTTTCTGGGGTGCTTTGTAATTGCTGTATCATGGGAATATGCTACCCCAGGGAGTACTGAGTGGTGGGTGAAGTCCTGCCTCTCCCTTTGCCTTACCTGCTGTGACCACCTTTGTCTGTATACCATGAACTTGTGGAGGAATACTGCAGCAAAAATACAAACCCTAAAAGTAAAGTAGAAGAAATAACCACATTTTTATGATTGTTTTGTAAATAATATGATGGTGAAGGTAAGCATATATCACATTTGTGGCCTGGCTTACAGTTTTGGAAGGTCTCTGACTGTTGACACTATTGTCCATTGATATGTATGAGGTTTTGCCCAGGCAAGAGCACATAATGGAGATGCTGTACGGGCATATGGAATAAGTAATATGGATTTACAATCTGCCTGGAAGCATATAAGTTTGAAAAAGCAATAGAGCTTGCATTCTGCTTCGTGATAAGCAATGTCCAATAGATCTTCGTAATGATAAATTTATCAGCATTCATGTGCTACCAGTGTGCAGTGCTCAACTCTACGGTGTGAGAAGTTTGTGCATAGCTAACACATTTTCCAGTCCTCCAGCTTTCCCATGCAGCAGATTATTTCATTCCTTTGTGAAGAGCTTGCAGGAGGTGGCTAAATTTTCTGCAGGTTTCATTTCTGGGATGTAAGTTCATTTCATTTCAGGAATGCATTTCTCCCCGAGGCATGTCAGATGGTATGTCGCCATTAACTTCAGGTGTTCTGTGCAAATTCAAGTATTCGGATGGGCATTTGTGGAAAGAAATCACTAAGTAACATTTTGGTGTTGGCCACACCTGAAATGGGTTTGACAGTAGTAACTAAGCATTACAACGAAGGTGGAGAAGACATTACATCACTTTTTAGCAGGGCCTGTAGTGACAGGACAAGGAGTAATGGCTTTAAACTAAAAGAGGGGAGATTCAGACTAGATACAAGGAAGATATTTTTTACAATGAGAGTGGTGAAACACTGGAATGGGTCACCCAGAGGGGTGGTAGAAGCCCCATCCCTGGAAACATTCAAGGTCCGGCTGGATGGGGCTCTGAGCAACCTGATCTAGTTGAGGATGTCCCTGCTCACTGCAGGGGGTTGGACTAGATGACCTTTAAAGGTCCCTTCCAACCCAAACTATTCTATGATTCTATGATTCTAGGTTTTTGTTGCACTCTTGCAGCCATCATCACTCTGTTGCTTTCCTGCAAAGTCTTTCTTGTCCACCACAACCTCTTGCATTTGCAGACAATGATGGAATACATTCTTCTTCTACTGAAATCAAACACCTTTGCTCCACTGATCTATATCAGAATTGCAGAGTTTAAGAAAGTGTTACTCCCAAACTACTGCATTTGATTTGACTCACTAAGAGTAATCATTAAATAAAATGGCCTTTATGTCCTCATATTTCCTTTTGGTGTGCCAGAACTGGATGCCAGTCTTCATGAGCTAGATAGGTCTCAGACAAGAGCATAGGGAGGAATAAAGAGCGTGCACGTGCTTGATTCCTGCTAGCTTTTCTAATCCCTAAGAGAAATTCCCATCCTCTCCTCAAGTGAGTCCCCAGGGGCAGCTGACCAGGGTAAGTGATGTCAATAGCTGATCCATGTAAAGAAAAAACCTAAGTTGGATCAAGGTATTTCCATGCGTAGATTCCAGTTCTGTAGCTCAGGTTTAGTTCATGCATATGTATGTAAATATGCAGAAATATGTGAGAAAATGCTAATCATATGTCCTGCTCTGACATTTTGGAGGCACTGCTTTACTCACAAACTGTGCAGCAGCAATGTAATGAGCAGGTTATTGCTAAGAGGCCAGATTAAAATTTATGTCACATCATCACTTAGTACTAAAAGCTATTCTAAAAAATGGAGATTTTTGAATTAATTTGATTCAGGGTAGCCTTGTGTCTGAAATGTAGCATTGTTCTCCACACCTTAAGCTCAAGTAGTTAAGACAATCTGATTTTTCAGTGTGGGGTTGAAAAAGTGGCATTAATATCTCCTTTAAAATTCCAAAGAAATATGCAAGTCCATTTTTCTTAAAGGAATGTTTCTACCCACAAGAAACCTCTCTACCCTGCAACCTGTCGTTATTGGTGAAGGATGTTAGGACCATATACACCACAGGGTCTATTGTCTTGTAGCTTAATAATACCGGTGGAAATCTTAGAATTAGTCTCATTATAGTTTAATGAACCTCTGAATTAACCACATCAAGAAATGTACAGAGCCATAAAGTAGCTATTGTTTAGCCATAATACATTAATACTTTCATGTGTTTGTTATCATTAACACACAGATAGCATTATTTTTACTAGGGATTGTTACTGCTTTCTAAAATACTTGGTTTCTCAGCAAGCCCAAATGACACAAAACTTGCTGATGCGAGCCATGTGGAGTCTTGCGAGTAATATAGTAGAATGTGATATTTCTTACGGGATGATACAGATGCTGCGCGTGTGACACCGCCAGACTTTGCTAGTGAGTTCCAGTGAATCCTGTCACATCTCCAGAGAAATGTGCTTGCTTAAGCCCTGTTCAGGTCTATAAACAATAATAGAAAGTAGGCTTGGAAAGGATCTTAAGAAGTTATTGGGATTGTACTTCTGCTCCCAAGTAAGATCCACCTCACCTAACTCATTCGTGACTGACGCTTCTCTAACCTTATTCTTAATACCTTCTAGTATTTCACCTCCCTAGGCAAACAGTTCCGACACTGACCTCTCTTTGAGTTCAGAAAGCTTGTATTAATGTTACCCTGAGCCTCCCATTCTGGAAACTTGTGCCATGCATGGGAGCGTGCAGCCTAGCCTCTGTTATTGCTGCTCAAAAGGTCCCAAACCCTGGCCCTGCTCGCCCTGCACTGTGTTTTCTCAATTCCTGGGCACGCAGAAGGACAAAAGCACTTTGCCTCCGCTTTCCTACAGGACCTGTTCTACTCAGTATAGACAAGGGCAGACCTTAGGAGCTTTCCCTATGTTGGAGAGAAAGACGCTGAGGGGAATCTCCCTGGGTGCAGGAGGGGCTCATCTGAAAAAAGCCATCATGTCCATCTTTTTATGCTGAAGAGAAAAGGCACTTGCAAAGGGGACCTGACGTGGTTCTCCACTTGATGCCAGGGCGTGGAGAAGGAAGCACAGGGCAGGTTTTCAGGGCAGCAAGCAGAGGTCAGACATGCGTGGAGCCAGGCCCCATCCCTCTTCCAGGAGCAGCTGCTGGGTGTGCTCCTGTGGGGACTCGTGGCTTTTTGGGCTAGAGCAGAGGAGACCAAGTGGCTCGTTCTTCTGCTCCCGTCAGCATTGCCCTGGAGCTTGGTTCCAGGCCCATGGAGGACAGGACAGGAACGAGAGGAGACAGTGACTGGGAGATGCTGAGGGGAAGAGCAAGAGAGGGAGTTTTCAGCCTCTTGCCAGCAATGAGCTCGGAGCCGCTAAAATCTACACCGTGTCCCTGAGCAATTTAAACCTATTATTAGTCTTGTCTGTCTGCAGCCAACATGGAAACCAGTTTATTCCCTTCCTATTTATAAAAGGGTTTTGTATAAAAAGGAATTCTCCTCCTTCTGCTCAGCTTTCTGTGGGCTACATGATCCCCCAGTCTTTCTGCATAAGGCGATGGGTGCAAATTCTGGTTATCCCTGTTTCTTCTCAGTTAAGTACACTTTTCCTGAAGCGGCACTCTCAAAGGTACGCCAGCCTTACCACGTCATGCTGAACAGACAGAATGAGCTTACATATGACTGTCCTTTTAATAGTTCCAATGGCAGAGCTGCCTTTTTTTCCTAAGACCGTGATCTGAGCAGCCACCTATGTCATTCTGCTTGTGTTAGAAATTTGGTCCCGCTCTCCAGTCGAAGCAGGGACTTTGTGCAGTGGTGTTGCCAGGGAGGACGGCTCTGTGATCATGAGAGGAGTAGGGGTGAGGTGGGGAGAGCGATAACAGGGATGCAGGAGGGGCTCAGCCTTTCCAATTCTTCCTCCTCTCACCACGCAAGCTTGCAGTTTTGCGTACTGGCCACGTAAAAAATATTTTGAGGTCATTATTATCCTGTTAATTTTGTTTCATATGT
Source organism: Phoenicopterus ruber ruber (assembly GCA_009819775.1). Taxonomy (NCBI): domain Eukaryota; kingdom Metazoa; phylum Chordata; class Aves; order Phoenicopteriformes; family Phoenicopteridae; genus Phoenicopterus; species Phoenicopterus ruber. The sequence continues at coordinate 25,586,404 of CM020215.1, read as the reverse complement.
GAGCTCAGATTCCTGGCTGTGTACATAAGTGATTAGTTAACTAAAAATGCAGTTCCTGTGGACTCTTACCAGGAACGAGGCCTGTAAATGAATAGTGTGATGGATGACTGCTTGCGTAGTTCAGGGAGATCCTTTCTTGTTTGTTCTAAACTCTGGACTTCAGTCTCAGTCTAGTCACCTACAATGAATTTGTCTTCCTTTAAGGTGTATGTTGGAGTTCAGGTGGCTTGACAATCTCCTTTTCATATCTTCCATTCCATTTGCTATGGAAATGAACTGTCATTTAACACGGCTCTATTCTGCTCCGCACTGGCCGATGAGCGGAGAATCAACCTTCTGGAAAAGAAAGCAGATTAACTAACATTGGTGCCCAAACGTCTACAAAAACAGCCAGACTCAACGTTTGTTTTGTCAAATTCTGGAAAATGAAATAAATGGTACAGAGCATCATTAACTCATATCCTAAATGATTCGTGTAAAGGAAATATTCCTCGATGGCAAAACAAGATTAGCTGTTTAATCAAACCATTCTGCAAGGATGATGAGAGTATATGGAAATTTCTAGAGTTAGAAATAGCAACAAGAGAACCTTGTGGTTATGACCAGGTTTTCCCACTGCATGCAAGGAAACCAGCTTGGTTCAAACCCTTACGGAGTGATATACGGAAATTTTCTGTTTCATGATGAAGGGAGTGTTTGAACACATTGGCAGACCTTTTACAGCATATGGTCAAAACAAAAAGAATCCCTGCTGTCACGGTTGAAATCTGCATTTTGAGTATTCGGACAGTCAAAATCTGCTCAGCTGCTTATGCATAAGCTTGAATTCAATATATTTTCTTCTAGAAGAATTCTTTACAAATGGCTTATGTACTTTATTGCGCAGGAAAATGTTGCAGAGAATGCAGATAGCGGCAGCTGTACCGAGCACACCCGAAGGCTGTGCTCTGGGAAGGGCAGAAAGCTCGTCGCTGTGATTATGCCTCTTTGAAAAGCCTTCTAATCATACCCAGTTGTCCATGTTTTGAATGTAAATCCTGATAGGTTAGGACTTGGTTCAACGTCCTCTGATGACAGAAATAGCCCCTTTTTTCTCTTCAGTGGGCTTCTCGCTGTTCGTTTTCAGCAGGCTCCTAAACTCTGCCCTGCATTTGAACTTGAGTGAAGTTGCTAGTTGGATATGCCAGAACATAATCATTTTTAAACAAGGGATAAGAGAAGTCATGTTAATGTTTGGATTTATGATTTAGAAGACCATCTTATAGCCTTTCTGAAGGGGGATATTTTTAGACCTAGCAAGCTGGAACCATTTTTTAATCACTCATTTTTTAATAACTATTCCGTGGCTAGACTTGAATCGAATATTTCTTTAGATTTTATTTTGAACCAGCCCAGTAATTTAAACCATGTAAGTGGAAGTGACATTGCACTCTTTTCTCTGCATCACCATGTGAAAATTTTCTGCTTTCTCATGCTCTCAGCCTCTTGGTCTTCTAACACAATGCCTTGAGTTAGCTGAAGGTTTGATTTCAATACGGTTATTTTAGTACAGTTTCAGTGCTGTTTTAGTACAGGTCAGTTTGTTCTTCACAGGTGACTTGACAATTCCTTTTTCCCAGGAATTTCTGATTACAACACGAAGTTGCATTATTGCATTATTCATGCAATTTTCTGCAATCTTAACAGTAGCTGGGTATGTTATCTTTAACTTCGTCAACTGCAGTTAGTATATTAAATGAGAATTCAGCTTTCATATCCCCCCCCCCCCCCAAACGTCTGCCCTTACACTTGTAGAGAGAAGCTGACGTGGCTGCACTCTAATGCCTTGTCAAAAAGGAGGTGGTTAAAAAGAATGCAATGTGAGTCTGGCTTTTTTCAGATCTAATGATTTTAAAGGCAATATTATGATTTGGGATCCTGGATTCCCGAGAACTTGGGCTTGGTACTACTGCATTTACCTGTTTGCATGTTTTTATAGTGTCACATTGACTCTTCAGCATTTTGTCATCTTTCCATTGACATTACTGGAACTGTTTGTAGTGTCCTGGTGACTCTGTCGGGGAGGATGTCATAAATTCACTCTTCTTATCATTCAAGACAGGTAAGATTTTGATTTATATCTTGAATGAAGCTCTGACGTGATTTTTCTGGAATGACCAACTTTCTGTCTGGCAGTAAGCTGAAAGGAGAGCTGGAAACATTACCAGATAAATAATTCTTGCATTTGCCTCTAAAGTAAGGGCATATGTATAAGCAAAGGTAGTCTTTTGTTTTCCTTTTTTTGCATCTTTTCATATATATAATAGATATTTTAACTTAGGTCGGAATTGACCAAATACATTTTTCAATTAATTCATCTGTTTTAGTCTTTTTTTTTTTTTAAAAGCTACTTTGAAGAGACTCCTCAATTAAAACATGTGCTTCAGTACAAGTTTATTGGAATATATTTGCCTTAACAATAGATAGTGCAAGCAGAAGGTGACACACTTTCTTCATACTGAATGTGTTTAAATGTTTGTGTTAAGCTAATTCCAAAGGTAAACAACAAATACAAATATAATTTCTTTTTGCTGTCCTGCATCTTGCAGTCAGTGCTTTGGATTACAGCCTTTGGGGATGGTTGCTAAATCATGGCATGAGATTACTGTTAAATAGAAAGTTAGCGAAGTGAAATGGCAAGAATTATGCCAAATTCACCTGCCATTCATCGCTAGGTTTTGCAGCTGGGTTTTTGATCTCCAGCACCACCTGCCTGATCACCTGGTGAAGGTGTGATCTTACTGTTTTGATGTGAAGCCTCAACATTGTTATCCGTTATCAGGATACTGCACTGGCTGTCCATTGGTTTCCAGTGGAATTTAAGATGCTTATTGTAAATCACAAAGCTGTAAGCAGCCTGGAATAGGCCAGTGTGGGAGAAGCTACCAACATGCTCTTAATGGCCTAAGAGAAAGAAAACCTTTCTCCTTATATGCCCCTCAGTGGTGACATTTCGGGAAGGCTGCAAGGATACAGTCTGATGGGATTTTTGGAGCTTCCTAGAGAAATGAAATCCTGGACAGAAGTTATTCTAGAAATCAATTAATGTTTCAAAGCTCCTAGAATTTCACTGTATATACTGTATTGTTACTGAATCACCGGGGTGACTACAATTTTAGATTATATTTTAGATGTAATTTTAGATGTATTTATAATAAAACAAATTGATAACAATAATGTAATTTAAAATATTTGTGTGTGATACACACACAGACATACATCCTACATATGCTTTTTCCATCATTCAGGAAGGTACTTCATTTTACATGTAAACTTAACCCAAGTCAAGAAAGTACCTATAAAACTTTAAGACTGTTGAGTTTAATGACCCTAAAACCTAGATTTATGGTTAAACACATACTTACCTGTGTTCCCAAAGAGGCATCTTCTTCTTTTTTTAAGGGATAATATGTCCTTTCCCTGTAATCAGATCTGCATTAGTAGAGGAAGTCTGAGTTTGTGTAAAAGGTCACTGTTGATGAGTTGGGACATTCAATGGTCTCCCATGCTTTATATACTATTTTAACAAACAAAGTATTAACTTCAGCTAATGCTTTGCTTTCCAGGTGAGAAATGGCAAAAATAAATCACATTCTTTTAATGTTTTGTAATGCTGATGGAAGGAAAAAATGGTAGGGTCTGGCTTTTACTTACACAAAAGATTCTTTATGACATTTATGACTAAAAATGCATTAAATTAGAGTGAACATTTATACCTTCTTTAATTACAGGATCCCTTAAATAGTTGGGAGATAAACTGGAAAACAGGATTGCCAGTCCATGCTATTTGAATGTGGTTTTTTTTTCTGGAGCTTCTGGAATTGCCAAAATAGGAATGAACTTCAACTGTCATGTAAAGAAAAATGGAAAAGGTAGTCAGTATTATTTAAAATTGCAGAGAGAATCTTGAAAATATGACCCTGCTTCATCTTAATGGTCCAGAAACCAAGAGACAAATAAAATGAGATTTAAATGTATTTTTTAATATCATGATTAAGAAATGAATCTCAAGTGTTTTGAGATCTCTTACATGAAATTTTAATACTTATTGGAAGCTGTGATACTAGAATACTGGGAATACTCGACATCCTGATCATAGACTCGGTAGTTAAATGGAAAATTTGCCAAAGTGAGTGTCAGAACAATGTCCTTTCTCATTCCCAGAGCTCATTCTGAATTTTCGTATATATAGAAAGTGGGCAGTTGTGGATAATTCTGCCTTGCTATGTTTTGTTGGCAAAGAAATATTTTTGCCAGCAGAGAAACAGTTGCACTCATTAATCTATACAGAAATATCCATAAGATGGTGCTGTATCTTAAATCTGACCAGAGTTATTTGCATTGAAAAATAAAAAGTATATTGCAACTGTAGCTTAGAGCTCTTGTTATAAGCCGAGTGTTGGTAACAATTTCTTTGGCAGGCATATTGCAAATGTTAGTTTCCAGTCACTCCAATATGTTAATTTACATGTATTAAAATATTAGTCACAGCATCTTTGTTCAAGCCCAAAAAATGTAAAACCAGCTGAAAGGTAGTTTCAGTGGCGCTCGGAATATGAGCTGCCAGTAGCTTGCTTTCGCAGAGTTTCGTTCCGTCCTTTTTTGCTAAAGGCAAGTGATGGTCCAAGGACTCCTCCAGACATGACTTTAATGGAAAAAGAGACAAAATGGTGCACTGGGGGTTCTATTTAAAGGGATAAGATGAGCGATAGCGGCCAAATCTGGCCAGCAAATAAAAAGACTGTGGGAGAAATGAATCTGCGACATTATAACCGCCCACACAGGCAGCGAGAGCAGAGATTTCATGTGCAGCCAACACATAGTATTGCAGGATTTTGGTGAGAACAATGGTGTCGAATGGAGACTGGCTGGAGAGCGACCAATTACAGCATTATCCTGCTGGAGCCTGGGCAGTGGATTATAGCTCAGTAATCGCCTTCCCCCGCATCTCATGGCTGGAGTAATGCACAGCCAGGGCTGAGCTGCCGGTGGGACCGTGGCTCCCAGCCCAAGCCAGCCAAATTGCTGACAGGAGGAGGGAAGGAGACTGCCGGACTGGGAAAAGGCTGCCACATCTGCCAAGGTCCCTGCAATTCCACGTGTGTTTCAACTAGAAGGCTACAATCCTCCAAAGACCTTATTGCACTGGGAATTTTGCCCGCATGAATCATTCAGTTTTGCCCGTACATTTTTCTCCCTGCTCATTTCTCTGAAGGGGTGAGATGACAGGAGCCAGTGATCAGCTGATAGATCTCTGGTTCTCAATGTAATTTCCTTCAGTTATGCATCTACTTCTGGAGTTATTTGTACATCATCTGAGTCAGTTTTTCTCCTTGAAAACAAGAGTCAGGGAAGACACAATGTGCAAAATGGCTAATGCAAAAGGAGAGGAAGAAGGAAAGATGGGTTTGGCGCAGCATCATGCTGTAGGCAGTAAGGAAAAAAGGAAATGGTGGATGAATTGTCCATGTCCAAGGGAGAGGGAGAGCACTTAGTGTTGGCAGTGCACCTGAGCTGATCCAGGCTAGACCAGGAGATGGAATACACCAGTAACAAGATTCATAACATCTTCCCTCTGTTTCTGAGGGATTGCGATGTTATTCTCTGCAGATATCATGCTCCTTTGCTTTCTTTGATAAACCTGTGACCCTGTTGATTCCAGACCTGGTGAAACTCCAATTACCTCATTAGAAGGATAGAAACTCCTTTCCAGCTGGCTAATGAATTTCATTCACCGGTAAATGTTAGGTGTAAAAACCTGTGTGCTTATACTCCTAACTTTGGTCCCTAGGTTGTAAAAAAAATCACTACTTTTGGTGAAAGACACAGCACAAACTCGAAAGATATTTTCATTTTTCTCCTTGCTATTTAGCTGTTAAGCAAAAACTGAAACACCATTCTTAATAGTACATGATCACATGATAACACCTCTCTGCAGGCAAATTGGTTCTTGAACCCATTCAGATGATCAAGGAGGGAAAGAGGGAAGCATAAGCTACTTTAATGGAGCTAATATAAATTGGAGGCTAAAAATATACATATATAAAGCAAATGTAGTGTATGCCAGATTATTCATGAGATGCTATAGGATTAGTTTCAAGAGGCTACATGCTAATGTAAGGCTAGAACTTCTACCTTGCATCATGTAACAGATGCTGTCAGTATATTCTGGTTTACTTGAATCCTGTGAATTCTTGTTAAACACACTTCAGGAATTTTTCTTCATTCCCATAGTGCCATCTTTCAAGCAGCATTCTACTTGCTTTCTGGTGTAATGATGCAAGACCTGATTATAGAGACAGCTAACTCTGCTGATGTGCTGTGTTATTATAATGCCACCTGATACCTCATTCATTTGATACATTAGGTAGTGTACTACATCAACAAAGCAAAGTGCTCACATCATTTCTACAAAGATGGACTGTTTCAGTGGCAAGCATGAATTCAGGGTAAAAGCTATATATATGCAGCAGTGCCAAAATGCCCCTTGGCTTTGTCTTTTTCACTTTATGAAACTTGTTAGGTAATTCAAAACCAAGAAGACCTATTAAAAAAAAGATGAACTCATGAACTTACCCATTATGATCTCAACATGGCAGAATTCTTGGTTTGCTTTATATATATATACCATCATCAAAATAAGAAAAGAAAAAGAGTAAAGTGTTTCTGGAATGTATTTATTTTATTGTTTTATAAAGCAGCTGTCTCCAGGAGAACTGACAACTAAACGCTGTGTTTTCAGTAGGTATATAAATGACGTACAAACAGAAGTAACTTCTAAAATGAATTCTAAGATGTGCCATAAAAGTCATAGATGCTTGCAGATAACAGTCCTTCTGGCAAGCGAAGACATCAGTGTCACATGAGGAATAGGTTTCCTGAGCCCTCTGGAGGGCGTACACTATCAAGTCCCAGGCAACAGCATCAAGCAGAAGCAAATCACTCCTCTGAACTCAGGTTCTGTGACAGAATATAAAAGGGAGGTAATGAATCACGCAACCGGGTCCCATACCATTAAGAATATTTAGGTATTTCCCTCTGTTCCTGATGTAGGGATTCTTGAGGACATCCCAGCCTGGAGTACAGCCTGCATCTATTTTACACACTCTTACAGTGCCTCTGTAATTCCCCAGTATCCACTGTGACCACAGCTGGGAGACATCTCACGGCGTTTCGACGAGGTTCCATCACTTACACCCTTCCTGTCCTGGACTGCAGTGCTGTGTCTCTGCCTGGCCCCACCTTGAGGAGAGACTGCATCTGCGTATGGGACAGGGACGGAGCAGGGCCCGTTCCTGCGGGTTCGGCACTGCGGCCCTGCTCTCCCTGAGCCAGACTGCAGCTCTGACGGGCGCCCTGAGAAGCAAAGAGGGCAGGTGTCCAAGAGAGGTGGGACAGCCTGATAACTGAGGTGCACACAGTGTACCTGCAGGTACACAACACGCCTTTCCCACACCGCCACTTCTTTTCCCCGGACAGGTTCCTTGTTCATGTTTGTTATTCATCATGTCCTGGCTTGTTGCTCAAGCTCCTCCAACTATGCCCTTTCTTCTGTAGGCACCAGTGGTTTGCTGCTGGTGGAGGGCACCTGCCTGCCTGTTGCTGCCTGTTTGACATCCTTAGCGGGCTGCTTGTAGAAAGCAGAGACTTGTAGCTGTGTAAAGGTGTATGATGTTGCACTCCCATCCTCTTCGGAGGTGGACTGGGGGACGAAACTTGGGCATCCTTCACAGCATCTTTTCCGTGCACATATATGACCTCTCTGTCACAGTCTTTCTGGGAAAGGTCATTGCTTCCTCTGCAGGTGGAACTCTGCAATGGAGAATTGCTGTCCGTGGCCTGACCATGGGCATTCTCCAGTTTTTTTTTACCTTTACCTATCATCACACCCAGTTGCAGTGCTTTCCCTGCAAGGTCTCCTATGTGACAGTTGTGGTTCAGTTTCCTGAAACCGCTTTCCAGAGGCTCTCCTTCCAGATGGATGGAAAGTCACTGTCATCTCCAAGGGGCACCCTGGGCAGAGGGCTCCTGAGTGCTGGGACAGGCTGAGCAGCCCTGAGCCTTCTCTCCTTTCCCTCATGCTTTCATGCCTGAGTATTCCTCGTGTGTTTACCAGGCGCTCCTGTGACTAGTTAGTCAGGATGTTGAGGGAATTTAGCTTTCAGATGGTAATTGAGGGACAGCTACAAATATGGATGCAACTTCGAGCTAAACTTCTTCCACTCTGAGTTAAGACCATCCTGCAGCGGTGGCTCCTGATCCGCTTGTCCCTGTGACCTTAGCAGTCAGGGCTGCTGAGACTGGGGAAGTTCTTTCTATTGCCAACCACCAGCAGAGCAAAGGAATCTCCATCTCCAAAATATATTGGCTTTTATGTCCATTTTCATGTGAGATCTTCAGGCTATGTAGAGGACAGTGTCATGAAGAGTGATCCCATTCCAAAGCCACTGGATCCTACAGTTGCAGTTTCATATTGCTAGTCTTTCCTGATGGGTCAGAAGGGGGACCTTGGTTTCTGACAAGCTGTGAGTTGGTGGTCTGGTGGAGAATTTTCCCATCTCTATGTGGACAGAAGACTTGCTGAGAGTCGTGAAGACTCATGAATTCACAAAGAACAGCCAACAACCATCCAGGCTACCCAATACTGTGACAGAGTGGAGGAAATGCAGGTGCTGAGTCAGTTGTAAAAAACATGCTTAAGATTAGAAATATTACAATGGTGATTTTCAAAGTGTGTATGGACTTCCTTAAGGAGGTGGAGGAACTAATGTAGCTTGATTCCTGCGCCACGTTATCTGCAATAAAGTGCAATCCTCTGCTGAGATAAGGGCTGCATCATGCTCCTGAGCCAAAATCTGCCAGCACAAGGTTTGCAGAGCACTTGGTGGGCAGACTTTGCACTATGATTGGGGTAGAGAATTTCAAAAGGTCTTTAGGAGATTCAGTGTCGTGTGGGCCTGGGAGGCTACAGCAGGACTCTTCTGAAACAAAGGCTACAGCAGGCCAAGGGAGCCACATCTCAGAGGAGCAAAGCCTGGTTTGTGCTGTGGTCAAAATGTCCTTGTTACATCTCTTCTACCTCTTCGGTGTCATAGCCCGTAAGTGTTAAAGCATAGCTAGTGCTGAGAGGCTTGGAGGTATTTAGCGTCCAGAAAGGACGTGCTGAGCAGAGCGCAGAGCTGGAAGGGGGACTGGAAGCTGCTCTTTGTATGTTTTCAATACATTTCACCTGACGCCACAGCTGAGAACTAATTTGCATGGAGTTACAAGGGAAAAATACAGTGAAAAGCAGATTTGCCGAATTGCCGCTTAGAGAGCACATGTGAGCAGAACTTACTGTGCTCATTTGTCAGCTAATTCATTAGGGTTCACGTCATGCTGTCAGGGTGCTTGGCTGTGTTCTGTAATGGCATTTTTTTCCTCTGTTGAACAGCAATTTTGCAATCAGTGCACAATTATTACAATGTAAAATATTTGATATACTGTTAGATGAAAAGTAAATTTATCTTGCACTAGGAGTTGCTTCAGAATATAACAAATGCACTTGATGCTCATTGGGCTTTACAGAGAGAAGCATTCAAGAGAGCAGATTGTCTAGAATGAAACTACCATCTGGAAATTTTGTCTGAAGCCTTATTACAATTGAGGTTTAAAGGGACACTTTTTTTTAAAAAAAATTAAAGCTTATTTGAAGGAAATATATCTGTATGGTAATTTGAAAGCCTAACTGAATTTCAGTAAATTCTGATAAAGTAGAGGTGTAAATCAGTATCTCATCTGTATTCCTTGCATATCTAATGTTCAACAGGATCTAAATAAGTTTATAAAATGCTCCACAATATACCAGATAACTTTATTTGCATGTAAAGAACACTGGTCCAGGTTATTTGAAGATTTTTAGTTGTGATAGCAAAAGATATGCTTTGTGTATTTTCAGGATTTTGGTTTTTTTTCCTTGAAGAGCCTCATGAAAATCAAGTTCTTCAGAAAAATAACCATAATCCTCCCTGGAAACTATGAGCTTGAAGAAATTTGGTTTAGAAATAAGAAAGGCTCAAAGATTACAAGCAATTATGTGATGTGCTATTACTGAGGAGCCAAGGTCTGTCACAAATGTGTGGTTTTTCATTATGGGATTTTAATAGAAAAATGTGAGTCACAGCCAAGCTCTCCTAGTTTTTTGGCAGTAGTTCTTTAAATGACCCAACTGGCCAAAATTACACGTGGTTCATTCTCTTTTTCATCTGTTCTCAAAGGAGAGAAATGTGTGAAGCGCAGTGCTTTGCTTTGATGGGATTATTGTTTAAGGTTATGTAAATATTTATTTCATTTTTATTATATAATCTGCTGTTTACTTTAAAAGAAGGTAATTTTGAAGGTATTTTCTTTGCAGTTGAAGCACCAGGGTGAATTTTGCGGCTGACCTTACTGCCTATGGGAATTCATATCACATTTTCATACACCTGAAAAATCTGAGTTTTCCGTAATAATTTAGGAATAAAATTATTTTGTCCCTGAGGTATGAACCATGATATTCACCCTGCATTTTCCAGCTGGTTTGGGCCCATACCATGCGGCGTGGTTAAGAAAAGTATGGCTCCTGTGAACCTGAATGATGCTCCGTGGGAAATCAGCGCTGCAAGCGTACGCAGTGGTGCTGTTCCACAGCACGCAGGTTGTGGAGGGATGGGGAAGAGCACTTGGTACCGCCTGGGGTGTGCCGCGGGCCCGGCTGCTTTGCGCCGAGGCAGGTTGCTGTAGCCTGGATGAGGCTCCATGAAGGTGTGCCTGAGGGAGGCCGGCTGCGGCTCGCCGGGATGGAGGGGGGGTCTCCCAGGCAACTGAAGCCGGTCGGAGATGCTGGCTGTGAGAGTTTAGTGACACTGAGAAAGGAGAGAGCATGCCTTAGCAACAGGCTGAATTGGCCGTAATGAGCGTGTACCTCTCTAACCACAGACGGCCACACAGAAAATTCTCCAAAGTGATTTCATCTACCTGCTAACGTTGTCCTGCCTCCCCTGGACTCAGAGCCAGCCTGCTGGCCCTTACGCAGGAGAGAATACGCCTAAGGACCAGCCAATTTACCGACACTGATGCGATCAAACAATTTGAAGGATAGCTAGAGCTGTGTGTCATCTGCACGGCACTGCCATGCACGTCTGTGTCGTTGGCTCACCTACTGCTAGCCGGTACGCGCTCATCTGGATTCCCAACAAGCGTTATTTTCAACAGCACCAATAGGCCTCATTAGGGATAGGAGACAGGTCACGGGCAAGTGTAGAAGACAGATTAAGTAGCAAGGTGCCCACAGGGTCGGCTTAAAGAAAATCTTTAATATAGATTTCTTGGTGCTAGTAGTATCACCTAGGAAGTAGATAAGCCTGATCTGAAGTATGTATAGTATGGACACCGTCAGGATTGGTTGCACCATAATATAGATGCTTTAGAAAGAGGGACAACACGCAAATATTTTTTTTAAGAGATTTTTCATTCAGTATTGTGCATACCTGTACCAATTTTTCTCTGAAAATAGTACCACTTCTCTCCCATCTCTCTTTCCTATATCTAATTATTCTCATCATCTGCCTCTGAGCTCTTTACTTTTATACAGCATCTTTTGGGGGGACAGGGAGACTAGAGCCAGATGCATCATTCTGTCAATTCAGAGAACTGCATTATTGTACTTTCGTTATTACTTTCCCTCCCGCTCCGTTTAAATTCTAGCAATTTGTTTGCTTCTGAACTGCTCTCGCAGACAGATCAGAGATTTGTATTGCACTGTCCACAATGATTCCTGAGTCCGTTTCCTGAATGGTTACAGTTAATTTAGAACCACATAGTGTGGCTGCATGGTTCAAATTGCTCCTTCCACTGCTCATTAACCTCACATTTATCAACTTTGAAGAAAAGCATAATCCTTTTACTGTTAATTAGATTGCATGAAAATAAGAATGGAGAAATGTATATACTTGTATCATTTTAAGAAAGGAGGCATTGAAAACTCAATTTTAAATGAATCCCCCATCAAATCAGAATGAAACCCTGCTACTTACTGTGTGAGAAAGCCAATTACTTTTGTTCAGCAGCCTTTAGAAACTCCTTGATTGCCAAACAAAAAGAAAAAGAAAAAGGGAATTTTCAGATTAACTTCAAAAGACTATTTGTATGGTCCTTCTAATATAACAGAAAGGGCTGATAAAGAATGACACATTCAATATATAATGTCTCAGTTAAGTACAAATATTCCTAAGGTAGTATAGGTAACTGGGGTCATATTCCCTAATGACTGTCTCTATTTCCCCAAGATCAACCCGCTTTCAAATTTCTGTTGCTGTTTCCCGATTAACATTCCAAATTCTGCTCTCCCTCACCATTGAAATTCCTGCCAAAGGCAACTTAGTCACTCACCTTAATACACTCTCTGTTCACGTCAGCATGACCAAAAGGGTGCTCCAAAATTCATCTCTATCTCCAGGCTCTCTAGTCACATAATTCCTAAATTACTATCTTTCCTCTTATTATATAAAACTGAACCTTCCCTTTGAAGCCCCACATAAATTTTGTCCCAAGAGAGCACAAGCTCTCTCTTGCATTCTCAGTTCTCTCTTTTGCCTTCTCTGCTCTCGACACTCTTCCGAAACACTACAGCTGCACAGGCTTAAGCAAAGCAGAGTCTGACCTGCAGAAACATTCCCACCAAGCAACACGTCTGGAAGACCTCAAAAGGATCATGATGTGATTCCCAGCTAACAGGTTGCCTTTCCAGGGACGGCCATTTGAACAATGGTCCGTTTCATTGTAAAGGAACATTTGATGTAGAAGTTCCTGAGATGCTGCCGCTTTTTGCAAAATTATTTTCACCGGGATAAAATGTTGTATAAAGAGGTAGTTAGCTGTGTGAGCTTTCCATGCTTAATTTTTACCCATTTGATCAATAGACTGCATTCTTCTAGACTGCATTAGACTTCTTTCATTTCCTACAAATAAAAGGGCAGTCATATCACAGTAGAACTATGTCATTATTATTTCAGTACACTTTGCTTTTAATGTAATCGTATGAAAAATAAACAGTGAAAATTCTGTGCTGCCAGGGATAACAACTGGCTTGTCAACTTTTCAGAAGTGTTACCCATGGAAAGAAAAGAAAAAAAGAACTAGCCTAATTTTTAATGTAAGAAAGAGTGGTAGGAAATGGTGAATATTTTTATTTTTTAAAGTTTCTTTATATTTGTAAAAGTAAAAACCTCTTAGGTTGACTCACATGGTATTCTTGATACATAATCTATCAGATTCTCAACCAGTAGAAATGAATTTAGCTCACTGAGTGTAGCAAGTCTGCATTTTTTCACCCTAGTTGTATAACTTACCCAGAGCAAGAACATGAATGTAGAAGGAAGGCAAAATTTCATTATTAGTAGTACTGTTCCGATATATCTGTTGAAATTATGAGCTAAACACTATCTGTGAGCCATGGAGGGAAGTCTAGAGCCTTCACAGCCACGGTTCTGGAGTTGGTGAAACATCTCTTGGAGTGTGTGTGACCAGTCAAGACCCTTCATATCAGTTACTCACTTTTCAACTGCTCTGAGTACAATTGTGGAAAATAAGAGTAGTTTGATCAGATGAGTGTTTGATGCATTACAAATACTTTTATAAAGGGTAAGCAAAAAACTCTTGTAGGTCCATTTTCATATCTACAATTAATTAGACAAACTCTATCATCAGCTGAATTGATGATTGTCCCTTGGATTCGTTGCTTAGACAGATTAATAGGCTTCACAGGCTCTGTGTGTCAGCGTTGTGAAAACACCCCAAGAAAAAGACTATGGCAAGCTTTGAAAAGGTGAACCTAGAAACATCAACATATAACTGCTGTTTTAAGTAAATACCAGGTTCCCATTGTAGGAGCTGCAGCGATGACGTTAACCCACTGCCCGGGTGTTGCAGGGTTCCCATGTGGGGTGCTGAGCTGGTTTCTGGGAATTTACGTATTTCCATCAGAACTTTTTTTTGGAAGCCGTTGTAGCTTTTGAGGTGAGCCCTCTGAAGCATGTCGCTGAGCCAGAGGGCTTTGAAGGCCAACGAGAAGGCAGCGGAGCTCAGCTGTGAAGTGAGAACACTGCTACGGACATGTACTCACTGTCCTGCAGCGAGGGCTCAGATGTCCGTAGCATGTGAGGGCTGGAGCTGTTTGGCAATGGAGTGCTTTTCCTTTCAATAAGCCACTCGGCTCATTATTCTCCTGGAAGGATTAGGAGAAAGCCTTCCCTGGGAAACCTCTCAGGTTTTTTTTCCCTAATTTTGTCTTTCCTCACATAAGCTTTCCCCTAAGCGAGGATGATAGAGACCGTAAACCTCCCTGCAGACCTATTCCTAAAGTAAACAAATAAAGAAGAACAATATTGTCAAACAGGCATCTAGGAATTGGACAGTTGGTACTGGAATTAGCTCACAGCCATCTGGCTTTGAAAGGAGAAATTGGCTGGCAGTTCAGCTCTAAAAGAAACAAACAATTCTGGGTATTTCCCCCCACCTTTTATTTTTTATTTGTAGGCAGAGAAAAAAACCCAATGATCAGTTCATTTTGACTATATTGAAGAAACCCATCTCTCACAGTATCTGCAAGGAAGTAAAAGACCATAGAAGGCTAAGTTCAGACTGAGATGCCTCCTGTTTTACTTGTAATTTTTCGTAATGACTATTTATGACTTAAACAAGCCTTTTTTAAATTATATATCAGTCACACACTCTCAGACCTATACTGTCCCCTTCTTCCAGGGAAAGTGGATGAAAATCTCTGTAAGACTCTTCCCCCTTTAGAGGAAAATGCCCGACTGTTCTGTGTGGAGTGAGCAGCCATGCAGAAAGGATTGACTACGCAGTTGTGAGCGACACAGCCCTAATCCTGCCCACCCCAGTCACTGGAGTGTCTTGATCAGTGTCACTCATTACTCAGATATCGCCGGCATGCCTAGCTCCAGCCTTTATTCTCCTTATGCCTCCTGAGGGAAGGAAGCAGCATGGTATGGAAGATGTCAGAGCTGCTGTGCGATCGGCGGCCTCCACCCAGCTCATGGCCCATGCTGTCCATGGGTGGCCTGGCTGCAGGTGCCCGTCAGACTGGCTCCGAGGTGTGTCTCCTATGGGCTGAGAGCTTGCTCCTCTGCTTTCCTCTTGACCGTTCTTGAGAGAACATCTGACGTTTGATGAAAAATTCAAATTCATGCCTCTGTATCCACACTTCAGGTCATACACTAACTTCGCACAACGTTCTTCAGACGTCGGGCCTTATCCAGGGACTAAAGAAGTCAAAATCTCTTTTAATGACTTCACTGGTTTAAGGCTGAGCTTCTTGCTTTGATTAGAAGCTCCTCATATGGACTGGGGAAGTGATAAGGCCTTCAGTGCAGTGTGTGATAATTTCTCTTTGTTTATATGTATGTGTGGCATTTTTTCAGTGACGTTGCTTATTTTTTTCATTCAACCTGCACATCACTTAGATTGCTTGAAGCCATTAGACTTGATGATTTCTTTGCAAAATGAAGTGGAAAAACATATTCAGTCAAGGCCAGCCTCTGAAGGAACCCATTGTTTGCAGTGGTTCAATTTAATTTGAAACATATCACATCAGTTTCTATTGTTAAGATTAGTATTTCAGCACTATGGAACCTGATGAGATGAAATTGCATTTTCACCGTAAAATCACATTTAGCTCTTTGAGTGATGAACTGGTAAGGGATTGTATTTCATTATGTATATTGCAAAGAAAAGAGCATACTTTGCCACGCAATAGTAGCTTGCACACAGCTGGTTTTGTCTTTTTTCTTTTCCTTTTAATATACGTCTGTGTGTGAATAGTCTTTGGGTCATGAAGGGCCAGTGCCTCTAAGTTTTAAGCTCCCCTAACTTTGCCAGTGAACTTGAATCTACAAAGTGGTTACTGTGCTCCTTTAAAGTGTTCTGTTGTTTTCATAACCTTGGATTTTCCAGCTCTCTGTAGCTGAATATTGTTGTTCATTTAAGTGCAGTGTGATTAGCTGTCCTTGAAAATATCTGTGGCAGTTTGATTGCGTAGCAGAGCACCAGGAGTCAAAGGACACAAGAACAACCTCTACAGCCACCAGGAATACTTACACATTCTGCAGCAGGTATATCATTTCAGGCTTTGATTTGGGAAAATATTCCTAAGAAAGACAACTCAGATATAGATACATCTGGTTAAAAACCACTGGTCTAAGGAGATGCATAAGTTCATGTCTTGGCATTTGCATAAAACCTTATTTAAGTGTGTATATTTTCCTGAATTGTGGCCTTAGATTTATTCCCACTAAAGTCCAGCAACTGAACCGATGTTAGACACTTAGACTTGGGAGGCCCAGTAATCCCTTTAATAATTTGGGACTGCCCATTAATTAGGTTTACAAACTCCTTGAAACATTGCATGACTTAGATTTCTTTAAAACTGCAGAATCCTCAGAGTTTCCAACACAAACATGCTTTCAGTTGCAAAATAGGAATTTATTTGTTTACACACAATTTAAAATTGAGGTTTTACAGATTCGAATGCAGAAGATGCTTTTCTATAGGTAAAACTTCTGAAAGGTTGATAAGCCATTTTCTCTATATGGGAATTCAGATTTTTTTTTTTTTTTTAAAATGTAATTACATGAGCCACCAAATCTATTCAGATGTTAACAAAATGGTTCTTTTGTGATATTACTGCCTTTTTATTTCTAAGAAATTAAAGAAGTTCAATGCAGCCTGGAAGATTTCAGTCTTTTGATCTGATGGGTAAAAATTAAGTATGGAAAGCTCATGCAGTGTAAGATTGATCAAACTAGCAATTCCTTTTTCTGTTCCTGCTCGGACTTTGTGGAAGGATTTTTTTTTTTTTTCATAGAATCATAGAATTGTTCTGGTTGGAAGAGACCTCCAAGATCATCGGGTCCAACCATTAACCCATCACTATCAAGTCCCCCACTAAATCATATCCCTTAGGGCCTCGTCTAAACGTCTTTTGAATACCTCCAGAGATGGGGACTCCACCACCTCCCTGGGCAGCCTGTTCCAATGCCTGACAACCCTTTCGGTGAAGAAATTTTTACGAATGTCCAATCTAAACCTCCCCTGGCGCAATTTGAGGCCATTTCCTCTTGTTTTGTTGTCTGTTACTAGGGAGAAGAGTCCGACCCCCATCTCTCTACAACCTCCTTTCAGGCAGTTGTAGAGAGCAATAAGGTCTCCCCTCAGCCTCCTTTTCTCCAGGCTAAACACCCCCAGTTCCCTCAGTCGCTCCTCATAGGACTTGTGTTCCAGACCCTTCACCAGCCTCGTTGCCCGTCTCTGGACACGCTCCAGCACCTCAATGTCTTTCCTGTAGTGAGGGGCCCAAAACTGAACACAGTACTCGAGGTGCGGCCTCACCAGGGCCAAGTACAGGGGGACAATCACCTCCCTACTCCTGCTGGCCACACTATTTCTGATACAGGCCAGGATGCCGTTGGCCTTCTTGGCCACCTGGGCACACTGCTGGCTCATATTCAGCCGGCCGTCAACCAACACCCCCAGGTCCTTTTCCGCCAGGCAGCTTTCCAGCCACTCCCCCCCAAGCCTGTAGCGTTGCCTGGGGTTGTTGTGACCCAAGTGCAGGACCTGGCACTTGACCTTGTTGAATCTCATGCCATTGGCCTCGGCCCATCGGTCCAGTCTGTCCAGGTCCCGCTGTAGCGCCTGCCTGCCCTCCAGCAGATCAACACTCCCTCCCAATTTGGTGTCCTCTGCAGACTTACTGAGGGTGCACTCGATCCCCTCGTCCAGATCATTGATAAAGATATTGAACAGGACTGGCCCCAGTACTGAGCCCTGGGGAACACCACTTGTGACCGGCCACCAACCAGATTTAACTCCATTCACCACAACTCTTTGGGCCCGGCCATCCAGCCAGTTTTTTACCCAGCGCAGAGTACGCCCATCCAAGCCATGTGCAGCCAGTTTCTCCAGGAGGATGCTGTGGGAGACAGTGTCAAAGGCTTTAGTAAAGTCCAGGTACACAACGTCCACAGCCTTTCCCTCATCCACTAGGCGGGTCACCATGTCGTAGAAGGAGATCAGGTTGGTCAGGCAGGACCTGCCTTTCATAAACCCGTGCTGACTAATGTTACAATTGCCAAAAAGTCTTTACAGATTGGACTTGAGGATTAGAAAGCTTCCTCAGAGAATGAAATCAGCTGCTACAGATTTAGGGCTGTTTGCCTTAGACTAATCTATTAGCAAGTTTGTGAAATACAATGCTCGTAAGCAGACTGAGAAGTGTACAGCTTGAAAGTCTGTTTGAGAACACCATGAAGTCTAACAGCTACGTGCACCCTCAAGCCACCTAGTTTTGTTTGACTTGTTCCTCCTTTCTTTCCTGTAGCTGCAGCTGTGAGTCTCTGCGCTCTTCTACCGCACACCTTGCACAGTTATTTATGACCATAGCAACATACCAGGGGCAAAAGTATAAATTAATAGATGACTCTGATTTAAGCACATTATCATAATTTTGCACAGCTCATATCATCACAGAAGCAGAAAAGTACTTGGAGAATCTGATGCCAGGTATAACCTGCTTTCTGCACAGTCCAGTCCTTTGCCACAGTATCTACTCCACCTGTCCCTAAGTCCTGTTCCTCCAGCTGCTGCTCCCATCGTCACCAGAGCTGAGAGTTGTTGCTTTCCGTATTAATGCCACCCTCTCCGTGCATAGCTATTTTGATTTACACGTGGAAACCCATTATCTTCTCTCTCTGCTACTAGGAATTAACTTCACTCAGTTTTGAAGCAAACATCTGTTTTTTCTCAAGTACCTTTGAGCAACTAGCTGACTAAGTGATGGGCTGTCAGGACATTTGAAGAATGTCAGTCACCTATATAAGTTTTAAGTAGTTAATAAACCTGTGCCATGTCTTTTAACTCATTTGTTTTGCCTCTACCATATTTCCTATGCTTGTACTGATTACTGCTGCTCCCCTTTTTATTCCTCTTACTTTCTCCTCAGTGGCACTCTCTACATTGTAATGATACTCCTCAGTGCTGAAAAAAAGCATATATGGAGAAACTCATCATTAAAATATCTAGAATAGCTAAACTGCATTTTTATTCATGTAATTGCCATGCTTATTGTCTTGGGATATAATTCAAAATAGCAGAATTTCATCAGAAAAGGCAGGTAAGTGACTTAGATAAGTCTGTGTATCCTTCTGTCTAACTTTCACATCCAGACTGTCATTTTGTTCCATACAGTTGTCCGATTCATGTATCACACACACACAAAGTGAAGGTGACAGATACAACTGCTACTTGACAACCTATCCCAAACATTAATTTCCTTCTGCATTAAAAAAGTGTCATTTGAATATCCTCAGGACTTGCTCTTGCTAAAATTAACATTTATAGTGGTTGGTCGACAGAAATTCATGCCAATCAATCACAGTCCTTAAAATAGTTTAATATAGAAGACATTTCACAAAAGTCTTTTCTCCAAGACCATCTCTTTCTACCCCTCACCCAGATGGCACTCTTTAATGAATAGCATTGAGAGAATAAAGTAACCATGTTCAGGAGTGAGGATTTGCCTTCAGATCAATTTGTAGAAAAAACAATTAAGAAAAATTAAAAAGTGGCCACAAGCGAACAATGGCAATATGCCTTTCTCCGAGATCTGTCAGGCAGGATGTTGTATAGAACAACAATTTGAAATACAGAACTATATTTCCTAAGAAGTGCTACGTACTATTTTATTTCAGGAAACCAAGAGCTTCTCAAGCCTTGTTTTTCCACAGCAGGAATTTCTCTACTGGCTGTCTGTTAGCTGTGAGTTGAAGTATTTTACACATCTGATGGTTTCTATGTTTGTCGCACCATTTGCAGGCAGCTCTACTTTGTGCACTGTGGCTCTTAGTTAGCTAAGCAGTCACAGAGAACTTTAATGCAGGATTGCTGTGCAAAAAAGACCAGATATCATTATTATTAAGCAATTACAGGCCTGGGTGTCTCAGCCAATTACCACGATCACAACTCTGTTCTGCCTGTTGTATGCAACCACCCTACCTCAAGCTGTGATCTTGTCAGAGCTCATAAGCAAAGCAGAGTGGGGCTGGTGAGGCAGCAAGATGGATTTACTCTGGAAATGAGGCAGAAAAAATGACACAAAATGAACTGGTAATTCAGAAGGTAGCATCTCATACACTCGGCATTACCAGCTTGCAGAATTCTATCCTGAAGATTGTAATAATGGCATGTTCCTTGACTCCTGATTTTCTAGGTGTTGTGGTTTAACCCGGCAGGCAGCTAAACACCACACAGCCGTTCGCTCACTCCCCGCCAGTGGGATGGTGGAGAGAATTGTAAAAAAGGTAAAACTCATGGGTTGAGATAAAGACAGTTTAATAGGACAGAAAAGGAAGGGAAAATAATAATAATGACAAAAGAATATACAAAACAAGTGATGCACGATGCAATTGCTCACCACCCACTGACCGATGCCCAGCCAGTCCTCGACCAGAGGCCCCTGCCTCCCGGCCAACTCTCCCCAGTTTTACTGTTCACATGATGCCATATGGTCTGGAATATCCCTTTGGCCAGTTTGAGTCAGCTGTCAGGGCTGTGTCCCCTCCCAGCTTCTTGTGCACCCCAGCCTCCTCGCTGGCAGGGCAGTATGAGAAGTTGAAAAGTCCTTGACTTAGTGTAAGCATTGCTCAACTAAAACTTCAGTGTGTTATCAACGTCATTCTCACCCTAAATCCAAAACACAGCACTACACCAGCTACTAGGAAGAGAATTAACTCTGTCCCAGCTGAAATCAGCATAATAGGCTAATAAAGAAAAATAGGTTTTAATTTATTTAAGGAGTTTCTAGATAGAAAAAGGAGATTTGAAATAGAGCTGTAGGTATTAGATAGTAAACAACCCCTTCCTACATTACTCTTTTAAATACTCTCACAGTCTTAATGGTTGACTCACAAGCTTTGAATACCTGGGCAAAAATGGAGCACTCTGCAGCATTACCTTTCTGGTGAGACATAGAGCCACGGTGCTCACCGCTGTTGTGCTATTTGCATTTCTCACCTTAGACTCCCCACCTCTCCCAGGATTGAAACACCTGACTATCCTACTCTTCAGGAAGACCTTGGGCAACAGCCTCTCCTGTGCCAAGTAAGTCAAAGGCTGTATTTTTCTAAAACATCAAGCCAGAATAACCCTTTGTTGCCATAGGAAAAGCTATCTCTGCCACTGTTTCCCATTGCCTGCTTCTTCTTATCCCCACATCATTAGTTCCCTTGTACTAAGTCAACCTCCTGTCAGCTGTACAACAAAGGACTTAGGATCTGAAGTGGGTTAAAACACCACAGCAACAAAAAAAAAAAGAGAAGAAAAATAATAATAAGACCCCCAGATAAGCTAGTTTTAACACAGTTTAATGGTCCTAGGAAGCTTATGGATTTTACAAACCATCCTCACAGCCACCTTAAACAATAATAATGATAATGTCTTAACAGCAAAAGCTATGTATAACAGAATTGCAATGCAAAAAAAATAAAAGCAATAACTGAATGTTCCCTTGCACACCCAGGAGTCTAACTGGGTCTGACATGTGGGATCAGAGGCTGGAAGAGAGACTGTTCTGCATAAAAGTGTGTGCTCCAGCCCCAGCCGGGAGGCAGCATGAGCGGGGCGTCTGGTTTCCCCATGTCGGACCTGACGGGCCTGCTGAGAAATGCTTTGCTCCCAGACAAAGTGCTGGAAGCGTTCTATCAATTTTATTGAATTGATTTTAAAGGTCTTCGAGTCATAATTTCTTTCTCTGTGCTGCAAGGCAATTCATTCTGCGGTTAATTGTGGGCATAGCTCAATAGTTTACATTAGGGCTATAGTAATAATAGGGCAAAGGTTTGCTAAAGAATAATGTAGCTACTAGAAATTGAAGGCGCCTCATTGTAAATACTGGAGGCACAAAAGTCCCCAGGCAAAAGATTTGATGAACCAGACAAAGCCTGTGTCACACAACAGTCTGCAGCATTCTTTCATGTAGTAGAAAAAGATCATAGAATCAAAGAATGGTTTGGGTTGGAAAAGACCTTAAAGATCGTCTAGTTCCAACCCCCTTGCCAGGGGCAGGGACACCTTCCGCTAGACCAGGTTGCTCAAAGCCCCATCCAATCTGGCCTTGAACACTTGCAGGGATGGGGCAGCCACAACTTCTCTGGGCAACCTGTTCCAGGGCCTTCACCCTCAGAGTGAAGATTTTCTTCCTTCTATCTCATCTAAATCTACCCTCTTTCAGTTTAAAGCCATTAGTCCTTGTCCTATCACTGCATGCCCTTGTCAAAATTCTCTCTCCAGCTTTCTTATAAGCCCCCTTTAGGTACTGGAAGGCTGCCAGAAGGTCTCCACGGACCCTTCTCTTCTCCAGGCTGAACAAGCCCAACTCTCTCAGCCTGTCTTCATAGGAGAGGTGCTCCAGCCCTCTGATCATCTTCGTGGCCCTCCTCTGGACTCACTCCAGCAGGTCCATGTCCTTCTTGTGTTGGGGGCCCCAGAGCTGAATGCAGTACTCCAGGTGGGGTCTCATGAGAGCAGAGTAGAGGGGGAGAGTCATGCTTCTTTTGATGCAGCCCAGGATACGGTTGGCTTTCTGGGCTGCAAGCGCACATTGCCGGGTCATGCTGAGCTTCTCATCAACCAACACCCCCAAGTTCTTCTCAGCAGGGCTGCTCTCAATCCGTTCTCCGCCCCACCTGTATTTGTGCTTGGGATTGCTCTGACCCATGTGCAGGACCTTGCACTTGGCCTTGTTGAGCTTCATGAGGTTCACATGGGCCCACCTCGCAAGCCTGTCAAGGTCCCTCTGGATGGCATCCCTTCCCTCCAGTGTGTTGACCAGTTTGGCGTCATCAGCAAACTTGCTGAGGGTGCACTCAGTCCTGTTGTCCACGTCACTGACAAAGATGTTAAGCAGCGCCGCTTCCAGTACCAGTCCCTGAGGAACACCACTCATCACTGGTCTCCACAGTGAAGATACTTCAGAAGTCTGAATAAATATAAGAAATCCTCACTCACTGTTTTGGCTTCTCTATTCCAGATTAAAAGGCTGAAGTGCTGAATGAGATCCTAAAAAGTTTTTATTTGGCATATGGCACATCAAGCTCTCTGTGAAGACTTCCTCACAGCTTTGGCAGAAAAGAAAAGCTGAGTCCGAGTTGGAGGTGAGGGATGTACAAGATTATTGCGTATAGTGACAGAAACATACCAGGAAAGGCTATGTTAATTATAAAGATTTTCTGTCCTCCCCCTATGCAATCTGAATTACATTAGGTCTTCTCCAACCTGTGCACAGACAAACCCTATAAAGGAAAAAGCTGTCAAGCACAGACATTAAGTTTGCAAACAGCTGCAATGATTTAAGCAGTTATTAACCCATAACCATTTCTTGTAGCCTCTCTTCTGGGGATACTTGCTTCCCAAGCTCTTCTGCTGAACAGATGGGATCACACAAGCATTCTCTTTGGAGCGGCTAAGGAGGTGATCTGAGTTAATTTGGCTGATTCTACCTGAATTGGATGATGAACAATTCACCTCTCATTCCACCAGAGCTGGAAAACCTGTGAGCTCCAGCTGGTGCATCTGCGCAGGTCTGTGGCTCCAGCTAACTCTGCAGGGGCAGGTCAGCTCTGGGCTTTTATGTGCAGTCCACAGATTCCCCCCAGGACATCAGCAAAGCAGTGTTAAACCCTGATTTTGTTAATCAGAGATCGTTATCTTGGTTCAAACACTGCACTGAGACAGGTCATCATTTAATTGTTAACATTTTTGTCCTTTGGGTCTGTCGCTTGAGTTCATCTGTTTCATACATGCAATTACTTTTCATATATATAATTGGTTTTGAATCTCCCTCTGAATGACAGGGAATATTGCCTTCCTCTTAGACCATCAGTCAAATTAAAATTAGCTCATCTTAAAAACATTGACACTTCATGAAAAATATGTTTTTAATATAACTGTCATTGCTTACTGCAGCTTGATTTTAACTCAGACTCTATAATAAATTAAAGCATTCAGCTAATGAGAGCATATCCAAGACTACCAGACTAGTAAATATGGTGTAGCATTACTTAAACCATTTAAAGCCACACTTTGTTACAAAGCATTATTCTGCTTAGATTTTATACCAGTCTGCACTTGAGTGTACTGAACTGTATGTAATACCTCTTAATACTTGTCCAGTGACAGGACAAGGGGCAACAGGCGCAAACTGGAACACGGGAAGTTCTGCCTGAACATGAGGCAAAACTTCTTTACTGTGAGGGTGACAGAGCCCTGGCACAGGCTGCCCAGGGAGGGTGTGGAGTCTCCTTCTCTGGAGATGTTCAAAACCCGCCTGGACGCGGTCCTGTGCAGCCTGTTCTAGGTGACCCTGCTCTGGCAGGGGGGTTGGACTAGATGATCTCCAGAGGTCCCTTCCAACCCCTGCCGTTCTGTGATTCTGTGTGATTCTGTGATACCTTAAGTCTGTCTGCCTGATTACATATTTTTAATGCATAGTTTCCTTTAAGTAGCCTTACAATAAATAAGGGCTTCAAAATTCTTTAAGAAAAGGATAAAACATGTTTCGTTCATATTAAAAGATACTAAGCTTGGCTTTTCTTTCTTTTGTGTTCATACTGATGATGAAAGCGACTTCAGCCAGGACTTAGGGTGTTTCGCTAGGCAAGCAAAAGTACTTCTATTTGCAGCTGTGCTAAGCAGAACAGTGCCATCTAGTCGCCTGCGAGGCAGCGAGTCCTGGTGCAGTCGGGTGACCTGTCTAAGCGTAGGCTGTTGTTCCCCACAGCGTCAGTTCATTGCTGTTGTGACTTGGTTTTATGGAGGACCTCTCTTAAACTGCTGTTATATCAGCAGTAATGAGGTTGTTTCAGACTAACTTTTCTTTTCACCATTTGTTGGACACCCTGACCACAAAGGAAATAGAGCTGAAAAACTATTCAGAGTTTTAAATGGGTGATTGTGGTTATAATCAAGCATCATTATGGACCTGCCACCCTGATAACACAAAGTAGATTTGCTCCTATGAGCTTATACAAAATCCCATTTTTTTTCCTCACTTTATTGGATAAATTGTATTCATTTAGTTAGTAGAGAGCAGTTGCACACCAAACAATGTGTTATCCCAGTACAGAAGTTAAGACTCCATTACTTAGGAAAGCCTTAAGACTAAGGCAGCTCTCCTGCTGCGTGATGTAACTGCTTTTCAGTTTCATTTGCTTACTCTACCTTATTTCTTTATCTTGTAGATTTAATTAAGTCATCCAATATTGAATTTGATTAATATTTTAATGGACCTTTCCTGGGTAAGTTTTATAGAGTACTAAGCGAATCTAAACTGGTAACTCTAAAAGGTTGGAGGAGATGTATCTGTGAAAAAGCCTAAAAGCTGGAATCACTCATGTTGACAAGTGAGTGCAGATATTTATTTTTTATTTTTAGAAGGTGTAATACATCATAACAGGACTTTATATACAATTTGTGTCGAGGAAGAGTTCCTCTGATTAAGTGACAACACTTCATTTTTCCTCAGCTAAAGATGTACATGGTAGGAAATAAATGATCCTTGCATACTGTAAAACCATATTCATTATTTATATTACTTTGATCACCACAGTGTCCAGGAGCCTGAAGCCCTGGTTCAGACCTGTTTATCCCAACAAACAGAGCACATTAAAGGTGACCTCTCAAGTATGACATAAGAAACAGCAGATTTGATGCAAGGCAGGGCAGTGGCAACAGCCAGTGCCGACCGCCATTGCTGGAGATGTCATTCGGGAGCTTCATGCAAGTCTTGAGGGATAGACAACCCAAAGGTGCCTTCTTGAGAAATTAAGTGCATGGTGGAAGCTGGTGTTACGGGAAACCGAAGCTGAGAGTTAACCCCTGACATGGAATAAGAGGTTCAGGTGGAATAAACAGAGGCCCGGAGGAACTCAAGAAACATGGTGTGTGGCTGGAGAGCAGCAAAAGGAGAGTCCATGGAGAGACAGAGAGGAAAGCAATGCTGCCATAGCCACAAGCCAGGAAGGTGCTCCTTGAATAAGAATTTTAATAGGTACAGTTGGGCAAGAAGACACATGTCAAAATCAGCAAAAAATATGTCACAGCAGTCAAATATTGAGATCATAAGAATCTGGCCAAGTATTTAGCTGCAGGATAGTAAGAAAGATTGTAATTTAGAAATATTATTTAAAAAAAAAACGTTGGCGTTTTGGAGTTCTTGCCAAAGGTGCTGGCTGTGCTATGGGCTTGACTGGCAGGCAAGATGGAGGTGGTTTCCATGGTGATGACCAAAGGTGGAGGAGACATAAACATAGACAGGACCAACTACCACATTAGCAAACTAAAGGGCAGACAAAGCGGGAGAGGACTGAGAGCTGATGAGGAGTCATTAAGGCTCACAGATATAAAGTCATAGAGAGGTTGAGCAGAAAAAGTTGATGAGCCCAGGACAGGCAGCCACATCGAGAAGATGCGGGAGACTGAGGAGAATCTGGTAACGAGGAGGTCAGAGCAGAGCAGCGCTTCTTGAGAACGAAGGCAGCTGTGTGACCCCTGCAGTAGCTGGGAAAATTGTAATTAAAGCTGTGGGCTGAGTGAGGAGCTGAGGGTAAAGCAATGAGCACGGAGGAGTCAAATGAGCAATAGAACGTTGTGTAATCACCGAGGGTGAATTTGTGAGATTTTTAAAGGGGATGCAAAACAATATCGAGACTGTGGTAAGCTCCTGAAATTCAGCAAGGGGGGTAGACTGGTTATTAATTTAAACAGAGAGAACTTTAATGAACTAGCTGACAATTTATGGTATTCCTTCTAATGAACTGGAAGATGTGGTGGGAAGGTCCTTGGGTATCAGCTAATAGTTGGCAGGCAGGTAGGGCACAGCACTTAACCATGGGAAGCAGGAGGCCCTGGAAGCATGGCATCTGGGCGGGTGAGACCGCTCTGACATTTCTGCTCAAGTAGAGATGCTACGGCAGAAAGAATAGAAAG
The DNA here is from genome assembly GCA_009819775.1 of Phoenicopterus ruber ruber. NCBI lineage: Eukaryota > Metazoa > Chordata > Aves > Phoenicopteriformes > Phoenicopteridae > Phoenicopterus > Phoenicopterus ruber. The sequence continues at coordinate 25,559,290 of CM020215.1, read as the reverse complement.
GATTTTAAAAGAAGTTTCCACTTAGACTCCAGAGGGACTGAAACACTCTCCATACGTACATGAAGCCCCTCTTTGAAGGCCTCAGATACCAAAGCAAACAGAATTGCAGCCCTGCACCCTGTGCAGGACTGATGGGTGGATAACTGCCATTGACTGCAATAGGGCTTTCTTGGCCAAAGAGCTTTGTGGGCTGTGAAAATGCAAATTTCCTAGAAGTTGTTTCTTCCTGCATGCCTCCAGAGGCGAGAGCTTCTTTAAGATTAAGTGGAAAGGGGAAAAAGAAATAAAATCTGCCTTAGTCTCTGTAAAGACCATGTGGTAACCAAAGAGCTATATCTCTCCTGTGCGTGACAGGGAAGCAAACAATAATAATAGTAGTAGTAATGATAAAGTATGGGTAGACTAGTTGTATACATATATCTATCCAGCTATGTATAACATGAATCTTGAGATTATACAGTCCTATGCTTATTAGGGACCAACTCATCCGCTAGTGCCTTTCAATTAACATCCATCAAACAACATGTAATTATATGCTGACTATATGACTCTTGTGCTTAGTTTTTTATTGCTCATTTTAAGGCAAGGAATCTATTCTTCTTAGCAGGGACTCTCATTCCATTCAGGAAAACAAGTAAAGAATGGCACTGATAAGTCATTGGTATTAATGGAAACTGCCTGTGTGGATTTCCCATTCATGAAATACTTCTGTAGCACCACCTCTTTAACTCAGGGGTATTTGCTCTGCAATCCATTATGCTGTGTGATCTCAAAGTATGTTTTGTTAGCAACAGTAGTTCACGGAATTATTCTAAGCCATAACAGCACATGTTACATTCATAATTTTGTTTTGCATGTAGGCAGAAGTTCGTTTATTTTACCTTTGGTGTCTTATGCCGGGGGAAAAACTATTCAAAAATTGTATTTTCAGGTATACAGTTATTTTTCCTAGTATGTTTTCTTTGCAGATGGTGAAAATATTTCTCACAAAGATTTAGTAGCAGTTAAAGGTTAAAAAAAAATTCTTAGTGCTGAGATGGCCAAGTATAATCAAAAGTCAGGAGGTATAGTGGAAGATCTGAGCTTTAGCAGCCGTGTGTGTACTCTAAGGCTGTAGTATGGTAGCTATGCCTAGTCTGGCCACCTGCAGACTTTACATCAGGGCAAACCTGATCTGCGTCACTCTTCTGTGCACCTTGGTTTTCCCAGAAAGGAAAACGAGTGGCCAGGCAGGGCTCTCCAGTGGCCCTCAGTCTGGTCACCTAGGTACTTGTGTAACAGGGACCTGTGTGGGCGTGCAGTTCACGGTGGAGACATGTCCAGCAAGAGTTTGCATTGGCCAATAACCTGTCAACATTACTTCATCTTACAAACCTGTGGCCTTAGGTCTAATTAGGTAATATTTCTTGTTCTGCTCTGTAAAAGCTAGTGGTCTGTTGGTCTGACTATTTCTGCGATGTTCTTTATTGCTTGGTTTTCTTGCTGCCCTATTATTTCTGGTCATGATCTTACTAGATATAGTGAGTTCAAATGGAAAACTTTAAGGACCACAGAGGCGATACTAGAAAAAGGTGCTAAAATTTCATGAGTAGCCATCTTCTGTAGTGAACCAGTGCCCTGGCATGGGCTTGCCTCCTGGAAATGCTGCCTCTTCAATTATAGATTAAGTTAAAGTTTTACTACTTGCAAGAACAGAGCTGCACAAACCTTCCCTGATTTACTCTGAAAGAATGTGTATGCCTTTGATTTCAGATATGCAGACTTAAAGGTGAGGGATGATCTTGTGCTAAGAAAAGGGGGTGAAGGAGGCAGACCTGGTTTCATTTCCTGCCTGCGCCACAGACTCCCCACGTAACCCAAGATAAGATACTAAGCTCTTTGTTCATTATTTCATGCTCGTAAAATTTGGATTTGCTTCCTTTCCCTTTGTACGCTCTTATTCTTGGATAATAAAATATTATGCTTTCTGGCTTAAAGTAGCTGGCGTTGCATTTGTGTATTAAATAAACAAGCACATGAATACAGAACTCCCTTTCCAAGACTTCATATCTGTGCATATTCAGGACTCGCTCATAAATGTAAATTGGCCTTGAATGTGAGTATTTGCACAAATCTGTCTGCCTGTTCAGCTGCTTGCAGGTGTATTCAGGTCTGGGTACCGGTCTAGAGTTGTTTCCAACTGGACTTGATAAATAACATATCAGTTCTCAGACCTAATAGTTCAATCAGAATTAAGCTAGCTTTTCCTTTATTTAATGTTTGTTATCAAGTAATGAGGAAGGTTCATTTCACCATATACTTCTATGACTTAGGTTATTTGCCTGAAATGTTATATTTGGTTAGAATCCTTAGAATCTAGTTCTTCCAGATTTCTAGTGCATTCTACTGGGGAGCCAGTAACTCTGGAAATCACGAGGTTATTTCTCTCTCTGCTTCCCTGGAAACTCTAGATTAGTTAATAATATTTTAATGTCACTAACAATCAACTGGGAATTCTTAACTGGTGTTTTCATGACAAACTGCCTGCTGTGAATGGCCAGACTGCACTTTATGATTTTTCTCAGACAATTCCCATACAGCCTTAGCATGCTAAGAGTCATTCAGGAGGAGTAAAACATTTATGGCCAATGTTGATGAAAAGCTCATTAAAATGATCACTATTAGTTAATGAATAGAAATACATTTGGATCCAAGGCTGATAATGTGACTGATTTGAGTAGAGTTATTTACATCTCTTTACAAAAAGCATCAGAAGTGAAGATCTTTATCATGCATCCTGACTAACCCAAATTTGAGTAAATATATGTATTCTCTCCCCAAAGTCTCTGTGTAGTCTCAGTGACTATGGCTGTACTCTTTACGTGCTTTAACCCCCAACAGCCATGTAGATGTTCATTTGTACATAAACCAATGCTGTATTCTGGTTCGGACTTGGCTGTGGACAGAGGGGTTGATCTCTGACGCAGAAGTGTTGCCAGTAGGGTAAATGACATCTATCAGCTGTGCCATTACTTGTGCCAGATAGTGGGAGAGAAGCAGGGCTGTGTAACACCACTGCCTTGTTAATACTGTAATTTTATTTTGGAGTGAAAAGGTGCTAGCTGGATCTGATCATTAAAGTAATGAAAATCTTGCCTATGGTTAGGACTGGTAAAAAAAGTAGTATTTTGGTACTTTATTATGCATGGACCTGATCTGTTGGTGGCATATTCTAAAAATAAAAACGTCCAAGCTTCTCAGGACTTGAGCCTAAGAAATTAAATCAATAGCTGTTGGGCTTCTTCATATCTTGCCCTTAAGATTTATGTATTAGATTTTTATAATTGTATTTGCTTACACGTTTTAAGGCTTTGTTAATGTCTACCTGCTTTGTTTGGCACATATCAAGTAGCACCTAGTGTCATGGAGGCTACCGGTATAACTTAGTTCAAAATACTTACTATGTACCATAAATCTTGTTAAACATTCCCTAAAACCAAAGTGCAGCCTGCGTGTTGTGGTCTAACGTGCAATAGAACTACAATTCCCTTTGCTTCAGATCGATATAACTTTTTATTGTGTTTTGCCGTGAAAACCATAACCTCTGTCCTGTTCTTCATTCCCTTTAGAAACTTGATCAGTCCAGGAAAACTGCCAGTATAGGTTTAGAAACTGTTGCTTTCAGTTTCCTGCAGTGCAAGTCACCTCCCTGAACTGCAGGTGCCTCGAAGAGCAGAACTGTGGTGGGAAGGGGACAAAGGGTGCAACGTCATCTCTAAGACACTACAAGAAGCTCACATCCCTCTTGATGCAAAAAGGCGGCAGACCAAGGTAGCAAGGTTGTATCATGGCAGCTTTTGGATCAGTCTGACCCTGTGCAATTTTTTATGAGGGGGAGCCATTAAGACATGGTCTAGTTAAAAATTATGATTATCAGAAGCATGAAAAGAACCAGTGCTGGGGAGACACCTTCAGCCAGACAGCCAATAAATCAAAACAACAAAGAAGTCCTTTTCCTCTCAAGTCACAGCCTTGTCTCCCTCAAACCATATTAAAGAGAAAAAAAATTGATTTATTTTAATATTATAACACAATATATACAAAACATAGAAATGAAATAATAAAGGAAATCCCCAAGTGGTTCTGTTACCAAAATTAAAAACATCTTTTTATATGAGAGTATTTTTTCTGAAAGGTTTTTTGTGAGGGTCTGGTAAGTGTTCCTTCCTGTGTGTAAAACAAAAGCATGTCTTTCTGTAGAAAGTGTGAGACTTCCTGGGCTGTTCCTCCTAACTCTCTGTATCTCCACTGCTCCATCTAAGTCCACTTCAGCATTTGGAGCCTGCCCGTTTTGAAGTTACTCATGATAGCTGTACGCTGAATGAGGAATCGCCATTATATTATCAGAAGTGCTATTTAGCTTTGCTTTGATGTCCTTTCTGGTAGCCTTACCATCTGCAGGTGTATAGAAGTAACACCTGTTCAATGAATTCAGAACAAGAACAGTTTATGCAGGCATCCACACAGAACATTACAGAAACTATCTGGTAGACTGGAATATTAAAAAGAACATCAAGAGATAAAATACCAATCTTATTCAAAACTCCTACAGCACTGGAAACCAGACAATAGTACTCAGGGTTTAGGAAAAAGATTGATCTTTCTGACAAGTGGAGAGTTCAAGGACAGACTCGTCATTAAAAATTCTATAAGTCTGGAGCAACTCCAGTGAGCTCAGGGGAGTTTCTTTGAGTTTACACTGATGAAAGTGAAATTAGAAATTAATCTTCAGTCTCTAAATTTTTTAAGTAGTCCAGTAAATGGATGCCTGTACCCTTGTTCTTTACCAGAGGGCTTTCTATTTAGCTCACATTTCATTTCTTAATGAATCAGGTTCTTCTTGGAGAGAGCGAGCTTTATCTTCTGCTATCTGTTGATTCACTTTGCTGGAAATGAATGTTTAGCTTTTGCTTGCCCATTAATCTAATATTCTAGGACACATCTATTTTATGCATTTGAATTCCTTATGCCTGTGTGTGCTCACATATCAAAACTCGATACTCTAGTATAAATCTGTAAACAGTCACCGCACACTCTTCTAAGGTTGGTTGTGTTGCTTTTTGTCCTTTTGTTTTCAATACTTTTTAATGCAATGACACCCACTGTTGCAGGTTTTCACTGTATGAAGGCCTTTGCTGCCGAGATGCATTACGTATGGGCAGACACGGATCTCCATTTATCACGGTGAAGCAGTTCACATGAATCAGTACGTAGTGAAGTGTTTCCTAATAGAGTTTATGTTAAGCAGGACAAATTCTCTGTTGACTGAGTTTTGTTATGCTAAAGCCTTATAAACATTATTACGTAAATATAGCCTTTGATCACTTAACTGGCTAATAACGTTATTATTTTGGTTTTGTGGAGTAGTGCAATTAAAAGGAATAAAACTGCAGTCCAAGGAAGGCTGTAATTCCTCTTCCACTGATTTTTACCACTCCTTTCTGTAACAGGTAGTAGCATGACAATTTTCTATTGCAGGACTTGAAAAGGCACAGAGACCAGACAATGTGCATTGTTCGGGGATCGTCCTCTTCTCTGCCAGAACCCTTATGATTCTCACCATTCCTGGTTTTATTCATCTTAGCCCTGAAATGTTCCGTTTCCAGCTTAGGAGCAGGGTTTGGAAGTAACTCAGCAGTTTGCTTTTTAAGATGCTGGCCCCATTTGTGTTGCCTGATCTGTATCACTTGACTTTGGCTGTAGGCACGGAGATAAAAAATAGCGGGCATGATTCATTTCACACTCATGCCGCTGCAAAGGGCAGCCAAAGTAAATGGAGATGGACTAAAATAAGACTACAATCAGTTTCAAACTCCAGTTATAGTGCTGGGGTTAGACCGTGGTTCTTCATTTCCTCACGAAGAAGGGTGGAAATTAAAAATATTGGCCAGGTCTTTTTTTTCTCTCCTGCAAAGAGTGTATGTAACCACTGGGGGAATACTGGCAGGGCAGGTTATAGTTAGCCACAGCCTCGGTCTTGGGCACTGATCACAGAGCCATTGAGTAATTCAGGTTGGCAGGGACTCAGGAGGTCATCTAGTCCTATAATGCAGTCACAGAAAAGCAAAACTCATTTCAGTTGTACTGATCTAGTACTTGCTGCCTGAGTTAATACCAAAAAAGAAAAAAAAAAGTATTTAAAAGCTGTTATTTAAAAGGAAAGGTTGATTTTAATTCTGTCATTTTAGTCCAAGATATTAATCGTTTGTAAGTAGGGTTTCTCTGAAAGCTCTGTATATGTGGATATAAAAATATGTACTAACAAATCATAGTGACACGGTTAGTGGAAAAAGTTAAAAACAGGAGCAGATTCAGACATTTAATTATTTAAATTTCTATATGACTGTAGGTGATTGTGATAATACCACAGTCTATAAAAGGAAGATATCCCTAAAGATTTCTCCTTTTTAAAGTTATGCACATATAATTACTGTATTATGAAACATAATTATGATACCTTCAGGATTTTTCCATAGTCTTTACAAGCAACCTGACAAGGAATTGATAAAGTGCAGGAAATAATCCAATAAAACAATTTTCATTTGTTTTATCTCACAATATCAATTTAAATACAAAACTATTAAAACATGATTGTAATACTCTTATAACAAATTATTTTACAAAATGCTCCTTAAGACTACATATAATAACAAATAAATTTATTCCTCTCTGGGGAATTGGTCATCTAAAGACTGGGAAATCTTACTTTTCATCAAGCTATCAAGTATAACATCAATTTTTGTTGCTTGGAAATAGTTGTTTCAAAGTTCATCCTTTTCATATATAAAGTTAGGAGTGTTTATTTTCATGCACATCTCTCAGGTTATCTACACTGAATTTCCTCTGCCATTTTTTCATTCTGTCACCTGGGACCGTATAGTGTCCCTGCACCTCTTTACAGTGGCAGTTGTCTATGCTACCTTAGTGCCATCAACAGACTTTGTAACCTCATTATTTATCTCCATGATTGTATCATTATCATTGAATCATATATGGATCCCATTACAAAAAGATGTGTATGGGATGGTATAATGTGTATATTTAAGGACCTGTATAGGAGGAAAAAAGAACTATGGTCAACATCTACAAAAGTGGTGTTCGTACTGGTGGATTTTGGGATTAGAAAGCTCCTCTCTCTCTCGTTCCCTTCCTCTGTCCTAGTGTGAAACTGCACTGGGTCACCTGGATTGAGCTGGCTTTGTACAAACTAAATTGCAGTGTGGATCCAGAATTAAAGAGATAAGGGACACATGCGTACAGGTGTGGCTCTTGGCTGCAACTGAATCTAATTGCCTGTGCTGTGCTGATCTGCATGAGGTCTTTGAGAGGGAGACTGTGCTTGAACCTCCTATGGTCCATGTGCTTCTGCAACGAGTGCTGAGTGTCCACAAGCAGATGCTGTAGCCTAAGAGCCAGGTCTTCCTCTTGAGTTCCTCAGCCATTAAGGCCACAGTGGATGTAAGGAAGAGACTTTATTACCTGCATCAGCCCCAAGGATTGGTGAGCAGGTGCATATCTCTGGCGTGATGCAGAGATTCACAGAGTGTCTTCATGTGGTTAATGATACTGGAGATGAAGAAAGACAAGAAGAGGAGATCTTGGGCGGTGCACAGGCTGTATCTGGGACATCAGTTGATGCAGTGGACTGCCCTTGACAGCTAGAAGAAGTGCATTGATAAGATGGGAAGAACCATCCAGCATCATCTTATTTCTCTCTGCCCTAGACAACCCCCATAGATGGGAGGTTATGGTTTATTCATGAGAGGGCTCCCCACCATGTTTCATTAAAAATCACTTCTGCTGCAAAGACTGCTGATAGCTGGTCAGAGCACTTACCTTACTTTGTGTTCCTTTGTCTATGCCAGCTCCCCAAATACTATTGTTAGTGGTATAGATACTGTGTGAGTTCATTCAGAAAGCATGTTGAGACCCACAGTGACGAACAAGTACCTTGTTATCAGCAGGGCAAGATACAGGGTCGCTCCCACAAAGTTGTGCTTGTTCTTGCCTTAATCCATCAAAGACTGTAAGCATGTGCTTATTTTAAAGAGCACAAGGTACTTTTGAATTTCAGCGGGACTATTCCTATGCTTCCCATTTAGCAGAGCTTTAATTGCTTTGCTGAATCAGGGCCAGAAGATGTTTGCAGGGACTGAACCCATAATGCTCAACCTTTTTTCATAGTTTTTTGTAGGGGATCGAGTGCACCCTCAGTAAGTTCGCAGATGACACCAAGTTGGGCAGGAGTGTTGATCTGCTGGAGGCCAGGCAGGCGCTACAGAGGGACCTGGACAGGCTGGACCGATGGGCTGAGGCCAATGGCATGAGATTCAACAAGGCCAAGTGCCGGGTCCTGCACCTGGGTCACAACAACCCCAGGCAATGCTGCAGGCTTGGGGGGGAGTGGCTGGAAAGCTGCCCGGCAGAAAAGGACCTGGGGGTGTTGGTCGACAGCCGGCTGAATATGAGCCAGCAGTGTGCCCAGGTGGCCGAGAAAGCCAATGGCATCCTGGCCTGTATCAGAAATAGTGTGGCCAGCAGGAGTAGGGAGGTGATTGTCCCCCTGTACTTGGCCCTGGTGAGGCCGCACCTCGAGTACTGTGTTCAGTTTTGGGCCCCTCACTACAAGAAAGACATTGAAGTGCTGGAGCGTGTCCAGAGACGGGCAACGAGGCTGGTGAAGGGTCTGGAACACAAGTCCTATGAGGAGCGACTGAGGGAACTGGGGATGTTTAGCCTGGAGAAAAGGAGGCTGAGGGGAGACCTTCTTGCTCTCTACAACTACCTGAAAGGAGGTTGTAGAGAGATGGGGGTCGGACTCTTCTCCCTAGCAACAGACGACAGGACAAGAGGAAATGGCCTCAAGTTGCGCCAGGGGAGGTTCAGATTGGACATTTGTAAAAATTTCTTCACTGAAAGGGTTGTCGGGCATTGGAACAGGCTGCCCAGGGAGGTGGTGGAGTCCCCATCTCTGGAGGTATTCAAAAGACGTTTAGATGAGGCCCCAAGGGATACGATTTAGTGGGGGACTTGGTAATGCTAGGTTAATGGTTGGACCCGATGATCTTGGAGGTCTCTTCCAACCAGAACAATTCTATGATTCTATGATAGTTGGTTTGTTGCCCCAGATGTGACAATATCAATTATTGTGCAATTAAAATCCTAATTTTAAAGGAGAACGTTCTCTTTGTTCAATAGTTCAAACTGAAGCATAAGGTGACCTGCAGGTGGGTCCCCCATGTGAGAAGTGTGTCATTTTGGCAGGCCGGTGTGCCACCTTCTAAGAATGACACCTCTCATCTGCAAACTATGGGGGGATGGCCAAATTACTAGCTGAGCAAAGATCAGGGCTGAGCCACTATCCTTGTCCTGCTGAAAAGATTACTTCATCTTCTAAGTGTGTCATGCAAGCTGCTTTAACTATGAGCTAATTTAAATTTCTTATGCTTTGGCTAAGATTAGTTCATATAGTGACATTTAAATTTCATTTGCTCGCAGTAATTTTGTTGTGCAGAATGTTGCAGATAACAGAAATGGCAGATTATGTAAATAGCCGTTTATAAACAGCAGCTTTTTTCAATCCATTGTTCTGAACATCCTACTCAAATTGCCTCGTACATGTTCCTCATTTTAAATATGTGTGTCTGCGACCAGACACTTTGCTTCAACAAACATTTTTAAGTTTCACCCATCTCCTGAAAAGTGCGTCAGTTAAAATAAAAACGCTGTTGAAAGCCAGTTATTTCATCAAACAACAATAACAACAAAAATTCCTGCGCAAAGGGCAAAAGATATAAACTAGCCATCTGCTACAAGCAGCAACAACAACACTGAAAAGTGTAAGAAAGAAATGATAATACTTGAAGTGAGATTGCTAGACATTTCCCAGAAAGCCATATACGTTTCTTTTTCATTACGATATTTGGAAGCCTTTTCTAATTATGGCAGTGAGAGCTTGGGATAGATAGTTAAGTTAAATATTCATACAAGTCCTGGTGTTAAACTCTGAGTCTTTCCACATGTTCCTGATTCCTGTAAGAACAGCGCTGTCACTCAAGTAAGCAGTGTTGTTCAGTAGAGGCTTTGCTGGAGTGGGGAAAGCACTTGCTGCCAAGGGCAGGGCTTTGCAAATCTTACTTGAAAGAAGAACCCATGGAGGAATTGCTGAGTGTGGCTTCCATTTCACTAATAAAATTCAAAATGAAAAATTAAAAAAAAAAAAAAAGAGAAAAAGGAAAGAAGAGGATGGGTTTGCTGGAAAGGGATGATACAAGCTGAAGGCCAAACCAAAATCCTTAGCGCTAAATGTCAGAGGGAAAACACGAAGAAAAGCAGCACTTCCAGTTGTATTCACTGGGGGTAAGATAAGAGACTGAATTAAGCCTTGCTTCTCCAGTGGTGGTGAGAGTGGCGTAAGCTGATGTGACTTGTGGGAATGCTTGATGGATGCCTCCTAGCAGTAGCCAGTCACACCAGCCCTACCAGGCATGAAGGCTACTTTCCTCCAGGAGCTGCACCCGCTTTTAAGCCAGCGAGTTGCCCACTGCCCTGGGATTTTGCAAAACTCCCTTCTCTCTATATTGCTCCTCTCTGTGTCTTCCCTTTCCAGACTGGTGAGTGCTTTTCAGAAATACCAAGATTCAAACAGGAGGCAGAAGGGAATAATTTTCATGTGAATGGGATACTGTAGGCCTCCTTGGGGTCAATTGATTATATTCAACTTGATTTTGGTTTCTCTGGATCAGGCCTTTCAATGCCTGACCTAGAGGAAACCAAATGAAGGAGATTTGAATGGTCGAGAGAAGTAGCTGAAAAGTGTAGGGGAAAAGTTTGTCATAAATGATATAAAGTATATATTGCATAAATAAATGGTATGAAAAAAAAAAAGACAAGGTTGCATGAAAGAAGGTTGTAGAGAGGTGGGTGTCAATCTCTTCTCCCAAGTAACAGGCGACAGGACAAGAGGAAATGGCCTCAGGTTGTGCCAGGGGAAGTTTAGATTGGATATTAGGAAACATTTCTTCACTGGAAGTGTTGTCAAGCATTGGAACAGGCTGCCCAGGGAAGTGGTGGAGTCACCATCCCTGGAGGTATTTAAAGGACGTGTGGATGTGGCACTTAGGGACATGGTTTAGTGGTGGACTTGGCAGTGTTAGGTTAATGGTTGGACTTGATGGTTGTAAAGGTGTCTTCCAACCTAAACGATTCTGTGATTCTATGATGCGTGAACGTACAATTACAGTGAAGTCATTTAAAGCCAGTGATCATTGAAGAATGTATAAATATATGCACAGGCAACAAAGTCTTTTAGTTACATAATGGTTAGTAGTAACTATTGTTAATGTAGTCCTAGAGTATTTATTATAATCAAATGTCAATATTATTTATTAATAAAGACTATCTTAATAATTAGTAAAATGCAAAGACGTTTTATCCGTTTTTCAAGATAACCTCTGCTATGTGCTTGCTTTATAGCTGAGATATAAATAAATGGTTTCTAGTACTAAATTTTGCATAACTACTCTTTTAAATATGTTCTTCTATTTATGTTTGAGGCAACAGAATTGTACAAACACTGTTTAACGGCAGATGCAGGACAACAAAGTTCAACTACACATAAAACTCTAAAGCTGTATTGTACAGCTAGATACGTAAAATAGGCCAACTAGAGTGTCATCGTATTCTGTGGGGAAAAAAAAGAAAAAAAGGCCAGGCTGTAATCTGCAAACTGTGACTATCCACTTAACATGGATCTGACAAGCATAACTAAAGAAGAAACCATGAGTATGAAGAGAGAGGGATGGAAAGAGTTAGATTGAGAGGCATTCAATTTTATCTGAGATCCATTAAGATAAGCACGTGGATGGAGTACACTTCACAGAGGAGAGCATTTCAACAGCAGCACTAGAAGCTTCCTCCATATTGCATTTATTAGCAAGATAACTGGCTTTCTGCCATCACAACTGTGAGTCATGCCTGTTCAAAAGCTGTGATAGCCCTGCAAAATATATCGGTCAAATCCTGAGGCAGCATGTGCTCTCAGCGTAAATCCCAGGAGCTGTTTGGACGCGGCAGTTATTGCAGACAAAGCATCGGGGGAGGCTGCCAGCCTCACGATCTGCCCCTCGCACACGGGATAAACGCACAGGAGGGAGGCTGCCACGCACAGTTTATGGTTTTCACCTCCCCAGCCAGGGAGTGGATGGTCTTCCTGCCCCAGAGAGGTTAGAAGCTTTAATTGGACTGATACGAGGAGGAGGAGGAGAGGGTAGTACTTTTTCATAGAAAATCTGTTCAATCTGATCACAAAGTGGGTCAGCAAGGACTGGTACAAAGGCACAGTACAGTAAGTGGGACCTTCTCCCTCTTGCTTCCATCAGGAAGGAGGAGATACAAGGATGTTTTAGACACTGTCTAGTTCTCAGCCACTGAAATGTGTCTTGAGGGACTGAAGAGAGGGATGAACTCCTCAAAGAAGGAGGTTTCAGCAGTCGTAGCTGGTGTCAAAGAAAACAGATTTTGGGGAGAAACGGTGGGGTGGAATAGCAAGGCTCATGTGTTGTTCCTGCAGCTTTTGTGCTTTGCCCCACATCATTGGGACGACAATGTCCATCCTGTTTTGGAGAGGAACGTGTAAGCACGTGTGTGTACCTCCTTTGGACTTTTTTAGAGTGACCAAAGGAGCTAAACCAGTGACAGGTGTGACTGGGAGGCTAGTTCATGGCTGTGTTGAAATTATATGCTAATATCCATTACAGCCAAAAGATGGCTTTGACTTTGAGCTATTTTTAGGGTAATAACTAGCTCCTAGTTTTGACCTCAAATGCCCCCACTTTCCTAATAATCACTTCCAAGAAGATATTCATCATATAATTTCAGAAATGTATAGAGTTCATGATGAATTGTACTCATTTAATTAAACCATTTAAATAAATTTCCCCCCATGATGCTATTTCCCATTGCCATTTTCAGAAAATTAGAAAACAAAGTTCAAAAAATGTTAAAAAAGAAGAAGAAATACTTTAAATATCATAATTTCTTTTAAAACTTTTCAAAACTTGTCTAGTCTGGGATGAGCTATTATGTGTAACTTGCATAATATTTTCTCTCTTTTTGATGGGATTTGGAAGAAGAAAAGGACTGAAGTTGAAAGCTGTATTCAATACCAGATGCATATAGAAATGTTATATTCAATATTAACTTTGGAGAGGCTATCAGCATTCTACATTCAGTCCTGAGATTTTGTTAGGCTGTTAAATAATTAATTGCATATATATACCTTTAAAAGGACTTTTGCAATCAAAACATCTATAGCTTCATTCAAATGCACCTATTGTCTCATGAAAATTTGTTTGTTTTTCCTCCCTGAGGTTAAGTACAAAATTGGATCCTGCTTTTCTGAAACACTGCAGAAAATCTCTTTCCCAGCTTACCTCAAAATGTCTTTAATCTTCCCCTCCCTCCCTTCCTTCTCAAGTCTCTTTCAGAGGGTATTTTTTTGTCATCTACTCAACATGCTGGGGACACAAAAGCTCAATTTGGGGACCTAATGAGAAGTTGGTAGTCTAGGTGTCTCACTTACCGAGAGAAAACAGAAGAGAACACCAGAGAGTAATGCAAATCTCTAAATAAGGCTGTAGTTAGACTCCTAAATTAATTGGTTAACCTAATTAGTTAACCTAAATCTAAGCTGGGTTCTGTAAGAGCTCTACCCTGGTGAATCCCTGACTTTTAGCTGAATGCAAAATTCTGTGAAGACTTATGGAGCAAACTTTCAACTACATTATTCTTTTTGGTGCTCGTAATTTACAGTTTACAGGCAGGTTTCTATTCATGTCACGTGCACAATAGGAGTTATACAGAAAGTAACTGGAAGCATAATGCAATTTAGAACTTTAAAACTTACTTTAGATCAGAACTAAAATGAGTAAAATCTTTAAATATTACCACAAATTTCTTTTCTGCTGTCTGCATCACTTTATCCATTTTGCTTTCACAAAAATAAACAGTTTTCTATTTCCTGAGTCTATTGCTATGTTATTATTTAATGAAAAGATGAGATCTGGGCTGGAGTATCAGAGTACTTACAAAGTTGGATTGGTCACTGGTGAAATGATTGTCCTGATAATTTGTAACACCTTTGTCTGTAGTCTATGTATATCACTAACTCCACTAGGCTTGGTCAACTTTATTCAGCAATTTATATGTTTTCAATCATAGAGAGACATGGTGATCAAGTAATCTAACCATTGGACTTAGTAGAGCATATAAAAAATTAAAAATTCAGCCAGTAATTTTTGCACTGAATCAATTATTTTCCATTTAAGCTACAGTGTGCCTTTTGGAAAGATAATTCTGATGTAAAGATTTCAAATAAAGGAAAATCCACTACAATACCTTCATGTGCTGTATCATTGGTTAAAAAGAAAGTCTTTCTCACCACAGTGATTTTTTATTTTCTAAAATGGAATGTGTCTTGTCCCTCAGAAAGTCTGATTTAATGATTACTGGGGAAAACCTGCATTTCCTTTCAGTTGATTGTGTATACTTTATTTCCGAAGTTAGGCTTACTTAAAAACCCCACATATGTAGCATATAATTCCAACCAATTTCCAGCCATTACTATTCTATCTAATCCTGATACTATTTAAGTGAACCTGTCGCTCCTGCGCTGTATTATTGTAAGGGATCACCAGCATGAGGCTGGCAGACGTGTCAGTTCCCAAGACAGAGGATTGTCGTAAGTTTTAGTACAAAGAAAACAATTAAAGGAGAAGTTACTGGAGAGGTTGGGGCCAGTATTAATTAGCTGTATAGACCTATAGCAATTCTTTCAAAATTCAAATCTCTTCCAAAGCAGTAGATGCTGCCTGGAGCAGCCTGAGCTCTGAGCCTGCTCTGCCACTCTGCACCAACCCTGGACAGCTTCCCACCACTGCAGTTGGGATGAGGAGGGGTGTTGTGTCCCCCTGTACCTGGTGAACTGGTGTTTTTCAGCA
Organism: Phoenicopterus ruber ruber; assembly: GCA_009819775.1. NCBI lineage: Eukaryota > Metazoa > Chordata > Aves > Phoenicopteriformes > Phoenicopteridae > Phoenicopterus > Phoenicopterus ruber. The sequence continues at coordinate 25,544,252 of CM020215.1, read as the reverse complement.
GAGTATGAAACTGTAGCATACGTGCCACCTACTGATAAGGCACCATGGCTCCCAGTGACCCTCTAAGCACGTGGCCCAAGACCAGTCACTGGGATGCGGCTGTCACCTGCACGATCTCATTATCTGCGGTGGATGCTGGAAGTCACAATGTGCCAGGTATGCAAAAAAGCAGCTGTCATCCTTGATGACTATTAGGAATAATTGCCAAATTTTCTCATTCTTTCTACGCACAGGGTGCTAAGCTCCCTATTCTTTCAAGTAACCACTGAAGAAATTGCACAGTGGCAACATCTTGCCTCTGTGAACCAAACCAGCACTTTCTATGCCCAGTCCATCTTGGTTCTGGAACTTGAGCTATATTCTTTCCAGCATGGGTTTCACTAAAAATATATTTTCTGCTAGTTGAATTCAGTGCTGAATTTTACTGATGCACGAGACAATGTGAACTTATATCTCTTCTAGTTTGTCTATATGGTCTATAAGATTGTCTATAAAAGCTATTTGCTTGTATGGTCCCTGTCACCACAGTGTTGTCAGTAGAAAAATTGAAGGCAGAATTTCTTTTACTATTGGGAACTTAGCTAACATAGGATGATGCAGAACTCATGATAAACCCCCACCAATGTTCTCTGAAATGTGCTGGTGCTTTATTGCTGACTAAAGGAATGACAATTTTCTCCTGTCCCCTGGGTAAGCAGATGGGACTCTGAATACTGAAAGAAATAGATTACTTTTAGATTTAAAAGAGACTTTAGTGAATAAAAAGGTATTACAGCACAGCTTGATGGAGCTCCAAGCTGAAAGGAGAGGGACAATGTGGTTGTCATATGAGTATTTCTAAGTTTTACGACCCCTTAGGCAGTGCTAATAGGGAGGAAAATGGGCAGAGCTCCCTTTTGTGCATCCCTTTCAGAGTAAGAAATGCAAAGGCAGCGCAGCATATCTCTCATGGCAAAGCCTCCGTGGTGGTTACACAGTTAAGGAGAGAAATGCTGTTTGCAACACTGAGTTATCTCATCTAGTTTAACCTCACGGTATCTGCTGATGTGAATATTTTATTACAGCTGTTAAGACTACAATAACTTCCTTTCTCCCCAGCCTCATTATTGTTTGAGAGAGCTGTGGTGGGAGGAAATATGAACTGAAACAATCTTGTTTTCATGCTTCTCACTTGACACAAGTGCTGTTGCACAAGGTCACTGGTTGGTGGAAAGATTGCTGCCATTCTGAAACAACAGGTATTGTCTTCAGTATCAGAGGGTAGGGGGTTTTCTCTCTCACCGCAGTAATTTTTGAATTAATTTGCCACAGAAGGTAGTAATCCAGGAAGCCTCCCTAATTTCTGATATTGTCTTCGGTATCAGTCCTCGGATGTCTCTTTTGTTATGGTAATCTACATAGGAGGTCAGCTGCCTGCTTTTGCTGTGGTTTAACGACAGACAGAAAACGCAGCATCTGAGCTTTTCTGCTGGGGGTGTGCTGTGGTAAGTCCTGACACAGGTCCCATCAACAACCCCGCGAGGCTGCCCAGCAGATCTTCCCCCGCCAGCTAAGGTGGGGAGCAGTTGGTCTCCCTAGGGACTGTGTGCTCAGGCTCCCTTCTTGGGTGTTTTTCAGGCAGGAGCACACCCAGGCCTCACTCCGGTATGGAGCTGGGACACGGCTGGTGTGTGCCAGGAGCTCCTGGGTTCCCTGCCCTGCATGGAGTCAGGAAGCTTGTGATCAGATGAGGAGGATGTTTGTCCCTTAGGAGACAAGAAAAACTGAGAGGATTTTGTGTGTGTATTTCTCTATCCTCTTTTTTCTTTTGAACTTTTCTTTTAAATGATTAATTTATATTGTATAACATGACTCATTCACTTCTTTAGTGCAAGGTTGGACCATCTGATTATCAAGCTTACTGCTATGTGGGACTCTAGTTCCCCGAGGGTCTTCATCTGCCAATAATCTTAATTGCAGTTTGCTGTAATTGACATCTTATCTATTTCCTCTCCTTCTTTCCACTTAGTAAATTCAAAATGCTGACAAGCTAGCTCTAGTATTTGGTGAATGTGATAATTAAGGAGGAATTGGCAACCACTTCATCGTCAAACTATGTTTTGTTTTTAATTAAAACTGCATTTAAGCTTTTGGTGAGGCATAAAAATAAATCTTAACCATAACCAAACCTATTTCTATGACCTCCAATTTACAGCTGGTGTAAACAGATGTCAACAGAAGGCAGCCTTTCTCTGCTGATTTACATCAATCAGCTGAAAATGGGATTCATTGAACTTTCTCAGACATTTCCAGAAAATTACATCCTTCCTCAAAGACTCCAAAGGAGTAAAAAGTGACCCTTTAAATACACTTTGGCCTTGGTCTTGGAGTTTATTCAGATTCTATAACTATAGTTATATTTCAGCTCTTACAAACTAAAATTGATAGACATCTTTAGTTTAGCTCTAACCTGAAGACTGCTTAACAAAAAAAAGCATTTAAAAGGGGAAAAAAATCCAGAACAAAATCTTTACTTATTAGTGATTCTAATTATATCAGTGAAGCTGAGTGTTGATACAGTTTTCTCTAAAGTTTTCTCTAGTAGTATAAATTTTGTGTGGCTGCATTTTTGGTGAAAAAAATGAAAGTGGTTGGTTGTCCTCCTTCACAAATGCATAGAGCAGAGTAGTACAAGTTCTGACAGCACCTTGGAGCACCATGGAATAGCTTCTTCCCCATCTTGGAAAGTTTGTAGGAGAAGAGCCCTTTTCTTTCCCCCAGAAGTCCCTATCCAGCAGGTTCTGTCCTGGCTACTTTCTGAACTAGGCTGAGCAGCTGTCTGGCCCTGACAGTATTTCTAAGGATTTGGGGGCACAAGGTAAAGCAATAGTAGAACATTTGGGTTTAGTTATTGTGCTGAACCAGCAACTTTTGAGACATAGGCCATGACATGTGTCTCTCCAAGGCACCCCTGCGCTCATCCTGCTACCCCTTTTGTGGCAAATGCCACCCCTGGTAAACCTTCTTTCACAGCTAAATATTTAGGCTATTTCTAAACTCTGTAGTCCAGAAGAAAAAGTGAACAACACCTTATTCTTCTGTGAGTTTTAGTTGATCTGTCTCTTAAATTAATGACATCTTGGTTGTGCCAGTCTCTGCTCAGTTGAACCTTTGTGCCAATCATTTGGAACAGCACGTCGGCTATTGATTTATTACTCCTTTTTGCTTCACTGTGAATTCACACAAACTAGCACTGAAGACACAGTCCAAAGAAATATACTTTGAAATTGAATGGTAGAGATTTGTACAGCGCCAAACAAAAGGAAGAGGTGCTTCAGCCCATGCCTAGTCGGAGCAGAACTCCTTGCTCTGGGATATTGTGGAAGTTTGACATGGGTTCAAGGTGAGCCTGTGTTGGTTCATGGAAGAAGAGTACAGTAAGAGTTAGTAAACATAGAGAAGTTGCCTTTAGGGAACTAGAGGAAATCTCCATTTCCTCTAATGAAGCTTGGGAGGATATTTGCTTATTCTGCTTTATGCTTTTTCCCAGGCTTCTGCTTTCAGGCACTCTTCTAGTTTCCTTAAGCCCTGGTCGTTCCCTGTGGAGTTAGCAGTAGTCCAGTAAAAAATAAGGAATAAAACTGGGAATGACCAGGGAAATAGTATTTCAGTAATGAGTTCTTTACAAGGAGGATGGAAGGTCCCAAAGAATTTTGGAAAAAAAGAAAATCCTGGAAAAAGTACCTGCAGAGGTTTCTTTTAGAGGGATGCGGTCACGGAAGCAAAGCTTATATTCAGACAACTCCAGGTGGACAAACTTGCAGCAAAGCCTGCAAGCCGGGGCTCAGTGGTCAGGATTGGCCTAGGGGGAGCTTACATGTTTTCCCCTCAAATGGGAGAGAGATGGATACATCACCCAGCACGAGTATCAGTCTTTCAAGAGCACACTGAACATCTTGCACAGTACTGGTGCAGGTTATTCTCTGTGTCATCACAAACCCCTCCATTAAGCATGCAGTGAAGAAGTCACGGTAGATCACTGCACCAAACTAACTTTGAGTTTTTATGTGGTAATTTGCACTGATGTTACAGCAACAGATAAAATCCCGCAGATGTCTGAAAGAAAGGAATGCAAATGAGGAATACACAGGTCGGGAAGGGGAATAAAGAGGGAGACAGCTCAGAAGCAGCCAAATTCTGATGTTATCCTGAGAGGGGATGGGCTTTGCTTCTTTTCTGAGAAGGGAGGGTTGCTTTTCTTCATAGGGGAGTAGAGAAGAGAAAAAAATTAGTATTTTTAGAGGTTGTTAAGGGAATTGCAAGCTTGTGCTTAAGGGAAGCTTAAGTTTAATCCGTAAGCATGCCTTCTTATCATAGAAAGGAATGGTTAGAGGTGAGAAAAGGGATCTGTACTGCCTCACTGTGGTACATGTAGTAGATGGGCTTGTGTGTGTGTGTTTACGTGTATTGCTTATGTACTGTGACTGTGTATACATATATATATAAAAATATATATGCTTGTATATGCATTGCATTGCACTTCATATAGTAAATCAAATGGCATGAGACAATATCTAAGATGGATTGGATCTGAGATGAAGCTTGGTGGCTTATCTCTGACATGAGCTACGCAACAGGCTTGAGAAGACGGCCAAGGCACGCAGCCGTTGGCAGGCAGAGGGTCGTGTTCCCTCCATCATGCAAAGGCTTGCCCAATCTGCTGAAAAACAGAGACTGGATAAACCTACAGGGATAAAGTTTAACATTCCTTCCTACATTTCTGGGTTTTGTGATGACATTCCTGAGTGTTACTGCAAATAATGCTTACTTTGTATTTAAATGCGTTGTCCTGCAGTCTGATTCAGAGATGCTTTCAGTGTAGTGCTTGATGAGGCTGGCGAAATGAGAATAACCAGTCCTTGATAAGGGAGGGTCAGAGAGACAGGGCATGGCAGTCTTTTAAAATGGGAAAATTCTTGCTGGTTTCTACAGATGAAAAACACAGGCTCTGTAACCATAGAAACATGATGGGCCAAGGATAATGCTGAACTTCTGATGAATTTTTTTTGTTTAGAATAAAACGCTGTTTGGAGGAAGAGATATAGTGTAGATAAGGTGAAGTGATAACAGTGCTTTGCTTTCTGTACTTCCTTCCCCTCTTAGGTCTTGGAATTCTTTAGGTAGCTCTTATTATTCCATTTTAGAGGAAGGGAAACAGAGACCCAGGGAAGCAAAGCTGATTTCCCCAAAGTCACATTTCAGAACCAGGAATAAAACCCAACTCTTCTCAGGTTAACCAGGGTTGAATTAACAGAAAGAGCTAAAGTGCTTGCAAACAGGTTTTTGAGTGATCCAGGAGAAGTTACATGAGATGTGACATGCTTTCCTGCCAGAAAGATGCTGCGCTCAGTCTTGCTCTTTGGCTACATCTATACAATGAGAGATGTGTTACACACATCTGAACTAGCAGCTTTGATATAGCCAAACTCTGGACAGCTGCCTTGATTTCTTGCCTAAGCTATGGGCTTCATTTTCTGCCTCTATAACTCCTTTGCTTTTGATGTCAAAGATATATAGATATACCCAGGCTAACCTGATGTTCTTACCCTGCTGCAGTCACACCATTAACAGCACGGAGCTGGAGCTTGAACCTTTCACTCTGTCCATGACATCAAAAGACATGCTATAAAATCCAAACATGCAAACTTCCAATAGTGTTTTGGGTAGTAACTCCTAAATACTCACTGAGGACTTAGGATACTACTCCACTCTCCTGTACAAGTAATAAACTCCATTGACTTTTTTTGGTATGAATGAGGACAAAAATTGTCAATAGAACATTGACAAGATAAGAGGAGCACAGTGAGCTAGTCTGAGCAAGAAGGGGAGAGTTGTAGAAAGCTGGCCAGTCTTGCTGTCAGTTGTCTTCTGTGTTGATGCGAAACAAAAGTCTCATCAACATGAAAAGACAGATGTCAGCCTTAGTGAACAGTGGAGATCATATACTGCAATGGCAGAACATAAACGGAACACAAATGTGTTGCCTGGAATTATTTGCTAGGAATTTGATCTGTATCCAGTTTCTGAAAATACCAGCAGTGCAGAGGCATTTTGTTTCTAAACCTGTAATAATTGCGCTTGATCTGTGCAAGAAATTCTTTCTGTAAAAGAAAATGTTGATCAATGTAAGAGTATAAACAGCCCCCCTCCCAAGATGAAAGAATCTGTACATATGCATAAATATTAAGGGTACCCACCAAGCATCTACAGATATGACATAGGATAAGATAATTAGTAATTAATCATATGGTAATTACAGAAGTAAACAACAAGCTTAGATCCCACATTAAATAGCCTTTCAGTCAATGAAGGAACTCGTGTTTCATGCAGTCGGGTTAGAAATGAGACTTTTTTCTTTGGAATCCCTTTTGATTTTGATGCAGGCTAATTCATACAAAATTCTGTCCTGTGGAGGTATTCATAAAGCCAAAGGGCACATTTACACACAAAAAAAATCTAAACTCCCATATAGCCACAGGGAATACATTTTTATCTCCGCTCTACAGATGTCTCCTGAAGGCCTTGTGCACTAAGGTTGAGGTGAAGAGAAGCCATTTAAACCCTGACAAATCAAATAGTGCGACACTACAAAATTAGGCACTAACCCTGTTAGGATAACTTGGAGGGTCAGACGAGGGTCACTGTATTCCTTGTAATGTAGTCAGGGAAAAGAGTTAAGTTCCCTCATGAAAATGATTCAATATGATAAGTGACTTGAGGCATCTGGCTGTCTTAGAATGGTCTACAGAAATTCCCTTTGCAAGGGAGCTGTTTGGATCTAATCAATAGAGGAACGAGCACAGGCAGTATCTGAATTCCTGTTTCTCCTTAGCAGAAGCATGAATTGGGTCTGCTCATAGGATGCTTCCATCCACTTGGTAGTATTTTATAACCTGATGGTTGCAGCATTCCTGGGGGGATATGGCTTTGAATCCCATCAAATTAGGAAGGGAATTAAACCATAATCTTGCTTTCTTGGATGGTAGCGCTTGGCAGGATCCAACGGTACGAACCACTGCCACCTCTCCATTTGGTGTGAGTCTGAGAGATAACAGCTGTGCCTTTTGTAGGGCTTGGTGCCGTCAGCGGTGAGGGTGTCTCCGCGAGATTAAGGTCAGGTGCCAAAGGCAAGAGAACTTTCAGGGCCAAAATAAAAGCGCCTGGTGAATTTTAGATTCAGTGGCAGTCCACTTTGGATCATTTGATCTTAAGTAGTGGATTATGCCTTACGGCCATTTTAAACACTCTCCTGCAGGGGTGGGTTTTTTCGTAGCTCATACTTAACCTCTGTAGTTTTGTTACTGCTTTGTCAGATTCTCTTGAAGTGTTACTGTTGCTGAAATAATTAACGGCTCAAAAATCAAATAGAATTTCAAACATTTTTGTCATATCCAGCCTTTAAGTGGAGATCAGGGGTGTCAGTGCATTTGGATTATATGCGATACGCTCTGCTTTTCTTTTGGTGCTAGTTTCGAACAGCTGGATTCTGCATCTGGGAAGAAACAGAATTATTGTTTTTTAAAACTACATATGCCTGTCACACTCTCTTTGAAATGGTAATGGCAATAGAACTGAGAATTCATTTTCTGTTCTGACAGGCAAACGATTAAATCAGCCTGTCTATCCCTCTTTGGCCTCTGTTTGAGCTGTCCGGTAGCCATGATGCTTTGGCAATGAAATCAGATTTTAGAGGAGACATCTGGTGATGGGGGAGCTTTCCTTTGTACAGGCACACACGTGAATCTTCATACAGAAAAAAGAATTGGCTCTGGAGTACTGAATGTAGCAAAGTAGGAGGATGATTAAGTCTTCTGCGATAAAAGAGTTAAACTTCTGTAAAGTGTTATTTATTTTCTGTCAGGCATGAAAATATCACTCAATGTCTTTTCTTTGTCAGGTCTGTGAACATATATTTCCCAGTGTGCATCAGATACTCAGTGCACTCTGACCCAGGATTTTGGCTCGAAGGCCATATTTCCTCTGGGTAGTAAACCTTTTCTACTGCTTTCTAAGAGGCTGTCCTTGCTTCTGTATAATGCCTGGAGTTCTGGCAACAGTTCTTGAAAACAAATTCATCTTTTAATGAGGAACATAGGTAGCTGATGCAAAATTTCAAACAGAATATGGAGAAATAAACTGTTCGTAAGAATATGAGTGAGTTTCAGCTATAGAGTGCCGTATGAGACCATTTAAATTCTGAACATAACTCCAGAACTAGACTTTGAATTGTGCCAGAGCAGAGAATTTCCCCTCCTGTGAAGATACTACAAGGGGAAAGAGGAGCTTTTTTGAAAAACTAAGTCTCTAGTCCCTTTCAATGTTAAGAGTAACTACCCCTTGAAAACGTGAGTTAATTTAAGGCAGTTGCTGTAAGTTTAGAAATGATCAGCAACAAGATGTGTATGTGTGAAGGTATACGTGTAGGAGGCAGGAAGAAAGGGGGCAACAAGATATAATTCATATTCAGAAACTGAAATCTGGAGGGGGACAATTAGACTAATGAGTTGGAGTTCTGACTCTTCCCCGTCATTCTCCCTTCACCTTACCCAGTGCAAGCTCTATAACAAATTTAAGACTTCTATGTAAAATATAAATATAAATTTATATACAAATATAAATTTAAGACTTCTATAATTTTATACTTCTGTATAAAAGACAAAAATTTTGAGCGTGCCAGGGAAAGAGTGCAGGTACATTTCCAGTGTCATGTTAACCTCTCGTCAACTCAGTTTGCTTGGCATATATATATATGGAAATATAAATAACTATATTTTAAATACAGGGGGTTTTATTCTGTTTAAAAGTATAGACCAGTAAGTATTTCTATGCATTTCTTATAGATTAACAGGATAAGGAAAACCATGCTTTATTTAGAAGCTTATAGGATTAATCTTTTGATAGCACAAAGCTCGATATCTCAGCCATGGCACTGATAATTATCTACAGAAAATTTTTGCAGGAAGCCTTTTAGCCTAGTGACTTATTTTCCACAAATTTTTACCTGCCTGCAATTTCTCTTCAGTTCTGTCTCCGTATAGCTTGCAAATGTACGAAGTCTTACATCTGGAGTATTTAGTGACTGATGCATTGTGCTTCCTCCAGCCCATCGGTGCCTTCATTTTCTAGTGCATTGGCTAGTTTCATATAACTTTTCACACTAAAAGGAGAGCCCATTATTTGCAGCAGAGTCTGTTACCTAATTTTGTCAGTCTTGATTCTTCTGTCTACCTTATTAACCCAATCAGGATGTGGCCAATTTTTTCTCCTGTTTCATGTGAGTTCTTAACTGTAAATATCAGTAAGGAGGGTGTCTTTATTTTCTAGTTCAGTTTTGCTCTGAAATTCTAAAACTCCAGAAATATTTATGTAAAATGAATCTATGTTGTAACTCTCTCCTTGATTTCAGATCTTGGCATTTAAAATCAATTTGATGTTTAATGCTTTTAAAAAGAGCAGTATTATGAAGCAAGGCAATAGCTTCAAAGCTGTTACGATAGCATCCATAATCCTGGGGCAATTTCAGTTTGCTTACATTGGAAGAGTTTTAGTACATTGGAAGTTCTAATAAAACGTTTGCATTTGTGATTAACCATATGCAGAGCTACATGAAGATCTAATAATTGCTCCAGAGATGAATAAGTAGTATACACAGCTGTGTTTACCCAGTACCATGGGTAAAGCATGTACATGATGGAGAGGTAGTTTGAACCATCATGACAATCTGAGACATGACATCATCATCTTGGTCATATATGTTCTCAAAATAAAACAAGCTTGAGAAATCTGTTTTTACTTAGGTCCCCAAACCTTAGACTTCTAAGTCTAAGCTAGATATCCTAGGCTGCCTTAACCATCTACATGGGCAAATATGCAAACAGAGCAATTCAGCCTGATAAACCACCAACAGGAGGTGCCTCTTTTTATCCCTCAATTAGAAATGGAGCACAACATCAGCTAAGGATTAGGCGTCTAACTTAGAGATGTCACAAATAAATGAAATAATCTTTACCCCTATTGAACAGATTTATGGAAACTGTTATTTACATCTGAGTCTCTGATACATAGTACATCCTCCAAATCTAGATCTTCAAGGGTCTTCTGAAGATCAGCAGGGGAATTAATCTTTAGTATCTTAGTCCATGGGTGGTTTAAATCACCATCTACTAGGGTATAAGCTTTTAAATTTAGAATTGATAGAGACTTAAATTGTAAAGATATTAGTGATCTGCCTGGCATTCCTATTCTGTTTGTCCTTTGGCTTATTTTTGAGAAAATATACTGCCAAACTTTTCTTTCAACTTTTCCAGGAAGTAAGCTTTTTCATTCCAAGAATGTTTTTGTGACATCAAAAGAATTTCCTTTCCAAGCTCAGGATAAATAGTTGACATCTTGAAAGTTTTTGGCACAATAATGATCATATTTATGCTTGTTAGTTTGTTTGTGTCAATCAAAATATAGTGCTCCAATTGAATATGAATGATTTTTAGATATTGGTTCATTTTTAACATCTCTCTTGTTAGTTTAAATTATTAAGCTAAATATAATTTCAATTTGGGAAACTGGAATTTGTGTTTTTATAAAATAAATTGGATCAAAAATTGTCAATACTGCTCTTTTTCAATGTTTCAATTTCAATAAATTTGTTATTTTTCTGAGAACAAAGCGTATCATCCCCAAAATACCCAACCAGTTTTACTGACTATCTTGTTTCCCAGTAAACAGGTGTGTGGCATCCTATTCTGAGCTGGAGATAATAAGAAAGCTCTGTCCTACTTCCCTGTCCTTGATGGTCCAAACAAAGGCTGTGTGATAGTAGCGGACACAGACTCTTTATGTGATGTCAGTGTACCCTGTGAGGATGTACTGCCTGCTAATGAAAGACAGAAAGGGAAAGTAGAGTAGAAAATAATAATAAAAAGATCTCACTAGATGCAGAGATGGAATCGCACAGCAGAAATGAGCTGAGATCAAGGATCTTACACAATCAGTCAGACACAAATTCATTACTTTCGTAACTGCAGGTTGTTGCTTCTCCCATTCTTAAATAAGCAGATGCACACCACAGACTTAGAGGAGCCATAAATAAAGGATAAATCTAAACTAATCTAGGTAGGCTTCATTAGATAGGCAAGGAGACAGATTGTCTTATAAAGTCTCTGATTTCCTGAGATTTTTATAGGCAAAAACTACTTGGGAAGTAACACTGCGAGGGTGGTCGGTCACTGGAACAGGCTCCTCGGGGAAGTCATCACGGCACCAAGTCTGTCAGAGTTCAAGGGGCGTCTGGACGATGCTCTTACTCATATGATTTAGTTTTAAGTAGTCCTGCAAGAAGCAGGGGGTTGGACTCAATGATCCTTATGGGTCCCTTCCAACTTGATATATTCTGTGATTCTGGAGGCATTGATAGCTGTGGATTGAACTATGGTCTCACGGGTATCCAAGACAAATCTGGAATGTGTTTTTCATGGCCTGATGCTGGCACCTCACTGTATAACCTTAGGTTATCTAACAGCTCAACCCTTAGAGAGAAATGAATTTGATCACTTATATACTACTCTGGGGGAAGTTTGCGAGAAAATTAGCAAAACATAGTGATGAAGGCTTTATAAATGAAGTTCGAGATATGCAGATGAGATAGACCGGGTTTAACTTTAGCGCATGCAATAAGACATTTTCAAGGGCAAAAATAATAGTGTTTAAGCAATATCTGTGATTACCTATGCTGAGAGAAAAAGGATAAAGACCTGACAGGGAATATATTCTGTGAAGACTCTTATCATCGACCGACTCTTAACAGTCAAAGCAAAGGTTACGCACAGTGTCTTTGCAGTCATGAGCAGGTGACATAAACCTTGCAGAAATAGGCCCCTGCCCTAAAGCTAGCTTAGTATATTCAAGCTCAGATCTCATTTCAGGGTGAGTATCATTCAGGGGAAAAAAAATATCTTCAGAACACAAATATCACTTGCTAGTATTTCACAGGGGAACAACGCCTTCTTTAGTTCAGTAATCTGGGTGATTTCCTCCCTCTTATCTTCTTACAAATTTTAGAAGAGCAAAAACTGTAAGCAACCTGGAAAACTCCCAAAACAAAAGAACGTCTGCAAAACTCCTTTGCAATTTGTTTCCTGGCTTATGTGAATTTTGATGTTTGTTAATCATTAGCAAAGGTTAAGTATGTTTTTGTTACTTAGCAACCATGATTAGTTTTTAAAAGTTTTGTTTCAAATTTTGTCATGTATTTATCCGTGTTTTTCTCTGCTCCTTTTCTCCTCACTGAATTCAAACTCAAGAAAGTTTGAGTGCAGCCAGACATCTGAACTCATAATCTTTGCACCTACCTACTTGCAATAAACATGGAAAATCAGAACTAAAATACAAACCAGGACAAGAGAGCCATTGCTGTCTCGTCTACATGAGGATCTATTCTTAGCTGGTTTTCAATTTGCACTGTGATGGTTTAGGCAGAGAAAATAACCTAGAGCAAATCACAAGAGTATTTTTAGGCTTTGTTTTATTTATTTTCCTTTTCAGTGTTTTGGTTGTGATGGAGCTTTGTGCTTTATCAGTTTCAACCTAAAAACGGAAGCCTGAAATGAGTGGTATTTTAAAAATTAATTCTGAAAAGTGTGATTTATTTGGAGATTAGCTAGAATATTTGTCCTGCTGTGTTTAGCTTATGTTCACGTATATTTTAACTTCAGACGAATGTTTAACCTAGTGCAATATGAACTATAAAGCTTGTGCACCCAAAGGCTTACCTGTTTTTTTCCAAGTATGTCGGTTACTGTAATAAAAGATGTTACTTGTCTCTAAAACCTTTACTTTGCTTCCCTATTTTACAATATTAAGTTGACATCCCAGCTTAGCTAAAATCAATGAGAACTTTCCTATTGAGTTCCCTGTGGTCAAAATTTTACGCTGTAAGTGAAAAAACAAAGGCAATTGTAAAAAAAAATCATACCCTGAAGATATGAAATGCTAAAGTAGCCAGCTATCACAGCTGCTAAGCTCTTGTTTCTTTCTGGAAGCTGTGGAGCACAGCACGCACATGAACTGCAAACTGCCGAGGCCTCCGGCTGCCCAGAAGCTCCGTTCTTGGGAGCTGGTAGAGCAGAAGTTACCTGGAAGTCGGTGGCTCTCATTGTTTATACTTTTTAATATCGATGGCGCTCAGCAACCATTTGAATGCCGTATGGTACAAGCCATTGCAGATGTACTGATGTAGTGAAACAGATGCTTATTTTGGAATTTTTGCTGTGCTTGTAACCCATCTATTTCTGCTCATAGCGGTGAGGTGGGCCTGAAGAAACACTGGAAGCCAAGGAGCACGATTGCTTGAGCGCTTTGGTATATGCCCTGAGTCTTGGTCCGTGCTGGAATGTATTGTTCTAATTAAGGTGAAGATGAAATTTCAGATTCTCAGGCAGCCAACATAGAGATGGATTCCACTTATCAGGGCTAACAGACCAGTCTGTTTCAAAATCCCTGTATATACCTGGAACAGTAAGTGAGTTTATATTCACAGGATGAGGAATATAGAAAAGGTAGAACTAGGACAGGAGGAACTTTTGCCAAGCTCCTTTTATTTCCCTCTCTTTGGGAGAAGATTTCTGTTCTTACTCCATCTCCTATAAGCAACAAGGGCAACTGCCTGAGCTGGACATCACAGATGGGTACCAACCTGCAGCATAAGCCACTCTGGTTTGTCCATCAACGTTTCTATCCCAGTATTCGTTTGTATGGTCTTTGGGTTATTCAGACCCAGAAAACTGACTTCATACTTTTACTGTGCTCGTGTTTTTCTTCTACACAAAAAATAACGACATTTTCTAGCTTTAATCACCAGATTAAGTGCATTTTCCAGAGTTTCCCAAATTTGCTTTCAGAAACAGCAACTGACATTTCCTTAAAAAAAAATAATAAGGGGGAAGGAGAAAGAAAACCATCCCTGAGCTGACAGAATGCAACAGTAGGAGGGAAGCATTCAGCTGGCAGTTACTTACTTCCTGGCATGCAATTTTAATTAAGGAGTCAGCATGTCTGCTACACAAGCCCACAGGAGGCAGTAACTAAAAATGACTGGGAAAATGTCCATGGATAAAAAGGTAGGAGAAAGAAACAATGACAGTGTATTTCAGGAAGCTAATTGAATATGTTCATCCCTACTTTTCTCTAGATAAGACCTATTACCAAAGGAAAAGCAAGCACAAGTTGCTATATCACAGAATGCACAAGAATACCTGTTTTGCAGTGTATGGTCAGAGAGTCACTATTGATCCAAGATAATTCAAAGACAGCATCTGTTTTTTTCAGGTAGGTTTGCATTTGCACCAGTTTTCAGATCTGTGCAATGAGGTTCTGTCTTTCTTTTTATGTTAGGGACTTTGCATTCACAGCAATTATGCCTTTCACCGAGCAGTTAAACTGCCCAGTGCATAAGAAGCGGAAATGACCTGCGCAGGAGTCATGTTCTGAGATATCAATTCATATTTTTAAACTGAAGCCAGGTCAGAATTTTTTTTTACCTTAGACAATAGCTGCAATGATTACCTAGCTAAGTAAGTCAGCAAGTAGATTGCTTTAAATCACTTCCAGTAATTTTTCATAAATACTTTTTTTTCCCCTGGTATGATGATTTTTTTCTTCTTCTCACAGAGCCAATCATCAGGACATAGAGGCTGATTCATATCCTGTACTTTCAACAACCATTATTAATCATACAAATATCTTTCCAAAGAGGTACTGTGAAATCCTGCATTGAAATCTCGTTGTTGGCTCTTACGTTCTCCACTGGTAAATATTCAAATGTAACACTGAGGAATAAAAAGGAGGGAGCTCATGCACCTGCCTTGTTTTATATCTGTACACATCAGTCTGAAAGGGCTGGGACTAAAAATAATTTGTGAAGGAAAAGCAAATTAATAGGATATGACTTAAAATTAGAGCTACGGGTTCTGTGGAGAAAAGAACTGGTCAGCTAATCTCAGTCTTTCTGTCTTTCTGTCACTTTCAGTTATTAAGAGCTCTTTGGCTAGCA
Source organism: Phoenicopterus ruber ruber (assembly GCA_009819775.1). Taxonomy (NCBI): domain Eukaryota; kingdom Metazoa; phylum Chordata; class Aves; order Phoenicopteriformes; family Phoenicopteridae; genus Phoenicopterus; species Phoenicopterus ruber. The sequence continues at coordinate 25,529,170 of CM020215.1, read as the reverse complement.
GGTACATAATTTATGCTTATGGTTAAATAAATTGCTGGGCGAATGCTAGAGAAGTACAATGAAATCAGATGACAGAAGCAAAAATCTTTCAAACTTTTTTTTTTTGTTTTTTTATAAGTGCCATTTAATGGGCTCATTATGGGTCGAAAAATTATTTCTGAGAGAATGTAACTTGGGATGAAACACTGAACAATCAGTAATGACTTTCTCCCTCCGCCTGTTGAACTGCCTTTATGAATCGGGATTGACGGGATAATGTTTGGGGCAAGCTGGGACCATGGTGTGAGTTGTGTGAGGCTGTACACATCTCTCTGTTCTGTTTCTCTGCTGCCCCAGAGACCATATCAAAAAGATTTTAATGTCATTATTTAAGATTTTGATGTCTTGCTCATATGAACAGAATTCATGGGAAACGGGTTTTTTTTCCTTTTCTTTTTGTCTTAAGCTAACCTACAGGGAGAAATTTTTTTTCCTTTTACTGAGCAGAGGAGAAAATATCCTTGATTTCTTTTCCTCATAACCCTGAGAAATCCAGACACTGATAGAATAGCCTGAAGATTTCTGTAATTTAAACCGGCAATGATCACTTCAGGAGCCATAGGCTCCCTGAAAATTGCCATAGTTTACTGACTGTCAGTTGCTTCTCCTACCTATCTTAAGCTACAAAATGCCCTAAAGGAATTGCAGAAAGGGACAAATAAAGACCCAGTAATAAGCTGTTTGTCACGGCGGTGTTCCCAGGAGAGTATTTGTAGCCAAAAAATGGAGAAGGCAATAACCAGTAGCTCTAGGGCCACTAAGTTTTGCTCCCAGACCACAGTCATGCCTGTGAGTATTGACAGGTCAGGGTCTGCACCGCCCGGCCGTCCTCTGCAACCCGCCGGCGCCTGCGGGGAGCTTTGGGTGGATGACATCTGCCACCAGGATTAACCAGCTGGTGGTTCTTGGCTCTTTGTGATTAAATAGCTCGAGGCCCTATTTTGAAGCAGGCTAAACTTTTAGCCATTTTACTGTTAAACATCTTAGCCGAAGCATCCTCTTGCCAGTCTGTCTCCCTTGCCTCTGGAAGAAGACGTTTCAGAGGGCTGAAGCTCTGCTCGGTAGGAGAGCTGCTAAGTCAAATGAATCTTCTTCTGGGGGCATCTCTCTCTCCCTCTCAACTGGGAAGGGAATCCAGGCAAGTGGATTAATTGAAACACCTATACTGTAGGTGGCTAAAAAGTAGTGAGAAGAATTTGAGGCAGAGAAAAACATCACCCTGTTTCAATACCAGACTTTTAAATATCTCAGCTCTTACTTCAGCCTGTACGTTTAATTTCCTTTGAAGAGCAACCGTGGCTTTAAAGGTGAATTATTTATCTTGTACATATAAAGAAGGGGCCAATGTCCAAATGATGCTACAAAACTGCTTTTAATAAACTCAGTTAAAACCAATAGCATGCCTATAGTCTCTATCTTTTTTATATGAAGACACAAAAAAGTTTTTTAGATGAAATAAAGCTGCCTTCAGGCAGTTTTAATTTGCAACAGAAGAACCAATTCAAGTGATCACTATATTGCAAACAGCATGGTTCCTGGCTGTATGGCAGGGATAATATTTTTATATGGATGAGCTGTTCTTGATTAATTTTTTGTGATAGAGAGCTCAGGTAGGCCTCTGTGGGCGTCAGAGCATGGTTGCACTGTGATTGCCTGAACACATGTTCACATACATGCTCATTTATTGCATTTAATTGATAGCAGCTCACGGACAATACTTCCCCCTGCCGAGGGCTGCAGGAAGAAACCCAGGCCTTCCCGGGCCATGATGGGGGCAGAGAAGGGGTCCTGTCACCTCTCAGCTCCCAAGTGCTCCCCCCGGCTCTGCACACAGCGTGTGCATAGAGGAGAAAAGCTGGGAAAGGGAAAAGGGCCCAGGTCAGGTGATACCGGGAATGGGGAGAGGTGGATGAGAAAGAAAAGAAACTCAGTAAGAGCTTTGGGGGGTAGGAAGTGCATGAAACAAAAACCAAGCGCTCTCTCCGAGGCGCGGTTAGGGGTCTGCGGGAGCCGGGAGCAGGAAGAGCGCCCCATTAAATGCATCGCTGGTGATGGACATCCAGCAGGGCTTGGAGAAGACTTCCCAATAGTCTGTGTATGTTGATTTTTTTCTTTAAGGCATATCCACAATATTAATGAAATTGTAAAGAAAATACTCCCTGGCAAATATTAGTGGCCTTTTGGACTTTTCTAATAGAAAAGCAACCTAGAATTTTAAATTTATAAAGTTTAAAGTGAATGTGCAAGAGCTATTTGTTCCTCTTCCAAATCTCGTGTCACCCTTATGTCCAATTTGACTCTGCTAGAATATCCTTTTCAAGGGTATTCCGTGATTTTACACGAACTCCCCTGCTTATTTATTTCAAATTGCTTTCCCAAACTCCCTACCATGAAACATACTATTTTGGGGGTATATAGCAGCAACTCATATCTGCCTCTGGACCCACGTCATTAAATATTTAAATATTAATTCAGGTTATTTTTGGTTTAGTGTATTGTTTGTACGAAGTGTGTAAGCAGCCCAGGGGCTGGCCAAGTACAGAACAAAATCAAAATACACGTGAGGGACAGGGAGTCAAAGAAATGGGAAAACAGGAGAATAATTGCCTCTGGCCATGATTTTACAGTTTTTAGATAAGTTTTGAGAAAAAATATTAACTCATTCCCCCCCTTACTTATGTAGCTGCAGTCTCTGTGACTGTGAGGAAAGCAAAAACAACGGAGTGAGATGCTCTTGGAGCTTAAAAATGACATCACTGCTACCGAAAGAGAATATCTCTTTTTGCAGGTACTTAGGCTTGTTTTTTTTAAAGCATTCATCCTGTCAGGCAGCTGGATCCCCTACAGGACAGGTGGAATTTAAAGGAACAAATATCATGGTCTTCAGAGTAAGTCTATTCATAATAAATAGAAAGAAAAAACACTTGAGTAGGTTCCCAAATATGATGAACAAATTAAGATACTCTCGGGTATATCCAATTTATGTTATCTGTAAATTTTTAACTATACAACTGCGGCATTAAAAGCTCAATGGACTTTATCTTGCCTGGTATCATTGGCTGCTATCCAGTAAAGCACTTACACATTGCTAATTTTAAGGACATGATGCCCTGGTTTCAAGCCAGAGTACCCAGCAGCATATTGGAACAAACCAGTGATAAACGCTTTGACAAGCCCGGCAACAAATACTGTCCTGCTGCTTCTTAAAGACACCTATATGTAGTTGATTCAAACATATTATTTTACCAATATGTATTGAAGATACACCTAGATTACTCTTTTTTTCCCCATTTTTTTCAGTGCTAAACACAGTTAGCAGAATTGTTGCTCTCTCTGCAGTCTAACATCCAGATAAATAATAATTCACTTCTTTTGAATCTGTATTCGATAAAGAGAACAGAATAAAAGGGAGTGCTAATGTACATTTCTGTGATGTCAATTTTTTGTTGCTGCTGTTTCTGAAATATAGCCTTATCTTGTCAGATTAGGATTCCTGGAAATTCTGTCTGTGAATATATGTTTAGTTCTTCCACCTTGTTACGAACATGTTATTAGATTTTCACATCTGTCATTTGCTTATCATAAATGCCAGCAGTTGCTTTTTCTTCCTCCCACTTTTTTTGAAGTAAAAGGATACTTTTCACATCCAGCTTCAACCCAAATGACTAGCATAACAACAAAAATGCACCCTACCACAGCATTTTAATTTATTTCCAGCAAAACTCACAATTTAGAATACCTTCCTTTCGGTGAACACAGAACAATGAAAGAGCCACGCTCTTTCCAACTGCCATCCAATCCATGGGTGATGAAGGTCGTAAGTGTTACATGTGTTAAAAGGGTAAACTCCTACCTCCAGAATCTTTAAGGGCAGACAAGACAGATGATTCTTTGATCAGAAGTCACCTTTTGGCTTTAAGTTCTGTAAGTCACCTTAACAGTGTTTCCATGCAGTGGCTGACCACATAGCACAGTCTTAAATTCTCAGAGAGCAGTAATTCCTCCTATGGTACAAAGACACTGATTTGTTACAAAATGGGCCTATTCATTTAAACTATATTCTGTGAATAAACTGTATTTATTCACAAAACTCTTTCTTAGTTGGCCACCCGTGGGACCATTTCAGATGGTTATTTTTACAATGGCCAAGTTCTCTTGGTACAATGTTTTCCAGGGATGTTTCAAGAAGACATTGTCTTAAATAAGTCATAACTCTTTCTTTTGATCTCCGCATGCTAGCACTCCTGTCAGTGTGGGGGATTTGCCCTGATACCGGCTGGCGTGGTTGTGGGCCGCATCAAAGGAAAAGCAATGATGATGGAACAAACAGTTATTAGGGCTGGTGGAAATTTGGGATTTATTGGCGTTTTTGTATAATGAAGCATTCCTACTGTTTTGTGAGCATTTGAACAAGATCAGCCAAACCCTAATCCAGCCTCCTGAGGGATCGCTAGACAATTGACTCCTCTTTTGTGCATGTGATTGAGCATTTCTTTCAGGATAAAAGGAGTGCGACAAAATAGAGGAGAGAATTGTTTTTATAAAAAGTAGCTGGAAACTGAACTAGCTAGGAAAGCCAGCCAGCCAGTAGGGAGGCTTACAAAATTCCTTGCTTTAGGTGCTAAAAGGGGTTTTCTTTATCTATTAGCTTCAAAACATGAAGTCTAGGGATCATGCCTGGTCCCACTGAGCTCTACTGTCTCAAGAGGAGGCTGTCTCACCTGTGGGTAGTTCTTAGTCTGGGGAACAGTTAACCTTAGTTGACTTTGCTATTGCTAGACCTGGATAATATACATTAATACCACATGATCCTCAACATAAGTCTCATCTCAGTTACTTTAAGACAATGCAAGCACCACTTCCCTTCCTTTTTTTTTTTTGGAGCAGAATGATAATCGATACACTACTCAGTTATCAGCAGGTGGTATATAACTATATTTCTTTACAGCCACATTCATGTCACAGTGTACATATGGGGTGGGTAAGCAACTTCCTATGAATCAGTCTTATAATCAGGTCCTCTAGAGCCCATTTAAATGGTTGAACATTTTGGCTCAGGCAGACAAGCCTTGCTCTGGCCATTCGTGTTTGTTGCTGATGCGTTACAGAGGTGTGAATGATTAACAGTGGGGGTCTGCTTATGTGGAATGAAGCGGTAACATTTTGAGCTACAGCTGGACAGTCCTGCATCATTTTTTCCTAATTTTTCCATCTGTTTGAACCATGCCATCCTTCTCAATAATACCTGGCTCTGCATTTTTTCCAGGTATTGAGTCCTTCTGACCAGGTTAAGAAGTAAGTGTTGCCTCCTTTACTACTGAAGAGCATCCACATTTCACCCTGAAGTTGGCTGCCTTTCGCTAAAGCTGGAAAGTGGCATGATGTACTGAAGTGTATTGTCCCGACAGGGGAGAATTTTTATTTTATGTATAGATTTAACAGCAGAATACAGTGAAAGTTTCAATTTCTTTTGAATGTCAGCAATCTCCTAGAAGAAAGTGAGAGAGAGGGTTTTTTTCCCATCATCTTTGATAGTGTTTGTACAGCCAGAAAAAAAAAAAAAAAGGCACAGGAAGGTTGAGCTACTGGTTAGCACGAGGCAATAGCAAAACAGCGAAGTCCACGTGTCCTACCTCAGGGTCCTCTCTTAGCCACTACACTGAACTTCTGTACATGAACTCTTTTCCAGTGAGAGTTGAGTGGTGAGTATCATGTTGCTACATGAATATAATTTATTGTTTAGTTGCAGATCCATTAAACAGCTTCTGATGCAAATATATTTGCAGCTGAGTATGTAATGTTGCATACTCACTTCACTTAACTGTGATTAGCTGAGGCAATGCCAACTAAAACTGAAACTAAAAAAAGTGTGTGTATGATTATTTAGTTTCATCTTTCTTGTGTTTTTCTAACTGCTACCTGCGCTCCAATTAGTGGCATAGGCCATTCATAAATTCAAGGTCAAATTATATTACCTTTCTTAAAAATAAGAGGGAAATGAGCTAGAGGAATGGAAATATGAGCAAGGCAAAGCTCAAAGACCCTAATAGATTTCCTGACCTTTATTCTTGAGACGGGTTAGTAGTCATTATAGTTCTGTGACTGTTTTCTTAAATAATTTAGATGCCATTGCTTGCTTCTTGGAGGCACTTCATCAAGGTTCTGTGAAGCCAGCAAAGCATGGATAAATATGGACACTCCTCAGAAATAAAATAGACAAAATTGCCGCTCCATTGCATCCTAGGTAGATACCTTTAAGATTCTGCTTAGCTGTTTAAAGAACTTCCAACGTGCTCCTGAATAATTAGTTCAATAATAATGTGCATCCTGAAGCAGAAAAACATGAAGTGACAAAAAGCCCATTTATGTATCTCTTCACACTGAGAACATTTCTTGTATTTTCATTTTAGCAAAATTCCTTTACCACAGGTGGCCCAATGAGAAAGAAATCAGATAAAGAAAAGCCATAGCTTAAACCACATGGTTGCCATATGTGAAGTAAAAACAAAACCGTAGAACTTAATGTAAAATATTGAACTTTTAATTAAACTTCAGCGAGTAATTTCTTTTTTCACAGATAAATTGAATGTAAGGACCTCCTATCTCCCTTAAAAAAATAGTGACGAATCACATCCATTCCATTTTTGTGCACATTTGAGGAACAGCTCATAAAGGGGAGCTTTGAGTACAACATGTGGGTTCCCATGGCTTTTGCAATGACAGGGTCCTGAAGTCTAGCTATCCGATAACACCCACGCTTCTGCTGCCTGACATGCACAAAGACACCAAGCTGAGCAGAAGCCATGAACTAGGGCTACTTACTGGTAGCTACTCACTGGTTCCTGCCTTTTCAGAGTCCTCCCCAGCCAATATTCAAAATGCATTGCAAGTAGCAAAGGCCATAAAAGATAAGACAAAAAATTGTTGAACATATGAATTAGAAGGAATATGAAGTGTAGGGTATAACTTACAGGGGAAGAGGAGCAATTCATGATGTCACTGAGAAGACAAAATCTTCAGTCTTTTTGCTTTTGTTTTAATTTTCATCTAAAAAGTCAGTTGTAACCAGATGCTTAATACATGGAAATTATTAAGGGTATGGGAAGCAAGCCAGAACAGGAAAAGAACAGGTGAAAGAATATTTGGATAGGTATGATGTACTCAGAGCAGGGTTAACTGATCCAATTTGCCCTCTTGAGTACTTAAGGAATTTACAGGAAACAATTTCTGAATAATTAGCACTTGTTTGTGAGACCTCATAGCAGATGGTGAGGTCTGCCAGGAGTAAAGAAAGATCAACTAAATGTGTCAAAGTCACTCTGATATCCAGAAAGCTACTGAAACAAGTAATTAAATAATCAATTTTAAATATTTAGAGGATAATAACTTGATAAGAAACCACCAACACTAATTTGTCAAGAGCAAGTCATGTCAAAAAAAGCAATTCCTTCTCTAACTACCCAGTGACTTTGATCTAGAAGATGGAGAAGCAATAAAAGTAATTTATCTTGGTTTTAAAAAGGCTTTTGTTCCATTTCGTTCTCCTAAGAAAATTAGGGTGATATGACCTACAAGAAAAGTATATAGTATGGGCATACATCTGTGTTCAAAATCTGCACTCAGAAAACAGGGCTCACTTGCCCAAAAAAAGTGGAGACGTATATCCAATAGGTTACCTTGGAGAATATTGTGGTTCCAGGGTTCCAGTAGAATTAGTGGAATCTGTGATTTAGATCACATGTAAGGGAATGATATAATAAAATCTGTGGATAACAGAAATGCTACATAGTTTGTGAGCTCTTTGGAGACAGGTTTAGAATCCAAAACTGTATTGCTAAATTGGGTAAATACTCTGGAAAAAAAAAAAAAAATTAATTTAGTTAAGATAAGTGCAGGGAGTTGTATTATTTAGCAACGCAACACCAATTGTGCAAATAAAAAATGGCAACTTAGAATCACAGAATCATAGAATGGTTCGAGTTGGAAGGGACCTGCAAAGATCATCTAGTCCAACCCCCCTGCCATGGGCAGCGACATCTTTCAGTAGGTCAGGTTGCTCAAAGCCCCATCCAACCTGGCCTTGAACACTTCCAGGGATGGGACATCCACAACTTCTCTGGGCAACCTGTTCCAGTGTCTCACCATGCTCATCGTAAAGAATTTCTTCCTTATGTTTGATCTAAATTGACCCTCTTTCAGTTTAAAACCATTGCCCTTTATCCTGTCACTACAGGCCTTGGTAAAAAGTTCCTCACTATCTTTCTTATAAGCGCCCTTTAAGTACTGAAAGGCCGCAATAAGGTCTCCCCGGAGCCTTCTCTTCTCCAGGCTGAACAAGCCCAACTCTCTCAGCCTGTCTTCATAGGAGAGGTGCTCCAGCCCTCGGATCATCTCCGTGGCCTCCTCTGGACCCGCGTCTGTGTCCTTCTTGTGTTGGGGGCTCCAGAGCTAGACGCAGGACTCCAGGTGGGGTCTCACGAGAGTGGAGTAAAGGGGGAGAATCCCCTCCCTTGACCTGCTGGCCACGCTGCTTTTTGTGCAGCCCAGGATACAATTGACTTTCTGGGCTGCATGTGCACGTTGCCAGCTCTTAACTGGACAGCAGTAGGACAGAAAAAGTCCAGGGTCTATAGCAGATCATAAACAGAGCGACATGCTTCTCCAAAACGAATTTAAAAAAAAAAAATCTTCATTTTGGGATGTATGAACAGAAATGTGAGGTTTAAAATAATTATTGCATTGCACTCAGAACTGATGGGGCCTTATCTAGATTTATCAGGTATAACTGCCTATATTACTGGATACATAGGGATCCCCAGCTCTGTGGGCACCCCGTTTTCAGCAGGGATGTGACTATACTGCAAAGTGTCCAGAAGAGGACAAATAAAAGATAAAATATTTAGAAATTAATTATTATAAAGTGGAAAAGAACTGAGGTGATTTAGCAATGCAAAATGATCGAATGTTGAAAAACCCTCCAGGCAGACATCCTACCGAATGCTTTCCTCTGTCAGTTAAATACTTACACTTCGCTTAAAACATACATGGCTTTTCCCATACTTTTGTGTCAATTTTTCTGGGTACCCAGGGCCTCAGACTACTGATTTTCAAAAAGGAGCTACTGTCACCGTACACAGATAATGACATGAGCAGTACAGCTAATCAAACTCACACACTGAGTAAGGTATAGATTCTCTCTTTCTCATGCTTGACTACTCTACGTGTGAGTGGCCATTGGCATCATGCCCAGAAACATACAGAAACATCTTAGTTGTTTAGGGTAGAAAGCAAGAAGTCTGAGTAAGGGACAGAATGGCAGCTCTAAACAGACTTAAAATAGCTTAAAAACAAAGAAAGAATCCTTTATGGGGAACAATGATCAATTGGTCACCACGTCCTCTGGTGCTAGGTGAGATGTGACTAATTTATGTGAGAAAAATTTAGATTATATATCAGGGATTAGAATCTGTATTCTACAACTTTCTGTAATGTGCTACCCAAAGTCTACTTTGTTGAATGACTCCGTAGATGAACTTGGCATTTATCTGAATGTAGATCTCTTTTTTCATTAGCTATTAATTTCTAGCTGGAGTAGTACCTCCTGAAGTTAATAGCAGCATTATCACCTGCGAATGCTAATATGTTAACCAAATTCAAACCATTTAATTATTTTACCACACTTTTTGCATTTACAAATATTGTTAATACAATTTCATTACTGTCTTGGCTATAATCAAAATTACAAAGAAATATTTCCCCTTTGAATTTGTGGTAATAAGTAGCTACAAAAACATTTTGCTATTTCTATGCTTTGAGGTCTTAGTAGCCACTGGAAAAAAACATGAAAAAAGCCCAAACCAATTCTCATTCCAATCAATCTTTAGCTATTTTCACAATTAAGAAAGAAGCCAATATAATGCTGGCAATGAATTGCTTGGTCCTGCTGAGATGCATCATTTTATCCTAGGGGAGTATGTATCTTGGGAAACTGTTCTATTTAATTTGCAACCGTAATCAAGTGATGTGATTTTATTTATGTAGGAAAAGTGTATGAATTTTATTTACAAATGGATTTCAGCAGGATGTGGCTCACAACCTTGGGTAATCACACTGAAAGGGCTTACAACTATTCTTATGAGTAAAATGAGTGGGATTTTCTATAGCTCTGATCCACTGCTAAATAGCTCAAAACTTCCATTAATGTTGTCTGTCACCAGTTTCTCAAAAGGTTTTTTACTTTCATTTACTTTACTAACCTAAAAGACACTCACAATTCTGCTAAGGCCCTATGCAATACAGTAGCTAGCAGTAATTAGAACTGTTGTTTTCTTTTAGTATTTTTTACTTTTCTGCTAACACTATCTACTAGTCTGGAAAACACCCCGGTGGTTTCAAATCAGAGACAGCTTGACATTTCTTGGATGTGGACAAGGAAGAAGACCCAACATGTGCTTAGGGGAGACTCATTCTGGAGCTTGTTCTAGAAGCTGAATCGGGTTGAGGACGCCTCCCTGGCCTGCAAGCTGCTTGTAGTGGTATCCACTGTCAGAAGACCATCTCCAGAGCTCTCCCAAGAGCTGTGCCGCCAGGTGACAGAGGAAGGTAAAGTCCATGGGGAGAGGCTGGGCTAGGGTCCAGCTAACATTTAGCTGCCTTGGGTTGTAACACAGTTTGAGGGAACGTTACAGACAACCTGTTTGGCTGGACCAAGATCAACTGTCCATTGCCGTGCTTTGCTGGCTTTGAAGGGGAATCAAAACAAACAGGAGTTTCCATCTCCCATGAGCTAGGAGGAGGTTTAGATTTCCTGTGATTTAGTCCCATCATGGCTGTGTAGCAGAAGCAGAAAATTCCCATGCTCCTGGCAACTTCACATAACAGCCTTCATTGACCTTGTCAGCATCATGCGTCACACAATCTACTTTTTCCATGTGGTCTGCAAAATCATCCTGGAAGTGCAATACAATGGGAGAGGGAGGGGATAAGTGGCTGCAGGAAGGCACTGGAAATTTGGCTCCGATTATAGGGCTTTAGTCATAATCCACTGTTATATGAAGGGTGCTCCACACCTAAGAATTTCAAGAGTGGTGTTCAAAAATATCACTCGTGAGACATTGCCTAAGCCATGAATTCTAGAATTGCTACACTGAAGATATGCAGTGCAACCAGGAAAGGGTTAATGTCTTATTGGAATTGAAGAATTGTTCTTAATGGGTGCAAAACTCCATCTGCTTTCACAGTGTGAACAGGGAAAATTATGGTACTATCTATGCCATCCATTTCCTTCTCCTCTGATGCATTATAATAGCATCTAAAGAAAGAACTAGCCAGCACATGGTTTTCTATATTATGCACACTGAACTTTTCAAATCCATGAAAGATGTCAGCAAAAGTTGTCAGTCTTGTACATGGATCATTACCAGTTTTGAAAGGTGAGGCTCAGAACTGCAAATTGTAGGTTAGCTTCTTTCTCTCTCTCTCCCCCTCCATCCCTTCCTTTCCTTCTTCCCTGCTCCCTTACCCTTCTCATTTCTTTTCTTTTTTTCTCTTCTTTTCTTCCTTTTTTGTTCTTTACAATAAGAAGCAGAGATTTGCAAGACAACATAAAAGTCTGATAAAGGACAATTGTTCAGAGAAATTATCTAGGAGAGCAGAAAATGCTTTTGCCATTTGTTATGCACTCAAGCAAGTGCTGCAACAAACAAGAGACTTTTATTCTGTTTACTTCGGCTGAGCCCAATAGTAAAAACTGTAAAATGTTTGTGGCTTAGTTACACATGCCTGAAATGCATATGTTGTGTAGCTTTAGTGCATACACTTCCCACTTTATGTTTGCTTTGCTCGCTACACTCATGATGTGCACAGATGAAGATGGACACCATATAGCATGAATGACAATGTTCAGGGTGAAGAACAGTGTATCTCAGTGATGTTCTGTGTACTGTAAAGGCTGAGCCTCTTAGCCTGATAAATCCCAGTGAATCCTGTGTTAAAACCCACTTATAATAAAAAGATTTTGCTTTATTTTTAGTTAAAGAAAACCACTTGTTCTGAAGGTCCAACTTTTGTATTTTATCGTAGGCTTTGGACTTCTTTTTTTTCCATGCTTGCTTACCCAAAGGCCTATATTCAAAGAAAAATCCACGAATCTGCCTGCCTGCTTAGTCCTGGAAGTATTAAATTACTCTCTCAACTGTTCAGATTGATTCCTACTTTAGGCATCTCTGAATGTCACTCTGCTGATGTCTCTCTGCAGGGTGTGGGACCACGATCCAGGTACAGCAAGACGTTCTCACCCTCAGCTGCGCAGGGTGAAGGTCCCTTCCTGCTCCTTGGAAGGGTACCGGTGGGAGAGGGCAAAAGTGTGATTGTGGTCCCAGCTGCCAGACCCAGACCTTCCCCTCACAACTGATTGCCCATGCTATGGGCTTATAGCGATCCTTTTGGGACTCATGAATTTTTCTCTGTTGGCTACACAGAGTCATAGAATCATAGAATCATAGAATTGTTCTGGTTGGAAGAGACCTCCAAGATCATCGGGTCCAACCATTAACCTATCACTACCAAGTCCTCCACTAAATCATATCCCTTAGCGCCACATCTAAACGTCTTTTGAATACCTCCAGGCATGGGGACTCCACCACCTCCCTGGGCAGCCTGTTCCAATGCCCGACAACCCTTTCAGTGAAGAAATGTTTCCTAATATCCAATCTAAACCTCCCCTGGCGCAACTTGAGGCCATTTCCTCTTGTTCTGTTGTCTGTTACTAGGGAGAAGAGTCCAACCCCCACTTCTCTACAATCTCCTTTCAGAGTGATAAGGTCTCCCCTCAGCCTCCTTTTGTCCAGGTGAAACAACCCCAGCTCCCTCAGCCGCTCCTCGTAGGACTTGTGCTCTAGACCCTTCACCAGCTTCGTTGCCCTTCTCTGGACACGCTCCAGCACTTCAATGTCTGTCTTGGAGTGAGGGGCCCAAAACTGAACACAGTACTCGAGGTGCGGCCTCACCAGGGCCAAGTACAGGGGGACAATCACCTCCCTACTCCTGCTGGCCACACTATTTCTGATACAGGCCAGGATGCCGTTGGCCTTCTTGGTCACCTGGGCACACTGCTGGCTCCTATTCAGCCAGCTGTCGACCAACATCCCCAGGTCCTTTTCCGCCGGGCAGCTTTCCAGCCACTCCCCACCAAGCCTGTAGCATTGCCTGGGGTTGTTGTGTCCCAAGTGCAGGACCCGGTACTTGGCCTTGTTGAACCTCATACAGTTGGCCTCGGCCCATCGATCCAGCCTGTCCAGGTCCCGCTGTAGCGCCTGCCTGCCCTCCAGCAGATCAACACTCCCTCCCAATTTGGTGTCCTCTGCAAACTTACTGAGGGTGCACTCGATCCCCTCGTCCAGATCATTGATAAAGATATTAAACAGAACTGGCCCCAGTACTGAGCCCTGGGGAACACCACTTGTGACCGGCCTCCAACCGGATTTAACTCCATTCACCACAACTCTTTGGGCCCGACCATCCAGCCAGTTTCCTACCCAGCACAGAATATGCCCGTCCAAGCCATGGGTAGCCAGTTTCTCCAGGAGGATGCTGTGGGAGACGGTGTTAAAGGCTTTACCATAGTCTAGGTACACAACGTCCACAGCCTTTCCCTCATCCACTAGGCGGGTCACCATGTCGTAGAAGAAGATCAGGTTGGTCAGGCAGGACCTGCCTTTCATAAACCCATGCTGACTGGGCCCAATTGCCCAGTTGTACTGTACGTGCTGCATGATGGCACTCAAGATGATCTGCTCCATAACCTTTCCGGGCACCAAGGTCAGGCTGACAGGCCTGTAGTTCCCCGGATCCTCCTTCCAGCCCTTCTTGTAGATGGCGTCACATTTGCTAACCTCCAGTCAACTGGGACCTCCCCAGTTAGCCAGGACTGCTGATAAATGATGGAGAGTGGCTTGGTGAGCACTTCTGCCAGCTCTTTCAGCACCCTTGGGTGAATCCCATCTGGCCCCAGTCTGTCAGGAGGAGAATGCATCTTATAGCCTGGTAACATTGGAGTCTCTTTTGGGATATAAAAGCTGTGAATTCAAATCACTCAGCATTTGATGAGGGATCACAAAAGAAGTTTCCATGCTGCCTGTGTTGATAGAGGATGTTGGAGGATGGAAACAGAAATCTCTAAGTGAAGGAAGCAGGTTGCACAGAAATGCCCTGCCACACTCTTGGATCGATGCCTGAGAACAGAGTTTCAGGCACATGCTTTTCACTAGCATTTTGTTTTGGATGATTTGGGTGTATCAGCTTACTAGTTCTTCAGCCCTCATGTGGTACCTAGTTTTTCCCCACATCTTGTGCAGGAGTTTTGAGAACTTAGGACAGTGATCTGAAGCCCACTCTTGAAGCTTGACACCCAAGTTTCCACATTTGCCACAACCAAATGTGGCAGAACCTGAGGCCCTTCATCAAAGGATGGCCAAATGAAATGCTTGGAAGTGACTCTTCCAGCCATCCTTGTGGGTCTGCTCCAGCAGCCTGACCTAAAATGATTCTTCCTGACTTCAAGGGGCACCGAATCAGGTAGCAGGCTCTCAGGGACTATTTTGCACAGGTATATGCATTGTTTTCTGATTTTCTAATGAGGCACCAAGCAGTTAGAGACTCTGATATATTTATTCTCTTTGTGGAAGAACTTAGCAGAGAGCAGAATTTTTACTTTAACTGCTTTATAAAGCAGTTAAAGACCTTTTTCCTTTTCGAATTATTTTAAAAGTGGACTTTTTTTATATCCAGTAAGTTTAAATTATTCTCAGCAGGTACTTTTGTCTACTGTGTATATCAGGTGTTGAGATATTATAACAATAAAAAAGGGTTAAGAAGTCTCAGGCACTTTTATTGAAAGATAGCCTTTCTTCACAGACCACAATTTTAGATCTTGTTAATTTATCACTAAATACATGTTGGACTGTACAGCATTTGGGAAATATTTATTTTTAAAATAGTAGATCAGTATTTCAAAAGAAAGTTGTACAGAAATTAAACATTGCACAGGTAAAGTAACATACAACAGCTTCCAAAAACATGAGGCAGAAGTATTGAGGAATAACACTGACATAGAGTTCAGTAATTGTTAAAACCCATAAATCATCAAATCAGCTTTGCACAGACAAAGAACTAAGCTGATAACCGAAGTTATCATTTATCACTAATAGCTGCAAAGCAACCTGAAATCTGTGCAGACCTGACGCGTCCTGGGGAATACCCTCAGCCTCGGGAGCGCTGGGGCAGCCGGGTGGCACCATGAGGGCAGCTGGCATCCCGCTGTGGGCTGCCAACGGCGGGGCAGGAGAGGGGGCAGGCGTAGGCTGCTGTGCCTCTAAGGGGTCACCAAAAGCCTTCCGGTCCTGCCAGCAACTGCACATAACATACAACAGTCTTTTGATTGTTGTAATTAGTATGTGAACTGGCTTGGTATCTACACCTAATCAAAAAATTGTAAGATCCAGGGTATAAGGCATTGTTTTTTCACTACACCCTTCCCGAGCTGCTGTGCTGCATGCTCCTCAGCGAGCCCTCGGGCTCTAGGCTGGTTGACTTTGAACAAGCAGGAACCTTGCAGTAAACACACACAGATATTTCATTTTAAAAGTACGTAAGGGAATTTACACTGCAAGATTGATCTGACTATCTGATGGTGGTAACAGAACAGTGCAGAAGCTTTTTCCAGGGTTCATTTGTTTTGTGGTTTCTGGTAATCTAAAAGCACATCTTCCAAAAGCAAAGCGAAAGTCACGGCCATAGAAAAGGAGAACAAAGACCTGGCACATCTCCTCTAATGAAGTACATGGCAAAGGCTCCATTTAATTCAGCAGGAATAGGACCACAAATAAATAGTAAGTCATAAATATTACTTATGTACTAATACAGTAGCCTGTATTAGACTCAGCTCAGACAAAGAAAAAACCACACCATTTTATATGAAAATTATGCACAAAGCAATTTACAAATAGTTAATGCAGTCATCATATATTAATCAACTCTTAAAATAATTATAGATGCATTTCCAGCATTTATCGCAATACTCACAAACTCTGGACAAAGCAACGGATCTAATAGCAACGTAAGAAGAGCACGACTTCTGCTGGCGGTCAGCAGGGTGCTCTGTGCCCGCAGTCAGAGCCAAATCCACCCAGTGGGTACCCAGAGAGCCAACCGTCGTGAGCTTCTCCTTTTCCTCCGTTTCAACCATCTCAGGTGAGGAAGTTCTAGCAATATTAACCTCTGCACTGCAGAGTTGTTCATTTTGACTTAAAAGGTTCTTAAAAGCTTTAAAAATAAGTTAGCAATAATAGCAGCTCAGCTCAAAGATTGTGTCTGACCCATTCCTTAAACGTTTAGCAAAACAAGGGAAAAAAAGCCCTAGTAAAACACTACCTTCCCACTACTACCAACTCGTTTATTCATGACTGGTTTACATACAGGATACATTCTCTCAAAACCCTCATGCTTCATGGTTTCATTTTTGTCACTAATTTGTCACATTATGACAGTTAAGATGCTGGTCACTGAAAGCCAGTTTATTTTTAATTCTGCATTTCATTCTGATGACTTATAAATACACATGGCACAACAGATGACTAATTTTCTTTACTTTACCAATCCCTCCCTTCTCTCTTTGCATATCATTTGCTGCATACACAGATTGTAGTGAAAATAGTTTTTAAAAGCGCATCCTTCATTAAATAATTTGAATCTTCTTTCTTGTTTATTAAGAGACTTTATCACACTGTTCATCAGACCCTGAAAAAGTAGACTTAGTTTAGCGAAATCCTGTGGTCTGCATTACGTGAGGGTTCAGACATGATGGGCCTTTCTTACTGTATTATCTGTGATCCTATGAGTAAGCCAAAAAGTAAAGCAAATGAACAACTGAAAATCATCCAGCACAAACTGAGCTTCAGCTTATACTGAGAACTATACCACTTACTACAGAGTCGACAACTTCTGAAGAGTTCTCTTAAATGGTACAAAATTATTATTTTCTTCCATGAAGATACGCAACATGAAGAGAGAATACAGGTGTCAAAGCATGATTTCACAGAGCAGTGCATTCATGAACCTGTGTAGACCCCAATGTCACATTCAAGGCTGAGGTTACAACAGCCAATTCTGTATTGTGAACAACAATAAAACTGGGGACAGCTCATAAGCAGTCAACAAATTTCCTCCGGCTGAACAACAGTTGCCACAATACTGGTGATTCTTTGCAGAGCAGACCAATGGAGACTGAAAATATCACGTCCACTGGGAGTGCTGAATGTAAGGCCACAAAGAGGACTGTCCCCCTTTTTCATGTTTCATTAAAAAATAAAAAAACAGTTTTACACTTACTTATCTATCCCAAATAAAAGGAAGAAAAATGAGTCTATTCCACTAAAATGAATATAATATGTTTGTTCATTTGTTTAAAGACAAAACATTTCACCACAAGGACAGTAAAGAACTGGAGAACATTACCCAGGGAAGTTGTGCAGTCTACGTCTTGGAGATTTTCAAGATGTGACTAGACAAATCCCTGAGCAACCTGGTCTGAATTCAGTGCTAACCTTGCTTTGAGCCAGAAGTTGGACAAGACGGTCTTCTGAGATCCCTTCCACTTGAAATATTCTATGATTCACTGTTTCCACTGCTCTTGAATAATCTGGAAATTACTGACAGAACTGGAAAGGTGATACCTGGGAACCTTAAAGTAAGAGCTCTCTCTTAGCTGGGTCTTCTCTCTATGCCTACATAAACCATGAGCTCCTTGTTTCTATGTTGCACATCCTTCTGGGAAGACACCGTATGATACAATCCAAGACCTATGTCTTGGATTAGCTACTTGTATAAGCATTTTCCTCTAGTCCCTGATGAGTTAGAGGCTTCACTTAGCCAGATGTTGCATCTCTGTAATCATAATCGTTACTGCAGGGGATCAGTTAACATTATTTGTATAGTGGTAGCTCCTGATTGGCCTAGTCATGGACATAGCCCTATTTTGCCAAGCACTGTACAAAAAATACAAAAAAAGAAAAAAAAAAAAAAAGGAGGTAGCCATCCTAAAGACATAGCAGCCTCAGTCAGGCTGAAAAGTGTGGTGGCATGTACAGATACTAATTATTTACACAAACCCATCATCATTAAGAAAAAGTGCTTCTTTAATAACTCATTGCAACTGAATCTGCAGCCAGTAGCTAATGGAAGGAAACTACATATATAACAATCCTATACACTGTATTTGGGCATTATAGAAGTCATGACTGACATCTCTACTCTAAATATGCACTATCAAAAATAGATGTAAACCATCTAATCAAAAAACAAAAGCGCTTTTTTGTTGTCGTTGTTAGGAAAAATGGATAATTTACACTATCTGTAAAAGACAGATTAAGGTTTACGATCATCATAGAGGTGCCCCAAAGGATGACCCAAGCTAAATACATACAGCTTTGATTCAGATTATTAACTAAACGCTCTTTAAAAATTGTCACAGGTCTTCCCAACTGGTAAAAAGAACAACGCTGTAGTCCTTACAGTGAAAAACATGTAACAACCACATAAAACATTGTTATTTGAAGATATCTTTGAACTCCAAATTTCCACTTTGACTACATTGCACTGTTTTATGTTTACAACAATTACCCAGTCTAGAAACCTTGAACTGCCACCTGTCCTGTAGAGATCATGAGCCTCCTTGTGAAGATGCACTGTAGTCTTGATTGATGGATTGAGCATCACATCTTCAGCACTCAGTCTTGTGCTTTCATTCATCAAGGGGACACAGCTCTACTTTTGGCAGAGAGGCACGATGACAATTTAGTCTCCATTCATATAGATCAACTCAGATCTATCAATACATGTCTATCCAGAAAAATACTAAATGACAACAACCATGACATGTTTCAGTGAGGTCCTGGAAGGAGGTAGACTAAACATATGCTTAAGTATATATTCTCCTTCCAGACTGCAAGGTGCTTAACAGATAAAGTGCTGTGTAAATGGTCATTCTGCTCTTCTCCATTTTCTGTGCATTTTTGACAGGTCTGTAAACTATGTGTTCAAGACAATCCCCTGCCTGATCTTTTGCTTCTGATCAACACCATTTCAAACAGTGTTTGAATCTAGAAAACAGAAAACCCATATGTTCTTGGTCAAATCCCAAATATCTCCAAAGTAATAGTAAGAAAAGGTATTTGAAATAACAAAATCTAAATCTCGTTATTCCA
This sequence comes from Phoenicopterus ruber ruber, assembly GCA_009819775.1. Taxonomy (NCBI): domain Eukaryota; kingdom Metazoa; phylum Chordata; class Aves; order Phoenicopteriformes; family Phoenicopteridae; genus Phoenicopterus; species Phoenicopterus ruber. Next base: position 25,509,872 of record CM020215.1, on the reverse strand, counting down.
CTGCCCTGAGAATGGGGGCAAACTGCCGGCGATAATGACTATGCACATTTATTTTTTTCCTTCATAACATAAAGATATAAAAATTCAGACTAGCTGAACTAGATTATAAACTTGATCTAACTTTATGATATTTAGAAAGTCTAGCACTCTTCCTAATTAGACTCTCAGACTGGATCATCGAGTCTCTGGGACTGTGAAATACGGCATTTACAGTAATGTCGATTCCTATTGTTGTGGTGAGAAAAAGCATTTTAAGTGACTCACCACGTTACTGAAAAAGAAAAGAAACAAAAAACCAATCCAAGCCAATTCCCAGGATTTTTTTTTTTTACAGCCCAGTGCTATTTGTTGAAGGAATGTATGGTGCCCAACTTGGGTAAGTATAGAGGTCGAATATAGGCACTATCCATGTCATAATTGCAAGCATAACTACAGCAACTCCAATGATGTTAATGCCCAAACCAGCTTTCACCTAAAGGAGAGGAAAAAGAAAGCAGAAACTCACATCAAGACACTGAAGAAAGTTTTTAAAATACTAAAAACCCTCTTTAGGGAGTTTTGCTTGAAACTCACCATGTCCATAACAGTTAAATGACCATATGAAAATACAATGGCATTGGCTGGGTTTGCTACAGGCAGCAGGAATGCAAAGGAAGTACACAAGGTAGCAGGTATCAAAATGAAAAGTGGGTTCACATGAATGGCTTCAGCCTATCGTAAAAGAAAAGAGAGAGAACAGCTGTCAAGGGACACATTTGTCAAATGAAAAACATAAATACAAACTTATTTTTTTAACACAAGTGTACTGTGAACAGAACTGCCAGTTTAAATAGTGAGAAATAACCTCTTCTGCTAACTCATTTTTAAGATTCTATCTGGGAATGCTTCAGAAGACAAAAGGTGATTCTAATACAGACTAGCTACTAAACTTTAAATTCACACCTAATGTTTTCTAATTGTAGTTGAGTCCGTAAAATAAGACAAAGAGTGCGGGCACTGCACAAGCACTAAAAGCAAAACACTGCAAGAAAGATGATAAAGTTGAATTTGTATATAGTACATAGGAGGGATTCAACGAAATCTTTCTTTGCAAGAGAGGGCAAGGGCACCAGTATGTGGCTAGGCTGGCCGAGAGGAAAATCTACAGACTGGGAGATGATCAGTAAGTTTTGAAGAAGAAGAATGAACTGAGTGTTTTGATAAAGATGGTGAGAAGAAAGGACACAATTGAGCTAAGGAGAGAAGAAATGAGAATTACATGTAAAGCACATCTATTAGCCCTCTCTTCTCTTTGGCGACAGCTTGAAAGTTGCAGTGTTAACCATTTTTGCTGAAGATGTGGTCCTGAAGAAACGTTAAGAGAGCTGTCCTTTTTTAAGTGCTTCAACTGTTCGCAAATAGGAATAACAGCATCGGGTTTTGAGTGTTGAACTTTTACCTAATTTCACTGAATTTTCACCTTCTCTTGTAGGAAAGCCCCAAAACAACCAAGTATCCAATGCACAACACAGCACAGCAAAAAGACGCATCAAGTATTTTATGGAGACTCTTAAAAACTGTTTCTTTGAGCAGCTGTATTATTACATGGATGACAGAGCAGATTCTGATTAAAAACAACCTGTGTTATACTCACCAAAGGAGACAGTATGGGCAAAAATATCGTAATGGTAGCTGGATTGCTGGCCACTTCTGTGACTGAAGTGACAATAAGGCATGATATCAGGATAACCAGCCACAAGGGTAATGATCCTAGAGGGCTCAATTTGCTTGCTACCCAGGCAGAAAGTTTTGAAACCTGCATAAGGAATATGACAACATGATTATGTTTTACAAATCACTGAAAAGAAAATTTAATAAACGGTATAGAACAGGAATTTACTCATTTGCTAATTGTGAAGTATTTGTGTAAAAGAGAAAAAATCTGAAATATTTTCCATATTCCTACCACATGTTTTTAAGTACATTTTTCTAATTTAATGGTGTCCTATAGGAACCCATGAAAACTATATTCCATTTATTTATATTTGCACCTCTGAGGTGTTTAGAGGAATCATAATCGGAAAATTGTAATATGTGTATATCAGGCTTCATAACCAGAGTTTGGGCCCAAACCTGCCTGATTTACTGGAGTAGACAGCAGGGCTTCACGTGGGAGGTACCTCAGTGATGTGGGACATTAACCCTAAGGCTTTGGAAACAGTGTGTTTGCACAACTCCTACCAGGTTTAAATGAAATAACAAACAGTAGTCATCACTGCACATAGTCTTTGAAGACCAAGCAAACTTCTTTTTTTGTAACCCTGCTTTCCAAACATCTTGAATATTCGTCACATTTATCGTGTTCAATATTGCTACAGAATAACTTGCTAAAACAAGAGAATAACTGTGAATTCACTGCATGTCTGAATTGCTCCTAATGTGGGTCATGCTAATTGTTCAGTATCTTCTATAAATTGCATTACCTCACAGCCGTCTGCCAGTGCAAACCCGCCACCAACAAGAATAGCTATTTCCCAGGGCATGCATGACTGAAATTCCTTCCAAGTAATCAGTGGAGTGTAACCAAAAACAGCTAGAGAAAAAAAAATTAAAAAAAAAAAAACCAAACCAAAACCCCCACCAACATTTAAAAACATATCGAAAAACATCTTGAAATAATCTGTCTGAGGAAGTACTTGGGAAATATTCAAAGGCAAAATCTCATCATTATAACATGAAGAAAGTCTTTGCCGTGAACAGCTCGCACTTCCTGGGACAGATCCTTAGCTGGTGAAAACTGTCACAGCCTGAAGACAACAGAGCTACAACGGTTTCCACCAGTGGAGCATTGACTGCTCTCCCCTCCTTCCCCATGTGGAAGATAGCTATGGGATATCAATAAGTTTAATTTACTCAGTAAAACTGCACTATTCAGACAGATTGCTGAGCAAATGCTGTTTCGCTTAGACTCATTTACGTTCTGATCTTGCATTCTCTGTGAACCCCCAGATCTCATTGATTTCAGCAGCAGAATTGAATGCATAAAGAGGACAAGCTGGAGGTATTCCATTTTGAAGGGGAAAAATTAAATGAGAATTAAGTCATTTACCGTGTCAAATTTTATAGAGTACCTTAAATAAGCAGTAACATTTTCAAAAAATAAACCCACCCCTGCCCCATGCAGTCCCCTTCAAAGCCCATTGCAGTCAATGGAAAGGTGGTTTCCACTGGCGGCAGTGGGCTGCAGGTCGCAGGTTCCTGCCCAGCACTAACTCCTGCTGCTCACGTATTGCTTAATCGTTGGCACTGACTTCCAGGCCAGGGGTGCTTTATGTCCCAGTAAGATACTATCCTGTATTAAGGTTGTAACATTAGTATTTAACAACATTCCTCTAACAAATGCAGTAAGTTATATTTATGGTTGCATCTTAGATACCTTATTAGTAGTAAAATCCATATCAAAATATACTCAACTGTTTTCTCCATTTGAAGTCCTAGACAATGTTTTTGCTGGAATGATAAAGAACAGAAGGCCTATCACTAAGGCAGTTGTTGAATCCGTAGCATAGCCTTTATACCTAAGGAGAAGTTAACAAGAAAAAAACCACATAAATATATATAGTCAGGAGGAGCAGGGGAAAAGAGTGAGGAGGAGGATGGAGTGGCAGAAAGGAGCTATTATGGACTGACTGCAACCCCCCATTCCGCACCCCCATGCTGCTTGGTGCAGTGGAAAGAGGTAGAGGAGTCAGGAATGAAGGAGTGAGGATGAGCTTGGGAAGAAAGGGGTAGGGGGAAGGTGTTTTAGTTTTTGTCTTTGTTTCTCACCATCCAACTCTATTTTTAATTGGCAATTAAAATAAATTGATTTTCCCCAAATCAAGTCTCTTTTGCCCTTGATGGTAACTGGTAAGGGATCTCTGTGTCTTTATCTTGAGCCACGAGATTTTTGACCTTATTTTCTCCCCTGTCCTGTTGAGGACAGGGAGTGAGAGAGCGGCTGAGTGGGCATCTGGCAGCCAGCCAAGGTCAGTTCACCACATCTGTGGAAATATTAGATGCAAGCCCTCTAAATTCATAAATAAACATCTTGAGTAAGCATGTGTTATTTTGTCACACAGAAATAAGCTAGGAGAGGAGAATGTCTGGGAATAGCTGATGCTTAAACAACTAATTTTCACAGTTCAATGATAAATTTAATAACTTTAATATGCTCTGTAATAGATTCAGTCCAGCAGGCCTTAAGAGCATATCCACAAAGGATGATGCTTTTGTAGCTAAGAGAAGGCAGCGGAGCTTCATTATCATCCTCCTATGGCTGTCACTACTAGGGTCATAGACACAAGGGTCATGTTTATTTTGGTCATTTCCAGTGCCTGAGAACTGCTTGCACTAGTGTTTCTTAAACTGATCCAATATCCTTCTAACTTGTACAGAGTAGCTCCGATATCGGGTAAAGTGCAAAGCCGAGCTCTAAGGCCGTTTTAACCCATCCATGTGATTCTGTTACACACTGTTAGGTGGTGACATATCCCAGTCTGTCTTATTTCAGTCAAGATGGTCATTCAAATGAGCGAGAATTTTGCTGAAGAAAGTTAAACCCAACATTTTCTTAAGCTTTGTTATTCTTGTTTTTCTATTTTCTGTAAGTTCTTCCGTAAGTTTTCCTAAACCAATATACCAATATATTTGTCCTCTCAGGCTCACAGCCTATGCTTTTCTGCGTATGCAGCTACAGTAGGTCCAAGGATAACTTCCCAGTAGATCTTCCCAGCAGCTTACGGTTTTATACTAAACCAGGGCTTTTCACTGAAAGGGAAAAACTACCTCCCAGTTATATGTTACAAATGTAGAATTTGGTAGATCCTTTTGCTTTAACAACAGTGTTAGGTGAGATTCAACAAGCCTTATATGCATAGCACACTGACACCACAACCAGCATAGTTTTAGCTAATACTGTCACAAAATGAAGCTGCCATAGCATTTGAAGTGGTTCTCTAATATATTCTGTCTCCTGGTTCCTATTGTCTGCTAGCACAGAAAACATTTTTAAAAAACAAGTTATTATTTTGTTATGGTTTCTTAGGGCAGAGGGTTCTGCCTATATATCACCTTTAGCATAGGACCAGATGCACTGGGTCTAAAGAGCAGAAAATCTCTTCCTTTAGGATCCTATCCTGCACTCTCTTAAGACTTGCTAGGAGTTTTGAAGGAAGGCAAGGTTTAGATACAGAAACAATTCACGTTGCCACTTTCTTCTAGGCAGCTACTTCTTCACAGGATGGTTGAGGTTGGCAGGGACCTCTGGAGGTCACCTGGTCCAACCCCCCTACTCAAGCAGAGTCACCCACAGCCAGTTGCCTGTGACCATGTCCAGACGGCTTTTGAATATCTCCAAGGGTGGAGACTCCACAACCCCTCTGGGCAACTTGTGCCAGTGCTCGGTCACCCTCACAGGTAAAAAGCGTTTCCTGATGTTCAGGAGGAACCTCTTATGTTTCAGTTTGTGCCCATTGCCTCTTGTACTGTCACTGGGCACCACTGAGAAGAACCTGGCTCTGACCTCTTTGCACCCTCCCAGGTATTTTTAAACATTGACAAGATGTCCCTGCATCCTTCCCTTTTCCAGGCCAAACAGTCCCAGCTCTCTCAGCCTTTAATCATACGAGAGATGTTCCAGTTCCTTAATCATCTTTGTGGCCCTTTGTTGGACTCTCTCCAGTACATCCATGTCTTGTACTGGGGAGCCCAGAACTGGACGCAGCACTCCAGACATGGCCTCACCAGTGATGAACAGAGGGGAAGGATCACCTCTCTCAACCTGCTGGCAACACTCCTCCTAACACAGCCCAGCATACTATTTGCCTTCTATGTGGCAAGGGCACATTCAACTTGGTGTCCACCAGGACCACCAGGTCCTTTTCCACAAAGCTGCATTCCAACTGGGTGGCCCCCAGTGTGTACTGGTGCGTGGGGTTGTTCCTCCCCAGGTGCAGGACTTTGCACTTCCCCTTGTTGAACTAGGGAGGTGCAATTTTTTGCTCACAAAAGCTTAGTATTCCTAATGCAAAACACCATTCTCGGAAAACCTGCTTGGGCCACACACAATGCCCTACCGTTAGTCATACTATTATGAAGATACACATGGCACCATTCCAAACAGAAGCTTTTCAATCATTATCAAATTTTGAGATAAACATTTTTCAAAGTCCATTTATCTAAGCTGTAATACGATTGCGTATACAACATCTACCTGCTTGTAACACTGCAAATTTGGTTGTCCTATAAGGAAGCAAAAAAGCTGTTGATTAAGGAGACCTCGCAATGACTCCAACTGAGATCATTGTAGAGAACAGGGCTGTGGACAAAAGTACATGGTGGCCTTGTATTTTCAGAAAAGAAAGGAATAAACCATGCAGAAAAAGGAAAGAATACACTTGGGCAATAACCTGAGGAAGCGTGAGGGAAGCCTACCTTGCGTACATCAGCTGTAATCAGCTGCAGCCCAGTGTATCTATGAGGTTCATAAAGTCCTGGCCAAAGGCCAGCTTGAAACTCCTCTAATTGAAGTTAATACCCTACTGCCTGGAATCAGGCCAGGACACGGAAGGAAACTGCTGTAGCAGAGATGATGTGTGATCCTGTGCTGTCAACAGATGGGGAGGAAACAGGCGTTTTTACCCTGTGCTGCTCTCCGTAGTGTTATACAGCATTTATTAAAACATCCTGCTGTCTGCCTTCAGAGGGAGGTAACAGAGGCTCAGGGCAGGACAGTAAAGGATTAGTCTTTAATAGATTTACAAAATTTTCTTGAGAAAAATTAACTGGTAAAGGTAATGTATATTGGAAAGGCATCTGATAATGCTGCTTAAAAATGAGCTCTACTCAATACCCATACAGCACAAATGTGGATTAAAAATTGGCTGGCATTTCAAAAAGTAGCCCTTAACAAGTGGGGCGGTATCATCATTAAATACCAATATTTCTGCTGGGATTTCAAAAAAATCAGTGTTTGTATTTTAAAGGAGTATTCAGTAACTTATGAGGATGCACACAAGGGGCTGAGAACATGAACATGGGTAATAAGAGTGATGGGAATTTGTTTCTTGAAGGAAAACTTTGAGCATTCCATTTAGTTTGTCAAAACAAAGCTTTTAATGTGATATAATTAAACGAGATACATATATCCTTAAAGCACCTATCACAGAAAAGTTTTTAATCCAGCAGGGAAAGACAAAAACAGATGGCTGGAAGCTATATTCAGACAGAAAACAAGGTGTGAGTTTTTCTTGTTTAGTTTGGCAACAGAGATGATTATCCACCAGGACTATCAAGGAAAACAGTAAATTCCAAAAGCCGAGGAACCTGTACTTTGCTGCCCTGAAATCAAGACTGGTTCCTTTCTGGGAATTCATGTTCTAATGAAATAAATCTGTACTGGGCTTAACACACAGAACAATGTAGCTCTTCTGATCTTCAGCATGTTTGAATAAATGAACTGACAGTCCTGTCTGGTTTAAGACGCTGGGAGCGGTGTGAATCCTACCTAATAAGATCCACTCACTGCTCCGGGAGGGTCTCAAGGTTACTTATAGCTCTGATATTACAACTTTTTTTATAGCTCTGACATTGCAGCTTTTCATAAGGACAAAGCTCATCTGTGCAGGTGACAGAACTTCTCCGAGGCTGGCTTGAGACTGTGGGACAAGATCCTGTGGAAAGTGAGTACTGCCAGATTTCTGATAAGAAATCAAGTATCTAAGGGCAGTGACTATTTCCTTACAGTGGTTTCCTGTAACATAAGCTTAAGGAAGTTGTGCACTTGCCTGTCAGTGTACTTAAATCCAAACCACAATTTCGTACGCAGAGGCATTAGGGAACAAGTGCGTGAGAGATGCAAGCCGCAGTTCAGGCGCTGCTAGAAGCCTCTTGGACATCACTGTGATGAGTGCAATGTAACCATTGATAGAACCGCAGTTCCTGGAGTCTGAGTTCTTTTTCCCGTTTCTTTGTTTTCTTTAAAGAAGATGGTTTACGACTACTCCCATCTGTACCTGCACTGGCTCCTTGCCCCACTTGTGTATCTTGGCTGAGAAGACTTCGTTGCTCAGAAAAGTAAAAACCCAATTGCCTGGCTTTATGCGTGTTAATGCAATTGGTTGATAAATGAAAGCTATCTAGAAATAGGCAAGGTCTGAATAGTAAGAAATGCTTTCTTTCCCCTTAAAGGTTTTGTTACTACACAAGCTTTGTTTCTCTTCAGGTTACCTCACCCAAATTATAACATGATTCAGCCTAATGTGACATGACACATGCTTGCATTCCCTTCCAAGGAAAACATTAGAGGGCATCCACAAAGTAACATCCCCATGCAGAACCTGCAACCGCTTATTATCAGAATATTCTGCTTTTCCCTGTCAGTGAGCAAAAGCCTCAGACAACAGTAACCAGACAACTTCAAATAGGAGAATGTGGATCTCTGGACTGAAATAATTTATTTGAGCCATAAGTCGCAAATTTGAAAGGTTGTTTGCAATGTCTGTTTTTCAGTATCAGATGTATCTTGTCAAACGGTGCTCGATGAGCACTGAATGTTAATATGAAACAGAAAGAGAAGCAAAGCCAGCCTGATTGCTTAGCTGGCTGATTGCTTGATTAGGTCAACACTCCAAAACCCCTTCAAGAATAGAGTGTTTCATATGAGACAATGATCACCAGCTCTGTTGTTGTTATAAGGGAAAAAAAATGTTTCTTTTGCAATTTTTTTCATAATTAAAAAGAAAAGTGAATAATTTTAAAACAATCTTAGTTTTTAATACACTTTTTAATGCTATTTTTACACAAAATAGTTTTGCTTTGCACTTTAAATCTTCAAAGGGCTACAATTATTCCCTGTAACATCCCCTACCAGACTTTCTGGCAGAGCACTGGGGAGGGTGTCTGAGTGCATGAATGGTGGGAATATATTTAAAGAGAGGAGGCATGATGGATGCATGCTCACATGTCATTTATGACAGACACACAGGAAAACAAAATGGAAAATTACCATCCAAGTCCAGCACTGGCCTTTGACCTATCCAGTAATAAATGTTAAATCCAGAAGGACCTAAACCGCACGAAGTCCTGTTCCTCCCAATCCTGCAAGTACTTCCCAGTACTCCAGAGCAAAACTCAGACCTTTACCACAGAAGAACAGAACTGAAATTACAGTAATTACAGCAAGAGAACCGGACATATCACAGTATTATAAATTCTTGCAAGAGCGATCGATTTCTTGGGGAAAAAAGTCTAGGTGATCCTGGGGAAGCGACTGTGTAACCAAGCTGCAGCAGAAGGCAAAAAAATGCAATAGTTCCTGAATTGTTCCTGGCTTTTTGGTGGTTAGTTAAACTGTGGCATTGAGAGAGTTATGTACGAACAGATAGTAATTTATATCATTAATTAGAGCTGTCAAAGTAGGGGATGTTGGCCTGTATGCATACAAGTGGGGCTGTCACTAAGGGCAGTAGATCAAAAAATTCTAACCAAAGATATATTCTTGACATTGCAGCTTTGATGAGGAAGTAGGATATTGTAACATCAATTGTTATGTATTCTCCCTCACTAGATCAAGTCTAAAACCTAGGCATAATCCCTTTTAGGAGGCACTGTCCTGTAACGGGTTTAGCACATTTTGGATATTTTACGTGTACGTCTATGAAATTGCTGGAATTTACCTATTCTACACTTACCTATACACTACAACGGTTTTCAACAACTTCAGCCTGGAATATTTCTGAAGTATTGTAAGTATTTTTTTTTTTTTAAATTGAGAAGAAAAGAAGGCATGTAGTTAAGACACAGTACAGTTCTTGTTGGTGTATCGAAAAGATTACTTACTTTGGGAAAAGTGAAGACCATCCTGGGATGAAGCCAGGGTCTCTGGTGAACCACAGCACAGTCATTAGAATGAATAGGACAAGCGTAACAATTTCTGGGTAGCTATAGCAGAAACAGAATAGGTTATACATTTTCCTGAATTCAAATTTGGATTTACTCGCTCTTGTTTGCAGACTTAAAGTTTGATATACCTCATTGGTCCAAGCTTCTTGTACTCCTCCTGAATCACCTGTGCTGAGGCCTCTTCTCTAGCTGTTTTCTTCTTGCCACACTTGAACATGTTTTTAAAACTGGAATGTAAATCAGCAATATTGAATGATGAAGTAACAGTGTATACAGAAAAAAGAAAAAAAAGTCCAACCTTTCCAGTTACCAATAGCACTTTACAAAAGTAAAGTTTTCACTTTACAATGCAATATCTCCCATTTAATTATCACACACCAATCTGAGCATATAGGAATTAATTGACAAAGCCCAGTGGGAGATTGACAGAGGCAGCAACAAAATGTGTCCTGTTATTGACTAGCTCATTTGCCCGGGAAGGATGAAACTTTAATCATGGGAACTAATTGAAACAATCAAATACATTACCTGGCTATTTAATGAAAGTCATCTATGGCTTTTCTTTATTTTGTTTTGTAATGAAAAAGTTTGTATCGCATGAGTAGCCTGCATACTGATCAGCAGACTATTTGCTATGAGCTAGGTTTTCATTCTTGGATAAGACCCTTATACAGTGTTAAAAAGAACACTATCAAAACAATCAAGAAAAATGAAAAAATAAATGTTCACGTATAGAGTGGGATGATTCTAAGTCTGCTTAAGAGTAGACAGTCTCACTCTTCATCTCTTGCACCATATGTAGCCATGTAATTGTGGAAGACAGATGTCCCCATTCTTATCTCTGCAGATGTTAGTGAACTCATGGAGAGCAAGGCTTTGAAGAATTAACCCAAAAGAAGTATTGTCCTCTCCAAAACCTTAAAAGCACAAGCTCTGAGGGGGAAAAACCCCCCACCATACCACCACGTATACATTTTGGAAAAGTGGAAGTTTTTTACTTCACATTTACAAATATAGTCATCCAGTTTATAACACAGATATTGCTCAAGTATTCAAGCCAATCCCTGACTCCAGTGAAGGGCAACATCCTGACTATAAATCTTCCAGTCTTAGACCAAAATATATAAAATTTCAGTATTCTTCTGTCTTGCACACATGAGCTGTTTAATGATGATGTGTGTATATTCTAAAGGAATGAGTATCATCATTTGTGGTATGGACTTTTCACACTGGGCTGAGTAGTCAAGGATCCTTATTTTAGAAAATTCTTGTCCCATCCAGAGACTCAGCCATACTAATCAAGGACATAAAATCACTGTTGCTGCATTATCATCCTATTGAGCCTGTTAAACTTAGATGCGATATTTACTCCTGGTACAAAGTATCTCTTATATCATCAACCTTTAGTTTTATTGATTACAACATTTACTTACTCAAACCCAAGGAAAAGCCACTGGAGCCAGACCCAGGAGAGCAGCAGAATAACAACTGTGATGGGGATGGAAAGGATAAACCACGATCCAAAATTGATGCACTGGCAAGATGGGTAACGTCTGGATGAAAGTAAAGAACTGTTCAGTTGAGTTTTGTGGAGGAATGAAGACTTGTGAGAAGTGCCAGAAAGCCCTGCTGCAAGAGAGTGCTTCTGGCTGGCAGCTGACTTCAGCGTGAGGTGGCCTCTGGTGTCCTCTTCTCTCTCCCTCCTGTCCTGTTCCTGATCATCATGACCCCTACAGGAACTACCTGTGCCAGTTATTTGAGCACTGGATCAGCAACAGGTCTGGGGATCTGACACCAATCTAGGTGTGTCTAACCTGAGTTCAGGAGGCAGGGAAGGGCCACTCACAGCATTAAGGACCATTAGGACTACAAAGAAACAGAACTTGAAGAAAAGCAGTTCTTTGAGAAGAAAAAGCACAAGAAAATATACTCAAATGAACAAGCTCCAATCAACTTAGAAGACAACAGTGGAGAAAACATTGAGACTTCTATTGTTTAAGGTTCCATAAGGGATTCAAAACTGATTAAAACCAAAATTATTATTACTAATTTCCAGGGAAGGCAGGAATGTTCATTTGTTAGGTGGATTGTCGCTCCAGTCACCTCGTCTCTTTGAGGATGTCTTAATCTACTGTTTACAGATGTGGGCCACTCAACCAGAGCTCTCCCTGCCACGTGCATTTAAGAAAAGGAGAAATGGGCTTTGGTTTGCTGAAAGAAATGAATTTACTGTTGAATGAGATAGACGCCAGAGAGGCAAAAAGGCCAGGTAAATGAATCCCTTTTTCCAATTTACTTGATGAACAGAAGTTATTCTTCCTTTGAGCTCCTCCAGCTCTACTGAGAGAGCTGTTAATGCTAAAAGTGAGAAAATTCTAGTCTCCTTGAACAGCCTTCCTCCTTGACGCAAAAATCGGATGGAAGGGAAGTCACAATATCTAGACAGAGGCTGTAATGACTATTTCCAATTATTAGCCAATCTTTTGTATTTCAGGCCTTGCTAGAAGAAAAGGAATTCTGATGGTCACATAGGTCTTTGAGGCAGTAAATGCTTATCATAAATGCTTTCTCAAGTATTGTGCAAATTTTAGGATTGATCTATATTTATTATGTTGCTTACATATATCGCAATTTAAGTGCCTGCAGGGACTGAACCAAAACTCCTACCCAGTTCTTGAGGTGATGTTCTAAATTGCAACTCTGCATAGTGATGAGACAGTGAAACTGGAACAAGAAAAGGCATTATGCTATTATATCTAATTTATTGGTTATGTGGCTATTTAACTTTTATTACACAATTAGCCACATCAATGTTTGCATGTATGAATTCCAAGATAGGAAAAAACTGACATCAGCATAGCAATGACTCAGTATTTCATTGCTTGCTAAAGTGTTTATGATCTTTCCTGAATTATGTGTGATAATTTCTTAGTGAGCAACAAAACAAGCTCTTGAAAACTTTGTACTAAAGAGTCAATTCCGTTATAAAATGTTAATTTATTGTGATCAGGTTTCACAGTAAGTTTGTGCAGGGCTGAATATGTATATAAGTATTTCTACTAATGTTAATATTAAAAAGTTCATCTCCAGAGCAAATATCCAGGTAGACTGGATGATCAATTTAAATGATCTACATAAATGATCTATTATATAGTGCTGGTTGGATTATCTGATATTGTTGGATTATCTACTATGGGTCTTGCCTGAGGCAAGGATGAACAGGACACACTGAGCTGTTTATTTTCTAGACCTATTTCCTTTGGAAAATGAAAAAGTGAGATTGATTTTAATAACCCTTACTTCACAGTGATTCAGTCCCAATAACAATAAACTCTGTCCAGGCAAACACTACAAATGTCAACAAATTTGGTTCATAGAGCAAATCCAGATAAGATAATTCCTTTTATGATTTTTATAAAATTGCTTAGCTTGAAAATAACGTAATGTTGGCAAAGTTTGATTATTCGTGTTGGAAGGTCAAAGTCAGTTACCAGAATAGGATTCAGGAAATTGAGTGACCTGTCAGTGAGCCTGACTGAAGAACCAAAGGTTTTCTTGCAGGATTTACTCTTCCTCAAGCACAGGAGAACTCAGTTTTCTCCCTGACACACTGTTGTCTGGTTACTTTTTCTCTCTCTAACCTCTCCACATCCTTCCCCTCGCCCTGGGATGCAGCTGCCTGTGCTCCAAGGATCCACGGCCCTGCTGTAATATGGCCCAGCTGTGAACCTTGGCTTGCAGCGCTGGAGAAACTACTTCATGTGGGAAAGAGCTGTGAGAAAGTCTCTACAGCAGAGCTATGTAAGATTAGATAGGTAAAAAACTGCAGATGTGAGATAACTGACATGGGGATCTGCAGCAGCCTGATTCAAGAGGAAAAAAAAAAATTATACAGAAAGGGATAAAATACTAAAGGAAAAACATATGGAGTCGGAAGAAAGGGACCCATCATCACTGAGGATCTGTTCCAGGGAGCAGTGAGGACCAGCCCATCTCATCCTCACTGATGCCTCCCTGGCCAGTAAAGGCTTCTGGGGGTCTTATGGGCAGTGGAGAGCAAACTAATGCTTAGCCTACTATCTGGTTACACCACTTCTCAGTGTGTTAGCCAATATTTTTCTTTTTCTTTTTTTTTTTTCCGGTTGGATATATTCTAGAAGCTATATTGTAGTGTCTCTTTGCATACAATTAAAGAATGAATGGAGTGACCCTGAGAGGATCAGTAACAAATCTGTCTTGAAAAGGAGCCCTTATGGAAGTTGGCCTCACTGGCAGGGGTGCTTAGTGTTGCACCAACATTTCTGCTGTTTGCTTCTGCCCTGTGGAACACAGCATAACTGCATGTCCCGAGTCAACAGCAGGCTGAGGATTCCCAGCAACACATAGGCTCCAATGCTAACACAGATATACTGGTTCCCTCTTCATGTGACAAATGAAAAGGAGGGAAGTAGAGAACAGTAAACACTAATTCCAGCTTATTTAATACTAAAATTGGGGAGGTATGAGGAATATGGAATTCCGCAGTGCCATTTTAAGTGCTTTGTCACTGAGTGGGAAACCCAGGAGTATGCTGTATGTACAGCTCTTTTGCTGAATGATTCTCCTTCAGATGCTTGTGATACATGAAGGTAGACTGCAAATGGGTCTGTGCCGTGCTAACGGGTCAATTCCCACTTCAGACAGGGCATAAATACAAATGAGGCCTCTAAGGAGAAGGGGAGCAAGACAGTTAAAGATAAAAATATTTGCACAGTTAGGCGGTAGATTCAGCTTAAGTTAAGGATTAGGCTCAGTGGTTGTGTAAAGATTAAACAAAATCCTGGTGGAGTATAAAACTGGATTACACATGCAGTGCTCCGTGTATGGCCCAAGCTCCTAGCAGAGGGTGAAGACCCAGGGAGAGAACAACAATCTGCTTGTGCATTCTTGAAGAGATTGTTAACAGCTAAGACAAACTGAAAAACCATCTGCAAGCCAGATTTCTTCAAGTTTCCTTCAGCTTCAGGGAAAGAACAAGAACAGTTCTTTACCCCTAGTAATCAACCTTGGGCTCTTCTAGGCTCCTGAGTGTGAAGCCTGCTTGAACCAGAAATGCTTATATGTCTAAAAGTTTAAGTCTGGAGGACTTATAATGCCATAGTCTGCGCTGTGTAGTTCTTTGGCACCAATAACAGGCACTCTTATAATTTCCATACAGTTTCCATTGTTGCTATTCTCTTAGCACAGGCTGATTTACAGACTGTACCACTTCAGCTCTTTAGCAGCATGCTGAAGCCAAATTTCATTCATTCAGGGAACACAGGTTGGAAGAAAATCTATCAATAACTGGTCTTTCACCATTTTGCCATCTGCAATACAGAATAGTGGGCAGAGGGTAGTAAAAGGATTGTGCTTTATTTTGTTCTGTTTTAAAATTAGAGTAGGAATATTTCTGGCAATGAGTAGTTTGCAGAAGAAAAAAAAAGTTCAGCAAGAACTATTGGTTTTTCAAAAGCTTTGGAATGAAATCTGCCAATTTTCTTTTCAAAGTAGTTCTACTTAGAAAAGAAAAGGAATATTAAAGAATGTTTTTAGTAACCTCAAAACAAAGTGTTCCATTGAATACAAAGCTTTAGACTGGTTTGAAATGATTTGCTTTTTCTTTGATTAATGGACCTAAATTCCTCATTTCAACAATGCACTAAGCATAGCTTCCTGAAAGTCTCCTGATGCTCTTTGCTAAGCAGACCTGAACTTAGTTCCCGCTGTACTTAGAAATTAATAATAGTCCTTTAAGGCCAGATAGCATCTGTCATATTTATGCTAAGTAGTGTCTTCCTCCTCAGATAAGCCCATCTTTTTCCATGCAGCTATTCAAAGCATAAAGCACTACTTAACCAAAGAATGGTCATCTTTTTGCGTATGTTGGGTGATCACTTATAGCCTTTCCCAGTGTAAGGCAAATACAATCATGCAATTTCATTTTATCTCTTTAACAAAAAATAACAAAGAGCAAGTAATAGAATCAAATGCTATCAAATCAAAGGGTAAGGTTTCTAACGCATTTTAAGGGAGCCATGTGAGAGCTCAAGCAAGAACAGTTGAAATTCTGTATTAAGAAGTATACAAATAATTTAATATAATCTCTTACGTATTGAAGTGCTCAGCAAAAATCAGATTAGTTGATGTTCCTGTGATTGTGGTCAGCCCTCCAATAGTAGCAGAATAAGCAACACATAAGCACATCACTTTGAAAATCCCACTGTATTTGTCCTCTCTGCTTTTTCTCCCTGTTTCAGCAGGTGGTAGGTTCTGCTTAGAAAGAATATACACTGATTAATATATAAGAAAGACTCATCATCAAGCACAAAAATAGGATTCAAAGAAGTCCCAGAGCAGCCAATGTGCTGGCAATATAGCCATATGCAATGTGGTTTGGTTTGCTGTTACAGTGGTACCACAATTATTCATGCAAAGGAAAAGGAGGGAGAGTCAAACCCTGAAGCCCTTTGCCTGAGCTGTCTCAGTCTCTATACAGGAACTTCTTTGTGTATACTGATATATATACACTTGATATATAGAGTTTGTTCTCTGATGAGGTTGGTTTAACTTGTGTAAAATACACTGGGAGCACACAAAACCACTAACAAAATAACTACATAAGCAAACTGTATGTATATGTGTTTCTACACTTATATATCTTGTTCCCATGAAACTAGCTTCATTGCTAGCTGTGCCATGTTAGGTGTTACACAGAAGTGAGATTTAGGTTAAAACTAAGTTACGCACATTAGCTGCATAATAAAAAGACAGCTTGAGTACCTGTTCCTTTTCTTTTTCATTTTCCTTTTCAATTGTGCACACAGTACTACCCACATCATTGTCATATCTGGAAAAACAAAGATATGTATTGTAATAAACAGATACTCTATTCAGATGAATTCTTAGAACAGAATTCAGTAAATGAATAACTATTACCCATTAACTTGTTTTTCTTTCTCTTTCCAGTCACTGCTTTCACATTCTCCTGCATTTTCTGTAAGACATTGACGGAAAGACAGATGAGTATTTAAGGAAGCAAAACTAGAAAGGCTCCATCAGCATGTCCCATTCCATGCAACAACTTCACATCATCCCACGAATACATTTACAAGTGCCAATCTCAAAAACAGCTGAGTTGTGCCCTACTCCTTCATGACTCCTATTCCTCAAAGTCTTAATGTTCTAATGATGAGAAATCTCTTCCTAATTTACAATCCAACTGTGTACGTAACCAGTTTAGACTCATTTGTTCTCCCAACATTACCCTAGAGCTTAAAGAGCTCTTTTCTCTTGCTAACATTTAACCCCCCAATGTTTTTATAGCTTGTAATCATATTTCTTTTCAGACTTCATTTTACTAGGCTGAATAAGCCAAAATCTTCTCTTCTCTTCTCTTCTCTTCTCTTCTCTTCTCTTCTCTTCTCTTCTCTTCTCTTCTCTTCTCTTCTCTTCTCTTCTCTTCTCTTCTCTTCTCTTCTCTTCTCTTCTCTTCTCTTCTCTTCTCTTCTCTTCTCTTCTCTTCTCTTCTCTTCTCTTCTCTTCTCTTCTCTTCTCTTCTCTTCTCTTCCCTTCCCTTCCCTTCCCTTCCCTTCCCTTCCCTTCCCTTCCCTTCCCTTCCCTTCCCTTCCCTTCCCTTCCCTTCCCTTCCCTTCCCTTCCCCTCCCCTCCCCTCCCCTCTCCTCTCCTCTCCTCTCCTCTCCTCTCATACCTGCCACATTCTGCACCTGTTCAGTTTTAATTCATCTTTGTGAACGTGAGAGACCTGATACGCAGTAATCCAAGAGAGGTCTCACAATGAAGCATGTAATGATGCTAGTACTTCCCTAGCCATTCACTTTATTTTGCGTGGTGTTTACCCTGCTGCAGAGTGAGGGTGGGCAAAGCCAAGACCTGCACTGTGTGCCTACCGTCCAGCTCCAGTGCCGGGTTGATGGAGCCGTTAGAGCAAGTCATCTCCAGCGCATCAGCTTCTGTTTCAGCTCTGATGATCTGCTGAGCTACAGCCTCTACAATTGGCATCACCATGGCAGCAGCGGAGGTGTTGCTGAGCCACATTGACAAGAAACCACAGCTGACCATGAAACCCAGCGTAAGCCTGGAACAGGAGAGAAGAGTTTGTGGCTGTTATAGCAACACCTCCTATCACCGCTCTATTTAATATAAATGGAAAGCTTTTTCAACAGAAATCTTGAATGTAGGAAACACTGAAAATTTAAAGCTTATAATTGACCTCTGAGGAAGTTTATGAATTAAAATGATCTTGATCAAAGACATTTCTCACTGAAATTATCATATTTTAGAGTTAAGGGATCAAATATATTATAAATTGAAACAGGAGCAATAATGTTTATTTACAGAATGATACTGTATTTGAATAATCTTTGAAGAAAGAGCACCATGCATGTCACAAGTTCAGATGGAAGTTAAAATGGCTATACTGCTAATGCTATTAATTTTGTATTGTACAAGCTAGGTCAAAACCCTGGACCCCAAAACTGGTCCTCTAGGTACCAGTCCAGGTGTTATAGAAAGAAATATTAACAATTCAGTAAGTGGTACCCAGAATCATAGAATAGAATCATAGAATAGTTTGGGTTGGAAGGGACCTTTAAAGGTCATCTAGTCCAACCCCCCTGAAATGAGCAGGGACACCTTCAACTAGATCAGGTTGCTCAGAGCCCCATCCAGCCTGACCTTGAATGTTTCCAGGGATGGGGCATCTACCACCCCTCTGGGCAACCTGTGCCAGTGCTTCACCACCCTCACTGTGAAAAACTTCTTCCTTATATCTAGTCTAAATCTCCCCTCTTTTAGTTTAAAACCATTACCCCTTGTCCTATCACAGCGGGCCCTGCTAAAAAGTTTTTCCCCATCTTTCCTATAAGCCCCCTTTAAGTATTGAAAGGCCACAAAAAGAGCTCCCCGGAGCCTTCTCTTCTCCAGGCTGAACAAGCCCAACTCTCTCAGCCTGTCTTCATAGGAGAGGTGCTCCAGCCCTCTGATCTTTTTTGTGGCCTCCTCTGGACTCGCTCCAACAAGTCCATGTCTTTCCTGTGTCAGGGGCCCCAGAGCTGGATGCAGTACTCCAGGTGGGGTCAACCAGAGTGGAGTAGAGGGGCAGAATCCCCTCCCTCGACCTGCCGGCCATGTTGCTTTTGATGCAGCCCAGGATATGGTTGGCCTTCTGGGCTGTGAGCGCACATTGTCAGCTCATGTCCAGCTTTTCATCACCCAGTACCCCCAAGTCCTTCTTGGCAGGGCTACTCTCAATCCCTTCATCCCCCAGCCTGTATTGATACCTAATTTAGTTCTTAACCAGAGCCCCAAGACAGGTGTAGGGATTATTTATGCCTCAATAAACATCGTATTTGATATTAAATGGTAAAGTGAAGGTCATTACAATGTCTTAGTCTGGTCTTGACGCAGCTTATGCTGTTTACTACAAATAGGAATTGCATCTGTGCAATTCCTGATTGCACTGATGCAATGCACTGAATTGCATCAGTGACTGGAGTCACTGTAGTTTTACACTAAAAATATCAAATATTCCATAGCATATCTGGTGAAGTTGGACAGTAATTTTAGAATATAAACCACACTGACATTTTTAATACATCTCTTGGAGTTGTAAATGAGAGTAGTCCTCTTGTCTTCCTGTCCCAAGGTGTTGGCAGTGTCATTAAACACCTGCCGTGCATCACCACAGTGAGAGAACAACTGTGAGCGGGGGGACTGTGGTGTTACAGCATTTTCTGAGAAGTCATTTGCGCAATCTGTAAAGCTCCTTGCCTTGCCTTCATCAAAAGCTTCACAAAAACTGTAAGGATTACTCAGCACACGAAGACAAGATTTCATACAAAAATAATGTAAACAATATTTTATGGCATAAAAATACCATTTCAAACGCCCCTCATAGCCTTTCATTTCAGCTAATAGCAACAACATTTCAAACTTGATTTTTTTCTCTGTAGGGGCACCTTGTCTTTTCTCTGTGCACTTTTAATTGTGTATTGATGAAGTGATCTGCAGACCTGCAAGTGGTGGACCTGATTCAACACAAACTGTCATCAGTAGTATAAAACCCATTAACTTTAGACAGTTTTTGTTTAGGTTCTCAGATGGAAATTGGGGAAGAATTGTGTTTTCAGGAGAAATTTTTGTGCAGGAAACACTGGTCAGGCTAAGTACACTGAATATGAATGTTCATATCATAGAGAAATATAATTTTAGTACAACTTGAAAGAGGATTTAAAACCAAAGCAAATTAAGACCTTTGCTAACATGTTTCAAAACTGTTTGTCATAAATTTCCAGCATTTAATGGACTGATGTTCAAGTGACCATTTAGTACAGTGTGACTCTAAACTCTACAGAGTCACTCTACAGAGTGACTCTAAAATTGATTAAAAAAATAACAAAATATATCCTAACCTGGTCAGCCTTGGTTTTTCTGTATTATTCTCCCTGTGGTGGTGTTAAAAAATATTCTGCATGGAATCTTGGGTGATAACTTCATTTACATTCAGCTATAAAGTCACCCTTTGCTATGTCATGCACAATCAGTGTTTTATCACTCATTCGCAGGTTGCATAGACATACGCACCTTTCCCTGCTAGTCTGCAGACCAGACCGCATAGCTCAAATGATGGGAGGCCTTTAGGGGCTCCTGCTATTCTGCTTCCACTGCTGCACCCCCCCTGTCCCCTAATGCAGGAACCTCCCACAACGGTATCTCTGCTTTAGGCTGGAGGAGGCTCCAACGTGCAGAGGCTGGCTGGGGACCCCTGCTCGCGGAGGAGGAGGGCCGTGCACAAAGAACGGCGTGCATCGCTTTGCAGTGGGCACAGCTAGCGAGCAGCAGGTGCTGAGAGGTGGGAGGATCCTCTCCTTCACAGATCATCTTATCCTAATCTTGTCATCCTTTTGTCATCATCAGGAAACATGATAGAGCTGAGACAGTTATGAGGGATACTGCTTCCTCAGCGTTACAAAGCTCTCTGTGGAGTTGCTGTAGGTATCCTCAGCAGCTGGCAAGTTGGCTGGTATCCACAGCAAGTTCCCCAGCAGTGTTCGGCTTAGCACAGCACACATCCACTTGTGTTATCCTTTCCAATTTTTCAGCCAAAAGGTGAGGATTTAGGAGTGATCAAAAAAAGAAAAACTGAAATAACTAAAACTGCATAGCTCAAGAATATAACTAAATATAATGGGAGGCAGTTGAAGAAGAATGTAAGGAGCATTTTGTCAAAAAAGAAAGCTACCTGCTATCAAAAGATGCAGGAAAAATCAAAATACATGTGATATTTAAAATTAAGACAGACAAATCACTGAGGAATAGAAATAATCCAGCATTTCCATGTGATGTTATTAGTTAGATGACCTAAGAGGCATCTCATTTTCAGACCTGTGGTTTCTATTTTTCTGACTTTTTACTTCCCATCACTTTCTGCTTCCTGACAAAGACTCATAAGCGTCATGTATTCTGGGAAGCCAGACTCACCCTACAGATCTTATTTGCAGCTTTACTGGTGTGCTGACAGATGAATCTGTGGGCCTAAAACTTTTGTGCAAACTTGTAAAGCAAGCAAAGAGTTTTCATTTCATAAAACATATGCTGATAGTAAGTAGAGAGTGTGTGATTTCATTTCCACATCACCTTACCCAGCTGGGGAAGTACCTGTTCCTTTGATATTTTCTTCATAGGTAGACGAAGAAAAAAACCCCATAAATAAAGGCATTATGCTTAATGTGTTTTTCCTTCCCCACCACCTCTTTAATTTGATGAGTTTTTTTCCTCACTGTGTGTTTGCACTCTTCTTGTATTTTAGGAAGTATCCAGAATTTTGCAAACCATACTGAAATGCAAATTAATAATAAGCATAGCGTAGATTTTCAGTGGTAGGCATCAGGTATGTAATGTACTAACCACTGTTAAGAAACAGGACCCTTACATTATTCCCAAATTCATCAGATTTTTTGTTCAGAAGGGTCCTTATTACAAACAGAAACGCTGCAGGGAACTTTCAATTAGGATTTCAGCAAAATAATAAAGTGTCACCTACAAATCAATCATATCATTTTAAATATCTACTTTGTTTCACTAGAAAAGAAAGACTGGATTTCTACTACAGAAAAAGCAGTAGGTAATTAATTCTGGGATACATAGCTTTCCACAAGCATTATTGTCCTTCAAGACATTGTTTAGCACATACCATGCAGGGTTGACACCCACCAGCATCACCATTCTTAAAGCCACTCTTTTGTGGAAATTCCATTTTTCTATCGATGTTGCCAAACAGATTACTCCAATCAGTAACAGATGAAAGTCTTTAAAATAAGCAGATGCTACCTGAAATAAAATAAAAAAATATTTTGTTAACTAAATGGTGACTTTCTATTAGTATTTGGTATTATCAGTTTAATGAAAAAAAAATCAGTAAGGATATATATTGAAATACATATAGAGAAAGGGTTTTGGATTAAATTTAGACTGTTATTTCATTGAAACTGTTAATTTCATTTAAATCAAATGATGCAAGAGTAACTGCACTAAAATGCGCAGTGTTAAAACAAAATTAAAAATAAGGCTTATGATATGAACAACTTAAGATCATCAGTCACGTCTCACATACAAACTAAATCACCAATGAAATGCTGCTTTTATTAATTTAGTCATCTATCCAACATATAAAAGAACAATTTTAAACATAGAGACTTAGAGTATGATCATCTGTGGTGTCCTCTCTTTGACATGAAGATGTATGCTCAGCATTTTGCACACGGGACCTTTAGTGTGTCATCTTGCTTTGGTAATGTTAAGGATATTTTATATCTATCTAGCATTTTCTCATCAACTGGCATCTAAGCACTGAATCACAATCTAGAAAAAAAAATTAAAGAAATATGAACAAGTCCTGAGGACAAAGCATGTAAGCAAGTCTTGAGGCAGACCTACTGTGATTGGCACTCAGCAAATCCATGGATTAGCCCATCAGGTTTCAACATTATGTGGTTCTTTCTTTGGAGATTTTATCATTGAAATCCATAATATGATAGAGAGGAAAAAAAGGGTTACCTGCTTGGATTGCA
The DNA here is from genome assembly GCA_009819775.1 of Phoenicopterus ruber ruber. Classification (NCBI taxonomy): domain Eukaryota; kingdom Metazoa; phylum Chordata; class Aves; order Phoenicopteriformes; family Phoenicopteridae; genus Phoenicopterus; species Phoenicopterus ruber. The sequence continues at coordinate 25,486,842 of CM020215.1, read as the reverse complement.
TTATACCAAACAATGGGAACATAAAGGCAGGGAGCAAAGCTGAAACAGCCAGCGGCAAAGCTTCTGTGAGCCAAAAGATGGCAACTACAAACAACGTGTATGCACATTCTGCTTCCTAGAATACAAAAGACACCAACAAAAATATGAGTGGATCATCCAGGAAAAAAAATCAAAACTGCAAAAAGTCCAGCTATGTCAGTAGAGAGATTCCCCCCACCTGGAACAAGTATGAGTCAAGGGACCTGAATTTAGGGTACTTATTGTCTGCTATTGATAATCCTGCTAAGATATGAAACCTAGTCTATAAAATAGTTTTAAAGAATTTTTTCCAAGAGACAGTAAAGTTACTTAAATTCTATCACTTATGCAAAGTGGAAAAAAAGTCAGCTGCCTTTTCCTTCAAGCACCATTAATCATATAGGTCATTCTGGAGCATTCGCAGACCATGAATTAACATAAATCACAAACATTCTGCAGCTGCAAGCAAACCTTTAAACCTCTAGGAGTACTCGCAGTCAATAATAGGTCAAATTTTGTCTCTCCTGTAATCAATGAAGTTTTGTCATCAGCATCAATAAGGCAAGGATATCATCTAATATGAAAAGCATTGTGCAAGACTGACAAGAAACACAATTGTTGGTTTTAAGACTTGTAATTTTAGTGAGTGTCTTTTATTTAAACTCCTGAAAAACAGGAGGTTTTTTCATTTTTTTCAGGAGAATTTACTTCAATGCTGCCTGTAAAATGCAGCTACAGCCAAATATAATGAGATGAAGAGAGCCTAGTTTCTTCTAGAATACTAGAAACCTCTTTTGTGTAGTTTTGATTTATATTTCTGCCCTTGAGGAAAAAGGTTTAGATCTTTTAATGACACTGGTTAGGGCATGAAACTACTCAACAACATCAGAGATGGTTTGTATTAGGAAAGGAACAGCATAATGAAATGGTTCTGGGACCCTCTGACTGGAAAACAACAATGTTAAATCCAAGTCAGTCAGCTATGACTAACATTTATTTTTTGGGGGAAGCTTGTGTTATGTATGAAACAATTCGATAGCGTCAATTCATTCATCACCTAGCAAATGTTCATCTCACTTAAGTCCTACAGCATTAAGAAGTTCTCAAGAATTCCTTCTCAGAGAGGAAACTGAAATATTGAAGCCATGATGTGAGACAGTGTGAAACACATTGCTCTGAAACCTCTATCTGTCTGTGATGCAAAGAATTCTGAACTGGACTTTCAGGTATGGTTACACATGATATGTATAATGCACGTGTGATAACACATCACAGGAGAATTCCATTTCATCCTGCTGACATCAGAGCTGCACCAAACAGAATCACTAATAAAATTTTTAGATAGCTGTTTCATCCTCCTGGAGTTGTCCCAGGAGTTATTGAATGCCAGAAGTACTTATTTCAAGTAAAATAAAACTAACATGTCCTGCCATAACCTTTGATGTATTTAGGAACCAGAGGGAATTTCTCAGATCATTGATTCCAGTCATTTGCTATGAAAAAGCACAATATATGATGAACTTAACAAAACCCATCTTCAAATAAAAAGGTAATTGCAGCTGTCTTCCTGACAGTTCATCTCCATTGTCAATCACACAGAGCTGTTTAAAAGTGGCCAAAATGTAATAGTAAGGACAGGATTTTCAAGGTAGTCTAGACGATGTTAAATGAGAAAAACATTTCCCGAACAAGAAAACAAATATATAATTCAGAACTTCATGCAACCATTTCTATGCAAATACTCTGAGTTCACCAAAAAAAAAAAAGGGGGGAAAAAAAAAAAGAAAATCCACAATGCAAACATCATGAAGTCATTGGAGGTCCCTTCCAACCCAAACCATTCTATGATTCTATGATTCTGAAGAGATCTGGGAATCTCAGGCTGGACATACAGGTGCGAAACAATTACCTCTCAAAGTAGGTCACTTACTTTGGTTTTGATGATAAGTGGAAGTGGAAGTAAAAGCAGTGGGGTGAGGACAATGAGCAGGAACCTTCGGTAAACCAGGAGGTAGCTAAGAATCTTCATGGTTGATGGCTGGTAGATGAACTTTCCTGCAGAAACTGCCAAAAAATAGGTCTGACTTTAAATAGCTGACTCTGATTAATATTTTTCCAAGCTATCACCTTTAGCCATTGCTAAAGCAGGCCAGTAAACCAAGTTAAAATTAAATCTTGCTCTTTATTGTTTTAGTGAGTTTATTAACAGTAGGTTGATAAGATAAGTGTTCATCATAAACCAAGGCTAGATGTCGGCCTCCTCATGACTTTCTCCCCCTGCCCTTCCTCATAACAAGTTTATGTAATTAGAGCAGGTTTTAGGCAACTAGATAACCAAAAATTCCAGGTGCTTTCCAGTCACTGTTGGCTTCAGTAGGAAATCAAAACATCTAATATACACAGAATATATGTTCAAAACCATTTATGGCATCATGTGAAAACATACGCAAGATCATTTCACTGAACAGAATTATAAATTCTTCATCTCCATCTGTGGAGATATTCAAAACTTGCTAAGACAAGGTCCTGAGCAACCTGACCTAGCTCTGAACTTTGCTCTGCTTTGAGCAAAAGGTTGGACTAGATGTCCCGCAGAAGTCCCTTCCAGCCTTAGTCTTTTTATTGATTCTATCTATCTAGAATTTGAAATACATGAGAAAATCAGGGTTTTTTCTGTCTTGCCTGGCAGGGAGTGTATAATATTTCGTTTTCTCTTCTCATGCAGAAACAGGATAAGGTGTTCCATGTACATCATATAAAGCTTTGAGGAAGGCTAAGAGTAGGAGACTTTTTGAGACAAGAGTAAAAAATAAATAAAGACTTTTGCCTGAATTTTCCTGTTTTCAATAAAAGAAAACTTGGTACAGTCTTTGTAATACAACAGAATAGCATCAAATAAAGAAGAGGAAAAGATAGGAAAGAGGCTTGTACACTGTCTGTCGGTGAAGATCAAAAGGGGAAAGAACACACTATTTCATGCTCAGGATCTTACCTGAAGCAGAAAATTGGAAGAGGAGAGAGATGAAGGAGTCTTTGAGCTACCATCAGAACCATCCAAAGGCCAGGTAATAAGGTAGATTTTTGCTATCCATATAGCTTTTTGATTATAAGGATGCCATGTGTCAGAGTACAGGCAAATCAAGTGATCAGGTTGCCAGTGTTGTGGACAAACTTTTGGTTTCAGGAAGGTAGGACTTCTGTTTCACTAGGAGAGCAGTATTTCAAATCTAACTGACAGGAAGGAATTGATTGAAAACCCAAAGGTGGGAAATAATTTGGGGATGAAAGTAATCATGAAATCACGGCCTTTGCTACTGCATAGAAAGAATTGAGAAACCAGCTTTGACACAACCTAGGGAGCTGAGACTGAGACCTTCTGAGAAGATAATGTTAGGGATAAAGAAGGTCAAGTGAACTGGTAGCTTTTGAAAGGGGCTATTCTAAATACATAATGACAAACCTGGTTTAAAGAGTTCAGAGACAGTGAGCAGAGAGGGACACTATGGTGCCTGCATCAAGAAAGCTTCAAATATCCAAAAATGAAAAAGGAATTGTATGAGAAGTGGAAAAACTGGCATGTGCCTGAGGACTTCTGTGAAGGAATAACAAAAATACAGATGAATAAATTCAGGAAGATTGTGATGTGAAATACATTTCAGTTGGAGATGTCAAAGAAAATTTCTGTAAAAATGTCAGAAGAAGAAAACAGGAGAGTAAAGGGATTTAGTAAACAGAAGGGAAGACAAACTGCAGACAGTGCTGGAGTATTCAACACTTTCTTTGCTTGAGTCTTCACGGAGGTAAATGACAGTCAATTCTCTAATGAAATTAGTTTTAACATGGAAAAAGGAATGCACTATGGGCACGATGCTGGTGGGAGTACGGAATATTTAGATTTAATGTATATATTCAAGTCAACAGTTCCAGATGAAATTCACCCATAATTCATGGGTGAGAACTCATGCAGTAATCTGAGAACTATTTTAGAATATATTTGAATATATTCTGATATGCCATATATTTGAAAAACTGTGGAGGATTACAAGTTCCTAGAAAACTGGTCAGGCATACATGGAAATGAAATACGGCTAATACATCACGTGAACTCAATCTAACTTTCTTCTTTTATGGGGCAACTAGCTTAGCAATCAGAGATATAAAATATATGCATTTTATTTGATTTTAATACACTTTTTAGATGAACTAAGAGCAATTCAGAAGTACGCACATCAGAAGTGCTCTAGGGGAAATTATGTTCGGGTGCACAACTGGTAAAAAAAATGTTGTTCCTGAAGAGCAGTTACAAATGTTTCACATTCATACTTAGATGACATTTCAAACAGGGTCCTTAAGGGGTCTATTCTGATTAATTTTCTAGCCTATATTTTCATTAGTGGTTTGAATCATAAACTAGCAATGGACAGGACAAAGATAATATACATTCTAGCTGATATTAGACCATAAAGGTCATTTTTTCAGCATTCTCGGACCATCATGGCTATAGCGAAATGCCATGTGGAGATAGGCGTACACATTTCAGACAAAAGAGAAAAGAAAAGAGACTTCCAGTATGAATCCAAGTGAATTATTGCTGATGAGAAAGTAGAAATTGACCTGCAGAATTAACACTGAAATTCTCAAGTCTGCCTGCAGGACTCTGGTCTGAGACCTGCAGTCAGCTACGAGCGATGGCCAGGGCAAAACTAGGAGTTAAAAGGAAGAGGTTGCCTTCCAAACTTATGCTGAGATTTTTATGGAGCAGTCAAGCTTTTACAGGTAACCTGAGAATGGATCAACAGATAGATGCTCAGCTAGATAATGAATTTGTAGTGGAGTAAAGTGGAGGAAGGCTGAAGGCTTTCTTAGAGATCATGGAATCTGGCACAGAACTTTCCTTATAGGCAGGAACCAGGAACAAGCAAGGGCATGGAAAGCTGCTTACAAGGACCTTACACCTACAGCTCTGCATGTGAAGAGGAAAGGGATTCTAATGTGATTTGCGTTATTACTGAATGCTTAGGGAAAAACCTGATAAATTCAGTTTGAAAAATAAGGATGTCTTTGCAAGAATGACAAAAATAGAAAAGAGGTGCAGTTTGTAGGGAGAAAGAATATTTCTTGTTATACCAGCCACCGTTAGCTGATCTGGGTCAGTATTGATCTCTCACTCCCTAGCCTTCTTGGAATGCTTTATTTATTTTTGTTATGTCTTGAGTTAACTGTGGACAACTCCTGTGTGTTTTCTCAGTAGCTGAATTGAGTTTTGTGTTTCATCTTTCTAGACCTCAGGAAAGCCTGTGGGGATGATCCTTTTATGCTGAAGCTTTGTCCAGATAGCTGTATTTGCAACCTGGCTGAGGACTCCTATTTCTCTTTCATAGTTGAAGAAGGGCTTGTATGCTCAGAAAGTCATCAGTGTGGGGGGCAACACAGCAGAGGAAGTGTTTGAGAAAGAGGAAAGAAAAATTCAGATTCTTCCAAAAGCTGATTTTGCCATAAAACAAAGCAAGATCAAAGGACTTGCATGAGAGATCCAGTTAGGGGGAATAAAATGGCAAGATGGGCATCGTCACATCCCAATAGATATGATCAGTAAGGTAACAGATATGTCCCCACCGGTTAGCAAAAAAGAAACCCAAACTTTCCTAGGCATTGTGGGATTCTGGAGAACATGTAATCCATCTTACAGTCAGCTTGTGAGTCCTCTCTGTTGGGTGACCCAAAAGAACTATTTTGACTAAGGCCCTGTGCAACATCAATCTGTCGAACAGATCAAACAGCAGATAGTTCATGCAGTAGCCCATGGGCCAGTCCAGACAGGACCAGATGTGAGAAATGTTCTCTATGCTGCTGCCAGGGAGCGTGACCTCAACTGGAGCCTCTGGCAGAAAGCACCTGGAGAGACCAAAGGTCAACCTCTAGGGTTTTGGAGCTAGGGCTATAGGGTATTTTGCTCAAAGACCTGGGTACAGTTGGTGGGTAATGTGGAAGAATGGTGCGTACCCCAAGGAGATTAAACCTTGAGGGAAAATAACATGTGATTTTAGTTGCATATAATAGGAAGTACTACATCAAGAATCACCTGAACCAACGGAGAATGAGCCTCACAAGAAGCCAAGTAAGTACAGCAGTAACACAACCTGAGCCAGTAATTTAACACAACATGCCATCTCTCCTGTCCACTGTAACACGTGAAGCCCAAGTCACAGATTAAACAGAGTCAATAGACATTTTATGAACATTTTACAAGGGTGGCCTGTAGACTAAGGGAATGATATCTGTATATATATATCATGTGACAGGCAGGAGGGTAGTGGTTAATGGGAATGTATTGGATAGTGTAAGACCTGCGCATGACATAAACGATATGGAATAAGGAGGGCAGATTGCATTAGGTCTGGCTGGGATAGATAGATTTTGTTCATGGCAGCCCGTATGGTGCTTGTTTGGATCATGTGATGTTTTGGATTTGTGACTAAAAGTGTAGATAACATGCTAGTGTTTTGGTTATTGCTGAGCAGGCCTTGCACAGCATCAAGACCTTATTCCCACTCTGCCCTCCCAGTGAGTAGGTTAGGAGTGTGCAAGAAGTTGGGCAGGAACACAACAAAGGCAACTGACCCAAACTGAAAAAGGGGGTACTTCATGCCATATAAAATCGTGTTCAGCAATGGAAACTGAGGGAGAGAAGTATTTGGGGAAGGGAGGCATTGCTTGGAGGCTGGCTGGGCATCGGTCTACTTGTGGGAGGTGGTCAGTGATTGCCTTTGCGTCAATTGTTTTATTTTGGTTCTTTCTTCCATTTTCCTTCGCTTATTAAACTATCTTGACCCACAGGTTTTTGACTTTTACTCTTCCTGTTCTCTCCCCTGTCCTGCTGGGGACAGAGCAAGTGAGTAGCTGGGTGGTGCTTAGCTGCTGAACTAGGTCAACCCACCACACCTCGTCAATGGCCTTGTAAGTTACATTACCACTCTCTACCTTACCATGCATTTATCTTTTGACCATCACAGATGCAATGGTAATACTACTGTACAAAACTAAGAGGAACACTTCAGTTAAGTGATACTTCCTGGGAATTTCAAAAGCATACAAAATTTTAGTATACTGTTCAGCCGGGCAGGATCCTTGGAAATGCAGGAAAAAAAAAAAAATCAGTATTTCCTTGTCAAAGGTTGATCATGTGGGATTAGCAGGATACCTTTATAGAATGAGATAAGCAATTTTCGAGCAGTTCATCTAACCTAGCAGCAAAGTATTTGTTATATCAATATATGACTAATTACTGTAACAGAAAGGCTATATATCGCTACAAGAGCCATAAGATGGGTAAGCTACTGTCCAAAGGGAAGACGTCAGTGGAAGAACAACCAGGGCGTAGGAATGTTATAAAATCAGCTTCTCAAAGATTTTTGAGGGATTTATACTATTACAAAATTGTATTAGTTATTCTCAAGATGATACTTATTGATAAAAGAATTGAGAGGCATTATCAACAAAGTTAAGGTTTTTATATAAGAAGAACTTGAGAGCTTGAATTCTGAAGTTACCATGTTATAAAACATGTAGTGGGCAGAGAAGAAAGCTCCAGAAGTGGCCTGAGTGAGCACTGTGGTGGGATTCACTTCTAATTTTACACATCCATATCTAAACTAGTCACTGTAACCTTTTTTCACAATCTGTAGAGAAATGTAAGTACTTCCACCCTGCTTAACTGAGGTGCTTATACTAGGCTGAGGTGAATTACACTCTGAAGATGACTGTTTCTCTTCACTGACCACAAAAAGCTCTAGGCAAGTGGGTTGGACCAAGAGGTCTAATTTTTAGATGTCTGTGCTAGGACAGATGTGATCGTCTGCCTGTTTGGGAAAAAAACTTAAGTTATCTGAGGTCAAGAATGGCTGTGAGAGACTTGGAGCACTGAGCAAAGAAACAACTCTCTTTTCCTTGGGTCTTAGAGTTTAAGCAAACAGGATATAGCATGTACCCATCAATAATCAAGACTGCATAAGAATTATAAACATTATTATTATTGAATAATTAGCTTTCACTCCCTCTTCATCATTACGAAAAGTGGAAAACATCTCCAGTTTTATTTGTGTATTAATTTACCAGTGGCTAGGATCAAGGGGTTTCTTTATTGCCAGAGAAAAATTAAATATCCTTAGTATGAACCCAACATTGATTGCCACCTTTTGAAAGATGCCATTGAGAATAAATTTTTACTAGATGGAAAGCACGGAAATTAAATCACAAGCACTAATTCCCCAAGATCTTACATATTCTGCAAGGCTTTTCACCAGCTCAGGAGATTTTGCCTGGCTGCTTCCTGGTTTTACCGCTCATTATTTTTCCTCAAAAGCGTAACAGCTTTTGGGACTGAAAATTCAATCTACATCCCCAGAAAACGCATTTGAAGAGAATGGAACTCACCTTCTCCCTCCCTTTCTCCCTGTTACAGATGTGAAAGCAGGGAAGTGAAAACAGTCAGAATTACACCGAGGATCGGTGGCGGAATTGGGTGTGTAGCTACAGGTGTCTCCCACCAGAGACACAGTGTGTCCCATCGAGTCAGTGGTGAAGTGAAACAATGATGTGAAAGTGCCAGGCCTTGATCAAGATTTGCTTCTCTAAAAACCACAAGGGAATCAAAGGAACAGATGTAGGGAAAATGTAATAGCTTATCTAAGATTTAGCACTTAGGGGTGCCGGATGAAATCCCATCCTGAAGTGCTCCCATTTCTAAGCACATATCCAACATGATGACAGACAACTGCTCCAACAACTCCAAATGCTCTAAAAACTAAGTTAGTAAATCTTTATGGAAATGTGATTTGATGCATTTTAAACTGTGTTTTTTTCATTTTTCCATTGGTCTTCTTTTTTTAAACTAATCTCCTAAGGAACAGTCTCTTCTAAGCTTAGCAGAATGCTATCAGGGACCATGAGATTTGTATGGAAAAGGAGGTAAACTGACATGCAGAGCAATCAGAAAAAAAGTACCTTTCTGGAATTTTAATAGCATGAGATTCAAGACTCTGAACAATATGTGAGCTTTATCTCCAGACTGAGGATGGAAGCTTCTGAAATAATTTGGATGTTGTATTCCTATGATCTTGGCTTGATTCGCTAAAGAGTGGTAGTTAAAAAAACCCTACAAACTACTTTTTCTTTCCAATTTTCCTTGCATTTCTCTTTCAAAACTACAGAACTGCTGGGAAAGTGCTGTTTGGAAGAGATTATTGACAACTTTTGGAGCAGCAGTTCACAGAAACCAGATGAAATCTATTTTCAGCATGTGATGAGAGAAGAAGAAACACATTTCATACCTACATTCAGGCTGTATTTCTGAATGGACAAAACCTGACACGTTCAACACATTTCCAGACTCCTTACTGCATAAAAGCAAGCAAACTGAAAAGAAAAAAAAAAAAAAAAAAAAAAAGCAACGACTTTGAAAATTTTAAAGACTAAAAAGTTCACTATTCATTGTAAGCGCATTATATCATTCCTTTTAGTTTTGAATAGAAACCCACTGTGCCTGAAGGACATTAGTGCCATGATTTTTCAAGATGTCCTGTACTTACAGCCTTTTTCTTTGAATCAGTTCAAGTGCTTCAGCAATTACTATATAATCTTTCATCTTTCTGAAGCAGAATCCTCTCTTCTAATGACACCAGAGAGCACAGAGCTCCTCCAGTATACTCATCATTCATCCTGGGTACTCTATTCCTATGAGTCTTCCCACTGGAATCACTGGCCAGTGACACAAAGTAGTATTTCCAAGATGTAAACTACATATAAACTTCCCGTAGAAATGTAAAATACAAATGAATAATGGGTTTTTAAAACAATAAAGAGCCCGGATACTGGGGCTATACCTGAAGCACACCCTGAAAGCTTAAAAAGGCCCAGTTACTTCAGACTCATTATACTAAGCCTGTCTCTACATCAATCTGCTTCTCCCAAGCAACTCCTTGATAATGCTTCTCTTCACCTCTGAACTAGCTGTAAGCAAGCTGACTTGGAAGAATTTAGCTTCATCAATGCAATATTGTGCCTATAGTAAATAAGTTCTTCTAAGAGTGTTACCTGGATGGAGCATGACATTAACCAGGTGAGTCCAATTCGTGGAACCCGTCCTGGAAACCTGCCTGGGCAACCTGCCACTCAGCTTCCACAGCATAAGTTATTTACTTGGCCAGGACCTCTCTGTTGAGCTCTGTATGGCCCTCTTGATGAAGGAACTGCCATACTTCCACTTTGTCCAATGTTTTGCTCCACTCTCATTCCAGAGATTTCACTGAATGCCTCAGCCTCCTGCACATGGTTGTCCAATGTGCTCCTTTTAAGGACAACAGTCATTCTGCCTTTGTGCTCCTAAATTCTCCAAACTTCCCTTGCCAATTATCAGTATGTGATGAAAAAACGCCAAGCCTTCAAAAACTTTCCATCTTCCTGCATATCCTGCTCACTGACTGAACAGGCGATGATATCATTCTTTAAGAGACACGTCCTCCGGGCTGCTGTCATGTGACTCTGCCACAAAACCAAACACCAGCCTCGAATCATTTATAGGCCTAATTCACCATTTAACAACTTTTTGCTTCCCTGAAATATAGCCTCCGTGTTTATTCTTGTTGAATGATGGCTGTGCAATTAGCGCTTTGTGAATCCAAGACTGCTGTGTGCACCAAAACCTTTCACCTGTAGTGGATTTGCATGGACAAGTCTTCTTACTGGAAGAGACACTCCCAAAGCCTGGGCGAGTCGGTGTGCACACCAAAGTGGCTATACGGCCAGATCTCTTTGCCATGCACCATGGTCTAATGCTCTCCTGGAGTTTTTAGCACAGACTTTTCAGGCTTCTTCCCACTGGAATGTGTACATTCCTCATATAACAAGGTGATAGAGACTGTGCTAGAGTAAACATAGATTTGTAAGCCTCTTCATTTCATGAAGTGCTAATAATATTCCTCAAAATCACAAAACACAAGCTTGGCAGTGAATGTCAAAATATATTTCTGACAGTAGTACACAATTTTCAGCAAACAATCTGAGCTACAAAAAAAGCAGATGCCACCTGATTAAACACTATACTATGCTTGATTTTTATCATCTGGAGGAGGAATTTTGCTTTAACATTAATTGCACGATATGACTCCCAGATCAGAGTTTTCATTTTTGGAAGACTACATGTTCAAGGTCAGTTTGGATGGGACGTTGAGCAACCTGACCTAGTAAAAAGATGTCCCTGCCCACAGCAGGGGGGTGGACTAGATGATCTTTAAAAGTCCCTTCCAATCCATTCTATGTTTAGTCTCATACAGAATGCAAAAGCAGCAGGAAAAAATGTCTGCCTAGAATGGCACTATAAAATGTGGCTTTGTTTGCAGAGGGCTTTCCTTCATGACGGCAAAATCTATTTCACATGGTCTTCTGTCGACTAAAATTTGAGTCAATAGTACCATAATGATGTCTGTTGAGAAGCAACATCAGAAGGGAAAATATTTAAATCATTTCATCAATTGTTTGCTAGCTTAAGAGCTTTTTCTTGTTTAATTATTTCAGGTGATGACAGCTAACTGGAAGTGGTATAATTACACTTTTTGCAATTGATGTTATCTGTGTGTTGATGACATGCTAATGTCATCAACCGTGCTGGCTTTTGTCTAAGATGTTTGATAGGTTTGTGTTATTGTTGAGGAAAGGTATTAATCAGCCCAAACTATTAACTATTATCTTTGATTTATACTCAGAAAAAGTTCAACTTTGGCTTCCTTGGAAGCCACAGAGGATAAATCATTGCAAAGAAGAGTACTACATTTATTCTGGTGAAACCCAAAATTGAATAAAGATAGTTTGTCAAAAAAATGTAGGAAGTTTTAACTGATCAATGTCACTACATGAAATTTCTCGGTAGCGTAATTATTCGAAACTGATCATTCCTAAACTTAATCTTATTTTTTTCATTTCACAGTTACTAACAACTTTAACAGTTTGCTTCCTTTCAGTAAAAAACATTTTTATTTCCATTTTATTAATACACGTTAAAAGCCCATACATTTATTTAATATTCCTCCATCATGTTTAACTTTGTGCTTTTATTTTTTTTTCTCCCCAGGTGGCATTTTGTTGACCGAGCTTCTGTTATATTAACTATATGCTCTCCACATTCAAGCTGTAGGAGTATAATTACATTTTCTTTTCTTGGTACAGATTTTTGGAATTCTTTATTAGGTCTTCTCCTGCCTCGGCCCAAAACTTCACATTAATATTTTATTCTCCAAAATGGTGTCTGCTTTTCATAAATGCCCACATGTAAAAACACATGAAAAAATACATCTTATAATGGTTAGTTATGTGTAAAGGTTGGATTTCATAATACTTTTGAGTTTGGAGGTATATCTTGTCTGCCAATATTCTTATGTACTTTTTATCTTTATAAAGTTTACCAAACTGCTAGGTGAGCTCATCTAAAGTCTTCTCATTGACAGGCATATATTTCAGCTAATCTTCAGTCCCATTTTCCTTGTTCCTTCCTGCAATTTTCAGTCATCCTTTGTCTCTCTTTCAGTGACCAGGTTGTCATCAACAATGAAATTGTGGCAGTCATTTATGTTTATAAGTTATATCAGCAAAACAAACCACACAAGTCCTCCCATCTCCCCACACTGCCACAAACAAACTCAACTTGCGATAAAATTGGCTTGTGAGGTCTTGGAGCTAGCTGAACATATTCCTCTTTTTACTCATTCAGTGGGAATTCTGTCAACACCTAGTGAACACTGGACCAGCTTGGCTTGGCAGGGTGTCTCCTGTGCTGCCAGGAGGCTGAGCACTTTGCTGGTAGTAAATGTGGGCTCATCATAACCTCATCAACGCTTATAAATATCTCAAGGGCAGGTGTCAAGAGGATGGGGACAGACTTTTCAGTGGTGCCCAGCAACAGGACAAGGGGCAATGGGCACAAACTGGAACACAGAAAGTTCCATCTGAACACAAGGAAAAACTTCTTCACTGTGAGGGTGACAGAGCCCTGGCACAGGCTGCCCAGGGAGGGTGTGGAGTCTCCTTCTCTGGAGATATTCAAACCCCGCCTGGACGCAGTCCTGTGCAGCCTGCTCTAGGTGACCCTGCTCTGGCAGGGGGGTTGGACTAGACGATCTCCAGAGGTCCCTTCCAACCCCTGCCATTCTGTGATTCTGTGATAACGTGCTCCAAGCCAGGCAGTCCCAGCGAAATAGGCAGGCTCATGGAGCAAGCTGCTGCTGGTGTCACATCACCAGCCCCATTCAGCATGGTCAAGGAATTTTCCTGTTAACGAAGTTTAAATTTCAGGCTGAAACTGCAGCGATGAGAGGAGGCTGCAGCCACGCAACTTCCACCAGGGTGGGGTAGAAGTGGGTGGAACAGTCTCTGCTCCTGTCTTCATGCTCATGTCCGTAGGTACTTATTTTACTATGGACTGAAAATAATCATAGAAAATTAAGGTAGCTGTGTCGGTAATAACATGTCTTAAGCATAGTCCAAAATGCAGGGCTGGGATGTCTGCATCTACATCCGCATTGTCCCAGTGCTTACATATTGCCCATGTCAAGAGTGCTCTGGCTTGCAGCCACAGCAAGACCTGCTGCTGCCACGTTAAAGAAAAGCAGCTCAACTTTGAAGAGTAAATTCTGCTTGATAAAAATATCTTTTCATAGATTATTTTTTCAGCATTATCACAGGGATTCTCTGAAGGAGTAATGGAGTGGCAGGAAAAAAATCACCCGAGAAGTTGTTTTTGAAAAGGTTAATGCGTCTGAGATTAAAACTGACCAAAAGTAACTTCTCCTATACCCACAAAATTAATCTGCATGAATTAGCAAGTGTCTACCTTAACTCAGATAAACAAAGTGTTTGCAATTTATAATCTTACAGGAAGTTTCGCTGAGTTTGGGAGCAATCCCCTTAATGTGTCATGAGACAGGCAACATGAGACTTCGTGTGCCATGCTGCAGATGTTTTCTTCTTTCAAGAAAACTGTTTCTTGTGGGATACAAGTGCAGTCCCATAACAAGAGAGTGTATTTGTATCAATGTTATTTAATCAACAGTGAAGGAAAATGTGTATTTCAATGAAAACCTATCTTTCAAGGAAAACATATTTCAATGATTAAAGACTAAAATTCAGATGTGAACTCGCACTATAAATATCCCTTTGAATCCTGTAATGCATTTATTAAAGTAATACAGAAAAAATACAGAAGAGAAAAATATTAATCAGTAATTGCTTAACCATTAATATTTTCTTTTAAAATAGACCAGGTTCAGAGATCAGGTCCAGAGTTGCACTGAACCAGATTTTAAGGCTCTTCTAATTCACCTCATTTGAATTTGAATCAGTATCGAACTCTAACAGCCTGAAAGATCGGGGAGCACTAATCATGAGGATTGGCTAGCACCTATCCTCTTCTCCCTTATTCTGAAATAATTACTTATTTCAGGTTCAAAGCAAGCTGTAAATTAATATTGTAGGGCCATGCCATTTTTGTGGAATGATTCAGAATTCTTCTTGATTGTACCTAAGAGGATATATAAAAACCACAGAGAGATGCTATTACTTTGTTATTAGAAGTGATTCTGAGCCTGTACTTCAGATCTTAAGATATTTTAAGAGGGATTTTTTTCCGTGTGTGCATTCCAGGTCTTCAGCAGTTGCTCATGTAAAGCCTATCCGTGTCATCCTTTGAAGCCAACAGGCATTCTCAGTACACAGTGGGCACCTAATAAATACCAAATCTGTTCAGTTTTATTGCAGTCTGGGGGAATATCCACATTCCCACAGGAGCTGACCATGATGGAAGAAAGGATAGAAGCCGTGGTAATTCCCCACAGAAGCACCTAAACTTAAGAAAAGCTACAGGAGCAGGGCTGGGACTTCTGAAATGTACCGCTTTACTGGACACCCCTCATCCAACGCCTGGAAACATTCTGCAGAAGCCTTTCAGCCCTGGTGAGAATTGTAGAGAAATTGGCCCAGCCACAGAGCTGGGCCCCTGGAGCTCCTGGGCTGCCTGCCAGCTCAGTCACGCGAGCCCGAGCCTCCAGCCTCCGGGGTCGATGGCCTCGCACAAGTTTACATCAGTGGCGGGCAAGACTTCTCCAACAAGTGATTTCAACAATGTTTAGGAGGTGGATTTACAGCATGGGAGTATTCAAAAGGCGTTTAGATGAGGCCCTAAGGGATATGATTTAGTGGGGGACTTGGTAGTGCTAGGTTAATGGTTGGACCTGATGATCTCGGAGGTCTCTTCCAACCACAACAATTCTATGATTCTATGATTCTGTGATTCTATGATTAACTTTGTGCAGCAGATGTGAGGCAGGAATGAATGACTATATGCTCTACATCTTGCCGTACCAAGATATATAGAAACTCCTTCAGGTAGCTACGCTACATTTCCAGCAGCAGCTGCCAATGCCAATACCCGCTGGGCAATTTAATTTTGGGAACATCTCATGCCTTAGATAGGCGAGTTCCCCCTCTCTTAAATGTCTTTGCTTTTAATCTGTTTTCAATCTGATTCAAAACAAAGGTAAGTTTTTATATTAACAGCTCCTGTGAACTGGAAACACTCTGCCTTAGCCAGCTCTACTGACCCACTCCAATGAGTTGCTTGCCTGAAGGATCTGCTTAGGTCAGGGAAATCAAATCACCAGATCCAGTGGCTGTAAATCAGGAATAAAGTGACAAAAAACATTCTTTACAGGTCAGAAAACAGAAATGTCTTTTATGTCTTACAAATCAACAGTATTTCTTTAAATTTATGTAACAAGCTTCATTAGCCGTATATTTCCAATTCCCAAGAAAATATGAAGGAAGAGAGATATACAACTCCAAAAATATGTAAAGTATGGCAGTTTGGAATTCCTTACTGAAATTAGTTATGGAGAGACGTTAATCACTGTACCCTCTAACTTGGCTTCAGGTCACTACCTTTACTCTTTGCAAAGATTAACAATCAGTCAATTTACATCTATAGCTCTGTAAAAGATTTACAGATTCAGATTGTAGGAATGAGCTCCAGATATCCCTGCAAACTTCCTGTCTTTCTGGTTCTTCCAAATTAAATCCCGGATTATGTTCTCTTCCCCCTGCCTCCCCCGCCCCCCCCCCCCCCCCCCCCCCCCCAAAAAAAAAAAAATTCATCCAACCATAGTGGAATAATAATTTGAAAAAATACAAAAAAATTGTATTTTGTTCTGACTTTTTCAGAACAGAGTCATTTTTTCCAAAACATATCTTGAGTGATTACAACTTTACTCATGAAGAAGGCAGAAGCAAATAGTTCAGGGAACAAGACTGTATTTTTGTGTGATGCTGGGTAGCAAGACACAGCAGCTCTGGGCTCTCAAGGGCTGGATTCTTACAAAGCAAACTGAACAGAAGTAGCTGAGGTGAACTTCTTGACCAGCTGTTGGATACACTTTAAACAAATTGTCAGCATTTCAATGAAATTAACCTTTTCTTTCCTTTCCTGTTGTGTGACACAGCAGCTTTCATGGAAAAAACCACCGATACAACTCCTGGCCAACTTCCCATATGTTCTGAGAAGTGTTGTTTCCTACTTGACTTAACAGTTTAAAATCTCACTATAACACATCCACTTGTTCAATAAAAAAAGAAATACTCCTTGAAAACAAAAATTACATTCCCAACTCTGGTACTGAAGGCCATACTGACACTGTATTAACTATTCAGGCTCTCTACATTTAATTCCCCAACGGGGGCAATACACCGCTGTTTTCTGTCTCCTCTGCTGAGGTTGGCACAGCTCAATGCTGACTCATTCTGCATCTCGGCTTTTCCTACGCGACACCTCCACTGGGCTTGCTGCTTTTCCCCGAGGAGATGCAACCGCTGGTTAACAGCAACCATTGCCGGAACAGCCAAATTCCTCCTGCCTGCCCACAGCTGCCAGCGGGGAGCAGCGGCCGGCTCTGCAGCCCCCGTCCAGAGGAGGGATGGTAGCCTCACCTCTGGTTTCCAAAACCAGATCCATCTCTTCTGACTGCTGAGGCCGAGACAATTTGCAAGAGAGATTTCTGCTGTGTGTGTTAACAGCATTCACCAAATGGGCTCCCATTTCATTTAGGATCCTTGTGCTCTAGCTACGTACAGACAATAGGCACTGCTACCCCACTATAGCCAAACACGCTAAGAGTGGTCATGAGAGCTCTCCCTTACAGGATATATATATGTCATGTGTTTGTGCAGACACACACCCCTTTCCTCAGGTATTCTGAAAAACGACACTGAGGGGTTAATGAGAGTTTCTGTCAGATTCTGGAAACTCTCTCCTGGCTAACCGAGCAGTCTGCAAATTCCTCTGTCACGAGGTTCAATGCCTCCACATTCCTTTGCAGAGTGTTAGGGTGATCTAACGACAGGAAACCTGCTGCTGCTGGTTGCAGAGCAACCAAGGAGAGAAATTCTCTGTATTATACCAATTCAGTCTTCAGCCAGGCTCAGGTTGGTGTTGCTGGGGCTAGGGAATAGCTGACCACGGCCGGGTGATGTGACTGAAAGCTGTCCACAGCTTTGAAGTCCCCTCCCTAGAACACTTCATTACAGGACTCCTCAAAGGCAAGCAAGTGGCTTTAAAACTTTCAAACAAACAAACACACACCCCCCAAAAAACCAAACAGTCTTTATTATAATATGAAGTCAGTCAGTTAATATTTAAATAGGAAAAAAATCAGCTAGGTAAGATGTTAATAAAATTAAATATATAAATAATTTTTTTTTATACATAGCTCTCCCTTTCCAACTCAATCCTTTATTCTGGGCTTGGTTTAGCTAGTTTTGTGGCTTCCTGACCATAGCAAATTCTGCACAGCATCCCCTGATCCAGAGAGGCCTCCCTCTGGCCCTGGCAGGGGCGGGCTGGCTGCTCCCTGCTCCTCGCAGCGGTTCCCGTCTCTGAGCTGCAGGTTCCCAGCTCTGTGCCCTGCTCCCTCGCTACCTCTCCCTCACAGCTCTTGAACCTGCCCGGTCCCTCAGCATGCTCGCTTGCTCAGGAGCAACTTCTCCCATCTAGACTTCTTTCCAGTTGGCTGCAGCTGACCCAGTTCCTATTTAAAGGATCAGCACGAAAACATCCGGACCAACAAACCAAACGTCAAATCTGCCTGGCTCAAGACTTCTCAACTGTGTGGACCAAATGGCTTTTTGGTGGCCAACATTCAGGATAAGATTATCCTGCTGCTCAGCCTTGGAGGCAAAAGGAACCGTGCTGTCAACAGCCCCGTTAAAAGCCATTAACGCTGTTAATATCTTCTTCACCTGTCTTCTCTCTTGACAGGCCAAAAAGCAAACCCAGCTCTGGAAGATGCTTGCACAGAGAGAGCAGGCAGCATCGCCAGGGCTGTCCCGTCACTGCCCCATTTCGGTCACCTCAGCAGTCTGCTTCGCGCCCTGGCCGCCTTCTCCGAGGCTGAGGTCCTGCCCCGGCTGCCCAGAGCCTGAAGCACGTGGCTGCCTGCAGCCAGGACAGGCAGCACGAGCCTGGGACGTGGGACTCTGCGGGGCCACGCGGAGCCCCACGGCGCAGGCAGAAAGCACAGGACCCCCCGTGCCTACACATCTCCTGCGCACGCAGGGGTGATGCACGTCAGCCCTGTTCCCTGCGAGCAAACTCCAAAAGGGCCGGTATTTTATCCTGAGTCAGAACTGTGTCACCAAACTTTGAGAAAGGCAGCTGCAGACCTGCAGAGGATGTCAGAGGTGTTGTGGATCTGACCATTGCAATTAAGGCCCATCCCTTAATAAAAAAAAAAATAAAAATCAATGTCAGAATAGTCTAAGTTGCAAAACAACATTCTTCTTAAGTCCATGCCCTCTGTTACCGATATTGCAAGCAATGGAACCATAAATATAATAATTACGAATTAACCTCTTTACCTGATGCAAATTAACATTGACTAATCTCTGTAGCTGAACAACTTGGTTTACAGCTAGCAATCAATGTGTCACAAACAGCGGCGATGTCAAATTCAGGCAGCGTGGTGAGTTATAGCTGAGTATAACTGAATGTACACACTGTGCTGTCTCTGGTTGAGTTCAGAACTCTGTACACAGGATTCCCTAATTTCCTACTAATTCGCTTTCTTTTTAACTAATTTTGCATTTACCTTATTTTTTGCCAAGGTTGCTCTTTGCAGTGGTTCTCCATTGTTTGCTGTAGCATGATTTGACAAACGTTTCTTACAGAAAACAGCAGATCAACAGGTTGTCAAAACATTGCAGTAAAACCGTATTTTATAGAAAACGTGCTGTATTTGTATAAGAGTGTATAAAGTTCAAAGTTACAACACAGCAACACGAACAACTATTTTTAATACTCAAACTTTCTCATAAGCTCTGTTATTGTAAAGGTCAGTAGAATTTAAATGGTAGTAAACTTTCAAACCTTTATAAGTGTAAAAGATTTACGATCTAAGGCAGCGTTAGGTAAGATTATTTATGGGCTACACAATGCACCGTTAGTACATAACAGGAAAGATTTCTTTGTTAAAATTTTTCAGTAATCTTCACTAATATATATTTCTGTCTGTCTTATCACACCCCAAAGGAAAGGAAGAAGGATTTTTTTGGGGGGTGGTGGTGAATAGCTTATGTTTGTTTATATTTCTTTTGCTAAAGATTCTGAGTTATATCTCAATAATAAAGCTCATACATATATCCAAGGAGTTTACTTTAATCAACTGGTAGTCACTATTTACAGCAAAGTCACTAGAATATCCACCAAAAACAAACAAAAAAGATGGTACAAATACAATCAGAGCAAATCCATTTAAAAGGTGAATGACTATTCACGGTATTCATTCAGCTCTAGTTGTTACATATATTCAGCTTTCCTTGCTCTGGCCAGTGGAGCTGAGCCTTTCCGATCAACAGTGCCTCGTTCACAGTATCTGAAGCAGCTTTTTCAGAGGAAGAAAGAGTTTTCGCAGTGTTTTCTTTGATTGCCCCTCCTTTTTTCATCTCGCTTTTGGTACATCCTATCATTTCTGTCTCTCTGCTCTGTCTTTCCTTTCTGTCTGCTCCTCAGTGGACTTGTTGGCAGGCTGACCTGCAGAAAAATTATAATTAAAAATGGTTCCTTTCTCTACTTAACAGGATGCAGTCCTCCCAGCTCAATTCATTTCACCACAGCGAGTTTTGTGTCACAGTCAGGCAAGCAGTATTACTTCAGGAAAAAGGGAGAAGTTTTCAACACTGGCTTTTCAAAGCACTCTGCTTCACTGACTTATTGAAAGTCTCCAGGCTTCACAAGAAATTGAACCCTCTGGCTCATTTGTCTCTAACCTAGGTATAAAACCATCCCATTAGTTTTCGTTCATTCCTCAAATAATGAAAAACAAAAATTAGTATCATGCTCCTGAGGGTCTAATGTTCACAGGGCTTGAAGGGTTACTTGCTCAAAGGGTGGTTGAAGGAGAAGGATGGACGACTCCTGCAGGAAGAGTAAGGGATTAAATAGGTCTCACTTCTTCCACTTGGAGCTTTTAAAAGTCTTTTGAATAAAGGACTGTTTACAGAGCTTGTCCTAATTTTTTTCAGTTCATACACAATTAAAAAGTCAGAATGTTTCTCTCCTCTTGGGAAATTGTAAGGAGCCAATGATGTGATTGATGTTTGAGAATCTGGTACTGTTCTGGGTACTTACTGACTGTAGAGGTTAAATTGACAATGAAAACCACAATGAGAGAATTAAAGAAATTAAATGTTCTGAACATTTGACATTATGAAAAATGTTCCTAACACCAAAACCAATTAGATAGTAGAGTAGATATTCAGGGAAGTTCATGGGAGTGCTAGGTGGAAACAGTAAAAACAATTATGCAGGGTCTGAGGGCAGACTAGATGATGATGAGATTCCTTATAAGTGATGGTGACACAGCGAGCTTTCGCTGTGGCTCAGTATGTGGCTGGATGTAGCAGTGGCAAAGCAGAGACGGTGTCACTAATTCCCTCTGAGTGACAGCAAGGTGCATGACTGCTGAGCCATTGGCTTCCATAGCAGCATCTGGGTTCCCAAAATTTCTGTAAAATAGCCTACATATTTAGCTGAATAAATACTGATTGAGGGCATAGTTTTTAACAACACTTTAAGTCCAAATTCCATGGTTTTATGCAATTACCTTATGGCTAAAAAGAGACAGGCTCCTTAGTAGGACTACAAGAGTATTATGTTTTTTGTGCTGTAAAATTGCATTCCTTTTTACTCCTCAAAATTAACTGTGCTAAGAAAACTGCCACATGAACTGAAAGCACGAACAGACAACAGGAGTATATGAATTTGGCACTTGTATTTTAGGTTCTTATCATCTTGATGCAATCACTATGCAAAATATGATGAAATGATGAAATGATAATATAAGAGGATAAGATGTCAATATTTGCCAACCATTTGAAGTTCAGGGCATTCGTCCTTCCCAGATGCTTTCTAGGAGTAGCTGGACACAAACATCCACAAAGAAAAGCAGACAGAATTACAAAATTTTGTGATGAACTTGCAAGGCTTGCTCTGTTTCGCAAGAGCAGGTAAAAGAAACTGGGGGAGAGAATAACAAAAAAGCCCCAACAACCAGGATTCATCACTTCCAAGTACTTTCACATTGCTTCATACTGAAACACAAATAAGGATGCAACTTGCTACAGATTCCTTTTTGAATTTTGGGAATCCTTTTTTCCAACTATTTAGTTTTCACCGGTGAAGCAAGCTGGAAAACCTCTTCCCTCCAGAGAAACCTTCAACTTAGATACCACTACAGAATAGGATATAAGTAAGTTATTAAATCCATCTAAGCAACTTAGCTAAATGAATGATGACCAAGGTTTATGTTCTTTTGGGGCTTTTTTAAAAAAAAAAAAAAATCAGCTGCATCTGTGTGCTAAATTATTTATATTACAGTCTGGCCTACAAGACTCAAAATGAAACTGTGGACATGTTGGACTGAGGGTTTAATGCCTAGTTTCCTTCTAACTTGAAAACTTGCCTTTCTCTTGAAAAGAAAGGAAAAAAAAACCTGCAATAAAACAACAAAAATAACATTAAAAGTTTTTTTCATTGGCTCCAGTGAAAAAAAATCTTACTTTACCACTACGATAAGTGAGGGGAAAATTAGGACAGCTGTCAAGAGTCTAAGTACCATTTAATCTAAAATAAAAACTTCTCTTTTCCAGTTTATTTTAAACTAATGCTGTTCCACCGGCACAAAAGAAATAATGATTCAGATCCTCTACTTGAAAAAGTGGATGTTCAGCTATCAAAAGACGCATACAACACTTTGCAGTTGCACAGCATCATTTACCTGAGCATCTTATGGCACATCTCAGTGATTCACCATTTTGCTGAAGCAGAAATCGAGGCACACAGAGACGAAGGTCTGAATTTTTGAAAGAAGCCTGTAATTGGGAGTGCTTCCATGTTAGGGGAGTTAGCTTTCAACAAAGTTAATTTCTAGTCTCTAAAAGTTTAGGTTCAACTGGCATAATGTTTGCTGCATTGGACAACATCTGCTTTTGTTAACCAGCCTGGTGTTTGAGGGCCTTTACCTCAGCTCTTTGTCTAAATTCCAACTGCAGGTATCATGAAACTGTGTCCAAAACTTGAGACCGATGATTTAGCACTAAATGACGTATTGTAGATTGTCAGTAGACTAAATGACAGTCAGAAAAAATGGCTTGCCCCAGTTCTAGCCTCTAGGTAATTTTGCCTCCCCACTCCAAGTCTTCCTGATGTACTCGCAAACCTCCTCTATGAAGAATTATATTTAGGAGCTTAATATTTTAAGACCTAAAAAAACTAAGGCTGAAGCATTTTATCTCAAGTGTCTGCTTCATACAGAGTAAATTAGAAAAGTAATATAAAATAGTAATGCAAAGGGATGAAGACCAAACCACACTGACATGTAAACATCTGTCAGTGACACCTACCTCCACGCTGGACCAAACATTACATTGCAGTACAGATTTCTGCAATGGGAATGAGATCTCAGCTCCTTATCATGTGTCTCCTACTGTACAAACTGAGGTTGTTCAAGGCAGAGTATAAAATTACATACTTATACAGAGAGCTTTTGAGGAGTAGCAAGTTCTTTCATTAACTCCTAAAGCTGCCTTGGAAAAGGGTTGTGGCAGGCTGGTGGGGCAAGTACCAGGGCTGGGTAGGAGCAAGTGCATAAGTATAAGTCGTGGAGCTGAAATGTCTGACTGTCAACTGAAAAAAAAAAAAAAAGAAAAAGGGTTTGGCTAACACGACTGGCAAGCATTTCATTCATTTCAAAAATCAAAAGTCACACTGCAACCTGGTGGTCCTACTTTGTCTGCTAAAAAATGACCACATCTCACTGACTACTTCTTGTTCTGTTCAGGGTGAAGGCTAAGCTGTCAGACATATGGCAGAAATACTCTTCAAGCATAATTGGTTTATCTAAGTGGTACACTTCTAGCAATAAACTTAATGAAAGTTTTAAAAGTTCAAGCTTCACTTACGAAGCTACTTAGCCAGTTGCTTGCATCATAATTGACTCATCTGCTGCCATTTGCATTTGAAGTTAAAAACAAACCCTGTTGCCCTTTGTGCCTTTTTTTTTTTGCACGTCATATTGCAACAGCAATTTCTGGTTTGTTCGCTAGAGATGTACGAGAGATTATTTTGTTAATGAAACAACATCCATTTGTTTCTGCCTCAGTCGCTCCATTTAATAATCTTCCCTTTTCCCGCAGTACGTGTAGGCCTAAGAATGAGCCCGTTGACTCACGGGCGCTGTAGACCTCTCTGGCGCTACCTGCGTGCGCCAGCCAAAGGAAACCGTGCAAGTGATGCTCATAACACAAGGGCCGAGGGGTGAAGTAGCCTCTCCCTCTCCCTGCCTGCGGTGAGGGGATTAAAATCCCAGTGACCAGATCTGATTCCGATGGGGAATATAAAGGGTTTGCCTTTAAACACGGGAGGTTCACAATCCCGTCACTCAGCCATGTGCTTTGCTACCTCTCACTCAGTAGACCACGCAATGGGCTGTGCCACATTTCTAAGATCAGGCCAAATCTGAAGCCCACAGAAGATGGAAAAATTCCAATGCCTTTGAACCAGACCATCATTTCTAACTGATGCTGCCCCTTAAATACAGTCATCATGGCAGAGAATCTGCCGGATAGCGCGTATGATCCTTGGGCAGAGGGGGAGAGGGGCTCCACGCTGTGCTGGCACATCCCCTGTCATTACGGAAACAAGGGATGCCTGACAACTGAAAGAAATCAGTGCCAATTTGCTCATAACTGCTTGGCAGTACAACAATTACCTCACTGATTAAATCATCAGTTAACTAACAGAGGTAAAATTTGAGTTAAAGGAAACTTCACAGTGTCGCTATGTAAAAATTTGCTCTATTCCATTTTCAAGCCGTTATATGATCTGGTGAAGTCCTGCTTTGTTCTCTCAGAGGCTGTTGCCATGGAAGTGACTGAAATATCACAAGTTAAGCACTATAGCCTCTATTTCCCAAACAAATAAGCAGCTTTTCCCTCTGCAAAGGACCACAAATGGTACTTGTGCTGCTCTCGGATATGCATTGCACTCGCCAAATGCTTTTAAGCACTGAGCTCAGCTCTGAGCAACTGGGTCACCTAACAGGCAGGACCAGCTCGAAGGTGCTGCCTTGTGCGTGGGCAGAGGGGCATGTTCTGGGGTTTCGGACTTCCCAGTATTTCCAAATCAGAACAGGTCACCCCTCACTTCTGCTGTTTACTAGTGAACAAGCCCACTGCAAACATGAAGAAAAGGGGAAATGAAGTGAGCTTCAACTCAAGCAAAGCTTAAAGTCAGACGTCCAGGTGGACAACATAGCCGCACGAACAAAAAGGTTGAAACAACAGAAGGATCAACATTCAGCTGCCAAACCACTTCTGCCTGTTAGGGAGCAGGATGATACCTTGTTTTTTTTGGAGAAGAGGGCTAACATCGCTTGATGTCCTCTTCAGAAACACTCTTTGTGTTCAGGAGAGCACAGATACTGCTGCTGTGCCTGCTGCTTGCAAGGACAGAGAGGGAGAGGAGGACACCTTGCTTCCCCTCTCCCTAAAATGCAAGACGACATGAGGCAAGCCAGCCCTCAGTCTGCAAGGGGGTGGACCTGGACGGCGCAGCGCGGCATTTGTTTTCCCTGCCTGACGCGTTCAGAGCAAGCGAACAGGAAAACTGGGAGCAGTCTGACACTGCAGAGTCTCCCTTGCAGTCTGTTTTCAAAGAACAAATATAGCGGTGCTCCCTTTTTTTGGTAGAGGCAGATCCTTTCTCCGAATAAAAGCTTAACTTTGAGAAAAATCTGGTTGCATGTTGTTTTTCACAACATATGCATTCCTACAGAACAAAGTTTGGTGACGGAAACATTCCTGACATTTTAAAGTAGCTGCTATGTTTTCCCATTTATTTATTTGTGTATTATTTCCCACAGGAAGGAAATTGGGAAGAAGAGAGGAGTTTCATCTTATTCTTTACAGGTTTCTTATTAAAACTTTTGCAGCATTTCACAGATTTATACAGAAGTCCTGTATCCTGTGCAGGTCTTTCAATCTTGTTCTAGAGCTGCTGCATATAAGAAGGAATTTTTTTTTACAGTCCTCCATTTTCTAATTTCTAATTGAATTTATCTAGATGTGAGCAAGTACAGCTCTTTTCATCAGAAGGAGACCTAAGGTTTGGCCCTTGACTGTTGATCATTTCAGCTTTTTGGCTAAAACGTTTTTGAGCAGATGTGTTCTGGGTTGCTTGTGCTTTTGGTGAGCTTACAAAAATTGAACTTTAGAAAAATTAGGCAGTGACGCATGATCTCCAGTCCTAACCACCTTGGCTAGGACTGAACAAGCTAAGCAAGGTCAGGCTCAGTCAGGGAGATCAGCAGACCGGGTGGCTGTTGCTGGGAGCTGCACTGGTGAGTGGCATCGGAGCAGCGGTGTTTCCGAAAGGTGGTGGCAGCACCACACTGCAGAGGAGGGAGACATAAATCTGTATAATCTTCACATTAAGCCTTCAAGTTTTTTGGGAAAATTGCTAATTTTAGTGTCTTGGCCAACCCATATGGCCTATACTATCATCTCAGATACAAGCTGTGTTCTTCACTTAACAGACAATTTCACACCATGCTGTGTGACATTACACACCACTAAATAGAGGTTATGTTCTGTCAAAAAGCTGGAGTCTTTCCATACACATGAAGCAATTGCCATCGATACATTTTGATTCAGAGAATTTTTCCGTGTCACAAGCTCATATTAGTATCTGGTATGAAACGATTACCACCACAGCACCACCAGTAGAGCAAGGTTACCAAGTTCCTTAACAGGGTTGGAAGTATCTAATAAGTAATTGTTTAAAATTGGACTTAATGTTTAAAGGAAAAAGATCATCCTCCTTCCAAACACACTAAACCAATAATATGTAATGACAATAATGAAATTATTTCACTTAGAACACTAATAACAGACAACATCTCCTCTCTGCAAGCACCCTTTAGACTTCTTTTCCTACAAAGCGTGCAAAGGGCTGGAGCGCAGATTGTATTGCAGTTGAAGCTCTGTACTAACACGTTGAGACAGGAGGCCCAATATATGACAGTATCAAAGAAGAGGAACACATGAGCTATAATTTCGATCACTATGTAATTTCCAGATATGGCAACGGCCTCACCATAAACAGCTTTTAGAACGAGAGTCCCATTGCACAGCAGCTGAATCCAGCCCTGGATTTGCAGCAGACACATACACTGCTGATTAGACAAGATGCAGATTTTACTTAATAAGTAACGCGCAATCTTACCGAATCTTTGAAGTGAAACCTTTGGCTATTCCAGATGAAAACAATGACCCTGCTGAAGGAGTCCTTCACCTTTCTGATAAGGTAAGGTGGTAAAAGTAACTAGCTCATGTGTTAACCAGGAGTTTCATAACAAACAGAAGATAGTCATTCATTAGGCAAAAATCTGTCTGTCTTAATTCTTAGACACCAATTTTATCCAGGGAAGAGTTTCAGATATTACAATTAAGAAAACTGACCGTTAATCTTTAGCTCATTTATCCGTTGCCGGAAGCATGCTCAGCCCAGCAATCTATGACCACTAAACCCTTTCTGTCCCCTTGAACTTCAGAGTTCTATAAAAGCAATTATAGCAGAAATGGGTTCAAATTATGTCAGAATATGAGAAAACTTTAAATTCCCTGATATATTCAATACAGAATTTTTTGTGCTATTTAAGGCAAACAAAAAAACCCCAAGAAAACAAAACCAGACCCCATACTAATTTCTCTCCATTTAGGTATCTATTAATCGCTATTAGACCACACAAATTGGTAGCAGTAAGCCATTAAGGTCTACATTCTGGCCTCAAAACCAACCAGTACACCCACTAAAACTTCTGTGAAAATCTAAATCAATGAAAACTGATGCAACTGTTCCACTCTCGCTATGTAAGTACACATCCATGAAAGCTCTACAAGCAAAAGCAGACCATCTATTTTGTAATTGTAGTGCTAGTTAGTTATAAAAAGATAGATGAAACCTCAGATTTTTCCATTCAGAATTCAACTGCCTGTTTCAAACACTCTGAGGTCCAATTCTGTTGCTTCGTGCACGTGGTAAGATAAATGTGGTGGAGCTGCAGGGTTCCCTCCTCCCACTCCCTTTCAGCTACCTCAGAGTTTTTGGAGGGCAGCCAAAGCAGCGGCTCCTGCCTTAGTTTGCAGACAGCCCCAAAGAGTGGTTCTGGGAGAGAAAGCTGAGGACTTGGGAGACCTTCCAAGACAGCCCAGCATCACACAGATGTGCACACCCTCACCGGTAGCGGCAGGGCCCTTTGTTGCCACCCTTTCTTTTCCAGGCAAGACTCTGGTGACCACGCAGAAGTGTAAGGACTCTCACTGTCTATTGAGGAAAAGAGGATGATCCATATTGCCCTTCCTCTTCCACATTTATTTTTCCTCTTTTTCTCTGAAGAGAAGGGTTGAGATCATTGGGGGCCTGGGACATCCCAGTTCAATTGCAGTCTGAAGACAGAGAGTGAGAGAAGGCGGCCATAGCTAGATCTTGGTGCTCTCTAGGTATCTTCTGCTGTGAACAGCCTTTAGAGATCTTTGTAGCAGGATATGAAACAGAGCACTCCTGAGCTTACCCTAACGTATGTTATTAGCTGAACTGTGCTCAGGCATGCAGAGACAGAAAACACACTGCCTAAAGTGGAGCCAGTCCTGCGTCTCAGGCTATCGGCAATGTGGTCCTTGACCCTGACAAGGCACATGGCTGCTTGCATGCTTTGGTTTCCCCTTTTGACAGCTATAATAAAAATCCTTTGTCAATATTACTATAGTGTGTTAAGACTTCAGCGTTTGCAGCTATCTGCTTTGCTCCTCTGCCAGGATCTTATTACTCAGCAGCAGGAATGATGGACCCAGACAAGCACCTGCATCTCAGCTACTCTAGTGCAAAATCTGATCTATTACATCCTTGGTGGAATAAAAGAGCACAGCAGTGTGAACTCAATGAACAGCTGAGGCACGGGTATACATGAATGAAAAGCAGGGTAGATGATAGGGACAGTAATATCTCAAATCATGCTAGTATGCTTCACTGAAAGATATCTGTTAAATAGCTAAATTGATCACTCTGCTATCCATAGGTATGCATATTTATCTAGAATAAATAGGATACACAAAGTTATAATTCAAACATTACATCAGAAAGTACTTAACTTATCCACCTTCCAAAAGTACTTTCATGAAAGCATTTGTTGGGGTTTTTTTACGTTGCAAACATTATTTTTCCAGTTTTCATTTACTAAAGAAAGTTGCGTATGATGTCGTGGTGACTGTACACCATTCATTTTATGTTACTTCTACACAACTAGTTAAAGGACTATTAAGACAGACTCAAAATGGGTTTCCCAGTCTGCTGCTGGACACCCACATTGCCATTTGCAAAGCAGAAAATATATGATCATTCAGTAAACTATCTTCTATTATGGCAATAATGAATGATACATAAATCAGTCTAAAACTAAGTTCAACTATAATAATTCAAGAACATACCAGGTCCAGGGGTTATACAGAAATCCAGCCAATCCGGAACAGGGAACCTGTGTTCAAACAGGAGCCTTACAAAAAGTTGTGGTGAAGATAAGGAAGACACTTCGCTTGTGGGACATCAATAGCAGATGATTTGCTCTTGAGCTCAGTCCCAGTCGTAAGTCTCCTTTCCGCCCACACAGGTAGGAAGGCTAAGAAAGACACCGTCCCACATTGTGGAAGTGAGAGACTACTTACTTAGGGAACCACCCCTTGGCAAGATCTCATTTCTTTCCTTTTTTTTTTTTTTTTCTTTTTCCCCTCTCCCCCCACCGCACTTCAATAATTTTTAAGCCTTTAGAAATCTGAGTTCTGAAGAAACAGCTCTTTTCTCCTTGATTTTGCATTAAGTTTTGACAGGAAACGGACTAATCTGAGAGCAGAACATTTATTAGCAAACTGAAAAAGATCATGTTCCTTTATTGGAAGATATTAGACACCACAGGATTTTTTAGCATTTGAGCAGACTGAAGGCATTGTTTTAATTTTGTTTCTTACTATCCAACCAATTTTAATTGGCAATAAATTAATCTTCCATAAGTCTGTTTTGCCCATGATGGCGACTGGTAAGTGGTGTCCCTGTCTTTATCTTGACCCACAAGCTTCTCCATCTTATTTTCTCCCCCTGACTTAGTGAGGAGGAGGAGGAGGAGGAGTGAGAGAGCAGCCGAATGGGTGTCTGGCAGCCGGCCAAGGTCAACCCACCACAAGATGCAACAGAAAAAAGCAGCCTGCAGGAAAAGGAGTCCCTGCCCCCCTTGTGTGGGTTGTCTCATCCTCTCGTTCAATGTAGGGATAAGATTATCACTACACTTGCCGCCACGATCATCACCACCTGCTGAGACTACTGCTAGTTTTTTGCCAGCAGTGACCAGTATCCAACATTCAGACTTCTTGTACCTCTGATTATCTTAGGAGCTAGCTTCTCATGGTCATTCCTTGTTTTCAGCGTCTCTAGTTTCCCCTGCTTGACCCCAGTTTATGCTGAAATAATTACAGAGCCCTCTAATGCCTGGACACTGCCTAATAATTCAGCTGATTTAGATTTGCATATTAATTATTTATCAGTCACCCAGAAGGAAAGGAGGACCCAATTACTTCATTGAGTCATCCCTTGACAGATGGAATAACTTCTCTTCCTTTACTGCCTACATAAAAATACTACTCTTGCACTATTTCTATTATAATTCTGTTTCATTATAAGTCATTGCTGGGTTTCCACATGGTTTGTGAAATAAATAATTTTACAAGCAGAGAAACCAACAGATCAGGACACAAAGCAAACCTGTATCAGGTCAGGAGGTTCAGATTCTAGCTCCACCTCAGCTCTCCCCTCCAACGAGTGATCATTGCTGAATTTTGTGAGGAAATACCTTAAGTAACTTACGGCTTCAGGACTTTTGTGTTTAGGTTTGGGTTTTCTCTGGTTTTAATCTTTTTGATTTTTCACAGTTAAATTGATTTTTTCAAGTTGTGCTGTAGTTTTTTGATCGTTTCTGATAGTTTTTCATGGTAATGTGTTTCATTTATTTATGTATTTGAAAGCAAAAAAAAGAGGCTCTATTTTTCTAACTGATGATCTTTCCCTTCATCCCCTCCATCTTTATTAAATGATTTTGTTCTTTGTAGAGAAATAAGCTAGCACTCATGGAAATCAGTGGAAATACTTCTGATAACCTCAGTGAGCTCTGGGGGAAGTCCTAAAGGCTCACATCTTCCAGACAGAGCTAATATCCTGGCTGGAGCAGCGCTCAAAGCAGGCACGTTTTAACAAGTGCACCTGTGATTAAGCTGAATTGTGAAATCAGAAGTACACAGAACTGGAAGGTCACTGCCAGGTTTATCTTTATTCAGCAAGATAAACAAACACAGGCAGGTGCAAAATCCTGCTAGAATTTCTTACGGCCCAGCCCTATTTAAAAGGAATCCAGCCCTGCTGAAATCAGTGATCTTTGTGTGTGAAATCAGTGATCCGTTGTCTTTGTCTCTGGCCACAGGGCAGCGTGTTGGGCAGCTGCAGGGGTTCAAGACGGGATGGGGACTCCAGCAGCGTACAAAGCCCCCTGATGTGGTGTACTGGGTGTCCGCTGGCAGTGGGGTTGGCCTCTGTGAGAGGCCAGCAGACAGTTCAGTCTGGCCCTTTTCAGAGTTTCAGTTTTACTGAATGTCCTGGTTTAGGCCAGGACGGAGCTAGTTTTGTTTTCAGCAGCTCCTGTGTTTTGGATTTAGTGTGAGAACGGTGATAGCACACTGATGTTGTTGGTTGCTGCTGAACAACCAAGGACATTTTGCAGTTTCCCAGGTTTTGCTGATGTGCAGGGGCAAAAACTTGGAGGGGTAGAGCCAGAATAGTTGATCCAAACTGGCCAAAGAGAGTATTCCATACCATAGACATCATGCCTGACATAAGTGAGGGTCGGTCAGTGGGCCACTAGGCTTTTGGACCCTTAATTTGCCTTAATCGTTAAGCTTCCCTTCGGGTTGCTTTTTGTTTCCTTATTTTTCCTTTTTGTTTTTCATTCATTTGGCTGTTTGTTCCCTCACCTGCTCTCTCTGGAACTTGCTGTTCTGGGATAGCTGGGGGGGATACCCCTGCTCCCTGCCTGCTGCTCGGGACGGGCTGTATCGGTCATTGGGTGGTGAGAAATTGTGTATCGTTTGTTTTATATATTCTATTATCCTTATATATATATTATCATTATTATAATTATCAATATATTCTTATATTTTTCCTTTGCTGTCCTGGTGAGCTGTTTTTATCTCAACCCACAAGTTTTCCTTTCTCTCTGATTCTCCTCCCCACCCCAGCGGGGAGGGGGGGGAGTGAGCAAGCGGCTGCGTGGTATTGGGTTACAATTTGGGGTTAAACCACGACACTGAATCAGCAAAAAGCTAATCCAACAAACATTTCTTCCAACATCTCTTCCAATTTGATCTCTTCCCTATGGTACAGCCTATACGAGACTGTTTCCTCCTCCTCTTCTCCAGAGAGCAGCCCAGGCAAGCAAGAGAGGGTACAGGTAACCCCAGTGCCACACTACAGTCAGGACATGGTGAGCTCTAGGAGACTCCACAGGCTGAAGAGGAGGCTGGACAAATTCATGGAATATAAATACACGCAGAGTTGTTAAACACAAAGATACCACCTCTGGCTGAGGAAGTCCCTGAGCTTAAACGGTGGAGAATGGGAGAACATCTGCAGGAAGTACTACTACATGCTCGCCATACTCATACCACTGCTGGAGGTAGGATCCTGAGCTGGGTGGCCTTGTAAAACTGTTCTTCAGTTCTTATATATCACCACTGTTGAACAAAATCTGTTCCGAATTTTGTTGAATCCAGATAAAAGTCATAAGAAAGCTGTCTTCTACAAACCAAGTCCTTTGTAATAGCCTTCCTCTCTTCTAGCTATCAGTTACCTGACTATTATGTCAATTTTCAGTTGTCGCATTCATGTAACATGCTTTGAAGGGAGAATTAATAAAACAAGTCCAGTTGTCTCTCCTGGCACTAATTTTTGCAAAGAAAACGTGCCTTTAACACAGCGCTTTTGTGTAGATCAAATGCCAGCATTCTTTGAGGTTTTGAAAAACATTTGGGAAAAATATTACAGCAGAGAAGTCACCTGTGCTAGTTACATGCCAGCTTTCTTTTTGTTTTCCAGGTCTGGATTGAGTGATTCAGGAGGAATAGCTTCAGATAGCATTTAATTTACCGCTTTGACTGCATAATAAAAATGTGACATCCAGGAATGATGGGTAGAAACTATTGTTGGTCTAGTTAAACAGTTGATTCTAACTGTCTTTCCTCTGTATCATTGTCCTATGACATGGATCAAGATCAGAAAAGTTAGAATTTTTCTCATGTGACAAATGTAATTTTGTCAAAATGATATCTTTTTGTTCTTCAACTACTAATAGAACATGCACAGTCATAACAAAACATTACAGAAGAAAGAACAAAAATGTTATTTTTACCATTTTTTACCTTTTTACCATTGCTCTTTTACTATTTCCTAGTTTTTCATAACATTTAGTAATTCACTCCATAGTCAGGTTGCCCAATGAGAAGATGTAGTGTCTTTATTAATTGCAAAAGAATTCAGCACACTGAAAGTTTTCAGGCTTCTGGAATCATTGAGATGGCCATAAACATGCTCAGACTTAAACAGTACATCTAGCATAGTGCTTCTAATGACTTTATATAATTTTTTTTTTCCTTTTTTGCACAAACTTCATAACTACTCCAAAGATACCTGGAAAAGGACGGATGCTAAGAAAATTACCTTATCTCTGTTAAGATGTTGTCTGCACTGGCACTGAATCATACTAGGTTATGAGCTTGAAAAGTTGCGTTCATTGCCGTGACACCCAAATATAATTTTGTGATGCGTTTGGACAAGGACCTATCTTGCTGAGTAACTCCATCAGCTGTCCATGGCTAAAACAAACACATGAGTTAGCATCGCTCAACATAATTCTCACAGGCATAAGCTAACATTAGAAGGAAGCTAAACCTTCATCCACCCATTCTCATTTGTGACACCACAACTGAACAAAGTGACGTATTTTGAAAAGACTTTTCAAGACCATTTATTTAGTGACTTATGCTTTATTAGTTCTATACATTTCTGGATGGTTTTCTCAAGAGAGAAAATGACAAGACACAGTTCAGCCTTCTTAAGATGTAGTATCAACATGACATACTTACTAAAGAGCCTTTAGAGAGACCAGTGGTTTCAATATATAGTTTCCTATCAAATAAGTTATTTATCCTTCCCATTTAGCTCTGTTGTGATATCCTTTCTTTGCCAATAATTGTTAATCTGAAGGCAGTTTGTAATGGTCTTTCTAATAGTCAGATAGAGTAATAACCTCTACAGCCTGACCTCAGACCCTTAACACAGCTGTTAACAAATGACAGTAACAACAAGTAGAACTATTATTGTTGCCAAGCATAAGGACCCTTTTTATATGTAGTTTAATTATCCCTTTCTGCTATGATATCTTCTTAGGTTACACATATTATGAAGTAGAAAGGCTATAAAAATCATAAATATCAGACCAGGAAAAGCCATGGCAGCATTAAGTCGATCCATAGCTATTCTGTCTGAGGAACTGACAGAGCCGGACCTTTGGGATCATCAAATCTGCTGTTTGTTGTGAGCTGCATGATCATATGTATTCCATAGGTCAGGATCCACAGTAAAACTATAGATGTCACCAAGCCCATCCAAATTCCAGGAGTGAAGAAACCTGTACAGTCACTTGCGTAGGAAAACTGGTTGTTTTCAATGTTGAAGCCTTGAATCTGAAAATGAGAAAGGTAGGTAGATGAGTGCAATTAAGAGTGGAGCGTAGGCCCTACTTTCAGGATATATGTGGTAATTACAAAAACCACACCTGTTAATTACCACTCACACTCTGCCCATTAAAAAAGAAGGAGAACCAAATCCTCTGCATAAAAATTTTCCAGGTCCCCTTTTCACCCAGGAAATTAAAGATGCAGAATTCATTTGTTTGGCAAGAAGTAGGTTTCCTACTTCAGAAATCTGTGTTGCTTTTAGAAGTCAAGTCCCAAAGGGGACGTGCGATCAGTATTGCTCAATGACCACTTCAGAACCAGGAAACTCAAAGGACTCAAAGGCATGAGAGTTAAGGCCCCTCCAGAGCATGAGATTTGTTGAAATACCTTGAGATTTTTAGCTAATAACTCCTTGACAAGCAGAACTCCTGAAACCTACTTTAAAATGCATCTAATGAAGATGACCTTTTTGGCTGAGTCTTAGTGAAAGTTCAAGGAGAAAACAGTCGTGAAAACTTTCTTCCCTCCTCTTCAGACATCAGAGACTCGAAACAGGAGAGAGTGTTTGCTTTATTGAGGTGTGGGATCTGTGTTGTCTATTAACATATGAAACCCATATAAGCTTTTCCAGCAGTTAGAAAAATCTGTAATACCTCTCCTTTGACTGGATTCTCAAGGTCTGCCACTGACTGAGCTCCTACCATATTACTTTCCTCAGAAAAATCAACTAATTTGGGGATCTATTCTCTGCCTAGCCACCAATTTTGCAAAAAGTATCAACAAACTGAATGTATTTGAAACCACTATCCTTCTAAAAATTTTGTTAAAACCAGTCAAAGGATTAGAAAACTATGAAGAAAGGGAAGACAGTCCCCCCTATACACACATGCACATAATGACATAAGCACTGATTCCTTCAGAAGGAAGGGAATCTAACTGGTGGAAGCAAATGAAGAAAGGAAAGAATTCATCTGATCTGTGGTTTTGAGTCTTTCTTAAATAATTTCATAAAGAAAAATGAAGACTGAGATTCTTATGTATTTACAGATTCTTTGAAATGGGTGTGTAAGGAAAGCACCAAACATCATAAATCCACCAGTAAAGAAACAAGACCTCAAAACTGACTATTTTCTGTAAAATATTATAGAATAAAATAAAAAGGGATTATTTTATTTAAATCACTTCCCTCACCAGGCAATAAGCAAGGAAGAAGAAGATCATGGATTTCTACTTTTCTGTATTCCCACTCCATGATTACTCTATGATTTACAATAAACTAAATGGAAAACTTTGTGGTAATAAAAGTTTGTACCTCCTAGGACAGGTGTTGGTATAAACAGTGAAGAAATTAGTTTGTGGTTTCCATACCATGCTACACCAGTAAGCACTCTGGGTTTAAGTTCATTTACGCCTCAGGCACCGAAAGTTAATGTGTACGTAATATGTGTGATAAGACCAATGTCTATACCTTCCAGAATGCTGATTAATAAAACTATTATCATATGCAGAACTAAGGGCTATTTAGGTACTGTGGAGGCGAAGACAATTTTAGCATTTCAAGCTTTTCTGGGCCTCTTAGAAGAATCTTTCCAAGTCAGATCATGGTAGCTAACTTGCAAAGACTGCCTGCTTTCACTATAGGCGGGCAGACTTCTGATTAAAGCAGGATTAGCGAAAATAAGCTTTTGGGTTGGACAACTGTTTGCACAGTTTTAGAGAATACAGGTGATTACCAAAGCCGCCTCTTGTTAAGCCACTGCTTTGACAACAGATGAGAATATGAATAGGAGTCATGAAATGCAGTCTGAAAGACTTATTTACAATAAAAACAGAAAGCAGGTGATGATTTATGTCATTTATGTTCAAACAATGGATTGAAATCCTGGGAAACAGGACACACTTGTTACCACATTTACGAGAGCTCTCTGAAGCACTTAACAGGTATATTTGGTTTAGAAGGGCTTTACCACTTCTGATTTAGAGCCAGAAATACTGAATTTTATTATGTCAATCCTACTGGGTTTTTTCTGAAGAAGGATTATGCTTATTGAACCTTTGAGGTGAAAGCTTTAATTGTACATTCTTAAAATGCTATGTCTACTTTTAGGCGGGAGATGAAGTATATGCAGGGTTCTTTTATTGTTTTTCTGAAGCTGTATCATTTCTGTGGGGGTGTTAGATCCCAGGTGGGAGATAAAAATGTGACTCCTAGCAGCATTTCTACCTATAGAAAAGTTAAAAATACTTACATGTGGTTCTCTAATTTTTATGAATGTAAAAGCCTTTTGGGTACAGGCCTCTGTACTGCGGAAGTTTTAATTTTAGTGTTTGGACTAGCGTCATTTGTCTTGGTTATACTAGTCTTCATTTACAGTTAATTTTTAAAATATTTTTTTGAATGGAGTTTTCTCACCATTTGAGCTTTGACAAAGCCTTCAAGTAAAATCTTTTGTTTTCATGGCTTTTAAGTGTACACTGAACATCTAATTTTTGAACTGATCTTAAAATTTTTGGTAGTTTTTCTTAGGAACAAAGGGGCTTCTAAACCACTATGACACATACTAAAGAAAAGCAGTGCTTTTGGTGGCAGCCTCCTCTTTAACTTCACAGGCAATTCTGAGATCCTCAAAAGGATAAAAGGTATCGTGGTAGAACAACCATTCCCGTAACAACAACCACAAAGCCAACAAAAAACCCCACCAAAACCAGAGCAGTTTTGGTACTGTGTAGGGCTATAAGTGGTGACATCCTAGGCTATGGGCATGCCTAGACAGCATCCCACAGAGGTTCTTTAGGTGGCAGTGACTGAGCTAGCTCCAGAACTAAAGTAAAAGGCTGCATCAGTTCAGCCTTGCCTTGGAACAAGCTATGCAAGGCTTCACTGGGCGGGTGCTGTGTCCCTCTAACACAGTGATACTGTTTTCAGGACCCAACATTGCAAAGTGCAATTGGACCAGCTAGATTGGCATTGGATCCTGATTTCCAATTCCTTGCATAACATTGACATGAAAATCACGTCGCTCAGTTTCAGCAACCAGATTTTGTGCTGGCTGCAGCCACTGAGCACATCCCACGTGCTTTTTTCATCATGCAGCAGAGCTTGGGGGTTTCTAAACCTCATTCTAGAACAAAGGCTGATATTGACATCAATCAGATTTTGCTAAATATCAGCGGAAGGTATCTGGAAAGGTATGATCTAGTTCAGACAGAACTTAGAAACAAGCACAGAATAGTGACCTTCTGTTTTCTCACACAACAGAAAAGATCAGAAGAGGACTTTTCAGGTTGTGTTCCATGCTTAGGACTTGATCAGAGGAAAAGGCCTTTCCCCAAAGGAACTGGAAGTTCTGTTGTCTGAACAGTGGAAGCAGCTGCTGCTCCAAATCAGTAAGAAAGGGGGGAAACCTACTACTTCTACCCTTGATCAAGACCCCAGTGAAAGGATGCCTACTAGGGATGGAGCTCTCTAAGCTTTGAGAAGGCAGCATATCAATGTATATAGAGATTCAAGGAAAAGATACACTGTAAGTGGATGCTTTGTATTTTCATAGCCCACTTTCACAGCCTAGTGATGCCAAAGTCTAACTTCACAAAGAGTTGATTAGGCAAAGTACAGTTGCGTGGACGCAGGTATTTTCAGGCCTTTCCATAAAAAATACCATCAGGAGGAACCTTCACAACACTGGTGTGTATTGCTATGTTGATTCTCAAAAAACTGTGGGATTTGATCCTGGATTTGTGGAAAATAAATCTCAGCACCAATGCTGTTCCTTTGAGATTTCCATTGTTTAAGCAGAAATGTCAAATCTGGAGTCAGATTATTGAGATTTTGTTTGTTATCAAAATCATAAATACAATTATATCAGCATTTGTATCCAGTTATTGTGGGGTTAGCTCATCTTTGACAAATAGAGTCCAGTTTGGAATTATTCCTATCATTCCCATGATCTCTTTAACCAAAGAGATCACTTAGTGCAATATTGTTTTAAGATATAAATGTTGATGTGCTTCTCCTGAGTCAAGATCAATGCTCAAAATAATAAAGATGCAATCATCTACACCTCACGTATGTAGTCTGTACTACTGCACTAAATACAGAGAAAATCTATGTCTCATTCAAAAAAAGAAAGCCAGCCACTTTCCTCCTGGGCCGTGCGGGACCTAGTATTGCTCCCGATTGAAGTCCATGGCAAACCTTCCATTAAATCTAATTGCACTGGGCTTTGTTTCTGTCTGTAGGAGTACAGACAGTCCATGTCACTGAAAACAGTAACCACACTAAGCTGTACTTTCCTAGGTAAACAAAGTGCAAAGAAATCAAATAAAAACAAAGTAAGCAGCATAAAGCCACCCACCTAAGAGGCCTAAGAGGTTCCAATAGCAGCCCAATTCATTAAACAGGCATGGGGACTTAGTCATTCTTTGCCTGATTAAGCGCATTTGGTTTTATTGGTTTTTCTTTTCTGTGGACAACTTCATAGCTTTTTGTTTTTCAAAGCTGTGCTTTCATGTTCTTATTTTTCAGCAACTGCTTTTTTACCCCTTCGTTGAATAGCTCACCTAGGGGGAACAGCTTTTCTTTTACATTTTCCCTCAGGCTGAAATGGAAGCGAGGGCATTATGAACGCGTGTCATTCAGCACCTACAATAGCAAGTAATAGTTCTTGGAGTTATCTCTGAAATGGCAATGTGTACTCACTTGCAACCTGGAAATGAAAACATCCCAGTTCTTTGCCTCATTGTTGGATGGAATCAGCCTTGCAGGATAGCGATTGCTTGTTCCCACCAGCTGACAATGAAATGAATACTCTGCAGGAGCAGAGATGACAGAAACATT
Organism: Phoenicopterus ruber ruber; assembly: GCA_009819775.1. Lineage (NCBI taxonomy): Eukaryota > Metazoa > Chordata > Aves > Phoenicopteriformes > Phoenicopteridae > Phoenicopterus > Phoenicopterus ruber. The sequence continues at coordinate 25,447,517 of CM020215.1, read as the reverse complement.
AAATTTAGCAAACTTTTCTCCATCTTGTACAATCTCAACTGAATCTAAAGTGGACCAATTTCTAGCCGAGCCTCCATAGAACTTGTTGGTCATTAAAAACCTGGAAAGACAACAGAGGGGAAAAAAAAGTCAAAATGACAGAAGGAAAAAGTTAATATTCATTTGATAAAGTACTGGAGGCAGACAAAGGTTCACTATTGCTAGCTGCAAACATCACAGTTGGTATCTTAGCTTGGCCTCCCATGTCATTAGGATTGTTCGTAAGTGAAGAGACTCTGTGAAAATGTTTTTACTACTTCTTAGAGTGTCATCTCACAAGCATAGCTTTCCATAGCTGTGGCAGGCAAGGAGCAAATGCCATTTCATTCTTCAAGGGCCTCTGTCAGTGCAGCATTTCATCAGTTACCAACAGTTTATAATCAGTGGAGTAGAACCTCAGAGACTGTCGGTAGGCCTGCAGTGGCTCTCAATAAACATTCCACGGGATTTTTTTAAAATTGCTTTTATGATAGGTACAGGCATGATAACCATTCTGATTTATCATTGCAATTCTTCCTTGGCTCAGATGCCTAAATGGCAATTTGCCTTTGCAAATGTCTGAATTCGCAGTAGAAGACAGTTTTCTCTCACTGGAGGGTGGGGAGGGGTCATCAGGCCTAGTTTCCCAATTTGTAGTGGGTTAGGCACAAATATTTTCTCATTTTGAAAAGGTCTGTGTATGTGCGGTATTGCAGCAGTTCCAGTAGTTTATAATCATGGGATTTATATATATGTTACTACCACTGTAGTCTGAACACCTCCAAAATGTTCTGAAAGAGCAATAATTGAGAATATCCAGAAATACATCCTGATCCTTTACAGATCAGGACTATGTCCTAGTCTTTACCACTTTTTACCCAGTCACTTATAGGTATTCAAATTATCTCATAAGGAAGTAATAAACTTTTTTCCTTATTGTATGTTGCTTAATACTTTAACCGTACTTGGCCTATATATGTATTGCTTTATATAGTTTGCTGAAGATTTTTTTTTGCTTATTGATAACCACAAAGAATTTAGAAGAGGAATCTTTTTAGCAATAAGTGAGACTTGCTACAAAATGAAATATTCTAATGTCTATCCACAATGGCTAACACTGTATGTGGATTTTAAAATTTGGGGTAACACTTAGATGCAATTGTGACAGGTTTGAAAAATAAGCAGTCATCTGTAAATGTGGCACAATATAGAATATTTTATGTTCTAGAGGGTATATGTACATATAGAGAGAATATTCTCTGTTGTAGAATATTGCTTGTTTGTTCAAATCGGTTGCTTTCAGAAGCATGTCATCCACACAATGTAGAGTCTAAACTCAACACAAGCAATGCTCCTTAGGAGTAACACACACAATTTGGCAGGTTAGGTTGCTACAGTAATTGAGCCTTTTCTCTTTTTTTAATAATCTGTGGCTTTTGATTCATATAACTTCATAATCCTCAAGAGTTTCGAAATGCTCAGAAGGAATCCTAGAACTCAAAATGTCATTCAGGTGAGAAAAGGATGTTTTGTCTTATGGCATTCCTTACGTTTTGAGCCTCAACAGCCCTTTCCATACAACATTCAGCTGCAAGCATCAGTGAAAAAGAAAAATACATTAAAATTTCATCTAGCACACGCTCACAAATATTTATGGAAAATATTCTATTGTTTAGCGATAAAGTTACAAAATTAAAACCTGTATTAGCCTAGATATTAATTGCTAGAAGAAAGGAATCTTTTGCTGATATACAGCACAATCTGAACAGAATTTCCATGGTGTCTCAGTAGCAATGCTGTAGGCACTAGCTGAAGGCCAGTTTTAAGCACAAAGAAGTTTACTTCAAAGTTTGTGCCAACCACAGACGCTGGGTGTGTTCTGTACTTCTGCTGAGAAGGTAAGAAAGAACAGTGGTAAACAAGGAAATTCTCTGGAGACTTACCATGTGAACAAACAAGTTTTATAAGGCTATGTATGTGAGTACAAGTCTAAAGTGACCTCCAAGAGAACCCTGTCTCTCCACGTTGCACCCAAGACTAAAATTTTGTTACTTGCAGATTTATAAGAATTAAGATTCTAATTAGTGAACTAGTTGAGCACGGTTAACTTAATAATACAGGCTTTTATCCTTAGCATTTTTCCAAACAGCTGATAGTGAATAGCCTCCAACAAGCACGTGCTTAACCAATACAACTATAATTCATTAAATTGCAAAAAAGACATTCAAACAACACAAATCAACAGAACTACTTCATTTAGTTTAATATTTTCTCAAATGAGTAGATAGCAAATAGAATGAGCACAACACAGCAAATGAATGACAAGGGGAGGAGAGAGAACAACGATTTTATCTGCAGAATGGAAAGTACCTTGGCTTTTATAGGAAGTGTTGTGTTCATATTAAACATTAGAGCCAATACAGGAGGTAAACTTTCACACAGATATTATGTACTTTATGTATTGTGGCACAAACAATTCCTGGTCATAGGCCAGACTCTAAATGCCACCACGCGTTACCCATCGCCGTCTCATGTGGCTATTCATTACAAGGAGAGATATTCCTGAAAAGGAAGCTGGCTGGAATTACTACTGTTTCAAAGACTCAAAGAGAAACACAACTGTTTTAGGTGAAAGTTCTTAGGTCAATTCTGTTCTGTGCATGCTATAAACAACAACCGTCAGGTGCTTACTAATGCAAGAGGCAAAAATACTAAGGAAGTTTTGTCCAGCTAATACTCTGCGTTTCCATTCACTTTGACACCTTTTCCCAGAGATGACAGACAGGTGCTTGAACAGCTGGATGTCGTCAGCTGCTGAGAGAGCTGAGATTAAGCTTCTTCCAGCTAAAGCTACTGCCCACTGCTCCTAACCATGTTGCAGCAGTGGTTCACTTTTCTAAAACTAGCACAACTAGAAACACTCCACTACCGCTCCCTAACAGCTCACCTCTCTGTGGCAAGCGCAGGAGGATGACTGGGACTGCTGCTCTCGCTAGACGGAGGAAGAGGGAGATGGCAGCTGTTTCTATAGGATGAAGCAGCTATCGCAGCTGCTAGGAGGAGGTGGGATATGACTACCTGCTCAGCACGAGGTGGTAGACTAGTGGTAGTAAGGGCAGGCTCTGGATCCAGCTCGTGCTGCTGAGGTTAGAGCCTCTTTTACTGAGAAATAAATTGAGCTATTTGAATGTAGTCCTCTGTGGTGTCACTTTGTGTCTTCAAGGGATGCTCTTCTACACCTAAGCAAATGGCCTTTACAGGGGAAAAAAATGCAGTCATGGCTCTACGCTCTGTTCCTTCCCACCCCTTTGCCCTGCTTGTGTCCTGTTTATTGAGGCAGACTGTAATCTTACCAAGCAGTCACCTTGCACAAGAAATGTAATCAAAGTGAACCAGAAGGGGAAAACAGAGGTTGTAATGTATCTCTGCGGATTTTAGAAGCTCTTGAGAATAGACATGCTGAGAGAAACAAGGTGAATAAAGTGTTCCTGAATCATTAAAAGATCAATGGATTGTTCTGGTTCTGTTGAGTACATCTTATTATTTCCATTATATGCCATGCAATATTGTATTATGGTAGCTAATGGAGATCTAAAATGACATGATTGTCTCTTAGATCAAGAGATAATTCAACATAAAGCAGCACAAATAACCAGGTGTGCCTTTAGCAGAAAGTTTTCTTTACAAAGACTTCTGAGGTGTTGTGGGTTGATGCCAGCCAGCAGCCAAGCCCCCACGTAGCTGCTTGTTCACTCCCTATCCCGAACAGGACAGAGGAGGAGAATAGAGAGCAAAAATGAGGAAACTTGTGGGTTGAGATAAAGACAGCTTAATAAGTGAAGGAAAGAGGAAAAAAAGCAGTGCAGAAGCAATCACTCCCTAGCTCCCACAAGCAGATGAATGCACAGTGAATGCCCGAGCAATGACTACCTTGGAAGCCACCCCCAACCTTCTTCCTCTACTCCATTTTTTTTTGCTAAGCACCTGTGTCACACATAAAAAAAAAAAAATTAGGCACTTTTGTATCTAAATGCCCTGAGGGGCTATTAAAAAACCTGGATCACACCTAGCCCAATGGAATAAATAAAATTCTCCTGCAAAACACAGCCAGCCTACACTACTTTAATTACTCGCTGGGCATGACAGCAGGCAGGACTTCACCTACTCTCTTTTCAAGTCCTCACCTATTGTGGAGCCTGAGTTTCTTATTCCAACTTCAAGGGCTGTTTATGCATTTTGGTATTTAGTTATAATGTATTCAAATAGAAGCACAGGTCAAGAGAAACTTTGTGAGCATTTCTGCCTTTACTACACAGGCTCAAAGGATGTAAAAAAAATATTCCAGAATAAGAGAGAAAACATGAACCATTCACCTTTTGTATTGATGTTCTCCTTTAATTTACAGTCAGTCTGTCTGCAGACTTGCTTCAAATTTCTTCTCTTCAGATGCACCTCAGATTCATGACCACATTAAAGTTTTCTCCCAATAATTAATTAAAACAATAAGATTTTAACAAACAGATGACTAAAAATAAATCTGAATAGTCCTCATTAAGTTCATATGCATGCACTAACATCACATTTGATCTTCTTATGCCTGTGGCAGCAATCAAAATCTAAAAGATAAATGTTTCAACTGCCAAAGTATTTTGTTTCTATAGTAGCATCCTAAGGTTTACAGTTTGCTGTTGTATAGCTGAGCAAAACCTGTTGAATACTTTAAAGAAAACAACCCCTCTAAGATCGATCAGTTAACTTGGTAGCTAGTTTTGCAGCACAGTGTCATGCTCCATAGCATTTTCAAGTGCTTTATGATTCATATTATTTTCTTGGAACTGTAATTTTACTAGAAACGATGGTATTATGCTGAGGATGGTCACATTCAGGACAAATGTAGAAAGCAACCAGATTCATCCATACAGAAAGAGATTACAGGAGAGCAGCTAAGACCTGCACCAGTATGAGCAAAGATGCAGAATGAGAATCCGGGGCACTGTTTTGGTGGGTTTATCTGTACGAGGGTGAGACAGGAGCAGCAGACAGTGGACAAAGGAGCACCAGGGAAACACCAGAGAAAGTGATATTTTGTGCCTTGGAGTAAAAGTAAAGACATGACTTGGGCAGAGTCTTGGTTTGAGAACAGTATTTTCGGAATGGGATCCAAGGAAAATACTTCCTTAGTTCCCGATGGTGTGCAGGGAAATGCATGCCCCTTTGATAATTGAAAGTACTGAAACCAAGAACTGCTTGACTCCATCACCAAGAGCAACAGTCTCAAGGATCCTGTACACAGCCAACTACAATAGTCAAAAAAAGTAAAAATACTACACTAACAGCAATCTTATCTGTACATTATATTCTTTCACAAAGCTCTAGATGCTTGGGGGGGGGGGAAGAGAGATGCTAAATAACAAAGCATGTTTGTTTTTTTGCCACCTATCACGGTCTCTGACGATGACTGCAAGTGTCTCTATGCACTCCCAATACAACTCCAAACACATCACTGACTCTTTTCAACACAAGTCCTTCTAGGGGTCCTTTTACCTGAATGTAGAATATCCTTCTATCTCAGTGTAAATAATGGTATTTTCATTCATGCCTATCAACTTGGTGCTATGTGCCTCTTTTACTCTCCTACCAAAAAGTTGTTCAAGTTCTGATTGTCTCTTACATTATTACTTTAAACTTCCTCTCTTCGATTTCCTTGGATTTCAATTTCCCTTATTCAAGACGTCAAAAGCATTTTAGCTGGCAAAAGTCATTTGTCCTTCTGCTGCCCAAGCAAACATCCAGTTCATCCTCTGATATATGCAAATTTAATTTAGTGCAAGTTCCCCGGCCCAAGTCCTTCCCAAATAAATTTAAGCAATTAACTGAGGTACCTAAATGAAAAGAGCAGGCCACATTATCTTTGCCAGAGCTTAAGGAAATAGTTTTAACTGCTGTACCTGCTGCTGAGGAAAGAACTGAGGTTTGTGGACCAGCAGCTGTATGGCAGCCCTCAAACAGTAGCAGATGCTTTCCCTATCCCTAGAATCCACTAGTGAAAGCAACAGCAGCGAGTTCTCCCTTTGATTTTTCATCCTAGTTCTTTCCATTCCCTAACTTATCTTCCCCTTTCTCATGGTAGGAGAAACATGGTCTTGTCACCATCCATGGAGCAGAAAAAATACGGGGGTTTGCACCCCTCATTAGCCACACACTAGCTCTGACAGAGTACACTGGTAACCCACGTCAGGACTAAATACCACCCTGGTCATGCAAGCACACTTCGGCCCCTAGAACTGTTTACAAATCACAGTTAGACTTCCCTGAGATAGGATCAGGGTCTAATCCTATTAGCAAAATAGGATGTTTCATATACCAGTACCTTACAGTATAGTTGTTTTCCTATACCACTTTTTCAGAACTTTACCTGAGCATATTAATGTATTCTCTATATAAAGACCGAATTATTGTTCTCCTGTATAGTAACTCCTCAGAACAGAATCGTAATTTCAAAAACTTTTTCACTTAACTCCTTCTCTTTTTTTGGTCTTAATTTACAAACAGGCTTTGTACATCACAAAGATCTATTTAAGAATAAATCATAAGTTACCTTATCTCTAGGCTGCTGATTCCATTCACTGGCTTTGTGTATTTTAATGACAGTCTAAGAATAAGAAACAGATTTTTAATGTTAGAGTAGTCAGCTTTAATTAGATCATTGTGACATTTCAATCGGAGGGAATATTCTAAATCAATAGGCAATTACAAAAGTCACATAGCAAAGGTTCAGTACACAGAAAAATATGACAAAATATTTCTATAGTTTTTTTTACCCAAGAGCAGGTGCTTCAAAGTAAAGGAAAACAGAGATCATGTTTCATTAATATACTTCCAGCTGAATTACTACCTAGTAACTGGCAATGCTCCCCTTCAAGGGAATTTTACAATGAAATGATGATCTCATTAATGCCAGTGGAGATTTCTGTAATTGCAACACCGGGCACAGGGAAACCTGTTTGGACCAAATGTAAACAAATAAGGAAGTAAGGAATGTAAGAGGAGAAAAATTGTGAAAATAAGAGGCTGCATCTGAACAATTCCTGTGGTCCTGACTCAATCTTTTTCTTCTAAGAATATCCAATTTAGTATTTTTTTTTTTTTATTTTGGATGCTTTAGAAGAAGAAAATTAAATTAGTATTAACTTGATATTGCACCATTTCTGATTAGCTTTCAGAATCACATGTATTATGATATGAAATTTCTTGTGCTACTCACGTTGTGTTGATGTCTGAGCACTCAGAGGAAGAAATATCCACCTTCTGGGTTACAAATGTTGCATTTGTCAAATCTATAAAAACTGAATTGTTGGCTTTGAGGCTGAAATTGCTAGCATAAAAAAGGATGCATATATCATTTCCAGTGGTCACATTCAGAGGAGGATATGATAAACTGTCTTCTTCCTCAATGGCCATTAATTGTCGCCTTAATTCCCACATCACATCAGTTCTTCTTGAAATCTGGAATAACAGCACATTAACAACTCATTTCCTTTGCAAGAGATAATATCAACTGAACGCAGACCTTCACCATTCAGTACCATGAGCACCCATCCTTCTTAAATCCTCAATCAACCTCAATATTTATTATTGTCTGTCTATTTAATTGGCAGTGTGGAGGTGTATTGGGTTTGCGTGGCAAGGTTTTGGTAGCGGGGACGCTGCAGGGGTGGCTTCTGTGAGGAGCTGCTAGAAGCTTCCCCCATGTCCGACAGAGCCAATGCCAGATGGCTCCAAGAGAGACCCACTGCTTGCCAAGGCCGAGCCCATCAGCGATGGTGGTAGCGCCTCTGGGATAACAGAGTTAAGAGGGAAAAAGTTACTGCACAACAGCAATTATAGCCAGAAGAGAGGAGTGAGATGTGAGAGCAACAACTCTGCAGACACCAAGGTCAGAGAAGAAGGAGGGGGATGAGGTGCTCCAGGCGCTGGAGCAGAGATTCCCCTGCAGCCCGTGGTGAAGACCATGGTGAGGCAGGCTGTCCCCCTGCAGCCCATGGAGGTTAATGGTGGAGCAGATATCCACCTGCAGCCCATGAAGGACACCACGCCAGAGCAGGTGGATGCCCGAAGGAGGCTGTGACCCCATGGGAAGCCCACGCTGGAGCAGGCTCCTGGCAGGACCTGTGGCGCCGTGGAGAGAGGAGCCTGTGCTGGAGCAGGTTTGCTGGCAGGACTTGTGACCCCACAGGGGACCCACGCTAGAGCAGTCTGCTCCTGAAGGACTGCACCCCGTGGAAAGGACCCACGCTAGAGCAGTTCGTGAAGAACTGCAGCCCATGGGAAGGACTCACGTTGGAGAAGCCCATGGAGGACTGTCTCCTGTGGGAGGGACCCCACGCTGGAGCAGGGGAAGAGTGTGAGGAGTCATCCCCCTGAGGAGGAGGGAGCAGCAGAGAAAACGTGTGATGAGCTGACCGCAACCCCCATTCCCCGTCCCCCTGTGCCACGTTGGGGGAGAAGGGAGAGAAAATCGGGCATAAAGTTAAGCCCGGAAAGAAGGGAGGGGTGGGGGGGAAGGTGTTGTAAGATTTGGTTTTATTTCTTGTTATCCTACTCTGATTTGATTGGTAATAAATTAAACTAGTTTCCCCAAGTTGAGTCTGTTTTGCCCGTGACGGTAATTGCTGAGTGATCTCCCTGTCCTTATCTCGACCCAGGAGCCTTTTGTTGTATTTTCTCTCCCCTGTCCAGCTGAGGAGGGGAGTGATAGAGCGGCTTTGGTGGGCACCTGGTGTCCAGCCAGGGTCAAACCACCACAGGAGGCAAATGAAGTGGTGTTAACCTAGGTTCCCATGGTCAGACGTCCATATGTGAAAACAAGCATCACTGACATAAGGCAAACAAACATAAAACCATGTTGTTAATGCTGCCTTAAGATAGTAGTATGCATTAGCACTAACAGGTAAAAGAATTTACTTTTTTTTACATAAGAATATACTGAAAGAAATTAACCTTTTTCTGCAATAAAATCACTGCATATATACATTTTCTTTTAGGAGGTTTCCAGGAATCCCCTTTAATAGGTAATGCCTTTTTACAAATGTGCCCAGGGCATCCTTGGTAAAACAGCCCCATTGATATCAATGGTAAAAGCTAGCTGACCTTATCAGATAATAACTTAATCCTGGTGTTCATAGCTTACTCTTCACTTTTTACTTGTTCATATCTGGGCTATTCCATCTATTTTTAAGACCCATGTAAGCTTTACAACTTTGTATTCTACAAGTGGCCTCTGCCCTTGGATAACTTTGGCATACAAGAAATTAGAGGCATCACAGAGGTTACCAGAACTATAATTATGTGGAGCTATTGCCTGGAACCACTTTTAACAGGTTTAAAGACAGGCAAGGACCATTTTCCAGTCTGGAACAGAGGCTATAATATCGCTCTATAACCTGCCTGCGGAGAGGAGCCCCAGAAGATTTTGTCACCTTGACCGCTGCGCTCTAAACGCCAGGGGCCATCTGCCATTTACAATGCGTCTTTGCAGATATCTCATTCTACGAACAACGCAGAATGGGCTGAGTTAAAAACCTTTGACTAAACACTCAAATGAAGATTGCAATCTTCCTCTCCCATACATGCATACTTTATGAATTTCTTTTTAATTCAGAGTAGTGCCTTTTCAAATACATCAGAACATGCATTATTTTAAATGAATACCATTTTCTTTAAAAGAAGAGTGTACAACAAAAGAAAATATTCAACTTTTGATATAAAACTTTTAATCTTCCCTTAGGCTCTCCTGAAATGTAATCATTTTATTTCAAACTGAGAGGAAGCGCTGAAGTCTAAATTATATCCTGTCTAACAATTGACTTCACTATGTGGGCCCCGCGTATCATCTAAAGAGGGCTTTAAAACCCACCTGCTAATAGCTGAAAACAAGGCTACATTGGAGACTGTGATTGGGCTAACTTGGGGGATCAGGTTGAAGTATCTTAAAATAAAAAGAAAGCTATTAGAATATAATCATGAGACTCCAGCTTTATTTCTGTTGCTCTGCTGCCAGTACTTTGTCGTGAGGCTCTCACATAAAGATTCCCTTTCGTCTCTGAAAAAGCATATGAACCAAAAGAGTGTTTGCCTGTGAAGAAGGGCTGTCAGGGACCAAGAAATCCACTAGTTTCCCATAGAATCATAGAATCATAGAATTGTTCTGGTTGGAAGAGACCTCCAAGATCATCGGGTCCAACCATTAACCTAGCATTACCAAGTCCCCCACTAAATCATATCCCTTAGGGCCTCATCTAAACGTCTTTTGAATACCTCCAGGCATGGGGACTCCACCACCTCCCTGGGCAGCCTGTTCCAATGCCCGACAACCCTTTCGGTGAAGAAATTTTTATGAATATCTAATCTAAACCTCCCCTGGCGCAACTTGAGGCCATTTCCTCTTGTTCTGTCGTCTGTTACTAGGGAGAAGAGTCTGACCCCCATCTCTCTACAACCTCCTTTCAGGTCATGATTAAACCTGTTTTAACAAATTTTCCCATGCTGAAGAAGGGAGGCAACACAGCTTGCCAGAGACATTTCTAAAAGCAGGCTTTGTTTCGGTCATATTTGTGGCTGAAAATACAGGCAGTCACGGAGTGCGCAGCCCAGCAAGGCCGTACTTGCACAGCTATAGGCAGGCAGGATGACTACACCAAATGGGAGCCTGAAAGTATCAGCTCTCTGGAGAAATGTCCCCCAAACACTTACCAGCCTATATATTCCTGCCTTCAGCCTGAAGATGTATGTCTGTAAGTTACCTGTGGGTGAGGTAATTTAGCACATTCAAAATCAGAAAGCATTACCTCGCGGAGATTCAAGAAAATTTAGTTCTGATGCTAGAAGGAGGATCTCTGAAACACCCCAACCTGGAACCCGCTGGAGACCTGAAGACGGCAGTGGGTCCTCCCAGCTGACCCGCAGTGGCAAGCTGGGAGCTCCCCAGTACATCCCCGCCCTCTGTTTCAGGCACGTTTTCTTATTCTTTTGTTGCTGCACAAACATGAGCTTACTGAATGAAAATCATTCTCCTCACGCCATGTATTTCATCATAAACTATAAATGACAAGATACTTCCTTGAGAAATGGATTATATTTACACTGAATTCCTGTGAATCAGATTAGATTATTTAGGAGCAATCCATAGTGGCAGTGTTGTCATTAAACCGTATTTTATTCTGTTGTTTAGTGTCCCTTCACCTTTACCTAATCTGAACCATACAATGTGAGCTGCTGTCTTGTTCCTCTGGATTTTTTAATGACATTTTTGATCTCAGATATGCAGTGAGCAATCACAAGACCTAATTAAACAAGATACAAAAAAAGAAAGGGTGCAATTTACATTGTTCTAGATGAGAACTGAGCACTCTAATCACCAATTGAACCTGTAATAGAAGTAGCCTGGACAAAATTCTTCCCTTTGATCTGTTTTGCAAACCTCCTAATTCAGAATCATCTCTCTTGGAAAGGAGAAAGACAGCTGATCTGGCAACATTTTGATGCACCAACACACTGATCTTTTTTCAAAGCAAACAGACCTTAGATCCAAAATTATTCATTTGTTTTGTTGTTGTTGCTGGGTTTTTGTTGGCTGTTCCAAAATAGAATAGCTGGAGACAAGAAAAAAGATTTGGGACCATTTTATATATTTGAACAAACAAACATAAATCGAATGGTTGCAAACACATGTGAGAAAAAAACAAAACATTGGGAAAATAAAATTTTCATTGGCTGAAATGATGAATGGTAATGAACCATAGAAACAGGCTACATTTCACACTGTTCCAACGTGAGATTTTTAGATATCAGTTCAACAGATGGTTATGCCTTCTTTTTCAGTCTTGTACTTCTTGACTTTTTTTTGTTGCTATGTTTAGGTGTGGACATCAATAAGAATAAGAAAACTGTCTTGGTGGTGCTCATTGCTCCTTTTCATTTCTAACAATATGGATCTATGACCACATCCTCTCTGTGGAGTTGTTGCTCTTATTGTAACAGCTATAGGAAGGAGAAGGTCTTTCTGTACTTTCAGGGAGGGGGGCCAGGAGGAAGAAGAAGGGCACGTTCCCTTTTTCTTTTTTAGGTTGTATCTTAGCCTAGTCCCTGTCTCCATACTGGTACTGCAGGCTACAGTGCCTTCTCTGTATATACTCAGATGTCAAATGGTAATTTTTCCAAATTTAATCCTAACATGATTAAACCAGCTGTTGGAATCATAAAACTACACAAAAATCTTACCTTCTAGTAAAAAAAAAAAAAAAAAAAAAAGTGCAGCATAAGAACCAGATACTGCTTATTAGTATTAAACTTCATAAATGCAGAAAAAGAGCCTGAAAATATTTAGGGAATTCGTGTCAAAGACAAAAGCTCAAAATACATTGTAAAAGGGGAGGTCAAAAAATCCTTTTGGATTTGAAGAGCTGAATCCGTGTAATGTCCGAGGAGGGGAGGGCAGGCACTGCAACTGCTACCATAGCACCCCAAAGACAAATACCTGCTATCTGAACTAGATTGTGGGTTTGGTAGCTTGAACTGCATCTACCCGTAACGTACCACCAGTAATTCTTTTGACAGGATACCAAGTTGACTGTACACTTGCATTTTCTCAATTCGCTTTAACAGGGATCTTTACAATCTTTTTTCACAAAATATCATTTAAAAAATGACGCTAGGAGGCCACCGTGTGCTGAGTGCAGGGGCGCTGCTCCACACCTGGAGTGCTGGGTCCAGTGCTCCTCAGCACAAGAGAGACATGGACATACTGGAGAGAGTCCAACAAAGGGCCACAAGGGTAAGGAAAGGTCTGGAGTGTCTCTCCTATGTGGAAAGGCTGAGAAAGCTGGGACTGTTCAGCCTCGAGAAGAGAAGGCTCAAGAGGGGGATCTCATAAATGTGTACAATTACCAGAGGGGAGGTTGTAGAGAAGATGGAGCCAGGCTTTTTTCAGTGGTGCCCAGTAACAGGACCAGAGGCAATGGGTATAAACTGAAACACAGGAGATTCCATCTGAACATCAGGAAATACTTTTTCTGCTGTGAGGGTGACTGAGCACTGGCACAGGTTGCCCAGAGAAGTTGTGGAGTCTCCATCTTCAGAGATGTTCAAAATCCAACTGGACATGGGCAACTGGCTCTAGGTGGCCCTGCTTGAGCAGGGGGGATGGACTAGATAACCTCCAGAGATCACTTCCAACCTCAATTATTCTGTGATTCTGTGTGATTCTGTCCTAAATCATCTACAGAACTAGACCTCAGCATGACCTGAGCAGGATGCAGGATGAGGAAGGCTTCTTCATCACAATGGTCAAAGCCTAGATGCCTAGATTTCGAAAAAGAGAGAAGCCCAATCTTGTTAGGTCATATTTTCCTGCCTACTAAGTGAACTACACATATTTTACCTACTACTTTTTCCAAGTCCTATTGTTTGAATTAACTTATCAGTACAAAATGTAAACCATGAGATACTGTTTGTCCATCATCTGCAAAGATATGAAATCAAGCATAGTAGTGAAAAACCCCACTGGTTCAGAGCAGCACAAAATTTTGAGTAAGTTCAAGTTCAAATTCAAACTTTGATGCAGCATCTACAGTCTTTAGTGCTCTGTTGCAAAGGATCTTACCTACATGCAACTAATTTTGACTTTCATTCTTTATAATTAAAACTGACAGAGACAAAATTTCTGCTCTGCTGCAACTGAACCCAGAGGATGTTTAAACTGCATTTTCCTTCGACATTAATTCTCTTCAATGCAAACAGCATGCGGTAAAGCTACAATACAGCTTTCAAGGGACACAAAGCAGGCAACAATGTGCATTGAGTAGATTCAGGAAAATTTAGAAACCTGATTTAGTAAAATCAATTTCTGTATGCAAGTATAATCCACAGTAAACTCTTTGAATTGTGAGAGCCAAGCCCTTACATTTTTTACTCAGACATATTTCCTGTCAACATTAATGAATTTTTTGCTAAGTAGAAACTTTAAACTGACCAGAATCACCAACTTACGCAGCAAAAGCAAGCAGGTATGCAACGCGCTTCTCTTCAGTGAAACACAAAATAGAAAATTTGTTCTAAGTTATAAGCAAAGAGAGAAACATGCTTTAAAACAAAGATCATCTAATTCAAAATCCATGCATAACTGAACTGTGACAATACTTGGCATAAGTATGGACTTGGATACTTGTATTTCTCACATACATATGTGCATTCACACATACACACACACAGAAAGAGTAGAGTGGAAATATACTCAGAAGTGGAGAATTTCTTAGTCAGAAACCTCATTCTTTTCCCTGCTGATTGCATGGATCTACAGGTAGATCCAGATGGAGAATGCAGATCCGAGAGTATTTACAAGAGGATCGAGAGAAGGAGCTTAAAGTGGTCATACTTAAAAGTACACACAAAGAAAAATGTTTTCAAAGCAGGATTAAGTTTGCATTGCTGAAAATGGAATGGACTCCTCACAAAAAATGGAAATTAAACTTCTAGAAAACGGTCTCCTCCTTAGCCTATACTTTCTCCTTTTCACTTCCACTTCAGCAGTTGGTAGGGAATCATTAGGCCACCACTTGCATCACACTGAAGTGAATTCTATGTTATTTTGCATGTTTGTAAAGCAACTGTAAGCCTAACCAAGACATTGATATAAATGTCAATAGCATGTCATTTTGCCCAGAGGAATCCTTCACTTCTTTTTCCCTTCTTTATTAATATTCTGATAAAGAAGGGGGGGGGGGGGGAATGCACAGAAATGAGGTACATTACATCAATAGCAATCATTTATTAGCAATGATTACTGTCATTTTAATGCCCCGCAAGATACATGACCAAGCTTACTGGCTCACGTTGTTATCTGATGGCCCTCCTGTCCAACCGTGCATACTTCTACCAGCAAGCCAAGTGGCTCGTGGGCTGTGACACTCAGCTCCTACTGGCATTTTGCATTTCCCGGGGTTTTTCACAAAAGCAAGGCTGGGACATGAATGTAAAAAGTCCAAATATAAGTCTCACTGTAAGACATAATGATCTCTATTATAATTGATAGTACTGTTATGACTTGTGGAGAGTATGCAAGGCATGACTAAGCACTTGGAGATCTTCTGTTAGAAGGGACAATAAAACTGCAATATTTATTATACTGTTCAGTTCAGTGGCCTGCATAAACACAATCTGCAGAGTCAGCTCATATGTTTATGGCTGGATGTGTTTCTTCACAGACCTGTCCTATTGCACCACCGGGCTGTATAAGAGATCTCTTGACTTGCACTTTCAGAGAACGTGACTGCTCTGCAACTGAACATGGTGCAGAGGTGAACGAGTTAGCAGGGACCATGCAAGTGCCAGAACCCAGAGCAGAGCAAGGTGCTGTGATGCAGCACTTGAGATAATCATTCCGCTTGAAAGGCCTTAAAATGAGGCAGGGAATTTTTGCATGTATGGGACATACAAGCACATCCATAAATGCCACAGCAGTCCCAATTTTCTGAAGAAAATTATGATATTTCCTGTTATTTTCTTGCTCCAACTTTTAACAGATTTTTATACCAATTTTTTTCAGCTAACGTAAGGAAGAGCAGGAATTGGCCTATAAAAAGATCTTGATTTTAGCAAGTAAAACATGTATAAGCTGGAGAAGTAGTGGAAGAAGCTGCTACACTAAAATTCTCCACCTTATATTTCACTTAGGACAAATAACCCAAATACAATTATTCCAATGAAAACAATGTCTTAGTCATCTACCAGATTGTTAAAACTCATTTACATCCCTTAGCTAATCAAATTTTTCAATTTAATACGCAAAAGGGGGGGGAAAATGTATTAAGAGCTTGCATTGTAAAACAGAATTAATTCTGAAAGGAATCTACCAAATGTATCATTCAAGGAGTATTCGCTGATACCAATCTCCCCAGCTTTAACATTAGATTCTGGGCCCTGTTTCAGGCAATTCTGCCATAAAGATAAAAGAAGCTACAGATTCAGATTCAGCTACAGATCATTTTTAGACTGCTGAGGGGAATACCCACTCCAACTGGCTTTTCCCCACTTTCTTGCGTCCATATGTGGAATCCAAGTTGCCATGGGAGATGTGAAAAAGGATGAGAAGCCCCTGCTACAATAAGAGGAAACAGATATGCAGTGAGGGTTGGACTGAGCTTAGACAGGGGTCTGGTGGGTTCCCCAATTGAAAAATGCAGACAGGGGCCAAAATGTGTTACTCACAGAGCTGGGAGAGCTGCCAGCACTGCCTGTCCCAGATGTAGGCTAGTCACAAGGGAATAAAAAATCTGAAGATCCATAAAAGTCTCCCTCCCTCCACTTAATATTTTGATCCCGCAGCACTTTGGAGGACTAATCTGCAAAACTGGGGAGCTTGTCTCCCTTTTTTCATAACTTGAAGAAAGATGTGTGGACAGGATGATAGCATTACATTTTACACTTAAATTTTTTACTGATACTTCAAGGAAATTAATTTTTAACTTTAAAAAGTTATACATCATTCTTACAATTCCTCAGGTCTGTCTGTAAGAAATGACAGTCTAAATACCGATATTTTTTTTAGATGTAAAAATACTATATTCAATGTGACAACACCATTCTTTGCTTTCAGCATCTCCATCTGTGTGTGACAACTCTTTTGGAGAAAACAGAGAAAGTCAGAATTTGCACTGCATCAACTTGTGAAGGGAGTCTGGCTCTGTCTTCCTAGTTTTGCTGAATCAAAGGGCAAAGGCCAATAATTCCAGCAAACTGGATCTCTTTGACAGGGAAGTTAAAACAAGCATTTTTTTTCACATAAAATCAATAAAAAGGTGCTTACCTTCTACTCTGCTTTCTTGCACTCAGTATCCACTTAATTTTTGTGACAGTAGTATATGTAAGCTAGAAGGTATGTATATAAATGAAAACCACATCAGAAAGTCTAGACAAAGCTAATCTTAGAAATAACATCCATGCGCTTTTGAAGGAGACTACCATGCTTTCTTTTCTCTTGATAAACCTTTTTTTCCCTTTCCAAGTTTGTCTCCAAATAGATGTATTTCCACCAAAGCCTAGTTAAGCCTTCCAGTTAACACACTGGAAGCCAGTGTCATCAATCTCAATTTCATAATTTCCTTCATCTCCTACCAGTTTCTAGCCCATCAACTAAACCAAAATGAGACCAAAGCACGCAACCTTTGCCAGCGGTTAGGTGTAACCGCCACCTCTGTGGCTGGTCATTACTGACCCTTGTCATGATGCTTTGATATTAAACTTTGAAAAAATGAACTTTATATGGTGAGGCATATTAGAAAACAAAGACCAGGTTCCTTCCAGCACTGCTGTGGGATTGCTTTAGCAACCTGATGCCTATTGCTGTTCCTACTCCATAGCCAAGCTTCACTTGCCAGGAAACGGCAAGCCTAGCCGGGGATTTGGTTCAACCACAATCAGTTGCTCCTGCTGGCTGTTTGGATCCTGAGAAAAATGGTGGAGCAGTAGCAAGGAATATCATTAGGGTCACAAGAAAATCATGTACTGGGGAGGAGGAGGGAGTTTTCAACAGCGAGGAGGTAAAAGGGGATTTAACATTCACCTTGCAATAGTTCTGCCCAATGTAAAGCAAGAAACCCTCCTTATTCTGTTCCAGGATTTTGCAAGTGATTTGGCTGAAAGCCCCAGAGGCAGAGATATCTAGCTGTTAGAAAACTTGGGGTTTAACTTTCATACAGTAGTGCACTAAAATGTAGAATGGTACTTTTTGTGATTCATTAAATATCTATCATCTGTGAAGTCACTCAATCATTTGGGCTAAACCAGAAATCCCACCACAGAAGAACAGCTCCAATATTTCAATAAAAATTGTAAACATTGAGGTTTTAGTAAAATGACAAGGACAGAACAAGAACAAAATATGCCATGTAATATCAAATTTGATGTCAGGCACCACTTTACGTATGGCTTTTACAGCAATGCTTCCATTAACAAATTTAGAAGAGGCCTGTAGGATTTTGGCAGGAAAAGGATAGGTTTCTTGCCTTGTTTTTTACTGAGGGCGTGCCTATTGGTGACACTGAGGACATATGTCGCCTGGTAATAGAGATTCCCGTGCTAGGTTGGAGTGAGCTGGTAAGCCCACATGGATCAGTACAGTGCTATGGTACTAGGTTGGATCCCAGAAGAAACAGAGCCTTGCCAACCTCATGCTGGGCAGATGTGCCTCTTCTCTTACAGCATCCCAGTACCTCACCAGGCTAACAGTCTGGGGGTCCACTGGTGAGTCCCAGAGCCCTCCCACCATTGCCTCTGGGTCTGCTGCAGTTTGGCTGGTGCTAACACAGGTGACTGCAAAGGGATCTGACCGTACAGGGCTATCTCCTCAAAAGGTATTAGCACCACATGTTTCTGTAAGCAGTTAATTTTCTAATTTCACAACTTTCTAAAAAGAAAGATACCATATATTAGGTGACTGAAATCCGATTCAATTTAAAGTTGTTGTTAGCTACAAGGGATGAGGTAATACGGTCCTCAGAAAGAAATAAGATCTGTATTTCAATACACAAACACTCCCGTAACAGTCTGTCAACATTTTATTAACACCCTGGCCTAGTTCTTAGCTTTGTCTGCTAAAGCTCTAATGTGCAATCTTTGTGAATAGAAGCTTGCATGCAATTCCAGGTTAACAGATTTTTATGGAAAAGCCTGTAGGATTTAATAAAAGCAACTTTTAGAGAGAACATTTCAATAGAACTATCCATCACTAAAGCAAGGATATATTTCTCTGTTAAAGTCATAAATACGCTTGAAAATTACAGAAAAAATTATCATCCTCTATCCTAATTTTAGAGGCACGTATGCTGTATGTATGAGTTTAATGGCTGCATGTGCACAATGGTTATGTATGAATAATGATGGCCCCTCTTTTCTATTTCAAATGGCAGAAAATCATTAGCTGATGGCTTTGAACAGTCTAATGCTTCAGGGGATCGCAGGCAGGGTAAGAGTTAGAAAGCAGAGAAAAACACAACCACTACATGTACAAATATGGCAGATCTAGAACTGTGCAACAAAATGTCTTCCTACCACAAATCATCAAATTTCTAAAATTGAAACATTTCGTGGCACTACACAGAGTGAGTAAATTATTTCTTGAAGTGAAAAGGAAGATAGAAAATGATATGTTAGTTCAAACTAAAATGAAATAATCCAGGTTTCTTCTAACTAGTCTTAATTGTGTTAAGATCCTTTCCCAGGATCAGGGATCTTCATTTTACTGATTATTGGCAAATTTTTATGTCATGTGTTGGTAAAGTGTGTCTTTGGTCCTCTAACAGCTATTCCTTTAGCACAGACAACGGAGGCTGCACTAGAAATCAAATGGCGCAGGATGTAAATGCTTTTGCCAGTACATGGGGCACCTCTGTGGTTGCACCAGCTGGCTCTTTTACCAGCTTTATTCATATAATTTCCTACAAAGGGAAGGGACACAAGAAGTCCTGCAGGTAGGTGTTTAGGGCAAGGCTGCTCTGAGCACATGCAGGAGCTACCTAGCCACACAGCACCGAGCTCCTGGCTCTTCAGCCCTAGGGACGCATTGGGAGGAGACGCATATGCTGTGATCCTCTGGGTGGATGGGATCATTTACAATTTCTAAGCCTTTGCTTCCCCAAGATGGGAATGTATGTCTGCCTCTGAAAAAGATCATGCCTGTGGGCTTCGGTGTATGGAGAAGGTGCTGAAGACACAAGTCTCTTTGCTCGCCAGTAGCAATGAATGGGGAATGGATTCAGAGTTCCCAGAGGCAACTTGCAGATCCTTAATCACAGGGATCGTGAGAATCCAACCTGTTTCACTACACTGAAAGTAGGGAAAACTGCACCAAGCTTGGGGTGCCGCCTACCTGATTTCCCGCTGACACAGTCGGTTTTTGTTATGGATTTCCTGGTTGCCAGCAGAACAATGATTTACGTGCAGCAGACGTTTTTTTGATGTGGCGATTATTTTCATTTTCAAAAGTGGCAATTCTACAACAACCTGACAGGCAAGCATGAGGAGGAAAGTCCGTGAACTTCCTTTAGTGGAGCTTCGTTTAGTCTGTTGGCTGCCTCTCCTGGCTCATGGCCTTTAGTTAAATAAGTTACATATTACATTTCACATTCCTGTCCCAGAGAAATGCTATGTCAATATCCCAACCTTCCACTGCCAAGACACAAGACCAGCTAAACTGTGTGAGACCAAAGGTCCACCTAGCTCACTGCCAGTGTTACTGATAGGAACTGGCAGCTAAAAATAAGAAAAGGGTAAATACAAACAATACTTGTCCCAGGATACCCTCCTTGATTTCTGCACTCATTGGGTTAAAAACCTTCAGAGACGAAGGTTGCATTCAAATGAACATGTGTAATAGGATCTTCCTTCTATCCTTCCTTCCTGTCTTTCTTCCATTAGTTCACCAAATCACTCAAATCTATGTACTTTTGTCACCCAAAACCAGTTTATTTTGTTTCTTTAAAGGAATTTACTGCTCCCGAATTCCTGTGTTATGGTCTGTGAATGCTGATAATAGTGAATACTGGCCAGAGGCAGTGAATAATTATTTCTTGTTTAGCCTGTTCATGTCATTGGTGTTTTTATTTATTATTTCCCTCTTGAATTGCCAATTTTCCTAGCTAAAATATTTTCATCTTGTAGTTCTACTGTATCCCTTTGGAGATGGGGAGGCCAGAATCACAGACGCTAATCCTACCGGCTGACTTGCACTCACCACGTGAGGGCTTAGTGCCCTCATCGACGCTTGCTGCTTTTCCCTCCTCCTTTCCAAATGATTGGGAACACTCTGCTCGCTATTCAACCCACTGCTGACTGCTGGGATGTTCCAAGAGATCCACCCACATTCGCACCGTAGTCCCTCTTCTGAGAAACAGCAACCACCCACCACGGTGTAATATGCAGATTGAAGGTTTTCCTTATGTGTATTACTTTCCTTCACACTGGATTTCATCTGTCATGTTATCACCCAGTAACGCAGTGCTGTGAGTGGTTTCTCCGGCTTGTCAGTACAGCAGCAAACTTTGGCATCTCTGGATTTCAGCCCCCTTTCCATACTAACAACGACCCTGTTGAACAGCACAGGGATCAACATCAATCCCCAGGGAATTCCACTGGTAATTACTCTCCACTCTGAACATCAATCCTTTATTTTTATCCTTTGTTTCCCGCCTTTATTTTTTTTATTTCTGCCCCAAAATAATTTCACTTTTTTACCTTTTTTCCTGTAGCAACGGGATCACTTTTACTTATGTATTTTATGCCTCTCAAAGAACATCGAATCCATATTGTATTTTCTTCATATATCCACATATTTACTACTTCAGTTTCAACCAATTTTGCCAGCACAGAAGATAGGTCTCCTGGTTGTATTTCTCCAGAGATACGGAGCCTCTTTTCAAAGCCCATCTCACACTTGCTGCTTCCTGCTCCTCTGGAGTTAAGGCCAAACTAATTTATAATTTTTATATATACATATATAAGTCATAAGTTGTATATTAGAAATCATGACAATTGATAGTTTGGCAGTTTCTTATTTTAGTTAGAGCTTAGGTGAAAATTATCTGACCTTGGTGATATGATACTATTCATTTTATTGATTTATTCTGAAATCTCTTCTACTACCACCTCAGTAACAGCAAAAGGTTTTGAGGCTCGATGATTACTGAAAAAGTCTTTGAAGTGAGAACTTCTCTATGTTCCACCACAGAGATGATCAACACACAGACTCATTTGGCTTTGTGTCATCACTCATTTTTCTGAGTTCCTCTTTTTTATTAGATCCAATGCTCTTTGAAAGAATTCCTGTGTAATGTGTTTTTATTAATAGTTTTTATGTCTTTTGCACATTATTCCTCTGAATCTCTTTAAGTCTGCCACATGACTTTGCACTGAAATTGCAAGAATTTATATTCCTTTTAATTTTCTGCATGCAGACAGGACTTTTTGCTTTTTGAAGCATGCGTTCACTACTTTTAATAGCCTCACCTCTTTCACACTGTTGTTTAATGATGACATAGTTTGGGATGTTTCCATGTGGGAAGAAGGGTGAGGGGAAAGAAGTGGTCTTTCAGAAATGCTTTTTGACATATCATTTGCGATTTTAATATGTCATGTTTAAACAGTTTGCATTCCATCTACAAACAGTGTCAGTCAACATAATTAGTGGAGCTTACTGGGCAGTTCACCAAATCACAGATACATGGATCATTTCAATCTTTAGGTTAAAGTCGTATCACTTGGATGCTACATTTGGCCTCAGTCTTCAAAGACTCTGTTCCTACAATAGGACTCCAGAATTCCCAGAATACTTCTCTTTTTGTCTCCTTGAATCCAGACTTCCTTTAAGATACAACAGCAGTCCTTACAGATATATTCTGTCACTCTAATAAACGTTTTTCCGTGGCTTTTTCCTTCCAGAAAGTTTTTAGCATGCCTACCAACATGCTATATCAATATGCTTGTTTACAGTTACACATTCCATCTATTCTATCCTATCCTATTTTAGCCTTATATCTTAGTTTTTATCTGAATTATTATGTTTATGACCTCTGTCTAAATATGACTGTGTTTTTAAGACTATTCTTTGCAATTTTTATACCTGCATTTTACCAATTTCTGTTTTCTCCTAAGACAGAATTCATCCTCATCTCTGTCCTTCTCCACCATCCCTCCCCCACCCCAGTTTTCCTGGTCCTTAGTTTAACATGCAAAATAAATACAACTTTCTAATTTGGTGTATACGGGACATCTCTACAGGTTTCATCTATGCCTTAAAAAGTTAGTTAGCAACTGAAAATAAAAATATTGTTCTGATCAGATAAGAATAATAGTTTAGTTCCATGCTGCCCTTCATTTCCCGGTGAAGTTGATAAGCATATATATATATATATATAAACACAAATATAAAATGAAAGTTAAAGTTATAAAAATGTTTAAAATAAGTGAATCTTAATGCCCTAGTGCAAAGTCTAGGGTTAAAGGTAAAACACAAGTTTTCAGTTATTTCCCTGAATTCCCCCCTGACACATGGAATGAATCCCACAGAATTGCTAGCAAGCATTTCTCACATCCTTAGCGTTCAATTTCCAAGCTAATTTGGCTAAATGTTTGTTCATTTTTTTTTGCTCTAGGGTGACAGGTAACTGGCTTCAACCAGCCTTAAGCAGTTCTTTTGTAATTATTTAAAAAGACTCTAGCTCTATTAAGTAAAAAACACCTGAGTTAGCTAGGAAATAATTAAGTGCATATTCTTCATCTACAAGTTAAAGTTTATTTTTTATTATAATGAAATTCTTTAAGTGGGGAGAGGACTAAAGGATGAGGAATTCCTACAGTTTCTTCTTTTAGGTTGCAAGCACTGATGCTTTATTATACTATGTCAAACTATAATTGCTCCTTGAAATGTAAAAAATACAAGCGTAAATGAATAAGGCAATTCCTATATTCAAGGATGCATGAGGATATTAACCCTACAACCCCCACTCCTGCAAATGGCATTAAAAGCATTTTTCTAACATTTGGTTCATGGGGAAGCTCCCATTGTATAATGTTTGAGTATGTTAAATGGTTAAAATCGTTCCACTAATCAGAAGCCGTGAAGCCAGTGGGGTGGCTGTTGCAGAGTTTTGTCTCCTCAGAGTGGTGAACTGTGCTGGTTGTGGCTGGGATAGAGTTAATTTTCTTCACAGTAGCCAGTATGGGGCTGTGTTCTGGATTTGTGCTGAAAACTGTTGATAATACAGAGATGTTTTCGTTACTGCTGAGCAGGGCTTACACAGAGCCAAGGCCTTTTCTGCTTCTCACCCCACCCCACCAGCGAGGAGGCTGGGGGTGCACAAGACATTGGGAGGGGACACAGCCGGGACAGCTGACCCCAACTGACCACAGGGATATTCCACACCATATGACGTCATGCTCAGCATCTAAAGCTGGGGGAAGAAGAAGGAAGGGGGGGATTTTCAGAGTGATGGCGTTTGTCTTCCCAAGTAACCATGATGCGTGATAGAGCCCTGCTTTCCTGGAGATGGCTCAACACCTGCCTGCCCATGGGAAGGAGTGAATGAACTCCTCATTTTGCTTTGCTTGTTTGTGGGGCTTTTGCTTTACCTATTAAATTGTCTTTAACTCAACCCACGAGTTTTCTCACTTTTACCCTTCTGATTCTTTCCCCCATCCCACCAGGGGGGAGTGAGCGAGCGGCTGGGTGGTGCTTAGTTGCCGGCTGGGGTTAAGCCATGACACAGTCAACAAAAAAGAGAGGAGCTGGATGCAAGTGGAAGATGCAGCCCTGCAAAATGTAATGCATTTTTAATAATGCATTAGGTAGAAGGCAGAAACAAAGAAAATGCAACCACAAGCACTTGTCAAAGATAAAACCTTTTCATACTCTCTTCAGCTGGGGTGTACATCAGTAGCACCTGAGGATCAATACCTTCAAGAGACACTTTTTAAGAGTCAAATGCAACCACTTGTGCTGCAGATGCCCGTGTTACTTACGGCTGAATAAAGATCCTATAACTCATATTGCTTGGCTCTGAGTGGGATCAAAGACTCAACACACTTAAACACCAACTAGAGCAGACAGCTTGTAGAAAGAAGCAGTCAAAAGCCCACGGTAGCTGAAGCTCTCTGAAAATGTGGAGGCAGTAGAGAAGGTTTAAACAGCATTTCACAATGCATCTGTAAAAAGTGGAGTCAGCAAATTGAATATTGGCTGGGAAGTAGCCATAAATCTCCTTTTGGCAATATGTGGTTCCTCAGCATTCAATCTAACTGGGAAGAGGTAACAACTGTAAAACTGTCTTGCAGAAGTTTCAGAAACAAACTTGTAAAAATGTGACATGGACACCATGAGGATCTGAAGGATGGGAAACATGATGAGATTCATGATTTGAGGCATATCTATCTGCATATCTGTCTTTCAGTCACTGCAGCCTTTTTAACCTCTCCAATTCCAACAGCACAGGTAAAATTATGCATTACAACCACAAGCCAAAAAAAACTAATTACCAGCAAGCACAAGTAGGAGGGATGACTTTGATCGTAGTCCCCAAGAACACAAAAATTCTTATATTCATGAGAACTCCTGATGCAAGAGTGGAACAAGGACTGCAGAGGGGTTTGATTCTCCTGAAGAAAAATAAGCTATCATCAAATGAGTTTCAAGGGGAAGGAAGGTCTTGGCAGGAGACTCCTCAATTCTTGGGATAAGTTTCTGGTTTTTAATGTAAAAGAAGATGAGAAATGTTGAGTGAGAGTTGTCTGACTAAATGTGTACATCAAGATCTGACCTAAGCATGAGGACTGGCTTTATGATTGTCAGAGACAAAGGAGATTACGAAGGGTGAGTTTCATCTCATCCTGCAGCAGTCCCCTACAAAGTAGGTCAGA
Organism: Phoenicopterus ruber ruber; assembly: GCA_009819775.1. Taxonomy (NCBI): domain Eukaryota; kingdom Metazoa; phylum Chordata; class Aves; order Phoenicopteriformes; family Phoenicopteridae; genus Phoenicopterus; species Phoenicopterus ruber. The sequence goes on along the minus strand of CM020215.1, from coordinate 25,422,038 downwards.
AGGATTATACCCTAAAAAGCCTTTGATTGTAAAGAGAACCGTGGTTTATGACTTCACATGTAGACATTGACACTTCACTTGCCCAGAATTAAGTGATACAAATCACTCTCTCAATGTCAGCCCAACTCAGGCAGACCTCAAAGGCAAAGTATTTTAGAGTAAGAGTTGCAAGACGTGGCAGTTGCCTTGTTGGAGGAAGGCAGCTCTTTTACGACAGGATGGGCTATCTAGAGGGATCATCAACTAGTTAGTGAAACCATTTCATGCAGGTCATCAAACAGCCTCTGTTTCAGGGTCTTAATTCTGTCTCCCAGCTTCAAATTCTGAAACTGGAACAGAACAAGAACCAGCCTGAATAAATCTCCATCGTGCATTAGGGTTATTAACTGAAAACTATGATAGCCCAAAGGGATCTGTGGCTGCACTGACTAAACTAAACAGCTCTTGCTCATCAAATCAGAAAAGAGACTCAATCATAGGGGAGTTTTTCTTCCTGTCTCATTAACCCACTTTCTGTGAAGCCAATACCAGTCTGGAATCTTTTCCGACATACGCATTTCTCACATTTACTTTTCTCTGCTTCGGGCAATGGAAGAATGAAAGAATGTAACAAGATGATGCTACGAAGCCATCAGCTGCCCAACAGCAAGGAGGTAGAGCTATCGGGAGAGAAGTATCTCATAGCCCCAGTGTTTGGGAGCTTCGCTGCATAAAATTAATTTACCTGATCAGAAAGAGCTGTATTTTTTTTTCTTTTTTAAATGTCATACTTAAAGCTCATTTCCTTCATCAGCAAGAAAAAGCCAACTTAGTAAATGGAAATCTTTCATACTGAATGATTGCTACTGATTTTCAAATGTACTAAGTAGTGTAAAATCTTTTTTCCATACAATCAAAGCCTTTTACTTTTCATATACAGCGATCTTGGTTATCACTGGGGAGTGACCCTGTAACTTCTAGATCATGGAATATAGTCTTTATAGTCTTAAGCAAAGGGAGTTACTCCTTCAGCTTAAGGTTACGAAACAGTTCACATCTGTAGTTCAGGCACAGCCAAAGATACACAATACATACTAAGAAGAGGTTACATGCAAATGTACCAATGAACCCTCAAAGGTACTTTCCATTTTGCCTTTTCTAGCTCTGTACAGAAGCTGATAACCTTGAATGCACTAAAATAAAGTTTTTGTGGGGGAAAAATATACTTCAAATGGTTTTATATGGCATTGAATTTAAAGAATAAAGAAAAAGTTTAAATTGCTTATTTTTAAAAAATGCAGAACATCTTAAAATACATTGCTTTGATTATTTAGAAGTGCTCTAGTTGCTCAAACTTAGTCACTTTAATTTAGAAAGCCTGCTGAAATATGCATAGATTTAAAATTCAACAAACTTTTAAAATTGCTTAAAAACCTCCTTCTCTTGACACCAATTCTTTCGCTAATTAAAAATATTTTTCATTCCAATTGTTCTAAATGCAATTTGCAGCTAAGAATGCCCATGTCCCTTTGATTTCAAGCAGTAAAGAGCCACAATAACGAAATGATTTTTATTTTTATTTTGGATATTTGTTAAAAAAATAATGTAGTATTTACAAAAAAAGCAGACCAACAGTCTTGGACTCATGTCCTCTCCTTTACCACAAGAAACATACAGCATGGAGAATATCAATGTGAGCTTCCCCATGCTGCTCTGTCTTTGTATTCTGACTCTGGTCTTCAAAACCCAGCCTCTGGAAATTAATTTCACAGGATAGATTATTGAAGAAAGTTCTTGTTTTTCTTTAGTAGAACTAGCCTTTTTCCCAGAGTCTGAAGGGACGATTCTGATCATCTTGATGGATAGCCAGAAGTTCAAGATCCTACCTCCCTGCAAAAACCCAGATTATTTCTAATTGAAAACAGAATACCTTGGGGAGGCTCATTCACTTTTGGCTTAAAGAATATTTATGAAGTGCAGTAAAGTTGCCTCTCACTCTTTTTTTGGATAAGCTAAAGAGACGTCACTCCATACCCATTCAAAACAGGTTTTCTAGGTGGTGTTCTTGTGGTAGGAACAGTTCTGAATTGTTCTTAGTATTCCCTCCTGAAAACCCTCCAGCTTCTCAAGATCCTGTCTGCAGTGCTCATACTAGATCTAGACAATCCCACTAATGGCTTTCCTGTTGCCTAAACCAAGGAAATTATATCTTCTGTATTCTCAAATGACATTATCTTGAGTTTGAATTAAAATCCAAATTAAACTAAGCATCACATTTGGAGCTCAGATGTGTTACCACTGGAACAGATAGATATGTTTCTTTGAAAGCTGCTGATTTTTAGGATACAGCCTGTCCCTCATATGCTTCTCTTCTTAGTGGGAATTGTATTCTGTTTTCCTCAAGGCATGACTGTCTTCCATTTAATCACAGTAAAATTAAAATTTGAATATTTCTTGACCACAACCTGTATGCCATACAAAACAGTCAATGCTGCATAAATAACTGTTCTGCATTGCTACTTACTGCTAACATAATATGATGTGATCTATAAATGATGTTCTGGCTATCAGCAAGGGTGAAAACTTTACCTTCCAGTTGTAAATACCAAGTATTGACTAACAGGAATGAAACTAGTTAATTTAAAAATGGATACATTAGTAGCCTTCAGTTAATTAACAACACTGTCTTTATTGACCAGCCACACTGAGAAGCTTGATATGGTTCCACATAGAACTTATTATAAAACCATTAGAGTTAAATGGAAGAATAACCTAAAATTACAGTCCTTAAAAATAACAAGTTCTAAAGACAATGGCAGTTTTATGGTCTCCTAGAACAGTAAAGCTTCAACAGTTATGTGATACAGCTATCGCACATGAAAATTCATGCAATCATTTGTGGTCAAAACCTCATATAATACTGATTGCTTGCTTGTATAATCTTGAAAATCATCATCTACAGCATTCCTCTGTAAACATTAAGTTGTTAGATGCCAAAAATTTGACAGTTCTAGGCACTGAAGATTACTCACCCTTGAAGGTCTCATTGCAGTATAAATTACTGAAAAATGAATCCCTCGTTCCTGCAGATCCATGGTCAGTCTTCCAATTATTTTGTCTATAAATAGAAACATGTATAATTTAACAAACTGTGTAAGCTGAGAAAGCTAAAATCCTACAGCAGCCAGAGAAGTAATGAGCTAGATGTTTAAACTTATTTAGTTTATTTAAGCAATTTACGCGCTCATACCATTTGTATGTCAACAGGTACAAATGGGATAAGACATGTTCAGTGTCTTGAAAAAGACACAATTTCAGTGAGACAATACAAAACAAATACATTACAACAGGTCAGAAAAAGGGGTGATTTTGAAACTGAAAAGTAAATACCGTAGAAACAATACCTGAAAGGTTGAACTTTGGGCAATTAAAAGCAAGAGCAGAAGAAATTACTTAAGAGATGAGAGCAGGATGCATATACTGTTAGTCAAGTGACCAGTTAATAAATAAATAATAAAGCTGAAGTAGTATTATTCTCTGAATTACAAACTACACAGAACCAGTCACCGAGAAACAACAGTCAAAACATAGTGCTTAGTTTTGGGCATGATATGCATAGTATTGGGAGCAATATTCCTTTTTGCTTCAGTGGATTTAAAGCCTGATTCTGCACCCTCAACGGGATATGGAAAATTTTGCTGTTGACTACAGTGGAGGCCAAAGGAAAAATACGGCGGAATATTTCTGAAAAATGAAGGAAAAGACAAGTAAGGAAGAGAGAACCTTTCGAAGAGGTCCAAAGACGCCTCTACAGAAGATCCTCCTTTAGTTCTGAAACCACAGGCAGTTGTAACAAACACTTACAACTGATAAATGTTTTCAAGCTGTATGCAGAAATATTAACATCTGCTTATGATAAGGAGCATAATAGTTGTGACTCAAGAATCATTATTAGTGTTGTTATTGGGAATGACAGAGAAATAAGCAAGTAGACTCACATTTACTGTTTCAGTGCCTTCCCACTTCTCATCCATATACCAGTCTGGTGAATGGATATTTTATAGGCTGGACATACAGGCTTCCCAGATTTCGAGGTTATACTTTACAGAAATTGCCTTTCATTTTCTTGTACTGGAAGTGGAGCTTATATTATTATCCTTTTTAATCTCTTTTATTTACAGTAATTATGGTCTCCTGGCTGAGTAAAGTGTTTAGCTTTTGTAAAAATGCAAGCATTGGTTTTTCTGCAGGGTTTTAACCAAATTGATTTCCTCGTATCTGTCAAGAATCATAGCTATGTAAATCTTCCTTCTAAAAAATTATTACTAAAAGGATCTACTATAAGAAACAGACTTACTCAGAAAAACAACTGCTTATATACTAATAGTGTAATTATATTGGGTGTGGAGGTCCAAGGCATTACATAATGTAGATTTTGTATTCTATATGCACAGAGTGCAACTCACAGGAAATTCTCAGCAGCCTCAGCTCAAATTTGAGGAAGAAAAAATAATACATAGAAAAATGTGTAGATTGTCTTTGGTTTTTCTCTCATTAAAGCAACCGATTGCTTTCTGAAATAACAGGTTATTTGCATTTCACTTCAGTAAGGAGCTACGTGTAACTATAGTTACCAGTAACATCTGTAACTCTTGCCTTTGGGAAGATTCTAGAGGCAATTCTTTCATTCAGAGAAGCTGCTGTGAACACTCTTATGACAATAGAGTTGATTCAGATCTTTATTTTCCCATGATCAAAACTCTACCTTGCTTATGAAGTATTTGCAAATTCTCCAAGGAAAAGGGCCCAGATTGTCCACCATATATTAGAGCACCTATATTACATGCCTACATGGCAATATTAGTCATCCGAGGCTCGCTCTTTAATGGAACAAGAGGCATCTTTAGATGGTGATACAGACGTTAGAGTGATTTTAGAGTGGTTCTACTGAAGTCTTTTTTTCTTTTTATTTTAGATAGCATGGATCAAGGAAACACTATGTAGATCTATGAATGTAAAACAGTTTGTCTAGGATAACACCTTCCAATTAACATAACTGCCTGCATCTATGCCTCGGTGGAAGGATTAAACCTTTCTAACTCATTGAAGACACATCCCTTGAACTTCACCAGGGAGTGCAGGATTAGTGCTGTTATTAACTTCTAATCTACCTTAATTTCTTTGTGTGATTTTACACATGGATGGAAGAAATGAACTGAGAAGAAATGTTCTGGAAGGAGAAAAGTGAAAACAAAGGAAGAGTATAAACTATGAACAAGAGAGAAAAGAAAAGCGAAAGATAAGGGGGGGGCGGGGGGAGAGAACAGAAAGAGTGGAAAGAGAAATGCACTGAGAATCAGAGGGGGAAAAGGAATACAGGCAATAGCAATTAAAGAGCCTCATCTTATGCAGATGGAGTCATAGGCAGCTTTGCCATTGATTTTGAGGTATGCTGGATCCAGCAGGGAAGACTGACATGACAGAATGCAACCTTCTCCTGAGCAGAGAAACGTTTAGGAAAACGAGCAAAAACTGAGTAATAATGTCAGAATCTACCTCGTGCAAAAGAAAGAAAGAAATACTGAAAAGAAGCATAAAGAAAACAGTAAGTCTGAATCTCTTGGAACTTGAGCAGATTTGGATTCTGAATTCCAGTTTGGATTTTGTAATGAGCCTCATTTTAATAACGTGCTAAAAACTCCTGCTTACTCCAGCCTCTAGCTATTTCAGAACAGCACATTTCCTCCCTTGGGCAGAATCTGAGCCCATTTGTTCTGTCTTACAGAGCTTCCTGTCTGCAGCGAGTAAAACAGCAGGAGAGATTTTTCTGACATTTTACTACATCAGATTTTAAAATCCTCTACAGCGGAAAGGAAAGAAGTTGCTGTGACAAACATAAGAGGCTTTGTGAACTTCTAGGCAGCCTGCTACAGGTCTGCAGTGTTTTTCTGTGGGTTTACTGTTGACACACAAAAAAAAAAACCCTACAAGTAGTATTTGTGGGTTAACAATTCTCTTGTCACATTGCAGGTATGTGACAAATAGTATTTTTTGTTGCTTACCCAGGTAGGATCTAGCAGCAGTCAGTCCATAACAAGTGCCAATAACGCACGACCTTGCAAGCAGTTCTGACCTTGAAGGGTCTCTTGACAGCAATATTTGGCAAATGACTGTGGTTGTGCTGCAAACAGTACCTAGACACCTAGACCTGCTGGAGCCCAGATGGCATGGCTTGGAAGATAGTCTTTGGGACACTTACTACTACTTTTGGAATGACTGTCTTACGACTCTCCCATCTGCTGCACAGACCTTCAGTGGGATAATTTTAAGGAACTGTGGCTCAGTAACTTTCATTTGAATTAAAACTTCCTGCTGATGTTATTTCCAGTTTTTATTCCGCAATGCATTGAGTGGCTGCTTTGGCAAATAAACCAGAAGGTGAGGATTCAGCCCACACTCCCACTTTTCTAGAGCACAGCTGAGATGCAGAATACGAAGTGCAGATTTTGCTCTCGGCCATACAAAGTGGCACATTTTCCCTGATCCACACACCTTTTTCCTGATAACAGCTAGTTGACTGGAAAGTTGGTACAGCTTATTCCTCCGTCATCCCACAGGTCCCCTGGTAACTTTGCTGTTCCAAAACAAAGTGGTCTGAGACAGGGTTCGGGAAGCTTATTCTTGAGCTTGTGCAGCTGATGAAAGAAATGTCCGATAAAGAAAAAGCTAATGTTTAGCCAAGGCCAACATTAAGCCAAGGCTTTTCCTATCTAGTATGTTCTGGGGACAAGAAGGGAGAACTAAACAACTCCTCTGCAATTCAGAGATGGAAATCCAGCTGCTTATTTGAGTGTAAAAACCACACTCACTTCGGAGTAATGCAAAAACAGAGAGAAAAGAACATACCACTGACTTCAGTACTAAGGTATTTCCCCTGATTTTCAAATCTGCTTCTGATTTTACACTCCTAGCTTTGGGCAGAAGCAGTCATAGGCACTAAGGACACTGTTTAATTATCAGTCCCCGCAATGTGTGTCCCTGAAACTACCACTACAGTGATTTGCAGACTTTATAGCATGATCTCTAATTTAGAGTAGTAAACGAAAGCCCTGCAAAAAACCAGATGCCTCTCAGTGCCTCTTTGGTGTATGGCACCTCTTTTTCAGCCAGATGCTAGGCGAGAAAAGTTTTATTATAGTGTTGTATGGAGAGATTCAACTTTAACAAGCAGTCTTCAACACCTGCAAAACCAGTAAAAGACTCTAAAATCAAAAGCTGTGAAGGCCATCAGTATTGTTTTACAAAGATTAGAAAAACATTTCCTATTCTTTCAGACACCCTCTTGTTGAGACCAAGACCTTCAAACTGCCGGATGAGGCTGACACCTCCAGCTGCCTCTGCGCGAGGTGAGATCCGAGGAGGTGTCCGAGCTGCACGGAGGTGCAGGGTTCATACTCTGAACTGGGAGGATCTGAGAGCACGAGCAAAGGCCCATGCCTGAAGCAGAGGTGAATTATCATTACATTTCAGGCGACAGAGCTGTATCCATTTTGGTGGATTTTGGATCAACCACTCAGTACTTCAACACTATGATAATTGACTGCTTATAAGTACTATAGAGGGGGGAAAAGAAAACCTTTAAATAGTAGTATTACAGTAAAACCCGGGAACTAGAGAATACAATCTGCTCAAGTGAAAACACAGCTTAAATGATGAAATGTTAGTTATATCTTGGTTATATTGCTTACCATTTTCAGCAATTGCTTCCAAGGTGGAAATCTCATTTAAACCACTACAAAAAGAGTGGGAGAAAAATAATTAAAAATCTTTTCTAGACAAGAACTACATGAACCAGAAATGTACAAAGATACTGACTAGTAAAGGGATTACTTTCATCATCAGTCCCTCTGTCATTCTCTCATCTCCTCCTTATGACCCTTTTCTTCTGCAAAGCCATTAGTAGTATGAGGACATCTTCAGCTGATTCCTCAAACCCCTCAAACTTCCTTAGCTGCAGAGAAGCCAGACTACTGATGTTATTTCGACCATTCTCTCCTCAGCTTTTCTTTCACTGAGCATTGTCTCCTTGTCTAACATTTGTACATGAGCTCCTTAAAATGGGTATTATGTCTTTATTTGTGTAGTGACGTGATACCGCTAATTGCACTTTCTTTGGACCCATTGATACACGCACCATATCCCAACACGTACGAATGCCCAAGTAACAGGCAAGGAAGAGGAAAAAGCAGGAGAAACTGAGCAGAGGGACTCAATACACCCATGCCTTATATTTCCTAAGCGTACATTGACATCACTTGTACTCATTATGACTGTGTATGTACCGCACAGCTTTCTGCTGAAATGATAAGAACAGCTGCCGGTCTAGATGAGGTCAGTGACCCACAGCCAGTGGCCAGGAGTGCTCTGTACCGGACAGTCCACGGCGATGTAAAAGCCCTAGAGGTAACAGTCAGACACCAACATTCACCTGGAGGAACAGTCTCTCTCTACCTCTGTTAGACCACAGTTGTCACAGGCCTGGAAACATGAAGAATTATAGCCCTCCTCTTCCTTCTAGAGTGATGAGAACCAGTCTCTTTATTCATATTATCTTCAGGCTTGTTTGTATGTTTATTTGTGGGCTTATTTATCCTGCCAGTTTTTTGACCCCTGGAATGCCTTCTAGCAATTAATTCTGCAGGTTAATCATGTGTTGCATAAAACAATTCAGTTTTTCTGCTAAAAGTGTGCTGCAATTTAGTTTTATTAGTTGCCCCTTTGTTCTCATATAATGAGGCAGACAAAATAGGAATGCCTGACTGACTTTCTCAACATAATTCATCTACTGCACCTGGTAAGCTCATCAAGGGACTTTAAAAAATACCAAATTCACCCTTGCAAGAAAAATAACTTTGCTAACCCTGTAAACTTCTACTTTGGTTTTTAAATTTCCTCAATACAAGTGACACTTTCAAAAGCTTTAAAAATCGTACATACATGTGGGTCAGTTTTGTTTGTGACAAGCTCCTACCTGACAAGCGGTTGTAGCTGAACCACCAGTAAGTTTGGTTTAGATGTATTCACTTCCAGCTGAGAGACATCGAGATTAGTTATGTTTGTTAACTTCCAATCTCCTGACTCCTGAAGAAAGCTCAGAAGATACCTGGTAGCCTTGCAGTCAACAGCTGGCAAAACTAACGATGAAGGAGAAGACTGAAGAATTTCCTGTAATAAATTTATGGACAGTTTATTTACTTGCTTAATAATTAAACACAAATCTTTTTTTAATGTATCCTTAATTTAATATTCAAGGTGAGGAACCACCATGGTAAACACTACGTGAGTTCTCACCAGCCTGATGCTGGCTGCAAGCTGCTCCTGGAAAAGGGCGGTGAGGGGGTACTTGCATTGATCTTATTCCTGTGCCTTCTTGGGGCAAGCTTAAGGCACTGAGTGACATCAAATTCTTACCGTCCTTTCCACATGTGTGGTGGACAAGGAGACACAGGTCATATAGCAGTTCTCAAGCTTAGAAAGGTGGAGAATGTATTGGAGAGTTTGTGGAGAAAGGGGAGACAGGTTATGAACATCCGCCAGAAGCAAAGCTCATCAGATAACCATCTAACTAAACGCCCTTGGAGGTGAGAAGGATCAATGTCAGACACCTCAAGTTCCAGCACCTCTGTTCAGTACAGAGTCATACTTTGCATCATAAATACCCTTCCTTGTGTACATCCTGGTGGCACAGAACATGGTACAGATAAGTGTCTAATTTGTAATTATTAATTAAAGCAAGCTACGTGTTTCAGGACCTACAGAGCCTTCAGACACACACAAACAAACTTCATGTCATGTACTGTCTGTCTTTCTACTCAAAATACAAATTATAAAGCTCAGGCTGAACTGGTTCAGATAATCAAGCATCAGGGTATCAATCACTTTATTTATAATTCTCATAGCTGAGTTTCTGATCAAAAGGCTTGAGTGAAATGAATTTAAAAACATTCTCATTCTATAAATTTAAAACCTGCATAGTCAAAAAACATCCTTCCAAAGATTTTTCTTGATAATGAAAATAACTTGAAATATTCAGGGAAAGAAAATGCAAGATGGAGACTTGAGAATCATGTGAACATTAGAAGGTATTTTTCCATTGAGTCCTAGTTTACAACTTGTTAACTTTGCTTTCCCGTCTTCTACATTTAAGTCTAAATTGAGTCTGTCACTTGATCCAACATTCAGATATTCAAGTTGTTATAGACTCTCCCCCTCTAACTGATGCAAGTGTCGTGGTGTTGCTAACACTTTTCTCCTCCTACTCTTCTTCCTTTTTGTCTGCTCGCCGACTGCCTACCACTTTTCTGACCTGCTCTGGTTCTTTCTAATTGCTCACATGTTTTCCTTCCTAGGCAAAGGCTAGTTATTTTCACATTTCTAGAGATGCTCATAAGGGAGGATTATGCAGTATTGTCTGATTTGCCAGACTGATAGAAAAATAGCTGCAGAAATTAAAATAGAGCAGAAAGCACCGATCTGTTTCACAGGTCTTTGAGTAGGGTTTTTAGCACCGCCTGGAAGGAAAGGATGATACATTTCATTTTGGTTTGTTCGCATATATGAATTTAGAGCTAAAATCCTGAGCAATAGTCAATTATTTTATTTTATTTTCAATATTTTAATCCCTTGCCCCCTAGCAGCAGCCAGAATGGCAGCAGCCAGTTCTTCCAAGGATATATATTAAGTAGATTACTCATTTATTGTAGAATAAGATATAAAATGCATCATTACTGAGCGATATCTGAATTGTGCCTCTGCTCCTAGCCAGCCCCGCACTGCCATCTGTCTCAGCTTCCAGCCACTGGTATTCCACTCTTCTCCACCTGAAGGGCAGACACAGCTGGGTAGCTACTCATTAGCCTCAGAGAGCCTTTCTGATCCCATGCCTCTTCTTTGTCCTTCTTGACATCTGGCCACTGCACACTTGTCTTTACGATACCCATATGTTGCTTTACGCATTTTAGGGTTTCATCTACCACGCATGTTCAAAACACGAGAACTCCAAAAGAAGGCTAAGAATGAAGGACTAGTGAGAAACGCCTGATTTTGCATTCTGCTGAAGGACTAGACAAAGAGGTACAGCCACACAGTAGCTAGGAAAGGGAAAGGGAAAGGGAAAGGGAAAATGAAAGGGAAAGGGAAAAAAACCTCCTATTGAGTTGTCGGACTGACAGCAGCACTTCCTACATTAAATGCCAAAATCCATAACCTGTCTATGGGCAGCTTACTCTGATTGTGAGTACTTTTACCTTCTTTAGTGTCCCCTGAAGCACTTCTGAGTGAAATACTATGAGAAACTCCACTCTTGGATTACATATATCGCTGTTCAGGTTTTTTTGAAGGTAGGTGTGGGATGACTGTGTCCAGATTTCTAGCCATCCTGAAGCCAAGTAGCTGCGCTATGATAAAGCTACGCTTGGACTCACTTGCCCAGCTCTGGTTTCAGTGTTACGTTAACTGGATTGATATTATGTCTAAGCAATTTGAAGCTGGAATGGAGTAAATTTAGGTCTGTCATTAAAAACCTATTGTTAAAATCTTTGTTAAAAACTCGTGCATCCATCTATAAAAGATCATGTAGGCGTACTCATTGCTCTTTACTAGTTTATGTGTGGCATCAAAGCTGGTAGATAGTCCTATAATAAAAATATTAGTTGGGAAAAAGGCTCCTGTGTTGGCTCTGGAAATATCTGGGAAACTACACCCAAAGTAGGCAGGCTCTTCCATGTAAAAGAGATCTTTTAAATCTTCATCATTTACCTGTGAGTATGTAATTTAAAATATTAAAGAATTGCATTTATTTTCTACAGCATCAGTCAGGGGGTTATCTATAAAAAAGAAAAATCTATTCAAACAGATTTGGAAGCGCATTTGTTTCTACATACAGTGATAACTGCAAAGAAAATTATCATTGTTGATTTTTAACTTTCCAATTACTGTTAATGATACAGACTTTTACACTGTACCTGTGTTCTCCAAATGCATGCATAAAGCTATATATTATGATTTGAATGAAAATTGATCCAATGTACTTCAGCTAAAAAAATATGTTGCAGCTACAGAAAGTATTGTTGAACAATCCTCCATACCACTGTACTCCATGGTGGGAAACAGGACACCAGATTTTTCTTCAAGGGTTACGGACAGATCCAAGGAACTATAGAGAAGAAAACCTGAAGTCCAAGAACGGGAGGAACTATTTCAAAGCATAAAATACGGCCTATAACAACAAGGAAGGGTTATACTGGGAAAAAGCTGACATGGCTTTTGCAAAAAGAAGTTGTGCCTCACAATTCTGCTGAAAATCTCTGAAGGAGTCAACAGGCACGTACACCAGGCAGCTCTAGAGGATACAGTATACTTGGATCCACAAAAGGCACTCGGCACAGGCTTGAAGCAAAGACTCAAAGAAATTAAGCTGCTTTAGCATGAGAGAGAGAGTCTCCACATGGAGGCAGGTAAAGGATAGGTAGAGTAGGTAAAGAGATAGCAAGCAAGGGGTAGGAAAAGGTATCTGTTACTGCACTAGAGTCTGTTCTGTTCCATAGGTTCATAAATTATCTGGTAAAAAGGCATAAATATTGAGCTAATGAAATCTGCTGATTACGCTGAATTATTCAACATAGTAAAGGCAAGGGCTGACTGATGAATTGCAGAAGCAACTTCTGGTACAACCTCTTGGGCAACAAAGTAACTGATGAGATTCAATGTAAATTGATTTTAGCAGAGCACAGGGTGAGAAAAAAAACCAACACTAATTTTACGTGCACAATAATAGATAATAGGCTCAGAACTAAGTGTTACTCTTCAGTAATGAAACCTTAAGAGGCACAACAGCTCTTTGAAAATGTCAATTCAGTGGCTGATGGTGATCAGAATTGAAAAATCAAATATTGGTAGTTCTTTTGGAAAAGGCTAGAGAACAAACCATCATCATGTCACTGAATAAATCTCTGATGAACTTGTATCTTGATTATTATGCAGTTCTGCATATATAATAAAATAATATAATAAAAATAAAAGAGGTAAAGAGAAAGGAAACAATCAAAGCTATAGTAGGACCTCCCTATCACACGTGACTAAATAGTACTCCTCAGTCTATGACCACTGAGTGGGGATACAACGGAGACACAGAACCACGAATGGCAATGACTTACACCAATAATTATGCAGCTGCACAGCTGGCCACTAACTGGAGTGTGTTACCGTACACTGCAGTTCTAAGGAGCTGAGCATTGTTTGGGGAAAGCCAAAGTTAATATTAAAGAAGAATAGTTTGTAGGGTAGGTGACTGCTTGACAAAAAAGTTCCCCGAGGCTAATCTTTGTATTTTATTATTTAATTAAAAAGTTCTTTGAATGTTTAAGATAAATGAGCCACCTATAAGATTCCTTTTGAATTAACTGGAAATAGAATTCTTTTCTTGCATACAAACCCATTGATCCCAAAAGCTCAAAACAGCTGTTAATGTAGCTGAACAAATCTAATATCTGCAAATGTCTCTGCGGCTTATAAGCCTATAACTCTTTTACAAATAACATTTACTTCTTGTAGTACACATGCTGCTACATGCACATATACATTCTAAATGAGATCTCCAGTTTAGGTTTGTGAATAAATTTGCATTTCTAAAGTTCAAAAGGAGGATACTCAAGTGACATGGAATGTCTATTATAGCTTAATGAATCACTTGTATAATATAGAGTGTGAAGGTATAAAAATTTGTGATTATGCAACATCAAAGATTCTAATTCCCCAATGAGAAAATTCAGACCTGACCTTCACTTTGTCCTGTGTTCTGTGAATATTATGACAGAGTCTTTCATAGCATGATTGAGAACGGATTTCTTTCCCAAAGTAGCTCAAGTGGGGTGCAACTGATGTGATAGCAACTGAGCAAATTTTTGTAGCCTCTGTTACATATAAGATGCAACTGGATGATTATAAAGATCCTCTCTGGCCCTAAAAGCTACAAGTCTATGCAATAAATATTGACAAAATTCTCCATATGGGCACCGAGGTGAAAAAGAAATATTTAATTTATACATCTGATTTTCTTTCACTCAAGTTACAGCACCTCACCCCCACAAAACTATGCTAGAAAAGTATTAAGTCCGATGATAGAACAAATCTAGGAAGTGCTGGAGTTGAGGTGAGCAATTTGTCAAAAGAAACTTTCCAGTTTTAAAGAAGCTGTAATGAGAAAAAATTTTTCAGCTCCAAGACAGAAAGGGAACAGAGGCAAGGTCAGAAAGCAAACAGTTACTGACATTTATTCAGCTTGTTGAAAACCCGGGCTTAAATCTTTGCTCTGCCAGATACAGATCAAAGATTTACTTAAACATGATCCTTTGCTTAGCTGAGGACCTCCTCAGTAGCCCTTGGTAGGTCCCCAGCCCACTCAGGATGCCACCTGATTCCTAAATCCATCCGTCTCCGGAATCACCTCTAGCCTTTGGCTATAAGCTCTATCTACAGTGCTGATGGAGTCCTGATTACAAGGCAAAAGAAGAAAGTTTTAAATACTTTAATATCTCTCCTCTTAAATGTCCAGGCCCTACTTAAATAAGAGCACCACATCATTAGGAGCTTCCAATGCCATGTGTACATTTCACACAGCTTCTGAAATCAAACCAGTTTTGCAGTCAAGGAGCAACAAAATTTACTCCAGACACAGCCTTGGACAGATTTTAAATCCAGAGAAGATAAGGCATACCAGAGAAGTACCAGGACATCTGCCTGTGGACACAACCGCTGATCCTTACGCTACAAAGGAATATTACTCCCACCTATTCCTCAGAAAACCCATGTACATACTCTGAATAGTTGGTTTTGTTCCAGCATCAGTGTCAAAAAGCTGCCACATGGCAAAGAGATGAAGATCTCCAGTATCAGTGATACAAGGAAGATGTGAGGTTCTTAAACAGTATAGATGTAGAGACAGGTAATACAGGAGTATTTATATATTTTATTACACATACAGCTTGCTATGTGGTGCTTGGGAATTTACACTCCCTCGTGTGCTCTGACACCAGTTACGTTACCAATCGCTCTGCTCACCCTGCACTGCCTGCAGGAACGCCTTTACGCCTTCCACGTGTGAACCCTTCCTTTGTCTAACTACAGTTCAGCAACTGCCATGGAAGAACAACCACGGGTGCTGTGCACAAAATCCGTAAACCTCCTCAGTGAGGACAGAAGTTGAAGTTGCTGACCGGCTCAGGAGGACTCCCTCTTAGATTCTCTGCCTGCAGTTTATTTCAAATTACTCAAGTAGTATGACTTTTTTTCATGAAGATTAAGGCAATCCAGTATCTAGTCATATATTAACTACATTCAAATATGAAACAGTTAACTCCCTGTCTGAGCTCCAATTTCTATGAAAATAAAATGGGTATTCAATTCTGAAAATCAGGAATAAATAATTGATTCCTATAACTTCTTTTCTTCCTATGGCTTCAAAACAGAATTTTGGGGTGTCAATCTTGAAGTTTATATTATTTTTTACAATACAAAATTGCAGCATGTTTAGGAACAATTTTTTCAGTTATGATGAATTCTGAAAACTTGATCTTCAGACATAAAATAGCTACAAAACACAATTCTGCAAACTCAGTTGACTTCCGTTAACCCTTCTGCTTAAAGTGGAATAATCTCAGTAAATAATTTAAATAGGAAAACTGCTGCAATTCAGTTTAATTTTCCCAATTATTGTCTGTTTGCATCTTCCTTACATCTTTTTTTTTAATTTTAAATACTGCATATAAAGAAATAAAAGAGAGAAATGCTTGCCTGAACATTTTGAAATGGATTCTTGTTACCGTAGGATTCACTGAGGTATGTGAAATCATCTGTGCTAAGCTGAAAAACAAAGAGAGTAGATTGGTGAGAAGGAGCCACGGCATCTCATTTCGGTACAGACTTGTACCCGGCATTGGTGAGAGAAAGGGAATCAGTGTTACAGACCGTGTCTTGCAGGAACAAGATGAGGTTTCTGGAATTCTGGGTAAAAACAGGTTGCAAGAGTGCAGTCAGCTCCTGTGCTGAGACGACGTGTCCTTCGTGCAAAGCAGTGTCTGGATTCCACTGTGACCTACAAAGAAATATTTTTTTTTCTGTAAAATTTGCTGCCAATGATGATGCCTCTTCTTTCTTCAAATACACAGCAGCAGGTAATGATATCATCATCTTTGGACTGAGATCAGGTTTACAATTCAGTTTATTTTCATCCTACTCGAGAGGAAAAGAACTTGCCCATTTATGCCCATATCACATTAACTGTCTTACAGCGGGAATGAAACTGGTCCAATCAAGAGAACTGTCTCTCTCTACTTTCTTGTTTGTGTACAACAGCACAGCTGCACCTTTCAAAAAAATTAGCTACTAAGCGGAATGAAGAAGAATATGTTGAAAACCTTCAGAGAGAATTCCCAGAGGGAATCCCAACTCCCAAAACACTTTCCAGTGCCATCAGGCATCTTGGTGGCCAGAGAGCAGTAGAACTCAGGCTAGACCACAAGTTGTCACAAACCAGTATTTTTTCATAAACCTTTTGTTAAGTAAAAGTGGCTTTTCAGTCTTATTGTAAAGCCGTATGTTCTCTCCTAAGGTTTTCATGATGAAGGAACCATTCTGCAGAAGCAGCTCAGAAAAGCCACCTTTCCCGAAGCAGGAGCTCTTCTGAACAGAATGGCTCAACACACCAAGGAAAGCTTATGATTCTTTTGCCAACCTGTCATTATGAGCATTGGACAGAGAAATAACTCATCTATTTAGTTTTGCTGCTACAAAACCCGGTTCCGGACAAAACAAGAGGTGGCATTATTCTGTCAACTTCTGATTGGGATTTTAACAGTGTGCACCATGGGTCTATAGGGATGAAATTTATTATGACAGTTTTGGTCCTAGGTGTTTTGACTAAGGTAAAATTGTCATTCTGTAGAAAACCCAGAGCTTGAAGTGTAATCTCCTGTCTTCGCCAAATACACATCAGTTGCTAAAGCCTGAGAAATCAGGTATTCCAGACCCCCTAATTGGTTCTAATTACAAAGAACAGAATATAGAGAATTGCTGTGTGCTGTAGCACCAGCTATTATATGATTGCAATTTGGTGAAGTTGAGATGCTGATTAAATTTTCTAACCCAAAAGCAATTCGAAAATGACCCTTGCACAGCAAGCTTTTATGAAGGAGAACAATCTTTGCAGTCTCTTAAGATGGAGGCAGAACAGGGGTAGTGAACACATAGGGGGGGTTCAGTGTTGTTTCTTGGACAAGGAAAATCTATATTTCACTTCAAGACTTCCCAGTAATTCCAATGAAGATTGCCGAGAGTGAATCAAAAGCCTCTGATTGCACCCACGGCAGAGATAAAAAGAGTGCAGTCCTGCAGTACTAGCTACCTAGCTCACTTCAGATTTTGGGGTTTGGGAGAGCGTTAGAGCAAACCGTACTTGTGGAAGACTCTCTCAGGACAATGTGCTGCAGATGTTAAAATTAAATTCTAGTAGATCTTCTGCCTATCACTTTTCAAGCTTTAGAAGTAAACCTTGCTGTGCAGAAAGGAAATTTTTTTCTATTTATTTGGTTGAAATTATCATTTGATATTTTCTCAGTTTTACTCAGGATCTTCACTTTTTGTTAATTTGTGCTTGGAAATCCACATATTAACTTATATTTATGAAGCCCAACAACTTAGAAACTGTAACAGACGTGTCTCAACTTTTCAGAAAAGTCAAACCTCACAATCTCAAATATTTAAGTATAATCTTTAAAAATAAGATATTTGAAAACACAAAAACTCCCAAAGATTCTGAATTACTATTCAGGAACTGATTTCATACTGACTTTATGCATTGCATGGCCACACCAAAATGCTAACGATATTAAAGGAAAAGAAGATATATTAAATTAAGAGATGTTAAAAAAAGGCTTGTGTGAAAGAAAATGATAGTGGATATCTTGGTATCTTTATTTTAAAAATTAACTAAATAAATCTATTTCATGCTTAATATTAGGAAAAAAATGAAGATTTTGAGACCTTTTGCAATTAAGAATAAAGGGTAACAGAAAACACATGAAACAAAGCTAAGTTATTTGCAGCTGTACAACAGCAAAGGTTTTTGTTGTGAACTCAAAACCTCAGAAATTTAATGATCCTGTTTTAAAGTATATTTGCTTCTAAGGTATTCCCTGTTCCTCGAAGCAGCTCTTGCTAGCTATCTAACCTTGAAAAGCGCCTTTTGTGAGACCTTTTAGCTTCCAAGCAGTCAACTTCAGTAACTCCAGCATCACCATTAGAAAAATAAATCTACATCAGTTAATAATTCTATTACAATGCAGCATTTGCCTAGTACTTATATTCACCATATTATACATGCATTTCTTTTGCTTCTTTTAAATAGTTTGCTGAGCACTACGCATGGCAGTAGGCAAGGCTCCATCCTCCATTGAATGGGCTGCTACTGTCAGCTGGGTGCAACAATATTCTCACCATGGTTCAGACGGGAAATGTCAGTATGTTTTACTCGCTGGTTTACTGTGAACTGCAGAATGAAACGGAACACGTGACCGCCACAGACAGACAGTGCATCGTGGATACACTGACAGTGTGCTCTACTGAAGGCAATGAACCGGTCCGTCCCTTTGAAATCTTCGCGTCAAGCGGTCAGCAAGAGATCAGTAAGGGATGGCATAGGATGAAACAGGCAGTAGGCCAACACACATATTGATTGCTACTATTGATTGCTCGCACAAAATTTTATGTCCAAAGATGCACAGCCTTGTGCAGTCATCTGCATGCCAAGCACATCAGAATTAACCTCCCGCCATAGAACCATCCCGGGGTCCTCAGCCATGGGGGCTCACAATGACGAGCATCTCTGCTAATGTATGTGCTTTCCTGCTGGCTAAAAAGAAGGAAACTTAAAACTCAGCTACTCTCTCTTTCCTCCAATAGCCAGAAAATGCACTAAAGAGGAAAGCAAGCTTAGCTTGGTGTTTTGCTTCTTGCTTGACCCTAACTGCTCTGGCATGACAACAAGTTTAAGCATACAGATTCTGCTCCGACCCGTGTTCTTTGTAGGCAGAACTGGGATTGGAGCACTTATTTTTGACGGAAGCAAAGATTTCAAGATTTCTTGTATCTGGACCCACCAGAAGGGCAGATGGTAAGATAACAGGACTTGTATCACTCTAACTTGTGAGCTTACATTTTTGCTTTGTAGCTGGCTTCTGAACTCTTTCCAACAAGTTATTCTTGTCAGTTGTCACTTTCAGTCACCTTGTGATTACCATAGAAGGAATCATATTTTCTCCTTCACAGCAGAAGTAAACTGGCATGCATGCTAGCACACAGCATATCCATAGAAGTCCAATAAAGTTACAGCTAAAACATTTTTCTGTTCCACTGTATCCTTTTTATGTCCCATCTTCTTCCAGTAGATTTTTCAGTAATTCCTTGCAGTTTTAGGAAACACTGCAAATGTACTATTTGGCATTAACACCTTCTCAAAGTCACTTATAATCTGGATTTGCCAGGAAAGAATTAATTTCCCAATATAAGCATAGCATAAATGAAGGTAGTAATATATTTTCAATAACTGTATGCAAAAATCATTCCTAAAACAAACACGTGAGGGGGCAATCGCAAAAGCTAATTTTAATGAGTTTATTTCCTCAAGCTCCCTCTCTGATCTGTGGAGGGAAAGGCATTCTTTTGAATATTGGTTCAAAATGGCTAAATCAGGTTTCTGCTGTGTATCATCATATGCAAGAGGAACATCTCCATATCTCCTGCTTCGAAAAGCCACCAGGGGATACTAGTTTAAAGGCTAATTTAAGACAAAGGTCAATTTTTCCAGCCCAAGTTATTTGGAGAATGCCCACTGATATATTAGTATTCCTTTGTGAAAAGCAGGACACTGTGACCTACCGAGTTATTCCCACTTCATCTTTCCCCCGAGTTCAATGGAGAAAGATTGTTGTTTGGTAGAAAGCACTTTTCTCAAAGCAGAGATCTGCATTTTTCTTTCTAGAGGAAAGAGGTATTTGATTTACTAATGTCCCTGTAAGGATTTATATCACACTTCCCTTATGCTTTGCACACTGCATGTTTGTGAGTTGTAGGTTTCATCTGTATCTGACATCTAACGTTCTCTTTAATAGCATGATTATAGTACAATAATAATGAATAAAAGAGAGAGACAGCTTTACAAACACTGTGTAGTTCTAAAGAAGAGCAAAATGTATTATCCTTCAACTATTCGATATCATATCCTAACAGATAACCTGGGAGAGGGTGATGGAACAGATCGGTGAATCTCAGCTTGTTGATCAATGAATCACTGAACTTTCAAACTGGTGGGACATGTTTCCGCAAAGTGAATAGAAATCCATTGATAATTGCTGCATTTCTTTAGTTACCCTTCCTAAGATGCTTAATAGAAGTTTCCAGATTTCATAAGCCTCTAGATCACATACTGCAAACCTTGCATCACTGCAAAGTGCCAAGATGTAAAGCACGGAGTTAAGGGTTAGCAACCAAAAGCTGCTGTTTCTTTATTTTATAAAATAATATAAATCTTCTTTCCAGTTCCTTCATTAACTTTCACCAGAACTAATTTCTGCCCCACAAGAACTTCACCTTTCAAAAATGCAAAGGTCATGGTTGGAGGAACACTTCTTCCAGAAAATGTTCTATTTGTGGAAACATGAAACTGGTTTAATCAGCCCACTATCCTGATCTTCTTGCTCTAGATTTGTATAAACCTGAACAATCCGCAGTAGAGCAAGTTGCTAATTGCAACTTGGTGGAAAGTTTGCTTTTACGACTACCCAGGATTAACCGATAAGATTTTGCTTATATTGACAACAGGTGTGTTGTTTATATAAACTAGGAAGTAGGACAAAGGAAGCTCTGATCTTTTCTTAGACTCTTAGGATCACTTTTATCCTAAGAACAACTCTTTCCAACATTTACTTTGCTTTTAAATACAGAGGTTTAGTATTTATACACATGCCTGTCTTATACAGAAGTGAATTGATTAAGTATTTTTAATATAAAAAAAAAGCCTTGATGTTGAGACATCCATTTCTTTCTTTCAGGGGGAAAAAAAAAAGTCAAAGTTACCGAATCAAACTTTATCAAAATTGGCAGATTTCTATATGCTGTGGCTCCCCAAGGACCCAAGGTTCAGTTTCTGGAAATGCTTAAGAGATGGGTAGACATATGTCAAACCTGGTATTAATTACTGCTGGGAAAAGAATACAATGTTCAGGATATGTATGAAAGAAACACAATCAACATCTCCTGCACATCTGTTTTCCATGGCCCTCAACATTACAGCACAACATATGAAAATACAGAAAAGTAGCATGCTTGTCTCTATGGCACTATACATGGAAAAAGATCTCCTGAAGAACTTAATCTAACTCCTGATGTTCACAAAATTTCTGATTCCTCCTATTGCTGTCTTAAAATTACCACATTAAAAAGCAACAGAAAAAAAGAAAAAAAAAGAAAAGAAAATAAAAAGATTAACAAGATTTAGTTCTCATATTTAAATCTTAATAATCTTGCCTAAAGACAAAAGATTTACACCGGGAAAAATGAAAGCAGAATTTAGTCTAATTCTCTTCCTAGTGACAGCTAGATAATTCACAGTGTCTCAAATGTGTTGAAGAATGGCTCAAAGCCTCAGGAAAGGTAGAGCGAATCCAGCGCAACTAGCTGAAAGGACAATTACCTCCCAAGAAGCCATCGGTTTGGTTCCTTTCTCAGTTTACAGAAGAGTAAATCACAAGTAGCACTTCGGGAATTAACAAAGCAATAAAGATACAAAAGACTCAAATGCCACGAATTCAGACCTGATGAGAGTTGATGACCAAAGGACTTCAGAAGCAAAACTCCCCCTGCCCAGGCACGCAGAGCTTGGTCACGCCAGCAACAACAGGAACCCCCGTCACTGCAGCCCCTTCTGCTCATCCATACAGCAAAAGCGAGGGTTAACCTGGGCACCAAGGCTATTCGCGGTACAGGAAAGCATTTTATGCTTATGAAGTCACCCAGCTGGATTGTGACAAATTTTAAATGCTGTTGGTATTATGGATTATTTGTATTAGAGAAACGAACCCAGCTGAGATCAGGCCTGTTGAACTAGGTATAATACATACACGCTTGCAGAGGGTATGCAATGAACTCTCAGTGAGAAGGTTTACAATTTAGGTAAACTAGGTTAAGAATGTGGAGGATTTAGGAATTAGGAGGAGAGAGTCAAGTGATTTACTCAGGCCAAAGCATGCCTTAGGCAAACCTAGAGTACAGCAGATCTGTTGTCGCCTTCCCACACAGAACAGGACTTTGCCTTTAGTCCTTCCAATCAGTCCTGTGATCCCATAAACCCCTCAGGAGCCTTTTCTTACAAATCTCCAACATCGGCTTACTGTATTTTGGGGCAGTACTCCCTACACAAAACCAACGTGTATGCCCTGCAGAGACAGCCTTGTGAATAAGTGGCACATAGTCCTCTGACAACTTTACATATCCAGTGCCCCACCTGAAGCTACTGTGCTGCCCAAGCTGCCGTATGACTGGAAATCTCAAGTAATTATATAAAATCCTTAAAGTCTGAATGAATAAAATTCCTGGTCAGAACAAAGAGGACTATATCTGTCTCTTTCAAGACAGGTTCAAAGTCTTATTTCATAAGTATACGCAAACCCCTGAATTTCACGTGGCTCTTTGGATCATGTGTCAAGACTCTGCCACTGTTTCTAACAACTGATGTCTATACATACAGCAGTGTATTTTATTAAAAAATCTGCATTAAGAAGAACATTAAAGTGAAAAATCAGGATTCAGGAGTTAGGAAATGCAAGGATTAAGGTTGCCCACACAGTTTTTGGTCAGCTCCTTTTTGTGAGACTGCCTTATGTTGCGCCTTTAAGTCACGACATCTCTAACAGTGGAGTTCAAAGTTGCCTTAGGGTGAATAAAGTATATCTACTTCAGATTTGAAGAATATGGATTTTATTTACTTCATACTTCCCAGCTTAGAACACTAAAATTATAAATAAAAACAGGTAAATTCATCTGTTAGGTTGTTTGATTGCCGAGAGGCAAATTTATTTATTCGGGCATTTTATTGCGCAGAGGTTATTTACCGCAACTGATGATATACAATATATTCTGCACACGCACACAGAGCAATAGCCTAAGCAGAGACACTCTTTTATTAGATTTCTTACCTCTGAGTTGACCAAAGCAGCATCGGTACATGGTCCACCGACAGAGACGTTTTGAACAGCACAGCGAGGGTGCAGAGCAGCGGGGCTGGAGCCGCGGCGGCGAGCTGCGCCATGACTCCAGGCAAGCGCGTACGTAACTGGCCAGCTGCAAGGGAAAGTCCGAGCGTATGCACAGCTGCACTTCCCGGTTCAGCTGCAGCTATCCGGATTCAGCCAGGCTGCCGGGTGAGGTTGCTCTATAACGACAGCGGGAATTTTCAAAACATGGACTTCCTTAGCTTGAAGTTGGGAGTTTTACATGTTTGTAATAACTTTTGGTTTTGTGATTTAAGCAGCTCGTAAAACTCTCCGCAGTATAAGCATAGACAGATTCCTCTAACATTCGAGTACAAGGGAGAGTCATGAAGTCCAAACTCCTGTTCTACTGTTTTCTGACTCCCTGATAACTGCAGGCTGATAACAGAGTTGCTCGACTTCAAAATGGAGTTTATAGAAAAGTTTTCTGTACTGCACAAAATGTATTCTGCAGAGCTTCTGTCTTCTTCCCCTGCTACATATTATCATGTCCCTCAGCTTAGCTCTTTCACATGTATTGAGAGCTGGTGTCACACATTTGGGTGTTGACAGGTTTGAAATCTGCAGCAAATCTATCCATTGCAGATTCCAGCAAGAAGGAAGAGAGTGAGAAAACGGTACGTTTGGAGTGTATCCACCGAAACATGGAATTGTTCAGCTATCTTTTGCATGGAGCGATGCTGTCCCAAAAATAAAAAATATCAAAAGTCAGGAGCAAATTTTAATCACTTCAGAACCTGACACGACTTCAGTATTTCACAAGTCTCATGCAAGATCAAAATAGTCATAGAGAATTTCTTCATGCTGGGAAGCAAATTCCTCCAGCATACTTTTTTGTTCCTGCCAAGCACTGAGCTGTTTCTACACCTTGTGACTACATTAGGCAGCAGCAGTCACTCAGCACGTGGTCGGCACAGGGCACGGATGCCTCTTCACAATCAGAACAAGATGTTAGGGATAATACACCCCAAAAATTGTTAGCTATGTTAAAACAAGTTGTGATAAGGGAAAAACAAGGAAGCACAATGAAAACTGTAAGAGAAGATATAAACAGATGTCAGAAGACATGCACTTCTGAATCTGAGTACACATAGCTTGATTAATGAAATCCATTTGCCTTAACTCAGAGCATACTGTTACGGTGCTGTTGTCTAATATAAGGCAATTTGTTCATCACTCCAATCTGAAATCAGATTTCTGAGACAAAACTAATAATTTTGAGGGAAGTAATAAAACCAATCAGCTGCATGTTCCTTTTCTTCTCCGTGTTACCTTTACGTAACACTGAAGTTAACCCTTTAATTGCTCTTTTTCCTCTTCTCCTCAGAGATATATTAGAAATCCTTCATCTCCCTTTTCACAAGCCGCTGTTTGTTTGTCTGTTTAAGGGAGCGTACAGGTAAGACAGCAATCCAGAGCACAAAGACAGGGGTAGAACTGGGACACCCTAGAGAGAATTAATTGCTTGGCCAACACAAGCAAAATACTTCGTAGTTCTCGAAGTGGTTGACTTTTCCATGATATCTTCCAGAATGTGAGAGAGCTGGTTTCTCACATAACCGTCCAGAATATTCTTGCCAGTTTTTGTGTGCACCTCCTACCCGCAAGGCCAATGGACTGTAAGTCTTCCTATATGCTTACAATTAACCTTCACACAAGAGATGAAGACGAATTGAAGGTCAGCATTATATAAACCAAGAGTGCACAATGTGGTTGCCACGGAGTACTAAAGGAATCACAGAACTTCCAGCAAAACTTGCAATTTTGCAAGACCTGCTAGATTTGCATTGCGGTTGGCAGTCTAGAGAAATAGTGCATTCCTACTACACTTCTATTCCACTAAGCCTACGCCTTCTCAGATGGTGATTCTTTTCATTCTCTAGCTTGCACAATGCAGAGATCCGTGCTTTGCGAAACACAGCAAGAAAGTAGCGTATCTTACTATTCTTCTAACATGAACCAACAAAGAGTAGGTTCTAGTGGGTCTCCTCCATTACTAATACAGTTGATAAATATGACCAGTACCGCCAGGACTTCCACATCAGAATAAACCCTCAACAATCTGATCTAGAATATATGGAAATCAAGACCAAAAAACATATAGTGTTGTACAAATACGTGTTGTAACCTGACAGGAACCTCACCACAGGAGCAAATGATTCATTACTAAGTATTTGATGATTCTACACTTTTTAAATGGATGGCTAGTGCTCAACTCTATCATTACAGAGCATTTTCATAAAGCTAAAGCATTTGCACCATTTCAAAAATTCCACTGCTGGCACGTGCAACTTCTTTTACAAGTTCATACTCAAATGCTGACACCCTGGACGAAAAGCCTAAGTCAGGTAAGAGATTCCTGGCTTCTTGCACCCGAAATGGCTGACTTAGAGTAGGTTAATAAAAACTAAAGAGAAGCTAATATAAGGGAGAGAATTGTGAAAGAAAGGTATATTGTCCCTGTCTCCTTCCAGCTGGTAATATCTCAAAAACTAGATTATCCCTTGGTTTAAGCTGGATCTTTTGGAGGGTATATGCACACGCTAACCAAATCACGCACAAGTGAGATGGAGTACAGTTGGTGGGTGTACTCTCTCTATGCTGCCTTATAGAAACAGTCTTAGAACTTTTTGAAACAAAACCAGATTGTTTTCTCTCAGATTACCATATTACTTATGAACAAACTTTTAACTGATAACAAACTGAATTTTCCTTTTTAATATTTCTGCATAAAACACAGTTTGGGAACAACTGAAGTGAAAAAAGCTTGGGAATAAAGGAATGAGAAGAACCTATTGAGTGGGATTTTATTTTGCCTCCTTCAGTAAATTTGGCTCGCAAGTGCATCTGCATATATTTTCTCCTTTTTCTTTTTTTTCTTCACTCCTAAAAATAAAGATCTTTTGCCAAATGATAAGAAAAAAATATACCTATTACAAAGAGTTTTTTCAAAAAGACTCCTTTCTTTCATTTAATTAAAATTAGATGAGATCACAGTGTTTTTTTATCTGTGAGCAGGAACCTAAAAACACTTTTGATTGATGTCTGTCGGTACACACAAAAGCAGACACAGTTTACTGTTACATTTTCCATAGGGCTTTTTCCTTGAAAACCCATAGGTGATCTCGAGTCCAGGTTTAGAACTGCTTGCACATGAAGATTTTTTTAAATCCAACACAAATTTGAAATACTGAAACTCAGACTACTGTGAAACCATTATCATCATTATACCTCCATTACCATGTATGTCCACTTAATTAAATAATTTTATTAAGAGAAGCTATAATATTGACATACCATGTATTTACATTCTACTCCTATCCATTTCTCTGGATTTATACATGCTTTCTTTTACAATTGTATGCCTATCACATACCCTATGAATTTCTTATCCTGTCAAAGTTGAAATATAGGACTCATAAAAAATAGTTGGAGAGAAAAGACCAAGACGATGGAGACTTAATTTCTTTTGCTTATGAATCCTTTTCTTCAAAAAAAAAAAGAAAAGAAAAGAAAAAATCCTCACAACTTCAGAATTCTACATTTCTGATGTAAAAAATTTTGAATAAAAAGAAGTGTGAATGCCAGATTTATGTGGGATGAAGGTAAATTTAGGACTGTAAGTCAGGCTAAAAGGGATGACTGTTGTAACAAGGATAATTTACAGTGCAAGATAAGCCAGAAGAACTATCTACAGATAGGTGACAAAAATAAGTGCAATCCATTTTGCATGCAAATTTGATCCTTGAGCAATAGGTTTGGGAGCTAACATGGTACTACAGCAGCATATTAAAGAACGTCTTCCCCATGCTCAGATAGTAGACATATTCAAATTTAGGCTCTTAAAAAAAATAAATAATAATTAAAAGAATACAGGATTTGGATGATTTTTTTTTTTAAATCTCAGTTACTATTAGTATAATTTCCTATTGAAAAAGTATTTTCCATATGCCTAATACTGGTCAGCAACTA
The DNA here is from genome assembly GCA_009819775.1 of Phoenicopterus ruber ruber. Taxonomy (NCBI): domain Eukaryota; kingdom Metazoa; phylum Chordata; class Aves; order Phoenicopteriformes; family Phoenicopteridae; genus Phoenicopterus; species Phoenicopterus ruber. The sequence goes on along the minus strand of CM020215.1, from coordinate 25,394,709 downwards.
CTTTGCTACCCTTACATATTTAAATTATAATACTGTTTTATCACTTTTTATAATCATTTTATTATCTAAGAAGGGAATTAATGCTTTGTCCGTTTGGACATCTTTTGGGGGCAAGGAGGTGGAGGGAGCAATTACTCTGAGTTCTTCTTCCTTTGGGACATAAATAGGGAAATTTACATTCTGGAAAAAGCACGGACTTTCCTCTTGGGGGTGGGGAGGCAAAATGCATGTGTTCTTTGCCAAATTAACGTATTACCCACTTGTGCACGTGGGAAGAAAGCCAGAGCTTTTCCCTCTGGAAACAGCTTACCAGTGGTGGTGGAGATGGGTAGAAGGCAAACTTTGCCTCGTGCTTGAAGAGTCCTGCTCACAGAAGAGTCCTGTGAGGTGAGCTGCAGGTGTCAACGGGCCACGTGTCTCTGCCGGTGCAGGAGGAGGAACACAAGCCATACGGACCAACCTCCTTTCCCTGGTAGCGAGTATCTACGTCTGGGAAAGAGCTGAGGCAAACCCAGCATTTCCCACCAGCATTTCAGGAGTGTGGACTCCTCGTGGTCTCAACTTCTAAGCTATGATTCAAGAGACTTTATAAGCCTATCACTTCAGCCACTTCTCAGAAGTGAAGAGAGAAGGTAAGAATTTCACCTTACAGTCTATTCTCCTTTGAAGAGGCACTGACACTTTGCAATCATTTGTTCTCATTATCCTGGAACGATCTAGGCTCCAAAGCAGAGGCCTTTTTACCAACAGATTCTGAAACCATCTCTTGAGTAACTCTCTGAAATTCAAGCAAAGATGATCAGCTGTGCTTTTAAAGAATTTACTCAATTCTAATGGAAACTGGCAGATCCGACCCTTTTATGTGAACAGTTTTCTTTTGCTGATAAAATGCAATGACTTCTCCTACAAATATAGTATCTTTAATCTGACTCTGATCTTTTCAGTAAGCTTTTCCAGTATTCACCACTGTCTGATACAGAGAACGCTTTCATTCTTCATACTCGTCCAGTATCTTTTTTAATATCACTTGTAAGCTAGATAAACAGGTGAAGCAACACAGTAACTATTAGAGAAAAGTTGTAAATGAATTCCTTTCAAAACGCAATACAATTACAAAAGCTATGGACAAAAAGGGGTAAAAAATCGTTGGTTTTAAATTCAGTAACAATATCAACAAAACATTTATGATGATCAAAGTAGCAATTAAAGAAAGCTAACTTGAAGAATTTTATACTAATTTCAATTATGTTCGATTTAAAAAAGTGATTCTATTTTTGAATTATGTTGGCTTTGCCCTAACAAAAGGATTCAATTAGATATACAAAATATTGAAAATACTTTTTCCATTTTTCAACAATTCTCTCTCATGTCAATACATCATGTCCTCCCAAACATTCAATTTCTGTGCTTTCAAAAGCCATTTTTGGACACTGACCTGAAGGAAGACATTAATTTTCACTTTATACAGGTAGTCACTTATTTTGTGGACAGCCAAGCCCCAAATATTACTCAAGTATCCAATTCACTATAATTGCAATACAAAATTTGAAATATTTACACAAGAGCTTTCACAGTGTGATTAAATGGCACTGCCATTGTCAGGGTATACCTTCTGGACTTCTGCATAAACCAAAAAAATTGTGTGTGTGAGCAATCCTCTAGCAGGCCAAACACTAGTTTGCTTGCGAATACTGAACTGAATACAGAATCTAGAACTCTTCAAGTATAAATCTGTAATACTGTGTCAGTTTTGGGCCCCTCAAACCAGGAAAGGCTTTGATAAACTAGAGCAAGTTCAATAGAGATCCACCAAGAAGCTCATGGGGCAGAAGCATTTGGCATGTGAGAAGAGGCTGGGGGAACTGGGTTTGTGCAGCCTGGAGAAAAGAAGGCTTGGGGAAAACCTGATAGCAGCTTTCCAAAGCTTAGAAAGAGATTATCAAGAAGATGGAGCCAGGGTCTTTTCAGGTGTGCATGGTAGAGGATGAGAGACAACATACTCTATTGATATGAAAACCTTTTTTTAAGATGAGGACAGTCAAGCACTTGAACTTGTTGCCGCTACAGGATATGCATACTCCATCCTTAAAGGTTTTCAAGACCTGAATGGATAAAGCCTTGAGCAATTCAGTCTGACCTTATAGCTGACTGTGCTTTGAGTAGGAGGAGGACTTCTGAGGTCCCTTCAAACCTGAAATATTCCATGACTCTGTGCATTCCTTCTATGACAAAGTGACCCACTTAATGGATGAGGGAAAGGCTGTGGATGTTGTGTACCTGGACTTTAGTAAAGCCTTTGACACCGTCTCCCACAGCATCCTCCTGGAGAAACTGGATGCTCATGGCTTGGATGGGCGTACTCTGCACTGGGTAAAAAACTGGCTGGATGTCCGGGCCCAAAGAGTTGTGGTGAATGGAGTTAAATCCAGCTGGCGGCCGGTCACAAGTGGTGTTCCCCAGGGCTCAGGATTGGGGCCAGTCCTGTTCAATATCTTTATCAATGATCTGGATGAGGGGATCGAGTGCACCCTCAGTAAGTCTGCAGACAACACCAAGTTGGGAGGGAGTGTTGATCTGTTTGAGGGCAGGCAGGCACTACAGAGGGACCTGGACAGGCTGGATTGATGGGCCAAGCCCAGTTGTATGAGGTTCAACAAGGCCAAGTGCCGGGTCCTGTACTTGGGTCACAACAACTCCAGGCAAAGCTACAGACTTGGGGGGAGTGGCTGGAAAGTGGACCTGGGGGTGTTGGTCGACAGCCAGCTGAATATGAGCCAGCAGTGTGCCCAGGTGGCCAAGAAGGCCAGTGGCATCCTGGCTTGTATCAGAAATAGTGTGGCCAGCAGGACTATCACAGGCAGTGATCGTCCCCCTGTACTCAGCACTGGTGAGGCCGCATCTCGAGTGCTGGGTTCAGTTCTGGGCCCCTCACTACAAGAAAGACATTGAAGTGCTGGAGCGTGTCCAGAGAAGGGCAACGAAGCTGGTGAAGGGTCTAGAACACAAGTCCTATGAGGGGCAGCTGAGGGAACTGGGGTTGTTTAGCCTGGAGAAAAGGAGGCTGAGGGAAGACCTTATTGCTCTCTACAACTACCTGAAAGGAGGTTGTAGCGAGGTGGGTGTCAGTCTCTTCTCCCTAGTAACAGATGACAGGACAAGAAGAAATGGCCTCAAGTTAGATTGGATATTCGGAAAAAATTCTTCACTGAAAGGGCTGTCAGGCATTGGAACAGGCTGCCCAGGGAAGTGGCTGAGGCACCATCCCTGGAGGTATTTAAAGGACATGTAGATGTGGTGCTTAGGGACATGGTTTACTGGTGGACTTGGCAGTGTTAGGTTTACAATTGGACTTGATGATCTTAAAGGTCCCTTCCAACCTAAATGATTTTATGATTCCAAAAATCTCCAACACCATGTGGCATTGAAATCAATGGACTAGTTGCTTTTCACATTTGTTTGAACTATTTCCTTAGTGTTTATTTAAATCATCTTTCTGGGGTGGTAAAGTACATTTTTTAAAAGCTGCTTAAAAAGGAAAGTGACAAATTTATGAAGAGGTAGGTTACTATCTATATGATTCATGTTTTCCTCCTTGTCTTTCAACCCATAATTTTTTTCAAAAATCCTTTTATCACTCTAGAAGAAGCGCAATCTTAGCAGCCATTCCTATCTTAAGGCTCAGATCCTGGAAAGCACATAAGTCAACCGGAATGTTTATGTGCTGAAATTCTACAATTAGTTCAGTACTGAACTAAAATCCAGAATCTGAATTTAATGGTAAAATCAAGGGAAAGACTCCACTGATGTTAGAATGCACTGGTCAGTCAAGTACTGGTTCTACAGTTCATGTTCTGTTGAGGGAGTCAACCCAGTTTCCAGCTGTTTGCTGCCAAATATATGCTTGTTTCTGTTTGGATATGCTACTTCTTTTTCCTAGGCAGTTTTATTTGTCCGAGCAAAAGGCTTTATCCTGGGTTAAAAACACATCTAGAATAGAGGTTTCAAGTAGAACTTTGCAACTTTCTGTAGGACTTCACTGAACATACACCATATCATACTTTTCTCTGTAACTATAATCAAACATAAACATAACTAAATAAGTTTATGGAAAGAATTGACTTCTACTTTAAATAACACAAGCTCCTCAAAAAATAAACGTTCCAAACAGTCTGCATTGTGTATTTCAAATTATAAGTCTGATTTACAATAATTTCAGTATCTTGGATACAATAATTACATGCTGGCAATTCAACTACGACCATCAAGGTGAGCTATAAAAAGTAGAGTTATTCTTTTGCACAGATTTTTGCAAGGCGAAGCAGCCATATTTGGAAGGGCATATCAATTCTGTTGTTCTGTAGGAATTTAAAGTTTGAGGGGTTTTCTGTCTTATATGCTTAAGACAAGAGAAATAAATTTAATAGTGTTTATAGTATTATTTTTCTAATTAAAAGGTGACAAAGAATTAGCTAAATTCCCCCAACAGGAATATTACACTACAGACAGAATGTTCCAAGCAACACAGGCATACACAGAAAGACAGTCATTGCTCTAAAAATTTAGAATTTACAAAGCTTATCAACAACATTTTACTTATTTAAATAATTAGGTTACAAAATATGAAATGCAGTTATATTGACTGGTCAAGATCAAATTATTTTATCCTCAGAAGTTTATTTTGATCTGCGTAATACAATTAAGGTATTGATGAAAAAGTACATTTCTTTAAAACCAAGGAAATTGTATTAATCAATAATTGTTAACTTCTTTAACTTCAGTTAACTTCACCTAAGAGTTATGTTTTTGTACTAGTAGGAATAGGCGTAGCTATTAAAAATTCATTTGCATTAGCCCGATTGTCACTCCTATGCAAAAATGATGTCATTGCTGGAATCTGAGCAAAGTAGGTTTTTGCCCGGATATGCTTATGTTTTATTCTGTGAATAAATGCCGCTTCATAAGCCTGAAAGGAAAAAAACCCAAATCCCATTAAATACAATTAAAATATCTAGCAATCTACATGTTGCTTCATATTTTAGACAGTATAAATAGTAACCCTTTAATAAACTGAGCCAGATAATTTATTCGTTATACATAATGAAATATTTTGTAGTTCTATACTGCTACCTTATGGCCCAATAGTGAAAATTACCAACCACTCCCTATGAAATATTAGTCACCTTTTAAAAACAGAAAAACTTCTGGCATTTTTTTTATCTGTTCAAGATAAAACTTATTTATTTCTTTTCAGGCAGAATATTTGTACCTACCTTTGAAAATTAAAAAAGGCAAGACAAATATCAACATTTGCAAGGTGATGACTATAGGAAATTTCCTTGATAAAGATCAGAGTGCTTATTTACAAATAATCATGGCAGTAAGCATTTTGCAGCATTTCAGTCAGCCTTTGCGTTCAGTGGTGACATTTTCCTAAATTTCTAATGATTAGTAGTAGTTCAGATCATGTAATAAATAACCAGATTATTCAGTTGCAAAAAACCCTTTGCTGTCGCTATAATCATCGTTACGAATAATCGCTATTAAAGAAAGTGCTTGAGAGGCCTTTTTTTGTTTCAGTGAATGAGAAACGATGATTCAACTTACGACATTCTATCTTTGCCTCATTTTCCTTATTTCACACTCATTTTTTTTTTTGAAACAAAGCTTTGGCCGTTACCATGAAGAAAGGTGACTCCTCACTATAGCTGGTCCACTTCTTCTATTTTTGTAGCAAGAGCTAAGTGAAAATACCTTAGGATTTTTAGGTAGGCTTGCATACCTCACCTGTTGCTCTTCTGGCCTATCTCCCACCTCCACGGAAGCTCTGGACGTAATCAAGTTAATGGCATCTCTTGACTATGACATCCAGACTCATGAAGTTAAACCAGGTAAGTGCATAATCAGAATCTTTGCCTGCCATAATGCTAGTAACATAAATTTATGGATGCAGAGAAGCATCGCTAGATTCAGACTGCCTGAACAGCCTTGTTGACTGAAAGTGAGACAGAGGACTCAACAAAGGAATTTCCAGCTTGAAACTGATTTTACCTTTTAAAGCTAATGCTCACATAAACATGTGTCTGCTTGAAGACACAAGCTGGGCACACACACAAAAAATACCATGGATGGCAGAATTTCCTTTATCTTTAGAATCCCCTGACTGATATATTTCATCCCCAAAGCAAACCTTTCATTAAAGGAGCAATTCATTTGCTCTGTCAGTTTTGTTATCACATACTCTTAAGACTTCAAAAAAGAAGGGCAATGCATAACAGCCAAAGTTGCACTTGTGATGCACGCGTATTGTGTTAGAAATTGAATTAAGAACACCCTGAACAAACGGACACTATACAACAGTGACCTCAGATCACTACTTACATAAATCAATAACCTAGAGGTGAAAGGCTTAATAATCCATTACTAATTGCAGGACAAACACAGCTCACAGGATTCTCATGTGTCTTAGAAAACTGAATACTCTACCATATGAAGTCCAGTGGAATGAGATATTTACCAGACTACCATGTTTACATATGGAATTTGGGGGGAGTGGTGTAAAAATACACAGTTTCAATGACTTCTTTAGCAAATTCTTAAGTTTTTTAACTCAGAACAGCAATTATGTTTTTATTGCTTAATTGCAAACTATAAGATTACATTGTCAGGGGTACTTAAATGACATCTACGTAAGAAAGTAAATTGAGACAAATTTTATTATGACAAATGGTTAAGTTCTAGACAAAGAGCCATTCTGTTATTAGATGAGAAATTTATAAGGCCAGAAACTAATGAGGCCAGAGCATGTGCAAGAGCACAGGCACACAATTGTCGTAGTACTTATGGTTATTCTTTAGTATGTTTTTCATCTAGGCCAGCTCTCATCTGATCTCAGCTGAGGGAAGAGCACAGGCATGGCCCTGTTCTCAGTAGGCAGCATGGATGAGGCCACTTAGCTTCTTGCATTTCGGCAGGGAGAATCAGGGCAAGACAGAGTTTAGGTACATGGATGTGAGCTGTACTATGCCAGCTGCCCTCTGGAATGGTGCCTGTTTTATTCAACAGTACAGATGTAATCATTTAAATAGTCACAATGGGCCAATTTAAACATGGATGAGTGTAAGGACTAAATTTGGCCAAACATCATTAGTCACAGGATTCTATTAAAACGTAATATAAATATTGCAAAAAGTTAAGACCATCAGATTTTACCTCCTGAAGGTTACACAGCTTAAGATGTGCATCTGCCTCATCTTTAGTGAGGAGAATAGTGTTCCATGGAGACCACTCACACTGCTTATCCCATCTGACCATAACCAAATCATAGAGGTCACTGCAGGCACTGAGAGCTGACTGACAGCCCCATATGTTCTCAATCATGTACTGCAGATCTTGATGCTGAAATGGAAAACAGGGTTAAGAAGGAAGAAGCATGTTTCATTCTACAACAGCAATGTAACCATATAAGAATCCAAATATAGCTTTGAGTAAAAAATTTTTCTGTGCATATGCCATATAATCACTTGGTTAAAGAATGTCTACACATACACATCTTCCTTTAGCATGGTGTGGCAATTAACTGCATTTTTCTTGTATCATCTCTAAAATATTACATTCTTACTTTGATTGTCTCTGCCAATGGCAATTCATATCTTCCATTGACATCCTGATTGCTTAACTGCTTTTATAAAACTTCTTAAATCTCATGTTTTTTCTCATGTAGCATGCTTAAGCCTGTTCAGACCTTTTTGGTTAATAACAATAATCCATCTCTGTCATTACTGAGGTGACTTCACCGTTCCATTCTGGGGTTCAGAATCAATGTTATCCAATAAATGAGATATTACACTACTAAATTACTTAAAGTTTACATATAATCACAATAATCTGACCTGGAAAATGTAGGAAGTTAGGACAAGAAAACCTCCCACCTGTGACAGACCCCAAATCACTACCTGCTTTGCTTTGCTCCTCTCACTCTGCTTTTGACATGTGAATTTTATTGTGCTCATGATACTGTTGCTCATTTTACCAAATAAGATTGTAAGATCAGGTAGCTATGCTACAATATTAACAAAAAAATAATAGAAGGTCTGTTTGTAAAGGTTCTCTAGTACAGAAAGGCCTTTAAATGTACTTTTAACCTATGTCTAAGGTTAATTTACATCAATCTTAATTTGTTTATTACTAGCCATCTGAAATCAATACTAAATCTTGATAAACATGACTTCTTGAATGAAAAAAAAAAAAAAAAGGGACAGCAGTTACCACTGAACTTTTGGCAAGTTTTTCTGTCACCCTCCATTAATTCTTCTCTGTATTAGTCATGGAAAATTATTAGAAGATTTTTATCTACAGGAGTCTGTAAACAACTGACTTTTAAATAGGTTTTCCTACAAGCTAGCCATCTGAAGAAGAGTCATTCCTCTAAAAAGAAATCTTGACTTAATTAAATAATGGTGTTCGCATGTTACTTATTAAATTCCTGAGAAAGGATGAATGAAACTATACTGATACAGTGCTCTAGTGAAATGCAGCCTCATGCATTCTCATCCATCTTGCTTACAAAATCCAGGAGCCCATGTACATTCTTGCCAGGGAAAATGTAAGATAAAAGCTGGGCTTAGAACCTCCACTCGTTATAAATCTGTGTCTACTGATTCCAGGAACATAGGACTGCTCCTACATCTGGTCTTAAATCTGTTTCTACAGGGCCTCCTTTATTAGGTTTCACTAATTGGCTTCTGTTTTCAATATTTCCTCCTTTTCACAAAAATTCAAATAACTTCTGTATCTTCTTCTTAGAAGCCAGAAATTTGCAAGCAGACATATTAGCAAGTACTACTATTTTCGTGCTAAGCTACACATCTCAAAAGCTACCAGAACTTGCAAAAATCTATACTGAGGTATATGGGCCCATGTAAAACAAAGCCATAATTTGACTCTTCCTTTTTCTTACTGGATTACAACTTTCTTCTGCCTGAAAAATAGGCAAAAGCTTGTTCGATGTTAAAACTTCTCTGGTTATGGGGAAGAGTTTGATTTAAGAGACTTCTTCTGCACTTTCTAAACGTAGGCATGCATTTTGCTGTGAAATTTTACAGTTAATTCATTTCAAATGACACTTCTTTCCCACCCCCCCTAATAATTTGTTCTGTGCCCACAAGAAACAGAAATGGCCTTCAGCACTGTTGTCTGACAGGTTGGGACCAAGTATCATTGAAGGCTCAGCAGCTGAGACTGGGAAAAAAGGGTAGGCAGCAAACCAATAAAGGAGTTAAGTGATTTTGTAACTTCAAATGAATACGACATTCCCATTAGGATGTTGCTCATCAAGATAAATCAAAGACATAGTATGCACCGTTGATTCTAAAGAGTATAGCATAGTTCAACCCTCTGAAAGAATAAAAGGCAGGCTCAGGACTTGATACATTTGTTGAACTAGTTCATTTTGATACCAAAAAGGTCTTTAGCTGCTGTAAGCAGAATTTAGTGGAGCTACCGTAACCCTCACCAACTGCTTTTTGCATTTTAAACCTTAGCAGCACTCAGAGGTGGTCAATCCAAACAGTTAGAACCAGCATGCAACAGATCTGAACAAAAATCTTTTATCTGCTCACAGAAGTTTTGCATCTATCCACAGACAATACAATCAGAGCCAGTAATGGCACTGCACTGGGCAATGAATGAAGCCGTCATAGCTGCTGCAAAAGACTTCTAGTTGTGCCCAAGTCATTTCTAGATGCCTCAGAGCTGTTTTCTGGATGTAAGTGGAGTAGGAGACAGATGGTTGTTGGGAAGGAAAGGAAAAAAAAGTAAGTAGCTCAGAAAAAAATATAATAATTTAAGGAAATGTTAGGAGAAAAACAAGGAAGATAGTAATTTAATATACAAACCTCTGTTGTTTAGGTATTTACAACTCTAAAGAGAAAATCTTGAAGTTAATTCAGATGAAAATGACACAGTATCTAGACATGTTGCAGTGATACAACCACAAATGGAACTGCAAGCAAGGGCTTCTGGTGTCAGCAGTTCAGAAGCAGTCGTGTTTCAGTGCATCAATGGCCACCAGCCATCACAGGTGATGTGATGTGAGAGAGGTCCAAAAGATTTTGGAGGATGTTTACATATTAAGATAAAATAAGTGAGACACAGACAAAAAACTTTTCAGCTTAAGTAAAACCAATATGGACAAACATAATCTACAAAATCCAGGTTCTTTGATAATATTTCTTAACACAGGCATGATAATTAAAGAATCCTAATCTTCCCTTTGGCAGCTGCTATCGGCAAAGTGCTAAACCACAGTATGGCTTGTTTTGGTAGCAGTGGGATATCGATGACTGGCTTTTGTTTGCTTGGTTGTTGTTTCAGACATACTGAAAACACAGTTCAAAAACTGTTCTATGAATGTTGATGCTGTAGAGATTTTCATTACTAAATCTCAGAAAGTTCACATAAATCTCGGCTGTTCAGTATTTTCAATAAATAACACTTTGCAATTACCTCAGATTTAAAACTTTCCCAGTGGATACTGGATGTCAAATTCTTCTGGTGACAAAGTAAGCAATAACAACTAAAAGAGAGAATTTGCTGAAGACAGAGGCAAGAAGTTCTTTGAACTGAGTTGTTCCAGCAATGATTATTAAGAAACAATACCTACTTAGTAATACTGCAAGAGATTACAGATGATGGTAAAAAATTTAGAAAATGAAAATATTTAGTGAATCCCTCTCCTAATAAATGCAAAACAGTAAAACTTTCAACTATATAGATATTCTCCTGACATAGAACAGGAATGTCAAAACCTCAGCTTCTTTATTTTTTTGCTTTTGAGAACACGAAACAATTTAGTTGTATTACAGTCCAACAGTAAAACAGTCCAAATAATGGGGCTTAAAATGTTTTACTAGCATTATGTCTCTAACAATATTATAGTCACAAAAACATTATTGTTGCTTTACAGATGATACCAGTATCTTTAAACAACAGAATGGCCACAGCAGAACCAGAATAAGAATTTGGATCATCTGATTCTTTGACCTGTCATCTAGACTTCTACCTTCTTTTAATGTATAGCTTGTAACTGCTTTTGAAAGTACAGCTACACTTCAAGAGCTTAAGTGCTGCTTCTTTATGGTATGGAACATCCCATATCACAGGAAGAAGTTTTTGTAGCTTTTAGCCTATTTCTCCACCTGTCAACAACACACACAAAATAAAGGTAAAACTATAGTCAAAGTCACTGCTTTCCATCATTAGCAATGCTCTTTCAGACTGTACCTGAACTAAGAAAACAATTTTAGCATCATCCTGATAATCAGCTTCAGACTTTCTGAGATTTTCTAGTATAAGCTTGTACTTCAAAAATGCGTCTCGTTGCTGAGCCTCATTATTAAGCTTGCAACACAAGCGACATCTGCCAATGGTGCGGGAATTAGCAGGAACAGGAAACTCAGAAGATGGCAAGTAATTTTCGCAGCTACGACAGAAGTTAACATTTTTATAAAGCTTTAAGGGATCTGGTGGAACCTAAAAGATTAAAAAAAAAAAGTTAATTTACCACAAAGTATCTTTGTATTACTTGTGTGTCACCCTAACTCTATCGAAATACATTTTACATCAATTCATACAAGTATTCTAATATGTAAAAGACAGTAATATTTATTTTAAAATACCCAATAGGGTGGGGTTGTTTGGTTTTGTTGGTTTGTTTTTTTTTTTTTTTAAAATAGAAGACCAAAAGCCATTGTATTTTCTTACTGTACTTGTTAAAATCAGTTATACAAATCAGTCAATTCATTTTTAAGCTATATGAAGATCCTAGACATTATGCTCCAGTGGTCTTGCTGGTGCTTTTATGCATGCAGATTGTCAGCCATTCTGGAAAGATGACAACACAGAGAAAAGAGAAACTAATTCTTCTGCATTTAATTTTTCGTATAAAATCTGCCCTTTATGTCAAATATAAAACCCTGAGATTATGAGCATATTAATATTTTGGCATAAGAATATAAAATCATCAGAGCCACACGTCCAAAAACAATATAGGGGAAGATAATAAACTAAACTTGCCAATGACCTCCTCACCCTCATATTGCTTCATGGGTTCTGGAAAGAATTTAATCTAGTCTGTGCAGAGGGCCCAAGTCTGTAATTGGGTAGTTTGAGTAGTCTGATAGTCCAGACCTATTGTGGTCATCTGCCTTTTTTTCAAAGTACCCTGAGGATTTGGTCGCCTTGACTGTCCGTTGATGAACTGCCATCTTTTTTTATGGTCTACAGAAGGTTACAAGATTCAAATAAAAATATAGGTGCAATTCAGACTTAACTCAAGATACAGTTAACCAAAAGCTGCAGAAGCCCAAGATCTCCCATCTCCAGTCTCTGATATGACTCATCTAGGTAGTCCTGTTCATAAACCTGGTGTAAAATAACTGCTGGTTGGTTCTAAATCCCACTAACATTTACTGACAGATTCTCTACTCCTGAGATACCATCAACCGCTGTAAGCGGAATCCTCTTCTGATAGATGCAGAATACATGTTGCTGCCTAAAGCAGCAACATAAGATAATGAATCATATTTTTAATCGTAATCTGCAGTCAGAAAAGAAAAACAATCACACAACTTGAGAGGTGTCTACCACTATCTCCACTTCATAGCTATATTGAGTTCTTACGAAGTAGCAACTGGTTGTACAACAGAAGCTCGTAACAGCTCTTGCTTAGGCGCATGCTCATTAGACATCACTGACGATGGCAATGTTCTTCCTTTCTGGACGCATGGGATGATGCCTCTTGCCCAGTGGAAAAATACAATTGCGCTCTCTGTTGGTTCCCCATTTGCTATTACAATTTACTGTTACCATCCCATAAGATCCACCATTTACAATTCTCAGATTTTTTTTATTTCATAGAGTGTTCCTGGGCTCTCTCAGTGCTACCAGCCATTTGTCAGCTTCTTATACCCATGTCTATGCCCCATGCTTCATATATAACTATATAAGCTTATTTGTGTGAAGCTTGTGTACTTGCTACATTTTACTTCTTACTTCCAGCAATTCTACAGCAAAATCTAAAATCAAACAAGCTTTCATTGTTTTCCATTCCCCTTCCCCACCATCCTTAGTTCGATGGCCACCATGTCAGACTGCAAAAGAGGAATAATACCTTAAGTATCCTAGCAACTTCAGGGTTAAACTTTGGAGTTTTAATATACTGAAGAAATAATGTACAAATTCTTTTCCTCAGTCCTTCTAAGTTGCATTCTTTCACTTCTCTCGACATAAGATCAACTTCCCTGTCAATTAATTCCACTATTTCCCGTGTTAATTTACATTCATGTTCCTGAAAGAAAACACAAAGAAAAAGGAAAACAAACTCCACAACAATAAGGAAGCAAACAAACAAAATAATTATAATGCTGATATGAAAGCAAGCTATAGATTCTTTGCCAGTCATCATTCATACCTCTGCATATAAGGGAGGCCTTCTAGCAGCCTTCCAGGACCTAAAGGGGGCCTACAAGAAAGCTGGAGAGGGACATTTTACAAGGGCATGTAGTGATAGGACAAGGGGGAATGGCTTTAAACTGAAAGACAGGAAATTTAGATGAGATATAAGGAAGAAATTCTTCGCTATGAAGGCGGTGAGGCACTGGAACAGGTTGCCCAGAGCAGCTGTGGCTGCCCCATCCCTGGAAGTGTTCAAGGCCAGGCTGGATGGGGCTTTGAGCAACCTAGTCTAGTGCAAGGTGTCCCTGCCCATGGCAGGGGGTTTGGAACTAGATGATCTTTAAGGTCCCTTCCAACCCAAACCATTCTATGATTCTATGTTCACGTAAGAACGTACTCATATAAAGAACTCCTTAGTGTCTTAGGAAAACAACCTCCAAGAAAACTAATGTAAAGAACTAAAAAAGTGAAAATGCTTACAGATCTTGCTTTAAGGAGCCTGTATATATACCAAAAGTGTGAGGAACTGTAAACTTGGAGGCATTAAATAATGCTAAGCAGAGGCACAGAACACATGCAAAGTTTTCAGTCTCCAAAAGCCCCAAGAAGTATCTCCCTACGAAGCTTCCTTTGGCTATGTGATAGGAGGTGTAATGTATATACACAGTAGATGGTTAAAAAAAAAAAAAAACCCACCAAAAAAACCCCAAACAAAAAACCCCACCACATAAAAGGCATGCAGGACTTTGTGAGCATGCTTGGAAATCAGTCATTTCAATATTTCAAATGTTTAGCAGGAGATTCTCCAGAGAGAGATCAGACGTGAATGAGTTCAATGTTTTCTCACCTAAAATAGACCGCTAATTTACGGAAATTCTAGAATTCATTCACTATAGCAATATTGACTTGTATTAAGATGGGTAGGAGTTCATAAAACAGTAATGCTCCCAACGCTATATTGGCTTTAGATCAAATTCTGGTACTACCAAAACAAACAGCCAGATGTTCATTTGTCTTAGTAGGACCAGGAAGCAGCATTCTATTCTAGTTAGACATCAACAGTATCATCCTGAAAGTACCTTGAAACTCATATTATTCTTTTTGTACATGAATAAATAAATAAATAAACAAACAAACAAGAAAGATTACAAAAAAGGCAGTCAGCTTCTTATTCACTGGGAACAGCAGCAGCGGGCATGGAGAGTGAGGGGCAAAGGAAAAAAAAAAAGTCAATATTTGCCAACCATAAAACTGGTAACCTAAACCAACAGAGAGATAAGGTTCTAAACAGACATTTCAAAGAACTGAGAAAAAAAGTAGTAATAGCCACTTACATCTCTGCCATGGTTTTCATCAAGTTGCTAGAAATATTCAGCTAAACTTTGTACTAAAATTGTATTATGTATTAATATACAAAAAAGTCTAAAACGACGGGGTTAGAATTTTAACACAACTTGAAGAAAAACGTGCACATCAGAAAGCGAAATATGAATTTAGAGTGTATCTGGAATGTAAATTGCACTCTCATGCCAGGTGGTACACGAGGCTTTCTCTTGCTGCCAGCTGTTCATCCTGGCACCTGTTTGCCAGAAGCAGCATTGCTTACGTGTCAACATAATTAAGTCACTGTATCTTTGGGAAGTACAGCTTCAAGCTAAACATAAATAGAAAAATAAAACATACCTTCACTGTACGTCTGAGTGTTAAGAGTACATCTATTCTCTCATCTTTTGGGATGTCATTCATGCTAATGCTGCGGTAGATTTCAAATAGTTCTCTGGCACGGAGTGTGTACTGCGTATCCATTTCAGTGATTTTTCCATCATATGCTTTCCATCTCTTAGGCTGTGCACACTTCAGAAACAATTTGTATAACTCTGAGCTATTGTAATCAGATCACCAGCTGAACAAGTGCATTACATTACATTAAGTTTCACCAGAGCAAATAGGGACTTAACATTAATGCTTGACTAATACAGAAGGCTAATTCTATTGTCGGTATTTATACAGCACCTTTTCCACCAGAGCAAGTATTCAAGCGCACACTTTGTTTAAAGGTGCAGGTCATTAAAATTTTCACTTAGAGTATATTAAAAGTAAATAATATTCTCCTACAGGGATATGCTCTACTTCTTTAAAGTGAATTTACTGACAGTAGTGTTAGAATACATTTGCTCTGTATTTCATCTTGCAGCCATAAATCCCTCTAAACTATCAGTAAAAAATCAATGGGACTGTTGACTGTGTAAAGCTTGCAAATCTAAGGCCTCAGAGTCTCCTGCAGTACAAAATATCTCCAGGGAACTGTTCTATTTACGCTAGCTATACAGAAGGATAGAAGCTACAGACTTTGTTAAAGCTGACTAAGGCAAAAGACGAGTTTACAGCTTATCGGATACTTCAGCTAGCTTCTTGTTTGCTAACTTAACCACATACCACATGCCTCTTCAATTGTCTCTTTGCACATCTTTAACTTCTATAGACAGTGAGAAGGTACATGGTGTCAGCTGCCCCACTCAGTTTGGAAAGTCCAAGCATTCTCCTCTTTCTAGAGGACTGGTTTTGGTTGCAAAGCACACTGTTACGTAGGGGGCTAGTACACTGTGGAGACAGGTATCTAAATGCAGTAGAAAGATGGTATTCAACACCCTCTCCCCATCATTACCTAACTCCACTCCCTTTCCTTAATCATACATTGGGACAGCCATTTGGAACCTCATTCTGTGTATTAATTATTCTCTTTCACTGTATTTGGAACTTCAGTGTTCACAAACACTTGTGAACTTCTCTTTGCAATCTCAGCGTGAGTTAACTACAGCAACGCTTCATGCAGCATTCACATGCTGAGTAGCTTTCTGGATATGACCCCAGCACTGACGTAATCGTTATTTTCACCAAATATACAGGCTTGCTATGGTGATAAGTCATAAAAATACCAAGAATATTAGATAGAACAGATATGATTAGTCATCCCCACCATCAAAATAGAGCTTTCCTCACTTCAAAATAAATAAATTATAAAGTTAGGTAAGCAAAAGAAAGACAAAATGATTGAAAAAAGGATTTAACACTGAATAACTGACATTTAATAACGTTATTACTGGGGATGGAACTCTAATTAAAGGAGGTATTGTTAATCAAAGGTCACAATTCAGAGCCAAAACTGATTAAGAAATGCAATAGCAAAACCAGCCATTAGTAAAAAACAAAACTCTTAATTCCTTAGTGAAATCTTTGAACTTCTGCAAAACTAGAAAGAGGCAATTTTCTCTCTATCGTAAGAAGGGAGCATTCTACTGTCACTTCATGACTTTGTTTCATTATCTTTGTACAGTACTAGAAATTCTACAAAAAACAACCCCCAAACCCCAAATAAACAACAAAACCTCCCCTACTGACTTAGAAGCTGTATCATGCTGCAACTCCTTTGTATGGTAGACTGGTAAAAATCACTGTTTTCCACAGAGCAGTTAAATGAGTACCCACATCGGTGGATGAGGAATTGGTTGGATCGTCGCATCCAGAGGATAATGGTCAATGGCTCAATGTCCAGATGGAGATCCATGACAAGTGGTGTCCCTCAGGGGTCCATATTGGGACCAGTACTGTTTAATATCTTCATCAATGACATATACAGTGGGATCCAGTGCACCCTCAGCAAGTTTGCAGATGACACCAAGCTGAGTGGTGCAGTTGACATGCCTGAGGGACGGGATGCCATCCAGAGGGACCTGGACAAGCTCGAGAAGTGGGCCCGGGTGAACCTCATGAGGTTCAACAAGGACAAATGCAGAGTCCCGCACCTGGGTCAGAGCAACCCCCGGTATCAACAAAGGCTGGGGGAAGAAGGGATTGAGAGCAGCCCTGCTGAGAAGGACTTGAGGGTACTGGGGGATGAAAAGCTGGCCATGAGCCAGCAATGTGCACTCACAGCCCAGAAAGCCTACTGTATCCTGGGCTGCATCAAAAGCAGCGTGGCCAGCAGGTCGAGGGAGGGCATTCTACCCCTCTACTCCCACTCTGGTGAGACCCCACCTGGAGTACTGCATCCAGCTCTGGAGCCCCCAACACAAGAGGGACATGGATCTGCTGGAGCGGTTCCAGAGGAGGGCCCCAAAAATGATCCGAGGGCTGGAGCACCTCTCCTATGAAGACAGGCTGAGAGAGTTGGGCTTGTTCAGCCTGGAGAAGAGAAGGCTCTGGAGAGACCTTATTGCGCTCTTTCGGTACTTAAAGGGGGCTTATAGGAAAGATGGGGACAAACTTTTTATCAGGGCCCGCTGTGATAGGACAAGGGGTAATGGTTTTAAACTAAAAGAGGGGAGATTTAGACTAGACATAAGGAAGAAGTTTTTCACAACGAGGGTGGTGAAACACTGGCACAGGTTGCCCTGAGAGGTGGTAGAAGCCCCATCCCTGGAAACATTCAAGGTCAGGCTGGATGGGGCTCTGAGCAACCTGATCTAGTTGAGGATGTCCCTGCTCACTGCAGGGGGGTTGGACTAGATCACCTTTAAAGGTCCCTTCCAACCCAAACTATTCTATGATTCTATGCTTTGATCCTCTTCAATGAAATCACTTCTTATAATACAAAAAGGTCATTTGCTTATGCTAGGAAGAATCAATGGGGAGAGTTTATCCTAGGAAATGGTTATTAAAACCAGGTTCTTCTGATAAATTTGCACAACTCATCTATGACCTAGCAGTCTTGGTATTCCACTCTGTAAATGACCCTTAACACAGACCAACTATATTATGATAACGTCTAAATTATTCAAAGCAAGATATCATATCTGTAACTGCTCTCATTTTTCTTACTACCTCATCATAACTGGGTATTATATAAAATAAAATAATTTTAAAAGAAAGGAATTATGCAGGTTTTTACTAAAAAAAAAAAAAAAATACAGAGGTCTCATCAATATGAAGATTTTCAGTATTTCAGAAAGAATCACAAGCGCTCTAATTTCAGGACAATTTTCATGTATTCAAGATGGATGAGAGAAAGCTAAAACTTCCAGATATTTTTCTAGCATTTTCTTGCCTTTTAGTCTGCTGGCAGTGCTGCAGAACTTACAATAATCCTGTTATCTGTATTACTTCAGAGAGCAAGACTACTGTAAGTGCACTCTGCTGCCAATGCATGAAAGCAGAAAAAAAGCACCTGAGGAGAGAAACACACCGTCACAGACACAGAGAGAAAAAGGTAAGGAAAAAAAAAAAAAATCCACAGGATGGGTGCAAAAATAGCACAAAGCTTGAAAGGTATGAACTGAGCAATAGTTAATAATTACACAAATTCCTTTAAGAAAATATGATTGCTGTATAAAAGCTTAATCAGGTACTTCCTCTTCAAAACACAAATGCTGAAGAAGAATGAGTTCAGCGTGAAAAAGAACCCCCTAGAATGTACTGCACACACAACCAGGAGCAACCACTGTAAGAGCACACATGCATGAGGAGGTACATGCTTAAAGTAGGAAAGAAGGGAATGGAAGTTTCCATGGAGAAGTGAGTTTCATATCAGATTGGCTATTGGAGCAAAGTGAAATGCTTGTAGTCTTCAGACATGAAAGGTGTTATTTCAACTTTAACTGGCAAGTGTCCAGATTAACATTATCAGCTCAAAGTTCAAGAAATAAAGCAGCTATAATCTAGCATGCCCACGATAAATTTCATACTACAGTTTAAAGTGTTTAAATTGCACTTACAGTCATAACAATCCATCCATTTAATTTTGATATTTCCAAAATTATTTTTTATTTTATTTTTTAAGAAATGCAGAAATTGTTACTTTCTTTACCTCTGAGTTAGGTCGCTATCTATGTCAACAGTTTAGAACAACACTCAAAACCCTATGGCTCACATGATAAAAAAAACATGAAAAGAAAAAGTTGCAGAAGTTCAGAAGCTCAGTAGACTTTCAAATTAAAAAGAAACCAGTCTCTTTACTGAAAAACATAATTTATAAATTTAAAATATGAATAAATAAATTAGTAGTAAGTGCTTCAGAAACATGTCCACTGTTTGGAAAGAGAGAGCATCTCTTGTCTCTCACATGTCTCCTGAAACTCCAAACATCAACTATCACTAGGAATTCTGGTACTGAAGAACATTTTGCTTCTGATTCCTAGATGCAAGAAAACTCTACAACTTGTGAGAAAATACACTGGAAGTAATCTATATAGGGTAGGACAATGGGAAGTCCTTAAAGGAAAAATAAAGATAGAAACTCAGTTAAGAGAGAAATATATTTGCTTTAGACTGTTCCAGGTTTCTTTTTCTGAGAAGATAACAGATAGATTGTAAATAGTAGAAGCAAACATTTAACACAGAAATTATTCAAGGTTTTGGTATCATTCCTAAATATTTAGTTTTCTGTTTTTTTGCACTCTTGAAAGCAGTAACAGAGAATACAATCACATCACGGCAATAAACTTAGTTCCACCAACATTTCAAGTAAGTAATTTGTTCATAATGAAGAAAGGTAATAGATCTTATCAAATCACTTTTTACAGTCCAGTTCCCATCCATCAGTAATAAAAAGAATGAAAAAAAGTCTCTTTTGGACAAAACTGCCATTTTTACTTTTGACTACTAGTCAAAAAAAAAAAAAAAAAAAAAGGTAGTAAAAGACTATTTCTGTTGCAGTATTTCTTTTCACAATTATTTCACATACTATGAAAACAGCCAGAAAATAAACTATTTCTTTTTTTCTGAGGGGATGGAATGCTGGGACCTCTACCTAAAAAGGACTTTTTTTTGTATTTTACATTAAGGTGCCATTGAATCTAATGCCATTCTAAATCATCTTTGTGCATGAATGAATTCTCATCTTTGCTTTATAGATAAAAGCCTGGAGAACACTTGCATTAAATTTCACCCCCAAGATTATACAAGAATAAAATCTCAAGTTAAAGTTCTAACGCAACTGAAACCAGTGAATTAAAAACTGAGTTTAATATGATGTAAGATTCAGTCACAGCTCTTCTGGGTTTCTATGCTGTACATGAAAACAGAGTAAGTTCTTTCTTTAAAGACAGACAGACATACGATGACCAGAGGCCTGTGCTCAATGGGGAAATAAATGACAAATCTAGTTCCTGAAGAATAACATTTCTGAGGCAAGGAAAAAAAAAGAATTAAAAAAACCAACCCCAACAATTAATCCATTCTGCAGGGTTAAAGTTTAATTTTAAAAATACTTGCTTAAATGTTTGCATTTAAGTTTAAATGCAATAACAAACTTTTCACTATAGAGAGCAATGAACAGACCATACCAGAGGGAAAATCATTTAGTCATTAGTTTTGATTAGTGAAACTGAGTATTTTTGAAAGGGAAGCTAATAGGCAGATTTTTAAAGTTTCAAAAACAGATTAGGAAAGAGCATAGTTTCATGCATGAACTCCTACATCACTGTAATGCACATAATACAAAATATAGAACAGTATGCAATAGCCCAATGCTTTATAACCTCAAATTAACCATTCTGAATTGTTAGCTTTTGAGTATTTGAACATCAGAATAATGTTCTTTATGCAGAATAGTTACATAATACAAAATTCGTAGCACTCAGTCCTATTTTTTTATATTATATATACACAACTACCTGTGTTTATGGTAAATCTCAGGTAACAGTCTTAACGATGCACCACTAGTCCTTCAATCAGTCACAGAGCTGAGAAATTCTCAGCTTGGAAAAAGGAATTTACTGAATTGTATTGACAGGAACAACTAGATAGTCTGGATATTTGTAACATTAGCATTCACATGATTAACTGTTAAAGCTACAAACGTTACTTTTGGCAGTTAGTTTGCAGATGTTTTTTCTGTTCCTGTACTTTGGTATTATTTATGTTCAGCCTAAAATTACATCACTGACCTTATCCAGAAAGTGCAGTATTGCTTTTTGTAGATTCGCCTCATCTGCATTTAGTTTGTGTCTCCCAATGGAAGCAATCAGCTGTGCCTCTTGTTCCAGAAGTCCACAAAATGCTGCCTTTCTTTCAGCTCCAGTAAGAGTTCTGTTAATTCGTTCAGTCTCCTCCTGCCTCCATACTACAGATATAAACATTTTGGGTACTTTTTACAAGATGTTTTTCAATGAAATTTCTACTTTCATATTTAAGAAATAACATAATTAATTTTCAATATTCATTAAAAGCCAGTTTCTATGTTAGGGAACTGATTGTTATGCATATTTTCAACACATGCAAAACGGCCTAGAAATTAATGTAAATTATACAGATGTTCTGTGAGAATATGCATGCATACATCAATTCCAAAATGCCAATTTGTACTCCAAACTCAAAGATGGGTTAGGAGAAAAAGGAGCTCTATGTGAGAAAAGAATTTAGCTCCTGTAGAAATGTGTGATGAAACGACTTCTACACAATTTTGCATCTAAAATAACTAAACGAACTGTTTGAGTCTCAAACAGCTCCAAAAGGTATGAGCAATAGGAACTTTTTAAACAATTGCTCATCAAAGTCACAAGAAAAGATACCATGGAGATCTTAACAGATTAAGGACAGCATCTTACTGTGGTAGTACACTAGTACTCAGTGATGAGAATATTACTGCTTCTCCCTGCATAAATGAGTAAAAGCTAAAGAAGCTTGAAGTCCTCCAACACTGAGATAAAACTTGACTGACAGCCATGTTTAGCACTCCAGGTCTTACACTGAATATTTCAGTGGTGTCACCTTTTGCCATCTAAGGCAGACGGATGTGCACTAATAATTAGATAGTCATTGCTCTACTCTCCCTTCCCTCTTCTACAACAGAAGCCTTCAAGTGGAAGGAAGTGGCATGCAAACCACAGGACGGTAACAACCGCAGCACGTGAATCAGCACATGCTGTGTAAGAATCTGGCCTTCTGACTCTTACGGTCAAATCACCAAACCACAGGTACCTGCTGCACTTATATGTCAGACTACTTAATGACAGAAGCATACAGATGTATACGTATGTGCCTATCATGGTTTATTTTGTAGTACCCATGCCTTCACTATAACTGCTGATACACAGACTACATGCCTTTGCAGAAATCTGTTAGTAAAATCAAATTGTGTTTACTGAAGAGTGTTTTCCTTTGCCTACATCGTAACAATTCTTGGCTTCTCTGAAGAGCCTGTTCCATTTCAAATACCTCTGGAGTTTTGTAGGGAATTTTATAAGATCCAAAACTTCAACATTCCTGAATAATATCTCAAAGTGTTGTTATTGTTCCAGAACAGTTATGCAAAAGCAAAACCCAGCGTAAAAGAAAACAATTCAATATGTGATGCACACTTACTGAAAAAGCCTAGAACATCCTGTAACAGGTAAGATTAGAGGCAGAAAGAGGGAAAGGAGGAAGGTTTATTTTCTGCCTGTGGCTTCCTTATCTACAATACCTTATGTTTTCCATTTTAAAATATTTCAATTCATTTCCTTAAGGCTCTCCAAGCTTTGGTATTAATATGACAGCTGTCTGACAAGTTCTGAGTAGCCAAAGATATATTTTTAAATAAAGCTATTTTAGCAAACAAAAGCACTGTATAGAATTAATTTACATGAAGCTTTATATGCCTGAAGGGGGCAGCAACTTCAAAGGCAGAGCTAATAGAGTAAGCAATTTTGTACTTACAGAAATGAAGAAGCTGTCACTTATCATCAATACTCACCTCCTGATTCACCAAATACATGCAACCAAGTTAAAAACATTCCTCTTAAATTATCTGTTCTACAGGCAGAGACTTTACTCATTACAATTTTTATTCCAGCTTTTATAAAACAAAGTAGTTCATACTTTTCAAATAAATAATGAATGTCTCTATATGCAGACACACTGAATATATAGATACAGCTCATTTGCACCATACAGTCAACAGGCAAGTTTTCGTACCAACAGGAATTGCTTGCACTGGCTGACCCTGTAATAGTATCCCCCTGTTGTGATCAGCAGCAATAACCTTCACAGATCTCTGGAGGACAATAGTCTCATTCTATTACTGTCACAATGATTTAGCTTGTGTAGACTGCTGACACTATAAGAATGTAAAAGTAGTTTCAGACGCAGGTAGAAAAAAACAACTTCCTAGAACCACTAAGCTGTATTAAAATAAAGAGCATGACTGCAAGTCTCCATGTAGAGAAGCAACTAGTCAACACTGGTAAACAAAAACAAAACAAAAAGATTGATACCAGACTGTTATTTTTATCAAAATGTTAAAAAGACATTTCAAATACTGGAGTTTTTTCTGTTCCAGTTTTGAAGTGGCACATGCTTTTTCAGGTTGCCTAGATATTAAATTCCTGAACATGTACAGCTGAAAGTTTTATTATTTGTGAATCCTATTACATTAAATTAAACAAAAGAGACACTTACATAACCATAAGTTTTAAATCTAAAAATATTGGGAATATCAGCACTCATTCACAACTTTAACTCAGATTTGTTGTTTCTATTCCAAATAAGACTCTTGACACTTTAAAAAAAAGTGGATCATACATTTGACAGCCATTAGCTAGGAAGCTGTTTTTTAAAGAAAATATTGCAGGAAATCAGATACCAAATAGTAGCACTTGCCATAAGTGGAGAGGAAAAAATGATTATTTGAGTACCTGGGCTTTTGATTACTTAGTCAGACACACCTTTCAAAGGCCTTGATTCTTGTGAAGTGAAAAGCTAATGAAGAAAAAGGGGGGCAGGGGAAACAACCTCTAACAAACCACAATTCTCATGAAGACACCATTCCCAAAATTCTAAAGTTTAAGACCAGTAATAATTTCTACATTTGTCACAAACAGTAATATTTATAAGTCATTTATACAATCAGACAAAGCGATTTGTTCAATGCCACACAAAGTATGACAGTATTAAAAGATTAGCGTATAACTTGGGAATTCTTGAATCATGATCCTAAGCTCTACGAATAACACATGCCACCAAATTTATGCTCAGTTCACCATGGAAGAAATAGCTGAGATAGTTTAAGGTAGTCAGACGGCTTTGCAATGAAGCAGGTAATCCATTAGGCCAGTTCTGCTATAGGGACAATAATGTCCAAACTGCTGAAGAGTTATACCATAAGCAAGCACTGTAGCCTAGGTAATGTATGAGGTGTTGCAAGTCACAATGCACGCATCTTGCTTAAAAAGAGACATTTTAAAAAGAACTCTTGCAGCTTCACTATATGCTGGTACAAGTCCACTGCTTTCTATTGTTTTTATCTTTCCAAAAGGACATACTCTAGGTTTTTTGTCACATTTGCAACATTAGTCTCCTGCAAGGTTTTGCATCAATTATCTGCAGTATTCACCTTATTTTTCTAGGAAAGTTTAGAGGTGCTTGCCTGTATTAGACACCATCCACTCCAACAGGAAAAGTAAGTCTTTCAGGATGCCCTGTAGGACTCCTAACAGATTTTTAAAATTTTGACAACACAGTTTTGTGAAACATGGAATAAATTAGGAAGTAGAAAAAGAGTCAGTAAAAGATGACTAGGACAAAAGGAATAACCTCAGCCATATATTGTAAAATTATAGGAAAAAATGATTTAATCCATTACAAAAAACGTCTATATTAAATGACAAATGATGGATCTTAATACTAATTTCTTCACGGCATTATTTTCAGTGTCTTAAATGTACAGTAAAAAGATTAAAGTAACTCTGATGCAAAAAACCAGTTCCTGTTCCTCTAGCTGACCCTAACATTAGAGATGAACGAAAAAAAGAATAATAAAACTGTCAAATAGCACTATTCTACAAGCTGATTATTTCCTAAAAACGTGTACTGGTTTTGGCTGGGATAGAGTTAATTTTCTTCATAGTAGCTTGTATGGTGCTATGCTTTGGATGTTGATAACACAGGGATGTTTTAGTTATTGCTTAACAGTGCTTACACAGCATCAAGGCCTTTTTTCTCCTTCTAGTAATATATGAAAGTCAAATAATTATTTAAAAATGAAAGTAATTCCACTGTAAGTAAAAAAAAAAAAAAAAAATAAATCAAGGAAGTATCTATAGAAACACATAAAAAACCGTAAGTTTGTGTTAAAGAAACTGCACTATTTTGCTGATTTCAGAGTATCCCTTTAAGAAAAAACTTACATTCTAAAGCATGGTACAGTAGCTCAAAGTCTTCTTTTGTTTTAGGGTTCAGTCTTCGCTCATGCTCCCTTCTCAGTTTTTCTTCTTTCTCCTTTTTTCTCCGCAGCTCTGCTTGTGCCTCCCATGCCAGCCTTAATCTCTTTTCTTCCCTCAGATTTTGTACTACATTTATAGCATGCCAACGACGGAAATATCTTTGTAGTACTATTACCTATACATGATACAATACCAAAGAATCGTGAATTTAAAACAAAACAGCATAATATTTTGTTCTTAACTGTTATTTTTTTCTAGCTACTTAACTATAGTTTCTAAGATTTGTCTTGTACTCAAACTAATTTAAATGTTACAGAAACAGTCGTGTACTATCAGTCTAAACACTAGTATGCTTACTTATTTAGGTAACTGCAGTTTAACCAGCGAGTACAGTGGAGAAACTAGGTTCGAATAATCAAGTTAAAATATAAACTGCAATTACAAAATCCATTTTTCTTTTTCAAATCTCCTCTTAAAAAACATCTTTTGCCATGTATTTCTTTTATTCTTTTACGTTCAGCTTTGTAGGCAGAGGTCCTCATCTTACTAGCAATATACATAGTGCCTAGATTGGGAATTTAGACACATATTTGCAAAATTTCTGTTAAATTTCTAGATACAAAAATCAACACATACAAACCAAATCAACTGCATTTTATTTGTAAACAAATAATGAAAGTGAAGTTACCAATGCTGCTATGACAGAACTTAAAATTAAAAAATGCACCTTCCAAAGCTGTGGCTATTAAAGACTAGGGAAATGTCTGTAGTATGCTAGGGGAGGACAACGCACAAGCCTGAGCTGCTGCCAGCTGAGTTAGCACTTGCACCACAAGCAGTTTAGCCAGGTCAATACCACGAGCTAATAAGCATTGGTCAGCGTTGAAGGCTATCAAGCACAAAATCACACTAATACAGTCTCTAGAGATACCTTAACCTAACATCTCTCTTGAATGTCTTCAGCTAGTATTTCAATATGGAAGGACACTGCACTGCGCAAACCCATCAACTTGAACCAACACCAAGCTGATCTCTCTCTACTGTGCATTATAGATTACCTATAGATACATTACAGATTTCAGGAAGTGGCACCAATGATCACAGTAAAACATATTGGTAGTTCTGAGGAAACGGTTACCTATTTGGGTTCCACTTCTACAGGGTGCTTACTGCCGTCAGCTGATGCTGACCAAATAAGACGTTCTTGCAGAAAACTTCTACCCAAGAAGATTTCAAAGCATCTTGCCAACCATGGCAATACACTTATTCTACTTAGACACTTGGGGAATCGACTGTGTCTCCATTTTGTTAGATTCAGACTGTCTATTTTAAGGAATCAAATTAATAACTACAGCATTTACAAAGCAGTGCCCTGCCTAACATGATGTTGGGCGTACTAAAGTTAAATGCGCAGTCACTGAATACGTGGTTTTCAAAAGCAATTTGGAATGCCTAAATGGCATCCGCTGCACAATGAATATACAGAATTTGTCGTTGGAATTGCCTGCATGAGGCAACCTGGTGCACCAGAAAACTCCACAGACCCATCGCATGTGTTTGAACAGCCAGGTTCTACCTTAATGTCAAAGCAGGTAGCTTGAACACAATCCAAACCAGATCAGTTTGCCAAAGGTAGCCTACCAAATCTATTAAAACAACCAACCAACCAACCCACCCACCCCAGAAAGCATAAAAACCAAGAGTTGAATGCAGGTCTCCTAAATCCTAACCCAATACTCCATCCATTTGAGGCCATACATTAAGCATGTAGCTTAGGTCCTTCCAAAGAGATCATGAGAATGCCATCAGGACAAGCCTGTTTTAATACCTAATGCTCTATATGGAAACTTAACTGTCACTATAAGATAGAAAACAGTAAATTCAGAATTCTTAATATTTAAGAAATTACAAGGTCTCAAAGGTCGCTAAAAACACAGAGCAAACACACACTTCCCCCATATCTGAAAGATAAAGGTGAAGATTAAGCAGACATTTTGCAGTTCATTTTTAAATTTACTCTTTGAACACTCCGAACACTCATTAAATATTCAGATAACCTTTGTAATACTTTGCTTTACAGATAGTTTCAAACAGATAAGAACTTACTGCTTCAAGTCTACGTTTATGGTATTCTTCCGCTGTAAGATACTTTCCAGGACTTATTAGTTTGTCAGTCATGTTTGACACATACAGGCCAATTTTAGTCATCTGTGTTGATGTTGTATTTCTTGTTTGTTGTGGCTTATTTTTTTCAAAAACCGTCTGGGGAAAAAATGCATGTCAGATTATAACAAAATATACAGAGATTTTTTTCCTCATTACAGTGAGTGGCAAAATTAGCTATTTGTAACAAAAATCACAAGACTAATGATATTCATCCACTAAATACTTTCAATTGAATGCTCATTTCTGATTTACTTCCTCATTCCTACTGGAAATAATTGTGTCAACATTCTATTCCATTTGGCAAAAACAACATTCTAAAAAGACACTACAAAGCCATTACCTGTGTTTCCCTACAAAATAACTGAATTCCTTTGTCAGGTCTTTTTTTGGGTATCGTTTGTGATCCTGCATTATGAAATTCCACTCCTGTTATTCTGTTCTTAAATCCACCCAGAAAGGGTTTATGATAGGCAGGTCTTTCAATTTTTACAATTACATCTTGGAATGAATCAGAATCTGTTAAAATTGAAGTTTCAAGATAGAAATATTGTTTCTTTTAGTAACAGATTGAGATTACAGCACAATTATACTTATCAATACACATGGAAAAACAGTATTTACCTGTTTGTACTCTGACAGTTATGACATCAGGCATGTGGTAATCCTGTTGAACTGCTTTCCCAGGAAAATGTTCCAGATCAAGACATAACTTCTCAGACTGGATAGTTTCACCAAAGTTAGCCCTAGTCCTCCTAAGAGTCTCATTATCCTCAATCATGCTTCCTAAAAATAAAACCAAAATAGATTCCTGATTATCTTCTCAAAACAAACAAATAAATAACTCTTTCAAGTTTACACCAAGGTGATTTTATTGAAACACTGCAACACAGAATAATCATAGATTTTTGAGCTGAAAAGACAGTCTACTTGAAAGCTGAAACAGTATTGTCATACACTTTTTAAAGAGATACCTAACGTAATACTGTCACCACATAAAGTCACTCATATGACAATTTTTAACAAGTTACAGTAAGTAAATGTATTTATTTGCAAATGCATAATTTTAAAATCAAAGTTACAGAGAACTTTTATTGAAAAATCTTGCCTAAATCTGCTCCAATTTAGACATGACCCAAGCATACAATGGCTGAATCACTGTCGTCTTTCACACAATACTTGACGTTGTGGTGTTTATTCAAAGACTATATTCTGAATCAGATCCTCTTAACTCAAAGCTCCAGAAATCACTTGGTTTTGACCCAGAGACAAGACCCTATCTCGTTTTGGTACAGTGCCCTTCCTAGGACGCGATGGCCAGCTACTCAGAACGAGAGCATCTGACTGCAGCCCAGCCGAGAGGAAGGCGGTCAGCAGGTCTGTACTGCAAAGGGTCGCTCCCTGCGCTCACCCGCTGAACGGGATGTGCTACCTTCCGCTCTGAACACCTAAGAAAATGGGGCACTGAACCAGGAAGAGGAAGTAACACAGGACACCCAGAACGCAGAGGAACAAGTGCAGGAAATAATGGAGTGTTTGGGGGACTGCAGGAGAAAGGCATGGATAATGAAAGGGTGGCAGGTAAGTTACAGGGGAATTCAAGAGAGGTAAAATAGCAAGGTATTGCTATGATCTAGTCTAAACTGTTAGCAGCCCATGTACTCATGCGAATTATGCACTGCTGTTTTGCAAACGCGTGTACAAAACATGTATACATACTCACACACGTTTCTGGATATGAAGATCACTATAAAATGCCGTATTAGTCTATAAATTGCTACTGCAACTGGAGATAAAGAATACATTCCTCACTTTTTCAAGTATGTTTTATATGAGAATTTAAAAACTCCCTTCAAGACCAAACACCAGCAAACATGAACAGAATGAGTGTGTGGGGGCTGCAAGAAGCCATAATCAAGTTGAATTAAAAAAAAAAAATCTCTTTAAAGCTCTAATGTCCAACATCTTAATAACTTCTTTACCTGTTACTGTCCGACTTGCCGTATTCTCTGATAATACTGAGTTTTGAGATGTTTGTTCTTCCCTTTCTGAATTTCTTACTTCAGGTAAAGTAGAATAATTCTCATTGGTAACAGGAGATGTTCTCTCAGATGATGTGCTGAATGGGGCATCTGCCTCAAATACATCTTGCTTGTTATTTCTGATCACTTCTTGTTTGCCTACTCCTTCTCCAGGTCGTTCCCGCTGTGCTAAACTTGACTGCTCCTGTTCCTTCCAAACTGACTGCTCCAGAGAAGGCCGCTGCTCGCAGCCCGCCTCTGACTGTACAGTGCCCGTACCTTCTGAAAGCAGAGGCTTCTCTGCCGGGTCCCCGTTCTTGTCCTCTCCAACTGCTCTTCTTTGCGAGGGCGCAGAGGGCTGCTCTGCACCTGACCTTTCCGCTATAACAACTTCAAAGCAACTATCCGATGTATCTTCCATTTCCTAAAGTATCAGTTGCACGTTTTTAACCTCTCTGCAAGAATAATCACAGAATCTATTTAAAATTGCTACTAGCACATTTCTACTACCAAACACATGGGTGACTTAATATTGTGAGAAGCTTTTTCCATATCTATTCCCAAATAGCCTATTTAGAACAGCACGAGGTCTTCGCTTCCACCAAACGCAAAATATTTAACATCTTCTCATTGGTCTTTAACACTAATACTGCTGCATTGCCCCATCCCTGGAAACATTCAAGGTCAGGCTGGATGGGGCTCTGGGCAACCTGATCGAGTTGAGGATGTCCCTGCTCATTGCAGGGGGGTTGGACTAGATGACCTTTAAAGGTCCCTTCCAACCCAAACTATTCTATGATTCTATGATTGGCAGCAGGCAGACAGCGTAAGTCTTATATACAGAATATATAGAGATAAATTCTTTATATAGATAAGCACTGAATACAAAGAATTTACAGAGGACCGTTACGCTGAGACAGCACACCTCCACAGTTCTCCGCGCTGCCACTGAAACGACAGGGCCGGCAGGGCCCAAACCCCACCAGCAGAAGGGGGAGCTCCCGGCCGCAGCCCGGCAAACGGGCGGTTCCCCACCGGGCGCCACCTCGGCGGCCGCCACGCGCCCCCAGACGCGCGCCCGGCCCCCGGCACGTGGCGGCGGGCGGCGCCCCGGCACAGCAGCCCTTGGCACGGGGCGCACCGGGGCCCGGAGGGCTGCGGCCGCGGTTCGGCACACGGGTGGGGCTCCCCCGCCCCGCCCGGCCCCCCACGGCTCCCGCAAGGCCTCCCACCCCTGGCGGCTCTCCGTAGCGGCCGCTCCTCGCGCCGGCGGCGTGTCGCGGTAGCTATAGCAACCGGGACTGGGCGGCGCCTCGCGGAGCCCGGGGCCGCAGGGCGGGGAGGGGCGGATGGCCGCGAGCATGCGCGCGCGGGGAGGGCAGGGCCCGGAGGCGGGGGCGCCGGGCCGGTCCCCTCAGAGCCGCGGCTGAGAGCGGGCCGGGCCGCGCCGCGGTCACCACCCGCGCTGCTATACGGGCCCCAGGGACGAGGAAGGCCAAGAAGAGGGGAAAAGGGAAGCGGTGTGAAAGGACACAGGCTGAGACACCCCCCGGCTCCATTTTACCCCACCGCGGTTAACGGAAGCACCACAGCACCTCAGAACGTAGCACCTGCGGCAACTTGTGCTTGCTGCCTCCACCGCCGCCTCGCCCGGCCTCGTTTAGGTTGGTAACCGTCCCTCAGGATCACACAGTGTGACAGTCGCCATGTCCTACGTCGTGATCCATAGCAAGGTGAAGATGAACTCTTACCAGCCTATAGCGGCATTAATGTCAGAAAACACCATCTTTCCTTCCAGTTTATACTGTAGACAGTAGCAGAACTTGTGCTGACACCCAAAACTGTTTCCTGGATATTATGAAAAGTTGGTGTGTTTGTATGTCGATAACCCTGGCTCTACAGACCATCACTTGCTAGCCACATGGCAGCACTTACCTGCGTGACGCGCTCAGCCTCGTAGCGGGGTTCGCCCCTGGAAGCTCCGCGGTTCTGGTGCGAGGACTGAGGCTGCCGAGCGGAAATTCAGACACTTACACCAGAATTAAAACCATATGAAACTGAATTTCCTGGTGTTTGATGTGTGATTTCTGAGACGACTCTTGCAAGTGTTTCAGCATGCTACAGGAAAACTGAGACTACACTCACTTCACACAACCATTTCAGAGGCGAAGTATACAGTTCTATGTCACAACTCTGGGAGAATGCTGAAAAAAAGTTGTATTTCAGCAGGCATTGAAATTATATCCACACTCAATCACAACAGTGTGCCATGATCACTGTTACCACGTTTCACAGATGTTGTTAGGTATTTGAACATGGGCCCACTTCCCATCAAAAGGACAGAAATTTCCCATTACTACTGTTAATGCTCTTTTTTTCTAAAACC
Source organism: Phoenicopterus ruber ruber (assembly GCA_009819775.1). Lineage (NCBI taxonomy): Eukaryota > Metazoa > Chordata > Aves > Phoenicopteriformes > Phoenicopteridae > Phoenicopterus > Phoenicopterus ruber. Next base: position 25,362,550 of record CM020215.1, on the reverse strand, counting down.
CCGATTGAACTTGAACTCAGGGTAGAATAGGACCAGCAGTAACTCTATAGAAATATACTATGTCATTTTGTGTCACTTTGTCACTGTTATACACTCAACTTGATTAAACACTCAAACTCATTTTCAGTTTGCAAGACAATTTTTCAGGTTTTTTCCTAATGAAATAGCATATATGCTATTTATGCTATTTTTATGTAAATAAAAAAAAGCAGCTTTCACTCATCTCCCTTTGAACACAATCAGAAATTACATCAAAGATTAAAATGGTGTCCTGTTCAGAACACAACCACTCAAAATAGGTTAAGCAGCACAGAGGGCACCTTAGGAATAACAAAACCCTCAGTACTGCTGCTAGTTGGCAACCTGAAAGACGTTTTTCTGGTTTAACAGGCTCTGCCTCTATTAGGTCCCATCCTTGCAGACAGGGTGATTTTCACTCGCATACTGACTTCAATCAGACGATCTCAAAGTGTTTTAAAGATCTAAAGTTTGTTAACTCTAAGGCTTGCAGTGATTTACCTCACCATATTACAGCAGATAATGATAAAATCTTTTGCATCATCGTGTATTTCCAACATAGTTAATGGAGAAAAATCAAGCAAAATTATTAGTCAGTCTCCAAATCATGCCTTGCTAGCATATTCATCTTAAAATAAATTATTTGCAACATAGTACTCCTAATATAGATTCTATCTTGCCTGTAAAATATGTGTACTGCTTTGTTGCTACAGTGTGGATTTAAATATCAGATATATAGTTACAGAATTAATAGCAAGTAAAAATTACTGTTTCTCTTCTTAGCAAAGATGTATTTTTAAATTAGCCAGCAACAAGGATGACGTGAACTACACTGTAGAAAAGGCATACACCGTTACATCTCAAAACTGCAATCCATTTTCTTTCCTCCCTTTATTCTTAATAACTGCTATTTAAACTTGATGCAACAACGTAATACTAATTAATTTAGTAATCTTACATAGCACAGATGATTAAGTTATGCTAAGATAATGAAACCAAAATTAACCAATGATAAAATAATGAAAATAAATCATAAAACATTCTGAGAATTTGATAAAAAGCTCAGAAAGCTGAAAAATCCTTATTAATGATTCCTAGAGTTGGCTTCAGTAGAACCTTTTAAGACTCAAGTTAACTGATTCCTAAATTAAAGCATTTGTGAAGGCTAATCCAGTGTTGTGGATAGAAAGATTTAGAAAACGATCCTATTTTGAATCACGTGAAAGAAACACTTAAAGACCAGAAAAATCACTAAGAATATAAATTAGGAAATATAGCTCTAAAAAAAAAATCCCCTCAAGGCAGTAAACAACTTGTATTAGGGTCTGTACTGAGGCCATATTTGTGCATTTATGAAAGGGAGAAGATGTGAGTGCGCTTTTGATCAGTGAAACTCAGTTTTAAAAGACCAGATACCAAATTTCAGCAGCAATGGGCTGAGAGAGAGAGACGCCCTCTCCCCTGCAACACAACTCACGAGCTTATAGGAGAGCTAGTGTAAGCCACATGACAAGTACGGCTTTAGAAGCAGAGAAAATAACTGAGCCAAAAGAGAGTTCAACTAATGTCTCAGTTACAAAGAGCAGAAAAGAATTCCAATAGTTGTCACCACATTCTGGCAACTTCCCCCCCCTCAAGTATTGCATGCCAGTATCATTCATACTAGACTTCGGGGGGGTTTGTTTATTTTTTAATTTTGCTTCCTCTCACATCAGCTCAATACCTATCACCTAAAACCATTCATCTTCATTTCTCACCTGACATCATTCGTTCTCCTTCAAGTTTGTAATCCTTTAGTATTTCTCATGTGACGATTGTGTTTGTTAACTTTAGCAAAGTCCTCTTCTGGAATGCCATCTAGTGGTTTTACTTCAGAAGAGATCAGCTTCTACCTTTTTCAAGACTGAAAAAGCTTTCAAAACCAACCAATGAAGCAAAACGTTTTCCACTTTTTCAATTTTCAAAATCTAAAAATTCCATTAAATTAAATTAAATTTCAATTCAAACATTTGAAAGAACCTAGCCAGATGTGTCAAGAAGTATCGACTATTTTTTTCGTATTGCTAAGTAATATTCAAGGTCTGAATCAATAATATACAAATAAATCTATAAAGTATACATGTTTATATACAAACCCATTGTAAGACCCCAATAGTAAAGTTTGTGCCACGTGTATTATGCTAAGTATGGTAACCTACCTGCTAACCAAGCAACCTGCTCCCGCTGTCACCGCAGGGGGTAGTCTTCCTTCTCCCCCTCACCCCTCCAATCCTGGGTCTTCCCCGTGCCTCCCCCGAGTCAGAATTAGTGTTTATGTGGGCAGCAAAGTCAGCCAGTTCAGGACAGCGATTCAGCTGAAACCTAAAGAACTGTTATTTTGGGTAAGCCTAGTTTTCATTACATCGGATCCCTGATCTCAGTGTGTGCATGGTCATGAAGACACTGGAAGTAGCTGCCAAAAATACGCAACCAAAGGTGGGGGAGAAGGGTGGGATCACACTTTTCTCCAACTTTGATTTTGATTTCAAATTGCCTATAATACCTGTATTTGTTAGCATACAGATTCTAAAAATAACTCAGAATGAGGCACAAATACCCTGTTAATAATAAATTACAAAAGGAAATAAACCAAAGGTTGTACAACAGCTGAAAAGAATTTTCTTAAATCCATTTTTGCAAGGAATTGGAAGCAGCCTTTAGATTGCTAAATATAAGTGCACATTAGAACAAAACATGTTTTAACGAAGTGATTATCTTTAATTTAAAGACAACTGTCAGTAATGATAGATTAATAATTAACTTTTTTTTTTTGACTTTCAAGAGGTTACACCATTTTGAAAATTATATTGGCCATCTCCACTGGTCAGCAGGAGGTTCTTCAACTAGAGGCTCCCATGGTTTCCACTGTATCATTTTTCTCGCCAGGGAAAGCTCATTTTCGGCCTGTTAATAAACACCATACACAAATTCTTAAATTCTATACAGTTGTCAAAGTATTAAGTTACCTCTATTTCAGTTCATTATCTCGGTGATGTCACTACCTATCACAGTCAGGGACTACTACAAATTACATCTATAAATATCAAAAGGAACTGTGTGTTTTGGCGGTTTTGGTTTTTGTTTTTAAAAAACATACTGAATCACCTCCAAATACCCAAACAGACAGTCTGTTCACCTAATCATTCCCAATGACAACTTCATGACATTTTCCAGTCTATTTGGGTTATCCCCCAATATTATTCAATCATCTTCTGCCCTTTCCACTGATTTAGACTCTGTAAGAAGCAATGTAAGTATACATACATGGTATAGATGTAAGCATAATACAGTAAACATGTAATGGTGTCAGGTTTTAATATGGTCATCCCAATCACTACATGACAACTCATTTTCAGACTTTTTTTTTTCCCAATTGTTTGTTTTGCAGCAAAGGAAGATATGGAAAACTTCCAATTTTCTGAACAGAAGCTCAGCCAAAGGAACACCGAAAACCACTGCTCCCTTTTGTACCCACCCTTAAATTTCCCCGCTTTACCTGTACAATGACTTCTTCTATGTGACCACTATTCAGTTTGTCCTGTAGTTTTTGCACATCAGTCTCCTGTGCATTCAAATACATATAAATACATGTTTAGTTTTACTGAGACGTAGAAAGCCAGATAAAGCATGAAAACAATAATTTAACCAGATCACACTCTCGTCTTCCTCAAAACTACCATCAAATCAGCTGGCTTCTGTCATTGTACATCATCAAAGATATCTCACACACTTTTCTTATTGAAAAACAAGCATCAAACTCTAAATGATAAATACAAAAAATGAGTATTACTTAATGACATCCAAAGAAGCATTAGCAGCTAAGGACTTCAGTACGTATCTTGAAAGAAAATTTTGATCTTAGCTTTTTATAAAATGACATGCAACCTTCCAATTACCACCTTAAATACACAATACCAGTACTCCATAGCTTGATGTACCAAAAAGTGTTTTAAAATGTCAAAGGCAAGGATTGTGCTAAGATACCACACTGGTAAGAGCACATGCACTTTTTGTGCAAGTGTGTGCAAATTACCACTGTTCTATGAATCTTCAAAAAACTATGTTTTCTTCTAATTTTCACAGAAAACATCAGTAAGAAATTAACAATTCTTTTTAATATACCATCAAAATATTCCAGTCAATAGCAAAAATAAACCTCAAGACTTCAATTATTTCTGAACTGATGCCTTAAAGTTACATATACTCCTGAAAAACAGTCATTTTGAAAATCATTCTCATCCTAAAAATCTTTTCATGTGTAACATTTATGAAACAGCACTGTACTTACCGTTTGCACCAAATTAAATCGCTGATTTACAATCTGCTCAGTGTATTTCCTATATGCTGCATCTTTGGGAATGTTTTGCAGGACACCAAGGATTTTTGTGTACAGTATTCGCAGGCGCTGAAGTGATCACAAGACATGGTTAAAATACGCAACTAGAATTATTTAACTTCTTGTCCTACTTAACCTACTAGCTAATTACCTATACACAAAATATAGAGGGTTATGGTATTCAATCCAGAAATGTAGGATTAACAAAATAAGTAAGGCTGAACCACAGAACTCTGTTGTGGGTAAGACTGGGATTTATCAGGACTGGGAAGATTCCTCAAAGAAAAAAAAAAAAGTAAGTTGCAATCTGAAGTACATTTGATGCAAAATGGAAACAATAAAAGCTGCGTTTCTAATACTAACCATACCTTTCAAAAAATGAGGCAAATTCATGTCTAAACCATCAGTTTCTGAAAAATTACCTGGGGAGTATATAAAGAAGCACATAAGCTACCAAAGCATAATGAGATTTTTTTTTTCTTTTTTTGGCACTTCTCATGTTAGTGCAAAGTTTCAAGTGACAGACAGATTTTAATTAAACTAAAACTTGAAACTTTTATTGCTGGATTTAAATGCAGTGATAAAGGGCACATGGGGGTGAAGAAATTGCAGCTTTTGGGCCATATGTTGGCTGGGTAACTGTATCTACCTGAAGAGGAATGGATGTCCTATAGGAACAATAAGAAACAGAAGCAGAATACTGCAGTCAAAAAAACCACAAAGAAGAAAAAAACAGGAAACAAAAAGGGGACTGGCACAGAACCTATACTACAACTAAAGCATTGTTCTTTTCTTTACTCTTGGCTTTAAGTCACTAAAAAAACCAAAATTTATTAAGTTCACCCAGAAAGCGTCTGACAAGGCTGTAGACTGAGCTAGAATCTTTTGCACAGAACAATAGTGATTCTTTCAATGGTTCTTTTTGACACTATTCCTAACTTTTGGTGGCAAAAGCATTTTTGGAATAGAATTGTTGCATAGTGGGAAATTTCAAAGCGCAGAGAAATTAAAGAATTAATGAAGTCCTTTCAAAGCACATGCCTCCTAAATAAGCTAGCAAGATGTGGCAAACATACTTTCATTACTGAGCCTGGGGAGGTAAAAAGAAAGTACCAAATTGCTACAAGAACCACCTAATGTGGTTCCCAAGAACTACTGAAGTATTCCAGTCATAGAATCATAGAATCGTTTAGGTTGGAAGAGACCTTTAAGATCATCAAGTCCAACCATTAACCTAACACTGCCAAGTCCACCACTAAACCATGTCCCTAAGCACCACATCTACACGTCTTTTAAATACCTCCAGGGATGGTGCCTCAACCACTTCCCTGGGCAGCCTGTTCCAATGCCTGACAACCCTTTCAGTGAAGAAATTTTTACGAATATCCAACCTAAACCTCCCCTGGCACAACTTGAGGCCATTTCCTTTTGTCCTGTCATCTGTTACTAGGGAGAAGAGACTGACCCCCATCTCTCTACAACCTCCTTTCAGGTAGTTGTAGAGAGCAAGAAGGTCTCCCCTCAGCCTCCTTTTCTCCAGACTAAACAACCCTAGTTCCCTCAGCCGCTCCTCATAGGACTTGTGTTCTAGACCCTTCACCAGCTTTGCTGCCCTTCTTCAGACACGTTCCAGCACCTCAATGTCTGTCTTGTAGTGAGGGGCCCAAAACTGAACACAGTACTCAAGGTGCGGCCTCACCAGGGCCGAGTACAGGGGGGCAATCACCTCCCTACTCCTGCTGGCCACACTATTTCTGATACAGGCCAGGATGCTATTGGTCTTCTTGGCCACCTGGGCACACTGCTGGCTCATATTCAGCCGGCCGTCGACCAACACCCCCAGGTCCTTTTCCGCCGGGCAGCTTTCCAGCCACTCCCCCACAAGCCTGTAGCGTTGCCTGGGGTTGTTGTGACCCAAGTGCAGGACCCGGCACTTGGCCTTGTTGAATCTCTTACAATTGGCCTCGGCCCATCGATCCAGCCTGTCCAGGTCTCTCTGTAGTGCCTGCCTGCCCTCCAGCAGATCAACACTCCCGCCCAACTCGGTGTCGTCTGCAAACTTACTGAGGGTGCAGTCGATCCCCTCGTCCATATCATTGATAAAGATATTGAACAGAACTGGCCCCAATCCTGAGCCCTGGGGAACACCACTTGTGACCGGCCGCCAACTGGATTTAACTCCATTCACCACAACTCTTTGGGCCTGGCCCTCCAGCCAGTTTTTTACCCAGCACAGAGTACACCCATCCAAGCCATGAGCCACCAGTTTCTCCAGGAGGATGCTGTGGGAAACGGTGTCAAAGGCTTTACTAAAGTAAACAGTTTCAACAGTGCTTGCCATCACAGGGTCTTGATGTGGCTTTGCACCACATGGTTAGCCTCTATCATGTAAGACTAGCCTATCCACTTATCATAGGTATAATTTATTTCAGTACTCGTTTGAAACACAACATAGCAAGGCAGCAAAAATCTGTATGCTTGTGAAGTAGAAATTACATTTATGAAGAACTGAATTTAAAGAGTTCTTTGCTTTTGCATTGGAGATGAGAAAGAGAAATCAAAAACTGCTTCAGAAGTACTTACACAAAGGAGGTTTTTGAAATCAGCAGATACAACAAGAAGTACATGTGCAAAATAAGTAATGACATGCATTAAACCTTTAAGAATTAATTTCCTTCCTTTATCACTTTAGAACATTTTTACACTTTCATTTAGTTGGCACCGCTTTAAGGTACACGGCGTACCTGCATACACAAATACATAACAAAAAGCTTTGATCTCACTGACAACTCCTATTAAATACAGAACAAGGCACGTGACATACCTCATGAGGGTTTTCAGCTACAGCCAATCCTACAAGTCCAGTGGTCTGCATAGAGAGCATAAACACATTTAATATACCTAAGCATCTATATCCACGCTACCTGACTATTTTGTTTTGGCTCACCATACACCTGACGGGAACCGGTCTGTGACACGAGCCTCCGCCTCCCACCACACACGTGACCCCACAAGCCTGCAGTGTTTTGACCAGCGCACGCGAAGGGGAGGGAGAGCACCAAGCGAGGCAGCAGCTCACGTTACCAAAGCCTGCCTGGCGGGGTGAACTCCGGCTTACCCGCCTCATTCCTCCCCACACGACGGGCCCGTCCCCTCCGCTAACGGTCTCTGCAGCCCCGCGAGCACCTGGCGCCGGGCCGGCCGCTCCCCGTGGGCTGGTGAGGGGAACCGGGTTCTACGCTCCCCTCAGGCCTCTCCTCGCAGGACGCCCCACTCACTCGCAACCCGCCGCTCGGGCACCCCCTCCCTCCTCCCCAGAAGCCCGCCAGGGCAGAGCACGGCGGCGAGAGAGCCCCCCGCGCAGAACGAGGAGACAGCAGGCTGCCCGGCTCAAGGACCTCCGCGGCGCCTCACCTTCCTCAGCGCGCCCGCCATGGCTGCACTGCGCGACACGCCCCGCGCCGCCACCGGCAGCTGGGCGCGTGCGCCTGCGGTCGACGGTTAGAGGACGCGGCAGAGGACGCGGACTGCGCATGCGCCGCAGCCCCATCAGCTCCCCGATCCCGGCGAGCAGGGAGCGAAGCAGGCCGGGTCGTACAAAACGCTCATGCGCTATGGCATGCGGAGAATCACCCAGCGCATGCGCCGTCTGAAGGCAGTGGGGTGGCGCGCATGCGCCGTCTGAAGGCGGTGGGGTGGCGCGCATGCGCTGTCTGAAGGCGGTAGGGTGGCGCGCATGCGCATAGCTGCGGGCGCGGAGGGCCGGGGGGTGTTCCGTTGCGCGACTGGGTGCTCAGCACGGGAGGCTGGTTCCGGCCCGGCCCGGTCCGGCGGGGGCTTCCCCTCTGCAGAAAGCCTCCTGTCTGTGTGGTGTGGCGGCCGCTGTGGGGGGCGGGCGCATAGGCCCTTGCTGTGGAGCCGCAGGGAGGGGAGACGGCGGCGGCGGCGGCGCCGGGCTCTCCGGCTTTGGCGGGGGATGGCCCGGCCTCGCCTGCGTGGCTTGTCCCTGCGTGGGGAGAGGCTCCTAGGCCAGCTTTCTGAGGTCCGTGCCCTTGAAGCCATCGCAGCCCGGCTCGGGCAGAGCGTTTACCCAGGAGTGGCGCTCAATCCGAAGGCAGCCCAAGTGTTGGAGCCCGGTGCTTTTAGAAGGGCTGGGTATGGTATAGCAGTACACTACAGTTCATGCTTTGTAGCACTTAAAAGACACATGTATTTGGATATTCCGTTTTAAATATAAACATGTTTTCTGTTAGTGAAGTTTATGTGAAATTGCTAAAGACAGTTTATCAACTTGCAGAACTTGGCAGTTTCTAAGTGAGGAATACTCTTGAAAGATGTGCTACTAGAAATGCGTCACACAGAAGTCATTAAGTGCTGTATGTCGCATTTAGATTTTCAGCATGTTTCTAGTAAAGATGCAATACACATTTGGTTGGTGTGTTCTGTGTGGCTGGTGACAGTACTTGAAACCAACTGATTTTTCCCAACTGGTAACTGACAATAATGAGTTTTCAGAACTATTATAGGTTCATAGTTTTTGATTTGTTTTGTTTTCCAAAATGTTCTCCAGAGTCCAAGCTTAGTCCAATTTCAGAGTTGATTTCAAAGCTTCCTTTCAAGAGTCAAACAACTGTGTCAAACCTTAAAGCTTCTGAAGTGTGTTTGGCAGCTGCTGAGAGCAGTTTTGTGTGATGTGTACTTGCAAATAAAGCTGTTTACGTCCACTCAAGGTGAGATTTTGGTGTAATAGATGTGATTTCAGTATGTGTCAGCTTCTGTCATTCTTTCCTGAAACACGTATTTAGGGTTTGCAGAAGTTTCTAGTACATGAATTCTAGTTTTCTGCAACATACATGTAAAGAATAAATACCTTCCAACTGATAACTGATGCAGTGTGTAACAGTAAGCATTTTTATGCCTGGGAATTGGGTCTAATTTAGAAGTAATGCAGAAGCTTATAAACAATTAGAATATTTTATATAAATTTTTTTAGCAAAATTACTATATTAAAGAGTTGTCTGTGCATGTATTAATCAGTCAAGTCTTCCTGAGGTTGATAACTTTCTACCTCAGGGAATAGTCCTAAGTATTCTGGAATTTGTTTAATAAGCAGATGCATGCATATCCCTTCTATGAATTTTAGCTGTGAAATTGGCTTGACCAAGAAATTGTGTTAAAAGTAGCTAATTACGTGCAGAATCAAAAATAAGGATGACTGTAATATCACATAAATATATGGTAAACAGGCAATTTCTGAGTTAATGTGATCAGTTAATAAAGCAAAAAAGGCTGTAAAATACTGACAGAAAGTAGAAAACTCAATTAAGGGACTTGGGAGAGAGAGAATGGGAGAAAAGAACAATAAAACGTTTAAATTATTGGTGGAGGTAAACATGATGTTCATTTGAAGATCCAGTTGGCCTTGTATTAACTCTTATCTTTATGGCCTAGTTGCTAATTTAAAGGGTGAGTTTTGCATAGTGAGTAAAATTTGATAATAATCGTGTTGTAACTTTATATTGTATTTATTCTGGACAAATTTTTCTGTATAATTCCTTTGGCCTGCTCTTGTGCTCCTCTTTTCCATAACTGGTTAGCAAACCCAACAAACCGAGTTTCAGAACGTTGCAGAGTTCTCACTGAAAGCTGGTCTTTTAATAAGACACGCGCTCTCTCTGTTCCATAACTACAGCAAAGTGATTAATACAGTTTATATTAGAATTCCGGGTTTGTCCTTCTCCACTCCTGAGTCTTCTTCGAGATTGCATCAGAGAGACCTGGGGTTTCTTTCCAAGGCATTGAGAGTCTCTCTTTCCTATCCAAATGGCATTCTTAAAAAATTTCAGCATTTTTTTTATTGGACCATCCCTGTATTTTTCCTTTCTCTGTGATTGTCCAACCAGATGCTCCATCTCCTGATTACACTAACCGACGACAGGACAAATTGTTCTGTGCCTGGCGATCTTCTTTAGCCAAATTAGCTTAGTTAGCGTCATTCAAACACTAGTTCTAACCATCTGTTCAGACAAACCAAGAATGTAGATGTCCTTGCCACATCCTAGTACAAAGAGTAAAAAACAGTAAGCCATGTTGATGAGACAGTTCATGAAATCAATCCAGAAGTGATACAGTAGGAAGCTCCCCAAATTGCCAGACTCTGTTTTAATACATAATTTATTTTAAAATATAACACCTCCAAGACCTAAGAAGTATTATCAGGGTACATACAATAATTACCTATTTTTGAAAACAAACAAAAAAAACCCCAAAAGCACCCACGTAGCATATCACAGTTTATTATCTGTTTAACACTGGGGACTCTGTTAGGAGTATTATCCTGTGTGTTTATATACCGTGCACGGGCACCCTAAGAAGGCCTTGCTATAGCTGTGAATTCTCTTCCCTTTTTTGTCTCACCAATGAATTTATCTCACTGTGAAGTCTTGCAAATTGCCATATGATTTGGTATCTGGACGAGAGTCTTACTTATTCTGGCTTTACATGCATGGAACATAATTGACTGATGGATTTATAACTCATAACTCTGTAAGATCAGAATCAGACGCTGTTTACATAGCTTTACATAGCAATGCAAAATAGGATTAAAATGATCTGAAAAGCAAAACAATACTGTGCTTGTAATATGGATATGTACTAGTTCTGATAATATCCTGGTTATGTAAAGGAAATGAAAGAACTCAAGGTAAGCAATTAAAACATTTGTGTTCTCTATATATATTATACATATATATTTTAGATATTTTTATTATATAAGAATATATTTCTGTTCTTATCAGCTCTTAGCCAACAGCAGAGCAGGGTCTCAGCCCTGTTTGTCTGCTTCTGTTGTACTTTTTTTTTTTTGGAGGCTCACCACACTCACTTAGGTCGCACTGGCAAAAGAAGTTGCAATGAATATTATTTATCATCATTAAATGGTTTTCTTGATCTTGTGTCCAAAGATGAGATGCATGTAGCGCCTTAGTTAAGCTTACAGTTTTATAGTTCTATAAATGCAAGTGAATCATGGAGCACAGAAGAGTTCACAGTGTACAATTTCATTTCATCAGAACAATTAAAGATAAATTGGAAGTTAGTTATTTCAATTTGTTATGTTCCCTTTTTGTCCATTCATTTTGGTAAAGATAGTAACTAATTGGTTAAAACCAAAAGAAGACAGAGGTATTGCATCAGTGATATGTATATCTAGCTAGAGAGAAAAAAAATCCAGCTTCTTCCTCATCCCATGCTTGTGATTTAACTTTCTGGGTACTGATATTCTTGATGTTACTCTTGGGTTATTCTGCTTTTGCATCACTGCTGTCTGTGGTGCCGTGCCTCCTGCTTCTTTGTCCAATTTCAAGTTATTAAATCTAGTCAAATAAGTACTATAATTGGCTGTCATTAAATCTGTAAAGCTTTGCATCATATCGGCCTCAGAGAGAGAGATTAGTGTTTGGTGATGTAATATGGCAGGATCTACAACTAGTTAAAGGCTAAACCTTCTCAGATTTGTTTTAATTTATGTAAATATGTTACCAGATTTTGTTAATGTAGCTCTTGAGACTAAGTTAGCAAATAATTTATTTCCTTAATGACAGTTGTTGAGCCAATGAGGGCACAGATAATCTTATTATACCATCCAGACCTCGTGTTACATTTGACAGGATTTTAGAGAAGTCATGTGTAATACTTTCCTGTGGGTTGAGTCTGCTTATGTTACAGTTGTACAAGGTCAGACCTTAATTTATCTAGCAACTGCGTATTTAATTTTAGAAGTATCACAGGACACATCAGCTTGCAGGGCACCATTCCTGGCTGTTCAAAATGCAGGCCCCAGAGTAACAGTGGCAAGATAATGGGTTGAAAAGGTGAGAATATATGGTATGCTCGCCAATTAGACTAACAAATAAATTGTTTAAAACTGTAATATTTAATAGGCTGAGTCCAAATTTAGGCTGCTATTAATTATTTTATTGCTATGAATAACCTCTTTGCATGCCTAAGGGCCTTCTATTTATAGCGAGCAAAGCTAGGATTGTCTAGTTTATTTTAAGGATAAGAAATTAGCTAACTTTAACACTCACATAACTTTAACTTTATACCTATGTGTTTAAAAGTGATGAACGCTTGATACACTTCTTTCCAAGGAAAGACGCAACTTCCATGATTAGCAAGTAGTTCAGATTTTTTTCAATGAAAAAACAGTAACTTAATTTAAGAGAGCAAAACTTTTTTTTCTTTTTTTAAGGAAAACAGCAAGAAGTAATGTCTAGTTTTTCAGGCATAAATGGAAAAAATATCAGAAAAATGTCAGACTACTCAAAATGTTATTTAAGGAAAATATTCTTGGTAATACAAAAAATAGAACTTGTTTAGAGTAAGCATTTGCAATTGTTTCTAGTGATGTAGTGCCTGGGTCTGGTAATTGTGAAGCTTCCGTAAGTGAACGGAAGAAGATTTTGCTGAGCTTTTTAGCGTTTTCATTGCCACATCACATAAGGTAGCAGGGATGTCTCTGCTGCTGCTCAGTGTACCAGCCATGCCGTTATATTCCACTATGATCTTAGTGGAACATCCACGCTTCAGTTGGACCTTGTCACCTCGGCACAGTGTATTACCAGCAGTGATATAGCAAATCAGGCTCTCGAAGCACGTATAGACCCCTGGCAATGTGTCCAGCACTTGTGCTGGGGTGAGCTGTTTGTCATATACTTACTCTACCCTGTCACAGTCACTTGCTACCTGACTAACTTTCTCATTTTGTAATATATTATTAGTTTTTATGGCATAAGATAATTTGAAAACAGTACACACAACAATTCTGAAACACTGCTTATCTGAGACCTTTCTGGTTAAGTCTGTGTTCAAGCAGAGCTTTGTGTTGCCTGTGGCATTATCAGTCTGGGGAATACAGCAAAGCAGGAGATAGCTGACCAAATCAGCTATATGAAGTTATATGACCAGAGAAAAGAAAACAAGTTTCTATGAAGACCTGTAAACTGATTTCTTCCCCTAATCTTTTGGAGAGAAAGGGGACGTAGAAAGGCAATACATTATTCTGAAAATAAAAGGATTTTCTTACTAAATGACACTATCCTGCAAGATGGTCTGTGCTTTTAACTCTTCTTGGAAGCAGTGACGTTGGGGGGTATTGATCATCTCACAGGACTAAACCACATGTGAACATACTGTAATATACCAAAACAGCCTTCTTTCAGAGAGTTTGCAATGTGAGGGTGTAATCTAAGGCCTGTATAAGTCTTCAGGAGTCTTTTTGGTTCAGACTCCAGGGTAAGAATAATATGGTGGGCTGTAATAGAATAATTTTCAGTCTCAATTCTTCTAAGGACAGCAACTTCTGTAGGGCTTGTAGGGCATGAAGGTCCATCCATGCAGATCTGATGGGGTGAGCATGATTCATGAAAAAGATGCTTCAAAAACTTCAGCAATGGCATGAAGTCTTCAAATGGAGGGGTTTCAAAACATAAGGAAACGGAGGAAGAAAGGGAGGGTAGCTTCTGTTTGCCTTTAAGCTGCTGTGGGGGAAACAAGATTATGAATGTTACACATTTTTCCTTAATAAATTATCTTATGTAAATGAACTGTTTAGTCTCATCAGGAGCACCTCCCATCTGCCAGTGAAGTGTCAATTTATTCTAAAATGTACTTTCCTTTTAGCTGATGGCAGGAACAGATTGTAGATATTTTTATTGAGATACACTTCTAAAACTGGTAGTCCAAGAGAGGTTTTGTCTCTGCTGTCTAAAAGGTTTGTCAGTCTTCAGAACAGTGTACATTTGTGGGTTAAATGACGGAAGCTTTAACGTGCCATCAAAATTAGAAAAGTGATTGTGAAAATGGGGAGATAAATGTACCTTGACTCAGAATTTTCCTGCCTGTCAACCAAGTGCCAACAAGGGATGAGGAAGAAAGGCTCAGTTTCATGGCCTTTTTGCTGATGAGGAAAATTTTACATTCTGGTTAATAAGAAACTTGTGGCAGCATTTAGGAAAAAATATGGTCAGCTGCTTTGTTTTGTTTAGCTTTTTGAAGTTTCTATGGTTTGTATTGCACCTTGGAAGTTTGACATGGGATACCTTCCTTTCTGCATAAAGCAAAGTATATTTTAAAAAAACTCACTTCTTATTAATTTGTTTTTGCTGCAACAAACTTGATAGGCTTTCATAAGCTTGTTTTGATCATAAGTGTTTCAGAACATCGTTATCATTGGTTTTTAGAATTAGGAGAAGTTTTTGTGTTGTCCTTCCTGTCCAACAGGATGTCAGTCAGTCAATGTTCTCGGTCATTTCAGAAATCCTTTTTTGCATGAAAAGTTGTACCTAAACTACAGTATGCCAAAACATGACTTCCAGAACTTCTCAGCATTAACACGATGTGCAGCAGATTTAACATTAGGTGGTATCTGAAAGATTCTGGTACGTGTGTCTGCGTTGTGCTGACAAGTTCATCAGTCTAGCTTGTGTGTGAGATCTGATTTTGGACTGTGTTGCAGAAGCCTTGATTAGAGACAGAAAGGGAAGGAACAGAGAACCCTTGAGAAAAGCAGTCTGTTATGGTCTGTTCTTCAGCATAAAGGTCTTTTCTTCTAGGGCAAAAAAGAAAATGTGTCTGTGAAATTTTTTTTTAATTATTTGTGGATGGTTTTTTGCAGTCAGAGGTGGTAGTCAAGACCAAAGTTGTATATTTTTTCCTTCAAAGAAAAGGGGACTAAAGTGGGGATTTTTTCCACTTCAGATTGTCCATCCTTGCAGATAAAAACCTGGGCCGTGGTTCCAGTACATATTGAAAGAGGTGGGAATCTGCGTTATGTGGGAATCTGAATCCAAGAGACCTTTAGCTTCTGAGTCAATCTGACTCTAAGCCCGTACTAATTTAATTTGGTTTTGCAAGCTTAATCATAATATACTAAGTAGTAAAGTATTTGTGGATGGGATTATAATATTGGCTATGGTACTTTGATTGATGTATTATTTACTGGAACAATGCAGAAATTAGTCTAAAAAGAAGTCTGGTTAGCACTTTCCTTTGAAGATCATTTTCAGAAAATGGCCTCCAAATAATTTCTACAATGTTCCTTCTCTGTTTGCAAAATGACTAGGACACCCCGCAATGATTGTTCTGTGAGAAACATGCAACAGGTGCTTAGTATAATTGTTTAATATTTGTGCAACAGTTTGACAACAAGTATTCTATGTGGTAGATACAGTAAATTACTGCATAAACTGTGGGAATAGTAGTTTAATTGTTTAAAAAAAAAAAAAATTCAACATCTGGTGTCCGCAGTCTGATTAAAGGCCAAACATGTTAGGCTACTAAGATTGAATCAAACAGAGAAATTCTAGCAAAACCCAAAGCTCATCTGTAAAAAGTTAGGTAGGTACAGTTGTGCATATATTAAGTTTTTATTCCTTATATAACTGTTATGATAGATAAATACCACATTTTACAATTCAAGAACCTGCGGGAAGACGGTGTAAAAAGCAACATTCCTGACCTTCCAATTACAGTTATAATTTCCTAGCAAGGCATTTGGTTGATGTGATATCACTAGCAAAAAGCATAGTGAACATAAGCCACAGTTAAAGTTGGTGATATGAGCAGACAGAATTTAAGCTGGTGACTATAGTTAAAAGGTTTGACATACTCTGTTACTGATCCACTGAGCCTTCCAACTACGCTCACACCTTGAAAACAGTAACGGGCACAGCTTGACCATCACCCGGGCTTGCGTACCCAGCTCCTGTGAACGTCCATTAAACTTCCTGACTGCCGAAGGAGCACCGAGACTCAAAGTCTTTAGTCTGCTCTGACAGGCCATGCCTTGGCAGCGTAAAAGTAAAGCAAGATTTGCAAGTGGTTTTGTTTTGTTTGGGTTTTTTTTTTAATATATTAATGATGACTGAAAGTGATAATTAATGACACAGGACCATTGTAACGTTTTGTTGTACAAGCACCTATCCGTGAAGTCCAAAATCTTACACATTATTATATTAACATAAAATAGGTTTTGCATTTAGTATCGTCTCTCTCAAATGCCATAGCTATCCCACTCATCCATGCTGGGTTCAGCTCCAGGAGAGGAGGGGTGAATACAGGTTACAGCTGAAAACTTTTCTAATAAAAGGTTTTTTTAATTCAGAACTGAGTGATGTGTCACCACCTGAACTGTAGTGACATGCTGTGGGATTTCTCACGCTGAAATCCTGTGTCCAAATGGCACCAGTTGGTGGATCCATCCTATATCTGCTCCAGTGCCATAGGGGGTGAAGGAAGTGGGGAAAAAACGCTCTTTCCCCAGGCAAAAGAGTCAAGTTAGTTCATAGCTTCTCTGAAACAATGTGATGCTTGTTTAAATCATGAATAAGTATGATGTGTGATCACCCTTAGAACTGGTCGTGTGTTTCATTCTGCACTGCAGATCCTCTCTGTAAATAATTCTCAAACAATTTGAGTGTTTTCCTTTTTTGTGTCTATAATTTTTAAATGTATATGTGTTTGCATTTACGTTCATGAATTCCTTGTGAATGCCTGTGTTTGATTAGGAATCATTCATGAGGCAATAACTTTGTTTACTGTTCATTACTCATGCTTGTATGGGAATCGTATATTCACTGACTTGATCGCTACAGCTTTCTAAAGAGGAAAAGTCTCTTTTTATGGTTCGCAGATTATCCAGTATTTGTCTCTAGATGACAAATGTAGTGTGTGAACAGTAAAAAGAACTTTTCCTAGATGGCATGTCTAGTGCTAAATGTTTCCAGGGTTGTTTTCTTTTCTATCACCATTTTTAAATAGGAATTTTATCAGTTTTATTAGGAATAAACTCACCAAAACATTATTAAATTAAAAGAAATTGATGGAAACACCTGATTTTATTATTAAAAAATACCTTAAGCAGGATATGATCCTTTGCAGTATATTTTTGTGTTTATTTCAAAATAGCTCATCGTTATAGCTCACCATAAAAAATGATGGACGAAAGAGAAGATTTGGTTGAAGATCTGCTCACTGAGTATGCCATACAGCTTAGCATTCAAGAAGCAAATGGGGCCAAACCACCAGTGTCTTCCAGCTATGACAGGTACTGTCAACTCAATATGTGTTAGAGATTATGCCATATTTTAACAGTTTTGAGACACTGATATTTAGTGCTTTATATCATGCTTAAAACAGTTCTTAGTTTGGCTATTACGCCTCTTTTTCTCACTGAAGCACTGTCTGAAGCAATTTCTTTTCAATGAAAAGAGTAAACAAAATAGAAATGTTGATTTTGTTATTCTCAAACATTTCTAAAACCTCAAACTTTAAAGGCAATAAATTTGGATTTGTTAGTCATGCCTGCTCTGTGATCATAACAGTGTCCTAGTCTTTCCCTGTGCACTCAGGTATGTACATGTAGAAGAAAAATCCAAACCAGAACAACAACAGAAAACCCACAGAGGTGTTCCAGCGAGGGTTCATACGTCACGTTAATGTTACGGTTCAGAGCGGTTCCCATGACTAGGAAATGTAGGGCTCAGCTGAGCTACGTGGGCTGGTGAGAGCTGAGGGAGATGAGATTCACTTGGCTAAACTAATACTTCCCTTAGCTTTGCAGGCCATTTACCTTCTCATGAAAAGTGTATGTGTGAAACAAAGCTAAACTTTGTCTTAATACAAGTTCTTTGGCAATAATCCCCTAAATACATTTTATAGATTGCACTGTCTAAAATGGAAAGGCGTAGAACTGTGAGTCATGGGGGACTGTTAACCTTCCCTCATTGCCTGTGGGATCTCATGAAGGTTTGGGTCCTCCTGGGGCTTCTCGTGTAGGACTGGAGTCTCCCTTTTCACTGAAGGGTCTCAGCAGAGCCACTGGCTACTCTTGTTTCTTAGCTGGTTTGGGTTTTTTATTGTATCTGATCTATTTTTTCATATACTTTTGTCACCAAAGTATCTCAAGACACCAGCATTTAACTTCCGTCTCATGGAGGTTTAAATGATATTGTTAAAAACATTACAACTATTTTTCAGGGAAAATGGTACCATGGATATCATCAAACTCTCCTTCATTGCTGGATATTGACATTCTCATTCACTGTCTAAGGTTTCTGAATCTGAAGGGCTCATTTCTGTAGTGTGGGACAAATACAGCTTCTTAGTCCACATCAGAATTCTTTAGTAAATTAGGAGATTTACCAGGTCAGCCTGCAGCATATATTGAACCTAATTTGAGAACTTTGGATACTCTGAAGGTCCATAGTATAGGTGGAACTTAGGAGGTCACAAGGTTCATCAGGATTGTGGTTAATGTATTCAAAGGAAAGTTGGCTCAGATGAGAACCTAATGGAAAATACTGAATAAATAATACAATACACGTACTTCTTGTTTATATTTACTATTTTCTGCTCTTTTTTGGATAGTTTTGTACCACCTAGTGAGGAAAATAGGAAAATTGTAACATCCATAAAGCAAGGTAAAAACTCTAAAATAAAATAGTCTCTTTGCAAAACTGGGCTTATATTATTTTTCCAACTGCATCTTATTTATCTGTTGGATTTTTTTTAAGGTCAAGTATTTGGGCTCCAAGAACTTGTGAAACAGAAATATGCTTTGGATGAAGCTGATGAAAGAGGGTGGTTTCCACTGCATGAGGCTGCAGCTCAGCCAATTCAGCAAATACTTGAAATCATTTTAGATGGTAAGGTAAAAATATCCCACAAGATAAGGGGAGCAGCAAAGAAACATAGAACAATAAACAGCCATCCACAACAACAGGCTAGAACTGTTCACTAAAAAAAGTATGATCAAATCCTCCATGGAGCATCTTGCTTATGTGGTATAAATATTCAGGCAAATTTTCTTTTTGGGCGAGTTTCATCAATTCACACCAGCAAAGAACTTCAACCATTTTTAATGTTCTTTTCAGGAACCTACAGACAGAGCAAAAAATTACTGCTCCGTATTCAGTGTGTTTGACTAGTTAGGTTAAGTTAAACATAATTACAAGTAATTTTAGTAAAGACTTAGCATTTAAGGATTTCTGGTCTATGTGTATGTGCTAACAGCCTTGTGCTTTAATTTTGTTCTATCTTTTCTCACTTTCTTACCTTTAGCATCTTATAAAACAATGTGGGAATACAAAACATGCGATGGAGAAACACCATTGACTTTGGCAGCAAAAGCTGGCTTTGTGGAAAATGTACGAACGTTACTGGAAAAGGGTGTTTGGCCCAATACCACAAATGACAAAGGAGAAACCCCACTTCTGATCGGTAATTGCCTCCTCTCCCTGGATTTAAGCAAAGTGAATGGCAGCTCTTCCTCTCCGCTCAGTACTCACCCGAGGAGTACTGTTGGCTTGTGTGGTTGAGATGCTGGCCTTCTTTTTAGATGAAACTAAATGCCCAGCACTTGGTGAAATGTACCCAGCGTTCAGTTCAGCACTCTTTATGCTTTAGGTGATTGCTGAGCTGCTCTTAAAGATGCTACTTATGCTTTGGGTGATTGCTGAGCTGCTCCTGAGAAAATGAGACCTATTTTTTTTGTTCAAGGCACCCTCTCAGTATCTTCAGGTGCTGTAAGACCTTTAGCAACCTGGTCCTATTTGACCATCTTAAAGTAAAAGTATTGTACAAGAATAAGCTGTTGCTTTAACTTGGATGTACCTTTTCTGGAGGTTATTGGAGACTTTTATCAGATGATTTCTTCAGGAGTAGGCAGGTATTTTCAATTTCATAATCTCACATCTCATTTCTTTCCCCTGTTGCGCTGAAAATAAACTTCAACTGCATTTCAAAGTAATTCTTCACTCTAAAGAAAGATGCTTCCTTTGGAAGATTTTATGCTACTGGTAGACTTAAATGAGCTTTACTATACATGAGTAATTTAGCTATATCAGCTTTTAATTTCTGTTGAATGTCGAAACATCTTCATTCTTCTGAAGAGAATCAATCTGTGAAATTAATACAATATAAGAAAATACAATATATAATACAATTACCAGTATTAAAATATTCAGTTGTCTGAATTTTTGTTAATTTTCATCAGATGTGATTATGGCATTAACATTTTAAGGCCCTGAGGCATTTCTAGAGGGTTCCTCTGCAATGTCTTGCTTTGTGTTGTCTCAGGTCTTTTCAGTAATTGTGAGTCTGTGAAACTTTCAAGCTATTTTCAGCCTTTGCTTTTAATGAATCCTGCCAAGAGTAACTAGAGCTTGTGAAAAGCATCTTTCCCCCTTATAATGACAGTTTATTTTCCTAAATATTTCTCTTCACAAACTCCTGAAAATGAGGTTTGTCAGCTATGTGTTGTTTATGTGATGCTTTTTGTATTTTTGTGTCACTTGGCACTGAAAATGTGGATGTAGATATTGCTGTGCATCATACATTTCAATGTTAGTGAAACAGAGGATCAGATGCTTCACACTTAATAGATGATGCTCATGATTTAGTCACTCCTTTTAATTTTAAAGCTCTGGATTAAAGAGCTCTTCAGTACAAAGGTAAATGCTGAAGAAGTGTCTACCTGGTGGGATGATTTCTGCTTCTAGGTACATTTGGTAATACTCTACTTCAAAGCAATTGTGGATAATGATGAAGACTGTTCCCTCTTAAAAACCTTCTTATTTGTATAATAGGACATTCACAAAGGTTAAGTTTGCTAACCCTATGATGCTGATCTCTCTCAACTGCCCCACCAGTCGGTGGAGAGATCTGCTATTCCAAAGGGTAGTTCAGAAGCAAAAAGAGACTCTTACTCAGGATCACTATTTTATATGTAAATAATTTGCAGGTGTAGTTATCCATGAAAATTTAAAACCTGGAACCTCAAAAGGGCAGAATATGGCCTTTAAGTTTGACAGATGTCAACTGTACTTTGGCTGACAGCAGCCACTGAGTACACGACTGGATTAGAGTTACCAGGTGACAAAGTCACAAGTGGAATTTTCTGGGGACACTGTAATGTTTGCACCAACTTTAGAAGTAAGGACCGTATTTGAATATTATGTTATTTTTATTGTTGCTTTTCCTTGTGATACACCCGCTTCTGCTTTCTCAGAATCAAAGCGGTGCTTCTTTTGACCTCTGTGCTCCAAACTGACGTATTTTCCAGCTTGTGTTGGTTTACCTTGATTTCCTGAGCAGCTGACATTACCATTTATTTACCACTAAATTGAATTCCCAGATTTCTAGGACTGGAAATCTTTTTAATTTCCTCATATCAGTACACAAGGAAAAGCTTTTCTAAACTTATTACATGTCTTTAACTTTCAAGACAACATACTTGAAAATATAATTGTATTATTTTCTTCCTTTTTAAAATGTCTTCAAGCTGTAAGAAAGGGCTCTTTTGAAATGGTATCTACTCTGATTAAACACAACTGCAGTATCCACCAGCCGTGCGTAAAACGTTGGTCAGCAATGCATGAAGCTGCAAAACAGGGACGCAAAGACATTGTTGCTCTTCTTCTGAAGAATGGTGGAAATGTGAACCTCAAGGATGGGTATGGAGTAACACCACTGGGTGTTGCTGCTGAATACGGTCACTGTGATGTGCTGGAGCATCTTATTCATAAAGGTTTGTAGCCAGGTAAAAGGGAAATACACCTCTGCACTGGCATACATCTTGCCTGGTTGCTGCGGTGTTTTAGGGTGATCATGGAAAAGGAAAGGAAGAGTAGTGATGAATGAGAAGATTTGGTTTCTTGGAAGGAAGGGAAGCATATATGAGTGTTCCTGCTAGACTGGAGTGATGTTTACACATTTCCATAATGCATGTGTCAGGAGTGGCAGAGTTGATACCAATCCATTTCAGTGAAGGAGGGACTTACTACTATACATGCCTTTCTCGCCCTTCTTTCCTCCCCTCCCCTCCCCTCCCCTCCCCTCCCCTCCCCTCCCCTCCCCTCCCCTCCCCTCCCCTCCCCTCCCCTCCCCTCCTTTCTTCCCTTCCTTCCTTCCTTCCTTGTACAGAATTATATTGGTATTAATTAATGAAATTAAGTATCTTTGAAATATGCCAGAATTTTGAAAATCCTCAGGTATAACACTTAGAGTCAAAGCAGACCTCACTCAGGTGAGCATTTGAACTTGTATCTGTACAATTCTTGTTTTGCCTTTGAGTTTTAAATTTGCCACAAGAAATATTTCTTGTTTTAGTAAAGTTTTAACTTAAATACATTTGAAAATGAAGAGAAAAGTACTCTGGGCTTGTTTTTAGGATGATCTGCAAATCACTTTGGATATAATCATAAACTCTGTATCCTGCTTCAAGGTGGAGATGTCCAGGCCTTAGCAGATGATGGTGCGTCGATACTGTTTGAAGCAGCCGGAGGAGGTGATCCAGACTGCACAGCGCTTCTTTTGGAATATGGAGGAAGTGGCAATGTGCCGACTAAGGCAGGACTGCTTCCCATACACAAAGCGGCTTATGAGGGGCATTACCTGTGAGTATGAGCTGGGACTTTACATTTTCTTTAAGATACAGTGTGGCACAAGGTCACATTGAAGACGACTGTGGTAAACTTGCAAATGTATAGATTATTTCTATTTCAGAAGTGCCTATGTTACATTAGTTTGAATTAACTTTCAAGTGTTTTTTAGCATAAACAAAGCAAAACGCAAAACATACTCCTTAGAACTAAGTGAAAACCACTGAAACAACTTAAACACAAGGTCCTATTTGACAGTGCTCAAAACTGGTGTTTCTGTGTTTGGATCTTCTTTTGTAAAGTGTCTAGCTGGTAATTTGGCATATAGCTGGACGAGGGCTGTTTTCTTCACGCAGGGAAGCGATGCCTAACTAGTTTTATTCACTGTTTTTTAGGGCCCTGAAGTATCTCATTCCGGTCACATCCCAAACTGCAATCCAGAAAAGTGGGTTAAGCCCCGTTCACTCAGCAGCAGATGGCCAGAATTCGCAGTGTCTAGAGCTCCTCATTGAAAGTGGTTTTGATGTCAATACTCTCTTGGCTGAACACATTTCAGAGAGTTACGATGACGAAAGGAAAACCGCACTTTATTTTGCTGTTTCTAACAATGACATTCTTTGCACTGAAATATTGCTCAAAGCAGGGGCAAATCCAAACAAGGATCCTTTAAACTGTCTTCTTGTGGCAGTGAGAGCTGGCAACCATGAAATTGTAAGGCTGCTCCTATCTTACGGAGCAAACGTCAATTGCTACTTTATGTTGGTTAATGATACGCATTTCCCCAGCGCCATTCAGTATGCTTTGAACGATGAGGTGATGCTGAGGCTGCTGCTCAATCACGGATATAATGTGGAGATGTGTTTTGACTGTATGCACCAAGATATCTTTGGAAATTCTTTTGTGTGGTCAACTCCAGAGGAAGAGGTTCTCCCCGGGTGGACTTCTTCTGTAATAAAGGATAATCCAGTAAATACATACCCTTCCTTCCTTCTCTTCGCTTTGCTCTTTTCATTAGCCAGCTTTAAACATTTCAGATTATTATGCAGAATTAAGATTAAAATAATGGAAAAATCCTTTTTTTAAAACACCCTAAAAATAAACCAGCCATTTTTCATTTTCTACCCCGAGACAGAGAAAATTACGTACATAGAGTGGTTTAAGTTTGGGGTTCTTATATTAGAGATTTAGGAAGGAAGTTTTCAGAAATCATGAAGCAGGATTCTGGAATTTCTATTCCTAACCAATGGAGTAGATGTGTTTCCAAAGAGATATCACTGTTGGACAAAACAGTGCCGCAAATTACAGCAATGTTATAATAATTATTAGCCTTCAGGCCTGTCCAGATGAATTAAAGGATCACACAAGTTAAGCATGAAAGAAAACGGCTTTTAAAGTAACCTACCTAGGCATCAGTTTATGACTGTTGAAGGTCATTTCTAATACTTTGTTTAAATTATCTTGTATAATTGCTTTAAAATGTGTTATTTTGGCATTCCTCTGCATAGATTTTGAAATTATGACTTTATGTGTTTTTTCTCTTTCAGTTCTGTGACTTTATTGCTGTTCCTTGGTTGAAACATTTAGCAGGAAAAGTGGTTCGTGTTTTTATAGATTACATGGATTATGTTCCTCTATGCACAAAAATCAAGTTTGTTTTAGAAACACAGAAAGAATGGACAGAGATACGTCAGATATTGGGTAAATATCTATCTTCCAGTTAATGATGTTATGATTTATTAGAGGAGACTTCAATTGCTTATGTCCGGTCACATTCATCCAAAGTGTTGTAGCAGTCCAAATATGTACTAGCTAAGAACTACGCTGTGCCTGTCATCCAGTCCTCAGACTGAGAAAGATATTCACCTATTGCCACTGGTCATAAATTAGTTAATCGGACTGGAATATGGCAAACTTGCACCTAGTGAGAATTAATCTCATAAGGAACATCACTGTTGTGTGGGAAGCCCTTTTAGTTAAGACCACTGAGGTACTTCTCAAACTCCTTATCAACCCATGTGACACCAGTCATTGCACAGCTATGGGACACAACCTTTTTTATTGAGGAATATTGCTCACACTTCCATCTTTCTTTTTGCTCCCTTGATCTCTCAAGTCTATTAGTCATTGAAGGATTATAAAAAGAGCATGTTTTAGATCCCATTATGTTCAAGGTGGTAGGTGGTGACAATGAGTGGGCCATCACAATCTGTGTACCATCGTTTCCTAACTCCAATTTACATGATAGATGTCCAGAGTTGCCATTACTAATACTGTAACTGAATAATATTTCTTATGTATGCTTTACTTTTGAAGTTCTACACATTAGGCTGGACCTTCCACCATTGGTGGCACCAGAGATAGGTTTCACCCACCTTAACTTAAAAAAATTTGTTGGAGAATGTATTAAATGTTCTTTTTGCGTGAATTAATTTTATTATTTGACTACTTTTTTTTTTTTTTAATTTTAAGTAGAATTTGATTTAACATCAGCTGTTAAAAACCAAAATATTTAGGTTTAAAACTGGTACCCTGTATTTAATTTTGCTTCAGTATTTTACATTGGCATGCGGAGGAGCTCCTTTTTGTTAGTGTCACAGGAACATCCAAATAATTTGGTAGTCTTAACTACTGATATTTCAAGTATGGTGAAAGTTTTTGTTATGTTCAGGAACGCTAAATTAAACTGAGCTCTTTGACTGATGTAAATTCTGATCAGAAGTATTTGTTTAGAAGACTCAGCAGGCCCCAGCATGGTAAGGTCTGGTCCTGGTGCCTTACTGATACAGCAGAAATGGAAGGTGCCATGGCTGGCCTCAACATGCAATTTGTAGAAGGTGCACCTAGGGAAAGGAGAGCTCGTTCATCGGTTGCCATTGATTATGCACAGTAAAGTCCTGGTTTAGGTGCTCAGATGGGTGGGTGCTTTGGAGACAGAGTACAGTGTGCATATTTCCAAAAGTGAGACAATAATGTTAAGCAGATATCTGTCAGAAGAAGTTTGATTAATACCAGCATTGTGTATCATCACAATTCTGAAGTGGAAAGAAAGGTATTTTATTTAGAAGTGGCAAAATCATGATGCCCCAAGGTAATAGATTTTGATATTAATTTTATTAGAGCATGTTTTGAGATTGTGAACTGGCTTACAGTCATTGTTAATGGCATTGATTTTTCCACCATTTCTTTCTCACTATTATTTTTAGATAATCCTCGCCCGTTGAAACATTTGTGTCGTCTGAAAATACGTAAACTCTTGGGGTTAAGGAGACTCCAGAAACTGTCATCCATGAAGAAGTTTCCACTTCCGTCCGTTCTCAAGAACTATATCCTATATAAAGAATACGATCTGTATGGAAAAGGGATACATTTAGAATAGTTTTTAAAAATAACTGCGTACAGTCTGTAATTTGACTCATTTCCTCACTATTTTTTACTAGCTAAAGAGCTGCTTGGTGTTTCATATACATTCACAACATTCTGATATTTGTTATTAATAGTTCTTTTATGGGAACAAATTTTTCTTCAAAACTAGTACATTAAAGCTCATGTTTTAACACAACATTGTACTATCCAAATATAGGCTAAAATCAGAATAAGGACACTATAGTAATTATGTAGAACAGTACACTCTAAATGGGAATTCAGATGAATAAAGGATAGAAGAAGAATTTTCATGATGGACTTCCCGATGAAGATGATAAATACAATTGCTGCTCTCAGTTTGTGGCATTAGTTTATCGGTAAAAGAAAAGAAATGTTTAATTTAGCTTGGCACAGAAAATGAAACCACTAAATGCACATCTCTGTCATGTAATTGCCCTGAAATGTAGCACGTTTTGTACTTTGAAGATCACAGTCCTATTATAAAATTCTCCAAACACTTAAAAGATTCTTTTTAGCTATTTTTGCAAAGTGTTTGCTCCCAGGTATGACTGCTGTGTGTGCCAGTGCTGCATGTTTCAAGGCTTGGCAAAATTTGAGGGACTTTAAGTCAGCTGTTTTAAAGAAAGAGTAGATTTTTATGGACAAACCAACCAGGAAATCAAGCAGCATATCCCCTTGGTTGAGAAATGTTTCAGTGTCCTAACTTTAGTTATGATTCCTACAGAGTTTTGACAGATCACTTCTCGACCAGACTGAACAACACCCTCAGTCATGCTGTGATGCACTTGGCAGTATGCTTCTGCATGTCTAGAGAAAAACACATCTGATATTGATTAAATATTCTTCAAGTTATTCTAGTAAAAGTGGATTGGATTTAATAATTTTGCTGTTCTACCATCCTTTCCATCTTGGAGGGGGAAAAAAAAAGAATACAAACCCCCTAAACTAAGAAAAGATTTCAGTTGGTGGATGTCAGGATTACATACTGCATAGTCAGAGTTTAGCTAAACATGTAATTTAAGAGAGATGCTGGTTATCACACACATGCACAGACTCACACAAACCAAAGGTCAGCTCAAGCGTCCTTCTGCCCTGCTCCCTACACTGGCTCTCCCTGTTCTTCAGAACCTCTCCTTATTTGCTGGATGTCATTGTCATGTAGAACTTACTAACACCTCAGTCAGAGATGCAAATTCCACTTTGGAAGGCAGCTGTATCAGTCCTTTGTGGGTCTGTCCTTCCTCACAACAGATTTACAGGAGCAAAGGACTAAAAATTACTGGTCTGAGACTTGTAGAGGGCTGATGTGTTGGTTTTGACTGGGATAGAGTTAATTTTCTTCACAGTAGCCAGTATGAGGCTGTGTTTTGGATTTGTGCTGAAAACAGTGTTGATAATACAGGGATGTTTTCGTTACTGCTGAGCAGGGCTTACACAGAGTCAAGGCCTTTTCTGCTTCTCACCCCACCCCACCAGCGAGGAGGCTGGGGGTGCACAAGAAGTTGGGAGGGGACACAGCTGGGACAGCTGACCCCAACTGACTGCAGGGGTATTCCACACCATATGATGCCATGCTCAGCATCTAAAGCTGGGGGAGAAGGAAGAGGGGGATGTTCGGAGTGACAGCATTTGTCTTCCCAAATAACCGTTAGGCGTGATGGAGCCCTGCTTTCCTGGAGATGGCTGAACACCTGCCTGCCCATGGGAAGGAGTGAATGAATTCCTTGTTTTGCTTTGCTTGTGCATGTGGCTTTTGCTTTACTTATTCAACTGTCTTTATCTCAATCCACAAGTCTTCTCACTTTTACCCTTCTGATTCTCTCCCCATCCCACTGGGGGGGAGTGAGTGAGCAGCTGGGTGGGATTTGAGTTGCCGTCTGGGGTTAAACCATGACAGTTGAACAGAAGGCTTAGTTGCTGCTTCTGCTCTCACTAGGGCTGCTATTCATCTGACGTTCCAAGACATGCCTTCTGTTTTTTTGCCAGAAATTTTGACCAGGGTGAAAAAGAAGAATTTGATCCCTTTTTTTAGGTATATCTGGCATGTGGGCCAGACCCCTGAGAGGAGGATGCCCTGGGTGATTGGTGCCTCCAGGCACGGCCTGCGCACAGAGTGCCCAGTGAACCCAACACGACTGTCTGCAGTCAAGGCTCCACCGGCCAATCCGTCCTGGACATACCAGGCTAAATGCATGTATGCTCCATAACCTATAAACTGGTATTTGTATGTGGGAATTCCTAAACAGAAATACGGGCTTAATGATAATAATAATAAGTCTTAAATAGCGGTAATTTTAATGAATACAGTGACCACACCACAAGAATCTGGGTCGTCACATATCTGATACAGTATCCTGCAACCAGCAAAGGAAACATGATCAAATAGGGCTTTAGACAGGAGATTTTAAACCCTTTCTGTGGCTAGAGCCAAATTCCATTAGTAATTTTAGTTCATGGGCCAAGGTTTATATTTAGGACTTTATACACGCCTCAGGCAATAGTTACATTGCCTGTGGCATCAAAGCATTCAGCTCTAGGACAGACCATTGCCCCAAGTGTTTAAAATATCATGAACTAGTTCTTAGAATATCATTAGGTAAGCTAAAACGACATGATATTACTGTATTTCTCTTTTGAACAATACATCTGGGCCCATTTTGTTGTTTGGTAGCCTATTATAGAAGGTGGCCTAATCCTGTTTTAAAGCTTTTCTGTCCTTCAACACTGAAGTTGTTTATTTATTGAAGACTTTTTCCTCCCCCTGGATGCTAAAGGAAGTACAACAGTATGAGAAAGCATCTTTAATGCTTTCAAGGCATCTGTGAACTGAATGGAGGCAGGAGGGGCAAGACTTTGTTTTAGAATATAAGGTGAGATAGACACAGAAAGGGAGCTGTTTACCCCATAGCATGCTTATGGCACAGTTGGGAATTGAACACAAGTTTTTAGACTCCCGTGTTTTGCAGCCAGACCATTGACTACTACTTTTCTGGAGTTGAGTACGTGGTGGTGGGAGCAGGACATGTAACTGGTCCAGGACTGGTGGATGTGTGAAAAGAGGCAAAGGCAGCAGCCCCAGCTGGGAGAAGAAATTGGTAGGAAAAAACTACTCCTTTTTTCCCTGCTTGGACTGTGATTGATTGAACCCTTGCAAGGCTGGGATTTAATTTTCTCCGCTATTTGGGTGTGACTCATGGGGTGTTCCACCGCAACCCAATTCCATGGCATGTCCACCCCATGGATGATGTTGGCTAGAAGTAATTAAATGCCCTGGCATTGATTCAGGCATGCTCTGGGGTAGGGACTCCTGTTGGTTTGGGGACAATGTTTGAAAGCAGAGGCATCATTTGGTCTCTGTATCTCATAAAATCTGACACAAGCAGCTGCACCAGACTGATGAACTCTCCAAGGAGCCAGACATTCAACAGTGGTTACGTCAGCCCTTGCAGCACCAGCGAGATGGGCTTTGTAGCTGTAAGTATGTTCATAGCTCGGTGAAGGACCAAACCATAGCCATGAGTTCTGTATATGAACAGCTGTTCCCAGTAGGGACTATAATAGCGTGTGCCTTCCATAAAACTTCCATGCACTGGCTACCATCTAATCTTGGGAGCTGGCACAGCAGATCCTTGTTCCAGGTATCAACGGGGAACAATTGTACTCTTTCACTGCAGCAGTTCATGTTCTGGCTCGGGCTCTTTGTGCCCGAGCTGCCCTTTCTCAGGCTATTGCTGATAGTACGGGAGTCATGCATGGAAAAACAGTCACAAAGCCACGGGCTCTTTTCTGTCTACCTTGGGGTAGGGTAGAGCAAAGGGACTTTTTCTGACCCTTACTTGGGGTAGAAAAAGGCTTCTAAAATATCCAGCTATTTATGGTTTGCATGGAGAAAAGTGGCATAAATTCATGAGCGCTTATCTCTGTAGAACAGGTCTCATCTCTTGCTTTTCCATCACTCCCTTTAATATGCACCTAATCAACAGTCTCTTGCCCTCACCTCTGTGTCTTCTGTGTAGCCAGATTGCCTCCCTGGTGTACTCTGCCTGCTGAATCAGTCCTTTTAAAGCCTCCTCCCACTTTTTTTTCCTGGGAGCCTTAGGACAGATGATAGATTTCTGCTCAGGAAAATGGTATCAAGAAAAGTAATTCCAGACAAAGTGATTTTCAGCCTTAATGGCCCTATTCTGGCTTGTTCTTTCCCTGACCTTCCCACTAGAAATTGTTTAGGCTGCAGTAATTATAACTGGGACCTTGCCACCCAAGGTGTCTATCCTTCAGAGGCCTTTTCTGCACCCTACAGATAATGACCTTGATAGAAAAATACACTATCTGTCTCCAAATGCATGGAGCAGTCTTCAAAGAAATCCATCCCAGTTCTTTACCAGGTGTCCTGATTTTGGCCGAGGTGGAGCTAATTTTCTTCACAGTAGCTACTGTGTTTTGGATCTAGTATGGGATTTGGTATGTGAGGAATGTTGATAATACACTGATGTTGTTAGTGGTTGCTAAGAGCTCAAGGATGTCTTCCAGCTTCCCAGGTTTTGCTAATGTGAAGGTACAAAAACTTGGGAGGGGTATAGCCAGTATAGTTGATCCAAACTGGCCAAAGAGAGTATTCCATACCATAGACATCATGCCCAGTATGGAGTAGGGGTTGGCCAGTGGGCCAGAGTCTTTTTCGTTCGTTCGGGCTTCCATTTGTTTGTTCGTTCATTTGGCTGTTCGTTGCCTCACTTGCTCTCTCTGGAACTTGCTGTTCTGGGATAGCTGGGGGGGGATATTCCTGTTCCTTGACTGCTGCTTAGGATGGGCTGTATTGGTCATCAGGTGGTGAGAAATTGGGCATCGTTCATTTTATACATTCTATTGTAATTATATTTTTTATTATTATTATCATTATTAATATATAATATAATTATTACTATCTTTTCCTTTGCTGTCCTGGTGAACTGTTTTTATCTCAACCCATGAGTTTTCCTTCCTTTCTGATTCTCCTCCCCACCCCACTGGGGAGGGGGGGAGTGAGCGAGTGGCTGCGTGGCGTTTGGTTACTGGCTGGGGTTAAACCATGACACCAGGACAAATGCTGGATAAATCACAAGTACCTAGGTAAGTGCACCAAATTACCGTATAAATATTTAAAGGTATATATTGCAATGGGAAGCATTTTCTCTCTGAAATGCTCCCTTAAGTGTCACTCACACCAGCAAAAGAGGTACTTAGATCAGGAGAAATATTCCCTGAGGAACCTGTGTTTCGTGGTTCTCCTGAAAAGCTGTAAAAATATATTATTAAATTGTTCGTAGTCGTAAGACTGATACAACAGTGTAGCTCTGGTGATATGTACAAGGTATTTACATTTAATTTTCAAAATTCACATTTTCAGTAGAAATCTCTACATTTGATTGGGCAAAACCATTGCCTTTTGTCTGCGTATTATGCACATGGTAGATATGGTGCCCACAACTTCCATCATCGTTAATATGAGCTATTTAAAAATAGGCATAAATAAAGACGATAAAGTAGAGAATTTACTTCGTACTGCTGCTTGTATTTAATTCCCTATGAATTACATCACTTGTTTATATTGCTGGGATCTCCTTTTTAAAAAAATCTTCATAAACACACACTGTTAAAAAAAGTGACAAA
This sequence comes from Phoenicopterus ruber ruber, assembly GCA_009819775.1. Classification (NCBI taxonomy): domain Eukaryota; kingdom Metazoa; phylum Chordata; class Aves; order Phoenicopteriformes; family Phoenicopteridae; genus Phoenicopterus; species Phoenicopterus ruber. The sequence continues at coordinate 25,330,684 of CM020215.1, read as the reverse complement.
ACCCAAGGAAATGCTAAATATAGAAGTAAGTACCTGTATTTCTCACTGTGTATAAAGAAATAGAGCAAATTTTTTATGTGAATGGCAAACTGTAGGCTTGGCTAAGCTACATGGGAGACCATCTGGGACTAAGGCATTCAACAAAGGATTCAGTCTGTGCACTTTTTATAATCACTTATAATTTAATAACTACCTGACCTGGACATGCAAATATGGTATATTTGCAAATATCACCACAAATAATATAATGCTTACATTGGCAGGTGTTACCTATTTCATCATGCTTTTGGGGGAAAGAATAGGCTAACTGCAGACGCCTGAACAGTGTCCCATGCAAACTGCACTTCCAAAGCCCGCGGGTTTTGTGCATGCGGCAGTTCCTCTGCTACGTTCTTTGCCATACAGTGGCCTCTGCTTCCTGTCCAAACCCGTTGAGCAATATCGCGGTGTAATTCCAAACAGCTGCTGTGGTCACCCTATGTCTGTACATCAGTAGCGAGTGAAATGATTTCTATATATAGTTTGTAAATCTGTTGGCAATGTCTGTAAAGCACACTGAGATTCTTCCTGAGGGATAAGAGCAGCTATATGAAAGCAAGAGCATTAAGATCATCATTGCGTACAAAGCAGTTTATCTTTCTGGTGTGGCAGAAACTGGCATCGAGGAAATAGCCAGTCTGCAGAGATGTGGAGAAGCGCTGGCTTTGAGCAAAACCCTGGCAGGAATAGTTTGTGCTGTCAAAGATAAGCAGGTTCATCTCGCGCCGTTATTACAGAACATGACATTGTACTGCCACAAGATGATTAAAAAGTATTGGCTGTGTAGAAAGGAAAGAAAACTGGGAATGGGAATGACATTTATTCACTAAAATTTATTTGTCCCCCTTGCCTTCCCTATTTTAGTGTGATTCAGGTAGGCAAAAGGAACAATAAACCCCAAGTCTGCTGCACCCTTGGCACCCAGCTGCATGCCTCTGTATAATCAAATAGACCTTCAGGATCCATGCACGAAGGACACTGGGTGCCTGTGAAATGTGGGCAGTGAGTTTTCCTTCTTTTAATCAAAGCTTGAGGAATTTGATAGTCCAGAAACATTCTTATTTGCACCCAGATGATTTTTTTCCCCCAGTGCTTCCCTGTAGCCGGGTCGACCTCTTGACTCCTCTTCCAAGATGCATCCTTGCACTCTCCCCATCAGCAGCGCTATCAGACCCCACTCACTTCTTCACTCGCTATGATTCTTCTTGTCTGCTTGACAAGCAAGGCAACCCAAACACCCCCCGCTGTCAAAATACGTTAGAGTAGTGGTTGCCCCGTGGCTTGTTGGTATATAGTGTTGTATACAGACTTCTGGTTATGACCCCAGCAGCTGTTGGGAATGCTGTTTTCAAAACTAATCTGAGCAATAAGGCAGCCACATGCACATGTTTTTGAGTGAAAGCTGATCGCTGTTTGTGATGGGTCCGAGTTGTTAAGCTACCATCTGGACCTGGAATCTGCCCTCCCGGTAGCCTGGGGTGTGCTGCAGGGGAACAGCGGGAAAAATCCATCTTTGAGTTAGGATGCTGAGTCCAATTCCCAAGCAAAGACTGGTTTTGGATCAGGGTCATCTTTAAACTTACCCCACTTTTTGTTTCCCCAGCATGGATGAAGGGAAAGGTCTTTTTCTCCCGTGTGACTCCCTGTTTACGGCATCACCAGGAGAGATGGACTGGACAACAGAATCATCTGGCATAGAGAAAAGCAGCTGAAAAATTGTTCCTTCAAATGCCTTCAGTGCATGCTTTATCCCATTTGCTCTGCTGATACCACTGTTAAATGTAGGTGATGACACATCCTTTTCAGGAACAGTACGGTGCGCACGATTTTCACAAGTTACGCTGGTCTCCTGGGAGAAAGAGCTACAGCTTGTCCCATCAGTCTGCCTCGCGGTCCTGTTCGGATGCCAGCTTGCTGACCCTTTGTCTCTCCAGGCCCGTTTGGACTCTGCATTCGACCTGGGCCTGTACAAGCAGCAGAAATTGAGACACACTTCCCTCTCTCTCAGTTGCTGTAGGCGGGAAGGGGAAGGCAGGCAGCGAGGAGCATGGGGCAGGACAGGGGACCTGCGAGGAGGGGAGGGAGGGAGAGGTCAGGGACCAGGCTGCGGAGGCAGGTGAGGACAGCATGGGCTGTGCAGGGAGGGCAGGCGAGGGGGATCTCCAGGGCCAGGGCTGGAGGAGGCAGCGCAGCAGCAAGGAGGCAGGGAAGGGGAAGGTGGGAGAGCTCAGGGGCTGGCGCCTGGGGGTCTGCGTGAGGGGACGGCAGGAGGGAGGGGGCTGGTTGAGGAATGGGGGGTGCAAAAGCGGTGGGGGGAGGCGGGAGCGAGCACCGCAGGCATGAAGGGCAGCAGGAGAGATGGGGAAAGCCCAGACATGCTGTGGTGCATTGTTTTTAATGTGCTCTATGGCAATTGGACCTGTTCCTGCAGCGTGGGACTGCAGCTCAGTACGAGCCAACGCATCTGTCTGACAGGCTGTCCTCAGGAGCCGTGACTGAAATAGCCGCTGTCCTGGGGCCAGCCCCGTCCCGCGCCTGAGGACAAGGTTGTGCAGCCCTCTCTTTGCTTGCCTGTAGTTTTCCCTGCACTCACCCAAGTGGAAGTAAGATTGGAAGCGTGGGCTTTGGCCTGCTGGGGGGTGAGTACCACCCCTCAGGTGTTGCTCGCGTCCTCTCAGCCATTGGGCCAACGTGCCCACAGTGTGGAAACGTGTGAGAAGCAGAACGAAGTCTCCTAGGCTGCTGCTTGAAATAGTTAATTGTTTGGAAAGGAAAAAAACATTTAGAACTGTTTCTTTTTTTTTAAACCAAGAAAACAGATCACCTGGGCTAGCAAAGATTGCGTTTTATCTGCAATCTAGCTGCCACTGAGTGGGCTCCGTCCCACTCGAAGCTGGGAACCTGGGTGGCAAGTATCTGCAATGGCAGCGTGAATCCTGTTCCTGTTAAATGGGTGCTCCCAGTTCTTATTTTCTCTCATCTTAGCCCAGGTCCTGAAGGGAACAAACCTTTTAATAATTCTGTTGATTGAGTAATGAGTTTTCATGGCCTATATGTGAAATGATTTATTCCCTGCATCCAGGACTTCGCAGGGCATTAGGGAGGTGAGTTTGGGTTTTCTGTGAGGAGGTAGTGGAGCACTTCAGAGGATTCATCTTAAGCAGCCGTCAACGCAGCCAGTGTAAACCTGCCCTCACGTACTACGGATGGCTCACGCTCTGCTCTCCTGCCTTCTGTGGTGGAAGGAAGTTCACTGTGCCACCAGACTCGCACAAGGTCTCTTCCTAAACTGTTTATAATGGTGTGATCGAGCACATAGCCTGGGATGTACAACAAGATGCTCAGACTGCTATTTTTTTGCTTGGTTTTTTTTCAGAAATCTGAACATGTATAATGCCTGAGAAATGGGCCTGTGGAATGAGAACAAAAAGTTTCAGGCAGTAATGCTAGTAACAGGAAAACAGAATCACTCCTGTCTTTGCAGCAGAGTTCCTCTTAGATGTTGGACAAGTCAAGTTAATCGTAATTAAATCATTTGAGTGTTAACCTGTGATCTGAACTGTCAAAGTGGTGGGCAGCTTCAGCAGTGGCTGGTGCCCACAGGAGCTGAGCTCTGACCAGCTGAAGTGCTGCATAATGCCAAATACCCCCAAAGAGGGAATCCTAAACTCCAAATTAGTGGGTGCTTTCAGTCTTAAGGTCTCTGTACCTCTATCCTTCCTCCTCGCAAAGGCGGTAACGCCTTTACATCTCCTGAAAGGACAAATAAAGCCGTTGGTAGTCTTGATATGCTGAAGAACAGGGGTAAAACAAAATGCTGAAAGGCTGTTTATTAAATGTGCATGATCTCTCCTGCACACTGAACAAGAGTAAAGGTCCTGGGGACTTGTGGGTCTAGGATCAAAGTATATGATTACAGAATTATGGAATTAAGGACTGTGTTTCAGTGCTCATCAACAGGCAAGGACAAATATTATCCTCCTATTTTCTGACCTGCAAGTACTTAGCTTTACAATTTTAGCATCCTTTTTGTGTGTGTAATTTGCCATGTGCTGCAGTCTTATTACTTTTATTAAAATTGTTCTAGAGAGAGTTCATGGATCTTCGCCCGTGGCCATCTCTGTATAAAGAATGGGTCCTAAATCACCATGAGTGACATATACAGGATTAAAATGTACCCAAACCTCTCATAATCTCACCTAACTGTGCCAATTTCCGCCCTGCTTCAGGGGAGACATTTACAATAAAATACCTGGTCCATCTTTAGTAACATCTTTAAATTCTCTTATCTCATGGCTGGAATGGACATCACTGACATTTTATATATAGAAAAACATCACCACTGGCCCAGTGTTGTATCATGCCTCAGCAAGGAGTAGCACTGAAGGTAATACTCATGTTGCTGCCAAGGACTGGACTAAATCTTCCTTTCAAATAGTATTTTACGAATGAGTAATGCATGTTGCTTTTTGAAGTTCCTTTGAGTTTGGAAAATTTGAATTATACATAGAAAACTTTAAATATTCAGTTATCTGTATGTTTGTATTATGGACTCTCAGCCCAGGAAAATTCAGAGACTTACACATTTTGTTGTATCTGAGGAAAAAAGGAAAAGCAGGAAGCTTAGAATTTTCTAGGAAACAGTATATTTCAATGGATTTCATTTTTAACAGCGTGTTTTTGCTTTTAATATTGTACATATCAATGTTGTGCATGTCAACATTGCACTAATAAAATATAGCACATTTCTAAAAGCATTTTGGTTTCAATCAACATTTTCCAACGGAAAATTTGTCCAGTGCAAATTTTCTAACCAACTCCATCTAAAAATGTTTGCAACAAAATGTTGTCTGCAAAAATGTGCCCAAGAAAGATAATTTTATTGTGCTGCTTCTCTGGCTAACTCCAATGATAACAAAGTGAACCATTGTCCTAGACATACTGAAGAAATAAAATTGCATGGAGTTCTGTTATATACATTTAATTAATGCCAACATCAACATTCACACTGCAAAATTAAAAGAAAAAAGCTACTTATTATTTTTTCCTGCTGTTTCACATTTTACAGAATTTGGCCTAAGCATCGTTACTGCAAGTGCAGCTGAAAGAGTGAACAGAACTTCTACTGACCCACTGACTTGTGTAGACACAGGTGACCCGTCACAGTATCTTATACCGTGAAGGTAACACTCTTAGCTCCGTAAGCCAAACTGGTTTTGCATCTTCCTCCTTGTTATTTTATGCAAAGATTTGGTCAATGTAAATGATGTGCAAATAAAAAAATTTATTTTAAGATGCACAATATTCTTTAGTCTGCTTCCTTAATGTATTATTTCGTGTGTTAGGGAAGACTAAGCTTGTAAGCTTTCATCCGACTTCTTGAGCAAGCTAAACTTAATGAAATTCATATAGAAAAATGATCAAAGGAAAAACGTAATTTCTTTATCAATCTGTTTATGAAAATCATGCTCAGTCTCCTCTCTCCCTTGCCAGTAAAGCAATATGCATAATAATAAAACTAAATGAGCAATTTGGCTAAACATCATACATCAGTTCGGGTGTCCAATCCATACTATCCAAAAAGAAATGATGCTGGACAAGAACAATACTTCAAATTATTTTCACTTACATTTCCATTAAATACTGACTTGACTATCTAAAAATAAACCCACCATGTGTTATCATTTAAAAAGGTTGATATATGTTGTTATAGATGTGCTCCTACTTCCCTGTACCAAACCCAACCTTTTCTCTTTTCCTCTCCCTCTCTCACAACACAGGTTTGCAGATATTGCTGGCCTGCACATTTCTTCAGAAAGCGTTGCTAATTCACCATCATTCACTGCTAATAGAGAAAATTAAAAAACAGTGTGACGTTTAGCCTTTCATTCTGTAGTTTCTTACATTGGAAGATACCTGTCTATAAAAATAATATCAGAATAATATATCATTTATTACCAGACATGATAATGTAGATATACATTTAAAATTAAGAATTGAGGGGCACTCTCCAACTGCACATCAGTCAGCTACAGCAAGCAACAGCCGTTAACTGAAATAGCCACTAGAGGCCTTCATTTGCTAGGGGCTGTCAGAAGTGAAGACAGAGCCCCACTGCCCATCCAGGGCTGGTTCCCCCTAAAGCTCTGGGGAACTCTGCACTCCCTGGCAGAGCCCAATTCTCCGCGTGAAAAAAAATCTCACAGGAGCTCCAAATGGACATGTCAAGCTGATTCTCCCTCCGATCATCCTCGGTAAAAAAGGGGAATTAATAAATAATCCAGTTGTGTGATTTGTTACAGGCGAGGCGTGACATTGCGGGAGTGGTGCTCCCTGCGTGCGCCGGCATGCCGACCTCCTGCCCTCGGGCTGCCTTCCCACCGATCCCAACCTCCTGCAAACACCTTGGCGGGATAACAGCGCGGTTCCGCTCGAAAACCGTGAAAACGAGAGAAAGTCCAATGAACAGCGGCGAGGGTGTTTTATTTCCAGCCCCTGTGGCAGCTCAGGATTAAATGGATTTGCATTATTCTTTCTCTACTGCAGTTTGGACACAAAGTCGGTGTAAATGCGCCCGGGGTTTTATTTGCTGCCGCCCCCCCGTCCGCGAGGCTGGTATTCTCCCGCTAGCTGCCTGCTCTAAATATGGCCATGGCCAGTGTGTCAATAATCCCCCTCTTTAAGGGACCTGCAAACAGTAGTGTTGGGACATTCTTGCTGTTCAGATGTCTAGCTGACGTCTGATGCTTAAAACGGAGCATGCTTTCATCCCTTCGTGCATTGTCGTAAGCCCCCGATGATTACTCTTAAAAGGGTGCCTCTGCTACGCAGGGAAACAGTTGCTGACCAAACGAGACACAGCTTGCTTGCTTCAGCCTTCTTGAATGCCTAGTCACTTCAGGTTTGTACCAGCCTGACCAAGCGGGACCATGTCTACCTTTGGCTACAGAAGAGAGCTCAGTAAATATGAAGACATTGATGAAGATGAGCTCCTCGCTTCTCTCACTGAAGAGGAGCTGAAGGAGCTGGAGCGGGAGCTGGAGGACATAGAGCCCGACCGAAACCTTCCGGTGGGACAACGGCAGAAGAGCTTGACGGAGAAAACACCGACAGGGACTTTCAGCAGGGAAGCGCTGATGGCCTATTGGGAGAGGGAGACCAGGAAACTCTTAGAAAAAGAGAGATTGGGTGCGTGTGACAAGGTAAGACACTGAGGCGTTTGCTGCTGTTAGAAATATTTGGGTTTGTTCTTCCCTGGCATGATCTCACTGACTGTTTTCATTTTCTTTCAGTCTCTTGTAGCATTTTTAAGAACATAGTTAGCCATACTTTTGTGCCTGCTGCATATTAGCTCAGAGAGTTTTTGATCTCTCCGGAGGTACCTTAAATGCTCAGTTGAGAACAGAAGAAAGTCCTGTAAAAGCTATCATTAGTGATTCAAATAGGAAAAATTTTAAAGGGCATGTTAGAAATTGTTGCCAGGTAGCGATGTGGGCTTTTGGATAACATTTGATTTTGTTTAAAAGCTAAAAAATATGCCTTTCCCTTTACTTCAAAAAAATCAGTATTGACTGCTGAGAAGCAAGTCAGGAAGATAATTTTGAATACACGTTATGTCAGAAGTGAAGTAAGCGGCCGCCAGGCTTCATGCTCGCTGGAAGGAAGCTGCAGTGCAGTCAGCAGCTTATGTTGCTTTGTTCCTGCTGAGGATCCTTGGCACGGCTCGGGAGCCTTTTGTCAACTGTTGTCAGAGGGTAGCTCTACGTTATTTAAAAAGTGGCCTGGGGTAGAGTCATCAGCCAAACCATTTATCTGTATTCCCCAAAAAACGACCAATAGTGCTTGTTAGGCAATTCGTTCCCCAAAACAAAAATGTTAATAATAAAAGCCGGTCCCTGAGCTGCAAATGAAGAGCCAGGCTGGGCAGGAGTGAAGGGCTCAGTCCCAGCAGGCAATGAGCGCGCTCGGTCTAAGCTAATGTCCGTGCCGGCATCTCCCGGGCCCTTGCTAAAACAATCTGTGAGACTGAGCTCTATCAAAAAGCAACTTCTGTTTTCACGTTGGCTCCATGTAATTCCAAAGCAAAGTGGGGACTTGAGGATCTGAGTAGCTTTTTGATTTTTAAGCACTGCTTCATACCAAGCTCTGACTCTGTTTATAAGGATGCATTTTCCCATGTTTAAGTAGAAAATAATACAACAAAGGCAAAGACAGCAAAACTGGACTTAGAACTTCTAACAGCCTTGATTCAGGAACTTGGTTCATTTGCAAGGAAATAATTGCATTTCCTTGTAAATAGATAAAATATTCTTCTAGAGAAAAATCACCTGGATTAAATTAGCCTGTAATAATAATATCCAGGATTTCTTTACACATAAGTATTTTCCCCTGCTTGTGAATGGTCGTGTAATGTTTTTGCAGGCAAGTGCACAGACCACTAGCTGTCATCAGACCATTAGTATCAGCTTGCAGACATTGACTTCGCTCCTTGTTTGTCAAGTCCTAGGGAGGCAATGGCAAGATTAATGTTTATTTCCAGCTAAGCCTGGAACTCGAAACCTGGACAGTTCCAAAACACCTTCTGAACAGGTCTAGTTCGGTGTCTTAAACAATGGCAGGATTTTTTTTTTCTTTTTCCATGTCTATACAGCTTTAATGATGGGTACTGGCTAAACCTCCAAGTGCTAGCAAAAGCCTCTATACTTTTTGATCTGGGAAGAAACTTCCTAAATGCATCTGTAAATATGAAAACGTTGACACGCTGATGTAGAGGTCACAAAGGCTCTCTCCACTGAAGGCAGTAAGAAAGCTCCTTCTGAGTTTCTTGAAAGAAATTTTCTTCTTGCCCTCGACTGTCTGGAAGTTAGACACCTTACCTAAGATGGTTATTTGTGCTCCTTCTATAGTTAGTGGTGAGAGATCAGCCCCTCCAGAAGGCAAACATCCTGCAGATAGCCTTTTAGGGTGAATGACTTGCCCTCCAGAGATATTTACCTCTCTGCATTGACTGTCTTAGTCCTAACTTTTCATCGAGTTACTACTATGAAGTAAGATGAAGCCCTGTAGGCTGCCTGCAGCAGTCCTGTACTGAAATGCTGCCACAATAACAGAGCATGCCTCTATGGATATGCAGAGAGAAGAGTACTCGATTTCAAAATTATCGTGCAGATTGTTATGACACCAAATGATGTATGTGACAGGCAACTAAATTCCCCCTTTGACCCCAGAAATGCCACTCAAAAAAAAAATCAAGTATTTTTTTTATTAATCTAGTGTCATCAAGCATATTAGCAGGCCATTTAGAGGCATGAACTTCTACTCATCTGCAGCTGTGTTGAAGGCTGGAGTATATATTCCTGGATAGATAAAAGCATAGCTATGAAGACAAATTCCTGGATACCTGGTGTTTTCAGCTTTTAAAAGTCTGACTATATATATAGAAGCTACAGATATAAATCTTAGTCCCATAATAAACCTGGCTTAAACACAGGCCTGTTTCTATATGTAGCACAGCGTCTCTCAGTGTAAGGGCCTTCCCACACAGGATCCACAGGAGAAGCAACGGGGCCGGACCCTGCAAGCCCTCCATGTGCACGGTGACACGGCTGGACCCTGCAAGACCTCCAGGCACTGAACGCTCAGAAACTACAGGCTGGAACAGCTCGATCTCCTGTTTCATTAGAGTCACGCTTCTGCAAACATTACAATTACCGTCTGTTTTGCGTGTGTCCCAACACAGAAATCTGCTTAAGATTGTGAAACAGTACCATGCAATCTGTCATTACTATTATTTTGACCTTTCCCTGCATTTTTAGAGCCAGAAAATTAAGCAAACCTAAAACTACACAGGTTTTCTAAAAATAGGCTGGCATGTTAGTAACACTTTTGTTTCCCAGAAGCACAAAACCGAATTGCTGTGTCTCCGCAGAGTATACTCACTTGGTAAAATACCCTCTAGTATAAATGTGAATTTAGTCTAAAATATAACTCTAGTCAATAAGACTCTAGTCTAAAATATGAATGTTGCTAAAGTAGTGCATACAGAACAATTATATTTCATCCAAAATTTTATAAACATTTACAAATGTAAATGTAAAGGCATACCCTATGGCTTGTCCAGTAGACAAAACAGGACATGGGAGATCTTTTTAGGCAAGAGGTTTAAGGTTGGTGATAGTGTATGGGTTCAGTCATGGCCCATACAACACTGCCATACTTCTGGAGTCCTCCAGGTGGAGAGAGACTTTCCTGGGGTGCAGACCTTTTGCTGCTCCTGCGCAGAGAATTGTCTTCGGCCACCGTAACTGCTAAGGGCACCAGGCAGATCTTTGAGAAGTGGGTCCAAATTTGCCTTCTTGGTGCCCGCCAAACATACTGAAGTAACCTTGGGTTTTAGAAAAACAATCAGTTTACTCTGCAGGCAATGAGTTATAATAAGTTACAGTATGGCCGCTGACCTGTGATAGTTGTTGGTGAGCAGAGTCTTAGCGCTTGGCAAACATGAAGAAACTTGGGAGTTACTGACGTGATTACTTGTTACCTGTGGGAATGTGTCTGAATCTTTTCTTCACAAATAGCTTCTAAGTGTGTATAGCCCATGTAGTGCATCCAGAGTCTTTCGACATGACTCCTGTAATTCTGTATTATTTTCCATGTCAATATGCATGTTTACATGTGCAGACACTATTTGTATTCGAAATCATGGCAATCTTTAGCCTTTTTAGATGTATTAACATATGCAAGGGAGTCTGAGCATTGACACAGATGTCTAATCCTTATGAAATGAAGAAACTTGTTGCTCATAGATCATGTCCGTTCTGAAATTGTTGTCTTGTGTTTCTGCTGACAAGGATCCAAATAATATTCCCTTGAGGACGTGCCAACATGTAGAAAACATGAAGTATGTCCATGTTGCAATATCTTGTATCACATTTTCTCTTGGTAGAAATCATTGACACCAGTAAAACTGTTCCAATTTATGCTAAGCATTTGCCTTCTAAAGAATATGAAAGAAATAGTATTAAAAAGGTGTTAGGTGCTGAAACATTTTCTGTTCTCCTAACTGTCGCTGTTTCTGGGGATTTATTTTTAGCTTTCAACATTAACTTATATAGTTTCAAGATAATTGTTTTTGTGCAAAAAAAGCAGTAGCTACATTACTGCAATCATGTTTAATGCCCACACCTACATTCCTGTTCAGGATTCTGAGCAAGACGAAGACAATTCAGAAGACATTCAAGAAGAATATTTCACAGAAAGCAATAGTGAAGTGTCTGAGGAGGCATATACTGAAGAGGATGGTGAAGAAGAAGAAGAAGAAGAAGATGAGGAGGAAGATGAAGATGAAAGTGATGATGAGGATGAGGAGAAGAAAAATGCTGCAGCTGGTGAAAGACCTGAGGATGGCAGGAGTTCTGACCACATCAGACGCAAAAAGTGTAATGGCGCAAAGGATGGTGAAAACTTACTCAATGGCCATGATGGAAAAGACACCGATAATCTGAGTTTAAAAAGCAGTGCCATCCACCCTTGTGGAAATCCAACAGTTATTGAGGATGCTTTGGAAAAAGTTAGGAGCAATGACCCTGACACCACAGAGGTCAATCTGAACAACATTGAAAACATCACTTCACAGATGCTTATACAATTTTCTCAAGCCCTGAGGGACAACACAGTGGTTAAGTCGTTCAGCTTGGCTAACACGCATGCTGATGACAACGTTGCAATAGCTATTGCTGGCATGTTAAAGGTAAATCAGCATATAACTAGTCTGAATATTGAGTCAAATTTTATCACAGGCAAAGGAGTGCTGGCCATCATGAGAGCTTTGCAGAATAACAAGGTTCTGACAGAACTGCGGTTCCACAATCAAAGGCACATCATGGGCAGCCAGGTGGAAATGGACATAGTTAAACTGTTGAAAGAGAACACCACTCTGGTCAAACTTGGATATCACTTTGACCTTGCTGGCCCAAGAATGAGCATGACAAGTATCCTGACAAGAAATATGGATAAACAAAGGCAAAAGCGTATACAGGAGCAGCGGCAACAAGAGTCTGGTTGTGATGGAGCCATCAATCCAAAGAACAAAGTCTTGCAGAAAGGGACGCCTCGGTCCTCACCTTATGTGTCACCTAAGAGCTCACCTTGGTCTTCTCCAAAGCTCCCTAAGAAAGCACCGCCAGTGAAAAGTCAGCCTCCAGCTCCTGCACCCCCACCTCCCCCCCCGCCCCCGCCGCCTCCTCCTCCTCCTCCCCCAGTTATTCCAGAGAAGAAGGCACCAACCAGGAATATAGCTGAAGTCATCAAAGAGCAAGAAAGCTCCAAAAAAGCCTTACAGAATGGACAGAAAAAGAAAAAAGGCAAAAAGAGCAAAAAACATGAGAACAGCATATTGAAAGAAATTAAAGATTCTCTAAAATCAGCCTCGGACAGAAAATCAGAGGAAGGTTCACGACCCTCCACCCGTCCCTCCACTCCACAAAGGTCTCTCCATGACAACCTTATGGAAGCAATTCGGGCAAGCAGCATAAAGCAATTAAGGCGGGTAAGCAAGAGATCCTATTTCAGTAACTGCCTGTGGCTGAGATATAGCACAAGCTCAATTAATTTTAGTACATATATAGTTTAAAAAAAAACATTATTAGAAATGTGAGCATAAGAAAGCACTTGGGAGGAGGCTTTCCTCTGATTAGGCTTTTCTCAGCACGCTGATTTCTGTTCGACTGTGATTTTGACAGAAAGTGGGGTACTTTCCCAGGTTCAGGCTTGTTACGGGAGACGGTGAGTAGCACAGGGCTCTTGGGAGTGTGTCTCTGGTGGGAATTTTGCCATCCAGACTGTACAGCAAATGTAATGAACACCCTCCTCGCCCCACCCCCCTTTCGTAGGTGGAAGTACCAGAAGCCCTTCGGTGAAAGCCTGGACGAGAGAAGAAGCAGAGCACTGCAGTGGTCAAGAGGAGGCTACTTGTCTGTTCACTGGTGGTAACATAGACTGTGTAGCAAGCTGCTTCCAAAGTACACTCTTAGATTCAAACCATTTCTCTTTTATTTCAAAGAAATAACCCCGCTAAATACAAAACAGTGCTTTAAGGATACATTTGCCTTGTAATCTGTAAATATGGAAATAATTTTCTTTTTTATTTAACGAGATTTCTATTGAGAAATTGCTGCTTATTTAGATATTCTTTTCAATATCTGATTGCACATCACTGGACAAGTTCTTCACACTGAGATGTAATAGTTTACCAACCTGTGGTTTCTTCGTTTTTTTCCATGAATTTACAATAAATGTGGTTTGAAGCTTTCAAGCAGACGCATAGTCCTGGGTTTCTGTGAGTGAAAACCTAACAGATTTTTGCATCAAGTTCATGAATATGAGGGAAGTCTCCTGGGACAGAACCTGAGATCTTTCTCAGCTTCACCCATCAAGCCTGCTTGGAGAATAGTACCTGAGCCTGTATGTTAGAGCAGTCTCATAATGACATGAGAAAAAATGATTCATAAGGCTATATACAATGAAAATAAAGCTGTGGGCTGTACCAGGTCACTGATGTTGCGTATCAGGTCCTAAACCTTGATCTAACAGAAGGGGAAGTGGGTGATGAATGGAGCTGCAGTTCATTGTGACTTAAAGGTTAAAAATTAATGTGGATATTTTAAGGATGCAGCAGAATTATTCATCTGAGATCCATTCAGTACAAGTGCACACTGCTGTATCTAGGCAGAACTAACCCCAGTGCAGACAGACAGTCAGACAGAGAAACTTGAAGAGCAGTCTAGCATTCAGGTGGAAAAAGACTCTCATATGGTATCATCTGAACAACAAGCCGGGTGTGAACTGTCAATATGATACGGTGGAAGCAGAGCCAACATGATTTGGAGATGCACGGCTGGAGGTATCACATCACAGGCGATGGCATGAATAGCCCTTCATCGCGTAGTACTAGGCATCTCCCTCTGTCAGATCGGTTATGTTTCTGGGTTCTTCAGCTAGCGTGAAGGTAGCGATAACATGAAGAAAACTGAGCAGTGGCCAAAATGCTGAAAGGCAAGAGGAAATACATGTTTTGAAGCACTACTAAATATTAATTAGTTTGCTCATTTCAACAATAAATAACAGAACTAGTATTTCTTTTACATAAAACCACACCAAAGAGAAGTAATTACTTGAGGTTACCCAACATCGCAGTTGTACTGAAAAAATACAGGTGAGGTTGTAGCTAGAAATATTAATGAGACAGATCTCCCCAGAAAGAGGAACAAATTACTGGAGGGAAATGAAGCATAACAGAGAGGGGATACATTAGTGAATTATCAGGAATGTCACTGTTACGGCAAGAAAATGGTGAAGATGATACCTTTTTGCTTTTGTATTTATTGACTAGAACATACCAAAAGCAATTTATAACTAACTGAAACACTTTCCAACATTTTTCCTCTTGCCTCAGGATCACAACAGTTCATGAAAGTATTTCTAGACCCAGTATCACAGGAAATATGGTACATACAATTAGTCTTCAGCTGCCTTTATAATTGCATAGGCTCCCATGGCATAAAAATCAACCTATGGTCAGTATCTCATGACCAAATGGAAGCTGGAGCTTAGGATCTTCTGAGGATGGAAGCAATGCTGGGATGCAGACCAGTCAGGAGAAGACCTGTGACCCCAGACATTGTCCCCAGCAGCTTTGTGAAGGATGAGAAACAGCAAAATGTTTAATCAAACATCAGAAGCAGCTATGCAGTTGCAAGGGAGAACGAAAGATAGGGAGGGAACTCAGGGAAAGCACAATGGAGAGGATTTGGAGGAAGACAAGAAAATGTTTAAAAAAACCAAACCCAAACCTTTAAGGAAAGAGGAAGAGTGAGAAGTGAGGAAACTATATGTATGGGAGGTGAAAACTGAAACAGAAAAAGAAGATGATACAGAAGAAAATGAATACTGAAAAGTGGCAGAGAGAAGAGAAGAGGAGAGAAGAGAAGAGAGAAGAGAAGAGAAGAGAAGAGAAGAGAAGAGAAGAGAAGAGAAGAGAAGAGAAGAGAAGAGAAGAGAAGAGAAGAGAAGATTGCGGAAGAAGAAAAATTCTAAGGAAAAAGGAAAAAAGGAAGGTAAGATTCATCTTTCAGGCTGGTAAGAGCTGTTGCAGTTACTGTTTTGCAGAAGGGGAGGGTGATGGGCACAGCCCTTGCAAAGGCTCGGCTGGAGCTGCTGACTGCGGTTGCTGACATGTGGCTGATGGGTCCTCTCTGGTGCTGCGGCCTGCTCTGATGATGGAGATTAGTGTTTCAGCTGAAATGTAAAGTCACGGAAGCTGCAGTCCTGTGTGGTTATTTAAGGTCCTGCGGCACACTCCCTCACGAAGTGTCAGTCCTGCACCTTAGCCAAAGTCTAATCTGGGTAATTACCTTCTGCCTACATAAATTTCACAGCGGTTTCACTTGGAGGCTTTTCAAGGCCTGTGTCCTATTTGCAGAGCTGTGAGAAAGAGCCCCCAAAACCACCTTGTTAAGGTTTTGATGCCCCGCTGAAGGGAAAGGCAGACCCCTTCCCTCCTCATCCCTGCTGCCAACAGCACCGAGCTCCCTCCAGGATGCTTCCAAGGAGCAATCTGCTTTCCTTGCAAACAGGCAAGCAAGCACCATATGACAAGCACACAAAACCCCTCTGGGAGGTACTGTGCCACCTTCCCAGACTGGAAGATGGTTTAGCAGGAGCCAGGAGGTGCCAAGCCATGCTCTTGCCTGGGAACAAACACCCTGCAACTGTGCATTTTCCCTGGGGCCCAGGTCCTGCCTGTCAGCTCGGTTCACTTTCCGTACCCTTCCTTTGAGTCACAGGGAGGCAAATCATCTCCTTTGGAGGCCTGACTGCCTCTTGTTTGACCTGTAAGGATGGTGGCCCCTGGGTCAGCTCCTGCACAGCCAGTGCTATGCCCTCATCAGCGCTGGATGCAGTGTCTGGACAAGGGGGCCCCGGGATGCAGGTATGCTCCTTGTTTGGGCTCGTAGGGCTCCCTGCAGTGGGTGGCCGTCCGCTTTCTCTCAAAGACCAGGCAGAGAAACAAACACACCAAAAGCTGTCACAATGAATTGGTCAGCAATAAAAGAGCTGCAAAGGATAACCAAGTGCTTGCTGTCACTGAAGACGTAAAGGGACAGGAGAGGACAGCGGGTTATAATGTCTTTAGGAACAGCCAGTATGTCCTTAGAACATTATTTGTGTCCTCATGAGTTGCAGAAATGACCAACTCATTGAAGAGCAGAAATACTGTATCTTCTCGAGGAAGAAAAAAAGCAAAGCCTCCCTCCCCTGTTTACACTGAGCCCAATCTCTCCCGTGAGTGTTCCCCCAAATTTGGGCTGGGGGGCAGGAGGGGGGGGCTGGGTACTGTGCGGGCCACACAAGCTTCACGCTGTGGTTGAGACTGACAGGGGGTCCTCCCGCCGCCCCACCGCTACCCTGCCCCGTGTGCCGCTGCGGTGCCGCTGCAGCGGTGATCTGCCACCAGCTGCACCGGGCAAGGGCTGCAGCCTTGCGTGGTGGTCGGAGGCTGTGCCACCCTGCGAAGCCCTGTGCTCCGGACAGTCCGACAAGGAGGCACTGCCTCCACTGCAGCTTCATGCTTTGGCCCTTCTCCGTAACATGTATCCATGTGAGCATCCATGCCGTGCAACGTGATGCAAAAGAGCTGACCTACCAAAGCACCAGAAATATCAGAGCTTGACAGTTACCTGTAATTTCAGTATTTGGCCCTTTAGTTTGTGCCTCGTCACCTAGGGAAGTGTCTGAGCTCATAGAAAGAAAAGGAGCTCATAAAAGTCTGATAGATTTTATTTCCATGTCTTCTGGAAGGTTCCTGCCTCCTGCCGAGTCCCCCGTTAGACGTTCTGGACAGTGACCCATGTTGCTGTGCAACTGGGGGGCTTTAGCTGGGGGTAGAGGTGCTGGTCCCACAGCCCCGCAGAGGTGCTTCCTTCCCGCCAAACAGGGCCGGTGGCCAACGAGTCTCCTTCCAGGTGAAGCCACGTCCATTTCTGGAGGCCGAGCCTGCGCTGCACGTAGCCGGCAAGCCAGAGGAGCTGGTGCAGCACAGTCCCAGCATGGCGCGGTGGGAGGAGGGATGTCCTGGGGCCTGGGAGGCTGCGAGGCGGAGGGGAGCGGGAGGTTATGGCCAAGGCCTCTCCCTTGCCCACACGCTAGCACAACACAGGTGCAACCTTCCCAGCACAGAAGAGAAGCTCTGAGTATTCAAGACTTCCATGCCACCATTCATACAGTTTCCTCAGAAGTTCATCAGATATATGGAAGCAATGATTAAGGCAGAGCAGCTCTACAGCCAAAATAGAGAGAACTTGTAGGTAGGTTGTTTAGAGAGTGACACATAACTACCATGGGGTAGCTATGGAGGGGGTACCTGCAATGCCTGGATGTAAGGGGAGAGGTAGCTCCAAGGACTATTCCCGGGTGCAGGCCCAAGTGAAACAACATCTGGAAGAGTGCGTACAATTCCAGTAACTAACAGCCAGGAAAAATTGTTTTGAATCACAAAAGGGGCAGAAAATGGCTAGGGTAATTGGGGAACTGGAGAAGCTGTCCTCTGAAGGGATGAGAACAGGTGGTGGGATCAGTCTAGCCAAACAAAGGCTCAAAAGGATTTCAGCTCATGTCTATAAATACTGCAAAGGGGAAAGAGCTATTCAGCTACAGGACACTGTTCGCAATAGAAAATAGAAGGACAGAAACTGTGCATGACTGCATTTAGACCAGAAATTAGAAGAAATTTCCTAACTCTTAGAACAAGAAGGTTCTTGGAACAGTGTTCCCATTAAAAAGGAATGGGCAAATTCACCAACTTACTGTTAAAAGAATGCAAGCATCTTATGAAAAGGATAAGATAGTATGGTGTGGTGCTTTCAGCAGCAGAAGCCTGGAACTGGTAACACAGAAGCTCCTGCCATTGTTATAGTAATGCTCTTAGATGTGATAACTCCATAGGATCTGCAAGCCGGAAAAGTATTGAAAGTTGTAAAAATCTCCTACAATTTGTAGAAAGTTGCTTTATTTTCAAATCCATGCAAGACTATCACATGGAAGTCAAAGTCTTCTACTAGATGCTGGCTTAATACCATCTACGCTTGATACCAACAGAAACCAAATACTTACAAGAGGGAGCAGAATTTGGTTCACATATTGATAGGCCCAGTACCTAAACTGTCTTGGTCTGACAGATCTCCATTTCCAAAACCATACACTTAAGACAGAATTTATTTTTAGATTCATTCCTCAAAAATTACAACAAAAGTTTACTTTGACTTGCCAGTTCAATGACTTAATCTTGAATTTTAAGTAAGTTCTTGAATAGGATAGTGATAATTGTGCTTTACGCACAAGGAGAAAACCTGCAACCGAGATAAAGCCTTGCTCAGAAATTAAATTGTGTGCCTGTGTCACTGAGAAGATGCTCTTTAGAAGCACTTGGTGATTTCGAGGGGCTGCTTTTATATAAGTAGCATGAGATATTTTTCTTTTCGGACACGCAAAATGTCAGCCCACTGACAGTGTTCCAAGTTAGGCACTTCTAAATGAAGTTTCTGAACCGGACTGTGATTTTTGCAGTATTTTGGTAATTTTATTTTATCTGACAGTTCTCTTGCTCTTGGAAGTACAGAGGACTCACGTTTAAGAGCTGCTACTTAGAAAAAAGACCTTCGTCATCTGAGGGGAGACATCTCAACATCCCACCTCTGGGATGGGACTTGGGCTTCCCAGTCCTCAGCCTCATCCCGAGCTGCCGAGACCCGGAGCCACGAAGGAGGAGGATTACGGGCTGGCTGCGCTGCAAGCAAGGGGTCCCATCACAGCTTGCACAGGCGAAGTGAAGGTATGAACCTGGATGACATTAGCCGCGGTGGGGCAGCTCCTAGCACGGCCCGACCGTTTCCCCCTGGTCCGCGCCGTGCCCCGGCTTGGCAGGGCTCTCCTGCCAGGGGAGCGTGGGCTGAAGGTCCGTGGCAGCTTTGGGTCTGCAGGGTGGGCGCAGCCTTGCGCCGAAACGGGGCGGTGAAAGAGTGAACTGCGGCTAGCACGCAACAGTTGAGGGGCTTATTTTCTTTTCGTGAAGGTAGCGATGAAACAAGGCAACCGTCTCCAACCGGCTGTGGGGTATCTGGTGTGTTATCGGACCCAGATGTAACTGTTCTGTGTGAAAAGGATGGATCAGTCCAAAAGAAAAATGGAAATATGGAAAAAATCTGCCCTTGTTGAAAGCAGGGCAACAGCCTGCTTGTCAGGTGTATTTATTTCTATCTATCTGTAACATTTGACTTTTTTCAGCTTCAAGTGAATATGCATTTTAAAAAGCCTTTTTAATGGCAAAAATGAATGATTTTCGACAGAACTCTGACACAGGGAAAGGGACTTCTCTTTAAAAAATTGTCACAGTAAAAATTCTCTGAGTTTCTGGTAAAAGCCAGAACATGTATCCCAGAGCTAAGACTGGGTGTTATGTCCTGGGCTATGCTTCTGCTACTTGTGTACTCTTGGGTAAATGGCTTAATTTCTTTTGCCTCTACTTTGCCTTGGAGATCTCAGTCCTGATTTGCCTCACAATACTGCAAGGCTACATTCACATAGACTCAAATGTGCTCCAAGACCCTCAGATATCAAGAGCTATTAGATGCATTATTTTTATTCTATTTTTTTACCTTTATATTTTTATTTTTATTTCATTTTTATTTAAGCTAACAGGAATGTTTGACTGGCTGAATAACTGAGTGAATATGAGTGTCAGTGTATTTCTAAGCGGTAAGAGAAGCACAGCCCATGACCCAGTGCAGGAAATTTTGTAAATGCAGACGAAGCAAGCCACGAGGACAGGAATCCCAAGGCTGACTCGGCCGTGCAACAACGCCATCGAAAGGAAGACAGGCCATTTCTGTCATTTAGTCGCCTAAGAAACAAGCATATAAGGAAGTGAAAGGACAGTCAGACATGCCTATGCACCCTGAAGAGGATAAATTGGGGCTGTTTCCCAGGAGACGCCTAGGAGACAATTTCACAAGACTAATCAAGTATAAACTGTATCCATCAGACTATCTTTCTTGCACAGGAGATTCCTCAATTTTCAATTCCATAGGTAAGAAATTTGTCCCTTCTGCATCCCATTATGCCTTTCTGCTGAGAGCATTAGGTCAATTCACCCATAAAGGGCTAAATATTTCCCCGGCTTTTCTTTCCAGGGCCTTTTCTGAGAAACATTTGGAGCCATAGCTCCAATGTTCTTGAGGGCTGTCAATGAGCTACAGTTAAAGCAGCGAATTTCACAGGCATCTGAAGGAAATGTTTATGTGTACACAGAGTGGAGTCACTCCTCTCGCTCCGTCTCAGCTTACTGCTCTTTAAATCAGCGACACATGCACGTGTTGCTGTGTTTCACAAACAAGTAGGAATGCAGCAGTGCTCATGTTTCATCTGCTCTTGAACGCTTCCGCCGAACTCCAGCTCTTCGTTTTCCTCTTCACCAAGCCTGCCCTGACCGCGGCAGGTTAGTCTCAGTCGTGTAGGGTGGGCAGGTACAGGCAAACGCTGCCCGTATTGCGAGCCGGTGGGGCAGGCACCAACGCCAGTACAGCTGGTGTGTGACTGCACAGGCAGCACTCGGACGGTGCAAATATCCCTGTCTTTCATCCCGGTTTGTCACGCAGGTTTGGGTGCCTCACTAGCCCCTGCTATGTGACTTTTGACATCCCATGCCAGGCTTATCTTCTGTCTAGCCAGTCATGAGCTAAACTTTTCAGTCTCTGCTATAATTTAGAGTGACCAAAAATAGTCTGAGTGAGATCCAATCACTCCCAACATCCTAACCACTGGATTTTAGGTGCAACACAAGCCGAAACAGCTCCAGGACAATTTTGCAGCTCTCGATGAGCACTGCTGTGGTCCCTGTTGCCCCCTTCATGCCTGCCTGTCTGTGCATTGCAGCCCCCTCTCTCTCACCAAACCTGCAATCAGTCAGTTCGGGGAGGTAAATCAGCATGGAAAAAAAAAGAAAAGAAAAGAAAAAGAAAACCAACTAAACAAAAAGGAAGAGTGTTCTGCTGGTTTGGTTCCCCAGACCTCTCGCTGCAGTTTCAGTGCTGTGTTTTTTGGTGCAGGGGAGGTGGTGGGGTGGTGGGAACCTCTGGCCAGGAACAGAGGCAGGACAGTGTCGGGCAGTGTGGATTTAGCTTGGCTTAAATTGTTCTGGATCTGTACCCTAAGGTCTTTGTGACAACAGAACCGTGGATGTTGATAGCCTGGCACAGCTGAGCAGCCTGCATCACCCCACCGTGCCGCTGGCTCCCGCTGTCAAATTCCCACCGAGATGAATCCCACAGGTCACATGGAGAGCTGAGCTCACAGCTGGGTGTCAGACAATCCCGAGCCCTAATCCCGCTCTGCCAGCTCCGTGCTATGAGACACAGTGTGCCTCAAGGGCATTGAGCAAGTCGCGCCAGCTTCCTATCTCTGTAGAGCATAAAAATTAGAAAGCGCTTCTAGAGCGGCCTTTGCTCCAAGACAAGACCAAACATAATTAAACTGGTCCTTAAAAATACATACTAGATGGAGCTCCTAGTCTCCCTAAACAACCATCCACTGGAAAGTCTTCCTTAGTACTTTGTCATCTTCTCAGGTGGAAAGTAAGCCCATTACTTTTTGTATCAACCACACTGGACGTGGAGGACCATTCACACTGGATGGTTGTCATTCGGCTACCTCAGAGTGGCAACACGTGGCCTCATCTGTGAGTGACCGTATAGCATGTTAATACTACAAAATGCTGTATCTCATTCTACCGCTTAATTAAATGCAAGGTGACCTGACCGATGCTAAGGGTACACAAGTAGTGCCACCTGGGGTAAAGTGGTAGTGGGGTCATAGGTGCAGAGGTGGCTCTTTCATCAGGAAAGGGCCAAGTCATCACTTCCAGGGCAGAATTTCTGGTCAGAGTGAGAGAACCAGCCTGACCCTCCATGTCTTGAGTGCTGCTGCTGTGGTGGGACTCACATGCCAGAGACCACTCAAAACGAAGATGTGAACTTCATTCCGTCGTATTTCAATGAATGTTTAAACATCTCGTTTCCACATCAGCCCCTTTCTGAGCTGATAAATATTTACCCCCCTCTCCAAGTGGAGCACTGGCCTCAAGAGAATTTCAGTTTGACTGTAGCTTTGTTTATAGGATATTTCCTTATTTGAAATTCAAGGTTAATGCATCTCTTGGGCAGATTTAGGGTGTCTCTCTCACTTTTCATGAAGAAGTCTGGAGGGTGCATTTCTTCCTGGAGCAAATGGTGAAACTGTTCAGTTCTTCAACAAGCCATGGGATGGAAAACATCCACAGGGCCATTCAGTCCTCTAGCTGGGGCTGGGAGAGCTGCAATGATCTCTGTGCAAAGGAGAAAGAAGATTCAGATGTGTCCACCTCGCTCCAGTCTTTCTGTCAGCAAGAGATGGTGCCTGCTGTCCTGAGGTCGCAGGAGGTCTCCAGGGCCATTGCTGGCATTTAAAAGCAAGCAATGGACTTGGGTATGTTATGACACAGAACATCATACTTTAAAAGCACCACATCTAATTTAGTTGAAAGCAGCTGGGAATGACCTGAAGGCAGATCAGGAGTTGCATAATTTATTACAGTCAGCTTTTAAGTGAAATTAGGGGTTTAGTCTGGAAACGCTATTGAAGCTGTAGCTTATTTTGATCTCCTGCCTCTTAAAACAGATATTCTATAATGCTTCAAAATGCAGACACTGAGCTAACCAGTGGCAGAATTTCCTGCAGGGTTGCAGCATGGCTGCTTGTGAGCAGTACACGGGGAAGGCTGCATAAAAATATGTGAGGAACTAAGGATGCTATATCCCTTTATTTGCCCTTCCACCAAGTGGTGCGTGAGGGACCACCTTGCTGTGAGACGGGGGTGGGCTCCATGCTGCCAGTGATCACACTTCTCACTTGAAGGGCTTTCTCACCAGCTTGGCCTCCACACTGCACGGCACCAAGAAAGGTTTAACTATGCTCAGTTTTTCTTTTTTCTTTTTTCTTTCCATGTCTTTTCCTATTCCTCCAATTACAACTTTCGAAATTATGGCAGAAGCATGCCCCATCACTTCTAGTTTCTCCTGCCCCCTCTTCATTTTAGTGTTTTGCATAGAAGAGGCTTGCTTTTTTCCATGTTTGCTTTGGGACATTTGTCTATCTAATAACTCTCTCGGAGACATACTCAGTGTGATCCAAGTGTTACCAGCTTGGGCTCAGAGTGTCAATCAATGTCAATCCTTTTCTCACACGTCTCTGTGCTGGGCTCCACATTGTCATGTCAAAAGACACCCTGCAACCCTTTCTTTCCCCTTTAATCTTCATCTGGCATTGCTCAGGTCATGGGAGATGTAAGTACATGAGGTAAGGAAAAGCCAAGCCTAAACCATGAAGACAGTCTGAATGCAAGCTCCATCAAGCTGCTTTTTCCTTCCCGCTGGCTCTGCACCAGAACAAAGAATAAGGCAGCTTTTCATCTTATGTCTCACTACCAATGAAGAAAGTACTTCCTAGCAGACATCACACAGGCTTTTAAATTCCTGAATGTGTTTCAGGTAGAGGGTCCTGTCCTGGTGGTTGGAAGTCTGGTAAACATAAATGAGAGGTTTCCCTGGTGGATAAAGAAAGATAAAACTGAAACTTCCACTATGAATCTAAATAAATGTTGTTCAGCATTAATTTTTCTAAAGAAAAAAAATCCACAAAGCATTCTTAATATAGATTTGCTACTTTTCTGTATTCTAAAAATATCTTTTACAGATTTTATTGGAAAGCATCTACATAATCACCTGCACCACATATAAAATATGTAGTTACAACTCAGAGGAGAAGATAAGATTGTTCTGGTATTAAAAACTCTCTATCAGAAGAATTTGATAAATATAATCCAGTAAGCAGAATCAGCCTGATTTTTATTTTAAATGTCTTCTCCAGTACCAGAGGGGTATGTCCTTTATGCAGCTCCAGCCTCCGTTCAGCCAAATGATTATCCCCATTGCAAAGGCCAAATGTTTTGCAGTTTGCGAGAATTGCCAAAACTGCAATATGAACTTGTGGATCTCTTGATATAGTCTCATACAGAGTGATGTCTTTCTGTGTAATGGGGCGCTGCCTCAGATAGCCTAACAAATCCCTTCTCGGGCCTGTAATTCCAGCCTTTGTTTCTGCTCTACGAGTTCTGCCAAACCCTCACGTGCCCCAGAGAGAAGTCTGGGGGCTTTGATCGTACATACTGTGCAGATTCCTTCAGATGCTCCTGTCTCGCGTGTAACCTTATATTTTGTACATCAGCTACGTGCTTCTCTGAGCCAGCATACATTTAAGAGGAAACGGTGATGAAATGCAGAGAAAACCCCATACCATGTGTCCCCAGCAGGTAGCTATGATACAAGAGAGCTGCTCAACGAACACAATAAAAACTAACCCTGTGGGAATTCACTCCCTACAAACTAATAACTCTATTGCTCACCACACCTGTTGTATCACACCCATTAGACACATATTCTCCGAGACTGAGACTATTGCTAGTCCAGCACTGCCGTACCACTGCGTTTGCTGCTGCAGAGCGCCCATCCCGTCTCTTTCCAGAACATCCCAACAGTTTGACTGATTGAGTCCATACCATGACTTTACTCCAGTTCAGTAGTTCTAAATACAGCTTGGCGGAAAGATTTCATGACTGGATAAAATGTAATGCTGCTGGAATTAAGGAGCAATGAGTAGAGCATGTCCCTTTTTGTCACAAAGTTCTGCAAAAGCCTTGGTGAAATGAGCCTTCCCCATTTGCAACTTGAGCAGTAACATTTCATTGCCTGAACCCTTTACAGAACCTCTCGCAGCCCGATCTGGTCAGTGTTAGGAAAAAGCTTAGAGGTCCTGAACAAAGCGCTGGCACACACGTGAAGAGAATAACCAATATTTAAACTGAATGAAAAACTTTGGTGCTAGTATGTCTATGAGCTTCCATTTTGCAAGACCTTCAGAAGGTGCCTTGGGAAGAAACATTTTGCTGGTTTCAGTCAAATTAGCAACACAAAAGACAAAGTTTTTGTTTCTTTTTTCCTTCTTTAATGCTGCAAAATAGATGTTGCTAAATTAGAACCCAACTGTCTTCATAGTAATAAAACAGGAGGTCAGATTTAAAGAGCTACATTTGCACTTGTGTTTCTTGGAAGACCTCTCTGTCTCTAAGCTGACAGTGCAGCTGTTCACTGAAAATTATGCAGAAAGATTAATAAAATCTTAGTTGAGATCTTAAAATATATGGCAAGTCCAACAGTTTTAAGTAAGCATGGACTGTTCAGCGGAAATAGCTGACACATTTTTACCCCGTGGCTGTAGTATTTATCAAGTGCAAACAGTAAAAGAGAAATTTAATAGAGGTAAATAAATCAATCTGATTTCAGCCACGTCCAGTCACAATTTCTCCTAACGTCCCGTGATGATCCGAGAGGCTGGGGGATACAGAGTGTGACTGTCATCCCGCAGCAAAAATATTATCGCACACTTCAAAGCCACTGGCTGCCTTTCTTCAAATAAAGTCAGAGCTTTAACGTGCACCCTGATGGAAACAGGATGGCCCCTTTCAAACCGAGATGGTAGAGACAGACGAGGCAGTAAGACGAAACCAGCAGGAGCCAGCACACGCAGAGCTGCAGTAAATCCAAGCCATAAACAGAATGCCTCCTGTACTTAAAATCTTCCGAGGCCCCTGAGCTTTCTGAAAGCGTGGCAGCAGCACTGCTGCATCCTTTGGTCTGGCAGACCTGCAGGGGTTCAGAGGAGGCACCAATTCCTGCGATTTTATAATGACTTGCACCCACGAAACTAATGTTCTTCACATCTTTAGGGAGAAATGTGTGACCGCTGGCAGCCAATCGGCAAGGAAGTCTGACACATTACATAGGCAGAGCTGAGTGGCCATACGATAGGGCCATACATAGCTCCTGCAAACGCTGCCTGCAATAATCACGCACTCGGGCTCGGGTGGCTCGCCCCGGCCAGGACTCCCTGTTCAGGATCAGTTAAGCTTCTGACACCATCAATCACAGGGAAGTGCCCGCAATGGGAGCTGCTGCGAGAGGGCGTGCGGAAAACCTGCTGAGCACATTTCACTTGTAAACCGTGGGATCAGCAACTGCTCGATAAGTCCCAAAACTCATGTTTTTCACATAGTTTGTTAAAACTTTTTTAGTTTATTAAAACTAAATCCAAGGGGAACCGCATGCTGTGGCCGGGTTTCCAGTGTTCTGGTCACACAGGAGATGATATTAAATTCAAAAGCACAGTTTAAGGCAACGCTAGAGTATGACCCAATATTTGCACACACAGATAATCAAACTGTTCAGATTAACTCTGGTTTACAGACATGATTCAGGTGGGTTTTGTTTTTCTTTTTGAGAGCTTAAAAATGGCTGCTGATTCTGAAAACTTGGCCTAGTAAAATTAAAGAAATCTTACCTCATGTTTTTGTTCTGAGAACTGAGATAATGAAATTTTAACAAGTAAAATGGCATTTAAAAATCTTTTAAGCGTCACATGTCTGGACTGCAGTACCATGGTCTATATGTATTTATATGCATTACTTTTGATACGCTGTTACCAGCATTACAGAGGTGAGCAACTGAGGCACAGGGCAAGCTGGGGTGAGATCTGGTTTCAGGTAAGACACCTACATCCAAGTGTCTGAAGTATGGATGCCTACCTGCTCAATGGATGTCTGCACTCTCATTACAGCCAGTGGAGATAAACAGGGTCTGAAGAGTGCCTGAGTTGGACAAGTGTAGGAGCCTACTTTGGGATGCATCCCACCCTGATTTCTCAGTAAGACCTCATCTGTTTCTGAGAGAGAATGCAGCTAAATCGCGTGAACGCTGAGCCATGGGGCCTGTTGCATGGGGACATGACCCCCATGATGTTCACTATAGGTTTCTGTATGCACTACTGAGCTACCCCATGCAGACAGTCCTCCCTGATGGCCACCACTCTTTGGAGTCACCACCAAAAGAGCACCAAGAGATAATCTGTTTGAGGTTAGACAAGATGCTTCTGCCACACACAGCAGCAGCTTCATCCAGGGCTCTGTCCTCCTGCTAACAACTTGAATGAGTTTTATGGCAAAGAATGGACAAGATGGCAAATGTTCAGATAGTGTGACTTTTTACTGTCTTCCAGAAGACATTAGTTCAATCTGTGCAGAGAGGGAACATCTGAAGAATAGGCCAAAGGTAAGAAGCTTAGTGATGAAAATGGCTTGGGGAAGGACATAAGGAAGCATATAATCTAGTTTTATTGGAAAGTCAGGAACCACGAAGATCTGTAATGATCTCGTATTGTATCCCACTTCTGGAGGATTTCAGGACCAGCAGAAAGGCTGTTCTGACAGTGAAAACACAAGGAACACAACTCACATCTTCAACTACCACAGCATTTGGTTTCAATTGAGGGTTGCAGCTACAGCTGTTCAGGAAACAGAGATACGTTATGTCTACAGGTAACAGTGCAACAATTCATTTCTACTTGGCAGAATACACAGCCTCACTAAATCTCTGCACTGCAGCGTAGCTGAAGGTAACTCGGTTAGTCAGCTAGCATCCACAGCGCGAGGTACGAGGAATGCTGCTCTAAACTTATTCCAAATCCAGATATCATCTCTAGACTGGATGGGCAGCCTCACTGAGGAGGCAGATTCCTCATGTAAAATAGTGGGATGATGATGATGACCCTGACCAGTCACTGCCCAAGGTCCGCGTGATTTCCTGAGGTCCATAGCCTAGAGAGTCAGCACACACGATGAACCAGGCAACGTGCCCAGTGGCAAAGAAAGATTCCAGTATTTTTCTGTTTTCTATGCCAGCAGTGATCTATGTTGGGTTGACTCCTTGAAGAATGCACCCTGGATTATAGCTATCCTTTGACCAGCCACTCATCTCTCATGTTGCTCATTAGAGCAATCAGTGCAAAGCTTTCTCTATTGGTCATTTAATATATCCGAGGAGGCATAGAATCATAGAATCATTTATGTTGGAAAAGACCTTTAAGATCATCAAGTCCAACCGTTAACCTATCACTGCCAAGTCCACCAGTAAGCCATGTCCCTAAGCACCACATCTACATGTCCTTTAAATACCTCCAGGGATGGTGCCTCAACCACTTCCCTGGGCAGCCTGTTCCAATGCCTGACAACCTTTTCAGTGAAGAAATGTTTCCTAATACCCAATCTAAACCTCCCCTGGTGCAATTTGAGGCCGTTTCCTCTTGTCTTAAAATTCTTCAGCTAAGTATGTAGGTAAGACCATTTTTTCCCCGAAGAGGAATCCACATGAGGACAACTTCTGTTCACTTCGACATGCCTCACGTGTTACACAGCAGCTGCATGCTGTAGGCTGCAGAAGGTATTTGTTGGGCAATTGTGCTAACTATATTTTTGAGATGAGGTTTGGAGAGCTGTCCAGGAATAAGACATTGGTAGTAAAGACCAGAATGGCCGCAAGTAGTAAGGGCTGAGATGTGATAATGTACCTGTGAGAAAGAGACACTTCAGTTGGAAGCAGGAGTCAGAAGCGTATCCCAGCTGCTGTAAGGTGAGCATAGAGGATGTTACAGCACAAAAGGGATCCTTTAAACGTTACAAGAATAATTTCATACAGTTTTTTGTTTCTTCATGTTGCTTTACTGGACTCTAGTGGTCCTTCTGCATGCAGACTTGTAATCAGATTTTTTATTTTTTTTTTAAGGTCTCTGAACACTCTTGGTATGTATTTATCTCCATTTTGGCCACTAAAAAACCATAGTAAGGCTGTGCCTTCTTCCCAGACATCTTGCTGGCTGAAGTCTTAAATTTTGTTGGTAGCTTTCCTTTTTTCCTATTCTGATAAGAATTCTGCTTTATCTGATAGCTTGCATTAGAATTAGGGTAATTTATAAGAAATATACAGTAGGTTTTTAAGAACTATTTTCTGCGTAAGGAGTAACCCACATGTGACGGGTTGCCTGGCTGAGGAGCAGACTAGCAACATTATGTGCCATATTCAAACACTTTTCTAAGAACACAGAGTCTGCAGGGAGACCTCCTGCCAAGAAAATCAGCATTTCCCTCTCCAAACCACAGTATGCCATTCAGACAGAAGTTTTGGAAAAGTCACCTAGAAATACCTCTAAAGATGTATTCTTTCTGTTTGGCAAAGTGTAGACATGGTGAAGAAACAAAAAGGTCCAGGTACCATCCTGCTTTGCTTTTCATCCAGGAGTTACGTCGACTCACACACGAAAAGGGCAGCACAGAACCTGGGCAGGACCCAGACATGTCCTGGTTTCAGCCAGGACGGAGCTAGTTTTGTCTCCAGCAGTTACCGTGTTTTGGATTTAGTGTGTGAAGAATGCTGATAGCACACTGGTGTTGTTGGTTGCTGCTAAGCGATCAAGGACATTTTGCAGTTTCCCAGGTTTTGCTGACGTGCAGATGCAAAAACCTGGGAGGGGTAGAGCCAGAACAGTTGATCCAAACTGGCTGAAGAGAATATTCCATACCATAGACGTCATGCCCGGTATAAGGGAGGGTTGGCCGGTGGGCCACTTCCCTTCTTGTTCCCTTCTTTTCCTTTTTTTTTTGTTCATTCGGGCCTTTTTTTTTGTTCGTTCAGCTGTTTGTTCCCTCGCCTGCTCTCTCTGGAACTTGCTGTTCTGGGATAGCTGGGGGGGGAAACCCCTGCTCCCTGACTGCTGCTCGGGATGGGCTGTATCGGTCGTTGGGTGGTGAGAAATTGTGCCTCGTTTGTTTTATATATTCTATTATCCTTATATATATTATTATCATCATTCATATATTTTTATGTTTTTTCCTTTGCTGTCCTGGTGAACTGTTTTTATCTCAACCCGCGAGTTTCATTTCTCTCCGATTCTCCTCCCCACCCCACCGGGGAGGGGGGGAGTGAGTGAGCGGCTGCACTCGATGGTACCGATGGTATTCGGTTGCCATCTGGGCTTAAACCACGACAGGATGGGATGCTGAGAACTAATCAATAGCGTCCCCATTTCAAAACCAAACCCAACAGCAATACCACGCCTGTACGTGCCCTGTCATGTGCTCTTGGCACCTACTTTGACACGAAGCGCTTGCTGTTTGGTGTTGTACCAGACAACCCACTCTGAGCACGGCCCCTGTTTAACGCAGCCGACAGCGCAGGGGCTCGCTTGCTCTCCAGCACTCCGCCTCTTCTTACCTGTCTTGGGGACAGACGCTAAGTTTCAGGAACGTATTCTCTAAGGATTAGGGTATTAAAGCTACTACTGGTGAAAACTTTTAATTCTTGATGTAGGTCCTGGAAAAAGAATACTACTAGCTAGCAGATTTATACCGTAGCCACTTGCCTTTCATGTTTCACACATTACCCTCAGGAGGCTAACCACAGAAAATGTGTTTTATGGGTCTAGACCGCTTTTTCCATTTCATTTTGAATTTAAAAATAGACAGATTCTCTGCTGACAGTTGAACAGGCATAACCCTGACAAAGGACTATATGCCGAGGATCATTTCTTCCTTTGATGATGAAATAAGCACTGTCTTGGTCCAAAAGACTATTGTAAACAGAAATTAAAAAAAAAAAAAGAAAAAAAGGATGCAGGTTTCTCAACAGTCTGTCAGTCGTGTTCCTCATATCCTCAGCATCCGGGAAAGCCCCATCTACCAACAAAGGGCTCCAAATCCAGCTCAACTGCTCCGGCAGTGGCCTGGTGTTTGGCATCAACATCCAGAAGAGCCGATTCCCGATTTTGCACGCCTACCAATGTCATTTAAGCAAATACTTTGTGTCTGATATATGATACAAGCTTTATCATATTTCTTAAGCTTTAAACTCCAGATGGTATTGTGTCCCCCAGCTGGCACATACAAAAATATAATGCTGGTCATGGCTGTTTCTGAACTTGTTCTGTTTTTTAAAGCTTCTCTGAAGTTTTTCCTCAGAAAACCTCCCACCTCCTCATCTAATCCTCAAGTAAAAAGTTTAAAATTCATTCTGCTTGAGTAACAAGACTCGGAAAAGACGATTAAGCTTCAGGGAGGGAAAAAACCCACACATGAAGTAATGGCTCAAGAATTTCACTCCATAGAGACTCCAAAAACTCTTCAGAGCACTAGCAAAAAGGCCTTTAAATATGTTTGGCTGTACTAATAGATAAAAACGACAATAAATGTAAAATATCAAGCTTCACAATTTTAGGTGTGTATTAAGCTGTTTACAGATGGGCAAGTCCTGCAGCTATTATCCAAAACTATGTTAGAGAAAAATTCGAATAGCTGATAAATTACAATTCTAGCTCATTTTAGCAGGTTACTCACGCAAATACTGTAAAACTAGGCATGAAATAAAATTTGTCAGAAAACAAGTCACTGTTTATATTTGGATATTGATGCAATGATTCTACTTCTCAACATCTATCTACATTACTTTAAAAATATGTGATTTCAAACAACTAACATTTTATTTTTTCAAGCACAAAAACCCCAAGTCTCCTCCACAACTGTACAAACATCCTCAAACTTTCAAAGACTGCCTTGGAGAGAAGCGTCAGGCTGGTGTCTGTGACAGGCAAGTTTAAACACGGACACTGAACCTCCACAGCTCACGTTCTGGTTCGTACTACCCTATCTTTCCATCTCCTCACTCACAAGAAAGCTGCAGGCAGTAAACAAATACATAGCAACAGGAGCACTGCTAGAGGATAACACTGGTCCTTTGAGAGACAGAGGTTTATATCTTCTAAGCTTCCCTAAACCATTTTCACTTTTCTATAAATAAAGCTGCTTATCACTGTACTTAAGCTTCAGGAACTTTAATTAGACCAGGAATTCCTCTAATGATTAGATAAAGGCTGTTGCAGTGGATTGGTAACAGTCTTAAACAAAACCAAAAAGCGCTCTCCTCCGTTTTCCTCCTCACATACATCTTTCTTGGGAAAGTAACCACTGACAAACTAAAAAACTGAAAGAAAAGCCTCCTTTCAAAAGCACGTGTTAAGCTTCTGCTTACTAAGTGGAGAGGAAGTAATTCTATAGCTCAGCACACCCTCTAAGCAGCAATTCCAACTTTGATTTTTAGGCCTTAAGTGCAAGGCAGAGAAGTACTAAACTTCAAAAGAAAGCGTAAACCAGATAAAAGCTTGAAATGCTGGACTCTTCAGCTGCTGCAGAGGAGGAAAGCAGACTTCTGAAGCGTCCTGCGCTCAAACGTTACAAAGATTTACATCTGTAAAAACCTCACAAGTTACAGCATTCATTGATAAGTTAACTGCTTAGTACTCGTTCTAGAGTGTTTATTAACGAAGCCATGTTTGTTCGACCTTGAAATGTTGCTGGAGCTGTTTCCAGAGCGGCTGCTGAGCAGCCGCGAGATCTGCCAGGAGGACAGGGTGTCACATTCTTACTCATTGTGTTTATTCACTAGCACAATCCAACTTTCCAGACACATGAAAACTACTGCGATTTGACAGCGGCTATCTACTGCTTTGTGAACTTGGCTAGGCGACCAAAGTTACTTTTAAAGCGTGTAATCAATATGCAGATCTATTTTAAAAGCTGCACCACAATTAGCACTTAAAAACCACACAGTTTTACGCTAGTTGCGTCAAATTAATTTTATTATGCTTCGTGATGAATTGCCACCAGTGCAACATCCTATTCACTGTACATTTCAAAAATTCACATACTAAAAATTTCAGTTCGATAAATGGAAAACTGAATGATTGAGAAGTTCTTACGGATTTCATACGTACAAGTGGCTAGCTGATATTGTCTATGCACATAGAGTGTTGAGATACAAAAGCCTCATGCTAGTTCGTTAATTGCTAAGGCTATCTGGACAGTCATTTAACCAGAATATATAAGAGAGGCCTTCATTACAATGTTTAGCAACAATGCACCAGTATCATGAAATGCTATCTTCTGCTCATAGTGCAAGTGGCGGAGTGCTGAAGCATGCAGTTATGACTAACTTAACTGCCATTGCAGTCTTTATGCCTGAAATTTATCATGTACAAACGCTACTTTAAAGTAAGTATTAACCTGGACACCACAGAACGTGAGTGTACTTTTTGTATGAAGAAAAAGAAATAGAAAACCCCAAAGCTTTCTTTGGCCAGTATCTACAAATCAAAGTTTTATTCAATAATGTAACTTCAGAGCTCCCAAAACCTGGAACAGAAGTTTGATTAATGAACCGTGATGCTTAATTATTAACTATATTACAGAAATTTCAATCCTGGGAACGTAACAGCTAAACATATCTAGTAAGTAGCATGTTAGGAAAACCTCTAGGCCTCATCTGCTTAATTTTAAAATGCCCTATATGCAATAAAAATAAGGGAGCAGTGCCAGAAGTTGTACGAAAGCCATACAAATATTTTCCTTATACACAAGTTCTTAACTCCACTGCCATTAGCCACCCCAGGCTGCACTTGCACTTGACCCAACGCTCAAGCCGTTACCGCAGCAAAGCTAGTAGGAAGTGTTTCTAGCAGCAGAGGGCAATGCGAAAGTTACTGCAAGAAAGTGAGACCACTTGGAAATTTTCTTCCTCGAGTTATGTGCTTAAATTACTCTTGGAAGGAAGTTAGCATCCTCTGAATAATTTAACTACAACCTTACCTCTCCCACTACTTTTCAGCAACTTTCCTTTCTTCTCACATGACTAAATTAATTCGCTAAAGACTAGGTTATAACTGGGTTAGAAATCCAAGCTGTATCATGCAGGTCCAGCCTGTCAAGATCAGGTCAACACTGGGTTTCAGTCAATACAATTCCGATAACTTAAATTTAGTTTGACAGCTTGACTACAGTCAAAGACCCAGGACACTATGCATTAACTACGCTCCAAATATGACTGACTTAACTAAACATTCCGTGTCAGATAATGTGGTTTTAAAAAGATTTTCTACCTGAAAATTACAGTAAGTACAGTAATTAATGCTGCAGATATTAAATACCCACGTAGCATAGATTAGTATTTTGTACTAGGCAGATATGCCAATGTTTACTGCACTACAAAGTACAACTTATATAAACGTGCAAGCTGTGAAATGAGAAACCCATTTTCCGTCTACTTATTCAAATACTATTCTTGTGAATCGGGTTCTTGATCTTCATCACAACCCTTGGTCTTAAAGCCAACATATGAAGACAGAATATTGCCATAAAGTTCAGTACGTATTCAAAGTGTATACTCTGAGTTAATGGCTTTCCAACTTTACGGATGTAGGATTGGTGTTTCAGCATCTGTTGTGTACCATAACGCAAAGACTGCAAAGTAATACCACTTATGTTTACTTTATTAGTACACCAATGTCCTACAAATTTTAAAAAGTAATTAAACATTATTGAAGCAAGCATTAAACGCAGCCCTTCAGCCTGAAAACCACATAAAATTGATTTTAAAAATAAATCAAACTGTAGCAATTACCAGCCTCCAGTATAGCCCCCAGTAATTTACACTTCTTCCTTCTGAAAGTAAGAGCTGGGAAGAAAAGAAGAAAAAAAAAAAAAAAAAAAAAAAGACTGAGCTTGTCTGCATCAAAGATGCCTTTACCACTATAACAATGTAAAGCCACCCTGTTTAACTTCAGATAGAGAGTTCCCTAATTTAAGTATTTAATTACTACTGCTGTTCAATAGCAGTCAGTACTGCTACAGTTAGGGCTAGTTAATCTTCACAACTAGCTGTGCATTTCTGGAGTGATTTTGTCTTACGTAAAGCATACTGCTAAGATTTGAACTGTAATGTTGTGATGTATTTGAAACCATGCAATAGTATAAACCAGCCTCAACATTCAGGTAGCATTGCATTTGCAATGAAGGGGCTAAATAAACTAAGAGCTGCATCACTTAAAGAACATAGTGCTATACTAGGTTTTAATAAGAAAATTTAGATACAGAAAAAGTAGGGTATGAAAATAGTGTTTTCCTTCTTGCATTATAACTAAATTACATTAAGGTTTTTGTCAGTCTCACATATTACATTTAAACTCCCTTATTGATGGAATGGAAAGTATTCACATGTACATGATCATCCAGGTGTAAACTTGCACACATTAACAGGGAGTAGCTTTGTAGAGGATTATGACAAACCTTTACAGATTAAATGAGGTATTGCACAGATTAATAAAAAAGCAAAAGGCAACAAAAATATACAGCAAATTGGTAGAACATTTACATGATAATTTTACAGGATCCATAGACAGAAAGTAGTGTTTAGTATATCATTCACCTTAAAAAATATATATATATAATAATATATGATCAATCATCCCATTCATCATCATCCTCAAAGTCTTCTTCATCATCTTCATCCTCATCTTCATCTGTAAGACAAAAAAGCAAGTCACTTGCATGCACCGAATTAAGATGACAAGTGTTATCGATTTCTCCCATAACCTTCTGAAAAAAGAGCAATCAGTTCAAGGAGGTCAGGACAATACATTTGGTAATACTCTATTTTAAGATTGCTAGACATGACATTCAGTTGAGATAGATACTGGCTGAAAGTTAAATCAAGTTTGTTTCCTTTCTCACTCCTTTCCCCAGGTTGTTTTCTGCTATGACAAAGAATCAGAAGCCCTCATTTAACATTTACTACTGTTACTCTTTCTTAGAGAGTGTGAGAGTGGCCAGCTTGTTCCAGATTGGGTTTTAAACTTTAAGGACATACTGATTTCTGAAACATAAGAATTGCTTCCCCAGGTTTAACTACATAACGGGATTTCTGTTTACTGTACAAGCAGCTAAAAAAATTTTTGTGAGCTAAAGACTGTTGTGGTTACCAGAATACTCTAAACTGTGTAATGCACGTCAACTTCAACATCAATGTTTGTTGAACTTTATTCAGCCTCCACTATTTTTATATGTATCATAATTTAAAAATTGTAGCCTGTTAAAATTAAACTACTGATTTGTTAGGCAAGAGCGTTTCCTCTCCTAGGAAAATGCTGTATTTAGCACCCTTCTGGTATTTAATTTACATGAAGTACCAAAATTGGAGATTACTACATGGGGCAGCAAATCAACAAACTATATTGCACTTAGTCAAACGGTCTGCAGACTGCACGTGCAGTTTTGGTACCAAGGCGGGCTCTGGAAGAAAAATATATCAAAGCCTAAACAGAAGAGATGTAACCAAACAGCTGCACTGCAGATACTGAACTGCATTTATTACCAGCTGGTATTTGAGAAATGCAAATCCTCTTGTAGCCTCATTTTTTTCCAAGCACTGAAGTGTGAAAATTTGATTCAGTACTAGTATGGGACTAGTCAAGTAACACTAGTTACCTGATAATTATCCAGCAGGTGGCATCCAAAGCACACTGGAGCCACGGTTTTAAAAGCATGAATCTTTGCAAGAGCTTTGGCTTCTAGAAACAGAAAGCATTAAAAACCTTTCTTCCAAAATATTTTGACAACTTATTTCATCAGACATCTAGCAGATAAAAGTAAATCAGTTGTCAACCAAAAAAAACCTAAACCAAAACAAACAAACAAATCTTTATAAGGATACTAACCTCGATTAGTAATTTTTGATTCAGTATTACTGCGAACTACTATACACCAGTAATTCGAAGTAGCACGAAGTAAACATTCAACCCATCACTAGGGGTCTGCCTAGAGCATTCTGTATTGGACTATATGCTAAAATCCATGCTTTTTTCCAACAATGTGTTGAATAGAAGTGTTAATGCTTGAAAACCTGACACTATGAGGTCAGAAAAATTCCATCAGACTCACCTGAAGAATGAATGGCTTTGCTCCTTTTCTGCATAACTTCCATTAATGCGCCCACAATTCCTGAGGTGGGTGCAGGTGTAGGTGGTGCACTCTCCTGGCCATCAGATACCTTGGAAAAAAGGATACATTAGAAAGACGCAATTAGCAAAACGGAACCTGTGAATTTCTAGACAAACTTCCTTAAGATTAATGAGTTTATTTTCAGCCAGAAGGAAGAGTGAAACTGCAGTTTGTTTCTTTAGCTCAAGCTAAGTTTTTATTTATAAAAAAGTCAACCTTTTCTCTTTTTGCCATATAACACAACTCTAGTTAGTCCATACTCAAGATTCAATATTTCAGCTCTGACTGTCATGAAGTGAGAGCTCAGCTAAAGCAAAGCTTCTTAATGTGGTTGTACAGACATGACTTGTGTGGCTGCATAATCATCATTTATTTTATCCTTGGTATATACCACAAAATATTTTTTCTTGATTTTGTTAACCAGGTCTCCTTTGGGTTGATAATCCCTTCTGAAAGTAATAGACTTTGATACTGCATGACTGTAATGGCAAATAAATATTAACATGCCCTCACACTTTTTACATCAGAAACCTCAAGTACAGAAGAGTGGCAAAAAAAAAAAAAGGCGGAAGTGAGACTAGATGAGAGTTTGTAACAGTAAAAATGAAGTCGAGCAAAAAATAGCTGAAGGTTAGATGAAAGCTGTGAGAATAGACAATCTAAACCAAATGTGTAAAGAACAGCAGGAAGGATAGTGAGAGATGATAGCTGAAAGGAGATAGATGGTTTAGAAATGAATCACCTTCTAGGTGTAACATGCTCTAGATGTCAGCCGTCAGGCTCTTTGGCCGACTTATAACCGTGAATACATTTTACGCAACCTAGAAAGTGAAGTCACCTTAACAGGTCTCCTGTACCTACAGGCAAAATTATTTTGAAAATATTCAGTGACATCGAGAAGAAACAGTAATAGTAATAGCCTAAGCTGCAGCAGAAGAGCAGAGGCATCCCTCACGGGTGGCACTTTACCTGACACAGGCAGCCACCTTCTTACAAGTCGCAACATTTGCAGAGCACAGGTCCATTTTTAAGATGGAAAGAAAAAATAATTTAAAAAAAAAAAAATCTAGTGTTTGCCTTCCACTACCATTACTGCTGAACTCATCCCCTGCAGTTGTTTAGACGACTTTACTGAAGCATTCAGCAGACCAGCAATCTTTCATAGTTCTTGCAAAAGTTCTTTACAGCCATGATACTGTGGTATCACTGTAGGATTTATGCTTAAAGCTTTTCAGTAAAGTGAGAAATGAGTTTGAAATAAGGACAGTTTCACGTACCAATACTCATCTACAGCAAATATTTGTTCTAAACATTTTGTCAGTACTACCATTTAAAGCATCACTTCAAAAACTCTAACAGTTATGATCCAGCCCAAAACAGAGCCACAAGTTACTGTTCACACTGCAATACTGCAGCCGTTTGCAAGTCCCAAGGGGACAGAGATGAGAAACAGCTGTTACTCACGGATTTCAGCTGTATACCCTGTCGTATCTGGTCTAACAGTGCATCTCTTCCTGAGCAGGACACTGGTCGACTGTTCTGTTCTACTTTCTTTAACTGAGCTCCTTCTCTGATTTGATCCAAGAGTGCTGCTTTGTTTCCTGCAGGAACTGGAAGCTGGTGATCAGCCTCTGAAGGAAGGCCTGGAGGTGGAGGAGGACCAG
The DNA here is from genome assembly GCA_009819775.1 of Phoenicopterus ruber ruber. Lineage (NCBI taxonomy): Eukaryota > Metazoa > Chordata > Aves > Phoenicopteriformes > Phoenicopteridae > Phoenicopterus > Phoenicopterus ruber. The sequence goes on along the minus strand of CM020215.1, from coordinate 25,292,074 downwards.
GAGGGGGTGGAGGAGGAGGAGGCGGTGGAGGAACAGATGACCCACTTGCCGGTGGGGGTGGCGGTGGAGGAGGGCCGGATGGTGCAGATGATGAATGCACTGGTGGTGGTGGAGGATACATCCTGTTCGGAGGAGGTGGGGGCACTGCTGCACCCGGTCTAGATGGAGGCGGGGGTGGAGGTGCTGCTGTGGGAGCTCTTGAAGGAGGTGGAGGTGGTGCCCCTCTGCCCCTAGCAGGGGGAGGAGGAGGACCCGAGCTATGGGGAGGTGGTGGTGGAGGTGGAGGGGGTCCTCCTCTGCACGGTGGTGGTGGAGGTGGAGCTGAAATGAAACAGAACAATTTACAATTACACACTACTCAATACCCATAAGTCTTTCAGAGACTAGCAGAAAAAGAAAAAAGGCTTTACCTTGCCTTTTGCAAGGATCTCTGTGCCTGTGCAAATTTTAGCAATTCTGGATTAAGTTGAATATAGCTGAATATAAGCTATGCTTATATGAATGCAAACCAAGTTGAATGTAGTCTCTATGTCTGTCGTGTATTTTGTAAAAAAAAAAAAATCAACACTGCTGGAAGCAAGTGCCATATGTAAAAAGACTAATTAAAATCACAACACAAGCTTAGTCATTAATTTTGGTTTGGTCCTATGGTAGTAATTTTCTTCATAATCCAAGTGTATCTTAAGTTAGTGTTTCAATGTCTCATGACAAAATGCAGAAAAATTTCAAAAGAATGCTCTAAAATTTTGTTAAGATAGGACGTAAGGCAGGAGAAAGAGGTTTTAGAAAATACATTTAAATATAGAATTTCCACTTCATAATCTACCCATTATTTTATTAGGAAATTACAGAGGCAAATATTTTTTGAAGCATCATCTTCTAGTAACAAAAAAGCTACTAATGCATTGTGATGCAGCATGAACTGACTCTTAGTCCCTTTTACTGAAAATTAGTTCCAACAATATCTTTATGGAAGGGACTGTAGAAAGGAAACAACTTCAGGGCTACCTCAACACACAGGATCATTTCTATATGAACTGGCCTTGAAATGTACTTGCTCTGCTAATGGCATTTTAAATAGCACCGTTTCATTTCCTCTTCCATTAAGCAACTAATGGCTTATGGTACTTTTGGTTGTGTGGTTGTTGCACGTAACTACTTAATAATCCAGGTGCCGTCATACAACTAAGAAAACTCACATTTGATGTCACATGCTTTGATAACGAAAAGGGTATTACACTCAAGAAGATACTTCTTTACCTCTTTTATTATCTCCTTCCTGTTACATGCTGAGAAAGCAGGCTGTCTGCACTGGAATACAGAGGGGAGATCCCTAAAACGGGGATTTTGAGGAAGTAGGAGATGCTAGTGCCTCAGTGCCTCCTTCCCTGCTCATTTCAGGGAAGCATACCCCTCCTAAAATTACATGTTATGTTCTTAAGTTCCACAAACTGCTGTTTTTCTCCATCCCTTCAAAAGAACAACATGGGTAGAATCTCCTCTCGAACTTCATATATTTTCCAAGAGACATACTGCCAACATTCTTGATTTAAAAAAATCCCACCACTTTTTGGCTGACATGACTGTAGTTTCCTTTTTGGCCATTGGAGGCCAGTATTTTCAAATATAACTCAGAAAGCACTACAGACAGTTTTTCTGTGTTACTGAAAAGATACACAAAACAGTCATGCTCCAGAGTCTGTAGTGCCTGTAGATTTTTCAATACAAGGTTTAAGTTTTCCTGTGGGGAAGGGGTTTATTTGCATCTTATCTAGAGAGATATGCCACATTCAATATCTGGAAGCAGAGTTCAGAAGTTTTTATAAGGCTTGTCTGCACTCAACTGAAGTGAAATGAGGGAGGAAGAGCAAGGAGGGAGCACCATTACCTCATCCTCTCTCCCTTCCCCTCCAAACAGATGGTACAAGCAAGAAAATAATTTAGTTTTTTATAAATGCACATTAATCTGAACATCACTATTAACAAAAAAAGTTTGTAAAATCTTCTATTGAAGATTTGTCACTAGGAAAAAAAAAAACAACCAACCAACAGTACCAAAACTACGAAAAGGGCAAGAAAAACAGAAAAGTAACTTCTGTCTGAGCAGAACAACATGTCTGCAACTCTCTAGTCAGCATCCTAGCAGGGTGAATACGTAAGCACAGAGATTCTTGCAATAAAACACAGAAAAATATGTTTCAGTTGAGAAAGAACACTTCAAACAGCAGTCAAGCCTACACATCAAATAACATAATTGCGGATAAACTCACTGAAATACTGGAATATTTTATCTACCTCTATCAAAAAGCACAAAGGTAGATTATTACCATGCATGTTAAAGATGAGGCAGCTTTTCTTTCAATTGCATACATGCAAGTGCCCATAACTTGAAGTTAAACACATACATAATAGAAAAATAGGCATTTTTAAAGTATTTTAAGCGAGTCATAAGACTCCAAGGCAAGTCTTCTCCGTCCAATTTTATGGTCAGCAGTCTGGGATCAACAACTCTGCAAACACTTAAACAGAGTTAAGAAACTGACAGATTTCTTACTGAGAAAAAAAAAAAAGGTAACTGAAATTTTGCTTGCAATTTAACTAAGAAGTTTGACTATAATTTTTAGTATTGCAGTCAAACAGATGTGGACGAAGGTTTCTCATCTAGGAAAGAAATCACACAGCAGCATGAATACTTTGAAGCATAGGCTTGGATGCCAGCTCAAATACATACCGCTCCAACGTGGGGGACCTAAGGAATAAATGTAACAAGTCATTGTACCCTGAACCTGTATCTCTTCAGTCACTCAAACAATTTATTCACTAGTTTCAAACTGCTGTAATTTCAATAGCATTTATATCTTATTTCTCTTGAGAAGTGTTCTAGGCAAATTTTTCAAAGCTTGACATCGGCAGTGTAATTTTCAGACTGACTTGCCGTGTTCCAGTAGATAACGCATCAGCTGAGATCACATTTAAAAGGTTAGGCAGGAAACGGCTTATTTAAGAATTTTGTTGCAGTAGAAGCCTGCTCAAAACCAGTACTTTTTACTTGAAATTAGAAAAAAGCTTTTTTTCTTTTTTAAATATTTGTAAAGAATTTGCAGGCCTCTAGCTGTTCCAAGGTTCGTTAGATAGTGCTGCCAGGGTAAACGGGCACCACACATACACCTCTCAGACATGTACTACTACTGCAACTGACAACAGCGATATTGCTTCTGAGATTTTAATTTATTTATAAGATTGAGATTATAAAATAAATATGCAACATACACAGTCTGAAAAATCTATATGGAATTTACTGCATAGCTTTGCAGTCAGACTAAGCGTTACTGGAAATTACTTAACTGACATATACAAGATCCTATTCTTTAGGGAACAAGTACTCTCGTGGGTCACGCATGAACATTTTTATGTAGCGTATGGTGTGCAGAAACATTATGAAATCCAATGCAACTGCAGTGACATGAAGTCCACAGAAGAGAATCAAAAATTGCTCATTATCAACAGCTTCTACTCTAATCCTTCAGGCAAAAAATGCCCTGCTAACTTTTATGTGGAAATAAAAGGAATCCCACCTTGTCTGCGCAGTTCATTTTTAACAGCTTCCACACCTCCTGTTTTTTCAATGAAATCGTATATGACCTTTGAAGTTTCTTTGTCTTTTAGTTGAGCCTCTGAAATTCCACACATATCAAACAGGTTTTTCAGTTCTGGGTCTAAGTTGTTTACCTGCAAGTCAGACACATTAGTTTTAAGTAGCTTGAAATAGAAGGTTTTTTTTAAAGTATCATTTGTATTGGAAAAAAACCCACAAACCATGTAGTTAAAAGGAATAGCAAAGCCAAGTACATGTCTCTGGGTTGACTTTTCAGTCAGAAAGGACTATTTTAGGAGAGGTAAGTACCTTGCATAAAAACTTAAGTTTTGTATCTTTTCCCCTCAGTCCTGGATCCCTTCTATTCCCTTCTACTCCAATATCTCTACATGTTTGCATCATATTATAAAATCACAATTCATAACTATTTTGATGTACAGTTAACTTTTTATTTAATGCCAATCTTCACAACTTACATTAAAAAGCCTCTAAAGCTTTTAATCATTCAGTGTTTTGAATAGCTTATTAAATTACTTACATCAAAACCTGTGTTTGGATCCCAACCAACATGTCCAATGTGTCTAAAAAAGCAGAAAAGTCCATTTAATCACCAAGAAAAGGACCTTGTTAACCAAAATAACAGGACACCAAGACAACTGGAGATTACTACCAGCTTCTACCTCCAGTCTCATAAAGCCACTAAGCAACTCTTACTCCTCAGTGCCCCACTTGAGAATGGAATAGTAAAACTTCCTTGACTCCCACTTTTTGTCTTGTGTCAAAAAGGGCAAGCGGAGAAGTCACCCCCCCGTCCCCCCTTAGGTTATGGTCTGTGGCAAAACCTGAAGGCTCCATGCCAGCCTGTGGCGCATATGGATGGTGATGGAAGGACTGCACAGAGATCAAGAAAGGAGTTTGGCCTTTATATAGTAACTGGACATTGAGCTACTGCCAAGGTCTTCAGTGTCATGCAGCTGGAAACCTCCTCCTCCCTACCATCACTGTTTGTTCTCTCATCACCCTTCTCCCATTTACTCCCTTCTTTCAAAGGAGAAAAGTCAGGACTGTTTTCTGTGGCCGTCTTCCTAGGCTTCTAGTAGCCATTTCACGTGCCTACTAAAGTCTTATTTTATGTGATGCTATAACCACCTAAAAAGGCAGAAGATTTTGTTCCTCTCCAAGCTACTTCATGCAACTGCTGCTGGCTATAGGAGACAGAACCATCACGTTACCAGCACTCCGTGTTTGGGGTTTCTTTTTGCCAATGGCCAGTTCTAGAAACACAAGGCAGTCTTCAGGAAGTCCAACTCAGTTTTAAAAATATCAGGTGAGCTGTTAGTAGCCACCACAGTTTAGGCTAAGCTTGTCAAATTACAAGGACTGTTTCGCTGTCCTTACATAGTGCCTAGCGCAACAGACCTTGTATTCTTGCCTTTGGGTCTGTCAGCACCACCAACAGCACAAGTGTTCTTAATGAGAACAGTGAAGCTCAATGATGAATTTTGGTCATGGTATAACTATTATTAGTTAACTACTTAGTTTGAGTGGCAAGAAAAGTAAAAGATCTGTTTTAAAAATGACACTATGCTACAGAAAAGGCAAAAAAGGAAGCCGCCTTTCACTACCAAAATACGGGATGATTTATTGTTTACAGAATTCTGGATGTTAAGGTACAGCTTGCTTCACATAAATTAGACAGACATTTCCTAATACATAGTCTCACATCTGACTGTAATGTATTAACTGGCATATGTAAATTGACAGAAATTTACCAACGAATACAGTCTTACCCACATATTTCTTCATATCTATGCAACTCAGGATGCCCTTCTAAGAGGTTGTGGGTATACAATTCAGAGCTTAAGTGCACTTAATTGATATTAAAGTTTATATGGAGTAGTGTCAGCATTATTTCTCATCTATTTTTCATCCCTCAGCGTAAAATAATTTACTTGTACACCTTGACTGTAACACATTTGTTTTCAGAGGTCTTTCCAATGAAAATGCATACTTGCCAGGAAACTGCAACTCTTATGTTACTTAAAAGAATGCATACAGCAATAATTTATATTAATGTTAAGTAGAGTTAGATCATTTTTTTGCTCAGAACACTGAAAATCCACATCTGCCTAACAGAAAGCATCTGAAAATTTCATCTACTGATTGCAACTTTGATCTGGTGTCAACAGTGACAGTGTTGGTCTTCACCAGCATCACAGCTCAAATTACATACAAGTTATCCTCCTGGCATATTTGCCTAACAATCCCAAACACCAATTCCCGTATGTTTGTACAAAACTGGCAATTAAAGTATCTTACATAGTAAGATGACACATAAATGCACTCTACAGGAAACTTAACTAGACCTTAAGCTGAACAAAAGAGACTTGCAATCTTCTTTTGCAAAGGTTCACCACTTACAATTTAATGTTACATTTAATGATACTAGAACGTATCTTTTGTTTGAACTTCATAAAATACTTTATCTTCTTATGCTGAGCTTTTCTAGGTCAGAACCTGATAAGACATTATAAACAAAGTCTCAAATTCATTTTGTATCTGCACTGCTGCACAACCCCTTCCACAAATTCTGATCAGAGGCAAGACACACTAATGCAAATCATTATTTGCAATTTTGTCTGTGTATGCTGAGGTCTGCATCAATAGAACTACAACAGTGACCAGCTACCAATCACTATTCAATTTTCTTTGTTTCACTCTTCATTTTTCAGTTTAAGTGACACTAATAGATGCAGCACTTCACTGATACTCAGAACAGAAAGAACATGATTGATACCTGAATTGTCTAAGCACAGTCTGCTTAGGGAAGCATTTTAGCCCATCTCTCCTTTTACTTTCTGTCCACTATCCCATTCTACAGAGCACTCTCTCAAAACACTGTGCAGTAACATTACTGTAACTGGTAACACCAGCATTACTTTTATGGAGTTTTATTTTGGGAAAGCACATCACTGGAAGTCATGCAAAATAATGGTTCAAAAGGACAAGACATTCACTTGGCATGTAAACCTCACACTGGTTTTCTAATACTTCACAGAAACTGATCTTTCCTGTAACTAACTCAAGCTCTTTAAATTCCTGTTGCTTTAGCAAATAAAGTACATTTACTTTGAAAGGCAGAAGATTGAAATATCAAATTATAGTTCAGGAAAACAATAGTTAATTCAGTAAAGTCACCAAACCCAAGTTTCATGGCAGTGAAGCTTGAAATGATACATCGTAACTATCCTAAAAAGATAGAAGATACACAAGAAACGGTATTACAAAAAACCCAACCCATTCCTGAGAGGCGTATACCTGCACGCTGTACTTTCATCACAACATATGGGTACTAGCCCACATATCAGAATAAGTAAGTTTGTAAACAGAAAGCCAGAGATAAAAATATGGCTATGTCATTTCTGCTGTTATGACAAGTCAGGACCCGCATGCGTATTTTGCGTGATAAAGCACAGCTAAGCAGGCACAGCTGTAAGAATAACAGCATTAAAGAGTTGACTGTTGAGGCTGAATATGAGCCTGCACTGAGCTGACTACTTGAATAAGGCATCTTTACATAGCTAAATTGTTTTCTAAGCTATTTTAGGATAGCAAGTTACTTTTTTTTCTTTTACAGCTGCAGCGAACTCCTCGTCTGTGTATAAACTAACTTGCTTTTAAACCCCACAGCATTCCAGCTAGCATTCACTGTAGTTCAGGTGACACACAACAGGCACACATTTAAGTCTTGAGCAAGTGTAACTGACACCAAAAAAACCCCTCAAAACCAAAAAACCCACCCACCAAAAATCAAACCCAAACTCAAAAAAGTCCTTACTGGAAATTAGATGGCGTTCCAATATCTGCCTTTGTCAATCTTCTCTTTTTAGTTTTTCCTTTCTTCTTTTCTTTGGTATATGAAATATTGTTGACTTGTGGAGTATAAAATCTGTTAGTTGTAATTTCTGGGTTTTTGATATCAACAGTTGCCATTGGTAGATTTGGGCCTGTGAAGGTAAAGCAAAGGATTTTTACTGTTGTGTTTCAAAGTCATATTTAACCTGCAAATATATATATATATTTTTTTTTTTTAGTTGCAAAATACTTATACTGCAGCCATAGCTCTACATGCCACATGCATCCAGCTGGGTTCTGGATGTCAGACACACAGACTAAGTCATTTGCTGAAGAAAAAAAAACGTTGCTAGAATAGAGCAATGGCAGAAAAACTTTCTAAACTAGAATTTGTTTTTTTTGCAAATTTGGCAAAGAAAGTAATTTTGAACTAAAGAGTTTTCATGTGCACAGAACACATGGAAAAAGCCACATTAAGGTAGAGCATAGCTACATTTCCAAACAAGATCAAAGTAGTGCGTGCCATAAACAGTAACACGCAGCATGCCATTACCTTGGCAGCACAGCAAACTGATCTTAAAGGAGAGGGAACCTTCACTTAATAAGCCCCAAGTGGGAATGCTTTCTGCCATTGCACACAGAACCTGAACATCACAAGAACTTCAGAAGGCCACTCTGGACACACTATTGTCTTCAAATATAGGACATTATCTACGGAACTATTCAGGATTTTCGTATGTCTTACTCTTTGACACATTTGCAAGATAATTGAAGTCCCAGATAAGAAACAGAGCTTGAAGAGTAGTGACAGTAAAAACAGCACCAGAAATACAAATTAAACACTCAAATTATGAATTATGTTCTCAAACCTTGTTCTTCATAATAAACAATTCTGAATTATTACTCTAGTTACTTAAAATGCATCTGAATTATACTCCTGCCAATTTTAGCATTATGTTACTTGTGTAATACAAATAAACATACCTAGCATGTTTTCCACTCAGGTTTTTAGCTTTGACAGAAGATGCCTCTTAGTTTTTAAATAATACTATCACTTACTTATGTCAAGAGTTAATTTAAGCATTTTTCATATATATATGTGTGTGTGTGTGTGTGTGTATATTTGTGTGTATGTATACACATACGCATATTTTTTAAGAAACCTGCAAAAAGGAAAAGTAATTTCAGTTTTGGAAGAATGAGATTAAGTAGTCAATTTAAGACCAGTTTGGCCAGAAATAGTTTGAAAAGCATCCTCTACTTCCCTGTGAGTTACTACCCAATGGTTAGCAAATCAATTAAAGTAAGACTCATGCATCAAGTCTTACTGAGCAGATGCTAAAAAATGTCTAATTAGGGTTTGATAAAACGGAACCTTATTTTGATGTTATTTTTTCGTAACTCCATTTTGTATGGATTATTCAAAGTTCTCCTAAGCACTCTGAAAGGACAACCAAAAGCCTTAGGTTTCACAGTTCAAGCTCCAAATCAGAAAGGAAAAGCAGACAACACAACGGATAACATAGCTGACGTTTGGAGTTTAACACCTCAGTGGGAAGCACCTAGTACTGGTCAGGACAAGAAACAAGAACAGAAACACGACACTGGGCTAGACAAAACTCATCTGAAACCACATGAAAACTCCTACGTTCCTGTAGGAGTCTTAAAGGACAAGATTTAAAACTGCATTGAAACTGCAGGAAGAATTCCTGAAGTGTTTTCTGCTGAGCAGAAATGCTTTGATCTAAAAATGTTATGATCTAGACAACTGTCCTTTGAGAATACCAAAACACAAATTGACCACGTGCAACTAAGCAAAACAGTTTGGACTGTTAAAGTTCCACTTAAAGTTAGCATTAATTCACTATTGTCAAATATTATCAACCCAAAACTTAACAAGTGGAGTAAAGAACATCTTCAGGATTAATTGAAAGTTACAGTCTTAATTTCATTAGATTCAAACCCAAAAATACTGTAGCGGTTCATTTTCACTTTAATCACTTACTATATTTTCTCACTATTACAGTGATATACATAGTTTCAAAAGCTATACTGAGGTTCAAAATAAAACACGTACCGTAGCACTGCTAGGAAGTTCTTGATATTCTTCTCACAATTCCTAACAGCCTTTGAAATTACGCCTTTTTGCATATAAAATCCTAAAGTAACCATACATGGTTTTAACCATGTAGAGCAGCAGCCATTTGCACCTTGAAGTTTTATTCAGCTGAGCTGAAATTAAGGACTGATAGCCTGATACTAATTCCTTGATACTAATAATATTCATACCAGAGATCACAGTAAACTCTTAAAAGATGAAAATTTTTCTTACCGTCAGGTTTAGACCTTAGATGTCCACGAGGGATAAAAGAACCTTGGAAAGAATTGTACTCTTCTAGAACTGCCATATTTATATCCAGTAAAATTTTTCCCATCATAAGACATGCACCTTCCCCATCAGGTGTAGATAGCTCAATAAATGATGATGAGAGGGGCATATAGAGTTCATCATTAGGAAGTACCTGACAGTACAGTGGCCTTAAGCATCCACTGTTATCGATATCTGTGACATCTTCAGAAGGGGCTCCAGAAAATGTAGTACAGAACATTTTGAAATGTTAATTCTATGAAATTCTCTGTATTTTATTTAGAACCTCTCTAGGCATCTGTCCCAGACTACAGACAGCCCTACAATAAATGCAAACTGTTCTAGTTAACAGCTGAAATAAAATTCTGCCACATGGTTCTTAAAGATTCCCTCAAAACCTAATTCTCTGACAAATCCTTGTTTCATCCAGAACTTCACTAAGAGGTCAGTTCAACTACAGTAACTCTTCTTTATTTGCATAAAGAGACCTAGCTATTACAAATGAGTAGAACATAAATCCCAGGAAATTACAGACTAATACATTTTACATAACTGTTAATGCCAATTTGATTTTAATCCTGCAATTCTACAAAAAAAAATAATCTTAAATCCGTACCACTGAAAACGTCATACGAAAAGACAGAGTGCTTTTTCCATGCAGCTTCAACGTATGCAGAAAATCCAGACAAACAAGCCCCACCAAAACAAAATATCCCACAGTATTTCAAGCATGGATCATGTGAATGCAGAAATGCGACTGTTCTTGTTTTTCAGTTTTAAAGGTAATTATGCATTGATACTCAGTACAAAAAAAAGCAGGTGTTCATTTCCCCCCACCCCCAATAGAATTTCACTGCATATGGAGCGTAAAACAAAAACCAGCTGATACGACAACAGTTTTTTCCCAGCTACATGCTGATAGTATATATCTGCTCTAGTCTGAATTCCAAATGCTGAAACGCAGAGGCTGTAACCCGTGCCCTGAGCGTGTCTCACCTGTGACTACAGAGGGCATGAACATACCTAACTCTTTGCCAGTAGGGAAGCCAGGCATTACAGAATTTGACAGAATCAGAAAAGGAAGATAGACAGGTTGTGAAAGAGTACACGGACTTTCAGTGAAACAGTTTACTAAAGAAACAGAGATGCTCAGAGCTTTGATTAGTATTATAAACCTGAAACATTGGGCATAAACCTATGTATTCTACAGAATATTCAAGATAAAGGCATAGGATCAATTAATGCAAGTTTAGCATGCAACATTTTTCTCAAAAAAATGTTGTTACCTGAGGTCTTACAGGATGAATTAGGAGAGTATTTCAAGCACAAAAGTTTTTGCAGATTTAGTTTTCTTAAATCTTATTCCAATCACAGATAGCAAACTAGACAAACAAATTGTGTGTGTTACTGTTGGTAACATACACATTAGAGACAAAGGCTACATTTTTTGTGGTAGGTGGCACTACACAGTCACAACTGCTGTTTTAATTCCCATCTACTCTGCAGACGTTGCTATCAGGGATGTGCTGTTTAGGTGAGCAGAAGCAAATGTCACTCAGGAGGCTGAACAGTTAAAACCTTCTGAAAGCTCAGAAAAGCTGGTAAGACACTCATGGATGGTATTACTACAATTGTTTCAAAACTAAACAGGCTGCCCAGGGAGGGTGTGGAGTCTCCTTCTCTGAAGATATTCAAAACCCACCTGGACGCAGTCCTGTGCAGCCTGCTCTAGGTGAATCTGCTCTAGCAGGGGGGTTGGACTAGATGATCTCCAGAGGTCCCTTCCAACCGCTACCATTCTGTGATTCTGTAAACAACCCAGTTCCAGTTGAAGGAATCGATACTAAAAATGTCTGGCCTGAACTGATGGCTGCCTGAACTTCTTCAAAACTTTATGAAAAAGAAAGAGTAATTTTTTGAGAAGTATTCTGCATGAGGGAGGCTTTATTTGGATATAAAACATATCAGTAGTTCCTGTAATTCAGGACTAGTTAAGCATTACCTATTTTGTTGACCTACTGAGATGCCTGGATGTCTTGGTTAGTACAAATTTCAGACTACCTCCTCAAGCCGTAAGGGGACGTCAGATGGTCAGTTGACTCCAGCAGCAAACTAACAGATAAGTGATATGACCTATGATCTGGATCACCACCAGAAATATCACAGGAGGAATCACTTTTTAACTTCAGTGTGAATTCGGAACTACAAAGACTCCCAACTTGATATTCATTGATGTGCATTTTTTCACTTGATTTTAGAATAGATGGTAAAAGATTTTTGGATCAAATTGATACATAGTTTTGACTCCTTCCATCAATTTAATGAGAGGATCGTCTGAGGAACCTCTATATTCATGCCAGTGAGATGTATTCCTAAGAGGCAGATTCAAATAATCCTTCATGCAAAAAAAAGTTTAATATTGACAAGCATGTGACCAAAAGGCTATGCTACACAGTTAGCTGGATACACTAAAATTGAAATTTTATGGATGTTTTATGAAATCTGTCATCATCATGCCTGCCTTCAGACAAACAGGCTAACTTCTGATTTCAGCAAGGTTCTGTACAGTGATCCTATATATGCATATTCTGAAGACCAAGCAGCAAATGCAAAGTACAAAGTTTTCTTTTCAGTTTAAGCTGAAGGGCCTCTGTCCTATTTGCAACAAAATATGCTCCTCCAAAAACATTCTTTACAAATGCCAGCTAAGCCACAAATCTTTCAAGCTACAACTAAACAAATACCAAAGAACAGAAACAAAACAAATACACTAACCTCCAGAACAAGAGTTTACTGCTTTTGCCACCACATGACTATCCTGAACAAGTCCAAAACAGAGCTATACATAAACAGTAAATGACAGCAGTAGCAAAAAACAAAATGTAGTGATTCATGCAAAAAGCTTACCATTTGGTGGGTCTCGTCTTTTTTCTGTTGAAAAAGAAAAAGAGCTATTTATTCATAGGTATCACAAGAAAAATTCATTCTAAATTTTAGTTTCTAGTGAAACTTTCAATGACCTTGAACTCAAAGTTAAGAATCTATTAATATCCTTAAAGCCTACTTGTTGTGCAGTTCAAAAAAAGCATTACAGAACAATAAAAACCCAATCTTACATAATAAGCACCGATCTCAAGTAAGCAAACCGAGTAGGAGCATAAGGAAATAGCTACTGAGTTGGTTTCAGACATTTTGACTCCAAAGTAAGGTGAAATATTCAAAAAGCAGCTATTTTGGTACAACCTATAAAAGCAGGATTTTTGAAGCATTATGCTTTCTCATTTCCACTGAATGAGACTGTTCCTTCATTTTTATTTGAAATAGAATTAACACTTTTATACAGTATTGTTCTCCCACAGAACCTAAAATATATTGTAATTATTTTTGGTTTTATGCAAAGAAAATAGGACACAGAGGGGCAAGACACTTCACCTATGTTATCCAACAGGTAACTGAACAATATGGAACAGAACTAGGATCTCCTTAGTAGTAATCTGATATTCCATTCACAATGCCAAACTGTTTCGCAGACCATGAAGAATTTGGCTTGATGATTTAAAGTGTAGTTGTAAACATTTCACACCTGAGTACTCTCAGCGTATAATAGTAAATTCTCCTTTAAAGGAGATTTCCCTCACTTACTATTAATTGCTATCCACCACAAATAACTTTTACCTACCCTGCAACCATCATTCAAAACCCCCAGTACAGTTACACTATTTGTGTACCTACACACACACACACACAAATTTTGGATTTAGCAGTACGCACATGAGCAAGCAGTTTGTCATCTCACTACACCAAAAACCATGGCTCTATAAGGCAGGCCGTACATCCCTCCCTTTCAGATCTGGAGTATCTGAAATCTAGCAGGGACTCCCAGGAGTTTTGTAGTAAGAATTTGTAAGAAACATTTCACTTCCCAGCAAGTCCCAGAAAAACTGCTAACTTACTATATTTTTCCAGACACAAATATAAGGGGAAGGGAGAAGGTGCCTCCATAGATGGTGTTGACTTTGTCCTGCCAATATTTTAAAAAAATCTACAATCCTAAGTGTGCAAGGCAAGTCAGCCTCCTATCAGTCAGTTGATCTTCAGGTAAGAATAAAGAACCTGTCACGGTCATCAAACCTTCAGAGAAAGGTGACCAAAACCCCTTGAGAATCAACTTTTACTGAGCAAGCCTTCTACAGACAGACAGTTGCCTCAGCTCACAGCAGGTTAGTTTTAGGCACAGAGGTGGAGAACCTCCACAAGGGTGCCTCAGCAAAAGGTATCAGGTTCGGGGGGGGGGGGGGGGGGGTGGTGTGCTTTTTGGCCAAATACTGTGCTTTCTCTTCCTAAAACATTCAGTTTAAGAAATCGCTCACGACGTACTGCCAAAAAAAAAAAACCACCCACCCAAACTCAACTTTTGGAACATAATTAGAGTTTTATCCAACAACTCAGAGACAGCAAAGGAGAACACAGGACTGATTGCAAGTCATTTGGCACAGGATGGGAAGCTGGCAAGAGCAGGAGGTATTCATAGGAAGTGTTAAGTGGCCTTGTGCCAAATCATGGGAATCCATTACAATTTTCATTAGAAGAAAGAGTTCAAGAGATAAGATAGTGGAAAACAAAGCAAGATATTTTAAACACTTCCTGTAATTTTTGCTGGGTATATAAAAGATTAATTTGTGGCCCAAAGATACTAGATCTGTTTTTCTGTGGTTCCCACTGCTGACTAGGAAGTATGAACTCCTGTTCTGAAGTGCAGATGACCTGACTGAAGAGTGGCAGATTTCTCCTTTTTTGAAGATGGAAATGCCTAATAATCCAAAACAGATCAACTTCACCAGCTGCCTATGTCCAAGAAACACAGCTCCCTTCAATAAGTATTCCTGGAAACAAGAACGATCTCTGCCGAGACTTGATTCCAACACAAGCTGAGCACTTCAGAGATGCCCTTGTCTCCCAGGCAGCAAAAACAAAAACTGTGACCAAAGATTTAAAAAAAAAAAAAAAAAAGTTCTCCATATTAAGTATGCAACTTGAAGCTTCATGAAGTGCGTTAGGAAGGGCATCAGGAGCTAAAAGCTTGTGGAGGAAAAAGGCAGCTTCAGGGAGGGCTAACAGAGCTGCTCTTGCCCATGAGCTACAAGAAGTCCATAAAAGTTAGTCAAGCCACCTCCTACTTCAGAAAGGCTGTTAAGAACAAGGCTCTGCTCTGCAAGTCTCTGCTGCCCTTTTATGGCCGAGTGCTCAGCATGTGGAAAGGACACTTGTGTGTGTACACACATTAACATTTCTGAGGCAAGATAATAAAAATAAAAACTAATGGTATCTACGTGCAAGAAGATCCAAAGTGAGAATGTACTACACTGACAAGCGCTGAGAAGAGAAACGCTGTGTTCACCCTGCTTACCGGGGAAACTATTTGGGATCAGTTTAAGTAGTAAATGGAGAGATTATTTGAGTAAGTCTACCAGAGAAATTAACTAATTATAGTAATTTCTTCCTAACCTAAGGTTAAGAATTTAATTGACTTTAAAAAAAAAAAAAAAATCAGAATTTAACTAGATGAAAACCAGCCTGATGTTAAAAAGATTAAGACAACACATCAATAATTCTTTCTCTGCCTTTCTCCCTAATTCTGTTCTCTTTTAGTTATTCTGTACATTTGCAAGATTTTGTATGTTCTCTACTTGGAGCCAAACTTTCACCTCTCTGGAACTCCAGATGCACTTACTCAGGAGTTGTCTGTATACTGGAGTGCATTTCATGCTGAGTGAGGAAGAGCAGAATACTGTTGCCTCTTCTTGCAGCTGTTAGACAATATTTTGCGTACTAGTCTCAGCACCGAGAGATATTTTGTGAGCCAGAACTGCTGTTCTTCCTACCTTCCAACAACATAAGCTTTCCGTAAGACTCCTGGAAAAGTCTCCTAGCAAGCCTTGAATGGTATAACAGGCTGCTAAGTGATCATATGGAGCACTCGTTTCAGTTGAAAGCATGTCAGGTGGCATTGCTATGAAATGAAACATACTTTGGAAGGCATGGGAGTAAAAATCCCATTAAAACAGAAAAGTATCAAAACTACCAGACTATATTACCTCTGTGTTTGAGAAGCTGAGATGCATTAGAATACACACACACAATTTATATATACATTATAATTAATATACAACTCTTATATATCATTTATATTATATATAAAGCTATGTATAAATTACTATGTTTTATATAAGCATTTATATATAAATAAATATATAAACACCAACATCAAATCAGCTTTGACTTGGGCAAGTGCAAAGCCTGTTACTTTAGAAGCACAATTAGATACAGTTGCATCAATGACATTCAGAACTCCATCTAGTGGCTTGACTAAGGAATCTCACGATTGTTTTCAATTCTTGTTTTGCAGATCTTAAGAAGAAAAAAAACTTGGAGTTTTTTTGCTTTGTTTTGGTTTTGTTTGTTTGCTTTAATTGAAGTTGTCCTCAAGTTGTTAGTGTTTAAGGAAGGGGAGTTGTTTGTTAAAAGACAATGTATGGAGTAAGCACATCCTACAACATGAGTTTGAGCACACAAACCAAGATACTAGCTCAAAGAGTAAACAAGAAAAATCTATGTGGTCCTGGGAAGAAAAACTCAACGTGGAAGGACAGAGGTTCACCTCTGTCCTGTAAACAGGAGGTTTGACTGAACCACTGTATTCAAACAAAGTTTGCTATGGCAAATAATGCAAGCATATTTCTTCCTAAGTCATGTCTGTGCACTGTAGCACTGTGTTTTAGACACATAATAGAGTGAAGCTTCAGGAACAGGAGATAGAATCATAGAATCCTTTAGGTTGGAAAAGACCTTTAAATCATCGAGTCCAACTGCAATGTATGTCTGACAATACTCAAGCTATGCAAGCTGATGCAAGATTACTTTTACGCAACAAGTATGAGAAACATTATTAATGCCACTTCTTAATGACCCCGCTTCTTCTCATGAAACCCTATGAACTTACTCTAATTCTGAGCAGAGGCAATCTGAAAGAAGCCATTTAAGTAATGTTCTGGAACCTGAGTCACCACATCTGAATGAAATCCAAGTGAATACATATAGCTCATGTAGGTTCCCAAGAATACTTGCAAGGATGGCACTCCCAAGATGAGGGCTTCCTCCCTTTACATTAGTCTACACTGCATAGCTAGTGCAATTCAATTCCAGAATGCACTACAAAAACACATCCTGTAGCTTGGACACAAGTCCATGCTACAGCTTACAGCAAGCCTGAGCACATCCATGTGTTCCCAGCCTATGTTTTATATCACCTTATTCTTCATGGACATACGGCTGTCAGACAGGCGAGTTGTTTACGGGCTCCCTGGAAAAGGACCAAGACAAGATCTGTAGGAAGTCTGAGCTCCCTTTAAAACACTGACCATGTTCCTAAGGCATCTTGCAGCTGCCAAAAAAGCATGCTGTGCTTCAGACTGTCCTGTGCTGCTAAGGACAGTATAGGCACATTATGTCTTCTATTCTTGGGCTCTGCCAAGATCACTAGTTCTGAATAAAAGATATTTCTCTACTAAAAGCTGGACCAGTGCCAAAAATTCATTCACATGAACTACTGAACATACCAGATGGTAAAATCTTTGTTACAATCCACTTGGGCTGAAGTTAAACAAATCGGTTATAAACAGCCCAGAGCTAAAAGAGGGTTTAGTCAAATGTGAAAACAGCTTACAGAAAGATTTCTAGTTTTCCCACTGACAGCTTACCATTTTTGCTTCCTCCTGATCTATATTTTCAAACACCAAAACCTTGGAGTCTCAGCTTACAAGGAAACTTAAAGCAAGGAACACCAAAGTTAACTTATTTCAGAAAAATATTATTTTTGCACAATAGAGAAAAGAAGCACACTTTAATAACACGATTATTTCTAAATATAAATATGGCAGTAATGCCTCCAGTAGCTTTCAGACATAGAAGTAACTTCCTGCCTCCCCCCAAAACAACATAAACAAGCCTGAATTTAAGATTAATTTGAATATTTACCAGATCTTCTCTGCCGTCGTCCAAGTAAATCTGTTACTGTTTTGCGGAATACTTTAGCTTCTTCTTCATTAGCAAAATTAAGACCAACTTGACATGTCTGAAAAACATTAATATTTCCCCACCCATGACTAAGAAAATGTTTCAAGGCTTTCTTAAATGTCTTCTTACACCTTCTGAAGGTCTTAGGAATGTCTGTCTACTAATCAAGTTTCTAGAGATTATGGCTAACAAATTTGAGCAAAATCTTGTAGCTTGAAATCAAAGGGGGAAAGGAAAATTTGTGCTTTAAGAATATATGATACTTCACAAACATCATCTGTAAGTCAAAACATAATTTCATTAAAGGGAGTTGAAAATAAAGAACTGCATTTTATGCTTCTGTCCTATGGATTAAGTTTTCTAGTTGAGATTAAAAAAATCTTTTTATAAATAAGCTTAAAAAGCTTTAAGGAACACGGGTAATATTGTACTTTTATAAATAATTTACAGAATGAAATAAAAAACTCAAGTTATATTAGAAGCAGCTACTGTTCAAATAAAAGGCACTTTAAAATATGTATTCAAAGGTGTTGAGACTCACATCTCCAGCAAAGGTATGAAAATATCCTCTAGGACTATTATATACAAAGTTATTGTACAGCTCCTGCTCCCACAATAATTTCCCATCCTGAAAAGAAGAAAAAAAAGGTTTTGAAAAACTGAGATGAATTGCAGAGCTTAACTTCTTTCACAATAGAACCTATTAAGAGTTGGAAGCTGCATGGTGTTAAGAATCTACCTTGCTATTAACCCAATGAATGAGCTCAATCAAAATCAAAATACACTGGACCTTGTAGAAGAGCAAGACTATTCCATCAGGTCACTGTGTTCTGTTCAAATTCCTGGATGTTTTCAAAAAACATCCTTCAGGTTCTACAATCCTGCAATAGTGATACTGGGAGCAGTAATATCGACCAGGATACAGGAATACAGCGATAACAGCAATAACAATAAAGTAGTCTTCCACCAGGATGTTATTATCTCGGGCTTGACTTGAGAACAGTTAACCTCAAGGGAACAAAAAACTCACCTTTTTAAGAAGTTTTATATATTTAAATGGCATTATAGTTCAGCACCCAAGGAACAGGTTTCTCATTAAGTCTAATACTCAACTGACCAAATCACAAAGTCAAATGGAAGTGCCAAGTGGCAATCCCGAACAAATCTGAGGGACTTCAAACATTGAATGCTGACCGACAATGAGCTGCTCCTAGCTGTAGAGATAATGGAAACCTTTCCAAAGTCTCAGCAAAGTCAGTAAGACTGATGCTTCTCAGTAACATCTTTGTTATGAAAACACATCTTGGACACTCCATCTCATAGTTCCCACTGTCTTGAGTGAAATATTAGAATAGGACAAAGATCTTCAGTATGAATGTATGTATTGTAGGGAAAAAAACCCCAAACCCCTAAACTTGTTTGTACTGCAGTTTTCACATGCACCAACACACTAAGCAAAAAGATTGTTTCCACCCGTATAGAAGACAGCATCTATTTTGTTAATATCATCCAAAGTAGACACCCGCTATCGTATCTGATATTTAATCTGTAAAAGCTGACATCTATAAAATAATCTAAATTTAGAATATCTGAGAAAGTTGTGCTTGCCTACTAATAAGCACTGTAATTGCACCGCTTAAAGCATAACCATTTACTTCAGAATTTCTATGAGTTTTAGCTACAACAACCTACACTCATTCAATTCAAAACGGAGAATGAATACAACCAAACTTAAAGAGTCTGAAGAAGAAAAAAAAGATGCTTACCTTAATGTCAAATATTCTGATAAAATACGACCTCTGCGGATTGTCCTTTACAAGGCAAGCTACACCACAGCATTTCTTTGACCACATGGCATTGCGATCTGCTGTATATATTTGAACAACTGCTGAAGACATCGTCTAAAAAGAAAAGGTAGCTATTACTTTTAAGATAAAAAAAAAATAATAAAAAAAAAATCACAAATTCTACATTTCATCTTTTATCAAAGCATCTCAATTTTTTTCCTTGTTCTAGGCAGCAACTTTGGTGATTTTCCAGGTGGTAACAAAGTAAAGTTGAAATGACCTCAAGTGACTTCTATGCTTTAGATTTTTCACTTCTACACAAGATTTAGACAGCTTAAGAACCCAATTGAACTTTTTGTTCTTGCTCATAAAATCAGCAGAGACTTTGCCTGTAAGAGGCAGACCAGTAACTATGGTGGTCACACAGAGAAGCCCTACTGTGCAACAAAATTTCTTTCTGTTCAGTACTTCAAACTGGATAGAAATGCAATACTCGGGCTAGAACTGTAAATTACACAGTGCCTGGAAACACTCCCGGGTACTGGAACGCAACTGTCTACATTGCTTAATTGTTCATTGGTCTCTGGCATGATTTTAGCCTATGCCAACTAGCAAACTCCTAAAATTCTTGGGCATGGTTTGAGAATTCATATGAGCTAGGCTCGTTCCCAGTTGGCAACTTGAAATCATCCTGTTTTCAAATTGAGATATTTTAATAAGAGATGAAGATTATTCCACACCAGATTGCTTCAGTCACTGGCAATGTTCCTCAGCATATTTTCTAGTATATATGTGTCCTACCTTAAGAGTCCTATGAGGGAAGGAAAATTGGAGCCTTTGAAGAATATTTATTTAGCAACCAAGTCATAAAGACATAAAGCTTAAAGGCTTTGTAATGGGACAGACCAGAGGCTATCTAGCCCAGGATCTACTCTCCAACAGCACCAGAAGCCTAGCTAAGAATACAACATTACACCATTACACTATGGGAGTCTGCCCCCAGCAACTGGCAGGTTGGAGCTCAAAGCTCCCCTGAGCCAGCATATGTGTTTTACAGCACATGTTGGATTTTTCCTTTGTGAATTTATCTAATCACTCTTCAGACCCATGTGAACTTCTGGGCATCACAGCATTGAGCAGGACTGTATTTCACAGTTCACTTATGCACTGTGTGTGAATAGTTAGCTACTTTTATCTAAAAGTTTGCCACCTGCTAGTTGCAGTTGACTGTCCCTCCTAGTTCTTACACTAAGAGATGGTGTCAATGGTTTCATAGTTGCCTCTACATGCTGCATGTGCTTTTATAGGTATTTGTCACACTTCTTTGCCCTGTAAATTCTCTACTGTTTAGGAAGTGATACTAGTTTTAAGTCATTCTTGTACCAAGAAAAAAAAAAATATCATTCTATACTTTCACTAGTCTTGTCACTCTCACATGGATCTTACCTAGTTCTACTACATCCTTCTTTGACTGGGGATGAGACTTATGCTGTATGAATCCAGTTTGTAAGCCTTTTGAAGGCAGGGTCACAATAATATTGTACTGTTTTGTTCTGTATTTCTTTCCCTGTAAGTCAAAGATCTTATTTCCTTTTTCACTATGGAACATTAAGCTGATGTTTTCATACATCTGTTACAGTTCCAAGATTCTTCTGGAGGGATCATATCCAGTCTGAGTAATGGGCTCCATATTAGGTTTTCCTCACCCACTCTACAAGCATTACTTTGCCTTCATCAGCTCTGACTACTTGTCAAAACAGTCGACTCAGCTAGAATGCTGACATGTCTTGTTGCATTGTAGGATTGTCTACTAAATATCAGTATCACCCATGCCACACTTCTCAACTGGTTTAAAATGACCAAAAGAATAACTTAAGTTTCATTTTTTTTTTTTAATCAAAACACCTTCCAATTTTGTTTAAATAGAGTCAAAGTAATATAGCCAGACTGACAGCAACTCCTTGGGGAAGCTTTATAACCTTTGCCCAAGAACTGTGATGTAACTTGCACAAGTCAAGATATAATTCTGTTCCTCTTTGCAACCCCCTCTTCAGAAGTTGTCAGACTGACTACTAATCTTTCTGGTAACCTACAGAAAAAGTTAAAGCGTGACTGACTGATGAAAAGAAAACTTTGCATTTGCCTCCTCAAATGCTCTACCGCTAAATGTAGGGTAAAGCTTCTCTCCCTACAACCTACGGAGTAATACGAATAATTTAATCATAACTGGACTTGTCAGATGAGTAGAAAGGGACCCTTGAATTAGCCACACTACCACAACGCAACAGCTGACATAAGTTGTAGGTATAAGAGATGCCATTTTTCCCTTTATGTTGCAACAGGTAAAGACTTAATTTTGGGCACAACTGGCCAGATTTTCTTCAAAACTTCTACTAAGAGCTTTTTCTCTCATTTCTCCAATATCATCTCATTGTTAAACTGATAATCTTTTACACACAGGACAACGAAAAGGAGCACAGGTGGGCCACTCTACAGTTGTAACAAAGGCATCACATTCAATCACAGCAACCATCCCACTGTCCGTGCAAGAAGCCTTCTCAACCCTCCAAAACAAGTCCAGCTCCACTAACCTCCAAGACTACCCACAGAAATGGGTGGTCTTGGCAGAAATCATGCACCTTAAATTCAAGGCACAGAAGACAGCGATCTGTGTCAAGAAAGGGCTCCCTATGTGTTGCTTCCTATTGTAACTAGCAGCAAAAGCACCAACTGGATTATCTGGGTAAACCAGTAACTGTTGTAACTCGATGATGATTGCGTCTCAAACCTTGAACCAGCACCTATGCCAAGAGTAGACAGAAGAACATTACACAAAAGGAGGGTGTCCTCATTCTGCATAATCACAATAGATTTAATGTACACTTGAACACCCTATGAGTAGAGCTTAATTTACAAGTTAGAGAACAATTTCACTGAATCTAAAGTAGGTGTTGTTTTGAGGCCTTCCAAGCTTAGAGTTCAATTACATTTTAACTTATTCATTAGCATTGTGCAAATTCCTAGCGTTGACAGACTGCAACAAGGCTTTCACAAATTCCACTGTTACACCACTATCATTTTTTTTATTAAAGGGATAATACAGGAAAAAAATACAAGGTGTATTTTTGGGCAGAGAAGGACAATAAAATCCCACTCCTTTGACTTCAGCTACTGTTCATTTTCATCATGCAGAGCAGTGGTGCCATTCAGCTTCTGGAAGACAAGTGGCAAAAATATTTAATCATCCACAGCCTTTAGGAATAAACTTATAAGCAAAATTTAAAACTTGTGAAAATATGAGAACCATAAACTACTTCTAATGCTATTCATTATGAATCCTAGCTACATAAATTCAATTTAAAAAAAAATTCAACTTTAATTGCAGAATTGCAGCATCTGATAACGTTTATGCAAATATCAATTTGAGTATTCTACTGCATTTTCTGAATGAACATTCACTTTGTCTATTTTGAAGCCAATTAATATACCCAGCTCAGTTTCTCACAGCATTCTTAAAGAGAATGTGTCGTGGTTACATTTAAAAGTATGGATTCTTTAAAATTGTATGTAAATATTTCTTCACAAGAGGTCACACCACTGATTTTACAGACAGAATTGAACTGCCATTAAATACTCAACGCAATTAGTGCATTTTTTCTGAGGTATCACAGGATCACAGAACGGCAGGGGTTGGAAGGGATGTCTGGAGATCATCTAGTCCAACCCCCCTGCCAGAGCAGGGTCACCTAGAGCAGGCTGCACAGGACTGCGTCCAGGCGGGTTTTGAATATCTCCAGAGAAGGAGACTCCACACCCTCCCTGGGCAGCCTGTGCCAGTGCTCTGTCACCCTCACAGTGAAGAAGTTTTTCCTTGTGTTCAGATGGAACTTTCTGTGTTCCAGTTTGTGCCCATTGCCCCTTGTCCTGTCGTTGGGCACCACTGAAAAGAGTCTGGCCCCATCCTCTTGACACCTGCCATTGAGATATTTATAAGCATTGATGAGGTCCCCTCTCAGTCTTCTCTTCCTTAGGCTAAACAGCTCCAGCTCCCTCAGCCTTTCCCCGTAGGAGAGATGCTCCAGTCCCCTCATCATCTTTGTAGGCCTCCGCTGGACTCTCTCCAGTAGTTCCTCATCTTTCTTGAACTGGGGAGCCCAGAACTGAACACAGTTAGTTACTTATCCAGCCTTACTGGATATAGTAAGTTGATACCTAATATCTAAAGTTATCACTGTATTTTCAGGAGGAGGATTTTGAAGTTGGCAGTACTGCTTTGGTTTACAGTTTTGGCAATGACCTTGTCCTTTTTATATATCTATATATTTGGAAAAGGTGCATAGGGGAAGGAAATAACGTAGCCCACCAAAAACTGATGGGCCATGGAGATGAGAATCAACCCCCCTCAGTTCCCTTTATTTCTTCCACAATCAATCTCCGTCTGGAGGACATGCCATTGATTCCAGAGACTTGACACACCCCTCAAACTGATGAGCTATGAAGCAATAAGTCTGGTGTCATCAGCTATACGCTGGCTGCCTCACTGGCAGAGCTGGCCTCATCCTTGGACGCACATACTGCAGGATATGTGGTATCACCAAAAGGCTCACGAAAACACTTTCTGCCTACAAAAGGTAGCCACAACTAGTCATCGCACATTTGTTGAACGTGATCACAGCAGCCACTGATAGTTTCCAACTGGGCAGCAGGTATCTGTGTACTTTGATCAGCTTCCAGTGTGAACATTTGTTGCAGTAGCCTGTCAAGTTAATGACTTGCTGTAACTCAGTATTTCTCAAAAACAGTAAAGCAAGCTAACACTAGACAGTGGCACATCTCATTACAAGAAAGAGCCATCACACTAGATTGCTTATGTTTGACATGGATTGTGAAAAGCTATGAAATACAGGAGACTACAGACATTAAAACATAGTGGGGCAAAAGTCACAACAAATTGCAGAAGCAAGATTAAGGCTGTAAGAGGATGTTCAGCCACCTCAGTATACACCAGAACAGAAAACATTTCAAGACCCATCGGGATCGAGTTTGTAGTGTTCATGTACAGCTGACAACCGATTGCGGTGCAAAGATCAAAGACTCATAAGATAACTTTGGTTGGATGTGACCTCTAAGTCTTCCAAGTCCAACCTCCTGCTCACAGCAAGGGTAATTAAAAGCCTACAGTTCGAGTTATACAAGGTCCTGTCCAGTTCAGTTTAAAGGCTGCAAATCACCTCTGGGGAACCTGTTGCAATGCTTAATCACTCCCATTTCAGTGCTTGTAAAAATGCAACTAAGTTTAATGTATTCTTCTAATGGTTCAGTATTGTTATATGTTACATGTTGACAGTACCACTGAAAACACACTAGCAGTGATTTTCAATCTTTTTCCAATTTTAAGAGACACAGGTTTTCCAATAAAGGTGCAAATCCCTGCATACGTACAGAATTTAACTGCACATGACAGGCTTGCTTTTCTTAGTTATCCTTTCCAGCCCCTAGAAGTATCTTACAAATAAAACAATAAAAAAAAGATCTTGCCCTGCAATGTAAGAATACAAGTAGCAGCAGTTCTTTCCAAGCAGAGTAATCTCTTGAAAAAAAAACATGCTGATACAATGCCTGTAGCTTCTTCATGAAGTCAGTCTGAAGACTTTTGGCCTTAAAGTCACACTGAACACAATTAGCTACTTCAAGACTTCTGTGGGAAAAAAAAAAAAGCTATGGTGAATAGTTGTGTGCAATCCAAATCCTGTAAGAATAGAAATCAATATTTCTATTATCTTTTCCTTAAAGTAGTTGTCTGGAAAAGTTGTCCTGATCAAACACTACAGCTGGTGAGAAGGTACCTGTGGCAGGCGTTTTTTAAGACCTACTATGGTGGAAATCCTTATTATGGCTAAGCCAACATGCTGCAGCCTGACCAGGTGATGCTGGGTGCTCCTGGGTCACTCATTTCTTCTTTGATACAAGACCAGGAAGACAGCCTGCAGTTTGCTCCTAGTGTGACTGTTGAAGAATAAAAGGCTGTTGCTATTCATTGACATTAAAACAGTGGTAAGTAATAGTCTTCCTCCAACAGCAGGGTTCAGGAAAAGAGATGCACTAAAGTCAAGTACCACTTCACTGTGGAAAATGCTTAGTGAGGTGTAACTCTAATCTTGACCGCAAAAAGGACAAGAAGCTTCAGTACTGAGTCAATCTCTAACAGCATAGTATTATCTGAGTCATGGAAGATATGGAAACTCATTAGGACTCATGAATGAGAAAGATAAGCAGAAGTGAGAATGCAGGGTAGCTAACTCTGTAAGAAATCAGACTAATCCACAGAAAATTAGGCAATTAGACAGAACTCAGTCGCTGACATTTCCTTCTCTAGATTACAAGTATTCCGCAGAAGAAAACCCAAAATGTAGCACCGACCAATCAAGCAGAAATATTGCCTGAAATCTTAATTTATCTCAAAAAAGCTTATGTTTAAGCAATTACACATTTAAACATCAATACATTAATAAATTCATGTTATTCAAAGCAAACAAAATTGGAGTTAGACTGTGATAATACCTTCATGTTATTCTGCAATTACCTTATCTTCAGTGTCATAAATATATGAAGCTTCCAAAAACGTTTCTGCAGTGCTCAACACAGCTATGCATTTAATTAATACAGAAACATAAACAAAACCTGCTGCAGGACGAGGCACTGGAACCTCCTCTCCCCTTCTCAAGGGAAGGCCTTTGGTGGCCTACACAACCAAGCTCTGCTATTTTCTTGGCACTGAGGATGTCTCCTGCCATATGGGAACAGCGTGTTCCCTTCCTGCTAGGAAGGGCTGATAACCCACTTCCAGGGTGAGTGTTCTCATCACCACGCAACCCTACAGAAGGCATGCACTACAATCTCCTCCAATGGTGCTTTTAAATGAACTGAATAAGCCTGCCACTATTCAGATGATCCCTAATTAGGCCACATAAACAACATACAATTTCCACATTATAAGTAGCAGAGGCATTTGCTAGCATAGACAAAAGTATTTTCTAGCACTTTCACAGAAACTTAGAAAACTTGAGTTTAATTAGGTTCAGAATCCTACAATATTTATTAGCCCTGGATAGTAGGTTATCCAACCCTCTTAAGTGCAAGTGTAGTGTCTAGTATGATGGTTTAGGTGCAATTCAGGCATAACAGCATGAAATATGAACACAAGTCAACACTTTCACCAAATTTTAAAGGTCTCCGTAAGTATTTACAAGTGTCAACTTGTGCTTACCTGCTTTTGCAGTTTTAGATGGCAAGGGATGGAGATAGGAAGAAACAGCACAAGGAGAGGGAAAAGACTAGTGACACTAAAGACTGCTCTTGCTTCCTGCCGACACCTTCATCTGAAGGACCACAAGGATTATGGCCCCAGTCAGTAATGATGACAGAAGAATAAGTACAATAGACGCATCTGACTCCTTTTAGCCTTTTGCCCCTTACAAACAGTGGATCAGGCTATTTATGGTTACCACATCTTACACAAAGAGTGTAATAATACGGTCTTGATAGTATACTTTTCTGTAGATAAAAATACGTTTCAAGGAGTCCACAATACTTTCACTATGAAATTAGATTTTAGTAAGTTAGATTTTGCAACTCTTAGACTGGCTTATAATTTATGTCTCCGCACCAGGTTGCCTCCACAATCTTCACAAATGAGTCCAACATGTGACAGTGTTCGTCCAGTGGGGATCTGGATACTTTTTTATTTGCAATTTGGGTAAACTGTGATTACTTCAACTTTTAAAGCTATTATAGCTGTTAACGATATATTTAACAAGTTACTAATAATCTTATTCTTAAAGACAATTGTGTATTGCGAAAAAGTTATCTTCAGATGCTACACAGACAGGATTTTAAACTAGTTTCCCATAGAAAGAAGAAATACAGAACTTCAGAAGTTTGCTGGCAGGTTTCAACAAGTTAAGCAGCTGGAAACAATCTTCTAATTTTAATGCCATTTACAGGACATTATTTTCAGAAGACAGACTGATTGCTCCAGAGACAGGAAAACTAAAGCAAGATTTCACATTATTTGACAGAACTGACATAAGAGAGTCTTTTGTAAATACCCAATCACATGAGAAAAGCTTTATTTGGTGCAAGTTGAAACATTACTCAACTGAAGACACTGAGGCCTCACCAGTTCTACTGCTTGTGAAATTATTTGCTACAATCACCAATAGTGTTCAATTTTAAGCTTAAAGCTTGCTTTTCCTTTCTTAATTTCCCATGATCGCCCACTGATTTAAAAATGCGCTATGTATAGATGCTAAGAAACTAATATATTTTTCCACCTATACACAAAGTTAGGCTATGTTAAAAATAAAGTCAGCTGCAATATTGCCACTGAAGATCTTTTACTGGTGTGGAGAAGGTACCAGTGATCACTAAGTGATGTTGCAACAAAAAAGGGATGAAACAAGGGACTGCTGTTTAACAAATCTAAGCTAAAAAGTCCCTGTCCAGACTTAAGCCTGCAGTTGTCTAGCAAAGCAATCCTTCACTCCTAATCCTCAGTCAGCCGGTTACAGACAGCCCATATTTTTCTGAGTGTCTTCAGATACAAGTTCATTCACGTTTCCAGTACCTCCCAGAACCCCCCAGTTCAGCTAGAGCTGGCCAACTCCTTTTCAAACACTCATTGCTTGACTGTGGATCACAGGAGACCAACAATTAAAATGTGCGTAAACAGCATAGCATACAAAAACAAACCAAACAGCACGTGATTAATTAAGAGAGACATGCTTTTATCAGACACAGAATAAAGATATTTTTAAATCCTACACCCTCAGTTGAGACAACACATGTGAGACTTCAGCCTTCCAGAGATATGACATAACCATAGCCACAAGCACGCTCCAGATTATAATGTTCCAAGCTGGTCTATCTCAGTTCAGCAGATCATTTACCAGATGACATACACAACCTGGGGTTTTCAGTGACGAGCAAACCGAGCACTGTCACTTCCTGTTTACCTGCCCAGCATCACTAGCAGCTTACTCAGCTGCGCCTCCAGGCTTAACTCTGCTGAAATCTTGGCTGGCCAAAAGGCAGCACACACATGACAAAACGCAGTTATTTGTGTTCTGTTGTTAAAGTTATACATTTAGTCACTTTCAGAACAGAAGAAAGTGTGCTGAGCACAGGCCATCCGCAAATTTGCTCCATGGCAGCAGGACAGTAACAAAAATTCTCACTGAAGACGACAGACATTTTGTGTTGCAGTTCCACTCCCACCCCTAGCCTCCCAAGACACTCAGAATCAAGGCATATAAGACTGTTCCTTTTCAAAGCTCAGGGAATTTTTAGATGAAATGTTAAAGCCTACTTTTCGATTTTGAGCTGTTTTAAATTAACGAAGACTCCCAAGACCAGGATGATCCTTACACAGATAGAGCACTGTACACATATGCAGATTAACTGGTTCTCAAAACTACATTTCATGGTCATACACAGAAATTACAGATTGGTGTTTCAAGCCAACCAGATTCAAGGCAAGAATCATGAGTTTCATGCAACCCATGGGATAAAATTTGAGCTCAAATCTGTTTTGTCCTGTTCCACTGCCTATTCAGCTTAAGGGAAACCAGCTCCTTTGACTCATCGTTGTCTTCTCTTCTACCAGCAACCCATTGCCTTCATGCACTAAGGTCCTCTTTTCTTCAGCCTTCACCAACCTTTTCATTTTCCAAGCAATAACATTTTTCCAGATGCTACATACTAGTTACATATTTAATGCAGGTTCTTATAAAGCAGATCCTCATACACACTTCGAACATATGAGACTGCTTTGAGAAAATATGTTAGAATTCAGACTCATATGATCCATAAAAAACAAAACAGGTTTGGGTTGTTGTTGGTGGTTTTGTTTTTTGTTTTGTTTCTAAGAGTTAGACCTACTGTAGTTCTTTGCAGACCCATTTAACTCTCTATGTATCATCAAGTTCACAAGTAAAAGTCTTCAGAACAACAGTTAAATTGATTAAAGAAAGGATGTGAAATATAAGCCTCGGGAATTCCTCAATTATCCCAGCTCTGGAATACTCATTAATGAGCCCTTGAAAATGCTATTTAGCATCTACTGGTACTCCCAGGTCCAGATTTTAAAAAGTAAAAATAAAAAAATGAATATTTGCTTTGCAGACGTGAGGTTTAGGTGAACTTTTCTTATGATCTTTACACTTGAGGACAGAAAATAATACGGAATTTTGACTTCAGGTACTTTGAGAACACTGAAATAAAACAGCTTAAATTGTTTTAAAAGAAAAAACGATTTTATAAGAAAACATTAACTTCATGCCAACATAAAACAATGAACTCCCTTCAAAATATTAACAAATTTGAGAAAAGGCTATTAAAAGTAAAACCTCTTTGAATAACAGCCAGCAGCTGGTCTTGCTATTGTGTATACAACTTGTGTCCTGTCCCATAAAGCAGACTCAATCCACTTACATAAAGGTACTTAGAGATGCAACCCCCCTCACACTTTCACTGTGCCACAACTCAACATGTTTTAATTCCTCCTTCTGCAGTTCATGTTTGAACAGAACAGTTATGATAATTCAAGTCAGATATAAGGAAATTCATAACTATACATAGGAATTTTTTTTATACCAGTAACTGAGTCTGCTATGAAAAAAAGTTTTTCCCAGTTGTAAGTCTTAAAAAGTAGATATACTACGGGAAAAAATAGCATGAAGATGTAGTAGTTATATGATCCCTGGCAATATTCAAAGCTCATTCCAGGGATACAACGCTAAAAGCTCTTTCGGAGTAGAAGACGTACCTAATAGTGAAAGCATCAGGCGAATGTTTGGGAGACTGCTATTTTTCATTTAGTTCTGGCAACAGCCTGTTGCATGATGTTTGCATTTATTCCTCCCCCATGCCTCAGTTTCCTTATCTGTCATATGGAGATATGGACCTCTACCTCTGTAAAGTGCCTTGAGAACTACTGATGATAAAAAAAAAAAAAAGAATTATTACGCTGCCTTTGGGGGGTTGTATATGAGGGGGTGCCTACATAGCCTGCTATTAGCACAGAAGGTAATGGTAAGTCACCTATTTCCATTTTAGACAAAGCATAGCTGTAAATTCTTTATAACAAACTTACTAATGCTTTTGTAAGTCATCATCACACTTTTTACACAGTGTATTTAACACTTGATTCTTAAGATGGAAACATAAAGAGCACAAGGCACATAACTCAAAACTTAATGGCAAAAGGAAAATTATTTTTATGAAACAAAAGTAATTTCCAACCTACCTGGCATTTCTCAGTTGTCTCTTCCATGATAACCCTAACCTCTGAGCAACAAAACCCCCTGAAGTCTGAGGACATAAGTATTGAGAAAATCATGAGACCATGCACCAAAAACAAAAAAACAGAAAACAAAAAACAAAAAAACCCAACAAACTGATGTTGGCAATACCAGAGGAACTAGATAATTACCCGGCAAAAGCAATTTTGAAAACTCAGCACACTCTATCCTACTTCTGACACAGCCCTTCAATAAGTGCCATCATCACCCCACACATCTAGGTTCTTGTACAAAGAATTAAGGCTACATCATAAAAAACGCTAGAGATACTTTAGTTTAGCTTTTGGCATTACTACTTATGCCTCTTAGAAACTGCATTAAGAGCTTGCCCTCAGCGATATCCTGTGGCATGGGCTCTGCAGCTCAAGATTTCCGTTTGAATTCTGAAGCCAGAATTATAAAACCTCACATTTCTACCATGTAAGAAAAGCTCCCCTGTACAGTTTGTGTTTCTGTTACACTTCCCCCTTGGATTATCTAAATGAATAGTACAAAGGTAATATTTGAGTATAGTTTATTGATGGGGGGAAAAAAAAAAACTTCAGGAAAGGAATTGCTGAGTTTGCAATACTCATTTTTTTAAGGTGAAAAAAGAAATGGATACAACTGACCTCTGCCAAGCTAGGACTTCAAAACAAGTTCAGATGAAAAACAATCTTGAAACTCAGACATTAACAACAGAGTTGACAATTTCCTTTCTGAACTTACTACCCACTACCCAAAAATAAATGCACAGAGGGCTGCTGAATGGGAAAGCTCCTTCCCTGAAGCCAAAATTCTTCCTCTGTAACTCCATAAGGTGCCGCAATGTTACTTATCACAAGGTTCCCTGCTCTGCTGGGCACAACTAGAACAGGAAAAACTGTAAAGAATCTACTCATTTACAGTTAATGATAAAGTGTTTATTAATACAAAAACATTACAGAAAGAAGGCAGCAGGATGTATTTTTCCTCTGCACTCAACACTTTGGCATCCATGTCTACTCACCAGTTTCCAGTTTAAATCACACAATACTTTTTTTTTCCTTCAGTGCAGAGCTGGTATTACTTCACATAGCGGTTCTAATGAGCAACCATAGGCAGAATTGAGGAACAAAGCCACTGATATTGTTCTCAATCTTTTATTCTTAAATATTTGTATGTTTGGATGGGTCGGAACAAAAGCATCCCCACAAAAAAAAAAAAAAAAAAGATAATTAGTTTTCCAGTACTGCTGTGTTCCTGTTCATAACTTGTGAACATTGTTCAGCAGCAATAACAAATATGCTACATGAAAAGTTAAAAGTACATACCAGCCTGAATTTACAGATAATATAAAAATTATTTCACTCTATGTACAACTGTACTGAAGTAGCACTAGATCTCGTGTGAGAAACAAAGCTTACAATAAAGAAAATCAATATGTATTAGATCGATACAAGAGTTTAGAATCCATAAAGTCACACCAATATAATTTTAACATGAACACAGTAGTTTAAGATATTTTAAAAACTCTCAGGACACAAAATACTTGTTTCAAAGAACATTTAGAAGAAACATTAGGTCTGAAACTGATCTTTACTCTTTTTGGTAAGTATTGTCTGAATTAATGAAATACAGCAAGTTGAGCCAAAATAACAACTTTAATGAAAAAGATCTTAAGATAGCTTTGCTTTTGATCCCAGTGAAAATGCAATACTGAAAACAATCAATCTGTATTGCACTGGCAGTCCAATCAGCCAGTATCATTACCCTAATAAAGCATCAGATTTGAAGCATTGCATGCTTCAGTTTCTGAACTACTTTTCTGCAAGTCTCTAAGTCTGTTCTGGAGCTGACAGGCTAACATGCTCAATGCCACTGGTTCTTGCTGCTTGGGAGAACTGGCAACAGCCTTACTCTCAGGTCAAGTGTTTGTCACTTTTCTGAAAGCCTCCACTTATGCAATGATAAGTTACAGTGCTTTTATGACAGTATAAAGACAGCAGGTATATTGTTACACCACACTAACAGAATAAAAGTGTTCATTACTACTGATTGTAACCATTAAACAGAAAAAAAAGGTTATTAATGACATACTGGTTAATTTTTTCAGATGTATAACACCTTTGGAAATGAGATATTCCTCCATAAGGGCACTGATGCAACTTAAACCCCAATGACTCAAAGAAGGCATCCCTTGTCAAAGCAGACACCGGGTTTCCAGTTTTTGTATGGATATTCCTTTCCTTTGTGACCAACTAACTACACCAATTGCTCTGAGCACCTGAACAGCCTCAGTCTGTTAGCATAAAACCAGAAAGCTCTTCATGTTGAGTATATGAAAGATAATATCAGTCCCAGGAGCATACAGTTTAGAGAAAACAAGCTGATTACTCGATTAAGACAGAGTTCAAGAAAAATGACACTCTACTCAAATGACTTTATATGAGTATAGAAATAGGGTACCTCTTCTAGTCTCCCGGAAGAAATAATCACAGGAGTGGGACCTACATAATAGCAACGCATTAATATGTTGCAAGAGGTTCTGCGTGGCAAGCTTTATGAATATCAGATTAAAGTCTGTATAACTGGGTCCTCAAAAGATCTAGGAATTAATTCATTTGCCAGAAACTTCAACACTGCGGTACAAACACCAATCACCTTTCTACAGGAAGATGGTGGTGGGGATGTGCCAGTAACACAGGTAGACCTTGACCAAGCCTGGGGGAAAAAGAAAAATCCTGATTTCTTGGTAGTCTAGAATCCACTCCTGGGCACATGGACTATTTACAGAAGATGAAGCAGATTTACAAAATAAATTGCAAGGCTAGCCAACTTTACCAATGAAAGTGTCCCATAAAACATTTGTTATTCAAAAGTGCATCCTTCAGAAGAAGGCCTCTGACATCCACCATGTGATGTGCAATATGATACAGAACTTGAGAGTTTTATATTACCTGATGTGGAACTAAGATCTCTACATCTGCCAATCCCCATATAAAAGCTTCAGTTCTGCGACAAACACTACAGTCCTCTGAAGAATCCCAGAGTCAAAGAAGGGACATGTCAGTCACCTCACTTCAGGACCAGATTACTCTGACAAACCAGGGCACCATGCTGCACTTCAACAAAGTGCCTAAAGCATCTGAAGTGAAAAAAACAGCCTTGATGATGCATGACAGACATCCTTATTTATGGCTAGTTTGTTTATTTGAAATAAGCCAACTACGTAACACCCTTTGCTAATTCAGACTTGCATCATAATGATATTGTCTGTATGTGGTGACCTTGAAGAAGAAGTTATTTCCAGTGATACGGATATTGGCACTGCGTCATTTCACTGCTAGAGCAATTACTGCAGCCAGAATTGACATGCAAGTCACCATCCTGAAATTAAGACTAAAAGCACTCAGCTTCTAATTCTACGATGCATTGTTATCTCCCTTCTGCTCTGAAGCAAAGACTACCTGCTGTGGGAGAACTGCTTGTACAGCACCAAGCATCACCAGGGGTCCGGTTCCTTACAGTGCTGAATTATAAAAGCAGACACTGGGAAAAAAATATGGCTTGCGGGGGAAAAGGAGATCACAGGACACTAGAGAAAAAAAATGAAAAACTTCAGGTAAGTGTCTACAGAGCTGAGGTATCTAAACACTGAATGTAGAAGACAGAACTGAAATGGTTCCTGAGCTCACACCTTTACATCCCAGACAGAATGCAATTATTAAGGCAAGATGCCAGAACAGACAGAGTATGTGATGATTAAACTATCATTAATTACACTCCCTAGAACTGTCCCTGAAGCTCAAGTGGGAAACAAATTGTTGTGTCTGTGTCTGAACTGACAGAAACCTGCTAAAATGCTCCAAAATGCAGCTGCAGGGAAAATTCCAAGAGACCTCACCACATCTCTGGAGTCTCTGAAGACGCACAGAACTTTTCCTAAATTACTTACAAACTACTCATCAGAAAAGAAAGCTCTAGACAGGAATTAATTTTCTTGGTAGGGCAGTGCTCTGTAATCAAGAAGTACAGTAAGCAAAATGCAGCAGCCCTTAAGGTCACCCCTGCTGTACCTAATGCAGTCTGTAGAAGCACGGCTACGAGTTAGCCAGATCTTACCAGAAGGCAAAATTTTCTTTTTTTCTCCTGAAATCAGAGAAGAGGACCAGAAGCCTTATGAGCTTGTGTTCACAGCACGTCAGATGCACTTGATAATTTGTCTACTGCAGTAGGTTGCTACATGCACAGGCACACTTTCATCTGCTGGAAACTTCTGGTCGCCTGCATTTTCTCAGGTTTCCTAAAGCAATTTCTAGGAGCAGACGAGACAAGATTGAATTTTGTTGCTGGCAGGAAAATCAGGTTTGACTCTGGCTTGATGTCAGAGAGGACAGTTATGAGAACAGCAGCAGAGCTGACCCTTATTCTGTGATGTACATGCTACTGAAAAGGCTAGAACAGATGGCTCACTTCCCTCTCTCCATCCCCAGCACTACAATTGCTTTTGTCTCCTGGTAGCTTTCACTGGTTGCGCAAATATTAGTAACTCGGTCCAGGGGCACTTTCTGGATCTGATGGCAAGTGGTACAGCAGAATATACATCTGCACAGAGGAACTCTTTCTCCTCCCATCACAACACAAATTGGGTAAGGATGGCCCTACCCATACCATCTATTAGGAGCCATGTTTACACCATTCTGTTCCCAAAACCACGCTCATTAATTTGGGTGAATACTAGCTAGCATTACCCAACCCTGTGCCAGGAAGTGTGCCAACAAATTAAACACCATGGACAGTCACAGAACAGTGCCTGAGTTCATGCTACTGCCCTACTTCAGCTTGTTAGCATCAATATGTTAGCACAGCTAGCTGACAGACCAGAGGTGAGAGAAAGGACGAGATGCATCCTTCTGCCACTAAGCTTCAATGTACCCTGGGTGGGTATCTCACATTTTGAGCCTGTCAGTTCTGGTTATTGGGGATAGAAAGGTATGGCCCAGACAGGTATGACCAGTGTGAGGGATGGACCCCTTGGTTACACAGTAGGAAGCTTGGAGCAGCAGCAGGAACACTTGTTCAATAAGCAACCCTCATCTAAACGATATGAGCCAAGGGCAGAGTAACAGACAGGATTTGTTGTTTACAGGAGGCAATGGCCCGAGATGTTTAAAGAGACTGTCAAGGAAAAGTCTCAATGAAGAACTGAAGCACTGAGAGACGTCCTAAATGACATAAAAAGATGAAGTGAAAACCATGACATGGAATAAGATCTCCTAGAGAAACATTTAGCACCAAATCCATCTCCATTCATCCTATCAAACAAAATCGTAATGGAACTAGGTGTGTTGCGTCTTGTACATGCTTGAACTAAGGCAAGGAAGAGCATGCTCTGTGCAGAGATATAAACACAGTAACAGTCTCTCAAGTATATAGATATTGGCACCTGTATTGGGTTTGCATGGCAAGGTTTTGGTAGCAGGGGGGGCTACAGGGGTGGCTTTTATGAGAAGCTGCTAGAAGCGTCCCCTATATCCAATAGGGACAATGCCAGACGGCTCCAAGAGGGACCCTCCGCTGGCCAAGGCCGAGCCCATCAGCGACAGTGGTAGTGCCTCTGGGATAATGTAGTTAAGAAGAGGACAAAAACCTGCTGTGGAAACAGCAGCAGAGAGAAGAGTGAGATGTGAGAATAACAACTCTGCAGACACTGAGGTCAGTGAAGAAGGAGGGGGAGGAGGCGCTCCAGGAACCAGAGCAGAGATTCCCCTGCAGCCCGTGGTGAAGACCATGGTGAGGCAGGCCGTCCCCCTGCAGCCCATGGAGGTCCACAGTGGAGCACATATCCACCTGCAGCCCATGAAGGACACCACGACAGAGCAGGTGGATGCCCGAAGGAGGCTGTGACCCCATGGGAAGCCCGCGCTGGAGCAGACTCCTGGCAGGACCTGTGGAGAGAGGAGCCCAGTCTGGAGCAGGTTTGCTGGCAGGACTTGTGACCCTGCGGGGCACCCACGCTGCAGCAGTTCCTGAAGAACTGCAGCCTGTGGGAAGCACCCACATTGAAGAAGTTTGTGGAGGACTGTCTCCCGTGGGAGGGACCCCACACTGGAGCAGGGAAAGAGTGTGAGGAGTCCTCCCCCCCGCGGAGGAAGGAGCGGCAGAGACAACGTGTGATGAACTGACCGCAACCCCCATTCCCCATCCCCCTGTGCCGCATGGGTGGAGGAGGGATAGAATTCAGGAGTAAAGTTAAGCCTGGGAAGAAAGGAGGGGTGAGGGAGAAGGTGTTTTTAAGATTTCGTTTTATTTTCTCATTATCCTGTTCTGATTTGGTTGGTAATAAATTAAACTGATTTCCCCAAGTTGAGTCTGTTTTGCCTGTGATGGTAATTGCTGAGTGATCTCCCTGTCCTTATCTCAACCCATGAGCCTTTCATTATATTTTTCTCTCCCCTGTCCAGCTGAGGAGGGGAGTGATAGAGCGGCTTTGGTGGGCACCTGGTGTCCAGCCACAGTCAACCCACCAGAGCACCTGAATATGATACAGATAAATCTCTCAAAGACAAATCTATTTTAAAAAAAAAATAATTATTTTAGTTAAGTGATTTGTTGAATCACTACCGAGTCCTAGAGATCAAATGCAACCAGCATTTCCTGTTGCAATGATACTTTAAAACCTTGTACAGTTTTAAATTTAAAGTTCCAGCTACACAAATTGAGAACAGTGCTAACAGTGCAGTATAACACTTAAAGAGGCCAACATTGTGTAAGAAAGGTCAAAATGACAACAGCTATTGTATGGCTATAAAATACTGGTTGATATAAAATTGCACAAAAATAAGACCCAAACCTGTATTTTTTGAAACAGTTAATTGCCAGGTTACTAAAAACATAAACACTAATAATTCTGTGTGCCCAGTTATAAAATGAATTTCATATCTGAGATACTCTTAACTACATAATAAAGGCAAATAAAGAAAAAACAGCCCTGCAATTTATTTATTAGAAACTAGTGCTTCGTTCACTGCAAACGCAAGGGGAAGCTTTTGCCTGTGGTATTGCACAGAACACATACCACTACAGGATGTTCATAGTTTTCTTCCTCTTTCCAGTTAACCACAAAAATCAAGTACAGTTTTACAGAGAGAAGCCTATTTGGATGCCTTTGTGTATATTTAGTGTCATAAGCCAAGTGATGTTTCTATTTGCTTTGGCTGACTGAGGGGGAGTAAAAGAAAAAAATGTCTACTTACAAAGAATGACCACATCTTAGCTGCACTCAGAGAGAGCTGTCACATGGTTAGAGGAGCAGGAAATAACTTACGGTTCACTCAAAGCAGGACTAAGCAGTTCTGTGGTTTCAAATCTGAGCCCGTAGAGTTGCTGAAGCTGTATCTTCCAGTATACACTTTCTTAATATAGCAGCTTACGAACTGGAGAGTCTGGTCCTCCCTGGAGGAGCAGCAGTGGAGGGTGGAGCAGTGCAAGAAGCCTGAAGAATATCATACTCTGGTTTTTGCTTCCCCCTCTCTTATCCATCAAAGTTATCTTTTCTGTAGCAACGTTAACAATGACTTTGGGCCAGTGAAGATGAAATAGGAGAGAAATGTCTAATGGCCATATCTCAGGCCGAAGTGCACTCTATGTATGCAGCAGCAAACAGCTGGCTGCCATAGAGACTGCCTCCTGCCCTCATCTCTTCCCTCATGCAATGCTCTGTTGAGTTAGAAGAATACAAGCCACATCTACCCCAGCACTGGGTATGGGTAGGACTACATGTCTGACAAGACACCAAGTTAATCAGTGAGGACAAAGCACTTGTGGAAGTGAGAAGTAGGGGGGTAAGGGAGTGGAGGGAAGAATGGTGACGAGGAGAGACACTTCCACCTGGAAATCTTTGTGCAGATTATGGATGCAGGGGCTGGAGGGAGAAAGGAAGATACTAGAAGCACTTGAGGTAGAAGGGGGAACGAGGAAATAAGGGAAGGAAACCCTTTTGCTGGGGCAGAAAGAGAAAACTTGCTAAAGAAAAGACTGTGTCGTAAGAGAGTGCAAGGAGACCCTGATGGAAGCTGAGACACAAGATTCGGGGGACAGAGGTCACTGTGCAGGACTTGTAAACCCCATCCTGATTTGCGTTAAAGAGAAATAGTGGTTAAATTGATTCCTAAAATATCATTACCAAGTTTACAGTAATCTGCTGTATAAAAATCTTAAAGCTTTATTTTCTGTATCGAAACTAAGATTCTTTTTAAGTCAATAAATTACTGCTTCTGTTACAAAATGTACTAAGAAAGTTGTAAAACTTCTCTTACTTTTCTTTATCTGTAACATAGAAAGATATTAATACTCATTTCTTTTCTTATCCACATATCACATACAGGTAAATAAATCTGTTGGCCGTCATCTTGAGGGGGGACAAAGCTTTTATAATTTAGTGCCTAATTCCCATATTCAAATATTCTTCTTGTTCTTCAACCTAGACAGCAAGACAAGTACTAGGCCTTGTTACTTAATACTCAGAGAATGTTATTTAGGAATACATATTTAAACTTAACATTTCTGGTAAATAATCCCACCAAGTGTTGGCTAACTTTCGGGAAAACCATCATCAGTAACACTTGAAGTAAATGCATTTTTTAGTGTTTGTAATCTTAGAGCCAAAAGTTATCTTTCCATAGTTAAGAATTCAAATAATGAAATAGTTTTCTTCACTTTTCAAAGAGGAAGAAAACACATTTTCTCTCATTAGGTCAATGTTTCTCAAATTGCAGGCGTAGTACCCCATACAAAATATGCTTGGTGAGCAGAGATAGGTTCCTGTATAAATATACCACTCTGATGCTGCATAGTGGCTAATCAACAAGGGGGGAGAAAGGCAAAATAACACATTCACTTCAAAGGCAAATGAGATGAATGCAAGGGAATTCTGAATTACACATAAAGTTCTAAAGGGGAAAACAGTGTGTGAAACCATCTTACAGAAACGGAAACACTTAAGACCTTGATTAGAAAGCCTTAATGTGATCTTTCAGCTTTAAGCTAGACACACTGGAGAACTGGAAAACGCATTAACACTGTTTCTCAGAGAACTTAAAAGAAAAAAAAAAAAACCTGCCTTAGAGTGAGGATTTTAGGGATAGCCAAATAAACAGCACAGGGAAAACAGTTTCAACAAGATAGGGATGCATGTACGAAAGCAAGTGCCTAAGGTGAGCTGCAATCTGCAAATCTGCAAGTATGTTGTGGAGCTCTGCAGCAACAGTTTCCTTGCCAGCAATGATCACCTCCACAGAACATTAAGTCTACAGGAACTGAGTAATTCATTTAATGAACAACTTCCAGAATCATATATTCTTAACACACGCATTCTAATTTGAGATGCCTAAAGTGTCATTCACTGCATAAACATGAAGACGTGTCAGGAAAATTGTCTACCTTTAACTCATAGGTAGCTGAAAATACACTACTGAATTTGAAGAATTAAGCAAGTAAGCAGCTTTCTAAGAAAGTATCCCTATGATTGTTTGCATTACATCTCTTCTTTTTCCATTTGGCCCTTCTAGTACACTGCTCCCGTCATGTGAAGATCACAGCACACTTCAGGATCTTAGAATTTAACTGAAATTGTTCCTGAAGGTAACTGCACACCTACTGTGCCCATTTTATTGATTATCCAGGCATAAACAACACGTCTGGACACACAGAAGTTAGTGTGGCAGTGTACCCAAGCAAATACCTTGAGAAACAAAACTATCTTGTACAGCATCTGACTGAGTCATGCCCTGGTAGAGTGAGCTGTTTAAAACCACCCATGAAGATACACTTCTAATTCCACTAAATCCATTTTGTATGATTTACTGTTACAAGAAAAACAAACTGGCCAATAAAAAAATCCCTGTGTGCCCAAGTAACACATAATGCCAACCTTTCTTGAGGAAACTGTACCCTAACCTACCAATAAGCAACTCTGTCTAGTGCCCATGACACATTTTTTTTTTTACTTTCCAGATTTTATTATCTAGGTATTAGGTCATGAAAGCATAAGTCTCCTGCACTATACTAAGTTTTATTTCTGTACTACAAAGATTCCTCAAGAGACGAGCCTATGAAACACACTCACTGGAAGAGAGGACATCATAAATCTTACCACACTGCTTTAAGTGAACAGCAAATTTTCCCTGACAAACCGAGCACTTAAAAGCTCACCAAATCCCATCTCCACTGCACACAGCTCTGCCTATAAAAGGTCAATGAAAGAATCAAGGCTTTTGTCATGTTAGTTTATGAACTACTGCAAAGCCCCTAGATGACACTCATCATATGCAAACCACTTCAACACTTTACTCCATTCCAGCACTGAGCTAGGAGCTGCCAGTGGCAACTGCTGCCATTGCTGGCACCTGCAGCCACTACTTACCAATGACAGCCGTAAACGAGTTCTTAATTCCGGCACTACCAGAGACACTAACAGTAGAGTGATAAGGGTCATAAGAAGCTCTAAAGAAAAGACAGGGAAATTTTTTCAGTCAGAACTTGGATATGATTTAGTGGTGGACTTGGTAGTGATAGGTTAATGGTTGGACCCGATGATCTTGGAGGTCTCTTCCAACCAGAACAATTCTATGATTCTAAGTACCAGAACTCCACCGATAGAAGAGAGTCAAGATCTAAAGTTAGAACATTCTCCATTATCACGTTTTTACCCTGACATCGCATGGTATAAGATGGACCTTAAACACTCTACTTGCTACAAGCTGGGCTTATACTAAACCCTTGAGAACCCCACAAGAAACGTTCATAGAGGAAATATTCTAGTGATAACATTCAAATAGATATTTATGATCAGATAATGCAGAGAAACCACACCAATTCTCCATTAAAGGAGGAACAAAGTAGTCTTTCCATTTACATATTTGCATGAAATAGTAAACTCAGTCTTTATCTTCTAACAAGAAACTATCTCTTCCTTAAGTGTTCTCCTAAATAAGTGATATCTGGACATCTTGGTGGAAATCTTATAGTCAAAAAATGACTGTATGTCTGAATCCTACATTAAAACTTTGCGCTCTTCTAAATTCTTTCACCCGACTCTTTGCTGTGAAGAGCTGGTAAGTTACAACACAACAGCTTGTGACTACAAATTGTTTTCATCCTGTTGTGTCTGTACACTATATGATTCCAGAGCACGTTAATCGGGAGCATGAGTGGTATACTTGACCAGCTGATTAACCACAGAGATGGTAAGAGGCTTTCAGCACTTGACTACCTCCAAAACAGAGTAAAGATCTACAAAGTAGCTCAGAAGAGAACGCAAGAGCACTGAAGCCTTAATACACTGAGGTACTTGTTCCAGCCCTGTATTACTAGATCACCTTCTGTTTAGCAACACGTAACACTTCATAACAGAGATATACAGTGACTGAAATTTGTAGTAGGACTCACCTTGATGTAAAGACACAAATTTATGCGCCTAGCACATGAGCTACAAGCATGGTCAGGAGAGATGTAACCACTACAGTCACTGAAGCAAAGACAGAAATTCAGCTGATAATTTTAAGTTTCTAACTTAAGTTGAATAGCAGATTTAGAGAACAGCCAGTGATGTCTGCTGACAATTATGGGATTTTAACACCTGAATTTCTGTATCTTACTCCTGAACCGAATCCCACACTTTATGAATTGATGCTTTGCCTCAAATACATACAGCTACAAGATGCAATGCCTTGTAGAGTGTTCACAAGTGGTCTCAAAACATCTCATCCATGAGTAAATAATCTGTTTACAGTATAGTTCACTACCTTAGTTTAATAGCAACCTGTGAGGAAAATAAGCATGAGAAACACTATAAGTAACCCTACTATAGATACATGGAGGCAGTTTGAGGATGATGGCTAAGCCACCTGCTCTGAAGAGTCTGATCTGACCCATTCCT
Organism: Phoenicopterus ruber ruber; assembly: GCA_009819775.1. Lineage (NCBI taxonomy): Eukaryota > Metazoa > Chordata > Aves > Phoenicopteriformes > Phoenicopteridae > Phoenicopterus > Phoenicopterus ruber. Next base: position 25,249,137 of record CM020215.1, on the reverse strand, counting down.
GTGAAAATAAGTTTCGTAGGCACAGGTTTGGTTCAGAGGAACTCTCAAAAACCAATGTAATTCCCTCTAGAAGGGAAGATTATTGCTGACAAGTTGTTTAGGGAAGTGACTCCAGAGAATACTAGTGAGGCATCTGAAGATGTTACATGTCTTTTGATAGGACAGACCTCAAAAGAAATCCAGGCATAACTCTCAATATTCTTCTGTTCCACAAGACCCTATCCTTTACACTTTGTCTTCTCCCTCTGCATCTCATTTAAAAACACATGCAAAGATGAGATAACCACCACTGAATTGATGACTCAATTCTTCCTATCTGTTCAAGACAACTCCTTTTCAAACTACAATCTCAATCTTTTTTGGAAGCACAGCCTGCAGCATAAACTCACACTGAAGAGTCCCAACACCTCTCAGCCCCATGAAGTTGCCCATTACTCGGACCTGCAGTCCACCTTCAAGTCTTAGTTCATACTGTTTTCATATGCACAAGTAATCTTACATGTAGTTTCTTGATAAAACTTTTAATTCTTATCAATTAAGAGATATAACTGCCATTCAGGTTTTTACTTTGTTTTATCTCAACTATTCCTGTAATTTGTCCTTTGGCTCTGACATACAATCTTATTCTGGTCACATGCACTTTAAGAGCAGCCAAAAGAGTTCTTGGTCTACTGCTGTCACCACTTCTTTTGCACTCTTTACCAGTTCCTGTTTACCGTATCAACCATGGCAAGATCTTACAAATAACAACCTATTCCTAGCCTTACTCGTTACACCTTACCCAAGTGCTGAGTCCCACTTCTAAGCAGTATAAAATATCCATGCTCTATTACCTACTTCTGATGTTATCAAGTACACACTTCTCATGTTTTCTTTCCTAAGGCCTCTCACACATATAAAATTATTTCTACAGAATAAGCTAGTTTTTCATCAGTGACATTACTGACCAATCATATAAATTATAAAAGTACCCTCTTTAATAAAAATTATTAATGGGGCACCTAGCATTTGCTTTTCCTTACAAAATTCATTCCTTAGGACAAAACTGAATTTATAACTAAGCAGACTTAAGCAAAAACTTCCAAGTTTGGCAAAACCACAAAAATATTTCATTAATATGCACAAAAGTAATATCATAGCTCATCTTAGCATAAGTTTACATAGACTTTTATTTCTACATTATGATAAAAAATACTTATTGAAAAATATCTACAGACAGTAAATTTTACACCTGACCTAGATAACAAATGTCACGTTCCCGAATGAAAATTAGTTACACGCCTAAGCAACAATGAAAGTCCTAAAGGGCTACCTTACACTGGATACCTCCTGCAAGTAGTTCTACGTTTGGATTCATATTTCAATCAAATTAACTATAGCTGCAGCTTTGACTATTAGCCAGTGGCTCGGTTTTGAAAACCTGATCTGTCATGGGCAAAGGTATTTTAATTTATTATAGATTCAGATAACCATTTTACAGCTCAACAAGCAAGGAAAAAAAGGGAGTAAAAAATTAGTAACCTTCTGTATGTACCTTTGCCTACCAGTCAATGAGATTCCCAAAGTATCAGTAGTAGTCCAGAAAATGGCATCAGCCTCAGCAACACACACAGAGCAATGGCTCTTCACCACTTCCCCCACTCCTGGGTGATTTCTGTGTTTACCAGTCATCATTACTTAAGATGCCACTGAAATTATGTCAGTATTGGAATTCATTGATTGCGAGTACTCAATCAAAATTAAGGTACTTGATAAATTCCTTTGCTTTTCCATAGAAAAAAAATCGAGTAGTTGAATCCTCAATGTTATTTCAAAGTAGCTGCCCTGTTATCAGTCAAAAACACAGTCAAAGGAAAGACTGTTGAAATAAATCACGTCCAGAGAGCCACATGCTTTCTTAACCAAGCCCCTCAGGACTGATACCAGCACTATGCCCTCCATAAGTGCACTATAAATTATTACTACAAAAAGAGTATCTAGGATCATAGTTTAATGTCTCAACTGTTCCTCTGGCATTCATTTCACTAGTGATGTAAACATAAGGTCAAGTCAAACATAACCCAAAACTGTGTCGATATGGCAGATGCACATCACATCCAGTAGCATATCCATGCCCCACGCTGACAGAAACACTACCTGTAGCAGCCAGGTAGCACAGTCGATTCAGCTGATCGGAAAGCAAGCTTGTAGCATCCTACGGAACTCACAAGATTTTCCTTTCTTAAAAAGTAGCATTTACAGTCTGCAGTTTCACCAATGAATAATTCAAAAGTGGATATTAAGAGATCAAATAGCATGTACATTACAGCAAAAAGGCACTTATCAGCAAAGCATGCCAACATTGAGTCAGGCTAGAAGGTCAAGAGTACTATCGGGCTCTGACAGACAGACATTGTGGATTCAAGCTAGACAGCCAAAGATGTCACCATCTCCAAGTGCCCATTCCACTTCTCTGATAGACATGGCCCTCCAAGGGACAGAGACATTCAATCTCTTCATGAATTAGTTTCTAAATTGTCGCTATTTTTGGCTCATGCCACAGTAAGCCAAAAAACCCTGGTTAAGTATCTCTAGAGCTTCAACACTCAAGTCCTCAAGATTGAGCAGAGACCCTCAATTATAGTAAGATGAGCCTATGCTTAACCTAGAGAGCATATAGGGCTGGGAGAAAAGGGGAAGAGAATGGCCGCAATTAGAAAAACCTCAATTGGAAAGTCATCCAAGATTCAGTGTAAACCACAAGAATGTGTAGGTTCAAGAAAAATACAAAGCAAGTCATGTCTATGAAGCTATCAACCTGTCACAAATCGCGTGACACCCAGATACTGTGAAGATATTTACCTCCAAAGTCTTCTTTCAACATGCTATTTATGCAGAAAAGTTGAAAACTTGAGTAGGTGAGTGTTACTGCTGAGCGTAACAAAAACGGAAAGTGTGTTCACTTGACAAGAATATCCAAGTTGTAGAAAAACAAACTAGAAATCAACTTACACACACAAACTCATGCACTATTTTTTAAATTTAGAGAAAAGTTTGGGGTTTTTTTTTTGCAAAGGAGCTAAACATATGAAATGTGTGCCTGAAAGTAGTTCAGTTAATTGAAGGTGTTTTTTACAAATTTATTACTTTTCAAAAAAGTCTCTTCTCTGTACATGTTTTATGGTCACACCTTCTAATCTATTTAACTTAGTTACTGTGACAGCATCTTATTTAACCCATCCCAGTGTAAATATCACCTACTTCCTGTTCAGTTACTACATCTTATGCTTTCCCTGCAACAGTCAGTTTGATCAACAATACCATTTCAAAGTCCAAAGAGTTGTGTGGAACCATTAGACTGCACGGATATCCTGCTTTAAATCACAAATTTGAAGTTCATGAAATACTCTTCGTAGCTTTACAGCAAGATGCACAGCGCCTGACATGAGTATGCTAGGCGCTGGACACAAAGCATCAGAAGGCAGCCAGGTAACATAATTTTCAATAGCTTCCAAACGGTAATTTAAAAAAAAAAAAAGCAGCAGCTTTTTTTTTTTTCAAAAATATGATTTTTCTAAAAGCTGCTTCTTTTCTAAAGAAAGTGGTTATCTTTTGAAGCCTTCAAGTAGTTCTTTAATACAGATAAGTACAGTTTTAATACAGTTTTATATTAACATGCAAGAAGGTATTCTGAAAACGAAGAACTTACTGATATACTTGGTAACACATTTATTACAAGTCTTTCCCTTTGAACCATTATGTTGCCTTTTTTATATGTACGTATAAATATATACATAAAAAAAGGAAAAGGTGCAGTATTTGAGTCACACCTGAGTACATGAACCTGTTGTTTAGGCTAGGAAAAGTACAGACCAAATCTGCAGGCCTAGCACTGGTACAAGCCTTCCTACAACTTCGTCAACATTGCTTTGTTGTACCGCAGGTGCACCTGGGGCTCGTCCCTGCCTCGTCGAGCAATTGAACTTTTTCCACCGAGCCCCGCGGATGCTCCCGTGCTGGCCAGCAGCCCCTGCAGAGCACGGGTCAGCCGCAGGGCAGGGGTGAGCCCCACCGGCCGCCCCCCGAGAGCTCAATAACGACGGACGGAGCCCATACCGGCGCTCGAGGCAGTCTCGGAGCCGCCCCGGGGCGCACGGCTCCAGCCGGAGCCGGCACGGCGGAGGGGGCGAGGCCGGGCCCGCCGCTCGGGGTAGGCAGCCCCACCGGGCCGGGCCGGCCGAGGGGCCCCACCACCCGCGCTGCGGGCCGCGGCCGCCGCCATTCATTGCCCTCAGCACCCCCGCTCCACTCCCACCGCCCAGGGTGCTGCGGGCGAGGCGGGCAGGGAGCGAGGCCTGCGGAGGCCGCCCCCCTCCCGGCCGCCGGGACGGGGCAGCGGAGCGGGCCGGGCCGGCTGAAACTTCCGCAGCCCTCAAGTTCCCGGCGCCCCGGCCGGCCTGTCCTCACACGCCCCCTGCCTGCCCCGGCCCCCAGCCCTCCGCGCCCGGGGTGGGGACAGGCTCGGGGTCCCCGGCCCGGGAGCGCCGCGGGCCGCCCCCTCCCCTCCCCGCCGCCGCGGGCCGGGACTCACCACGCATTTCTTGCCGAGGAAGCTGAAGAGGCTCTCGTTCTCCTGCGGGGTGAGCAGCAGGGAGCCTACATTGGCGACCCGCCGCGGCTGCGGGGGCTGCTGCTGCGGGTTGCCGCTCATGGCCGGGGCCGGTCCGGCGCTGCCCTCGCCGCCCTGCGACCGTTGGCGCCCGCGGCCCCTTCCTCCGCTGCCGCCGCGGCCTCACAGCAGCCGCATCACGGAGCCAGGGAAGGAGAGAGGTGGAGAGGGGCGGCGGGGCCTCGGCCAGCTGCCGGCGGCCCGCAGAGGGGACGCCGGGGAGGGGGACAGCCGCGCCGGTGCCGCTCCGCGGCCGGCAGCCGATCGCGCACGCCCCTCCGAGAGGCGCTAAACTTCCAAGTCCGGCTCGGCTCCGGCGGCCGTACGATCCAACATGGCAGCGGGGGCGGGCGAGACCACAACGCGCGGCAGCCAAAGGGGAGGCCGGCGAGCGCGCTGCCGCCGCGACCATGCGCCGTGCGGGAGCGGGGGGGGGGGGGGGGGGGGGGAGAGGGTGCCGCCCTCCGCTCCCGCCCCGCCGGGCCGCGCCTCGGCAGCCCACTGGCGAGCGCCGCCGCCCGCTCCCGCCCCCTCAGTACCTGCCAGGCCGGCCTGGCGGCTGCCGGGCGGAGACGGGGAGCAGGGCAGGAGGAGGAGGAGGAAGAAGAAGAAGAAGAAAAGGAAGGAGTGGTCCCCGCCATCCCCGCCGCCGCCTGCCCCGGATGGGGCCCGGCGGGATGCGGCTGCACGGCGGGACTGGCGCGGCGCTGTCCCGGAGGCCGTGGGAGGCCGTGAGGGGGAGCGCGGTCGGGGGCGCCGCTGGGGGCTGCGGGCGAGGGGCTGTGGAGCTGTGCCGGCCCGGCCCGGGACGGGGGGAGGCCGGGTCCGTGGGGGAGTCACCCGGAGCGCGAGGAGGTCCCGAAATCCGTTAAACGGCACCATTGCGTGAACTGAAGGTGGTTACTGAGCGAGTGTGTGGGGTGGCCAGGCCTCACGCAGGGCGTCGGGAACGAGGGCGTGTTGGGAGGCCTTGAATTTTTAGTCAAACCTGATTTAATTTGTAACTCAAAAATCTTTTCACCTTTTCTGACAGAAAGGAAAGTGTTTCCTCGTGGTTTGCCATACAGATATCCAGTGGGTTGTATCATTCCCTGCCGCGTTGCGTGGGGTGGGTAGTTCATGCAGTCCTGGCAGTGCAGAGGCGACGATTCCCTGGGTGTGCACAGTCATGCAGGGAGGCAGGAGTGAGGGTGTCAGCCATTGCACTGCCTAACGCAGGCTGCCACAGTTTGAGGTGAAATACCTAAAAATAGTAGTAGGTACTTCAGGCTCTCTGGACGTCAGCTGCTGAGGAGAAATTATGTAGACAATTAGCGGCCTTTGTCAGCTAGATTTCTCTTCCCCCTGCTTCTCTCCATGTGACAGCAACTAGCTGGGATGGAGATTGGAGACCTTTCAAAGCCTGGAGATCCAGAGCACAGCTGCCTTATACCCAGCCTGGCTTTCAGCTGCACGAGAGAAATGCTCGTGCTGCTCGCGTGCAAAGGTGAAAACCAGATGTCAAAGTGAGCACTTTGCTAGTTTTCTCAGTGTCTTTAGGTGAAGAATGTGTTGGCTTCACATCCTCTAATAAATTCATTGTCCATCTGGAAGGTGCTAAAGCAATCCCCCCCTGATGATTTGCTTTGTATTGTAGGAAAGAACTGAAGAAGCACAGGAGGAAAGGAACTAGAGAAGCACAGGAGGAAAACCTGTAAACACAGGTCTTTGTATGAAGCTGTACTGACTTCGTACCTTCCAAAAGATCAGGCGGGAACAGGTGGCAACTCCTTCTGCTCTGCTTATAGGCCCGTTTCCCAGTACTTAAAAGAGCCTGTAACTGTGTCCAAAAGTGTAAGGAAGGGAGAATATGGTTGAAAATCTTGGGCTTCCAGCATAAAAAGAATTTAAAATATATGCATATACAGGACTCCTCAGTGTGCAGATCTCACAGAAGTGGCTTGGGTCTTTGCTGTAACGGAAAAACAAACAGTAGGAACCAGTGCTTCCAAAGTACCTTTCAGCAATCCTAGATCCTTCAGTTTTCATTCCTTTCTTGTGTAAGTATGTGCGTGTTTTAGTGGAAGGGGAAATACTTTAGCTAAAGAATATTGGCAGCATTTCACTTGTTGAAAATGTACTTAAAAAGATAAAACACATGGAAGCACCTTACAAGACACTTGGTATTTTGGTGGTGGTTTGTTTTGGTTTTTTTTTTATTTCATAAAACAAACAATTATTTTATAGCCAAAGCTGTTTCAGGGAAATTTACATATCTCTGTTGGTGGTCACAGTGTAAATAGCTAAAAATACAGTACACCTTCCAAGGGTACATGCTGGTACTGTCCTCGCTTCTCTATGCCTTACGTTCCTTGGGGTTTTTTTCTCATTTCTGTTAAGTTTTACTGTTTGTTCCTTATTGTGTAGATCTTGCCATTCAAAGAGAGTTCTGGGTGTTATGGGTGATACATTTTGCCTCATACTGTTTTTCTCAGAGCAGCTGGCTGGTAGCTGTTCATAAGGACCCTTTAACCTTCAGGCTCTATTGTTAGGATTTTGTTTGCTTTTTAAATAGAGGTAGGCAGGAAAGGGAAGAAAAAAGGACTATTTTCAGACCCTGTGTTTCATTAATTATGCAAAAGCTGTTTCTGTTTTTGTATCATGGCAAAGCAGTGAGTCCTGAAGGGAAATGGAAATATCAGTATCTGATGATGAGTCCAAGGGACTCACTGAAAAACAGATTTTTTTGTCTTTGATTTTTATGTTTGCAGTAATATCAGCAAAGAGCTACTATTTCTGCATAAAAAAATCTAATTTCAAGCAAAATTCTCTCAAGGAAAGCCACCAGCTAGAATTACCTGTCTGTATTTTGAAGAAATTGCAGTGCTCTTTCTGACCTCTCTTAGAGAAATTGCTGTCATTGTTTATCCGAGGCTTTCCTCTGAATTTCTTACTGTAGTCCTTAGGGTTCAAGCTGTGTTAGCCACTGCTGATGTCTAAGCTTTATGGGAAGCTGCTCTTCTTCTATATTTCTCCATTTCAGGATACTAGCTCATAGCACCAAGATACTGAAATACATTGGAAGTGACGTAACGTGTAGCAATATACGCAAATGTAATGATTTTAAAGATTTATATTCTAAATACTTATTTAATAAACAGTTTTTATTATCCTTGTCAGACTTACCCTTGACAGAAAATATGTATCTCTGAATTTTGTCTTTAAATGTGGACCTCTACAGTAATTTTTCATACTTTCATACTTGGAGTTTCAGGTTTAAATATTCACACAATTTCAGATGTAACATTCTAGAATTGAAAATGGAGTAAAAAGGTGAGGAAGACTTTCTACTTAAAGTTCATTTTTCTAGTGCTACGAATCATAATATTTTTAAAGGTTTTATCAAAGTCTGAATTATCTAAATGCAAGAAGTAGTTAGTTCTCCAAGGATTTATTATTTTTTTTAGTAGTGTAACTGCATTTCTCAAATCTTGATTTTTGTCCTAGTGCTGAATTTAGGTCACACAGTTTGGTTTTCTTATTTTCCATAAGATGAAGAGACAGTTGATTACACCAAAGAACAAGCAGGCTTAAAGGAGAACGCGGCTCTCCATAGGCAGAAATTTCCTACTCTCTCTCTTCCATTTCGTATTATACTCGGTGCCTAGTGGAGCAGCCTGGGACAAGTGGAAAACTCGCTGCAGCAGCCACAGAAGCATGGCTGGGGGGGATCGGGAGTGACAGCGTATGATTGCTGTCACTGCACGGGAGGGGTATGTCAACAGGGCAGCCCAGGAATGAACAAAAGGGAGGAAGGGCTTCTTGCCCTCAACACCCTTTTTGGTTGGGCCTGTAGAAAACACCAGTCCACTTCCTGCAAAACCGCTTGTGGTAACCGAAAAGAGGAACCGTCTTTGTGGTTGGAAGTGGGTTTTGAGCTGTGAAGACGCAAGTTCTCTTTTTTAAGTAAACCACGTTTTTCTCAGCAGAGACCTCATCAAAGAGAACTGGGTTTACATCGTTACTGAATCGATGGCAAATAACATACTGTTTTACTGACGAGGTTCATTCACTTCTACTTGCTGTGCACTGAACCTTTAAATGTTTAGGAATCCCAGCCTGCTCTGGAGGTAACTGAATCATCTATTAAGTTACGGCTCATTTCAGATTCAGTCACTGCATTTCCTTTCGCACGGAGATTTTACATTATCTGTTTCGGGCGAGTAATAGTCTGGAATAAAGAGGATCTGGAGCCTATGGTGGCTTTTTTCTCTATATTGAATTTATATCCTGTAGATTTCAATTACAGAAGGCCATGGATTAGTGACAGAAGTTGCAAAAGTTTACAATTAAGTTTTATTTTAATTAGTCAGGAAAGCCTCTGCTGATTCCATATGGATGTGGAAGTTTGGTGTCAGTAGGAAGAATCCTCTCCTTTTGTGGGCCAGCCACGCAGCAGAGCGTCCTTGCCGCGAGAGTGAGCAGGCTGGAGCCTGAGAACCAATGCTGTGGGACAATAAGTTCTTTCATTTCTTGCACGAATGCTGTCTTGGGTGCCAGCTAGAACTTTTTCTCTCCCTGTAGTGCCTGTTACACGTCTTTCTGTTTGCCGTATCTTTTCTAGCTCTCATTTTCAACCTCAGACTGTTTACTTGAAGGAAAGTGACTTGTGCCCTTCTGTTCTGCTCAGCAAAGGATAACATTGATTTTGCTTTGGATGTGGAATCATACTTTGAATATGCTGGGGTAAGACATGGGCAATTCTGTTTGAACTTTGAAATCAGTTATGGGGAGATCTAGCTCTTTTCAAGAGCTCCTCTACAATTCCTTGGTGGCCTGAAGCATCAGACTGTATCACTCTCCTTTTCAGGACTGTGGGGAAGATGGACCAAACAACATACTGGAGTTTGAGGCATCCTCTCTCTCCTCTTAATACTTATTAATTGATCATTTCCTGCAGTAACTGTGGAACAGTTCTGTAGCTGCTCTGCAAATTAGAGGAAAACATTTTTCTTTCTCCAGCCCTGCCAGCATCTAGCCTTGCATCAAAGATCGTCTTCAAAATTGCATAGTGCAGGGTTTGTTGAAATGCTCTTTTTATTCTCTTTGCTTGAATTATACCTCAGCAGAGGTGTGAATTTTGAGTTTTACGCCCAGCAATAACCATGAGTGGAGTAAATAAGTTCGTTTTGATTTATCCACAGGTATTAAAAGGAATGTTTATTCCTTCCTCCAAGTTTCCTGACAGTTTTTAAATTTGGTGTAATGAAATCTCCCTTCAGCCATTAATCAGCCACCATAAAGCTCAAGAACTTCACCAGTTAAAAAAAGAAAAAAAAAACCCAACATGTTCTTCCCTTACTGCGATGTGCTAATCCATTGTTAGAGCACATTTCCTTAACAACAGAAATCTTGCTCTGGCTTTGAAACGTCAGTTCTAGTTTGCAGCGTGACTGACCTCCCACCCTGATCAGCGCGGTTCTGACCAGGAAGCCTCATCCTTACTGAGCCGAGGGGAGCACAGGCAAGTGCATTCAAAATCCACCCTTTTTACTGTAAGTGCTAAGTATGATGTACATACTTGCCCTCTAAGAGCCGGTTTGAGGTCAGTAAGTTTACTCCCAATAGGTCAATGAACAGCTGGCAGATATGTAATGCAACTCAGCAACAATTGCACTTTGAATCCTGGTGAATGACTTAATAACTTTCACATGGTTTTCCTTTCTTTTTTTTCTTTTTTTTTCTTTCAATTCTATATCCAGCATGTAACAACCCTAAGGAATAGGCATGAACTGCACGTTGGTTCCTGTTGGGGTTGTGTTGGGGCTCACTACCAGATCCTTCCTGCAGCCCTGTGGTGTGTCAGGGCTGGCCGTGTCCTGCCGGTCCTGTTCTGCTGCTGCTGCCCTCCAGGAGGCCAAAGAGCAAGATCCCATCAAAGGTCAGCCTTCATCTGGCAGATGGGTCCAGACCTGGGGCTTCAGTGTTGCATCAGACTGTCTCTGGTGCATTAGTACTTCTTTAATCATCTTGCTTCTGTGTGGTTTTGCTAGTTGATGCAAATATTTAGGAAAAAAAAGAGAAAAAGAGCAGTCTTTATGCATCAGTGTTCTTGAAGGCGTATGGCTCCACCTCATAAAGCAAGATTGAGGACATGCGTATCTTGATCAGCCTGATTTTTGTGTTCAGGGAGTTTACTTATATCAGCTCCAGGGCAACTAGAGCCACTGGTGCAGTGAACTCTATTGTTTTTATAGGAAAAAGAGAATATGTTTAACAAATCTAGAAGCTTAACAAATACATGCTCTAGGAGCATTAACAGGTATAAACGAAATTGAACATGCTGCAAACTGGCTTGAGAAGATGGATGAAAACTATTTTATTTTTTTTTCAAAAGTATATGTGCAGTCAATTGACTGTTGCTTATGCGTATGATGCATCAACAAGAAAATCTGCAGTCTGTCCAGTTGCTTCACCTCAGAGATAACTAAGTCTAAAAGTAAATCTTTGGTTTTGATTGCATCCTAGTAAGTAAAGATAATCAAATTTCCTTAAGACCTTAGGAATATCTAGAATTTAGCACAGACAGCCAAGTTATTTTAATTGGTACTTTCCTGGCTACCTTACTATTACTTTCAATTAAGGACTCTTCCCATGGTATGTTAAGATGGCACATACAAATGGTATCAGTGCTTTATGTGGATATCTACTTTGCTCATGCTCATCAACTCAACCTGAAGGAGAAGAACTTGTCCTGTGAGAACTAATCTAGCTGATTTTTTTTTTCTTTTTCTAACTAAAATACTGCTGTATGTGTAGCACAGTAGTGCCTGAAGCCCTGTGCAGATTTGGTGCCCAGGTGCCCTCTAAACATGTATGAGAACCCCGCAGCTGATCTGGAGGGAGGCGACCGTAAACTTTGAGAACATCCATAGGAGTCTGCCTCCTAAAACTAAGCATCACTGGATAAATATTGATTCTGTGTGCTACAACCTGAAGTAGAAAAATTGTTAAGTTCTGTTAATCAATTTTCTGTCTATACTTCTTTGTGACAAATAAATTTTGGAAGATATATACCTCTTTTTTGCAGAGGTCATGGTTCTTCAAGCCTACCATCACATTTGTTAAATATATATATACACACCACCCTTAGACTCATCATTTTTCAGCTAGTAGGATATTTTTGTGGATTTTAAGAGGGACAGGACTGATTTTATTTGAACTGCAGTCTTGGTTTTGCAGTGTTTGCTGCAACAGCATAACATGCAATGCTGACCTGCTTTGCCCAGGTAGGTTTCTTGGCCTTGAATTTTACCGTTTCTATTTAAAAGACGAAACCAAACATCTTCATTTAAAATACTTTCACAATAATTACAGTACGACGAGTTGCTCTTCAAAAACTAGAAACCTACGGCACAGTTAATAAGGTTTTCTGGGAAAATACTTGCTACTGCTATAGCAGCTCTTTCACAGAGGTCATGGCGGGGAGCCAGAGGAGGTTGGTAGACAGCTAGGCGACCAGAAAAAGAACAAGTTTGTCAGCATGTACAGCTGATTACCGTGAGAATAATTTTCCATAAGCATAGCCTGCAGAGTGTTTGCTTAACGGAGGGGTTAATTTTTCACTAAACTTCCTAAAAGCTAAGCCATTTTTAACTGTGGTAGAAAGCAATTTGTTCAAATCAGATGGAATAAGGCTCAGTACAATTTTTATACTATTTTAATACTACCTACACATTGCAGTAGGCTGAGGTATGATATTTCAGTATATATAGGCAATATAGGATTATTCCCATAATGATACATTATGACAATTATTTTGGATAGCTGTTTTGATGTCTACTAGCTACAGTGATCAATTCAGAGTAAGAAAACACGAGAAATGTTATTCGTGGCAGAAGAGACAGCCTTTAGTTATTAAGTTCTCCTGCTGGTGAATGTCATCTAGATTGCCAACATGTAACCGTAAGAAATAAATTCACTTTCTTTCCTAGGTTGCTCATGGCTATAACCTTAGTGTAACTCTGTGGGAATATGGGTGGGTTTATAAGTTTTCTGGTGCTCTGTAATCCAAAATCTCTGACCAAGTATAATTGAATCATAGTTCCAGTCTCCAAAGCAGGTTTAGGTGTGTTCATTTGCTGCACTGTACCTGCACTTCTCCTTTCTCTGGCTACCTCTGCGTGCAAGGTCAAGGCTGAAAGAGAGTATTGCACAGGCCTGTGCATATGGAGACTTCCTTCACGCTGAAATAATCCGGTGTTAGCTGGTTGCCTAAGGAATGGTATAAAGCAGATGAACCGCAATAAATGCATGAACTCTAAACTTTCAAAAGAGAAGACAAAAATCAATTAATATTTACACCAAAATAATGTTTTTGACAAAATAATAACCCACTCACTTTTTAATATCGTTCTTGAATATACAGAATGTTTGCCAAAGTCTCTGTAACCATGTGTCGTTTATTTCAAATATGATGCAATCCATAACCTGCAGCCTGCTTAATTTTGAAATATGAGCTGTCTTTATCTATTATTTATTGTCTTCGAGTGAGAGGAGGATCAGACTATTAGACAGAAAGAGCACAGTGGCTTTAGGATGAGTCATAGGAATGAGATGAAATTCGGTAGTAAAAAGCGCTGTGCTTAAGTGTCTCGGTTGAGAACGATGGAGGGGGAGGCCTGAGGATGGTTGGGAGCTGCCCTGGCAATGTGGCCTTGGGAAGGTGAATGCACGTCCCAGGGGCTTCGGGGGAGAGAGACCCGCTAAAGCCAGGGAGGTACTAGTGCCGTTGTGCAAGGCCCTCGTGCGCCTTAGCGGGAATAACGTGTGTGGTTCTCTCTGCCTGTTTCCTGGAAGGTGAATTTAGATTGGAACAGGTTCAGAGGAAAGATGGCATGTCTGGGAGAATAGGGAAGAGGAGATGAGGTATCATGGCGAAACAAAATGACAGAAGACCTGAGAAAAGATACAACTGTTTAAGTATAGTGTACTTCCTGATCATTGAATAGATGCAATTTCTGTGGAACAGATATAATTTCTGTGCATACATGTAATTTCTAAACAATCCACAATGACTGCATCCTTGTTTATCAAGTGGTGAGGGACTTTATGAGGAACACATCGGAGAAGAAATATCTTTTTTTAAAGGAAAGGGCAATGTTGGTTCAAGAAAAATGTTTAGAAATTAATAATGGATACATTTAGACAGAAATTTACAGATTCCTAATTGTGAAGATAATCTGTAACGTGTCTCCAGCAGGATTAAGTGGGGGCTCAAGATATTTATCAAAGTGATTCTATAAAGTGTTGCTTTTAACACCGAAGGACAGAACTCAATAATTCAGAAAATCTCTTTAGTTTTTCAGTTCATATTTGTCTTTCAGGTATCTTACCATCTAAAAAGTAGTAATAAAACCAGTCACTGCTATGGAACAAATTCAGAATCCTTCTGTCTTAAGTTATGTAAAAATAATAAATGATTTGGGGCCTGTTGGAGAACAGTAGCTTCTGAACAAATCTGTCCAATCTTAATTTAAGCCTCTGTTTAGTCTGCAGCGGTGAAATTGCTCTGAATAGAAAATACATGATAAAATATGTCTAACGGGTCTTGTCAAAAAGCTTTTTCATTCTATTTAGCACTTTCCAATAATAGACAATCTCTACTGCATTTAATAAAAAGTAATAAAACTGCTGAAGCCAGAAGTGATTGCTGGTTAGTTTAAAACCAAAGAAGTTTATAACCTCTCTTTACAGTGTACTGCTCACTCTCTGTATCTAGAAGTCAGTGGTTAAATAAAGTCTCTCTGGGAGGAAGTTTCCATTCTGAGTCATCAGCATTGGATTGACAATGTCTATAGAAATTTAAATGCAATCCTATTAAACAGTACACTTCTATAAACGCTGAAGGATAGATTTCTTTCACGGGGTGCGGGGGCACTAAGCTGCAGTATCTCGGAGAACAGCTTGTAGAGAATTTGTGTAGTTATGCGAAAGCCGTAATGCTGGGAACTGCCGGGCTAGAACACCTCTAGCATCCCATCAGGAAGACGGGCTATCTAATGGTACAGGACCCACCCGCCAGCAGCAATTATCTAAATGGTGTGTGTCCACACGAATAAAGCAACAGCCACAAAAAGAAAAAATTGTTGAGTTTTCTTTCAGTATTCCATTAGAGCTGGATATTGTTCTTGCAAGTGTCATTTGAAACAAGTATATCAATAAAATGCAAATAACTATCACAATACTTCCTGGTGTATATTTTAAACATACAAGATTTAGAAAAATAGTTTCCTCTAAACTTCCTTTGTGGATTCATCGACATTTGCTGTATCTCCCGTAACTATGAATTTGGCTTCGTTTTGAGTTCACTCTCTTGCAACTGCAGAATTTGGCCACAGGTTTTACCCTTACAACCTCTGTCTAACCTGTAAGTGAAAAAGGTAAATGTGCTAAAAATGTTAAAAAGCTGCAAACACCACTCTTGTCACAGAAAAGTAAGATACGCATAGGGGAAATTAACTTTTCCAATATTAATCGTTTGGCAAATGTAAAGGCCAGTCAACCCACTCAGGAGGCTGAGCATACACACCGAGGAGAAAACTAGAGAGATCACAGATGATGTTGTAATGATGCAAAGGAAGAATGCTGAAAAAAGGAGATGTGGAGATGTTGGACAGCTTTCTGGAACAGCAGGGAAGACAATACCAGCAGGCTGGGAGCGTGTGAGATTCCTGTTCTGATTGAATCCCAGCTCTCCCAAGTGCCAGCGCACGATCACGCGTCTGTGAAGCTGCCCCTAGTCGCTGGGCTGGGCTGGTGGTGAAGCCTTTGGACACAGACCCTCCTTGGTGGTGGGCAATTCTCACTGCAGTTCTCAAAGCCTACACAGATACGTGAGCATAAAAACCACCACTCCCAACATAATCCCTTCTGCTGGTCATGCACGCGATGCTGCGCAAGTCATTTCTTGTTTTCACCCCTCCGCTATCGCAACCTCTAGATCGCTTAAGATATGGCACTGGTGTTAGCTTCCTGGGGAAGGGCATCTCAAGGTGATTGCAAGCTATACGTGTGGATGCAAACCCTGTAGAGCTCGGCACCGCGCTTATCAGAAGAGAGGAGTGCCAAAAGAGAAATGCAGTGAGGCCCTGCCACTGTTAGAGTACTACTGTCGACGCTTTGTCTTGTAGCAATAATTTTGTTCGCCATCTCCTCTTCTATGTGTTATTTCTTCTTTGTTAATTTAAAGCAAACAGTTGCTTACTGTTAGTGGTCGGCTGGTCTAACTTTCCCTTCTCTCTCCAAGGCACAGTTACTAATAGAAGTTCAAAGTTTGTGCTTTGCTGTACTTGTTTTTCTCTTGATGAAACTGAATAGCTCAAGTTATGCCAAAAGTTTTAACAAGGAAGCAAACAGAACCCAGTAAACAATCTACACAAGTGAATTGTATTTCAACACATGCTTCTGAGCCAGCATTCAGAGATTTAAAATATTTGGAAACAAAGTCGGCCATTAACCAATGCAGTCCATAAAGTTAATCAGCCATAATATACTCTCTAAAGATTAGCAGTACTTTCGCACCGAGGGGTAACCCCTCTCCCCCCGGCAAAACAGGCACTTTACAAATCTGTAACGCATCAGTACTTCATGTCTCATGATAGCCCACAATCCGGAAAGCAGCATACTCATTTATGGTTGGTTTCATTAAAATTGCCATGTATTGCATAGATGGGAGCATTTTTGCATATGTGTGTGTGTATATATATGTTTTTATATACAGGTATTAGTACATAGATCATCACGGATTTTTCTTGTCCTGCACTGCTGTTCCCACAGGGATGCATCCTGGCCACTTGAGTAAAGGAAAACTCTCACCAGAGAGGAACCATTTGCCTTCAACAGTCTTGAAGAGTATCATTTGTCTTTGGCCTTTCAAATGCGTATTATACTGAGACGTTTGCACCAGCTAAGGCTATAACTGAACTTTCAATGCGGCTATACTGTCTGGATGAGATTTTGTAGCCCAGGGCCCTGAGGACAGGCAGGACTTCCAAGAAGGAGAGCTTTTTCTTAGAAAGCTTTGAATAGCTCTGCTTCCTCACATGGATTTTTGAAGTCCCTGCTGGTCATCCAAGATAATTTGAATCCAAAATCATGTGAAAAACCTCCAGCTCTCAAAGAGCTGATATGTTTGCAGGTTTTGTAAGCAGCTGGCATGTACATGTAAACCTCCTCCTATGGTAAACATTTACAATGAATCAGAGAGATCTGTAGTGGGTGCAAGCTGAGCTCAGCAGATGTAGGAGTGTTTAAATGCACTGCGAACCTGTCTGGTTCTCCAGTGTGTAGTCTTACCTGCAGTGAGGTAAATGAGATTTTTCTTAATGAAAGGTGTGGCAACAATCCTGGGCCCCCAAACAGCCGTAGCTCAGTGCTCAGCCCTCGTCTATTCTCTTTTCAGCCACTGCCTGTTTTAAGACTTAAAATCCTAAACTGATCTATTGAAGCCCTTTTTGATGCATTACTGAAAAGACTTCCTCCTCTCTTCAGCTTAATGGCAGACAGTAAAGATATAGAGATATGATTATTGAATGAAGAAATTCCAAATTCTTCTGCTTTGGTTGTGTCTTATGTTATTATCTGAATGTTAAATAAATCTTTTTTGATTGATAAATCTTGATGATGATAAATCTGCATAAATCTTTTGATGTCTTCCATTTCATAACAATAAATTTATTTCTAGTGTTTCTAATGCTGCCTCATTTTGCCCCATCACAAATGCTGAAAAAGAAACTATATTAAGGTGTTGCCCATTCTAATCCAGGCAGACCACGGAAGTGCAGAGAACGTGACAATTAACATGGCAATCAGTATGACGAATGATGGTGACCAAGCTTTCTGCAATTACAAACCCAGCTCTGGGTTCTCTCAGTCTCAGTCCAAATTTTGTTCAAACTGATGAGGCAAACTTTGAAGTTTAGAGGATTTTCCATTGTAATTATGCACTTGTCTTTATTCTGTGACGATGGGCTGCAAATGGCAGGAGAGGAGATTTGGGGAAAGGTTCCAGCTGCATCCCACTCGCTGTCGGGCCCAGGGTGCTGCAGGAACAGTTTCTACTCTCAGGGATGTTTTCAACCCAAGAGACACAGCAGGAGATGAAAAGGTGGGTGGAGTGGCTAGCATTTAAATGAGCCAGACTGCTTCTAACATCAAAAGAGATTCAGTCCAAGAGTTGGCCAAAGGGTCAAACAGATTCTTGCCTTGCCTAAGGCAGTATTTCCATAATGATTTTGGTCTGTGCAAATGCTTACTACAAATGCGGAGCCAGGAAGCCTAGGCAAGCTCCTGCATCTGCCAAGGGCTTTGTGTTGGGCTATGGATTGCCCTCTTTCCTTAAACATTGGACATTTAACTTGTAGACAGTGTATCTTACCCAAATTATGTCTATACTGTGTTTCTGTAACTTGTCCATTTTCTAATATATGTTCTCAGTTTATTGCACAAGGTTCTGCTGTCTTTCCTCATTGGGTGAATAATTGGGTGGTTTGCTATATGCACTTTTAATCTCTCTTGCTTAATCTCTAGAAATTCACAGGTAGCTAATTACGGCCTTGCTAAGTAAAATTTTGGCGAAGTGTTTTCTTATGATTTGCTTTACAACTTTACACATATATATATATAGGTATATCTCTTTATATTCTCATGCTTCTTCATTATTAAATGCTGCCATTATTTTACAACATGCATCCGTGTAGTGTCATGGAACATCCCTTCTCAAGAGAAGAGAAGATCATGGGAAGGAGATCTCAGGGAGGATATATCCCATCTGGAATCCCTGTAGGTATTTCCTGAGTCAGCAGTTCGGAAATGGAGACCTTCATCTCCTTGAGGGTAAGGTGTGGCATAAAGCCCAGATGAATAATCCCCTAGCATCTTAACCTTCAAGAACTGGAAACTCTGAGGGCTGTGTCCAGAAACATGTGGGTGCCAGGTCTGTCTAACCAGGCTTGTGCCTTGGTCCTGGCAGAGAAGCAGAGCTGGTGGCGACAAGGGTGAGGGGCAGAGAGCAGTCCCGGTCCTGAGAGGGTGAAGGAGGAAGCACTTGGACGTTGTCTGTTTTTCTGCATGAGCTTTGGGCAGCAGAAGGCTCTGAACTGCTGTCCTGTGTCACACCAGGAGGATGGACAGGACCTGTCCCACCTCTTCCTCTCACCAGAGATGATCTCCACACCTTGCGGTTCTGGGGAACTGTTGGGCAGCAAAACCGACCAGCCTTCCCATTTTCTCCCCATGCTTCTGGGAGCAGCTAGTCCTGCGACAGGGTCAAGGGAAGGAGCTGTACCCAGGTGCTGTGACGTTCAGCAACAGGAAAACGGCCTCTGAGCTTTGCTCACAAGGGGTAATGCCAACGCAGGACCATATTCTTTGCATGAATATCTGATTTTGGAAGGAGGATACTCTTGTGCTAGGTTTTGCTTTACAGCCTAGCTCATACTCTGGCACTGATTTTGGAAAACAGTTGTAATTAACAACAAATATCTTAGGCTTAACTTGTATTTCAGTGATTAAAAAGACCAGTTATTAAGAGCAGTTATTGCTACTTTGCACATTAACTTTTTTTAATGCCACTTTGTACGTACATTTACCAAAGGCAAAAAGAACTGAAAACATCTCTAAATATAAAGCAACCAGTGCTATAATATATAGTTCCTCTCATAGGTTCACCACAAAGGATCATGCCAACCTCCTGACACAGTGTGTGCAGCCCTATATTAAGCTACTTTAATGGCTCTTAATTCAGTTTTGGTCTTTAGAGCTTGTTCCTGAAATCCATATTTAAGATAGTCTGTATTAAGTCATTTGGAGTGCTGAACTAAATATCATCCTCAGGGCTCAAAAAATCTTGATAATGTCATTTACATGAGGCACAAGGTGTGGGATTCATTTGCCTGCGTGCAGATTGCTCCAGGAGCTATCTACATCTATGCTAATCACATCATTTTCCCTTTATAACCAAAGAAGAGAAATAAGCACTTTCAGGGTATGAGTCAGCTGACGTATTTCAGATATCTGGTATACGACAAGATGAACTGCACCTTAAAACCGACTATTACTCCCTAGTGACTTCAAAAGGAGCCTTGGTGGCCAGTTCAGGTATAGAGATTTGTACTGGTGATATCTAAAGAGAGGTGAATCCCACTGAGATGACTGACAGTAATTATGGGCATGCCTTTAAATAAACGAGCTCCAGCACTACACGTTTTACACTTAGCCCTACAGCTGTTTGCATATTAAACAAGCCAGTGATACTCTATCATCAACAATATTCTCGGTCTTCGCTTTTCTGTCTCCACAGTAAGTTGCTGTGGAGTCTGACTAGTCCTTTAAAAGTAGAAGAAATGGAGGTATTTAAAAAAAAAAAAAAAAGATTGAGAAAAATGAGTCTGCATCTTCATAATTCTCAGAGTGAGGGCACAGGGCTCAGTTTTTAAGCAAACTGAAATCCTCTATATGTGGATTTGAAAAATTTTGCCTCGCTTCTGGGAGTAAGGCATTGCCCATGCAAGTGTAGCCATTATTTTCTTGATGGACATATTTTAGCTTGCTTTTTGTTTGTTTGTTTGTTTGTTTTTTAATTTTCTGAGGCTGACCTCAAAAGGGTTTTTCAAAAATCATTCATAGACATTAGCTGATGTCTCAGAAATCTGTGTAGCAGGGAAAGTTATCAAAATATTGTGCACTTTTTGCATAATAGAGCACAGCTCTGCTCTAAAGTCGGAAACAATGATTATTTTTTAGACTCAAAAGGCTACTCTGTAGAATTACGAGAACCAAAAAAGGGGGAGGAGGTGGGAGGAAATGAGAGAAAAGTAAAAACCAACTAAATTTACTAAAGAAAAAACACTTTCATTTTCACCCACAAGATGGTGCCACTTCCTCAACTTAAAGTATAATTTTCCTTTGAAAACAGTATAAAAATGACACTCGGGAAATTAATCCCCATGAAAAGGGTGATGGAGCACAGAAGTCCTACTAGTGCCTTTAAAATAGTGTTTAAATGGGATTTAAATGACATATGGTCCTTTGTGCTGGCCCTCTGCACAAGAGTAAGATACATCCTGCGTGAACTCAGGGACATATTTGCTCATCTGCATGACAGAAATAACCTGCTAGTGCATGTTGTCACTGCTAGTTCTTCAGAGTCACAGCGCTCGGTCTGAGTGGGTTTCTGTCTCTTTCTGTAAAAATAATCGTTCAGGAAATTTCAAAGCGTTACATGTAAGGAAATGCACTGAAGATGGGCGATCTGCACAGACACCTCTGCAATTTAAAAGGAGTGGGGTTGCCAATGTGTGGCTGAGAACTCGTCTGAGTGCCTTCGTTGCCGGGAATGATTAATCATGTGGAAAGCTACCAGCTACCAGCTTTCCTTTAGGTTGCTGCTGGGTTTACAAAGTTGGTAGTTAGAAAAAGAAGAGCAAACACTGCTAACTTTTAAACCGAATGCATAGAAAGAGTAAAAAAGCAGAACGTTCACAATGATTTTTTTATAGTCACTTCAGAAGAAGACTTTTTGTGACGGTAACTGCTGTTTATTATTATTGTCACCTTATTAAGGGTGAAAACCTAAAAGAATAAGAAACCAGTTTATGGTTTTGTACAACATTTCATCTGTAAAAATATCTTCAAGTCAAATACTGAAATGACAGGAGACAGCAGAAGAGGCAGCCCCTTGGCAGCTCTCTGTCCCCGTCCCCGGCTGCCCTTTGCTTGTGCCCTTCCAGTCCCTCTGGGCCCGTGCCCCGACCTTCTCCCATCCGTACCGCAGCGTCTCCTACCTGCTTCCCCTCACACTCACTTAGTAGCTGCTTCCTTTGTAGGGCAGCCAAAGAAGTACAGGGGAGCAAAACAGCATGGGCGGTCTCCCTGCTTTTATTTGGGGTTCAGGTACCCCCAAAAATAGTGTCTAGTGATGCGAATATGATGAGAATATGTTTTAATTTACTAAGAATAAAGGCGTAATTTTGTGTTTTATCAGGGAAATCGTAATCTCTATTTAAGGTGGAAAAATCAACCTGTTATTCCAATGAATTGTGTGCCTGGTTCCTACCGAAAGTCAGAACACGTAGGCTCCTACATCTCTCAGGCAGCCTTGTGAGTTTTATCTGAGAGTGTAATCCAAACCCGTTTCTATTCACATGGTTAGGCACAGCAAGGCGAATGACTGAAAAGGTCTCAAGTGTTTTTCTTGCCCAACGAGCTTTTTTAAAACGTAGAAACCCTAATACAAGTAGCTGGATGATAAAGCGTGATTTCGCCTCCCGATCATGAAGCAAGTCATCGTCTCAAGGTAATTCCCCACTCGCACCCAGTTTCTGCCTGGCCCGGGTGATATGATGTCATTTGTATGCTAACCCCTAATTCTGGGGGGAACAGGTTGTTCACCACCTGAAGCACGTTACCATCCCAATGGGTGTCAAAAGGGATTGTTTAATTCAAATTGCGTAGGTATGAGATTTTGCGTGACTCAGGGTAGTATGACGGCTCCATACCTCGTTTGTTTAGGCAAGCTGCAAGCCTAAGGATGTGTCCCAGCCTAAGTCACTAGGGTGTTTCTCCAATGCCTAAGTAATCCGGTTCCATAGGGGAGTTCCCCATATGTATATGCAGCCTGTGCTTGAAAAATGAAAATTAGTTTAAAGACGAGGCACAAACTCTTAAGGAAAATGACTGTGCTACTTCCTTGATTTGCACAAAAATCTGGATTTGAGGTTATGTTACAAGGCCCTTGGTTTTTACTAGTTATGTAAGAAGCAAAATTACATGTCATTTTTATTAAAATGCCAAACAAAGGAAGATGAATAGAGAGAAGGGAGAAAGAAAACAGAAAAAGATTCAAAATTAAGGTTAAGATTTTCAAAGAAGTGTATATAATTTGAGTTAAATCTTATTAGAAACCTCAGTACACTACATTTCTAAATAATTCCACTTTATAATATCATATTTTTTATATCATCCCATATTTTTAGAGGAAAAAACCCTCTTATTTGGTAGTCTTTGAAGTGATAATTAATGCCTCTTCTGTGAAAAAAAAAAAGTGTTGATTTCAGACAGTGGCTTTTGTGTTTCACAGTTAAAATTGAATCATATTTCCTTGTAAAGCAAAACAAAGCCCTCTGGTAGGAAGGGGAAGGAGGAAGGAATAGCAAGGGCAGGAAAATATAGCTTCTGTATCTGGGTAGCTTTTGGAGCACATGATCCAAACTGTGTTCTCTGGGCCAGGAAAAACATTTGCCTTTTTGCTCTTATTTTCCTCTCTACAATTCATGGAAAACTTTTTTTTTTTTAGAAGTAGATCTGATGATTGTTTGGGACTGGTTTTTAGCTTACTGTGCTAAGCTAAATGTAGCAGGGTTAAGGCGATCTGCCTGGCCAAAGAGGGGTTCTCATTCAGACAGAAAGCAGAAAGGATTGAGAAAAAATAATGCAAAGGAAAAAAAAAGAAGCTGGAAAGGAAGTTCATACATTACAAGGATGGTTATTAGAAAGGGCTTGTGTCAGAGGCATGAGAGGGCTCTCTCCCCACGACTGCTTGCTGGTTCCTTTTTGGTGCCAGGGCTGCTGAGCATCGCCACGCCTGTGGACGCACCTGCCCCAGGGTGCTGCGAGCATCGCCCCTTTGCTCTCCGTTTCGGTGTGACGTAACGAAGGTGTGCGCCGCCGGGGGATGCTGGGTGCTGGGTCACGGTTCTCCCATCCCTGTTTTGTCTTCAGCGCTTTTGAGAGTCTTTCCTCTTTCACTTCTCCCGCACAAAGAGCTTTTAAAAGGCCAAGGAGCTAGACCAAAGCGAACACTCCTGCATTCTATATTTATCATATTTCTACTAGCTGGAAAGCCACGTTTTGACAGAATTTCATGAGCCTGAGTGTTCAACAAAGAAAAGGGCTAAATAATTTCAGAAAAAAAAAAATCTCTTGATTTTAGCAGTAGTTTACTGTTACCCTCCCCACTTATCCAAAATCCGGTTTATAGCACAGAATTTAGATAATGAGTGTACAGTGTGAAGTGCATTTTGTGAGCAGTGGGTTTCTGATTGTGATTTCTGTATGTGGCAAGATAGCTTTTAGATAAGTCAAGACTTATTTCCCACAAAAAGTATTCTCTCAAGTGCTGTCTTCTTCTTTTTTTTTTTTTTTTTTTTTTTTTGTGTGTAGCATCCAAAAGATGAGTGTTTATTGTGGAAAGGAAAAATCTTCTTTTTCGATGTGGAGGAATAACCTGATCTCCTGAGTTTTCTATGATCCTGCTTGTTTTCATACCATGTTAGAAAATCTACAAAAATTGTGGAGATATGATTTAGCCACAGGCCCCAGCTTCTGCTTTCTGGCTATACAATAGAAATAGAAGAAAGTTGCCTTGCAGAAGTATGTGGGAAGTCATGGCTGTTCTTTAGCTTCCTCTTTAGTCAACATAAATTGACATTTTTTGCTCCTTATTCATTTATCTCCTGCTGTTGCTTGAAAGGCAAGCCTGTGAGTCAGCAACCTCTCTGCATGAAGCTGAACAATAAATTCCATTTCTTCCTCCTTGCGCTTTAAATATAACTTCATTCCTCTGTTCAACCAGGAACAAGGTCTGTTACTTATTCTCTTCTTATGTGATGAGATTACCAGCTCCCTTTGGTGTGACAATGAAAATCCATCTAAGTTCAGAAAAAAGTGAACGCACAACATTTTTTTCTAAAGGAGTGCCAAAATAATGGCAGTATCGCAGGAAAAAATTAGGAAAAGGTCTTTGAGTAAAGTGTCTCTGCAGACAGCAGCATCTCAGACCTGGTGACTCTTATCTTCAGGGAAATGTGTTCAGCGAGTCAGCTCGACTTTTCTCAATTTGATAGATATACCAAGAGTTGGGGAGCCACAGACCTGGTTTTGTGAGAGCTGTTACTAAAGCATTTATCTCTCTAAAACTACATTCTGAGTGTGATAAGCTTATAAATGTTTGCAGGCTTTGAGCTTTGAACATATTTTCTGTCTTTGTATTGTATCTTTGTATTGTAAACATAACCATTGCCAGAGTAAGATATCTGCTATCTAAGTGCAAAAGCCAGGTTTGCTGAGTGTATTCTCAGGAGCTCCTTGCAAGAATACCTAAAAACTAAGATTGGCCAAGCCACTGGATACATCCAGAAAATGTTACTAAAGTGCACACTTTTTGCATTTACCCACAGAATTAAATATTTGCAGAAATGCAGAGGCGTTGCTGTAAGAGGTTCTGTCTTTTAGGACATAAGGAAAGTGAAAAGGTTTTATCTTTAATTTCTTATGCTTTGGGTTAGGCTAAGAGGGAACATTAGATGTTCCTTGGCCAGAACCTCTAACCTCATTGCAAAATTTCCTTGCAACACTGTTAAATCCCTGGTCTTTCCCCTGATGAATCCAGATCGCTAGCCCAAACTTTTCATTGGTGTTGGCTGATTTGTAATTGCCTTGATATTCACAGGTCTGGCCTTTATTTTCACAGCTCAGCCGCTGTCCTTTCCTGTGTGGCAGAAGTGCCGCTCACACGCAGGTTGTACGTACGTTATTCAGAGACAATCCTACTGGAAAGAGGTTTTTTATATATATATGTGTGTGTGTATATATATATAAATATATGGTTTGGCACCTGTGGGTTGTGTTGGCAGTTCAGCAGCAGGCAGTCCGGTGCCTCCCAGCAAAATAAGGAGGGCAAGCTGGATTTGGTCCTGCAGCTTGCGGGAGCTCGATATGTCACTGGGTCAGAGGCTGAGTGCTGGCCAAGCGCTGTTCTGGCAGAGGTAACCTGAGCATCCTTAACTTCAGCCAGACTTCACTGAAAGCCTGTCACAACCGGGTGCTGTTCCCCAAAAAGGTGTTGGTGATAAGCATTGACAAAAAGGCAGCTAACAGTCAGTAGCAGCATCCCAAACTTGTCCCTGTCCAAACAGAAAGCTGGGAGAGGCAGCTTATTCTGTCTCATGGTCAGCTAGATATTTTTAGGGTGTGTTTTAGTTTTAGTTTATCTAGCCATAAAATCAAATGTCCAGTATTTGTGATTAAATGTGTTCAGAAATGCAAGAGAGGGACCTAATCCTTTAACCCTCTAACCCTTGAAGGGACAGATTTATAAAATTACATAAGGGCTTAAAGTGCAGATAACTAATAATATTTTCAAAAGCAACAAACCTGGTTCGGTGCTATCAGTCTTACGCCCGAAGGTAGCTAGGTGCCTGACTGCACTGAAATCACCAATAAACATGAATTAAATATTTGAATAATTTTACAAATATGAGCCCTTAGTCCTCTGAGGCCCAATCAGTTCAACCGCTTTTAATAACATCAGTAAGTGCCTGTTTGCATCTTTAGGCAATGAGGTGACTTGGAAATCTGACCACAGGGGCATGAGCCCTCTTACTCCACATTAGGTTAAATAAAATAGACCCTTAGGAGTGGAATTCAGTTCCAGGTGCATGCATGTGTTGAAATGAAACCCACAGCCCACAGGTCTAATCAGCCTGACAACATTGATTTTAAAAATTGGTATTAACACTAAAGTCTAATATTGGATTATTCCCACACACCTTCTCAGCCTTTTTTCCCTAGCTATGAAGCATAAGGAGTTATTCTGTAGGCAATGTTGAATTTAATTTTTTCTAAAACTCTTAAAAGCATTTTTGTTATTAAATGTGTATTCTTCATAGAACTGCTATATTAGTCCAGTTGTTTAATAAGATATGAGCTTTTTAGAAGCATTTTATTGGTCCGAATGCATTTGTGACATGGCGTAGAAGCTGGATTTTAGTATGTATCAGGACTTCGTATTTTTCTTTAAACACTAATATTAATAAATACTTGGTAATTAATTAGGAAATACACATTCTAATTATTTTGTCAGTTATCTGAAAAAAAAACAAAACAAAACCCCAACTAGTTCTGTATTTGAGAACAGACTACATTGTATTCAAGTGGCAACCCATATTCCTATTGTGATTTCCTGAGGCATTTCTCTCTTGATGCATAGGAAGATGGATTATATTTATCAGGAATGAAACTTTGAAATAAAAATATCATTATTTTTAGGTGGGTAATAAGAGGCTGGGAACAGCTGAGCTTCCTCTTCAGCTCTAAACCAATACCGCTCTACATAAAGTACAGCTTTGTTCCTCAAATTCCTTCCATTAAAGATCTTGGTTTCATTTGTAATTCAAAGAAAACCAGAGCATAAGTCTTCTTCTGAATTATTCCCCCAACAGTCTGTCCCTACAGTTCCCTCTCTTCTGCTGCAACCCGTCATTCCTTCTGTCCCAGAGAACATTTTCTGCATGGCTGGGGATGAGGTCTGGCTGCCGAGAAGAAGGAGCAGAACTTGGGAAGGCTCCCGATGTAGATGCCCACCACCCGCGTTCACAGAGACACAGCAAGAGTCAAGTGCTCTGCAAAAAATATCTCCGGCTGCTCTGGGCTTTTGGATTTAGCAGAAGCTTTGTACGGCACACGGGGAGGTTGGCAGGAACTAGACTGCAAATCCTGGCGTCATTCTCCTCCTGTCTGTCAGAATTATTTATATCCACGCACAGGCATCCCTTTGTCAGATGGCAGGAATCAATAGCTGCTGACTCATGGCAATTGTTGCACCTCCCTCGTGATCTCCATTTCTCAAATACCAAATGTAACTGCAATATCAAGTAAAAATAACAACAGGAATGAAACACACGGAGTTCTTAGTGCCCACACAAGTGCAGGTAGCAAGAAGGGTGAAAACCCAAAACCTGCGGTGGGTTTGATTATCACACTGACTTTTATTAAGTATTAGCATTGCCATGAAGTAGTATTGTAAAACAGAAACTACTTGTTAGGTTAGCAAATGTGATGCCCATCTAAAGAAGGGCTGGAAGGAGGATCCAGGGAACTACAGGCCTGTCAGTCTGACCTTGGTGCCAGGGAAGGTTATGGAGCAGATCATCTTGAGTGCCATCACGTGGCATGTATGGGACAACCAGGTGATCAGGCCCAGTCAGCATGGGTTTATAAAAGGCGGGTCCTGCTTGACTAACCTGATCTCCTTCTATGACAAGGTGACCCACTTAGTGTATGTGGGAAAAGCTGTGGACGTTGTCTACCTGGACTTTAGTAAAGCCTTTGACACCGTCTCCCACAGCATCCTCCTGGAGAAACTGGCTGCTCATGGCTTGGATGGGCGTACTCTGCGCTGGGTAAAAAACTGGCTGGATGGCCGGGCCCAAAGAGTTGTGGTAAATGGAGTTAAATCCAGCTGGCAGCCGGTCACAAGTGGTGTTCCCCAGGGCTCAGTACTGGGGCCAGTTCTGTTCAATATCTTTATCAATGATCTGGACGAGGGGATCGAGTGCACCCTCAGTAAGTTTGCAGACGACACCAAGTTGGGCGGGAGTGTTGATCTGCTGGAGGGCAGGCAGGCGCTACAGCGGGACCTGGACAGGCTGGATCGATGGGCCGAGGCCAATTGTATGAGGTTCAACAAGGCCAAGTGCCGGGTCCTGCACTTGGGACACAACAACCCCAGGCAACGCTACAGGCTTGGGGGGGAGTGGCTGGAAAGCTGCCTGGCGGAAAAGGACCTGGGGGTGTTGGTTGACAGCCGGCTGAATAGGAGCCAGCAGTGTGCCCGGGTGGCCAAGAAGGCCAACGGCATCCTGGCCTGTATCAGAAATAGTGTGGCCAGCAGGAGTAGGGAGGTGATTGTCCCCTGGTACTCGGCCCTGGTGAGGCCGCACCTCGAGTACTGTGTTCAGTTTTGGGCCCCTCACTCCAAGACAGACATTGAGGTGCTGGAGCGTGTCCAGAGAAGGGCAAAGAAGCTGGTGAGGGGTCTAGAACACAAGTCCTGTGAGGGGCAGCTGAGGGAACTGGGGTTGTTTAGCCTGGAGAAAAGGAGGCTGAGGGGATGGGAACCCCGAGCTCAGGGCTGCAGCACAGGGCGGTCGGGCTGCAGACAGGCGGTGAGGGACACCTCAGCGGCGTGGCAGGGGTGCACTGCCTCACCCGTGGCAGGGCTGGGACAGCTGTTAAATGCACGTACCTACTGAAGGTGTTGGGCAACAGTCAGTGTCAAGAAACTATTTCAGCATTTCCCGTTGTAGAAGGGATGCTAAAGCCCTCACAGCGAGTGTAGATATGGGCACAGTTCTGTCTGCCTGTACAACTGTGTGTCCTCCCCCAACAGCAAATGTCAGCTAGACACACAGGAGGGGCTCAGGTCTCAGGGACCATCACTTCTCTACCCATTGATGGAAACAATCTGCTGAGTAAAAGGCAAGAAAAAAAGGGAGTCATGCTCCTCCAGCACAGGAGAGATCTTCTGTACATGCCTCAGCCTTGGGAAACCTTAGTTTGGAGCTCAGTCAAGGATGAGATACAGGCTTATAGGAAATTTGCCTTTATTATTTCCAGGGCTCAGGGAGCTACTTGTTTCCTATTTAATTCAAATAGCTGCACGGATTTGGAGACAAATGTGGCAACAACAACAACAACAACGTCTGTAGCTGTTCCAATAATTCTCTGTGCTTGTTTCCTGTATTTATTTCAAATTTAATACTTAAACGGCAACAGTCATGCTTGACAAGATGAGGAAAACCAGAGTTTCCTTCTTTTACACTTTGCAGTTCCCACGTGGGGATGTGGATGTTCTCACCTCTTTGTCTGCACTGTGACAATACACAAGTGCCCTTGACCATGGTAGTTCTGCATTCAGGGGCTCCCTCTATGCACCCCTACGCATCTGATGGGGTTTTGACTGGTTGTTGAGGTAAGATGTAGTTGTTTAAGCTGTTACCATGCTGAGTCACTTTAAAGGCCTCTTTAAGGAGCACACAAGGGTGCGGTGATGTTGCTGGTCTCTCCTGCCCCGCTTCGGCCGTCCCGCGGTGCTCAGCCGCCAGGCTCAGGAGCCAGCGGTCCCAGGGGGCCGCTTGCAGGTGTCACGTTCAGGCAACAGCGAAGACTAAGCACTTTGGGATCAGCTTTAGAGAGGTTTATGCCCAAATTATCTCTTTAAATTAGCTCTTCCTGAACTATTTTGTTTGCTCTGTTTTGCAAGCGGCCCCGGTTCTCCCTGCCCCGCAGTCTCCGAGCTGTCCCTGCGGTTAATGCCTGGCGCTGCTGAGTCCGGAGCGTGTAACTCTCAAAACATAATTTAATTCTTCCCAAACACCAGTCCGGTCGTTCCCTTATCAGGTCATAAAACTAGGCAATTACTATAGCAAGAGCCAGGCTGTTTACAAGTAATACAGCTAACTATTTAATGAATTTATTTACTTATTTTGCAATGACATGATGAGTATTTAGGTAAAATTCTGCCCTTATCTTCCGATCCTCTCAGTTTCTCATTAGTTAAAAGCCCACTCATTAGGAAGAGCACATTCCTGGGACAAACACATCAGCTGTTGTAAATTGTTCCGCCAAAGTTTTCTGCTGTTCACTGATTTTATAGAGGTAAGTGCCATGTTATTTACTCAATTAATAATCAGTAAAGACAAAGTTTTCTCTTCTGCTTATAGTCTACTGCTTAGGAAGACTTTCTGTCTTATTTTCAATTCTGGACTATATTTTATTCCTTTTTTCCTGTCAAATAGCTATTTGGTGCTTTACACTCCAATGTGTAACAGCAATTTTAAATTAGAAAACCGATCTTGAAACACTATCTGTAAATAAAATTCATGTTTGAAAAATAAGACTAATGTTTTGACCTGAAAGGTATTTCAGAATCTGATTAATCAATTTAATACTTGAATGCACCGGGCAGTTCATGCAACACTACACACCTAGAAAGCAGCTAATCATATGTTCGTCGTATATTTAATCCCATATGAAAAAAAAAATACTTTTTTCATTAGAAGCAAAACATTCAGGGTAATTGTTTCAAGATGACTTACAGTAAGGCAGCCCATCACCTACAAACACTGTATTTTAAAATAATCTCAAAAGGAGCCCAAAAGAGGATGTAGAGGATGTTGTTTGGCAATGGGTTCTGTTTATTAATGACTTGTGCTAACACATTGTGCTGGGTATTTGTCGAGCTAGAGATATTTTTAATTCATTTATTTGAGACAATGTAGATGCCAGGCAAGCTGTGTATTGGCATGCAAATAAAGTCTGAAGTTAATTTCACCTCAAATGCTGTACACGTATTTTCCAAATTGTCCTGGGTTCTGTTCGGCAAAGTGTAATATTTCCTTTTGTGTTACCCAAAGAATAGGAATTATTTACTGCAAGCAGAGATTTACAGTGGAAATACACAACTCGTTTAAGCATTTGCCAACATATTAGGGTTTTTTTTAGCTGACTAAAGGACACATTTTTCCTCTCACAAGATTATAGATGCTTAATAACTCCATTAATTCAACTGGAATATTTCCAGATTTACACCCCTCAATTAATTTCAATTGAATTTTCTTGAATTACACGATCTGAAAGCAGAATTTATCTTTGAGAGAGCTAAAGTTAATTTAGCTTACAGCATTTTCTCAGAAATAAGCCAAGGCCTGATTGTAGGAATTCTCTGTGTTATCAATTCAACTTAATTTTCTCTTTTATAAGTGCCTCTAATAACAATAAACCTTTCAGAAAATGAATGTGTGAATTAAGCAGATGGTGTGAAAGAAGTTAAACTATTTTAAATGCTTCGCAACAATGTAAACTCATGTATTATTTATTGTACAGTATTACCCATTCATACATTCTTATAAGCTATTAAAATTACATGCCAGAAGGTAGGATGTATTCTGTTAGTGCCAATTAATGTTCGTGATCTTCAGTTAAAAGTATTTAGTAATAAATTAAAAGGAAAATCTATAAACCAGTAAGAACTTCTTTTCAGAATAGTGTTGGTAGGCACTTTTATTTTCACCCGTCAAGGCCCGGAGCCAGAAGAACAGTGTACTGAACACTGCTGAGGACATTAGTCTTCATTATTCAGGGAATTAAGCCTCACAATCAATATGGCTCCTTGAGAAGGCAAAAAAATATAGGGTTTTTTCCCCCCTTTATTCTTTGCATATGGGGAAGAAATAAATATCAAAATTGCATAGAAAAGGTTATACTTTTAACACAAACTTTACAACTTTAAATACCAAGAATGTTTTTTTCTAAAATATGTTTGTCTCCAGTTTATAATGCAATAGAAGCAGATGGAATTGAAAATAACAATACATCAAGCTTTTTCATAAAAAAATTAGATCAGTGCTTCATATATTAGATGCAATCTAAATTCCTGCATTAGATACATAAAATGGTATAATGCTCTAGGTTTTCTATAGTTTCATCCACTCAAAAATTACTTCTTTTACTCAGTCCTTCAGCAATTGAAAAATTGTTTGTGGCACATATATATTTAACCTCCCTCTACTGCACAGACAGATTTAAACCATATTACTTTATCTTTCCCTGGTATTCAAAGTGTCGTCAATAATCCACAGTGATTTAAAGTGACAGGACAATCTTTTAACTAAAACAGCACTGGGAACCATGACCTGTGTCTTAATTTTCCCTCTGTCACTGATTTGCTAGTAAATCATTGAAAAGATTGGGTATCCCAATAGGGAACGTTTATCTCTCCAGCAGGAAGTTAAGAATTAACATTCAAAACCAGTTTGAGGTCTCTGTGTTAAAGGCATTGGGGCAGTGAAGGAGAAGAGCCGGGAGGGAAGGAAATTCCCGGCCCTGGCAGCCTCCACTGCTTGTGCGTGAGCACGAAGCAAGGACAAGCTGACCCCAGCATGCCCATCTGTGACTGGGCAGGCTGGACCCAGCCTTGGATGGCCAGATCAAAAAAAAAAAAAAAAAGAGGATGCAGGCTCCAAAAATGGGATGTGAAGGCATTTGGGACAATTTACAGAGCTGTTGCAGCGCTGGAGCATTGGACTGGTAGATGTTTAGGGTGCCTAAACTGCACACGTGGCAGGGGAAAGGATAAATATTTTACCAGTGGTGCTTTGGTGACAACACACAGATGCAGGTGTCTTTGTGTCTGTGAGATCTGGAAGTGCTTGGACAAAAGCGCACTTTTGATGGCAAAGCCTCGCAGCACGAATGCAGCCGGCTGCAGGCTACGCCGAGGGTTTGACACCGGTACCGGGGCACTGGGATAGCCCGACCTTTCCGCCCTTTGCTAACCTGCGCCGTCGTTTCTCACTTTTAAACACAGCTAAACCCTCTGTCATTCTAGAAATGAAAAGTCACACTGGAAATGAAAAGTTACGCGTCTCCTGGTTTTACTGAGGTTTATACCAAGGTGAAAGTAGCTTAAGAAGTGATTTGTAGTTCTATGAAACCAGTCCTGCGGCCAAGGGTGGGGTGAAATGCCGTCACCACTTATCGTGCTGAGTAGCCCTCAGTCGTGTGGTACTAATGCGACGACTTGGCATAAGAAGCAATGTGTGTAAAGATGTAAGAGTCTGGCCTCTCATGACTATCTGACAAAGATGTTACAGGTAGACTAGGGTAGACCAGGACACATGAAGTACTAAAATGGTTATTTTTAATACAAGAGAAGAATTATGGGTTCCATGGGAAGAATATCTTTCCAATGCCAATTCTTTTCTCTTTCATTCCCATGCTTCCTTGCAGTCTTTTCTCTAAATTTAAGGCATGACACAAGCTGCACATAACAGAAACAATAAAGCTAAACAGGAAATGCCTAAGCAGATCTCTGGCCCAAATACGACTTACTGTAAAACTGTGATACGCACCCAAGAATGTCCTCTGGCGTTTTCCATTTGCTTTAAAATAAATAATCCACAGTTTACAAAAATGTCAGCAGTGGTAGCACAAGCCTGAATCCTCATCTCCTTGCTCTTTGAATTTCGTTTCACATATTTTGCACAAAGATAAAGGGATGCTACTTCGTGCCTTGCAATCTCCTGTATCTCTGTTCAACTATTGGAAGTGAACTGTAATATGGATTGCAAAGGAAAAAGTCAATCGTATGTCCGGTTTGTACTTTTATTGATCTGTAAGGAAGACTGCAAAAAATTTAGTGGTGGTCTTCTTCTCTTCACTTTTTAACTTGGAATCTAGTCTAAGAAATATAGCTGGATAATTAGGATCATATGTGAATCAAGAGGCTCTAAGAGATACTTAATCTCTCTCTAATGCAGTTTTACATTTTCACAATAGATATGCAGCCTGTGTCCACCTTACCGCCTTATCTAATGCAAGCCATTTTTCAACAAAACCAACAAAAGCAAGGCTTTTGACATAATTTTGAAGCAGAAGAATAACAGCGGAAAGGGAACAAGACAGGGACAGGATGGACAGATTTGGTCTTTCTTATATTTCCTAAGAAGACAGAGAAATATACATACATGTATAAATAACTACATGATATCTTGTAAATGCATATTGTGTCCATATAAATCATATCTCATAGAGAGTGAAGTATTGATGCACAAGATTTTTCAAGTTATTTGCAAGCTACTTTTAAACGTGATTCTATGGTGAAAAAAATGTTTAAATACAGTTGAAATGTCCATATTTCTTACCCACAATAATAATTCCTACCCCAAATGTGGTCAGACTATGTTCAAAAAAGGACATTTCTTTTAGCTGCCAACTTTGCACATTCCTCAATGAAATGCAAACAATCCAGTTACATTAATTTCCTTTTTAAGCACCATCACATTTAGTTTCTTTTCCAAGCAAAATACTTCCCTACAGATATGAGAAATACTAATTAAAACGAATGTGTGTCTACAATGAAAGAAAGTACAGCACTACACTCAACAAGTTGCAAGGCAGGAGTCAATAGTGCATGTGAGAGGCTGAAGGCAAGCTTGGTAAAGTGTGTAAACCTAGCGTAGGCCAAAAACCATGACTCTCTTCTGCTAAATAAGTTGGGAAAAAATCACCTTTCCTCTACTCTTTAACTGTACCGCTTTCCTATTCTGGATTTTAAATTATGCTAGCCAGATAGTGGTTAAGGAGGGAATCTGAAGTGTAGGAACTTCAGATGCTTTTCCTCTTTTTTTTTTTTCAAAAACATATTTGTGAATTCTGAAATAATGATGGAGTTCAGTGAAAGATGTGCAGCCTAACTCATACTTCACAGGTAAAACCACATCTCTGTGAGTTCTTACTTTCCTACTGCACATGATATTGCGTACATTTCAACAGTCTTGAAACTAAGAGTGTAGTTTTCCCTTCTCCACCTGAACCGAAGGAGTGAGATAAGCCCAACTTAGTCATAGGATACGGGCTTCCAGGTGTTACAATCATTATGTGATTTAGTTTTTAAGATCATCTTTATGATATTTCAGAAAGATTGAAATGTCAACTAAACCACCTTTTTAAATCCTACTTGAAATTGGGTCTAAATCTACATGCTTCCTCACTGCAACTTCTGCTTAAAATCTCTTTCCCCTTATGTGATACTTTGTCATTATAGCTCTGGAGAAATTACACTGATTTCTTCAGAATGAGTACAAAAATTACATAGATATCCTGTGAGTTTCTCACCTGACAGGTAAAGAGTGATGATGAAATGAAATCTCCAGAACATCAACTGTAAACTATACAGTGAAAGATTATTAAGTTTTATGAAATGCTTATTTGATAGAAGATTTTTCTTATCTTGTTGCTCATTGACGTTAAAGTGCATAGGCAGTCAAAATATTTAAAATGGCCCACTCTTGCAAGATAAATCTGAATAGCGAATATGTCCATACAAATGAGTTGTTCATCCAGAAGAGACTATAAACCTTGGGCATCAAGAACAATTAAACTCGTCAGAAGATGAAAGCACAGAATGGTATTATAGCTAAATGTATGGATTGTACTTCCTTGAACAGTCAGCATATGGATGAGTATAAAATGAGAGGATGCATTTGCTGGCTATTATGAAGTTGCGGTGGCTATACGACCAATATATGAATCATAATCAAAAGTACCAGCTGTAACATCATGTGTTACAGTGCAAAGAATGCCGGGATAATCAATAAAAACGAGCAGAGAGGCAGAACTGGCCGTCTGGAGAACACCATTGGGCTGTATTGGAAAACATAGTGAGCAAATAGGTTTCTTTAGGGTGAGAGTCTATATTTTTACTAATTTTAATCTGTTTATTTTGAAATCAAATCTAGTTCAGCAGTTATCAACTATTTGGAAATGGAGATATAGTGGAATTCTGACCAATAAACACGGTTGAAATAAAGGCTGGACTAAGTTAAATTTCTATTCAAGAAATGGGGAATTTCACCACACTTATTAAAGGATATATTGAAATCCAGCCATAACCTGCTTCATCCTAAACTGCGTAACAGAAAGTGATGCAAATAGAAAGCTACATGTTATTTTGTGAAGTGAGAACACGATCCAAAGTTTCCTGAATACAATAAAAAATATCTCAGCTTCAATGGATCTGTGATCAGGCCCCACTTCTTTCATTTATGAAGAATTCATTTTTGTTTTTAGAATATGGAGCAGAAACACTGAGAACAAATTCTGCTCTGAAAACACTGTAGTGTGTCAGAAAGATATGTGCATCTTTGGGAAGTTAGATTAATCATGATAATATGTCATTGAATCAGAAAAACAGGAGAATTTGAATCAAGCTGATAATGAGCTTCAAGGAGGAATCGTTAGTGTCTGTGCTCATTAAAAAACAGGGATTAAAGCAGTCCAATTAGTGCCCATGCAAGAGACTAAAAAGGCCATAGTCCAAAGACTATGCACAGCAGTGGAAATTGTAATAAAAGATGTTTTGTTCTTGTTTAGAGGTTTTTTCATGCATTTGTGAAACAACAGATAATTTCTTTTCCTCTCTTTCAGAACTATAGACTTACCCTTTTCTTTGAAAACTTTTTTCGCTTGGCTTCAGATGGCTTTTTAAAGAAAAAAGTAAACATCTGTAATTAAATTCCCATGTGCAAATAACATCAGATTTAATTGCAGATTAATGCAACTGGATTGGAACTTTTTCAAAGGACATTTTTTTGGAATTGTTTCCCCTTTAAGGAATCGTGTATATAGGAATGTCTTCTGTGTGTAATAGAAAGCAGCAGAAAAAGTGAGATACTCTTTAGTTAGATGCTTTAGCCATCTAAAAGGTAGGCATGTTATCTAGGCACTTATCACCTCCTTTTCTAGGTTAATGGAGATAGATGGGTGACTAATTCCATATAGCGTTAAATAAGGAATTTGTAGTAGCTGTTGGAGATGTCCAGTGTTCACTGGAGGACCCTGAATGACTGTCCTTGACCAGACCCCTAACTTCTAAAGAGCTTGAAGAGGATTACACAGATTCCTGCCCTTTTCTGTGAGATTCAGCTTGCAGATGCAGACACCTGCATGTCTACAGTTGAGCAAGGTGTCCAGGATTCTTCACAGCTTCAATGAAGATTTGGTCAATCCAGTCAAAAGACCCTCGAGAATTATTCAACATGTCCTGAGATATAAACATTTCATATTGTCACTTGTGGTGTTTTGTACATGGTCCTGAGTGACCGGCTCTAGGTGTTCCTACTTGAGCAGGGGGTTGGACCAGATGGCCTCCAGAGGTCCCTGCCAACCTCAACCGTTCTGTGATTCTGTGATTTACAGCCTTGACAGTGGCAGTGACAAGAATTGGCCAGGAACTAAAAATATAACTTAAAATTATCCCGCACTGTCATTTCGTGGCCTATCTCTGTTATAATTTTTTATCTGCAATGTTGTAATGCCTGGGACTGTCAGATCTAGACAACAATGGCACTATATTAGTCATTAATACCTGACAAAATGATCCAGTTCTATGTACATGGTAACACAAGACTGAACAATGTCAGCATTTGGATTGTGGGAATAGGCGGCAGGGATCTTTTCCTAGATCTTTTCTTTCACAGAAATTCACTAAAGGTCTTTTCTGTCTCTCCTGGTGCTCTTCCCATTTCATCTGAGCTATCACTTTTTGAGAAAATCTTTGTTTTCATTATGGGCTTGTTCTCACGTACTGCAAAGCAATCCTGTCCAAATCATGAAAAAGCACTTACAAATGTACTAAGTTAGTTTGCTGCATCAAAGGAGGAGTGCAAAGTACTGTGATGCATTCATCAGTTTGTATAAAACATGAAGGGAAAGGCATTTTTTTGTTCTTTTTTTTTTTTTCCCCAGCCTATGACATTACTTAGATGATTATGCAACAAGACTCTGCAGGAAAACAGAGAAAAAGATACCACCTGCAAGCATAAGGCTTCCTTCCAGCCGATCAGTGGAGTGAAAATAACCTGGCATCCTTTTCCAACAGGCACACTTGTACGTAGTACCAGCTTGATGGCCTCTAGCAATGCCCCATTTCACCCAAGGATGTTCTCCTTAATAGGATCTAAAGGACTGTGAGCAAAGTTTTAAAACTTGGGTGCTAGATCTATATTTAGGTATGCAAAGCAAGCAGCCAGACAGCGGGCAAGGAAACAACAGGAGCATAAATCTCTAGCTTGCTAACGAGGGCTTGCTCCTGGGAAGTCCTGCGTTGTGGCCTCCTCCAGTCCTGCTCCTCACTCGCTGCCCCTAGCCATTGCTTAGTGCAAATTGCCTTCCTCTCCCTCTTGGGAAGGTGCTCTTGTATCAGGCCACCGGTTGGGGGGACTCAATGCTTTTCTGGGACTGAGGATGGAAAACCACAAGGCTGGGGATAGAGGAGAGAAAGGCTGTTCTGTAGGAGATAAAAAGATGAAGTAGAGACTTAAGGGAAAGGCAGAAGATCAGGAGAGCAGTGGCAAATAGGAAAAGAAACATCAAAGCCAGAGGATGGAAAAATGGCCAAGAAGGACAAATGACAGGGGGAGAAATCCTGGAGTATATAATGCATGATATTTTTCAACATTTCAACATTTTTCAAACAATGGAAACTATTTTTTCTTTAATAAGTTCTGCTGGCAGATTTGCATAGGGGTACCTGCAGCCTTCCTGTAGATTTGGCATCCCATTACAGATTAAAAGGCAATATCCAAGGAGAACTACAAAATCTAGTAGAGTAGTGTGTTGTCTATACGGGTTTGGAAAGCAAGAAACCTAACTAGCCCATCTGTGAGCTAATGGATGTGTAGGTGTGAAGAGCTCTCCTTGTCTAGGAAAGGAGTTAAGTGATTAACTGATATTAACTGAGAGAGAAAATACCAGGGACAAGTGATGCTAGGATAATTATGATAGGAAAACTTGGGTCTGAGTTTACAGGCAAGGAAGGACATCATTAAAAATGGATGCAAAAATAGGGAAATACCGAGTTTCAGGGCATTGTAAATTCACGTGGCTAGTGCATGAACTGAACCTGCAATGCAGACAGTGATTGCAGTGATTTAACATGTGGCTAAAATGGAGAAACTTGACAGGTGAATGACAGAAGATAACAACTGAGAGGATAAACCATGTCATAGTGTAGATGCAGTAATGTTCATAAGGGCAAACAGTTTTTATGATCTCTGGATTCGAGCTGATATATCAGCTGGACCCCACCGTGTAGCGTTTGCTCATCAGCACCAATAATGGGTGCTGTATTCCCCAGCAGAGAAACCTGAATGACAAACCCAGGACAGAGTTGAGCTGTGCTTCTTGGAGAAGGGATAGGAGTGGGAGCAGATTCTGGAGCAGATGACTGTGGCCAGTGGGGGAACAGCTGCCCCACGGGGTGCAAAGTGGGGGTGTGGGTGCCCGGGGTGCCAGCAGCCCTGCAGCTCTGGCAGCTCCCAGAGTACTAGTTGTCCCCCAGCCAGTGTGACTGTCAGGGAAAAGAGCAGACCCTGAAAGGAAAAATTAATACTAATAAGCCCTCACTTCTACAGACTAGGTCCGTTTTCAAAGATACAACATGCTTTTCTGGCTAGTTCAGATCCGCTTAACATAATTTATTTTCTTTAACATTTTGATATTTAGTTTACTTTCAGTATAATAAGTAGCTTAAACCATTAAGTCATTAATAGTATCACCCTTCTAGCCTGCACATTGATTATCACTCTTGCATCTATTCATTTAGAAAAAGAAAATTAAATTCAGGGGTAGATAACAATATACTTTTTTTCAGATATGCTGAAAATTGCAGCGTTTCTGAGTTCTCTTGATTAAGCTGTGTGAGGTAGAAGTGTCTGCCTTTTGCTTAAATTACCTTTCCTGTTGTGACCATTAACATATACAGACAGTAAAGAACATATACAGATAGTAAAGAATGTGATGATGTTCTAGGCCAGTCAGACTGACCATAGCAGAAAATTCTTGGAAGCTGAAATTGCAAATGAGCAGCACATTCTTTTTTATACTGTTGTTTTAAGTTATTCTTTTATTAATTCATTTTTTGTAGACATCAGGGAGCAAGTAAGTGTTCAGGAAAGGTCTGAATCAACTGTGGGAGGTGTCTGGGTGAGAAGGAAAGCAAAAAAAAGCTGAGCATCAGAACACACTTCCGGACAGCAAAGTCTATCAAAACGTCTTTCAAAGCATTTGAAATTAGACTTAATTTTTACAAGATCACAGTTTTGCACTTTTCTCTGTTTGCACTGGGTATAATGTCAACAAAAGCAAATCAAGCCAAAAGACATCCCTTTGTCATCCTATCTGCCTCTAGGGTGGCTACTGCCCTTCTAACATGTCTTCTCTCGTTTTTGTTTTCAAGGACATATCATAACGATTTCCCAGAAAAAAACATACCATGGATGTTTGGTTCAAACGGTTAGCAGTGACAGCAGTGCTTACTATGGTTGATGCTCAGCTGCCGAAGCCGGCACGGGCCCCTCTGGCTCTGCACAAGCCTTTCATGGTTGTTTGGAATGCACCGACCGAGCAGTGCAGGCTACGGTACAAGGTGGACCTGGATCTCAGTGTTTTTGACATTGCATCCAACACCAATGAGACTCTGAGTGGGTCCAATGTGACAATCTTCTATCACACTCATTTGGGATACTATCCCTACTACTCAGATAACGGAGATCCTGTCAATGGAGGGGTGCCCCAGAACGAAAGTCTTATCAAGCACCTTAATAAAGCAAAGTCTGACATTGACTATTGCATACCCATGAAGAAATTTCAGGGACTTGCAGTCATTGACTGGGAAAACTGGAGACCCCAGTGGGATAGGAACTGGGGCAATAAAAGCATTTATAGAAATAAATCTCTTGAGATGGTTAGGAGACGGCATCCTCAGTGGTCAGAGGACAAAATTAGGAAAGTGGCTAAAGAGGAATTTGAAAATGCTGGCAAGAGTTTTATGAACACCACTATCCTTCTGGCTGAGCACATGAGACCAAACGGTTTGTGGGGTTACTATCTTTACCCAGACTGCTACAATTATGATTACAAAGAACACCCCCAAACATACACGGGGAAATGCCCAGCCATTGAGTCTTCCCGCAATGACCTCCTGCTTTGGCTGTGGAAGGAAAGCACTGCTCTCTACCCTTCTATATACCTGGATTATATACTGAAGTCAAGCCCAAATGCACTAAAGTTTGTTCACTATCGGGTTAAGGAGGCAATACGTGTTGCCTCAATTGCTAGAAAAGACTACGTTTTGCCTGTTTTTGTTTACTCCAGACCATTTTATGCCTATACTTTTCATGTTTTAACAGAGGTAAGCAGACAGACTTTTTTAGAAGTTTAGAGCTTAGAAACAGCCTCTTAGAAAAAGTATTTTCTAGAAGTTTTCATTGTATAAAAGCACTTATGCATTTGTTTTTCATGTTTAAGACAGCCGCTCTAAAAGGAAGTACTGTAGTCACAGTACAAA
This sequence comes from Phoenicopterus ruber ruber, assembly GCA_009819775.1. Lineage (NCBI taxonomy): Eukaryota > Metazoa > Chordata > Aves > Phoenicopteriformes > Phoenicopteridae > Phoenicopterus > Phoenicopterus ruber. The sequence continues at coordinate 25,207,762 of CM020215.1, read as the reverse complement.
ACTCTACACCCTTCAATAGTTATTATTGCAGTGCTTTGGCCTACTTCGGTAGGATAACATTGTATATTTTTAATGAGGGTAATTTAGAAAGAAAGTATAAAGAAATCATTTCCTTAAGGAAAGAATTCATTCTGATATTTTAATTCTTCAGGACAGCTTGTGAAATGAACTTGACAAATTTTCGTGAAGTTTAAAACTAATTAGTGTAACGGAAAGATAAACTTGCATGAGAAAGGAGCCTCAGGGCTTTTTTGTTTCTTTATCCAAATGTAAATTCACTCAGTACAGAAATAAACCAGTCAAGTAAACTAGTCTGGCCTGGAGTTCCTAACTCCTGCATGATGAGCATTGGCCATCTCACTTTTCAGAGGTACAACACATTCAAATATCTTCATGAACTAACATGTAGTGCTAACATCGTGGAGTCCTTTTAATAAAGAAAGCAAGTTTTTGAGTCATGCAATGTTTCTTCAACCAATGATCAAGTGCAATAAATATATAGTGGCCACAACATTGATGGTAAAAATATATGCATACAAATCCCAGACTTTCTGAATATGTAATGACGATCGTGGCTCTGAATTTGTTTGCGCACATAATAGAGTGGCACAGATGCTTATTGATTTCTCTAGTAGTTGTCCCAAGTGCCAAAAATTTTGCTTTGATCACTATCAATTCCATGAGAAGGGAGAGGGGAGGAAATCTGGGGCAGGGAGCTCATGCAAACAACCCCTTGAAGGCTAAGGGTGTCTGGAGGTGCTCCCTGCCTTTGGTTTACGGAGAGCTGTGTGAGAGCTCGCTTCTGCTGCTGCCAGAGGCAAGTTCTTCACTCAAAACAGAACAGCAAAAGGGAGAGAAGGTGCAAGGGAAAAGGCAATGGTCGGTCCGGCAGACCATGGGCTGCACGTGGCTTCAGCCTGGACCTGGAGCTGGGGAGGTGCGGTGGAGCCCCAACAGCCTGAGAAGTGTCTCAGGCTGCTCCAGGAAGCAAATGGCACATAGAAGCAATCATGAATTCGTTCTGCCTCATTTTTAGCAACCAGGGCCTCTTTGGAGCTGTTTTCTGTGTGCTATGGAAACTGCAGGTCCTAGCTGACTCAGAAATCATGGGCAAGGCTGGGTCCCACTGAGGACAGGGAGCCACTGGCATCAGTACAGGTAGGATTTCACCCAGAACACCTTCACTGAAGAACTCAGGATGTGAAATAAATGAGCATTCTTCAAATGCAGGCTGTAATAATACATTTTAATAATATAAATTAGTCCCTTCATTGATATAAAAATGCCACAAATGTTACTGAAAGCTACGAAAACCAACATAACTGATACCAGTTATGAACAAGTTCAAAATCTGTGGTGGTATAAAGTTTACCTTAAGCTATTTTTTGAACAGTACAGTGGTAATTTGGAGTGACGTTCCTCTTAAGTTATACTCTAACTCACTGGCCTGTTTTTCAATTGCATGTAGCTATTTACTTTTGCTTTAAAGATCACTTTACAACTGTGCAGCCAGGGAAGATCCATGCATAGCCAGAGAAACATCTCTGGATTATGCTGCACTACGTATTTTCTAATAAGGACAGTATCCAGCTCTACAGGCAGTGATGGTAACAGGGCTTGATATGTCTCCAGACTATACACATTGTCTGTGTGAACAGCTTGGGGACTGCCAGGAACTTGCAGGGTTGCACTTAAGAAAACTCTAAATAGGAACGATCAGGAAAATAATGTTCTTGGTTTTTTTTCATAGCCCTGAAGCCACCAAGATATTTTAAATATGGTTTTGTGTGTTCAGGTTTTAGACTAGACTGGAACTTCTCATTTGACCCATGACATGCCTCTAAGTGATGCTCACAAACCTACAAACAAGGCATGAAACCTCCGAGCTCCAGCAACAATGTGCGTGAACGTGACAAGGAAAGGAACTAGTGTAGTACAATGACATCCAGGCTAAATGGCCATAGAAAAATTGGGATAGCAGGCTAATAGATACCTGAGCTCTGACAGGGACTGGGCCCGGAGAACCTCTGTCCTTCTCCATCAAGCTGTGCAAGAGCCATGACATTCTGGTCCAACAGAAATAATTGCTGACACATTCAAGCCTTGTGTGTAAGCCCTTCTGTGCACAGTATGAAAAATACAGTAAATATCACAGTGGAAGAAAATAGAAAGAATGGTTGTGAGTCAGAGTCACTGAGAGAGAGACACAGGTCTAGCAGACCTTCAGAAAGATGAAAGACCCAGGATACTGTAGCTCTCTCTGCTGTACCTTTCACCCTGACTGCACCTGGAAATCAGGTGAGTTGTGCACAAGGTATCTGAGAAATTCACCCTACTTTTTTTCTTGGAATCAGTTTATAAATTCTGAATTGGGGTCCCAATCATTATGAAAGGTTTCTGTATTTGCTAGAAATATATATAAGCAGTTTGCCATCTGTAGGGTGTTTAGAAACTATCTGCCTTGACAATTCACTACTAACCATGTGGGAGAGAGGAGTTACACAGGAGCATCTGTGCTTCCTGACTAGATGGCTGAAGTCTTTAATAAAGCAGGATGACAACCAACAAACCGTGAATAATGAATAACAATTCCTCTTGTTCAGCTACAGATAGTCTTCTCTGATGACCAGGTGTGCATGTGTACAGAGACATGTACTGCAACCATGCCAGGCTTGTGCTACCATTCCTGAATACAAAAAAAGCATGTCTGAAACCAAGACTGTTCGGAATTTAAAGGAAAGATTACAGATGCACTTATTTTTCTTTCCTCAACATGTAACTAGGACTGACTGTCCTGTTTCCTCTCAAGCTCCAAAACTGAAACAGCTTAGCTCACCTCCTATTTTTTTAGTGTACAATGCAGTGACTTGGTTGATCAAAATATGGAGAAGCATTGACAGGAACTAGAGCCTCCTCCTCTCTGCCAAATCAGCTGTCTGCTTGGACATAGCCCAACATAATCTTGAGGATCTTTGGTTGTAGCACACTGCCCCCAAAAGTTTGAACGAGAACGAGCACCAGAAGGCAAGAGGCTTTGTTGACTTGTTTATCACTTGAAGAAATACCAGACACCTAAGTGACAGCTGACCCATAAAGTTGTCTCCTCAGGACAGTCCTCTTACATGGATGGATGAGGGTCTGACACAAAGAGTTCAACAGGATTCCCCACCTAGACAAGCGCCAAAATGGTCATATTTAAAATGATGTCTAAAATTTTTTAAACTCCCATGTTTTCTTCCATAGGAGGTACTTCTTACACTCACATGGAAGAGCCATGCCAGTGAGCCCCCACTAATGCCAAGCTGTGCTGTGTGAGGAGCCACATCAGGACTGCTGCATCTGGGGCTGCTGGTGGAGCTCGTGTGGCTTGTTCAGGGCTTCAGGGAGGCACCTCCCTATCTCTGCTCCCGATTTGCCACTCTCAGCCATTATGAGAGGCACTTATATTTCCTTTTCTCAAAATACCCAAATGGGGGGTGAGACTTTTATTTTCTAACCCTGCCTGTGGGAGAAGAGGGTGGTGGTGGTGCCTCCCTCTTTGTGTGACCATCCGGTGGTCAGAACACCCACCTCTGGCGTGGGAGCTCTTGGCTCAGTTGTCTTCCCAGCCTGCTCAGGATGAATCTGTCTCCCTGTGTTAGACACTAGGAAAGAGCTAGGGAATCACCAGACCAAAAAGAACAAGAGTACAAGAGACAAAAAATTAAAGCAAGGGTGCAACCTCCTGTTCATAGGTTATTCAGGGAAGAGCCTGTCTGTGCTGATGGTTTTTGAGGCACTGAACATGAGTCATTCATTCAGTAGAAGACGTAACTATGCCCGGAAATGAGAGTCAGAAACCTTATTTCCTTCCTTGTGGGCAAGTTACCTAATTATTAACCTGAATTAATCATAAGCTGTAGTCAGGTTCCCACTTGTTTCTCTTGCTCTCCTTTGAACCTTCATTGAATTGGTGCAAGGTGAAATGGCATCAGAAAGAGAAATAGCACCCCTTTAAACGTCTGTAACCTCATGGTGAAGATAACCCCCAATGGAGGGTTACCTAGAGGTGATGTACATTTTAAGCGTGGGGGAAGAGAGAAAAATTCAGCCCGTATCTTTCTAATTCTCTTTCCTCCTGGAGAGGACTCTTAGCACTCAACCTTTGTTTTAAAGAATACAAGAAGAGGAAATGTAAGGTGGAAGGAGAGTGTTTGTGTGAAATCCCATACAATTTTTTTTGCAGTGAGCTGCTGTTTTCTCCAGCATCCAACACCTGTGCAGGTGCTGTAAGTGTCCTTTACGCATCCCTAGGGGAATGTATCTTCCAATTAAATGCCAGATTTTGGCCTTAGCCTGAGAAAAGTGCTGAGTTTCTCAGCATTGGCAAGGTGGTGATTCTAGGTGTGCACAAAAGTGGAAGCGTAGGTGCCTCAGGAACTTCAGTTGTGAAGTTATTGCTGCTGTTGGACTTCACACCCCCAGAGGACTAAGTGAACTTTAAGGGTCATGCTCTTGGATTTGATTATTTTATATCCATGTGAATTAGACACGAAGTGCTGAAATACCTTTGTGGATCTGAACCTAAACGATTTCTACAAGTAACAAAAGCAAGCTGTGGAACATGAGGGACTAAAAACTGGCTTTACTGATTCCTGGTCAAGCACCCTAACTCCTAAAGCATATTACTAACAAAATCTTTATTTTGGGGTCTGCTCAGGTCTCAATTCATCCAGCAATGCTAAATATCTATTGATTCTTTGATTTGGCTGTCTGAAAAGGTTTCATTAATTTGTTAATGAGATTTGAACTGCGTTAGTGCTAAATCACTCCAGCGATCATGTGTCTAATATAGAATCACAGTCCAGCCTTTGTAACTGGGTAATCTTCATAAAATGCTTTGCAGATGAGGAAAGCTTGGAACCCTCATTACCAAGAGGTCAGGCTGTATTTCACATTCTTTTAACATTTGATATTTTTATCTTTAATTCACATACTTTTTTTTTTTTTAACTGATAAATTAATTCCTATAAGAAAAAAAAAAAATCACCATTTCCCACATGAAAGTAACACCTTCAGCCCACACCGCTCTCCTTTTATAAAACTAGCACTAAAGTCTATACTTTTAAGAGTAATGACATTCTCTAAAAGACCGCTTGGATGATCAGCAGCAACACGAACTTCAGGCTAGACCGATTATACTTTATATCACTCTGAACCGTACACTAAGAGCCAGTAGGCAAGCTCTACTCTTTCAAACTTCTGCAGGTTCTCCTGCACTGTTTTGTCCAACCTTTAGTTAAGGGTCAAAGTCACTGCTAACTCTGACTTCTCTGTAATTGTCTTCAACTCTTCAGTGGATTCTCCCTTGCTCAAGGCATTTATTTTTGCCTTCTTTTCTATCTCTTGGGCCATAAATGTTTCAGGAATGGGGACTCCTTAGCGATGCATTGGTAAATCAACAGGCCCGCTTACACAGTGAAATAAATTATTTAGTAGTAATTAACAATGATAACATGGTTCTTCCACTCCATCATCTTGCCTTTCTAAGGTCCCACCACCATACTGTGATAATTTGGCTGGTCTTTTGGATTGTTTTCTCCTAAAAAGAGGTGAAAAGACTGTATAAAAGACCATCACTAACTTTTTAAAGGAATTTGCTGTTTCTTCATCAAATTGAGAAATATTGCAATATCTGTCATTACAAACACTGATCAGGAATTACTTTCTAATCAATTATTGTAGGTAGAAATGGTTTCAGATGTAATTGATCATGCTTTGAAATATGGGGGTGGAAGAAGATCCTTCCTCCTTATTTTCTAAGATTTAATTGCATTTCTCTTGACACAATATTCACAGTCTCAGGGAATGGCTTTAAGACACTTGCAAGGTATGTTGCTATGCCATTGGCAAGGCACCAGCGACTCCTGTTCTACACACAGTCTGTGCTCTGGTAGAGCTGCGTTACTGCTATTGCTACAGCTCGACTGCTTATTGGTGCAGCTCTAAAACTGGACATGATTAAGTCGGTATGCAGATGTTTGGGGTTTCCCCCCCCCCCCATTTGGCATTATGCAGCCCTGGGAGATGCTTGTATTTGAAAGATGCGTTTCCTGGAATAATGACATTCATGCTGGTAGGAACAGCATGTAAATGTATGGCTAAAGCAGCACAAGTTAGACGCCTGCCTAAAGCCTATCAAATGCAATTAGACACTGTAAGGGCGATCCAACGATGTGTGATCACTTACCACTTGCCAAAGAATGGTGCCTATGTATGTATGGTAACCATTCAAAGACTGGTAGATAAAACAAATTATTCAATTCTTAGTCCACCAGCTTGGTTGGAAGACCCACTGTGAGTAAACTATAATGATTTCATTATTTAGTAGTCTCACTTATGCATGAAACCTTTGGAGGTACACAGAAGAGCTTTCTAAACTAAATAGCAATTTTATTGTGAAGAATATACCACAGCACTGACGTCTCCTCTTGGAAAAGGAAAAAAAAGTTATGCCCATACCTTATTGCTTTTTTACTTTTATTTTTATACCTTTGGTTTTCTGATGACGTCTGGTTTTGGCCTTCTATTTCAGGCAGATCTGGTCAATACCATTGGTGAGAGTGCAGCTTTGGGAGCAGCTGGAGTTGTTCTCTGGGGCAGTATGCAATACGCCAGCTCAAAGGTAGGTCGTATTGGTTTGTTAGTATTTAGGAATCACCTCAATCTCTCTTCTCTGCCACCACACCCTCCATAGCACCTATGTATCTTTATTGATGTCGTCAGCCTGCAGCTGAGGACGATGGCTCTGTACTACTTTCAGGTCTTGTTAGTTTTGTACTTTTGTTAGGCTGAGAAGTCTTGTTGCTTCAGAGCACATTGCTTTGGGCAAGTCATGTGTAGCAGCTTGGAATGATGAGTCAAGGTTAGAAGAAAGACATATTTTGAAGCAATGACACACAAATATAATCACAGCTTGTTTTACAGTGTTCATTTGTACAGATCCACAGAGAAGGAATGGAGTCTGGAGGGGGGGTATTTTCTCTGGTCCCTACTGTTGAAATAACAGATGGAAAATAATGTTTCCACAAGAAAAGGCCTAGTTTCTCCTCCCAGGTTCCTCAGACTTTCACAAATAATCCTTCTTGAAGCGACGGAGGAGGCAGGAGGCTGCACTGAGGTCTCACAGGAGGCATGGCAGGCTAGACCCCACTCCTGAACCTGCACTGGGCTTTGGTGCCCACTCTGCTTTTCATGCCGTCTGCCCTCCTCCTCCTGACGTCTCTGGCAAAGCACCACTGACTTGGGCAGAGGAAGAGGGAAATCTGAACTGGAACTTTTAAGTCACAATTACAGCAATTTCTGTGCTGATTTCTGAAAATGGTGTGGCCCCCTAGTAAACTGAAGGGGTTGGAGAGATCAGGACCAAAGTAGTGACTCAATATGTGCTTTAAAACCTATTAGTTCCATGCACTGCCCCTTGTCAGCAATTACCAGAAATCTAGTTAGGAACTAGTTAGTCTCAGATTAGCATATAAATTCTCTTTCTGTTTACATGGACTCATCTCCAGTCTAATGCTGTATGTTGCCATCAAGCACCCAAACAGTCAAGATAGTAAAGGTTAATATTTTGCTGATCTTACCCATGGAAGTAATCTCACTTAAACCAATAGATTACTCCAGTATGTAAAACCAACAAGAATTATCTCAACAGTTTCCTTTAGCCAAGAACAGTTTTGTACTAGTATCTCCTTAAATATAAGAAATTTGGACGTAATGCTAGCTACTGAGTAATGTGTCATGGTCTTTTATTTTCTACAGGAGAGCTGTTCAACTGTGAAACGGTACATTGATGGACCCTTAGGACATTACGTCATTAATGTGACCTCAGCAGCCAAACTCTGTAGCAAAGTCCTGTGCAAGAAGAATGGAAGATGTATCCGCAAAAACAGTGACTCTTCTGCTTACCTCCATTTGTCACCCAGTAATTTTAAGATCCGAGCCCATCACTCAGGGAGGGGCCCCAGGTTCCAGGTGACCGGTGAACCCAGCCTGGAGAGCATTGAAGCCATGAGGCAGAGATTCATGTGTCAGTGTTACCAGGGCTGGACGGGAATATTTTGTGAATTGCCTGACCAAAGGCTAATGGAGCGCTGGGTTCATGTTGTGTTCAGTAGATCAAGGAAACAAAAACTTTATGTCTTCCTCTTAGGAGCCATGCAGCTTCTTCTGCTTTGTACCGCGCAGTAAAGTCTTCTGAGGCAGTGCAAGGAAATAAGAAGTGGTGCCACTAAGACTTCTGTTCTTTAGCAAGTTTTTACACAAAGGGAAAGGGCATTGTTGATTAAATAGTTTTATTCTATTTTATTCATCTCCCACTCCTGGAATTGCTCCAGACATTAAACATTTAGAAAGCAGCCTCCTCTTTTTTACCAGCTCCTTTACTCTTAACTCACATTTTACTCATACCTTCTACTGTGACAGTGGAAGCTTTACCTGAGTAAAAAAAGTTGAATAAACCTGTACAAGGATTCATCCATGTAGAAGCTTAAAAAAGGACCCAAAGACTTTGTTTCAGGGCTGGATGATTAACATATGGTGATGAGCAGAGCTTTCATGTGGACCAGGGATCCCAACCGTTCATTGCAGCTCTTGCTGAAGTCAAATGGCATTTTGTGTGAGCAGCAGTAGCACCGTGCCCAGATCCACATCCACCGCAACTCACTTATCCCACTGCTTCCACATAGACAATATGTGAAGAGTATAGAGTTATACATCAGTGCACACTTTAAAAAAAATGTATATTTCAGTATTTCAAGGCCTAATTTGATTCACGTTACTTCTAGAGGTAGCAGTATTTCCAGTGGTAGTTTTGTGCCATCAGTTTCAAAGGTATTGTTTGACTGAAAATCTCTGCAATTGACAATCATTGGGTCAAATGTTCATTTTCCCAAGGCACCAGCGAACCAGCAGAATGTATAGGTGTTTAGGTGAGGGAGTCCTGAGCTCTGAGAGCGGTGCTGGCAGCTGGCACCCCGCAGTGCTCCTGCCCAGGCAGGCGATGTGAGAGCACTTCTCACTCTTGCTCCTGCCCTTGGGAAGCAGGCAGCCTCCCGCTTTCTCTCCGTGCTGCTTGGCATCACCGCTGCCTTCGGCGCTGCTGCCACCTTTGCTTTCTGCTCTGCTAACTACACAGGTTTGGTAGCTCTGCTCTCCCACTGCTCTTGCGCAGTCACCCGACCAAGTTGGCTGGTCAGTGACTGGGAAACGGGAACAGGCTGGCAGACCCCGCTGCCGGCGTGCGTCTCCCTCATGCAGAGGAGGAGACGATAAAGAACTCTACTTACTGGCAACGTTTTGGCTTGCGACTGTTGGCTTTAGATGGAGACCCCTTTGGAGGTGCTGTAGCTTAAAGAACCACTGATTACTGGTTAATTTAGCATCCATAACACGCCATCCTGTCAGGTTGTGGCATGTCTGTTTGCAGTTATTCGTTGGTCCGTGTTCATGTGTGAGCATATATATTTCATCAAAACCCTATCATCTGTCTTCCATGTAGCCTTCCAGAGTAACAAACAATGAATGCCTTCATTGAATTGACGATAAAACCAGGAAATTCCCTACATCTCTCTCTGACTTAGGGAAGATATTAAAATAATTTTCTTTTGAGGCTTTCATATGATGTGTTGAACTGAGTACCATTCCAGAGCATGGACACAGAAATTAGTGAGAAACCCACATGTGGATCTAAACCACTTTTTTTTTACCCTGGGTAGTGTCTGTATTGATCATTTGTGGCCAGATGTCATTGCTCACATTACATAGTATCCCATTCCTGTAGCAGTTTGGTTAAAATCAGCAAGGCAATGTGGAGAGGATACTCAGCTGAGTAAGGAAGTCTGAATCCGGTCCTTAGCCAGGCACCTTTCTTGATACTGCCCTAAATTACTTTAAACATTAGCATGTGTCTATGAATTATGATCTGCTGGGGTGTCCTATGTTCTTTATAATCTCCTGTTATCTCTGGACATTTCTTCATAGTAACGCCAGCAAAAAACTTTCTTTAGCTTCCCAGGACCAGATTCACACCTGGTGTGAACTGTGATGCTCAGATTCACTCGAGCCGAAGACCAGCTCATAACAGATCTGTAGTGGATATGTTAAGGCTGCAATGATCCCTTTAAACCTGGACACTGAAATGGGACTGACTTCAGTTAAACAGAGACTTAGTGCTAGCTACAGTGAGTCACTCTGTAATGACATGTGGTGCTGAGAAGCTACAGGAGAGCTTTGCCACTGACCTTTTACTTTGCAGTGCGTAATGGCAATGCATGACAGCAAAAGTGAAGGTAAAAAACTTCATTATTTTGGTGTGGGAGAGAAATGATTAAAATTAAAGTTTAGAAAAACTGACAGTTGTTAAGAGCTACGCCTTTAGACTGAAGCTAGGGTGTTTACATTTTCAAATATTTTTTATTGATTATATATATTCTGCTTTAGCTCCTTTATTCAGTTCAGAATTTGCTAAACTTCCAGGGGAACTTACGCATACTTTAGTATATTCAGAGCATAGAAACTATTAGCCCAGTTTTGCTAAATACCTGTCACTAGTGCAGGTCTGTATTTAAACTGGATGCTCCTGCTTTGTGTAATGCTGTCCTGTGTTCCGAAACCAGAGGCGATGTGCAAATGCTGTAATCCTCATGCATTGTGTCAGTGAAATGTGTTTTAAAAATGTTGTGTGTCACTTTGTAAAGTGTTTCCATTATTGCTGTAGGCTTGTAAGAATAAACTGTGTAGAGACTTATATACACAATTTATTTGGAGAGCATAAATGCAATTAAACTGACATAAGGTCTTCATCAGCTAAAAGTTCTGGTACTTTGTGGGAAGTTTATACAAACAATACAAATGCTGTGGGTGAAGTGGCAATATTCCTGATTCAGTCTGTGATGGATATTCTCTATTAGGGTACACTGACAGAGCCCTGCTAAAATCCAGAGGGCTCTGTCAGTTTATGCCAGGTGTAAATTTGCCCAGTGGCGCTTCTTTAGTCTTCTAGGTTACCACTTTACATGGAGGAGTGTTTGAGTGTCTGTGGTAGTACATCTGCCTGGAAGCAAAGGTCTTTGAATTTGGCTCATGTATTTCTGTGAAGAACCGCAAGCCCCATTCTGCATCCTCATCACCAGGTTGTCTTAGGTAGAAGACCAAAATCAGAATTTGGTCTGGGCTTCTTAATAATTATTGATGGCACCAAGCATCTAAGTGAATGTAATTTTACAGATTTTTTTTTGTATTTCACATAGTTAGAGCCCTTCCTTTTGTAAAGAAAATAAGATTTAGTATTAGACAGTGTCCTTGGAAGCTCCTCAGAACTACAGCTGCCAGTGGTGGGGTTGGGGCTGCTGACTGAGGGCAGGCAGAGGTCGTACAGCTGCATGTAAGGGCTCCCACATCTTGTGTGCTCCCACGTAGGACCACTAACTCTGCTGGCCAGTAACAACGTCAGGATGCATTTGACCCCCATAGCCCCACAGGTGACTATGCCCCAGGTCACCTATCAGGACAGGGTCACAGCGTGGCGCTGTGTCAGTGCCCTGTGCCAGGGTGGGTGCAGGATGGGATCATGCAAGGTTGGCTGGAGCCTGATGCTCGGCAGGACCACAGGACATGCACTAGCTGGTTGACACGAAAGCAAAGGAGGCCAAAGGCTCCTCTGCTCGCTTCCCTTCTTTTGTGGGTGCTTTGTGCTCACTGGGGGACCCAGCACCCCTCCAGTGGAGGGTTTACTGACATCCTGTGTCTTTTTTCTTTTCCCTGTGGAGAAACGTGAAATACAGTAAAAACCTTGGTAACGAGCACTTTTTATTTGCTGTTACCATGAAATTAAGACTAGTCTTCAAAATAAATGATGAACTAATTGATTCACTTAATCCAGGTCTGAATAATGAAATCAAATTCAAGTGAATAGGCTTTCTTGCAAAGCCCAGCTACCTGGAAGGTAGGGAAAATGCATCTTTTCTTTTTTTTTTTTATTTTCCTACCTCATTCATCCTCCCAAACAGTATCATATAGTTACAATCTTGCCAATTTATTTCTTTGTAAGTGCACTTCTGTCTTTGATGGCACTTCGGATCAAATTAAACTCCAAATGCTACTGTAGTACACATAAAAAACATCAAGTAGAGAAAGGTTTGCAAAGCGCATTTTTCATTGCAGCCTGTTTGATATTGATGTGGAAGGTCTTGCCTCATCATTCTGGTACACATAATTTTACAAAGATTCTTTTTCTGGTCTAGTTGTATGGTCAGTCTTTGGAGAGACATGACCCACTTTCTATCTGTGTTAGAATTATTTGGAGGAGGGAGAGTTGGAAGCAGCAGAGAACTGTGCTATAACTCTTATGATGATCTCCTTAGCTAGAAACAGCTCTTAAAGCATAGTTGATCCTGGGAAGTGGGCACTGGTTTATGGAGATAATAGGAACAAGGATTTGCTGTATTTAGAATCATAGAATCATAGAACAGTTTGGGTTAGAAGGGACCTTTAAAGGTCATCTAGTCCAACCGCCCTGCAATGAGCAGGGACATCCTCAACTCAATCAGGTTGCTCAGAGCCCCGTCCAGCCTGACCTTGAGTGTTTCCAGGGATGGGGCTTCTACCACCTCTCTGGGCAACCTGTTCCAATGCTTCACCACCCTCACTGTAAAAAATTTCTTCCTTATGTCTAGCCTATATCTCTATGACATCCGTAGCTCTTACCTTGTCCACTGATGTAGTCACTCCATCCTAGAAGGCCACTAGGTTGGTCAGGCAGGACTTGCCCTTGGTGAAGCCATGCTGGCTGTCTCCAATCACCTCCCTGTCTTCCATGTGCCTTACCATAGCTTCTAGGAGGATCTGTTCCATGATCTTCCCAGGCACAGAGGTGAGGCTGACAGGTCGGTAGTTCCCAGGGCCTTCCTTCCTACCCTTTTTAAAAATGGGCACAGTGTTTCCCTTTTCCCAGTCCCCAGGGACTTCACGTGACTGCCATGACTTTTCAAACATCATGGAAAATGGCTTGGCAACTACATCAGCCAATTCCTTCAGGACTCTGGGATGCATCTCATCAGGTCCCAGAGACTTATGTATGTTCAGGTTCCTCAGGTGGTCACAAACCTGATCTTCTCTTACAGTGGGAGGGACTTCGCTTCCCCAATCCCCGTCTTGCAGTCCGTCCACTCGAGAGGTGTGGGAAGAGAGGTTGCCGGTGAAGTCTGAGGCAAAAATGTCGTTGAGTACCTCAGCCTTCTCCTCGTTTGTTGATACCAGTTTGCCAGTCCTGCTCATCAAGGGGGGTACACTTTCTTTGACCTTCCTTTTCTAGCTGACATACCTGTAGAAGCCCCTCTTACTATTCTTTGCATCCCTTGCCTTGTTCAGTTCTAGCCATGCCTTGACCTTCCTGACCCCATCCCCACACAACCAGGCAGCGTGCCTATACTCTTCCCAGGACACCTGTCCCTGCTTCCACTGCCTGTGCATTTCCTTCTTGCCCTTTAGTTTGACCAGCCAGTCTCGACTCAGCCATGCCGGTCTCTTGCCTTCCCTGCCTGATTTCTTGCACCTGGGGATTGAGACCTCTTGTGCTCTATGGAAAGCGTCCTTAAAGATCTGCCAGCTCTGTTCTGCTCCCTTGTCCCTGAGGGCAGCTTCCCAGGGGGTCCTATTGGCTAACTCCTTGATCTGAACCACCCGTACCTCAAGATGATAATGGACCCCATATCTTTACTCTTCCCAAATGCTGAGCTGTAGAGTCCTCTAATCCTCTGCCTCTCGTCAGGGATAAACAATACCCACAGAAGCACAACTGACAGGCTTCCAGCTTTTCTCAAATTTGCTGATTTAGCATTTCAAAACTTTGAAATTCGGGGAAATGTTGTGTTCATTTCCTTTTTCTCTCTCATCGCTGCTGAGTGTTGCACTTAATAAAATGTTGTGTGTTCTGAGCAACTCATAAATGTATGGAAAGGCTGGGACTTGTTTCATTCCACTTCAGTCCAACAGGCAGATGTGTGGGGCTGCAGTCCCAGTTGGACCAGCTTTAGGTGCCACTGGCATCTTCTTCCACTCCTGACCTTTCCTCTCACTCCCATTCCTGTGTCGTGGTGTGCTGTCCCCTGCTTCTGCTGGCACGGCTGTTTGGGTGCCCTTGCACTGACCTGGATTGGGAAACCATCCAGCTCAAAAGTTCCCATGTTAAAAAAAAAGGTGCCTCACCGATGCTTTTTTTCTAAAGTCAGATTAATTCCTCAATCATCTGACTCACGTTGCGCTGCTCACACAGCTGAGCCAGGGGTAAGGAAGTGGGCAAAACCCATGGGGAAGCGGTAGCAAAGCCCTAAGTTGAGTATTGCCACTCAAGACAATACATCATGAGTAAGCAGTCTTGGTATGAAGTTGGCAGCATCAGCTGTGGCTCACCCGACCTGTCCCCCGGGGTCTGTGTGTCGGGGGAGAGGCAGCGCCCGGCAGCCTCTGCCCTCCTCCTTGCCTCCGTGGGGGACAGCGGGTGGCACGTCGGTCCGAGGATGGGGGGTACTGCCGTGCCAGGGTGCCTACTGGGCTCCCCCAAAGCTGAGGGCTCCTTGTGGTGACCAGCCCGGACCTCAGTGCCTCACCAGATGCCAAAGTCAGGTAGGTAAAGCTCGCTTGGAGTGGCACAACTCAGGAATGTGGATATTTAACATGTTTTCTGAAGTCCCCTTTTGCCACTGAGTCTGAAAGGCGAAAAAAGACGAGAAAGGCTCGCTGGCTGAACATAATCATACCAGAATTTTTGTGTTTCATCAGCTTTTTCCAAATGCAATGTTCTCTGCTAGGGTCAGTGGCTTTGTAAAAATGAGAATGATATTGTTATAAAAAAAAGTTGACAGACAAAGCCAACAGAATGAAATCTCAGACTAGTGTGGATTTGTTACACTGTGCACAAATACTCATGTGTACATTTCTTCTGTTAAAACTCCTTGCTAAGATTAAAAAAAAAGTTGCTTAAATTAAAAATTACCTCGGTTTTGCACTGAAAGCATTTGTTGTAGATAGCGAATTAAAATTGCACATCATGCATAATAAGAAGATATATGGAAGTTTTTTGCCAAAGAAACTTTGATATGCTTAAGACGCTGTGGCAGCCACAACTTTTTTTGTTTACGTTTCAGGAAAAGTAATTTCCTGTCAATCTGGGCCAGACTCAGTAAGTGGGAGTATTTGCAAACACAGGTTATTCTAAAAATAAATTGGAAACGGTAGTTCTGTACACTTCGAAGAACGATACCGGCTGGGAACGGTACAGCTTCTCAGAGACAAAAGTCCAGTCCTTCAAAAAAACCCAAGGAAAACCAATGATGTCATGTACTGCGTAATGAGATTAAAGTCCCTAAGTTATTCTTATTCAGCAATGGCAGCGCGCGCTTTCCACATACCGTAGCACGCAGCAGTAAGGAGCAGTTAGAGGTCACATCAGAAAAGAGGGGAGAACTCTTTCGGTAGCTTCCCAAAGTAACGGTGCATTTGAGATTTAACTTTGCTGCTTTTAATCATTACAATACACCAGTTTGTCCCTTGTTTAATGTCACTAGAGTAATTCCAAGGTAGTATTTTTCTGATTCAATGAATACCTTGTTTAAACTGTAATAAGAAAACAAGGGGATATGTGTGCGCACAGGTACATGTATATATGAATGAGCATATGCGTGTGTATATTGTTAACACATGTGTCTGTAAGTTTGACCCAGAAGCAGACGAACAGTTAAGAGGGGCGTGCGGCTTTCTTTTCTGCCTGGTGGCAACAAGCTCAAGGCAGTTGCATAACCTTATAGCTTGGCATGTATGGCCTCTGCTGCCCCGCGGATTATGTCTCTTATGTAACCGCGTTTATACAGGAAGCTAACAGCATCTAACAAGCTAAAAATAAGCAGACTTCCATAATTTCAGAGAACAATTATTTTAAACTTTGCTCATGTGGCTGCTCCTATTTCAACAATAAATGTGGCCTCTTCGGACATTTTATTTATTTTTTTGCCCAGGATGATATTTTAACACACTGGCAGCCTGTTTTCTCAGAGAGAGTCAGAACTCCTTTCTCATTTTCCCATTACAGCAAGAACTCTCCTAGCTTTTATTCAAGGTGCTCTCCAATATGTGCGAGAAGCAAAGCAGCCCAGAGTATTGGTCCTGCTTTTTCTCCTCAGACAGTCAAGCAGTCTGACATTTGTGGGCAGCTTTTGGAAAACTGGTATTTGTTTCCATGCTAGTAATAACCTTCTCAGTCAATCAGACAGCAGATTATTAAGAGCATTTTTTATATCGCTCCTTCAGATGCTGGGTTTTCCAGGGCAGAACAAAAAGCATTTAGTTTTTCCCCTTACTGAAGTTGCTCCTTACCTGGGCTTTGTGTCCACTCACCCTGTATCTCCCGCTGGTAGGAGGGAGGTATCCTATGGAAACCCTATAGGGTTACGCCTCACGCCTCAACTGCAGTGGGTGATGTACGCAGAGGGCGGCTGGGTTTTCTTAAGCTGACACTTGTGTTCACCTTGTGTTGTTACCCCTGCCCCCCGTGTTTGGCTGCTCATGCCTCTCCCCGTGGGGAGTGGAAGCGAGCTTCAATACGAGCACTGTAACGTCACGCTCAGCACAAGGTTCCCGATGGGCATGTTAAAAGAGGCTCACGCCAGGTATTGCTGGGCTGCCCTGGCTCTGCGGGCACAGGGAGGACCCAAGGCACTGGCGGGGGATGTTTGATACGAGGGTCCCCTACATGGGAGAGCACAGGACCTGGTGGTGATCCTGATCTTCCTCCTGCCCCTCCTCACCCGCAGTGGGCTGCAGTGGGAGCCGTGGGGGAGCACTGCCCCTAGGCGAGATGTAAGCTGGCAGGGCCAGTGCATGACACTTTGCTGCTCTATCAAAGGTGTTTCTTCAGTCAGTGAAACTGAGTCACACACAAAGATCCTGCAAAGTCCTTGAGTGTTTACAATGGTAAGCCATGCTGATCGCATGGCGTTAATTCGCACGAGCGTGAACTGAAGCCCTTTGGAAACTTCAGAGTGCTCCATGGACAAGTACTCTTGTCTTAAGTCTCGGCATCAAACTTTATTTTGTGGAATTTGGACAAACAACAATTTTTCTAAACCTAGAAGTAGGAAGAAGTAAGACAAGCTCTCCCTGGGCCTCTGTAGGAATTCAGGTACTGATGGACCTTGATTTGGAAGGAACAGTAATGTGTAAGCACCATTGCTACATCCATATCTCAGCAGCAATACTCAGCTCTGAGTATACTTGAATTAAAGCCCAATAATAAACAGACCTGACTCAGTGAAGATGCTAATTTGAGTGGTAGAGTTACCTCACTTTTGAAAGAAAGCACTTTATTTGTGATTTTCCAGAATGCTATCTCCTATTTTAATTTTTCCGTGATTTCTCTGCTCTTAAAGGGGCACAACCTCATGTGATGTAAGATGGTGTATCTTTATTGATTTGCAGTAGCTGAAAACCAGGCATGAAATATTCATGTTTGCTTTGTTAACCCTTGGATTTTTCCTTTTAGGTCGGCATTAGTCCATTAGTTCCCAGCACCCACCACCTGCTGCAAGGACAGTCAGCAGCAGCTCCTCAAAATATCCCCTCTGTGCTCCCAGCGAAGCAGCAGATCCTATGGTGGCTGACAAGAGCTAGATGGGGAGGCTGCACTGGGGCATGGCCACCGAGTGAGGCTCATTACGCCTGTTCAAAGTCTCCATCCATACATGAGGCTTACCAAGGTTTACATGACTCCTGGCTTAAAATAATTGCAATAATCCCTTAGACTGACAACACTGAATTGTTGTATTTCCTCCAACAATAACATTTAGTTCTAATGTAATACTCAGCTGGTGGTGGTGGGGAATCAAATGGGGTTTTTTGTTGTTGTGTTACAGCTATTCTGTAGGAGTAGGAAGAAAGGAATGTCACCCGAATCTGCTGGTGCTGGGTGCAAGCTGTAATCACTCCAGTGTGCGTGTGGGTGTTTGTTCTGCACAGTCTGGGGGCACGATCTTATCCTAGTGCAAATACAAAGTGACTCTGCTGGACTCCCAGGAAAGTTAGTGGGAGGAGAGGCAACTCCTTCCTACTGTGCAGGGCTAACCTTTTGTTTAACTTCTGTGAGAAGAATACGCTCAGAACATCAACCATCATTTTGTTAGTTTTCAGTTAGGATAAATCCATATGATTGAATCAGGCAAATGGACAGTGAAAAAAGCTAATTCTTAAAAGAATCAGTTCAACACAATTTAAAATGCTATGAGGAATAAGAGTAAACCAGCACTAATCTGTTGGTATTTGCTCTTTTCTCTCAGTAACCTCAGAAATGTAGGAAAAAGAGGATGGTAATGACATGCCATGAAGCCCACATCTGGTCCCTGCTGCATGGGATGCCCTGTGTCCTCAGGAGCTCCCTGGAGAGGGAGAGCGCAAGCAGTTCTGATGCCCTAAAATGGGCTCCAACCTTTTTTTCTAACACAGCCTGAAGTCAGGTGGCTGGCTACGCTGTGTTCTGGTGCTCTAAGCACATCTCCCAAACGTGGCTCTTCGCGGTGCGGGTATTTTGAAGTACAGGCACATGAACAGTGTGGCAGGAAACCTGGGCATCCTGGGAGTCAGTTTAAGCCAACTCCTGAACACAGTCTTCACATCTTGAGGCTGACATACCCTCCAAGAATGTCAGTCTTCTTGCTTTGTACATGGTGTAATCCATATAATTTTCTAATATGCTATCACATGAAGACATGTGGTAGCAATGCAGACCACTCAGGCTATGCTGGGATTCAGGCCATTATGCTCATTCTATAGTATAAGCATCCAAACTATAGCTCCTAGTGCAAAGGCTACCCTCTTTGGAAAAGGAGGGGTACTGGAAAAACTTTGGGCTTAAAACAGGGGGAAAATTGTGGTATGGAGCATTGAGAACCTTGCCAGGCTGGACATAGGCCAAAGACACTTTGTGATTATTTCAGTATATGCCAGAAAATGACCCAGTCACTGGCATCAAGAGCATCACAGAAGTACAAGCTAAGCATAAAGACTGATTTTATGGATGTTCCAGTGGGCCGTTAAATCAATCCATCAAACCATCCGCCTTTTTGCTAGGACATAGCATGAGTCTAATCTCCCAGGCTGGACAACTGTCAGGTGTAATTGTCTACAGATGAGAGACATCTACACAGCATGAAGTGGAGGAGAAGTAAATAGCATAAGGACACTTGATAAATTTTCTTCATTTTCCATATTCAGGAGTCCAGCTATCTAGTAGATGACCAGAATGCAAGTGTTCTCACATACATAATAAGAAAAGTCCACTATGGTGGCAAAAAAAAAAGCTGAGATGATAAAGGTCAGACGACTGTCCTGATGAACCCCACACAGACTTGTAGCTCGTCTGCTAAAATGTGCTCTCCTCTGTCCAGCAGTCCCAATTTTTCATAATAAGTTAAATTTTACTACAAAATTCCTATCAGCACCTCCCTTCCAACCTGCCATATGTGTGTTAGAATGCTGAATTATAGATTTTGATGCTTTATCCAGCTTACTCCTTACAGGCGCTATGGGAAATAGCTCTGCTGCAACAGATTCATACTTTAATTTGCAGCATTGTGAGGGTTCCCTGCCCTAAATTCGAAATACTGTAAAATGTCCCTCGGCACTTCATGCTGCTCAGGATTCCTAGCACCTTCATCGGGATCAGTGAAGCACTGTACTAAAGGGATTTGAATCTCAGCTATAATAAGCCATCAATGTCACCAGGTCAGTCAGTTAATTGTGAGGTGAGGTCCCGCTCCATTTTTATTATTCATTATGCTTTGTATTCAGTCCCCTACATTTACTAACATAACAGAGATACTTTGCAAAATGTCATCAAGGCAAATCACTAAAGGATGCCCTGGTCTAACAAGCTCCCATCCATATGAGGGAAGGTAGAGGACGGCAGCAACGCATCCTCACGTGCTGTCCTCCCTGAGGCTGCTGCAAGCTCTGCGGCTCTCAGGGTCATCTCCTCTGTCACCAGCCTCCGAGCATGTTGCCTCCAAATCCAGATCCGGCACAGAGAGCAAGATTCACTGCTGACAGCATGACTTCGACTGGACAAAATTGTTCCAGCTCATCAGACTTCTGAGTGTATCAGCTTTAGCTTTGCTGATAAAAAGTCAAGAAATGGATTATTCTGTAAAAATCCATGGATTTTATTAGATCTCTGTGGGTGTGATAATTCTTGTTTCAAAAGCCATGCATGTCTTTGATAAGGGTATTTGGCGACTGACTTGCCTGTTGAGACAGCCTGGTTTAAGCCCATCAAGGCTGCGCTGCGTCAATGTCATATTGTTGTAACAATGTTAACCAGAAAGGAGAAAAGGTTATTGTCCATTCATCATTTGTAATTTTTCTAATCCCTTGATACGAATAGCGTAACGTCACTGGAGGAGGATTTTTGTTACAAGACAAATGCCAAAGCTTGAAAGTACATTTCTCAGCTCTAGATTAATTGGGGGAGAGGGATATAGGGCTTATATCATCTGATGAATGCTTAGTCTTTTTCTTATCATTTAGCCAGCTATTTTTTTCCGCAGTACCCTGTGATCTGGTTCAAGTACTTCTCTCTACATCTATTCAATTCGGAACTGCCTGTTTTAAGCTGATTTTGCTTAGTCTTAGCTAGAGCTGGTTGCTGTCTAATAAAGACATAGGGTTTGTGCTTTCTCTCTGCTGGGAACTGCTGCCCACTGTGCATTTTCACTGTCAGCTGGACACCACGATGGGCTGCCTCCGTGTTGCCTTGGTTTACAGAGACAAATTGAATCAACAGAAGGGGTATACTGGATACCTTCATCCTGGTTTTTGTCAGCTATGACAGATACAAATGAAAGAAATACCTAGCAAAAAGAGGAGGAGAACTTTTTAGCGTGCTGTAATCCTGCACAACTAAAAGCAAATTTGAAAAGCCTGGGTAAAGGGAAAAATACTGAGCAGAGCTTGGGTACAGGACAGCCTCCCTGCATGCTGCAAAGGAGTGACTTCAGAGCCTGCTCCCAGCGGGAGCGTGTGTGTGCTTGTGTGACGGCTAAATGCATCAAATGGAATAAAATCAGGAGTCAGTAATCCTCAGTGATTTGCTCTCACACAGAACATAAAATGGTAACTGTTTTCTCCTTAATAATAGAGCAACTACAAATATCTTTCTGTGTTGAGTTCCCCATGACAAGTTTTTTGTCAGTGAGCAGGGTGGTCTGCCACTTCCCTGCAGTCTTCAATAACCTATAGTGATGATAATATTATTATTATTATCATTATTTTCCTGATACTGCCTTTTCCATATGTCAGCTCAGAGGGCCTTGGGGCAGCAAATCAGTATACCCAGTGCACAGCAAAGTGCAGGGCTAATTACTCAGGCTATCCCTGCCCGAGGAGGGACATGCAGACCCATGGCGTGGGGCAGGGCTGAGCCTCCCCACTTCCCACCAGTGGGCAGACCCCAGCGAGAGCAGCCCCCGGCAAGCCCCACGGGTTTTGGTGCAGCCTGGCTGGGCAGCGCTGGCCGCGCCTGCCCCGGGGTGGGATGCCACGAGGTATCCCAGGCCACGGGTGGCTACCGGCACGCTTGTGCCAAGTGACACAGGTCCTGTGTGGGAAGTCTCCCTGAAACCTGGGGTAAATACCCGAGGTATGTGCCCAGCCCAACTCGTGACACCTCCCTGAACCAGCCTGTGACAGGCGTGGGAGCAGAGGGGCAGGACGGTGGTACAGCTCTCATGGGGGGAACTCAACATGCTGCAATTTAGAATCACATGCTGCAATATGAAAAATAATAATTGTAGGGATTTGCTGCCCTCTGGCAGGATTTTCTTACAGCCCTGATTCTCTGTGAACTACGAGAGCAGCGCTCAGCGACGATGCTCCAGCACAGCAAGGTCTCTGCATTTCCCAGTTGGTTGTTGGCAAAGCAGAGCAAACTGCTGGGCACCACTGCTGCAGCCTCCCTGCAGCCCTCCTGGAGAGCCAGAAGCACATGCTGATCCCAGGCAGGGGCTGGTGTACGGGCCAGAGCTGCTGGGCTGGCAGGAGCCCCCCGTCCCTTCTCTCCATCCCTCTGGGGCGATGGGGCAGCAAGCCTGACTCTCTAAAGCTGATCCTTTCATTGCTTGTCTCCTCGCAAGAGCAAGTCCATCATCTTCCAGCTAGCAATAAACTCCTAGCAATAAACTTCAGTTTGGCCTCTAATGCTGAGGCCAAACTGAGTGGCCCCAAGTGGCTTTGCTGGCTTTGATTTCTTGGTATGGTACACACTTTCTGAGAGATACTCAGCAAATCGGGCTAATTTTCATTAGCATCATTTTCCAAAAGGCCCATTAATGCCGATATGGCACTTGTGGACAGTAGTTTTGAAAACCTGGGCCTTCTCTTCAGTAAACACAAAGTATTGTGAGTCTCATGGGGTGAGATTTCTCTGATGAAACGCTGAGTTCTGCAGTGTCTGCACCGTACTGCGTTGGTCCTGCGGACTGCCTGCCTGGTCAGCAGGAGGAACAGGCACATCCTGGACACTTCAGAGCGCTCTGATGTCTCAAACTGTCAGATGACTGTATCCTAAAAGCGTCCATGGCTTATTAAAAGAACCTAGGTTGGCTACCTTGGATGTTGATGTTTTTGCTACAGATATACCTGAAATTAGGTCATGCTAGTCCTACCCTAAAACAGCAAAGAAATGGGGGAGTGGGGAGGTCCATAAAAGTACCTCAGGTGCATAGATGTTCCTGATATTGTTTTTCTGTTTTGAGAGAATGGAAGAATAACATAGATGCACTATCCCCATTAGTATATGTAACAGTCTGGCTGCCCATATGGCACCCATGATCCTCACCTCCAGCAGGTTACAATCCCAGGAGAGATAAATAGGTAGGCAAGGACTGAGGAAGAACAACAAGTAGGACTCAAAACCAAATCCATGATCATCCCTGATGGTTGATTGTACAGCTGTGTGGGATTTCCCTAGGGTTTTGAATACAGGGGGGAGCCTGGAGTTGGAGGATGAATAAGACTCTCTCTGTCTCTTACATGTAATGTAAGTATGTATGTTTTGCTGCATATCTAGTTTCTTTTCTGCTTAATACACACATGATCGGCAGGAACCTTGCGACTAATGATTCTGCTCGTAGCAGTGGCCGCAGGCCTTAGCATCAAAGTCCACCTTGCACAATGCAGTGCTGTGCAGAGCTATCAGAGCTGGTCTGGAAGGCGCTAGCTCCATGTGATAGTGCAGCCAGGCTAATAAATAGCTCAGAGCAAGCTTTCATGGATCTGCTTTATTGCTGTCAGGGGTTTGAACTTGTATCCCTTTATGGTACTGCACAATGACAATGAAATATGTGTGCTTGTTTAGAGCTGTTTGGAGTGTCTCTGGCTGGCACTGTACTAGACAGGTCAGGGATGTTCATGAAGCTGTGAAGATGGTGATAAAAGTCAAGGTTTGATTTTATAGTTACCTTTGTTATTATTGAGAAAGCTTGAAGAATAAGGAAACCATTTATTCATAAACCTTTCCAGCAGCAACAGCCGTAGCCACTAAGACACCCTGGGGCCCACTGAAGTGATGCCAACATCCTTGGTGATTTCAGCAAGACATGGATTGATGAGACGAGCAACTGTGGTTACGCTGACTTCCACAGACTTACACTGATTTACTTCAGCTGGGAATCTGCCCCCTTTCTTTGGGCTGGATCGTGCTCACTTTGTTTCTTCAGTGTTAGCACGGCAGATACCTTAGAAGTGGCTGATACCAATTCATATAGCTATACAGGGAATAAGTACTAATGCCTCTTCTGTTATGTTCTACAGACAAACTGGGAGATCTGCCTAATGTCTCTTAAGTCATGAAAGTACTGCCTGAAAATGGGGCACTGTTATGCATCGCTCCCCTTTCAGCCCCTGGCATGGCTGTGCATAGCACTTATCTGGACTTCCCTTGCTATGAAACCAGCCTGACCACCAGTTTGGGAGAGGAAGCCTTTCATAGCTGCCCGGAACGACTGACAGACCTGTGCTCCCTGAGGTACGACGTCGTACTGAACCTGGAAATGTTCCATATGAATGGAAGCCCGTTAGCTAAAGCAAGAGGGCAGAACGTGACTGTATTTTTTTTTTTTAATAGGCTCGGCTATTATCCTTGGTACACATCACAGGAAGTCCCTCTTAATGGTGGCCTACCCTAGAACTTTAGTTTGCAAACTCATCTGGAAAAAAACTGCCGTGACATTAACTATTACATCCCAGCTAAGGACTTCAGTGGATTAGCTGTCATGGACTGGGAGCACTGGAGACCTCAGCGGGCCCGCAACAGGGATGCAAAAGATGTCTACAGAAGAAAGTCCAGGAAACTCATAACCACAATGGAAGGGAATATTTCAGCAAGTGAGGTTGAACATTTAACCAGAGTTCCCTTTGAAGAAAGTGCAAAAGTTTTTATGAAGGAAACAATTGCATTAGGAATGAAAAGCAGACCAAAGGGCCTGCAGGGATAGTATTTATACCCTGACTGTCATAATTACAATTTCCGTGATCACAGCTACTCTGGTTCCTGCCCAAAGAGGGAAGTTTTGAGGAACAATGAACTTTCCTGGCTCTGGGATAGCAGTGCAGCCCTGTATCCTTCCATTGGCATTAAGAAGCCCCTTGGAAACAGTCAAAAACATTTGCCTGTATTTGTATATACTTGACTAGGTTATAGAGATGAACCTTTATTATTTCCCTCTATGGTAAGCTTTTGCTGGAACAATGTGGGCTGCATTTATGCTTTAACCATTCTTGCAGATGGTGCATCAGGATGGAAAACCTCCTACTTGGGCCAGCTCTGCTGGTTCATGTTAATTGTCCACATGCTTTAAAGAGCTCAATGTTCTGAAGAAAAAATGCAGCCTCAAATACCTATTCTTTTGCTTTAATTCATCACTACACTATACTCAAATATGCATTTGAATGGATTAAAAGGATTTCAGCAATTTGATGTAGTATGTAGGAGGCAGTTAATACATTAATCCTCCCTGATGTACTTTCTTCTGCTCAGTATGCAATCACTAACTAATCCCCAGATAGCTGTCCCTTTTATAGAAGGGAAACTGAGGCAGAGATGTTAGCAACTTGCTTAGTGTTACATCAGAATGGGAAATGGAAATCAGCAGTCTTTCTGCATGCCTCCATCTCAATGACATTTAATTTAGTCCCATACCTACCTCAGAGCAGGCAAATAGTGCCCCAGAACCAAGGAGTACTCCTCACATCAGCTGAACACACACACAAGTATTTTCAAGATAAGTGCCTTACCCTAGTCCTTCTTTATGTGATTCTGGACATCCTCCCAGAAACTGGATGAAGACGGTAGGTTTCCTGTAAAAAAGCAGCATAACCCACCTGTCACAGCTACCAGCAGGTCTCAATTTCCATGTTTCAGAGTTTAGCAAGTGAGCTGTATTAATTTTTTAAAGACTATGTTCAGTCTTTCCGCCCAGGTACAGAGTCTGAAGCTGACACCTTGTCGGGGAAGGAGCATTAGCTCCCGCTCCTCTTAGGTCCCGCTACTCCCCTAGCACTGCCATCACCCACTACACTTCCCAGTAAGGGGCTGCTCTTCTCTCCATCTTGAAGGCAAATGCCTATTCTTAGGCATTAAAGGAGGTGTAGGCACCTGCTTTGGTGGTTTTATCCAGCTTGTCCTTCCTTAGCTTTGCAAGAAGAGGATAGACAGACATCAATAACTGCTGCAGGCTGGTGTGCATCCCCTTTGCCATTTTCTGCCCAGTTTCTGCTTCTTTTCCCCTTCAGGCAACTAATTCCTGGGAAGTTTTTCTACTTGGATTCTTGATATGCTGTGGCCCTCAATCTCCCTTAAATCGATGATGGTGTCTAGGGATTCACTTGCATATCAATGGTCTCTCATCTTCAGTGCTTGTGGCATAGTAATTCACTTGTTGCTGATCCTTAATCACTGTTCAAATTAAGGATAAACATCCAAGCACCAAATACCATCTCCTTACAGCCTGCGATATGAGGAAAAGGTATATTGAAAGACAACTCTCTGAAACAAGCCTAGAAAGGGCACACAAATTGAAATTGTAGTTCTTAAGATTCGCCAAGTGTTGCATTTTCCCTTTCATTTAAGGTTGCACAATGCCGACATTCTCCCTCCTATAGAGTGTGCCTATTTACAGTCACTTTTTCTAAGGTTTTTATAAGAAGCTGAGTGAGCTCCTAGGAAAAGCAGCAAGAACAATGCATGCCTTTGGAATCACAGCTTTCAAATTGGAGAGGGATGGGGAAAACAGCTGATTGACATAGCAGAATGGCGCTCTCCTTCTCCTTATCAGCAAAAACAGAACTGAGGGAAGGCTTTGGGGCATTCTCATGTTAAAAATCCCACTTTAAGGAAAATATTTTAGTTGCTTCTAGTAACTGATGAGATATAAAATAATTATAATTAAATTTTGCATCAAAGTAAATTAAAATGTATTTTTTCCCAGTGTTTGTTCACTTGCTTATTACCAACATCTCAGGCAGTACCTAAGTTTGCAACTTATGTTTAATAATCTTTGTACTCTAGACAGCAAACCTTTAGCTACAATAAAATATAGTTTATAGGGACCAGAATGAAAAGAAAATGTAGTCCAAGAGACAGCCACATAATAAACCATTGGATTACTTTAGAAAGGCTGTGAAATGCTGAATTAGCCTGACAATGATGGCTTTACTTTTTTTCACTGTAGCAAGATCTCATTAACGCTATCGGAGAGAGTGCCCTGGGAGCTGCAGGCATTGTTATTTGGTGAGATATGAATTTAATTTCTTCAGCGGTAAGCCTGTGCCTGATTTAAATGCAATGTGTAAGATCCTCATTTTATCCTATTAATAGACACTGTCTGACTGCGCCAGTTCTGAGTAGTCAGTACCAGCAGAGCTGACTGCTTAACCAGTCTTTGCTGTTCCCCAGTCAGGATGACCATGGAACATGGTCAATTCTTCCTGGCTCAACAAGGTCTTGTGAGGCTCACAGGCAACCAGTGGTAGGGGAGGAAGCCAATGGCTAACACCAGGCATTTTGGAAGACAGTTCCTCAATAGTTATCACCCTGGTCAGATTCCTTTCCAGCTGGATAAAACACTAGGAAATCATCTAGAGCCTGATTAGCACATCAGTCAGACCGGATTAGGTGTACCAGTGGTGCCCAGCAATTTGTCAGGTTATAGGAACTCTATTTGTGCCTGTGTATGGGCAAGTAAAATGAAGCAGGCTGTTGAGATCAGATGGAGAGGCTTTGTATTACATGATATCAGACCTAGCCACGTGAAAATCAAAGACTGATTTCTGAGGCTCCGTCATGTCCCGGAGCTTTCAGACAACCACACATCAAACTTTGTCATAAGAAAAGACTTTGTCCTTAAAGCTGTGTGAAATGGGT
This sequence comes from Phoenicopterus ruber ruber, assembly GCA_009819775.1. Lineage (NCBI taxonomy): Eukaryota > Metazoa > Chordata > Aves > Phoenicopteriformes > Phoenicopteridae > Phoenicopterus > Phoenicopterus ruber. The sequence goes on along the minus strand of CM020215.1, from coordinate 25,180,263 downwards.
GTTCTGGGCTGCTTTTCTCCTGGCAGATAGTATAGAAAACCCAGCCAGCACGAGAATGAATGGCTGAAAATAAGTGTTCAGTTGTCCTCAGCAAATTCAATTACTTCAGCCAATTTTTGTAAATATTCGGCTGTGGTTTCTGTCAGAGTCAATGTGAATAGGAGGGTGAACTTCCTTCCAACTCGGTCAAGTGACAAAGGCAAGCCCCTGGAGCATCTCCATCAGCTCCGGACCCCCCCCAGTCTTGCCACACAGCCACGCTGTCATCACCTGCGTTTCTAGCACACATCATGGCTTCTTTGTAGATCTACAGACTGTGGTGTTTTCTGGGGAGTGCAAGTTGCTAACGCCCTTTGCACCTCAATTGGATTATATTTTCTGTATAAAACATCCTAATAATCCTTTAAATTAGTTAAATTTAAGTTATTCTGAATGAATTCATTAATGTAGGCTGCTTACATATTGCATATTTTTCAGAATGTAAAAGGAAAAAATAGAGTGGTTAGTTTCACATCAGCTAACATTTCTTTTCTACCATTTACAAAGCAACTGCACAAAAGTGCAAAAATTCATTGATTTGGAATTAGGGCCCTGTATTATCAATGTCACAGCAGCAGCGGAGGTGCGCAGCAGGCGTCTTTGTCAGCACAAGGGATGACTTGTACGAAGAACCTGGAGAGCCTGGACATATCTACATTTGCATCTGAAGAGCTTCCGCCTAGATGCCTTGGAGGACCAAGGATTTATTGTGAGAGGAGAAGCATCAAATGAAGATCTGGAAATAATGGCAGAGACATTTGTCTGCCACTGTTATCAGGGTTATGAAGGAACTGACTGCGGGGAAGTTAAAGTTGCTGGTAACCATCCAGGGAACTCGGCAGACTCTGTCTCACGCAGCAGATTTGCAGGGAACTGCTTGCTTCCTTTGCCTTTGATGAGTCTTTTCTAACTACTGCTTATTCTAAGGGCTGGTTTCAGTCCGTTGAGAGGGACGGTACAGTGGATCGGACAAAAAGTCACATGCTCTGCAACTGGGGACTGGACGTGTCATGGTCCCAGACATAATCCAAATGCTGCAGCTGTGCCCCGAGGGTTAAAGCCCATAAGGCATGGAGAGAGCAGGGCACCTTGAAGGCTGAGTCAAAAATGCACAGGTCATAGGAATATGTCTGGTCCTCGATCCCATCTTCTGAGATTAGGCTGTTTAGGAGGCTAGCAGCCAGGTTTCTGCCCAGCTGACAGCCACAACCAGGACAGCAAAAGCCTGCTACTACTGAAAAAAAATAGCATGAGGTTTACTTTTCCCTTTGTAAAGAGAGGAAGAGTCTACCCATATCTACCCCTTCCTGGATGGCATACTAGATAGAGCATCCTCCTGGAAAATGAAAGATGAGGGGAGGTTTCTAGTTTCTTTTCCATTTGGGTGAATTCAAGCCCATGTTTTCCTCTTTCATGTCCCACGTGATGGAGGTGTTCATGCTTTGAGCCCTCCGTGAGGTAGAAAGGAATGAAAGAGCCAGGAGATCGGGAAGAAAAAAGAACAAGCCACACTCTGTTGATCAGTATATTTACTGAGAAAGGAATGTATATATTCTAATCCAACAACAAAGGGTCTCCCTGTGGTTTTTTTATGCTATGACTATTTAAAATAAAATTAGTAAGTAGTGCTGAGAGCAAGAGCTCCACCTCAGCCAGGCCTACCGCCATCCTGAATCTGTGACAATACTCCAATGACTTTTAAATTCAAAGCTAATGAAAGCACCTCGTGGCTATTATAGAGATGCAATCAACAAGGATCAGGCAAGTTTATCATATTTGACAAGAAAGTTATTTATATCCCAACTGCTATTGTAAGATCCGTCCTCTGGAGGGGGTGGAAAGGCTCCCAGGGCTCTCCTTCCAGTCAGCAGGGAGAAGAATGCTCTTCTGGAGACGACCATGAGCAGAAAGAATACCCGGCATGTCTCCAGGGCACTCTGTGAACCTGCAGCTTCTCAGCTTCCCAGGGGTTAAGTATTCTTGAAAGAGAATTTACTTGAATGAAACAATTAAAAAACATTTGATTATTAATAATATACATGAAAAGATGTATATGTACATATATAATATATATGTGAAACAATTATGTCTTTATATTAGAACCTCTGTAGCTGGAAAAAGAATAGACAAATAGCCATAAGACACATAAGGGATCTATGAGACCTATGCTGAGTTCCCTGCTTTTTTGACCAGGCAAACATTTGAAACATACCATCCAACTCCCACTGGCCTCCATTATTCCTTTTGTCCCAGAACCTTAAAGATCCCATCAGGCTTAGACCTTTGTAATTTTGCACCTCTTAGCAGCTTTTCATTCTTCAAACATACGCTATTATCCTCATAGCTAACCTCAGTGAGTTATGGCCATAATAACTATGTTAAACAAATGATTGTAAGGCGAACAAACACTATGTTAATAGAGCTCTTGAAGGCAAGTGAGAAAAACTTTCATTAATTTTTTTGACAGAACTCCATTGTAGAAAGCAATATTTTAAATTCCATTTAAGTTAGGGGAGACTGTGACTAAACCACAGCCAATCAATAAGAAATAAATTGAGTTTAGAATGATCCTTCTTTAAAAGAAAAAAATAGAAATGAAATTCAGGCCATTTCTTTCAAAAAATAAATGCAAGACATCCACTAAAAATTTTCTAAAGCATATTTTTATAGTGAAGAAAACTAGAGATATTTTGGTTGAATTTTTTTTCATGGAACAGCTTTCTCAGAAAAATGCAGTTTGTTAAAATCAAAGTGCTGATTGTGGTGGATTTTTCAAGGGGAAGATGTAAAAATGATTCATTTGACATTCTGCTTGTGCTGTAGGACTGAAGTACATGCTAGTAGGAAACAAAATGTCTCAATATTTTCTGAGCGGCATTGGATTAGATGTTAGTTTGGACTCTTCTTACTGTCTTTGTTAAGGGCACATCTTACTGCTCATAGTAAGTAAACAATGGGAAAGAAAACCAGTGTTTTATAAAATCGAATTTCAAACTCTTCTGCAAATGAGTTAAATTAGCAACTGTCTGTAATGCATTAATGTATCTTATATAAATGTTATGATATTCCTTGGTATCCAAACATGCATCCAGGTACACAAGCCCAGATTTCTCCCACCCAATATATCCATCAAAGCGGGACAACTAAATTAGAAGCTAACCTGTAGGGGGGAGGGCACCTCCTGAGGATCACTTCAGGTGCGTTTGCTGGTTTTGAGGTAAGCAGCCCTTGGGCAGATGTTGTTGGAGATGGCAGTGCTGGTCAGAGGGCCCTATATCCCACCTCGGTATCACTCCAGGCACATAAGCCTTGGTTTGGATCTGGGCCACATTTCCTCTTTAGGCAGAGATGCAGTGCCTTTTTATCAAAGCACAAACCAGCTCTGTCATATTGCTTCCTTCCACTGAGAGACACAGGGTTGGAGGTTTTTTTGCAGTCACTCAAATATTTTTTTTCCAAGTGCTGTCCTGCTATTCTGCATTCAGAGAAAGACCTCAAAATCCAGGTTACACCGAGAATTGTAATTCTTAATTGTTACAGCCCAGGTAGGCAAACAACAAAGCACAGGCTAGTACAACGAAACTGGTCTTTCAGATATTTCAGAAGTATCTATCAAGTTTCAACCTCTCTCTCTCTCAACAGTATTGGCAGGCCAGATGATGTTGTGAGGTTCAAGTAGCCAAGACCTGCAGTGTGACAGTGATGACCTGCAGGATGGTACAGTGAGGAGATACTTCCCAAACCCCAGCAGGTTACTCCCCCCCAGCAGGGTACCCCACATGCAGAGCCTGTTCTCACAGGGACAGCTGAACCAGGTGCTCCTTCCGACTCCTCTGCTAACCTCCCTCTCCTTTTGAGGCTGGACACTCAGGCTATGTGAGATCTGGTATAAATTTGTATCATCAGCTGCGCCTCTAAGATCAAACCACCTCTCTTCTGTTCTCCTGTGAGGAGCATTTCTGATTTCCAGTTCTATAACTTTCTGGATTTCTCTTTTCTTCTCTTTGTGTTTCCTGCTGGCTATGTTTTGCAATCCTCAACTGATGTGCTGGCATTGGCAAATTTCTTTCCTGGGATCTAACTGTCATAGAGCATCCCATAAAGAATCAGACTACTGAAACTTCAGACTGTGGGTTCCTCTCGGTGTCCATATCCTTAAGATGTAAGCATGCCACAACTGAGCATTATGGTGACTAAATTATTCTATGGATTTCAGTAGGAGTTAGATACCTAAACAGGCCTGAAAATCTGCACTTGGGCTCTCAGCAGTTGCATAGTTAAAACTGTCACACGTTGTATGTAGAATGTAATGCAGCATGTCATAATAAAACTGACTGCGGAAAAAATTATTCTAGCTGTAGGCTTTTTCCCTGTAGAGGATTAAAGTTCAATTTGTGTTATTATACCTTCTAAAGGGTAGTGATAAAATTAACTAATCTCTGTACATCCATGAGAATGGATGCTTTTAAGTATAATAAACATAATTTCTCTTATTATAGTACAAATTGTGATTCTTCCTTTCATGTTTTGTGAGGCTGAACATTTCTTAGTAATATCATGTAAAAATAATAATAATATATGAAACTAAAAATCAGAGGGCAGATGATAAGCACAGAAATATTTTAGTCAGTGCTTTTGATGGTTTGACCTAAAGCCGTATGAAGTCAAGGGTAGTTTCAACAGGCCTTGCATCGAGCTGAGGTGCCTCCCAGGGAATTGCACCACAAGGCTCTTGAGACCTTGATAGGTGCCTCCTCCATGCTAGAACATTCCTAAAATAGATCAGAAGGTATGCATTACAAGCAAAAACAAGTTTTGAAGAAGCTTGTGTAGGCATCTAAACATAAAATATATCTAAAAAGCATCTAAAAGAGCTTATTATCTAAGCTGTTAAAGGTTTTGATAAGCTAGTAAGCATTTAGATAACCAATAAATATCCTATGTGATTTGGTATTTAACAATATTTATTGGTATAAGGTGTGAGAATAACCTTAAATGTTCTTTCACCTAGCCAAAAGCTTTACAAACAGTCAGCTAAAAATCTGCATGTATCTCCCTAATAATTGAAACCGTGTACAATTTTCAGTACATCTAGTCTTTTAGCAGAGGCAACCAAGGTTATTGAAATGGTTTTGTAGTTGTGAATGAGAACAGGACACATGGAAAACTGCTCTGACATTATTGCCTGCTGATTGCCTGCCTAGGCTCTTCCATGAGTCACTTTGAAATGGGAAATCAGACACTAATTATGAATTTCAGGTAATTCGGAACTTCCATTTGTAGTACTCCCTGGTATTGACAAGCGGTACCACATTTCCCACTGGATTTACGTTGATAAAGATATCTTCTCTTTTTGCTTCTATTTACTGCCATCCTGGCAAAGGATAGATGTTTGAAACTGGCACCTGGTTGCAGTCATACCATGAAGTGGCTGTAAAATTCATGGCCTTGTTCCTTCACCTAGATCCAATCAGGCAAACCCCATCTGCATGTCTAGCCAGTGAGGAGGTACAGATCCAAGTGAGAGCAAGGTTAAGTTAGTGTTTTAAATTAAATCAGAAATTCTGATCTAGTGTAGGCAGCCCTTGCCTTGATCATCCGAACTTATTCAGTACTAAACGATTTTCCTCCTGTTAGCCTCAAGGCAGCTGAAGGGTAATGCTGCACCTTCTTGCCCATTTCTGCTACTTGCTCTTACAGGTGGAGATTTTTCTTTATCACTCAACCAGTTCCAGATGTCTGGATGATGATTTTAATCCCAGGCTGGGGCTTTGCTGCAAATCAGTTTGACAGTCAAGTGCAAAATAGAATTGCCTTGGCATAATTCGGGTGCCTGACTCCCTGAAATGATGGTTGAACTCATAGCAATAACGCTATTAAATACAGCATTTTAAACACTGTACAGATTGCATTGCACATTCATTTTTAATTGTATTCTGTATTGAAATTGATGGGAATTGGGCTCCTAAGTACACTTAATGAGTTAGATTAATAGGAGTTTGTTTCTATTATTCTCATTTTCAAGTAGAGATGATTAAAGAGTAACTACCTATCTGAGCCCTAGTACTCTCAGTTATGACAGATTACTTTATGCTTATATTGAATAATTTAATCACCACTGTCGTTGTATTGAGAATAGTGGAACAAATTACAGATCTGTTGTATCTTTTTGCATATACTTTCACCTTGTGCTCCACTGGTGGAAGTCTGAGGTATGTCATTTTCTGAAAAGTGCAGAATTACATTTAAATCTTAATTTATCCTGAACCATAACCTGCTGAATTAGTACCTGAATTTTCTACTGGGCTCCCACTTTAATGCAGGATATTCTGAACAGGTCCATCATTTTTTTTTAAAAAAAAAAAAGATTCAAAGCAGATGTGAACTTAGTCAATGGGGTTGCTTACGCAGATCACTTTCCACAGACTGGTATACCCTACAAACTCCCTATAGAAAATCAAGTCTCAGCTACACATGACTTCCTCGGTATTTAGAAGTGAGATATTAACTGTTGTTACAGTCTTCTGTTCTTCTGATTCTTTGGGAATTTGTGTATGTGTTTTGACTACGAACATGTTTTGAGAGAGTGGGAAAGGAGAAATACAGTACGAAGGAGAACAGCTGACCATCGCCTATTAACACACGTGGCAGCAGGTTCGGATTCAAGTTCTTTCCGTGTTTTGACAGAAGTGTCACACCACCATCCTATCCAAAAAAGATGTTTCGGATTCTTATTCAAACAAGATTTGTAGTTCAGCCCATGCCTCTCTATAAAGTAAAGGTAAGCCTCCTGCACAGAAAGTCAGCGCTCTGCTATTCCAAGGACAGTAAAACCATAGGTCTTAATGATGGCAATGAATCTATTTTCTGCTAGGATTCTGGGTAAACAGTAATTCTGGAAAGCAGGAGCTTATTAGCTCTTCCTGAAATCTGTGTTTCTGTAAGGATTGTCTCTCAGCAGACAAGCAAGATTATGGTGAAATCTGCCGGGACTGGCTGCAGTTACCCCTTAGATGTGACTGCGGAAGACGTGGCTCTTTCTTTAACCCTCACTGGATGCGGCCGACGAAGGCTTGAGCGTTGGTTCTCTGAGGATTTGTTCAGGGCTGGAGCCGGTCTGCAGTTTCCTGCTTCGTGGGGAGTTTGCTCGTCAGCAAAGAGAAGCCTAGCCTTTTTCCAAATCTTCAGGCACCAGTCATCGAAACGATCACTATACCGAAGGCGAAGGCTTTCCGAGTCATCACTGCATCTGTGAGACCCATCTATGTTAAACAAACGGCACACTGGCTTGTTTCTCCCAGGGAGCGGGAGGAGGGATGGCAGCTGAGCATTTAGGGAAAAGTCCTTCATTTAAAAGACTGGATTTCTGAAATAAAGACTACTACACGCCTCTGCTACCAAGAAAATCACTCCTTATTAGAAAGCAACACGGACTTAACTAGCATTCAGTTAAGGCAACATGAATACAAAAGATTTACTTGTAACTCCTGAGAGGGAAGAAGTGGGTGTTTCTATAGGTGGTAAAATCCTTTTCTCTAGCTTTCTGAGCATACTGCTTTTATATTAATAATACACATTTTCTTACACTTTTTATATTCTGCATTGTGATTTATTGTATTCTAAACATAAAAAAGGATCTGATTCCATTAAAATCAGAAAAGGCTTTGGTTATGTTTTAAACGAATACAGGGTAAAAGAAAACATGAAAAAATATGTCGTTTACAGCCTGGTCTTTCCTTGATCTAAATGATTATTAGAGTTTCTGGCCGGTAAAACGAAATATCACCACTCTACATCACATATATCATGGTCTTATCTTGATACAATATAGACTTCAGTAGCAGTGACTTGCTTGCACAACAATGTGAAGCAGATGGAGAAAACTTAGTATGGTTGTACTTATGTCCAGAGATAAGATGCGTACACTGAAGAGCAGCAGCCCTAAACCAGTTCGGCTTCGTTAGGCAACTGAAGGAACCATAGGGAAAACTGCAGTCAGAATTACCAGGTTTGCAAGAGTTTCCTAAAATATGTAGACGATAGAGGCAGGCCTGACATTAGACTTCCCAGAAGTCATGAAACAAGCCCAGGCAATTTTTGTTTATCTCCTAAGACAAAGTCTTTGCCTGTTACCAGAGAAAAGGCAAATTCTGGAGCTTCCCTCGCCTTCCTTCTCCACTCTAATTCTCCCAAGGCCATTCAGCTCCCAGGCTTTTAGTTTCATTAGAACATTTGTCTGGGACAGCAACGTGTTGAATGTTTTGAGAAGCAGAACTGAAAAGAGAAAGGGAACAAAAATGCAACAACAGTGCTATGCACATAGGCGATATCCACACCTGCTGGGGAATTGGGCTTCACAAGGGATGCAGTCCACTCCCACCGAGAGCTAGCAAAATCTTTCCAGTCACTGTGACAGGACTGTCAAACTTCCATCCAAGAGAAGTGCAGGGCACTTAAAACTTAATTTTGATTCATTATGATAAATAACACACATCTGTAAAGGGTAACAAAGGCTCAAAATGTAAAATTTGGTTCCACATTTTGACTCTTACTCCTAAAACTTATATCTATCAGGTCCACGTTTTTTTGGATTTTGCTTGTGTTTGTTGTTTTTTTTTTTTAAAAACCTTCAGAATGTTCTCTCTAGCACTTGTATTGATTATATCTGGTCTGTAAGGAATACTCAACGCCAAAGATCATTACAGAAAACGTGCTATCTTTCTGAATTTTAGCCAGCTGTTTGATGTATAACATTGGCAGTGTAAAGCTCCTGCTGAATTTTTAAACCATTTGGAAAATAAATCAGAGACTTCAGTGGGACTTCTCTGATTTACACCAGCTGGGAATTTGACCCTGAGTCTTTTAGAACAGGCTAATTGCCAATCAATAGGAAAAACTTTCAGGCGGTATGTGAAAAATAGCATTCAACTGCCAGTTCTGTCCCTGGCTTTTCTGGTGGAATTTTTGCAACGAAAATTGTCTCAACATTTTTAGTGGCTGCCCAGGTAGCGGTTACAGGTCCCGCTCAAAGCAGCTGCTATGGCCTCACATGCTTTTGGGGCGGGGGGGGAAGGAGCCAGGGAGTACATGAAAGGGGGAGAAATAGGAATACAGCCGTATGGGACTTGTGTGCTGGGAATCATTTCTCTCAGCGGATGGGTAGGGAAAGGCAAAGGATTGACTATCAACATGGAACCAAAGGAAGGAGCCCGGGTGACTGTGTCAAACTGCTATCCCACCCACGTCATCCTGGGAGCTGCTATGAGTCAAAACAGGTCTTACTTAGCATAACAGTGTGCCTAAAATTAGCACCAGCTCCCTGGTGCTAACCAGATTCCTAAACAGGCACAGGAAGGATAGTGCTGGTGAAGGATGATCTGTGTAAGACGTAGAGGTATTGATGCTCAGTGTGTGGACCAAGCATATAACAAATAGATAGCAGAAGTCAAATACCCAACCTGAACAAGTGCTCGGCACAAGTCTGGCCACCATCTGCCCCCACTGAGGGTCCACAGCATCACCCGAGTACGGGCTCCTATCAGAGGTGCTGACAACCACCTTTTGAGTGAGAGCCTTCTGGTTATAGCATTTGCCCAGGGGCTGGGGCCAATCTCAGCAGCAAGCTGTAGAATTTGGCTTTCTTCTTGCTTCTGCTGTCCGTAGTCCTAAAATTTCATCTTGGCAACTTGATAGATTAGGCCTATGAGTTCATGGTGTTTTGGGTAAAGCAGAATGTCCAAGGCTAAACAGAATACCTCAAATAATCTTAGGCCTGGTTTTCCACTTTTCCCCAATGTCTGCGTTTTCCACTTTTCCCCAATGTCTGCGTATATGAGGCTGCTGGTGAGCTGCTCTCATCAGATACCTCAAAGTTGATATAGCAACCCAGTAATATTGTTCATTTCATCTGTTCTTGCTAATAATTTTTCAGTCATATGGAGGCTGGATGGAAAAGACCGTTTGAAAGATGGCACACTGGTATCTCCCCACCTTGGATTCCTACCTCTTGGCAGCTTGGCTTGTGCAGCAGGTCTGCTGTTCTTGGCTGGGTCTGGAGCAGCAGACACACAAACGGCCCAGGTGGAATTATCTATTTTTAAACCAATTCCTGCATCATCAGAAATTGGAAGCTGATCTATAACTCCAAAAGAGCATCAAATCTCTCTCATACCCACTCCCACACCGAGCTTACATCCCATTTCCCCAAGGTTAAAGCTCTACTCAGAGAAATCAGCTCCAGGTGGATGAAGTTCCTAGAATGTGCATTCATTAGTTACTGCTGGCATAGCACAGGGAAGGTGGAGAGTGTTACACAAGCAAGTAATAATGCTACTAATATGTGCTATTATTAAGGTTATTATAATACCAACTGGCATTGCAGAAAATTTGGTGTCATTAAATACATATTAGGGCTTTTCAATGAACTATCAGCGTGACCAGTCCTGTGCAATCTCGGCAGAGAGAGCTTTGGAGGAACACGTTCACTTCGCAGCTTTGTAGCACTGGGACTGTACTCTGTGGTGGGATTTGAAGGCAGAGAAGCAAGGCCAGCGGCGAGCATCACCACGGAGCCAGGCGTTGGGTGCAGCGCTGCAAGCAGGCTGTGCTCTCCAGGGCTGCCTGCACCCCAGTCTGCCCGCACCCTGAGCCACGACACTGCCACCCTCCATGTGCTGGTGAGCCCCTGGGCAGGGAAGCAATGGCCATGACATGCACCCAAGCTGTGTTTGGGTGGAGTGTCTGAACAGTGCAGAGCTTTGGAGGAACGGGGAGGGTGAAGGTGAGATGGGCTCTGGGGACCCATCTGCTCTGCAGTGGGTTGAAGCACTGGTAGGTGAGTTGCTGGGCTACTTGGTGGTTGCCATCAGATAACTCCTTGGCTGGTGTATTGGCAGCCAGCTTTGCTAAATCCTGCACATTTACCACTGCTTTTCAATACTTGGAGGATTTCCTCCAGTGCTGGCTGGCAAAATATAGAATACAGAAGAAATAATAGCTTTCATTTATGAAGGAGAGCATTTGGCTCGGGTTAGCTTGTAGAAGGGTTTCTCCAAGCCTGCCCACTTTTTCTGACTGAAAATTTTGTCTGGCATTTCTATTCATGTTCATGGCTACAGATGAGATCAGATAAGTGACATTGGAGCATTGAATCTGACCCTTTCAAGAAACGGCATGTGTATTTCATGCATGCTGCAGATCCAATGTGTCTCAAACACAGTAGATGATGTTCTCTGCAGATCAGCTGCAAAACTTCTGCCCCAGAAGGCCAACTCTTCCCAGAGGCGCTGAATCACTCCTCAAGCCACACTAGGTTTAACCTATGTGGTGTGGAGTAATGACTGAAAACTCATAAAGTCAAATGTCAGTAAGGAGCTTAATGCCTACTGTTTTTAATAGTTGGTGGCTTTTAAGTGACTTGCATAATAATTCCAATAAATACTTGCTCTTTTATAGTATGTCCAGCCTATGAATCTCAAAATGCTTTACAAAGGCCATAAACAACCATTTTACAGATAGTCAAACTAGAGACCAAAAAGATGAATTATCTTGGCTCATGTTGCAGCTGGCTGGTGGCTGAGCCAAGAACAGGACAAGAGCCCCTGGGCCCCAAATGAACATGCTACCCCCAAAGCCAAAGGATGAACAGGATCCCTCCTTACCACAATCTGTTGCAACTGTACATCCTGCAAAAGAGGACATCCCCGAGCACAGCACAGGGTTGGCCCAATGGACAAGTGGTTCTTTCTTTGCCTCAGAAATCTATAATGATTCCTCTGGGGTCTTTCTCATGCTTTTTTCAGTGCTTGAGGTTAAAAGCGCTGGCAAAGTTCTTGTCGAGTCAGTGTAGTTATGGCAGCTTACATCTGTTGAACTCCTGATCCTATCTGTTCTCACCAAAAGCAGCTAAATGCAAGGAACAGTACCAGAAATGACCTACGGTCTATCTCTACTGGGCACTTTCATTCATTCATTCAAAAAAAATCACATACAGACTTGCATAAAAAGAACTAAAGATGTGAACTGCAATTAGCAGGGGTTTTCACAGTTTGCCAAGTGAAGCTCTGACAAGTTTATCTGTCTTAATTGGTTTAGCTAAACTACATCGTATCCTTTCTTGAATGGTTTTTAACTAGTAAAAATAGCTTTAATTCACTCTGTCTCCCTTTACTCCTAAAGTGACTTAAAGCAACTTGAGTAAAGGCCCTTTACTTCTGAATAAAAGTGCCACACAAGGTTTTTTGTTCTAGTTAGTCCCACTCACTTTAAATGCACACCTTTAGCTAGTCCACAGTAACGTTCCCAGCTCTCCTCATCCGCCTGCTCTGTTCCAGCTGCTGAATAGAAAAGTCCTAAATTACTAACTCCTGCGCCTGTGGAAGCAAGCCTCAAAACGGGGTCCTCAGGCTCAGGATCTAGAAAGCCAGGAGGAACTCAACTGAAAAGCGCATCTAAAACCTCTGGAGAGTGAGGAGCTTTGGTGGCCTGCCTCGCTGCCACAGGCTGTTCACAGGGACCAGCGCGGCCCTTGAACAGCCCCGTCTGCAGCCGAGGGATCACAGCCCCCCCAGGCGCACACCTTCGGGCCCACGGCACCGCTGGGAGAAGAGCTGTGAACCCCCTGTGTGGTGCCTGGCTAATGTTTATTTAGCTCACAGTATTAAAACCTGAGCTACAGATATATAAGCACTGTGAGAACTGTCTCGTCTATGTGCTGGAAATGTTATTGCATATACAGAAATCAACATAAAGGAAGTACTACCTATGAAAAGGTATTTCTTTATGGTGCCACCAAATCTAAGAAATAGAAATCTGCTTTAGCTGTAGCAGATTAGCTTTATTTGCATGGTTCGCCTACTTCTTGAGTATAACAGTACCTGAATTTTACATTAAAATCTTTATATTTTTGTTCTGTCCTTTTTCAGGCTAGGTTAATGAATAATGCCCATAATTTTATCATGTTATCTAAGTGACTTGATCTCTCTGACCAGATCAATCAAATTCTTTCAATCAAGCTTCAAGGCAAGTGTTAATGGGAAAAAATGTAAAATTTACTTTTTAGAAATTTTCTCTTCTTTCAAATAAAATTTGCTGTTTCCTCAAGAGGTTCTTTGAAGAAAACTTGCTCATTAAAATATTAATTGGAAACAGACAGAAAGGGGTTGTGAACAAAGTCACATATTTATTGAAATCAGCCTAGAGGAATGTATTACCTAGTTTCTCAAATAGACTTTGTAGCACTGATCAATTCATTGCATTGAAAAACATGGCAGATAGATAACCTTTCTAATCTTCTCTTTGCTCAGCTGAAGATTTGATGGTATAGAAACGAACAAATAGAGTGAGAGTTCTGACTTTTTCATATTATCTCCTGGGAAAGGACCACTTCCAAAATAAGGCAAACCTTTCTGGTGATTGAAAATAGAAGAGTGACATCGCCTTTCTTTATTCCTGACTTTGCTATTGAGTATATATTTTTTACACAATGTAATCCAAATCTTTTTTCAGGATAACTCATCAATAGGGAAAAAAAAAAAAAAAAGATGTTTTCCGACTGTGTTTGCCCGGGTAACTGCGCCCCATTGCTGGCTTCCAGGGCTCTGCTTTCTGAACGGTTCCGAGTCCCCTCCTATGCCGCTGTGCTGCGGGCAGGAGCCTGGGCAGCTGGTGAAGCAGCACAGCAACGGGGTCAACAAACCGAACTCCTCCATGCGACTAGCCTGGCCACGCAGGGAGAGGGAAACAGAAATGCGGCCCGTTTACACTGGCAGAGGCGGGCACTCGTTTGCTTCGCTCCTGCTCATGAGGAGCAGGATTTGTACAGCTCCTTGGCAGCTCTGCCCTGCTTCTGCTGGACGGGGTTTCAGAATAGTCAGAAAAGAACATTTCTGGGTCTGCAGCAGCATACTGGCGTATGGGCAGGGGTTTCATAAAGGTGCTAGGGCTGCCCAGGCATCCCCATAGCCCGCCGTTGCGCAGCATTGCTTGCCAGTGAGTTATGTCTTGCTTGACTAAGGACGCCCGGTGCACTAGTTCAAGCAGTGTCCAGTAAAAAGTACAAGCACACTCACTTCAAGCCTCCGTCGGTCACACTTCTGACTCGTGCCAACGTTTCAGAAGCTTCCAGCTTTTCCAATGGCTGGTTTTCATTCTCTGTACATCTCTGACCAGGGACATGAGTTTTTACAAAGCACCAAGTGCTTCCGTCTGCATACCAAGAGCCCTCACCCCTCCTGATTTCAAACGCTGGGAGGAGGTTAGGATCGCTTTGTTTACCGTGCCAAAGAGTACATGCTGTAACAAGTGAATGTGGGCATAAGTAGTGTGCCACAAACTTCACTCCGTGCCACTTAGGGAAGGACTGGAAGAACTGGATTTCTGCCAGCCAGTATAAAGGTAGAGGTAGCCTGGGAACAGGCAGTTCTGGTAGCTCTCTCCTGCAGAGCCTTGTAAGCAGCAGATCTCATCAGAACCAGGTAAAAAAAACTCTGCATGAATTTGCTTATTTTGGTTTAAGCCTGCTACAGTTTGATCTGGGTCATTCCTAAGCTAAGGGTGGGATTCAGGTATATCCCACCTGGCCTCCAGCTGCTGTCCCAGAGGGACATGGGACTCCTGTGCATCCTGTGTCATACCTGCCAACCCCATGGAGATACCTAGGAAAGAACAGGGCAGTTATAATGTACTGTATATGGACAAGTGAATCATCACCAAGTGTTTTTGCAACTGTTCGCACTGTTTTTTGGGGGGGTTTTAGTCTGCATAAATTTGCTTTTAGAAAAGAAATATCTATGTCCTAATGCATAGGGACACTCACAAAGGTGATTTGTTTTGCTGTGCTTTCTAATAGATGTGCACTGGTAACAACCACAGTGAGCTAAGATGCTTACATCTAGCATGCAGATATTACCGAACTCCTAAAAACCCTCTGCTCGGGTATTGCCTAGTGCTCTAGACCGCTACATTCCTTCAGCACATCAGGCTTTCCTAGTAATGTCTCATCGCCACCTGACCCCTCTTGATGCCTGGCTACTTGGAGACCTATTTCACACTTGCGACTTGGTGGGATTCTCTGGAAGTCTCATCTATCTGATTGCCAGAGGGTGATTTGGTAAGTGTCCTTAAAGTATATCCCCTGGACATCTGAGGGAGAGCCAGCTAATACTGATAAACCTCAACTCCATGTCATTTTATTCAACAGGCTAGCATTGTAGGAAATGCGTTTGAAAGACCTGTTTGCTGATCTTGTTTGGGAGCAGAAACTTAAACCCAGGCCTCCTGCACTTCTAACTAAGCTTGGTGAATCTTTATATGGTGATGCAAAAAATAAGAAGTAGTTTTGCTGAAACATTACAGCGGTGGGAAAACCAGTGAGCTTTTGTTCTTTGTACATGTAATGTGATTATTTTCTCAGAACAGAAAGCCAAAGACGAGGGTGTTGGGGCTGCGAAGGCCGGCTGCTCCAGGAGGGATGGGCAGCTGGGAGCGGAGGGTGACCCCAGGACGGGCCATGCCCCCACCAAAAGGTGCAGTCCCATGAGGGCTGGACATGGCAGGCAGAGCCAGTTGCTGGTAACAGGGCCCACGGACAGCCCCAGACAAGGCAAGCGATGAGCCAGGTCCAAGGGCTGTCCAGAGAGCCCAGTCAGGAGCAGCAGGAGATGAGGCTAGAGAGGAGATGACAGCGTGGGCCCAAGGGATCCTCCCAGGAGACAGGGCTGGAGATGGGCACCCCTGCAACGTCTCTGGGGCAAGGACCGAGAGCCCCAGGCTGAGCTGAAATGGGGCTCCTGGGCCATGGGCTGGGGTGGAGGGAGGCCCCAGGGGAGGCCGGGCAGGGACAGAAAGGCCATCAGTGCCTCACGGCCACAACAGAGAAGTGTTTGAAGCCCTTTTGTCGAACAATCACCAAGACATGGAAGATAAGGGCTCCAGGCATGAGATGAGCCATATCCATGAGAAGCTTTGGATGCTGTGACATAGGTACCTCTCCTGATATCTTGGTGCAGCAGGGAAAAGGCTCAAGTTCCCTAAACTCCCAGCAATGTGCCCTAGCTGGGTGTTTATTTTGAGAAAGGCAGAGCAAGACAGTTTTTTGAAGCCTACAAGTATTACATTTAAAAACAGATCCCTCTCTGTAAGGTGAGGGCTCTGAAGGCCATGGATGAAGTGCTGGATTAAGACCTCTTGGGATTGCTCTGGCTTCGGTCCTTAACATATTTTGTGGCCATACAAAAGCCTATGATTGTTTTTCACCTTCAAAAAGTTTCTTAATTCATCATCTTCATGACATCTGCTGTGGCTGTGGAAATACTAGCACCAATTACTCCTAATACAATTCCTTTTTCTGACTGGCATTTACATATTTATTAAAGCATTGTCTGCCTCATTTAACCTTAGGATTGAACAGAGAGAGGTCAGGAATGTAGAGAAATAGATATATAAGGAAAATGAAAACAGATTTGAGGGAACCTCCTTTAGTAACAAGATAAATTAAGCAAAAGAGTAGCTCTACCACACAGATTCTCTGCTGACAAGCTTGGAAACCCCTCCAAATCACTTAGCATCCAAAAGCCACGGGATTCCATTTGTTTATGCACAGTCCCCTCATTTTTAGCACATTTTAGCACAAAGCTTCTAATATTTAAATAGCCAGAAAAAAATATCAAGAGCTTTATGCACAGACATAGCAAGCAACTTAAAATATACATTGCTTCCTTTGGGAAAAAAATAGCTGAACTATGTGAGGAGTATCTACTAAAAGATGTTCTGGGGGATACTGAGCATCATTTCACAAATATATTGCTCAATCTGTCAAATTTATTTACACGTACACAGACAGGCCTGCTATAAACATTACAGCACTGGTTACTGCTCTTAACAGTGTTAGCGTTGATAACAAGACTTTGTGTTTGAGTTTTATTGTGTACATTGATTCCCACTGGTCTGGCATTGTATGCATTAAAATATCTATTTAACAGACCGTAAGTAGGGGATACAATATCAAAAGTAACTCTCAGAATTGACAGGTACTCAAGGTGATGTCTTCCTACTAAATTAATGACAATAGTAACGGTAGCGAGATTTCAAAAAGTAACGTTCTTCTCTTAGACAGACAGTTAGGGAAAGAACGTGATGCTGGCAAGTAGACAAACTCCATCGGTACAAAATGGTAGAGTCTGTTAATCTTTGCCAGCTCATTGTGTTTGCACATGCTAATGGCAATAAAGAAAGTGCTGTCACTTGGAAGTATTTATATCAAGGTACTACAATCATCTTTTATGCAGTTGAACAATGTACGAAATAGAATAGTTTTTTGCCTGTTATAACAATACCTATTTTTGACGTAAGAAAACACCTTACAGCCTGAGCAGGGCTTGCTGTGTCCCTGTTTATCAACACATTGAGGGGGGCATAGGTTATGATAAATCTATTTTTACTATTAGTTCAACTTGTAAGCAGCATAAAGCAGCCCATAAGACAAATCAACAAAACAAGATTTTAGAAGTGAGAATGCAAGGGGTTTTTTTTGATTAAATCATAAATAAAATGTCACCTGTCAAAATATACCTCCTCCTTTTTCTTTTCTTAGGGAGATGAGTAGAAAAAAGAGAAAAGTGCAACAGGTAGGGTAGAAATGCAGGCAATGGGTTAGGAATTTGGTTGCTTTTCCCCCGGATGAGTGCCCTGAAGGGAAAGGCTCTGGCCATGGCATGACCCCGGCTCAGAGCACCCACCAGCTGCAGAGGAGCAACCCAGAGGAGGAGCTGGTCCTGCTCCTGCGAAGGGTGAGGTGTCGGCGCCCTGGGCCAGGTTGGACCCTCAGAGCCAGGGCAGCGCCAGGGCTTCTGAAAGAAACCCACAGGCAAAAGGCAAGGCTTGGGGAAAAAAAGAAAAGGTTTGGAACAACTGTGAGAGATCTTAATTTTCAGCTGCGTTTTCCAGCAGTTATATTCTTTTATTTCCAAGGGATTCAGATAATGCAACCCAGATGCTTCTCTGGCTATCACTTTAAAGACTCCAAAGTTTTTTTCAGTCAGGAAATGAAAAAATCCTTTTATAGCTGTTTCATTTCAACAAATGATTTTGCCTTCAGCTTTTTAACTTATAAATACAAAATTAAAATGTAAATGAGAAGTAATTTAAAATGACAAACTTTTTTTTCCAGAATATTTTTGTATTGTTGCAACTTTCCCCTTTTTACTGAGATTTTATGTTGGCAAAAAAGTAAACAATTTAATACATCTCAGAAATATGTGTAATTAAAAGTAGTGCCCTTTTTAATGCAAAACAGCTTTTCTAGCAGCTTTACCTCCTGCACTTTAAACACTAAAGTCAAACTGCTCTTTAAAACATTTGCTTGATGCGTTCTGCAGAATGCTACATATCATTTGGTCATTTCCACCCATGCGGAGGGTCTTTAACAACTCAAAGCCAGAGATGTTTAGGATGCAAATAAACATGTGATGGGGATATTTTTTCTAACATTTACAGTGTGGACTCTATGATCCGTGTTTAAGAATGTGTTTTGCCAACCAGCTCCAACTGATTTAAATAGAATTCAGGCTTTGAAATTCTTTAAATGCTTAAGCGGTTCTGTGGGCCTAAACTTTACTCCCTCTGGTTTAATTTATATTGATATAGGTAATTCAGGCATTACAGCACTGAAAATAGGAACAAGAAATACCACCTAAATTTGAGTGAGAACCAGGGCTAGAGAAGCGGGTTCAGCAACAGTCACCTGCACCTTTCAGTGATCCTTGCCCCAACGCCTAAAGAAAACTAAGTTTGAACTCTTAGGGAAAAAAAAAAAGGAGAGAGTTTTCTTTCAGCCTGTCACAGCCCATGCTCCTTGCAATACTTTATTTTTTTTTTTTAAACTGGAAATAGCAATAGCAAAAAATGCCACAAGACATCCTGCTCTGATGATCCTACCAAAATCAAGAATAGAGAAATTACTGGAAATTGCATTATAAAACCTCACCTAGGAAAGTTGCCTGGTTCAGGAAACTTAGATGAGTTTCAGTTACAGCTGGACAGCTTTTTGCAAGCTGAACAAAGCTTCTGAATATTCAGGGCTCTGAATTTCCTCTTATTTATGAAAACATTGGTTTTGATATTTATACTTCTGTATATAAACATCAGATTTTATACTTTAACCAACAATTTAGGCAACATAGAAAGTATAGCATGTAAAAAGGTCACAAAACCAGACACTGAGTTTACTGGCTTTGGGCAGAATTGAGGGTTCTTCCCTTTGGGGCTTGAATGCTGTTAGGTTCCACACTGCAAAGAGCAAATACCTCAAAAAACTTCTTTAAGGGTCACAAGCCAGCTGTTCCTTTCTACCACATACAAGCTGCAAAACTCCACAAAACATTGCTATCCCCTGCTACTGCTGCATTTGCAATTGCTTCAGCAAAACTATTGCTCCCCCTCAATTTTCTGCTTTACTTCTGCAAGAATTCTCTATATCCCCTATCAAGAGGTTATATCCAGCCGAGTTCAATAATAGACATTCACCCATCGGCAAATGCAGCTGCTTCTGAAATTCTGCTTGGCTGAAATATATCCCTCTGGGGTGAGTGGGATAATAAGGTTTTCTTTCTTATAGTGAAACCTTTGTGTGAGTCTGTTGCATATTGTCCTGCCAGACTAAGCTAGTTAAGAATATCAACAAGAGCTGCAATAACTAATGGGCTTGTAAGCTGATTTGCATAATGAAAAAACTGTATTAATGTTAACTAATTAACTTGGAAAAATGATGTTTGAAAGAAAATATATTCTTCCCTTTGGAAAACAGTAAAATATGTGGAAAGTTCATATGATCACTTTATTGTCAAAAAGGCTGAGTATCAGGCTAAAGGTGGGGGGAAAAATCAGTATTATTGTATCATGAAATACGGTGATCCAAACCAAAAGTGTAGGTCAAACGTTAGGAAACTTTGAAAATGGATCCAGTAATACTGTGACTTCTTTGTGCAGAAATCTTCAGACTGTGAAGACAGAGACATGGTTATCTACTGTGCAGGGAATTCAGCATACCCAGGACCGCAGGCTGGTACGGCCAGATTCCTAAAGATGGAGATAGCACAAGAGTGAGCACTGGGGATGGGAAAACAAGATTAATCCCTTGCACCAGGACACATGTCAGCCACTTGGTACCTCTGTTTGAGGGATTTTACACACCAATGCCCCATCACTTCCCTCCATAAATGTAAATCACACACTATACACCAGTGGAGTAATAGTTGCTACTAGTCTTGCAATTGTCCACAAGGACAAAGGTGGGATAACGACAAAATTAGAGGAGGAGTGGAACCAGGAAGGAGGAGTTTAAGCAGGTTTAGAGTGGTTCTCTTCAAAATATCTTACACTTTAGACCCTGAAAGGCCAGGAAAGAGCAGGGACTTTGTCTGCAGCCCTTTTGTACGCAAACATGTGAGGAGGTGTGGGTTTACCCCCTCTGCCGCCTGCCAGTTCCTCTGAAGGAATGCAATTGCAGGTTGGGTGGCACTGAATACCCTGGCGCCCTGATCCCAGCATCTGGGCCATTAAAACATGGCAGCCAAAAAGCAGAGTGAGGGGCTCTTTGCCTACTGTCTGCATTAGTTGTCTCTGAAATTGGTACTCATGGGTCCTGGGTAGCCTCCTTGTTGTGGTAAAGGAACTTCAAAGAGCATCCTGTCCCCCCCACCCAGGGGCAGGTGGCCAACGTGAACTGTGAAAGATGTTTGAATGTTTGTGGCTTTAGGCATTTTGCTGCCTGACGCATCTCATCTTTTACCGACCTAAATTCACGTTTTTGCAGTCGCTTCAGGGCATTCACGGAAGGCTGCCTCCACTTTGAAGGTGGAAATGTCATAAATGTCAAACACCCCTGTGATTATTTACATGCAAATTTACATTGTATCAGTCATTTACATTATAGCAATCAAAACGATAAGGTCAGAATTCAGCAAAAGGTCAAAAGTCAGCATTTTCTGCCTGAAAATAATGTGCCACTGAAAAATATTTGACCAACTCTAAGCTGAGCTCAGGTAGAACGACTGCTAGATATCACACGTCCTTTCCTCAGAGATCAGACACGAAGCTCTCAAAGCTACAACGAAGTTGTTACACACTGCCTTCCTGTGGCTCCTGGAAATATTTTCACTCCAAGTTTCACCATAAAAATGCATCACCGCAGAGCAGTTGTTCCTGTGATCCATTTGCAAAGTAATCCTCTCCCTCAACTCACGGCAATTTAACAGCCTTATTCCACTAAATTCTTTACATTCTAAAGCTTTAGGGAACTCTAGACCCTAGTCCTACTCATAGTACAGTTAATGAAAAAAAAAAGCACGTTAATTTTGACGGCACAGGATCAGATCCTTAGGCAAGGCATTTTATCAGCTTTTTTTTTTAGAACTGGTAATGAATGCAGTAAATAAATACATTTACTTGACCTCCTCAGTCAATATACATTTATTCTCTTTTCTTTGTTCCTTTCTATTAGCAACCTATAATTTTTTTAGCTAGCATTTCGTTGCCTTTTTTACCCTCCCATCCTATTTCTGAATTGCTCCTTAATTCTCCCACATAAGGCCAAGTTCTCTTCCTTTCTCCCCTTTATTAAGAAAATTTGTGGTATAAAAGGGCGCTGATCCTTTTCAACATATATTTCCATTCTGCAGTGTTTTAGTTTTACCTTGCCTGAACAAACTCAGAGTTATTCACAAATAAAAGCAAGAAAAGTTCTATCTCTGCTTGATTTTCCCTCGGAGACAAGAAGAGCCACTGAATAAGTAAACTGTATTCGCTGGGAACCAGAGTACATTTTCTGAGTTAGTGGCAGTTCTCAGGGAATTATTTGGAGTAAATTGTTCAAGTTTCACAGGCCAGTGGGCATAGGGTAAACTTAGCAGTAACAATCAGAGAAGGAAAAATCTTTCTCCCTCAAGGAAAGAAAGATAGTTGGAGAAAAATAATATAAAGCATTTGTTCGTTGAAAGAGTTGTATCTAGGAAAAGAAATGCTAAAAGAGAATAACAAATATCAGTGGCTGACAAACTAGTGGCTTCATCGAACTGCAAAAAAATACCAATTAAATTTTATGTAGCGGTGGGGGGACATCATGAAGCAGTACCCCTGCATTTGCAATTTTGAACACTGATCTGAGCAGGACTCTACCTCAAAAATATGTTAAGCATTATAAACAATTTAGGGAGAAAGAACATGAACAGGAATTGAAGAGACCGCTATATACATAAAAAAATATAACAATGACCGAGTACACAATGATTCCTGGTAAAAGAGGACAAAATCATAGGCTATAATAGAAATTGCTGTGGATTCAAGAAAAGGGAGGATCTATCTTGTATGATGTCAAAGGTTATAAATAAAAACAATGGATTAAACCTAGCAAAGGAGGGAAAGTCTGGTGAATATTAAGGTAAAAAGAAAGTTGTAAGATTATTTTGTTCTATGGAAGTATTTGAAAAGAATATGTGAAGTAGGGGATATACATACATTTTTAAAGAATGGACCAAGTGACCTATTAAACTTTATTTCACTTGGAAGATTCTGACAGCTATATTCACAGAATGAAATGTCATTAACCTCAATACCATCAATACTGTCAATAAAAGAAGTTAATCTGGCACCCTGTTCCTCCATAAGAAAAACAGAAAATATTTTATTTAGTATGTAAATTATCATTGCCTGAATGACTTTGGATGAGAACTAAAAGATCTGGAGCATTTTGGGCCATCACAACTCATTCTGCAGTTTTCTAATCCCTGCAGCGCGATGCAGAGACACTCGCTTGCAACCGTAGCGCTATTACCTGCAAAAAGATGCCAGGTTGTTTCATATCGCCCATCTGAACTCTCCCATCCTCCCTTTGCAGAACTGACGGGGAGAAAGATGCTCACTCTCAAACACGCTTCCACGTGCTGGGCCAAAGTTAATTACACAGGACTTAGGCTGGCTTAGACCCCCTTAGGATCCAGCACAGGACAATGCTCACTATGTTGGGAAACGAATGACGAGCCCTACCCTACTAATGCATGATGCAACCATTAACTCAAGGGCAGTCACAGAGAAAGCTGTAAAGGAGGTAAAATCAGTAGAGCATAGACACTATTTGCTAAGTGCCAGCTGTTAATCCAAGATAGTGAGTTAATTTTTAAAGGAAGAATTTGCCGTAAGAGAGTCGTGCATGCTCCCACAGCTCCCAGACGGATTGCGCCTTGCTGGAATATGGAACCCAGTCTGGGAGCAACGGCGAGAACGGTGCAAGCAATTTTTCTTCCTGAGCTTGTCTGTTGTCATTACCTATTTTGCTACATTTTATGACTCCTGCTTCCAGATGGCAATTTATAGCTTAGCTGAATAAAAAAAAAAGCCACGGTAATTTTTCTCCCTGTTCTGCAGATATATTCTTTCATTGCGATATACAATGTATATCACAGCAAACGCATATTGTGTTTTCAAGTGCTGCTGAGAAGGCATGGGCAGTGCACTAGGGTGATTTTTTCCCCCGCACGCTTTTACCTGTGGTGGTGCAGAGAAGAGACTGAAGAAATGCCGGCTCCTTTCTTCCCCCTCGTGCTTTATGGCTGCCGGTACAACATGCGTCCGCTCACCTGTCGCGTGGAAGGGCAGCCACCCCGTGTAGAACAGGACGGTATCTGTTACTGGGTGTCGACGGGGCAGTTCCTTTACCTTGGTTTGCTTTAGCATCTGTTTTTGAAAGTAAACTAATTTAAGAGGGTGGTTCCTTTGCTTGCAAAGTATTTTAGGCCAATCTTTAGGTAATTACTCTGTAACACAAACTAATTTTGAGCCGTTTCTTTAGATTATATTATGGGGAGATGAATGAGTGCTTGGTGATGGCACTCGTGAAGCACTCAGGATCTGTTAGCATTCCTGATTTTCTAAAACTAGTTTTCTAGCCCCACTACTGTAACTCATAAAGTTAAAGGGTTTGAATGTGTGTGTGCTTCTGTGTATGAACTCCTTGAGCTACTGGTGTCTACATTCATTTTCTTTGAGTCACTGCTATTGAATCTGCCCCGGTTGCTGCTCAGACCCTATCGATGACCATGTGGATGTCCTATATTTGTTCTTTATAAAAATAACTTGTCCAGTATATTACTGCACCAATTTGATAATAATTGTTTATATAGTGGGCATCTTTAGAGCTAACTTGGTACAGGTGATGCTTTGATTAAACTGCTTAATGCTGTATGCTCTTTGGAAAAGTTATCGATATCTATGTTTTCATTTTACTTTTTGTCTTTTTTTTTCCTTTTAAGTAGGTAATTATTAGAATTTATCTTTATATAATTTTATTGAAAATTAGGCTAAACATCAAATATTCAGTGATGCACTATCTTGGAGAAAATGTAGATGAGCCTCTAAACCAGACAGTTCCTGCCCCAGTGGGTCCCTAGCACGCCTTCAGACTGTGCACTGACTCCCAAATGGAGTAATTTTGTGCGATGATATTCACATTGTCCTTTATCACATCCTGAGTAGTGCAATATAGTGCAGAAAGTGCTTCCATCTCCTAGGGAGAGAAATTACTTTTCATTTTCTGTGTGAATAACTGACTATTTAGGTCTTGAATTCATCTACATACCTTACCTTTCATGCGCTAATTAGAGGCCTGCTCTCGTTAGGTACCATCTGCAGGCAATGGAGAGAGACAGGCACTTCTCCAGGGTGATTTCCCCCCCCCTAACCCACCGTTCAGGATTTGAGATGAACTTGAGAGGTTCCTGCAGAGGAGTCTATGACAACTGCATTCCTAAAGTAAGCACTTCAGCTAAATTCCTGAAGTTACCTGGGTAAACTGCACTCTGGCGTTCAATTCTCGCAACTTTAACCATTTATGTGTTAGGTCTGTGGACCTAGCTACGTATCCATGATTTACTTAGTCATTAGAGGGAGAAGGGATCTCCCGGCAAGGATAAATCTACTAGATTGATGTTGTACATAGATGGGATGAGTCACGCTCTAGGGGTTTCTGTCTTTTTCTGTCAATGATAAAGAGCGTCTGCAATAACTACCTTGGAGCAGGGACCTAACTTTTAGATGGCTGAGAGAAATCCCATCCTAAAGTGATAAAGTATCAATTTGGCAGCTCAATAGACTATAGTCATCTTTTAGCTTATCCAATAGGATAAAATAGGCAGCAGGATGCAAACTACCCCATAACATTCTGTGAGTCTCATTCAAGGTTATTAGGCTCTGATATGCCTGAAGAGTGGGAAAATAACTCAGTCTTCATTGCCATTAACTGACTTACTTTCAGCTGTACTGCACATTTTATGACAGAGAGCTGAACAGTCACTACACCAATTTTATGTGATGCAGCAGGTAGTCAAGATACTAACTGGATAGACTGGAACTGAATTTTCAACTTAGTTGTGATGCTGTGATAGAGGAAAAAACCCCTAGATTTAACCGGAGATACTTTGTATCCATTAAGAGAAGGGATGGAGAAAGGACCAGTATTGTTAAGTATGGGATAAAGATTATAGGTTTCAGGAAGATTTTAATGTTCTCAAGTCTTGATCATCTATTTTTGATAACAATGCCTGCAATGAATTTTTAGTGTTTTTTTATATCTTATGTTTATACAGTTTAAAATCCTTTAAAAGTCCTAATAATTCTGTAATCATATTACATGCGAGAGTGAACAACTGGCTGCTACACTGAAAAATTCATCGCAAGGCTACACAGACCAGCCTTGGACAAGTTGCTTAGTATTGGCTTGTGCAGTCTTGGAGGAGTTCTGTAGGGCAGAAGCAAGATCAAGTGTGAGTTTAAAGTTTAACTCATCCTAGTGTTACTGGCTGCAGTGTACAGAAATTCCAAACAGAACCAAACAAGTTTGGTCTTGCTCAAGGAGGAAATAAATGAGCCTAAAAATGATGTTTTCATCTAGGCAATTGGAAAAAAAATATGGGCCTATATTTTTAAACATCGTCATTAATTCTGGGTGGTGCAACGTCTAAGTCCCTATCTTGAGACTCTACTAGTTAAAATTTCTGAATTAGCCTTACACTGGCTAAGGCAGTGTAAGGAGCTTTTAATGCTTCTGGAGACAAATATGTGGTACCAGAAACTGGAAGCGGTTTTCAAAATGACTTTGGTTCTCATATTTCTGCACTGGTTTGCAATGAAAATGTGAGCAGGCTTTAAAGGCTTTATCTAGCAAACAATTCTGCGATGTGTCTCATCTCTTGAATTATAATAATTGTCTGACATATCTGCAGCCAAAAGGTGTTATGTATTATGTATCAACCAAACTAAAGAAAAGAATTTTAAGTCAAAGAGATGTTTGAATACTGCAGAATGGAAAGAATACAATCCTGAAAGGGTCCTCTGGAGATCTTCTGATTATCCCTTGCTTTCCAAAGTTAGGATTAATTATACCTACAACTTCCTTAAAAGATTTCCCAACTCTACTAGACAAAGGAGTCTACTGTTTATTTGCTCTTACTGCTACAAAGTTTTCTAATACTCAATTTAGGTTTTTGTTAATGTGATTGAGATTCATTAGTCCTTGTCTAACGCCTAGCGGGTGCGGAGAATGCGAACGTTCCTTCATCCTTTTTTAATCCTTTCCCGTTTCATGCCTATTAAAACTATTACCGTGTTTTCCTAATAATCTCCTCTAAAGACTAAAGAAACGTCCTTCATCCCTTCAGTCTCACCATGCTGTATTTCCTAGACCTCTGTTGATTTCCATGTTCTGCCACATCTTTGGTATTCTACTCGGTTGATTTCTTC
Source organism: Phoenicopterus ruber ruber (assembly GCA_009819775.1). Classification (NCBI taxonomy): domain Eukaryota; kingdom Metazoa; phylum Chordata; class Aves; order Phoenicopteriformes; family Phoenicopteridae; genus Phoenicopterus; species Phoenicopterus ruber. The sequence continues at coordinate 25,153,440 of CM020215.1, read as the reverse complement.
TAAGTATACAGTTTTGCATATGTCTCTACTGAGTTGAATCCAACTTTTTTCTGGTCATTCCTTCCATTTAAGAATTACTTTTTTTTTTCATCCTAGGCCAGACCTCTGGCAGACCTGTAGGCCATCTGTGTTGTAGGCCATGCTAAGCAAAAAATAAACATTTGTCTGGAGATACAGGTAGGCCTCTCGTAGGATTCTGAAGAGGCTGTGCATGCTGAGCTGGCACCTAATTTTAGTGCACATCACCACACGCACATATGAATATATACCTTTCTGAAATTCTACCTGTGATATGTTTGTGTACAGGTCACGCTAACTAGAGTCCTATTGCTTACATGCCTCTAGCAAACAAGAGCTACAAGTTGGGCTACTGGGCATTCCCCTTTGGGGGCTTTTTTACATCCTTCTGATACCAGTATATTTTCTTGGTCATTTTTCTGTATTTTCTTGGCAACAAGTTACTTCAGCATAATCTTTCTGCTCATATCTAACCAGTATGGAAATATTTACAAGCAAGAAGCAGCGGTTTAAGGCCAAAGGAAAGCTATAAATTAACAATCTCGTAATTAAAATGAGTGGCATGTTTTGGATTCACAACAATTACTCTGGCCTAAAGAAGCTGACACAGACTGAGTCCACAGAAAGTGAATCAGTAGCTCTGGACAAGTTCTAATAAAACAGCTTTCTCTGCTAAGGATAGGTGTTGCATGCTTTAGCGTTAATCATGTAAACACTTCCTCCTGTGTGAAGATGCAGCAGGTATTTAAGGCAGGATATGAGCAAGACGTACATTAATTGACTCTAAATCTATCCCTGAGATATCCAGCATCAAGTTATAGATAATGATGTATTATAAAGCTGTTTGAAGTTGCAAATAAAAGGTGATCTACTAAATATGATAGGAAAATGGTTGTGTATCCTGTGGAAACTGGAAGTTATTGACTTTGCAAATTGATTTTGAAAATGAATTATTATTTCCCTAATCTTTCTTTGAAAAATTAGTATGATAAAATCTCAGTTTAAGAAACAGGAGATTTTAACTATTGTCTAATCCATTATTAAGCTCCTCTTTTATCTGGGAGCATGCGAATTCAGAAGTAATATGACAGGAGAGGAGATGCTCCTTAATGTTTTTGCACTGCTGATATAATATTCACAGTGGAATTCCTACATTTGTAGGACTTCCCCACCTTACAAGATCTTTCCCCTTTTTCAGTAGAAGAGAAACATCTGTAATAGATGATTTACTCTGTTTGCTCAACATAGAAGCAAGAAAATAGCAAAAAACCGCCACCATCTAAAACAATCCTATACAAAGCTTATGACCTTTTTAATCTCTATCTCACTCTCGCATTCTGTTTGTTCCATAATGAGCTAATTACAGGTGGTTTTGTTAGCAAGTTCAAATACCTGCAGTTGGGGTCTGAAAGACAGAATTGGAAATAAATAATTCACTTTGTTTTATACAGGTATTCCAGAAGTTCATATATCATCTTTATATCAGTTTCCACGTAGAGTCAAGCATAGAAGAAACTGTAATGGTTCTCAAATGACTAGTTGAAGAGTATAAAAAATACCCTCCAGAAATTCTATTTCTATATTGCAAAGAATAAAACTTTTGAAAATCAAATGTAGTCTAGACATGAAATTCTCACGGAAATTGCCATTTCCCAAAGCTGTTCCTTCGGGGCCTAAAAATATTGGACAATGCCATGTTGAAATGTAGTGTAATTTTTATAATGTTCAACAACATTTTAAGACTATGGAAGAGAAATAACCCATGAACACTGACACTGCTGCCCAGAATCACCATTTCACTTGCCATGGGTCTTCCTGAATTTGTTTTGGCACTAGTCTTTATGACTCCAAGTAGTTCTTTTTATGTCTTTAATATGTAGATTGCTAGCCTGGGAAGACACTTACCTTTTCTATACTGCTTTGCAATTCAAATGAACTGCTACCTCTGCAGCTTTCAGAAGTCATTTAAATTCGTTTCACAAGCAGGTGAAGCAGTTCAGAGGCAGTTTATAATGCAGATTTTCTTTAAGGCCACATTCTAGCTGTGTTAGGTGTGGAAACTCGCTGGTATGGGAGCTAGCTAGTAGGCAATCTCCTAGCCCAGCCCTTGTGAAAAGCCTTGGTTTTTTTGTTTTTAATTCAAATTCAGATAGTCATCTTCACACAGAACGTTTATGACCTACTTTAATTAGCGCTTTTCTCATCAGGCTTAGTAAATTAGACTCTTATTTTTTTGAAGGTAACAAGCAGCTGGATCTGTTTCTTCAAGCATTCTAATAAACCGAGATTCCTATTTATTTAAATAGTTCATTTTTTCAAAGGTATTTCACAAGTGCATAAAGACTTTGTCAAACTGGATTTACAATTACTGGTACTATTGTTCTTAATATGGAAATTACAAGGAAAATTCCCTGGGTCTGATTCCTCTATCACTCTGGCAGAAACAAATCAGGAATACCCTCTGGTAAAGCTTGTGCAAGATGGATGGACCATTTCTACACAGATCTAGTTAGAAATACATACTAATCTATTTCTGACTTCTGCAGAAGTGATATGTAAGCCAGTAACAGGTAAATACAAAAAATAAGAGGCCTCTGGAGCTCTTGAACTTCTTGTGAAACAGGGCAAAGATTGATCAACACCTTTTAGTACCTGCATTCCAGACCTTCCTTCCAGTGCACAAATAGTTACGGCAAAGCTGTAATGTGTTTTTACTCTCTCCTTGAATTCACAAGCAGGATGGGGGGAAAAGAAAAAAGCAGACTCAGCAGGGAAGTTTTGAATGCTCAGAAAAAAAGAGCTAATTTAACTGCAAGAAGGTCTCAGAAGAAAATCTTTGAGATCAAAGTCCAAATCAAGTTCAGTACATGCAAAGGTGAAGAGAACAAAAACTTATCCATCAAACACACTGTAAAGTACTGCTGCATGGGAACTGTTTGATGAAACTTTTGTTTTTGACAGAAAATGACGATCTGTTTAAAAAAAAAAAAAAAGAAAAAGCAGAGGACCAAACCGAAACTAGTAGTGAATATAGGCTTCTCAAAGAAATTCATGCAAGTCCACCTTGACGAGTCAAATACTGTTTCTCATAGTTGGAAGGGCATAGTTGCAGCAGAAGAGGCGCTGGTGTGCCCGCTCCCGGCTGCCGCAGTGCAGGGCCTGCCGTGTTCAGGCAAGACAGAGCTGAAGGTGATTTTGGCTGAGGATTGCTGCCTACATCCGTGTTACCTGTCTCTGCTGCACGTGGAGAGAACTTCCAGCTGAGAGATGGGTGGGCAGCAGGGGACTGTAACACCCTCGGTCGCACCCGCTAGAGCTGCAAGAGCTTATTTCCAGGCACACCCCTTCCTCCTCTCCCGCTCTCTTGTCTACCTCCTTTTACACATGTACACCACTTGTCTAAAAGCAATGGCCGGGAAGCAAAACCTCCTCCCTCATGGGCCTTGCAAGTGTCTTTGCTTGGGGCAGTGATATGTCTCTGTGTTTGGGGTGAAGGTCAGTATTATTTACTAAAGATAGTTTATTCCTGGTCAGTATCATATGTGATATTTTCTACCCCTTATTACTCTCTGTGACTATGGCATGGTTAATAGAAACATCAGTATGTTAGAAAAATGTGGGTGGAGAACATTAACATGGATTTTGCATGTCTACCACATAAATGACTTCCAGGTGGATTTTATTCAGAAGGCTGGAGCACCTCTCCTATGAAGACAGGCTGAGAGAGTTGGGCTTGTTCAGCCTGGGGAAGAGAAGGCTCCGTGGAGATCTTATTGCGGCCTTTCAGTACTTAAAGGGGGCTTACAGGAAAGATGGGGAAAAACTTTTTAGCAGGGCCTGCTGTGATAGGACAAGGGGTAATGGTTTTCAACTAAAACAGGGAAGATATAGGCTAGACATAAGGAAGAAATTTTTTACAATGAGGGTGGTGAAGCACTTGCACAGGTTGCCCAGAGAAGTTGTGGATGCCCCATCCCTGGAAACATTCAAGGTCAGGCTGGATGGGGCCCTGAGAGACCTGGTCTAGTTGAAGGTGTCCTTGCTCATTTCAGGGGGATTGGACTGGATGACCTTTAAAGGTCTGTTCCAACCTAAACTATTCTATGATTCTATGATTGTATGATTTCCACAACAGGAGAAAGGTTCTGGCCCATAAGACACATTCTGACACCAAAAAAAAGGAAAGTCTGGCAGCTGAGAGTGAGAAGCAGGATTTCCTGGGATCCAGTGGTCCTGGTGTCCTAAGAGGCAAGAATTTAGGAGTAGAGGGAAGACTGGAAAGTGCTCCTTGTACTCTCCAGTGGCAAGGACGCAGAGTGGTTTATCTCCTTTTCTATGCCGTTGTGGCAAGGATGTGTGCTTCTCCCCACGTGTGCTTTGAACCTGTCCATGTGGAAAGGATCCTTTTCTTGACATCCACATCAGTGCACATGAACAGACCAGTGGGCCTGCTCTTGCTGAAGGCACGATCTCAAACGTGCCCTATATTAGTGAATGTGGGCTCATTGGTATAAATTCAAAGAGATTCGCCAGAGCTACCTGCACTGCATGGATTTTCATCGGTGAGAATTTGGGACTAGATAAGCTTCAGGAGCATCTTGTGCCATTGCTGTTGATTTAAGCTGGAGTTTAGTTTCCCAAACCTTTTTGCACTTGGGCTGGGTGAGGGAAGGGTGTCTCCTTCTTTACTCCTTTATTAAAGCTGCTGCTTTCAGTATGTACACATGACACACAGGAATGTATCTTTCTTGACATAAAACCATTTCACTCAGATTGCTTTTAGCTTTCCCATTTGAAGATATAACTTGAAAGTGCCTTGGCATAGATTGACATAAAAGACAATGAGACATGAAAGGCAATCAGGTAAATAAGAAAATTCTTATTTACTAATTTTTACAGTGCCTATTGTCATGGCAGCTTGGCAAGGGATTAAAAAGATTTAAATGTACATTAGGTATGTCATTCGCAAAATTAAAATAAGTTATTCAAAATCGGGGCGGGGGGGGAAGAAAAGGCAAAAGAGCCTTCTATGTTGCCTTTAAAAGCTTAGATCTGAGTCCTGGAAGGCACCGAGTGCAGGCTAGATGGTAGGAGGCCTCCCGGGGGAGAGGCATGACGCCTGCACAGAGGAGCAGAAGTTAGATGTAGCCTTGCATATGCAAATGTGCCAGAACAGGAAAAATCAGAACTGCAGGAGTGTGCTGCTGTGTCCAAACTAAAAGCTCTGCCGAGACAGCAACAGCATAGCTGCTCTGCAGAACCGAGCGCGGGACTGAAACCTGCCAGGTCGATCCAGGTGGGCTTCTAGGCGTAGAAGGCGCAGTGCAGAACTATACCACAAAGAGACCAGTTCAGGCCCTACAAGTAGTCCAGACAAGATAAAAATGTTCTGTGTTGAATAAATATGCTGCAGTTTTTCATGCTTTACCACTTTCAAGATCCAGGCTGGTGTCTCTGCATTTCATTGTACCGTGCAGGCAAACTGCTTTATTTGGGAATAAGAGGAAAATCTTCTTTGGGCTCCATTACATGATACAGACATACCCACAGAGCAGTGAAATGCCACAGTGGACAAAGGGGAGTTTTCAGAATGACTTTAATGGCTGTAATACAATAGCGGGCTCTGGCACTCAGACCCCTTGTCTTGCCAGCATTCAGGAGATACTTCCACCTGGAAAGTTTATGCACATGTAGGAAGGAAAATACTCTCTCAGGTTAAACCACATGCTCTTAAGCTCCCTGGTTTTGTTATATGCTTAACCTACATCCCGGGGCAAGGCATGGAAGTGCACCGATTTCCATGTCTCTTCCCCAGTGCTCTGGCTTCTACGGTAGAGAAACCTGGTGACAAAGGCCAGAATGAGACCACGTCAATTGAGGTCAGATCCCTGACACAGATGCTCAGAGAGTAAGATCTGAGGATGTCCACAGTACATGCTTGTTGATCAGATCTCATGCAGACCTCAGTCCTAGAAAAAGTAAGACTTACAGCTTCACTAGCACCTAAAGTGGCACCTTCAAGCAAAAGAGAACGCAGGTGATCATAGTTGCTTATGATGGCCCACCCATGTAGGTCGTTAAACCCTATACCAGATGGGGGTCTGGGTGGAGTTAAGCCATAGTTCTCCAAAAAGCAGTTTGAATTCTTTAGGCTGGAGCTGACAAAGTACTGTTGGGAAATATCTAGAAAATCATGACTAAAGAGAAAGAAGTGGTAAATCGTAACAAGAGCACGTGACAAAGTCATGTCTACAGTAAACGGGGAAAGCAAATCCCAGATATGCACAGGGCATGCCAAACATACATGCTAACTAAAACTACCAGTGCGACCTGAGCTCCCACAGCTTGCCTGCAAGGGATACAATGCTGCGCGGGTCTGGCTACGGGTGAGGGCAATGCACACCAGCGTCAAGAATCTTGGGAGTGAGTTAGGGGAGTCAGCCCCATATTGTGAAGAGCTGAAGTAAAGGAGCATCCTGAGGGATGTAAACTGGATGGGTTCTGTCCCATGGACATGGTGGGTGAGCATACTATAGAGTAGGGCCTTCCGCCTGGGGGATGCGGAGGTTAAGATGGACACTCTGGAGAAATGAAAGTTGGGGGTGGGGGACATCCTGAACTGTGCTGGAACACAGAAAGAAGGGGACCTCAGTGAGCTCAGGAGAAGGGGATATGGTGTGTGGAGGTTCTGACATATGTAACCGAGGGCCAGAGGAAAGCTGCTGAGAAACAGTTTACAGGTGCCTTAATGCCTTGCCCTGCTGAGAGATGAAGAAATGCCAGGGAGACAGGATTTGTCTCAGTGGGATCAGACTAGCTGGAGAGCAGGAGAGGTGTGGAGAGAAGGGAAGGGAGACACCACATCCTCAGCTCAGCCCCTGCCTCCCTTCGCTCCCCGGGTGCCCTTAGCCTTGCAACGCGTTCTGCCAAAATCACAATGTGGAGTTTTGCCACTCATTAATAATGGGAGAAAAGTCAATTCCTCCATGCTTTGTTCTTGGGGCAGCAGAGTTCAATTTTGCCTACACTGCTTCGAAGCTTTGGGCCACCTCTGCCTTCACACATTACAGACCCTGTTTTTTTACTTGTAGCATTCAGTGATATAAACTGCGTGGTGTTTGTTTATCTTTACCAGCTTCTCTTCCTATCTGGCTTCAGACATCTCCTCTCTTATTAGCTGCCAGCTGTGGTTTTCCTATTTTTCCATCTTCTCCTGCTGCCCCACAGCTAGCAGGAACACCTTCCAATTTGTGTTACATCAAAGTGAAATCCAGACCCACCTAACAGCCACACTCTTACGATTTGGAGGAGCACAGAAATATTTAGCACCAGGTTGAATCCGGCTCATTCAGTAGCAACTGGAAATTGTTAGTGTCTGCTGACGGGCCGGCAGCTCTGGGGTGTGCCACTGGTGGCTCTTCTCCAGTTGCTAATGGACAGATGTCCACATCATAAAAACACAAACAAAATTAACGCTTTTGCTGGCAGCCTCAGGAGGGGACACATTCAGTGGGCAGCGAGGCTGTTCTTAACACTGAGCAGCGCCCACAGAGAAGCCTGAGAGTACTGGGGTGAATAATTTGCAGACCACCCCCCTGTTGGGCTTGTTCTGGGGACGGGAGACTTCTGTACCAGCGACTGCAAGTCTTGTTTTGAAAGAAATAGTTTGATGATGGAAGCCAGAGGGGATGTTGCTGGACATCTGAGACAAACCAGTAGGTTAATGAGGTGTGAAGAATGGTTTGGTCATAGTTGTCTGCACTTCTTTTTCTTTTGTTCCCCACACCTCAGCAAACCCATTTCCATATCTCCTCAGGCTCCTTGACTTTGTTCTATTCTACACCATCACTTCCACCAAGAACAGTAATGCTTCCTTCAAATGTTGAGAATTATTTCACTTATTTATTTAATACTGCAGCCGGCAAGAGCTGGCTCATTCTGGGAGGAAATTCCTATTTGACTAGGGAAGTGAATGCTAGACCACAAAACGCGTGGTAACGATGCTGGGTGGGAGGCTGGCTGTAAGAGTCCTCTGGAGTGGATCCTGTACCATAAAGGTGCGACGTTCCAGGAGAGAAAACCGCTGCTACACGCGAAGTGGAAAAGCCTTGCAGTCTATAGCTTGGGCTGAAACAGCAATGGCTTTTGCTGCCACGAGTCTCCCAACAGTAGTTTGACCTACGTAGTCTCATTATTGTTTATCTTATTTTCCTTGCTCTTCTGACACATAAAGCTGGCTCCAGGTTTTCCATAAAGAAGAATAGTGTTTTCTTTTACAAAAATAGCAGGTGGAAGAATTCAACCCAGACAAAACCAAATTTTAGCACTAACATTTAAAATTCCAAAGCTTAATTTTCTTTTTTTCTAGACTTTTACCAATCAATATTGTTTTAAAATTCTTATGTAAAATAAGAGTAACGTAGAGTACCATATTACTGAGGAATGATAATGTGAAAATACGTATTTTGAAAAATTCTTTTCCATCTTCTTTCCTCATCATAGCAAACTGCTTTAGAGTATTTTTTCTCATAATTTCAGAATAGTTTTATAAACTATTACTTTTTAAACATTTTTTTCCTAAATTTTTATTCTAAATAATTATTTAAAATCATTGTTCTGCAGCTGACCTTAAAAATAAATGAATATTTTTACTATTTTGCCATTTTTGGGATTTATCATTATATACATTTAAGAAGGATATGTCACAGAGTACCAAAAACTTAGTAAAAATATTACACAAAGAAAATGCAATGTATGACATTTAAAACGACAAAAATGTTTCACTATTGAAATGAAAGTCTTGAGACTGAAATCGATTCCAAAGACAAGATTGTTTTTATGCTGAGGGAGAAAAGAAACAGTTTTCAAATTGCCATATTGGAAGTATAACAGAGGGTCCACAGCTCAAACCGGCTGTAACCCGTGGCGCCGCCTGCCATCCCGTTGCTGTGCAAGCCCTCAACCCAAAGAGCTGCGCGAGCTGAATCTGAGCCAGGAGTTTAACGACAGACAGTGGAAGGTATTTAATCACCTTTTCGTGGGTGTTAACATACCCTACATCGGCACGTGCTAGGGCTGCTCCAGGGGTCCTGCCCCAGTCTCGGTGAGAGCAGTCAGAGGGCCAAACGTGGTGCTCAGTTCAATGATCTCCGAGCTTAGCGACCTCCGTATCTGCTCACCAGTGGAGCATCTCCTCCTGCAGCCTCGCTCCCCACCCAGCCTGGATGCACCGCCTGGGGGTACTCTACGCTCCGGCAACGCAGAATGCAGTCTTGCTCCCCCCTGCCCCACTTCTGCATTGCCATGGAAAAACCTTTACCTCCATTGGTCAAACCACTGCTGCATCAAAAAGCAAAAATACGCTGAAATATAAAATTTTTCTTACTTTAGAAAAAAAGTACTCTTTCAAAGCATTTGTTCAGTAGACTATAAAACATGCTGTAAGACCTCTGATGGGTAATGTGTTGTTACACTACTTACTGCCATCACCCGTGACAGGAGACACCTGTAACCACTACCCTGTAATTATGCTAAGGTTGTCACCGCACGACAATTCCCAATTGGCTGGGCCAGAGCCCTGCCTTTCCACACAAGGCTCATTATTTTGTCCACTCACCCGTTCATTCACTCCAGCAAGCCCTGACCTGTGGAATCATGTAGGTGAGTATTTACTGCTTATTTTTATATGCTTAAATTTTTACTATTTTGAAATTTAAATCTCAGAGAGGGAAGGTAAATTTCCATAGGACTTTCCAGAAAGATTGTCAGGAATCACGAAGTGTGACAACCGCTGTTACGAACCATGTGTGATACTATCACCTATTTCTCCCTCAGCATGTTTTAACTTCTTTTTTTCATTCCAAGTGATTCATTGAACTATTACACACACAGAAGATTACTTACAAACTGTAACTATATAGCTGTCATAGGTATTGAGTAAAATCTATGTCTCCATATCAACAAAATTGCTAAAACAATCTTACTTTAAATAACACTTGTTTCAAACTTTTTAGGTTAAGTTGTTAGCCTAGGCAATTTTTCTCAGGGGGTGGGAATAGGGAAGAGTAGTCTAATATGGATTTTTGTTTCTTTAGGAGTCTACTGGAATAAACTTATGGTTGGGGAAGTTTAATACGAAGTTATTTGTCCCTAGTGAATGCTTCTAGTCACGGGTGAAAGCAAAGACACCTGAATGTTTTCAACCTTTCAACTCAGGTAAATGATACGTTGCAGCGTGATAGTTATTTTTCATACGAAGCCACAGATGGGCAAGGCAATCCACAAAATATCCGAGGCAAGAGGTTTGAGTCAGAGCTGCTTCTAAACAATGGAGCGCGTGCCGGGCAGTCCCCGCGCAGGTGCGGGTTGGCGCCGGTCGCTGCTGAAGCCTCCAAGGAGGAGAAGTCTCAGAGAGGGAGAGGCCGTGGGCGATGAGAACCAGCCCTGAAGGTCACGACGCGCTGTCCAAGTCCCAGCTCCCGTGGCAAGTGGTCCAACTCTCTCAGCATGCAAGACGTTAAGGCCTTTTATCCTGAAAAATAGTAGACTTCATTGTGTCTCTCAACTTCACTGTTTAGCCAAAATTTGTGAGGGTTTGCAGGTTATTTCAGTTAGAAGACCTGGGGGTGAGGTCAGGTATCCTGGTTGTTTGTTCGTAAGGACTGTAGCAGCTTGCGCCTCCCTAGCAGTGGCAGGTCCAAACAAACAGAAATTAATGTTTGCTCAGAGCTGCAAGCCTCTGCTTTCAGCTCCCTCACTGTAAATCCTTCCTTAGGCTTTCTCCAAGGGTTATGCTAATGTGCTTGCTCAGGCAGGTCCAACTGCGCTCCTTTCTTCTTTTCAGTTGAAACTTAATTCTTTGCATAACCGTTTCCCAAAACAGTGCTCGATAATGCTAATGTCTCCTTTATAAATCACCACTGTTCTGCATAGCTTTGTACTCACCTTTGTTTTGAGGCTTTGACATCTGCTTACCCATCTCTCTCGCTTATCTCCAGGGATGGGTGGCAATTACACTGGCTCCTCGGTATTAGTAGGTTTATCAAAATAACAAAAGACTACGAGGATTGTGAAGAAACAGCAGGTGAAAAGGGACGCAGTAGGAGAGAGAAATAATTCTTGAGGGAAGGTTCATTTCTTTATTGCAGGTTTTTTTCCTCAGATCGTATTTATTTATATACGATCATGTGGGAGAAAGGAATATGGAATGAATCACAGTCCCAGGAGAGGAAGTTTAAAAAGAGAGAGCATTCAGGTATAGCACAAGAGAACTTGAAACCACATACTGTGAAGACAGATGTTAATATATAAACTGGTACTGAGGTTAATAATACATATTTATTTCCAAGGATAATTCCCTCTGAGGACCCCCCCCCCCCCACCTCCGCCTCCTGTTGCTCTAGCTGTGAAGCATTGTTACTGAAAACCCAGGAACAATTTCATCCATGCAGGCTGGGTTTACTCCAGGGGTACACCTGCTTCCTTACTTTTAAAAGGGAATGCCACTATCATCTTTCTTGAAGATCCTCTTTTTTCAAAAAAAAGAGGGCATCATTGTGACTGAAATAGTTTCACATTCAGGATTAGCTGCTGTGTTGATTTTAATACTGCATTACTTCCAGGGATTACGCAAGAGCCTGTTCTGTCTCTTCCGCAGATGTTCTTCAGAGCAATCTCACCTCTTCCAAAGGCACAGCTACTTTTGTACAGTGTAGATCATTTTTTCATATTAAGCCCTAGACTAGGGTAATGATTTGCTGGGGGGGAAATATATTTTTAACACAGATGTGAAATACCACCTGCTTTGTCCAAAAATGTATTGCAGTTATATTTCTGTGCTGCATGAAGGCTTAGAAGGAAGAGTATCATATTTTTTTCTGTTCAGTTCAGACTTCTGGTTTTCAAAATAATATTCCTATGGGAGATGATGATCATACATATTTATTAATAGTGTATTATAATCCTCCATATTATGGGCTCCCTTTGATTCTGTCTATACACTTGTAGGTATAACATTGTTATGTTTGGAAAAGCTCACTGAGAAGGTCTAGTAAACTGCTTGGAAGCCTGCTCTTGTACTGCAACTCCAAGTGCGCAGTGATCTGCACTACAGCTCTTTGAGAAAAGTGCTGTCCAAAAGAGTTTAAAATGATACTGGAATACCAGATACTGCTGCAAAAAAGATGACATTTGGCATCTTAGGTGGAATTTCAAAGCATTGTTTTGGTGAAACTATTCAAAGATTATTTAATTTACTCAGTTGATGTCCCCATAGAACAGGGGAATCAATGAAAGTTTTGCTTGCAACCTTGTCAGGCAGTTAGAAGGAAGAACAGGTTGACTATACAGACAAAGCCAGAGAAAACAGGGGTTGGTGTGTGATGGTGGTGGTTTTCTTTTTTTAAGTCTTCTAATTACAATTATTCAAGAGGGTTCAGTGGGATACAGTGAAAAATATTTGACCAGAAACAAACCAAAGAAAACCACTAGTTGCTTTTAAAAATTGGGTTGTGATTTGCCCAATGTTCTACATTAGGGTAGCAGTAGGGTAGTACAGAAATGTGATCCAAATATACTCCCAGGTTGATCTGTGCTTTAATTAGCTGTATACTAATTGATATTAGTGGTAGATATAGGATATATTTTTTTAAAATTATATTGACTAGTAATCCATATTTTTAATGATTTCAAATTTTGCTATAGAGAATATGTTTGGACTCATTTTGCCATAAAGCACTAGAGATTCAGCAGACACTGAACATTTTGCAGAATAACCTTAGCGAGATGGAATACTCTGCAAAGTGACACGTGATGGATTCTTTATCTTGTCCCTGATTCCTCTGGAATGGAAACTGTCATTACAGAATGTGAGTTTTGCCAAGCCTAATTATACACAATACAGCAAAGGAAATGTTCAGACAGTTTACTTGGCTAACTCACTAAAAAACAAATTAGAACATCAATAAACAGGCTGTTAGGATATTAAGAATTTTTATAAAATGGAGAATTAGAACTTGCAAGAGAAAAAAAATGAGAATGAAGAGGTTAGAGTTTTTCCTAACATTTGAAATTAGTCATGGAACACTGCAGTAGTCATTGTGAGACTATAAAAAATAATTGGACATATTAGTAAAAACATATAGTGGACTCGCATTCAAATAATTGAACAGTAGTTTGACTAAATCTTTTGTATACACATTTTTAAGGGGGGCGTGCTACAACCTAGATGCTCAGCTCCTGACCTTTACATCATTGGCATATTTTGATTTCTTCCACAGGCAACAGTCAGGAGTGCCAGCACAGAAATTTGTTTGGAGTTTTTCTCAGGCTCCAGGTCCTCACGCACTCGTTGCCCTGTACTCAGGAACAGAACTCGAGAATGGGAGTAAGCAATGATGCAAGAGCTGGTTTGGCAGTTCTTGATGATAAGGACAGCCACAGCACTGGGGTGCAGTTTGACAAGCACGTCTTAAATCAGACATGCTGGATAAATTAGCCAGTTTTGCTGGTTCGTGTACTTAGTCATAAGAAAACCCTTCCTCTCTTTTCTTTTGGATGAGGTATTTTTAACCCGAACAATTCATCATGCGGCCTCATAAACAGTTGCCCTAGCCCAACTGAGAAGATTATACTGAAGTGAGGGTGGAGTTTTAGAAACCCCTGTCAAAATAAGTGCTTACCAAATTCTGACTTTACAGACAAGTGCAGCTTAACGCATTCATAACAATGAGGCTAAATCCTACTATGCAAAGGCCATCCTTCACACTTAATGTCTGATCCGGTTAAACTGCCATCAGCTGTGCAGCACAGACGGTTTGTGCTTCCAGAGGTGGACTTTCTTTCCGAGGAGCTTCCTATTCCTCACAAGTGTTAATGTTATCCTCACAACACTTGTGTGTGTTTGTGTTAAGTGAGTATCATTGCTGTCTCTTTCAGAAATGCTAAAATGACCCACGTGGGAAATACAGTCTAACTACAAGATTATTCTTCCCTTTCTTCTCTGGCTGTTTCATAACTCTGACACCTGTTTGTAATGAACTAACAGCCTCTAGCCCAGGACATGCACCTCTAAAAGGAGCAGGAGGGTTTAAATCCTCTCTAGGTTGAAATTCCAGCAGCGATACTGTTCCCTTCATCCAGAAGAAGGACCCCTCCAGAATGGTCAGTAAGAGAATGGGGCCATTTCTCACAACAGCACCACCTGGGGCACCCAAGGACAGGCCAGGAGGGATGTTAGACACATTAAGTATTTTCCACTGATCCATTAAAAATACAAACATTGACCTCAGACAGCTTTTTGCTAACAGTGCAGGCTACTTTGATCCTATGCAGAGAACTGTAAGTCTATGGACTGTATCAGTATTGCTGGTACCTTTTTTTAATCAAAAAAAGAAAGCGCGCTTTGGATTCTGCTTTAAGTTCCAAGTTTAAATACGTTAACACTTAATTAAACATATCCTTAGTCTGTTCCTCTGCTCATTAGGAGTCATGGCTATTTCTCCTTAGGACTTTATCAGTGCTAATCTCTTCATCAAAGCTGGAGCTGAGTCTTTAGACATCTTTCACAACTTCCTATTTTCATAACCTTCAGATAAAGGAAGATGCAAATCAACTTGCCCCAAGCACTTATAAAGTTACAATGTCTAGTACCATATTTTGTCTATAATGTTGGGAGTTAATTTCACACTAACATAGCTAGTGTTTATATGAAAATAAAAGCATACGGACGAAATCCTTAATATTCTGGTCCCACCTGCATATTTGACCACGTTATCTTACACCACAGCTTTACAGGAATTTAAAAGCAAGCATTCCTCTGCCCCATGAAAAAAGCAGTTCTACACACAAACTTCTGTATCCATATTTTCTTCAGCACAGGGAAAAGACTGATCAATTTTCATATCAATATTTTCCATTATTATTTTATATCAGTAATTAATATGCAATAATACACACATTGTTTGTAATGCAAGAAACAGCTAATAAACACTTGAAAACTATGTTATCTATAATCTAAAATGATCAATAATTATATTGATGATCTCAGGCTTAGAAGTGTCCTTACACGCTGTTGTTCAGCCACATACCCCAGCTCAGTAACACTTGTCTTCTACCTTGGAAGTCATGAAGGGCACCCTTGCTTTCCTAGTGTTCAAGCTAAAACACAGAGTGCGTGAGATTTTATGGACTTTTGCTTGAAATTTGAGAAGCGTGGTTACGGCTATTAGCATAAGAATGTCGGATACTGGTTGTGCTTATTGGCTTAAGTTTATTATTAATGTTAGCGGATCTGACTTGACTAAGCTATGTCTAATCATCTCAAAGCTAAATGTGGACTCTCATGTCTAATTTTCATAAAAAAAACCAAAGCTGAATTCTTCTAACATTTAGTGGCACTTCTTGCCTATGAGCCAAAGAGCAAAATCAACTATTTTTAATGAGACACATCAGCTGGTTGTGATGCATAACATTTGTGTGAAGTTCAAGGGTAGTATAGTACTCCTCTGCCTTTTATTTTCTGTCTTTGGCCAAGTGGGGCATTTTTTTTTCTGGGTCACATGGCATGGCCCAGATCTATGACTGTGTAGCTACCAAAATATGGGAGCACACCTGCATTTTCAATCGTGTGTTTCTGCAGTCCAGTTTATGCTGTGAAAAATGATGAAATAATTAAACCAAGAAAATTAGTATCATTTCCTCTAATACATAACCTTTACAAGTGCCAAATTTGGGAAAATCTAAAGCAGTAGCTATTTCCCTAGACTAAGGGCATTTAGATCCATCAGCATGTACTTCTAGACAGGTAGCCCCAGAGCAATTAGTGTTAATATAATGTAAAGATATTGACTTTTTGACAAAGACAAGGACAGCTTCATGACTCAGCTCACTTAGACCAACATTCAAGGAGACTGAAAAGAGTAACATTCATCAGAGCTGTCATTGTTAGGCTGGGCCAAAGGCAATCCTTTTAACTGGAAACTATCACGTAAAATAATCTATTAACTTATACCCAGTAGAGCACATTACAGCAAGATTTGGAGGAGAACCATTTCCCAACAATCAGTTAAAGCAAACTTTGCAAGATTAGCCAATAATAAATAAGTTCTAGCTAAACTAGTAAATACAGTATTCAAAACCATGCTTTCCTGTTTTTCTCTACATCAAATCAGCCTATTACTAAAATCCACTTATAAAAAAGCTTACAGGACCAAAGAGCTAAATTTGTGTCCTGTAGTTTTCTGACTTCCATGGGGGCAAGAAATATTTCATAACCAGAGCCAGAGGCATAGTAAATGGGAAAGAGTGGCAGAAGGAAGACCTACCCTCAGTAGAGGATCAGGTTAGGGAATATTTAAACAAATTGGACATGAACAACTCTATGGCACATCATGATGTGCCCACGAGCTGCATGCGCTGAATAAGCTGGCTGATGTCACTGCAAGGCCACTCTTGATAATCTTTGAAAGGTCATGATGATTGGGGAAGGGTTCTGAGCACTGGAAGAAAGCAAATGTTGCTCCTATCTTAAAAAAGGCAAACAGGAGGATCCAGGGAACTACAGGCTGGTCAGCCTAGCCTCACCTCCATCCCTGAGAGGCTGACAGAGCAAATAATTCTGGAAAGCATTTCTAAACATTATGGACAAGAAGGTGATTGGAAGTAGTCAGGATGGATTTACAAAGAGGAAATCATGCCTGTCCAACCTGACAGCCTTCTACAAAGAAATGACTGGCTTCGTGGACAAGGGGAAAGAAGTGGATATTGCTGATCTTGATTTTAGCAAGTCTTCCAACATTGTCTCCCATAACATTCTCGCTGATTAAGTATAAGGTAGATAAATAGACAGTGAAACTGAAAACTGTCTGAACTGCCAGGCTCAAAGGGTTGTGATCAGTGCCAGGAAATCCAGCTGGAAGCCTGTTTCTAGTGATGTACGCTAAGGATTCATACTGTGTCCAATATTGTTTAGCATCTTCATTAATTATCTGAACGATAGGACAGAGTGCTCCCTTGGCAAGTTTGCAAACAATGCAAACTTGTGAGGAGTGGCTGATATGCCAGAGGATCGTGCTGCCGTTTAGAGGGACCTTCCCAGGCTGGAGAAGCAGGCCAACAGGAACTTCATGAAGTAAAACAAAAGAGAAAGCAAAGTCCTGCACCTGGAGAGGAATAACCTCATGCACCAGTACAGGCCTGTGGGCCAACTGGCTGGAAAGCAGTTGCAGAAAAGGCTCTAGGAGGTCATGGTGGACACCAAGTTGACTAGAGTGAGAATGTGTCTTTGCAGCAATGAAGACCAACAGCCTGCTGGGTGGCATTAACAAGAGTATCTGTTACCAACAGGTCAAGGAATGTGTTTATTCCCCTCTATTTAGCACTAGTGATGTCACATCTGGAGCACTGTGTCCACTCCTGGGCTCCCCAGTACAAGAAAGAAATGGACATACTGGAGCAAGTCCAGCAAAATGCCACAAAGATGAATAAGGGATTATAGCAGTTGTCATATCAGGAGAGGCTGAGAGAGCTGAGATCATTTAGCTCAGAGGAGAGATGGCTTTTTCCTGCTGTCTTCTCTGGGCAGTTGGGGGAAGTGCATGAAGCTCTGTTTTCTACAAGTCTCATCAAGCAGATGCCACGCAAATGAGGTATTGCTCTTGGAGCAATTTAAATGAACAGAGCCATACCTTCTTTCCTGGTGATTGGATCTATGATCTAAGTCTAGCTTATGAAACTTCTTCTTGGCAGGGTTTCTTTCTTTATCACATCAGCAGCTGTGGAATGGTGAAATATCTGTACGGATGTTTAGACTTCAGTCCAACTGCTGCTTCTTTAACAAGAACTTGTTTGCCTCCTGTGTCTGATAAGGCTTTTGTAAGGTAAAAGTGAAACCAACAATAGCAGGCTCGGTGAGGGAATCCAAACCACAACTGCGAAAACTCCTGTCTAGTGCTGCTTGTTCATCATCCCAACAGAACCGAAGAGCTTGATCATGAAAGAGGATCCAACTTTTTTTTAATGAATATGAAAGCAATAAGCAGTCATTATACACACCTCTTGATCCTAGGGCCTCAGATATCTGCAGTTTCACTTTTTCTTTACAGCTTTTCGCCTTTCTGACTGGTAGTTTAGCCTTCAAACCATTGGTTTTCATTTCTTCCAAAATGTTGATGAAAAGTTGTCCACTGAAGAAAAAGTGAAAATCTTTACTGGGGGGGGGCCTAAATCAAACAAAAAAGTGCAGAAGTATATTTGACCAGAGCTCAGCTATTTGTGAAAGGCCATAGAGAACTCTTTGCAGATATGTGCATAGCACTGCAGACACTCAAGTGTGATGCAAAAGCAATCTGTATTAATATGCTGAGGGAATGAAGATGATGGGGCCAAAATCCTAGCTGAAAGTTTGTGCTGGTCTGTGGAACAGAGGTGCTCTCTCCTGGTAGAGAATGTAGAATGTGCTTTAAGTTCCTTGACTTACGGTCAGAAATTGGGCTCTAGAGGCTGAGGGGCAGCGTGACTGAGGAGACAGAGGTGCTGTCATGGCCGGTGGGAGGAAGCTGTTGCAGTTCTAGCTCTGCTGTACGTTGCACCTCACCACCTGTGCTACATTTTACTTCCCTTCATACCTGTCTTTCATATACCTGCAGATGAGTTCTGAAGGGATGTCTGATACTGCACAGTTGTACTTTCTGCTCCTTCTATTTGCACTTCCTACCCCAGGACCATAAGCTTCTGTTTTGAAAAAAAATTCCTCCTATGCAGCCAAACCCTCTTCCAAGAATTCTTGCTACTGGTGCTTGTTTGCCAGTCTTTCAGCTCTGCATGCTCGTGTCTCTGAGCAGCCGGTTTTATTCACATGTGCTGGCACCTCTACGCCAAGAAAATTGAATTGGCTATTGTTCCCTCCCCAGCTAGGTTGAGGACCCGGCACAAGGAATGGCTAGCAGCTCTGTGCTTCTCCACTGACACAATGACCAAGAGCTGACAGCATGTCCAGGAAGAAGAAGAAGAAAAATGCATAAAAGGGAAAATATCTCTACTGCTTGTTGGCATCCAAAGTGAGGGATGAGGAAGAAGCAAATTGGGGTCTGCTAAATAGACTTGCTAATCTGGGAAGCTAAGTGTCTAGGTTCTGGCATTTCTTTAAGAGCCCTGTAATGCAAAACCCCTCCTCTGGGAAGCTCAACTCCTAGAGATCTCCTCCTTCAGTACAACTTTTCTGTTCGTCCTTGATTTCCTCCTAGTCCTCAGAAGAGGCAAGCTACTCTCAAATGAAGAATCCCAGAGTCATCTCTAGACAGTGTTATGTCCGTGGCCAGAGGCAGGATCTAGTCCATCTGTTGACATAGGTTCTTTCATTGTTTTGGTGCCCCGAAGGTCTAGATTTCACCATTCTGGCAGAAGCTATGCTATCCGTCACACTGCTCTGCCTTTTTTTTTTCCCCCATGATAGTTCCTTTCACACAATCTCCCACTTCTCTCCCACAATCAAAGCAAATCTGGAGTTTTCAGTAGGTTCAGATGTGATCAAACTCAGTGAACGCACAGGGAATCTCACGGTACTACTACTACAACAACCTCTGCTGGGAACCTGGCTTGAGGCTGGATTTAGGAAGGTTCAAGTCTCCACCAACCTCTCATTGTACTGTCAAGCTTTTTTGGGTATGCAATAATTTGATGGATGGAGGCATTCTGCTATTTTATTGAAACAAATTAAAGAAAAATCATGCAGCCAGAGGGATGATGAAAAAAATGCAAATGGATAATAACTGCAACCTGTTGTCTGTACACACTGTTGGGGGAAAAGAGTTCTATGATTCTCTGCCCATATTGCTTATAAATTTTACACTAAGTAGTCACAGAAAAGACAAACAGAGGGAGAGAGAGAATTCGAGATGTAGGGACCACAGATTTGCAGTTTCCACTCCTAGCTGAATTCAGTAAATGCAAACCAAAATTGTTTGCTTTTTTTAATCTGTCCTCAGAGATTTTACATTTCCAGCCAACCTGTGGCCCACTTCATGGTGACTCCTGTACTTTTGTGCACACTCTTATACACTCCTTAGATACTCTATGGCCTCATCATGAGGTCTCTATGGAAAGTGACAGATCCAGGTTTGAACCATTTCAAAATCAGGAGGAAAGTGGATTCAGGTGAGTTACTGCACAGAGGAATGCTTTAGCTACTGGGCTACTATGTAAAAGTTGCTGACCACACCATGACTACCACCACTACCTTACGTTCTTGAATAAAAGTGTGAAGGCTCACTGTGGGTGTATGGACAGCTTCAGCTTTCCTAATGAATTACACTCCTGGGCAGACTCGGACTTGGGGTCACTTAATCTGTAGATCTCAAATAGCCTCAAGCAACATATAGATGGCCATATACCAAGATGACACACAGCTTTTGAGCCTGTTTAAAAGAGCTCTGGACAGAAGATAGAGTGCCTATAATATTTCAGATGCCTCACTGAGTTAAATGAGTGTACATGGATTGTTTTGTTTCATGTGTGCAACAGTCTAGGTTCCAGTTTTGTGTCATCTTGTATCTTCCCTTAAGTGCTCTGTAAAATCAGTGAATTAAGACCTTGAACTTTATTTTGAGATAGATGAGAAATATTACATGTAGATTACTGTTGATTAAGAGAAGACATTGTGAGACTGCTCACGTTTACAGACATCAGTCACTGGCACAATCAGGACTACTACCGAGCATACTCATTCTCATCCATGACTCACTGGATACCATTCCACTGTCAGTTTTATATCTGCTTTTATATATCCACAATTTTATACAGGGAGAGTTTATTTCCTCTATGATTTTGCTTTGCCTTCAAAGGGGAATTTTATTCAAAGGTTACAATTACTCAAAATCATAAATGGTATCTGTTTCATAGTTAGAAGTGAAATATTTATCATCTCTTACTTTATCTGCATTTGTCTCTTTTTCTGCATTAGGTCTCAGAAGTTGTTGAAAGGTTTCCTGCAGTCTGAAATGACATAAAGCCTTGTATAAAAGACACCCCTATTTTACACCTAAGGAATATTGCTTAATAGGTATTAATTTGAAGAAATATCTTGTATTGTAAAACTTTTGACAAGACTACCAACCTTCTGAACACTCAAAGAGCATTTAATTTTTGTCTGATCAGAAGCACCTAATGTCACTGCACATGCTACAATGGAAAGTCTAAGACAAATACAAAGTTTTGGTATCTGTGTTACCTGTATGTATCCTATAGCATCCGGTACGGTGTTCGCCACTCTTCTAGTTTCTTGCTGCTCATCTCTGAACATAAGAGCTCGTCCACTTGTTTCTAATTCACCTTTCCTTTCCATCTGGAATGCTCCTACGGAACTTTGTACTGAAAGGACTGGCGTGCAGCTGGACATGAAATTTTTTTCTCTCATTGGAAGCACACTGAAGACAGCCATTGGGCAAAACATCACTCTCTTCTATCCAGACAGGCTTGGCTACTATCCTTACAAAAATGAAGTCACAGGAGAGGTGTTCAATGGAGGACTCCCCCAACTCTCACTGCTGGAGAATCATTTAAAAAAAGCCAAAGAGGACATCCAGTTCTATATTCCTTCAGACGAACAGTTTGGATTGGCTGTCATCGACTGGGAAAACTGGAGACCTGTGTGGATAAGAAACTGGGGATCAAAAGACATTTATAGACAGGAATCCATTGAACTGGTTCAACAGAGAGACCTCAGTCTATCAGAAGCTGAAGCCAGGTCTATAGCTAAAATGGAATTTGAAGCTGCAGCAAAAGCAATTATGTTGGAATCTTTAAAGCTGGGCATAGAAATGAAGCCAAATCGTCTGTGGGGATATTACCTTTATCCAGACTGTTATAACTATGATTACAAACAAAACCCACATAATTATACAGGAACCTGTTTAGACATTGAAATAGAAAGAAATAATGAGCTTAATTGGTTGTGGGAGGAAAGTACAGCACTTTATCCGTCTGTCTATCTAGAGACAGCCTTAAGATCTTCCAGAAATGCCCAACTCTTTGTTCGCAACAGAGTTCAAGAAGCCATTAGAATTTCATATGTCTCTAATTCTACTCATCCCCTTCCAGTTTTTGTATATACACGTCCAGTATTCACAGATGTCTATGAGGAATATCTCTCCCAGGTGAGTGGAGCTAGACCTTAAATATTTCAAATTTAAGTGGAAAGAAACTGCCAGGTGACACTTATTTAGCAAATATGCTAACTTGTATCAGAAAAAAAGTGTGTAGATTTTCTATAAAAAATTAAATTAATCCATCAAAAGAAATTTGATCGAAGGGAACACTAAGAGGTCTATTTTCAAACCTTCCTCATGATATTTATCAAATAGTGTTTTATTCTCTCAGTAGTTCTCACACATAGCAAAACATTACAAAGCTAGAAAGCATATTTAGTACATTAAGTCGGAGGAAAGAAATTTGAGTAACTTCTTCCAAAGAAAATTAGTAAAACTGTGTAGCCTAAAGTCTGCTTTTTAGGTTATAAGAAAAAACAATAAAAGGGAGTCTTTCTTTTCCTTAAAAAGTTTAAAAGCTAGTGAGAAAATTCTGTCCTTAGTTGTACTCAAGTAGCTTTTCAAATGGTATTTCAGCATCTCATGGGTTAGTCAAGGTTAGGCTCTGATTAAGGTCTAATCATCTTATTGCAGTTCTGGCTACACTCTTCCCTTCACATTTTTATATTCACCCACCCGATCAGAGATACTCCCAATCTATCTGGGGAATCCCTTCCTGGTCATCCAGGCCATGAGGAAGGGGAAGTCAGAGGTTGTGGTCCTGGTGACTGCATTGTGTCTGGTGTCCTCTCACATCCTGGAGAGAACATCACCAGGCATTGCCCCAGCTCCGTGGATACCTTCAGGGGTGCTGCCAGGGTTCCTGCTGGGCTCCTAGTTAATCATTTAAATCCTGTAATCCTTACATTCTTCCTTTTCATGTGTTGTGCCCTGCAGTAAGTTGTTTTTTCCTTGTTCTTTTTCTACCCATAGTCCTCTCCCATCCCAGATGGGCTTTGAAATTTTGTTAGGGCCAGGTTAACAGCTGACCCTAAAATGAGAACTGAACAGAAACGAATTTCCCAAATCAATCTCTGTAAAAGGCCAGAGCCATTCTCTGGAGAAAAGAGATTCCTGTTGGTGAAAGCTCTTTCTCTTGCTACTTTTCCACTTCAGTGCTTTCTGGTAACCGAAATTAAGTTAAAAAAAAAAAAAAAAAAGCCGTGCTTTCAAGCTTCTGCTTCAGGCAGCATTACTGTAACCAGTTACTACCAACTCTGAGCAGCCAGGAGGCAATGCAACAACATATAAAACTTAAAATAGTTAGAGAAGTGTATGTCACATGCCTAACCACTGGCTCAATTTTACAGCCTTGTTTTTCTAACCAGATGACGTATATAAATTGGATATAGTTGGCAACATTTTCTGGCATCACCTGTGCAACCCAATCCCAGAATAAAATATTGTAATTGGGAGCAGAATGTTTGCGCCATGTATAATTGCTTGCTGTCTTCAAAGTAGTTATTTTGGATATGTAATTTACCAGATGCATTATACCTTTGGCCTTATGTTATAGCTTTCTTACATTAGTATGATTCTTTGCACATTTCCTCTCAGGATGACCTGGTAAATACCATCGGAGAATCTGCTGCACTGGGTGCTTCTGGAATTGTGATCTGGGGTGATATGAATTTAACACAAAATAAGGTATGCCAGATTAATTATTATATGACATTTTTAAAGAGCAATAAAGTGAAAAGGACATAAAGCATTATGATTACTTACATCACATCTTCTACTTTAAAAATGATGACTCCATATTGCCAGTAGTCGTCTCTAGTCAAAAAAACAAGCACATTTGAGGCTTATGAAGATTGTCATTGACCACACAGAATAAGAGTTCTATCTTTCAAAGTATCAGTGTTGCAACTGAGTACTCTGAGTAACTGGACAAGCTACCACGATAACTGTAGGCAAGTTAGCACTTGTTTAGTTAATTTAAGGAAAGAATTCCTGTATCTTCATCACAATCCAGTCATGAGGTACAGAAAAAATTACTTGTGCTTGCCAGAAAAATTTTTAAAAGACCTTTCTGCTTTTTAAAGTAGTGTACTTAGCAATAATATTTAAAACACCAGGAGGAGTCAGTCTGTGAAATTTCAGCTCTAGCCTGTTCTGCGTGTTGTAAGTAGTACTTTGATTAATTTCATTGTAAGAAAGATCTGAGTCAGAAGAGGAAAAAAAATCCAATTTGTTTCAGGAAGGTCAAATACATAGTTTGAGAAACACTGTTACAAGGACATTCAAACAAATCTTTTATATATTAGATATAATAAACTACTGTGTGGGAAGACTCTTCTGAAGTCTTCTAAGAGCAAAGAACTAACACTCTTCAGCACTGCTGGGCCTCCTGTCACAGAAAGCATGGCCAAATAAACCTCCACAGCTCTGGAAGGGTCAAATTCCCAAAAGCATCCCACTTTGACTCTCTTGTACGTGCCTGCCTTTGAGAAAGCTTATCAGTTGCACCTAAAGCTTTTTTTGCCCATTACCCCAATACCAGAACATAGATGAGCAACAACTTTTATTGCTTGAATTTTGAGATTTGTGTGAGCAAATAGAACTTTCCACAGCCCAGTCAGACTACATATTTGTGCACTAATTGCACCTCTTTTTTTCACAGCTATCACAGTCAGTAGCCTTTCAGCAATGAACTATTACTGTGAGACTCACTTCTGCAAGAATTGCATCAACCAAAATTTCTAGGCAGGGTTTTTATATATACCTAAAAGAAAAACAAAAAACCTACATACACCTCAGATTCACGGAAGTGATCTGCATGGGTGTAAATATTAGCTGTATCTATATGTGGTATTAGGCAAACACCCTAAGGAGACATAGCATCAGAAACAAAGACCAAGTTCCCAAAGCCTCTGGTTATTAAACTACGCCAAGTATATGCAGAATATATGCCAACTTCATGATCAATTAGAATGATCAATTCTCTTAGTATACTTTCAATGTGACCATCGTCCCAAAATGCTTTCGATTCAAAAATGCTGTGAAAGCTCCCTACTCCTGCAGCCTAACTATTCAGGTCAGGGGAAAATTGAAGAGTCTCACAGAGATGATTTGATAGAAAAATTATTTGTTCGGGCTAAAGAAGTGAGGGTTTTTTCTCAAGATCACCTCAAACCATTCCAGACATAAAAAGGAACTTCAGTCCTTCATGTAGCTTCTTTAAATGCACCTGATTCAAAATGCTACATAAAATATACAGATAAAATGAAAGCTTAAAGTCGTCTGCTTTCTGATATAAGTGCTTTTCGTAACATCTCCAGCAACCACCCAACATAAATCTGCTGTGATCCTTGAACTATATAACAACTTCTCAGATAAACTTGCTTCCAACAACCAGTTATAACTATTATCAAAACCTCAGGAGAAACATTCATAGATATCCACTATGGTACTGTTATTAGAACGACAGCATTTTAATGGTTTCTGTCCTAAACTATGCAGAGATGATGTTCTTTTCACAGAACACCTGTAGAACTCTGGACAACTACCTTAGGAGGACTTTGACCCCATACCTCATCAATGTCACGATGGCAGCCAGAATCTGTAGCCAAGTGTTATGCCAAGACTCTGGTGCTTGCGCACGAAAAAAATGGAATTCCAGTGACTATCTTCACTTGAACCCTGAGAATATTGTCATTCAAATGACAAAGGATGGAAAATACACTCTACAAGGGCAACCAGCATTTCAGGATCTGCAAACATTCATAGAAAAATTTGATTGCCACTGTTATGCAGGGCACAGTTGTGAACCTAGAGCTGATATAAATGACATCCATTACCTCCATGCTTGCATTTCAGAAGATATTTGCATTCAGATATCCTCAAATTCACTTTCTAATATAGAAGGCTCTGAAGAAAAGATCCTGTCTAACAGAACTGTATTTTCATTTACTTCTCAGAGTAAGGTACCGTTATCTACACATCCTGAAATAGAAGATTTCCAATCTACCTTTGGAAATAATATACTCAATATAACAACTGCAGAATATAACACTGTCACAGCTGCCACTAGATACGATTTAGAAGCAAATGATACTCTTACTTTCAGTAGTTCTTCATCCTATAAGATAAGGATGTTTAATCTGTTTTGTTTAATTCTAATTTTGAGAACCTTAATATAAATGACCCACAAAAGTGAGAATATTCTTTTCCCTCACTGTGTTTGAAATTCTAAATGTTTTATTGACAAAGAAAAATCATTCCTGAAAGGCA
This sequence comes from Phoenicopterus ruber ruber, assembly GCA_009819775.1. NCBI lineage: Eukaryota > Metazoa > Chordata > Aves > Phoenicopteriformes > Phoenicopteridae > Phoenicopterus > Phoenicopterus ruber. The sequence goes on along the minus strand of CM020215.1, from coordinate 25,127,110 downwards.
TATGGTCTTATCTGTATCAGGTAACTTTTTCTATTCCATAGGTGACACTTCAGCTTGAATGTATTTCTTCAGTTTAGTTCTATAAACTACTATTTGTGCCAAAGATATACTGGTCTGTATATACTGATTATACCATATGAAAGGATAATTCAGAATAAGGAACATTTTTTTACAGTTTACATTTTTAACTTATATTTGAAAAAAAAAAAAACGTTGATAATGCCTTTTTGTATACTTCAAGTTAAGCCAGTTAAATACATCTCAACCTGGATTTCATTGAGTCTCAGCAGTCAACAGGTTTGATGCTCTATGCAGGAATTAATTTCATTCCATAGGAAAACTAGCTCTTAAAAATATTTGGCGTTAGATCTGTGGGACTTCGCAGCATAAAATTTATCTGATTAATGTAATGTTTCTTCACTTTTCACAATATCTACAGTGACACTGTGTTTTTTCTTTTAAGTAAATAGATTCATAACTCTTCAAAAGCTTCTAACTTTACCATAAATGTTGACTTCAAATACTACAGCTTCGCTATTTAAAATTTGAGCTGTAGTGGTTTATCCTTCTTTCTTCTCCTCTTGTTCTCCCAAGCCCTCCCCCTTATTTCAGTTGTTTTGCCTGGCCAATACTCACAACTCATCTGATCTGCCACTGCACTCCCTACCGGCACTGGTCACCAGTCCTAGTTTCTCTGTCCAGCCAGTGCTAGCAACCGGATAGGGTGTCCGTGCCACTTGGACAAAAGCCCGTGAGTGTGGGACTTTCTCTATGCCTGACTGTTTCCTGAGCAGTCTCTTTGGTGGAAACCAGTTTGTTCCTTAGGAAAACCCAGCAGTGGAGGCTACAAGATGCAGTGATGCTGGGGACCTGGGACTCCCTTTTTTCAATTCCAGTGCCTGTGATCCCCAATCTCAGGACCACATTTTTGATCCAGTCTGCTGACAGAACTAAGACTATTTGCTTAATATTATTTCATTGCCAAAACCAGCATTAAAGTAGCAGAGAAGATACCTCAGAAGAAAACTACCCACAGTATTGTATCAAGAGCTTAGTCATGATTTACGTATAGTCAGTTTAAGCATTTAAAAGCAATTAACTGCAGCTTATTTGATAAAATAACCTTTTCAAATTATTACGTCAGATGCTTAATAGATGGCTGGACTTCTGATGGGTGAAGAGTGGCTGCTAGCATGGATACATTAAAAAAGTCTCCCTAGAGCTAGGCATGATATGCATAAATAAATCACCACCTCCCACAGATACAACCTGCCTCACTAATGGAAATACCTGAGACTTCAATATAGCAGCCCTTTATTTGCGAAAAGTTCATGCCTTAATCTAGCAGAAAACACATATTATATCCATTGCCTTTGAATTTTCAGGTTGTCAGTCATAACAGATGTGCAGAAAAATAGATGAAGCCTTTAGATTTAACATGGAGAAATAATGTTTTATGGCTTTTGGACAGCAAGTTATCAAGAGGAAGTGACAATTTTCTCATCGCAGTTACAGTCTTGAGTCCACAAGTCAAAGCTATTTCTGCCATTAACGTTCCAAGTAGAATCATGGATAAAAAATATATACGTAGCATATTGTCCGGCACAAAAGAAGCCAGCTGGTTTTGATCACCTCTGTAAAAACATATTTTTTTCACTGCAGCTTTGATATTTGTTATTTGACCTTGGGTAAACAAAAGCCATGGTACCATAATTCCTGTACCTGAGGTCCCTCCCTTTCACATTGCAGTTGTGATAACTATCAAAAGGTTTCTAAAAACTGGAAACATCACTGGTAATGCCTTAGCATATGTTGTATGACTTACATGAAGTTTTATTTTTTCAGCAGAACGCTTTAACATGGCTAAAATTTTATGTTGGCACACATAGTTCAAAGGCTGCACTGCTTTGTTAAATGTTTGGCAAAGTTTCCTGAGGTTAGGCTTGTTTGTACCTAGCGCTCTGAGAGACACTAGATCTGTAGCACTTTGTGATAAGACAGCTCGCAGGTTCACAAAATCTACAAGTCTTGCCATAAATATTTTTGACTATCAGCCAAGTAACAGCAAGCAGAGCATTTGTGACGGAGAAAGCGTGAAATCACCAGAAAAGGAGGATGAGAAGTTAAAATCACAGAAGAGTTGAGACAGAGCACCCAGGACCTCCCAGGAAATGTAGAGGAAGTGAACTGCGTAAGTGAAAGACTGAAGCAATGGGGAATGTGGACAGACCAGTCTCTTCCCGTTCAACAGTTTTTATCTACCTGGCGTTTAATACCAACAACCTTTCTCTGAGGCCCACTGTAAAGACAAAGGAACGCAGTAACTGATACGTTAGATTAGACCTATCCGTCTGATCCCACCTCTTTTTTTTTGAGAGCAGCCAGGACCAGAAAAGTAAAAGGAAGGTGAGAGGAAAGTAGGCTATTGCAATAAACTACGCACAGAAATGTGTCTTCCTAAGTGCCATCCATAAATAGCTATCTATCTTGTGCTCTGATGCACAATGCTTTACCAGCCACCTTTTGAAGGTTCATTTGGGATATTTATGTTATCTACATGTATCTGCAATTCAAGCTTTAAATTCTATGAACTTCTAGTTGTAGTGAGATACAGGCCAGCTACCTGCTGTGTAAAATTACAGTATTTTCCAAACATATTATTTTGCTGCGTATTATATTTGTCTTGCCTATATTCTGTTAAGAGTCAGCGAGTCTCCATGGAGTAAGGCAGGAAAAAAGAAGGAAAAGGGGTGCTACGCCTTCCGTTGCTGGTGACTATCTTACATTCAAAGCCAAACGTGTATTCTCCTAAAATATTCACCTTCCATTCACCGCATTTCCTGTAATCATTAGTTGTCTCTGTAGTCTTATAGTTTCAGTTTTTTATGTTCTTGTATTTTTCTAAAGATTAAATGCTAGAGGAATGTTCATTGCACTTTGATTGCCATTCATTATTTTGTACTTCTCCTACCCAGGCGGAATTCAGGCTGGCAGTACTCAGGGACTGGGAAATGCTAAAATGGGCTTGATGAAGTGGTCTAAATGAAAGTCGTTTAACTACCTCCATGTGTAGAAATTTTGCTAAAATTTTAATTGAAATTCCGCTTCTCTAGCTGAAGAATCTGATTTATTGTGTTGCTTATTCCGGGACACCCGACGATACTGGCACTTCTAAGAGAGATGCCTATTGACACTTACAGAATCCGAACAGAAGTGAAACCATAGATTAGTCCCTGCCTTACAGTTTCTTGCTTCTCTGTATTGAATATAAGAACATGGAGAGAGATTTTGAGAGATAGGTCAATAAGACCACTTTGTAGACAGTGTAGGATGTGACTAGCATCCCAAGGAGTCCAGCAAAATTTGCTTTAATCCCTGCGTCACACTGGGACGCCCTGTTGTATATATATCGGAAAAGAATTCTGTGGAAGATTTCAGACTTGTGCAATATGCACTAGACAACTCCCAGCCACAGATTAGATTTGTACGTGTACCTATCCATCACTTTTCAATACAAACAAGAAGACAGCAAAGACAGTTACATAATTTTAAAATATATTCATTTATGGAGCACTGCTGACCTTTTTAAGACAACAATTAAATTCTGTCTTTCAAGCATACACACTTAAAACTTAGTTGAAAGGTTTTTCACAGTGTGCTTGTGCAAGCCCCTTTGCACTGGCAGGTACCCATTCTGCCTGCAAAAATAGGGTCTGAGATTTCAAGACAGCTCATGAGCTTTATTCCAAAGAATAACATCGATACAAAACAATGTTTATTGCATGGCTTCAAAAAAATTACTGCTTTACTAAACACTGACTTCATCTTTCTTAAAGAAATTTCTTTTTTTTTTTGTTCTTTCTTGGCAGTTTTTTTCCTGTCCTACTGAAAACCATTGTATAGGTGTCTGGAAACAGATTCAAAAAGCTTAGTGGTCTAACTTCATCCCTTAACACTTCTAAATGTTTCCTGATGTGTGGCTATCCCAGACCCTTCTGTCTGTTTTTCTAGAAAGACTCCGCTGGAATTTAACCCAGCATCATGGTATTTTCCTTATCATGACAGTCATGCAAACATGCAATATTGAAGATCAATCGTCAGTTTTTGTGTATACCAGTCAAGGATTGGGGGCTTTAGAGAACAGTTCTTTCATGTAGCTGTTCTGAACACTCAGGACTGCAAAATCTTCCTGCATTTGTTGTCCCCTTGTTACATATGAGAGGCAAGGAGGTAAAGGGCACCTACCAATATTAGCATCCTTAAGGGAATAACTGTGGATTTCATTGTGCTCACTAATGTGTTACCACCATCACAGCATATTGATTATAGCTCTCCTTGGCCAGTAGTAATTAGATGACATTTTTCAGCGTATGCTTGTATACCCCTTAGTTTATAACTGATAAGGTATTTATTGATTAGTAATCAGACACAAACAGACAGTATGAAAATTAATGTGAATCACTACTTTATATATTCAGCCAACCTTTTGTTTCTGTGCACCTAATTCCAGAGCATGGTGTTCAGTGGCATATATATGTGGACATCAGACAATATGAAGTCATCCTTCTCTGCCTTTGTTTTAATCTCAGAAAATGTATTTATTCAACAGAACTTCAAGATCCTGCAGAAGAAATACACCATATGTTGGCAGTCTCCTTCTGGAGCACACTGCTCCCTCAGGCTACTAGCAGGTTGAGACAAGGTGATAGCTTGCCAGTGTCAAGTGATGATTTCCTGAGGCAGGGACCTAACAGTCACCCTTTTAAAGGGAGGCTAAGGGCACCCTGCAGTCTCACAACGATAGTATTGTTCATGTCACAACAAAGCACGAAGCACCTTGCTGCTAGGGCAGCTAGTAATTAAGGGCACTGGACTAATAATACACAGATTTAGACTGTCAGTAAATCCTATGCATTGTTTCAGTTTTCATGCTGCATATACCAAACTTAGGTATCCAAAATGCAGACTTCTTGAATTAAAAACCTTAATCTGACCTACTCTGCCAGTGTAGCAATCCTTACAGAAATCCTTTTACATTCCTTCCTTCACTGGAGCATAGGAAAAATTAAGATACATACTAGAGTCTCCAACGCTCCAGCCAGCAGAGGGCACAGACGATGCATACAGACACTGGCGGGTACATTAAATGCTTTCACTGAAAAGTTCAATACAGTCTTTTTATTCTCTTTAGCAAAGCAGCTGCTTGACTCTGGCCTACAAACAGAAAAGATGAGTAGTCTCTCGCTAATGCAGTGCCTCATTAGCAGTAAAGGTGTACGGCTTATTCTACAGGGTTTTTTCCAAACATCTGGTGCATCAGGACAAACCTGAAAATACTGGAGTGAGACATCACCTCTCCTCATGCTATCCTCTCTGGAGATTTCATTCAGTTGAAGGGTTCTTTTCATTAACATCTTCAGCTGTCACCAAAATCCATGCTTAAACTACAGATGATGTGATCTGATGTCTTTGGTAGTACTCTGAACTAGAGATGTGGGTCCCAAACGTCTTGTTTCTCCCTAAATGTGGAAATACCTGGATACGGAGTGTTGGTTCAGGTCAATTTTTGCTGACTATGTATTTGTAGTATCACCACCATCATCAGCTGAAACGTTTATCCATTGTCATAAATTTTTATAGCACAGGTAAGTCTCTGCAATGGAGTAAGCTGCTTTACTATTGCTTCAGAGACAGAGCACTGGGAAGACTCAATATGCTAGGTGCTACGTGCCCCTGTAACATTCCTAAACTAGTACTGAAGTGTGGAAATCTCAATAGACAAGACAGAAAAGTGAAATACTTTATCAGCAGTTCAATGTTTCCCAGAACAATTAAAAGTGGCTTATCTACAGTCATACGGGATAATGAATTGTGGCCTTCTGTGCCCCAGCTCAGGCTTTCAGCTAAGTGAACAAATGTGCTCTGAGCTGCTAGTTGTAGCAAGGTAACAATATTTTTACGTACAATATTCTATTACCAAACAGTCCACAGAATAAAGAATTGCCTTTCATAATCATATAGTTTGTTGCAAAAGATATAGCAGATTTTAGAACAATATAACAGATCTTTAAACTTGGACAAACCCTCCAAGACTTTTTCATATATTATATTTTGACCCCTAGACACTGTAAAAGACTTCAGTCAGTATACAGCTGAATTAATGTGTTAGAATTTACCTGCCCATCCTCTGCTGGCCTTTTATGAGGATATGATAGAAATGTATTTTTTCAGAATGTGTTACTGTATCTACAATATATTGTTTCTTTACGCTTCCATTACTATGAGCCTTAAGCACTACTGCAGAATTTAAAAATTCTTTCAAAAATTCTTGCAAAAATAGAGACTGCTCTATTTTATGTGAGTTTTCCCCCATGCAGTAATCAGAACTTCCTCATTTACAGAAACCACTCTCACAAATGGACTGTCTTTATTCCACACATCACCAGCTGGGTGATATGTGGAGATGGGAGAAATTCTTATATTTTTCAGTTTTAAGGCAGCCAGAAACATTTCACCTCTTCACTCAAAATTCGCTAATTGCTTTGACTGAAACAAGTTTTTAAAAGTAACAAGATACAGAGCAGAAAAATAAAAAAATAGTGAATTATTTCCTGAGGTCCTTTTACCCATCCAACCAGAATAACCCATTTCCTGAATGTCAACTTTTCCACCCATGCCTTCAGTGATCCCCCTAGTTATGTTTAGAGTAAATGGTAATCAGCCAGTAAATCTGTGACTGCTATCTGAGGCGAGGATGTACGTGTATATTGAATGGCCATGCGGCTGCTACCAAGAGGCAAGTAAAACAGCTGAGTTCTGCTACACTCTCCCTCAACGCAGGACCTGATCAGGTTCCTCTCTTCCACCGTGCCACCAATTTTTAAGAAACTTTGAGAGCCGTACCATGCTCTGAAACTGTTGAAGACACAATCAATGCCTCAGTTTTAAGAGTAGCATCCAAAATTCTGACTCTAATGCAAACCACCAAAGCTAGGGACAAAGGGAGTACCTGTATCAAGGGCAGCACCCTACACTACTGGAAGGGAAAAAAAAAAAAAAGCCTCTTTTTGTTTGCTTGAGACTCGCCACTTAAATCTGCTTTCCTCCAGATTTTATATTAAGAGAAACAATGAAAAATAATTCCCTAACGTTACCATTGGGTGGCAGGGCCAGCTCCAGTGTTCAACTTCCTTCTGGAAATGTTCAATTAAATTTACAAGAGTAAATAAATGAGTGTCTGTAAAAAAATCTTAGAATTACACTATGAGTCATTCTGACTGTATCTACAACCAGGGCATGAAAAAGCATAAAGTTTTTCACCTTTACAGCTAGTCCAGAACCAATTGCTCTCCACAGCAAAGTCACAAGAGCTTCCAGTTTTTGTGGTCTGACTGACGTAACCAGTGAGGTTTGTCACAAATTGCATTCCCTAAAATGCTGAATTACGTCTCTAAAAAGAGCACAAAAAACAAATTGCAAAATGTTTTGATGAATTTGCTGTGCTTCAGGAGTAGAAGCATCTATACTAAATTTTTGAAGTGCTTTGTTTATACCTGTATGAAAGTTCTTCCTCAACCAATACCACCAGCATTGTAACATTCTAGAGCATCACGTATAATTTCAGTGACAAGTTCAGAGACTGGCAGATGGATCCAGGCTAAGTGCTAGCTCTGTATTTATGAGGAAAACAAGCCCTGTTCTAATGCTGTGTGTCAAGACTGTACACTAAAGGTGGCTTATCCAGTGCGGGCAGAAGACTCCTGATGAAGTGGCATGCTCTGTCATTGCCCGCTATACAAAACCACCATCACAAGTGTTTCTTGTTGAGGCATGGAAGCATGCTAAGGGAGACTCTCCAACAACTGTCAGAGACAAACCCAGATGAAATCACGGTAAGCCCTGGATCTCAAAACCAGTCCCTACACGATAAACAATTCAAGAAGTGTTCATGGGAAGAGTGGAGGTCCTGGGGGTGTGAGAACCGCCATCACTAGAGATGAAGGACCTACAAAATTCATCCTGTCAAGGAGACTAAGTCCACCAACTCTCATAAGCCAGTGCTCCAAATGCGGCCCTCGGGCATCCCTTGTTGGGTGCGGGGTACTGGACAGCCCGCAGCGGCAGACCCGTGCTGGGCCGCCCCGTCCCGCCACACTCCCGCCAGGGACCCGCTGCTTCACCTCGCACGATCCCCGTGGTGCCCCATCTGTCCATCGCCGTGCCCGGAACCACCTTGCTGTTCCCTGGGGCGTGCGGTGCCTCCAAGCGACCGCCTCAGGCCCTTAGGACTCGGGGGACGCCCCTCCGCCGTAGCCCGGCCTCAGCCCCTCCGCCGTAGCCCGGCCTCAGCCCCTCCACCGCGGGCCCGGCCCCGCCCGCCATTCCGTGTGGGCACCGCCCCGCCCGCCCCCCGCTGCGGACGCGGCTCGTCACCTCACAGGGCTGACGCTTCCCCGCCCGCCCCCGGCCAGCGCCCGGCCCTGACTCACGCTCGCCCGCCCGGGCCCCCCGCAGGGCGCCCCCGCCGCTCCCCCGCCCCCGGCCGGGCCAAACCGAACCAAACCCCTCCCCTGTCTGCAGCAAGTGCCAGCGGGAGAAGGGCGGTGGCGGCGGCGCCATCACGTGAGGGCCCTGCCTGGCGCTCGCCGCCGCCGACCCCCGTCCCGAGCCCCGCCGCCGCCTCGCCTCGCCTCGCCTCGCCCCGCGCTCCCATGCCCAGCAGCGAGGCGGTGCCGCTGGGGCTGGGCGCCTGCCGCAGGTCGGGGGCGCTGGCCGGGATGCTGGCGCTGGTGGCGCGGCTGCTGGAGTGGCTGCGCTCGCTGTTCTGGAAGGAGGAGATGGAGCTCACCCTGGTGGGGCTGCAGTACTCGGGCAAGACCACGCTGCTCACCGTGCTGGCGGTACGCTGCCGCGGCCCGGCCGCCCGCCGGCCAGGGGCAGGGGCGGGGGCCGGGGGCGCTCAGGGCGGCGGCCCGCGGGAGGGGGGGTCGCCGCGGGCGGTGAGGCGGGGGGCGGCGGCCCGGCAGTCTGGCGGGGCTGGAGGGGGCCGCCCGCCCCGAGCCGGCCGCTTCGCGTCGCTTCCCCGGGCAACAAGTGCGGGCTTTGCCTCCGCGGCCTGCGGCGGGGCCGCCGCCTGTCATGAGGTCCCGCGGCGCGGCGGTGCGCTGCGGAGGGAGGGGGGCGGCGGGCGGGCGGGGGGCATGAGGCAGCTCTTGCATCTTTTGCAACCTCGAGAATTTCACAGCAGGCTCAGATAGGTGTGAAATTGGTTTAAGAGGGAGAAAGAAAATGTCTCCTGTGTCTGACTGCGTAGCGTGCCCGTCTCAAAGCCGATTCCTGGGCATGGACCCTTGCCCGTGATTCAGAGTTGGCTTTTCACAGTCAGTGTATCCCAAAATAACTCAGAATATATTGTGCATCCTCCAAAGCCACAACTCCCCTGTCACTGAGTTCTCCTCTCCCATCAGTTGCATCAATATTAGTGCCTCCCACAATTCCTTGATAGCCCTTTCCCAGCATTCAAGTCTGATTTTGGTGTTCCCTTCCCACTGTGACGATGGCCTTGCAGCCTTGTTCCTCTCTAACGCTGACACCTACTATGACGTTTTCCATTTTGTCACCATGCTGAAATACCATCCTCATCTTTGTTAGCTATGCTCTCTGCCCTTCTGCATTTGGGTCCATCCCAAAGATTTACTTGCCATTAGAAGATGCAAACAAATATATATGTTAAATATGGTTAGTACTAATCATGAAACTTCTCAGTGCATACTGTTTTCTGCAAGGTGATCACTGCTGTTGGATGTGTTGCAGCTTCCCCTTCCATGAGATAAGGGCTTCCCTTCAGTCCTTACCCTGAAAAGTTACTGGATCAAGAATCAAAACCAGACTGGGAGGTGTATGGCCTAAAGTCAAAGAGATTGAGACAATGATGAACACGAGTATATGATATTTGTTATTTGCTTTTGTATATGGTCATGGATTAAAGGAAAAATAGGAGATTGTGAATTAGTGTGAGTGAAGAAGCAGAGAGAGAGAGAAGGAGAAAAAGGAATGGGGTAGGGAGAGTACAGAAAGCAATGAAAGTATGCATTGGAGGACATCAGCAATCAATAAACAGAAAAGAACTGGTATTTTACTTAGTTTGTTAGGTACTCTAGCCGTCTTGGTGACATGGGCCTCAGCACTCCTCATGCCTACTGGAAATGTTCATCTCCCAAGGATGAGCTGTGCTGAGGAAGGAGGAAAAGGCATGACAAATTTATATTGTTTCTTGGATTGATTTCATAAACTGAGCAAAGAAGAACACAGAAGTTCAGAAGCCTCTAACAGTAGTGTGTGGTATTAGACTGTGTGTGTAAATGTCCACTCATTTATACTACACCACCTGCGGATTGGCACCATATGTGTTTGTCTCTCTTGTGCTGTATCTTGAATACCAGAGCACTGCTGTTACTGCAGGTCTGATTTTGCCAGCAAACATATTGCTTAAGAATATTTTACAAGGCATCCATGTTTTCTGACTTGGGGAGTGTCACAGATTGCAGGTTTTGTAGCTTTTGAATCTTTCAATCTGGAGATGACACGCCACGACAATCGCCAAAGAAGGGTGATTGAAGACTTTGGGAGTAAGGCAATGGATAATAGGTTACTCTTGAATACAGTTGATACAGGGATGGCAAATAAATTGGGAACTCTTATGGGCATTTGTGTGTATGTATGTGGCTAGAGTGTGTCAAGATGAAAATAACCATCACAAAATAGTGGCTACTTGAAATGCAAACTGCAACAGGTCATAAAAACAAACAGTAGGAAATTACTATTTTTTCCACTTTGCAACAGTATTTCGAGATCCTATCATGCTAACACTGAATAAACACCCTTTGAGACCGTCTCCTCCCTGAAGAGTTTGAGCCATATTTAGTCCTCTGTTACCAGTGGAAACCATGGATAACATCACTGCCTTTTACTGTGGATGTGCACTGATGTAATGGAGTAGAATCTGGCCTATGGTTGTTGATATGGTAAGGGCTAATGGCACTATTCATTGTCAGCTCAATATTCAGCAACACTTAAAGAGGACATTACAAACTTCTTAGCATCAGTTATTTTCATCTGTGTCAGGATGTAATCTCTTTTTTACTGAGATGCGACAATAAACTTGTTTGCACATCTTGAATATTCACAAAAATAGGTAATTTGTCATGTAAAACATCCTTAGCAAGCAAAATGGAACAGATTTTTTACTTCATGGTGCTTACAGCGCTTGAAACAAAACACAGTAATCTGAGTTCTTAGACTAATGCAGGCAAAAGATTCAACATACTACTTTCTTTTTTCATTGTGTGGGAAAATAAAGAACTGTAAACATAATGCTTTCTTTGTAGCTGGTTCCGTTCAAGCAGAATGGAAAATTTTTAGTGGAAAAGACTAAAGACTAGTAAAGGGGACACTAATTCTTTACATTCTATCCCCAATACTAGAGCAGTTATGATGTGGAGGGTTTTTTTTTTTTCGGTCTTCCAGTTTAGCATGTTACAGATGGTGTATAATTTGCTAACAAAAATGGAATCCTGACTTTCTATGAGTTTGTTTAAACAATAGCCTCCGGAGTTGGCTGGCTGTTCTTCCAGGCATTCCTGTGCTTGAGTAATGATGTTATATTCTCAGGGTTTATGTGTTCATATATGTTTATATGTCTGTCCTCCACAAATAGACGTACTATATATTTTAACAAATTAAGCCAGTACCTGTTACAGGAGATGGTTACTGATTGGCTTTGCCTTACTCCATCCAGTTAAAAACAACTGTCACTGCTGGGTACGTGTATCGGTATGAAACTGCAGGTGCATCTGTCTTCACTGTTTTTTCCTACTGCTGTTGACAAGTCCCTGAAGCAAGGAAAGAGGAGGGAAAAAAGAGACTTTCAGAAACAGAAGATGGGGAAGATGTATAGTATAGAATTTAGCAAGAAGGTTCCCATAGGTAAGGTTGAACAAGTAATTGATGGAAGTTGTTTCTTGCCTGAAGGATCTAATTCCAAAGCCCAAAATCTTGTGAGAGGATCAAGTAACTGTCAAAGGTTATACAGCTTTTAAGGTCCCAGATTAAAAATAATTAATCTTAGTTTGTGAGCACAAACTGGAGGTATAGTGTATTCTCACTCTGCCACGAACAGTGAAAAGCTGCAGAAGGCATACAGAGACCAGCAATAGCACTAGGGGTAGCTGGTGGCAATGTGTGCACTGTGAGGCACATAGCTCCTCTGGTGTACCCTGAAGCTCTGATCATCCACTTCTCAGATGGGAGGGACCTGTTGGAGCATGCCCGCTTCCCTCCTTGTCCACATATCCGTATTGTCTTCCAAAAAAACACCCCCAGGGGACGTAGGATGATGAGGTGGATGAAGGGAATACGGGCAGATAGATATGGAAGGGCAGTGGCAAGTCCAGAAGGTGCTGCTCTCCTTTGTGGATGACTAGAAAACCAGGACTACTGTGCACATTTCAGAGAGCGCCTGCGCCTCCATGTAGACAAAACTGTTAAGTAACCATCTGCATATCTTAATACACCACTCCTAGGAGATGCAATACCATGTTAATGATACATTTTGAAAAGGAAGAATGAATAACGAGGTATCTACTTAGATCTGAGTTCCACCTTTCTGCTCAAAAGCTGTCTTCTGTAGTGGGTAGATTTGTATAAGGTTCATGTTGGCATGATGACAAGCATCTGTCTTGTAAAAATACTTCTCTGAACTGGGGGAGGAGGCAGAACTTTGCTTTTATATTTTGGGTTTATGGTGGGCTGAGTTAGTACCTTGTATTTTTCTGTCTTAATGGCGTTCTCACAGTGTGACTCTTCTGCTATCACCTACTTAGAAGGAAAGAGTCTGCATGTAGTACTCGCTACATGAGTACCCTTTCACTGTTTGTTACATTTGGAGTTAAACAATTGGTAACAATAGTGAGAAACTACAGGGAAAAATCCCGGTGTAGTCAGTTTTATCGTATTTTATCATATTGGAGGTTGGACTAGATGACCTTTAAAGATCCCTTCCAACCCAAACCATTCTGTGATTCTATATTTTGACCATGCTACTTTCTGGTTTGCTCAAGGATCACATGAAGAATTATCTGAAGTCTCGTCATTTCTGGGGTGATCTTTGTCACTGAGGAGAATAAAAGATCCTTTAAAGGGACTGAAATGAACAGTCTTCCTTGGCGTGACAATGCATTAATTGAGGTGCTGGCCAGTGCTTTTGTAGAAAATTAATGTGATATTTTACTGTGTTGTAAAATGAAAATTTTACATTGCAAATGAGAAACTCATCTGCTGTGTATCAAGTATTTTATAATAAATACAATTTTTTTTTTATTCTAGTCAGGGCAGTTCACAGAAGATATGATTCCTACAGTGGGCTTCAATATGAGAAAAATAACAAAAGGAAACGTTACCATAAAGGTAGGTGTGCATGTTTGAATTAATGCAGAGTGAATAACTAATAGACAAAGTGATTTCAACTTGGAATGTGAAAGCGTACAAAATTTCTTTTAAGATGATAGTATCATTTATCTGTTTTTCTAGCTCAAAAATAACTTTTTTAAAGCATATAGTCGTATATTTCTCTGTTACATTAATCTGTTTGATTTCATAATATCCATGCCAGGCAGAAGCTTTGTTGCACTCTTTTGGGTTAGAAAGGTGATAAAATTGTGAGATATTAAGGGAGCTGAGTTGACTCCTGGAGGTGCCTCTCTCTTCTTTTCTCTCTCTCTCTCCCTCTCACAACTGTAAGTGAAACCTGAAGCAACTTCAGGCCTAGCTTACGCATCTCAGCAAGGAGTGTGGTTTAGCTTGCGTAATGTTAGCTATACAGAAATAGAACATCTAATGTAAGTCAGTTGTCAGGGACCCATCTCTTACGCCTATAGAGAAATCTAGGTGATGCCACTTTGGTTGTGATTCATGCCATAGGCATCAAAATAGAGATAAATCACTCCAATAGCATTAAGGCTCTCTCTGTTGTTTGATTATGAAGGGAGCCTGGTTGATTAGTCTAGATCAAATTCATTACTTCTATCTAAAATTAGGTGAAGGGAATACAGGTTTTTGCTTTTACCTTGACTTTTCCCTCCTTTTCCTTCATTTTCTCTCTGTTCTCCTTCAGTTCTAAAGATACTCTTTCTCCTCTGCTTTGATATGACTCCTACCCCTAGGGAGGATTTTCTGAAATGACTTGTAATGTGAATATAAGGAGTTGTTAACCATCTACCCACTCTCTCTAAACAGTGAGCAGGTGAAGGGTGGTAAAAGGGGTAATTGGCTTTTGTTGGTTGGGAGGTGTTAAAGCTGAGCTAAAAAAACCCAGACCTAAGATGAGCATAGGGATATAGATACTGTGACTGTCTGTCTGTCTCTGGTCTTAGTATCTTGCTATACTTTTTCAAAATTTCACATGACCGTAGGGCCTTCAGCTGTGCATTTCACTTGTGTATCTATTTCTGTGTTACAAGCTTGCAGAATAATCAATAGGTTCCTCTACAACTGCTTGTATGTTGCAGTACCTAATAAGCCAGTCTTTTGAAATCTGTTGAAATGGAAAGTCTAATGTTACCCAACTATTTCCTCTCATCACCCCAACTCTTCTTCCCATATACCCTCTTGAAATTCATCTCAGGTTTGGCTGAAATAAAAACTCTTAACATTACCTATGGTTTGGTCTGATTTTAATTACCCAGGAAATTTTGACAGATTGCCAAAAATAAATGATGACGAGTGTCTTAAAATGAGGTCCACAGTAAAGACTGTAAAGGCTTAAAAGGAAAATGGAGTAAAATGTAAAATGGAGTAAAAGTAAAGTGGAAGAGAATCATTATTGCCTTCATAACCTCAACTTTGTGACTTTGTGCATGATCATTATGGTAAGTACATGATTAGAGCCTATTCTGGGAGAGAATCCAACCTCATTCTCATCACAGAGCAGGTGAGCAAGAAGACAAAGTAGTATCATATAAGCATTTTTAATTCATGCATTTCCTGAAAGGTAAATGATTGATAGAAGCATAAACTTTTTTTTCAGCGTAGATGATGTGTGTGTGTGAGTTTAAAAAAAACAAACTGTCACATGATGAACACTGCAATAGTCAATGCGATGTGGACACACTCTTCTTTGAAGTAAAAAGTGTGTCCTCCCAGGATACAAAAATTTCAGTAGAGAATTTTTTCAGTAGGAAATGCTTTTCTCTAGCCTTGAACAACCAGCTTTTGTGTGACAGTAGGAGAAAATGCCCAATTTAATGTTTTAAAATAAATACAAATTATTACACCTTTATTATATTTTTTTTAAATTTAAATATATTGTAGCAAGAAAAGCATTTACTGCAAGAGTTACAGGAGTGAAACTTCTGCAATTTTGAGAGGAGAACACCCTCACTCTGCACAGATAATGGAAGCAGAAAGAATTTTTGTCTTTATTTCTTACTTATAAATTCTTCAGGGATGAGTTGAGAGCTGCTTGAACCACTAACACCTACAAATGTGAGTGTGCAATGGCTCTCATTTTACAGTTTATTCCCAAAGATCAACATTTTCAGTATCATTTTCATGGAATTCACAATTAGTAGTGTGTCTAGCAAATCCTTACATTCATGTGCTGCTGCCTAGTATAAGGTAAATATGTAGGAACTAATGGCATCATGGTAATAAAATCCAGTTAAACTTTGGAGTTTGTCTACCAGAATAGGTGGTCAAGACTAGTATCACTTTACATAGTGGGCAGCTCTATGAAAACACAGGGGAATTTATATGGCCATATGAGTAAGCCTGTATCAGTTGGACTTTATCTGGGAAAAACATAGGTGACCAGAATCAAAAGCCTCTCAGCACTAATTCTTGCAGCCAACCCTGTATGCTCAGTGTATTTTGGTGATCCAGGAATCAGAAGGACTGAAAGGTAACTGAACTGGTCTTTCAGGAGACAGAAGTAGCACACAAAGTGCACATTGTGCCGAGTAACAGTTATGCAGCTTTTTCTCATAAATGGAGGCTGTTACTTTATGATGCTTTCTGTTAGTTCTTATGCATGCTATTTTTGAAGCTGGTGAAAAAACAGAGTTTCATCGATGATGAGGTTTAACTTCTGGTCTTGGCCCTTCGTCACCTCTATTTTCAGTATCTACAAGATCATCCAAGCTCTCCCTCATCTCTGCTGGTTCATTTCTCTGTGGCCAGCTCTGCTTGTGGTAGTGCATACACTACATTTAAGTTAAGGCTGGTAAGGGGAAATTTCAATTTACAGGAACATCTGCTCTGATTGCAGTAGGGCAGTATTTATGCTGCACAACAAGAAGGTATACTGGTAGGCAGAGAGCTGCTTCCTCTCTTTCCTTGTTATGGAGTGTCCTTCCAACTCTCCTCATGCCCATTAGCCTCTCCTCATCAAACATGTTCCCTTCTTCCACTGCCTCGTTTCTTTATGCCTCACCCCTTTGCATATGCATACAAAGGCCAAACCCTAAACACCTCATTCCTCAAAATACCTCCTCCTATCTGTTAAAGAGGAAGTAACAAATGTCCTCGCTTAGTCCTGGAGTGAGTTTGTCAGAGAATGAGAAAAAAAAAAGAAATTCAAGTCTTGGATCCCTCTGTTGAATGTGTCTCAACAACCATCCACACGTTGCTGAGCAAAGAGCTGAACTCTGCTACAGAAAGAACATACTTCAGCCTAACAGTAGCTTGGTACATTCCTGTTTATCTTCTCCCAAAAGAGTGCCTTTTTAACCAAAATCAGAACTTCTGAATATTTTTTTCTTTGGGGTCCAGATTCTGCTTTCCAAACAGAATCTTTCTTGTAAAGGGAAATAAAACCAGCCCCTCTTAAAAAAAAGTCACAAAATAACCTTTTAATGCACCCTCTTTTCTGCCCATGGTAGCGCTTCTAAACCTCAGTATGATGTTCCTCGTGCTAGGGACAAACTAGACTTAACTCTGGGAAACCTAAGAGGGAATCAGGCCAGCCTAGTGAGGGTGGCAGAGATTAAAGGTCAGCTTTTGCAATCAGCTTGAGTAAATCATGGCGTGAGGTTTTACGTTGTACTTCAGGCCTGGCCGTGCACCCTTGCACCCCTTTTCCATCAGGACCAGTGATCACGTGGCAAAACAGTAGTCAGATCAGCCAACTCATCTAGATAAAAGCAACCTCTAAAAAACCCCCAAAACTAGCTGAACCAAACCCACCCCCATGCTAGTTTCTCCCCAGTCCCATTACCTAAGTAGTGTAGTCCCCACACTACTGCGTGATTGCTGATGCCACCACAGTGTGGGAAAACAGGATACAGACACTGGCAAAATGATGCATTTTGGGGGCAGCCTGGGTAGATTGACTTAGATAGCTGCAAAACACCATGTTTAGAGCACAGAATCTGAACAGGAAGAAAGCAGTCTCTCCATTTGGTGAGAAAAACAAAGTTTTCCTTCATCCTTCCACTCTGGTAGCTACAAACATTTAAGCACAACTAACACAGCCTGTTGCTAGAGGGCTGCCAGAATTACGTGTTCAGTATGCACACATAGACTGATTGTGGATTCAGATGGATCAGAGACAACATTTTGAAAAAATAAATGTTCAATGCTATATTGTTAGGATTTACGAACATTGGATGGTGTTGAGTTTTCTAGTCCTTATGATTAATTCATGATTCATATTAGTTATGAAAGAGAATTTCTGGAGAAGTTCAGTGGCGTTGATATCTGTCATGGTTTAACCCCAGCCAGCAACTCAGTACCATGCAGCCACTCGCTCACTCCCCCGCCTTCGTCCCCAGTGGGGTGGGGAGGAGAATCAGAAAGGAGGGAAACTCATGGGTTGAGATAAAGACAGTTTACTAGGACAGCAAAGGAAAAGATAATAATACTAATACATTAATAATGATAATAATAATAAAATATAGTGATAATAGAATATACAAAACGAATGATGCACAATTTCTCACTGCCTGACGACTGATACAGCCCGTCCCAAGCAGCGATCATGGAGCAAAACCGTGAGCGATCTCAGAATGATCTTGAGCAGCAATCTCGGAACAGAGATTTCCCAAGCAGTGATCTCGGAACCCAAGTTCCTGAGAGCGAGCAAGGGAAAGAACAGCGCCCAGCCCACTGGCTGACCCCCACTTATATACTGGGCATGGCGTCTATGGTATGGAATACTTTCTTTGGCCGGTTTGGGTCAACTATACTGGCTATACCCCTCCCAGCTTTTTGCACCTGCACAGTAGCAAAACCTGGGAAGCTGAAAAAACTCCTTGATCTCTTAGTAACAACTAGTAACATCAGTGTATTATCAACATTCTTCACATACCAAATCCCATACTAAATCCAAAATACAGTAGCTACTGGGAGGAAAATTAGCTCCATCCCAGCAGAAACCAGGACAATATCAGAAGAATAGTCTGATGTGCTAATTGTATAGATTTTCTTCCCCAAGATTCTGTTTATTATACACAAATGAACATGTACACTAGCTATGACAGCAAATTGAATACTGTATTTACAACAGGAACATCAGGGGTACTGCCTTAGAAGTGCAAATGCATCCTAAGGCCATCCCATGCTTTCTTGACCTCTTACACATCAATGGCAGATGTGTAGGAGAACAGGACGAGTGGCAAAATTGTGGTTAGCAATGTGATGCAAAGCAACAAATGCAGACTCACAAGGAAAAGCTGTTTTGGTTTAAGTGGTCAAACTGTCTTAAGTTTTCCCTTATTCAGAGGCATTTTTTTCTTACTGTTCTTTCAGGCATGCAGGCGTTCTTTGTCCTGCTGCCTGAGCCTTCCTTTTTCTTTCAAAAGAGTATTTGTACTGAAGCAGTACCTTCCACTTGAGCTTTAGCAATGCTTCCCAGTTCATCTGGGAGTGTATTTTACTTATTCCTAAATGTCAGATTCATACACTTTTCATCGCATCTGCCTTGCTTTACCACTGATCAAAGAAGTCCACAGGTGCCACAGTCAATAAAAAAGTTACCACATTCAACCGTAGTTCATAAATAATCCACAGGAATAGGAATTTCCTTTCAGTTCCCTTGTTTTCTGTCTTTTGCATAGAAATAATAAGGCCATGATGTAGAGTTTATGTAGAGAAAGCATAAGGATAGTTGGAGTGCTATACTGACGCTGCTACACGATTGTCAGACATGGAAGAAAATGAGAAAGCTGTTGGTGGTTCATTCAACTAGACAAACAAAAGTGATTTACAAGTAGAGTATTCAAAAGAAAGTATTTTTTTGAGCCAGGATAGTTTAAGTAGGTAAATGAAATGACTAATAAGTTTGTACTGGAGGTGTCTGCACAGATGATATTGCAAGATCAAATTCATGCAGGGAGGATGAGTGTGAGTTTCTGTGGAACTGTGCCTTGTTTTACACTTTGATCTCAAAAGTCATGTTATATATAGTTATGATAGAGTTGTTAAGAGTAAGAGGATAATGCTAACATTAATACGTTTATTGGTTTCAAAAATGATACTTGGTTTGGAAGCCAGTCTGCACAGGAAAATAATTTATCTTAACCAGTTCTCATGGTCTCTCTGCTACAACAGCATACAATGAAAGTAAGAGGTGTAGGGAAGTATGGCTCTTACGTATAAATGCATATTTCCTTGAAAGCCTGTCAACATGAAGTATTTGTACATTGCTATTCCTCTATCTAGGTAAGCTGTTAAAATCTTACAGCCTAATTGCTAGATAAAGTTTCCAAAATTATTTTACTGTGAGAAGAATGACATCATTTGTTGATAAGTTGATGACTGAAGAATGATGAGGGGAATGCATTTTGCAGCCTAGTCAACAAGGATTCAGAGTGAAATTTTCTTTAACCTTTTTATCCCAATGAAGCAGATCACCTTTCTCATAGAAATATTATGACATCCAACTGTCAGCCATTATTAAAATTCCTGAATAAAGTGTTATTTTACTAAACCTGTGAAGTCCTTCAAACATGACAGGAATGATCTTCATGGTAAGAAGATAGGTCTTGCATCTGACCTTTTTCAAAGGTCTCAGAGGACACCGCAAACCAGAATCAATTAAACTTACTGTAAGAGTGAGGCTGAGAAACAGTCTGGGTCAAAAAGTCATCAAGTGAAAAAATGGCATTCCAGAAGTGTAAGACTGATTACTTTAGGCAGAGAAAGTTGCAACACCAACAAGTAGGTGATGCTAATCCTTTATGTGTTTTTTGCCGTATTCTGGGGTGGGCCACTAAGAAGGACATACTATGCTAGTACAGTGTCACCACCTGGTTTCTTGACTACAGTTCTATCTCTAGATTCCATACAATTTCAGAAGGCAACAAGAACTAAGGAGCCCACAGTCATCTTTACTTTCTTCCAATTTTGGCAGTCATTTCCAGAAGCCAGCAGATTTAGTCTCATATTTAGTCTCTAATGCTAGAGTATAAAAGTATGGTCACCAGCATGCTTCTGTGTATGAGTATTTATCTGAACTACACTGAAAGAAAAACACTGATTTATGCAAGCCGAAACATTTTGTAGGAAGATGCCAATTTCATGTGCCCTTTAATTGAAGTTGAGCATGATCAGAAATGTAAAGCTGTCAGCTTTAACCATGAATTGTCAAATTTTGGCTTGTCAATGTATTTAAAAAAACCTGTCACCTATTATTTCCAAAAAAAGAGGAGGCAAAGAGGAAAGATTTTACCAGGCAGTATTGGAAACCTAAGAAGGAAGCTTTATGGATTTTGAGGTTGTGGTTGAGGCATTAAATTACAGGATTATTTCCGGCATCAAAATACCTAAGGTACTACAACTTAGGGATCTGTTAAAACTTTTTTGATGAAATGCATAACAAAACTGATGGCTATCACTTTTTTTCTGACAAATCTATGACTGAATTAATTTGGGATTTTAATTCCAAGCAAGTTTTGTTGTTTGCTGAGTGATTTGATTTTGATGGAAATCCTCTATTTCTGGATTAGCTCAGTATTAGTAATCTTTTTGCTTTGGTGAGATTTACTGTTCAATAAACTAGACAGTAGCTAAAAAAATTCTTTTAACAAACCAAATGTTGAGACCCTCAGAAGACATGTGTCGCGAACTGTTATTTTAAATGATTGTGAAGCTCCAACTAACCAACCTTTGATTCTCGCAGTGATGGTCTTAGAATAGTCTCAGGTATAAAAAGGAGATAGAGCGACACAAGACATGCATATGCACAGGCAATGCAGCAGCTTCATTTTCCTTGCTCTTGCAGTTTGTTTTCTTAAAATAGCACGGCCAGCCAGTGTCTGCACCCCCTGGATATTGCAGTCCGGAGGGAGCCCTGGAGCTGCGGGGGTTGGAGTGCGGTCACCCCAGCTGTCACCACTAGAGGCCAGCGTCCTTCCACGGGAGCTGCAGTCCGGGCCACTGCAGGCCCGCCTGCTGGAGGGCGAAGCCAAGCTGCTGGCTACTTGCTATTTGCTCTGATGTGGCAGAGAGGGAGGAGGAGGAGGAGTAGTATCCCGACTCTGTGCGTTCCTCTTCCAGCTTCCTTCGTTGCAGCACTCCTCCCTCCTCTGGATCGTAGATTTTCCAGGTCTCCCAACATCCTCATAGAAACAGAATCCTTCTGCTTTGTAATGCTTCATCCTGCTATTCAGCAGCAATTAAAAACATCTTAGCTGTCATGTCAGGATCTCACGTGTCATGCAGTAATACAAGCCTCTGTGTGTACTGCCTGTATAGCTCCAGCAGTGTTTCAGCGAATACTGGCTATTCCATATGGCTTGGGTCGCTCTGAAAGGGCCATGCCATATCTGGACTGATTTCAAGTCAAAGTGGTTATTTCTGTAAAGAAGAATTTTTGTGGGATGTCCCAGTGATTTATGGTGATTGTGTGTAAGGAAAAGCTGTACTGCTGGATTCAAAAGGGCTGTGATCCACAGCAGCAAGTCCAGTTACTAGTCATATACCCCAAGGATTGTTTAGCGTCTTCATTAGTGACCTGGATGATGGGACAGGGTGCACCTTCAGCAAGTTGGCTGATAACACAAAACTGAGAGGAGTGGCTGATACAGCAGAGGGTTATGCTACCATCCAGAGGGACCTCAACCGGCTGGAGAAATGGGCTAACAGGAACCTCATGAAGTTAAAGGAAGGAACGTACAAAGTCCTGCACCTGAGAAGGATCAACCCCAAGCACCACTACAGGCTGACTGGCTGGAAACCAGCTTTGCAGAAAGGGACCTGGGGGTCCTGGTGGACACCAAGTTAACCATTGGTGAGCAGTGTACCTTTGCAGCAGAGAGACCAACAGCATCCTGGGCTGCATTAGGAAGAGTTTTGCCAGCAGGTGAAGGGAGGTGATCCCTTCCTTTTACTCAGCACTGGTAAGGCCACACCTGGAGTACTGTGTTCAGTTCTGGGCTCCCCAGTACAAGAGAGGTATGGAGCTACTGGAGACAGTCCAGCGAAGGGCTGCTAAAATGATTAAGGGACTGGAGCATCTCACATATGAGTAGCTACTGAGAGAGCTGAGACTGTTTAGCCTAGAGAAGAGATGGCTTGGGGAGATCTCATCAAAGTAGCCAGATGATGTAGCCAGACTTTTCTCAGTGGTGCCCAGTGACAGGACAAGTGGTAATGGGCACAACCTGAAATATAAGAAATTCTATTTAAACCATAAAGATAAAGCATTTTTACTGTGAGGGTGATTGAACATTGGAACAGGCAAGTTCTGGAGGCTCCATCCTTGGAGCAGTCTGCTCTAGGTGACCCTGCTTTGACTGGGCGGGGTTGGACTATACAGTCTCCAAAGGCCCTCGCTGGCCTCAGTGGTTCTGTGGTTCTGTGAAAAGGACTTAAATGAGAGTTAGAGAGTGGCTCAGAGAAGAGGTATTGAGTATACGCAGAAATACTCAATGATCAAAGAAGAAGGAAAAGTATGAAAGCACTCTCCCATCTGATAATTAGGGAAGAGAAGCCTTGGAGACTGTACCTGTGCTGGGAGTTGTGTGCTGAAGAGAGTGTGAGACAGGATCATGCATTAGATAGAAAGCTCTACAGTGATTGGGACAAACACATGGGGCCAGAAGCCAGTGTCTTATGTCAGGACAGGCAGTGTTGAATGTCTCACCAGTCATGCAAAGTAGCTGTTAGGACTCCTAAAAACGACGACCAAGAGTTAATCTCAAGGACTCATCTAAACCAACCTTGTGCTCTGATGTGAATCAGGTATTTACCCAAATATTTTAGGTAATTGTTTCTTAAAATTTGTTCTTCCATGAGGAATGTTCTACAATATCCCTTGTTTTGTACAATGTTCTTTCACCCTAAGTGTTAGAAAGCTTTTTTCCTAATATCTGACATGAGTTGCTGCCATCACAAATTGAGCTGCCTTTTTCTTCTGTTCTATATCTGGCAGCCATTTCCTGGGAAACATGTTTTTGCTCACCCCTCCCCTCTTTATAGGCCATATTTTCAAAATAATTTTTCACCCTTTCTCTTCTCATCTGGACTTCTTCAAAGTTGTTTGTGTCTTTTCTATAGGCTGATGCTCAAAACCAATATAGGAGCCTCCCTGACACTGAGGAAAGGGCAGTACATATTTCCAAAATTGTACGTAAGATGCTTCTGTTAGTACATGCTTATTTAGTATCTGCAACACTGTTGAAACACATATTTAGTTTGTGAACTGCTCAAGCTTTTTGTCCTGCATCTGTACCTGGTTATTATCCATTTTGTGCTAGTACATTTGGTTTTCTCTGTCCAAATGCAGCATTTTGAACTTCCGTGTGTTAAATTTCAGCTGCTTTATTTCAGCCCATCCTTCTAGTTGGTCCGGATATTTTAGGATTCTGATCTTTTCTTTTTATCCGCTCCCAGCTTGAAGTTATCTGCAATTTATATAAACATATGTTCTAGTCCAACATCCTGTTGGGACACCTGGGAAACATAAATGCTGTCCCTGGTTAGCTCTCTCCTCAGCAGCTTTGCCTCATTGATAAATGCTGGGAATCTGTTAGGATTGTTCAGACTTGAGAGGTAGAGGGCAAGGGACACACATGAGGAGAGTGCCAGGGAGCTGCTCTGAGGGGTTAAATCTGTCATGGGAGAAGGTCCTTTTCTTGTCTAATCTACCAATATTAGATTACCTTTTGCCAGCACACACACTGTTGCACACCCTCCTGGCTTTTCTCTGCTATTGAGCAAATACTCATTTTTGCTTTCATGGTTATATGTTCTTCAAGGACAAGCGAAATTAATAATCACTACAGTAGTTATTGATCGGCTGTTTTGAGCTAGCAGTGTCCTTGCCTCTCGTCTCCTTGCCCTCAGTCTTCCAAATGCAAGTTCTGCCTACAACTTACAACTTCTATATGCCTACTTTCACCAGAACCTCTTGGATTTTGACATCTAGAGACTGATTCATGATCATGTGAAAAGAGGGTACAAAGGATTGCACGTGGTCACGCAGAATCAGGGCTTTCTACTTTAGGGAGGACACAATATTGAGGCTAGGATGGATTGGCTCCTTCTATTTAGAGGTGTGTCGCATCTTGATTGAGAGGATTACAGTCTTGTCTCTAAAGCTGGATTCCCTGGTGCTCTCCTGCCTTAGAACACAACGTGGAGGTAAGCAGCATGAGGTTCAGAAAATGGTTTCTGAGAACAAACTTCGCCTTTGTGTCCTGTTTAAAATTCACGTGTTGATCCTTCCAACATTGTACCTTGTGTCTCTGATAAAATGGCAAATATACTCTGGTCATTGAGAAATACCCCCTGCCATTAAAATGCCTCTGTGCTTGTTTTCAGGAGTTGAAGATACTCAGCCATTTTGTGTTGCAAGTCTAAGTCCATTTCCAATTCTTCAGTGAAAGTGCTATGATTAAATTAAATAATTATAAACTATGAAGTGTGCATATAGCATTTTTTCTGTCTGACGTGACTAAAATAAAATACTTAGTTGCAAAAGATGATTAAAAGCTGGACTTTATCGCCAGTGAGGAGTGACAACAGGGTTCTTTAAAGGACCAAGACTGACTTCAAAGAACATAGTGTTCTGGGAAGTATTGCTTGCAGAAAATGTAGCCATGTGGCGTATTTTTTTCAGCTTTAAGAGCAACTGTAAAGGCATCTCCAAAATATAGGATAATAGGTAGTAGTAAGTATTCTAAGGTAGTAAGGTATTCTAACTTCCATGATATTTTACATGGCTGATGCTACAAGTAAGGCTCTATAGTTTTGTATCCACAGGGCAATTTATTAAAAAATTCAAGGTTATTTGATTTAGCTCTTTTTATTCTTCCCATTTATTAGATGGGGAAGCTGAACATTGCTGGTTGAAGATTCCAGTCCAGAATAGGTGACTATTTAGGATTTGTCTCCCCTGAGTTTAGCCAGGTGAAAAGGAGGAAGCCAGCCTGAGCCAGTTGTCTGAACTCGGTGGAGAGCAGTGGGTGCTTTGCAAGAATGGTTTACCTGGTAGGCAAGGCGGTAAGACAAATGCAATCGTTTCCTGCTGTGGGTGCCCTCTGAGCTCTTCAGTAGCCACAGAGGAATTTTAGTCACTTGGATTAGATGCCTACAGTTTAGGTGGCTGAAGTTGAGGGAAATTAATCCCATGCTTTCCGGTTACTCCCTGTCATTACACATTGAGTTGGCTGTGAATGCTGTGGCTGCTTACTGTGTCTACGTGACTCATTAGTCCCATCTCAGTATATGTGGACTTGTCTGTGTACAACGTGGTGTTCGATGTTGCTGGTACTACCTTATTCTGCCCAAATACTCTTCTGTGCTTAGAGTTTCCTCACTTGTTTGTTCAGGTTAGGTTTTATGGCTGATATTTTCTGAATACTTCCAAGCAGAAAGATACATTTCTGAGTTCAAGTGTTTGTAGGGTTGGATCCAGCTTGCAAATTAAGATGCCTGAATGTAAACAGCTATATGTCTGCAATGAAGGTTAAGCTCCTTTAATAATAGTCAGAGGAGCTCTAGTCAGTTCTGAAGAAGATGTTACATCTGGTCAGCTGAATAGCTGTCTAGGCTTCACTGACTACCGTGAGATCATAGATACTGAACCCATGCATTGATATCGAGATAGAAATGTGTTATTGTACACATCTCTGTCCACAAGAAATATCCTACCCCGTATGTCTGAAAAAAAGCCATGTAAAACTGACATCTAGAAAATACTTTTCCTACAACATTCTCATTAACCATCAAGCCTTCCCACAATATAAGCTAATTAAAAGAAACACAACTAGAGTGTTAATGAGCCTTCCTCTAACTGAGAGCTTTCAAAGACCTTTGAACCTGCTCCCCAGCTGCGTTGTTGCTCAACTGTCATGATACACCTCTGTGCAAAAGAAAAGTATTTGCTCCTCAAATGTAGCTGATAGCTGTGGTCTTAAGAAGGAGCCTTAGATCCACATGTAGAAATTGAACAAGAGACATTACCAGAGAGATTCCTGTTTTAGAAGAATTTGATTTAACAGGTAAGTATAAGCACTATGGTAAATGATGATTCCAAAGTATGGTGATTAATCTAGTTTACAAATTAAAACATTGTGTTATTTTATGAGAGTGTAGACCTGCAAGCATGCTAAGAATTACTACTCTATAGTATAGAGTAGACAGGAACAAATAAAATAGTGATTTATAATATGCAGTGGAAATAAGAGGTATGCCTTTGAGATTGAGCCTAAACAACAACAACTTCCGATTTTAATCTCCTGTGAGGCAATGGTACTGGATATCAAAGAAACTTTTTTCTGTTTGGTTTGGTCGTTCTGTAGGCATTTTCTGATTCTTAAAATCAGCTGATCTAGGGATGAGATTACCTCTTAAATAGTATGACAGTTTTATTCCTAAGGGACCAATGAAAGCCATGGGAGCAATTTGAAGTCCAGTTTCTTTTTAAAAACACCCAGACAAAATAAACTTCCTTTTGTAGCTAGCTGTATATTCTGCTGTTAAGGTGTAGTCTCCTGCCTCTCCCAGTTCACACCCAGAATATACTTTTTACCTGTGTATTAAATACTAGGAAACAAAGATAGGTGGTGTACAAAATATAGGAGGCTCATGCAAGAAAACTTCTTTGACGTTAAGACCTCTCCCCTTTCCTTCCTGGGTGCCTCTTGTATTCTCACAGTTGTGTCTGTTCCGTCATTTACAGTGCAAAAAGGTTTGGGGCAGAGATTTATGTTTTGAACAGTTAACCCTGTCATTGGCTATTCAATATAATAAAGAGTATTAGAAAGTTACTACTAGCACCATTTTAATTTCATAGGCAAAGAGGTGAGGATTTTTATTATTTATTTCATGTATTTCTTTTCTTTCCATATTTCAGATAATTGTAACATAATATATTGACATAAACTGGCTTCCCAAGCACTGTTAAAAACATCTAGACTCTCTTGTGTCCTTCATGTTGTACTTCAATGAATAGCTGTAAGCCTTATTAGGGAAACTGACTGGAAATGACTTATCTTTCCGTTGTTTCAAGGTGACTTTTTCTCCTAATGAGAATAATACTTGTTCTGCAGTGCAATTTAATATCATACAGATATAGTATATCATCAAACAAGGACAAACCCAGTATTTCTTTATGTTGTATTATTTATTTTGTGATTAGTCCAGGCTACATCATCTTGTAGATTTTTCTGGCTACCAGGAATAATCGCTGTCAGTCTCCAAAATCTAATCTTACCACTGGCCTTCCCTGTCCTCTTTCCCCTTCTTTCTTCTCTGATCTACCAAGAAAATAATTTAGTTTCTTTTTCCAGACACACAGATGTGCACCAGATGGTTACTGATAGTTTCAAGGTCCTGATGAGTTATTGGAATAATTAGTGTTGGTGTGAGGTTTGTCATCTACCTATAATACTGAACTGTGTACTCATCTCTTTCAAGCTTTTAAAATAAAAGGTTTATTTTATTAAGACTTTTGAAACAGCACTTCAAATGTCAGTGCAGATAATAAACTGATACCCAGTTCATGGTCAGAAGTTTACTCAACTCTCTTTAATGTGTAAAATTCTTGATCTTATGAAAGGGATCAAAGGCAATCTACATTTAGATGATATACTAATTTTATTCCAGAAGGAATGGTAAGGTATCAACCAGGGAATGATTTTAATGGTGAATTGGGAAATACTTCTTTCTAAAATATGAGCATAAGGTGTTGAAGATGATAGAGAAATTTATACATAAATATGATTTATGGATTGTGGAGTTAAAAATATAGTCCACATTAGTTGAAAAAGGCCTTATCCCAAGGGTCTCGCTCTTTTGTGCAAGTCTTTGTTGCCACAGCAGGTATAATATGTTTGGATTTGTAAAGTATAAATTTGAAAACAACTCTTAAGAAAATTTTACGTCTGTGTATGTTACTTCCAAATTTAGTTTGTGCTGTAATGGATATGCCTCCTAGATCTGGTATACAGTACATATTGCTTTAATAGGTAAATGTGATTAAAATAAGAAATAATTACTTCTCTTTGTCCTTGACATAGGAACAAATCCATTCCTTTTTTTTTTCAGTGTTCATCACTATTTTAATAGGTGTGTCTGTTGTAACACAACTGTCTTTGGATGTAGCCGCAACATGCCCTTGCCTGCATGATTTACATCGTTTCCCTGGTGTTTTGATCTTGGAAACAGTTTTGAAACAAGATTATTGTCATCCACCAAAAATACTGAATTTTTGCAAGCAAAGCAGAATAAGTAACTCCTGTACAGAAAAATAATGTGCTAGCCTTTTAATGATAAGGAGTTCAGTGGGATTGCCGGACACTAATAGCATGCATAAGTATTTGCAGGATTGGAGCTTTGTAAAACCCAAGCAGAATTTGAGCTTCCTTTCCTTAAGATTCACTGATTAATCACTTCAGGCCTACCTCACACTACTGTTTCCTTTCTGGTTCTGATCAGTTAATCCATGTGTCTTTTAAAGCACATTTGATGAACAAATGGGAGAGCTGTGGAGGTATTGGAGTTCCCTAGAGTATATCATCCTTTACATGGGCTCAGTCTGCTCTGCAAACAACTCTTTATTTACTTAATATCCTTTTTTATCTTGCTGAAGGCCTGATGCATTCTTAACTCAGGTCTCCCTAGCCCCATAAAAAATGCAACTTCATAACTGTTTTTATACAATGATGTTATTCTTTCTGGGTTTTAGACTGTGTATTTGCAGAATTCACTTTGGCATCTGAGTAAGACTTTTCGTGCAGTGAGTGGGAAAGGGCAGAGTTCTCCAAATGCACATTTGGAGTTGCTAAGGTCACAGGGCTGACTTGCCCTCTGAATGTGCCTGTCCTCCTCCATTGACTGGAAGGGGCTGAGAAGACTAGTCTCTTGAGGAAGGTCACTTAAAAAACTGCCTACATTTAGGCATTGTCAATACAACCTGCATGCCGCATGTTTTATTCTGTTAGTGCTGTGTGGTTCAAAAAAAATTTGGGGGGTTGGGGTGTTCTTACCTTTTCCAGGTATGGGACATTGGAGGGCAGCCAAGGTTTCGAAGCATGTGGGAGCGTTATTGCAGAGGAGTCAATGCAGTTGTGTAAGTTTTCTTGTGTATGTCCATACAAAATGTATTTTAAAATATATATTATTAATATAGATATGCTTTTCTTCCTGTGCACCTCCATCACATAAGAAGACCTAACACAATAAAAGTAGTGTGTTTTACACATCCAGCAACCCAGGTGTATAAGTAATTGCACGTTCCTGGCCATTTTTTCCCCACGGCCCATATTTACCTCTGTATCTTCCTGTATTAATAAATGCAGGGCTTATACAACTCAGGACTGTTTTAATGCTGTTGTCAATGCAAACACATTTGTCACATTTCAGATGTTTTAATGCAACTTTCTGCAAGTAATGGACAATACCATAAATAACGATATTCCTGTTGCAGTTACATGGTGGATGCAGCAGACTTAGAAAAAGTAGAAGCTTCAAAGAATGAGCTACACAGTTTGATAGATAAGCCACAATTGCACGGAATTCCAGTAAGTATTTTGATTATTTTTCTTACCTGAATGTAGACAGTGTAGCCTAGATCCTCATGAATTGGTTCCTCTGGACTCTTGAGAATACTACTAGCTTAAATATGACGCAGCCTTGATACATTGAGTGCTCTTACAAAAATCATTGTGACGTTTTTTCAGAGGACTCAGCATCTTATCAGTGCTGCAGTGTGTTTATATGTTTTCTAGTCTAAAGGTCAGAATAGATTTGGAAAAAAATGATTTTCACATGTGGTGTTATCAGACAGTAATTACTTCCAGCCAGTCCCCTTGTTGGCTGGGTTTGAACCAGTGACCCAGACGTGTTTCTGGCAGTATCTTAAGGCATGTGAGATTTGTCTTTCTGAAGGCTGGCAAACACTAACATCAAATAGTGTCCTCTGCTTCCAGAGATTGTGAAGGAGCTTGACTTTTTCTGTGTCCTGACTTTTTCTTTTTCTTGACTTTTTAGTTTTTCAAACTAAACTGTACGGAAAAAATGCAAATATATATCTCTTCCCCAGTAGGAAGTGTCAAGGAACAGTATATTCTGCTGAAATTCTAGTGAGGAATTTTGGAGGTGGAAACTAATGTCGTTTAATTAAATGTAATCTGCCAATTTAGAGCTAGTAGGAATCAGTCAGGTTAGCACTGTTCTTTGATGCTGACATCACTAGCAAGAGTTCATACCTTTGATCATAAGAAAGAAAACAATGGTACATACAAATCAGGAAGAAGTTACTCACAACTTGATGGCTCTTGCTTGGCTCCTTTTTTGTAAATAAATATTTGGACACTTGGCCAGTGCAAGTGATCAAAGTCATCTGAGGGTGAGTAGACAGACAGAGAACATGAAATCATTGTGAGAATAAAGTTCTCATACATCTGTTCTCGAAGGAGAATTTTTCAAGTGACTCTCCATCTTTTTTATAAGGTTTACTATTATTCTTGTGTTTTTTTATGTTAAGTACATATTGAACAAATCCTACCAAAATCTACAGTCACGCCATTCATGGCGAGTGACATTGTCCTTTATACTGTCTTCACATCCTGTTTTTCTTCTCACTTTTCCTTCCTGAAATGATAGGTCTCTCATATCTTCAGAAGTATTTAATAAAGTTCCTTTCCTTTTATATGTTATAATACCACATTCCAATTGCCCAGTCTGCCCAGTAGAGTAATTTCCAAGGTGCAGTAATGTATTTTTTACTTATTTTTATTTCATAGGTAGTAAGTAGTATTGAACTTTCTTCAATTTATTGTACTCAGGCTTTGGCATTACAGGTTTTAAGGTAGCTTTATTAATCTGAGACTGCAAGTAATGAGTTTCAATGTGTTCCAGATTCATGGGAAATAATGGGACAGTCTTGACTCAGAATTGTAACACATCTGGAAAACAATAATGTAGTCACAATTAGAAAAACCTTCCATTGCTTACTTTATCTTAGAATGTGCTCAACCCATTCATCTGACCTTAATTTATACTTGAAGCCTTAAGTATTGCATAGGAACTCTTAAGTTCCAGCATCTATTCAGTAAATTCTCTGCATTTCTCAGCCTTAATTCCTAATTCCACCCTTCTGATTTCCACCATGCATGCTCAAAGGGGAGGGAGAGGAATCAGTCATTTGGCTGGTGCTTGGGTGATCCACGGTTTGGATGCCTGGCTGTTTAGTATGTTAAGAAGCAGGGGAGCAAAACTGTAGAGGGAATCATGGCTGGGTCTTGAGGACCCAGCCTCTACTTCTGGGGGCCCTACTTTTGATTAACATTAGTCTGGTCCTGTGGATTGAATGTCTGTTGGTGGCTTGAGTGCACCTGGTGCATGCTCTCCTCCAGGTTTGGTTGCATGCAAAAGGAATCCACTTAGTGCAATCTGACACCATCCCATAATGCCATCCGAAATGGAGAGATTCACTTCCAAAGGAGAATTCTGATACTGATACACCCAGAAATAATTGGATCCAGTTTTCAAAGGGTGTGCATCCAGCATCTGACCCTGACTGGGAGCGGGATTTCCATGATGCTCCCACAGTCATTGGTCATTTTGAATACGTCTGCTATTGCGTTCTAAATACTTGGCTACAAGATCCAGAATAATGCCAACAAATGGTCAAAGACAAAAATAAATTTTTATTGTTCCTGGATTTAACAGAATATGAATGATTTCTTTCAGGTGTTAGTCCTTGGAAATAAAAGAGACCTCCCAGGTGCACTGGATGAAAAGCAGTTAATTGAGAAATTGTAAGTAGCTGGCCTGTGTAAAAAGCTGAGACACTGTGAAATTCGATACGTAAGAGAAAATCGTTGGTAGTCTATGGCAATAACCAGCTATAACAGATTCCATTTTACATTCTCAGATACTCCACTTCGAGCTCTGCTGGCAACTGAAATAGCAATCTAGGCTGATAACTGACTGCAGTAGATTTGAACCTCTCTTGATTATTATTTCAGTTGTATAAAGTTGTTTCAGATAATCCTGTTTTCCCATCACTGAAGATACAACTGCTATAGATAGTAATAGGCTCACTTAGGCTTTTCAGAGTACATTGTAGTGGCAGTTTAATGCTCGAACGGCATTAGAACAGAACCATTTCAAACTACTGTCTGTAAATTTAAGCAATTCAGGTATTTTTGGCATGTATCCAAAGCATATACTTATGGATTACTGAAACTAACTTAAATTGATGCATTGTAAGGGTAATTGTAAAGAAAATATACAATTTGGTAAAAATGGCCAGTATAGCAATAATTTTGCAGAATGGGATTCTGTGTCTCAAATCACATAATTTTAATGAATAGGAAGTGAAGTGAAGTTTCTGTATAGAAGGATGGTCCAAAGGCTAAGCAACTAAACTGGGACTTAGGAAGGACAGATTCACAGAATGGCTGAGGTTGGAAGGTACCTCTGGAGGTCATCTTTTCCACCCACCTGTTCAAGCAGAGCCACCTAGAGCCGATTGCCCTGGACTGTGTCCAGATGGCTTTTGAATGTCTCCAAGGATGGAGACTTCGCAACCTCTCTGGGCAACCTGTGCTAGTGCTGGGTCACCCTCAGAGGTAAAAAGTGTTTCTTTATGTTCAGAGGGAGCTTCCTGTGTTTCAGTTTGTGCCCATTGCTTCTTGTCCAGTCACTGGGCTCCATCTTTTTTACAGCCTCCCTTCAGATATTTGTATACATTAATAAGATCCCCCCTGAGCCTTATCTTCTCTAGTCTAAACAGTCCCAGCTCTCTCAGCCTTTCCTAATATGTGAGATGCTCCAGTCCCTTAATCATTTCAGTGGCCCTTCACTGGACTCTCTCCAGTAGCTCCACATCCCTCTTGTACTGGGGAGCCCAGAACTGGACACAGCACTCCAGGTGTATGGCCTTATCAATGCTGAGTAGAGGAGAAGGATCACCTCCCTTGACCTGCTGGCAACACTCCTTATGCAGCCCAGGATACCATTAGCCTTTTTTGCCACATTGCTAGGTCATGTTCAACTTGGTGTCCAGCAGGTACTGGTGCCTGGGGTTGTTCCTTCCCAAGGGCAGGACTTTGCCCTTCCCCATGTTGAACTGCATGAGGTTCCTATCAGCCCATTTCTTCAGCCTGTGGGAGGTGCCTCTGGATGGCAGCACAACTCTTTCGGTGTATCAGCCGTTCCTGCCAGTTTTGTGTCATCAGCAAACATGCTGAGGGTACACTCTGCCCCATCATCCAGATCATTGATGAAGATGTTGAACAGGATTGGACTCAGTATTGATCCCTGGGGTACACCGCTAGTTTCTGGCTTCCAACTAGCCTTTGTGCCACTGATCACCACCCTCTGGGCCCAGCTGTTCAACCAGTTTTCAGTCCACCTCACCATCTGCTCATCCAGCCCATACTTCTTCAGCTTGTCTATGAGGATATTACGGGAGACAGTGTCAAAAGCCTTACTGAAGTCAAGGTACACAATATCCACTGCTCTCCCCTCATCTACCAAGCTGTAGATTTCCCCTTTGTGAATCCATGCTGACTACTCCTGATCACCTTCTTGTCTGTCATGTGCCTGGAAATGGTTTCCAGAATGAGTTGCACCATAACCTTCCCAGGGATCAAGGTGAGGCTGACCGTCATGTAGTTCCCTGGGTCCTCCTTCCTGCTCTTTCTGAAGATAAGAGTGGCATTTGCTTTCCTCCACTCTTCAGGCACCTCTCCCAATCGCCATGATTGTTTAGAGGTTACTGAGAGTGGCCTCACAATGACATCAGCCAGCTCCCTCATCACTCGTCGGTGCATCTCATCAGGGCCCATGGACTTCTCTATGTCCAGTTTGCTTATATATTCCCTGACCTGATCCTCTTCCTTCAAGGGTACAACTTCCTTGCTCCAGACTTTTGTCCTGGTTTCTGGGGCCTGGGATTCATGAGGGCTAATCTTGCTAGTAAAGACGGAGGCAAAGGCAGCGTTCGGTATGCCTGCCTTCTCCATGTCTCCCGTCTCATTGAGTGATGGGCCCACATTTTCCCTTATCTTCCATTTGTCACTTATGTACTTATAGAAGCCCTTCTTGTTGCTTTTCACATCCCTCAGGAGATCTAATTTCACTTGGGCTTTGGCTGTCCTAACTGTGTCTCTGCATGCTTGAACAATGTTTCTGTATTCCTCCCAGGTCACCTGTCCTTGCTTCCACCTTCTGTATGCTTCCTTTTTTTTGATTGGGTTTTGCCAGGAGCTTGTCGTTCATCCACTTAATCCTTCTGGCTTTTTTTCTGGACTCATTAGGATGGGTTGCTCTTGAGCTTGGAGATAATCCTTGAATATTAAGCAGCTTTCTTGGGCCCTTCTTCAGGGCCTTATCCCATGGGACTCTCCCAAGCAGATCCCTGAAGAGGCCAAGTCTGCTTTCCTGAAGTCCAGGGAGGTCACTATTTAGTTCTCTTTATTAGAGTCTCTCGTGTGATCTCAAGACTCCCTCCTCCTCAGGGCCTCCAGTCCCCATCTGCTCCAGGAATGTAATCTGTTTCCTGCATGTCTGTGTCACTTGTGTGAGGATAAATAAATGAAAAAATAACAAAATGCTCAGAAACTCTGAGGGAGATAGGAAAATTCCCAGAAAGAAACAGAAGTTAATTAAGAATCAGTTTCTTCCTAAATCTAGAGGCATCCTTTCAGTAGGAATCAGATCTGACATACTTAAGTATGATATAATAACCATCCTGAAGATTAATGGTGTGATATAGAGTACTGTTATTTGATTATAAGAGTTATTATAGATAAAAACTCTGAATTCTAAGTGAGAAGAGTAAAAGGTGAATGCTAAGACATGATAATGTTACTTGGTTGACACTACAAAATGTTATTTTCAGCTCATGGATTTCTGTGGGTTTATTATTCACTCTTACACTGACTTAAGGAGAAATTTGAATTTTTGTGAAATGACTTTACAACCTTTTTATCTTTATAGTTTAAGAAACGTGGGGATTTTTGTGTGCAGTAGCATATTTTTAATATTTAATACCTGAGGATAGAATTGAACCTGCTGAGTAAAAAGCAGAAAACATGTAATTTAATGGAAATTTCTGTTGTTAGTTTTTGTGGAGTTAACACTACCTATTTTTTTTTTCTGTAGAAACCTTTCAGCTATTCAAGACAGAGAAATCTGTTGCTATTCTATTTCCTGTAAAGAGAAGGATAACATCGGTAAGCTGCTTTTACTTACAGCATCATCAATGTATGCTTTGTACTTTGCATCAGATGTTAAAAGTGTTACTGAGATTTGAACATCTAACTCCAATATATAACTGAAAATCTCAATTTACTTTGAAAGATTTTGTTGCAAATATTGCATGCAATTCTATTTGTTTTAATATAGAATTATGTGTAATTTAAAAGTCACTTGTTGAATTATCTAGTTCCATGAGAAGTTAAGAAATTAATTTGACAGGGGCCTTGGAAAAGCATATTTAAAACCCAAAGCAATTGAATCCTCACAAAAACTGTGTTACTTTGGAAAAAATAGTAACTGGATATGAAGGCTTTCCAATTATTAGGTGATACTTTAAAAATTTTGGTAATTTTTCTTCTCTCTCCCCCCTTTCTTCCACTTTCCTGTCCCTTTCCTCTGTCATGGTGTCCCCTTCCATTCCCTGCCCAGGGCAGGAGAAAGGGGTGGAGCACAGGCTGAGCCAGCAGCAGCAATTGCCTGGGGGCACGCTGCCTCTGTGCCACCCTTCTTCCCTGCTCGCTGCTGAGACAAGTGGTGCTGGATGGGAGGGATACAGCCTGGGTAGATATTTGTAGCTGCTTCTTGAGGAGGCCAGGCTTGTTAGAAGAGCTCAGCAGCTCTGTAGGGCTCAGCTGAATGAGAGACGGTGGGAGTGGCAGCAGGAGGAAAGCCAGTTTCTCCCAGCAGCAGGGGAAATTTCTATCCTAGGCAGAGAGGAGCAGGTAGTGGAGGTGGTAAGGAGACTATGCCATGACACCTGGGTTTCAGGAGGCTGGGGAAGATGTCAGCTGTGTGCAGGGACGTGTTAGGCAGCGAGGGCTTCTCTTGCAAATGATGTACAGCATTTGGGTACGTTGGTTTGAAGGAGGCCATACCCAGGTTTACTGCAGCTTGGGGTGCAACAGTTATCTGTGAGTGAGGGAACCACATGGAATGTGCTGTTACACTGGGGAAGATTAGACTTTGGGATATAAGGATTGAGGAAGACAACATAGTCAGGATTATCTGCATAGGTGAAGGACAGTGAAGGTGACTGAGGTTTTAGAAATGCAGTGCTTCATCCTCATCAAATTGGCAAGGCTGCAGCGGAGGATGTCAAAAGTGGTATTGTGACTAGAAACTGGTAAAATCGGCTTAATTTCTGAAAGGATCCTGGAGAAAATAGGTTTTGATCCTCGTTTATTTCTATGGATCGCCTGGAGCAAAAAAGCATGCAAAAAAAGCATGCTAAAATTTGCAAATGGGAAAATAGTGAAAAAAATGATCACTAATGCAGAACCTTGTAGATCACTTACTTGTGGAAGTCCTGGGAGTAGTGATGAAAAAGACTTAACTCCTAACTGGGAATCACTTAAGTATCTTGCAGCGTAACATTGTGCCTAGAAAGGGTAACCTGGTTCCTGAATATTTGCCCAAAGAAATAACAAAGGGGAGCAGACTGTGTGTATCGCATGTGTTTGGAACTGTGCGGGCATTACTGGAGCACTGTGTGCCATACTTTGAGGAAGACCTTGAGAAACTGAAAAGAGGTTGGGCAAGAACCTAGGGAGATCAAAGGACTGGAAAATGTCATTTATAATGAAAAACTATAATGAAAATATATTTATCTTATTAAAGTGGTGAAAATACTAGGCTGTTAAGGAGGAGACTGGGAGCTGTCTTCTTCCTCTGCGTTTTTTGATTGATGTCAATGCAGTTGAATGAGATGATAGTCGATTTTCAGTGCAAACTGCAGCCTACCTAACTGGTCTCATCAGGAGGTGTAGGTGTAAGGCTGCCAGTTTCTGTGTGCTGAGAGACTGTGGAAGATTATTATATAGTTACTAGCTTTGTTATAGATGCTGTGGGATGCTTTTGTCACTGTCTCAATGCCTAAGCTGGTGTGCCAGGATATTCATGGAATGCTATGTTGAACTTAGGACAGATGTGACAACAAATTTAAATTTGAGGGCTAGAGCTGTTGCTGCCCCCTGACAACCTTCCTACCTCCCTGACAGATGTTACTGCCTTGAGGCAAAAACATCTAATCTGCTCATGAATCAGTTTGTGAACTGCTGCTGTTTTCAGCCCAATGCATTAGATTGTATCAGGAGGGGTACCAATTTCAGCTATCAAACTGATTTGATAGTGTTGCATGTCTTTCAGAGACCTTGGACTCCTACAACCTACCTAAATGGCTTCTTAATGCTTTGTCAGATGTTTGCCCTTCTCTTTCCTTCTGGTCGTGTATTTCTGCCTCACACTGGCAGAGAATGAAATTTCTCACACTGCATTTCATTCCAGTCTGGATTTTACAGTTCATTTTATGGTTATCTTAAATCTTTGCCTTTCCAACAGTTCTTCATCTGTGGCTTAGAGAATTTGATGTCAGTCATCATATTTCAAGAATACAAAATGCACGTAATTTAAAAACAAACAAAAACGAACAGAAAAAAAGCCCACTTGGAGTCTTAAGTACTGAATTTTTAATTGGGTGTGAATGAGAACGTGTGGTTTCTGGGTGTTGTTTGTTCAGGATTTTCCTGTTTGTATTAACCTGCTGGTGTTCTGTTGTCTCTTTACACTCTGCAAACAGCCTGTTGAGTTTTTCATTTTGTTTTATCTATCCTGGCAGACATAACATTACAATGGCTTATTCAGCACTCCAAATCAAGACAGTGTTGAAGAAAACTTTTGCTGAAGATAACTCTTCCCAATCACTTTGACTCCTGTCAGCTATACACAACTGAAAAGATAAAGAATGCAACTGCGTACTACCAGGACTTACTTTGGTCGTATTTGTTAACAGAAGTAAAACTGAGTTATAGCTTGTCTCTCTATTTTGGTTCTTTTTTTAAAAATCCAGATACTTGTCTGCCTAGGTGAAATTCCTGAACGCCTTAATACAGGACTGAAAGAAATCAATACTTTTGGGGGCTGAAATGTTTGAGTTTATGCATGTGAATTGTCAAATACTTAGTAATTTTTTTCTAATTTGAAACTGAATAAACTGCACAGTGGAAACAGATATGACTGGGCTTTTTTAACATATCATATAATTATTCAAACGAAATGTTTTCCCTGCAAACACCTGTAGTTAAGTATCAATAATCAATTAAAACCGTAATTGAAAGCATCTTATTTGAACAAAATGCTGTTAATCAGAACACTTTCAAATATTCCAGTTGGTGAGAAGTTATTTCCAAAGTCATGTATCTGTAGTTATCTAGTTTTTCCAGTCACTAAGGTAAATGATTCATATGAATGTTCTTTGGGAATTGAAAAATAAAACAAATTGTAGACAGTCTTGTCCTTCTCTGTTCGGAAAGGAAAGAGTCTGGATGTTTTTCTCTCTTAAACAGAGAACGAAATACAGAGAGAGAGCAGGTGAGATCATGTGCATCTTTTCTGACATTATTACCCCCAAAATTCATGGATTTCCCAAGTGTTTTTATTGTAAATGAAGTAATTTTCACAGTGCTTCTGGACTACTCCTTCCATTCCTGAACCTTGCAGAATTTTTGAGTGTACAGCGTAATATAGCTGGGCTCTAAAGTAGGATTAGTTCTTTTGAAACAGATTAAAGGAGCAATTCACTTTTTAAATTTTGACGCATTGCTAACATCTTACAGCACTGCTTCCGAGTGCTTCACTTAGAAGCACTCTGATCGAAATTCTTCTGTGAGTTTGGAAATTCTATTAAATATGGAAAGTTCATGTCAAGAAATAGCAGGTAGACTTAAAACTTACACAAGATAGATGCTCAGTGGCCAAGTGTTTCAAGGACACTTGCAGATCTAGGAGGGAGAAGTTCTGGGATGCTGGTCTAAAGATGTGGTAAATCAACTGATTGCTATAGTATTAAAAAGGTTATAAGTCGTTTATGCAGTTCTTGCACTTAAGTACATGAACTATAAAAAGAGCAACATTTCTGTCAAGTCTGTTTGAGGATGCTTTTAGGCTAGTGGCTCTGATAAACTGCTTAAAACATACTGCACAGACTTGATAAATTCTTTGTCAAGTATCGCAGGAATGCTACTACAAGCATGATGGTCAGGTTATAGCACTTGTTTGTAAATGTTTGCGGTATTACCTGCAGAAGTCTGGCCAGAGGGGCTAATTTTTCTATGGTTACATGAAAAGAATGTGACTCTGTGTTAAATGCTGAGTGCTCAGTAGATAAGTAGTGGATGTTCCCGAAACAGGATGTTGGAAATGGCCTTCCAAAATCTGCCATGTAATACATCTAGGGACATTTTGTATGCTGAAAAACCAGCGTTAGATGGCTAAGATGATGACTTTTGAACACTGTTGTTGTTCATGGTCTTTTGAAGTAGTAGAGCTGTTGCAAAATGCACTGGAATTGCAGTCATTATGCATACAACACCAGAGAAGAGCCGCTTCTGTACCAGTGGTCTCGATACCCTTCCTGTAATTGTGCTTTTTGATGGTATTGCCTTATCCTTCCAACCTGCTATCATGGCATGCCAGGTCATGCTTCTGGCAAAGGAGCTCCGTATCAAACCTTACTGCATCGCTCCTTAATCTGGACCCCTCTTGCCCCTTTGCTGCAGGATGTTTGTGGGGGTGGAAGCAACCTCTTTGCAGGCTGATTGGAACCAGCCGGTATTCCAAGATAGCACTAGTGAGAAAAACGGTGCTGGCTCCTACCCTTCCCTTGCTTTGTTCAATGTAGTATTTCCTTGGGAGATGACCAAAGAAGTTCCGATATGTGGCATACACATCACCAAGTGCCAATGAAGCTGAAGACATCCTGTGGAGGGAGAAGGTTAGGTGCCAGGTTGGCTGAATGAATCTCTGTGAATAAGAGATGAGAATGAGCAATTTTGTTATTAAATTATCCCATTATACAGCATATGCTGATTTTTTTTTTCTCATTTCTCCTACTGTGTGACCTTGTATCTGAACCAAAGGCAAATCAGCACAGGCACTGGCCTCACTGTTCCCATTTGAAACAGCCTGTTTTTCAACAACTTGCCTTCAAGTAATTTTTCAAAATGGGCTTAGCTCAAGATGCGTATTTACTGTCACACTCAATTGCTTTGTGGGAAAGATGAATTGTAACTGACTGACAATTCTGATATCCTATTTCTGAGGCTGCATATGGCCATGAAGTGTTACGGAGGTCTAGACCACTGGAGACAGTATTGCAGCAAAGTTATATAGAGAGGTGACAGACTTTCTCTGCAGAGGAGCATCCGTGCAGGGAGCGTCCCCTTGCTCAGACGGCACTAATTGATGCAGTGCCTTGCATGGATCCACGTGAGCTGTGTTTCAGAAGCAGGGAGGGCATGGAGAGACGTGAGTGACCACACTGTGATTTCTTTCCGCTTCTCGGCACTCCTAAGAAGCTGACTGCAAGACAGAGCAGCAGAGGCTGCTGTTGTGCTCTGGCTTTGCTGGGAGGTGGCAAGTGCCATGGCGTGCTTGGCTGTCCTGATCCCTGGGCATGTGTGATGGTGGTAGTCTGATCTACATGCACAACATCCTCCAGGCTATGGGAAGAGGGCAGTGTTGGGGGACATGAACAGTTGAGGAACTAGGACTAACCTTCAGTTTAGGCACAGCTCATAGTCCCAGACCCCACAACATCAAGAGCCCTAAAATAGCATGAGTGCAACAGTGGTACAGACGTGTTTCCCTTCCCTTTTTTCCTTCTCCAAGCGTAGGAGCAGCTTAACTGTCACCCAGGGCTATGCAGAACCACCAGGTGCCAACCATCTGTTTTACTTCCAGCACATTTTATTTATTAATTTTTTTTCATGCTAGTGATGTAATTTTCCCCATATTTCTTTTCCATTTGCACTGTGCATTGTAGAAAGCAATCACAAACATAAAATTTTCGTTAAATGATATAAAAAAACCCATATCAAAGTCGAGTTTTTTATCAAATGCACTATAAAACTTTCTACATTTATTGCAGACAGCAGTGACACATCATTTGTTCCTGAATAAGCTATTTTGTAAAACGCTGGTACTTTAGTCACCTGAGCAGCATACTAAGTTGAATGTGCTTTAGGACAGGGTGTACGTACTGGCTGTCAAGAGACTTTGGAGCAGGCCGATGGAACATATACAAGAATTGTGTATAGTGACCTCAACATTTTAAATCTTGTGAAACAGAACAGACTGTACCCTTGGCTGACATCTCTCACAAGGCTCTTCTGCCTCTTGCTGTGACCCGGTCTGGTCTGTAACACTCACACTGTGATCCTGCAAGGGCCTGCGTAACAAACTCTGCCTAGCTCAGGCCTTAACGTCATGGCTTAAAAACATGTAAGGGAAGTGGGATATGGGTGAAGAGCTGGCTTCTGGCTATTAGTTTTGTGCACCATGGTTTCCAGGCCAGTCCATGCCTTGGAGTGAATATGTGGCAGTCTATACAGTTTGCCTGTGCAGCACTTCTTCCTATGGATTTGCCTTACTCCAATGCCTTCAAAGAGCAAGACTTGTTTATACTTTTTCCTTCAAAGATCCTGGGGTACATTGGCAGGAGCCATGGTATCTCTCTGTTATTGACCCATCCCTGGAAACATTCAAGGTGAGGCTGGATGGGGCTCTGGGCAACCTTATCTAGTTGAGGATGTCCCTGCTCACTGCAGGGGGGTTGGACTAGATGACCTTTAAAAGGTCCCTTCCAACCCAAACTGTTCTATGATTCTATGATTTTATATTTTCGTGCTTGGGACCTAAGATGCTGACTCCCTCTCTTAAGGAGAGTGCCTGCAAACCTGGTCTAGAGCCAGAGGTCATCAGCATGGAGTGATGCAGGACAGGCTATTTACTGAAAGCAAAGAAGTGTGAGGAGAGATGTCCTTACAACCTCCTTACTTATGGGGGAGGATGGTTTTAAGATCTGTGAGGCAGTGAGTGAGAACAACATCATGTGTCATCACATGTGATATGATCAAATTTTATCCCTGGCAAGAGATGGTGTTGCATTATGGTCTGAATCAAATGATTCACATCATCATGCAGTCAGGACAGAGGCATAGATCAACCATCACCGGTAAACAAAAAGAAAACCATATTCCAGGTTCTCGGAAGCTACGGTCATCTAAAGGCCACCATGGCATGGGACAGGGCAGAGCAAGTCTCCTCCTCCACTGCAGAAGACACTGAAATGGGACATCTGTGAGGAGTCACACACCACTCCCTCAGCACAGACACAAGGTCTCCATGATAGATGGAGTCTCTCCTGGACTCTGTGACAGACTACAGTCTGTCAAGTCTGGACAGATTGGACGCTGTCCTGTTTTCAGCTTTCAACAGAAGGCTTTCCAGATTACTTGTGACCTACCAGCAATGGTGTTACCCTCAACAATACTGAGCTCTGCCTCACTAGGTAGCCCCGCTACCAAGACAGCATCTTTTCTTGCAACTCAGGCAAGTGACCTTGTACTTGTCTGTCCTGGCTTTAACTCTTGTTCAGGAGCTGTTTGCAGCACTAGCAGGATCTAGCACATTTCACATGGCTGGGCTTGTGCAAGAGCTAGATTCAAACATACTCAAGTCCAAGGTAGGTCTGGGAAGATCTTAGACTTATTTTTGTGTGGGTTTTTTTGCACAAAATGAACAGTCTGTTCTGTTGTTCCCATTCTCTCTGCCTTTAGAACTGTTTCCTGGCAAAAGGGGCGTAGTCCACAGAGTCTTCTCAATGGTAAAGTCACCTTGAAAGAAAACATCATCTGCTGGTTCTTGAGGGCACTCTGTTTTCACTGTGGCATCACATAAGGGATCCCAAGAAGAAAAGGGAGTTTGGAACTGGGCTAACAAGGAATGCTGAAGAGGAAACAAAGCCCAAGTGGGATGGATATGTGAGAACAAATGTGCTTGTGGTATACCATCAGAGACAGTCCCTTCACCAGCCCCAGTTCTGCCCAGACTATTGATGTGCCTCATGGCATGGCCTGCAGCATTTTTACTGTCTCCCAAAATGTCAGCATTATGCTGGAAAAGTTGTTACACGAGCGTTTTGCAGATACATCTACCATGGAAGAATGTGCAGATTGGGCAGACAACAGATCCTGTTTTAGTAGCACTATTCTGTCATAGCAATCTCAATGAATAAACAAGAGCAATGCAGCTGACCCATGGCTTGGACTCATGATTATGGATGTTCTCAGCCTGAATACAGAGCACTTCTTTGTCTCCTTTGCCTTGTTCAGCATGGTCAGTTGAGTCAGAGCTCATGAGCTATCCAAGAGCTATCCATGCAATATAAGCATTGGCAAGCTGAGTAGCCAAATGTTTCTGGGAAGTGGACTTTCCATGGAGGAAGATGCTCATAAATCAGTCTGGAGGTGTGCATAAGCCAGGTAGGAGGAAAATGCGAGGCAGCAAGCAAAATGTTTGAGGTGAAGAAGTGCCTTATGCAGTCTCCCACCTCCCGAGT
The DNA here is from genome assembly GCA_009819775.1 of Phoenicopterus ruber ruber. Lineage (NCBI taxonomy): Eukaryota > Metazoa > Chordata > Aves > Phoenicopteriformes > Phoenicopteridae > Phoenicopterus > Phoenicopterus ruber. Next base: position 25,083,003 of record CM020215.1, on the reverse strand, counting down.
TCCTCTAAAAGGGGCATAAAGCCATCCCCTGACAACACAAACTGTTCTGCCCTCTGTTCCTGATGTGGTCTGAAGTAGTCATCACTTGGACTGGAAATGGAGCCCTTCTGTGGGGGTTGTTTGTGGTCACAGTCTCTGTAGCCAGCACCCAGCATGTCAGCAACTTTGGCCTGAAGGAGAACAGTGGGAGCAGGGAGGGAAGAGTAAATTGAGAGCCAGGGCTAAGCCAGGCAGCAGGCAATGGCAGTGGCTGTGTACTGCACAGTGTCCCAAACTCCCCACTTTCCTAGCCTTTTCTCTACCTTTGTGATTGTGTCTTCTGTGCCAACAGGCTCTGGCATATACTGCCTCTCTTGCCTTTCCGGGTGTGGCTGCTGAGCGGTGGGAAATGGAAGAAGGCTGATGCCACCACAGCTATACGGCAGCTAAGAGGATTGGGGCCAGCCAGTCGGTCAAGGCTCAACACTTGCCAAGCCTGCTGGCTTGAAAAGGCAAAAGGACAGGAGATGTGCAGCTCGTGGCAGTCATCTGTAGGTCTCTGCTCTTCACCTGGGAGGGAGGGAGGGTGGGAGGGAACAGGACAAGCATTGCCCTACTGTATAGGGTGAGACAGGTGCCCTGGGGTGAGACAGGTGCCAGGCTCTTCATGGCATGGTTTGGTAATTCTCCTTGCAGGCACCTGTTGCTGGCATGGGAGTGCACTCGGGCTGATGAAGGAAAGGGCTGGGATCACTGCTTGTATCCGAGAGATTTTGAAGAAGCACAGCTTTTAAGAAGGTGGACAGGCAGTCCTGTGACATCCAGTGGTACAGGCTCTGCGCTGCTGCTGTTGGGTGTGGACTGGTGGGGCCTCGACCCCACTGGAGGGGGCTGTGTCAGCATATGCATTTGAATTTGCATTGAAAAGACCATTCAGAAGGGTTAGCCACCTCTGCATAGATTTTCCCAATGGCCATGATAGTGTGGACAAAGTATGGGGACTTGTAGCAATCCAGGTATTTCTCTGGGCACCTAAGCCCTCGTTTGAGAACTGCTGCTCTGGATGATTCTTCTCTTCCTTGGCTGTGCTGCGGTGTCCAGCACATCCTGTGATGGAGTCAAAGCTCCGCACTCATGAGTTGAAGAAAGAGGGAGGCGATGTCTCTGTCATCTCTGAATACCTAATCCTTGCTGCCAGAGACAACTCATCCCTGGGGCTCACAGACAGGCATTTAGAAAATGCTTTTGTTTTTTGACTGAGTGGACCAGATTGCACCTAGTGCACATAATTTTACAAAATGGTCCCCAAGGAGGGTAGCTCATCTGCCTTCCAGTTTCGAAAACTGAAGCACTAGGATAGATCTATGTAGGCAGTATACTTTTGCAGGAATAAGGTATTTACAGGTAAGTGTACTTGAAGTAAGTGGGTTTGTTAAGCAGCATTGCCTGACTCTTTGCTCATTGTTATCTACAGATTGTGTGGAAAGTGTTTTCACTGAAGTGGAAAACAAGTCAATACATTTCCCTAATCTGTCCTTCAATGTAAAAGCAGGCACGTGCACTGCTGGTATTTAAAGTTACTTATCAGTTAAAGGACAAGGAATGCAAGTTTGCAGCATGTCACTCGATTTGGAGGCTGCACGGTACAGCCATATTGGACTAAGACCCTTGTTACAGAGATTCAAGAATAAAACAGCTTCCATGTTTTGAATTAGACTGTCCCCCCAAATGCAAGGTTCTTCCCCCTATATGCTATGGAGAGGTTGTCCTCCAATCTGAAAAAGAGACTGGAGTAGATCCCAAGGCACTCAAGACCATTGATGCAGCATCTTGTACCTTCCTTCACCTGTCGTCTTCTCCACCAAGTTTATGGCAGTAGGAGTTGAATGGAATGTTTTAAAACACTCAAATAGCTTTATTTTGGTTTTGACTGGTGTGGTGAAGCCTAGTGGAGGGATACTGTGTGTTTGCTTTTCTTCCCCTTTTTTACTCACATATGGACACAGAAATCCTGGGGTGAGTAGATTTCACCTAAGGTAAAGAGCTGCTTCTGTACCCAGAAACATGATTTTCTGGCTAAAGAAGAAGTGATCTGATGCCTCTTCAGTTCAGAAGGCAGCACAGAAAGGTATATATTAGTGCATGATCTGACAGAATGTAGATCAGTTATAGGCAAAAAGGATTTCTTGACATCTGTTGGTCAATATGTAAGTGTATTCTTCAAAATACAGTTAAAATGGGACCTTTAGGAAAACAATCATTCACTTGCAATCTCAGAAGAAAACTGGGTTTTGAAGACTTATATTTTGCCTTTATTTTTAAATCTTTAAACCAAATCCACACACTAGGTCTTGATCCATGCGCAACCCCAAACGCACATGCGGCTAGTTTGATTGCATGTACAAGTGTACATCCATGTACTTTACATGTAGTTGTACATGCAGATGGTTAGTTGGCTACCTGCCCATTTGAATAAGGTCAAAATTAATCAGATTTTTTAGAAGGATAGGTCATCAGTTACAAGGAAGAAAAAGCCCAACATGTCCTGTCTTTTATAGAGATTAATGCAGATTAACTGTATTTTTGCTGTACTCATGCTGTATGGAGGTCTGTAAGAGCTCCACAAAGAAGCTATCAAGATGGTCCAGGTACATTTCAATATTTATCATACACTATGCCATAAAATTCAACTTTCAGATCAGATTAATTAAGAGCCTGCGACACCACTCCACATCTGATAGCCTTCAGTATGTGCCGTCTTGGATCAAAGTCCCATTCCTTGGCACTCCAAAGCTCAGCTCCCAAACTGTCACTCTGCCTATGTCCTTGGTGCTTGGTATGCAGCACATGGAAGATGCCTTGGGCAACCTGGAGCTGAGTGTTAGTCTGAAGACTGCCACATTAAGACACCTTTCATATTTCTACAACCTCAGCTTCCATACCGAGTGAAGGAAAACAGTTTTATCACGCACCTGTTTATCAGCCAGTTTATTCCCTTGTGCTATATAGAAAACTCCACCAGTTTGCTGGAGGACCTCCAGAGGAGTGGAGAAATGGATTGGTTAAAAAGTAAGTTTTACTTGCCATACAAAACTGCACCATCTTTGAGAAAGGTGAATTACTGGCACTGTAAAGCAAGTCTGCTGTGAAATGAAATGAAATGAAGAAAATACGTTTTTATTATGAACTACTCAGGAGGGCTGTCTTCTATTTCCAGGACCTGAGAGTTTGATTTTGTTAGTTTTGCTTGTGAGGAAGCCAGACATTCCAGGCTTTTAACCTTTTTATTACCTCAGGTCCTACCTCTTTGACTCTGCACAGTCTTCCTTGCACTCTGAGATTTTCTCAGTGTTTATGGCCCAACTTGTATTGAACTTCTGAAACCTTACAAATTATGAGTTTCAACCTTAGGGTTTAGCAGTTACATCTTTTGTAAATGTGCTAAATGAAAAAGAAGTGGATATAACATAAAATCTCTGTGTTTGGGGATACTTTTTAGTTAATATAGTGATGCTTAAATATGTGCCTAACACCTTGAAGTGCTTTGTGTTTTGCCCACAACCATCAGCAAATGCACATGACCTATTATTCTATAGATATCATCCATATAGCTGCTAATATACTAGGATTTATTTGTTGGGTAATCTAGGAAGTAAAGGTAATTTATCTGCAAGAAGTTAAGGTTAGCATATCCATTCAGGCTTGGAGGTAGACAAGGTATAAGTATTTTTGTGCATTGGAAGAATGAAATCACCTAACATGTTCTTAACCTTCTTTAACTTCTCAAATTCTCTTCATTCTCATTTCTCCTATAACTAGAAAGTCCTAAAGTTATTTTTCATGCATTTGACAAAACACTATTACATGTTTCATTTGCATCAGTTACACAAAAATCAGAACTGAATGGCCTGTAAGTGCAGGTAGAACTGTACCTTTAATGCTTCAAGAAAGCAATATTTAACAAAGACTACTCAGAAAGATCTATAGTGCTAAAATCAACCATTCTTTCTGAAAACATTTTGTTTTGGAAATATAGAAATAGACAAAGAGCATGGAATACATTTATGACTTACATTTTAAAGATACTGCTAAAGAGATTAGCAATTAATCCTATACACATTTGCAATTTCGTTGCTTAAAAACTTCCTTTTGAGTTATTTGTTTGAAGTCAATTTATAGTAAGGTCATTAAAGCTCTTTTTGCCTTTATGTTTATATGATCATCATGAAATATTTTACAAGAGGCTTTATAGGTCTCTGTGAAAAAGGAAAATTAGAGGAATTGGGGAACAAGGAAGGCTTTGTTGAGGGGAGGGATTATCATTCAAAAGGACTTTGTTTTTCTAAGAATTTTCTTACTGGTGTGTATTAATTGTTTTTTATTGAGGATAAAATCAAAGCTGTCACACTGCCTTGCATGTACCAAAACAAAGTTCACAGTTGTAGTTCAGTCTATGTTGAACTAAGCATAAGAGAAGAAACACTAACAAAATAACGTTGCAGTATTTGAACTGTTGGAAAACTGATTCCTAATTAAATCTAGCATAGCTATCAAAATAACCGTGCAGTACATTTGAGAAATGAGACTCAGAAGTTGCATGCAGAGAAGTCTGAGCATCAGGCTTTCTCAATTTACTGAAGCTGTAAACTAATAAATCAATGTCTTTAAAACGAGAGATGAAAGCTGAGGGAACAGCAAGAGATTTTCACACTGTACAGAACAAAATGCATCGGTGTAGTGGATAGTTTTAATTACATTTAATTGTTGTACTTTAAGCCTTTAACAGAGGATTTTTAATGGGCACAGTAAAATCTTTGCCTTTAGTTTTTAATGCAATAAAATTCAATGCCTGATGCCGAGCTGTTATAAATCAGTGAAACGCCACTGAAGTCAGTGGAGTCACAGAGACACTGTGAGGCTCAAGTCCCTTATTTTGCATTAAGTGCAGCCAATCTGCTCTATTAGACAGTGTAAACAGCGAAACATGCTGTGCAAAACCTGAAGTGCGGGAATGGCACCTTTTGGGGAGGAGAATTGGAGGTCATCAGTGCTGGCTGAGGTTTGCTGGTCCGGGGGCTAATGAAAACTGACAGATTACTCCTCGGGAAAAAAATATCTCCTCACAAAAATAACAACCATGCAAATTAATATGATACACAAAGGGGGTGAAGATTTATGTGACTGTTTCCCTCAGCCCTTTCATCTGGCTTCCTTTTTTGGGCTGTTCCCTAATGATGCTCATTTATCTGCTTCACTTACTGCTGCCTGCCCTTCCTCCGATGCCACTCCTGTATGCAGGGCTCCACTAGTGCTGGGGCACATGGGGCTGCACCTTCCTGGCCTCTCTTTCTTGATCTCCACTGATTTTTTTTTGACGGTGGTCGAGCTGTTGCAGCTAAGGAAGCTCTTTTCCCAGCTCTTCACACCACCTCTCTGCCAGAGTTGATCTCCTCACTGCAGAGGTGGTAGGACGGGCAGCAGCCCTGCGCCACGGCCGCTGCAGATCTTTTAGCCTCAGTATTGCATTCAGCAGAAATGGGTGACAATTTAAGTTAATATACCAGGCTGTGAGGTGACTGAGCCATGGGTGAACTGTTCTACTGCCTCCTCAGCTAACCTCTGGCTGCCAGGCTTAAACCCGACAGCACTGATGAGGCAGAGCCGGCCTGCTGAGGCTTCAGCCCAAGTCCATGGAGATCAGTGGGAAGATTCCTATTGCTTTTAATGTGTCGTGGTTTGACCCCAGCTGGTAACCCAGCACCACGCAGCTGCTCGCTCGCTCCCCCCCTCCCCAGTGGGGTGGGCCGAGATAAAAACAGTTCACCACGACAGCAAAGAAAAAAGATAATAATAATAATAATAATAATAATAATAATAATAATAATGTTATATATTAATAATGATAATAATAAAAATATAATGATAATAGACTATATAAAATGAACGATGCACAATTTCTCACCACCCGGTGACCAACACAACCCATACTGAGCAGCAGTCAGGGAACAGGAATATTCCCCAGCAGCTATCCCAGAACAGCAAGTTCCAGAGACAGTGAGTGAGAGAACAAACAGCCAAACAAATGAACGAAAAGGCCTGAACGAATGAAAAAAGGGAAAAAGAGAGCTGGCCCACCAGCTGACCCCCACTTATACTGGGCATGTCGTCTATGGTATGGAATAGTCTCTTTGGCCAGTTTGGGTCAGCTATACCCCTCCCAAGTTTTTGCACATGCACATTAGCAAAACCTGGGAAGCTGGAAGACATTCTTGATCGCTTAGCAGCAGCTAATAACATCAGTATATTATCGACATTCTTCACATACTCAATCCAAAACACAGTAGCTGCTGGGAAGAAAATTAGCTCTATCCCGGCCAAAACCAGGACATAATGAAAACAGGACATTGGCTTTAGATTATCCACAATACTCAATTCTGCTGTGACATTTTCAAAGAATAAGGAGATCCACTTGAGCAAAACATGAGTCAAGGCCTCATTTCTGTCCCACCATATTGCACACAAAACTCTGCTGAGAAACAATGAGATTACCTTTCTCTGCTTCCATCTTCCTTCTTACAGTCCTTCCCTATCACCTCTGCTCTGCTGCATCTGAAATGAGATTCATGCGTCTTAGAATAGGGTCCCTGGCTTTCTATTTAGAGTGCGAGATGTTAGCCTTTTTGAATGTTGTGAGATGATAAGTATGTCACAGAAAATGTGTTTTCTGCACTTAGCCGGAGAGTAACTAATCCTAGAGCTTTTTCCTTCCTTCTGGGAACGGTACTATTAGCTACTTCCCAAGGATGAGAGGCAATTTGCAACAGGCAGCCTACTTGATGAAGTGAGATGGCTGGTAGATTTCTCTGAGGATATTGATATTGAGCAGGGTCTGTTTGAGAAAAGAGTGAAGCAGAAAGGAGGAAAAGGGAGGAGAACTGAGGAAAACCAGGCCATTGTCCCCTTGTCTCTCAAAGACAGGGTTCAGGGACAGCTCACCCCAAATGTTGTTCCAAAGTGGTTGTCCTATTTGCTCTCAATCTAAAGCATCAGAAGATATGTAAAAAGTACATGTGCAGGTACACACACACACACACACACATAGTATGATAGTCTATCATCTATCTGGACTTCTATAAGGCCTTTGACATGGTCTCCAACAACATCCTTCTCTCTAAATTGGAGAGATATGGATTTGCTGGGTGGACTGTTCAGTGGGTGAGGAATTGGTTGGATGGTCGCATCCAGAGGATAGTGCTCAATGACTCAATGTCCAGATGGAGATCGGTGACAAGTGGCATCCCTCAGGGGTCCATATTGGGACCAGTACTGTTTAATATCTTCATCAATGACATAGACATTTGGATTGAGTACACCCTCAGCAAGTTTGCAGATGACACCAAGCTGAACGGTACAGTTGACATGCCTGAGGGACGGGATGCCATCCAGAGGGACCTGGACAAGCTTGAGAAGTGGGCCCGGGTGAACCTCATGAAGTTCAACAAAGGACAAATGCAAGGTCCTGCACCTGGTTTGGAGCAACCCTTGGTATCAATACAGGCTGAGGGATGAAGGGATTGAGGGTAGCTCTGCCAAGAAGACTTGGGGGTACTGGTGCATGAAAAGCTGGACATGAGCTGACAATGTGCGCTTGCAGCCCAGAAGGCCAACTGTATCCTGGGCTGCATCAAAAGCAGCGTGGCCAGCAGGTCGAGGGAGGTGCTTCTGCCCCTCTACTCTGCCCTGGTGAGACCCCACCTGGAGGTACTGCATCCAGCTCTGGGGCCCCCAACACAAGAAGGACATGGACCTGCTGGAGCAAGTCCAGAGGAGGGCCCTAAAAATGATCAGAGGGCTGGAGCACCTCTCCTATGAAGACAGGCTGAGAGAATTGGGGTTGTTCAGCCTGGAGAAGAGAAGGCTCTGGGGACACCTTATTGCAGCCTTTCAGTACTTAAAGGGGGCTTATAGGAAAGATGGCGACAAACTTTTTAGTAGGGCCTGTAGCGATAGCACAAGAGGTAATGGTTTTAAACTAGAAGAGGATAGATTCAGACTAGACATAAGGAAGAAATTGTTTACAATGAGGGTGATGAAGCACTGGAATAGGTTGCCCAGAGAGGTGGTAGATGCCCCATCCCTGGAGACATTCAAGGTCAGGCTGGATGGGGCTCTGAGCAACCCGATCTAGTTGAAGATGTCCCTTCTTATTGCAGGGGGGTTGGACTAGATGATCTTTAAAGGTCCTTTCCAATCCAAACTATTCTATGATTCTGTGATAGTTGATGCACTTTTTATTTCAATATAACATATAATGTATTAATAAGCTTCAGCCTGAAGTTTGAGCTTTTCGCAGCACAGTGTGAAGGGCTGTTGTGGTGAAAAACATCAGCATTAGATAACTTGCTAAATTCTTTACTCAAGTGTGGGATAACTATTACAAATAAGTGCTCATTTATTTTCATTTCTGCACATTTGTGGCTTTGTGTTTTGCAAATGCTGTTTTCTACTTTGTGTTTAGCAAATAAGCACTGTTATTTGCTTTCACCTTAGCCTGCCATGAGATAAAGCTATTTTTAAGGTCATTTCCAAATGTCAACCCATCCTTTCCCTGCATATGTTACCACCTTTTGAAGTAGGAGACTGGGAAACTTAACAACTGCTTGACTCCCCAGAGCATTGCTCCAAGGTGGAGGATGTTTAAGAGTAATACACACATTTTCACATTAGCTGCACAGGTTGGTTTGAAAATCACTGGTGTCGGAGTCCAAGAGGTAAATGTCTCTTCCTGTGACTGGCAGAGTGCAGGGAAGCTCGCTGACCTGGAGCAGGGTGTGAGGCATACCAAGTGCGAGAGTTTTCAAGGTGTTCTGGCAATCACGCTACTGGATGTTTGAAAAGGCTTGTGAAATCCACTATTGAATAAAATTGAAGCATTTGTCCGTGTTCGCAAAAGATTTGGGAGTGTGAAAAATATTTTAAGCAAATGTCACCATGATCTACAGTAAAGACCTCCAAACTCTTTCATGGGCTTGTTTCCACTCTCTTTGCAAAGACTTCTGTTAAATACTGAGTGGGTGAGAAAAAAAACAACCTAGCAGTCCACGGGAAAAAGCTCTTACTCTTTAATCTCACCAAACCCATAGGGATTTTTTGTCATGGAAATAGAAACATTAACAATCTACATGTGTGGAATAACGTTTGACTGGGTCCTTGGCAGGTCTGCCTCCAGGAAGAAGATTTAAGAATCTGCAATTACAAACCCAAAGCATGTGCACATGCTTTATACAATCAAACCATCATTTGGTTTTGGAAGTTTCAGCAACCCAGCATAAGCTGTTATTTATACTTTTGGGGTTGTTATCTGACAGTGCCTTGAGTATTATCCACTTGATTCAGTCTCTTTTTCAACAAGTGATGATCCTTTTAAGGTACGTATAACATGGAGTTGATATAGCCAAGAAGAACTCTTTTCTGTCTGTTGGAGAAACTTCTTTTCATTGGCACCTAGAGACATTTGTGTCCTGCTGTGTTTATTAAACTGCTGGCCTAGATATTGCTGAAATAGATAGCTTTGGGGTAACAAGGGGATACGCATGTACCAAAGATATTTTTTGCCACTCATTTGCTCTAGCTGAGGTTACACGTAGAGACAGCAAATCAAAGAAAACTCAGCAGATATTATTTTGCAGTCACAGAGAAATGAAATTTGCTTTGTAAGTCAATGGACTGCTAGTTTTATTGGTTGTTTTTCTTTTCTACTCTCTATTAGAAGCTGAATATTTTAAAAATGTAGCGCAAAACTTAATCTGAAGAAATTCTCCCGATAAATGCACTATACCAAAACCAGTAAGCAATGCAATGTGTGCCCTGTTCTCCTTTCAGGAGGAGAAAAAGAAACTGAGGTGTTTTGAGACATATGTATCTCTATAGGTGTCAAAATACAGTAGTTATGCAAAGCAAACTTCATAATAAGTTCTTGATAATGCAGTCAGCATTGAGGATGGACACTACAGCTCTATATTTGCAAGCTAGGAGAGTTGAGTGGCAGAAAGATAAATTGGTTATCCGGAATCATTCACTTGTTCTGTTTGCCGCCAGCTGATGTACCTTCATCATTCTCCCCTGAGACTAATAGTGAGATTTGCCATTGCCTTTGTGCTTGTGAAAGACCCTGAGCTGAATTTCAGGTATTGCAACAAGATAAATCTATTTAAAACAACATAAATCTCTGGTAAGGCTTGGGGCTACTTTTGTTTCTGTAGGCTTTCCTGGACTCAGCTCGGCAGTTTGTTAGAGTGTACGCTATATGTCCATTATTGGACAGACCGGTAAGTTTGCTGAAATGCTGCCTCTTCAGTGAAAAGAACAGGAACCATCACTTCATAGTTCTGTATTTAAAATTCTGGAGAAACAGAGAAAAAGTTGAACTCTTTGTACGCTACGGAAAGTCTATTCCTGCCTTAACTGAACTGGATAAAAGCAGTGAAAACAGGGACTTTGTTAGTTCTTCACAATCCCTTGAAAATATTAGATTTTTTTTTTTTTAATACATAATCTTAGAATGATGGCTTTTAGCAAATACCTTTACAAAATGCAAGTTGTCCCTTCTTGCACCACAAACTAGGATCATGCAATACTCAAAGAAGGGGAAAAAGAATGGCTTTCAACAGAGCTGACTTTGTTTGCAGTGTGACAGTGACACACGAAGTTTGGTGTAGGATGTAATTGATTGCGAGGCAGACTTTATAGAGCAGGTACCGGGCAGAACCTGCTGGTGCTTCAGGCTTAATGGGATGAAAGAGCCCCCAGGTTTGGGCTGGAACAATACCGTCTCTGCTCATGCCGTTTCAGACAAAGCAGTTAATCATTTATTTAGAATACTTGTAGCACATTTTGGATAAACACAAATAAAAAGTGTTGAGTGTCTTCTTTATTGCCATTTTGCAGACTGTAGTCACCGGATGTATTAAAGCTAACAACCTTCCCTCCACCTGTTGTATCATGATAAAATTTACATCCTTTAGTCAGAAACAAGTTGGACAAAGTTTTATTTTTCTGTTAAATGCCATTGCTTTTTTTAAATTTCAGCTTCCCACCTCAGCATCTCATCTATTTTGTTTTGTTTATTTTTTTTGACTACTCATAGAGAGCTGTAAATTCTCTGAATAGCTGTCAGGACTGCATTCAAGATTTTGGAGGCCATGGGCACAATACTTCTGGAGGGGTCTCCATCATCCCAGACAGGTACCCTATATGTGCACAGGGTGGTTATATGAAATGCACGGTAAAATCCAGTCAGAATCTTTGAACATATGGCATAGCAACAACTGTCTGCCTGCACAGATGGAGCGAATAGAGTGATTTATCTGTTCATGTGCAGTAGCTGCTTCTGAGATGCACCAAGTCAGTATGGCCATGGAATTACATGTAAGATGCTAGCTGGGATGAACAGCCGTTCCGATACTGATTAATGTGTCCTGGTGACCATTCTGAGCAGGCATTCAGCCTTATACTGAAAGATAACGTTAGCACTCTGTTATCTGCATATATAATGTTTAGCATAGCAGGGACCCTGAGCCACGTTCACAGGTGTTAACATGATAGAGGGAAATACTAACGTATATTCACACAGTCTTGAAAGTCTCTACAAGTCTTCTCCTGGGGATCACTCTTTTATTAAGAGACTGAAGAAGGGAGGGAACTCAGCTGTTTTAGGAGTATTTCCTTTTGTTGCTTTAGTCAACCATTTTCCAACTGCCTCTACTTGGTGCTCTCCCCTACCAACCAAGAGCTTTTGCATCTCCTTGAGTTTTTATCAGAATGGAAGTGAAAAATATATTATTAGGAATAATAATGGCAATGATGTCGTTATCATGTTTCAGGAGACCAGTACATATTCCAAATCTGTGTGTTTGTTTCCAACATGTTGTTTCAAGAAACCAGTGAAGGATATTAAACCTCAATGGGGTAAGTAAGAACAATAGGGATATAGGTGAATAATTGTTGTAACTTTAAATTCTAATGCTTTTTCCAATTCCTTACAATCCTCCCAGTTGTGCAGATTCTCAAGAAGATGCAATGAAACGCAGCATTATACTGTGATCAAATAACCCTTGCCATTATTCTTTGTAATCCAGAGCCTGAAAGCTTAGATTCTTCCAAACTTTTCTTATTTAACTAAAATTATTATGGATAGTCATATCAGCTTTATAACTATTCAGTAATTCCCTCAAGTTCAGCAAAGCCTTGTAAGGTAAGTTCCACAAACTAATGGTGTGTTGCGGGAGGGCCCTCAAGCCCCCGTACATCTCTCTCCTGTCATTGGGAGCTTTATCTCAAAAGCTACTGCATGGTTCAAAGAGCCGGACTGTTGAGTAGGGGAGCAGATTTATCTCTGATGGGAGAAATGAGTAACTTTAGTTTTACTATAATGCTCCAGGCATTATAGACAGCCAGGTAATATCCTGACTCTGCTTAAATCACTGGCAAATTGCCTGCTGACTTCAATAAGGCCAGGATTTCATCCACAACATCTTTAATAATCTGTGTCAAAGTGAGATCAATTCTTTGCTGTGGGTGGGAAGACATGAAATTGTTCTAAAATGGAAAACGGACAAGTTGCCAATAACTAAGAGACATCAGAGAATTTGAGAGGCTTCCATCTGGGAAACATCTTTGGTTAGTCTTTCATATATATTAAGAATATATTTCCTGTTTTCTACAGCTAATTAACTGGGAAAAAATATTCTCCTGGTGGATATATCCACTGATCAGCCTATGAGATAAAATCAGATAGTCTATCAGTGCCAGAAATATTGCTGAAATTTTGACTTGTATTGAAGTATCATCATGCCCTCTTTTTCATTAATCTGTACATCAGACTCTGTGCACTGAAGCGAAACCTAAACTGCTATTTAGCATTAATTCATATAATCTAATATTACAGCAAGACATTTTATAGAATAATTAAGGTTAGCACATAGGACTCAAGTCTTCCTAGGTTTCCAGTAACTGGATCTCCAATCCAGAAAATACAGTATATACCACTGTTATTTCTGGCCCAGATGAACTGGCAGTAAAGTACCGACAGAGAGAATATGGTATTTTAAAGTCCTGTGAGTGAGGAATTAACTTTTCTGTCTTCCCTCAGAAGTCAGTGACACTAAGTTAGTGTTGCAAGATGGAACACATCTCATTTCAAAAAGTTATGCACCAAAGTTCACAGTTTTGCCATTAATTATGTAAACTAATATCATCAAAGAACTACAAGGGTAAATTAAGTTCTCCAGTCTTATTATATTAATCAAGTAGTTATTAAGTTATCAATATATTTTTATATAAATAAAGAAATCAGGTAGGCTCTCTGGTAAGTTTTTGCCATTCTGTAGACTTCTAAATATATATATATATTAAACCCAAAGTTAAAATATACTGACTTTGCTGTGAAAAGCAGCCAGATTCCTTTTCAACTCATGTTCAAGATTTGCCCAGAAAGTTTTACTTTGCGTCTTTACTTCTTAAGCAATAGCTGGTTATCCATCTATGCTCCTCTGCAATAATCATAGTTGGGTTTTTTTCTCTGTTTAATGGTAGTGATCATAAGAAAGTAACTGTTTGCTGTATCAAAGTGGCTTTCTTTCCAATTCCTTCTTCAGAGGAGCTTCTAAAAAGCCAAGTCAAACACTGTTGCATGAAGGAAATATTTCCAGAGAAGCGTTATAGCTACAGGTTAAACAGAGAGCATCCTCTGCTAAAACTGGAGTCCTTCTGCTGCAATACGGTGTGTAAAAAAGACAACAAACCCAATATAGCCTCTGAAAGAGATGAATTGCTCTCTGCTGTGTGGTAAAGGGAAGAAAAGAATGCTACAGTAGTCTGGAAAAAAGGAACAAAGTGTTGGCTTCCTTTATGTGCCCTTTTATCAGGGTAATCCCTTCAGCAGGAGAACCACAACGTTTGGAAGAGGAAAAGCAGTGTCTCCACCCACTAGTTTTATAATAGCTGCTAATATAGTAAAATTAAAAGTCGTGCAAGAGAGGGCCTTTACCTCATCTACTGTTGCTTGCAAAGCCAAAGTTTCTGTAGTGCCGTCAGATCATTATGCCCTTACTGGTCTTGCCATACCACAGCAGAGACAAACGAAGATCTTTTACTTAGACACACAGACCCAGATGCTGCAAATACACAACCAATGAAGTTACATTATGTGTCAAAGAAAGTCATGTCATCCAGTGACCAGGCAGAAGCAACTGGATGCATACGCTTGCAGGTCAGAGTCATACCTACCCGTAAGAGTGTTGATGTATCTGACATCCATTGGACAAAAGCAGAAATAACTCAAAGAGTGCAAGACTTCACAGGACTTTGCCATCTTCTAATAAGAGGATAATGCTCTAGGTAAAATTCAGACTCTCTCAAGCTACCATTCTCCCAGCCCAAATCTTATGTTTCCCAGCTCTATAGTGGTCCAGACTGAGCAGGGAGGAGTGTTCCCACCATGACTGCCTCATCTTCTGATGTGTGAGCTCCCTCCCCGGACCAGGGAGCTCTGGCAGAGGCTCTTCCAGGCTGCGAGCAGCCCGGATTCAGGGCTCTGGGCAAGGGTCCCCGGGCAGTAGGCTGCCATGCAGGAAGACAGAGCGGCTCTGCTGTGTTTTGTACAGTAAGAGAAGGGCTGAGGGCCTGTGCTTAGTGTTTGCTATTGATCGGCTCTAGCTGGCTGCCTGCTCGGCCGTGCAGGGACAAGTGGCACTTTGAGTCTTTATGTACACTGAGTAGTTGAGAGATGTAAACTCCTAATTTAGGCTCTCTAAATTGCTCTCTGGAGGTGTTCAGAGTTGTCTTGGTCTGTCTGTTGTGCATTTAAAGCAGTTGGGAGTGTTTTCTGCACAGCTTGCATTACATTTAAAAGGGCAGTTGCCTGATTTTAAGATGAACTTAGTTTGGACATAAGCTTGGGGTGGGGTGCAGTCCAGTTAAGGTTCATTGTGCCTATGTTCTCCGCCTGTGAAATGGAAATGACAACACCCTGCATGGAAGTTGTGTAGTTTTGTATACATTAAGAAACCGATGCGCCTCTGATTACGCTGATGTCTACAGTTGAGAGACTGAACCCCTTCACACCCCCAGTTCGTCTGGGCTGTATCTTTCTGTCAGTCTTAATGCTCAAAGCACTTTTGTCCAACTCCATCTTTTATGTGCCTTTAATGAAACATAACAGGAATATGATTGCAAATCTATGGCTACTGGTGAAATGTAAAATTCGTGGAAAGGAACCGCTTTATTCAGGCTGTATTTGCTGCAATCTTTTCCATGAGAAACATCACATATGCCACTTAGCAATTGTTAATAGGAACCAGAAGCCTAATTGGCAGCTCACCAGATGAACAAGGAATATAAAAGGTTACCAGTTCCCCAGGGATGTGCCTAGCTATCTGGGAATAAGAATACACATTCTGCAGCTCAGTTTTCATAAATACTGAATTTGTAGTTGAATTCAGCAGTTTCATGTGGTCAGTAGCGCTGCAATGCAGGGCCCAAGCAGCAACGTATATCAAAGTTACAGCACATGCTCTTACATTTTACTCTAGCACTAAATAGCACTGTGCCACACTGCAAGGATGAACGCAGCATAACCACACATGATTGCACTCATGTAATAATGCTCAGGGTTCCTGGTTTTGTTTTTTTTCTGCTTCTTTTTGTTTAAGAATATGCTCTGAGACAGAGACAAATCAGCTGGAAGTATTTAAGACTCAAGGTAATGTCACAGGTAATCAGCACTCCAGATGGATAATAAAAGACTAATAAAGGGCTAAGGGTCAAACATTATAACTGTTAAGAAATGCTGTTCGTTAAAATACGTCACAGTCTCTGGGATTATGTTTTATCTCTCTCCTGACACCGATGACAGAATAGGATCTCCCATCCCTTCCCTATGTATTCGGCTTTGGCTTTTTTATGTCTGTGTATGCTTTCAAAATCATATGGCAATCTGTTCAAGGTCTGGATGTATGGTGTATTTGAGTTTACAAAAACTTTTTGGTTTGTTTTGGTTTTTGTTAGGAAAGATATTCAAAGAAGCTGGGCAGTTGAGTAAAGCCCAGAAGGGTTTAGGAGACAGTGACTATTTTTAAGAAGAGGTGAAAGCACTGATGATTGATAAGTAAACTCACTGTCTTGGGAAGAAAGGAACTGCTGAAAAGTAGTCAGACTTCAGGAAGGGCCTTGCTTGGCCTTAATGAATGGAGGAATACAATACTGAGTCTAGTCAACTTCCCCTCAGATTTAGTATAACATGAAACAGTTGGTGTGCCTAGTTAATAGCTCTCTCCTGGAAAATGTATACCTACTGCCTGTGTCACTTTGTGCTAATTAAATACACCTACCAAAATCTGCAATTGTTTTATTACCAAAGTAATCTTCAAAACCCCTGTGTCACTATTCATTGCTTAGTATCTTTTACACAAAACACTGCCAGATCCCTGCTGGGCCCAGGTTTCTGCTTTTCTTCCCTTCTTCCATAGCCATGCAGACGTGGTGAGCGCTGTTATTACAGGACAGTAGAGCTCAGAGGCCTCAGTCTGCAAGCCCTGCTGTGATAATGTGCACTGTAGACCCCACCAGGTACCAAGGTGAACACCTACAGCCTGCTGACAGGTAAACTGACTGTCTCAGATACGTGAACTGAGGGAAAATCTCAATGGAGTATTTGTGTTTAAGAGTGAATGACCTGCAGTTTTTGGCATTACATTTTGGAGATGATTTAAAGCAGTCAGTCAAAAAAATATTATCGCATGAAAGAATGTAAAAAAACCCACATTGAAAATAGGTTGCTTTTGGCATGGCTTAAACCACCCCCATCACACATAGCAGGTGGTTGTGTGTGCACAGTGTGGCAGTCAGTGATGGTACGGGCACACAGCCCATCCTTCTTCTGTGCCATCCCTTTGTTTGCTCAAATTTATTTTTCAAAATGATTGTATTCTTTAACAGGTGCCCATGATGTTAAAATGCAAGTAGGCCCGCAACAGATGTCCACATTATTTTATTGTTGGCATATATCTGCATCTTCTTTGATTCGCCATGAAGACATTTCCAGCAAACGATGAAGGGAGGATGGGCTTCCTACCTCAGCTGATGGATGCTACTAGATGGACAGTCTCTTGGAGTAGTTTTTAACATGGGCTATCAGAAATTTGTTACTGGAATCCTGTCAGCCTGGCTCTAAGATCAGAGGTTTGGTTCTTCAGTGTAACTGGGAGAAACAAAGGACCGCGTGGCTCATCTTCAGTTAGCAGAGGTAACACTCTTCTCATCTTCACATGGGAACGGGCTCAGGCTTCCTCTATCTGCTTTAGCTGACAGAGCACTATCTCTTCCAGATGCTGTTTGCTGACAGATTGTATTTGCAATAAGATGTGTCATCTCAGTATTCTATTTATGAATACATTTAATTAAAATCCATTCATGCAGATGTAAAAGCATTTACCATTTAAGGCGGCTACGACAAGGACATAGAGAGGACTTCTATTCCTGTAACTTCTTTGCCCTTTACTTTGAGCTTTTCAGTCCCTATTTGAATTTTCCAGGATATTCTTATATTACCTGTTTGAGTAAAGTGGCTTTCAAATATAGATGCTACAAATGGAAATCCTCACAGAGAAACCATTCAATAATCAAAGTCTTTCATTTCCCATCTCTCAGCTATCTGCTGTTTTTGAAATGCAGCCTCATGAGTCTGACAAGGGCTCCATGCCTAATTGCCAAGATTGAAATTGAGGCACCTGCTGCAAAAACTAAACCACCACTTCACTAAAGATTTAAAGATATTTAAATAACCATGGCATCTTACAAAAAACCCCCCTCAAGGCCTCAAGTGTCTCATCCAAATCAGGTCTAATCGTACAAGACAAAGCAATACTCTAATAGTGTTAAGCTATGAAACTAAACACTCCGAAGTGGCTGGTGTCGAGGATACCTACACACTCCCAGTTGTTCAGGTATGTCATGGTTCAGTCTTTGCTTACAGGAGCACATACTATTTTTAGAGGACCTTCATGTTCGCTGCACTGGGAATGGCCTGTGATGCTTGGGTCTGTTAATCTTTCTCATGCCAGGCAGAGATATCCTCATGCTGATAGTATTAACGGTGCAGAAGGCCAGGAGGATGGAAAGGGATGTCTGTACAATATCTGCAGACAGCTGCAGATTATCTTCCCGTGCTACCGAAGCTGTTTGACTGTCTTGCCCTGCTTACATCCAGATAGGGCCAAACATAAGCACAGGTTATTAGATTTGCGTAGAGGAGTGTTGGTAGCTTTTGTAAGTGCTTGGTTAGGAACAGAGGGTATGACGCAGGGGAGCTGATGACTAGCACCAGGGTGGCTAGGGGAGTTTCTTGAGTTTCAGGGATAATAGTGCTCATTTGAAAGAGGAAGGTAAGCTTCCCCACTTGAATGAGCTCCAGTCATGGGGGTACCAGGTGAGCAGAGCAGTTCAGAACATTTTTGCTAGATAAAATGTCTCCAAAGTATGTTTCATTTAAGCCAAAATGTTTCATGGAAGTGTAGAAGTGTATTTAAAAATTTCCTCAGAGACTCTGTTCTTGGTGATTTGGACGTTAGGGAAAGAGATGGGAGAATTCTTTTAATTTCCTAGCCTCCCTGGTTGCAAGTTGATTGGGGCAGGAAAAGAAAAATTGCTTTGAATCAATATTATGGCTATATGACTCTGCCTGGCATATTCCATCTCAAGGGATAGTTCAATAGAATTTCCTTTTTAGCGAAATATTTCAAAGATTTTCCTTTATTCTCATATTAAATAAAAACACCTCTCACATTTTGGAAGCTAAAAGCTAGATTATCATCCCCCAGAGACCTCTGCTGAGGGCCCCCTGTCTAACACCAGATGTGAGGTTAATCAGCCTCTGGCTGAGACCAGTACGTGTTGAAGAGTATGTACTGCGAGTCTGTATACTCCAGACACATAGGTGGCCTACTTGGTGCCCTGTAGCAGAGAGCAGATTTGTGATGTATAGGAAGGCTTCCCAAATGTGCACCAGATTTTCAGCAAATTAGGAGGAAGTCTAGAACTGCAAAACATTTTAAGGGCTCAGAATTAATAGACTGGTTTATCATGCCAACTAGCTTCACTGTTTGGTGTAGGGTGGCTTCAGTGGGCGGCTCTGAAGAGAACATTTTTTTAGTGTATGATACAGCTTAAGACTGAGTTCTGATCTGGTAGTAAACAGAGATTTTTTTTAAAAAAACAACCCACCTTTTTCAGTCTGACTCTCTGGAAAATGCCCAAATGTGCAGACTAAGTCATTATTTTGTAAAAATTAAGTATACCTGTCTCTGAATGCCTACACAGTGACCGTGCATAGGCAGGCACAGAGGAAAAAGCTGTAGTTCTTTCAACTGAAAGGACGAGATGGCATCTGGCTCTTCTGCTGCCACAGTTGCAAAAACACAGAAAAAAAAGTCAAAGAAGGTCGAAGAAGTCTTTGGAACCAAGATGAGAATCATTTAGGATTCTGGTAGAAAAATAGATAATGGCATTAAAGAAATGTAAAACTGTCCATAACAACAGCAATTTGCTACTGCTGCTGTTGAGTAAATGCAACAGATTCTTCTGTCTGTGGCAGTTTTTCCATTAGCACAAGAGAATCATTCATACCACAGCATGGAAGAAAACAAACAGACATCTGTACTTAATTTGCAGCAAAACCCTGAGACAGTGGCCTCAAGAAGATGAGGACAAAGGACCTTGACAGTACCCTCCACAAGCTGCACCTATAATATGAGTGAAAAAAATGTGTGTGTGATCAGAAAAACAACGAAACAGCATATGGATCTGCAAGAAACAAACCAAGAAACTGTCAACCAGAAGCAGAAGAGGTAGAACATGTGCGCGCTGGGTGGGCTCACAGCACATTCAAGGCAAAGGGGGTAAAGCACTCCTAGGACTGAGAAAAAGTTGCAAGAGCCAGGATACACTATAAAAAACGGAGGTAGAATAGTCTGAAGAATTATCAGAGAAAGTCAGATTGAAGAGGATCTAGAGAGGTCACTAAATCCACCCACTAGCCCAAGGCACAATCAAGCTTTCCTCCCGTTGCCTTCCAGAACAAGCAAAGAAGTCATCATTGTAGTGGGTGCAAGAATGCTGAAATCCACATGAAATCCCAGCTCCTTCAATGAGTCAAGTATGATCGTTTTGCATTACTGTGGAGGGCTACTTGGTATTTTAAAATGTCAGATTATTACATTCCCTTTCTTTATTAAGACCTTTCACTGTGTGAATTATCAATTCAACTCCAGCGCCGAGGTCAAACAAAATAACTACTCATCAGACAGATGTCCATTCCTAACATGGGCAAGCCCACGTGCACAGCCCTACTGTGACTGACACGAGCCGATTCCTTCTGTCAGGGGGTCTTGCAAGCGGTCAGAGGACAAACCGTTCATCTTGGGTGAGCTCTCCACTGATGCATGATGCAGGCTGAAAGGGCAGTGCAGGGAAAACAGCCTGTGTCACATCTTTTTCTGCTCAAAAAAAACTTTGCTCACCAAAATTGGCAATCTGGCACTTTTGACAGCTACTTGAATTCATCTGTGAAGGTGTAAGATACCAGCGACACAGCTGATGTTGGTACTGCTGGGGGTGTCTTTTCTCATGGACTAGCTACTCGCTAATGAGCAGTATTTTGCATCTTATCTGGGACTAATTGCTGCACCTACAGCTACCTTGGCATATAAGGGCTGTCTAATGGAAGTGGCTACCAAGTGCTGAGGGAAGCTGGGCTTTGAGATGGAAGACAATGAAAACTCAATCAGTGACTCTCCCACCTTTTAAAAAAAAGTCCTTTTACTACTGGAAGTGAATAATAGTAATGATTTTTACCTGAGTAGTGCTGGGTGGAGATTCGTTGTATTTTAAAAAGTCTGTTTCTAATCACTTTACTGCCTACTAGAAGTACATAATAAAAGGCAAGAAATTAACCATTTCACTCTAAACAAAATCTAAGAGTTACAGTGAAAATTCAATTGCAAGAAAAGTCCTTTGACAGTAAATAAAATTTTATAGCACATGTAAATAACAGTTCAAGTGACTCAATTTAACAGTGACAAAAGCTGTTTTCAATGCAGAGTAATTGTTCAAATTGCCCCCTTTCACAAAAAAAACCCCAGTTAAAATGAGCCAATTTATGTAGCATTGACAAGAATTGTTTTCAACTGTAGGCATTCTGTTAAAGCTGTTTAAAATTAAGTAGATGGTTGCCAAAGTGATGCAATTACTTAGACATCATAAAAAGGGTTTTAAAACTATAAATGCATCTGCTAACTGTATTAAATTGAGGCAATTAGCCAACAGGAGTTTTAACCTTCATCTAGCCACCAGGAATCTATTTGGAGATGAGAAGTACTTTCATATATGTCTTACTGTACTTTATATTGGTAATTAAGGAGGGGAATTACCTGGAGATAAATCATCAATATGAGCTTCCAGAGGTGTGCCTATCTGCAGCCAACATTAAACCCTGCCTTGCGGATGCTATGTTCACATTAATTGGTGCTGCATGAACTGTACTGATATTATTCACCATCAGGTTTCGTGTATGTACATTTTGTTATTTAGTCAATAAGTCTTATACTGGAAAGCATCTGGAAGCAAAAGAACCCCATTAACAGAGAGCAATTGTATGAAATGAGGCCTGTGAAATTCCTCCCGTTGTCTCCGTCTCTGGAGGAGGGCTTGGTGCCGTGCAGACCGGGACCCTGTCTGGCTGTAGGCAGTCCCTAGCATCTGCACGGCTGACTAGAAAGGTGCTCTGCGTGTGACAGCTCTTACGATGTTCTCAGAAAGAGCTGTCTGGTATTAACTAATGATGTCAGACAGGATGGGGCACTGTTGCTGGTCTTACAACACACTTCAAGTCCTTTCTAGGTTGTGCTGTGTGGTATTGGGGTAGTCACATATGCCCAGAAACACCAAGTTACATCAATGCCACTGACACTAATATAAGGTTCTTTAATCCTCAATATTTGTCTACGAGCGTGAGCCATAAAACATTCAGGTAAACCCTTGGAAGTGCAGATTTCAATTACTAAGTTTCCCAGGCCACTACAGTCCTGCTCCGGCAGGTGCTCATCCCAAACCAGTGAGGTCCCTTGGTTGAGGAAAGTATCAAATCCACGTCTCCCTGTTCTTACTGGCAGGAGGAGATGGTCTCTTGAAAGACAGCTCCAGATCCAAAATGCTGTTCTGACATAGATACTTTAGTTTGGAGGGACTTTGAGTCCTTGCCCTGAGCCTGGAGAAAGAAAGTTGGACAGAGTTGGAGCTTAGATAAACCTTTCTCTTTAGCATTTCCTAATGGCTATCTTAGGCAGCTCCTAAGATACATTATTCAGTATAATGAGTCTTGTCAATCCTATTTGGAGAGGCTTGACTTTCCCCAGTGTACTGGGTTTGCATGGCAAGGTTTTGGTAGCGGGGGGGGCTACAGGGGTGGCTTCTGTGAGAAGCTGCTAGAAGCTTCCCCTATGTCTGATAGAGCCAATGCCAGCTGGCTCCAAGACGAACTCACCGCTGTCCAAGGCCAAGCCCATCAGCAATGGTGGTAGCACCTCTTGGATAATATATTTAAGAAGAGGAAAAAAAACTGCTGCGCAACAGCAGCCGGGAGAGAGGAGTGAGATGTGAGAGCAACAATTCTGCAGACACCAAGGTCAGAGAAGAAGGAGGGGGAGGAGGTGCTCCAGGCCCAGGTGCAGAGATTCCCCTGCAGCCCATGGTGAAGACCATGGTAAGGCAGGCTGTCCTCCTGCAGCCCATGGAGGACCACAGTGGAGCAGATATCCACCTGTAGCACGTGGAGGACCCCACACTGGAGCTGGTGGATGTGCCTGAAGGAGGCTGTGACCCCATGGGAAGCCCATGCTGGAGCCGTCTTTTCCTGAAAGACTGCACCTCGTGGGAAGGACACATGGAAAGGACCCATGCTGGAGCAGTTCATGAAGAGCTGCAGCCTGTGGGAAGGACTCACGCTGAAGAAGTTCATGGAGGACTGTCTCCTGTGGGAGAGACCTCACACTGGAGCGGGAGAAGAGTGTGAGGAGGAAGGAGCGGCAGAGACAATGTGTGATGAACTGACCGCAACCCCCATTCCTCGTCCCGCTGTGCCACTCAAGGGGAAGAGGTGGAAAAATTGGGAATGTAGCTGAGCCTGGGAAGAAGGGAGGGGCGGGGGGAAGGTGTTTTAAGATTTGGTTTTATTTCTCATTATCCTACACTGATTTGATTGGTAATAAATTAAATTGATTTCCCCAAATCAAGTCTGTTTTGCCATGACGGTAATTGCTGAGTGATCTCCCTGTCCTTATCTCCACTCACGAGCCTTTCATTATATTTTCTCTCCCTCTGTCCAACTGAGAAGGAGGAGTGATAGAGCGGCTTGGTGGGCACCTGGCGTCCAGCCAGGGTCAAACCACCACACCCACACACTACTCAGGCACTTCTGAGCAGCAAATTCCTGTCTGGGATCCAGAAACTTTACAAGAGCCTTGCAGCTTTCAGCATTGCAGCACCTAAACCAATTTCCAGATAGTTATCTCAGTTCCCATCTGTTAGTGGGAGCTGTACTGTCTTATCTTAGAGGAGTAGTGTCAGATGGGTAGAAAAGGATATCTGATTGTCAGATGTTGTAGTGAAGGAAGCCATACGAAGGAAAAGAAGGAACGGTTGAGTAGGACTTGTAATTTGATTAGACTGAATCCTGATCAATCTTGTTCAGCCATACTCTCCCCCAGGGGAACAAAAACCTCACAGAGGAATAATACACACTCAAAAAGATTCAGTTGCCTGAGTTGCATTTCCCTGTGGACCTTTTCTGTGCGTCTTGATAAAAGTTTTGAAGTTCAAAGTTCTGCCACTCTGAGTGGGCTGTTAGACCGGGGAGGACAGGGGTACCTAGCAGCACTCAGCTTTGGGACTTACGGAAAGTACTGCCTTCTGGGGCTGAGCATCCTCTACTGGTACTGAATGACTTTCAGTCAAGCTTTTTTGTGTCCATTCATTTTGTGTCCTCCAGTTTGTCAAACAATAACAAGGCAGAGAGATTCCCTTATGAGTCAGAGAGTCAGGTAAGGACTGTGGCTATGTAGAGATCGCTCTCTCAGAAAGTGCAGTCCCTAGTGCATAATCTTATTGCCATCTTCGGTGTGACCTGTGAGAGTTGCACCTTGTGGCACAGGAGATAGATAGGTCTGATTGATAGAGAGGACAGTAACAGGAGAGCCATTGTCCGCTGTTCTCAGCAGAGCTGCACCCACTAGAGAAAAGGTCATTAATCAAAAAAGTCTGGCTCTTGCATATACAGTGTACAAATGCATAAAAAATAAGGCGGTTCAATGACATTTCAGACATTGTATTTCAGAGTGCTTTTTATTAACTGTAATGCAAATAAGACACCTTAGAGATGTGAAATGAGAATTATAGAACATTATAAATAACAACTCGTGTTTCTTGTTAAAACTTTCTTCCCATAAGAAATGGTTGGACTCAATGATCTTGAAGGTCTCTTCCAACCGAAACGATTCTATGATTCTATGATTCTACATCTCTAAAATTTTGGGCGAGTATCTTCCTCACAGCGTCTGCTCAGTAATTCTTCCTACACTGGTCAAACCCTGCTCATTTGTCTAAAATAAAATTATTTAGGTCATCAAAGAGCAGTTATTAATAGTTAGCTGTCACACTGGAAAGTTTTCATATTGAGTAGAGTTCCATGGAGCTCGGTCCTGAGTCCATTCAATATTTCCATTAAAGTCTTGGATGTAGGAAGTGGGAGTTTGCTATTAAATCTGCAGAGAACTTCAGGCTGGGACAGGTCACAGGCGCTTTGGAGGAGAGGTCTAGAATTCAAAATGATCTTAACAAATTTGAAAAATTTCCTTAAAAAGTAGGAGGATCTTCAACAGGGAAAAGTGGAAAATATTAGATGTGTGTAGGAATAATCAATGGCACAAAATCAAGATAGGAAAAGAATCACAGTCCTCCAGGAAAAAAAAGAAAAAAAGAATTTTAGTAAGATATATAAATAGGAAGTAGTGTAGATCCCATTTAATATTTCTTTCGTTATAGTCAGCAGTAAATAACACATCAACTGAAGTATCGTGTCCATGTGAGGTATTTCAGGTCAAGACAAACATGAAAAAGGGTAGATCAAATTTCAGAGAAAATCATCAGAAAAATCAGGAAAACAAAACTTGTGAGCATAGAATGAAGGAGGTAGATTTGTTTAATGTGGAGAAGGGACTAGCTCAGAAGGCATAACTATAGTCTGAAAATATTTAAAGGTTTTTGCAAAGAAGAAGCAAATAAACTCTTCTCATACAGGGTGGAGATAGAGTAAGGTCTGAGAAGCTTAAACTGCAGCAAAGTGAATTTAGGATAGATACTGAGCAAAATCTTCTAACAGGCAGGAGAGTTAAGAACTCAATAGACTGTGTAAGAAGGCTGTGAAATCACTGTTTGTTGAGGGGTTTAAAGAACAGATTAAACCAACCTCTCTGAGGAATGTGATATTGTGGACCCTGCTATTGGGCATGACAGAGGGAAAAATAAGTAACCGCCCAAGGTCCCTTCCAGTGATGTTTTCTGTAATTCTTCACCCAAGAGCATCCTCGGCAAAAACCTCAGGCAAGAAGCCTTTCAGCCTCAGATGGTACTGGCCAAACGCCAGACTTCAGATTCTGCTTGTGTTGACCCTCTTCTTCCATTTTTCAAAAGAAACTTGATGTGCTAACAACCTAATTACTTTATTTGCTGCATTTGTACTATTGATCAGTTATTGCTGTCTGACTCAACGTAAGACATATACAATTCTACAGGAAAAATACATTTGGAGTTCACAGACTTTCAGTTCACCAGAGTATGTTCTCATCAATGGACAGGATGCAAGAAAACCTCTTTTCTCTTAGCCTTTGCTTTTTAACCTTTTTGCACTTTCACCTCCTGTGGTATCACAGTTCAGTGTATTTTTTATGAAGGTTTATTCTGGCTTTTTGTCTCCAGAGCCTATTCCTGCATTCCTCAGGCAGGCAAGCTGAGCCACTAGGATTTCACAACATAATGTTTTGCCTATTTCTTCTCTTCTGGAAAGAAACAGCTTGCTGTCGTCCTGCCTTCCTCGCTTCCTTTTCTGTGCATTCATTTTGTTGTTGTACTTTCTCAGCCTGGGGAGGTCATTATATGAGACAATGGTGTGTTAGCTGGTGTGTAATGCACAAAGGAGCTTCTCATGTCTTGACAGTACAAATGATTATCAGTGTCAATTTAAACAATCAGCTTTTACCAAAAATGTTTTCTAGACTTTTTTTTTCGCTCTGACTGCTCATCTGGACTCTGTCTTGTGGTGAGTGGTCTGTGGCTTTCTTGTGCCCAGGAATGGTGCAGCTCACACTGAACAGAGTGTTCCAGCTGAGACCTTAGGTGATGCACCTTTCTTTTTTAAAAAAGGACCACTTTTTTTTTTTTTCCCAAAAGTAAAGTTTGTAGACAATCAAGTTTTAAGACTTTTAATGGGGAAATTTCTGACTATTGGCAGTAGGAAATGAAAATCAAAACTGTTGCTGTTCAATAGATCACAGAAGAACTAAAAAGTTGATGTCTCCGTGGCTTTATGCTGCCTGAGCTCTTAAGAGTCTTTGTTACTTCATTTTTGCCAAGCCTGATTGTATCATACTTTGGTGAGGTTTTTCTTTTTTACAATTACATTCCTCTTTATATTGTAAGCTTTACACTGAAACAGTTGTCTTCTGTGTCTGTGCTATGCCTGCCACAGTGGGATTATGCTCTATTTCAAGCCTTGAGAACTTACTGTACTACGGATAATGAATGAAAGCAGATCATGCTAGTTACATGACCCAGATGCAACATAAAAAATAACCATGGAAATGACAACAGCTCTTTCTTGAGGTCTTAGTTTTCTCCTACTGTGCAAGAAAAACTCTTATTAATGAGAGTTTCAGAGGAAGAAGAATAATGTTCTACTACTGATATTTTCATTCACAGTATTCACTGATCCGAAAAGATCCAAAAGGTGAGTGAACAGCCCAAGCAGAGTAACACTCCCTAGAAATGTTAGGAAACATGTTTTCCCTGAGAAGCAGCTGAGGCTGCAGTTTTCCCGTAATACCTGGTGCTGCCCTAAGTTTGTGGCTTTTTGTGGGGCCATGTGGTCCACTGTGCATAACTGTCACTGTGACTAGAGTCTATTGTATGCAAATGTCTGTGAATCCCTTGGACATAGAATCATAGAATCATGGAATAGTTTGGGTTGGAAGGGACCTTTAAAGGTCAGCTAGTCCAACCCCTCCGCAATGAGCAGGGACATCCTCAACCAGATCAGGTTGCTCAGAGCCCCATCCAGCCTGACCTTGAATGTTTCCAGGGATGGGGCATCTACCACCTCTCTGGGCAACCTGTGCCAGTGTTTCACCACCCTCGTTGTGAAAAACTTCTTCCTTATGTCTAGTCTAAATCTCCCCTCCTTTAGCTTAAAACCATTACCCCTTGTCCTATCACAACTGGCCCTGCTAAAAAGTTTTTCCCCATCTTTCTATAAGGACCCTTCAAGTATTGAAACGCTGCAATAAGGTCTCCCTGGGACCTTCTCTTCTCCAGGCTGAACGTGGCAGTGTTATTTTTCTGCTAGTGATTAAAATCTTGGACTTGTGCCTGTCATTCATTATTCATT
This sequence comes from Phoenicopterus ruber ruber, assembly GCA_009819775.1. Taxonomy (NCBI): domain Eukaryota; kingdom Metazoa; phylum Chordata; class Aves; order Phoenicopteriformes; family Phoenicopteridae; genus Phoenicopterus; species Phoenicopterus ruber. The sequence continues at coordinate 25,055,258 of CM020215.1, read as the reverse complement.
ATTCAACATGAAAAAAAATTTGGTCACAGGCAGAAAGCAAGAACAATACCACCAGGCTTGGGTAGCATAATGTATAATTAAAATGAATAATTTCAGTCAACAAATTCAAAATCCAGTCCCTTAGTAATGCTTCCAAATAAGCCATACGTGCTAAGAAAAGACGGCATTGCAAATTTTTAGCAAATAGAAAATAAAAGGTGAAATAAAACTCAACATTATTTAATAAGTAAGTAATTTAACCATTTGGTTCTCCATTGGCCCCAGCTTTTAAGCATTTGTATTAATGAAGCTACTATAGGCTTTAAGAACAGATTCAACAACTGGGAACATCTTATTTCCTTTTCCAACACCCATATGAGTCTACTTTAATGAATATTAACTTACTTATTTTTTGCCCAACAATTGTACTTTTGACAGTTTTTGCAGAGATAGTTAAACTTGTCATTTTCAACTTTTTGATGTTGTAGAGATAGCACCATTCAGTACAACACAAAGGTGCAAGAACTTCCCTTAAGAGGAAAGAAGGAATAAGATAATTCAATGATTCCACTAACTCTGAAATTTTAGGAAAGATAGTGCCTCGACTTGAAATTTCCATTGGCAGATTTAAATGAAGAGAACTTACTGCTTCCGAATGCTGAAGGATCATATATTAATTTCATACCTTTACTTGAAAATTCAATATTAGAATTCAAAACACAAGTAGCCTGGAATGCTCTATTGCTTTAAGTCATAAAGCTGTCACTGAGAGGATGTCTTTGTATATCGACCTACTTTTATAACCTGTTACCCAGAAGCATCCCTTACTTTTAGCATACTAGTGTCTTAAGCAAAATGCAGCTGCAGACATGATATGAACAAGTTTGATAAAAACAGACTGACATCTAGCTTCTCTGAACCTCTCCTGAATGCAATGAAAAAAAAAAAAAGATAAAAATTTTAAAAATCAGCTTTTCTGAGATGCATCAAACCTATTTTGGAGTTCTGATGATCCCAATTATGTGCAGCAGTTCATAAATTATAAATTCAGAGTACATCACATAAAACTCAGGTAGCTGCAGTGAAGGCCAAAACTTTTATGGTTAACTGGAAAAGGAGATCTGCAACGAATCTGAATAGTAATTGTATTAACAGGGCAATGCTCTCTGCTCCTCAGTTTGGATGAACAGAAAAGAAAATCTGTATTATAAGCTTTCCAACTCGCATCACAAGCAGAGTATTGTGGAAAGATCTTTGCTATCTTTGTTTCTATTCAAACTGTCCTTTAGATTGTTAAAAAAGCAGTAGTTTATCCCCTTCCCCCAAAACCCACCTGTAAAAACCAGCAAGTTTTCTCCAGAAGTTAACCCTAGCCATCAAAAAACACCTTGTCAGTTGAATTTATTAATTAATTATTAATTTATTTGGGATTTATGAGGCCTGTTGTGACTTAACTCCCCAGCTAGACTGAGCACTGTAGCACAAGCTCATTGGTGCACCACAAGGAAGAGATACTACCTTTCTGAGTAGTCTCTCATCTGGCTAGAATAGCCACTGTCATCGCTGAGCTAATGGGAGGAGTCATGTGCCCTAAATTAGTCATCTAACAGTTAGACTTGTATATCTAAGTTTGTTACCCTTGGGTCCTTTTACATTCAGTGGAGAGAAATATTAACCTCCAGAAGCTCATTTTATGCAGCCTTCATAAGGAAGACAGGACACGTGAATCATCTGCTGAAAGCTCTTTTCATTGACTACACAGAGCCAAGGGAGATTAGCAAGACTCGGACATGTAACTGCTAGAGGACTTTGGTTAGGACAGATGAATCCCACCCAAAGTTTTTTTTACTGCACTATTAAACTTCTTAAAATCAGAGACTTCAGCTCTGCAGGAGAATTACCAAGGGGAGTTTTCTTGGCAGAGCATTAATGTGTACGCACAGTGAGCCACTAAGTTTTGCTTTGGGTCATATGGCTGAGTGTTTTCCTCTAAGTGATCATAGAATCATAGAATCATAGAATCGTTCTGGTTGGAAGAGACCTCCAAGATCATCGAGTCCAACCATTAACCTATCACTACCATGTCCACCACTAAATCATATCCCTTAGCACCACATCTAAACGTCTTTTGAATACCTCCAGGGATGGTGACTCCACCACCTCCCTGGGCAGCCTGTTCTGAAGAGAATTACTCAAGGAGTAAAATGCCACACAATTTGCGTAAGGAGAGAAAACTATGAAATGATAGCAGCATTTTTAGGCAGCATTCATAAATGTGGCCGAGAAGGGAACATCTCTGTTTCCCTCCAACTGACACCACCATATCCCTTAGTCAACTAGTTCCTTTCCACTTTCATGTATAAATATGCATATAAAAGTATGAATATATCTTATGAGTCTTTCTAGCTCTGCCTTCTTTCTCTAAGCAGCTTTCTGTAATTGCAGAATTCAAGAGAGTTTTGTATTTTATACTTCATACAAACAAAAACTGCAGATGTATCTGTTTGGAGGTACCAACTACTGAGAAAGTCTAGAGGGCCACATAAGGGGAATAAAGCTAGAAACAGGAGGTGTTGTGTGGTTACAGCCCTGGATTGCATTTTGGCTTTGTGATTAAAACAAAAAGCCAGAGAAGTGACAGGAACACAAGAAGGTTTTGGGTTTTAGGTGTTTTTTTAGAGAAATCAAACCATGACACATGCTGATGTCAACATGTTTAACTCAGGAATTCTTGAAAAGAAATGTTTCAGCTCCCTTCTCTCATTTTTATGACGAAAACTATTTGCTAATTCAATCCTAGTCCACTGCTCCAGTTTCTCTGATTTTTTTTTTTTTGAACAAATTATCAGTCCAAGAAAAGTTGCACAACCTTTCTTCAGAAGATCCAGATTTAGCTGTTGTCTGTTTCAGCTTTTCACATGAGGTAAATCATCTAAACTTAGGACCTGATCCTGTATTGCCTGATTTGAACTGAGAACCAAATAAATGGTATGTATGTGACTTCCCAAAGTCTTAAAGCTGCAACGAGCACATCCATGCAGGGAGAATTGCAGGGCTATAGCCTTATTAATTAAATGAATCCCAGAATACTTTTTCTGTGATTGTGTTACTCAGCTGCTGTGTTCAGGTTCCTGAATGTGTCATAACACAGCCCCGTGAGTAGTGAAGCTAAATCTCTTGTACTTTTGGTCTTCTTTGGACGTTTGCAGCTATATGAGGTAGGCAGAGCAAGCACTAGCTAATCAGAATAGTAATAGTTTGCATTCATTTGCATCAGCACGCTTGTCTGCAGGGATGCAAGACAACAGGGAATCCAAATAGCAGCTGAAAATATTAATAAGAAAGAAGCAGGAGAATACTGGAAACTTTGTATTGACCTTACCATGGCAAATTTCAGGAGCCTTCATACTGCTTAAAATGCATCTATGGACACTTTAAAAAGGGTTTAACTATAACTTTTTTTTTATTAACACATAAAAAGATAGAACAAGCTGCATAAGGATAATGTTTAGAGTAGCTAAGGTGATACCTTTGTCACGTTAATTGAAATATGTTTCCCAAGTAGAAGTGGCTTCAGGAAGTGACCAGCCAAACCGTACACCCACTGGTTCAGGCACAAAGATATTTTTTTTATATCGAGAAAGTTTTGATCTTGTTGTTGAATTAATTTTTCTAACCCACCAGAAGATTTGACTGTTTTCAGATAGATGTTTTTTTAGCTCAAGTGCTCTATTCACAATATTCAAATTTCTTTAAAAGTTCAGTCTTTGGTTAGCAAGAATTTTTCACTTCATGTTTATAAGTTAGCATGGCTATCCTACAGTATTTCAAATTTTAAGCCAGCATATGGCTTAACAAACTCAGTGACCTTTTTGACTATGGCTAGAATAAGAGACTTGTGTCCTCTAAATTTGGCTTGCCAAGGTTGTTATGGTGACCAGCCCTACTTGTCAGTATGTCCTTTCTTGATCTTCAGGCACAAACATATTCTACTTTAGGAATACTCCTAATATCAGCAGCGCTGTCTTAGGTGATGATTGAAAGTCAGGTCCAACATGAACGCAAAGCTGTAGTGCACAAATGCCTGACAGAATTCAATGAATATGTTATGGCTCTGAATCTTTTACCTTGACTTTGTGTTTCTTCTTATGACTTGCAATATCTCTGGAAAGACAGTAAATGATAGGATCTTACCCCCCCCCCCGTTATACTAAAGGCACTATTTATTTTGATGCTATTTCACTGCAGACAGAAATTTGGGGTTCACACTAAGCATAACAATCAAAGGCAAGCTAATTACTCCAGGAAGCATGTTGAGTTGCTCCCTTTTAACACTAGAGGGAAGTGTATGTAAGGACTGTGCAGCCTGCACTTTGGTAATTTGTTAGATGAATGGCATTTCCTTTTAAACGGAGGAGGATTTGGGAGCACTAATGACGAAAGGCAAAATAGTATATTGTATCAGGCAGTGGTGTAGGACTGAGGCAACCTTAGTCCTATGACCAGCCTTCTGGGTGATTTCTGGCCAGGCTCTTCGCCTCCTTTTATTTGTTTAGGCTGCCCATTCTTTCAGGGCAGCAGTTCTGACCAAGTTGACAGAGAGCAACATGCACTCCCAGAAGCAAAAGCCTACAACTGTCTTGAGAATGAGGAACAATTTGAAAATAAGAAAGAACAGAAACACTTATGGCTTATCTGATGCAATTCCTATAGCTGTCAGCCTATGGCAGGATGGCCTGTTTTATGCACAGATTGGGCAGCCCACCAGCCCAGAGCCTTTCCAGCAGCGTTAAGAACTTCAGTGATTTTCCAGCTCTACTTTGGTATAGGGACATTCAAGAAACCTTTGAAATAGAGGGGAAAGATTGCCAACTAAGAGTGTTGTAAGGATGTTTGCTCCATGGTATTTATGATGGATTAGATGTACCTTCCCCATTAACAATAAATAGAAGTATTTAATCTCCTTTGCGGGGAGAGCTTTACCTCATAAGTGCTATTCTTCACTTCTGTTGGCAGATCATGAGGCAGCAGTCTGCATATAAGTAAAGGATCCCTGATCCAATGCCCACTTCAGCTAGAGGAGAGGGTCCCATGACTTCACTGAGCTTTAAATATGTACATTGATATACATAATCATACCGCTCAAGTGTCAGATAAAGCTGAAGAATGAAAGGAAATCAGAAAAGGCTTAGGAAGAGGAATTGCATTCAGAGGGTAAAGATGAACAGAGAATTATTTTCCAGTTCTGATCATCTGTGTGATCATCTGTCTCATACCAAAGCCTAGCAGAAGAACTGTTCTTTCTAAAAATTCCACATGGGAGTACCATGAGAGTCAATAGGCAGGCATGGCATATGGGGTACCTGATTAAACAGTGGTACTTCAGAAGAGGTTCTTACAGTTTGCAATGGGCGATCAAATAAATGACTTAAAGGGTATATGTTTTAAAAAATTAAAGAACCTGCCTGTTGTCTTAAATAAGCAAATAGCAATGCATAACATGAGGAAAGTAGTCATTTGTCATAGCTAAAGTGTTATAAGATTAAGTTATAAGATTACATCTTCACACGCATTGAAAATATTAAAATGGGTGACCGGGTTATTCTGACATAACACAGATTAGCGTCTGCAATAAAGTCATCAGTCCATTGAAAACACTTATATCTTAGTCTCAGTTCTTCATTACATCTGTACTGCTTTTGGTAACTGCTCCTTCTTCAGATGCCATGCTGTTTCTGGTCTCGCTCAGACTATGTGAGGAATTCACACAATCCTACAACACCTCATCTCAGTCTTATGCCACATGCGGCTTCTTCAAATCCTCACAGACTGTGTTCCCCCAAATGTGCTTGTGCTGGGCTCCACTGGACCTATGCCTGACCAGTGTTTCTGATCCCTCTGTAATTTTTTTTAATCCTATTGTATTAAAGCTATAGTCCCATTCAATAACATTTATCTATGTGATTTTTTGCTTTTAAATGGAGAGAAGAAAGTGAAGATTTCAATTCTAGTTAAATGAAATAAAAAATTATCCTTTTTTCCTTGCCAAAATAGTGAAAAATACAATAATCCACTAATTCTTCGATGAAATACTTTATTGAGTCAACTCCCCCCCTGCCATGTTTTGTGTCCAAGCACTTCTCACACAGGCAATAGAGACAAAGCTGGATTTATCGTTACTGAGGGAACATATTAGTATTTTACTCAGCTACTAGTAAACTAGTTTTACTCAGCTACTATTTACTCAGCTACTGGTTAGAGCACTTGTTTCCAATGAGTAAGCTGAAATTCAACTCTTTTCTCTACCTGAAGGAACTTGAAAGTGCATCTTCTAGAACCCAATAGCTACAAGCTGTTTGATATCTCAATTATCTCTTCTGCTCAATATTATTCAGTGAAGAAAAGTCACTGAGATCTATTAAGAATACTTACTGCATATTAACAAAATAGTATGGTTAAAAAATCTGAAGGTGTACTAAGACATTTGCTGATTGGAAGATAACAGAAAGAAGCATGATGTTAGACAACAGCTCTTTTTCATGAGTCAATGACAACATAATCACCAGATTTGGGGTATAGTAGTAAAGCTATAATCTAAGTGGCAGAAGAAACCTTTATGAGGACCCTTCAACATCGTATTAAAGAAACAAGAGAGGGTGATGGCACTTTGCTGGGTTTGGTTTGCCAGAGTAGGAATGATCAATATTTCCACCATATGAAGATGGAAGGAAAAACAGACCTCAAAGCCTTCTCAGGAAAAACACTTCACCTAAGGGCCACTTTTTTCACAACATCCAAGAGCTGAATGTGCATAGGACTAAAGGGTTTGGGAAAGCTTGGATGAACATTCAAGCTTTGAAGCTCTTGAGACATCCTTGTCACTTGATTTTCTGTGTCGTTTAACCTGCAGCTAGTGTGCATTCACATGTACCTTTGCTGTCTTCAGGCTAGAATATCAACTTATTCTGTGCAATATTAATTCATTGGCTTCACTTTAATACTTACATATCATGTGGGGTTCTGTGAGGAAACGAATGGACATGTCGCTACACCACCACTGAGATTCGTTTTCCTAACCCTCAAATTTACTTCTTTTCAGCTGCCAGAATATCTGTCTAATTCCCCTCCTCCCCCCGCCCCTGCAAGTAACTACCCTCTGAGGAGAAAGCAAAGGGGAGAAACATGCAGTATTGGACCATTTTAGGCCTATAGGTAATGTATCAGAAATCATTCAGGCACAAGTGACTGAATCAACTTTTTTAACCCTACTACCATAAGAACACCTGTTACAGCCTCATCTTCTTGCATGATAGCAGAGCCGTGGTTTGTAATCCAAGGGCAGCTGGAACTTAAACTCTCTACTGTCCTGTCATGCTGAATAAAAGCAGCTCAAAAGCTTCTTGTATAATAAATACTTTTTAGTTCTCTTGAAGGCCATTTAGTCTCTCTCTCTTTTTTTTTTTTTTGCCTTTCCACAATGACAGTTTTTCTCTAGTTTTCATCTGCCTGCAGATCTCCCTTAACACTGTAGAGGTGAATAGCTGTGGTAGATACCAGGATTATTATTTATCTGAACAGGAAAGCTGAGTTGATGATAATTTCAGCTACCCAAATGAGAGAGAAAACTGAATACTGTTGTAGTGGAAACAGTTTTCACTTCTGTGTTGTGGGCACTAAATACTTGCATGTATCTAGAGGATTATTACTTTAACTGTTCATGAATTGTAGTTTAGCCAGAAAGTGTGAAGTGCTATCATTTCCTCCTCTCTAAGTTCTAAAAGATTTTAAGTGTCAGAGCAAATTTTGCTACCAGGAGTTACAAGAACCATAAACATACTGGTCTCAAATAACTAGTCAAGAAGCCTAGAATGGAAAATGCAAAGGAATCAAAACATGGGCATCCATTTAGAACCAAAATGAATGCCGCTGCATACTCACAGTGAAAAGATGGGGAACCTGCTAAAAGAGAAGAGGTCCCCTTCAGACCTATTTTGGCCAGAGGTACCAGCACTAGGGTGGAGCAAACCATTAACTTCTTTCCTCTGCCCTAGCCCTGATGTACCACAGGTGCTCTTCAACTTTCCTGCAGTTTCTCTCAGAGCTGTTTCTGCCAGGCAGATATTACAGGCTGAAGTTTCTTTCTCCTACACCTAACATCTTTTTCTCATCTTTTTATGTATACCTAAAAGCATGGCAATGTCAGGGCAAGAGGGAAGCTCAGCTAATAGGTAAATCAATGCTAGTTTAATACCCACTTGGGAAGTGGCAGGGAAGATGAAGGGAAGATTTTCCTCCCTTTACCCAAGATTATTCCTACTTTTTATTTTTTTATTTATTTATTTATTCTAAAAACAATTATGAAGATTCCTGTAACCACGTAGACTTCTCCCAGGAAGGATTCTGGCTCCCTCCTTTCTTCTGACTCTTTGCCATCATGGTGCACGATCCTTCCTGCCTAGTGACGCCTCTTCAGAGATGCAGGGAAAGATTGCTCTCACCCTGCGTATCCTGTGCCTTGAAGGTGAAGGTGCTCATGTGGAACTGGAGACGTGTGGACACAGTTCTCCTCAGACTGACTAAAGAGACTATTTCCTTGGAGAGATTTCAAGCAATGTGTCTTTCAAGCCCTACCATCACCCCCTTTGCTCTTTTCCAGTTACCTTTGTAAAAGAGCCCTTTGAATGGGGTGCTGGGTGGATGAAGATATCTAACATTTCCATTTGAGTCACTTGTACTCTCATTGAGAGCAGCAGTTTGCAAATCTAAGCAAAAGGACTTGTCCTCTTCAGTCATGTAAATCACTGGAGAAGAGAGACCCTTTTCATAGAATCATAGAATCTTTTAGGTTGGAAAAGACCTTTAAGATCATCGAGTCCAACCGTAAACCTAACACTGTCAAGTCCACCACTAAACCATGTCCCTAAGCACCACGCCTACAAGGCAGACTGGACCTTCTGCAGCAAAATTTTTTCTCCATTAGCTGGTCAAGAATTTGGACAGCTATTTGAGGAGGGCTGGAAAAGAGGTCCTCTGCTTCCCCTCATCCAGGCCAACATGAAGCTATATTGAAAGTCAAGACGTGAACTATTCAAATGGGATCCTACCCCTAATTTTATCTCCCTGACTTTAAGATCTAAGATAGAAATATCACGGCAGGCAATAGGGTCTTCTTCCGCTGGCTCCCGCTCTGTCAGAGTATGCCAGCTGGTGCCAGGTTTGGTGTACCAACTCAGCCACAGAAGTATGGAGAGAGATGGATGCGTTGTATGAACTGTGTCATGATTTCACAGAACAGAATATCTTCCTGGAAGACAAGGAAAATAGGACATTATGGAACTGATCCAGTTATTTGTTGTTCTAGTGTCAAGGAAATCTCCTTAATATAGGGAGATCTAAGAAACTTATTTTGGCTGGACTTCTAGCAAAACAAAAAAACTTCAAATCAACAAAAAAGGAAAAAGCAATTCCTGCTTTCTTCTACTAGCTAACGTTTAGATGCAGCTTTATTCAGCACAGCTGGTAGCATTTTTTCCAGCCAGAATAACCTGACTGTCTAGTGCTGAGCACTCAGATTCCAATGCACAGCTATCGATACAGCCCTGTTTAAGTAATGACATAGCTCCTGGGAAACACATACACTTTTTGTATCAGAGGGAACATCTGTAGATAATCCCTTCAAGTAAAAACTTGTTTTTTAGCTACCTTAGCAAGCAAGTAAACTGTATGAACTGCATAACAGTCTGCCAGATGCGTGCAGTTGTGATGAATTGGTGCCACAGCTGTTTCAACTGTAGAACATAACCTTGGCACTCGCTACACTTCAGATTTGTCAAGAAAAAAATCCCTTAGAGACAAAGCAAAAATTGATTGTATGAAGCACAAAGAGCACTGAGAGAAGTTTATTTTTATCATCATTTCTGTCCTTTACGTATGTTGTTCCTTTTTTTTTTTTTTCCCTAGTCTCTTATAAATACTGTAGTGATTGGTAGTAATACTGAATTCTGATGAATGTTTCTATCTAGCTATAGGTTGAATTATTTTAGGAGATTAAATCCTAACCTGCTAGTTATGGATGCAAGTAGATGAAATTGTTTGATCATCCACATTTTAAGCTGTGCTGTAGCATGCTTGATCAGAAATTACATTAGGGTACAACAGCTGATGGATTTAAAAGGGAGGACAGACTGGAAAATTGGTGAGTTTCATGCTTTAAATGTTGAAATAACTTAAGATAATGAAAAGTAATAAATTAAAAAAGTAAATCCTTAAGATGACATTTCTCCACTCTCCTATTTGGAATGCAATAATCAGCTATGATTCCTTGATGTCCAAGCTCTGATATATCATTCTAATATAAATGTTACAACTGACCCAAATTAAAAATTTGCATTAGAAAAAATTCCTTCAGTCAAGCTATTCTATCTTCTTGTACTGTTCTCAGAGCAGGCCTGAACTCTGCTTTTGTTTTTCTGAAACCTAATTTGGGTTATATCTGTAGACCACATCTGCAAATCACTTACACTTGATCAGAATCTTTTTTTCTCTATCATCTTCCTCATTTACCAAATTAGAATTAGAATAATTAGATAAAAATCAGGGAAATTAGATTTAAACCCCCAAAGCCTCTGTTCAGCTTTGTGCTTAGCCTTGAGTGTATTTTGGTTGATGAGAGTACATTCACTCAGGCTAGGGTGAATCCTTCAGGATCAGCTTTCTGCAGAAATGGAGTCTGGGGAGGGTGGTGTGGGTTTTGTGCGTAAGCGGGGAAACGGTCACCAGGCTGAGCAGAAGGTCTTTGGTGATAGCAAGTGGGTAACCCAAGCCACCTGTCTTACTCAGGGGAATGGTGCTGAAGAACAAACTCACCAAGATGGCCTGTGGGTGATGAAAAGGGAAGCTTGGCGAGTATAAGAGTGAGAAAGAGCAAGACAGAACTTCAGAGGGATGGAGAAAAAGGGTAAAAGGAGGTAAAGCAGAATCAAGAGTAAGTGATATTGCTGGTTCCAAGACCAGATATTGCTGGTTCCAAGACCACAGGCAAAAGGAGCCTTGATGAGTAGAAGATGAGAGGAAGGCCACAAATATTAATCATGGTGACAGTTTGAATCCTATTTTCAGATTATGTTCCTGCACTTTCCCACAGGCTGATTTCTTTCTGAGCTGTCTTTTCTCTTTCCTCCTCTCTTGCTCTCAAATAAGCTCAGTTGGGAGAGTTGAGAATGAAGAGTCAGTGAGATGAAACTGGAACGGTGAAGTTACAGTCGGTAAAAGTACAAATGAAAAACTGTATGCCAGCACAGTATAGATAATACCCTCAAAGGAATTGTCCATTAATACAGAAAGATCTGCATCTGCAGAATAGTTTTCTGCACATTTATCTCAATTCTTTATCATTTTTTTTTGTTCTGCTGCTCACAAGAAATGAACCTCAGTAAATGCAACTTTTGCTGAGGAAAGGTTTTTAAGTAGTCATTCCATGAAAAGGGAAAATAGTACTGACAAGAAATGAATTTTAGTGATTGTGGCTCCTGCCAGGACTGACTTCCGTAGTACTTCAAATGTCCACAAAACTTTTAATAGGTCTTTGCAGTGTCCTCCTTGTCAAAGTATTCTCTATAGTGAGGTGAAGCTAAGACAATTATATGTCGCTGAGACTCCTAAGCCAGAGTGACCTTTGATCTATTTTTATCTTTCATCAGATTTTATTTGTTTATTTTATAAAGATCTGACTTAGGTGCATGACATAAAATTGGCAATAGAGATTTCCCAGTATAGAAAAATTAAACACCCTTGAGTTCATTCTATCATTTATTCATTCATTACTGCAGAAGTAACCCACGGATATAAAGAATGAGTTATGGCATTTGGAATTGTCTGAATTGTTATTCTCCATATAATAAAATGTTTTGTGCAGTATATCATTAATTTAAATGCAGCCATGCCAGGCACTAGTGAAATATTTTCATGAACATACAGAAATTTAAAAATGGCCAGATCATGAAGCCTGAAAACCAGCAATGATTTTCAAACCCTAATACTGATTAGAGATAGGCTGAATTCATTTACATGCCATATGGAATTCAGCTCAACTGGTATTAGTTATTTAAATGTCTAAGCAAATCACCTAGATCCTTTTTATAATCATAGCCAAGAGAAAGTGTCCAAGTGAAAAGACTTTCTTTTTAACTGCTACTCTCCCTCATTAACTACAGTGGAAACAGTGAAACTCCCTCAGGTTAAATTAATTGGTTGGTAGGTCCAAATGCTACATGATCTTAAGAAAAATGAATATGTCAAATACCTACCAGAAATCAGCTTAGACAAAAGATTTGGATATGTTATTCCAAGACCGTGAGATAATACTTGCAAAGGGATTTGTATGATCCTTAGATCCTGGTTTAGCTGAGGATTACAAAAGTTTGGAATTTAAGTAAGAGTGGTCACACTGAATTCGGGTACTTGTGAGAGTGGTTGCAGAACAGTGGTGTGACAGAGTAAGTGGCAACAAGGGTATAATGTAGGGAATGAGTTGGGTTATCTTGGGCTCCCATTTAAGCCTAATTTATAGCAGAATGTCTTGAAGTAGGACTGAAAGAAAAATCAAACACTTTTCGCTTTGCAAGATGCAATTGCTTTAGAATTGGACAGCACACATCATTTTGCCGGAGAGGTTTTTGAGGACTTCCAGCCTTCCCATCCTTTTCCTGTTGACATCCTCAGCTGCAGGTGACTAAGTGGTAAAGGGGATAAACTCTCCAGAACCTAAAACTGGAATACATTTTATCTCCCCATCTCCCCCTGCCCAGATAGAACGCATTAAGCAACTTCTTTTTGATATTAGACTATTTAGTTCCAAAAATCAACAATGCAGCAAGCCACCCAGCCAGCAAACCTGCTTACGCAAAACAAAGCTTTGAACAAGCAAATACAGAGCTATTGACAAATGTTATTCCCTATACCGATATTGGGGAATGCACTACTCTTAGGTGCTCTTCTTGCTTGTGTAAGGCAACTAGAATTAAACCCTAAAATGAAATATGTATTTTTACCAGTGGAGGAAAAACTTGATCCAGTCAATTTTCCTTTATCCAAAAAAGAAAATGAGGGAAATGGGCACTAAATAGAACTTTGCACACTAATAGATGCAGGGAACAGAGATTGATTGCCCTCTCAGTAATTAAAATCACATAATAAGCTTTCAGTCACCACTAATGCAATTACTCAGACTTCAGCAAGTGCACATTAAAGGCTTGATAAAAAGTTTTTAGGTGACAATTGAATACAGTGTTAAGGATCCTTTCCACCTCAAATGGATGCAATTAAAGATCTCCAAGTAGTTATTTTCTCTTCACCAGGTGAATAAAATAATAAATGAAAATTCATTTAGTTCAAACAAATTTTATATTTTGGTTTGTTTTGTCTTTGCCAAACCAGAAAAAAGAAGTGAAAAATAGTCACATGTTTACTGAAGCATTTCATTGAACACAAACAGAATATTTGATTTTCAGACACTTTAGGACAAGCAATGAAATGAAGAGCTGGAATTAATGATAGTTTAGTCATTGATCTTCTTTTATCCAATTTCTAGGGGTTAGCAAAATCCTCAGGAAGGCCAAAGGATCGTGTTCATTTCTGTGCTTTACCTGAGAAGATTTGAACCAATATATCTCAGGAAGCTTCCCTAAATACATACCGTGCTGCTATAAATGCCATCATCCTGCAGTGAGGTGTCCTTCCTCTGTCTTGTTGGTCATATGCTGTTTCATATTAATATTAAAAGACTCACTGGAGCAGGGACTGGAATGAAAATGTCCTACATCCTATGAGAGTGCCCAGCAGATCAAGCCAGGTAGCGAAATAATTCGCTCCTTCACATGATGGTTCAATGAATTTTAAATAGTTTACGCTGAGCACAGCAGCTCTAACAGACTGATCGTACTTTATTGGTGTGTGGCAGATGCGAGTTCAGCTCCCTTCAGGCAGAAAGCCTTGATCCCTGGTCTCTCATGCGGTGAGTAAGTGCCTAAGCTAGTGGATAAAAAGGAATGTTAATAGCACCATTCCCTCAAATACATTTGTTTGGCTACAAATATTTGGAGAAATTGGACCAAGTTCATGAAGAATTTCTAGTTGAAAGAAGCCATTTTTTCAATGCAAAATTTAGTCACATAAAATTTGAAACCAAACACGAAACACTAAGTTGCGTACAAGATCTCTAATTTTGTATATGTTAAAAAATCTTTAGTTTCAGGGGCACATCTTGCTAAATGATTCACATCCTTCCATATGAGTCTTCCTTTCTTCATCGTTAAAGATCACTCCCCCAGTGGTGTGCAGCATCAGTACACTGTATCAGCAATTATTTTCGGTATGATTCCAGAGTGGCAGTGAAAATATTGAATGGTGCAGGACCAATTACTGTCCCGTGCAGAACCCCTGAGACATATACTTCTCTGATAAAAAGCCCCCTGTGAGCTTCTTGCCTCTGCATCCTTTAGATTCCTGTGCCTGAATGCTATTTAAAATCTCAGTGGTGGCCTGAAAACTGCCTTCCAAATGCATGGGTTTCCATGAGGCAAACCTTTCTCACCAGGAGCTGATCGGCAGGGCACCTAAATGCAGGAAAAAGACAGAATATACTCAACAATGTTAGAAAAGTGGTTCCTGAATTTCATCGCTGAACCATATGGATGAAGCAGTAGGAGAGAAGCTGTGCTGTTGTTAACTGTGCCATAACAGGTTTTCCCTTCCGTCTCCATTATTGTCACTTTGGTCTCACCCATCATAAAATTATGTGAGGAAGGGGGGAAATGAAGATCTGAAACTCCACACACTTGTTATTCTAATGAGTTAGCTCTATTGTTAATCTGCCAAAGTGCAGAAGGGAGACAGTAGCGACCATTTTAATTCTTTGTTCTGGTACATGTGCAACCCCCCCCTAATATTACTGACTTTCCTGTAAAGGGGCTTTTCTGGTATTGGGCAGAGAAAGCCTCATCCAAAGTCTGACGTGTCTCCATGGTGCCACTGACAATCAAAAATCCTACACAAGAGACAAGGTTGTTCTTAAGAGTCACAGACACAATGAGATTTCTCTGTTTCTTTTTCTTTTTTTCTTTTATTTTTTTATTTGCCTTGGGGTGTGCAGCGTAACTGTAAAATCCCAGAGACTCATAAGATCTGTGAGAATGTATCCAAACTGACAGGAGAGACAACATTGCCCTCTGGGACTTTCTAGCTTTGTCACACACTTTACAATGTAAATTATGGGTAAACAAGAGAGAGCTTTTCGATTTTAAATTAGAGTTTGGTAGGCCCAGTGAGAACTCTCACCGTGTTCTGACGTGCGACAAGAAGCAAGTTATCTGGTTACTTCAGGAGTTTTACTATTTGATGAAGAAGCAGAGAACCCAGCTACCGAGACAGAAATTAATCTGGAAGGGGGGAAATCTCATTTCCACTGACCTTCTATGTCATATTCACTGAATGACAATGATGGAACGATCAAGGCGTGTGTTGGGTGTCTGTCCAAAGTACAACGGTACATGTTCCATATGCTTTTGCTGAAGTTATCATGAGAAGTTTTTTGTTTTGATATTTTTAATGAGCTATAGTTGTTAACAGTCAAAGAAAAAAAACTAATGGGGGAGAGTTTCTCCCACAGGCCGATTAATTTTTGCAACACATTTCCTCAAATCATAGAAGATGACAGTTTTCATTCTTTAAGGAATAAGCGTCAATAGAAGAAATTGAAAAGGAAAATATGTTTATGGTGATTTTAACCACCTTTTGACATGCATACCCATAGTGATTAGATCCACAGGGATATATATCTCTCATTCACCCTTTTCAGTCTCAGAACTGGCAGTTAAGAGATTCTGGATGTTACTGTCTCCTTTTTATCTCTGGATTGCATCCTGTTTCTGTTGTTTTCTGCAGATACTTGATCCACAGGACAGCAGACAGGAATGCTACCACCCTCCTCTCGCTGTCCCCCATGCTGACTGCCTGCAGATGTCAGCCATCTGTCTGTCCCACCGGCACAGCAAACGGGGAGGCTGCAGCCCAAAGTGCCCTGAGGTGGGCAGGACTGCTGCCCTCGGCAGGGAGCTGCAAGCAGAAGGAAAACATATGGAGGGCTCCAGTCCCCAAAATTGGTCCCCAAAGGAATTTACTTTAGACAAACTATTTGGTGCAAAGATATACTGAATAGTTCAGGGTACTGTCTCAAATGGAAACAAGTGGCGATAAGGGACTGTACCTGAATCGTACACCAGTGCAGACCAGTGCGGTAGAAGCTCGAAGTTTGCGTGCAACAAAACCAAGGAAAATAGTTGTTCTGGAGCCAAGAAAAGACCTCCCTTTGATGCCATCCTCGACAATATTAATCAAAGGAGCATGGAGCCCAGTCATGTGTTGCTGTGTGAAGTGACATGCTGGTCCCACTTCTGGGGCTGCAGGAACAAGGAATGGATCCTCTCTGCATCTCAAGTCTCCACAAAGGTCAGAGGACACAAGATGGAAAGTGCCACTGACTTTAGCTGGAAAGACCTTTCTGAAAATCAGGCACATGATAGATTTAACCTCTGTGTGCATTTGCCCTGCCGGTGGTCGAAGACTGGGAGGGGAAAGTGTCCGGCCATGGCTTGGCCCCAGGTCCATCAACACTTGGCCCTGCCTCACCTGTGCTCCATGCAACATGCTGCCTGGCCAAGTAACTGATGGAAACTGATGAACGCGCAGCCGTAACCAGCCCGGTCTGGCTCCCTTCTGCTGCCCTCTTGGCTGTCGGTGCTGTCCCACTGAGGAGAAACGGGCCGCTCACATTGACACCTCCCCTGCGCTGAGGTCTACCCCCTCACGCCGCCCACACCTCAGTGCAAGACGGATCTGATTTCTTTGGTGAGTTTTAAATGAACAAATACTTAGAGCTTGGACCGCCATATATATTTATACACTTTGGATAATATACTGATTTATCATTCAGGATTTCTTAGCAGAACAAATCTAGGCAACAGTATTTGTCATGGGTAAGAACTATTGACTACAATATGACCAGTTGTTGAAGTTATCATAAGGGAGCTTGGCCAGGTTTCAAGGTCTGGTTACACAGCACTCTCTGCATATGACATGCTGTCATATATTACAAGAAACAGCCAGTCCATGGTACTAATACCCGCTGCTAGTTTTTAAAGATGGGAAAAGATAGATTAACACAATGTTTTGAAGAACAAACATGACAATTTCTAATATATCACCTAAGAAGTATTTTGCCCAGCACACAACTTCTTAAGTCTGTTCCCTAACAATAGCAATGTCACTGTTTGGATCATCAAAAAAAGAAAAAGAAAAATCACAAAAAATCAGACACTCACAGAATTTTAAAAATTATTGTGTTTCATATGAGGTAAATTCTGTCTGTTCTGAGCAATAAAGTCCTATTTTCAGTTGAATTATAGTATTTTACAAATGCCATAAATGTGAATGTGCTGAAAGTAGAGAAGTTTAAAGTACCGTTGTGTACTTAAGTGATAAACAATTGTGGCAAACCTGTCAAGGTCCGGCACTTCAGAGGAGCTACATAACATTGAGCAAAGCCGAAGCAATAAAGCCAAATGCTCTGTACTGATACTTCAAATTTTATATGCATTTATGTCAACATATGGAGAACAGCACCTCTCCTGTACTAATGAATTTAGACAAAACAAGTGTTTGGGAAACCTACACTGGATGCAAGTGATGCTTTAAAAACAGTCATAAAAATGAGAACCTAAACCGAATCCTACCTGTCCATAGAGACAGAAATATGACAACTTTTATAGGATTACTAAATTAATAGATTATTCCAATTTTTTCATTATTGTTGTTTTGTTCTCCCTTGCTATCCCTCTCTCCCTTACTATCATCAGGGTAGCTAGGCCAGGAAGGCAAATGTTCTTCATAAGGAATTTCAGCTGGGCTGTGAAAGCAGTGTCTAAGTCTGCATATTTGCTTCTTTCTTACATTGACGAGCTTGAGAGAGCTGGTAGTTTTCCCTAGTTTCATAAAAAGTGGGATTTTTTCCCTCTGATTTCCTTTACAGAGGAGAAACTGACTTTTTTTGGTGTGTTTTTGTTTGGTTGGTTTGTTTTGTTTCGGTTTTGTTTTGATTTTGTGTTTTTTTTTTAAATAAATCTACCCTCCATACAGTTCATTGGGGGTGAATCTCTAAAGCCATGCCTTGGTAGTGACAACAGCGCATAGCACAACATTGTCTTCTTCCATACAAAGCTGTACAAGTCTCAACTTGGTAGTAGCCAGGAGAGGGAAAGCAATATTCGTTGAGCCAAATAGCACTCAGCTGAGTTCAGCTGCCCAGGTGCTGGCAGGCTGTGCTCTTTGGCAGCCCACTAATCCAGTCATCTCAGCTTTGGTAACGTACCATGATTTGAGCGGACAGGTAAAAATTGTGTGGCACGCTTGCTTAGGATTGATCAACCCTACTGGTAAAGCACAGGGTTATTTTGCATGAGAAAATAACAGGCTTGATGGATTAGCTGAAGGCAGGCTCCAGGCAGCGTGTCCTCTGAAGGATTTCAGATCAGGTTACAGGCATTCCCAAACACTTTGCTGGGCAAGGTCCCTTTTGAAAGGCCCTATGGGGGATGCTATGGAAACTACATAATATGAGAAAGTCTGGTTACACCATAGGCAGAGCCCCTCACCGTCAGTGCTATTGCAGCCTGATTGCTAATTACCTGTTTTATGGGCTTGCTATGGGCCACAATAGGGCACATACAGTTCTTCTGGTCCTTAGTCTATACCCCCTCTATCTATTGCTCATCGCACAGTCTTCAGCAAGTGGAACTCGATTTTCTCATGTTATCTGTCAAATGGCGATAACTGTATTTTGCCCTCTTGCCTGCTAGGTGTTATGAAGATTAATGGATGTCTGTGCAGTGCTTTCGACATCCAAGCCTGCTAGGAGTTATTTCTGTTGCCTGTTTTGAATGCCTTATGTATAGTCCACTGGCTCCAGGTAACAGGCACATTTTTATTTTTATTTATCATGTTATTATCTCCCTTCCAGATGTTCTGAAATTTGGACCACACAGCAATCTAGAAAATCTTATGTGTTAGTGACTGTTCAATAAACCTGAAGGTATTTCTTTGGCCAGTAGTCAAAGATATGCAAGGGTTTTTTGTATTGTAGCTAGAACCGCCTTTATTTGAAACCCCAAATTTCCTAATGGGTTCGGGGACTTTTATTAAAACTTTACATGAATAAACAAATGCTTGAATGTCTTTTCTCCATTGTGATTTTAAGTTAAGGATATTTTAAAGTGTAAAATGAAACTGATAATTTCTATGGAGAAATACTGGGAAGTGAGTGCCTCTGAGGAGGATTAGTTACTTGTGGTCTTCTTCTCTAAGAAGAAAGTAAAGAAAAAACCCCCCATGAAGCTCATGTCACACAGAGAAGTGTCTTTAAGTGAGAGATGACCAGTCTAAGGACAGCTTTAGGGAGACTAATTTAGAAAAGCACAATG
This sequence comes from Phoenicopterus ruber ruber, assembly GCA_009819775.1. NCBI lineage: Eukaryota > Metazoa > Chordata > Aves > Phoenicopteriformes > Phoenicopteridae > Phoenicopterus > Phoenicopterus ruber. The sequence goes on along the minus strand of CM020215.1, from coordinate 25,035,750 downwards.
GACAAAAAAGTAAGAACATTAGCCTAGAAGGGTTTCACTTCCATTTGATTAGCCTTAAAGCTATTGAATCTTCATAGTAATGGAGATGATTAGAAAAAAAGAAAATAGAGGCTTTACCTTTTTTTCTGTTATGTGAATAACGATCTTCAGCATGGTGCTCAGCTGCTTGCTAAACTTTAGTGCCTACAGCAGAAGGAACATTAAAGCAGCTCTTGGAATTGCATAGGTGGTTGTGGTAGCTTCAGTTCTCTGTTTGACAAGGAACACCCTTGGAAGAGTCTCTGCCATTCAATCTTCCCTTCTTCACCAATAACAACCTCTGATGCATCTTTTGACTTCTGATATAAGAATATATCAGAAGAGTGGCTGTGGTAAAACCAAGCAAAGATCCATCTTGCCCGGTGTCCTGTCTCTGAAAATAGCTAAAATCAGATGACCAGGGAGGAATGACAGAAAAGGAGAGGCATATAGTAATGCTTTTCAGGAGAGTCTCCAAGGACCAGGGACCTGTGCTTAAGGCATTTCTAACATGAGTCTTAGAATTGTCTTTAGTCAGTGTCAGCTGAATCCATGTGTCCATGCCTGCAACTCCTGATTGCACTGCACTAACCTTGTCTTAACTTAGTCCTGATAAGATTAACCTGACACCTCTGAGTAAATGTTTATTCACTGGTCATCTACTTGCAGTATGACATAATGTAAGGGATTCTTTGAACCTGCTGATTCTGTAATGATAATTCAGTGTTAAACATTCATAAAAGTTCTAGATAGATCACAGCAGGGCCAGACTAATGAAAAAGCACGCTGATGTATGCTTGGCATCTCAAAAATGACAAAACTTCTATGAAGTGTTGAGAAGTAAATACTGCAGAAGAAAAATAGATTAACAGAATGGGTTTAATCTTATTTATTTATTAGTAAACTCAAATGGAACATATTTTGATCAGTTCTTTATCCATTTGGCTTATGCATTACATCATTTACTCACTGACTTTGTAAAAGAGCTGTCTTGAAAACTTAGATCAAAGTCAATATCACTCATAAAAAAATTCAGAAGTGTTAGCCTTTTATTCTGTGTCCCCATAACCCTTTTGGATCCTCAGTCTCCACAATGTAGTAAAAATAAACATTCAGAAATATACATTAACAATAAAATATTGTTATTCTCTTCTACTTTGCATATTAATCTCCTCATGAAGGATTCGATGCTGTTTCTGCTGCAGAAAACAGCAGGGTTGGTCCCAAAAGATTTCATCTACTTTTTCTCCTCTTGTTATTTAGTTTTGTGATTCAAGTATAACTCAGGAGATGGAACTACTGAAGAAAACAAATATTAGATTTTAGATAAATTTATTCTCTATGCAGCTCATGTAAATCTAAACTGTCAAGATTAAGTAAATTGTAAACAATCTATGTTCTTGGTAATGGACATAAAATGCTATTTATCAGTCTCTGTGGTGCCAAAATGAGGTGCAATGCCAAAAAGGGTGTAAATATTGCCATTTGTAGTGCCATTAAAATGGAAATTAAGGACTCAATCATGGTTTGTTGTGCAATTCATAATTTAGATGAAGCTTGTGGTACTGTTTGATGCTGCAGATTCAGGTTTGACAGTCTGAAGATGATTACACACTATTTTTTATCAAATATTGTTAGGCCATGATGCTGTCAGTGGAATTTACAAGGCATATTTTAAAGTGTGATAAAATGCAGACGTGCCCTAGATAGTCGCTAATCTCTTATTAGGCATTAAATAGCAGTCTTGGCCATTTGGGAAGGTTTCTTTTATAGTTCCATCTTCATAATATCTCAGGGCTTTCTAGTAATTGATTAAGCAACATGACAACCATCTGTTTCATGTGGTTAATTCTCTTCCTCATCCTCTCATGTATGCAGTATCAGCACTGATTTTTGATAGCAGTTTATTTTTAAAGTATACTTTCAATTGTCTATGCCAGTCAAAACCCAGCTGAAGAACATGGCTTACCTTTGGAGGACATGAACATGGGAATGTTAGTTCTGCTGGTCAGGAACATGAGAATGAAATAAGTGGTAAACTACAGAATTTTGTAACTGCACTTGTTGTTAGACCTGATACCTAAAAGGCTTGGTCAGACATGGATAAAAATGTTAGGCTTCTCATTAAAGCAAAAACACCTGGGAAAACACCTGAGAAAAGAGAGGTATGAAAATTTATCACAGAACCATGGAACCATAGGATCGTAGAATGGTTTGGGTTGGAAGGGACCTTAAAGATCATCTAGTTCCAGCCTCCCTGCCATAGGCAGGGACACCTTCCATTAGACCAGGTTCCTCAAAGCCCCATCCATCTTGGCCTTGAACACTTCCTGGGATGGGGCAGCCACAACTTCTCTGGACAACCTGTTCCAGGGCCTCACCACCCTCATAGAGAAGAATTTCTTCCTTCTACCTCATCTAAATCTACCCTCTTTCAATTTAAAGCCATTACCCCTTGCCCTATCACTACATGCCCTTGTCAAAAGTCCCTCTCCACCTTTCTTGGAGTCCCCCTTTAGGTACTGGAAGGCTGCTTAGAAGGTGTCCTCGAAGGCTTCTCTTCTCTGGGCTGAACAAGTCCAACTCTCTCAGCCTGTCTTCATAGGAGAGGTGCTCCAGCCCTCGGATCATTTGCGTGGCTCTCCCCTGGACTTGCTCCAACAGGTCCATGTCTTTCTTGTGTTGGGGACCCCAGAGATGGACACAGTACTCCAGGTGAGGTCACACCAGAGCGGAGCAGAGGAGTAGAATCACCTCCCTTGACCTCTGGTCATGCTTCTTTTGATGCAGCCCAGGATACGGTTGGCTTTCTGGGCTGGGAGCACACATTGACGATTCATGTTGAGCTTCTCATCAACCAACACCCCCAAGTCCTTCTCCTCAGGGCTGCTCTCAATCCATTCTCTGCCCAGCCTGTATTTGCGCTTGGGATTGCCCCGGCCCAGGTGCAGGACCTTGCACTTGGCCTTGCTGAACTTCATGAGGTTTGCACGGGCCCACCTCTCAAGCTTGTCAAGGTCCCTCTGGATGGCATCCCTTCCCTCCAGCATGTTGACCACACCATACAGCTTGGTGTTGTCAGCAAACTTGCTGAGGGTGCACTCCATCCCACTGTCCATGTCCCTGACAAAGATGTTAAACAGCACCGGTCCCAATACCAACCCCTGAGGAACACCACTTGTCACTGGTCTCCACTTGGACATCGAGCCGTTGACTGCAACATTTTTAGTGCCACCATCCAGCCAATTCCTTATGCACTGAGTAGTCCATCTGTCAAATCCATGTCTCTCCAATTTAGAGACAAGGATGTTGTGTGGGACAGTGTCAAATGCTTTGCACAAGTCCAGGTAGATGACGTCAGTTGCTCTTCCCTTATGCACCAATGCTGTAATCCCGTCATAGAAGGCCACATTTCTTCTCCAAATCATCATTTTCGTTGTTATTATGGAGCCTTTTTATTTAGCATTTTTCTTCAGTAGTGCTGAAATTTTGGAAAAAAAAACCCAAACCACTTTTGCTGTCCTCAGACTTTCATATAATTTAGCACCTGCTGTATAATTCCATGTTATCTCTTACAGTCAGATGGGGAAGATGTTGAAACAGTTTAATAGAAGACAAGTTCCATTTTTTGCTCTGAGTGTTAGAAACCTTCTAATTTCCATAAATGTGTTAGTGGGAACACTCTAGACCTAACTCTTACTTCTGACTTGTGCTTATCCTTAGTTTAATTTTTTTTTTTATGCTTATCATTTACTTGCCTCAAATATTTATAGAAAGCAATAAATTGCCCTCTCAGGCTTCAATTTGCCATGCTTACTTAGATTCTTCTCACAAAGTATAGAAATTCAGCCCTATATTCTTTCACTGTGTCTCTTCTGGTTTTACCTCATCTTTCTTTAATGTAGGGGATCAGACAAGTTCTAGGTATTGTAGGCAAGGGTTTAGCAATGCCTCTTACAATGGGACAAATATCAGCAGTTTTGCAGTTCTACTAGAAACCTCTCTTCTAAAACATCGTAGAGTTTTACATTAGTCTGGCCACATTACATGGGTTACTGAGTTATTCTTGAGTTCAGAAACACTCACATCATGCTTTCTGCTGTTTCTACATGAAAAGCTCACAATTTACTGTTGTTTTTCCTATGAATTCAGAACTGATATTGCTAGTTAATTTTACACTATTTCATTACGTTATATTTTCTACTCCTTTAATCATGTCTTTCTCTTTGTATGATACTTCAACATTCCCTGCCTTGACGCTACTTTCAGTGTTGTGCCAGGGATGGATTTCATGAGCATGGACTGCAGCATATTATGGTCACTAATGTAAACAATGGCTCCTCATGAACTGCACTGGTTACCTCTTTCCCCCTAAATATCCCTCCCTTCAGCCCTACCCATTTTCATTTACTATTTATGCCATTCTCTTCCCTGGCGTGACAGGGCCCTGAGTCAGCTACAGCTTTGAAATGAGGTAGGCAAGACCTTCTTATTGCAAACTGCCCCAAGAAGGTCACAAAATTTTGAACTCAAAAAATCAGCTTTAATTAGGATATGAATAATTAACTTCCAAAACAGAGAAAACACAATGTAGCTAGGCAAAATAGAGTCGTAAAAAAGGGCTAATTCATATTTTCTTCCTGCCCACTTGGCCCTTGCGAAAAGCTCTTTCCTTCTGGGTTTACCCTCGGTTAGCTCAATGACTTCTGAGCTGCAGCAAATTGCCCAGTCACCTCTGGCTGACTGGAAACTCTTTCTGTCCCCTCTGAGACCTGCCCGTCCGCTCCTGTCCTTACAGGAACATTTGAGTTTCTTTGCTTGAGCTCCAGCTCCCAGCCCTGTGTATTGTCTCTCTCCTTCCTTGGCCTGTCACTCATGGCAGTCTCTCAAAGCTGCTGACCTTCTGGCACGTCTATTTGCCTCCAAAAGAAGCGACAAGCCTCCGCTCTTTCCAAGAGTTGCACCTCACCTACTCACTCTTTTAACGGACTATAACATAAATGAAGAACAAATAATTACAATAAATCATATACTGTTTATGATGTATTCCTTATGGTTCCTTTATTAATCTCTATGTTTGTCAGCTTAATTAATATTTACATATTTACAGAAGAACATCAAATATCTACTGAAATCCAGATAAATGGGATATACTTCATCTTCTTTGGCCAAAGACCATCAAAGAGCTCTTCCAGGTCAATCTGTCAAGAGGTCTCCTTAACAAACCATGTTAAACTTAATCATCTGAGCGACCTCTAACTTTTCACTTGTCCCTTCCTTCCAAGTCTGCTCTCCAGCCTGCTATGCCGACGTTTAGACTGAGAGGCCTGAAATTGCTCACATCACTTTCCTAAATATAGATACCTCTATTGCTGTCTTCAGTTATGCAGAAGGACCTGCTAAAGTACTTGCTGTGGGATTTACAAATTCAGTACCAATTCTGAGGAAATTGTCTCACTACCTGACCTGTGTTCCGTAAGTTTTTTCTCTACTGCAGTTGTGACAATTTCTATTTTTAAATATGCATTCTCATTATCTGGTTTCATTTTGCATTAGTTTTCTGCATCATCAGTCTTGGAAGCTAACCAGAGTATATTTAACTTTGGACCATACCAACATTTTCTTACTTTTTACCTTTTTAGTATTGTGTCCCTGTTCTATAATAATTTATTTATATGTCTGGACAATTTTTCTCTCTACTTTCTTTCAGAAAGCTGAATTCAGCTTGATTTTTTGGTCATTACCACAGCAAACTTTGCCTGACTTGACATCCAACATATAGATGTCTGTGCTTTTTTCTATTCTCTTCTTATTTTTAGTATCCTTCTTATTCTCAGACTTCTTTTCCCCTAAATATTCCAGTGGATCAGACAGCTCTTTGTCCAAGGTTTTCATTTGTTGGGGAATACATACTCCTGATCATGTTAGCTCCTTTGATGTGAAGAAAGTCCATTTTCAAGGTTTTCTGTGTGCCTTCATCCATCCAATTTTACTAGGAAGTTTCTTTAACTTTTCAATACTTGGTTCTTCAAAACAGTCTTAGCTGTAAACCTATGTTTTTATTCTTTGATTTTACTTGAACAGAAATAACTTATCACTTCTCAATCCAAGATTATTTTCTGCAACAAGCTACTGAATTGTCTTATTACTTGATAAAATCAAGTCCAAACAGCATCCTTTTCCTTGTTTCAGTGACTATGTAAAGAAGAAATCTGACAACTATCACACCCAGGAAAATGCTTTCCAAGCTGTTTCTACTAACGTCCTCTACAGAACAATTCTGGGTAATAATTCTCTCTCTAATAACATTACAGATTTCCTATCCGTATCCAAAACACACCCAGAGATTCTCTGCCAGACTACTGGCATCAGTCCAGGGGAAGCTGTTTTACCATCTTTGTTTTATGTCCCTGTAAAAAATATACCTTAGGAGATAAAATATGAAATAATTTTATTCCCACTTAAGGAACTTTTACCTGAGTGGAATTCACGTTTTGGTTTTGGGACGCTGTATGGAGCTTTGACTAACCCTAGATGCTGCATCCCAGGGCAAAATGATTAATTTTAGGTCCATCTTAGGTATTTCACGTCTGAAATAGACTGCTACAGTGGGAGCAGAGGATGCATCCTGCATCTCGGGGATAATGATGGGCAGATACCTGTTTTCTCTCATGTTGCTGGAGTGATATGCCAACATGAGGCTCAATGCAATGATGATGAATAACAATATTGAGGAATACCCTGTAATCCTGAGTTGGGCAAATCTTAACACTTTAGTAGATGCTTGTGTAAAGAATAGATGCAGCAATTTCCTTTGCATTTTAATAAACCAAGAACAATTATGTATGTGACTATTTGATGAGTGGGCAGACCAGAATGCATTTGGGCATGAGGGAGAGAGAAAACAAATGTAAATAACATTGAACTTTATATTGCTGATTGCCTGGTATTGAGCCCTAACAGCATGTTATGCGGTATTTGTCTCTCATCTAATTAAAGATGAATCAAAACAAAAGCCTATTTTCTTAGTCATACAAAAACATTCATTTTACACCCAATTACTCTCCTTTGGAGTGGAGTTTTGCCATTAATTTTCCTTATGGTGAAGTTATACCAGAAGTTTAAGTTAATCTAAATTTGCACTACTACAAAAGGGCTGACCCATGCCCATACCTGCTAAAACCCAACCACACAACGTCAGCTCTTACCTTATGGCCTCATTAGTGCCCATGCATTCTAGGTGGACCTTATCCAGCTGCAATGTCGTTCACTCAGTAAATTATGATTAATTCTTAAGTCCCTGACTGAGTTCATCTTGTACTTACTTGGGTACTAGAGCCAGCAACTCCCAGCTGGCACCTGGGAAAGGTGTGGATTAGTTTCATCTGATCTTGCAAATGAATTTTCAGAAAAGAATTGCATGAAAGTAGGATACCTCTACCTCTGCTATAGTCCTATGCTTAGCTATTAGGTCCAATCTAATACGCTATAAACATGTGCAAATACAGTGCAGGGTGAAGGTTATATTTGCCTGTGATTATGCTGCTTTAAAGGGAGATTCTCTACCACCCAAATCTGTGAACACACAGATAGTTTACATACTATAACATCTGTGATGCATGAAGATACTGCTAGGCATCAGTTTCACAAAACCCCCACAATTGAACAATTTAGAAAGGACACTCTGGGTTGCTTTTATCTTCATGCCATCTTATGCCATCTTAATGCAGGTTCATAAACCAAAACAATCTGAGGTGTATAACCATCACTTCCTGCTAAAATATATATTTTGCAAGACATATATTCTCTGCACCAGGAAAGAAATCAAGTGAAAAAATATGAATAGCACTAGATGATAAGATTTTCTTTTGATCTTTGTTGCCAAAGAAGGAGATTGCAGGCAGAAATTTGTTTTCTGGCCTTTGTAGAGAGCATTGCAAATTTAGGATGTGTTTCTGGAACTGCTATTGGCTGCTACAAGAGGTTGCTCTTCTCCTTGAACTCTTCAGGTTTTTTTCATACCAGTTGCTTTCTCTGTCTGTTAGATGCTATGAAGAAGAATGCCTCCGGAGACAGGGACAGTTTTCTTTCTTGACTGGTTCTGTTTAGAAAAGTTTTCCTGTGGCAAAGAGAGGAAGAGATTTAGGAGCCAGGCATTGAAGTAGAAAGGACAGGATAAGTCTAGGTCTTATACGATCTATTTTTGTTTACACTGAAATATTTCGCACTTAGGATAGTTTGTTGCTTGGCATCGTTCTGCTACCTTGAAGCACAGCTATATTCTACTGGAAGTGTTTGCTCTCTGTTTAAGTACATGTTGAAGGGAAAGCTCTTGCAACCTGCAAAGGAGGTCATACCCACTGCTGGGAACAAATGAGGGCACCTATATGCAAGGACTTTCCTCCTGCTGCCAGGAATTAGATTTAGCAATGCATATGTATGCAAAGCTCTTATATGACGAGCATCCGTGCTTGAATGACTTCCTGCCTATCCTTTCCATTTAGTGACCTGGTTAAGCATTTTTCTTTCTTGAGAAGCTTTACAAACTCTCTGTCAAGTAGCGCAGTTGTTTAGCATTGGCACAGTATGGAGAGCTGTGCTACAAATATGCATCCAGGCATTACCAGGGATTTGTGCAGTAAAGGTATGTGGCCACTACAACATGGTGCCAGTGGGTCCTCAGTAATTGTTGTTTCCTAAATAGCCATCACAACTAGAAAATGACCTTTCTCTTATTGCTTTCTGCATTTCTTTAGATGAGTGTAGGTGGCACAGATTGTTTCTTTTTGACTGGGATATTGAACAGACGTATCATAGAAATTTGATTTAGAGAGGTATACCTGTGAGTAAATTTCATTTTTGTGAATACCTCAGGACAGTGTAGCACACAAATGAAACTGAGCTGAGATGCCCTGGTCTGGGTGAGACTGCCTCAGTACTTTGAGAACTGCGGCAGATCTGAGCAAGCCGGTCTAGTTTTGAGCCATTTTCAGTTCATTTTGGATATAAGCAGGTTACTGTTTGAAATGTCATTCCCAATAATTCATTGAGATCTTTTTTATACATGCATAAAAAGCTTCTTGTTGTTCTGGAATTGCTGATGCTTGAAATGCAGGGAGGGATGTGCCTTCCTGTTACTGCAAAAGAATTAACAGACTTTATTATAGGAATCCGAAGCATTTCACAGTTAATTACTATCAAGGAATGTACACAGATCAATAAAGCAGGCTTTTTGTTAGAATCATCTATTTTTTTCACCTGGATGAGCAAGCCAGAAGTCTGCACTGTCTTATTGGTATCCTGGCTGATCCAGTCACCACTACAATATAACACCTGAGAGTCTGTGGGGATGCTCGTGCCTTGAGCATTTGTCATCTTGAGAATAGTTTCTGTTTGGTGGGGCTGGAGGTTCCCTCTGCCTGACCCTACAAGCAACGAGGGGATGTGGAAAAAAATGAACTAAAGATTTACCGTTGCTCTAGCAAGCCAAAGCTACGGTGAAAAATAATGCAGAAGGGGTAGCTGGAGCTGCCTGATAACTCATACAGATTCATGGGGAGACTGAAGCCAATGAATTTAATCTCTTGGTTCGTGGGTGGTGAGGAGCAGAGCCAGGACAGCACGCAATGTCATACAGTGTGGCAAGAGAGGGGAGAAGAGAAAGAATATTGATCTGGAAGCTGTTTTCTGAAAAGACGCTGTTTTTTTTGGTTTTGCTGTTTGTTTTTGGTTTTGTTTTTAAACAGGGTTTACATCTTGTGAGTGTCCAGGCAGACTGAGAGGACAGGTTATGTTATTATGCCCCATCTGCCAGATCCAAATGCACAAATTCAGTTTGGATGGGTTAAGATAATTTTATAAGCCGTGTTGCCATGTTGCTCTGTTCCCTGCGTAGCTCTGTATTTTGCCTGTGTTTTGGAAGCACAGTCTTCAATCACACACACACACACTGCAGAGATAAAAGTTGATTCATCTGAAAAAGGGAAGAAACCAAACTGCTATCAGTCTTAAATTTGCTAGTCACTGCATTCCCCCCTCTCTTTCCTGGATGAAGGTCAGGTGAAATATATCCTCCAGGCACAAGGGAAGAGGCAAAACTCCAGGCTGCCAAGATTCAAATGCGTGGTGTCATCCTGAGTATATACAGGGGCTCAGAAGAGGCATGTCCCCTAGGTCTCCTCCGTTAAATTTCAAGAATTCAACTCAATTCCATCTCTTTCATTGCACCCAGAAGCACAGAGTAGTCAGCTCCAAGGGAAAAAGTTATGTTAAAGACTCTCTAGAGGACCTGAAGTGGATTAACAATTTAAAGAGAGTGCAAAGGTGAGTTGCGTGAACAAAGCCTGACTGGCTTATTGACCCTTGCTTCAGTGCTACCACTGGGCTGACAAGGAGCCATCCCGTAATTTTTATACCTAGGAAAGAAGAATGCTGTAAAGCACTTAAGCAGGTAGTCCAAAAAAGGCCATAGGTATTGTGGTCCTGAACTTAGAGTTGAAGGAGAGAGCTTGATGTTTCAGAGGAGTATCCACAACAACCTTCCTGAGTAAGCAACAAGTAAATTGGTATGTTCATAAAGGAGCTGGCTACCAATCAGGGCACAAAATTCTCAACACCTCTCCTTGCCAAGGACTGCTGGGAATAATTATTGCCTCATGCCCAGGCCACTCCACCTGCTCCAGGGGTGACACTGGAACAAGGAAGACACTGGAATTTGCTTTTCCTATTGCCTTCTTGTACCATGAAGTCATTATATCAAATGATATGTCTCCCTCTGACTTGACTGTGAAGAAGGTGGTAGCCACCGGGTGCTGAGCCCAAGACTGCCTGCAGATCCTTTGAAAATTGGAGTGGAATAAGCCACAGAGGGGACTCAGGTGGAAAGACATTTGGATTTTGCCTTCCCAGTCTGAAGCAGGTGCCAGGCTGCCCAGCTGTGCCCTTACTGAGATACTCCCAATTCTGCAGAGGTGAACACTGCTAAAAACCAAAGTGTGTCTCAGTCACTGTAGGCTTCCTTCAGAGGCGCAGGAAAGAGTCATTTCCAGACAGCAACTCATCCAAACTATTTTGGACATCTCCTTTGGACACCTGTCTTTGAGATACAAAATTCCCATGTGAGGTGTTTGATTTGTTTCTGAATAGGACTCCTTGAATATCATTCCAGATGGTGTTCTTGAGAACCAAGGCTAGAGATGCCTGGAAAAAAACATGACCAGTTTTGGTGTTCTGCATTTCAATGACAAGTGACTCTAGGGATGAAATGAAACATTTTGCCATAAAAGCATCCTATTAATCTAAGTACTTGGGACTTAAAAAAATTTAAACCTTTCAAAAAAAAGTTATTTTCATTTTTTGAAAAGGTCTTTATTCTGAACTAAACTATGCTTAATTAAAATTCAGGAAGGTATTGATGAAAAATTAAAGGTGATTTTCTATATTTTTTTCCCTGAAAAATGAATCTACTTTCCAAACTTCCCACCACGGGATAAATTCTACTCTTATCTACATCCACCCAGATCTGTAGGTTCTTTACTACAGGGATAGCTGCAGACATAGTTTAGCCCTCAGATTTAGAGTTAAGTCAGAGTCCGTATCAAAGACATGGTCAAAATCTCCCTTCAATTACCTTCACACAAGTCTCCCCCTTCACAGAAGAAATGATTTTTATTGCTTTGTGGGTTTTGCCAAGCCCTGAGCATTATTGCGCTGTGAGTCTTATACTTTGAAATAGGTTATGCGATAAGAAATCATAAATATTCATTCTTTAGCAGCATCCTCTGAACAGCTTCCTCACTGCTGCTGTCTGGAGTCTGCCCATAATCGCATGCCATCAGGCTCCCTGCCCTTTGCCCTTCTTGCTCAATCAGGGCAAGAAATAAGGCAAAATAATGAAGCAGGGGCTTTTAAATGTTGATTTCTGTGCATGGGGCACACCATGTGGTATTGCTTTAAGGAAAAAACGCTCTGATAGAGGCGTTTTCAACTGATGAAATGTCATAGGTAAACTATGGAAAAGCGGTTGCTTGCTGTGGGTTCCTAGACCAAAATATATGCTGAAACACGCCATGGCACACTGATGGGAAAAACACAGAATATACAATTGCTCTATACAAAAAGAGCTTCCTCAGGAAGAATTTAAAGATGACTTGCTGATAGGATGCAGCAATTAACCTCTAGCTATGCTTTGTATTCAAATATGGGTAGAATGGTCTGAAGGACAAGGAGATGGTATTTGAACGTACAGAGAAGCATCTCGTTGATCTTCTAACCTTTTGGGGATATACAGCATATGCAAGCCCAGGGAAAGTTGTTTTTGAAAGGGAATTGAAAGCTCTTGGCTATAAGGAAAGGCTTTTTAAACTGCTTTGCCGAAGTCATCCCTTCTCCTGTTTAGTTGAGGGTTAGCTGTCCGTCAGCTGTGCTCAAAAGGAGGGCTGCAAAACACGTATCCCGTTTACAACACACAGCTCTGAAACGTGCCTGTGACGTACTGCATACTAAACGCAAGCCCCATGAAAGCAGCCCTCTCTGCTGTTTGCAACGTTTGTGGTTGCTATGGGCTTGACTGTTCAAGGCATTCTGCCTAGCTGCGCCCTGCGTTAGTCTCTGTCTAACTTGCAAGATAAGAGAGAGTCATTAATGTGTTGCTGTGGAGCTACGGAAAGAAAAGTGAAAAAGCATGAACTAATGCAAAACCCAGAAATATCTAAAGTTTCTTTGAAATCAGAGAACTTGAGGGCATTTTTTCCTGCACTTTTTGAAATGTGACTTCTGCCACGTCACAGACAGAAAGGGAAACTCAGAGGCCCCTTCTGTGCAGAACTTCTAGATGGAATTGCCTTCAAAAGAGAGGGATGCACAAAGCTACTTCTTCCTCCTCTTGATGTGCTGTGAGCTACCGGCAGATTTTCTTTGTCTTTTTTCAACTTTTGTAAATTCAGACTGACCTTCAAGTCTTTTCTTTTTCTCTTTTGAGCTGTGAAAATATCCCCTAACACCGTCTTCTCCAATGCAGTGCATACATGATTATAATCCTGACAAGTCACATTTAGTTCAAGTACAAAAGCGCTCTCTCTGCCTCTGTCTCTCTGTGCTCCTCATTTCTCTCCCAGGATTTTTCTCATTTAAAACTGTATTTAAAAAAAACCCAAACAAAACCAGTTCCCAAATATGAGAGCACTCTTGAATTGACTGCTGAGATTTCAAACCAGATATCAAAACAAGTATCTTCTGAACTCACATTTTTATTATTTAAAGTTTCACATATTCCTTTGAAGTCTCCAAAGACAACTCACATACTAGCATACTCCATGGCTACGTGTCTCATGACAATGAAATGTATGAAGTGTCCATTTCAGAGAATTTATCAGTTTCTAAAAACCTGTACTGAGTCACAATGACTACTGTTCTTCTGAATAAATCAACACTTCGAGAAATGGTAAAGCAGAAACAGAGAAGCCACATGGCTATTAAAGAAAACACCGAGTAACACATTTGCTGCGTAGATGATAACACTGTTACAACAAATTGTGAAACCATGGAATTGTAAGAATAGTGCTTATGAGAGCAGTCTCCTTGGATTCAGTGTGATGATTCACATGAGAAGGAGTTTGCAGAACAAGGCAGTTGCTAGAGTTATTACTAGATTCATAATTCCCGAGCACCCTTTCTGTTAGCTCTGCATGCAAAATCGCATTGCAGGTGCGCTGTAAACTGACTGTAGACACTGCAAAATAGAAATACATATTTAATTAAGAGGGTGACAGTATGTTACCCCTTTAGGTTCTCTTTTTTTTGGTATGCTAACAGAATGCATGAGCTTTCTGAAGTTGTTAACAGTGCTTGGTATACAACCCTCACTGCTCAACTAGAATTGTGTGAACCCTAAATGAGAAATTGAATTTGCTGTATTAGCAGGTATATGGCCTCACAGTAAAAGTCAAGAACGTTGCATGCCTGGTTGTTTATCTTGGCAATCGTACAATACCGTTTTTGTCTTAGGAAGTACTGGTGGATTGAGTAGGATCTCAATCTGCAGTGCCTTGCCGTTATATCCTTATTCTGAAGATAAGAGACGTTCCCTGCATTTTTCATCTTTATTTTTTTTAATTACAATGTGTGCATGTTAATGAGGCCCTGCTGTTTTGTGCTTTCCAGCCTGCCATCAAAAGCAAATGCCAGCGATAAGACTATGCTCTGGAAAAGTTTCAGAAGTTAATGCTTTAATTTGGCCACAGCTTCCTACAGGCTTAGCGTCACCAGCCTGCCCCACCTGTGGACTGAACTCACTGTATTTTAACATTTAACATACAAGGCAGTTTCTGCCTCTAACTTTTAACCAGTTGACATGGATGTGTATTATCCCAAATTCCTTTATGGCCTTCTTTATGCTACTACAGGCAGTGATACTTTCTCTACAGCACACCTAGGTAATTTGCCGTGCATTGCCTCAGGACTACATATTCTCTAATTAGTATCCTATCTTGTGTCTTTATCTCCTTCTATAGCCTCAGGGACACGCACAGTTTCAGAGTAATACACTGCAGAATTTCTCATTTCACTACACCTAGGATCCCCTTTCTCCTCTGAAAGTAATAATAATAATAATAATAATAAAGCAATGATGATATTATTTATAAATGACAGACTATTTATGACTAATTACTTCATCAAGAGAATGACTATCATCCCAAAACCCTTCAGAATAATTTTAGAGAAGGAAACAAATCGGTAATGTGTCTTCTAAAATGCATATTTCAGTTTCTAGAAAAATGAAATGTGAAAATAATTGCTCACAGTGCTGGGATGAATTAAAAAAAAGAAGATTGCACATCAGAATCAGCAATCAATAAACTGCTCTAATCTTTAAGAAACATTTATTTTATGTACATATAAGGATGTGTCAGATCACTGTAGAAGTGCACTAAAAATAAGTAAATGATGTTGTGCTTTTGCACAAAGCTTATTTCAGAGGACTTGGGTTTTGCAAATCTTTATCTAGACTGATTAAAGATGGGCATTGAAGTTCAAAGTCTATAGGAACATTTGGTTGTAAAATATGTGTAATTTATACTTTTCAGATTTTAGTTTCACATTGATCATCCTTAAACTCAAATAATAAAATCTCTTTCTTCTTTAAATTGTTGTTGCCCTACTACTAGGAATATGATGGGGAAAATAAAAGCAATCATTAGAAAAACACCATGTAAATCCAGTCTCTGCATTACTGTTGTCATTAAAGATGAGGCAGTGCTGTAAAGAAGCTCTGGCACTGCGAAAGTACACGCATGATGGTACAACAACTGAGTCTCTATGTAGCAAAAATGAGCATAAGAAGTCATAGCAAACTGGCTTCAATACAGAAGGTTATCTTGGGAGTGCTTATTCTCTGCTCTTGTGCACAGATTTGGTGCATCAGTTCTCCTTTACTGCGTTCTTCATTCCATTTTTGCTGTGCGAATATGTAATAAATCAATACTGATTTAAGGAAAAGACCCTGATTTTTTTGTCAGTGAAACTTCTGGTGTACATCAAATGAGTGTAGATGGTGTCAAAACCTTTGACTCTTGGAGGTCTTAGAGACAGGCAAGAAAGCATTACCTGATACTTTTCAAATAAATCCTTCGGTTATTTATTTTTATACTGGTGATGCCTATGTTGAAGGGAAATTGAGGTTGCTCAGCATGAAAAATGGACATGGATGGGGAGAAGAAGTATAATGTCTCCTACTGGTTTTATTTTTATGCATCCTGGACAAAAAAGTTGCGATTTATCTCAACAAGATATAGACAAGGTATCTGTCCATAGCTAAGCTAGTTATAAAAAAATTCCTATATAGACCTTATCTCCACTGAGAAAGAAAAAGACATTTTACCGTGAAATTAATCTCCTCAAAAGTAGATGTCCTACTTAGGTCAGATGAATCACTTTAAAAGTGCCTTTTTCTCTACACTGAGTATAAAAGGAAGACAGATGACCAACTCATTGATGGTCCCTGACATCTGACAGGTATCTCATCTAAGGGACCAGAAGTTCAATAGGCCCATGTGGGCTACTGGATACAGAGCACCTACAGCATCAGTTTACACGCTTGGAGTGAATATTGTGTCAATATAAACCACATGGAAAGCTCTTACAATTTCAGCAGCAGCTTCTTTGCCTTTCATCGTGTTTTTATTAACAGAATATAAAGTGATGGCTTAATCAGTCATTCTCTTCTCTCGGAGAATAGTTCACAAATGTAAGCATAGGTAACCTATATACAGGTAAGGAAGCGTAAATGTCTTGGCAAACTCAACAGAACATGCAAGACCACGGTGTTTTTCACCAATGCACCAATGGTACTGTAGGAGGGTGATGGTGGCTTCCAAAAACTGGGAGAAAGACCAGAGCAGTAGAGGGCTCCAAAATTATTTAAGAGGGATTTCTCAATTCCTGTGGTTTTATACCATCTTGTGTTGTAAAAGGACACGAAAAGATACAGATGCATTATCACCATTACAAACAGAAGTTTCAAAGTTTTTGCAAATCAGTTATCAAAGCAACAGAACTCTGTGCTCAAAATGATTATTCTGCCATGGCTGGCTTCTTTTTGCCGGCTGCTCTGTCCCACCCTAACACTACCTGCCTGTGCTCTATCCATTCCCATGCTGTGTGGCTGCACCTGGTCTGTGGCAGGTTAATTGAAAATACGGAGTTGCATTTATGGACAGCAGAGCATTCAATGGTCATACAAAAAATGAATTCACTTTCACAGAATCACAGAATCACTTTGTCAATACATACCGTTTTTAGTGAGTATGAGTTTTAGCAAGGCATTTGTCCCCAGTAACAAATTTCACCAAATTATGCATTCTCCAAAGAAATTTTAGCAAGTTTTTTTTTCCTTCAGTACAGATCTCAGCAAGCCACTTTTTTACATCAGTGAAAGCTTTAAGAGTCACTTTTGTCAGTACAAACCTAGTAATAAAACCACCTTGCAGCAGAGCCATGCCTATATAATGAATACTCTTAACTACCACCAGCACTGTTTTAACTTCAAATATGCCTGAAGTTCATTAACAGCAAAGCAAACGTACAGTGTGTATAAAACACAATTTAAGGTGCATATTATGCTCCATGAAAGCTCTCACATTGCAAGACAGGACTTCTTTGTCCATGTTTCTGAATAAGTGGCAATGTTTTCAACTCAATAAGCATCCGAAGATATTACTCTAATGATAACAGGGCTTGGAGGCCATTTGAAGTGGGATGTGTGCCCTGCTTTACAGTGGAACACTTTTGTAATGCGTAAGGCCCAGAGGAATGGAGACATCTGCCCCAAATCCTGATTCATTGATGAACTCTTCTAATGAAGAAGCTATGAGCTGCAGTGAAGTAAATGCCAGTTGTTTATTTGGATGAAACTACTGGGTGCTATTCAGTGTGAAGCGATTACACGAGGCATGTCAGTTAATATTATTTCCTGGTGCCTTTTTCCTCCCCACATTTTTATCTTGTAGACAAGTCCTAAGTCTGAATATTAGGAATATTTTGTAAACCAGATCCATAGGTAGCTCTCAAACTGCAGATGAGAATATTATCATTAACACTGGCTTGTTACATTTAAATAAGCCCTTATGTCAGTGTATACATTTTGTTTACCATGTTTACGACCAGCTAATGAGGCAAATACATCCTCTGTTCTTGGTAGAGGTCACTGATTTGCATGCAATGCTGGGTTATTGTTAACTTTGAAACCACAGACACAAATAACCCTAATATTTCTTAATGGTAACTACAGTGGTTATCATTCACTCCAGTTTACCTTAGACATAATTTGAGGTCTAGAAGTTGTTTCAGTTCTATTTCTCCCTTTGGCCACACCACAGAAAGTAACCGTGGAGGTTTTCAAGATGTGCGTATTACTTTCTTTCCAAGCACAATTTTTGCTTTGTCGAGTTTCAGCGCTGAAATTCTGTTAAGAAGATCAGACAGTTTAATTATTCAGCTCCAAACTACCAAACTTTAATGTCAAACTCTGCCATGTTGATGCCATCCTAGAAGAACATTAGTTCCCCTCTCTAAAAGTTCAGATCGTTTAGGAAGGGTGCAAAACTTCATCCATGTATTTACGTTGTGGCTGGGCAACAAGCGCTAGGTTTGTCCTGAAGGCAATCTGATGTCCTATGAACTCCAGCTTGTCCTACTTCTGCTGGATCGTTCCTGTGAAAAGTGCACACTACTTCCATGACAGGATGTAAATAAGGAGAGAAAGATTTCTCCTTCTTGCCCTATTTGTATTGAGTTCATTCCCGAGACTGCTGGCTGCAAATAGCGACATGTGAGAGCACATAAACTTAGAAGAAAAC
This sequence comes from Phoenicopterus ruber ruber, assembly GCA_009819775.1. NCBI lineage: Eukaryota > Metazoa > Chordata > Aves > Phoenicopteriformes > Phoenicopteridae > Phoenicopterus > Phoenicopterus ruber. The sequence continues at coordinate 25,017,379 of CM020215.1, read as the reverse complement.
TCTGCCTAAAGATGACAGTCCTCGAGGGTAGGAGAGAGGGAATGAACTGCATTTGGCAAATGACCATCCCCTAGTAAACGCATTACAGAAAGGCACGTAGATGATGTATGGTAATGAGTGCAGGACAAAGAAAGAGCTGGAGTGACAAGGGTATTTATCACTGACTTTTGGGATAAATGTTTCTGTGAAATCTCCACAGTCCTGACATTTATATAATGGTTTCAAAGAGGTTGTTAAGCTAAACAAATTATAGACTTTAGAAGATATCCCCAATAAAACTACCTTATTTTTCTCCCCTTGTATGCTATCAAATCTTGTTCTATTTCTTTGTTTTAGATGAGCTCGCGCTCCGCCAGGCTGTTGAATGAGTCCTCTCAGTCCTCCCGTCTCCAAGCCCAGACGTTCTTAACGATGTTTAACATCTTTAGATCAGGAGGCTATTCATAAACCTAATAGCAGCATGCTTCATTTTCTTTTATTTTCAATACATCTCAGATTCCCTTTCAGACTTCATAGTATTTCAGAATTATCCCTCTTGTTGCTTTCCTGTGTTATGAAAGAAACACAGAGTTAGAAGTGGCCTCAGAATAATTCTATTACTTAAGGAAATGCAAATTGTAAGAGCTGCATTTACACACTTCTTCTCTTGACAGCTTTTCTGTCTTCTGCAATACAGGAGACAATGGGGTCAGTAGAGTAGTCAAAAAATAGCTAAATGCTTACTACTTACAATGATTTGCAAAATATTCAGCTAGTAAATTCTCTTAGATGTCATTTGAGACTCTTCCTATATCACTGTTAAACTACAAGCTTCATTTTGAATGGAGGCCTACCTACCTAGTACGTCCGTTTTTCTTATCAACAGCAGATTAAAGTTCAGAGTGGAAAAAGCAGTGACTGTCTTTGGGCACCCGAAGTTGGAATGAGGTAGAGGTAACCTGGGAGTAAAAGCAATTACGCAATGAACACGTGATGACATTGAGCAACAGGGAGCTGTAACAGCGGATTAACGAAGAAGGAAGGAGTCACTCGCTGGCCTAGAGGAAGAGACCAAAAGCAGAAGAATGGCTGACAGAGGAGAGGGACCCTCCATGTTCTTGAAAAAGAGTGTATTGCAGAGAAACGGAAATCTTCCAAACACAAAGCTGTAAAATATTCTGCCTCAGTTCTGTCCTCCTCTAGTATCCTTTGACTCAGTTTAAAATGGTCTATATAGACACTTTCTTGCTGTATCTAGTTCTTGATACATTGTGTCATTCCTGTATTATTCAATCCATAGATTCCTTAAAATGAATGTGTATTTGCATCAGAACTTCTGAAGTGCTTATATGTCCTTTGACTTCAGCTACTTCCCTTCCCAAGCCATGGCAAGCCAGTACGGCTGGGAGATGGCGTTTTTGGGAGGGGGGTTGTTTGAGCAAGGACAGACCTGCACGTGGTCAGTACGGTCTTGTGGTTTCCTGCCCCCATAGGAGGATGAGAAAATGCTGTCTCGACTCTTATTTACAGTGCAACACTTGCAGATGCCAGGTCCCAGACAAACAAAAGACAATACAGCTTCACGCTGGGTAACTGCGGAACAACTTCCCACATGATGTTGTGGATAAAGCAATTAGACAAATTCATGGAGGCAAAACTCACAGCAGAAACAATTACAAAGTTAACGTTTTGGCTCAGGAATTTCCTAAGTCACAAATCACTGGACAACGGGAAAATACTCTGAAGAGGAGTTACTTTATTTTTGTTGTGTTACTATATTCCTCTCTTGGCATCCACTGTTGCCACCAGGGAGCTGAGGTAGAGTGTTGAGCTATACACTACAGCTGTTTTCATGTACTGGTGAGCATAAGAGTACTGTCTTGCCTTTGGGTGAAGTCATAGCTTCTGTTGAATTGGGAACTCTGTGGGAAATGTCAGTAATCCTGACATTTTGAGAGAAGCAGCAGCTCCCATGTCACAGGTCCCGTTGAGCTCAGTGGGAATTAGAAGCCTTAGATTTCCTATAAATATTTTCTTTCTGATTTTGGAAGGAAAAAATGCCCTTCAGCAATAACTCTTGAAATATTTCCATCCTTTCCCTGCAAAATAGTATTTTCTGTTCTGCATTTTAATTCCTTCTGTGTTGTTTCAGATCAACTCCATAGCAAAGCAGGTATTTTTATTGCGCTAAGACAGCTGGTGGCCCAGCTAGTCTTGTGTACTGGCTCTCACTGCTCTGTGCCACAGCAGAATTTGAAAGAACCCCATCAGCAGTCGGTGCCAGAAGGATATGTTCCGGAAAAGTATCTGTTTAACTTCTCCTCTTAGTTATAAATAGAGCCACTCTTGAAATAGGAGGATTTGAGCCCCCTTCAAAATGTTTAGGCATATTTTATAACTTTGCTATTGTAAGCTGTGCATCTTTGTTAACCATATATTCAGACCAGCTTTCAGATTTTAGTAAGCGCGTAACTTTCTATGGTTTTGTCTTTGCTTTTTGTCTTTTTTAATCTTGTATGGCATGTTTACTTCCTTTGAATGGCAATATGTACCTCTTTTTTTTCATTCTTATTTGCCTCACCCCACCTAAGAAAGTGCTTGCATAAACAAAATAGAGTCAGCTGATATTAGAAATTATGCTTAAGGGAAAATCTTCCAAATGAAGACATATACCAGCAAATTAACCCCAAATTTTCCCCAAGTGAATAACCATAGGAACAGTCTGAAGCAGGCAATATTATTCAAGGAAAAGGCCGTTTTCCAGCTTCTGCAAAATTATTATTTAAAATATAAGCAAATTTGCTTAATGCTTATAATAAAGATTCTACATTATTTAGATATTTTATGTGTTGAACTGAAAACAAAATTTTATTCCATTTTGTTATAAAATATTTCTAAGACTAAAGAGCTTTCTTTTTTCACTGCATTTTTCTCTGTATTTATTAAAGAGAGATCAGTCTTCTGAAGAGGCTCTCTGTCAGATACATTTTTAAATAGTGATGTTATTCTACACATACATACATAACTCGCATTAGAATTCATAAGTATTATCCATGCAAATGTTTATTGCAAGGGAAAGAGACTATATCATATTGCTTCTCTTTTCTTTCCCCCAAAAATGCCTAGATGGAAAGGAACTAGAAAAGCTTATTCATTGGTCAATGCTGTTACATTTCATAGTATAAACGCTAGAGGGGCATATCGAAGAGGTAATAAATTTATTCATAGTGCTGAAGCTTTTGAGAAAGCACAAAATGGGAGGAAATTGAGCACAGAGCTTGATTTGTTCAGAAAAAGGAATCAAAGTTAAACCTTATTAACTTAATAATACACTTGCTAAGAATGCGCTCAAGGAACAGAAAGAGCCAGGACTACACGGACCTGGGATTCACTCTCTAAGACGATAAAGAGAAAGGAAAACAAGAAAATGTTCAGAATGAACCCAAAAGAAGAAACACTATTGATGAGTTTATATGTGATCAAAGCATGTGTTCAGAAGCACAGAAAAATGGCTTTTCTCCAAGGGAGAACTCACTTGTTCCATGTCTCAATGCCATCAACTATCCTAAACATAGAAGCTATTTTATTACACATATTAATAATATAATCTTCCAGTTGGGTGCTTATGTCTTAAAATCAAAATCTGAGTTAGTGTATATGTTGATTGTGACTTAGAAATCATTTTACTCCATGCATCACAATCATTGACTCTGCTAAATATAGCAAATATAGATTTTATTATGCAATGGAATAACATTTCCTAGCTGGGTGCTTATGTCTTAAAACTGAAATCTGCATTTTCACGTTTGAAAGTTGACAGCTGCAGAGGCTCTAGGAACTCTTAAACTCATACCCTTGATACTGAGGCTTTGCACTAAATACTCGTACTGACAAGCTTTCGTATTTGCGCTCTATCGATAATGCTGTCAGTTCAGCCAGCTGCTTAGCAAAGCGGCAGCAGCAGGCTGCTGCAAAGCTTCTTTAAAGCCACTACAGGTTCCTGGGGTGCAGGTGAGGGGGTGGCAGGAAAATGCTCTGTGTGTGTGTGTGTGTGTGTGTGTGTGTATAAGTAGTATATAGCGGAGAATTTTGAAAGGACCTTGCTGAACAGCTGGTGTAAACTGTACGTGAGCTTCTTCCAGAAAAGTGATGCAGCTCAAATTCTGCAAGGAAAAGAGCTTAATGAATCAATGCATAATTCTGTCCTCAATTTGCAGCTGAAATAAGCATGCTTCCAAGGATGTGGAGCACCATCTTTAACTAAATGCCTGCCTCTGCAGTTCTGGTGGCTCAGAATTTGAAAATGCAAGGGGAAATGATTTCTTGTTTGCTTCAAAGGCTTAGGAGGCCCTGTAAGAGGGTGGGGGTGAAATGCAATACTCCCTGGAACATTCTGGTTTGAACCTGTTGTTGTTTATCAGCTTGGCTGGCAGCCTGCTGAGAGAGAAACAAAGAGGCTTCCCTGCCTCTTAAATTAGCCTTCTCCTCCCATGTTCATTAATTTACCTTGGTCATAAAGACTCATTCCTAGCTCTAGTTCTGTGTTGTCCTTTATCACCATCAAAGAGCCCTAAAAGGTCTGTTGGCTTTCCTGTTATTTTACCTTTTCCTTCTCTCCTCTTCCCACTTCATCCTATTCAACCAGAGACTGTCAAATTGGAGGATCTGAGAAGAAGCAAAGCAAATGCCTCCGTATTCTTTCCTCCATAAGGCAACATGACACATCAGCATCCCTACTGAAAAACTCAGGATGGACTCGGTGTTGCCTGGATTTGCTGTAGACACTCCTTTCCTCCAGTGGGTAGGACCCAACCCAGGGAGGACAGTTCTGCAGAAACCATGGTAACTAAGAGGTACTAGGGGTCACTTGGCCAGAGCAGCAGTAGATGCTGTTTCTTTATGTCCAGTGGAATTCTTCAAATCCATTAAAAAGACACTGGCCTTGGAGGTGTGAATCCTAGCTCTGCCCATCTGAAGAGGGCAGCGTTCAGATTTTCTCACAGGGAGTCTGCAGAATGCAAAGAGGGAACTTTTAAACTGAGGACTTCTACCTTCACCTCCTGTTTGTCTCTTGTCCTTCGGCATGGACAGGAAAAGTGGAAACATCTCAAAATCGCAGAAAGTGATGTTCAGGCTACTGAGATAAGCATTCTGTAATTTTAAAATTCTTACTGTCATATTTTTCTCATATTCCCAATGCTAGGTTTTGACCCACATTCAGGTTTTGGCAGATTGGAAGACATATAACTAATGGACCATGAAATCGTTGCAGGTGTAATTAAAAATACATTAGATCAGTAAAAATAGATTCATGCAATGACATTTGATATTGATGACTGTCAGCCTGCAAAACAGGAAGCCTTCCTGCTTCCTTAACAACTTGTCTCTTCCCTTCCAGCCTTGAATAAAGAAGTCCGAACTTGCAGGTCTCGTCTTCATCGCTTCTACAGCTAAGTAGCAAGAGTAGCAAATATACCCTGCTCCTTTATGTATATGTGTGAATTCTCTGTAACACGCTATCATTTCTATAGATATGCTTCTTATTTGTAGTTAGAAGGCAGATCCCATGTGCAAACCAGTTCAAGCTTTATCAGTTAATCACAAGTTATTCCTTGTGGCTTTCCTCTGAGCATCCTGGAGTTTGCTAATTGGGTTATGTGAGTAGTAATGTGTCATCATTTATCCTGTTAGTTTGAATGGCTGATGATTATATAAAGAACATTGTTGAGACTATTGATTTCGTTTAATATGCCTTGCTGTGTTAACAACGAATTTGAGAGGGCTAGAAAAGGGTTGGCTCTGTTACTCATACCTGCGGCAATGTCCTTGGGTCCTAGTATAAAGGAACTGGAAGGAACTTTCCAATAGAGAAAGTGATTTTACTTCTATTTCCCATGAATTTTTCTTTTCACTAGTGTTTTTATGCATCAATTTTTATGCTTTTATTTTTTTCCAAACTTTCATATTCATTATCATATCTTCTAACTTCCTTCCAGGTATGTTACTCATTCCACCACCCTCCTGACAGCACAGTTCGCCAATTTCCTATCTGACTCTGTGTAATTTCTCACCCAAATTCCTCTTGTGAGGCATTCTAACACTGAGATCCAGCAGTTCTGCACTGGTTGCTTTTTTTTTTTTTCTTTTTCCATTCTGTTCTTGTGTTTGTTCTGACCAAATCCAGTAAAATGTCATTTCAAAATGATGTTTTTAAAGTAAGTCAGCTATGGTCTTCCGAACAGTGTTTGTACCACCACATATTTGGTAATGTATCTGCAAGTAATGAGCAGCTATTTTGCTAAAATTCTCCTGGGAAATGATTCTTAAATGAACAGAGAACTATTACTTGAAACACTGTATAAGGCAAACATTTCCTACAAACGGATTATCTACATTTGGGGCTCTCTCATTAACTGGAGCAAAAGATTGAGTAGGAACATTTAGATTTTGTAATATGAGGTCCAGATATTTTTTTGCACTAAAAAAAATAATGTATTTTATGATTGATTGTGCACAGACAAACCTTGAGCAGCAGAAGTGTTTGTTATGTGCACCCTCTTACCACCTGACATGGATATCCATGACAACTAAGTACATGTTTTTATTATGTTTTTCAAAATGAAAATGACTGTGGAGGTTATTGGTCTGTTCTGCAGTCTTGAACTTCTTGGCATGATAGGGTAGTTATTTTGTAATTCACTGCTCTCCCTGACTGGAGATTTTCAGAGCCGTCAATTCGATCTTCCATCAGGACTCATTTACATTGTGACATCCCTCCGAGGCTTGATCCTCGGTCTTGTTTTACATTCGGTGTGCTTGTGTTCGCCTCATGAGGACCCCTGTGCATTCTGCACGTAGTTCCACGGGCTGAGTGTCACTCCATGGTGCTGTTTGTGAGAGAGACGCCTTTGTTGTGAAGTAGCTATGCTGGAGCAGGAGGCATCACATTGTCATATCCCTGTGGCTACCAATGCATTTTTCTCTTTATTGAGGACTTCAGTGGGTTTAGATGTGTGTCTTCCTCAGCATTTGCACACCATCAAAAAAGGTCAGTCTTTAGAAAATATGTCTGGAAGAGATTTCAAATATTAACTGAACTGTCCAGCCTGTGAGGAGGATGGCTAAGGCTACGGCATCTCTAGAAGAGGTATGTCTAACTTGTCCTTAAGATCTTCTTTTGGAATTTAAATTCAGGTGATGCGATAAGCACAAACGAGGAAATGCAGATTCATCTAGCTTTCTGGTGGCCTTCAGCAGTGATATTTGTTGTTGTAATCTGTTGTCAGGAACTTTGCCCTCATATACAGGAGGTGAGGAGCAGTGCTAGTCTACCTGAGCAATTTTTCCGTTGTGATTTCAATTAGCTGTACTCTAGCTATAGCTCCTTCCCTTTCTTTTGGTATAGAGAACAGTCAGCTACATCTCACTTAAAGCCCAATTTTTGAAAATGTTATGAAGTCCAAAACCTATCCATACCAAATAGCAATACTTCTCTACAATATCAGTCATGGAGGCTTTAATTTGAATAAGGACTATATGTGCACTGGTAGCATAGAGGGAATAAAATATGTCTTGACCAAGACTGGTCAGGAAGTCAAGGACAGAGACAGTAACTGGACTGTGTGCCATGGTAGACTCTTACATGGCCACATGAATAACCAACTGAAGTGTTCAATATTGCTCATTTATTTCCTCGTCTCGTTCACTGTAACGAACCCTTAGCTTTAACTGACTTTAGATGCTGATATCGGACATTTCATCCTTTACCAGCAGTTGCCCTCCTCAGAGAAACTTTTGCTTGTTTTTCCAAATGCAAAGCTTGGATTTCTTGTGGGACCACAGGGAGGAAAAGTTCCTCCCGCCTCTCCCAAGCAGTAGCTATTTGGCTTTTCAGCACTCGTCTTCGGTTTGTGGCTGCATCCATCCCTGCTTTTGCCAACTTCCTCTGCCCTACTCTGGTCTCAAGTCATTAGACACATTCAGTGTTACTAGGTGAGCACTTCTAATTAGAATATCTTTGCAAATCGTTATTTATATGCGTCTCCTGGACCTTGTCCCATTCTATACACAATCTCGGAAACCGACAACTTATGCATAAAAAATTCCAAAGCAAATCTGCAGACTTCATTTCAAAAAGCCTTTCTGTCTGCCTCTTTGTGGCACTCAACCAGCCAATATCAGCAAATATTTCCTCCGCTACTGTGCTATAAAACCTGCTTTGTACTGCTCACCCTGTAGGTCAAAAAGGACTGGAAAGGATCCAAAGGAACTGGGCAATTTCTAGGGAAAATGTAATGACATCTCTGAAAAAAAGTTATTAACTGATGTTCAGAAATACTCGCTCTCAGTTTCAGTGTTTCCACCAAAAAGTGCTTTTGTCAGGGTTTTGTACTTGTTATTTTTGAGGGATTAAAAAGGTTTTTATTAGGATCTTTCATTCTGAGACTTTTCCTGACTAGGATGAGACCTTTGAGGTATTGCACTGAGATATTGATCAGACTCTTATTACTATTCCATGTTATTTTCATCATCTAGGGGAGAATTTGTCCTGAAAGGAAAGATAAAATGAAAAATGAGTTTGGTCCAGTGATGAGCTGTGTGTGTTCTACGTTGAAATGGAAGCAGTCCCAGTCCCAGACCAGCTTCCAAAATGGTTCTGATACCAGCATCAGACTGGTACCAGATTAGGTACAAGTCATTTCGTTGGGCAGCACATTTCATTGGGCAGTAGGACCTAGCTGCATTATAAAAAAAAAAAAAAAAAAAATTATTAAAATATAAGTAAATAATAATAACAAAATATGGCAACTATTTAAAAAGCATTGTTAGAGGCTCAAGATTGGACAAACTCAAGGAGACTCAAAGAGTTGTTTTCACAACTGTGTTATACTGTTTCTCACTCTGAAATTTCACTAATTATGTATTGTTTCATTTATTTTGTACAAGAGGTATAGCTACTCGATGGCTCCAGCTAGATGTTTAGTTCTAACAATTCCCAATGCATTTAACAAAAGTTTAAGCACTAAGCACATCAGAAGGTTACTCCTGCAAATTCAATGCCAGCTGCGGTATACTTTCTCTTTGATATTCTGAAAACAACATGATTTATCATTTTTAGTGGCTTATTATTTTAGAAGATCTACATTTTTCATTAATCAGCATTAGAGCAAGACACTAATCATAAAAACACCTGAGACTAATATAAGAAAAATGGAAATAAGCATCTCTGTGATAAAGACCTCAAAATGTCTTGGGATGCAAATAAAACAAACATAAGAAGAATCTGCATAATCTCCTACAAGCATTATCCAGGCAGAGAAATCCAATTGTTCTCACATACTCTGACATGATGAGTTTTAAAACAGTTCAAGAGACTACAGGATAGCCGAACATTTAAAAAACATGGTTCCAAAGTCTACAAATAATTGTGTTTATTTTATATCAGTGCTTGCCAAGCAATTACATAAAAAGATCATTACCTTCATTAGAAGGTGGAAGAAATATGAGATTTTCATTAACAGGAAAAATTGCTATGTATATTAGAGGAAAACCTGGTGACAGAACCACTGCCATCTGGGCTATAAAAATTGAATCAGGGCTCTACTCTGGACACAGGCAGTAGAAATCTGCTGAAGCAACCACCAGACAGTGTTAGCCAATGTCAGACATGGCACCTCCTTAAACCTGTCCTCATTTGTCATCCCTCTTGTGAGCGGTCTGAGGCTCAGATTCGTTTCATCTACATTTAAACCCAGCATTTAAATTAGTGTTGTAACCACAGGGACAGATACTTCCTGAAGCTATTTGTATACAAGAGGTCTGATGTGGAGGTGTCTGTCACTCTCTGTGGGCTATAGATCATGTCTAACTCCTGGTCTCACTGGTATGATGGCTATATCTTGGCTGTTTATTGTTCTCCAAGTCTGATGCTGAAGAATTCTGCAGACTAAAATTGGGTGTAAGAGTATTAAATAAGATACTGAGTAATGAGGTTTTCATTTATGTGGCTTGGGTTTTGTGCTAGAAAGCTGCAGCTTATGTCTAATTATATCTTTATCAGATTTAGATAAGTCAGTAGGTCAACTGTTACCCCCAGGTAACCCCAGGTGATCAGTTCGTACAACCAGCCATGTTGTGTGTAAATAAAGGAGCACAAAGCAATATGTTTGGTTTCACGCAAACACTTTTAAAATATTAAATGGCCTCTGATGACACAAGGGCAAAAGTCTGTCTGCCTGGATAACCTTCCAGAGTTTAGGTTCTGAGGTTTGGCAATTTCTTCTGATAATTTGTACCGTCTGCACAAGTCTGTCTAATTTTTCATTCCTGTTCCTGGTGTTCTTCCAGGATACCCTTCTTCCCTGGATCTCAAAACCTCCCTAGGTTCCTTAATTTCACAGTATTCATTGTGGCTTTGGAGCATACTCCTACCTTATTTTTCAGTGTGACTCATCTTCTTGCTTCCTTGCTTGGCTCACAATTTCACCTCCGATCCAGACCTTGCACCGGAAAGATCTTTGGCTACTCCAGTTCTTCAGCGTGTCACGTCCCAGCTTTGGCTAGACCCTAGCTCCAGCCTAGCCAGGACCGTGGCTGGGCACCACCGCTGTGCTCCAGTTAAAATTCGGTGACATGATAAAGATAGTTAATGACCATATAACCGACCTTGCACCAAAAGGTGTTGGGAGTTGTTGCACTGAATCTAACAGTTGCAGGAGCTGTTGTGCCTCAGAGATTCCTAAATTCTGCCTTTCAGTTGAAATCGTTACCTGATTGTAACAACTTGTATTGAAGTCTAATATGTCAGTGTGAATGAAACTTTGGTGTGCAAGAAGGCATTTTGACCTGCATAGAGATGACAAGAAACCAATGCAAAAGTAACTAAATATAAGTTAAGAAACTGTTGAAATTCAATAAAAAAGCATCTTTCAGTCATATTTTGAGCAACACAAATAAACTTACCTTTATGGTTAAAAAGAAAAAAAAACCCTATTTTTAGCTAAACCTTTTTTTTTTTTTAAATAATTATTAGTCTCTGCCTTAAATAGCTCAATTCTGTTAAAAAAAAGTAAGCCCCAAGCAGCAATATGTTCTTGTTCAGAAAAGCTTGGTTTGCAGTCTTGGATTTGTGAAGTGGTGGATAAAAGAGCACCATTTACAAAAATGGAAAAGTAAAATAATCACTCCTTGGCTAAAGGAGTTATTATTGTAGCTTCAGCCATCTAGCCACATAGACAGAGATGGCAAAGGTACAAATGGCAATCTCCTCAGGATTTTCTGAAAATGCACATGTTATGTAGGGGATCCTACCATTAGCTTTATCCAGACATTCATCTGGATCTTTATCCAGGCTCACAAAACTTCAAGTTGATAAAATTGCTTGTACACTAATGATTCGGCCCTAAGCTGCAATCTCAGCACGTAGTGCAAGTGAAGAATAGCTGGGTTTGTGATGTGACTGGAAGAAGTCCAAAGAAAACTGCTGTTCCTCAGGAGCCAGTGGCTGGCATTCAGCATACTCTGGGTCTCTGTTGAACAAATAACACCCCAGCGAGGAGCAGATAAAGCTCCACTGCTGGAAACAACCTTTTCTGAATACATACCGAACTCTGGGACCCAGAGTGCATGCTAATTAAAAATCCCAAATGTCTTGGTAGCAGCAAAATGTTCATTTCCACATTCTGGCTATCCGACGCTCACTCTTTCATATCTCGTTTTTCTCAAAAGGTTGGATCAACTGCTTGTATGACTTGCTCATTAGCTTGAGGATAAAACTTGTTGCTGTTTTAGTGATCTGCTATATTTTTAAGTGATGATTTATGAGAAGGCTTTAATGTAAGAACAGGTAAATTACTACTAGAGAAAAACAGAGTCCTTCCAAAGAAGGAGCTGGATCTCTGCTTGCATTTGAGTCAGAACATTAACTCACCAAGTAACTAGCACCGTTATTGCTTTTTACCATTGCACAGAAGTCAGTTACCTGCCTGGGCAAGCAGCTGGGAACTGGGGGGGGGGGGCAGGAACAACGGGGAAAGGAGTAACAGGAGTGTGGGTATGTGCCAAGGGGAGGCCGTGCTGCACGGAGGAGAGGCTGAGCTGAGCTGAACTGCTCAGGGGGTGCAGACTGGGACTAGATGGGGAAGAGACTATAACTGGAATGATGGGTGGGAGGGAAAAGAGGGAAGTTGGCGGTTCAGGAACAGGTGGAAAGGATGGCAGAAGAGGCTTCTGCTGGGAACAGGCCAGGAGGAGCCTGTGATCACTAAAGAACATGGTTTCTCAAAGACTGGAAAGGGACCTGTAGCTCCACAAATTCACCTGTGACCTGTGTATGTTGTGGGGTTTTTTCTGGGTTTTTTTGTTAGTTTTTGTTGTTGCTGTGGTGGGTTTTTTGTTTTGCTTTGTTTTGGTTTTTTTTAAAGGAAACTAGAAGCACACACACACATGTAAACACACAAAAAAGTCACTGTAAAAGAGGATCAAGATTAAGTGCTCAAAATTTAGGAAATGCTTTTGGGGGTGTCTGTACAACGATCCCTAGGTGCACATGCAATATGATTACAGAGGGTTGGTCATTGTCCAGGATATAATTAACAACATAGTGTCAGAAACTGCTGATCCTTCAAAACTGAAATGGTTTGTAGAGCCCTACCAGACTGAATGAAATTAAGTAAAAATGCAGTCAGAAAGGTTTCCTATCCTCTTCACGGACAGGGTCATAGGAGCCTGGGATCAAACATCTGACAAACCTGCGACTGGCCAGCTGTGCAGCTTGTCTCAGCGCCTACGTGCCCAGGTCTTCCCATGTCTGCCATTTCCTCATTTCCTGATGCTAGACACAGGGGTCCTGTGTCTCTTCTTCAGGGCACCCTGAGCCCCCACTCGCAAAAGCTTTAGTTTAAATGGGAGGGTATAGGAGTATCTCTGCTATGTAAAGAAGAGTCTAACAGCTCCAGCTCCTAGTGCTGAGGCTTCCAGGGGTTGCCTTGGGATCTCTCTTTGGATCAACGTATTTCCAAATGTCTTTAAAGCTTTATCATTAAATGCTTTTCTTTCCTCTTAGATTTTCTCATTCATTGGAATTTTGAAAATTCAAATATATTAAAAAGGAGCAGTTATTTTGTTATTTTAAAGTCTGACTCTTGACCAACTCCAGCTATGACAGTCTTAAATTACATTATCCTTCACTATTTTTTTAATCCTTATTCAATGCACAGGATAGATAGTAGCTACTTAATGAAATAGTACTTGATATTTGTTTCATGTTTAGTCATTTAGCTTATGACCCCTTGGGTATTTACTGCATACTACTGTGAAGAGAAAATTAGTATGCTCAGGGGCTTTTCATCACTGAATCTAAATGTTTCACAGATACTTGAGTGATTTTTTTATTATGTAAACATTGAATAGTTGATACAAGCGTGGCCATTGCCTGTCTTTCACATGTTTGGCTTTCTAATCCTTTTTTTAATATATCTAGTCAATGTGCTTCAGAATCCAAGCGTAGAATAGATGTGTTCTTCATGCTTTGCAAAATTTCATTAGAGAAGAAGGCTATTCAGCAAAAAATACTAAATAGGCGATCAGACTACCTAAAATTTATTATAAGGTTTCTACTACATAAACAGAGATCAAATAGTGCTAGAAATCTGAATATTTTTCAAGCAAAGAGCAAACGCAAGCATTAAGTGGGCCTAGAACAAATACACATTGTACAAAAAAGTCCCCCAATAGACATTACAAAGAAGGGTTTGGAATTTTCCTTTTCTCCTTTTTGTCCCCTTCACTGTACTGTAGAAAACAAACAGGTGTTAAGGTACAGGCAAGGCAGCCCATAACTCAAAAGCTCATATGGCTGTGATGAGATTGATTTACATCTGTGTATGTAGGTGCACTGTTAGGTACTATATCTTAGAAGGTAGGTGATTGCCCTTGAAGGAATTTTCTGCAAAGCAATGCAACGGAAACCAGGTACATAAAAAGGTCTTTCTAACCAAAGGGCCTGGAAGCAATGATCAGTCACTAAAAGACTTTTTTTTTATAACTTTTTTTTTTCCCCCAGACTCTCAAAAGGGTGGGCAAAAGAATGTTTGTTTAAATTTCCATAGGGAAAAAAATCACTTACACGAATATAAGAAGATATAGCATCATCCAAGTAAGACAAAATTGGGAATTAAAGTTCCTTTAATTCTTCCATTAGGCTTAAATTCCAAATTTAGGCAAGGTAAGGCAAAGAGTGAAGATATGAAATCACCAGAAAATAGTCTGGGATACTCAAGGTAGAATCAAGCCTGCTCTTCACTGGTGCTTTAATCAGCCTTTAAGAAACCCATGTTCCTCTTTTGGCAACACAAATTACCAAGTTCCAAACTTTTGTCTCTGGTGGGATGGTGTTTAGCCATGTGTCTGTAACAGATGGGCAGACTGTGCCTATAGATACCCAAGTTGTGGACCTAAACCTCACTGTCTCATTTTCAGATATGATGAAATCTGCTACTGGCATTGACTCCTTATTTCAGCACTGCTGAAGTTCAGCATCCGTCTGTCCAGTCATTGATCTGTGTCTTCCAACTCATCTCTGTGTTACATGGCGAGGTTGGTAACAATATCTGCCCATAAGCATCCAGCCATTCTCCTCTTGCAACTACTAGTTAGTCCCTATACCTGTTCTCCAATATGATTCCTTTCTTGCTTTTATTTTTTTGGTGCTTTCTAGATTGTACCTGGACTTGTGCAAAGCATTTGACACTGTCCCATACAACATCCTTGTCTCTAAATTGGAGAGACAGGGATTTGATGGATGGGCCACTTGGTGTATAGGTGTATAAGGAATTGGCTGGATGGTGGCACTCAAAGAGTTGCAGTCAATGGCTCAATGTCCAAGTGGAGACCAGTGACGAGTGGTGTTCCTCAGGGGTCGGTATTGGGACCGGTGCTGTTTAACATCTTTGTCAGGGACATGGACAGTGGGATTGAGTGCACCTTCAGCAAGTTTGCTGATGACGCCAACCTGTGTGGTGCGATTGACATGCTGGAGGGAAGGGATGCCATCCAGAGGGACCTTGACAGGCTTGAGAGGTGGGCCTGTGCAAACCTCATGAAGTTCAACAAGGCCAAGTACAACGTCCTGCACCTGGGTCGGGGCAATCCCAAGCAAAAATACAGGCTGGATGGAGAATGGATTGAGAGCAGCCCTGAGGAGAAGGACTTGGGGGTGTTGGTTGATGAGAAGCTCAACATGACCTGTCAATGTGCACTCGCAGCCCAGAAAGCCAACCGTATCCTGGGCTGCATCAAAAGCAGCGTGACCAGCAGGTCAAGGGAGGTGATTCTCCCCCTCTACTCCGCTCTAGTGTGACCCCACCTGGAGTACTGCGTCCAGCTCTGGGATCCCCAACACAAGAAGGACATGGACCTGCTGGAGCGAGTCCAGAGGAGGGCCACGCAAATGATCAGAGGGCTGGAGCACCTCTCCTATGAAAACAGGCTGAGAGAGTTGGACCTGTTCAGCCTGGAGAAGAGAAGACTCTGGGGCGACCTTCTAGCAGCCTTTCAGTAACTCAAGGGAGCCTACAAGCAAGATGGAGAGGGACTTTTGACAAGGGCATGTAGTTATAGGGCAAGGGGTAATGGCTTTAAATTGAAAGAGGGTAGATTTAGATGAGATAGAAGGAAGAAATTTTTTATGATGAGGGTGGTGAGTCACTGGAACAGGTTGCCAGAGAAGTAGTGGCTGCCCCATCCCTGGAAGTGCTCAAGGCCAGGTTGGATGGGGCTTTGAGCAACGTGCTGTAGTGGAAAGTGTCCCTGCCTATGACAGGGGGCTTGGAACTAGATGATCTTTAAGGTCCCTTCCAACCCAAATCATTCTATGATTCTATGATTATGGCTGCAACCTTTAGACAAAAAATGAAATACCTCAGCATGGTACTCCCGTTTGTTAGCAGTTTTTAGAATATTACAATGAATTCTTTTCTTAATACAGCCTTGCATATGTGTACATATACTTAACTGTAGCATACAAATGAGTTAACTGAAAGCATCTTCCCTGAGTGTTTGAAGTCAAAACCTGTGTATGATTAGTTCACATTTTTCTCCTCTGTACATTATTTGCATTTGTCTTCACTGAGATTCTATTGCTATTGTTTTCCATTTTCTTATCTGTGTTAAATCCTTCTGATAGTCTTATTTTTCCCTGTTAGATTTGCCTAGTTAGACTCAATTAGCCTAAATAATTTTGCCTTCTCTGTATCTTTTCCACCTCTTTATTCAACTGCTCTTACAGGTCAGCAGTAAACATTCACCATCATGATTCCTCCAAGAGCCACAGGGCATCTGCATTTTAACCTACTTCTCTTGCTTTCTCCTCACCTGTCATTGATCTTTTTGTGTCACCTAGCATCTACAGTATCTTTCCTGCTACCTCCCAAGCAGCGTGCTCATTAAACTATGTAGGCTACTGAACATGCAGTGTGCTTTGTGGTGTATAGCCCCAGAGACCATGACATTCAGATTTGGTAGCAGCAGATCTCCAAGGCCCATATATTTCTCAATTTAAGCGAGGATAAGGTGGGGGCAAAGACAGTGCAAGAAGGAGAGGTGTTACACAGCCCTCTGCAAAATAAAATAAACAAACACACACACACACATATACACCCCCCAGTTCCTGAGTGACATGTAAAAAGATTTAGTGGTTCTCCTTAAGCCAAGCAGCTTCCAAGACTGTCAGGAGCTCATTAAAATCAGGGAACTATGGCAGTGAGAAGTGATAGAAGTGAGCACAGCAAGGGGTAAGAGCCTGGAGAAATGAGCTCACAGGTGGGTGGACTATTAATAGACCTCTGAGAGGGGGAGATGTGACCTTTGAAATAAACTCCGGTAGAAAAAAAGGAGCGGCATGGTTGGTATAAATACATATATAACATTTGACTTAAAAGAATGTTTTGTCAGCACTAGATTTCAATCTCTGCTTCAGGTTCTTAGTGTTTCTTTAGAAATTTTTTTGTCGCTAGAAGATTTGTTTTAAAATTCTGATTTTTTTTTTACAAAACATTTGCACTTTCAGTTAAGGAGGGAATTTAAATTGCTGACAATTAGCTTAATTGAAGTGAAAACCTGAGAAGATCCTATGAGGAGAGAATTTCCCTGGTGAGCCTTGTGAAACACAGCTGGGTTTAAAAGACAGGATTAGAAGCAAGTATCCAAAACATCCAGGAAATGTGACTGTCAAGGGAACCTCTGTAGCCCAGCAGGACAAAGTTCTGCACAGGTTACAGCTCACGTTTTAAAGTGCTGCAAATCTTTGAAACTCCTTCAAAGTAGCCGCAGAGCAAATTAGGCTTATCAAAACTAAAGGAGAGATCTTTGTTAGAAGGAAACAGTGAGTCTATCCTGGGAAGGCTGAAAGGGGACTCATACCTGTGATGGGAAGAATAGTACTGAAAAATGCCAGATTTCTAAGTTTTGCAGACCTAAATATCATGGTATTTTTATTTTTCCATTCATATTCTGCCTTAAAGGGAGATGATGTCACAAAAAGCAGACTAAGCAGCTGAATGGGCAAAGAAATTTTAAACAGGATTTCAGCTCAGGGGTTTGGGGAGAAAAGGAGTCAAAATGGGCTCAGGAGGCACAAGAAGGTGCCTGTCACATATCTAGTTATTGAACTGCAAAAGCTGTGGGCTTCCTCATTGCAGGTGTACAGCCAGCCATTGCAGAAGTGATTAAAAACCCCAGCAAATCAGGTGTCTGAGAGCAGTCTATAAGCCAAAGCTGTATCATGGGCTTGGTGAGAACGCAATGCCCTCATGTTGCTGACATGTGATGACATCTGCACTGTGATGATAAAAAGAACTGGATTCAAAAATCTACCTACAAAGTATGGGCAGCAGAGATTGACCAGCCATGAGGAGGCGACTATTTTTTTTTTTTTTCTTAGCATATTAATTCTTTTCTCCACTATTTGGGCTATAGAATAAGGCTTTTGCTGAATTGAAATTCAGCTTTTCAACACTTCAATTTTAGGGATTTTCTAGTGAGTTAGCAGACTGTGTTTTCTCAGGTTGTTTCAGTCTCAGACTGACTTGCAGGAGAAGTACTCTTCCTTGCTTCAGAGAAAAAGCAAAACAATTGTGAATTGTTGGCTTGATTTTTCCTCTAAAAGCAGTTGAGAATGCTGTTCCAGCCAGGCTCATCAAGAACTTGGATAGCAAGATGTAAGTAGATTTTCTGCTGTTAACCTTTGGCAGAAAATGAAATGAACGCTGGGGGCCAACACTTAGAAGGTGAACTGGGCTGTCACTTGAGAATGCAGCAATTTCTCCTCACCTTCATTGGTTCATCTACCAAGAAGTAAAACCGTACTGGAATGTAAGAGTCAGGGCTCTACTTTGGCTGATGTGGTGTTGCAGATGATTTGGCACATACAGCTACTACTACTGTAGTTTTACAATCCAAAATAAAATTTCTTTAGAGATGAAGGTTTAGAAATAAATGTTTCAACTAATTAAGCCTAATTGTGTCAGCCTGAGGTGGCTGATTAGTATAATGTGCACAATTGTAAGCAGAAGACCGTACAGGATCTCCAAGGGTTTAGAGTAATTGAGTATGAAGTATGAATGAGAGCGCTTTCAGGCAGGGGAGAGAATGCAAGTCAGTGTAATAACAAGCTGAGGCAAGGTGAATCAAATTCATTGCTTCCATAAGAGCTGGAGGCATGATGGGTCTACATAGTCCTGTACATCCAATTCTGAGATACGAAGAAGTCTTTTTGGTCTGGAACTGGAGTTACCCAACACTGTCAAGCATACACTCAACAGGGAAGCAGTACCTGGCAGAAAATGAGAGTGACAAGGACCACAACTTCTCATGGTTTTAAACTAAAAGAGGGAAGATTCAGACTAGATATAAGAAAGAAATTTTTCACAATGAGGGTGGTGAAGCACTGGAACAGGTTGCCCAGAGAGGTGGTAGATGTCCCATCCCTGGAAACATTCAAGGTCAGGCTGGACGGGGCTCTGGGCAACCTGATCTAGTTGAGGATGTCCCTGCTCATTGCAGGGGGGTTGGACTAGATGACCTTTAAAAGGTCCCTTCCAACCCAAGCTATTCTATGATTCTATGATTCTCCTGCTTATAGTATATGTTAATCACCTTGCTGTTGGAGTAATTAGGAAACAGTGTTATACAACTCAATTAGATTTGCTGAGATTGATGAAGTTTCTGCTCCCCATGGTGCAGCTTGTGCCTCAACAGAGTATCAGATGCAGGGCTCCAAAGTGGCTGTGGTA
This sequence comes from Phoenicopterus ruber ruber, assembly GCA_009819775.1. Classification (NCBI taxonomy): domain Eukaryota; kingdom Metazoa; phylum Chordata; class Aves; order Phoenicopteriformes; family Phoenicopteridae; genus Phoenicopterus; species Phoenicopterus ruber. The sequence goes on along the minus strand of CM020215.1, from coordinate 24,998,111 downwards.
CGGAATAAGGTCAATGTTTCAAATAGTTGCTCATTTATATTCTGTCTTGGAACAAATTTAAGAATATGCTCGCTAAAGGTAGATGTGTCAGATTTCAGGGAGGTCATTTCTCCAGAACAGAGAGGGAATGAAAAAAAACCCAACCCATGATCATCTCCAACTCCCAAGTATGATGTCATTCAAGCTCATTAATACAAGCATTGTAGTTCACTGCATAGAGGTTTGACATCCAGGCAAGCTGCCTTCTTGCTTTGTTGTTGGTTATCCTATTTTGGTTTTGTTTGTTTTAACTTGATACCGAGACTAATAGACAGATGGTCAAATGGCAATGCTAACAAGCTATTGCTCTGAAAAGTCAGAGAGAATTAATTACAGAAGTTCTTTCTTTGGTTTGAATATATAAATACAGACTATGCTACTTGGTGTGTCTGGCGCAAGTGTCGTGTATCTGCATGAATGATTATATTTTGGAGTGATCTTCTCTAAATAGAAACCTACAGGTGAACTCTTTATAGTCTTTTTGTTTTCTACAGGGATATAGGACAAAAAGCCCTGAGAACTACTTCTCTAGAAAAATTCTGATACACAAAGACACTTGTTTTGATCTCTGCATGAGTCTATATAAATTGTTCAGACTTTTCTAAAGGCATTCTGTGATTCTCTTCTGCCTAACCATTATGTCATCTTTTGTCCTCTATTGTAAACTCTGCCTCCCCTCTATTTCTCTTTCTGTCTTGTGGGCTCTGGAGACATGATAGCTTTCAGAAGAGAAGCAATACTAATGGAAGGCAATTTGAGGGACTATAATCTCCATCTATATCTATTCCAATAACCTTCACATGTGCCATAGCATGCTCTGAAATTAGTGTCACTTGTAATATATTTCTAATGGTTAGACTGGGAGAATTTTTGTGTGTAGGGTACAGTGCGATCAATCTAGACTACCTCCAAAAGAACTGGTATTTCTTGGTGTGAGGAATTCTCTATTTCAGAGACAAGATGGACTAGCTAAACTTGGACAGGTTTGGCTCATTCCATGAAAAATGTGGGTGGACAATAGATAGGAACTATGCTATATTTCCTGAAAAGATTTCCTGTACCATCTTCTACCTATGAAAAATTTTGTAAATGGTTTACTTTTCAGCTCAATTGTAGGAATGAAAGACTGTCAAGAAAATCCATGAAAAATAATAAATGGCGAAAAAAAATAATCAGAGGGATACTTGTTGCCAATGTATATGAAATATCACCTCAATTCAGCAATTGCTAACCTTTCTCAATATCAGAGAAATAAGAAAAGATGTCATGAAGGCTGCTTCAGATTTTAGCACGTAAAATTTCATACCTTACTACATCTTACCATACCACTGAGGTTAAGAGAAAGTGAAGGGAGTAGGAAATAAGAAAGAATTATTTAAACTTTGGTCCTTTTAGTTCTCCATTTATTATTTTTTTATAACAAGATCTGAAGAAAAAAAGTATCAAAGAGGATGAAGTGCTTCTTTTGGCCACCTTAATTTTTAAGGAAATCTACTTATAAAAGGTTATACCAACATCTTGAAGCATCACCTATTGTATGTAATTGACAGAGACTTCAACAAGTGGAACTTGAAATAAGTTCACCCACACTTCCACTCCAATATTTTTCTTGCAATATTTCACATCTCACACTGGGATTATAATACATATGCTGAGCATAACATCATGGACTTGATATTATTTAACGTGTCTGGGTCCTGCTTCAAGGAATAGTATGTCACTTAAATGCCTACATGTCCAATTCCTCTATTAGTTCTGTTAACTGCAGTACAGAAATAATGTATATGTTACTTAGGTCCTTTCACCACTGAGTATGTGATGACTGTGCCTACTCGCATACATAATGTTAGTCACTCAGTGGCAGTATACATACTATATAGCGTAACAGAAAACATTTTATAAACATACAACGTTTATATGGTCAGGTTGGTTGCTGTTACAAGAAGAATAATTCATCTAACAGTCAGTTGCTTCTGAATAAAATCATTAAAAGAAATTTCACAGAGACATTATGCTAGGGCTTGAGCATTTTGCTATAAGAGAATGGATTTGACATCAATGGACCAGGACATGTGCAGTTGTATTGGACTTTTATGTGGCAAGGTCTTGGTCGCAGGGAGGTTACAGGGGTGGCTTTTGTGAGAAGACACCAGAAGCTGCCCCCATGTCAGACAGAGCAAGTTCCAGATGGCTCCGAGACGGGCCTGCCACTAGCCAAAGCTGAGCCCATCAGTGATGTTGGTAGCGCCTCTGTGGTAACGTATTTAAGAAAGGATAAAAAATGCTGCACAACAGCAGCCGGGAGAGAAGAGTGCGAGTATGTGAGAGCAACAACTCTGCAGACACCAAGGTCAGTGAAGAAGGAAGGGGAGGAGATGCTCCAGGTGCCGGAGCAGAGATTCCCCTGCAGCCTGTGGTGAAGACCATGGTGAGGCAGGTTGTCCCCCTGAAGCTCATGGAGGTCCATGGTGGAGCAGATATCCACCTGCTGCCTGTGGAGGGCCCCACATCAGAGCAGGTAGGTGATCTCTGAAGGAAGCTGCAGCAGGGGAGAGCCTGCGCTGCAGCAGGGGACAGACTGCACTGGAGCAGGCTCCTGCCAGGAACTGTGGCCTGTGGAGAGGAACCCACACAGGAGCAGGTTTTCTGGCAGGATCTGTGACCCTATGGGGAACCCACACTGGACCAGTCCATTCCTGAAGGACTGCACCCCGTGGAAAGGACCCACGATGGAGCAGTTCTTGAAGAACTACAGCTGTGGGAAGGACCCACACTGGAGAAGGTCATGAAGAACTGTATCCCATGGGAGGGACCCCACGCTGGAGCAGGGGAAGAATGTGAGGAAGAAGGAGTAGTAGAGACAAAGCATTATGAACTGATTACAACTCCCATTCCCCCTCCCCCTGCACTGCTTGGCAGGGGGAAGGAGGTAGAAGACTTGGGAGTGAAGTTGAGCCTGGAAAGAAGGGAGGGGTGGGAGGAAGGTACTTTTAGATTTGTTCTTATTTCTCATTACCCTACTCTCATTAATTGGCAATAAATTAAATTGATTTCCCTAAGTTGAGTCTGTTTTGCCTGTGATGGTAATTGGTGAGTGATCTCCCTGTCCTTATCTCAACCCATGAGCTTTTTGTCATGTTTTTCTCTGCCTGTCCTGTTGAGAAGGGGAATTGAAAGAGCGGCTTGGTGGGCACCTGGGGCCAGCCAAGGTCAACCCACCACAGCAGTTTAGGTGTTTTGTAACTGAGAACACTGTCTTTGGTGTACTTAGTGGTTTGAGTAGCTCTACCCTCTGAGCAAAACTTAGCACTATGGCAGCTGGAAATGTCTGGATTGGTACAGAATGCACTGTACCGTCTCACTCTCTGATGAAGAGTTTGCTAGACATATTTTTACTGCTGTAAAATAAGTGGAATTTAGAATATATTACCCAGTTATACGTCAGTGAAACTGTCTGCTTCATTGCCTCCTGGATGAATATATTTTCCCTGTGGTAGTTTCCAGAGACCTGATTCTGACTAAGAGGCTGTTGCATTACATTGTATTATGTAGGGTGACATTTCCTACTGAGAGGAGGTGACATTTAAAGATCCCAGTCCTGCAGAAATTTACACTTGTGCTTGTTTTTTAGGCCACTCTAAGTGAAACTAACTTCATAAAGTTAAAAAGGTGGAGAAGTCCCTGAGGATCAGAGTATACTTCAGTAATTATTGAATAAAAGTTCAAAAGGCACAACAGACAGTAACATAGAGCAACAGATTGCCAAGAGTGGTAGGTAATTGTGGTGTGCCTGACCGATCTGAAAGTTTTAGAAAGCCATGCTTCCAGCAACTGCTGCTATTGAGAGAGGACCTGAGTGGTGGAGTAGTAAGCAGTGTTGCAACTGTAGCATGGCAGTACTTGAGAATCAGTGACTGCTGCAAGAAGTTCTAAAGATGCAAAAGTCTGAAATTACCAAAATTGTCTGATGCTGCTGAGACCTTAGGAAAGATACGGGTTTTTATGGGAAGACCCCAACAAACTCTTTTCTGCACCATCATTTTGTAATGGACTTTTCATAATTTGAAAAAAGCTGCCACAGAAAAGTTTTTAAAGCTTTCAAAATGCTTGGTGTATACTGTTTATCCTACACCTCTGTCAGGCTCCCTTGTCATTTTAATCAGTCACATCAGACACGAGGAGGAGAGAGAAACTTTACCTCCTAACACATTTGGACAATCTAAAATATGTCATTTTTCTTCATATATGTAAGTGTCAACATCTCATGTTTGTTACCTTAGGATCTACTGAGCCCAGAAAGTAGAAGGATTTTCAGATTTGCAAAGGTTTGGTACACCTGTGATTAGTCCTGATAGTTTATGAAATACTGGATATGAAGTCTGTCATCCATCCAGGTGTTTCCTATCGCCTATGTTGCAATGTCTGTTAGTAATCTGTAATTAAAAGAGTTATTAAGAGGACTTGGATAGTAGTTCCAAAATCACAGAGTGGCTGGAAAAGTGCCATTGCAATGCTTCTGTCCTCTCTGTCCTGGATTAAGAGATTGAAGGAAATGATTGAGTCTTCATTTCTTCCTGAGGTGAGTGTCTTCCGAACTGTGAAATTGATGTAGCTACCAGCTCAATATGTGTCCTGGTTTAGGCTGGGACAGAGCTAGTTTTGTTTTCAGCAGCTCCTGTGTTTTGGCTTTAGTGTGAGAACAGTGATAGCACACTGATGTTGTTGGGTGCTGCTGAACCACCAAGGACATTTTGCAGTTTCCCAGGTTTTGTTAACGTGCAGATGCAAAAACTTGGGAGGGGTAGAGCCAGAACAGTTGATCCAAACTGGCCAAAGAGAGTATTCCATACCATAGACGTCATGCCCGATATAAGTGAGGGTCAGTTGGTGGGCCACTAGGCTTTTAGACCCTTAACTTGCCTTAATCCTTAAGCTTCCCTTCTGGTTGCTTTTTGTTTCCCCGTTTTTTTCCTTTTTGTTTTTCATTTGTTCATTCGGCTGTTAGTTCCCTCGCCTGCTCTCTCTGGAACTTGGTGTTCTGGGATAGATGAGGGGGAGGAATACCCCTGCTCTCTGACTGCTGCTCGGGACGGGCTGTATTGGTTATCGGGTGGTGAGAAATTGTGTATCATTTGTTTTATATATTCTATTATCCTTATATATATATATTCATTATTATCATTATTAATATATTTTTATATTTTTCCTTTGCTGTCCTGGTGAACTGTTTTTATCTCAACCCGCGAGTTTTCCTTTCTCTCCAATTCTCCCCCCCCACCCCAGCAGGGAGTGGGGGAGTGAGCGAGCGGCTGCGTGGTATTGGGTTACAATTTGGGGTTAAACCACGACAATATGTTAAACCAGACATGGTTCTGGTGTGACGTATGCCTGAGGCTAACCCATCTTCCAGCCTATCTCAGGTCTAGCGAACACAAATGTGACTGTAAGTCAGTCAGATTCTTCCCGTTGTTTAGATGGAGGTGAGGATCTAGCTTCAAATGTGTAGTGGTCATGTCAGGAAGTTACACCATTTGTCTATGACCTGAATATAACGGAGATGGTGACACCCATCCTAGATCTAGAGGATGTCCCAGCCAGATATGACAGAGAGGCCGTATGACCATGTCGAAGCTGTTGGAGGTCCACTTGATCTGTTCAAAACACTTTAGTTCTTTCCAATGAGTGTGTTGAAACAACACTTTGCAGAACTGTCATTGCCAAATGCGTGGACAGTAGGTATTTCGAAAAGTACGTGGCTTCTGAATATAGTTCCAGAATCAATAACTATTCCTTAACAGGTATTTTTACAGCCAGTTCCAAGACCTCTACTGGTAAACATCAATCAGGTAAAAATGTAATCCTCTTTCATTTGATAGAAAGCCCTACATTATGTATACCTTAAACCAATGCCCCCTTGGGCTACTCAGGGTGAAATCATAAACACTGTTTAGAAGATAAGAGGGAACTTTGTAACCATGAATGGAGGAATATTTTGGTGTATCTGATCATGCAGATGGAGGTTCAGATTTATTACAAAATCAGTGTGGGGCAGTTGACAGATGAATGAGGCGTTCACATGCCATTCCCATGGATTTAGTGTGTACATGAAAGCTGACATACCTGATTCATGTGGAACAATACCTGAGACTTCTACAAGCAAAAACACTCAAGTGGCGCTCTATTAATAATATTACTGTTAACTCTAGTGGCAAGTATGTGCATCAAAAATGTTACTGGATATTTGTCTACGTAAATGCAACTAATGCAAGATCAGCTTAAATAATTTGAGGGAAGACAACGTTCAGATTGCAGCTAAATGTGTAATGATTGGAGAGGGTTTGAACAGCATAGAGAATGGGATGCAGTCTATGTTGCTGAAATATAGGAAATGAAAGCTTTAGTAGGTCGGTTTGGATTTCATCTGAACTCCACCAAGACTTTACAGCAGTGACAGGGATGTCAAGCAGGATATATGGAAGAAGACACAATAAAAAACTTGAAACTGAATGGTGAAGGCAAATACATTTACAGCCCTCTTCTTATCTGCTTTAGGAATTAAGAGAGTTTCACTAAGAGATATTTACTAGCTTTGAAATCAGTATTCCACTTAACTATAATGTCGTAGTGCCTCTGTTTTATGTTACTCACATCCATTATTTGGTCTTTAGTTTTGCATATTTGCATATATTGAATAGAGAACTGGATCGGAACATCTGAGTCATTGAGTTCCCAGCAATTGCAGATAATTGCACGAAAACTGTAGTCCAGAATAGTTTCAGAAACATTCATGCCAATGTCACAGACTTGTCTCCACATGCTGTAAGACATACCTAGAAAACTATGTTAAGATTAAGAAGCGTTTCTGGGATGTTAGTGTTACTACAATTATGATAAGTAGAAAAGTGAGTATGTGCTACTGCATTACTGAAAAATGGGAACTGAGGGAGGTGAGAAAAGTCTGCAGGGATTCTGCATACAATCCAAATATGTTTGTGAGAGAAAAAAACAATTTATCTTATATCAATATTCACTATACTAAATAAATCTTCATGGAACTGTCTTCCAGGAACTTTTCCTTAAGGAGTCAGCAAGCTTTCACTTTTGGAAATGCTCTTTGATGTTTGTTATGCAGTGCTTTTGTAGAAAGGATTATTGGAAAGAGAAATCTAAGGGAGTAACAGCCAAGCTTGTTCTCTGTCATGCTTCCTGGAGTCGACTATTGGCCCCTCAGTATCCAATATTTGCGTTAATTGGTGAGATTTCTGGAAGAAATAATTGCTAATTAGCTATCTTTTTCATTCTAGGATGTGTATCAGGATATAAAGGAAATACATTTCATTCACTATACTCTGACTTCATCTTCATCAGGGCATGCTGACATTTTCACCTCCCAAATCTCCTGAAAGTTCTTGATATACAAAAAGGTGACCATACAAGTAAGATACTTTTACATAGCATTAAAAATTACCTGGTAGTTTATTTTAGTCACATCTACTCTTTGTTACTGTGAACTTACATATTGTCAGGAAAGAAGGCTTCCCTTATGCAGCAGATAATACAATACCAGCTGAAATCATGGGGAAAAGCTTGTGAAATTCATGTTGGATTAAGTTCTTATCAAGAGCAGAATAAGAAGGATTTTCTTAGGTTGGGTAAGCATTCCTTCTGACCCAGTGATTATTCGCTCTTTATGACTCTTCTCTGAGCAAAGGACTAAAATGAGTTTGGAAAAAACATGTTAAGCCTTAAATAGAAGTGGATCCAAACATCACCATTCTGAAATATATCAAAGGAAATGCCACTGACGCATCACTTCCCAACCTGGATGGATCAGAAATGATCTAGATCTGAATCTGTATGTACTAAACATTGGAAGTCATTGTTTAATTCAGCACAGTTTAAAGACAGATATCTAAAAAGCACGAGTGGGGACACTGTTCCCAGTAAACATCCAGTGGATAAGTTTTGGTAAGGGTGGTCTGCCTTGTGACTTATAATTGAGACATGGCACTTTTATATATCTCTTATTTTCAGAACTCACGAAGAATCAAAGCTTTAATTTATTCTCTGCTACAATAAACATCCTATATGCATGGTACTTGCAATTCGTTCTGAAGCCTTTACTGAGTTCTTATATGTGCTGCTTTTTACAACTCTGTTAGGCCTTTTGAAGACACGTGATATAGGATGAACTATAGTAGTAGCATGAGTCAGCTGTAGTGATGTATTTGAAGAAAAGATTTGTTGACAACCAGAACAAATGGCCACATCAGTCTTGGCGTTTTATATCAGCTCAACAGCTTTTAGTTCTAAAGCCTTAGAAATTGGGCAAGGGCAAGTATATTGGTTGTCATGACCACCGTCTTGGCAATGTTGGTTGTTCCCTGCTAGATATTGGTAAAACAGCAGGAGACTATCTTATTATCATTAATTTTAATAGCTTTCCACATCTTAGCACACCTTATGCAGGGTTGTAGAGACGGGGGATTGTGTGTTGAGCTCAATCCTGCTCTTGTCAAAACCTGTGCAGGAAATGAGGGTGGCTTTGGAGATTGACACACAAAGATTAAATGGAACGTGCAGAAATACACCTAATGTATCACATCAGGGAAAGGAGGAGGGAAGGACAGGAAAGAAGGAAACAATGGTTTAGCTTCCCAACTAATTGTACTTAGTGGGCACAACGGCAGGAGTTTAGCTTTAGACATGAGCGAGTGGCTTATTGACATCTCAATGGTTTATTTTTGCTGCCTCTGGACTTGTATAGAGAAAGAAGGGACAGAGCAGGGCAGGGAAAAAATGCCAAAGGAATTACTTGTTAAGGGGAGGGAGAAAGCAAATTCAGATTTCATAGGTAACCAAATAGAGAGGGAGAGGGAGAGGGAGAGGGAGAGGGAGAGGGAGAGGGAGAGGGAGAGGGAGAGGGAGAGGGAGGGAAGGGGGCGGGGGGAGAAAAGAGTTCATTTGGTGCATCAGCTCATCAGCTGTTTGAACCATTGCAGGAACAGAGGTTTGGAGACTGGTGACTAGAGGCAAAGATCTTGAATTAATTCTGTGCCCTCCCTACCCATAAATGCAAACACCTTCCTTTCAGAAAGTGACATTTGTAAGCAGATTCTTCTACTTTGCTTATTGTTAAGTGAACCAGTGGTACATCCTGAGATACCACGGTGATGTGACTTGCAATTGCCATAGGAGATCATCTCCTTTGCTTTCTCTGAAGGGTATTTGAATGTAGAATTCTATTGTTATTATTTGTCTTATTATATTTGTAATGATGTTTGCATTTTGGAAACTTTCCTAGGATCTCTCTCCTATCCTAGTGGCCCTGTCTTTTTTTTATTTGATGAACTGTTCATTTTACCTATCTTTCCTCCTTGATACTGTTAAAGAAGAGGTAGTCTTTCAAGTCAGGTGGATGCCTTAGGGCTAATTATTTGGGAGAAGTTCCCCTCTTGATGGTGTTAATAAGAATGGTTAGAAGCTATTTTTTTCTGAATTATTCTTACTTGAAAAATGCTGTAAGTACCGTAGATTTTACAGCCTTATCCCTATGCTTAGGATGGTAACACGCCTTTGCCATTTCTCCAGGTGAAATTCCTAACCTCTGAGCTGCAGTCATTCTCCTCACTTGCTCTTCTAGCTGCACTGGTTTTACATTCCTGGCTGATGGTAGCCCAGTTTCAACAGAAAACAGGTCATGTCATACACGGGTTTGAATCCTTTCAGGCAAGGGGTTCACCTACTCCTGAGGTGAGTGCTCCAGCCAGTTGGCTCTTATGGGAAAGGTGAGCAGTACTAGTACTATTTTCAGCTTCTGTCTTGTAAAAATAAAGGTACCAAATCATTCAATGTCTTGACATTCTGTACTATATGCACATATACCTTAAGGATTCAGTGGGCAGTTGGGGACCTGAGCTCTAGGTATAGCAACTTTTTGACTCTGTGCTTGGTGTTACCTGCTGGCTAACACTTCAGAGGTGTCTGATTTTCTACACTGGCTAAAAGGGAGCTTATTTATCCAGCTGACAAGAGATCAGTTCGGAATTCCCAACTTATTTTCAGGTGCTGCATTACTTAAGTGGGGCACCATTGGTCTCCTATGTCTGGCTCTACAAGCTGTTTGGAGAAGATGGATGTGTGGGAAAGAAGTTATGTGAGAAATTCAAGGTTTTTCAGGTTAAATGGAAGAATGTACAGAGAAAAAACAGGGTACAGATGCAGAAACTTGTAATATGAAAGAAAAAACGGAAATAAAGTGATTCCCACTAAAGAGCTTGTTTGTAGGTAACCTAGTTAAGCATAGACCATCAAAGGCTCCATTCTGCACTCACTAACCAGGCCCAGGCCCCAATTCATGCTGCTGAAGGGAGTGAATGAGCACCTGATATCTTGCTTCCTACTGTTTCTGTATGTTTTTTAGATCTGTTCTTTCATGAGAAGTCTTGTAGGAATGGAAATGTCCCTTAAAACTTGAGATCTCTCTTCTGTCTCATACTCGTCAGTCATGCCCTTCTGTTGATGGATGCAGTTCGTATTTCTGCCTTTATATTTTGTCATCTGTATAAAGTTTCAGAAAGGAACTAATGGGGAAGAGGGAACCTTTAAATTTCATTTTAATGAAACCTACTGGTTTTCCCATCTCTTCCCACTGCCAATGGCATCTATGCCCTCTTATAACCTTGTTTACCTCTTCTTCTGACAAGTGCTCTCTGCTTTGCCAATCAGCTTCTTTTTAACTGTCGGCTTTTTCAGTTCTAATGGAAAGTCAGCCTGTTATGTGGAGATCATTAAATCTGTTCTTTCTTATGTTTCTTCTTTTTTTCCCCCTATTTCTTTGACATCAAGAGAACTTTGCAGAAGGCTCTGGCAAAAGTGTCAAAACTTCAACCAATTTATTTACTTGTTTATAAAAATTCAAATAAAAAGAACACATTATATACAGTAGCTTAAAATGATCTTAATGATAAAGAAATATATGCAGACACCTCCCCCTCCCAATTTTCTTTCAAGACTGTAGTCTGTGGACTTGATGGTTGCCAAGGTGAATGTTTGCCACCTTCTGTGTAATTTTTTTCCCTTCTTTGATTTTATACAGTTTTTGCAGCTGTTAAATTTCTGTATCTTCTCTGTCATAGGCATCTTGGGAATCAATATAGCACATTGCTGACTTTCTGTCTGCTCTTAAAAATTCTGATCTACATGATTTTTTTTTCTACACTAGTGGTAATTTCTTAAGTGACTGTGAATATGAAGTCCTGTAACAAGTCACCTTTGAGAACAGCTACATTAATCCAGAATTATGTCTTTGTTTACTTCTTAAGTTGTCTTTTTTTGCTTCCTTAACTAAAGTCTATTTCTAGAACTCTGGACTCTTTAATAAAATTACATGTACAGGGGAAGCCAAACTTAATTATCTTACCATGGACTGCTGTGGGCTCAACTTTGAGAGCTCTGGCATCTCAGCTCGTGTTTACTCCAACATAAGCCGAGAGCACAAGCTGTCATTTAAGACTGCAGTCCAACATCCCAGGCAGCTTAATAGCTCTACTGACTGTTCATGTTATTTGAGACACATTTAAAACCTGATCTTGCATGCACCAGGGAGTTGATAGGAAACTTTAATGAAACTCAAGTACCCAGAGATGTAGAAGTAAACATATATAGACGGATATGCAGGATTAGAGTGTTGCAAGTGTGCAGGGGAAATTTTTGAGTGTATATTAAATTCTGATTTGCTTGCTCTTCTTGTTCACTCTTTTCCCCATGATTTACTTAAAATGTTGTCACTGTAGTATACACATGTGCAAGCTGAAAGTTCTCCAGGAAAGTGCAGTTTAGCTGAAATTGGAGTTATCTGAAATCAAAATCTTACATTTTACTATTTTTATCAATAGCCTTTATATATCATGGGAAACTTAATCAGAAGGCTGGGTTGATTGAAATGTGATGGTTTGTCATATTAAACCTAAATGATTCCTCTTGTCTGCCTCATGAACATTTGGATCTGTTTCTTGAAGTATATTTTCCTGATTTATTTGATGGAGACACAGATTTGAAATTCACTTTATGACATCTAAGTTAAGTAGTCCTAACTCTGGAGCTCTTGGCTGCTCCAGGCCAAGGGAAGGATTGTGTCTCCCTTCTCTCTACTTTGACCTTCATTTTTGTCCTTGTTGAAGACAGAACATGTGCTACCATAGAGAGTTTAGGTTTTGATGAAATGGCATTTTCCATTTGCCAGGAGTTTTCTGACAAGCACCACACGATATGTGTTTCTCACATACCTGAACTCTTCATGCAATTCACTGGTGGCTTCGGCTACTACACCAGGAACGCAACATGAAGTGGAGTTAAGTCTTAGATTTTTTCCAGGGAACATTAGCGTTCAGTTTCAGCCTGACTATACTAGCTTTTGCTTTTGAGTCGTCAACACATATAAAAGCCTTCCCACTGAAATTAAGTGTTTGCAGGCTCAGGCAATATTTATTCACCACAAACCTTTATTCCTTCTTTCTCCCTCTTCCAGTAATGATATGAATATAAATGAATGCAGTGCCTCCTGATGACTTCGCAATAGATCACTATTTTATTTTTCTGTTTATTTTGTCCTAAAAAAAAGTGGTGTTTTTTTGTTTTGTTTTGTTTTGGTTTTGGTTTTGGTTTTTAAGAAACAAATCCATAGAATGAAGAGGGATTTCATTAACAACTTAGGGGTTTTTTTGTTGAGGAATTTGCCCTATACTTTCTTTTTGACTATAAGAAACAGTCAGGTACTGGGGCAGTGCAGATCAAGTTTATCAAGACAGCATAAACAGTAACAAAGCTTTGACCTGATTCTTGTTCTTATTGTGCTTGTGCTTCTGCAGTGTGCCTGCTGAACACAGCCCCTTCAAGCAAGCTTATACCTATACCCCTTTTTACCTATAATGCAAGGGTACATAATAGTGATTTGAGATGGTCTTACAATATTTTGAACCCCACATCCCTTACCCCAAAATTTCCAAAAAAATAAAGATGCAATGGAGAGCAGCAGAACTTTTGCAATGCTACAAGTCATCCCTTTATGTCTGAGACATTCTGATTACCCAGATCTTTTTCTTCCACAGTCTTTTAGACTACAGAGGTTAAATAACAGAGGATTATTTCTCTCTTCTTCACCTAAAGGCCTATTACTCTACCTTTTTCATTGCTCTCTGAAGCAGAAGGGAAAATATTTTTTTCTTTTTTTTTTCTCTTGAAATGTTTTTCCTGTTCTTCTGAACTTTAATTTCTGAGGGTAAATGATAAATGAAGAAATCACTGCTAAGTTCTTCAGAAATAGATTAAGGTGCATGTTAAAGGACTTTTAAAAGTCAGGTTCTTCTCTGTATAAATAGTGCTACACCTCCTAAAAGCCTGTCTCTTCAAATTAGAGAAGGCTGAACACAGTTCCTTAGGAGCTACTGTAAAATGTAAAGGTACAATTTATGTTGGGAAAAGTGACTGTGCTGATCTGGGATGAAGAGAGGCCCAGGTGTCTGAGCAGGCGAGTGACCTCGTGCCACGATAGATGAGGTTGAATTCTTGGTGCCTTACGTTAAGTGAGACTCATTGCTAATAGAAAATAATTGTAGCAACCAGGAGAGACATCATTTGAAACTATGCAAGAAGAGAGCAAAAGAAAGAGCTGGAATGGAAAATTCATTGAACTGATTGACTACAGTCAATCTCTCACAGTCATGCCTTTTCAAAGGATGTGTTTTCATGAATGCAGGAACCGTGCCCCCCGCGGAGGGAGGCTCGCAGAATTCAGTGCCAACCATTCCCACTCCTGAACAGGAATCTCAAAACATCCCTGTGGTTACGAGACAAGGCTTGAGAAACAGCACAAGATAAACAGGCAAGTCTGTGTATGCTGCCATCAGTGCTTACAGGTATAAATTAAAATTTCAGTGTGAGTTACCGATAGGCTTTTTTTTCTTTTTTTTAATTGGGAATGTGTTTGGCATTTCTCCAAGTCTGAAGATTATAAGATTTGTCCTTCTCCCTTTCATTATTTAATTAGTAACATGCTCATGTCAGGCTGTTTTCAGGCTCCTACGTAGTACTGAAGTATTTGAGGTACAGCTCTGGAAGGAAATTGTGTGCTTATTTTTCAAATGTTCCACTGCAAGTAAAGACTTCAGTCCAATGGGAGTCTGACCTTCCAATGTAAAAGGTGAATTTATTGAGCTTAATTGGCGGTGACATTTGCTTAATCCTCTGAAAATCCTTATGATTTCAATGCCCAAGAGAGGCCAAAAAAAGGAGAAAGAATATGCTTAAAAGTGTCTTTTGTACTTCCATCACTAGCCTGGCTTGTAGTTGCTTCTCTGAGTTGGATATTTAGTGTAATTCATTAGAGCTACTCGAAATGTCGTTTGCTAAGAAACTGTCTTGGTAGAGCTGTTCTCCTCAAAACAAGAAACGAATCGTTGGGAGCAGGAATGAACTGAACAAGGAGGGAGACAGCCTAAGGGAACTGAATCTTCTCCCCCATTTACACAGCCTGATGTGGTGCATGTTTTGTCTGATGAAAAGAGGGAGGAGAAGCTGCTTTTGAAGCGGTTGGTGCTCTCTTCTTCTCTATCAACATCATGATTGCAACCTGCTATTGGAAGGGGATGGACACTGATGCCTCCTGGTACACCAATATCCCCCTGACACCACTTTAGCTGAATTAGCAAGGATTATGCATCATTCAACACAAAATACGAGCTGTCAGGTTATCTGTACTCCAATATAATGGTTCTTTCAGATGTTCTTGTTACAGGCTTAGGGAATGTACCACACCTTGAATCCTGCTTTAGTCTGAGCAGCTCTGTGATTTAGGGTGAAAAGCCTTAAATACTTGTATTTCATACTCACGGTCAGCCCTTGCAGCAATTTTGAAGGCAATGCTAAGGTAGACAATTCAGAACCATTTAAAATCATAAGTCATACCCTAAGAAATAATCCAATTAGGTTTTAATAATAATATAGGGTTGGGTTCTTTTTTATTATTTTATGGTTTGAGTCTTCAAAATTAATTCTTGTAATATATTCGAGCTCTTTTTCCCCTTGAGACTGTATATTAAAAGTTCCTCTTTATTTTTAATTGAGCTTGAGATTTCGGCTAATAGCACACCTCTTGAAGTAATGTAAAAAGCATTTTCAAATACCGTATCACTTAAAATGAACATGATAGTTGGGAAAAAACCCCAGACAAACTACTTGAACGAGAGTCTAGTCATCCACTGAAATTCTAGCTCCGTGTTCCAGTAGGAATAACGGGAGTGGAAGAGCACCAGAATTGAATTCAGTTAATTTATGAATAGGATTGGGTTGTGTAGGGAGTCAGTTAGGTTATTTCTTGATCCATGAAGGACTAGATTTGCATGGAATAGCGCAGGAATACTCTTTAGTTTCTGCAGAAAATTTGAAAAAGGATTAAAACTCAGCTTAAAAAAAAAAATCCACATATTGAAACCAGTAAATGCCGGTAAGTGCCTGCCCCAGAGTTCTTGTGTCCCTGCTTATGGCAGGGAGCAGCTGGGAAGGAAGGATTCTTGGTCATGCAGCTAGGGAAGAGATCTGTCTTTGGGAAGAGTTTGAAGACCTGCAGGTTTTTATGATTTATACACCACTGCTACCTGGCATGTATGAAAACGTGTCTTAAGTACCTGTATCCTCAGCTGGGCAGTCTGTTCGAGAAGTGCTTCATGGAAGGCTAGAAAGTAATCAACCTACTCATATGAATAAGTGCTACTCAGAGGGAGAGCTGTTGAGCCGGGCCCTTTGGGAGGCAGAAGTCACAGACTGAAAGTTAATGATGCTCTGAGCATTATTTGCTTTCTTGAGGTTGCAGGACAAATACTCCATATGTTTCCCAGGAAACCTGCTACCCATGGTGACTGATTCTTGGCTTCAGCTGATCCAGCTGCCTAGTCACTGTCACCATGCTGAAACGCAAACATATTGAGCACAAAAAGGCTCCCATCATGTAGGAAGCATTGTAATTCAATAGAGAAAAATTAGTCATGCAAGTTCTGTATTTCAGTTACCTTACCAGAAAGAAAAAAGAAAAAAAAAAAAAAAAAAAAAGGAGCCCGGTGCCTGTACTTTCCTGTGTGTTCTGCTTGAATCAGAAATGAAACTGCAACCTGAGGACAACAAATCTAATTTTCAAGCTAATGTTCTACTGATACTTGATAGCTAGAAGTTGGAGATATATAATGTGCAAAACTCCTGTTCTGTTCTTGAGACAAAAAGCTCCAGGATACCTTATTTCAGCTGTAGGCTTCAACCTGACATTAAAAGCAGCCCACAGGTTTCCTCCATAATGTGGATCTGGATCAGCCAGCTCTGGCCAGCTCTTACCATCAGCTTCCCAACGCATTCTGAAACCAGACGAGGGGGCTTTTAGCATAGGGCTGAAGATTCAACAATGTATCTGGGGACTTGAAACTTTGGCTTAAAGTTAAGGTGTAAGCCAAAGTTTCGTTATCTACGCAAAAGCAGCGAAAAGACTCTGTTTTATCTATGGTTATACAGGGAGCCTCTGGTGAACAAAAGCCAGGTCAGCACAAGTGAGCAACTCAAACCCTAGCTTACTGTACCTAAACTGAAGCTGCCTCTGCTACGTTACGTTAATTTTCACAGCAGCCAAGTACAATGCCTTTTAGGATCCTTCCTTTAAGTAAGGAAAAAATCAAGAAATGAAAACTAATTTGGAAATTCTTTCCCTTACAGGAGAGTTAAAAATAAATAATACATATGTAAAGCAAGAAAAAGGGCTAAACTAAAATAGAAAAGATTTGCAATAAAGGATGATCTTCAAGATTATCCTTTCTAACATTTCTTGAATCTTGCATCCAGCATGATGCACACCAGTTCCAGGCTAACTCCATGTAGCCCTGATTGCCACAGTAATATCTCAATATATTAAATGTTTTTAGGAGACTTGGGGTCACAAATGGCTTATGTTATGTGCATGAGTATTGGACACAAATTACTCACAGTTGTGTGCAACTGACCCTGAAAACGTTCACAGGCTGTTGTCAAGCAATTCAGTATAATCTACGATACTGAAAATGCACCTGTGTAAAAAGGCTTTCAAAGTGACAATTACAGGACAGAAAAAACTTAGCAGTTTAAATATATACATTTGGTGATGGTTTTAGATATTCAAATAAGAATTTAGATATTCAGAATGCTTGCTATGTCCGTCTTAAGAGGCAGCTGGAGGCCAGGAGGGCTAACTGAGGGTCTCCGAAGCCTATGTTTAGGAAACTAAATACCAACGAAAGTTTCAGTCAGAACCCTCTCCATGGTTTTTAGTTCTACATAGATTTTTTGTAGTGATCCATTTCCTGAAGGTCTTTTTAAACAGATTTTTTCTTTCCTTATAGCACCACAGAGTAACAACATGTAGATCTAGAGAGGAAAGGATGGTTCCATATATTTTTAATTACATCATACTTACTGCATTAAGTTTAGCCAGAAAGTGAAGAAGTCTTTTTCAGTTTGACAAAGTAAAATACTTTCATGGTTATGTGATTTGCTTTAATATTCTTTTCACATCTCGTTTTCTCCTTTTTCAGATATTAAAATTAAACTAAGAAGTAGGAAGCCTCAGAGTTTAATTTTACTAGGTTTAGCTGGGTTTTTTCCCCCTCCTTTTTAGTTACATCTAGCTTCTTTGACAATTTATACCAAGTGTTTGTAATGTTTACAGTTCAGCATTGGAGTGGTAACCAAATAATGAGGGGAAAGAAACAGAAGTAATACAAATGGAAATGAAAATGCAGATCCTGCATTCTTGGACTGCACTATTCCATTAAGCTGCCGGGGAAGACGTGTCTTGTGATCTGTGGATGGAGCCAATAGCTTAATATTAATTGAATCAAGAATTTACATCTCATGAGAAGACACACACAAGGAAGTTATATTTCTCCATTCTGGAAAAACAAAATTATGGCTTTACTCGAAAAGAGGATGTGACAGCTGTCATTAGGAATGTAAACTCCAGAACTCGGTCCTGAGCAGCAGGAAACTCCAGCAAGCTCCTTATGACAGGCCAGTTACGGAATAAACACCTCATGAATAACAATACCAAAATCCAGCGCTCAGATCTCAAAGTTTTACAAAGGAAATAAATGCTACAGTCCCCATGTGTGAGAAGAGGAAGCATGGAACCAGCTAACGTGAAGAGAAGAGGAGGAAGATCTCTGCTGAGTGCCCATGTTGTGTCAGGTCACCAGGCAATGGGGGGTTAGCTAATCTGTTGCGAGATGTTGTTTTCAACAGGTACCAGATCCAATATGTGTAAGAAAAGACGACAACCTCTGCCCACGCTATGTTCACAGGGTATGGAAGGAGGATTCTTCCTTGCCTTTTGTCTCCTATGACCGTTTCTACTCCGTTTTCTACAGCCCAGAAATTAAAGCCAAGAACTGGACTTCATCTTTTGATTTTAAAGGCTACACAGGCTGATACACAGACTTTGGTCTGCTGTGATGAATTTCATTCGCACAGAGCATTTTTCAGTTGGCTTAAATAGTAAAAAGTTACCCAATGAAACAATATTTTTTCCTTGCAATTTAACAGGTGAAAACTATCCTTATAGTGCTTGAGATAAAGAAAAGCTCAGAAAACGTGTATACAGCACAATTACTATAAAATCCTAAAATGTAGGAGTGTGTCAACAAAAGGAAAAAACTTTCAACAAAAAGTGAGCATCTTAGTTTTTAGCAATCTAATTGTCCTTTTTTCCCGTTATGATTGCTCCACTCCTTTCCATGTAACCATTGTCCTCTAAGTATGTGAATCCTTCCAAAGATTTGCATCTTCCATGTTAACCACGATAGTGAGCCAGGAGGCTCACTATTGAAACAAATTCCTCATCTGCTTTTTATGCCATATGATACGTATACATGTGATATATGTGATTATATTCTCACAATATATGTGATTGTATTCTCATTTTTTATCATCTTATACATCACTGAATAGTGTGCCAACACTTATCAACCAAGGGTAAAAAATTCAGGAACATAAGAACTAAGTATTAGCTAACCTAGTCCACACATGCATCTCACATGGAGCACATCCTCACAAATGCTTTCACTAAAGGAAAAAAAAACCAGTTTCTTGAAATCTAAGAAAAGCATTAATTCTCATCTTTTGAATTAAAATCTAGTCCAGAATGAATCAGTGGAAGCTGAATTAAATTCTCTCTGGATATCCATTTCTGAGAATGACTATATTGCAGTTTTATGACAGTGGTTAAAGAAATTATAGAAATAACTTTCCATAAAAATGTTTATGTTCACATTCTGTCACTGCAAAACTGCAGTTTTCACAACAGAAAAAATGCCAAGAACTTGTTTTGAATTTCAAAAGTTGAAGTCACCTCCTGTTCAGAATAAATTATGTTTTCCTTTTTAAAATACATAAGTGTCATGCAGGGAGGGAACCTACTCTTAGACAACTGTTTTGGAAAATACGTTTTCACTATTCGGACAACATTGTCTCTTGCCTTTAAATATTTATTGAAATGCTGAACTTCTGAGTTGTTCAGTCTTCACTGAAAACATTTTATTACTATCAGTATTATTTTAGCTAGTACTTATTTTATTAATATCTAATCTTTCAGTGGTCTTGTGAAGGGTTTACTCACAAGGTTTTGTTCATGTTTTTAAAAAGTGTCTAGGTTATCAGATAAAAAACCCTATGTAAATACATTTAATTATTTTTAGAAACTCCTTTGCTCCCCTGGGAGTGGAGATACAATTACAGTTTAACTCAAAGTGTTATATTTTACAGAGGGCTTATCCAGGCATTTACTTTGCACCTGTTCATTTCTGTATACAGACAACAGTAGTTACATATAGAACTGCAGTAGCCACAGGTGTTACCTGTTTTTTTGATAACAAAGAAACTCTTGTCATTTAATTTTGCATATAAATACGTCTAGTGCCCTCTTAAATGAATTAATTGCAGGATTCCGTGTAGATCCATGTATGCAGATTATATTCCTGTTTGAGAGCCTAGCTGCACATTCGTGTAAGGGCGTCACTTTTGTAGGTTCACTTGCATGGACATGACCTTGCACTTCCATTTATAGATGGAAATCAGGTTGATGTCTACCCGATTTCAGAAATGTATCAAAGCAGGACTTTTTGCTTCACTATTGGCATAGATTTATAGGCTGATGCAGAAAAAAAAATGAATGGATCTTTTGATGGGACCTTACTTGTTCTTTAATTACTGTGTCTGTTGCTCCTTGGAAAATAATTTATAGCCTACTTGGGACTGCAAGCTCGAAAAATGCATTACCTCTTATTTGGTACATTCATTAGACTTTTGCAAATGAGCATCAGGTTCACTATTGAACAGAAATTGAAGTTGTCAGAGCAATGCACTTGGGAATTGGTTATGGAAAGTAAGACAATTTTATCTTTAATGAATATTATGCGATCATTGGCTTTGTTGTTCACATGGGACAGAGAAATCACCTTTAGTAGATTACACAGCTAAACCAATTTACATAATAACATCATATGCATTAAAAATACATTGCCCTTGTGGAGGCAGGGTTCAACTGTTGGAGAGATAAAAATAACTACTACAACTGGCATTTCCCAGCTACACAGATCGGTAGGGATCACAGAATTCTCTTGGACATCAGCTTTAGTAGATTTCAGCACTAAGCCCATTTCCTGAAGCACATATGCACTTTGAAAGAGTTTGGTTTTTGAATCATACATGGTTCTCTCAGGAGGCGAGTTAAAATATGTTTAATTCTATTAAAACTTTTCCTACTAACTCAGATCACGAGGGATCATGTAATCCTATGAAAATGGTCATTATGGAGGAAACTTGATCAGTAAACTAATATCCCTAAACAGGCTGGTACACTTGGGGCGTACATATGCATTATATTAATATTTCTTCTCAGTAGTCATTTGTGACTAGTTTCCAGTGTTTAATTAAGTTCTCAGAAAGGACACTACCACAGCCTTGTATTAGACAATTTGAAGACATGTTTTGGTTGATAACCATCTTTCTCAAAGCAGGATTTTCTTTCATTTGTGGATCATTGCTTTGCCTATACCAGGAGGAATAAGAGTCCTGGAATAGATCAAGGACTAGATTTATGAAATTATTTAGAATTATTTACGTTTTTCTCTACAACACTTAGAAATTATATGATTTAGTTCCTCTAAGAACCTCTAAGAACAGAATTCAAAGTGGTCTGCCCAGTTACTAGTAGAGGGGCTAGGGAGCAATCACATAGAGGGATTTCTTAAGCCAATTGCTACAACACTGAGGAAAGGGTTGTGTAAATAATCTATTTTACTCCTCTATTTAGTCAACAAATTTTTAAGAGGACTTACTTACCCATAAGCATCCCATCCCAGTCTACCTCGCGAGTAGACTTCAGTAGCCCATGGCAACATTTTTACATAGATCCTTATAATGAAAAATTGTGAGTTAGGCTAGAGTATGAAAAAGGTGTCTTCAGGATTGGGACTGTGTTACGTATCCCCCAAAAAGTTGAGCAGGGAGGAATTAAGAAGGCTTGATAAGAATTACTGACAGATATGGCCTAACAAAAATGTGCTGCTTGGAGCATATTTTTACCCATATGTTGTTACTGAGTTAATACTGAGATAGTTGCCTAATGCAGGAAGGCTGAGAATACAGTCACCATGGCCCAGGCTTTCTCCCAGAGACAGCAAGAGACCCTTTCACTCAGGGGGGATAGGAAAATATTCCATAATTTCTCAGGCTCTTCTGAAATATTTTTGCACACATTTACCTTAAACCAATTCACCAGGCTGTGAACGGGAGTAGCAGAGGCACAAACGTACGTTCCCACCTGCCCTGGGAGTGGAGAGCTCTGGCACAGGCACGGGGTAGGAGTTAATGAGCAAGCTTTCCATGCAGGGAAGAATCGATCAGAAATAACTCACATCAGAGGCATAACAATGTTATGGGCACTGGCAGGCAAGCTCTCCTGGACCTTGCTGAACTGCTTAGGAAAATAAAGTTTTTTAATGTAATTTAGTAGATCAAGACAACATTGTTTATTAATGAGGTTCAAGTCAATTTACTAATCTCTTTACCACAGATCAATGGCAGTTAGAAAATAATCTCTATCTGTAGCAATATACACAAAAAGTGGAAAGAGACTGTAACGCATTGTTTCAAACATTATTTCCTTTTAAAAAAAAGATTTAGTAAAGATTATGTTCAGAGAGGTGGCTAGATTTTCAAGGTGAGGAGTCTTTTATGCAGTTTTTCAAAAAGTGTGCCATATAAGAAGTACTTGTGATTGTTCTCAGTTCATTGGTTTAAAAATTCATAAA
Organism: Phoenicopterus ruber ruber; assembly: GCA_009819775.1. NCBI lineage: Eukaryota > Metazoa > Chordata > Aves > Phoenicopteriformes > Phoenicopteridae > Phoenicopterus > Phoenicopterus ruber. The sequence goes on along the minus strand of CM020215.1, from coordinate 24,975,696 downwards.
CTAGAATTTCTTTCTCCTTGCTTATCAACAATCACACTGCATAGCTAGAACACTTTATACCTTGCAACAGAAATGGAAAATAACACATAAAGGCTTACATTTATCAAAAAAATCAGAGTGGAAAGAGAATTACCTAGTTTAATTGCGTATCATATTTTGCAAAGTATTTGTTCTAGTCTGTCTACTGAAATATGTGGATTTCAGGATTTAGCTTCATCAAATTCATCAGTGGTTTTATATATATATTTTTTTTGTTACCATGATGATTGAACAAGCTAGTCAGCTGTCATTCCTACACCATCAATACAAGTGTAATCAAATCTTGAATGCTCTTAGCATTTTTGTACAAGAGCAGGAAAGAATTTTGAATTAAGTTTGCAGTCAGTAGTAAATTCATAATATGATTTTCCACTGCTCATGGCCAGTCTATCTTGCAAAATGTTGTTGTGAAAGAAATGTTATCTGAAGTGAAGCAAATGCATGATTTCTTTCAGATTTATCCCAGCTATGATGTTTAAAACAGTTTGGAGGTATTCCTTTGAAATAGTATTCTATCTGTACTATTTATACATGTCCTAGATTTTTCTAGCAGCGTTCATGGTACAGAAATAAATGACTGGGATTTATATATTAGACAAGAGAGCTAAATGTTCATTAATCAAAGAAATTTGATGAAATTCTTTGTCTTTCAAATCAGAGGATGAAAATGTGAACCCCAGAAAGTAAATTTTAGAAAACGAAAGGCTATATAAAAAGAACAGTGGTGAAAGATTTTGTTGTAAGCGCAATGTTGCATTTGAAAGCAGCCTGGTCATACAGAGTGTGATGGATTACTGGACTCAGCCTCTGCTTTAATGTCTTCCTGTTTGATACTTGTGATCTGTGACCGGTACTGAGCAACTAAGGAGCTTTTTCATTAGATAAAAAGACTCACGCACTGTGATCTATACCTACAATATTATACTTTGCAGGGAAGCATAAAAGGATTTGTTTGTCCTCTTCTGAAATTAGACTTCCCCAGAGTTTGTTTGTGTTTGGGTTCAGGCTCCAGAGAACTGCACAATTTTTTGTTGCTTCGGTCAGCTGCTGTGTGATTCTTTTCTTGCAACACGAAAAGATGGCACGGCTTATACCAGCTGTCTTTGAAAATGTGGTGCCCCATGTTCACCAGACAATTCTTGGTTAAATATTTTAAATACATTTAAATAAATAAATACTTAAAGGGTGATTTTTCATAAAGGCAGAGACAGGTATTCTCTCCCTAACAAGCCTGCCCTAGATTTTCTACCTGCTCTATTAGCCCAAGTTGTGACTTCTTTTATTTTCCCTGAACTCCCCAACTGAAGAGGGGTCTGTGCCAAGACCTTCTCTTGCCCTGAAGCTCTATTAGAGGGTTGAGGAAAATAATTGGCTCAAAGACACGGCCAAGAAGAATTAAGACATCAGCTGGCAAGCCCATGAAAATGTCAGGCGTTATCTCTCATAAGTGACAGGAGAAGGCTGAAATGCAGCCTTTAATCTGTTAATCATTAATTTCGGAAAATGAGTCCACAATTCCCTCTCTAGCACGTCTACGTGGAAACACACCTACCTGATTGGCCCTAGGCAAAGCGTTTTGGTGGAGCACATATCTCCTACATGACGTAATTCTCCGCCAACTCAGCCGGTGCTCACTCCACCCTCCCAGTCCTTCAATGAGCAGCACAAACACCACTTCACCACCGCTCGCTCGGGGTTACCCATCACCCCCAGCCAGGCACTGCAGCAGCTGCGTGTGTCTCTATCGCTTCCTAAATCAGGTTGCTATAGAAAGAATGGTTTCCAAGAAGCATGTTTACTCCAACAGCAGGGATGGAAATTAATCATCGCGTGTGACATGTGAAAGACCGGGAGAGGTATTTGTGGCAGCTGGAAGTTTAGCAGGATGAAGAAAATGTAGGGGGTAGGAAGGAGCGGCATGGGGACAAGGACAGGAATCCTTAACAGGAATAAGAGGAAGGTCATAATGGAGAGAAAGAGGTGGGGGGGGGAGTAGAGAAAGTCCAGAATTAGGTGAAGGAGAGGTGAAGATTTAAGAAACTACAGAAAGGCAAGGAAAAATGGGTAGGAAAATGTAACAAAGTAGTGTGACAAGTAAAGCCAAAATTTATTAAGAAAAAGAAAACTGAAGAATCAGAAAATGGAAGAATCAGCCTTAGTGAGCCAAGTCCCAGCTTTCAGCCACATAAAACCACCACGCTAACTCCAGCTTTCCTCCTCTTCCCTCTAGTATTCCTTTATTTGCAGTCCTCCTTCCTCCCTCTCCTACCCCGTTCCAGAGCCCCCCGTGCTCTCAGACCCCATGTCTCCATGCAGTTCTCCGTGGAGTTTCAGCCTGAGCTGCTTTGTTCCATATCATTTCACACTGCACCGTTCCTGCTGGCTCCATGCTCTCATGGGAGGAAGACAGCGCTGGTAGACGCTGTAGTGATGTTATTGCATGTCAAGAGTGACGCAATCAGAGGGAGAGGTTCACCAAAGAGGCCTGGAGGAGCTTTCTGGGGATGCGGGGACCGATGACGGGCCAATCTGGTGGGGTTGATTAGGGAGGTGTGTGCAGGTTGGGGGTAGGAGAGACCGGTGTGGGGAGCTAGGGAGTGCTGTGGCTTGCAGGGGCTGGGATGGGGTACTTCGGTCGCTGTGGGACCGCTGTGCGGGGTGGCAGTGAGGAGGTGATGTGTGTGTTGTGAGGGACCCTGCATGGTTAATGGTTGGACCCGATGATCTTGGAGGTCTCTTCCAACCAGAACAATTCTATGATTCTATGATTCTATGGGGTACAAGGAGAGGCTGCAGCACGGGGCCCTCAGGGAGCCTGGCATGATGCTGAAGCTCTGCCGATGGCCAAGCAGGGAGAGGCTCCGGCTGATAAATACCTTATGCCAAACATAATTAAAAGCCTAATTTGATAAGCAATACAGCTCCCTTCTCCCATAGAGCAGAGGAATGGAAACACTGATACATGTAAAGTTTTTCTGGTAGGGAGAGAAGAATATAGCATGTAGAGCTATGTGACAAGAGATTTTGATGCAGTTCCCAACTGAGACACCTGTGCGACCTTGAACATTTTGCTCTCTGTATGATGGCCTTACCTCCCTCGGCTCCAGGGAAATTTTCAGACTAAAAACCCTTTTAATGACAGTGACCCGCTCAGGCAGTACAGTAATGAAAGCTGTACAGTTGTAAAGGTAGACAAGTGAAAGTCCAGTTCCAGTCTTGTTAAGGGAAAAGTGGTGGTAAAATTTAATGCCTGTAGCTAATCTCTTCTTCTTTTTTTTTTTTTTTATTTTTTTTTTTTTTGCGTGGAAGGCAGTGGAGAAATGGTTGGATGCACTCAGTCATTGTGCCATGCAGCCAAATGTAGGCTGAAGAGATTATTAATTTAGGGGAGGCTTTTTAAAGGGAAAAAGAAAAAAAAAAAACAGTTAAGCATTTGCCTCCTATCAAAATCTGATACTTTGGGTACCTGATTCCCATTTGTGTACCTGAAAATCTCTTTCTTTATTCCTGTACAGAGAGAAATATGGAACAAAAAAGGATTTCTTTACCAGTTTTCCTGGCTTCATTTTCTGACAATGTTTGAAGATTGAATGCCCATATTTCCACTATTAGTCAGGTGATACAATTAGACCAGCTATCAAGACCAGACTCGGAGTCAGCTGTGCTGCATCTAACAGACCAGGGATTAATTCCTTTGACTTGGGGAATAGGAAGGAATTTCAGAGGCAGAGATACTCTATGTGGTACTGGGAGATATGACAGCGAACACCCCTCAGTCACCCAGGGGCTTCCTCTCACTAGAACAAGTGACTGGAATGGACTCTTGAATTGTTCCCAAACAGATAGTTAAAGCAGCTGTCTGTAACTCTGTAAATACCACAGCTTGCATTTGTATTTCAAGCTCTGGTTGTATTTCTAAAATCCATTGCAATCTAAATTTTGAATCTGCATTCAAGCCTGGGAGGTTTACTCTATCCTAAACCTGCCCCTCCAGACACATCCTCTCCCCTTCCCTTAACACTTCTGTTCCTCCACTGTTTCAGTTTACACCAGAATAGGGAGAGAAAAAAAAAAAAAAAAAGGATAGTTGCTGCTGTTAAGAGCCATTTCCCTTAATAAATCTAGGAGAACATGCCCTTGGTGAGTAGCTGGGACTAGCTGGGAGCAATGAAGATCAGTGTACTGCAGTACTTGGTGACACAGTATTTAAACATTATTCTCCAGTGCAGTGAAGTTTTAATAAACTCCGAACATTGTTTGCAGACTTGGGAAATGCAGGATCCTGAATGCTAAATGGGAAGGAGCACAAGAAGGCAACAGATGTTAATGTGTGTGAGGAATGTCACACGAAACCTCCAGAGTCTTGACAGCTATGGTATTCATCATTATGTCAATACTGCAACAATTATACCTGTTGTGCAGACTTTCTTTCACTGTCAGTTAAAAAAAAAATTATTATATCACTGGCAAGATTTTACACTAAACTCTATTCAAAGGTTGACACAGTATTCTAAGACAAATATACCTTGCAATATCTTTCTGGTAACAGTCTGATTTCACACAAAATATTTGTTACACTGTGTTACAGTTCAGGAACATTATGATTGAAATGAGGCAAAAAGGTTGAAATTTTTGTCTGCTATGATTATAATGACACTGATGTGTTGTAAATGCTTTTTTGGGGCAGGTTTCCAAAGCTGAAATGATAATTCTATCCACATTTTGTTTGTGTTGTACAAAAAGTGAAACATGTATTTTTTTGGGGAAAAAAATTGCCATAAAATTATACCATACATACAAATTCCAGCAAGCAGTGATTTGTGGATTGTATTCAAAGAAGACTTGCTGTATGCATATATGAAATTCAATTGATCATCTACCCATCTTACACTTACAGTTAGTTTCTCAATGAAATGCATGAAATTATTTGCATTCTATGGAAGATGGCAGCCTCTTAATGTGGAAGGTAATAAAAAATGCCTGTGTCTTGACCTCCACCCTGATACAACCACCTTTTGGGAAGAGAGAATTCATTTCTGCAGGTGAGTAATTCTGTTGAGGTCAAAGGCTCTTCAGAACTATTACTGATTATTGGTAAGTTTGCAGTGCTTCTGAGCTCTTGTCGCGGGCAAATAATTGAAAGTAAGAATGTGAGCAAAGTCCGAATAAGAGACACTAACCCTTCTCAAAAACTTTCTATTTGATCATTTCGTCTGGTGGTGATAAAACACTTTATTCTCACTGTTTTCTCAACTACCTTTCTGAGCTGAAGCCTACTAGGAAAGAACTAATCTGTTTGGATTGTTTCATAACAAGGGGAGTCTATAAAACCTCTGAAACAGAGAATTAAGCAATCTTTCCCTTCAGAATTCCCCTTACACTTTGACCTTACTTCTTGCATTGTTTTCTGGATCAAACAAGTCTGAGCAAGCCTTGTACACTGGATCTCTAAAGATCAAGAACCCGAGGCATTCAAGACTACTCTCAGTCTATCATTTCCAAATACTGTCCACTCTTCTCTTTCAGCAGCTACTTGGTTTCTTGCACTTCTCTAGCCATGTGCCACAATCCTTGAAAGGCTTTCTTCCTTTGAACTAGGGCTGACTGCCTATTTCTAAGAAATCTGTGATGCAGGAATTAGGCCTATAGGTGAAGAAATGTGAACATTAGGCTGATAAAGCAGACTGCAAATATTCATGATTTTCAATTATAATTTAATTATTCCATTTTGTAGGATTTAGGATGGGGATAATCAGTGAGTTATAATCAATGTCTGCTAAGATCTATTCATCATTGGATTTGTTATGAAATTTCATGACAAAAAAAGGTATAACAGTACTCCGTTAATCCATTCAGCAGGTTCTACAAAGACTTACTGCTTTGGTTGCTGCCCTTTCTGTGTGTGACTCACAACTCTTGCAAAGAATTGGTTCAGAGCCTGGTCACACCACTTTTTCAGAGAAAAGGTCAGGGCATGAGAAGACATAAAAATTCTTAGTTGTAAATTCTAGACTTACTTGATAAGTAGGACTTCTTATGAACTTTTGTAATTTAACTTTCATTTTTAAAAACAAAAGAGTAAGGTCAATGGTCCACCTAGCCCTGTAGCCTCTCTATATCAGTGCTAATACAAGATGCTATTTAGGGAGAGCACGTGTGACTGCCCACAGTCTGAGGTCTGCTTTACTTGTACCTTCTCAGCTCCCAGAATCTTTGGATTAGGGATTTTTGAGGGTATGACCCTGTCTTTTCCCTTCACTATATGTTTATAGACTTGTTCAATGCATCTATCAGAGGGAAAATTCCATTTCCCAGGTATGATCTTTTTATTACATGTATGTACAATGACTGTCACTATCAGAGCCTCTAGAAATGTTAATATAATTAATATTAATTTGTTATCCAATCCTTTAATAGGTTTTCTAATAAAAGTACAAAACTTAAATGTAGTACCTGCCTGTTTCTATGTACAAGTCTAAATGGAAATAGTTTTAAAGCATACTTCAAGATCCTGTTGAAAGAATGGTTTAAGTAGTAACTCTCTGTGCTATACCCAAGCCAGAGGTAGTCAGGGAAGTCTGGAGAGGGACAAGGAAAGACCTAGAGTTTTATACTGGGATATTTTCTTCAGTAGATTATGAATGCTGGCATTCCTCTGCTCTGGAAGAGTCCTCAGACCTGATTTAAAGTCACTGAGCCAAGGGGCACTTGTGAAGGAGTATTCCTCCCCACCATCCTGGTGTTCATGTCAATGCCCCTAGTATCATTCCTGAGGATAATGTATAACGTGCTGCTGGTTAGACTTTGAACCATTGATCTCTACACTCTGAGCCCATCTGTCCAGTCAGTTGTCCACCACATCACGGTCTACTCATCTAATGTATTTCTCTCCAACTTATTTTATCTAAGTAGTCCCTAGCTTCAACCTCCTTTATTGTGTGTACCTTTCTCCTCCAGGTCTTGCTACAAGGCATGGAGCCATGAGAGGCCTGAGAACAAACCTTTCCAATAAATAATGAGGCAAGAACTACATCAGGTACCTTATCTGTCCCCATGTTCCTCATCACTAGGTTGCTTGTCCAGCTCACCAGCAGGCTCATGTTTTCCTTGTCTCTCCTTTTGCTGCTGATGTACCCGCAGAAGCTCTTCTTGTTGCCCTTTCACAACCTTTGCCAGCTTCAGCTCCAGTCAAGCTTTGCCTTTCCGAATTTCACCACTGTATCGACAATGTAATGCCACCACTGTGCTTAAAAAGCCTATCTCATTGCCCTCTCCCTTACATTGAAAGTATTTTAAAAATATGAATTTTAAGACAAACACTTTTACAGATTTCTCTCATATTTAGTCTCTCTTCTGAGCATTTTCTGTGTGCACACAGCCAAGGTTTTCTTACCAAACCAGCTTGAGTGTCTTGCTGTTTTTTTTTTTTCTCTTCTTTTAATCAAAGCAGACATTCTCATGTGCACACTTGACTGATACTAGGGCATTAGGGAGAAAAGTCTTTATGCATTTCAATAAAGTTTTGGCACTGAATTCTTCTACTATATTGGAATCAAAATATGAAGCTGGCTAAAATTCTGTAACTGGTTGACCCATCCAAATGGGAATGCTGGAAGAGAAGTGAACAGCTCTGAAAAGTATTCATGGAAAGTCTTATAAAGCATTTCTCTGTCAAGAGAACTAACATTGACTTTAATAGGAATCCCATGTAAGTTAGATTAAATGATCAGCACTCTAACAGCCATTTCCATAGTAAGACACAGTAGAATTAAAAAGCAAGGCACAGACAATGCTTCTGAAATTCCCATAACTTACACTCTCCAGAGGTAGGCAGGGTGTCAGGGGAGGAAATATATGGAAAAGAAAACACATAAATTCAAACACAAATCTTACTTTTAATAGAACAAGATTTTAGTTTATTTGTTAGGTTTTTCCCCTGTTTGTTTTTTTGTTTGTTTGTTTATTTGTTTATAGCTGCAGGCATACACTAAAGGCGCGCTTTCAGCACAGCCATAATGTGAATACAGAGTTGTAGGGTTTACTACATGCCTGTTCCTCCAGTCCCTCAAGCAGCCCACAAAGTCAAAGCAGAATTATGCTTCCTTACTGTCTTCTTCCTTGCTGCCATGACCCTGAAGGAGGCAGGATCGCAGCTCTGTTTTCTCTGGGTAAGCCAATAGACTTGGTCTAATCTGACAAGATAGATAGACTCAGTAATCTGGGGTAGCAACAGCATCATCATTTTTCGGTATGTTCAGGCATCCTGTTAAGCATTCACTTCTGCCTCTTTTACCTACTAGCTCTGCAGAGTCCTATTCTGTACCGGGCTTTGTTTGTGAAACAAAATGATACTCTTAGAAAGACAAAAATTTCATTTATCTTAATTTTCAGAAAGTGGCCATGTTCTATCCAAGTAATATCAGTTATGGAAATAAGCTGATCAGTACTGATCATTGTAAGAGGGTTTTTAGCAAATTTGGATTTGATGTTGAGCACATGTCAAAACCTCTCCGCCCTCTGAGATGCATTTGGTTCTATATCTCAGTAGTCTTGAATTTCTGTAGTAAAAAATCAGTCATCAGGTACAGTTGTCATTACATGTTTTAGTGAATCTTGTGCTGGCTTTAATGGCACATTTATTTTAAGATTTCTCCATTATGCATAATGCACTGTAAGGATGTTAAGCCTAAATCAGATTGAATAACGTGGTCTGGCTAGGGAAAAGCAGAAACTCAAAACCACCATGGTAGTTACACACTTATTTTCTTTTCTATAGGAGTAAAATGTAGTGAAACAGTTAAGATGCATTCAAAATCCAGAAAACATGGAGTTTGGGAAAGGTAACTAGGGGAGAAAGAAAAAAAAGAGATTTTTCTTGCTCAGTATACCGCTGTCCTGCTAAACAAGAACAATGAGATCATGACCATAAACATCTTAATTGCTCCTCAAGTACATATTACAGTGATGACCTGCATCCATACTCTCATAAGAATACAATGGTACGTTATTGTCTCTTGGGAAGCCATAGTTTTGTTTTTTGTAGGTGTGTTGCTATAGCTACCCATCACAATTAATGGTTTTTTGAAGATACCCATTTAAGCTGCAAGTGAAAACAAACCCTTGTTTCTGCCTTTCACAACCCACCCAAGAAAACTACCCCACTTTGTTCTCTATTGCGTTCATTGTCGTGAGAGAAGACATACAGTTGTGGCTCATGGAATCCCTTTCCCAACAGAATAGTAGATAAGAAACAATGCACAATGAAGCCATTATTCTTCAAATATGTAATAGCAATAATAAAACTCGCAACAGAAAGCCTAAATTTGCTTTGACTGTTAATTGTTTTGCTCTCTCTTTCCACTCCTCCAGTTCTCTAAGGGCTCCAGGCTACTGGAAGGACCCACAGGTCTGCAGTTTCAGCAACAGCCTTTCTCCTAATACGGCCTGTCTGGGCAGAGTGGGGGTAGCTTGTCTCACAGCCTCCCAACGTGGGAGTGCAACAACCGTGCTTGGTGGCGCTGTCAACGATACAACTTCTTGGGTAGGATAAGTGCAGAGATCAGGGGTAGGCACTTCTGTCCTGCAGCCTTCTGCAGGGCAGTGAAAGGTATCTCAACTGAAACTGCAAAATCCTTTTGCTTCATTCACCGGGAAGGAAAAGACTTCCCACTGTTAAATAATAAGTGTTTTGCTGCCAAAATTCTGTGTTTCCTTTGGAGAATACAAGGCAAGAGAAAGAATCCAAGGCAGCGTTTCATGCACCCTTTCACAACGTTTAGCAGCCTTCAGGCACGTGCACCGGGACGTTGTACACGGGCACTAACAATGTGGCAAGGTGGTTGCCAGGGTTACCACAACCTGTCAAAAAGACAGAAAACAAAAGTGAAGGGGCCACGCTGCCCAGCATAATTCCTGTCAAGCGCGTTGCCTCACATGCTGCCTTAAGCCGCGATAGAAGAAAAGGCAAGTCTTTGACAGGCATGCAAAAAAGAGAGCTGCGTCGTAGCTTACGGCTTAGTGTAAGAGGCTACTGATCTGCAGATTGGAAAGACACCAAATACCCATCCCTACAAGTGAGATCACGGCTATTGGATACCTGAACAGAACTATTTCAGCTAGAGAAATCATTCTCAAAAAAAAAAAAAAAAAAGTGCTAAACCACAAACATAAAATCCAGAAATCAATAACTGGAGAAGTTAGCATTGCAATCTCCTTTTTTTTTTTTCCTTCTTCTTTTTTTTTTCTTTTCTTGAGAAGTATTAAAATGCCTTTCTTATTTTGTAAACCATAATTGCATTTGCTGTACCTTGGCTGCATTGCAAGGTTAATATAGAGATGTACTCTAGACAGGCAGTCAAAAAGATAATAAGCCTTCATAAAAAGAAGACTCTTTCTTTATCCATCATTGCCACTGCATCACATAAGAGTAGGGGAAAGACATCTTAATTCTTTCAAGGCAACAGCTCCTTGGTATTGGCTTCAGAAATTCAGGAATAAAGTGGCAAATTAAAGTTAATAAAATCTCCAACTAAATCCAAGTTGCTGAATCACCAGTTATCTCTGTATAGCACTGAATTAAATCAGTGAATCCAGTTCTCTCCACTGACTTTGAAGCGACCTCGATGACCGGCTTGCGAGCCTACAGAGCAGACATCTAAACCTGGGTGACATGAATCCCACGCTGAGACTTTAAAAGATGAGTAAAATCTAGTTGATAAGGTAATTGGACATCTGCCAGTCCGTGACATCATACCTATTTCTTTAGCCTGCAGAAAAATATAAAGTTTCTGTTCTAAACATAAATTTTTGTCCCAGGCAAAAGTTTGTATTATTTGGACTTTTTCAGGACTCGGAGGGGACAAGGGTAATGATGGGTTAATAGTTTTGTATTTCCTTAATATATCTTTCCTTCTTTAGAAATCTTGGACCTCTTCTTCCTCCCTGTGCTATCCTAAGCTGATAATACAGATTTTTTTTCACCTGTTTCTGGAACAGATGTAAATATTGTGTAACCAAAGGGAAAAGTGCCATTCACTCGCTACAGACGTCTGCTTAACTGACAGAAAAAAAGACAGCAATATCTGATTTTTTACCTAAATTAATGAAATCCAAGAGTGACACTGAAGGCTCCTTTTATTTCTAAGGCTTCACAAAAGAACTTTCCCTCTCAGTACTAACTGATTGTGCCTAGTATAATATTTTTCTTTATTTTTCTCCAAGGAGCAGTTGGCATGATAGATGAATGCTGGAGAAAGGAGAGAAAATGATGCTCTCAGGAAATCTGATGAACAATACAATCGCTCCATGCCTGCAGGAAAAGAAAGTCTATGAAGTTCCTTTTCTATTGTATGTGTATTTACTGGCAGCAGATTCAGTGGCTTTATTTTATCTTTATTTTTCATTTTGAACTTGGGAATATTTGAAGCTGGGAACGTGACTGAGAGATAGCACTGCACAAAATAGAGAGGCGTGCAAAACTTCCTGCACCTGAAGCTCCCCAGAGATCTTTGTCAGAGGCCTCTGCCTGGGAAAAAGCAGAAGAGATCATACCCATACCACATTGAAGGTCAAACACGTCAGAGACTGGTAGATTTTCAAAAGGGGTTAATATATATCTTCCCTGCATGATAATGTGTGAGACAGATAGCTTCCTGAGACGGTGCAGCTAAGGTATTTCTGGAAGCCCAGCCAGTAGCTCCAAACAGAGCAGCGCAGCACTGTCGTATGTATGCATTTATTCTTTGGAGTAAGACCACATGTGGCCGACATAGTTCAGCAGTATGTCACACACCTTGAACCTAAAGACTTTCAGTAGGAAACAGCTGCTCAGGTATCATAGTTTAAGCTTTCGCAGGTAGCAAGTAGTGTTGTGCTTGTCCTACAGCAGTGCTTCCTGAACAATGGTCACCTCGTCTTTTTGAAATAACACCTGCTGAGTATCTCACACAGTTGTTACCCTTATGGTTTTCATTTACCACCCAAATATGAATGCTCATTTATTTTTGGTATTTCACCCCTTGTTTGCTTGCTTGTGTTAGAAGGTTGACTTTTTTTTTTCCATTTCTATGACCCATTTTCTGATACCCTCCTGAGCCCTGGAGTCATTCTTGAGATGCATTGGCTTAGAGCATTATAAAGATAATTTATTGATATGTTGTCCTTGCAATGCTTTAAAAAATAGCTGCCAGATTTCTTATTGAAGATGCATAAGGGTCTGAGCTGTCTGTTTTGTTCTGCGTTTGTATCATGTCCTGATCTCAGAGCATTTAGGTGCTATCTCAAAGCAAATACAATGCACTCTTCTCACTATGCTACCTTCCATTTTACCACAAAGTAGCTACAGGAGCAAATCAGTTAAAAAGCTACTTCTACTTGATGGAGGTATATTAATGTAGCACATTTGGGATTAAAAGAATAATTAGAAATACATCAAAGAGGAAAAAAAAGTACCATGGCATTATTGGGAATATTAGACTTAAAGGCCACATCTATGTTAGTAAATTAATCATAGCCAAGGAGCATCCTCACACATTGGCCTGCCACCATCTCTAAGTAGTTGGATTGGTCCCTGATATGGTTTTAGCTTATCAGCTCACACTTTCTCATCCATGCCTCAGGGAGTTGGAAGAGATCAGGAATCATTCCCCATAGATAGGTTGGATGAAGCCATTCAGTTTTGGAAAGTGAGTTTAATAGTATGAAACTGGGCCAGTCCCTGCCTCACCTTGGTGCCAGAGATGTGCCTCAGGCACATCTCATTATCAACAGAGACATAGTCAATGTGTGCGCAGGAGAAAGTCCTTGGTTTTAATTTTCCTTACAGTGGCTTGGATGTAGCAATGCCTCTTCCAGATGGTAGATACAATGCTGTTTGGTACTCTCGACCCATTGTACTTAGGAGAAGAGAAACTTCTGATATAAACCAGTTCTGAAGTTCTGACAAAGCTTGAGAGGCAACTTGCCTAGGAGGAGAAACAGAAAGGTTCAAGACATTATTATGTTGTTTCTACTTTGAAAGCATAATGATGGGAAATTATCAAATATATGTCATGTCACTACCTGCAGCTTAGGCTGGTTGAAAGAAGAGTATATTTTCACCAAGATTCTTTTGTTCCCCCTTTCTGAAAGCAAGCTGGACTCACTCTGTGGCATTTTAAGAAAGGTACAAAACTTACCTATTACTGGCATTTTTCCCCTTTTTCTTTGTCCATAGATAGTAGGGACGGTCTTCCAGCAAAAGAGAACTCACTTTTATCTTTAACATTTCAATTAACATTAAAAAAAGCAGATGGATTCTCCCAACCAAAAAATTGTTCCCAAACAAGACACATGTTTTTGTCTCAAAAGATTTCCATGTGATTATTTTGCTCCACTGTTTTCTGATCGTATTACTCATGTACACATTCAACCGAACAAGCACTTTAACTTTTAGTTGATCTAAGCTGCACCTGAATTTCTGGACTGTTACAAAAGAGTGCAATATAAGCTAGGGGTTTGGCACAGAATTTGATGAAGCTTTCTGCAGAAAGCGTGGATGGAACTTTGGCTAATAGCAGGAGCTACTGCACTGTCTTCACTCTCTTAAGACCGTAATTCACACCCAGCCAAGGAAATATGCGTTACATTGCAGATAGAAAGAATATCACATTTAAGATAGATAGAGAACTCAAGAGAAGGATGAAGGTCACTGAAGAGACATTTAAAGTTCTTCTCTAAATAAGTTATCATGCACTTAAAAAGTCTTGCTGGAAAATTAGGATATTCTCTGGAAAAGAAAGACAAACTGTGGCTATTGAAAGATATACCTAAGTGTGGATTTTCTAATTCACCCTCTTGTGATATATTGGCGTGTGCGGGAAATTGTCTCCTATTGTATTTTTGTTTAGCTTTTTTTAGTTGCTACTATAGGCACTTGATTTTATATTTTTTAGATCCTTTGTGGGAATGATAAATTAACAAATTATAAACCCCCAAAAAGCTATTCACTGCAGTAAAGTTCTAAAACTCTCAGGGGAAAATAAATAATAAAAATGCCTTATAGTAGTGAGGCTTTGAGAAATCCAGTGACAAAATCTATTCCATTTTTCATATACTCTTTGAATATTAACAAAAACTCAACAGTATGCTGAAGTTCCATAAATGCAAAGATAAAAAGATGTGAGAAATGTGTTGTTAAATGACCACTCTTTTTCAGCCTCACTACTCTAACTAGATTTTTCATGGAGATTTTGAGGATCTATGTAAATTGGCTCCTGGATTTAAGGATTGTGATATAGGCTGACTGGTGAATGTCCACATCTTATTCAAGCAGACTTGAAAGGCTGATTCTGAAACAAACCATGAATTAGCCCTACCATTTACCTGTTCATTATCTCACACAATGAACCTTTTAACTCAGTGAATATTCACCTATTTTCAATTATTAAGCATACAAGAGAATCTAATGTTGCTATTTCTAAACGTTGGTCTCTTAGGACTATTTCAGACATGACACCTTCTGACACTATAGAAAGAGGTGTAAAAAATCCTTCCTTTTTATGGGGGTACCAATTTTTATTCCTTTGCACAGAATAAATGACTTAAGAGGACAAAGGATGGGAAAATTGAAAGGAGGATAATCAGAACTTGGGTGTCAGGCTTAAGCAGTTTCTTGGAAATATTTGCACCTGTGATTGCTTCAGGAATGTGTGATCTACCCATGCACATTAAAAAAATAAAAAAAGAAGCTGTGTTTACTGGAATAATTACAGGAATATATGGCCCTTCTGAGGCTCAAGAGCTATGGACCAATCATGTAATAAATCCCACACAGTGGGAAAAAAGGCCACCAGCTCCTGAAAAACTGACATCTTCTTTTCACTGCATGAACATTTAAAGACAATTTTCAAGTGATAGACAACAAGGCTGAAGTGTTTTTTGAAAGTGCTTGCAAATGTTTATTCATGGATGCCATGCACTCTCCACAGCTATGCAGGGAAAGCAGCTTATACATATGCAAATAGCACTGAAGTCTGCATTTGTATGTAAAATTACCTGATTGGCATTTCAAATCACTGTGTCTCGTGCAGTTATGAGAGTTGTTCAATTGCCTCTATTTGAAAATTCAGCCTTAAGGCACATTTTTGATAAAAATGAGAGTATATCTTAGTGTCCTCTGTCAAACTTTGCTTTCTTCCAAGATTCTTTTGCAATACCCTATATGCTACTTGACTGAGATTGTCCCTGTAGAGAGGTAATTGTGTTACAATTGTAAGGCATGTATTTCTTTTGATGTAGGAGCCCTTTACAATGAAAGACATTAAACATAAATGACAGTATAATCCAGCCTTGGTTGCAACAAATAATTCATTTTTTCTTGGGTACCTGGATTCTAACAATTGAAGAACTTTCCCTCTTCCTGCAGAAGTCTCTGCAGTTTCCCAGCCTCCTTGGCACAGTTTCTTGGTCTTAACCTTATAATAAGAAAGACAGTTCATTTCTCAACAAAATGTAAAATTATCTTGCCAGTTCATGTCTTTGTCCTGTCCGTTTATGGCATGCAGAGATTAGAGAACATTACATCTGGGGTGGAGTTCATCTCCTGGTGTCACACATCTAAGCTTAGGTGCCTATAGTCAGTGGAGAACTTTGGCTCTATGAAGGTGCCCACACTCAGGTCTCTAGAGCCATTTGAGACACCATGGGGTATCAATGACATGACACACTGCTGCTAAATATGGCAAAGGACCAGTGGGAGGTATATTTCCTTCTGTAGAATCAGCTGGAGTCCAGGCAGGATACCCTGTCCTAGATACTTACCTGCAGGCAACTGAACCAAGTTTATCGGCAGAAAAGTCAATGAAATCTGTGAAGAGACTTAGCTGACCAAAGATGGTGCCTAATTTCTCTGAGTAAGCAGTAATTTTTCTACATAACATGGCTATATTGGCCACATCTTCAGTGATTGTAATGGTAACTTAAGCATCCTTACACACTTGTAGGTAAGGAAAAGTATGTTTCTTCCTCTGATAGCTGAAACCCACCCCCAATGCCTTTGCAAAAAATCTCCAAAATGAAGCTGTCAGATAAGAAATGCAGACAAAGAAATACATATTAATGACCGTCCACGTAGGTGCTTTCCTTTTCTTAGCTGTATTCCAACAATCTATCTTTACTTGTAGCTCAACAAACTTCAGCAAACACAAAAGATGAAGTAATCATTAATTTCCTTGACACTGTATATATATATATATACCCATTCTCAGCTTTTCATAGAAATAACGGATGACTTTTATCTTAGTGCTGTTATATTGTATCTGGCTACAGCCCAGCTGAAGCCTAATCCAAATAGTATCCATGGCCCAAGTTCTTCATGTCCAGCTTTTTCTTAAGAGTCATTGAAAGTCAATTAGAAAGAGTACTCAATCTACTCCTAGAGACATTGTCATGGAAATATCTCTTCTTCAGCCTAATAGCTCAGTGAATTATTACTGTTACTATTGTTAATTTTATGCAAAAATATTTTTATTCATAGATGTCAAAGCATAATAAAGAGGTAGCCAAGCTTTATCATGGAATGAGTCATTAAAAAAATATTTATTTAATGATTTTCACTTCTCTTTCTTCAGTTTATCAGTAAAGAAGCCTGCAAAATCCTGCAGCTTCTAAGTTATTTTATATCATTTTCACACCCAAACACTCACACACAGCTTTGTTTTCATTAATTATAGGAGCTTCCATTATTAAGTCTGTGAGTCCAGGAAGACTATGGCCAGTCAACTTCACCTTCATGCCTGGAAAGGTAAGGGAGCAATTCATTCTGGATATCATCTCTAAGCATGTGGAGGAAAAGAATGTTATCAGGAGTAGTCAACATGGATTCACCAAGGCGAAATCATGCTTGACCAGTCTGATAACCTTCTATGATGGCATGACTGGCTGGGTGGATGAGGGGAGAGCAGTCGATGTTCTCTACCTTGACTTCAGCAAGGTTTTTGACACTGTCTCCCATAACATCCTCATAGGTAAGCTCAGGAAGTGTGGGTTAGACGAGTGGACAGTGAGGTGGATTAAGAACCAACTGAATGGCAGAACTCAGAGTGTTGTGATCAGCGGCGCAATCTAGTTGGAGGCCTGTAGCGAGTGGTGTTCCCCAGGGGTCAGTACTGGGTCCAGTCTTGTTCAATTTAGTCATCAATGACCTGGATGAAGGGACAGAGTGCACCCTTAGCAAGTTTGCCAATGATGATACAAAACTGGGAGGACTGGCTGATACACCGGAAGGCTGTGCTGCCATTCAGTGAGACCTGGACAGGCTGGAGCGTTGGGTGGAGAGAAAACTCATAAGGTTCAACAAAGGCAAGTGCAGGGTCCTGCACCTGGGGAGGAATAACCCCATGCACTGGTACAGGTTAGGGGTTGACCTCCTGGAAAGCAGCTCTGAGGAGAAGGGCCTGGGTGTCCTGGTGGATGACAAATTCACCATGAGCCAGCAATGTGCCCTTGCGGCCAGGAAGGCCAACGACATCCTGGGGTGCATTAAGAAGACTGTGGCCAGCAGGTCGAGGGAGGTTCTCCTCCCCCTCTACTCTGCCCTAGTGAGGCCACATCTGGAGTACTGCGTCCAGTTCTGGGTTCCCCAGTTCAAGAAAGATGAGGAACTACTGGAGAGAGTCCAGCAGAGGGCTACAAAGATGATTAAGGGACTGGAGCATCTCTCCTATGGGGAAAGGCTGAGGGAGCTGGGGCTGTTCAGCCTGAGGAAGAGAAGAGTGAGAGGGGATCTCATTAACGTTTATAAATATCTCTAGGGTGGGTGCCAAGAGGATGGGGCCGAACTCTTTTCAGTGGTTCCCAATGACAGGACAAGGGGCAATGGGCACAAACTGGAACACAGGAAGTTCCTCTTGAACGTGAGGAAAAAATTCTTCACTGTGAGGGTGACAGAGCACTGGCACAGGCTGCCCAGGGAGATTGTGGAGTCTCCTTTTCTGGAGATATTCAAAACCCACCTGGACGCAGTCCTGTGCAGCCTGCTGCAGGTGACCCTGCTCTGGCAGGGGGGTTGGACTAGATGATCTCCAGAGGTCTCTTCCAGGCCCTACCATTCTGTTATTCTGTGATTCTGTGACAGAACAGAAGCCTGCAGCCAGCCCTTGACCTATACCTATTATCTTGAAGGTCTTGCTCCAACAACTTGATCCTCAAAGATTAAACCACAGGCCTTGGTGAGGATTTATGTACCTGTGGAAAACTTGTGGTAGCAGTTGTACCTTCTGAACTTTTCATTCATACTGTGTTGTATGAAAACCTTTCTTGGAAATTGTCAGGAGGCATTTTGCCTTTTAAGAGTAGCTCATGACCAAGCTTTTTATTTGGAGGACTTGAGCAGAAAGAACATGCAGAGACTCAAAGTCTGGCAAAGAATGCTAGGAAGTGTTTAATAAGCAGCTTTCCTTTAGTAGAAAAGGATGAGGGAATAGAGGAGCTGAGGACAGATAATTGTCTCTGAGATGCCAAACAGCAATCAGTAATTGGTGGCAAAATAAAATTGAGTATAGACCTATGTGAACTAAAAATATTCTCAAGCTTTCCTCGCTACCTGCTAATTGGTTTTTTATTGTATAATGTTCACTAGAGATCAACATTAAGCTGCAGTCTGCTCATGAGTTAATGCAATCAGCAGAAGTCCATCTTAGGAGGTCACAGAAGTGCCATGATTTCATCTATCACTCCTTCCTACACCCCAATGTCAATCCAACTACCTTTAGCTATTCTTGGGCTGGAGATTATTGTTCCTTTTTAACATGCTTCATTTACTTAAGTAGAATGATGTAATTTCAAGAGTTATCTGTTAATCAGGTTGAAGAATACAATGCAATTTGGCACAATTGTATCAGTCTATGGTGTTTACCTATACGTTTTTTATTACTATGTTACTTGCGGTGTTGGTATAGTTCAGACTTGCTTGCCAATATGTTACTAAAAACCATCTTTTGGATTCATTATTGGAAAGCTACAAAATTTGTCTCTTCTGGGACACGTGTCTTCTGCCCAGTTTTCTACAGGCTTTTCACATATTATGGATTACATATCCTTTTCGGACATTTAAACTTTCTTATGGTCTTGTGTGTTATGTTGGAATACACTGCAAACTACCTTCTGAGAACTAACAATGGAATCATTTGCATGGACTTATTTATACTGTCTACATATGGGGGAGATTTTTCTGCTAGTAAATCCCAAGTTTAGGTCAGCGCTGTTTTGCTGCAGCATGAGTGAAGATGGCATTAAAAACTACAACAATGCGATTGGTGCAGAAGATCATATCACGCTTGGAAATCTACACATTTCAAAGGAAAGAAAGATTTCCAGATATTTCATAATATTCTGTTACCTTGGAGTGTAACTGAATTGACTATTTAGCAGAAGAAAGGATAGGTCTCACTCACATAATAGTCCATTATTAGTTAAAAAGGTGCTATATTTGTTAAAGAAGTCTTCCTAGGAATATGTAAATATTGACTCAATCGATATGTGTATTCATATAAGAATTGCACAAAATGACATTGTTGTTATATAGTGATGAAAAGTGAGAATTTGGCTCTGTATCTAAGAGATCAGTTAGTACACTATTGTAACAAGGCAGATTAAATTTGTACCATTACAGTGTTTTGTTTGAAAGTGTCTTTTTTGAAAGAATATTCATTTTTCTGATATTCTTGTTCATCTTCCTGTTCTTGCACTTATCTTTGTCACAAGAACAAGACATCTGAATTTCAATGCCCAACATGGGTTTACGTAACTAAGCTGTGCTGCTTTCACCTTTTCAAAATTCAGTAATTCGACAGTCTGAGGCTGTGGCTGTTGCAGCTGCCAATGCTGCAAGAAGAGAGGAGACTAGACAATCCAAGCCTAGAATAAGTAAAAGCTGTGCTGGTTTTGGCTGGGATAGAGTTAATTTTCTTCACAGTAGCTACTATGGGGCTATATGTGTTGGATTTGTGCTGGAAACAGTGTAGATATACAGGGATGTTTTCGTTACTGCTGAGCAGTGTTTACACAGAGTCAAGGCCTTTTCTGCTTCTCACCCTACCCCACCAGCGAGGAGGCTGGGGGTGCACAAGAAGTTGGGAGGGGACACAGCCGGGACAGCTGACCCCAACTGACCAAAGAGGTATTCCAGACCATATGACATCA
The DNA here is from genome assembly GCA_009819775.1 of Phoenicopterus ruber ruber. NCBI lineage: Eukaryota > Metazoa > Chordata > Aves > Phoenicopteriformes > Phoenicopteridae > Phoenicopterus > Phoenicopterus ruber. The sequence goes on along the minus strand of CM020215.1, from coordinate 24,955,479 downwards.
TGGTCAGCATCTAAAGCTGGGGGAAGAAGAAGGAAGAGGGGGATGTTCAGAGTGATGGTATTTGTCTTCCCAAGTAACCGTTAGGTGTGATGGAGCCCTGCTTTCCTGGAGATGGCTGAACACCTGCCTGCTGATGGGAAGGAGTGAATGAATTCCTTGTTTTGCTTTGCTTGTGCACACAGCTTTTGCTTTACCTATTAAACTGTCTTTATTTCAACCCATGAATTTTCTCACTTTTACCCTTCTAATTCTCTCCCCCATCCCACCCAGGAGGAATGAGTGAGTGGCTGGGTGGTGCTTAGTTGCTGGCTGTGGTTAAACCATGACAAAGGTCAGAGGAGTCAATACACTGCTGTCCTTCACAGGCTGTGTGAGGTTCTAAAAACCTATTCATGTGACACAAAAGGGAGAAAATAACTCTGTGATTCATTCACACATCATGGAACATAACAGAAATAGGAAACAGCACCAGCTTAACCATTTACATTTTGGTTTTACCTTGGCAGTATTATGACCCTCTAAGGCTCTAACAGACAAATGGACAGATAAGCAGTGTTCCTGGTAATCATAAAAATGAGTTGGTTTCTAGTTATGAAAGCTTTTTTTCTTATTTTCTATTGTTTCTATCAAGTTTGACTTGCCTTTAGAAATACAGCTTCAGGCTGGAGGCTGTTCAGACGCTATGATGACAAGGCTTCAGTTAGTATCTACACTCACCATCAAGTTTCACAATGATGGGAAACATTTTAAAGTGCTTATTAAGGCCATCCATATTTTCTCTGTCTAAGACCTTTTCCTTTAAAAAAAAATTTAAAGAAAAATCTGTAATTTTCTAACCTCAATTGTGATTTTGTGGTATCCCCAGATATTCCAAAACTCTTACGTCATCTCATACAGATTGCTTGTAAGACCTGGACAGCCTCCCTAGCAGGCTTGCATTCCATCAGTTGAAAGCCCCTGGGTGCAAAAATACATTGTCACTGTTGATGAGGAAAAATAAAAGCAAGAGGCTTAAACACAGACACTTTTTTGGTGCCAAGGCCAAACTTTGCAACCTTTCTGCTACCTTCTCCAGTACCTACTTGGTTGTAAACTCCCCTAGGAAATAAAGAGTAGCTGCCAGTGTCAGGGAAATGTGGCTCCCCCCGCTTTACAAACTGCCTCTGCTTCTGTATTGCCTTCTCCATTTCCACGCAAGAACAAAGAGTAAGTTGGTAACCAGTTGCTGCTTGTGTGTTGCCCCAGATATAGGTTACATCCACTGCCCACTTCAGTATGAAAGGTATCATGATACACTTGCTGAACCAGCTGAGCTGTGGAGAAGAGTATAGTGAATCAGAAAAGAAGCAGAGGAGAGGTGGGACAAACACCACAACGTAACAGAAGAAGACACTAGAGAGGAAATAGAGTGCAGAAAGTCATGTCACAGCATGCCATGTGCCTACCCAACCTCCTCCAAAGGCAATGCAGCACTTGGTGAGGCTTAGCCATAGCTGTCCAGCTCCAGGTCAAGGTAGATGCCTGAAGCCCTGTATCTAATATTGTGGAAACTTTAGGGGGAGGTAAATATGTCAACAGAGAGACAAAGGAAAGAAAACTGAAAGAGTGAAAATAGAGGCTAACTTTTAGGCATTAAAAATATTCATATTTTTATTGTACAGATTGTACCTAGTGACTGCAATCAAGACTGATTTTCTTGAGCTAGGTCCTGTATAAATCCATTAAGAGTCTGATTGTGCCCTAAAAAAATTATATTAAAAGACAAAGTACATGGAAACAGAGTGCTATAAGGAAAGTAAATGATTTGTCAAAAGTTTCAGAGGAAGGCTGTTAGAAAGCCAAGAAAGGAAATATCCATAATAATTTTCTTCAGAATATAGTACTTGATGGTAAATAAGGCTTGAATATTTGGACAGCTGTCATTCATGCTACATTAGGTACTGTGACTATGCAAGTCCATAGTGTACTGATGCTGACTGTTGATGTTTCATTGGTGTCAAAGTTAGTGCCTACTAGTTGTTTAGGGTTGACCAATAAGGCATGCAGTAAGAAGGAAAAAATGTAAAAAGAAAGAGACACCATAATTCAGTAAAGATCTCTGAAAAAAAAATCTATTAAACTGCAGAGAAAAGTAGCAGAAACCTCCACTTTTGAGGGATTTGCAATGATGCTAAAGGACACAGTAAATAAAAAAGTTAACAGAAGCTGCTGCAACTGGCAAGGAGAAAAAAGTCTAATGTCACTCCCATCAGCCAAGTTATTTTGTATTGTTGTCTGCAGACTAATGAAGTTTACACATTTTTGTGTTTGCACAGTGTTATGCTTTCTATTAATTTAAAACCTTAAACTTTCGTATTAAGTGTTCCCTGGACTCACCCAGTGCTGGGTGTTTCTGGAGGTTATGGCAAAAGTGGATGTTCAGATGGGATATGAAAAGGAAAAGGTTAATAAGAAACTCTGGAGTTGTCTGAACAGAAATTTCTATGCATGGAAGCAGCCTGAAAAAGGATTTGGAGAATATTCTGGGAAGTGGTCCCACAGGGTGAGGAGCCTGGAGAAAGAGTCGGAGCCAATACTATGTCCTAATAGTCATTTCAGCAACACGTCTTTAGAAGCGCAAGGACTGTAAGCGTGTCCTCAGTAAATTCTGAGCTTTCACACCAATCTGACGTCATTTCCAAGGGGTAAGTCTCTTGGGGCTAGGTCATCAACTTTGATTCTGGGAAAGAATACCTTTTTTACAGCTCTTGGAAGGAGAGATTTGTCTCTATGAAAAAGGGAGCCTGCCCCCACTAGAGGAAGCTAACAGACTGTGTGAAAAGGTCACCAAAGGAACCACTATCAGAATCTAAGAATGGGGTAAATCAAAATAAAAGGCAGTAAGTATTACCTACTACACATAGAGAAGGAGGAATTACTTCAGGGTGTTATACAAATTACAAATGATTGCCCTAAATCATTTCTCCATGGTGGAGCCATGGCAGTATTACCCTCTCTGCTCTCAGTCTATTACATTTTTAATTCTGAGCTCATGTTCAGGACCTCTTCAGATGGCAAAGCACCTGCTACCTGACTACATGATAAATGAAGCACCATCATCTTAAAACAAGCTGAGCTCATTTGATGAGATTTGTGGGGCAAATGCAATGAGCCCTTCATTGTAAAATCTCCTGAAGTTTACTTTTCACTCGTTACCTTTATTCAGCTGCATGAATCTGAGATCGAAATTTGTAAGGTGGCAGCTTTTGGATAAGTATCAGTATGGTTGCTTCTCTTCACACGCAAGTGCTTTTGGAGAAAATCTGTTCATGTTGTGTGAGGCAGAGGCATCACATTGCTGAGCTTATCCTGGGCTATGGGGGTACTTTTTTGCTGAATTTGAGACTTTCATAATCTGCATGGTGGATCTGTGGGATATACTGTTGAATTATTCAGGAGCTTATTGGATCTTGTTTTGGCTTTTGGCATAAACAGGTTGTTTTAATGTAGGTAAACATAAGGCTTCCACTGAAATTACATGTTTTTACATGGATAACCACTAAGGTTAATTTATACGAGACTGAAGAAAAATGTCTTAGGAGGATAAATTCAAACCTGAAAAGCACAACCCTTACATAGAGCTAGGAAGCCACTTTTCATGCAGTCACAGTACTATATACTTAGTAGCCACCGTCATAACTGGGACAGTGAAGAAAGTGAATCATTGCTTTGTTCTACAATGACAAATTCGTACTATTTTTCCATTTGGAAACTGCTGTGCAGGCCAATCTTTCCAAAAAGTAACGCTGAGGTAATGGCTCCGATGTTACACACATTGCAGATAGAATGGTGTGGTTCTAGTTCTCACATATTACTGAGAAACTGCTTCTTAGAGTGATAATCCCTATTTCTAGAATTATAGATAAAAATTAGGTTGGAAGGGACCTCTGAAGATCATTTAGTCCAGTATCCTGGTCAAAGGATGCCTAAATTTGAATTTAGATGAGGTTGCTCAGAGCCATAACAAGTTTTAAAAACTGCAGGTGGACATTCCATACTGATGGAATGATCAGATTTTTCACTTATACATTCACACTTCAGGTAATTCGTATCCTTCAAAAGTACACTCCTTGGAGATAAGTGCTCAGATAACTCTTACGTCTGCTAATCAACACAAAATCAGAGGAACAAGCTAGGGAGGTCAGAGATACACAGAAGGCAAAAGGTCCTGAGGAAGAAGGTGCAGATGAGAGCCGGGTCAGGCAGAACAAATGAGGAAACTATGAGGGAACAGAAGAATGAAAAGTAAAATTTTCCTTTTATTGTCTGCATGTCCCTGTAACTTGCACTGCTGCTGAATCACTAGATTTTTTAAACGGGCAGACTGCTGGATACATATATCAAAATACGGTTTTCTGAATAACCAAGGCAAGACCTTTGTCTGTTGAACTGTGCTACATGTTTAGGCTATATAAAAAATGACTGTGGTCAAGAACACCTCTCACCTCAGTTCCCATCCCCAGCTCCTTTCCCATTCTCTCTTTTCGTGTGAGTTTACACAGTCCCATAGTGACTCTGGGAGTTACGGGGGCAGGTTTGGTTCCCCACTGAAGAAGAAATAAAAAAGGCACGTGTATGCTGTGATTCAAACAGAAAGTGGGTTGGGATCTGCCAGCACAGGGATCAGCTCCCACCGCTGGGACTCATGGAGGGAGAAGGGGTGTAGTGACTGCAGCAAAGGAGGGGTGTAATCACCCACAAAGCCTGCCTGTCCAGAGTATGGAGCTGGCAACCGTGATTGTGAAGGATGTCATCACTGGAATTAGAGGAGTTACAAGCAGTAATAGAAATCTTTAAATGGTCCCTTGAAGAAAAAAAAAAAAAGATTTTGAAGCTGAGAGTGAAAGAGCTGGGATGGTATTTCAGAAAGGAGTCACTTGGGAGTGCACATGGGAGGGAAGAATTATTATCCATTTGCTTAAGCAAATCCTGGGAGCCGACCGTAACTGAACTTCTGAGTGCTTCCATGTTTGGCCATCATTTGATCACTCTGTATAAATAATCTTATTTGAATTTATAAAAGACAGCAAATTCAAAGTCTGAAACTCCATCCTTAACATCCGTCTCCTGCTGAGCCTTTTTATTTCCTCCCACATGGTACTTTGGATCAAAACGCTTTGGAAAAGATGAGCAATAATATCTGGGCATGATGATAAAGAAAGAGATGCCTGTTCCCAAACTGACAATCAGGACTGTGTGTTTTTGTTCAAACAAAAGACATATTGGCTACTGTGAGACTCAAGAAGAAGGCTCTTAATGGTCTGCAGGGGCTTTTGAAGAGTGTATAAACATGAAAAAAGGCAGTGACTTTGTTTAGTGAGCTAGAAATAATTCAACGGTACAGATGAATCATGTTACTTTGGCTGTAAGAGGAACAGAGGGGGTCTTACTAAGGGAGAATGCAATCAAAAGTCTTCTGCACTGAATTTATACTAAGCTGAAGCAATAATATTATTTCAAAACAGGTAGAAAACAAATTTATATGCCACTTTTGCCATAGTATTGTATGCTCCTATGCCCAGAAAACCCCACAGTAGTGTTTGCTTATACATTTGGATAATTCAGAGCTCAGTTAGACAGTACTCAATAATTTTATCCTCAAGGCAATGATTTTTACCCAAAAAAGCTGCCTGGTAAATATTAGATAACACTTATGGAAGTATCACATTTTGATATTTTACTTGGTACAACAGACATTATTTTCTTATTTTCTCATTTCTGTTCTTGTAAAGGCAATGATTGTTTCCAGTCCTCCCCTTCTACAATATTTATATACACAACTAGTGTATTATTGTTTCTGTAGGAAGTAGAAGATGATGTATATGAGTTAATAATAAGACTCTCTGAGATGTGCTATTGCATGTAATAGCTGACCCTTATGATGGAATAATCTCACATAACTTTATCCCTTTAAAAGTTAGTTGGTTAGTTGTGTATTCTCCCTCTGGAGTCACTGCATAAACATAGGCAATTCCAGGAGACAATTAATCTAGATTAATCTAATCCATTTTAGACATTTATCCTATGATGAAATTATTGTCTCCAGTGGTACCTCTGAGAATAGAGGGATTTGCTATTTCAACCTTTCAGACACCTAAGTTTAGGTGAGGTGAGTCTCTCCTTAGGGCCTAATATGTCTTTTTATTTTCTTTTTCTACATGCTTTACCATTTTATGCCTCAAATTTTCCACTTATAATAATTTCAAGTGCAAGAAACCATGGATCCGTAATAACATGTTTTTTACATGCATAGTCATGATAGTCCAATGTATCTATGCTCTCCTTTCAAGAGTTATTTAGGTCATACAATAATCTGCAAGGGAAATTGGGAGCGACTGCATCAGAACTTGCCACTAAAAATATTTACATGAATAAAGCATACATTTTGGTATGCACTAACTCTTCAACACCAGCCTGGCAGGAGCTCATTCTTTATTTTTCTTTACCTTTCCACATATTTTTCAATGCTATTGCAGTCCTCACACTCAGTAGCAAAAGCAGAAGAGATGGAAGAGGTAACTACTGCTTTTCTTGCTGCTGCCATGATATTTCTGAGCAGCTGTGAAACTTGCATACCACTTTCTCTGCCTGATAGCAGGGTCAATGTTAGCTGTTGCCAGCTCATCTATCTTGCTGCCTTGCTCTTGCACAACAATGGGGGTTTCATACTATTTTCCTTTTTCCTGACCCTGACTATTCATCATGAAGGTGGAAATAATGGCCCTAATGGCTATCAAGTCCCTCCCCTGCTTCCCCCCCTCAATGCTCAATGTGACTCTTTCATTCTCTTGACCACACAGACACAAAAATATCCCAACGGCAAGTAACTGTCCACTCCTAAGCTCACTTGGTTTTGATTCTCTCCCTTTTCTTCTTCCATCCTTGCCCCAAAGGAGGAAAATTACAATGAAAAAAACAGCAACCAAGTCCAGTGAGTTTCCATCGTCCAGGATGTTCTTGAACCAGGCAATTTCCCTCCCCCACCCCTTATTATTCATTTAATTTGGATGATTAAATAAAGCAGAAAAGGTTGTTTTGTTGGAAAAGAGCCTGTATTAATTGTATAAAAGCTGTCACTGTTCCGATTTGGCTTAGTCTCCTCTCTGGCTCCCAGTAGCTAGCTGCAATTCCTCTTTCACTGAATTTCTAGCTTCAGGCACCTCTCTAGTCCCCAAGTTCTGTATTTTTTTTGCTTTTCAAAAGTGAGCATGACAGCGCTGAATCTGGGGCCATTCCCCTGGCCGTGAACCCTTCACAGTTGTTTTGATATTGCCAGCTTGATGAGCACTGCTTTCTGTTGTTCCCTCTCCTGTCTGCCGTGGCAGTGGGAGGTGCCTGGGGCTGGGGGAGCTCGGAGGTAGCACACCTCGCACCGGTACTTCCTTCGTGTGAGGGGAGGGATGGTCCAGGGAAAGGGATTTCCTTGTCTATGAGAAGTGAGAGACCATATGAATTGTTTGCTGACCACCACTGTCTCCTTGTTTCCTTATGTGGCTCCATCGGTTTGCAGCTGTCCACGCCTGCTCCATCAGCTCTGCTGAGCAGGGACGGTCTTTGTGTGTACACAGTTATTGATTAAATCCTGAGCTCTTTAAAACAAATGCACTAGTGAATATAAAGTCATTAAGTGAGAAGCTACTTTTTTTTTGAAATATTGAATATTTTTAAAGTGCAAAATGTCAAAACAAAAGACTTCAGATAGTTACATAGCACTTTTACTCTCTTAGAGCAGAACAGAACTCATAGGCCAAAAGAACCTGACATTTCTTAGTTTGCCAAAGCTTTTGAAATTACATTTTGGAGAAGAAAAATTGATCTGGCTCTTTTGTTCCACTCAAATGGTAATGATGCTGTTAGAAATTAATAACAAAAAATAATTCTCAGAGGTATTTTAATAAAAATAGAAATACTTCCTGTGTTGAACGTTGGCTGGTATTGTCTATATCCCTAGATTATTTGCAATTTAAAGTCACAGACTCTTTAAGAGGTACGTGGCACAGAAAAAATATATACTCTTTCATTCCCAAAATTTTAATGCAAGAAGCAGACACATAGATAGCATAGCAGAAACAAGAACACAGATAAATATATCATGTGATTGTTCCAGGATACTAGTTTTGGTTGCTTTTTTTATTTGCTCGTTTCAGGGTGAAGGAGAGCTACAACCATCTTGACCACACTGAAAAACATCCTCCTTGATTAGAGCAGGATGATGGGTTGCTCCTAAGAAGTACAAGCCGTGTGAAAAAACACTACTGCTGTCGGGTTTTTCTGTTGCTTTGCAGCATAATCTTCATTTTGTTCAGTATATAATGCGCGTTTTACAAAACATGTTGATATGTGACATCTTTTTGACATATTGAATTTTGAAAACATTAGTATTGACATTTATGGGTTCACTGGAATATGTAATGGTATGTAGATATTGCCTTATTACATTAATGAAGGCAAAGACCTTTCCGCAGCTTTCTCAAGTGGTTGACGTATCGCCTCTGGCCATGGAGTTGTTTGCAGTGCCAACATGCAATCTATAGATGGATCAATCAAGCATGCTAATATGCAGTGTTCCCATATAAAGTAGCTGCACTTAGCCTGAGAATAATAGGTCTTGATGGTGTTGTACATTTGACACATTATGAACTTGCTTGCCATCCCCCTCGCCAGAGAGAAATATCTCCTTGCCTGCTGCATGGCGTCGCCTCGCCGCTGGGACGGGCCGGAGGGCATTCGAAGGTTTGGCATGACCTGTGAAGACAGAGATGGGGGAGCAGCCCAGCCACGCTTCTGTTCAATCACTTCCCCGCTACTGGAGTGGAGGGCAAGGGGGGTACGGCAAGAGAGCAGAGCCTAGGGGACCCACAAACCTCCTTTTGTTTTGGAGGTAGCAGCGAACAGAAACACGGTCTTTCGTTTTTGGTCATTGTAACTACAGCAGATCTGTTCTGAGGATGAAACCGAGCAAATTCAGTTAACTGATGTCTTGCTATGGATTTGTGGTTTAATTTTGATGTAATTAGAAAGGAAAAAAAAATTGAAACATTCTCCAAAACCTTTGACAGTGTAAAAAAACAAGTGATGAAAATGTCATTTTTATCTTGCACAGAACTTTCTGTCCTGAAGATTTAAATATTCATTTCTCAAATAAAATGATGTTGAAATAAAAGTCCAAACAGTCTATTCAAAATATTTCAGTCTAGTTTTCTGACAGCAAGTTAGGGAGAATGAATACAAATTTCAATTAATTCAAATATGTCATTTTGAAAACATTTTTTGAATCAACTCCTTTTGCTTTCTATACTAGGGACTCAGTTAAACAGGTAAACTAACGTTATGGCCTAATGACTCTCATAGTGTATTTTTTCTGTTAACTAAATGTATATAATAAGGTTACTCAGATAAATTCAACATAGCCAAAGATGAACTATTTGTAGTTCTCTTAATTTGGTAAGATTTTATGTTTGCTTTTGATATTTTAAAATTTATTTTTATTGGACACTGATATCTGAGTAAATAAAACTGGCTGCTCAAAAGTGTTTACTTTCAAGCTTCCAATAGTTGGGATTTGAAATTTTCTCTTGTTTTTTTTCAAAGTTTTCATAGTTTTCACAGTCTATGAATTTGAGTTATAGCACAATGTCAGACTTCATTTATTAAGGACATGACAGAGATTAATAAAATGCTGGACAAGCTACAACTGATAAGAATTTCGAAAGCTTCACTGTAAAATTGAATGAAGTGGAGATAGAAATTGAAGACATGGAGATAACAATTGATGGACAGAGTCTATTCCAACTGAGAATACCAAAGACGACTGTAGAACGCTGTGAAATTGAATTGATCACCTGGAAAATAGGGTTAGAGTAAGAAATATCAGGTGTGAGGGCTGGAGAAGCTGAGCTAATCTTTTCTCAGAGGATTATGAGGGCCAGAAAGTGGATATCTTTCAGCTTTTTAAATACATGCCATACATTGCCTCTCATAGCCCTAGTGTCATCAATTAGACAACAGACCGACATGCTATTTGTACAGCGTGCCTCTTTAGGCCTCCGGTAGACAGACTTATCATTAAAATGCATATAGGAAGCTGAAATTAGAAATGGCATAGTTGTAAGCAATTCAAAATGGTGAAATTACAAATTAAGTGAGGCCTAATGGCTGAACCAGAATTCAGGCAACAGAGCTCTAATGGAGCATTTAATACCATTTTGTCAGGAAAAGCCCATACCTGACTCTAAGAAAGCCAGAATAAGAATAATTCCCAACCTTACACTTTTCCATGCTGTGTCAAAGTTTAACTTGTTAAGGTTAACTCGCCAGGGCCTTAGGTTCATGTATTTCTGCTGCCTCCAGACATGTGGAGCATATAGATAAGAAGATGAGCTGCATATGGACTGTGAAAAACAGCTTTGATTCAGCCTCTGAAGGGTTTACTTTCAATAATGTAGATTGTCGTTGCCTTTCCTCTTAATTCTTAACCGTTATTGCCACAGAGCTCATTTGGCTGAATTTATATGATGTGATAAGTTAGTATTACATTTATTATCATAATTATCATGTCTGATTAATCTTGCTTATTCTGGAAAGTCATGGAAGTTTCTTACTGGAGGGCATACTTTCAAGCTTTAATATTCATGTATAAGGCAGCTGACCTGAAGACTGAAAATAATTAATCTGGACTAAAGGTGTCTGTGGCAAATTAAAGACAGGTATGCTGGGATGGTTTCAATATCCAGTGTTGACTGAGGCAGGATGAAGATAGATGTAGTGTGAAGTCAGAGGGCATGATGATTGCTAGAGCTCTACCCGTCAATCCAACGCCACCCAGTGAGGTTTTAAACACTTTACTTTCAAATCTGTCAGAAATGATACAGCACTTTTTTTGGTCTATGCCCAAGCTCACTTAGGCACCCCTGCAGATGTCATTTGTTCTGGCTGTGCATAGAATCTCCAGATAAAAACCTGCTGAAATGAGCTCAAGTACAGGATTTGACTAAATAAAATTCAGTAATATAGGCAATGAAATTTCCTCTAGGTGATCACAACAATTTCCTCCAGCCATCCCAACCTAATCTATGTGCTAAAATAATCATTAATCTATCAACATTATCTGGTGTTGATATTTCTATTTTTTGCCATTTGGTGCTTCTTTGCATAAATTCTGATGAACGTGTGTGTTTGCATGAGAACAGAAAGAGACGACCTTCCATTTCCATCTGTATTATTATGTATGAAGGAGGGAATTCCTCACTGTGCAGGCTAATTTTAATTTTATTTCCACTGACAGGAGGGGAAAAAAAAAAAAAGAGAGAGAAAACCAAAGTTGTAATCTACACTTACAAACTACTGGAATGTTCTCCAGAGGAAGTAGCATTGCTTGTAATATAAAACATAGGCTATTTATTAAGCCTGAATTTTGCATTGCATTTTAGTAATATCTTATCCATTTGGACAATGCTAACTTCTAAACTTCTGGTAGGCATACTCTGAGCCTATATGTAGACTATCCTGGCTGAAATTTACTCAGAAAAATCTGAAGAGCACCGAATTTGACCAGAAAGAAGGAACTAGGACAGAATTGCTCAGTAGCTGTGTGTTTGTGGCCTCCTTATGAGTGCATTGCTCACTAGCAAGCCGACATAGACTAGCAGAGGGGAGAAAAAACGATAAATAGCAATAATAAGAAAAGGGAAATCATAGACTAATTGTGAAGAGGTTTTGGTGTGTTTTCTTCATTATCGTGTTTGTATGAAGAGTGAGTTACCTGAGTATTGCTACATATTCTTGTTTTATTTTACGCCGCTTCTGCTCTGTGTGTTTTGAATGTATTTCACTCCTTTTTGTGGGAATCTCTTGGAAAACAGAAAGAAACTGCTTACCGTCCCATTGGTATTGATTTTATTTTTATGATGGGAATTGTTTGACAGTACCTATTACTCTTTTTCATTTTGATTTGTTTCTTTTGCTGTTTGCTTGTGAAAATTAGACTTCTTACGCTCAAATGGTTGACTTACAAATTTTGCTTGTTACAAAATACACCAGTACCAAAACAGGAAAATGTTTGAAACTCTTATGCCCCAGAGAATGGTATCTATGTTTTTTCTGCTCCCCATTTTAAAGTAGCAGTTTATACAGGCATACTACATTATTTTAGGGATGGTTTTATCTGTATTTTTTTTCGGTGGCTACTAAAGATTTAAAATGTCTCCAGGCAATGATCTTACGGGCTAAGAAATTTGGATTGACTGTGATAGTAGATTTCAAGATCCTCACTCAGATAACTCCCTCCTCTTGCTACATAGAAATATAACTCCCTTTTCTGAGGATATAGCTGTAGATCTCACACATATAATATCATATACAAAACATAAAGTGTTAACTGGGAAGAAAATTCTCCCTAAAGATCCCTAAAACCTTGCTTCTTGTGCCCAGTGGAGAAAAACTGACTACAGGGACATTGTACTTCCTTCCCATCTGTCCAGTACAGGAGTATCTAAGATGGTTACTCCTTAAGACTCTCTGGAAAGGGAAGATACTTTGCTTCAGCAAATGGGGAATATCTTTGTTCGCAAAGATAGGACAGTAGAGAACAGCTCAAGAACTGCTTGTTAGCCTCTATTCTTGAATGCCTCTTGAACTTGAGGATTTCACTGACATTTACAAAAGCTAATAATGAAAGCTCATCTAAAATATGTATGTGCAGTATTTTGTGAATATTTTACACGGCAACAGAGCTGAACTAAATCTTGCAAATTTAACCCGGGGTTAGAGAACTGTCATTTTAAAAAAATACAGTCATTTTAACCTTGATTCATAAAGTTTGCATGCCTACTTTTGGATGGGATCTGAAGGAGAAATGCAGAGCGTTCAATGCTACTTATTCTCCTAAAATCATGAAACACTGGGATTTTCAAAATTTTTCAAGGCCAATTCGTAGATAGTGGAAATATGAATACCAACTCAGACAGCTATCCCTTCCTCTCCTGCCTGAACTTCTAAACCTTTGGCGATTAAGCTATTACTAACTTAAACCAGTCATAGTAAATCAGTCCTGAAGGCTGATAGAAGTTGAAGTCACCGTTTTGAGAGAAGAAGGAATGCTATGAAAAGAAAACAGATGTATCAAACTCACTGTACATCACATATATCCTTAGTATTCACTATTACACAACTTTCCCTCAATAGCCAAAGAGAAAGAGCTAATGGAAGTAGCACAAAGTTGTAGAACAAAATTATAAAGCACTAGATTAGTTCATAACAGTCCATTTACCTTCAGATTTTATTGTAAGATGGCAGTATTTTAGCAGAATGCTTTTAACTGAATGCTGGAATTCTGTGCTGTGAACTGTGAAATATTTATTTTAAATATTTATTGCTCCATTGGAGAAAAAAAAAAAATAACTTGGTAAAAGTGTTTTAGAAATTGTCAGTTGAAATAATCAGCTCTGCCTCTTTATCAAGGAATGTACTTTTGCAAAAGCAAAAAAATCTGCTGTGCAGTTGTGAGGATACTGAACGTGGCACTGGTGTGGGGTGGAATCCTGTAGTGGCACTCGTGCACTGTTGGGTTCCTGGCCCCTTAATTCACTGTGATATGCCACTGTGAGGGATTTGCCACAGCATTTTCTGAATGAGAAAGCACACAGTGTTATAGGGTCACGTTCTACCCCTTGTTACACTTGTGTCAGCACTTCACTTGACTGAGAGGAACACAGTATTAGATCCATGATATGCCTTACATTGTGCCAGGGCTTATGCCAAATCCTGGATTCAAATTCAGTTTTTAATGCAAGAGTCTTTGGCAATAATGTTGACTTTTCAGAAAATTCAGATAATTAGCAGTCAACCTAGTAAGATTTCAGGGTTTGAGGTCTCCACGGTAGCACTGAGGATAGCCCCTGCTCCCATCTCTGAGGGGGGTCATGGGATGTGAGGAGACACCATGTATGGGAAGAGATGAACTTTGAGGTTGCTGCTGTTGTGTAGGAAACTGTGACTGCCCCAGTGTATCTCATCTCCTCTGCTCGTACACTGGGCCTGTGGACTGGGAAGGAGTGTGGCTAGACGTTGGTATGCTCTGATAAACCCCACTAATGCAATGGCCTTCTGGTAAGGCAGTGCCGGCTGCCGCCTCTGGGACTATGCCTTGGGCCAAACTTCTGTGGTTGCTTCTCCGTTGAAAAGCTAAGAGAAAGCCATATTTATTACTCACCACCAGTCACATCAGACTGGGCTAATGGTGTCCTTCTTGTGCCAATTATCCTGGATATAGTTTATGTTCACCTTACTGAAGCCAAATTTGTTCTTCTGTTTGGGATGTAATACAAGTAAATATGACAGTAAGTAAAGTAAGGCAAATAAATCATAAACATTAGCTATGCATGAGGTTTTCACAGTTATTTAGTGCATTTTTTTTGACAGCAGATAATTTGTGATATCCCTCTTTTAATCTACTTGGGTTAGGAGCTATAACGACCTATAGTTAAAAAGCATAAAGCTAAAGACCTATAGTTAAAAAGTGTTGTCTAAGTCATTCCTTATGAAAATCATAACAATAAAAACCTCTGTGAGTAAATGATAAAGCCTCTTGTGTATGTAATAGGTTCTTGGTTTGATAAGCAGCAAATGAATCTAATTAAACATAATGGAAATACGTCTTTTACTCCTGGAATCCTGTCAGTCAAAAGGTGAGAAATTTGTGCAGATAATAAGCACAGTAGATAAGAGAAAAGATGAAAGCAAATCTATTAATAAATGGAATGATGTTTATAAAATCCAGTAGTGGTGCATAACCTAGCCTAAAGGTTTACTGAGTTCATGTGTTGTCTTTGCCTCCCTTCCCATCCTCCCTTCCTCCAGAAATGCTGTATGTGCTGTGTGGTGCGGTCAACCCCGCTTGAGGGAAGGGATGCCATCCAGAGAGACCTTGACAGGCTTGAGAGGTGGGCCTGTGCGAACCTCATGAAGTTCAACAAGGCCAAGTGCAAGGTCCTGCACCTGGGTTCGGGCAATCCCAAGCACAGATACAGGCTGGGCGGAGAATGGATTGAGAGCAGCCCTGAGGAGGACTTGGGGGTGTTGGTTGATGAGAAGCTCAACATGAATCGTCAATGTGTGCTCGCAGCCCAGAAAGCCAACCGTATCCTGGGCTGCATCAAAAGAAGTGTGACCAGCAGGTTGAGGGAGGTGATTCTGCTCCTCTGCTCCACTGTCGTGAGACCCCACCTGGAGTACTGCGTCCAGCTCCGGAGCCCCCAACACAAGAAGGACATGGACCTGTTGGAGCGGGTCCAGAGGCGGGCCACAAAAATGATCAGAGGCCTGGAACACCTCTCCTATGAAGAAAGGCTGAGAGAGCTGGGCTTGTTCAGCCTGGAGAAGAGAAGGCTCCGGGAACACCTTCTAGCAGCCTTCCAGTACCCAAAGGGGGCCTCCAAGAAAGCTGGAGAGGGACTTTTGACAAGGGCATGTAGTGATAGGGCAAGGGGTAATGGCTTTAAATTGAAAGAGGGTAGATTTAGATGAGATACTAGGAAGAAATTCTTCTCTATGAGGGTGGTGAGGCCCTGGAACACGTTGCCCACAGTTGTGGCTGCCCCATCCCTGGAAGTGTTCAAGCCAGGTTGGACGGGGCTTTGAGGAACCTGGTCTAGTGGAAGGTGTCCCTGTCCATGGCAAGGGGGTTGGAACTAGATGATCTTTAAGGTCCCTTCCAACCCCAATCATTCTATGATTCTATGACTCTATGATTTTAAAGAATCATCATAAATAATGAATGAGTAATTCTCATACAGAAGGACTTCCAACCTATTTTTAGGTGTAAAACTGAAGTACAAGAAATTCAGATAAAATCACGTGGGCCAAGGTTCGTTTCACCTAACCTTAGGCACTGACACAATGGACACGGACTCCAGAACATCTAACATTAGCTAGAGTGAGTGAAGAAAGGAGGTTATTTGCAGAGAGTGATCTAGACCTTTGGGGAGTGGGTGATTATAGGATACAGCTAGTTCTTTCCACAGACTCTATGAGAAGATTAAAGTCCTAATGTGCATGCTTTGCTTAAGCATTTAACCACAGAATCACACAGAATAACAGAATGGTAAGGGTTGGAAGGGACCTCTGGAGATCATCTAGTCCAACCGCCCTGATGCAAATACACACTTTTTGCAATCTTTACAGCATTGTCTATGTATTTACAGGTTACTGTTGCCTTTAATCTCAACACCTCAAAAAAATATTTCTTATTTTTATGTCTATATGAGGTAGAATGCATGCATGCAGGTGGTGTTACAAAAAGAGGTGTTTGTCAATTCTGTCCGTTTTAGGCTCATATTTTTGTTTGGCATAAATCATTATGTCATCATAGACTTTACTGTTCATGAAGTTATTTACTTCACCTGCGGCTGTTTCTTTTATGCTTTTTTTTTTTTTTTTTAATAATGAGATGTTGGCTATAGCAAAGAGTATCCATTGCAATTTCACTTCGTGTATATATCTATACATAAGTAAAATAAGCAAAACGTCACCAACTATTCTGAATTGCAAAGCCAGAGCATTCAATCTTAAACCTATGGTACTTTTTTAAAAATTACTTTACAGTTTTGGATTGTGATATTCATCTTCAATATTTTTTATTTTCTTATTCTGAGTAGCAGAAGGTTCTGCGTTCAGTTACACCACAAATGAAGAACAAATGGATCTTAGAAGCTGGGCACAGAAAAGGAGATGAATTTACTGAGCATAATAAAATGGAAAAAACCCACAAAAAATCAGTTCACAGTTCCTCTCGTTAAATCTGTGAACATGGGATTTAAACCTTATTGCTCTGTCTTGAATCAGCAGGGATTCCTTTAATTTTTTATATTGAGCTTCAGTGGCCTTAGCAACTAAAAGCCATAGCCCATAATGGAGAAATTGAGGAACATTGTGGCAATGTGACTGATTTTCATCAACTCTGCTGGTAGCAGAGTAAAATGTATGCACATCTCCGTGTTTGCAAAAGTGTAACTGGATGATCAAGTTTTCACTCTGGTAGTTCAGAGCAAAGGGCTAGCATGTCTCTTGTCAGATGATACCAGTATACTCTTCTCCATCCCCATTATGACAATCTAAACAAACCTTGGTAGCATACCAAAAAGGTCAATCTGGTACCAAAATGGAGGCACTGAAAAAATCAGCTGGAAAATACACAAGTACTCCTTCACTATGCCATAGCAAACATTTCCCCCTCTACCTATAGAAAAGCTCAGAGTAAAGAAGAAATGCTCTACTATGGTGGAGACGAAGCAATCACAGGTATTGGCTTAATGCATTAGAAACATTAAAGGTTTTGATGGAGCCATGATTTTAAACTCACTGGATGTTTTTGGAGTTATTAGCATCCTAACTAAGCTTCAATAAAATTTGTGTTACATTAAATAGAGACAGGATTCTGAAAAATGATGCCTCGTGTGGTACCTTTATTGGTAAGATATATTGATATCCCTTTGGGACACTGAGGACGTACATCACAGAGGATGTATTTAAGCCTGTGCCTGGGACATAAGCTGGAACTCAGTCTAAGTTGTGGACTAACATCAAGTCTAAAGACCATCCAGTGAGAAATGAGTAAGTTGTGGCTCTAGCAGGGGTTATTAATACCTCCCCTGGCTAAGGTCTTAACGAGACTCACACAAATCACCAGGGAAAAAATTTTACATATTCACAAGTTTTCAGCAAGTGAATGAGACAATGGGGATCAACAAACCCTACAACAGCGAGGTGGAGGGTGAAGAGCTTCACTTGGTTACTTTTGTAGAATTAGAAAAGGATCGTCATAACCTATGCCTGTCGGTGGCTTCTGCAAGAGCAATCAATAAAAATGGTTGTTGTACAGTTGTCATGTTTGGCCTTGAGCTGAAGACTAACATAGCTTCTCCTGTGGAGCTCCTGGAGTACAATAGGTATCTTTGCCATTGGATTTATTTGAAAGTAAATCTGAAAAAAAGCCAGAACTGTCTTACAGAGAATTTGTGAGCTCGTTCTGATAAAGTGAAACGGCTGTAAGGTGTAAAGTCATGTGGAAAAACTCTTAAGAGAGGAAATTTAGCCTAGTTGTGCAGTTTTAAAAGATAGGAAAACGTTCTAAGGCTGGATAAAACTTGTGATGGACTCTATACAGCACTGATAAGTTAAGTGCTATATGGATTACAGTTTAGCCCATTTTTTCCATAGGCACCTCTGCAGGAACTATCAGGTGAAGAAAAATTCATTGTGCTTCTGTCACCGAAAGCCCGGTATCAACTTGGGTAGCTGGTACTGTGGGAAAAAAAATGCTACAGGATGGATGTACAATAAAGACAAAACATGCAGAATTTGTCTCCTCAAACATACCTAAGAACAATCTTTCATGACATTTGAAATAAAATCATGAAAGAACAACAACAGCAAAAGCTCTGAAGAAAAAAATAATTTTTGTGATAATGTGAAACTATCTTGACAGACTCTGTGGGTATGTAAATAGTTAAACTTGTATCAGACCAAGAAATTTCTCACTAACCTCAAACTTTAGCCAGCTTTTCTTACAGTAGCTTTCCTGATGGTTAATTTCCATATCACTGGAGCTTGCTGCAGTTTCAACACATAATAAAGGCTTCCTTGTTCATGTTGGATCATATTTCTGGCAATGTTGTAAGTTGCATAATACTTATTACAAATAATAGAAATAATTTTCTCATGGAAAACATTACCCCAGGGAGTATAGATTGCTGCAGTTAGATTTATCTGTAAAGTCTTTCCTCCCTGCAAACTAAGAATTTTTCGTTTTCCTACAAAAATCTGAAATTTACCATTCTGCAAGGAAAGAGCTTGATCAAGAAGGCAGTTATAAACCATGGACAATGTACTAAAATGCTGAAAAAAGCTTTCTGAACAGTAGGATTGTTATGTTCTGAGTCTCTTACAAGTTCTTTCAACCTCTAGGTAATGAGATCCAGTTTTAGCAGGACTACCGCAGCCTACAATAAGGAAAGTCCAGAGGAAATCAGAGCTCTAGGTTGTCACACAGAATGACAATCATGGAGCAGAGTCAGCTGGAGCAATGTGAGGGAGTTAGGGTTGAGTAAATTGAGAGTGCCAAAAAAGTTGCTTGAAGGCAGATAGGAAATGACTTTAGGAAGTGCTCCAGAGAGTAGCGGTGGTGCAGTCCTGCAGCACGGAGGGAAGATGGGGTGATGACCAAACAGTTCAGACCTTTTAGGATGGATGTTCCATCAGGAACACATTAAAAAGAGGAAAAACCCTGGACATGGGAGACAATCGAAGACTGATTATACAGTATAGAGGTACAAGAGCTGTTTTTTTTCCTCTTTGAGATGCTTACTCTTCAAGGAATTGCTAGCTCCTGTGTGAACTGAGAAAACAGTGGAGATAACAATGATCAGAAGCACTGATGAGAGTCTTCTTGGAAGTCTATGGATTTTGCATATTGAGAGCGAATAAGGAAAGAAATAAAACTTTTTCTACAGTTCGTCTGCTATGGCTAAAAAAAATCATTAATTAAGCAAGTTGGCTAAGGACATATGAGGAAGGGACCTGCAAGTGAAGAAAAACTTCTGTGTGGTAGGTTTTCATCTGCTGACTCTGACAACTACAGCTTCAATCAAGAATGTTCTCTTCCCTTGTGGGAACAGCTATTCTTACCTCTGCTAGGAGAATTTTGTGTGACATTTCTTTAAGAAATGAAAAGCTTATTGTCCAAATGGGACGAGAAGGAAGAGGTTGGAACCACAAATGTTTGGAATGATTGGAATATAATAATAATGCCATAATTAAAAATACATCTTGCCTAAATAATACATTCCATCAGATAATCAGAAAACATTTTTTTCGAAGAGGAGTGAAGTATTCTTCAACCTTAAGTGGTTAAAGAGATTTAACCTTATTTAGCTCTAGCTGGTACTGTCAAGGAAAAAAGGTGTTGCAAGACATCTTTCCATAACCTAACCTCTGAATCTTTTCAGGTGATTTTGAACTACATTTTTCCCTTTTAGAATGTCCTGCTGGCTAAGAGGGACCAGATCTCCCCAAATCCCCAGGCCTGTCCTGCAGTTGATTACGTGGAGGTGAGGAAGTGGCTCATCTCTGCCCGTCCCAGGGATTCACCGGCTACTGGTACCCAACACCACCCATGAGAGGTCCAGGGACTGGCTTTTAGGCTCCAGCTCATTCGCCTATGCCTGTGTACCTGTTTACTTAGGATCTCTAAGGCGCTTACCTGGTCAGGCAGATACCACAGCCCAGGAGCTGTGGGGTACACATGCCACCCGGAATGACAGTTGAAGGCCAGGTAGGATACTGAGAGCATCTTATATGGCATTAGGACTACTCTTGAGCAAGCAATGTTCCTCGTTCAAGTCCACAGGGACCAGCATCCTTTAAAAATGTTTAATTAACATTTGAAGGGCTTGTAGTGAGCTTCCCTAGCATGTTTAATGTATCTATTGTCATCAGGCTAGCGTGGTTCTTTGCCATTTTTGAAGTAAGTAATTAGGTTTTGGAGTTCTTCTACCATAGTTATATCTGAAAATTTGTATCAGGAGAAAGGAAAGAAAGTACCTGAACAGTAAAAAAGTTCCTGCTTAGCTGTGCTAGGGAACTTTCATGCCTGTGGGACCCACAGCAGTTCTATTGTTCTGAGTCCTCATGTTGTAAGAAGATAAACAGTAAAAGTCAACAGGAAACCTTTGCTACCCTGAACATCAGAGGTTTACAAATGCTTTTCAAATGGATTTACTGGTGAGACAAAGAAGGTGAAGTTCGTACCCTCCTTAGCACCTCTGACAGCTGGATATACTCTTCCCTTTCCCCTCTTATTTCACCTCGTTCCACAGTTTCATGCAGCCCTGAATTTCCTAAATAAGATCATCCACATTATTTTTTTTCTCTTCACTCCCCTTTCTCAAGGAGAGTACCTAAAAATAGATTTGCTGATGATGAGCAAATACATCCAGAAAGGGGACTGGGCAAAGAGAAGAGACAGCATCAGTAGGGAAGAAGCTGCAGCGCAAACAAACATGACTTTTAGCTCCATTAGCTTATGAGAGGGAAAAAAAATCAAATGCACTATATAGGAAAGCTCTCATTTCCAGACTAGCGAATCAGTAACTGAGTATTGCAATTAAGTAAGAACATTTCCTTGACAAGAATCAACTATGAATCTTAAAAGAGGTTTTAAAAAATTAAAAAAAAAAAAAAAAAAGGAAGCAGCTGTGGCTAGTAACAGTTGTTTCCTTCTAGCTGCAGTTGTAGATTTTCTTACTGCTTGGCATTCATACTCAGCTTGCTGCTCTGCTGGCCTGCCATAGTTTTTTCCCCACTAGCTGAAGAAATCTGTTCAATAAGAGGAATTCCGAGTGATCTGATTTTTCCCCAAAGAGTTCACAAATCCTTCAAAGATGTAGGAAACTTCTTTCGCATTTCTCATACGATAAGCTAAAATGACCGACTGAAACAAAGTTGGATGGGAAACGAGCTTGCAATACCTACTCCAATGGCTGAAAGAACATCCCGTAAGATGCACAATCCAAAGAGCACAGTAACTGAAGTATCTTCATAGTAATCTTAATTTTGCTGTGTTTCATTGTTAACGGAGTCTGATCCACTGTCCGCTGAGGTCATCTAACTGCAGGTCCTAAATTTAGAGTACTTTCATGGAAATTAATTTATTTCACTAGAGATTTTCAGTGGAAAAAGGAAGAGCAAAATGTGTCCCTGTATATTTGGTGAACTCAGGCTGCCAGATATATCAATGAATTGTAAATGCGAAACTGTCATTTATGATCATCCACTTAAACAAAATGTCAAAGTAAATATTTTGTTTCTCAGCCATAGCTGTGCTATTCTGGTTTTTGCATATTTTCTTTGTTTGCTAGATACTAAGCAAATAGAGTGAAACAACCTTGAGTTCAGCATTTGTGATGTTCTACTTTTCTGTTCCCTTCTTATTCTCTGGTCGTTGGGTTTTACTGGTGGCAGTGTTGCTGAGCAAGGAAGAAACATGTAATGCACCTGACATAAATGTCTAGCTTGGTAGATGGGTGGAGAATTAAACATGATTGAGCCTAGGTTATTTTTTATTCCATAGGTAGAAACAATCAGGTGGGAAGTCATTTGGACTCTAACACATTTTTATTTTATTAGCTTTTGCCCTGTGTGATATACTTTAAATGAAAACTATTTCTGAAGATGTTATTATAATGTTCCCAGCTGCATCTATAGCTCATATAAAGCAGTTATTGAAAAATCCTGCCTGGATATAGATTATTACCATTGTTTTAGAAGCTATGTCATTGTGTAGTCATGGAATTAAATGCTTCAAGTATATACATGCAGAGGAGCTGTGGTTAACACTGAGAAAGACAGTTTTTGTGATTTAAAAAAGCCCCTTACTGCAGGGAAGTCAAGCAAAGATCTCTTGAACTTTTTCACAGAAAGCACCAGAACTTACAAAGTATTTCAGCTTACAAGGATGAGAGCCATATGACAAAGTGTATATGTGTATATATGTATACATACACAATGTATATGTGTATAAAGATATGTATATATGATATATAAAAATAGATATATATACACATTGTATATCCATATACAAGATTCTCTCAAAGATTATTTCTGTTTCCAACAATGGCAAAAAGACTTGTAGAAAAGCAACATCCACTGAGCCCTAATAGTAACAGAAACAGCACCTGTTTATTGAGGTTTTTTCCTCACTTTAATCTTATTTGGTACACAGGCTCAGGCTGTACTTCCTTTCTGGCATGCGTTTTCATGCCAAGTAATTAAAATGGTCTAGTAAGACACAAGTCAGATTCACAGTGTGAGGGACAGATTCTGCTTATCCCTTCCACAGCTTGTCAGGGAGCTTTCTTTTCCCTCTTTCTGTTTAGGCTCACCCAAAACTAGGCAGTGCTCAGAAAGAAACAAGAGATGCTTTTGCCGTCGCTGTGTGGGCAGGATGAGGAGAGGATTCAGCAAGGGCAGAAGGCAGGTCTCCCTTCCCACGGGCACAAGGGCCACAGCAGGGGCAGAGGCAGCCGAAGGGTGAGCAAGCTGGGGCAGGGGCTGCTGTACCTGGCTGCGTGGGATGGGGCAGTGCAGGGAGCAGGCTCTAACCTCGGCAGGGTATGAGGAAGGAGGTTATGAATAAATGCTGGAGAATTAAATTGCATCTCAAAGCACCCTTGGGGTGCTCACGTGCAGGGAAGTAGAGGAATGCAGGCAGAGCCCCTGCCAATGCTCACCGCTGCATCCTGGTGTCTGATGTCGTGTGATGTGTCTGATACGATATGACCCAGCGCTGGGTAAAGGTGAGATGAACAAAGCAGACACAGTGCTTCCCTACTGATGAAATACTCCTTTGTAGGTGCGTGTTATTTTCCTTCAAAGCTCTTTTAGCTTTTTCACACTATTTTCATCCTTTCAGATGCTTTACTTAAGTAACAGAAATTTAGATTTTGCATTTTTCAGGAAAATGTATCTTCATGCTTCAAAAAATTTTCTTTAGCAAATCAAAATAAATGTCAATGGGTTCCATAGGATTAATTTCTTTGCATAGACTGGAAAATTTTTTGCTAACAAAAGCAATTTCATTTTGCCAGTAACTCTGGAAGGCTGCTACTGAGACAGCATAAAGTGAGTATTAAACATTCACCAAGCAAAGATCTAAAGGCCCATATTTAAAACATAGACAAGTTACAATCTGATAATTAAAGTTTGCGGGGAGTGTGTGTGTGGGGGGTTGACCCTGTTGCAGTCAGTTTTTCACTCCTTGCAGTCAGTTTTTCACTCCTTGCCAGACTTAACTTCACAAATACGTTATCTTTTTAGACATTTTAGCCCAACAAAATAACTCAACATTGTTACAAATGCAATGTCTCATCAAGGCAATCATCCAGAAAGAAATGGACAGAGGAAGCTTCTTAAAATGGGATCTGGTCTTGGGCCACCTTGTCAACCATGGCAGAGCACTATTGAAAATACTTATTGGTAAGATACTTATTCAACAACAAAAGACTTCACACGACAACAAACCAGCAACAGATCAAAGGTGTGCAACAGCAGTGACACAGTATGCATTTTAAAAAGGGAGCTAAAAGTCTTCACTGTTAACTTACATTTCCTTTATGTTACAGCATTGAATTGCTTTAGAAAACAGAAATAAACAATAGCATTTCTAGCCCATTAACAGATGAGAATATTTTTCATAACATACTTATGCTTCTTTTGTAGCCAATACCTACTTAGCCTTTTGCCATATCCATTTGCTCATAGTTTTTAGGTTAAGTTAACATTAACTTGTGAGGCAGGATTTTGGCGTTCAATAGGACAGAATCATCAGGCTTCCACAGGTAACAATTTTTAAAACCATATTCAAAGTAAAACACAAAAACTTTCTCAGAGAATTCATTTTGTTCAATCTTAAAATATATCTTTTTAGCTTCTAAAAGACTCCTACATCAGGTAAAAAAAACTTTGTTAAGTTCTAGAAAACTCTTCTGGAGAGAATTTCAGCGTATAGATAGCAAGAGCTTTCCAGAGCTGATGCAAGGGTTAAGGAGGAGCTAGGAAAATCAATTCTTATTAAACACCATAATTTCTAAGAAATAGTAGTATTCACTCATAGCAGGCTGTGGTTCAGGAGTCCATTCTAAGCCAGCTATGGTATAGTTTGATGGAATGCTATTATAACCCTAGAGCAAGAAAATGCTATTACAAGACAGCTTTTTAATTTTAAAACTAATTTTAGAGCTTTTTATTTATGAATATTATGACCAACATAAGGGCAAGGTTTACATATGTCTCAAGGTTACTTTTAATTGTAGATTTCCTCTTTTGCATACGCAATCATTTGTGTCTGTAAAAAATGGGAATGTGTAATTCCTTGGTGATGTTCTTATTTTGTCAATCCTTTATACAAAGTAGATTGTCCAGCCCCAGCATGACCTTTTGTCAGGAGTCAGCAGTCTCATGCCAATAACCAAATAACATTTAGTTCCCTGAGAATATTAAATCAAAATTCTTATGCATCTCCCCATTTAGGAAGAGCTTTTTAAAAGAGCTTTTATGACAGATAATAGATGGCTTAAACAGACAGCTGGGAGAAGAGGAGGAGCTGGTTTCAGAGGAGCAAGGATTAAGTCGGTATTTAAAAAAAACCCAACTGTGAAGCACAATTGTTTTAAAGTATATATTGCACATGTCAGAACGATTGGATATTCCAATACCCCAAACTGCTGTTGTGCTACTTTCCTCCCCTTTCCCCATGCCATTCCTTAACTCTCCATTCTCATAGCAAGTGGATGCCTCTTACCAAGATCAAATGGTGACATCACTTGTAAGTTTCTTGGGTGATTTAGACAGCAATGTGACATCAGCAAAATGGCTCAGCAAACCCCTCAAAAAGCAATATGGGGAAACGGAACCTCTTTTCCAGATAACTGTATTATAGCTTTTAATAACTTTAAGAATTCGCATGACTGACTTGTTGCCCTGCAGGACCAATCCTGAGCATCCGACACTGATGTGATGGTGTCTATAAAGGAACAGCAACACTTACAGGGTGTAAAATCCCAGTACGCAGCAGTGGATTTAAATGAGGATGCAGCAATTGGAAAGAAGTTAATACTCCAATATTTGCTGTGCAATGAGACTGTATAGCATTCATTCAGTATGTGCTGCTACCCCCTAGTACCAAATCTTACAAATTCTGTTACTCATACCCAGCAAATGCTAAAAGGCTATGGTTATATTTCTACAGCTGAAATATTGTGCATTAGATACATTTCAGTGTGATTCAATTCCAGCTTCAGGCTGTGATTCAGGAGTGACAAAGCGTATATCAATTTCAAAACACGTATAATCCACCTACCCTGTTGTCTTCAGAAGAATGACTCTGGAATGGCAGACATGTCATATGAGTACATCAGGACTGAAACTGCAGTAAACAGCATGGACATCAGCACCTACAACTTCTTAACATAAACTACTAATACATTTTTTTCATTTTCTTAGTAATTTAAACCAAAATTAGACATTCTCCCAAATTGGTGTCATCCACAGACGGACCTTCTATCTGAAACTTTTAAATAACGTTTGTGTAGTCATTTCCAATGATAAGTTAGAGGATAATATCATGCTTTTCTCCTGCTCACAAATTATTATAACCACTTAAAGAGATGCTCACAAAGATTTGGAATTTTGGCAGGAAACTGCGAAAGGAATAATAACCTTTTGCTATCCCTGCTATTAAAAAAAAACCCAAACCAAACCAAAATTTATTCTAACTGTAAACCTCTGGGAAGCATAACTTACTCATGCTTAAAAGTGGGGTTTTTGTGCCTGACAGGACCACACACTGAACAAGACTGCACATGCTCTATCCTCCCATAGTGCTTATATATTAATTAAAACAAGCTTACTCCACTTCACAAAAGCAAGGACTGAGCTATTTTCTGGTGATTTCTCCTTCTTTCAGTTGTTTGCTACTGTGACGTCCTGCACCAGATATTCTTTCTAACTAAAGATGTCCCACAAAGGGAAAGTTAAACTCCTACGGCTTCTAGTCACTGCTAACTCAAACAGTAAAGCACTGTGCTGTAGATCTGGAAGAATCAGTCCTCATGATTATTGATAAAACGTTTAAAACATTTATGTTTTATTTACTTTTTAAAGGGGTTAATTTAAAAATAATTTTAAAAAATCCTTTTCAAGAGCAATAAGGGCACAGCCAAGAGTATTTGTTCACAAATCTTTTGTTTCATTTATGAGGAAATGTAGAGGCAATGCAGAAAATAAAAGTAGGGAATTACCTAGAGAAACTAGGGTCTCTTAGTTAAGACATCCAAACACTGCCCTGAAGAACTAGGCTCTGTATGTGTCTGCCCCTCAGAACACACCAAAAGGTACAGGACTCCTTTGAAATGCGATTACTTAATTAAAAGACAGCATCATGATTCAAAGTAGCAGAAGGGTGGAATTATGGCTGTAGAGGGAATCTTAGTGCATGTCTATATTGCTGATCATCTACCGGGCACAGCTGTAATGAAAATTCTGTAAGGTAGACACAGTATTTCTTGTCAAGGTTTTTTTTTTGGCTGACATGACTACATATTGCTTCTATGGCACATAAACTAAAGTAGGTGTAAGTAAATGAGGCATCTGTAGGAGGTCAGTCATGGGGTCTAAACTGGATGAATTACCTGAGGAGATGCTATTTTATTGGCAACCGTGGAAGCTTAGACAACCATTTTTGGCTGAGGATAGAATTCAGTTTGCAGATTAAGTCATTTAAATGTAGATGTCTCCTTGTCCATTAAGCATCTAGTCTCTTGTCAAAGTTAATGAAGTTTCAGTTAACACAGTCAATGGAGCATAGAGAGCAACTCAGCTCACCCTAAAGCAGAGGCCCAGTGCTCATGTAAATATTAGTGCCATCTAAGACATCACACCCAGCTCCACCTCCTGCAACGTCTGGCTTTTCTAGAAGTCCTGAGTTATACCTGCCAGATTTGGGTATCATTACAATCTTTAATACTGTAGGGTACTTCAAACAGTATCTCAAAATCCTACTCTTAATGCCTGTTTCTTACAGTGCTTTTCATGAAATATCTACTATAGTGTGACAAATTCTGGACTTCCAGCTATAAATTTATTTTAACTTACTATAGTTTGGATAAAAGTCAGTCTTTCATTAAAGAGGGAAAAAAAATACATTTTTCATTTCCTTTATCAAGATATATCTTCACAAGAAATTGGAAAATACTAAATTCTCTGTCTAAAATAGAATAATATACTGGTCTAACAAGAATGGTAGACTTAGAAAATACCATAAGAAATGATATAAACAAAGAAGGAAGAAATATTACCATGGGACACCATTTAATCCATGCCTTAGGGTGAAATAGCTGTTGAAGAGCATAATAGACTAAAGAAAATGATCTGATGGTTTCATTCCATACTTACTATATGTTTAATACAATAAAAATCCCCCCAAATAAGTTATTTTTCAATAAATGAAATGGAAGGATATAAATTATCCTCCATACTTGCAATGATTAAAAGATTTAAAATATTTTTAAGGTATTCTTATTATTACTACACAATATAGCCCTTTTTACATGGAACAAAGTGATAATTCTCTTGTGATATGAAAGACAAACAGGCTTTACTTGTGATGGAGACAAGCTGACTGTACAGCACAGATGAATGTGAGTTGTACAGCTTTTTACCCTTTTGATGCCAGCTCAGATCCTGCCTAAACATCTGGTCTTCTGATTCCTCTGTGTATGGAGAAGTCCTGCTGAAGCCAGGAGAAATTCTCTGCACAGTTACTCAGTTCGGGATCTCAGTTCTTCCTTTATTGGCAATTAAGAGCATTATGACTACAAAGGGAGTTTGCAGTCAGCAATTAACCCTTTTTACCTATTTATTCATCCCAATAAATTTAGAGGCCTCAGAGGAAAGTCCCATTGCTTTAGCCACCTGCATGTTAAGAAACAGACCCAGTTTCCAGACTTTACAGTGAGAGACAAAAGGTGAGAATGTAAATATGTGATGAAATGCTTTAGTCAGAGATTTCCATAGGACAATGATGTAGTAGAGAAGTTTAGTAGTTTATTGGCTGGATGGCTGCATCCAGAGAGTTACGGTCAACAGCTCAATGTCTGGAAACCAGTAACAAGTGATGTCCCTCAAGGGTCTGTACTAGGACCAATATGTTCATCAGTGACATAAACAGTGGGGATTGAGTGCACTCTCAGCAAGTTTGCAGATTATACCAAGCTGAGTGGTGCAGTTGATTCACTTGAGGGAAGGGATGCCATCCAGAGGGACCTTGATAGGCTTGAGGAGTGGGCCCATGTGAACCTCATGAAGTTCAGCAAGGCCAAGCGCAAGGTCCTGCATCTGGGCTGAGGCAATCCCCAATATCGATACAGAGTGGGGTATGAAGGGATTGGGAGCAGACCTGCGGAGAAGGACTTGGGGATACTGGTAGATGAAAAATTGGACATGAGCTGACAATGTGTGCTTGCAGCCCAGAAAGCCAACTGTATCCTGGGCTGCGTCAAAAGAAGCATGGCCAGCAGGTCGAGGGAGGTGATTCTGCTCCTCTGCTCCGCTCTCGTGAGACCCCACCTGGAGTACTGCGTCCAGCTCTGGAGCCCCCAACACAAGAAGGACATGGACCTGTTGGAGCGAGTCCAGAGGAGGGCCACAAAAATGGTCAGAGGGCTGGAGCACCTCTCCTCTGAAGACAGGCTGAGAGAGTTGGGCTTGTTCAGCCTGGAGAAGAGAAGGCTCCGTGGAGACCTTATTGCGGCCTTCCAGTACCTAAAGGGGGCTTGTGGAAAAAGACTTTTTACTAAGGCCTGTAGTGACAGGACAAGGGGCAATGGTTTTAAACTAAAAGAGGGTAGATTTAAATTGGACATAAGGAAGAAATTTTTTATGATGAGGGTGGTGAGACACTGGAACAGGTTGCCCAGAGAAGCTGTGGATGCCCCATCCCTGGAAGTGTTGAAGGCCAGGCTGGATGGGGCTTTGAGCAACCTGGTCTAGTGGAAGGTGTCCCTGCCCATGGCAGGGGCTTTGGACTAAATGATCTTTAAAGTCCCTTCCAATCCAAACCATTCTATGATTCTATGAAAACAAATCACAAATTTCCTGACTCACCATCCAGCCTGGACGCCTACTGACCGCCTTGTTAGAGAGACCAAAAATGGAGCAGACAAAACCTCTTTTAAGGATAAACCTTTTAAGTCTTATGAATCAGGGAAATGAGTCTGCCTTTTCTGTGAAGCAGAAATGCTGCGTCCACATGTAGAAAGCTAAATACTGTGATAGTGGGAGAGAGCAGCAACAGTAAGACAAAGAAATTATTGTGTCCACTCACTGTTCAGGTGCAAGTTAGAGGTGTCTTTATAATTTTCAATAATACATAAACTTATCCCCCTGCCATTGCTTTTTCTTTTTTGGTGAGACTTGAATGCAAAATACAATTCCCATACTAATTTCACCATTTAACTGCTGTTTAGTCTGAATGACTCTATCAAGTCAGTGGTGGATGTAGGAAAAAAATATTTTAAATCAATGATAGAAACTCTCATGGGTGGATGACTCATCATTTTCACCTTGGAATATGTTTTCCATTTATACAAAGGCAAGAAAACTGTTGTGAGCATAATACAAAAAAGATTTAGAAACTGTATGTCTCTGAGCCAATAACTGATTCAGACTGTTTGTTTCTTGCAGAGGAATTAATCCCACCTACCTTTCAATATCTACAGTGCTGATGTCTACTTTTGAGCTGTCATCAAGGCTCCACTGGTAGTCAATGAAAAGAAGTCAGCACTTTTAGGGCATGATTCATCCACCGTACTTTAGGCATCCTTAGGATGAGATGTAATGCTCCCTAAGTTTGATCACATAAATCTTAATACATTACTGAAGAGAGCTAAGAGGCTTATTAGAAGTTAATGGCAGTGACTGTACACTGAAAGTAAAAAGTACCAATAGTTCAGTGGTTGTTGTAATAACATAGTCACGTGTTTAGAAGGGATGCTGAAAAACGGAAAGAGATTTAAAAAAGCCACTATAAGGATTAAAAGTGTAGAAAAAACACTTTATGGTAAGAGTCTGGAGAACCTCAATCTATCCTTTTTTCTAGGAGAAAGTTAAAAAAATGACTTGTTCACAAGAGAGATAAAGAAAACTGTAATAGCTAGGCAGCAGGCACGCTACTATATAAAAAAGTCAATTCAGCTCAAGTTCACCCTGGATTTTACGATAGTTTAATTTTGAGGGTAATTAATAAAATGGGAACAACAAAGAGTATAAAATATCTTTTTTTAACATATAAATGTATTTTGACTGAATGAAACCCCAAAATTTAAATTTCTTAGTAAACAAAAATTCAGGAAGTTGGAATGTTTTTATTTCACTTTGTTACAGTATAGTATAAAATCAGAATTTCTAGTGAAGCCATTTCAAAACATGAAGACTTTAAATGTGCCTGCCTGAGGCTCTTCTCTTACCTGAAGCAAAACCACACCACTCTGCAGCATTTTGTGAAGCACTTTGATTTCATCAGAGAGCACTTTTTTGGGGGGGAATGATTCTGTCAACATTTTTTCTGAATTAGGCTTAGTAATTGACCACAGGAACAGCTTACTAATGATACAATTGATTCTTTGTCACCTTAATTCTTTAAATCTGTTCTGGATGTGTTTCTGAAATATCTGTCACAGTGTAATCAGAAGTTATGGGTTTGGGGTAGGGATGATTAGGTGAAACTGCAAGATCTGAGTTATTCAAAAGGTCAGACTAGATAATCATAACTGTTCTCTGTGACCTCATAGGCTATTCATCTTATGCATTAGGCCTTCTGCATTTGATTTTAAATATGCTTGGCTCCCTTAGACAGCAATGGAGATTATTAAATATATGGCTGGAATTTAAAATTCCATTCTCTATGCTATTACTATTGCTGATCGTTTCAGGCAGTGCTACCTCATCTGAAATTTCCCCAGAGAGGCTAGCCTAGAAGTAAAGGGTTGGGAAAGAGGAGACACATAACAAGAATCAAGGTTTTTATAGATTCGTGATCAACAATGAAGGCCTGCCCTGGTGGTGTTAGGGATTCCTATGCAACTTCATCTCAGGGACGGCGATTTCCACTGATTAATCTTTCTCTTACCTACCCTTGCCATTGGTAAATGGCATCAAATACAGTAGTTGTTAGGGGAGAGGAACCAAACCAGCCTTAGGATGTAAAGGAGTCCTTTAAGTTACAATTACAAATGTTAGCTTGCCTATGGGTCAGATGCACCCCACCTGAACAAAGACCTCATTTTCCCCAATGTACCACTCACAATTATTGGCACTCAATCAACAGCAATTCAAATAAAGGACTGTCAAACAGGGAAAATCAATTCAGGATCTAACCTGAGCAAGCAGAGGAAAATAAGCATGGATGTGAGCTGGAGGCTAATTTGGCCCATTATCTTCCCTTGCATACTTCTCATTATTCACCTTTCACGTCTTTACCCTGAATCCCCCTGCAAAAAGCAACCTCTGCAGCCTGGATTTCAATTTACTGTCGTTAACATTTGGTTAACATTCTCCTTCTTACACTATTATTGCACTCAAGTTTTTCCCCCACATGCTGCTCATCAACCCAATTTATTGACTCATAGAGTTACTAAGGAGATGCTTATCAAGCAGAATAAACACCCCTGTGCTTGCCAACTGGTACTGTGTAAATTGGCTTTGCTTCAGTGTCCAGCCATATTTTAACAAACCCTTGACGATGCCTCAAAATGCTTTGCTTTGTGTCTGGATTTGCCAGCAGAGTACATTTCTAGTGGCACAAAAGAGGTTTGTATTTTCAACCCCCCTTTTTTAAGCCTAATTTCAATACTTTTTTTTTCATACTTTATCCCCAGCCCACTTCATTGTAGTCTCTAGCAAAACATTTTGCACAACTTCTTATTACTGTGCTATCCAACATCATTAAATTTGTTCACTGATGCACATATGCAAATGTATTTTGTCACAATGACTATTACCAGATTGACCTGGCAACCAAGTGTTGCGTTAGAGCTGAGCAATTCTGAGTTACTGAAGTATACAAGCGACTTAGTGAACCTTTTTTTCTCTAGTGTGTTGATGGATTGTTGTTGCGAAGTTTCAGTAGAAGTATTGTGTATATTGATTGTATTGATACTCTTCCCAGAGGCTTCATTATCAAACTTGTAAACTTTGAGTACTAAAAGGACAAATGAGTTCTTCCAATGAGCAGTGCACTCTGCCATAGTCTGTATGTACTTTGAGGATGCAAGGAGTTTTTTCTGAATAGCTCAGTGCCCAAGCTCTGCCATGCAGCCAGATATCATATCATAATATCAAGGGTCATCTAATGCTTGCTCACTTTCCTGTTCCAATACTTTCATGTTCCATTAAAACACAATCACTGAATTCTTCACAAATCAGAGCACACAAAGTTCACTGGCACCATGGGGCTGTAACAAGCCCTTTCCTCTCTCTCTTTTTCTTTCGTTCTTGTAACACAGCTGTTTATACAGAAGGGAGACAATGTTGAGTTTGTTAACAGCTGGCAGTTAGTAGTAATTTATTATGGAATGGGTCTTGAAATGGCCCAGTCTCCTTGACGATGAAAAACGAAAAGGCTATGTTGCTTTCAAAATCTTGTTTTGGGACTAGAAGTGGAGCTTGAGGCTGTGCCAATTCCAGACTCATGAAAGCTGCATAGAGAGAAAGGGGCCAATTCCTCAGCTCCTGCTTAAAGCAAAATGAGCTTTGTGAGACAGGATTTATTTCCAATTATTAACATCAGTATGTTGTGCTCCACCAGCACCCATCAAAATAACAATCTTACTGGGACTTGGCACATTTCTTTTCCTGTGTTTTGAAACAATGGAATTAACTTGACTTCTCCTGTCGCTCTGGGCCTCCACACTTTTCATTCCATCTATTTTTTGGTTCTTTCGGTCAAGAGATACAGGAGAAAAGATACTCCTTATGATAAATGGTGGCATATAGTAGGCTAGTGGACATCAGCTTAAATATTCCAGGGAGAAAAGATGGAAAAAGTTCTGTAGAGATGTCCCAGAACAAAGATTCGGGGAGAAAAGAGGTATAAGGATAGCAGAAAATAGGGGTAAAACTATTCAAGAACAGATGCATTCACACAGAGTGAGAGTGTTAGCTTACTGCGAAATAGCCCCTCCAAACTAACTTGATGGGTGGATAAGATTCTGCCTGTCTTTTGCTGCAAAAGCTCTTCTGGCAATGTTTTTTTGCTGAAACAATTTTCTGGTGCTATGCGGGAGATGCTGGTGGTGTAAAATTAGCGAGGTGCTTTGCCAGTACCTCGGAGAACACTCTGCCGCGTTCTCCACTTCCCAGCCATGGAGCCAAGAAAGGCCGTGGGGCTTGGGAGAGCACTCCCGACCCAGTGGCCGGAGCGGGGGGGACCACACTTGTCCCTCAGGCACAGTGCAGGCAGCGCGCGGACGCCAGCTCCTCACTGCTTGTGCAAATGGTAGGGGACAGATACATTTTCTGCCGGAATAAAGGACTACACAGAGAGAAGCAACTGAGCAGGTTTCAAAGGAAACTGCTTTTAGTCACAGAGATGATAAGACGAGTACATGGGAGCAACCGAAATTGCAAGATAATAAGGATCAGGGTTCACACGGAGGTTATTCAGGTTATTCACTGTATTTTAATAGGACAATTTTCAAGCAAATAAGGTTACTGTATGTTGTATAAAGATATAATGAGGAGTAAACTTGTGAAGTTTCTTTAAAAATATATTCTATACCTTGGAACCCGAGAGCATCATTTAAACAATGATAAAGAGTAAAAGGAAGACAGATACTAATGACTGTGTATTTAAAGATGTTTAAGGAACAATTCAATCCTTATTTCTGTGTTTTGCCCATTAACTTGTTAGTGTGAAATGCAGGTTTCTAAAGGTAGAGATAACTTTGCTGAATCAGACCCCTAGTCCTTCTGCATCCCCCTACTCTATACAGCAATAATAACACATGACTGCCTCAGGTAGGTCTCAGGCTGTCTCAGATGGGTAATCTTAAAATTTATTCTGGCAGCTAAGAGCTTCCAGTGAGGAACAAACTTATGAGGAAGGCCAAGGGAGTCTTCTGTCATCCCATTAGTTCTCACACTCTTCCCTTCACCACCTCCTCTTGTGTTCCCTCAGTAGCAAGGAAGACCAGACAGGTCCGCTCAGGATACTCGGAAGGCGCATTATGGCACCATGATGCAGTCATGGCCCACACATCACCCGATGCAAAGACCTTACCTCATCACAAAATAAACTTGAAAGCACTGCCTGTAGGAGCTGCCAGAGCTGCATCTGCCCATGCCACCAGCTGTGTGGGTGTTCTTTGCTTTGAGATGGAAAACCCCCAGACACCGAAGGGAGCTGCAAGTTCTGTCCTAGCCCTGTGCCTTCTGTATAGATCCCACATTTCAGAGCCTCAGGAAAACATTTTGTTTAACTCTAATTTTTAAATGTGTGTTTGTGCACTTGGCTTGTCTCAAGACCTTCATCCACCTTTCTTTCTGCTCTCTGTTCTTGTTTACCACAGTATGTTTGTTCCTATGAACTGCTACTGTACCTCATCCTTCTCTCTTGTGTGTTTAACATTTCAACTGATCTCTTCCAGCCTGCACAACTCTCCACAACTCCTGTGGCTATTAGGTACTAATTAATTTATCAATCAATCAATCAATCATTTTTATTATGCTAATAAGTTGTCTGGTGCTTTATCTAGATCTCTAAGTACTTATTTGCCCGCACTGCAATGGAATAAAAAAGGTAAATTAGACTCAAACAGTTCAAAGCAGCTCTTGCCAAAGTACAAACTCGCTGTTGTCAAGGTCAGCAGGAGTTTTGCTGATGGAAAAGGAGCAGAGATGAGGGGTCTGTAATGTTAACATCCAGGAACAGCAGTGGGATTTTGCAGCCATGTACTCCAGTATCTGATGCAGGACCATCCCCTCACTGGATAACTTAAATGATGGACAAGCTAATATTTCTTTAGTCCACCAAATAAATCCACACTTGGCCTTTTGTCCTTTGTCATACCATGACTCCTTTAAGTTGCATTTCACGCATCCTCAAATTTTGTTCCCCAAATCACTTACCACATTTCAAAAAGCTAGTTTAGGACCTTGTTCTGTTTTCAAAGGTGCTGGTTTTCCCCATGTGCTCATCAGTAGTGAATTCAGTGGTGCCTGCTTTACACTGGGGTGAACGCAGAGATACTCAGGTCTGGAGGCCACGAAATGTCTGCCAAAGTATCAGCTCATGAAAGCAATTTGTTGTAATATCATACAGAATAAATCATGGCTGACATATCTGCTGGAGTTATTTTTACAGGAAATAATTCATAAAGCTGAGAGGTGTGAAACTGAACATAATCTACATTGACCGGGGAAAAAAAAAAAAAGCTGTACCTCAGAAGGGACTGAAACAAGAGGTTAAGAACAAGCTGAGAGAGCATCGTTCTGGTCAGGATAAAGATCTGTTTGAAAGGCTTTGTGCTGGTGATATCACTGCTGTGGGAGGGAACAGCTCAGGGAGATGATAAATGGAGAATTATACAGCTTTGTTTTTCTCCCCACTTACAAATGACTTAATCATGCTGACAGGATCTCCACTAACTTCCACCGTAT
Organism: Phoenicopterus ruber ruber; assembly: GCA_009819775.1. Taxonomy (NCBI): domain Eukaryota; kingdom Metazoa; phylum Chordata; class Aves; order Phoenicopteriformes; family Phoenicopteridae; genus Phoenicopterus; species Phoenicopterus ruber. The sequence goes on along the minus strand of CM020215.1, from coordinate 24,919,176 downwards.
ATAGAGTACCTTATGTTGGAGCCAAGCAAGTGTCACTCTAATAACTCAGCTTTTCCCCTCCACTTTATTCTTGTATGTCATTGGTATAGATGGCTGTATGGGGCATCTGGCAGCTTGGGATGACTGTATTAAAAAAAAAGAAACACAAAGAAAAAGACTAATTTCAAAAGTGATGTACGTTTTAGGTCTCAAGGTCAAAGGCAGCAGGTAGGGCTTGGTGTTCTCCATAAATACAGTGGGGAGATGTGGTGGGTTGGAAGAGCAATTAGAATTCAGATGGCAAAGGACCAGCTTCAACCATCATTTAAATCGGCATGAGCAGCACCTAGATAGGTGAGGGTGGAAATGGATCACTGGGCCAGAATCTCTTCTCACTCCTACTGCTGTAGATCAAGAATAATCTCAAGTTTTATTTTGTACAAAGTTGGTAAGGGAAGAAATAAGCTCAGTGAGGAACTGTCTGGGTGTTACTTGAGTGTCAGAGAGATCAAAGACAAACTGGAGCAGAATGCTGCTCGTATGACAAGAGGAAGAACAGAAACGAACAGATATTACTTTATTTCTCAGCAAAGGACGTTAGGCCACATTCTGGCTTATTCGAGCCTCTAGGGAAACAAGCCCAGACTCAGACACACTACCATGCCTGGCTAGGGCCAACTTAGTGTTACAGGGACTCTGCAACAGCAGAAGAGGGCACAAAGAAATATGCAAAAACCGATGACAGGGCTCAAAGGGGTGAATCACAAACGGAAGCTCGAACAACTGTCACTATAATATACTCATGCATTGTGTCATGGCTTAATGTCAGAAAGTAATAAGGACAAAAATATAAAACATCAATTAAACACTGCAAATGAGCTGAACAGTTCAGAAAATGGTTTTAAAAGCTCTTACACCACTAGTAAAAATACCTTAACAGATGCACAAATGCACCTTGGGATGAATGCATTATGCATTATAGATTCAGGGCTGCCATTATAACCCTCATAATCACTTTTTCACTTGCTCATGTGTTGTACATCTGTGACATGTTGGCAAGATATTGCAATGAGAGGAACTCGCAATTTTAGCTAACCTTTTCTCTTTGGAGAGCTTGGCTGCTGGTTTTGCTCTTTCCATGCTTCTGAATCTCTGCAATGCAACCTTTTCAATAGCATATGCTGCAAATGCACTATTAGTGCTCTTTTTAAAAACTGCTATATCTCAGTACCTATAAATAGAAAAATGAGACCACAACTGACAAAAGAATTCAGCTCTATGACCTCATTTCAAACAGCATAAAAAACTGGCACTGGATTTACGCTAGTGGCATAAATATCAGAATCTGATGAACCACAGAACATAAAAAATTTTTAGCAGTTCTGAGGAGGTTCCTCTGCTTTTACACTTTGCCTGATTGTCCACGGTAGAAACTGGCATCTCCCTCTGGCAACATCTCTAATCTTTTCCAGTGAGGAGACAACAAAATAGAAGCGATAGGTAAAATACATAGGATGACCCTCCACTTTCAATGGAAAGTTGAGCTTTGAGATGTCAGAAGGGAGTAAATGCACACAGCCATTAGGGGAAAACATATGTTTGCAGATGTGTGACCATGAGTCCTGCACTGCAGCCAAAAGCATTGCTAACAACCCCCAGGCAAATGCTATGACAGCAGGAGGAAAAAAGCCTACAGAGAATAAGATGACTTATCTGTCCACGATCCACTGTGAGAACGTGCATTTTCCCTCTCCGGCACTGGGAGATTTGATAGTTTTGAAAGTACCTCCTCACAACCAGCTTTGTCAGCATCATAGCAGTATATGGTATGTTTTTAAACACTGTAGGGAACTCTCTCCTGGATATGGCTTGGACACAATAATGCAGCACTTTCTATTGATCCATTTTACTAGTGTCCAGTCAAGCTAAAGCAGAAATGAAAAACACTTTTTTTCTGGTAGTCTTTCCATGTTACCCCTGATGTCTAAATAACCCATCATTACCTGGGTTTAGGGATAAGTAAAACATGTAGAAATCTATCACAGTGGGTAATCTAATATATTTGTATAGGAGTCAGAAGGAAGAATAGGTTGCTGACATAATTAAACAAATTTCAAAGGGCAAACACTGTTCAACTTTAAAATGGTTCAGGTGAACAACTACCTATCTTCTCCCAGCATTTTTTGGACAAGATTAGGGAGTTACTAGAGAGGGTAACAAAATTTTCCTGGAAAATAGATTAATTTTGGTGGTACATGAAGTGTCAGTGTCTTGGCATGCTTGGTAAAGTTAATTCAGAAGGTGGGATCCATTTCACCTAACGTCCAATGTCAGCTGTAAGGTGCTCTTTATAGTCAATGGAAAGAAAAAAGTAATTTTAGGATATGGCTGATGTGGTGTTTTTAAGGCATCTACTTTCAGAGAAGACGAACTGAACCATAAAAGTCTCCATTATCCATAAAAGGAACCTAGACAACAAACTCAGAAGTAAACTTCGCCTTCAGAAACAGGATGGCCTTTAGTTTCCTGTCCTTCCTGCCTTATATGAGACAAAAGCATCTCATAAAGTTCCAAAGCACAACCATTTCTGAATAACAGTATCCATAAAATAACAACTCAATAATAATATTAGATGGATCTCAAACTGTTTTCAGAGTAGGCAAATATCCTTATTACATTTTTAATGAGAGGAGAAGTGTGACAACATCCAACCACAGTGGTCATGCAGAAGGTCAGTGCCAGAGGCAGAAGCAGAAGCCAAGTCTCCTGCCTTCCCATGAGCTCTTTCAGCTCAACAAACCTGCCCTTAATTTCTGTATTCTACTTATGAGATTCAACTTTATAGCGCTAGTTAATCTTTCTGAACTTTCCTGAATGTCTGCATAGACAGTCTCTGAGGGAACATTATCTGCCTTTCCTGCTGATGTTTAGAGCTGTGAATACAACTGCATCACCTCTTCTTTTCACCTTGGAGGCATCTCCATCTCCCACATGTCTGCTTTTGGGGACATTTTGAGAGTTGTCCCACCTACTCCTATCTGCAACAGAAGCTCAACTAGAGCCTGCCAAGAACATTGACATCTACAGGGCTGGTTGCATCATCAGTCTCTCTGGTCCTCTTTTGAAACACAAAAGTGGACACCAGAGAGCATCTGGAATAGGGAAGACATTAAAAAAAAAGACGAAAGTAAAAATGACTGAATGATGAAGTTCTCACTGGCCAAGACTTAGGATTGCAAGTTTCAGAAAACTTTCAAAGGCATATCAAGGTTGCTGACTTGTCAAGTTGTATTCACAAACACGTGATTTGGGTAAGAAAAACCTCCAGAAACAGAATGCATTGTTTTAGCTGAAATTTATAGAGGTTTGTGATTATATGAGGGTTTCTGAGTCAGAAGCCTTGACACAGACCTGAAGCAATACTCTGAGACGTACAGGTTCACAAGCTGTGCCAAAGAGATTCTGGCGATTTACAGTGTACACCAATTTTAATGCAGTGAAACAAATTATGTTCTGCTATATAGATATGTAAACTCCACTAAATTCAGCAGTGCTCCAACAAAGGTGTGCAGAAGACACACACATAGAGCAAATGATATTTAAATTCTGCCCCCTAAAGCCCCTTACTGATCTACTAGGGTGGAGTCAATAGTCTAAAGACAGGCAGCGGGTGTCAACCTCAGTGCCCGAGGGTGGTGGGGGTTGCAGTAGGATGATGAACCCACCCGAGACTCCTGCCCTCCTGAGGCAGTGGCTGGAGGCTTGCAGGGCACCCTACAGCATCTCACCTGGCACTAGGGCTCTGTGCTTGGGCAAGTGTGTCCCCTGTGACAGGCACCCCACTGATTTCAGTGGGTATTGCTTGACATCTGTCACGTCTATAGAGCCTGCAGGCAAAGCAGGTAGTGAGATTGTAAGCACCAAATGAAGACAGGATGAATAGATTTTTTAAAATATACAGTGGAGGTGGAGGGCAGGACGTGCTTGTTAGGAAAAGGGACTATTCACAGATTTCTAAAGACAGGAAAAGGTTTTGGCCAGTATCACTCCCGATTAACAAGACCGAGGCAAAACCAAGCATGTTCCCAATCTTTACTGTTGCATTTATAAACAGAAGGTAATTCCATTTATGAGTATGTGACTTTTTCTCTTCAGATTTGTCAACAGTATTATTACACCCAGACCTGGACAAAGTCTGCTAGAGTGGTTTTGTAAAGCAAACTGCATTCAGCATCATGTCAGTTTGCTACACATAAATACTAGTTCCAGCAGGACTTAATTACAATTAGGCAATATGACGCTGAATCTAACTGATCCTTTCTTAAACCATCTAACTGATCCTGCCAATTGTTTCCATATTTACAATTGTACTTTTTTACTGTGGAAGGAACACAAACCTTGTTACTCTCTTTCTGTAAAGGAAGTCGATAGCTAGCATGGTAAGCACTAAACCTGAGTTTCCTGCACTGTCAAGATCTTTCAGAGAAGCTTCACACATTAAAAATCTGAAAGGACACTGGCTCTTACATCCTGCATAAAAAGTCCAAGGAGTTTGAACTATTATTTTGAGCAAGCTGAGCAACAACATTCTGTTGAAGAAGTTTTTCTTAACTTGTGAGTTTGATTCCCTTCCTTCCTCCCCAAAACATGGGAAACTCAGAAAGTCAAGTAGGGAAACCTGTGAGATAATATTACTTTTAAGAAAAATAAGAAAGTAAAGGAAAGCAACGTTTCCAGAATAATTTTCTTGAGACCATACATATAATATTACAACTATTTGCGCATTTTTTTTTTTAATCTACCTATATAAAATTGTTGAAAAACTGTGGATTAGAGTATAGAATTACACTTAATTTAAAGAGTGAAATCTCAATTTAAAGAGTCAAAGTGATAGAGGAGTTACAGTATCTCTTTTTACCTTCTCCCAGTGATTTATTACACTACTGTTTAAAAAAAATTACATCTGATGATATATGATAATATGTCTCTTCTGTGGAGCATCATGTGCAAAACCAATATAAAATGCATAAATTAAATCTAAAAAAAAAATTGCAGTGAGGATGCATGGATTTTGAAGGCTCCATTCTACAAAATGCCAGGCTTGTTTGCCAAGATGGTAAGTACATTTTGCTATTTTTAATGCCCATGACAAAGCACACCAATTGTTAATTCACCAGAACAGACTTGTAAAGTGTGTCTGATATAATTCTCCCTTTAAAAAGTTACGATGATAAAATGACAAACTGCAATAGTATTTGCAAACCACACCATTCTGAAACTTGGGGTGATATCTTAGATCCTGTGGGTGGATTAGGGAGGTCACTGACTTTCGTACACATCTGCTACAGCAGTGTAACAAAGAATGGATAACGATCTGGCTTCTGCAACAATAATAGTAAGAAATCGAAATGTACAGCTTACTTGCATTACAAATATCTCACAAACTGTTTAGCACACAAGTCAAATGTTCCTGCGGACATCTGATTCTCTGTGCAGTTCAGCTCTGAAAATAACTTTTTGCATAAAAATGACCTTGTGAATGGATTGTTACTCACCGCTTTCTCATTGCTTGTAACAAACAGCCAGAAGTTAAAATTATTCAGGAGCCATTCAAAGTTTTTTGAATAATCATATTTTTTATTGTTGTGTAGTATAAGTTGCAGCTGTCTACTGAAATTTTTAGCCTTCTTAACAACTACCAACACTGTCATCTCCTGAAGGATGGATTTTTCTGTTTGCTTTGTTTTGTTTCTTCTTATGCTTAGGAACACTCATGTTGTCATAGATCAGTACATTATAGAATTCCACTGGAAAAGACAGTCTAATGTAAATGACCGCTTCAGCACATGCTAAGTTAGGTTTTCTGTTATATTCTGCTTTAGCAGATGACTTGCCACGTGAGCTATGAAGACTCAGATCTGAGGTTTACTTTGCATTATTGGTGTGGCCGTGACACACAAACAGGGCACTTGGAAGTAGGAAATGTGAAGCTCAGCCTCTGGCTGTACTAGAGCAGTCCAGACCACCCTCAGACTTCAAGCTCTTGTTGGAACTTTGTGGAAGTGCTTCCAAACTGGAAAACTTCAGTCCTGGTGCTTTGCTTATTTACAGTGGTGGCTGGAATAGCTCATAGAAATCCTATGAGTGCAGGAGGAGCCTGGCTGAAATGTAATGTTCTAGCATGCAGCTGGACAAGAGCATGAAACACACAGGTAAACTAGTTAGCCTGTGACCTTGAATCTTCTTCACTTTTTCTAGAACTTTTCAGTTCTTTCTTTCCCAAGATGAAAAAACAATCTGTGTTTAAAAATACTTCTCCAGAACTTTAACCTTGCAGACACCATACTACACAAAACTCCTTTCTTAGTTGTTTCAGTTTGGCCCATAGCTCTTTAGAACAGCACTTTTATATGATGCAAGTTAAATGAAATTACAGTAGAAATATTTATACCAACTTCCATATCAGGAATATCATGACAAAATTTCCAAACAGAGTCTACCACATTGTAATATTACAAATCAATTGGAGCATTAATAGTGTGATAGCTGGACTGCGGTCACGCATACTGTCAGTTGAGGTACTACCCCTAAGCAAGTTTATCTCAAACTTCTCACCACCACATTTAATAACCTTGATTCCTAAATATGAATGATCAAGCATGCATGAAAAAACAATTTAGTAAATAATGAGTTTTTACAAAAGAGCAAATTATATCAGGAGAAAAGCAGCCAAAATAATAACAGTTAAAGATGAATGTTTCTGTATTATACATACTCATATTTGTCTTTTTGAAAAGTAATGGAGTGTGTGAAAAATATAGCAGAAATAAAAGTAGATCTGGAAAAGGTGATGCACCTACCTGCATATTGCATAATAAACTGGCAATACAGCCAAATATGTAGAGTGTGAAAGGCTTGGAATCTATATCCATGTCAGCCAAAGGGATTCGAGCTAAACTCTTCTCAGGAGAGTGTCCTAGCCGCCTGCTGTAATCTGAAGTATGTTAAGGGATCGCTCTACTTTTTGTTGGAGCTGAATTACAGCGCAGAAGTTATGTTGCCACAGAGATAAGCAGTGAGCAGGAGCAGTGCATGATATCAGTAGTTCATGATATCAGTAGTGCCTTTACAGAAGGGAGTTTAGACTCTGCTCTCAAAAATATTCAGGTAAGTTATATTCAATAGTTGACCAAGCACAGAAGCAGTATTGGGAGCAGAATCCAGACTCCTGCTGCGGGCTTCTCCTTGCTGTCTGGCTCCTTGAGTCTTGCATTTTTAACAGAATCTGTGAGCTGCCTCTTCATGCCCATAATTTAGTGGTTACAGGTCATAGGCTTTCACTATGAAGAAATGTCTGAAGCATGGTTTTCTGTTTTCAGTGAAGTGTTCTCTCTAGTCAGACAGTACTACATGAAAAGTTGATCCACCACATCCAAAATGATGGGTTCTGCTCTGCTTTTTCATAAAAATCAATGTACCAGCAGGCAAAAATACTGAGATAGTTTCCAAATGGAAATAAGACTGTTTACAACTCTGATTCATATGTACAAGTGTGTTGGTTTTGGCTAGGATAGAGTTAATTTTCTTCACAGTAGCTAGTATGGGGCTGTGTTTTGGATTTGTGCTGGAAACAGTGCTGATAATACAGGGATGTTTTTGTTACTCCTGAGCAGGGCTTACACAGAGTCAAGGCCTTTTCTGCTTCTCACCCGACCCCACCAGCGAGGAGGCTGGGGGTGCACAAGAAGTTGGGAGGGGACACAGCCGGGACAGCTGACCCCAACTGACCACAGGGATATTCCACACCATATGACGTCATGCTCAGCATCTAAAGCTGAGGGAAGAAGAAGGAAGAGGGGGATGTTCAGAGTGATGGTATTTGTCTTCCCAAGTAACCGTTAGGTGTGATGGAGCCCTGCTTTCCTGGAGATGGCTGAACACCTGCCTGCCGATGGGAAGGAGTGAATGAATTCCTTGTTTTGCTTTGCTTGCGTGTGTGGCTTTTGCTTTCCCTGTTAAACTGTCTTTATCTCAACCCATGAGTTTTCTCAGTTTTACCCTTCCGATTCTCTCCCCCATCCCACCGAGGGGGAGTAAGTGAGTGGCTGGGTGGTGCTTAGTTTCTGGCTGGGGTTAAACCACGACAACAGGTCCTGGAGAGAAGCTTGAGTTCAGCTACAGAAGTTCTAGGGGTTTCCTCCACCCCTCCTCAAGCTGGCTTCTGAATCCTGCTCCACAACTGATGCTTAACTCATAGATGTGTAAATCCTGTGTTGTCTCCACCCCCAATGCAATAATAACCAACATTACTGTGAAGAAAGAAGTTAGGACTGGTTCTACACTGTTCTGGTTCTTATTATGGTTATTTCATTTTATGAAAGAGAGGGTAGAAGTGAAGGAAGGCAAAGAAATGCCGTTACTAGTGCAAGTGGCATTTTAGAGTGAATTTGGTTTAAGAGTGTTTTATGTGGGCACAAAAGATGATCTAAGTTGCGTGCAATGTACAGTCAGTCTGGGATGTCTGGGAAAAGGAGCTCCAAAGGGCAGACAACAAATGCAACAGTGACCTAAGGAAGCATGAGGACTTGGCAAAGCAGCTGCCTGGGGCAAACCCTCATTTGTGAGCAGCACAGCTTGGTCACTGCCTCATTAGCAAGGCAACTGGAAACAAACAAACAAAACCATCTCACACACAATAATTACGGTGAAGAAAGCCCCAGTGTTGGTTGCTGCTTACTATGTATCTTCTGCTCAGCTCCAAGGAGTTAGTTTGGCAGTCATGGAAGTGGCAAAGGGAAGGGACAAAAATGACAGTAACAACAATATAACAAGAGAGGAAGCAGATGTCACACCCTCCTTTGCAGTTTGTGACCAATTACAGGATTTCCATAGTCTCCATGAGGCAATTAAAGAGTTATGCTTCAGTGACCAATTAATATTCACTTGACATCATCAGTTTACCGACATCTCAGAGAAACAGCCTTGTTGTTCCTTGTCTGAAGTAATTGCATTACAACACAGTAGCCACAAAAAAAACCCCAAACAACAAAACAAAAAAAACCCCAAAACAAACAAAACAAAAGATGGGAGCTTTCTTGATTTGGAGGGATATTTTTCCCTACTATCTTTAAAAATGCAGAAACACTGGAAAACATAAAGACTCTACTTAGTAGAGTACAGTAGGACTATTTCTGTGATGTAATCATTATTTGGAAAAAAAAACAACCCAAAACAAAACAAAACATTTTAAGCACCAGAGGAAAACTCCAGCTGACTCACTGTAGCTTAACTAGTCAAAGTTTTCGGGTATATTCTGGAGAGGTAAATCCTACATAAATCACACTATACTTCATTTAAGAAGTATTGATTTGTACTTGATTAAGAGAAGTTCCTAAGACCAAATTTATTAGTCCTTAACTCAACAAGTATCCTATTGAGTCACATGATGACTTTTCCTCCAAATACTGGGAAACGAGACAAAAGAAGCAATGGATATGGATTAATTAGACTGTAACTCAATTAATTGTACTCACCTATAAACTACCAGCAGTAATTTTTCCTTTGTTTATAACTTTTTTCTTAATTGTTTCCCATTTGGAAGTGTCCCCCTTGCCACCTGATGGTGTCCATCTCTCTCTGCTGAGCCTGGAGGGGTTAAGCTTGAGCAGGCTCCTGCCATGGGCACCTCCACCAGGCGTTGAACACTGAGCAGAACTGCTCCAAGATGCAGAGCTCAGTGAGAGCATTTACAGGGCATGTTAGTGTGGGCTAGCCAGAACAGCATCTATTCCCACCCTGTCTCACTGTGGACAAGTGTCCCAACAGACAAGCCCTAAATCCCACTGTCACCAAAAACTGAAGTTTAGCACCCAGGAGATGAGTTTTATATTCATGAAAGCCCTGATTAACCACTCTGAGGCTCCTGAAAGGCTATAACTGCTTATTATTTACTAATTAGTGGGCTATTAATGTTCACAGGTTGCCTAGGTTACGATTAGGTTACTGTTATTGCAGAGTACTGCCAGGTTAGTTATTGCCAAGAACAGTCCTTAGTTTGGAAAAGCAGAGTCTCTCAGTGCCTAACTCCCATTTAATCCAGTCAGGTTGTAGCAATGAGTCACCCCTGTGTCAGTTCAAGAGCTAAAAAGCACTTATAGCTCTAACTCAGTACAAAACTCAGAAGACTTCAGGTCCTCTCTAGCATTTTGTATGGTTGACTTAGAGTATCTGACAGCTAACATTCACAGGTGAGTGCTGCAATTACCTGTGGTTGCTCATAGGGCTGGGTTGTGGCCCTTATCAATGCCTGTCGAAACTGGGTATCAGAAAACACAAAATGTCAGAGGGTCAAAGCGAGGGAACACGAGAGTGGTGCAAATGGGAGAGCAAAACCTGCAGAGCAAGGCAGTCCCTGGCAGAAGTGACTACAGCCCACTCCTTTGATTGGTTTTACGTTTCATCCAATGAATGTCTAACGAAGAATGCGTAAGGCATCCAAGACAAATAGGATTCTGGGAATCAATGGGTTTTGAGAGGGAGTTAATAATTAAGCCACAGATTCATGCCCTTCCTTACTTGTGAGCTCTTCTTCTGACCCCAAAAATCTTTCATTCTCTGCTGTGAAGTGCCATGGCTTTCACATGAGCTGTGAAATACTCACTCTCCCTTTCCCTCCTTTCTCTCCCACACTTCTACCTAGTTTAAAAGCCCGGTGCTCTAGGGCACCATTCTGGGAAAGAAGGAACATGGGTGACATGCTGGGCATTGGTCAGTGAGTGGTGAACAATTGCATTGTGCATCACTTGTTTTGTATATTCTTTTATTATCATTATTATTCTCTCTTCCTTTGCTGTCCTATTAAACTGTCTTTATCTCAACCCACAAGTTTTACTTTTTTTTTTCCATCCTCCTCCCCATCCCACTGCGGGGAGGGGGGCAGGGAGTGAGCAAGCGGCTGTGTGGTGCTTAGCTGCTGGCTGGGGTTAAACCACAACAACAATGTATTTCTAAAAGGAAAAAAGACTATATTCTTGGCTCACTCTCTGTGAATTTGTGTGTAAAGCAGAAAAAGTATGGAGGAAAAAGAAGAAATTAACTTCATCTTACTGCATTGTTTCCTTTCTAGTAAGGCATTGAATCATTAAGTACTGAATTATGTGGTAGAAGCCATGTTGTACACAAAAATATTACCCAGTTGCAGATATTTTTATTATATGGTTTAAAGAAAACAAACTAACAAACAAAAACCTCCAGAGAAACCATAGAAAACAGGACAGAAGACACAGAAGCAGAGGACCTGACCTAGCAAGGAACCAAGCACCTCAGTTCTTCAATATCAATCGCTATGCATACAAAATCATCACCATCTCCCCTCAGCGCTTGCAGGCTTCCAGAATAAGTCACCAAGTTAGCTTCTGAAGGAACAGGTGAAAGAAGTAAAAGCCTTTCTTCTGTAGAGAAGGGAAGCTAAGGAGAATTCAGAGAGAAAACTTCAGACATATTTTCTTTCCAGTTTTTGGAATTCTAAGAAAATGAGAAGCAGGGTGTGTGTGAGGAGGGGAGGGTGGGAACAGGTGAAATTGTTCAAGTAGAATGTCTTCTCTAGTAATAGGAAAAGGAAAAAAATTTCTAAGGCCAGAGTTTTAGCTAATTTAAATCATCATTGGTTTCAAGGAAATTACATTGGTTAACAGAGGCTCAGAATTTGCCTCACTCATGTTTCTTTGAAGAAATTTATATTCAAATAAGCATTTAGATAATTTTAGTTTTTCTTTTTTCATAACACTGGGCTTCCAGTTTATTTCATTGCTTTCTTTATCACAAAGGAACAAATTCTTTTCTCTGCTAAGTTATTCCTCTTTGAAGAATAGCTATGAGGAGCAAGAGGAGGAACAGATTGGCAACATTTGTCAGTGCTCATCTGCCTTTATTATCCCTTGGGGCCCTGTTTTCTGTGTTATCTTCCGTTTTGCTTGGGGAATGCTCTGAGTTTCCAAAAGAATCTTTAATCATGACTACACTACCAGAGTTCGGGCAGAAAAGCCATACGTGTCTGAGTTTTGACGATACGCTGAACTTCCTAACCTTTTGTGAGGTAGTTCTGGGTGATGCCAACGCAGTAACTCATAAAAAGCTCTTCAGTATCTCCCCACCTTCAACTTTAAAGAACGAAGCTAAAAAAGGTTGAATGTTAGTGACCTCCTAAGAAGTTATTCCCATCAGAAAGTATTGGCACCGTGCATCAGCCACTTTACTGTGCTGAAACATAAGGTAGAGCCCTACATAATTCTTTCAATGAACTGCAAGTTTTAAAGGTCTAAGTATTTAACACTTTAAAAAGACTATTGACCTCAAGTAATCCATTTAAGAAATGCACCCATCATAGCTCTGTGTTCCTTAAAGGTTTCAGAATATTTTTCAGAAAAAAAAAAAAAAAAAAAAAAAAGAAATCCATTAGCTGAGCTTTGGCCTGTGCTTTTCCAACAGTTTGAGTGTGGTTTGCACTGCGTAGCTGTGAATATACTGATCGTCTCTCTGTCCTCTCGCTTTCCAAGAGGAAATCAGTATTACACAAGTCACAACGCGATGTGCTAATGCTTATATCTTCTTAAAGACTGCAAGCTGCTTGCTCACTTAGGTTTAAACTGTTCGCTTGCCATGGATAATGGATGTAGTGAATGAATAAATGGATGAAGAGTGTCCTGCAAGGAGAAATCACTTAAAATAAACTATAACTCAAGCTAAATCAGACAACAAGATCAGTAAATATTAGCATAGTTACATTAAATGTGTAGTGTGAAATTCACAGCTGTAGACAGTGACTCACTGACAGCTCACTCACATTTAACCAAACTGAAAAACCACAGCTAAAAGGATACAACCAAATGCACAAAGTGAGATGTTAATAGCTTCTGTTGCTGCAAAAACACATATGAACACCTTGAGTATGCAAAAGCACTTGTTTACACTTAAAAAAACCATTTCTCCCTGTGTTTGGAAAAACAACTAACCTTCTTTATGGTTCTTTGCATTGTGTAGAAAGATTTTGATAGAAAGGTGAATGGCAGAATGAGAAAACACAGAGAAGGAACTACTGAATTGATCAGGACACCAAACTGTCACTGAAGATGGGAAGCATCTCACCTAGCTTCCAGCATGTACTTGGTAAGTCACCAGTTTAAGTCAGGATCCCTCCACAGACAACAGGGACAGAGTGGTCCTTTCCTACAGCTGGTGTCTCCTTTCACAAGTGCCCACTGATTGTGAAGGGAATGAGGAAATTAGTTTAGATCAACTCATTAACCTTTTAGGTGGCTACAGTCAGGTGACACAGAGTTCACCCAGGACCACAAGGCTGCAGAGCGGCTGGGGCTTTAGCTCAGCTGGGGTCCAGGTCAAGACCTTAAAAGCAGCTCTCAAGGGAAGGAGGAAGACTCCCTGCTGAGGCTTCTAGCTTTCTTCACAGCAGCCCTTGTCAATGCAGCTGACCTTGAACTACCAGCTGAGCTCCTAGAAGGGGGAAAGAGGGCCTTCCAGTGCTCCTTGACTCCTGTTACAGAAGGACAATCTTGCCTTCCTCATTAGAAACTACTTTGAAGCAAAGTTAAATTCATCCTAATGTTACATCTGAGGTTACTATCAGTAAGAATAGATTAATTTAGCACAGCTCATTTACAGTACTGTTCTTTGAAAAAGTTTTTGTAGCCACTTTGGGTGGGTGGTGGATTTAACAAAAGCTAACTTTAGCTTTGTGAGGCAAGTTTCTCTCTGAGGGATAGAACAAGAGGGCAGGGAGCAATATGTTCTGTCAAAGACCCCAAAACAAGATGGACTTGGATGAAAAGTGTCACGTTACATGCTGTTCAGGAAAGATGTAATTGATGTATGATAGGGAGATTAATTTTTATGCAAGATTATGAAATGTAACAGAGAATTGTAAGAAAGGTAAGCAAGGTGGAGTCTTGCATGTGAAAGCTTGACAGCCCTGTGCTGAGTCTTGAGAATGAGGAACATGAGTTTGAATTTGATGCGGGGAAAGAGTGAAAGATGGTAGAAATGCTAGAGAATGGAGATGCGTGACATGACATCAGGATGTTAGGGGAAAAAAAGATTTGCTTGTTCTGAGAAGTGTGGCAGCAAAAGATGTGCAAGAGACAAGACATCAGAGGATGTGTGGCAGATTATGGATGTGAGAAGAATGTAGTGGGATGGGTGGGAGGATGAGATCAAAGGATATGAAGGGAGATGGCAGAGGGGGGTTTCATGATGGAGAGAAGATGAGAACCTTTTACATCAAAGAGAAAGGAGGAGGCAAAGGCAAGATGTTATATAGAAAGATGAGGACCAGATGATATTATTAATATATCTCTCAACTTCCTTTCTTGGAATATTCTCAGCTCTATTGAGAGTTCCTTTCAAAGACTGGGAAATAGTTTGGTTTTGCTCCTATACGCTATGAGTATAATGGATTTATTCTGTGAGCATGAATAAAGAAAATGATGAACAGGCCAGAGAGTGATGTTAAAGTAGCGTGGTTAAGAGATAACAGCAAGGAGTCAGAATGTGACTTACAGTTAGTTTTGACTTTGTATCTTCTCATGCAGGCTCATTTTCAATCACGTCGTGTGCATTTAGAAAGCTTGGATTTATCTTACCTGCCTCTAGTCACTCAGCAAAGTAATAAAGTTAGGAGCCAAGTGGTCCTCAACTGCCTCAATAATAAATAGAAACAATTGGGCAGTCAGGTGAGTTGTATTGCCTTCTGTGCTTCCTTGCCTTCTCCACGCTAGCTGTCGCAGAAGACTGAGAACCATGGCTGCTAGCATAAGTGCCTCAGTTATGAGCCTAAAGTTAGGTGGGGTGAACTCAGACTAAGGGAACACAGGTGACTTTATGGGTGACTGCAAAGAACTGTGTGACTTCTCACTCTACGCTGAAACACAACACTCAGCTGTGTAGGGACCAGGGATCTAATCAATTAAAGGCTTTGTCACAAAATGGTGTGAATGTTAAAAAGAAAAGCTGGTAGAAAAGTCCAATAGCACACATTTTCAAGGTTCCCTCCCTACTGCTTAAATGGAGGAATAAAATCTGGATGGGTTGGGGTTAGGGAATCTGGAATAAAATCAGGATGCAGACTAACGTAAGGGACTCTGTTTTCACACACTACCAGGATAAATCTTTGGAGGTTTTTCTCACAAAATTTAGAATTATGACCACAGTGGCCTCACCAGTGTATTAAAGAACTTTTATAAGCATACTACATTGCCTTCAGTGATGCTTTCTGTCTCGTACACCTCTTCTTTCCACATCACTTTTCCCTTTTCTTTTCTGGTGCGGAATGGTGGTGAAGCAACACTAGCTATAACCCCCAGCAGTCATTTTGTAACTACAGACTCACTAAGTGGGGCCATGTGTTTAAGTCCTGGTGCATAATTCTTCAGCACAGTATTATATTTATTTCTGTTTTAAACACAGTAATAGATATATCATCTGTTTTTAGCAACTTCCAGCTTGGAGGAAGTAGGCCAGGAACATGAGAGTATTAAAGAATAACAAAGGAATCCATGTGAAATTGCTAATTACCTGGCACTGTATTTGTTTTCAGCTTATATAAAAATGTGGTGGTATTCCCAAATAATTCATAATGCCTTAGGCAAACCAGATAGCCCTGTAATACTTCGGCATAATTGAAAGTGATGAAGTGGAAGACTGGAGATGTTTATTTCGGAATAATGGTGTTAAAGTGAAATGCTGAAAGACAGCGAAAAACACTGGAGATCTTGAAAGGAATGAAGAGAAGAAAAGCGGCATGGTCCAGAATAATCAAGATCATAAACACTGTAACAAACAATTTAATTTTATTTTAAATTACTCCTAAGAAACGAATTAACCAACCAACAAACCTGTGATTAAGTTTCTTGGCTTTGATGCATATTCAGCTGTCATAAATGCCTTTACAAAAGCGCGTTTTGCTTTGCACTGGAAGGCATTAGTTTGCTACATCTCAGTCAGCCCCAAAACATTAAAGCTCAGCAGGGCAAATACTGTCCTCAGATACATGCCTGAACATCTTTTCAACAGAGCTTGCATTGTAAGAAAAAGCTTCAGAATGATAAGTATTTTCTTATTTCTTTTCCAGTGAGTCTGAGAAGACCGTATCTTCCTTTTCAAATGCTGTAGTGATGCTGAGGGGAGCTATACAACACACATTACAATACTGAATTTGGTTCCTTGTCAAAGTGTCCATGTTGTTACCAAGAGGTAATTTTTAAAAAAAGATGTTCTTTCCCCAGAATCTGAAATAACTAAAGATATTAATTCTCAAATTTTTCTCTGTCAAGAGTACCACATTTGCGTGCAAGGATCCGCTGAGCAGGACCCTTGTCTCCTTCAACAACTTGGGGGAATCAGGGCAACTGCAAACCACTGACATTCATTTGAGACACCTTGGTTTATCTTTTTCTTTCTTTTAGTGGTGATGACAATCCCCTGGGGCAAGGTCAGTCTAGGTCAGGAAGGAAAGGCAGAGGGAGCACCGTGAAGGAGCTGGGATGTTAACCTACAGCTGCGGCATGGGTTGGCTAGTATGCCCTGGGTAACTGGTTGCTGTTCATGAGAAGGTAATCAACTTGTGGATGCTTCAGAGTGCTGTACAGAATCATGTAGTCTAGTATTTCATTTCATTTCCTTCTCCATTCTGTCTTGCAGTCAATCAGCAGTGACTCGGGTGCACAGAGTTTTGATAGCATCCTTCACAAAACTTTACAGTCGGTCACTGACCAATTTTCTACAGGCAATCACATTAAAAGTATCATAGCTCCTGCACTGGTGTTCCAGGTCACTTGTGTGCAATGTCGCCTCCCACAACTCTGCATCATACAAAGCCAAGTTTCCCCTCACAAAGTCACCTGAAAGAGGACAAACAGTACTCTGCATCTCCCTTTTGGATATCTTCATAGAATCATAGAATAGTTTGGGTTGGAAGAGACCTTTAAAGGCCATCTAGTCCAACCCCCCTGCAATGAGCAGGGACATCCTCAACTAGATCAGGTTGCCCAGAGCCCCATCCAGCCTGACCTTGAATGTTTCCAGGGATGGGGCATCTACCACCTCTCTGGGCAACCTGTGCCAGTGTTGCTTCTGGCAAAGAAGAACAAAAGAGGGTGGACAGGCAAGGCCTTGGTTGTGCAGGGGTACTATGCTGAGGCAGGAGGAGGGAGGGAAATAATCTCTCTCCCCTTTGTCCATGTGTTTATCAGGTGACAAAAAA
Organism: Phoenicopterus ruber ruber; assembly: GCA_009819775.1. Classification (NCBI taxonomy): domain Eukaryota; kingdom Metazoa; phylum Chordata; class Aves; order Phoenicopteriformes; family Phoenicopteridae; genus Phoenicopterus; species Phoenicopterus ruber. Next base: position 24,901,925 of record CM020215.1, on the reverse strand, counting down.
TACCTACAGGCTGCACTTCCCATCCCATAGCTCACCTCTTCATTAGTCACTATTAGAAGCATGATGGATTTAATAGTTCTCCTTAAAAATATCCCTGTATCTAAAATTAAACTGGGGATGGAGGGTCAGAGGAGTGAAAGAGTAAGAGAGAAGCATTTCTTACCACTGCCTCTCTCCTGTCACATCCTCTGAAGGGGTGTAGGAGAAACTCTCCAAATCATCTAGCTTTCTGCCTCCACAGCTGATTTCTTTGACAAGAAGAGAGCCAGAACTTCGTTGCATTGTGTATTACTGTAGCGTTGTAAGAGAGATGACATTCAGGAAATCTAGGACAGCTTCTAACCCAAGATACTTACATGGTTTTATATGTGACTTCAATGATTAGGGTTAAGCAAACTCATAAAAGGAGTGTTGGCCAAACCGACAGGCGCCGTTCAACAATACCAGTATTTCAGCATTTGAATGGGAGTTTCATGCATGATTTAATGAACATTCTAATCTTAAGATTTAATAAAGGAAAAATTCTTCAGTAATCTGCTCACATGGGAAATGGTGAGTGGCAATTTGCTGAATCAACACTGAAAGCCACAAATTTTCTAGCACAGAACAGAATCTTTTCCATTTTTTCTGTCAGTGATGTGCAGTTAGTAAATAATACATAAAGAGGAACCAGGGATATGTTTAAAATTGCACCATGTTATAAAAATAGAGCTGTCAAGCTGGATTGCTGAGGCTGGCAGGGGGAGGGCATTAGCAGAAGAGAAGTGGATGCTTGTTGAACTGCTGGAAGACGATTTGTGACAAAAAGGTGAAAACTTAACAGTTGTGTAAAAGAGCAATGATGGTGTGAAATTAATCGGTTAGATTCACCACAGTTACAAGCTCTTGTATAGTCATTACTTTCAGCTGTGACAGATGAGAATAATGCTGCAGTTGAGACCTTGGTGTTTTCTTATAGCTGAAGCTGTGTATTGGAATGAATTATTGGCCCCCAAAGTACGTTTTTTTTTGTATACATTTTGCTGAGCTGTAGCCAAAGCCTCAGCAATAAATAAATAACTATTCCATCACAATAATGGCAAATGACATTGCTAATACTCTCCTAGACCATTTCACCTCTATGTCTGCTTTTAGTCCTACTAAAGTTGATATTGACTGGAAAAAAGAACGAGAGCAATTCTTTCCTTGGTGTATAATACTGTATTTGTAGTGAAATGGGTATGCTCATAGGTACCCGGTGGGCTGCTGGCAGAGGAACAAGAGGGCTATCACATATACAGCTATGGGGACATGCCAGTATTCTTGCTCTGAAGATGCTCCCTTTTGGTGAGGATCGAGAAAGCTGCAAGTACCTGCTACTCCTGCATTACTTATTGTATAACTAAAGCAAGCAATTCATACTTAAGGGCTCCAAACCATTGATATCCATAGTTACTTCACCCTTGGTTTGGGGGCCTGTTGCAAAGTCAGACAGTACTGCAACTGCTGGAGCAGTGCTACAAGCTTCCTTTTTCCTCAAAGTAAAAGTCAGACAGTGTTTTTTCAAGAGGGAAGACCTGTGTAATTGATATTTCTCATCCACCGTCTTAGCCAGGTGACATTCCTTTGGGTGACATCCTCCATCAAAGCTCAAAGCTGATAAGGTAAATCTTAAGTGCTCAGATATCTCACTCATACTTTTTAAACAAATGAAAATGAAACTACTCATTTGAAATTCATGCTGGAAGACAAGATATTCTGAAGTGTTCTTCAGGCAGATAGAGTCCTGACTTACTTACCCACTGGTGAGGATTTAAGGACTATTGAGGGGCCTGAAGACTTCCTTTGCCCCTCACTTCCCACTTTTCCTGTATATTCCTAACCTACAAACAATGACATGGGATGACAGCATCTATCCTTGATGTCTCAGTTCAGCAAAAATATTCTGTCCATGAGCTCATTTCCATGAGCAGAATCACAATTTCTCTTTAAAGCTGAAATGTCCTGAGTGGATTTAATTGAGACCAAGAAAAAAAGGGGTTTTGCTTGTTTTATGTCAAGCTTCTCCAAGTTTTCTGCAGAAGTGCGAGTCTGCTCTTACTTATAAAGTCTAAAGAAAATTATGGTAAATTTCTGAGTAAATTAAACAATGTAGATGTAGAACATATAGCTACTTTTTTTGGAGGTTATGAGTTAGATAAGCACAAGGATTGGTCCGTACACAATAATGATTTAACAACATTATGTGACCTGTGGTGAATTACAGTTTCCATTCCCTATCCTGGGACAGTGCAGGGCAAGACTTCTCCAAGGAATTTTTGGAGCGGTTGGTGAATCAGAGCTTCCAGATAATGCTCCAAATTCACCAGTGTCCCAGTATTTACCAAACTGACAATTTCAAAGCTGCTAGAAAAACAGTGATAGTGTACTACACTGAAATGAGAATCTCCTTCTGAGACTATCACTTTTCACATTTGATTATTCATGCTGCAAAACAAACTTCAAGAGAAATGAATAAGAAAAAGTTGAGGTCACTTTACATCAGCTGTAAATACCCATCTCCTGAGAGTAATACAATGTGAAGGAGCTCCATGGTTTGAAAACACAATTAGCTTTTCTTTCAAAAGGCCTTAATTCTTATCTAATTTGTAAAGAAAGCATTGTTTTTCTCATACGCAGTGGCACAGTACGAGAACTCAAACAATTTTTTTAGAACCCATTTGCTTTAATTGATATGTTATTTAATAGGAAAATGTTATGAGATTTCAGTATTTTCAGGGGTGGTCTGCAATTTTGTTATTTCCAAGTCTATTTTTCTAATATTTCCCGAATTATAAACATCTGAATATTGTTATTTGGCACTAAGAAGAATATAAGCTGAGCTCATTATTCCTTCAAAATAAGAAGGCAGCTTTACTCACTTTCAATACAGATTCAGTGAGTAATATTAGCATGACACTGAATGCAATGAAATGGTGTTGTATATAATACCATATTTTATTGAAACAGAGAAAAAAAAGCTTGACATTCTATGAAACACCAACTTGAAAAGGAGCTTGGGAACATGAGTGTCTGACAGCTTATGCATCCAATTACTGATATGTCACCAGAAATACGTGGGAATAAAGTAATGAGATGGCAGTTTCTGTAACAAAGGGTAACGTTGTCTTCTTACATCTGGATCACCGGTTTCATGCTATGTATAAATCTACATTTTCCTGTTAACTCTTCACAGTCACATAGATCACCAGATCAAAACCCAGAGCACAGTAATACAGGTGCAATGAAATTAATGAGCTCTAATGACCACTCTTACAGCTACACAGGACCTTATTGCAGTATTGATACTGCCTTCAAAGAAATATATGTTACTTTAAGGCAGGTACTCAACATATTCTGATCCGAAATTGAGATCATAATCTGACCAAAAAAAATGACATTGAGGGAGAGAGACTTTTCTCTTTTTGCTGCTTTAGAAACCTCATTTCTTCTAGTCACATCAACTATTTGTGATGGACTTTCCCTAGAAACTTGCTTAATTTTCAGTTGCTCTTCTCAAATTTAGAATAGAACAAGTGAAACATTTAAAAGCAGCATGACACCAGTGACTCAATTCAAAGACAAACTGTTTTTTTCCAGAAGAAAACATTTTATTTATATGTAATGAGGTTTGACGCTGCCCAGTTCTGGTCAGAATTTCAAATCCAAAGGCCCATCCATTGCAAAGTAAGATGTCTTCATGAGCCAAATCCTTTTTTCTTGCTTGCAGGACACCATCCTAATCCACATTCTCCAGCAATGTTTAAGTATATTTAGATATATAACCGGCTAAGGTACCTGACAATAGAGAGAGGGTACAAGTGTCCTAAAGCGGATTGTCTCCCTTTATGGCTTTGCATTTTCTACTTAACCAAACCCCAGACCATCAGCCGTATTGTGAGGTTCATAAAGAAATGCAAGAAAAGCAGCCCTCAGGAGGTGAGAGCGCACTAAAGGGCCACAGTCACAGCATCACGCTGAAGACCTCTGGGCTGAGAAGACCACAAACACAGCACTACTATGGCATGCCAGAAGGAAACAACTATGGGGATGAAAGTCTTCCTCTTTAGTGGAAAGGTGATGGGTCTAGTGAAAAAGGATGTTTGTGTTTCGCAAGTTTACACATCTTCCAAAAGATGAGATCATGAATGTGTGACGAGATTGCCAGCGTTCTCGGGTGCCTCTCTAAGTTGAGGCGTTTTGTACGGTACTGTGCAGTGCGCTTCTGAAAAGACTCACAGGACCGCTCTAGTTAGGCGTGACGGGGGAGGAGTGCATTTTGCAAGTACGTACCTTTGGCCTATATTCTGTCACTCAGGTTCTCTCCTTTCTTACGCCTGTGGAGAAATAGCCTCTTCTGAGTTGATTGTGCTATCAGCAGTTTAGAATCATAGAATAGTTTGGGTTGGAAGGGACCTTTAAAGGCCAACCCCCCTGCAATGAGCAGGGACATCCTCAACTAGATCAGGTTGCCCAGAGTTTCCATGGCTCTTTTGGCCCACTCTTGCAAGGCCTCTCCTTGACGTCTGAGTAGCACGTGTGGATTTACCTTTGCAGAGATTGTGGTATCAGGCTTCTAAGATAAAATTGTGTTTTAGTGTTTCCAAAGTAATAGTACAACATGAGTTAACGCAGAGCGTCTTGGCAAAACCTTCCTCCTCGGTCAGAGTGCCGCGCCGCGGGGCTCTGGCTCAGGCGGAGCAGGCAGCTGGGCCGTGGCCATTTCACCGCCCCGCGCTACTGCCTGTGCTTCCTAGGTCTGGCCCTGAGCCTGCTTCTCTTCCCCCGCTGACTTCGTTGCGAGTTGGAGCATACTCTAAACACATTTATTTCTGCTTTGGAATCAGGCAAACTATTAATATGTCTTTGAATTAACAGAAGTGTGTGTATTGGGGATTGGACTAGATGACCTTTAAAGGTCCCTTCCAGCCCAAACTATTCTATGATGCTATGATTCTATGATAAGGAAATCCTGGGGTGGAATTTCACATGCAAAGGGTTGTACCAACAATAAAATCAGAGTTCATTATGGATAACAGCGGTTTTGGAGCGGTAAGAAGCGACGTTAAGAAATCCCCCTGCAGAATTCACCTGTATTTGCTTGTATTATGTTAGAAGAGCTGCAGATGTAAGAAGGTGAATATTTATTTTCAGAGTGTGTTTGTGTACTATGTTTCCATCACATCCATACTACTATAATCAAACGTCCTGCATATATAAAGTGTTTCCTAGTATGCCCTTTGTTTTTTTTAGAGGAATTATTTCAGCTTGTCCTTTCAGTGAAGTCTTACAATATTTGAAGTAGTAATTACAGAATGCCAGAATTAATTTTTCTCCAATAATTATGTGTCTGACAATCCCAAGCAGTTAACTCATTCATTAAAATTCGATAATGATTTCTCCTATGGCTTTCACTAGCAGTAATGACATACATTATTATGCATCACTAATTTCCATGAAGAACAATGAAGCACTATTTTATTGGCATCTGGAATTACTCCACTGTACTTTGCTGCATCCTTTTCAAGAGATGATGAAAGGGAAAGTTGAACAGTCTGGATTAAGTTTACTTCTTTTTAGGCCTTACAATGTTTTGCTACATCAGTAAAGTGTTAAATAGACACTCTGAAATATACTTAAACTGTTTTAATCATTGCATCATAATTAGGGTGAGCGTCAAAGTCCTTAGTACATGTAAAGTTTCTTAGCTGTTAAATTCCTAGGCAATTTTTGCATTATAAATAAAATATAAAAGTGATTCAATCTTCAATTTAAAATTAGATAGATTGGCTGAAGTGCTTGAAAGTCTTTTGTTACCTTTTAAAAGATTATTTGGCTATTCAGCTCTTACTACTTCTTTCAGGGGTTTCTAGGGCATCCTGTGAACAAACATAACTTCAACAACTACACCGTATTTTGGAACTCCTCCAGAATAGCTCAGTCATTCTCAAGAGTGTTACAAAATTGAATTTTCTACCCTAAGTGGAGGGGTCAGGTCGCTGAGTTACTCCTGCCAGGGGAAAAGGTGCAGTAGAGGTGTGGTGCAGAATGGGATCAGAGAGAGAAGGGGCCTGCCCTGGTGAGCTGGTATTGCAAGCTCAATGCAGTCCAATCCATAGTCATGAGGTAGGGAACAACTATGTAAGGAACAGGTTAATCCCCTTCACCCATATTCCTTTCACCTCCACCAGCAGCAGCAGAACTCCCATAGCACAAACAATGCGGGACGCAGATGCTTCTCTACACTCTGCTGCTCAGGGCAAGCACTTACTTTGCATATTCTTGCACCAAGGCTGGATCGGATACTCCTGTCTGTTTGGGTTGGGGGTTTTTTGTTTGTTGGATTTTTTTGACCTCGCACAGTGCACAAGCATTAGTATTCAAACTAATGATTTATTTCTGCTCCTGCTTACAGCGGTGGAAATCTTTGCCAAAGCACTAACTCTATCCCACACATGCCACAGTGTGCAAACCCAGGATACCAATCTATTGCTACAATTATACCAGTGTAACTAAGAGCATAAATGGTTTACTGGCCTATTTGCTGTCATAACTTATGCAGGATTTGGCACACAATACATTTAATTATTTAGCTAATAGATTAATTCCCTAATGGTATCACAAAGCAAGAGGATTATGAATGTTCAGAATTCTTTTCCTTTTCTGCCTAGTCGAGACAGATCAAGTCATCCTCTTAAGTGTATTCTGCTTCTGTCAGGCATTTAGGTCAAAGCAATTGTTTATTTTATGTGCCTGTAATTATTATGAAATATGCTGAATTACTAGTCACATTTCCCACAGCCAAGAACTGAGGGCCAAATTCATTGCCCTTGCCTGCAAAGACGTTACCCCAGGGTAAATTTTACCTATTACAATTCGCCCTTATTTAAACCGAGTAAGAACAAGAACTTACAGCACATTACAGCTTCAGACACAGATGTGTATTCCTTGGGGATGCATCAGTAGTCTGGATTCCCAATTCAGAAGTGAAAGCATCCAAATTACCATTCTACAAAAGCTGTGTCTGAACTATTTTCAGCAGTTTGCTGATTGGAATCAGGGCAGGTTAAAAGATGTTTCATGAATCGCTGAGATCTAGTTTCCTCGACTGGCACCAGAGAACTTTTTAAAACCAAAACATCATATTAGATCAGGAAACCCAAGAATAAACTAAACATTCAGGTCTAATTTTGTGTTCTCTGAGAACTAGAAACAGAATTTTGAATATTTCTATTCTGGATTAAAATAATTGGGAGTCCTATTTACCTCACATGGATGTCCATTTCCACAATGTTCAGTCAGGAGCTAGGGTACTTAACTAGAGCAAATTGTTCCTGCAGGTGTAAGATTGTAGGTACACATATGATGATTGGATCAAAAATCAATAGTAAACATTTCCTCTATAGAGTTTTCATCATTATCCATGTAACAAAAAATGCAGTTCCACTTTTGTTACTAAAGTCAGAATATTCACTCTTTTCATTTTTTATTAATTGCATACTCCCTGTAAAAATAAGTTGTTTCAAAGGCACTCCTTGTCACTTCCATTCATCCAGCTCTTTTTGCTACAAGTCTAAGAAAGAGTAAGTTGATAAGTACTTCAGTGTAATGTCATTTAAACAGAAGAAAGACCTTGTATATTTCTAGAGACAAAAAATAATCAACTTTTGACTTATTGTTCAATACCTATGCTAATACACCAGGAACTACCACAAGCTATCACAAGCTCTTTGTTAAAGACTATCTCACTGCTGTGTCACAGATCAGTGTAGTCTTGGCTATACTTGGCTGAATCCAGAATACGTAATGATTAACCTCTATAGCAGTCTTTCTAAAAGTGACTCTTCTTTCTGTGTACACTACCAGCAGCAGAAGACCTAATCACCTTTACAGTCCTGGAGTGCTACCGCTATACAGTTGGCATGTGGACTGCCATTATGAACACCATCGAGGCGAGAGTGTTCTCAGTACTTGTCTACATTTAACTGGGCAACACAGAAAGATAGATAAGCAGGACCACTTTTGAAACCCTAAGACATCAGATATATATCTGAAATGCTGAAAAGTATAATAAGGTGTGAATTAAACTCAGAATAATCTGAGTTACACTTTCCTCTGTTGATGGACACTGCTGTCTGGTTGCTTGATAGGATGTTTTCATCAGGATAGATTCCCAAGCACATTTATTGAGTGAGAGTAAATAACACTGTCAGCTAGATTTTTTTTTTCCCCTATAAAGTAATTCTTCAACTTGGGGCAAGGGGAAGTATGGTGTGGGTTTTTTAACAACAGAAATTAAAAACTAACATCTGGTTTTGTGCTGGGAAAGATAAAACAACAAAAAGAACCCAAACCCAAACTATCAGTAAGGAGACACTTTCCATGATTTTTTTTTTTTTAAACAGAATATTTTGAAAAAAGATTTCAACAGAAAGTTTCCAACTAAAGCTACCATGGAGGTCAAACAGCGTAAGTGAATGTAGGTAGCTGCAAGGGTGATCAAACGCGTGCCATTTCCTCACTCATGAGTGCGGCTGTGTGTTAGATAATCTCAGGGAACACAGAAGGAAAAGAAGGTGCTGGAATTTACGGAATGTGGCAGAGAACAACAGCAGGATAATTCATACCAAATTCCTTTAGCATCTTCTATACTGAGGTCTGAATTCAGCCAATAGGTGGCTAAACATATTTTTTTATTTAACATAAAGTATGTTTAACCCTTCAACACACACCATTCCTTTCAAGTAACAAGAGCCTTTTTATCGTTCTTCTTAATAGACTTCTAGAAAGTGAGTTGCCATCTGGCCTATGGAGACATTAAAAGATAAGAGAGGAATTTTACAAACAAGGGAGTTACACAAGGCACTCCCCTCAAGCATTCTGAAATTTATTGACCTGCATCTTTGGTGCACCAGGTCACTTTGAATTTCAGTGACTTTGGAAATTCTAAAGAATCAATATTTGCAAAGACATGAATTTGCTCTCAAGCAATGACCTGGATGCAAGCACATCTATAAAACCCAGGGATGCTTCGCTGATCTTTCATCAACAATAGATATCAGCAATCACATTCTTTGGCCAAAGATCTTTAAAATTAAAAATTTAACTGAACAGGAAATTATTTGAAATGTCTTTGGCCTTTGACTTGAAACTGAAGGAAAATGCCACAGGAGGGAAAATACTGCTTATATGTGAGGTGGATATCCTTAAACAGTATATGAAAGGTGCTGAAAGCGATAGCAGATACAGACAGATCTATTTAGTGTCCCAAAAACAGTAGATTCAAAACACTGTATTAAGTACTTCGTTTTGCATTGAGCATGGTTGATCTATTTTGCATTTACAGCTTTCTATAATGCCGTGTTCTTGATGATGTGGCTTTCTGCTACTCTGAAGCTTTTAGTGCTTTTTGCACCTTTATCGAATGAGAAAGGCAGCAAGACACATTTTGTGACAGTACCAATTAAAGCTTCTCCCTGAAGAGTTTTGCTGGGAAAGCTGTTGATCAACAGGCTGATGTAGTATACAAAAGGCGCATGTCACTTGTCTGCAGCCACCCTCGTTGATGCAAAATGACAGTGAGGAGGCTCTTCCGTTACCATGTTAGTCACGAAGTGTGTTCTGAAGTGTTCTTAAAGTCCTGACGGGAAAACACACTGGTATATCAGCTTCCAGGTTTGTCTTCATTGTTAAAAGAGCTGCGAATTCCTGTCTCAGGGCTCCTCAGGGGTGTTAACTATCCCAGGGTGAGAGTGCCGGGCAAAGACAGGCACTCTCATGTTATTATGAGATAAACACGCAGAGGTCAGCTCTATTTTCTCACCTGATGCAGACAAGTTTATCCAATGGCAAACCAAAAAGTAGCTCATCTCCATCATGCTTTTTGGCTCCGCTATGTCAGCAGAGGCTCAAATCACAATCTGAAATGCAGCCACTCCTGAGATTTGTGGACTTCTAACGCTCGATTCAGAACCATGTCCTGACACATGCTTTTGATATTCCCCCCACCCTCAGTTAGTCAAAGGGTTAGAAGCAAGAATTGACAAGGCTAAGCATGAAACTGCCTTAATTCACTTTGATTTTTGCAGGAGTTTCAGCCATGTATAGATGTCCCAAAGTGACTCAAGTCAGACACATAAATCTTGGTAACCTTCTGATCTTTTCCAGTGAAAAAGAGGAGCAAAGCAATTTCGTTCCCAGAGATGTTTATGATATATGGAGAAAAGAAGAAAGAATGAAAAAGATTAAATACTACCTATGTCTGAGCTGTATAGAGGCTGGACAATCAAGGGAGCTCTCCAGACCACACATCTTGCATTTCCAGGCAGCTTGCAATCAGCCTGAAATCTGTTGACTGTAAATCCCATCTGCCTTTGTGGCAGGTAGAATTGGTGCATTTTCAGGCAGAATGTCAAGAGTGCTTCTGCACAGCCCTCCACGGCCATCTCCTCCGTGCAGCGCCGCGGCAGCAGTCTCCACAGCTGTTCCAAATCTATCTCTGTACGGGAAAGAAAATTGCTTTCCTGTGTGCTCTAAAGCTCCCAATTTATCTCCAGTTTTCTTCCAGGGACACTCCAGCTGGGTCAGCTTAAAGCCAGCCCTGCAGTCTACTTTGCAGGTATATAATGCAGATGAGAAACAAATACGATTTTGAGCCCGTCCTCAAGATGGCTTCTCCATTGTATGAACGCAGCCATAGTCTAGCCTGAAACTGTGGATGAAAAGGAAGCTGTCATGGTCGAAAAGCACTATGTAGAATAAAAGCCAATGTATTGGCTACGAAATCTGTATTATGAAGCTAATTTGTAGTCAGGTGGCATCATCTTTGGTGTGCTGTAGACTATAAGTTGTGCCTAGAGGAAGGTTTCTGTAATGCTGGCAGCATTGGACTGTGAGCTGCTTCAATTCCACCAACCCTGCGAAAGTCACATTTTCAAGGACATGGGTGGTAATACGAATTGGGACTCATTTTTCTTAAATCTACGCTAAATTTAAATCGAATCTTGTAACCCTAGCCTCCTTCTAAAGAAAATGGTTTGTAGTGGACAGGTGTCTAAAATAGGCCAGGCCTCTCTCCAGAGGTGCTTGTCTCTCCTTGTCTAACTTATTTGTCTAACTATAACAGGTGCACAGGAAGCATAGCTTTGATGTAGCTGTACCTAATTTTTCAAGGTCTACAGTTGAGGCAAAATCACCCCAAATATCATTAACAAGTAAATACAGCTGGTCTATAAATTGCCATTTTTGCCACTGACAGACTGTACTTTAGCACCACAGTCTCTTTGTGTCTTAGTTTCCTCATCTGGCTTCCTTTTTTCAATCATTTACCTTTAGGTTACAAAAAAGTTTCGGATGGCAACTGTTTGTTACTAGGTGCACATACAGTTCTTAACAAGGAGATTTCTGAACTTAATCAAGGTTTCTAATTGCTACTGTGCCATAAAAGACACTCACAGTATTTAGAGTAATTATTTTGTTGCTATTGTTTTAATAAGCAACATAAACATAGAAAGGACCCACTGTTTCTTTGGTGGTGTGCCTGAGTTAGGTATTATAAGCCCATTGGGGACAAAAAAAAAAACATTTCAGTGGAAGCCTTTTTTGTTGATAAGCTCTTAAATGCAGGAAGACTCTTGTCTTTGCATGGTGAGGAGACATCATACACATACAGCATGTGGTACAAGGCAAGAAGTAAACAAAATCCAGTAATTCAGCTGAAAGAAAGAAAAAGAAGTATATCATTTATCACTCATAGAATACAGGACCCAAATTCTAGGGGAGGGTATCATACCTGAGAGTTTTGTAAACCTGACTCACATCACCATTAACGTAAGTCTGTGCTTTGGAGGATAACCTTCAGCAGTGGATAAAATGCTCAGAGGTTTCTGCTGCATGTCTTGTTCAAATGTGAGATCTCTATAAACTCACAGATGCACCTTTTAATGGCTGATCCTGTCTGCGCTGGGCATCCCATTCACGTCCCTTGTGAATTCCATTAAAACTTGCAAGGCTGCCTCTGAAGCGAACCTTTTGGTACAAAAACTCACAGAGACTTTCTTTTACCAGCATATGTGCACAGACGCACATAGACAGCATATCATTTGCCACGAAGATTTCAAAGCCTCACCCCCATAGTTCCTATGATCACTGGACCAAGCCCCATATAATCTGGATTTAATAGCTGAAAGAAAAACAATTAATACTTTGCATTTGTTATTATTTCCTAAAAGAAAAATAATATGGTCTATATTTTTAAATGTCTAATTAACATGTACCACCAATGTTCTTATATCACTTTTTTGACACTAATCACAGTGTACACTTCAGTCTCCAATACGAATGGGTGGTTGCAAAATGAAGAGGTGTACATGGATACTCATGATGGAGGACTACCTTCAAGACAAATTCCATTCATCTTCTGTCCTAAGATGAAGATCAACTGTAGATATTTATTGTTATTTGTACCAGGCTATGATCTAGGAGCCCAGGCCATAAGCTATGACATTCCTAGTCTGCCTTCTAGAGCGTGTTGTATGAATAGCTATAGCGGAGATCCTGTGGTAAAAAGGAGCATCTCCAATTTCAGGCTAACACAAGAATACGCACGAAGTATTCCATCTGAACACCTACACCAAAACCAAGGGCTTCTATTATTCCCTCTGTGCACATTATTCCCCTTCCCATCATACTATTTCTCTCAGCATTTATCTTAAAGCAGAAAAGCCAAAGACAGAAAACCTTTTCAGGCAATCTTGAGAAAAGCTGATGGAAGTCAGGACAGCAAAGAACAATCTGTAGCATTCAGAGCACGGGACTTGCATGAAGGCTGATCTCCCACGTGGCTCTGCTTCCTGCCTAGGATTCCGACTCTGCAGAGGTTACTGGAATTCTGTATTGGAATTTTGAACGTAGGGAACATGGTTGTGCTATTTTCTTTCTCTGGTTACTACTGGGAAAAGTTGGAAATATGGACATAAAGATGTTTATTTCACCTCCACAGAATTACATCAAATTATGCAAAAATTGTGAAAATAAAGGAGATTATTATTATTTCCAACTTCAGTGACTCCTTGTCAAGCTAACCCAAAAAAGCTATAGAAAAAAAATTAAATTGTTCCCTTTAACTGAAAAATCATTAGTATCAATGCATAAACCCAAGCCCAAGCCAAATGGCATCACCTTTTTCTAACATGTTCTCTGCACAAGATGTCAAGGAGGCTTGTGCCCAGAGGAGCGGATGTGTCTACAATGCTATGGGGTCCTGGTGATCCCTGTCATTCTAATGGACCATTAAATTCTGTTACTAATGGGCATACATTAGAAAGCCAGCTGTAAGGTTGGCTTTGTATGAGGTTAATAATATTCTCTAAAGGGCTAGACATTTACTTAGATAATAAAAACACCCTGTGTTACAATAATAAGGGTTAAACAAATAAAATACAAAAACTATTTTGAAAGCAATATAAATATAACTGGCTTCAAGGCAGAAGCTAACCTGTAACTGATGACAATTCCCTTTGTGTAGTTCTTCCATAATTCCTCTCTGCTGGAGAACTTACTGTACCTTCATCCGAAACGTCTGGTCCCAGCTCTACCTCTGACAGTATATTGGCATATAAAGACAGAGAAAGCCTCTTCCAGCAAATAATTTACAGATTTCTAACGGGGTGTAGGAAAATCCGACTTTTCAATAGCCTGCAATCAAAAGACATTCAACAAAAGCTATGTAGACTGTGAAAGAATAAGCAAAATATGATCATCCATATTCATGAAACCACATTAACCCACTTACCTGGAGTATTCAATTACTTCCCTATTTATGGATAATATGTGTGCTATAAATGTCAAGATCAATTTAAAAAGTGAGTAAATTGCCTTTTTATGTCCTGGTATTAAACAGCGTCCTGCATGCATGGCTGTCACTCCAAAATTGTTTAGTTTTCTCCTATCATAAAAGTTCCAGTTATTCTATTACAGTACATGAATAAGAAAATGGAATGCATAGGATACCATGCAGTTAATGGCATAAATATTTTATTTTAATCATTCAGAATAATGAACAAATGTTTGGAGATGCCAGAAGAGACTAGTGTAGTCACAGTCAGTTAGACAATGATGCAGGGAAGGAGGGCTTGTACCTATTGTGTGTAGCAGTATAGAGAGAGCACAGACGGAGGTAAATACTTCTATAGTGTTTATGAATTCGAATGAGCAAGACATATTTATATTGCTTTCTATTATATAGCCAGGAGCTGCTGCTTAAATATTACATTCATGCCTTCTTATGAAATACCTTGCTATAAAAATATTTTGGGTAAAAAAATTGAAAGGTGAAAAAACCCATGAAAACCTCTTAAGCATGGGACCTAAAAAAAGTTGGCTTTGGCTGAATACCTACACTACTGGAAAGCTTTCATTTTTAAGATATGTTTCAAATGACTCAAACACCATATTTACAAGCACCTTTACTATCCCGTGACACATCTGCGTAGCCATTACGCAGAAAACTGAATGCCAATTATAGACTACGTTTTGCTTTAATAAGTGAGAAAATCATTTTGGCAGCTACATAACTGATCCAAATAACATTACCTCTCCATGTCTCCGGCTGAATTTCCATGGAGGATTGCACAGAACAATAGCAATGAAATGAGCTAATCTTCCACATAAATAGAGATGATTGGAAAATGTTCTATCAAAATTGTGTTAATCAGAAAATGTCCTTTTTTACCTTATATGGTAATTTTCATTTCATTTGATTCCTTCCCTCCATGTTTTTCAAAGAAGCAAGAAACAAAAAGTGTGTGTGTAGATTTCTTGGGTTTGGTTGGTTCGGGGTTTTTTTCCTAAAAAATGAACATTTTAATTTCAGATTGTCATAAAGAAATGCTGGTAATTTTTTAATAAACTTTTTTTTTCAAAAAAGTCCTATGAAAATACTGTTAGCATTATTCCAGCAGCTGCACATCTCTCTATAACCTGAAGGAACTTTTAACAGATTCTTTTCAGTTTTCTCTTTCTTTTCGTATGAGAATGATTTTGTCTTTTAATAGATAACTAACCGCCAGAGGCAGATGATCTTTGCAAGGCAGGTTATAATGGTAGCACAGTAGCAGTTGAATATCATGATTTGGCAGTTTATTATATGCTTAGTTTTCAGAGGTAAATTATTGATTATGCAGACTGTGGGGGTTTTAAGAATCAACCCCATGCTTTGCAAATCATACATAATAAGAAAGAGTAACCACATTCCTTTGTTTTTCATTTTGAAGTTTCTGAGTGAGGCTCCCTTTAATGCTTCATGAGATAGTTTAAAAATGCTAATATTTTCAATGGAACCAAAGAAGAGCTTGGTAATAAATTCTTTTATGCGAGTTACTATAAGCTAGTTCTTCCAGACTTTGTTCCAGTGTAGCATATGGAGAGAAGTGATGCATGATAAAACTCAGAATAAGGCTTTTTATAGCAGCAGATTTCTTTCTTTAATGATACAACATTTCTGGGCAATTTGTGAATGCTTAAACACAAACACTTCTTAGAACAACAAGTCATATGCTCACAGGACCTGGCTTTCCTCTCATACTTGTTTTGTACTAGTATACCCTACTAGCAACATTTAACACTTCCACAACAGATCAAGGCTCTCCTTTTTTCAGACACAACCATGTAGAAAAATGCCGTCCATATTTCAAATATAGTGATCTAGGATAAATTAGAAATAGTTTTGCTGATGAGGAGATTCTTATGTTATGCTTGTAAAAACACCGATACTTTAGTGAAAGTCAGAGTAACTGCCAGCAAGGCGAGGAGCTCAGACTGTCCTTCAGTGTCTAACTCCAATTTCCTCTACTGGTGAAGACACCTGCAGTTTGGATAAACTGGATCTGAGTTTTGGATTGAGTTTACCTTACTTGAGGCTTTTAACTGATCTACTTCAATTTGGATAGGCTTCCATTTCCTGTCTGAAAAACAGGGATGATAATGGATGTCTTCGAAGATAGTGCTTGTGAGGGTATTCCAATTATATAATATTCAGATTTTGTAATAATTATTATAGTCTATAATACAATAATTCTATAATATTGACTCTGTAAGAATTATATATTTTTCTGAACTGAGACTCTTCTGAGATCATGACGAATTTATCTTAGAAACTCCCACCGCCAGATAAAAGCAACAAACGTGTCCATGGAGATAAACATGTCCCCTGAGAACCATTAAGGGAAGAAGATTTGTCTTCACAGCTCATAGTAAAATAATCTTTTCTCTCCTGTGTCCCCTGCCATTGTATTTTTCTGGTCTTTTCTTGAGCATGAACATTTAAAAGACAAGGTGTTGTATTACAACAATAGAGAATGTAACATAGGATACATTCGTATCAAACCAGAAAAAAGTTCCTCTTGCCAACTGTGGAGGACCAGGGTCTGACCACAGTATTCTGTATTATTTCAGCGGGTGATGCATTCATCCTCCCCCACCCTTTTTCCGTGTTCTCCATACTTAAATCATTTTAGTTTAAAGGAATAAGAGAAAAATTTACAGCTTTGGTAGGACAAGTCCAGAGCCTGATACACAACTAATGGTCTTTGTGCTCAGATTCTAGATGGTGGATTAAAGGTGAAAGTAGAAGGACTGATATCTAGTCAATATATGGAGAATATTAACTTTGACAGGCCCTTACATACTTACTGGCCAAAGGGAATTATGAAGATGTCCCAAATTAACAATTTCTTTCCATCATAAAGATAGCTCCAGAGTTTTCCCTCTCATGGCCTTGACTTTTACAGTAATATAGAAACAGGATGTACATTATTTTGCACTGTAAAGCAATGGACAAGTTACAAACTTGGTGAAAGTAACCCAATGAATCACAGCTTGTATCCTTTCCACACTAAGAAACCTGCAATTTCCCCATGGAGTTTTATGGATGGAAGCACTGGATGAAGCATCGGTGGATGCTAGACTTTCAAGACTTGTGTCAGGAAGACTTCCTTAGGTTAGTGAGTGTATAATAACATTTCAGAATTAATGTCTTTTGTTGATTTAAGTAACCAGATGGTTTTTGAGGTTTACTTATGGTTCTTAAAATGTTACAACCACCTACATGGCTATTAGAAGTCAGAATTTCCCCACTGAGTGGGTGAGAGTGGCCCTGACTCTGTAGTAACAAGGGAGAAATCTTAGTAAAAAATTCCTACTATGCCCACGACCCTATAGGTCCTTTTCTTGACACTGTACATGATACCAAACTTCTCCTTTCATTTGTCCTTAATTCTGATTTAGTCTTCTGTCAAGGAAAAGACAAAACCTCCGAAAATAATAATAAAATATTTAAATAGTAGTGAGGACATCTCAGCTTAGAATTTCCTGGTCGTTAATAATGACATGGGTAAATGGCCTGAAGTGGTGTCTAGAACTGTAAACCCCTCTTAGACAGTTATTTATTTCCAGGAGATGTCTGGCACCTTGACACTTATTGCTCTAACAAATTACCCCATTAAATATTTCTCTCCTGGTCATCTTTTTATCAAGCTGAACATGTAGGTTTCTGTCATCTACAATTGCTTGTGGTATACAATTATTCAAAGGCAGGACACTTCATTTCATGTTCACTAATTATGATTCCATTCTTCAGGACAGCTATTTCAGATCAAAAATGTGCCAGCATAGAGAATAGAAATAGCAACTGAAAATAAGATATCATTCATTGTTACCCAAGGGTTCATGAGATTTTACAAAGCAATTGTAATGTAGTCTTTTGTTTATAAACTGCTTTTCAAAACCATGTTCCTGTTTTTATCACAAAATGCACTTGTTCTTTTATTTATTCTGTCTTATTTAAGGAATGGAGAAGTGAATGTAGAAAACGACAGTAATATAGCAAAGGCAATAGGTTATCTTCCTCATAGCTTTTAGGATTTCAGATCTTCAGCTTTGTTAATTCCAGTTTAGAACTAGACTTTATCACTCAGAGGTAAAATATTTCATGACTGAGAGAGACAGCTCTGGTTTTCTGTATATCTATCTTTCAAGGCAGGAGGAAGGAGCTATGCCAGACGGTAAGTGAAAATGTGGTGAGAAGGTGTTGGAGTCTGACAGTCCTCTCTGGTGTTCTTAGCCAAAGAAAACTATTCTAAACAGCTAGTAAGCTGAGCCAAGAGTTTTGTCGTGAATAGAGAAGGCTGGAAAGTTTGTGGAGTCTCCTTTGGATCAGATCTTACTCCACTCTAACGTGGTTCAGCTCATCACCAAACAGGAGTTCATTCTGAGCAGATGCGTCTGCACAATATTGAATTGACACCTTATCAGAATGTAAGAAAATAATAGGCCAAAAAGAATGATGGATTAGTTGGACTGGGAGCTCAGCTGTAATAGTTTGGATTGACTTATTTTCCAGGTGGCAGTATTTATAAAGGTCGCTTCTCAGCATGAGGCACTCAGACATGCCTTGATTGTCTGATTATTCCTGTGACACATATATTTCATGCTGATAGATGTAACAGCAAAAAAAAGAACTGATAAAATCACCTAGCATCATTTTTTGCAAAACATCATACAGGGAATGGCATCATGTGATTTTTGGCATCAAAACTATACCAATTGAATGACTAGGACATATCTTTTCAAAACGCATCCATTGACAAAGAAAATCATAGAATCGTTTAAGTTGGAAAAGACCCTTAAGTTCATCAAGTCCAACCATAAATCTAACACTGTCAAGTCCACCACTAAACCATGTCCTTAAGCACCACATCTACATGTCTTTTAAATACCTCCAGGGATGGTGCCTCAACCACTTCCCTGGGCAGCCTGTTCCAGTGCTTGACAACCCTTTCAGTGAAGAAATTTTTCCTAATACCCAATCTAAACTCCCCTGGTGCAATTTGAGGTCCTATCGCCTGTTACTTGGGAGAAGAGACCGACCCCCATCTCTCTACAACCTCCTTTCAGGTAGCTGTAGAGAGAGATAAGGTCTCCCCGGAGGCTCCTTTTCTCCAGACTAAACAACCCCAGTTCCCTCAGCCGCTCCTCATAGGACTTGTGCTCTAGACACTTCACCAGCTTCGTTGCCCTTCTTTGGACACACTCTGTCACCTTGATGTCTTTCTTGTGGTGAGGAGCCCAAAACAGAACACAGTATTTGAGGTGCAGCCTCACCAGTGCCTAGTACAACGGGACTACATGCAAATACTATGTGTCAAGCAAGTAGTTCAAATAGCTAATTGGCTCAACATCAATAATTTTAAAAAGTTATTGTGTTTCTGAATTTCTAGCAACAGACTGGGTCTTAGCATGTCTTGATTTGCTACATTCAGGAATTCCCACCATTAAGAATATTGTCAATGCCAGTCAAATTATTTATTAGTTTTATTACAGTAATAAAGCTGCCCTTGTTTTTTGCAAACTTGAGTCAATGGAGTACTCCACAAATTACTCATCAGATATTTCTATATGCATAGTCTAATGTCATAGCCGTACCTTCATATATATAGTGCATTCAGCATGTCAGCAGATTAGGGATTGACAAAGCATAACGTTCACAACATCATCATACCATGAATGGTTAAAAGTCTTGACTGTGATGAATTCTGGAGTACTGTGAGATTTGAAGAAAGCAACCATCTAAACAAACAGATCTCCTGAGTTCCTAGGAAATTTGTCAATATATCAGGTGGGTGGAACTTTTGAGATATAACAGTGATTCTGTAAACCGATAAGGTTGAAAAGGGAAACTTAATATCTGACAAATATTTAATAATAAGAAATTGGAAGCATACATAGCCAAAGATGTGGTTGGGTGAAAGGTAAAACAGGTATGATTGATAGCTAGTGTGCAATTAACAGACCAAGAACTTAAATACCCTCTTGTATTGTGTGTTGATAGGAACACCACAAAATTTTCCAAGGAAGAAAAAGCAACCTGTAGACAGGGTATTGGGTTAAATTGAAGGTTTTTGTATTCCCTGGTCTCTATAGCTTCCTGTATAACATCATTGGGTAAGTAAAAGTAATGTATTTTAGCTGATCCCTTACTTGCTAAGCATATTATTTTCCTATTCACAAGGGAGTTTGGAGGATAAATTCCATTAATAATGATTAGACATCTGAAAATTTGGATGTAGTCATACAAGTATCTAAGTCCTTAGTTACCTATTAGTTCAGAAGGAAATTAGATTTAAGAGATGGCTTTGTCTCAAACCTGTAATTTAGTAAAAATAACGAAACACTAGGACTTGAGTGGCTGCCTAAATTAGAGAATTACATCATTATCAACTCAGTTTCAGTGACAGAGTTGATGTTCACAAGTCTGTCTACTAAAAAACTGGCTTGAAGACTATAAAAATATTCAATGAGTGAAAAGAGGAGACTACTTTTTTGCTATCTTAATGAAACAAATATTTGAGAAAAACAATACATTTAATGTTTTGTTTATGGAATAGCTTTGATATTCAAATTCCCTTCTTCCTGCGTCTTGACTCTTACATCCAAATACACACCAACCTTCCCATATGTCAGTCTGATGCTAAAGGTAATGAATACTTTTGCTTGAAATATTTTACTATGTTACTCTTTTTAAATAACTCAGTGGCACACTTTATTGGAAGGGATTTTTTTAAAAAATATTAACACCAGTTTTTATGGATTTTTAAATTCCGTCATTATTTTTAGGATGAAATTCTTATGCAAAAATTTTATTCATTAGGCAATCTTTTTAACAGGCAAATATTTCACTAATTTTCTCACATCTTTTGCAAATGAAAAATATTTTTGAAAAAAAGTGAACTGATCCCTTCTAGAATCCTTAAAAGTGTAAAAAGCTGAAAAATCTGATATTCTTCATTAAAATTGTTAATTTTGACCAGTAGTTACCAGGACCTCTACTCAGTCATATTCAAATATTTTTGAAAATCCAAATAGAAAATTAATTGTAGTCTATCAATATGTAGCATGAAAGCATTGCTTCTTGTAGAGTCTTTGGAGAAATATTTTCATTTTTCAGAGTATTCCAGAATTAATTCAGAACAGATGCCTGCTAGTTATAAAGAAACAATCTAATGGATCAGTGCACCTGGTAACAGAAGTCTTGTGCACCTGAAAGTTAAGGACTGCAACATTGTCATTTAGGTACAAATTGAAAATACACAGTCCCTTAGCTCACATTTAAATGACGAACTTCACATGCTGGTGAATGGGAAAATAAAGAAGACTTAGGAAATAAAAATCTACCGATTTTGTTGGAGCTGGATGTCTCAGCTGAGCTTTTCTGCATGGAGCAGAGAAGGAGCTGGACTGGGTCAGTACTCCAGGAGAACGGCAGATCACAGCACGGCCTGGATTCAGGATATATGGGGCAAACTTGCTTTTGGGTAGATGTTTTTCATCCATCAATAATCCCTTTGTGAGAACAGCAAAGTCAGATGTACAGGCACAGCCCAGTGTCTACCTGAGGTAGGGTCAAAACCAGAACGATGACAAGAGCTCCTGAACACTTCTTCTCCTGCATGTAGGCTTGGCCAGCGACATCTCCAAAGGGAAGTCAAAACAAGAAACACTGAACAAGGACCTGCTTGATGTATACCTGCCCAACAGTGTAGGTGTACTGTCACCTTCAGTTAATGAAAAGGAAAACTCAAAGCTGAGTCCAAAGACATACAGAAAGATACCTCTCTATATTTGGAACGCATAACTCTGACTTTCTCCATGTGGGTACCATCTTCCTTCACTGAAGAGGGTTCATTTTTTTTTGTATTTTTGCTAGCAATGCATTTCCTGTCCAAGATGCTAGAAACCCAATATTGCTTACATCTGAAAGGATTCAAAAATTATATCTGCAGCTTTATAAGACTGTCCTAACGAGTGACTCTTTAAGCTGTGGTTCCATGCCTGGAAAGGTTTCACTATATCCTAGAAAAAGAACCCATGAGCAGATAAAACTCTATAGCCTAATAAAGCACTAAGGTGATGGAGAAAAGCTCTCACCATTCTTCTAACAATGATTTATAGTTTTTTCTGAAAGTTGTTTCACCCCAATAATGTGAACATACTTTGCAGAGCAACAGAAACACATATCGTCTCTCTTAGCCAAACATTTTACCTATTTGTACACTAAATGCTCCTTAATGCTGGTTCTCTCTGTCTAGCTTCATGGCAGTTGCCTTCCATTTTGATTTCTTTTTCAGCCTCAAGAGAATACATAGAAAGAGGCTCTCTAATGTAGCCTGATGTCTAGAGAACTCTCCAGGAGGAACATGAATGAATTCTCAGAGGAATAATTCTCCATGTTTTTAATAATGCTGAATTTTATAATGCAACGGAGAAAGTGCATACTCTTCCAAGAACGTTTTGAAAGAAAACAGAGACAATCTGTGTATTTTGAAAAGAGCATGGTCTTGGGGATGTGCTTAGCTAGTGCCCAAAATGAGTGTTAGGTAGCTCTTAGCTGTGTATAATCATAAGACAGTTGTAGAGCTATTCAGCTCTGTAAAAGTTAAGCTTCCAGAAGTACAATTTCTATGAACATTCAAACTCAAAAACTGTAGTGCCTGGAAACTTTTGGTACTTCCAAGGCAGTCAAAAAGGAGTTGGAATACCTACGTTCTGGATAAAGACAACCAAATTATGCCTAATTCCTACATTTGGTGCTCAAGATGCCAGGTTCTGAGTCTAACCCTATTCATATAATTTTATTGCTACACCTTTTAAAATTATTGCCTAATGAGTAGTAAGAGAGACCAACCTTCTGTAAGTAGTCTCTGATATATGGGAGCCTGTCATTTCTCCACAATTCCTCTCTCAATGGGAAAGAACTGAACCAATTTGGTATGCGATATGTGAATGAATAAAATAACGGATTGATATTTAAGAGATTTGCCCTACTTCTTGATTTGCTATTAACTTCCTGAATGACTTTGGACTATTACGCCTTTATTTGGATTTTCTATTCACACTAAGCTCAAACTCATTTTGCTGGAACTCTGTTGTTTCTAATTACTACTGTTTCCTAGATAATAACGTGTCACAGATGCCACTCTACAAATTTAATAAATCATGTAAGATGTAATCCATACCAAAATAGTACATCTGCTGTGATTCCACAATAGTCTGGTCTGCTTTGGAATTAGAAACAGATGTTGCGTTACATTAGAAGGGAAAATCTGGCTAGTAGGGAGTGGAGTAGAAAAAACCAAGATTCTTTACCATTACCATCTGCTTTTTAAAACCTTGATGTATATTGGTTTGGTCCTTAAAGATATCTCCCTTTGAAATACTTTAAATTGATAGAGTTTACACTTCCAACACTCTGAACAACTTGGGGTATCGGTTGGTATTTTCAATCTAGTATTTTACTTTAAATAAGTAAACACTCTGGAATGAGTTTCTGCAAATTACGAGAGTGGGAAGAGACTTCAAGTGAGTCATCTGTAGTAGCTCATCCTCCTGACTCATGGTAGAACTGATGCAAATATTACTTCACGGCCCCAGGACTGGCCGTGAATATTTCAAATGTTTACTTCAGTCAGCTTCCTTGCAATTGATTCTTCTGCCAGAAGTAACTATCAAGCATCTTCTAATACTTAATTACATTCTCCCATGCCAGGGCACAACTCCCTTTCTTCTCCTCTTCTAACAAATGATAATGGCTTGTGACATAAGATTTCCTCTTTTTAAAATTCTATTGTTTGTATTGTGGGTTTTTTTACAATTTATTTTATAGGGTATTCACATTCTCTCATTGCTTTGTTCTCTTATTGCACCCTCATGGATTAAGTTTTTAAGTATCTTAGGAAGTTTGCTGCTCTTCTTTTGGTTCTCTGCAGATATCTATTCTCTTTCAAATGCAGCATCCTAAAATGTGGGTGTTATTTCAAGTAAAGCCAAAGCAGCGCTATTATACAGGTGTTCCCATCAAGCTTGATTTACTGCGATAATCCTATTGATACAACCCAATACAGGAACTGCATATTTTATGATTGCTGACTTATCCCAAATTTATGTTTACTTTAATCTTTACACATTCCTTGATGAATCTAATTTAACTGTGTTCTTGAATTTGATTAGTCTCCCATGTGTGAACTTATTTCTATTTGTCTTTACTGAATCTCCTCCTTGATTTTAGACACTTGCTCCAGTTTAAGAAGAGTATTCCATGTTTTAATCCTAACCCTCAAAATAATTTAGATCCATTTCAATGTTAACTTTCACGTATAAAAGTTATGTGTGCTTTACAGCACCCTCCAAGTCTTCAGTGAAATTTTGCTATGCGTTGGAGTCAGAACTATTTTACAGGACTCCATATTAAATTTGCCATTGAAACATCAGAATTACTTTACTTGATTTCTTAGAAAAGTCCATGCCTACATTATAGGATTTCCATCTAATTCCTGTATGCCCCATAACCATATAAAATTTTCAGATTTTCCCTAGCAAGTGTCTTCAGGATCAAAGTAGTCAGTCAGACTGAAGTTCAATGGTGATATTTCCTGCCCCTCAAAATTCCACAGTCAAATATGTAAGGAAGAAAGAGACGTTCTGCTAGCTTCATAACATACAAGGAACAACCAGTAGCGCTCTCCTATTCAGGCAAACCCCCTGCCAGTCTTTTTCAGATGTCAGTGCAAAACTGACAGACATTTATCCCTCCCAACATCTTGAATTAACTTATCAAAATGCCCCTACTGTACTAATATCTTCTGCATTATTACTTATCCTTTCTTCATAGTGCACTGAGGATGGCATTCAGTTTCTTGTTCCTTGCAGTACTCTATTTTCCCCTCACTCAAAGACAAAACTATCTCTGCCTCTGAAAATTTCCTCTGCCTAAAAAAAAGTTCTCATTCCTCTCATTGCTTCTGCCTTATTGAATAGTCAATAGATTCAAATAAAAAAAAAGACAAGGGCCCTATGCTAGATTCTTCTTTTTCAGTTTCCAAAAAAATTACTTTTGAAACCCACTTAGACAGCAACTGGTTTCACACAAAGAATTTCTTAGCTGCATGTTCATTTCATGAGTATCTCTTCCTTCTTATCTATACTAATATACAGTCTGAGATGCAGTACAAACCTTCCAAAAATCATCTTTCCAACTCTAGTTTTAGTATGAGTCTTCTCAAGGAGTGTTGCTTAAATATTAAGTATTTCCGAGGTCAGAAATGTTCAGGGTTGCAGAGGCAGGCTCTATTGACAATGGACTTTGATTTGCTCTTGGCCTCTGCAGGCCACCTGACCAAAGTTCTTGTAGAGTGTTACTGAATCTATTAAGGCAAAGAGATGTAAAGCACTTCCTTACTCCAGCCACCAGTAACAAAAAACCCAAACAAACAAAAAACCCAATCAAAAACACAACCCCCCAAAAAGAAGAAAAAAAGGAAGATAAAGGACATAAGCTGTCTGGTTTATGTAGAAAGTGGTAAAAGCAGAGGCTCTCCTCCCTGAGGAATGAAAGACAGTGAGTAGGCACACATGACTAATTTGCTCAATGAAGGATTGAAGTACATTGCTGCTCTCAAAAAGCAAGGTGAAAACTGAATCACAGTTTGTTCATTGACCAGCCCCTGCAATAACGCTTTACACAAAATGAATTTTACTGTTAGAGCATATCCCTTCAAAAAGATTCCCAACGTGACCATCAGAAGTAAAGTCCACAGGGGTCTCTCAGAGGTAACAAGGAAGTTTAGTGGTGGGTACAATGTAAGATATGGCACATCTAAGACAAGCATAACATTCTCCGAAGAACAAAGGAATTGCCAAAGCAGAACAGAAGAATGGTCTGGTTTAGTCCATATAGTCAATCTGGCAGTCAGCAGAACAAGCAATACCAGAAAATAACAGAAGAAACCCCATGCAGAAAAATCACCTAATAGTATGCCAGCTGATGGTTGTCTTATCTCCTGAAGCACAAAATTTTATATTTCAGGATTTGTGCCCTATGATTTTCAGGAAATATATTCCCTTAGTTGTGGAACCAGCTGTTGCTTAGACAATATGGTACATGGGATATGCATAATTTTAGAAGATTACAAGAATGCACAAGATTATAATGTTTCTATTTTATATTTATTCAGATGCATCTCTGAAGATGGATTTTTGTTTTTGAATTATCTTTACTATTGAGCAGTGCCTTAAAATTGTTATCAAATAGTGACAGGAACAGGAAAACGTCAACAATGGGTACTCTATTTGTTGAATGTTCTCTGAAGACAGAAGATGTAGAAAAGTAAGAAAGGCAACATTAAATTTAATTCAGACATTGTTGTTGATTTACCACTAAGTTTGTGCAGTTGAATTCCAGATGCCAATGTTACAATAGCACTATATATCAAATAATGGACTTTTTTTCCCTCAACAATAATGCGTGAAAATAATGACATACCAAAAGGTCTTTTACAAAAGAAATTTATTGAAATTAATGAATTTCACGTTCAGCCTAAAAAGAATAATTGGTACGTGGTTCTAAGGCTCAACTCAAACTTTCATATTTGCAGTCACAGTTAATTGCACCTTACTTTTAAAACAAGTGCCAATGCATCTATTCTGTTCACTGTATATAAGGGCATGAGGATCTAGCTCCCACCGGTGTTTTGCTGATATAAAGATATTGCAATACTAAGCCTAATTATATTAAATGTAGGGGAAAATTCAGCTGTAAATATTATAGCACAAATTGTACCTTGACATATACCTATGGTGACCCTACCGAAGTCAAAGCACAGAGATTTCCCAGCAAAGTTAGACCTTATGAATAAAATGTTATGTAATGTGACATACAGCTATTTTTATCATAATTGGGAACATGAAATATGGGAAAAGCACTTTTCATTCTTTGCAGAGAACTTTGACATGATCTAGTCCTCTTTGTTTCCAGTGATTCTCGTGAAATCCTATTCAAAATGGGTTGGGCTTTTGCCCAATAAATAATACACTCATGATTCATGAAGTGCATATTTTAGATCAAAATTACACTGTAAAGGAGAGTACCAAGTCTTCTTTAAAATCAATGGGACTGCCCCTGGTAAATTATTCTTCATCTAATACATTCTATCATTTTATAGAATTTTTAATTGGATTGAGACATTAAAGGTAGAAAGAATGATAGTCAATAGCTATTCAGGTCTGAGTAAGAAGTGATTGAGAATATTGATGTATTTGTCTTCTTCTCTAAGTTCTTGCCAGTTGTAGAAAGATTTGACCCTCGCACTACAAAAGTAGCACTTCTGCTGCTACTCTCAGTGCTAGAAAAATAAAAGATATTTTGAAGTGATCTGTCCCCTCATGCTTTCTTGAATTCTCAGCAAAATTGCCGTCACTGATTGATAAAACTCAACTTACTTGACAGCCCTAAGCTTGGGTGGGTTGTATATCCATTCTGTCTCTGTCTACCTTGTGGTGCCCTTATCAAATTTCACAGAGTTTCTGTGGTGCCTGTTCTCCTTGGAGATACAGTAAAGGTGCATCAAGCCTGAGATACTATCTCCTCCCAGGTCTGAACTGGACTTTTCAGTCCACGTGTGAAGGCAGGGCAGGAAGCAAGGCTTGGTAAAGCAGTTGAGCCATGCCGCTGTCCAAGCTGTGCCTGCAGAAAGGAACTGGCTTCTTGCCCTCACTGGTAACGGCAGCCTCTTAGCACACAAAACACTCCCAAATCCCATGTAAAAATTGGCTTGAGCCTACCCCCAGATTTTAATGTCTTCTCTCCTCAGTGACTCCTAGAAAATAAATGCCATTGCTGGTTTCTCTATTGTCTGGTAACTATTGTTTAATACCATCTGCTGTATCAACCTTTACCTGCAATTTCTATGAAAGAGCAAAAAGAAAGCATCATGTAATAAGTATTTTTGTAAAGCACTTTTCTGTGCTACTGCTCTAATTTATAGGATCTGACTGTGCAACCTGTTACTCATTTATAGTAGTACTCATCTGGACCCAGCAGAGGAGCTTGTGTGAAGTAGTGTTCACAAGGATGACTAACCATCAGGTTCACAGACTGTGAAACTCCTTTTGTATGAACACTCCCAGAAGCAAACCCAGAAGGCTCTTGAACGACATGGAGTACAGAATTTCACACAGAAAAATGGCATCATACCCATAACCTCTGCTTGAGCTGAAGCAATTTGCTCAGCATCACAGCCTAAAGCATGTTGAAGCAGCTGATAATACACCAGTATGGCCAATGCCATAAAGGAGATGTTTAGTGTCCTTTAGCCTGCATAATGGCACTGAAGGTAACCTACTGAACTCATAGTGGGGAAAGAAGGGGGAACCTGGTGAGATTTGGCAGGCACATGCACAGAATAATTAGCAGAGATCTGAGCTGACGAGTGTCCCCACTGTTAAGTATTTATTACTTGCATCTCAGACAGTGCTGTGAATCTTGCCTTTAACCACTAATATTTACCTGGAGACAAAGTGCTCCAAACCTGACAGCAGACGTTACTAAGTGAACAGTGAACCCATGTCCTAATAATTAGTTGCTCATGGAGTAGCTTTCTGGCTTTTCAGTAGCAGGCAAACACAGCATGGTACAACTAAATGATTATATGTTAACGACTACAATAATATAAGATTAGGCAAGAGCTGGAGAACAGTATTCAAGCGGGCTGAAAGACTGTTCAATTGAGCAAACTATTTAACGTCTCTACTGATGGGCTGTGTTTCTGTTACCAGTGGTATGCCTGAAGGGTATATTTATCTGTTTTCCTATTTTAAGGATATGCTATGGTGCTCGTCTTAGTATCTTTAAATGGCCTCATGCAAATATACATGAGTTTCAGATGATCAAGTTGTTATGAGAAAATAATAAAGGTATGGCATTTTTATATCACTGCCTGTGGATTTATGCGCATAGTTTTATTTGACCTACAGGCAGAGAGGAATTAAAACAATATTTTGTTTGACTTTCTGGTATTTAGAAATTATATGAGAACTGGGGACCTGATAGTCACTCTCTAGGACTGGACATAGGCTACTGAACTGCACTTCATTGCTACACATAAAGACATAAGTAATTAATTTCCCTCCCTCTCCTGAATGAATCGTCAGTATTAGTTTATAGGTAAAACCATAAGATAGGAGAAGAGACTATTCCAATATAGTAATTTATTGTGCTGGTACAATGTATTTGGACCATCTTTTCTGCTACACTCTCCACGTTAAGCATTTAAAGATGGACTCTTAAACAAAGCTGGTAAGTCAGTAAGAACTTTGTTGGACAAGGTAGGTCAAATTAGATCTTTCATCAACACTATACATCTGCTGTATCTTTTAAAGTCTGTGGATTAAGATATATATGGTGATTCTTACTGAGAAGTTGTAAGAACATTGTTTTTAAGTCCTTTCAACTCTAAAATTTTTTTTCCAAACCTTGCTATTTTCATCCTATATTCTTCCTTCACTTTTGTCCCTCAAAATCTCTCAGATATCTTAGGGGGCGTGTAATTTGTCTGTACCATGTTAACACCTGGCAAAATAATGTGCGGCATATGGCCTAATAGCTTATGAACACACAAAGGCATTTGGCGTTGCATGAAAAATTAATTTTAAATTCCTGTGTAAATTAGTGGCAAGGGGATGTGATTTTCCAGTTCACGTACACATCTCCAATAACAAATTGCAGTTTAAGGCCAATGAAGTTTCTGCCATAACAGAAAACTATCTTGCTCACTCTGTGTACATCTGCTGATAATTTCTGAATAAGCTCACTAATGTAGGTAATTTTTTCTGTGTATAATTTAAAAAAAAAATTAAGCTGGCATCATATTAAAGCATGTTAGTGATAATTATAATTTTTTCAACCAATTTTCATTTTTACATGATACATGATACATTTGCTATGTGAAATAGCAGTGTCTAGCTAGTATGTGACCTAGTCTAACAGAGTCACGTTTAATCCAAAAGTTCCTATTAGTGAAGAAAATAAAATGAGAGGGATGCATTCTTTCTGTCCCAATTGCTTTCCTAGGACATTTGACAGAAGTTCATGCATAGTCATTGCTTCCCTTCTAAATTCCTTCAGGTCACCCTTATTATGCAAATCGTTAACATGATGTGCCCATTTGATCCCAGGACAAACTCTTTTCTGTTTTGAAAAGGCCATGGCAAAACAATATTGCACATTTTGTTTTCTTTTTACTTTTAAAATATTCACATTGAAAACAGAGTTAATTCTTTGCTAAAGAGTATGACTCAAACAAGTGGACATCATCCTTTTAACAAGATAAATACCACTGGCCTGGTTGTCAGGGATATAATGCTTCACCACCTTGTCTGTGCTTGGCACCTTTGGAAAAAAAGAACACAACTTCTTATTTAGACACTAATTTGAGTCTCCCAAGTTGGAAATGCTGCTGTGTTCAAACTCCCCTTACAAGATGGATTTTATAACCTGTACTCACCTCTGCCAGGGTGATCACACAAGGTTGGGATGAAAGGCTGACCCAGGACTCAGGCTGCTTCTCATTTTCTGGGATGGCTTTCAAATCCTCTGAAGAAGTTACCTCACCACAGGTAGGAGATGAGAAATTTGAAGGGTTGTTACACACTGTCAATATTGATGGAAGGCTGGTGGAAAGCTACTGGGCACAGCAGGGCATAACGAGAAATTCACTCTCAGCTCGGTGGTCTTTTTCATGCAGACCACAGAGCTGCTGCAACGTCACAGACAGGGTCACATTTTTTCAGACTTTCTCTTTTTGGTTTTGAAATAAAAAAGCCAACAAGACACATACTCTTTTTTGAATCATACAGTGACACAGCATTACATGAAGAATATAGCATTAAAAAGGAAAGCATAAGAAGACTCTTTATTCCTGCAGTCCTTCCAGCTTCCTCCCAATTCTTTTTCGGGCTTTTTCTTTTCAATATTTTCTGTAGTATTATTTTCTGTTGTTTCCTCCTTTCCTACCTACCTATTAGTATACTTCAAAGATTTTGTTTTAAACTGACACCCTTACTCTAATGTTCTGTCTGTCTTCTGCTTTGGATTTCTGTCTTTTGTGTTTCTTCCCTGCTTTAATGTTCAGCTTCACGAATTTTTTTTCCCACTCAAACCTAGCCTTTAGCTGCAGCTCAGACCACCACAGTCTTCCAAGTCTACATACATTCTGCTACTTGCCTAGTAGGTCGCCTTTTGTTATTAGCTTGAATACATCCATTAGGCCTGTGCTAAAGACACCGAATTTGTGCCACTCAGCTGGCAGGAGATGACAGCCCCGTAGGCACAGGAGCCAATGTGTTAATTGGGGAGATAAAGAAAGTTCATGGCCAGTAGAGGAGAGACTGAGGTTGTCAAGGGAACAGGACAGCTTTGCTGGTGGATTCTTGTAAATTGGGGAAATAAAATTTTGCTTGTTTTGGTGGCAGATGCTTTGTAATTTTTTTTACCAGATATTATCCAGATATTTCATTGAGAAAGATGTATTTCAAAGATCAGCTGGACATTTTCATCCATCCAGTGCCCTGGAAAAGAGAATACTGGCAAACCTCTTTATCTCCCTTGCTCTTAATTTATGTCATATTTTCAGTTTCTGAAGATTATTTACTGAAATGTGTTGTGCTAATGGAATAATCAGTAGACCTGCAGTTCCTTCCTTCCTGCTGTGGCATGAAAATCCCATGCCAGGACCAGTCAATCCCATTTTAGTACCAGCCAATCCCAACGGAGGCATTGAAGCCGGGGCCCTGGCCAGATTGCTTGGCCTGTCTGGTCTAGTCAGCAGTCAATGTTGTCAGTGGTTCTCTGGAAAAAGTTTGCTCATTGCACAAACCTGGACTCAGACAAAGCCTGTCCTTTTTACCCAGGGCTCTTTGGCCACTCCGGTAGTACAAATCTTCATTATTAATTGCCCAGATGCACATTTTGCTCCTTCTTTTGTCATTTCTGTCTCATTAACAGTCTTGTTTCTCCAGGTCTTTGAAGAATAGAATATTTTACGCTTCACATTCAGCCCTGGTTTTAAAGCACTAGAACTGCGAATAGTTGCTTAAAAAGCTTCCTAAGCAGCTTTCAGAAGAGCTGGGAATGTCAGCCTGAATTGTGGCTGATAGCAATGGAGAAGAGAGAGAGTTTTCCTTGGATTTATAACTGCTTCATCTAGGTTGTTTTCACTTTAAAAAAAAAAAAAAAAAAAGCACTTATTGACATGAAACTACTTTCATAATTGTATGAAAAATAAAGAATACTGACTGACTTTGAACTAAGATGCAACTTCAAAGGCGGAACGAACTTCTTATGGTATCGAAATGTCATTTTTCTCATGATATAGGAGCTGTTGTCTCCTGCATTGCTGTAGACTGCCATTCTTATACTCCCAAAGGTATACTAATCAATTCTTAAACATTCTTGCATCATCCATGGTTTAGATGTCTGAACTACTGAGTGATCTTTGTAGCAGACACATCTGAAAAAGCAGCATTCACAATACTTATGCATAATTTACAGTATAATTCTTTACACTTATCTAGCACCTTTCAGCTCGCGATTTCAAAGCTCTGCAAATATTAATTAATTTATCTTTCCAGTGCTGCTTGCAGATAGAGGATATTAGTATTCCTCAGGAGAGACAATGGTCAGAAAAAATAATGAATGTAACTTTAAGCAAGTCACTGTTGATCTATAGCTCTATTTTTTCCTAAGAAAAATGGAGATAGAATAATAAAGTAATTCACAAAAATGTTATTAAGAATCATTATTTTAGCTTTCAACAGAAGTCTGAATACTTTTAGTGCAAAATATTATTTTTAATGTGGATAAGTAGAGGCATAAACTTGTGAAGGCCCCAACTCTTGCCTTCAGCTACCAGCCTAGTGCATACTGAGATAAGCAGGAGCTGGACACCTAGCTTCTAGTCACTTTTGAGGGTCTCGGCCAAAGACTCAACAGTACAAAGGGGTACATATAATCCCTCCCACTGCTGCATTGCTTACAGCAGGAATTCTAGGACCTCACAGTGTATTTTTATTTTTAAATATGAGTGTTCCCACTTGTTCCTTGCCCATTTTTCTTTTGTCCTTTAAGACTATCTGCTTTGGAAACCAAAGAACTGACATTAAAACTCTCCATTTTTTTGAGTTTCTGAGAGCATTTTGACACTTAATCAAGTCTTGCTGCTCCCAGCTCCCTTTATTATGATAATGTATTATACCAAATTGAAGATGGCAAGAAGAAAATTACTTGGATGATGTCTTAACACATTAAACTACGGCCTGCTCTCACTGAAGCCCATAGCAACACTCCCATTATTTGCTTAATGCTGATGTTGTATTCTCAGCCACGCCAGACAGCAAAGAAAAGCCAGTCACACGGCACTGAATATATTAAAATCTTACCAGTATTAGGAACTTGAATTCCTTGGTGTTATGGTGTTCTAATTTGATATTTGATTCCTTGTTAAAATGGAGTTTCCTTGTCTATTCCTAAACAGAGTTATTCCTATGTCACCTTCCATTGACTTGAATATTTAGTCGGGACTTTTCATTTCGAAAGGATCCCGTTTTCACACTTGTCTTTCACAGGACTGGTGAGTAAAGGAGAATTTTTTAACTTGAATAATTCTCCCTCCAGCAATGCTGTGTTTCTGTAATAGCCCCAGAGGACAATATTTATTCCAGTGCAGATGCACATTGGTTAAACTTTCTTCTAAACTTCTGAGTTTTCAGCTCCAACTGAATGTTTGTCTTCGAAGGTACACAGTCATTTTTGTTTTAACAGAGAAGTCAAATAACAGGGAATTGACTGTTGTTACCCTCATAGGGAAACAAATTAAGAAAAATCTTTCTAAGACTATTTTACACTTTTTATTACTTATAATTCAAGTTACCCATCTCCTAGTACATTAACTAATGACAACATTTGTAGTCATAATTTAAAACAATTCTGGCCTGGAATACATAAGCTGTGTTTATCACTGAATCTAACTGGCAACATCACTGTAATGAAGCAAGGAAAGGAAACAAGCCAGAAGCCTGAGTTTTTTCTGGAGACAAACCTTCTTTTATTATTAGTGTTGAACAATTATATAAAAATTATTATAATATCGAAATGCTATATAAGATTTTTGCATCATCAGTGTGGTAATCAATATAACTCATAAAATAAATCTAAATATGGGGTTGTTCAGTATGCTGGCATTAAATATTAGCAGTATTAGCTAATTTCTTTGTATAGCTCTTTTTACATTCATATATAATAACATTTAATTTGTCAACAACAATCATGGTTTCTGTGACTTAGATGCTTTTGTGGTTTATGACTTTTAGCATCTCACATTGTCGGAGGTCAGCATTTACCATTTTCCCCGAAACATATGTTACTTTTGATAGATTCTGCCTTTGTGCCAAATGGGCTTCAAACCATATAATAAAAATGGGACTCATGGCCATCTGGGGCTTTCACCTTGTTTCTCTTACACTGACTTTAATGAGTCATACAATTCTGTTATGCTTGATTGAGTACTTCACTGAAATCCAGGAGGATGACTTGCTGCTCATGTAGGCATACCAAGCTCTCTTTATACCCACTCACTCGGTTACAGATAATCATACAGCTTCAGACTGCAGAGAGATACATTATGGGCCTGGGACATACACCAGAGTGGACAGAAATCTGGCTAATCTGCTATTGGTATCCAAGCTGGCTGGTTTGAAGCTAACTCAGGTTTGTGCTCGTAAGATATACAGTTTAAATTGCAGAAGTCCCTGGCTTGTCATGACACAAAGGGTCTCAAAACTGGAGTAACAAGGATGCTATATGTGGGTTGGACCCTGGGGCTAGAAGTCTCTTTCCACAGGCTGCTTGGGCTTTCCTGGCTCCCTGGGCTCTGCTGAGTCCTTCAGTGTTAATGGCTGTACCTTGTGGATGCTTCCAGATGGCATTTGTTAGGCCATGGTCCTACGTGTGTTAGAGCTGGATCTAGCCCACACATCAACGCACCTTTGGTTTGGAGCATGGATGGGCAAATGTCCTGTCCATATAGGATTTGTGCTGGCTATGCACTTTTACACTGGTTTTATGCCAATTGGAAAAGAAGAGAAAAATCCTGATCTGGCATAAAGTTAGAGAGATGCAGACAGATAATACTTGATCTGGCAGGCAGCCTGGCAATATGAAGTTAGCTTATTAATATTTAAAATAGACTTGAGTCAGCAAAGTAGTATATACCACATCAGTGCCTTTCATCCTATGCCTGTTACGTTTTTGATTCCACAGCAGGATAGGTATGTCATTATGGTGGATATAGAGGGCAGTAAGGGCTATATGCATACGTTCAGAAGTAAGTCAGAGGCTGTAAGTTTTCCATAACTGATTTTCCCAAGTCTGTCACTAATATTGTCTTTCTAGGAGGCAGAGTCCTGAGGTGTCTTTCCAGAGACTTTCACGGACACCGCTGAAATTGCTGAACTCAGTATGATTGCTTCGTCCTTCTAGTTGTACCAATCAAAGTTTCTATTGTTTTCTTTTTCATTACTGTAGTACAATGAGTGAATAGTATTTTAAAAGTCCTAATCTCCTCTAAAATGCAATTTTCTTCCTGCAAGGACAAAGTTTGTTACTGATACTACTGTTTCACACTGAATAAGACACACATAATTTTTATTTACCATCTTTATCCCTCAAACATTTTTAATCACCCTTCTGAATACTAATGCTGATAATTCTTAATACAGATATTTGCACACACAGACAGATAAGAAGACACAGACATATGCATGCTTTCAAATGATTTAATCATAACATAACTGTTGACTTTGTTGTCTGTTTATTTGGCTTTTAAAGATTTAAAGTCTATTCCAAGGTGCAGAACTTTGCCAAAAGCGATTGTAACTTTCACAACAGGGAGAATCTGCAATTGTGTTCAGAAACTTTCCAGCTCCTTAATATTACAGTTTCTTTCTGTGAACCTCGATGCAATCTCTATCCCACATCCGTTAGCTAACAGTGGATGAAGATGTTTTCATTTCAAAGTGTCTTGTAAGGTAGGTACTAGGCACCTGATCTGAATTTTTCAGGTAATTAATGTTTAAAGTCACTTGCTAGAAGAGGGTAATCTAATACAGGCAAGGTATGTCCATTTATAAAACAAGCAAGAAAAGGGAGTGTGCAAATTAATTACTAGTCTTTTGAACCTTTGGGAATAGCTATTTTACTGTGCCATTAAAATTTATGTGGTTATCTTACTTTTCCACTGTAAACTCTTTATTAGAGAACTGGAGGGGGAAGAGAAAAAAAAAATACTGATGTGTTTGTTTCCAGCAATTCAAATCTCTCTGACTTTGCTGATACCACGAAATGCCAACATGTTCTAAAAATGGTCTGCTATTATATATTGTATGGTGTACATACAAATCCATTAGACTCCGGTTGGATTCTGGAATGAACACAGAAAGGAGTTTCTGTTCAGACTTTAGTCAGGGCCTCATTCTTTCATGTTCTTATCCAGCTACGTTATATTCATACAAACTTAGAAAAACGGGGCCGAAAGAGACCTCGAGTGATCAGCTGTCCAGCGGCTGGCCCAAGGCAGACTCTGTTATACCTAGGTCAGTCCTGAACAGGTGTTTTGTATAAGCTGTGGTGAAGACCTCCAATGACGAAGACTCCTAAGCCTCCCCAGGCTATCTATTGAGGCTGCTAGAATGAATCCAAGTGAATTTCAAACTAATCCAGATGTTGTGAAATTGGCTCTGGACTGAAATCTCCAGAGTGTTTCAGTGTGGAAGAACAACCAGCTGTGTCAGGGCTCTGAGGAACCTTCTCTCCTCTGCTCTTGGATTACATACATGCAAGGCTGAGAGACGTTCACATTCCCAGCAGTGAAAGCATTCTCATTCTCCCCCACTTTTACAAATACAGCCTCCTTGTTTCTGTCATAACCAGCATAACGCCTCTCCTCCTCTATCTAATGATCTTCCTTTTGGATGCATCACAAATATCTGGGGGGGAGAAAATACAATTACATCCCATAATCCCATGTCAGGCTGCCAGGCATTGCTTTGTACGTGAAAAACAGAATGAGTCATAAGAAAAGGAAAAGCCACAGAGGATCCAACAGATATTTATTCATTTCATCTGCACTTTTGTAAAAACTTCGAAGCCGGAGACAAAGATGTTCCTCATTCAGCTACAGTCCCGTACGTCATAAGCTGTGACCACAAAGCTGCATGTGTATCACCAACCAAGAGCTTCGGTTCCTTCCAAATCTCTGTTGACATGGCTGCCTCCTGAACAATTCAACTAGCAAGCCTCCTTCAGCAAAATATGATTAAAATAAAGACACCTAAGATGAGCACATCCTGGCAATGAGGCCAACTGGCATGGAACAGCCTGTGTCCAATACTACTCACTATCTTAATTTTCAGAGCAAAAATATGTGCAAGGCATCTGCGAACGATCAGTGAACGGTATTCCCTAGTCATCCCAGGGAGAAGTTTGGAAGATAATTGTGACCAGGACTGTTCTGAAAATGTAGCAGAGTAGCATATGGGTACTAATGCCTAGAGCGCTCCTAGAGAAGGCATACATCACTCCATAGGTATGAAAATGTTTACTTTGCTTCATCTGAGCCCACATTTCTAAGCTGTACCTTATGGCTGCCCTAATCAGCTGGTATAGGCACAGAAAAAAACAGATGATTGATAGATAGATAGACAGATAGATAGAGCGAGGCATATTGCTTTTCCAGAACTGGAGCTGAGTTGTAACAAACCTAATTTAGAAATTCTTGTGGTTTGCCTGAGTTATTGCTGACTCTCCAGGCTAACATACAAATGACAGTCAGTGTTTCTGATTCACATCAGTGTTGTGGCTGGGAAAACCTGCAGCCCCAAGTCATGTAATCCAGGCATAAACTTTCCCCGGATTTTTGGGGCAGTTAAGATTTGGAGTTGTGGCTTGGGATTCTCTGTTGGCTTGATTTTTAGGGAAGTGAGATAATTCAGCTTTAACATTTTTCTCTTGGGGGTCCTCTGTAGGCCATCAGAACACCACATGGCCCCGGTGATGAACTGTATATCTCAGCTTTTTCCCCCTGTCTGAAGCACAGTGCTCTTCCAGCTGGACATCCAGCACCTACCGATACCCATGCATATTGCTTATTCCCAGAGCTCCCACGGGAGCCGACTGTAGAATCATAGAATCCTAGAATGCATAGAATTGTTCTGGTTGGAAGAGACCTCCAAGATCATCAGGTCCAACCCATTAACCTATCACTACCAAGTCCCCCACTAAATCATATCCCTTAGGGCCTCATCTAAACGCCTTTTGAATACCCCCAGAGATGGGACTCCACCACCTCCCTGGCAGCCTGTTCCAATGCCTGACAACCCTTTCGGTAAAGAGTTTTTACGAATGTCCCAATCTAAACCTCCCCTGCGCAGCTTGAGGCCTTTCCTCTTGTTTTGTTGGTCTGTTACTAGGGGAGAAGAGCCACCCCCATCTCTCTAAACCTCCTTTCAGGTGTTGTAGATAGCAATATGTCTCCCCTCACCTCCTTTTCTCCAGGCTAAACATCCCCAGTTCCCTTAGCCGCTCCTCATAGGACTTGTGTTCCAGACCCTTCACCAGCCTCGTTGCCCGTCTCTGGACACGCTCCAGCACCTCAATGTCTTTCTTGTAGTGAGGGGCCCAAAACTGAACACAGTACTCGAGGTGCGGCCTCACCAGGGCCGAGTACAGGGGGACAATCACCTCCCTACTCCTGCTGGCCACACTATTTCTGATACAGGCCAGGATGCCGTTGGCCTTCTTGGCCACCTGGGCACACTGCTGGCTCATATTCAGCCGGCTGTCAACCAACACCCCCAGGTCCTTTTCCGCTGGGCAGCTTTCCAGCCACTCCCCACCAAGCCTGTAGCGTTGCCTGGGGTTGTTGTGACCCAAGTGCAGGACCCGGCACTTGGCCTTGTTGAACCTCATACAATTGGCCTCGGCCCATCGATCCAGCCTGTCCAGGTCCCGCTGTAGCGCCTGCCTGCCCTCCAGCAGATCAACACTCCCTCCCAACTTGGTGTCATCTGCAAACTTACTGAGGGTGCACTCGATCCCCTCGTCCAGATCATTGATAAAGATATTGAACAGAACTGGCCCCAGTACTGAGCCCTGGGGAACACCACTTGTGACCGGCCTCCAACCGGATTTAACTCCATTCACCACAACTCTTTGGGCCCGGCCATCCAGCCAGTTTCCTACCCAGCGCAGAGTATGCCCATCCAAGCCATGGGTAGCCAACTTCTCCAAGAGAATGCTGTGGGAGACGGTGTCAAAGGCTTTACTAAAGTCCAGGTACACAACGTCCACAGCCTTTCCCTCATCCACTAAGCGGGTCACCATGTCGTAGAAGGAGATCAGGTTGGTCAGACAGGACCTGCCTTTCATAAACCCGTGCTGACTGGGCCTGATCACCCGGTTGTCCCGTATGTGCCGCGTGATGGCACTCAAGATGATGTAAAGTCAGTTCTTTTTAAGTTGAGCTCTGATTGAGGTGAAGTAGAGAGCAGCTAATGCCCTGAGCCAGGTACACCATCCCTTTCCCCTGCCTCTCCTCAGTCAGCCATTTTAATCAGCTATACCAGGGAAAAGGAATCCTCCTCACGTATTGTGCACTTAAGAAATGTTAAATAGCAAAGTTTAAGGTCA